>OU963916.1:10027500-14827500 GCA_902850365.2 Chilo suppressalis
ATAATTAATAATATTTAATACAATTATATCAGTTGAACAAGAACAATATGTTTTAATTTATTTTAAGCATTTAACTGCTAGATTTATAATTTTAAAGGAATTATTATTATTATTTTACTAGAGAAAAAAAACAACAATAAAATGATTTCAAATAACATTTAGATATTATTAGAGTGTACAACTATTATATTAACTAGAGTTTTATACTACTATTTATTATATTATTATTAATTTGTTACATTATTATTAATATTTATTATATTATAAAAAATTGTCATTAAAATATTCAGAAATATTATAGTAACTTTTATTTATTAGAAAATTTTTAAGCTGTTTTTCAAATATTTTATTTTCAGTTGTACATTTTAAACACTTTTTAAACAAATTAAATATGTATTAGGTAATTTAAGTTTACTTTGGTATCGATTATTCCATCTAACTTTTTTCACAGGTGAGTATAATTCATAATGTTTTTTAATAAACTTACAGGCTTTAAATATAGAAATGCAAGTGAGGGTCAAAATATTTAATCGAATAAAATATGGTTTACAAGACTCCATTTGATCTATGTTTGTTATGATCCTCAGACACCGCTTCTGATTTACGAAAAATTCCTGGGTACCAGTACAATTTCCCCATAGTATAATTCCGTAAGATAGTCTGGAGTGTGCGTAAGCATAATATGCTGCCAGTATTCTTTCTCCGTCACCGCACGGATACTCGTGCTAAGGGTACTGGCCATATTAGCGAACAAGTATATTTTTTTTATCAAAATAAGTTAATTCATCGTCATACACACATCAAAAGTGTCTAGGGATCAAGCATTTTTATGCGGATTTCTTGAGATTGAGATGTGGCTTTGTAATAAATTTATGATTTTATAAATTTATATGGATCCTTTTTGGTGCATTTCATAATTTGAATCAGGAACTGTGAATCAAATTCGAGTAAAAGATGAAAATCAGCTGTCAATATTTTCCCTATAAAAACATACAACGCATTGAAGACATTATTAGTGCTACTGTTTCCCTACTACTGATTAAAACCAACGTTATTATGGAGCGGCGACGTCATTTAAGCAGGGAAGAAATGCTCAGAGCCGTGGGAATGATAGAAGCTGGTTCCCGGCAACGTACTGTGGCTTTAGCTCTGAATACAAGTCAGAGTGTTATCAGTCGACTTTGGACACGATACCGAAGCACTGGTACCGTGGCTGAGCGCCATGGAGGACGGTATCGCTGCACCACACGGAGACAAGACCGATACATTCAAATCTTAACTCGAAGAGCTCCAACAATAACCGCCATGATGTTAGCCGTGAGGCTTCATCACTCTTCAGGGAACTTAATTAGCGACCAAACAGTCAGAAACCGCTTGCATGAAGTGAACCTTCATTCCCGAAGACCGCTACGGGTACCACCTATAGCAATGCACAATCGTAGGATTCGATATCAATGGGCTCTTGAACACAGAAATTGGGCAGAAGAACAATGGCGTTTCGTGTGCTTTTCTGATGAGTCTCGTTTTGGTATGAGACCGGATACAAGACGTATACGACACTGGAGAACCCCTGGACGCCAACAGCGATTAAAATCCTGCCAGGAAGTCCATCCTTATAGTGGTGGAACCATCATGGTATGGGCGGGTATTTGGATCGGCGGAAGAACTGAGTTGATTTGGATCAGAGGCAACCTCAACGCTCAAATTTATGCTGAGACGATTGTATCAGACGTCATCGTTCCTCTACAAGTGCAAATCGGTCCCTTATTTCAGTTAATGCATGATAATGCACGACCGCACACCGCAAGAGTTGTAAGACAGACTCTCGCCGCAGCTAACATCAATGTCCTGCCCTGGCCTGCTCAGTCGCCAGACTTGAACCCGATTGAGCATGCATGGGATATGCTACAGAGAAGAGCTCTGCCGAATATGGAGGGTATCCAGTCGCAAGAAGACCTTTTTTTGTTGTTGCAACGAACATGGGCGGCCATTCCACAGCGTGATTTGGATGAACTCATTTTGAGTATGCCAAACCGATGTTCTTGTGTTGTTAGTGTTCGCGGTAGAAATACGGATTATTAATTGTTTAAGTTACCCAATAAAATTTTAGAGAAAACTGTTATTTCAGTCTTTTTTTCGAACTTTTGTGTTAGTGGTTCAAATGTCAAAAATCCCTTTATTAGGAAAATGGCAAATTTCTTTATTAATGCAAAGGTGACTTGGTTTATCGTTACTGTGACAAACGAAAACACTTTATTTGATGAATCCTTAAAGAAAATTTTAATTAATATCAATCAGGAGAAAAGTTATTGCAAAAATATATGTTGATCCCTAGACACTTTTGATGTGTGTAACTGTATAAACAAAAGATTTTTCTCTTTTACTGCATTGAATTTGAACGAATGATTAAAGAGATAATAAGACAGTTATGGAACCGCGACCGTGTCGTAAGCATGTTTACCGCCTAACGAAGTAGGCGCACTAGTAACAACTAAAATTCTTAAGGATTAATTTTGCACATTTATAGAGTTAACGAGGAGACACTTTCGATAAAATACTAAAGGTTTTTTTGCTGAAATATAAAACTAAACCATTATCTGAATTCACTACTAAATTTACGCAGATAACTCAAAATTCACGGTGCATAAGAGTAAAACACTATTTCCAAGTCCAAGGTTACATACACCATATGACATTAATTTGCCTCTTGGTGTTAATGAACCTTTTTGATGCTATTCCAACCCCACCAGATATTTGCATGCGGCAAGTCAAAGCAAATTTGATGTTACTTTTGTATTAGCAAATTTATCACGAGATTATCATGTAAACATCAAACAAAGCTCGGGTTATTAGTCTTCTTCAAAACACGGCGTTCACAAACATAATTATTAATTACAATGTTTCAGGGCAATCACTTCGCTCTGTTAATGTAAAACAAGTAAAACATTATTGAAACAACTTCCATATGATGTTGCGGTGACGTTTATTATAATGCTAGAAACATTTTATTTTTATGTCAAATTCGCCAAGACGAATGGATGTCTATGTAATTTGGCTAACTTATTGATTCTGAAGCGAATCATATTGAAATAATACCAATAAATTAATTTCATTCATATTATAAAGTCAATCTAAGAAGTTAGGGGAGAGTCCGAGATAACTCATAACGTCATGCATATCACCATGTAATAAAAGAAGGTAAGGTTTACTTGATTTCTAGACAGTTTTTATGTGTACAATTTCAACTTTATTTTAACTACCAAAGAATTTAATACTACTTTTTACAGATTTAATAACTAAATTTAAGTTGCTGATTTATATTTCGTTTAATTAAACTAAATGCTAAAGATTTACTTCAGCTAAATTTAAGCTTAGCCTTAGCAAACAAACCGTTCTTAATAAGTTTCAAAACTTTAAGACTAATATAACCTAGAAGTACGAGAAGTGTTATAATCACAATTGATATGTAAAATACTAGTTCCAGCTCGAAGTATTGTGACCAGGTGATGTTTGCGGATGGTGACCGTAAATGGCGAGCTCCACCGTTCCTTAACACGTACTCCGTCCACCAGACAGCGCGTTCTAACGGAGTCTGTGGCTGATCACGCATTAGTGCGCGTAAGCGTTGCATGTTGCGACGATAGCTAGAAGAGATGATTTTCAAAATCAATATCCAGAAACTAATCCAAAATTAAGTAATCTTACAATAATACAGGACATAGTGACTCTGGTCCTACAGTGAAGCAATTTGAAGAAAACCGATCAAATAAGTTAGACAAGCAGCCAGTCATCATCATCATCATCAGCCTATTAATGTCCCCACTGCTGGGGCACAGGCCTTCCCTATGGATGGAATAGGGAGATTGGGCCATGACCCACCACGCGGGCCCAGTGCGGATTGGTGGGTGCTAACGACTGCAGATGCAGCCGGGACCAACGGCTTAACGTGCCTTCCGAAGCACGGAGGGGCTTGAGGTAGTAAATTTTTAGTCACCCATCCAATGACCGACCACTGCGAAAGTTGCTTAACTTCAACGATCGCAGCCGAACGCGCTAACCACTTGCGCCATCGAGTTCCTCAAGCAGCCAGTCAGGGCGAGGCAATTATAATCAGCGAATGTTAGTTCAATGGCCCAGGCAGAAAACATTATTCCGGACAAAGATTGAAACATGAAACTAAAAGATGACAACACCGTGAAGTCCGCGTACAAACTACTTGAATGAAGTAGACTTCGGAAAATGTTTGAGTCAAAATATGCATTGCAAATAATATAATGTCAGTTGGAATGTGGAATATTTTGTTCCATGGCATGTGATTTGCTTTTGTCACTTCTTTAATCTACATGACGTGCATTTCTTGATAATACCTTACAATTCAGCTTCATTACCTGTCATTATTTAAAACCTCATCCAGAGCCTGTTTGAAAATCTCTTCAGTCATTGTACCCATGTCAACGTAAACACCAACTTTGTGATGGATGCACTGCTCTACGTTGTACCACTGGTCACCCAGTATCGGCATCCCGATGATTGGTACGCCTGCAGTGATTGTCTCATCAGTAGATTGCAGACCTCCTTGGGTGATGAATAGCTTGATTTTTGGGTGTCCTAGAAGTAAAAGCCCGAAGTAAGTCAAAAATTATTGGATAGTGGTGACGACGGGGTAACCATTATTATGTCAGTTATGTTTTAATTATGTAAATAAATAAAAACTGCGTCTTCAATACTTTTTGATAATATAGCTGATAGATGAAGAAATATACTGTCGGCATCCCTATGGGCTGTAACAATCTTAACTGATTTAGCACGAAGCTGCTAATGTGTATTTATATGGGACTCATAATGAAATCGTTATTGAAAATTGCATTATTTTACTGAGAGAGAGAGAGAGAGAGAGAGAATCATTTTTATTGACCACATTAATAAATTTACAAAACAACATACAAAAAATATATAAAATTATACAATGGAGAAAAGAGAAAAAAAATACACCATTTGTGGTCAATCAGGACCCTGCCTCAGCGTAATGCTGCCGCAACACGCTACAAAGCGTGTCACAGCAGCGCTGGTATTCTGGCAGGGTCTGTTAGGCCGGAACTTCACATGGCCACTGCCCGTTGTGGATACATATCTAACAAAGAGCAAACACGATTAGCCACATGACGTGCCGGCACAAGGTGCGAAAGAATACACTTTCTGTTGTGAATTACTCTGAATCTACTGAATTACTTATAGTTTCTTGATTTACGAAATATTAACATAAAAATAAAATAAAACGAATATTTCGTAAAAAAATGTAATGTAATTTTAAATTATTAAATAATATGTTGTTCCTTTATTTATATTTTTAAACTTAATTGCACAAATGAGCGCTCAAGTGGCGGACTTAATGCCATTAGGCACTCTCTACCAGTCAACCGGAACATTGTTTTCGAAACCTTTATTGTTTGTTTTGAGAGACGGCGTTCTAGAAATGGATTAGAACAAATGGACCTCTATATAATTTGGCTAACTAATTAATTCTGAAGCGAATCATATTGATACAATACAAATTTAATAAACTCATTCCTTAAATTTTTGACATTAAAAAGGTAACAATTTATTTTGAAGAAGGCTATATATAGCAGTAAGAAGAAACAAAGTAGTTGACCTGATATATCCAGTCAAAATTTAAAACACGAGGGAATCCATAGCAGGATGTTGATAAATTTTTATTTGTTGATCCTACTACTGTTTAATAACCAAGCCAACATTTTGACATGATAATTTTGATAATAGTTTTTTCCAACAGATACCAATTAGACTAGCCCCAAGGTAAGCACTGTAGGCTTGCGATATGGGATACTAGGGTAAAGGGTTTAGATAGAATACATTTTTTTATACTGATACATATATAAGTATGATTATATAGAAATTAATATTAAATATCCATGACTGGAGTACAAATGCTCGTAATCATCACACAAACATCTGCCCTCACCGGGTTTCGAACCAGGGACTTCTCGAGTAGGCGATACCTTGAAACCCGGCGTATATACCACTCGGCCACGAATGTCGTCAAATACTTATAAGCGTAATGAAAAGGCCGATTACCGAAAAGTTGTAGATCACGCTGAACTCTGCAGTAGTAAGTGTAAGTGGGTTCAAGTCTGATTACAGAACTTAAGGTAGATGGAACGCACGGTACACAATCAAGTCAAAAGCGAATATAAACTCGCGTCAGTACACTACAACGCATCATTTTGTGAATACGACCCGTGAATATTATGTTTTTATCAAAACTGGGCCGCCTTGTTCAAACATTGTAAAACTGTTCACAGAGACAAAAAGTCTTTACTTTTGACTTTGTATTTGCTTTCGAACTTGCGCGTTCCATGCGTTTCATCTTCCTTTTGTTCCTTCTATCTGAAGTTTTTGTATTGAGGAACATAATTTGTGTCGTTAGTTGTATTTGCGTTTAAATTATTCTACTTACTCAAAAGATCTGACTGGGGTAGCCACTTTGAAATTTTTATGTTTTTGCTCCGTCCAGGTAGCTCATCAGTATTCCATTTCCACAAAACATCATACGACAATATCGAAAGCACATCAATCATTATTTGTACTTTTTCAGGTATCAGCAATGAAGTATTTACGTTGGTACCAAAACTTATATATATCACACCGTTTTCTGATAAGTCTAAATACTCCTTGAGGTCCTACAACAAAAGGGAAAATTTAAATAGATCTATAGAATGCGAATGTACACACACACAAATCAAGGTTTTTATAATATATATTATAGTGTTTTTTTTCGTCTAAATTGATACATCTCAAAAAATTTTAACCAAATTACCTGAGGCAGTTCCTTCTGAGGATTTTGATGTAGTCCTCCTGTATATATGACATTAGGAGGCATAGGGCGATTCATTTCCCAAATCGGATGCACGTTCAGAAAAACCAAATCGACGTTATTCCTTAATTGACTGGTATCGGGCAAATCAGGTCCAAACGTTTCCTTGAGAAATCTTTCGGTTTTTGCACTAACTTCGCCAACAAAGAATGTGTAGTAACAGTACACGATAAGCTCTCTTAACTTATCCCACATCGTCTGATTGTATATTTTCTGATGAACCATGGTAGGAAATAAAAGTGGATGCGTAGAAGCACCAACTATTGCCAGATTTTCTACTGTGGATCCAAGGGAGCTGATCTGTATTACAGGTGCTTTGATAAAATGAGTCAAAGCTAATGCGGGGATAAAATAAGCTTCCAGTAGGAGTAGATCGAACTTGTTACTTTTATCTTTCAAAATTGTCTGTACTTCTTTAGAGGTTATTTGTTCTTTAAATATTTCTAACATTGTATAATACATCAATAAGCCTTTCTCCATAGAATCTTCTTTGGTTCCTTGGTTAACGATAGATTTCAGGAAATGTTCTCTCCATAATGTGTAGGATTTGTCGTGGAAATCTATTTCAGTGAGGTTTGCTGGCGCTTTCCCATTCGGGAATATAGGGTCTGTTGTGATCACAACTAATTCATGACCTCTTTTGAGAAGTTCTAGTGTCAAAGGACGGAATACCACTTGATGGCTGATAGAAGGAGTGGGATAAACCGCCAATATTCTTGCTGCATCGTTTCTACATACTGATAACAATAATAACAACACTGAAGTTTGCGGAATATTAGACATATTATGGAAACACAACTTAAATATTCTACTTATTTAATGTTCACTTCAATAATGCATAACCGTATGAAAACGATTAGTTCTTATATATTTTAGATAAGGTTTAGTAGTACTTTGGATAATAAGATTAGGCATATTCATTATCGTTTTCGTGCACTGTATTTTTTATCTGTTAACCTAAAAAATAGAGATTCGTTTTACATGTCGTTACGTAATTCAATACTTTTATTGTTTTTCGAAGTAATCTCCGTTCCTCTCTACACATCATCGCTTTCGATGGAACCACTGGGAAAAGCAGTGGGCCCTTGTGACGATGTCAAATACAGCATTTGAGGTACCACCGTTGAACTTATCTAACATTTGGCGACACCAGTCCATGCGAAGGTGTTTCTGGTCGTCGGTTAAAGTATGGGGAATCCATCTGGTACAAAGCTTCCTGACGCCTAAATGTTCGTGTAATATTTTTTGAACTTGACTCATACCAATGCCTAGGCTTGCTCGGATCTGCTGATAGGTCACTCTCTTATCTTCGTCTATCATGCGTCGCACAGCACTGATGTTATCTTCAGTAGTCGCTGTTCCGTCGTCCCTCACGTGGATCGTCATTGAGATAGCTACGTCCACGCTTAAACTCGTTAAACCAATTGTAAATAGTGGCACGAGATGTGGCTTCATTAAGAAATGCTAATCGCAGCCTATCATAGCTTTGTTGTTGAGTAAGCCCACAACGAAAATTCATAATAAATCATTGACCGAAAATTTTCTCGCGTTTGGTTCATTTTCACGTGTAACAAGAGTTTTAGATTTGCCGCCAATTCACAAAAACAAATGAATGCAATATACTACCTTAGGTTATCAGAGAGTTCTAAAATTGAAATTCAAAAAAAGTTTTCATTAGCAATGTTTCTAACTAGACAGTTCTAAACTTTTTCAGTGTTACCCACGTACATAGTATTTTTTGTATAACATCAAAATAATTCCTGATAAGTCTTTATTAGAAAAAGCCTGTGCAGATTTGCAATTGATTTTAACTGATGGGGAAATATGTGATGTGTCTAGTTGTGAATTTGTTGAAGAACTTTTGAGGATGGATCCATTATTAAAAAACCTTGAATCAGCAGAGCTAATAAAAGTCCTTCAGTATTAAAAAAAAAATGATTGGCAAGATAATTTCCCGAATGTGTGGACAGTGCTTCGGATTTTGCTGACCTGAAATTAAAACTAATTAAAACGTACTTACCTTCGACAATGTGTCGAGAAAGACTGTCAGATCTTGCAATTCTATCAATAGAAAATGACATTGCCCAAGGATTAACTTATTCCGATTTAATAAGAAAATTCGCAAGCGCAAAGGCAAGAAAAGTGATTTTCTAGTTTCTAAGAGTTTTAATTATACAAATATGTATAGTCAAACTAATATATTTCCTTTATTCTCTTCTCATCAATCGATCGATCGCAGTACTGGAGCCGTCTGATATGGTTTTTTTTTCAATTTATTTATTAATTAATTTGCATACAATAAAAACATCATTACAGCACAAAAACCTTAAGGATTTATCTATGCTGCAGAGTCAGTCACACCAAACAGCCTGTCTGGTTTTCCAAATAATATTCTTTTAACATTTTAATAAAGGGTCTAGAAATTTTTATTTTATTTTGAATAGCCTCTGGTAGTTCATTGGTGAATAAGGGTAACAAATACATAGAAGTTCTGGTACCATAAATATTGTTGTACTTTGTAGTAATAAATAAATTATTGTTTTTTAAGTTCCTAAGATTTAATGGTCTTTGATAATGGATTAACAATATGTCTCGTTCAGTCTGCTCTTTAAGGATGAAATACTTAATTTTATCATATACATTGATTACATTACAGTGCTTAAATAATCCTTTATCGTCATCTTTGTACTTTAACTTAAATTTTTAATGGTACAATAGTCTTAAGCATTGTTCGTTGTATTTTATATATTTTTTGCAGGTAAATATGATATGATCTACCATAGCTACTCAAACCGTATCCAATGACAGAATCAGCTAGTGATAAATATATTAATCTTAAAATTCTGTAAGGTAACTTATGTTTCAGGATTGTGAGTTGACTAAGTATAGATCTTAACTTTGTACAGATATGGTCTATATGTGGACCCCAGCTGAGTCTGCGATCGATCACAAGTCCACCATAAGTATGACTTTTAACATTTTCAATATATTCACAAGTGCATTGCGGCACCGGTGCGTGGAGGCAGTCATGGCTATGTGAAACAATTTTAGGAATTGTGGTGCTCACGTTGTGGGATGAGTGAATATGCAAAAGTTTAGTTTTTTGAGCATTTAGCACTAATCCCACATCGTGGGTCCATTTACATAACAAATCTTTGTTTTGCATTTGTTGTTGAGCTTCTGTAATGTTTTTGCCAGCTACAACCAGGCAGGTATCATCCGCAAACTGGTATACATGGTCCATGCCTATTAAATTCACCATATCATTGACGTAGAGTAAATATTCAGTTGGGCCAAGGATGGAGCCTTGAGCCGTGCCCCTATCAATTGGAGTCATACTACTAACTTTATTTGAAATTTTGACTGTAGCAAATCTGTTCGTGATAATTTTTGAATAATTCTAAAGCGCGGCCCTATATACCATTCGGCATTATATTTTTATATAATATCTCATAATTTAAAACATCAAAAGCTTTAGAAACGTCAATAAATACTATTAAAACCTGCAATTTATCATTTAAAAAAAAAAACAAACTATTGTCACCTGTAGATAATACTTTAGGCAGCCGTTCTTCTCTCCGTGTGATCGGCCCTCCTAGTTACTAGGAGGCTGCTTCCCAGAGCAACACTTATTTAATGGCGTTGTTTGCTTGCCATATCTCAAGGTTGTGATGAATCCATACCTCTAAATCCTCCAACACGCAACGGTAACCATACCGCCTCTGGTCCGGGGCTGCTTTTTTTAATTTCCCTTTATTCGCAGCTGTCTTTCGTACTGTCACTGTCAATTGTGGAAGATGGCGGAATACTAAACTAGATCTATTTATTCAAAATTGATTTTCTGCATAATTTTTCTCCTTGATTTTTCCGATATTTTAATAGTTATAATGCTATTCAGGGCGGTGACAAATCGAAAAAATTAGATCTCTTAAAAATCGGTCCTTTTTTTAATGTTTGGAAAATCCGTTACGGATTCTCCGCCCATCGGTAGAAGCGACCCTTGCGGACACTTCCCCACCCCCTTCATCCAGCCTCTCGATTGAGTGAAGCAGGCAGGGCCCTACCCAGTAAAAACCAAACACTACTCTAGTACCTTTCCCCGACACCTATCCCGAGGACCGCGGTCCAGTGGTCCCACTGGAGGTACCATTCTGGTCATGCGCCCGCCGGTGATTGTCCTCTCCCGGACCCTACGCCGATGTGCGGTTCCCCGGAGTAAAAGGGGCACCCACCCATCACAAGAACGCGTGCAATGCGATAGTGCCATTCTTGAGTTCAGCATTCCCTGGTAACCAGAAGTACTGTCTCTGTTCCCGGACTGCTTCTTTAGGTTTCCCTTTATTCGCAGCTGTCCTACATACTATAGGATATTACACTAACCACCACCTGTTGGGAAACGTGGAAGGCAAGAGGAGTAGGGGCAGGTCTCCATCCCGGTGGTTGGACATAGTTAAAGAAACTACGAATGGCAACTTGCAGGCGTCCATCCGCCTTGCAGAACACAGAACGGTCTGGAGATCGTTGGTGAAATGTGCTGTCCTGAAAGGTCACGACCCTCAGCCATGAGGAAACGATGATGAAGAAGAAGAACCACCTGTTACCGGTAGGTATGTGATGCACCGCACATACTACAATATAATATTTATTAAAAAAAGATAAATTTAAAAAATCATAAAACTCGACTGCCTAATTAACACATTAAATAAATATTGAAAAGAAAAAAATACGTTCAGTAGTCTATAATTCTGTTAAGAATCCTTTTTTAAGCAAAGCTACTTTAACAGTCGGGACCCATTCGATAGAGTAATGGATCCCGACTGTTTTATCTTTTCATTGTTTATATGATGTGATATTAAAGCAGTCGGGTTTTTTGATTTTTTAAATTTTGTTTTTTTTATTTCACTCTTTTAGTTTAGGATTATAAGACGGTATATACCGCAGTCTTGTTACTTCAGTAAGGGAGTTAATATCGTGGGAATTAATAAGTACCTTACGGTGGTCTAAACTATTAATTTTCTAGACATATAGAAAAGTTAACACCAGAGACAAGGCTACAGATGGGCCTCAATTTTCGCAAAATATGTGAAGTTAAATCAATTCCTTACCTACACACATCAAAAAAAGTTTGAGATCAATTGCAAATGCTGATATATTTTCAAAATTTAACTTAATCAAGAGAAAATCTTTACGTTATATCTTTTTTTTATTTAAAAATAGTCATAGTCATAGTCGTAATATTTATTGCTTCATGTTGGTTACATTTAGTTCTTAAATTTAATAACAGCTCACAAACATGAGCCCTGCAAGGGCATTGCAAATTATAATAAATGTGTACAAATATTAATTTAAAATTTGATAAAATTACAATTGGATAACAATTTAAGATAGATAGAAAATTTAAATAAGTTAAAAAAATACATAATTTAAAATTAATTCATATAATACTTTAAGCAATTATAAAATACATTTAGGGTTAGGTCAAAAGATGTATGTCAATCAAAACAAAAAATAAATAAACAAGTAACAATAATATTCAAAGTAAATATACTTTCTGAAATTAAAAAATAAGACTAATTTAATTTTTTGTATAAAAAAATTAATAATTCAATCCTAAGGTGATTGTAATAGAACTTTGATAGAAATAAAAAGATATTTTAACCAAACTTAAAACCTTTTATTAATAAATTGTTGTTTATCTAATACAAAATAACCCCTCCTCTGGCTCGCACACATGCGGAGATCCTCCTGGGCATGCTGAGGATCAAGTTATCCAGCATTTCCTGTGGTAACCTGTCTCATTCTTGAACAGCAGCTTCCCAGAGCTGCGGCACTGCCTGGGGTGGTAGCTGTCGGTTCCAAACAGCTCGCTTGAAAGCATCCCACGCGTGCTCTATAGGGTTTAAGTCAGGAGAGCCGGCAGGCCAGTCTAACCTTGTGATTTCGCATTCTCGGAGAGCAGCATTGACTCGTTGAGCTCGATGTGCGGGCGCACAAATGTTTTCCTCTTCATCTTCTTCGTTTTGCTGGAGCCTATCCCACTGTAATCTCCGTCGCTGTCGTTCCCGTGAATTCAAAGGTGCTCGCCAAGACCTCCATGCTTATAATCCAGCCTTTTGTAAGCAATTCCGAATGGTCTGAGTGCTAACTTCAAGTCCAGAGGCGGTCCATATTTCTGCTTTTAATTTAGAGGCGTTTATTGTTGTGTCGCGGGCTACCAGCAACCTGATGTAGCGCTTTTGAGCAGCTGTCAAAACAGTTGAGCGACCGCTGCGGGGTCGATCGACTAAATTACCCATGCCGTGGTACTTCTGCAACGTGGTTACTACACAGGATTGGGATATGGCAAATCTGCTAGCTATTTCTGTCTTAGAATAGCCTTCTTCCCTCAAATTACAATTTTGGCTCGTAAATCATCTATCTGATAATCCTCGTGACATTTTTTAAATCACAACTTTCCGTGAAAAAATATTATAAATTCGATAATATTGACTATCAGATTTCTGAATGAGTGTCAGCTTAGATTGCATGTCTTTTCATATGGAAAAACAATTAAATTATTTTATTGTTTTACGTTTACATTCAGAAAATGAAATTACAAAAAAAAAACTTCTGTAACACAAAAAACAATCTATTTTTCAAAGTGATCGCAAACTTTTTTTTGATGTGTGTATATTTCTAATGCATGAAAGTTTTATTTAGTTAATTAGTACTTATTCAAAAAGTCTTCTTTTGCTTATGACCTTTTTAGTAGTTTACGAGTAAATATAAACTTCATTTACTTTTATTCGTTGACTATCTAAAATTGGCAGTGGCTGCATATTCAACGTCCGGCTTTAAGATTGTGATATACACAAATGCAGTGTCATATCCTATTCTCATAATTAGTTCTACCTACATAATTCACTGAAACCATATATGTAGCAGAAGGCCAGAGGTTAACTTCAAACGTTGTTAATAACCCTACGTATATACAATACCAATCAATGACGTTAATGTCGCAGGTTGACGAAAGCAATAATTCCCGTCTGTTGTTTTGGACACTGGTGGCAACTGCCTTAGATCGCTAAATTAATAATTATACACTTTGGTGAGTGTATAATTATTTAAAAGCAAAGTTTATAATATTTGATAAAACTAAAGGCGCAGAATAAAATTTTCACAGCGTTTAGTATGTTTACAGCACGTCGTTTAGTATGTCGTCTCGACAAACGACATAGTGTAAAAAAAACTTATCATATATACATACATTATATTCCTGTAACTTTTATTGTTTTTGCAGTGCAGGCCAAAATGACTCGCAGATGGGAGATTTTTTCCGTCTTACGTGACGCTTATTGTTATATTTTGGCCAATTTTTTCAAGAGTTGAGAGAAAGAGGAACAAAGATCTATACAAACGTATGATTAAAATTAAAAGCGCAAGTGAAAGCGCAAGATACACAAATTTATATCGTTTTATATCCTAAACGGTCATATAAAATGAAAAATAGTGTAAGGAATCTAAACATGATTTCGATTATCTAGGCAATGATATCCCACTCGATACAATTTGAGGAGCTGGCGAAGAAAAACGGTATAATTACGCATCTGGTCAAACTATTTTTTTTACAGTCCGGAGGTTTCGGGCCCGTTGAATTTGAATCTGAAATAATTTTTGTCAAAATATTTTTTACTTTGTCACAATATGGCGCCTAATTACCCCCATATTGAATTTTGATTACTATCATATCTTAAGTGGCATTTCCTTGATTAAGACGAATCGATTGACGTATAAATCATCAAAATCGGTCCACGCGATTGGTCTCTAGTGTGCCACAAAAAAACATACATACTCGTACATATGTTATAGATTGTTAAACACTATATATACCCTGTTTCCGCGTGCGTACCTACCATGCAATTTATTTTCCTTCTCCTAGGTCTCTTTTATCTCCAATAGCCATCAAAATCAGCTCATCGGTTGAGATGTGATGGCGTAACATACAAACAAAGTGAATTACGCATCGCATGGATACGCATGGATTGTTCAGTTTGGTCGTGATATTATAATGGCTTCAAAGTAGGTATTTCGATAAGTAACAGCCTTATCGCGGTACACCATCTCTGGCACATTTATTCCTGATAGCAAATGTAATAATTTCATTATAATCCCCGATTAAAACTGTCTCCATGGTGATATTACATCTAACGAATGCTTAAATAAACCCTTACCTATATATATTATTCAGCACTTTGGCTACAATAGTGTTTGCCCAAGACATCGTCTGCATAGAATGTTCGATTTACAATACCCCATTAAACTCAAAAAATACTTAAATAAACAAATATTTCCCACATTCAGACCAATTAGCCTAGCCCAAAGTAAGCGCTGTAAGGCTTTTGATATGGGATGCTAGGGTTATGGATAGAATACTCGTACATAATACTTATACATAAATTAGTATATTTTATTTACAAATAAATAAACATCCACTACTAAGGTACATTTGTACTAAACTACCTATTTGTATTATTTTTTAAACTTGTATTTAGTTTCCGTATTATACAATTGAAATAAGTTCATTATGCTATGAACAATTAATGCTATGAATTTTTGCAATTTCATTGCAAAAATTCGCTTCCCTTTCGTTCTAGGGTGGTATTAATTGAGCCTGAGTCTATTTCCTATGTTAATGGGGTATTTACGTCAAAACGCCATTTCTTGCTCAAAAGTATACGTGATTTAGCCAGTAATATTTCCGTATTTTCATGTTTTACAGAATTTTAAATAACTTGCTAAAGGAGGAAAGGTTAAAACCGGGGGTGGAAGATTATATGGAAAACCAATTATTCCACATAGATGGATTCGCGGACATCCACTAGTACGTATAATATAAAACAAGGACACAATACAGAAATAAATGCTTTACTTTTCATTTACTAGCCTTAGCCAACAGGTTCCCATCCCTAACCTCCCTGAATTTTTTTAACACTTGAAAAATGGAAATTGCACTAGTATTACCAAAAGGTGAAACTTGTGAGAAAGATACTACTTAGCTTTTGTCCATACTAACATCTTAATTAATTTAATTAATCGCCACCTATTGCCATTGACAGCTCAATCGTAGTCAGCTTTCCTCTACATTGTGTCAATGACACCCACTCCGCCTTGAAAAGGGTCTGAGCTGACAGGCCCAAAGGACTGCCTATCGATTTTTTTATCTGCCCAGGAACATTTAGTATTTAATAAGGGTTCTTTCTTATAAAACATCTAGGTGTGGTTCTGTCTCATAGCCATAAAAATTTTAATATCTTATTTCCTTATGTAGAATTGGTATGCTCCCAAATTATTATACAATTTGGTTAGTAATTAAGGATTCTTAAAAATTAAGAAATCTGAATCCCATTCGATAAACTATTTATACACACGGCATTATAAGTCCATTTAAACTGTTTTCGCCATCTAGGTACTTAGTTCTGAGGCTACTACCATTTATTATAGCAATTCCTACTGATATTATTATCTACACAAGTAAGGAAATCCCCGCTGGTTAATCAAACATTGGAGCATAAAAAGTGCCAAACTACAGTATTTTGTATGCTAGTTAGGCACAGAAAAAAACCCGGTATCTTTTCTTAATTTTTAATACAAAATTTACAAAACTATTTCATAATATTAATTAATCAGCTGTGCCCATTAAAACATTTATGGCAACACTCTCAGGACGTTCTTCAGTCTTAAGTACAGAATGTGTTCGTCAACCCATTTTCTTAACGCTGAGACCTTCGCATAAACACCTGGATACTGTGGCCGGGCGCAGCCAAGACCCCAGGAGACCACTCCAACCAATTTGTTGTTGTAGACTAATGGACCTCCACTGTCTCCCTGAAATAAAAAATAAGCAGATGAGAAATAATAAGGCTTATTTTCTTATATCAGCAGAATTTGGGTAAGCAAAATTTACAGGAACACAAAACTAGATTCCCTAAAATAACATCGACAACACATTCATGCCGGTTCTTCCTATAACATCTCGCGCCTCCCGCCGTAGATTTGCGAATTGATAGCGTAGTTTTTGGACTATTACATGTGTTTGAAAAATCATAAACAGAATAAGTAAATAAATTTAAGTTTGATCTTGAATTTAGGCAATATTATAATCCTGTTTAAGGATATTATTGCTAATTAGAACAAATAAATTAAAAACAGACGTTCCTTGAGAGTAAAAGAAAAACATCATTAGGTACCTATACGCCAGCTGTAAGCTTTTACATTGAGATAGCACATATTTCAGTTTTCGGACATTATCTTAGTTTCAAAATGACAATTTAACAAGAATCTAATGTCCACAAGAATAAGGCCTATATTTACGCCCGTATTCATATTCTTTTCGAAAACTCCATAAGGTTATAACAAAAAATCAAATAAAAATAGCCGATTTCACGAAATTGAAATTATTCAATTAAGATCATCTATTTCTTTTCTGTATGGGAATAACAAAATTATAATTACCTGGCAAGCATCTTTTCCACCTGCTGGTGAACCAGCGCACAACATCCTTGAAGTGATGGTATATAAGGGTGCGTAAGCGTTGCTGCATTTTTGGTCATTTACTTTTGGCACCAAAACTTTTTGCAGTGTATTGGGGTAACCACCTCCTTCCTGAAATATATTACACAGTTGTCTTGAATGGCTTAAAGAGACATATTTTAATATTGAAGATGATAAAACTAATATCCTTAACAAAAACCTTTTCTGTTACCACAAGACTGGAGAAATAACATACTGTCTTTATCAATATTGGCTGGAATTAAAGGATTCACAAAGGCATTTATACAAAAATGGTTAGTTGAGAGTTCCTCTTCAGAATAAAAATATTTTATCTTTAGAAATTTTGCGCTAACATTACAAAAAGATATAAAAAAACATCTTTCTTGGAATAGTTCTTAAAATTCGATCTACTTTGATTTGCGCTCTTTTCTAATACAACAAAGGCCTACCCTAGTATTTCCCCATCCAGTCACTTCAGTAAGATCACCATCTTGTATCTCTTCTCCCAATTCAGCCATCTCAACCGGAGCTACATTTTCACTGAACTGAAATGGCTTTGCCATCCAAATAACAGCTATATCGTTATCCATTTTCGAAAAACTGAAGTCTGGATGAGCAAGCATATCTCCAACGGGATATAGCTCTCCACCACGCTCGCTGAACGATGATCCTGCTCGAATTTGGTAATTCGCTGGATTCGATCTGACAAATAATAATTATTAAATATTTTTATTTTTTAAACATTAGACTGCTATAATTGTTTAAATTTAAAGAAATTTACTGGGAAAATATCCACGTGTGGTCCACGTGTGGCAGTACACGGGACTCGAAGCCGCACCCTCCGCTATTAGGGCGGATGCACTGACCATTAAGCTACCGCGGGCCTAATTCTCCGTGTCGATTTGTCTCTAGCATTTGTTAGGCTGTAAGGCAGCGCCATCTATTTGCATTGTAGGTAACCCACAATGTCCAATGAATACCTTTACAAGTATCAAACATTTGAAGTATAAATAGCAATTATAGTTATATTTTTATTTTATTTTTTAAGCATTTAACTGCTAGATGTTTAAATCTAAAGAAAATTATTAATAATATAAAGCGAAAATACTGTTTTTTGTCATAAATTTGCCTTTTTTTTATAAACTCAATGTAAAGCAATAACTGTTTTGATACATTTGATGGCAAAATCGGATACGTGAGACGGAACGAGCCTTGTTCGATTTCAACTAAGTGAAGCAGAATAACACCGCCGAGTCATAGTCACCATAGCGAAAGTTAAAATCGTTGAATGGAATATTATAAAAGGGATGATGACTATTTTTTTTTTATTTGTAGATTATCAAAAAGTATTGGACACGTATTTTTTCTTTTTTCACATAATATAAACATTGCAGAGATATTTTGATTTGAAAAGTCGCATGACGTCACGTTTGAGTACACTTTTAAGTGATTATTCACCAAAAAGTGACGTCACGAGCCTCTACTCCCAAACTTTGACGCGCTATATCTTTGTCATTTTTTGGTTGATTGCCCAAAGAAAAAATACGTGTCCATTATTTTTTGATCATCTAACTGACGGACTACATAGAATTTCGTTTACTGTACCCCGTCATCACCCCTATTAAGAAGATTTTGTTTATTCAGTTCGATTAGTTTTGAAAGGTAAGCAAGCTGTAAATATAGCTACTTTAAAATTGAATTTGCTAATGCTTACCCCATAACACAATGTGCCGCCGTTATCACGATGTCCTCAGATATAATAGTTCCTCCGCATCCATGTCTACCTCTGTTGACCAGGGAAACTTGGTAAGGTGCTTCCGTAATCTCGATATCATCTCCACCTACTATGCGAACTTCTTCTAGCGACTTCAATGCTGGAGTTGACACTTTAGACAAAATAAAATTATGATACATAACTGCTGAAGGTCCACTCTACTACCTTGCTTGATTAAATCCGATACTCAGGGCATTTCTTTTTGCAAAAAATTGCTCACTTAGTCTGCTAACAATGTAAAACTTTATTGTTATTTATAAACGTATATTCTTAAGCCTGAGTAGGAAAGGTCACCAGATAAGACAATACAGTCTATGTTGATTTTTCTATAATATAAACATCTTAAATAAGTAAATGCATTAAGATTGCATCTGTTACATGAGAAATTACTGACAACATACTATGAAATATAAACCACTGAATCCATATTAAGACAATCGTAAGGCAACTTGCAAGTTGCAATGACTACAAGCTTAGAGTAGAAAATATAAAATTTGAATATTAAACTAAATTAACAGCAGCTATATTATTTAAGTAGGTTAAAATCACTCCACAAAGAAGAGTAGACAAATCATAGCATTAATTAACTCACCAGCAACTCCTAGCAATGTGAAACTTAACAACAGTCGACACATTATGAAGTATTCAAAGACTGTTTGGGTTTTCAGTAAATCTATCTGCATTTATACCTGACAGGTACAAAAAATTATTGGGTCAACATAATTATCGTTTAACTGATAATTTGGAACCTTCACACCAATTTAACTGATAACAGTGATTCTCAAGATATAGATGAAGATCACATTAAAGTACCTTATATTTAAATACTTGGAGTGTGCTTTGTTGGTGGTTTACACAATATATTATGGCAGATAACATAATAGAAACACGTGAATATTACTACTGATATAACACTTGAGCAAAATGATCAAGATATTCACAACAAACAATTTTGCTCTTCACTTTTCGACGCACAATTACTATAGCTGAATGTCTCACGCCACTCGACTACCTTGGCTCTAACTGTGTCTTGCTCTTCGTTACATGGTTTAATAATTGATTATGTCATTGGAGATTTCCTAGTATCAATCATCACATTCCCTGTTCTGGAACAAACAAACACAACAAACCAAGCCTGCAGCCGCCTAATGGTAAGCGGTTGTCGCAGCTTATGAACGACTGTAATACAAAAAAAGGTCTTTTTTGTCTACCTTTTAAATTTTTTTCTCTCCCTCTTTGAATAACCACATAAATTGTTGTCCCCAAGAAAACCGTGACAGTAAATTTATTCCACGACCCTATCGTGCGAGGCAGAAAAAAACTCACTCCTAATACTCACTACTCAGACTTTTTTTTCTATTTATTTATTAAGGACTTTTGTTCAAAATGTACACGTCAGTCCTATTTAATTTTAATCTAAAAACGTAGCTTATTAACATAAATACATAAGTTAAAATAATTAAGTTACGTTGTTTGACATACATCACATAGCTTAGCTGCACCAGACATAGGTTCTCCCAAAATCATTTGGAAGACACCGATGTCTAACTTATTAAATTTCAACAGGGATATAAGCTCTTGTCGCGGTAGTTCGTTTTTGACACATTGTACCATCAGTTACTCAGACTAACATCACGCCCTTCAGAATACACACATTATCCATTCATTCCCTTACAAAATATAACTGTTAAATAAAAGTTAGCAAACATCTTAAAGGTATAAACTACGAAAAGACAGAATGTTTAGTAAGTAATTAGAACATTTCATTGTGTAATAAAATAAGGCTGCAGTTAGTTATTGGCAGTTCCTTTTATTATTATAAATTGTTTAATATATATATAATCATACAACCTATGTGCGCACATCTAAATTAGTCACAGTATTTATGTGCATAGAAGGGACCCTGTTGCCTGTAATACAGGTTATCCTACCACAGGCAACAGTATTCACCTTTTACAATATTTAAGCTCCAATGTGCCTATTGCCACCAGATTCTCGCTCCGACCGCGGACCGTGCGCCACGTCGCACCGCCGCCTCCTTGCTCCGTGCGCCCCGCCGCACAGCTGCCTGCTCCGAGTCAACTCGACGCGCCTGCGCTCATTCGTGAGACCCAAGATTGGACCAGTGGATACCTAGCGGTGTTAACGAAACTGGTCGGCGTAGCCCCGGTACGTCTCGAGCTCTCCTGAGCTCGGAAACCGGAAGACCCGATCCCATTTGCACTTGGGCCTTCCCAAGGGTGACGGTTGTTCCCATATTCGCTAGGAATATCGGAACTCATCTCTTACAGCTTCAACCGACCCCCTGCCGCGGGCAGGGGAGTCCATCGGTGTCGCATAGGGTGTTAGGACCTGTGGCTTCACGCCACAGTCAGGGCACACCTACACACTACAACCTACACAACCTACTCATACCTACACACAAACACATCACAATGGACATCACACAACAAGTACTGTCCCTCTTCTCCGCCCTCGGCCTCACCCTGGATGAGGCCGCCATCAGGGAGCTCGTCGCGAGAGCGCGCCCCATGCGCGACTCGCCCGCCAGCCCCTCCCCCGAACCCCCCCGCCCCGACACCCCCTGCCTCCCCGGGCCCTCGAGCGCGGGCAAGCGCCCCGCCTCGAGCCCGGTCTCGACCTGCGACTCTGACTCGACCATTGTGTCGGCGTCAGACGACTCCGTGTTCACCACTGTGGTGAGCAAGAAGAAGCGGCGCTCCAAGCGCCGCGCAGACACCGCGTCTCCAACGGCGCCTTCTCTCTCTGTCCCTCTCAGCCCTCTCACCCCTCTCGCGGTCGCCCAACCGACCACACAAACCCACACAACATCACACAACACTACAAAACCACACAATAGGTGCACCGCCGCACCTATCAAGGCAAAGCCGCCGCCGCCCGTCTTCCTGCGCGATAAGGCGCAATGGGCAAAGGTCGCGGACCTTTGCAAAGCTCAGAACATAAATTACACACAGGCGTCGAACACTGGTCACGCCATTAAAATCACCACACCCACAATCGACACATTTAGGAGCCTCACAAGGCTACTAACCACTCACACAATCCCTTACCACACATACGCCCTCCCCGAGGAGCGCAAAGTCCGCGCGGTACTCAGAGGAGTCCCCTTCGAGCTCTCCAACGAGCTCATTCTTAACGACTTAACCGATAAAGGCTTCCCAGCCGAGGCAGTGCACAAGTTGCACAGCCGGACTGGGAAGCAATACCCGTTGGCTCTTGTCATTTTGACCTCGGTCCCGGCAGCTAGGGATATTTTTAAAGGTCCCATCACAGTCTGTGGCCTCGACAATATCAAAGTCGAGGCCCCACACCGGCGAGGCACCCCTGGGCAATGCCACAGGTGCCAATTATATGGCCACGCAGCAGCCAACTGCTCGGCGGCCCCGAGGTGCGTCAAGTGCCTCGTACCCCACCTCACTAAGGAGTGCACCCGCACTCGTGACGCACCCGGGGCACCCGCATGCGTGCTCTGTGGCCAAGAAGGCCACCCGGCCAATTACAGGGGTTGCCCGCGGGCCCCACGCCCCAGGCCCAACACTCACACTCACACAAAGCCAACCACGGCGACAAAAACACACCCACCACCACCACCTAATAACACCACCACAAACTTCCCGGGGCTACCCAAGGCGGCCGCCCCTCGCAGCCCGGCGCCCCCGACAGCCTGGGGACCAGCCAGGGCCCGCCCAAAACCACACCCACCACAACACACCACACCAACAACACAAGCTAAGCCAGCCCAAGACGTCTCTTTGGCCGAGGACATGGCGCTTATTCGCTCCTCGCTCAAGAGGGTGAATATCGCCGAGATCCACACTCTCGCCGCGAAGCTCCGGCTAGCAAAGACACCCCTTGAAAAGGCTATAGCTATAGCCGAACACCCCGAACTCGTTGCCGCGTTCGATTAATTTTTTAATCATTATAACACTGGGAAATAACCAGACACTGAACACAAACAAAAACACTATACACAAAACACGCGGTGATAACTCAAACAAACACCACTGTTGTTTAAATTATGACCGCGCAAAACACTTACATAACAATCACTCAACGAAACCCCGGGCGTACCAAGCCGAAAGGCGCTTCGCTTGTGTCATTTAATACGCGCAGCTTAAAGTCCAACCTTAACGAAATTAAATTATTCTTGCAAGATAGGGAACCCGACTTTCTGCTCCTTCAGGAGACTTGGCTCAAACCAACTCAAATGAAGGGGCTGTCGATCCCTAAGTATAAATTAATCCGGAACGACGGTGCCAACGCGCGCGGCGGCACCGCAATTTACTATAGACGCAATTTACACTGCACACCTATACCCACTCCCGCGCTCACAAACATGGAAGCCACCATCTGTAGGCTGGCGATGACAGGACACCAGTCCTTAATCATCGCCTCAGTCTACATTAGATCAGGTACACACCCTCACCGCGCAGACTTCGAAACACTCACTTCACTAGGTACATCAGTCATAATGTTCGGTGACTTTAACTCCAAACACACCGACTGGACATGCGAGACCACCACCACCTCTGGCCGCAGATTACTACACATCACCGAGGAGCTTGGCTATGATGTCATATGTCCCTACGCGCCCACCCACTACCCAGACAATGTACAAAACCGACCCGACGTCCTGGACTTCGCGATCCTTAAAAACGTGTCGCTTCGCCTCAGCTCGATCGAAACACTCGACGACCTGGGGTCAGATCACAGACCGGTGTCTCTAGTTCTAGGTCCCCAAGACCCACTAGACGCCCCCGCGCCCCCTAAGAGGCTATTCACCAACTGGGACGGATACCGCTCCGCTCTCGAGACCGCTTTAGACTCCCCCGAGTCCCCGTTCCCTAACTCACCGGACAGTCTCGACAGCACCGACAAGATTGACGAAACTATAGAGTCTTTAACTTTACTGGTGACCGAGAAGGCGAAGGAGAACTCGCGGGAGGTTGAGCTGCCAAAGCCCAAGCTCCCGCTGGCCATCCGGAACCTAATCCAAGCCAAAAACGCCGCTCTCCGGAGAGCCAAATTATACCCCACCCCCGAGTATAGGGCTACAGCTAATCGCCTTCAGCGACAAGTTAGGTCCCAATTAGCCGCTCTGAGACACTCCCGTTGGGAGGAACTCATGGCGGACATTACCCCATCCCATCTTGCGTACTATAGAATCGCGAAAGCGCTCCGTAGCGACGTCACCACTCACACCCCCCCGCTCACTCGCCCCGACGGCACCGTCGCCTTCGAAGACGACGAAAAATCTGAGTGTTTTGCAGACAGCATAGCGGCGCAATGCACGCCTAGTACGCAGGAAACTAACCCGCAACATATTCGCGGAGTGGAGGAGGAGGTCCGCCGGCGGGCCGCCCTTCCACTCATTGACAACCCCCTAGACCCCGTCACGACAGACGAACTCAGACAGACCATTAGAAACTTTAACCAACGCAAGGCCCCGGGCGCCGACGGCATCTCTAACAAGGCGCTCAAGCATTTTCCCATCCAAATGCTAACCTTGCTTGCAATTCTCTTTAACGCATGTTTTGATCTGTGCTACTTCCCAGCCGCCTGGAAAGAAGCAATAGTGATAGGCATCCCCAAACCCGGAAAACCCGCGCACCTCCCCAGTAGCCATCGCCCTATTAGCCTCCTCAAGGCAATGGCGAAACTTTTCGAAAAAACCATACTGACCAGACTAAGAGAGCACCTCCTATCACCATCCGATCCTATTATCATTGACCACCAATTCGGCTTCAGAGCCAAACACTCCTGCCCCCAACAGATCCATCGCATAGTGGAGCACGCCCTAAGCGGCTTCCAACTTAATAAATATAAAACTATTGCAGTCTTCTTCGACGTCGCCAAAGCCTTCGACAAGGTTTGGCACGACGGATTAATCTTTAAACTATATCAATTAGAGTTACCTGACCGCCTAGTTAGGTTAGTAGCCTCTTTTCTATCAAACCGCACCTTCCGCTATAGATATGAAGGTTCACTATCAACGCCCCGCCCACTACGAGCCGGTGTACCGCAGGGGTCCGCTCTCTCCCCCCTGCTATACACAGCGTACACCAATGACATCCCTCAGACCAAGGGTGTCGAGCTCGCTCTCTTCGCGGACGACACGGCCCTCTACTCTAGGGGAGCCAGTACCAATCAAATCATAGCCAAGCTCCAACCGGCAATCACAACACTTGGGAATTGGTTCCGCGATTGGAGAATCGACGTAAATCCGGACAAAAGTTCGGCCATTTGCTTCGATCCCAAGCGCCGCACCAAAACCATACAACACGGTGCGCGGTCTCTGCGAATGCAAGGCATAGCAATACCGTGGCACCGCACAGTCAAATACCTAGGGATCACACTAGACAAAAAACTCACCTTCCGTGCACACATCACACGCGTAGTCGCGAACGCGCGCTTTTATATGAGCCGCCTCCACCCGATGCTCGGTAAATACAGCAAAATGTCACTTCGTAACAAGCGAACGCTTTACAAAGTTTGCATACGCCCGGTCCTCACTTACGCGTCACCAGTGTTCGCACACGCGGACGAAGCGATTTTGAACAAACTTCAAGTGCTTCAAAATCGCTTCTGCCGCATAGCCACAGGGGCCCCGTGGTACGTCCGCAACGCGGACCTCCACAGGGACCTTCAACTCGACACAATTCAAACACACCTCACAGAGTGCTCGGAACGGTTCTTCAAAGCTGCAGAAGAGCACTCTAACACACTCATTAGATCGGCGTCGGGATACGCTCCACACACTCCATCTCGATTCAGGCCCCGCAGGCCTAAACACGCACTCACAGCCACACACAATAAACTCACGCGCGATCTCGCGGCCCTCTTGGCCGCTGAGGATCCAACACCCGCGGTGAGTCCCCCCCGCCCCCCCGACACAGAGAGGTTCGATTCCTCTCAGTCCCCTCCCGTTTCAAGTGCACATCTGAGTGCACTTGTCCTCTAAGCGCATTTTGCGTTATTTTAAACTATGCACTAGTTTAAACTAACGCAGCGCCGCATCATCCCCCTCTCGGGGGGTGATCGCTTCAGATGAAGCTTGTAAGGCCCTTCTGGCCATAAGCATGAATAAAGGGTGTTTTTTAGTCAGTAAGAGTCTGACATAACCTTACAGCCGGCTGTAGGGTATCCATGAGGATTTCTCACCCTCTCCCCCGCCTGGGAGGAAACAAAAAAAAAAAAAAAAAAATATTGCCACCAATTTTTGACTTACAGTTTAAAAATATTGTATAATGTTACTTGCTTAAAGTCAATAAACGTTTATTATTATTATTTTAAAATTCTATGATAATAAGAATGAGTAGACCGTAACGGGGGATTTTAACAGAATCAATTGAGTTTAATTGACCATCGGTTTCCAATATTGGTTTTGCTTTGTATTTAATTTTGGAACCTACAAGTTTTATTATTGTAATGCTCGACTTCTAAACCTTAAGAAAATGTTTACGAGATAATAATCAACTTGGGCAAGGTTTCAGGCAGGATAAGAATCCGCGTCTTCCGCCATTACAACCGCACTTTTAATTTTATTCAAAAAAACATGAATTTTAACATAGGGTTGTTTTAATTTATTTAGTATTTAAAACAAACTAAAGAAAACCTTGTGTTGCTGTTTTAAAATAATAAGGTATCATTTAATTTAAAGGATTTTTTTTTCCTATTAAACACTACTAGGTATTAATAATCTGAAAAGCGTTCAAAATGTGAACGTTTTTTAAGTCTAGATTTTTAACTGCTGGTTATTTGAATCTAAAGATTTTTTTTCTAGTAAATAAAAAAACACCCGGTTCATATAAAATCTTCTTGAGATGTATAAGAACATCGCAAAAATTTACAAAGAAGAACAAGACAAATCTGATTCACAACCCGAACAAATCCGATTTATATTTGTCATTCCAAACTGTATTATTGCACAAAACTTTTTATATTCCCTATATAAATATTTCAAAAATATCTATATACTCTTCATAATATATAGATAATTTTACAATGAGTCTTCTCATATATTCTAATCATATCAAATTAGGCCAAGGTAGAAAATAATTAATATAATGTCGATAACGCATGATAAAAATAAAAACAACAATCAGTGATTGACTTGTACTTTAAACTACAACGTGAGGGTTATTCAACTGAAGTAAAACAAGGCCATTGTTACGACAATTTTTATATTGATTGGATTATTCCATAGATATATGATTGGTCATTTGATTAATCCATAAATAAATGAATGGTCACCCTGCGGTTGACTAAATACAGCCGGCGTACTTGTCAAATGCGGCAACAAATACGGCAACAGCAGACGGGACTCGAACCCGCACCCTTCGCTATCCGGGCGAATGCACTAACCATTATGCTACCGCGACCCTGACGGGCGTGTCCAATTCTTTCTAGCCTTTCTTAGGCTGCAAGGCAGCGCTATCTCTTCGCATTGTAGGTAACCCACAATGTCAAATGAATACCTTTTACAAGTGTATTAAATTAAACACTTGAAAGAAGAAATAGCAGTTATAGTTATAATTTTTATTTTTCAGCATGTAACTGCTCTATGTTTAAATACAAGGAAAATATTACTAGAAAACAATTCCGCGCGGACCAGGCAGCAGACGGGACTCGAACCCGCACCCTTCGCTATCGGCACGAATGCACTGACCATTATGCTACCGTAGACCTGACGGCCGTGTCGAGTAAAAAGTAACGAATGAACAAATCCACACGCATTCCGTGTCTGTTGCAGGTTGGGGACGGGGTCCATACAAAATCCCCCATGGTCCTTTTTACTCATAGTTTTTTTAAGAAACTGTTTATCAAAATTGTAAATACTTTTCGTTTTATCGACATAAAACTGAGATGACTGCTTTGTAGGCGATTTTAAAATGCCTTGTTGTAAGTTCTTAGAACTATAAAAAAACAAACTACTATTCATGCCACACTTGTTTCTAAAGTGATGTTTACAATCTTAGCTAACCGTAAACCCATAAATCATGGCACTCAGGCCGCCCGTCTGCGCTTATCGCCGAGGCGAAACTTGACGCCCGTTTTTTTTTGTAGCGTCTTTGTTTACACAATGAGCACGTGGTTGTCAGAGCTATAGTGTAAAATTAAATTATCAGAGTATGGTATTTTATGATTTTATTTGGTAAGTTATAATAGAATGTGCAAATAACCAAAAAACCTGGACTTAAAAATTTACAAATTTTGAAAATATACCCTATTTTACCCATATAAACGACTTTTTTTAACTTTCACGAGTTTACCGTAACGTAATTAAAATAGATTATAGACATGACGCATTGTATAGACACTGTTTTATAGTAAATTTTATGAAGAATCCAAATATATATAGTTTGTGTGGGGTATTCTTACGAAATAAAAGAGAAATCGGCAAAACAATGCAATCGTTCCCACCCAGCGGGGGGTTGACGGATGACGTAATCACTTTGACGTAAGACGGCGCCATGACAACTATCACCTGAGGGGTTCTGCTGCTCCAACTGCATTCCGGCTGATGACGGTTTTTTAACTGACTTTAAAAAAAGGATGTTCTCAGTTTTACCAAAAACGAAAAAAATAGACACCTACTGAGTTTCTCTATGAACAGAGAGATTGGGTAAATCGTTTAAGATAAAAACATTAATTCTTTTCAACTATTGCGATTTATAGATAAGTTATCTTTTTAAACTCTCGCAACTTATGAATCCGTAAATAAACATAAAATGACTGCATACTCAGTAAAATTATAGTTTGTGAAAAAATCAGTCAAAGTTTAACTGATATACTTTAACAGAGAAGGACGCCCTGGGCGGTCGCCCACAGAGCAGCTGGCTGCACGATTCCTGACATACATCATCATCATCTTTGGAAATCGATATACACACACTCAGTGGCGGGGCAAGACCTAAATTTGATGTGGACAAGACAGATTTCGCGAGGCCCTGTTCTGTGGCGACCTGAAGACGGATTTAATAAAATAATAAAAAAAAAAGAAATTAATTAATTAATTAGTTATATTTTCTTTAGATTTAAACATCAAGCAGTTACATGCTTTAAAAATAATAAAAATTATAAAAAGAAATTAGCTTTTAAGCAATGCATAAAAATTTTTGATGAGCGAGGCCCCTTGTACCGCAAGACCGTAGGCGGTGGCCCACGTCACCCACGCCTTACGCCGCCTCTGCATACTAGTACAGTCAATCTGTCGAAAAAAAATCGTTTCAGTGAAAAAACAAACCTAAAGGGTAAGTCTTGTTTTTTCTGTTGCCAAATGACGTCAGTAAGCCACCTTGGCGATGGGCATGTTCAACTCGTAGGCGTTTTTTGAAAAACTCATAAAAACCCTCAAAAATTTTTTGAAACGCATTGTCTTGTTTTGTATGCATTTTAGAAACTTTGTTTTCAAACATAATTGTAGAGGGCGTTGAGTACTACCATTTATGTCATTGTTGCAATCTCGTACAACAAAAAATGCGCATTGTAGGTGGCGCTAAAGTCTCAAAAAAAGGTTTTTTTTTCACCCTGAAAATATCATTTTAATGGAAAACTTTAGCAATTTATAACTTGAAAACGGTAAGTAATACAAAAAATTACTGACGTCATTTGGCAACAGAAAAAACCAGACTTACCCTTTAGGTTTGTTTTTCACCACTCAACCTACAGATTGACTGTACTAACACTACAATAATAAGTTGCTGCATTTACGGAGATGTTGTTTTTTGACAGTACGGTATCTATTCGAGCGGAGCGTGCGTGACTAATCATTTATCTATGGATTATTCCAACATTATGTTGATATAAATGTAATTATCTTCGTTCGCTAGTGCTTCTACTGATATTGTTTATAAGACTATAATAAGATTGGCCCTGAATTATACTTTAGTTGTCTATATTTGGTTTCTAACAAACACTAAATTTCCACGCGGTTTGCCAAAATTTAAGCAAGCAATTTTCCAGTGGTTCATAATAACGCGAATTTTGAACGCGAAATATCCAACAATTACAAATTTATATGGTCAGAATTGTTGTGAGGCTGGTGAGCTTATAAAATAGCTATTGTAAATGCGCGCTATATTATAACGCTTGGATATGACATTCTCGTGTCACGGTGTGCGTAATTGAACTATTGCGAAACGGCTCTAACAATTATCTTGAAATTTTATATGCATATTCAGTAGGTCTGAGAATCGGACAACATCTTTTTTTCATCCCCCTAAATGTCAAGGGTGGCCTCCCCTCAAAAATTTTTTTGGGACAAAAATTTTTGTTCTTATTTTTTTTTTTGATACATCATACAAAAATACATACAACCCTAAAGGACAATGGGCAAAATGCACCCAGCTCCGCCAACAATGTAATTAGTATGAATCATAGATCTATGAAAAATTAGCCTTTTTTAGTATGACACCGAAAATAGATATCCTGGGAGTCAAAAGATATGACACCGTAAAAATATCCTGGTAGTCAATAGATATGACTAGAGGTATCTAGGTGGAATTGGGTGGAATACGGTCTTGACATCTACGCACTCAAACTATAATGTCGTTGACATTAGCATATCTTGTGAAAATCACGTTTGTTTTTTGATAGGTACATATTTTTACACTACAACCACTCTCGTCGCGTTACAAATAAAGGACATCCCACGTGGTTGTCACACGGAGGGAATGTATATTAAATGTTGAAGATATGATGTTTTACTAAAAGAAGAAATCATTTTATTTTTAATAACAACAAGAACTGCATTCACAGTTTTTTTTAAATCGCCTGCTACAGTCGCCATCAGATATATCTGAGCATACAAGATGACCAAATACATCTGAACAGTTAAAATGTCAATAAGTTCTATACACTACAAGTGACCATTAATATCTGATCATTCATTACTTCAATAATATCTGAGCAGATGCCTGTCAATAATATCTGAACATACAACTTTTCAAAAATATCTGAACAATTTTAATAGGACCTCTTAATTATTTATTTATAATAAGATGACGCTGGCAGTTAAACACTTTCCAGTTTTTATTCTTATTACCTCTGTCATGTGTCATGCACAAATAAATTCAAGCAGCTTGCTTACGTATTAGTTCATACCATAAATTAACTATAATTAATATGAGTTCGTACCGTATTGATGCGGAAATGAAACATAAAATAATACAACTAAAAAATGATGGTTTATCCGTAAAAGATATCGCCGATGAGCTAGGGATAGCCGTAAGTATCACGGAGAAAAATGCTAAAAATCAATTGCCCACAAAACATGAAACTTTATTCACAAAGTATAAAATTGTATTTATTTCAGAGAAATACTGTGTATTTATGGCTAGAAAGATGGCAGCAAGGAGAAACATTAAATAATCATGTTTCATTTGGTCGCCCGCGTATTACTACAAATAACCAAGACATAGCTATTATAGATAAAGCCAAAAATGACAGATTTATAAACACTACACAATTTTCAAGCACATTCGAAATATCCACTAGCACCATTAGAAGACGATTAAAAGAAGGAGGTTTAAAAAATAGAGTACCGGCAAAAAAACCAACTCTCACGCCAAGGCACAAAATGCAGCGGCTACAATTTGCAGCTAATTATTTAAATTTTAATTTTCAAAACGTTATTTTCATGGACGAAAAGGTTCTCTGCTCATCAGATAATGGGCGATTAAGTTTGTGGCGACCCGAAAACACATGTTACTTAGAACAAAATGTGCTGCCTAATCGCCGGAGTGGACGTATTTCAATTGGATTTTGGGGATGGATGTGCAAAGATGGTCCTGGTGAGCTTGTGGAAATAAGTGGACGAATGAATGCAATGAATTATAAGGAACTTCTGGAAGATACTTTTCTTCCTACAGCTCAAATTTTTTATCCAGAACAACAAATGACATTCCTTCAAGACAACAGCTCAGTACATAATGCTCGTACAGTACAGACATGGATTAATGAACAGAGAGAACTAACTTTAATCAAACTACCACCAAAAAGTCCAGACCTCAATCCCATCGAAAACCTTTGGGGTAAAATGGTGCAAGAGTGGGATGGGAATCAATGTCGAACAACAGAAGCCTTAAGGCGACATGCAAATGATGTTTGGGAATCGTTCAGAGGTCGAGGTTTTTGTGAGAAGGTAGTTGGTTCCATGAGGAAACGTTTACAAGACGTATTAAATGCAGAAGGAGGTTACACAAAATACTAATGTTTCATGAGAAGTATATAATTGGTCAGCCTTTAAATAATTTGGTCGGCACAAAAAGATTTTGTAAGCAATTTAAAAAATCAGGCAGCAATCCTTGTTCGGCAAATAATTATATAATGGTCAAAAATTTAATATGAGAGTATACAAGATGGCTCATTTAAATGGGTCAGTATGGGAAAGTTTGAACTATAATATATACGAAGATCTGTTCTTAGGAACTATGTCATCGATTTTAATAAAAATTAAAACTGCATTCATACATTTAAGAAAAACCCTGTGGTCAGCTGGGGAATCGAACCCGGTCGTTTTGAAAAAAAAAACTAACACTATTTCCTATTTCTATTTATTAGTAAGATAAGTTACCTATACGTGTTAAATTTTGTATTAAAAAAACGGTGGTCACTTAGAACCTCTACTGAAATAATTTAAATTATGTGACAAAAATGCATTTTACGCATTTGAGACATCACGTTTAATAGAAACATTTACTGCTTCAGACCTACATAATCGATATTTAAATAGAAATAGTGTAAGTTTTTTTTTTCAAAACGACCGGATTTGATTCCCGTGCTGATCACAGGGTTTTTCTTAAATGTATGAATGCAGTTTTTATTTTTATTAAAATCTTGTTCCCAAGAACAGATCTTCATATATATTATAGTTTCAGACTTTCCCATCCTGACCCATTTCAATAAGACAACCTGTATAATGAGAGTGGAGGGTTACCCGGGGAGAGGAAACCGAAGAAAAAAAGATGGATAGATTGTGTGAATGAGGACATGGCCAGTAAGGGAGTGAGTGTTGATATTGCGAGTGATAGAGGAGAATGGAAGCGGAAGACATGTTGCGTCGACCACATATAGAATTGGGAAAAGGGCATGCAAATGATGATGGTCAAAAATGAAATCATAAAAAGGCAGCTTACAATAACATGGATCTGCAAGATTTCATAATTCGTGTCTGTACTGTAGATTGGTTAGCAGGAGAAAACATGTCTATAAGCAGTATATTTGAATAGTATGCATATTTAAAAACCAGTCAAGTGCGAATCGGACTCGCGCACGAAGGGTTCCGTACCATTATCTAAATAAATATTTTTATATTGAATTAAATGTAAATTGTGGTAATTGCTTGATCTCGTTCAAATCAACTTTTGCTAGAAGTTTGCATGGTAATGTACAGACACGAGCTTTCATCTGGGCCCCCCCCACCTTTGAATATCGTGTAGCAATCTGCTGCAAGCTGTATAAAGCTAATATTTTAATGCAACGTCAATGTCATAATGTTTACCATTGACAACTTTACGTTACTAGGGGCAACCATGCAATTACGTCATCTGAAGCGACAGCAAAAGATCATTTCCGATGTTATGTTATGTTCCGTTTCCGAATTATACTTTGTAAAAATGTCACATTAAACTGTTTTTTCAATGACACTGACACGAAATAGTATTTTATAAAGAGGTTATCATTTCAAGGGTCGATTCATTATGACATTATGTCATCAAAACACTATCAAACTAAAATTTCGACCTTATTGCATTATGAATTCTAACAACATTTAGTGGAAATGGGTCCCATATTTAATTTATAGACCTATCAATTTTATAGACCTATCCATACCCCACACGTAAAGATTTGATAAAAAAAAATCTAAGTCCATTCGTTTTTTTTTTCTATTTTTGTATGAATATCGTTTTTTTGCCATTTGGCTACGGAACCCTAAAAATGGTGAGCAAAATAACTAATTGGTCTGCGTGTTTGTTTTTCACCACTCAACCTACAGATTGACTGTACTAACACTACAATAATAAGTTGCTGCATTTACGGAGATGTTGTTTTTTGACAGTACGGTATCTATTCGAGCGGAGCGTGCGTGACTAATCATTTATCTATGGATTATTCCAACATTATGTTGATATAAATGTAATTATCTTCGTTCGCTAGTGCTTCTACTGATATTGTTTATAAGACTATAATAAGATTGGCCCTGAATTATACTTTAGTTGTCTATATTTGGTTTCTAACAAACACTAAATTTCCACGCGGTTTGCCAAAATTTAAGCAAGCAATTTTCCAGTGGTTCATAATAACGCGAATTTTGAACGCGAAATATCCAACAATTACAAATTTATATGGTCAGAATTGTTGTGAGGCTGGTGAGCTTATAAAATAGCTATTGTAAATGCGCGCTATATTATAACGCTTGGATATGACATTCTCGTGTCACGGTGTGCGTAATTGAACTATTGCGAAACGGCTCTAACAATTATCTTGAAATTTTATATGCATATTCAGTAGGTCTGAGAATCGGACAACATCTTTTTTTCATCCCCCTAAATGTCAAGGGTGGCCTCCCCTCAAAAATTTTTTTGGGACAAAAATTTTTGTTCTTATTTTTTTTTTTGATACATCATACAAAAATACATACAACCCTAAAGGACAATGGGCAAAATGCACCCAGCTCCGCCAACAATGTAATTAGTATGAATCATAGATCTATGAAAAATTAGCCTTTTTTAGTATGACACCGAAAATAGATATCCTGGGAGTCAAAAGATATGACACCGTAAAAAATATCCTGGTAGTCAATAGATATGACTAGAGGTATCTAGGTGGAATTGGGTGGAATACGGCCTTGACATCTACGCACTCAAACTATAATGTCGTTGACATTAGCATATCTTGTGAAAATCACGTTTGTTTTTTGATAGGTACATATTTTTACACTACAACCACTCTCGTCGCGTTACAAATAAAGGACATCCCACGTGGTTGTCACACGGAGGGAATGTATATTAAATGTTGAAGATATGATGTTTTACTAAAAGAAGAAATCATTTTATTTTTAATAACAACAAGAACTGCATTCACAGTTTTTTTTAAATCGCCTGCTATGTACAACTGGAAATCCAAACTCATGAAAAAATAACATAGCTTTAAAATGAAAGGAAGAAATTGTAATTACAATTTTGTTCAGGAAAACTTCCTCTTACTTTTCCGTGCTTCCAACAGCTAATGTTATTATTTCAAAGTATTTACTAACTAGTACCTGCTCACTTAATAATACAGGATTTCCTTACTATAAGTACGTCAAAAAATAATAAAGCTATACTTATACACATACAAACCTAGCACTGTTTCTTTTTTATTCTAGTTTGTATTCAATCATTAAAAAAAGTCAAATATCGTGATATTTCTTTCATTTAAATGCTATGTTATTTTGGAAATAATAATCCTTACCCTTTCAACGGTTATCATAAAATACATGTGTTTTTTTATTTCACATTTCACAAGTGTGACTCAGGTTTTGGCAGGGTATTATTTAAAAACTGTGTATAAAATTCTACATATTATTAAAAATAAAATGATGTCTTCTTTCAGTGAAATGTCATATCTTCAATATATAATATACTTTCCCTCCGCGTTTTAAACCCATATATAATATACTTTCCCTCCGCGTTTTAAACCCATGGGACGCCCTGTATATGAATTTCCCACAAAATTTTCGTACTTTTGTATCATTAATATCTTGCTCGAAAAGAAGTTTTTTCTTTTTTTTTCTTTTTTTATGTTATAGGGGGCATACGAGCAGACGGCTCACCTGATGGTAAGTGATCACCGTCGCCCATGGACACTTGCAACACCAGGAGTATCACAAATGCGATGCCGGCCTTTAAGGAAGGAGTACGCTCTTTTTTTGAAGGTTTTTGGGTCGTATCGGTCGGGAAACACTGCTGGCGACAACATATTCCACAGTTTTGTCGTACGTGGTAAAAAATTTCGACAAAAACGCACGGTTGTGGATAGCCACGTATCAAGATGATGAGGATGACATTTTTGTCGCGATGTACGATGGCGAAATGCATCAGCTGGAATTAATTCGAACAATTCCTCAGAACACTCCCCGTGATAAATGCGATAGAAGATGCAGAGCGAAGCTACATCCCTACGCAAAGCCAAAGGATCAAGCTGATCGGAAAAGTCCTGGTCGTCGACTATTCGAGCCGCTCGGCGCTGGATGCGATCCAAAGGGAGAAGCTGGTACTGGGGTGCCCCCGCCCAAAGATGAGAGCAGTACTCCATGTGAGGCCGAACCTGTGCCTTATAAAGCTGCAGTCGGTGGGCCGGTGTGAAGTACATTCTCAATCTATTGAGCACGCCAAGCTTCTTAGCGGCCAATTTGGCCTTGCCCTCTAAATGATCCCGAAACTGGACGTCGCTCGATATGAATTTTTATTCACAAATATTGATGGATGGATGGATTTAAGGGAGTTTGTATAAAATTAAAATGAGGCTTATTTGAATTATATGCATATTATATTGCTAGTGTATACATTAGATTTCGTACAGTACACTGTACATTGATGGACCTTTCGATGGACTTCAGTTTACAAGAACAAGTAGGTAAATGCTGTGATCGCAAAAATGCATATAATATTAAAACTTGCACTATCCGTAAATGGAATGCTCTGCCCGCTCACGTGTTCCCTCCCTCTTACAAGCTGGGTTCCTTTAAAAGTGGCGTGAAGAAGCATCATGCAGGCCGGCAGGGTGAGGATGGTTGGTGTGGCAGGTAGAACAGCTGTATCAGCTATCTTCGCGTCTGGACTTCACTTTCACTTACCATCAGGTGGGGTGGAGTCGTTTGTTGGACCTATCTATAAAAAAACTGTTCAATGAAGAATTTTATCTCAAAATAAAAAGAAATCTTTGCTTAAATCTAAAAATATCAAAAATAATGTCTTTGTTTTAATTACACTCCAGTTTTAAAACTCGAAAGCACTAAAAATAGCCGTCCCCGTAAAAATCATTTCAAATAAGATGGCACCAGCTTACTTAAACTTAAAAAGGAGTAGGTACCCACAATAATGAAGTTGGTCCCAAGCGCAAAAAGAAAATTTGACTTCTTAAGATCTTTGTGAATTATGTCAATTTGCCCACCGCTTCTTTTGGTTACTCGTTCCACATTTTCTGTGTTCATGAAAGGTCTTTTAATCTACATTCAGCGAATTGTTCACAATTTTATAATCCCGTTATTACAAGCAGTTAGTCGCTGCATTACCTTGATGCTTGCGAATTTTTATTCTCTCTCTTTGCGACACAAAGTTAAATTCTTTGTACACATTGCTGCATAGAACGGTCAATATTTTAGTTGTTGTTCAATGTTTACATTTATTGGTCACCATCTAGGTAACTTTGTTGTTTAAATTTCATTAAAATTAAATAAAAAGTAATAAGAATAAAAAAACAAATAAAAAAAATAAGCAACAACTGTAAAAATGACATCCTATTTTAAAATATTTCCAGAACTTATATATTATGAAAATAATCTATATAAATTAAAAAACCATACAAATAAACGTTATTTTAAAAGTGACTAATAAAATTTTAATGAAATTCATAAGATTTGTATATTGAGAGATCTTTTTTTCCAAATAAGAATAGTTTAACATTATTGTTTGTTGTATTTACAATCAATTCTACTAAGTAAGCCAAACCTGTGCTCATTGTTAATACTACAATGATGACATAGCCAGCCGAAGTAGGTCTAAACCTCCGACTTTTAAAAATGGCCACTTCGATTTAGATTCATGGTAAAAGCTTAATGTGGAAATGAGCAACGAGTGTCATACTCATTTTCACATTTTGACGACGAAACCAATTAAGATTATTGCGCATGTTTCAGCGTTATAGGCTGCACATCATTCTTTATTTGTACTACTTACAACCTGCAAATGGCCAGAAGCCTGTGAGATCTCCAGGAGACTACTGCGCTGTTGGAAGGCTCTAGACTGGCTATGCTAGCTCAACAACCCTGCACGTACAATGGACGAAGTACAGACACTACGTCTTTGCTTATATACACGCTTAGTTAGAGTAATCCAAATAATCCACGCAAAGAAAACGGCTCAGGTTACGCGCAATGTGTGTGTGACTCTAATGTCACATTGCTTGAAAACAGTCAATAATGTGTGACGAGCGTATATACCAATGTAGTAGATATTTTTGGAGTGCTTACGTGCACTTATTACGGTATCCAGGCGTGTATATTAACAAAGGTCTACGTACGGAAACAGGGGTCCCTCACAAGTTAAAAACAAGTAAACAGCAAAGGTTCCGACATCGGTTCTCCCAAAAGGAAAGAACCGTATGTCAGTAAGTTTACCGTGGATTTCTATTCAAGTCTTGATTTCGCTTTTGGAGTTAGCTTCCCGTTTTAGAAGTTTTTATAACTTGCGATATTGTTTCCGATGTGGGTGTTTGCTTTGGCTCGTTGGTAACTTTTTATACCTTAGAGGATTACCTACTTGTTTATATTACGCTGAATGAAATTGCCACTGAATTTCTTGCAGGAGTTCGGTCGGTGTGATTCTTTTTTTGAAGAAAACCAAAAGGTTAAAAGAAATAAAATTTAATACCGATAATTCAATTAACGGGTCATGGCCCAATCTCCCTATTCCATCCATAGGCTTCCGCAAGGCCTGTGCCCCAGTAGTGGGGACATTAATAGGCTGATGATGATGATGATGAATGTTTTCTGATTTTGAAACGTTTTGGATCTAATTAACTTATATCGTTTTACATTTGTACGAACCTTTTGTGTTTTAAGATATTAGTCTCTATATACAAAATGAATAAAATTTGTTTTTCACCTTATGTGCTGTAAATCAAGTTAAATTATTTTTCACCAACCTATAAATACATAGATTTTTGTGTATATTTATATAAGTCTTCTCGTATTATTTAATACAAATTTAATCGTGTAAAGAAGTCACAATTAAATAATGAAAGAACACTCCGATTCACTTCGCTAAAAGTAGGTATGTATCAATAAACACGAAAAAGACTCAAAATGGGTTCAGAAAGCCTAACTTACATCATTTAGCACAAAATTATTTTCTTTTCCATACAGCGTAGAAACATTCCGATTAGATACATAAATATCTATTTCGGAGATTCATATTTAACTGATAAAATCAATTTCGATCTAAGTCGAATTAGATCACTTTTCACTGAACGTACAGCATATTTGCTTTTAAAATGTAAAAAATGGCGACCTCTCATTCAGCGTAATCCACACGTAAAACACCTTACTTTTAAAAATATACCTATTTTAGGTAACAATTTTTGCCAATTAGTTGCTGGATTTGCTTCCAATTTTAAGGACATCAAGTTTTCTGTTAGACTTAGTCTATAATGTCGATTAATTTCATCTTTATCCGTAGTAGTCATATATAGTAGCGTACATTAATTGATTATTTTTTCTTCTGACGCCTTAAAATGATGAGGAGTGCCACAAGTAATAAATAATAAGATTTTATAATAAGTCACTGAACTTTACTTGTAGACATTACATAATTAGATATCAACTTAGCTAGACATTACCATTTACACGGTACGATAAGAAACATAGAGGTGTAATAGAGTAGGTGAGATATAGACTCTACTACAAGTGATGTGTCCCTCTAATAGAAACAGAAAGAAGATGGGAGACCGCTAACTTTCTCTATCTAATCGTGCATGCGCATTGGCAACCGTAAACATCTTACTATTTCGATGTGATGCCATTGGATGCCATGCGACACAAGAAAGAGAGATAATAAGCGGTCTCTCATCTTCTGTCTCTTTCTATTAGACGGACACTTTTAGAGTCGCCTTTCCCACTAAATTCTTTATATTCTTATACCTCTATGATGACAAACCAAATCATGGATATATAAGAAAGCGAGCACAGACTAGTGCACATAACATAAATGGGTCGATCAACTTTTTCTTGTATCAAACGTCCAAAAAGTCAAAATAATATAATTTCAATATTATTTAGTTTTTTTAACGAAAAATAAATAAAAATGTATTAAATATTTCAATGAAAATATGTGGCGTGAAGTAAACCTTAAATTTATACCCTTTTCACATTAAAATCAAAGATGAACCTCGAATTATGTCCATTGGCTAACCAGTTTCAAAGCTACAATTTTCTACTGTATTAATAGTCTTTTGCAATAACATTTCGCACTTACAGTATTAATAAGACTCTAAAACTACTAATGCAGAAAAAAATATGTTAAAAAGCTATTACATTTTTTAGAAACTATTAATTTACTGTCTCTTGGGTAACTAATGATAAAAACAAATTACTTTTTATTAAATTACCTGCGATTCTGCTATTAAACTCAAATAGTTTTATTTAGATTTTAAATGTCTCAAGTATAAATAACTGCTGCTTACAAAAATTATTAGTTACCTATCTTTTTTTAACAAAAAAATAAAGACATCTTTTCTGAAAATAAGGGACACTTAGTGACCCAAGAGACAAATTGAGTGACTCAAGAGACAGTATGTTACGGCAACAACTAACGAGAGCTCTAGACGTTGTATAGTAGGTAGTAAGTAACATGCACTAAGAAGTAGCAGACGGTCAAATTAAACAATTCTTAGAAATATTTGCTTTATTTAATTAAAATGTCTTGGAAATCAGTCTTAATGTCTACTAAATAATGAACACTAACTGTAGTGAGGAAATTATAACCTACATGAATTTACTCTAACTAACATCACAAAATGTAAGCTCAAGAAATTAACAAAATCTAGATAAAACCAGCCTCTTAGTAATTGAGATCACATCCTTACATTATCACAAATTATTAGCACAATAATCAACAAACTATATATAAGTTTATTGAAATCTGTAAGAATTGTCTTACATGTCAATTTTCAAAAACGTCAAGGACCTCTTTGAATTTATAATAAACTTCACCATATTTGGTCTCAGTCTCTGGTTTATGGTGTATAACAGTAATTATATTGGTGTGATCGATATATGCTACGTCGCTTGTGTCCAAACGAAACACAATGCCTTTATTAACACACCGCAGGAATGTAACCTTTATCACACCATCGTCATCTAAATCACCAATAACGCATGCGTATCTGTAGTTTTTACCTTTGGAATTGCGTACATTCACTAGTAAAAAATCTCTTATGTGGAAAGCTGTTTTATATCCTGATGACTCAGGCTGTTGTTCTTTATCATCAGAATTTTTCGGCGAGTATATTATATTGTATACCGATTTGCCACGAAACTTACACAAATTCGTCAGAACAGTGCTTAGAGGAATGTCGTCCTCAGAATCAGAGTCTTTTTTTTCTTGTCTATTATCAGTTGTCTTCTTACTTTTCTTATCCGTCTTCTTGCTATTCTTATCTATCTTATTGCTTCTATTATCGTCAGAAACAATGATAGGTCTATATTTTTTTGGCTGGAAACAGTTGCAAAAAGCTCTGTTGCAGAAACATCCTAAATCTCTGTACATCAACTCTTCACGGACATCTGTAAAGATCTGATGCACAAGCAAGGTCCCCACGAGTGGTTTGATATTTTTCGGCAATTGCTCAGCAACAGCATCTATACTTTCTTGAGAAATCATATAAAGCCTAATTTTGCTTTGGCCACGAAGCATTTCAAAAAACTGTTCAGCGTTATGAATATCTTTACCGGTAGCTACTATATTATCCGCTGTCCTTTTTAGGAAACCTCCGACTCCATCTGCGGGGCCCTTTCCGTGGCCTGCCTCGAAAAAAGACCAGGTCACAGATGAAAATCCTTTATCAAAAGTCTTGGTTGAGCATAGATAAAAATTTTGCTTTTGACGACAATGGCTAAAGGGGTCATCACTGAAGAAATGAATAGTTTTAATTTGAGGATATTTGTTTCGAATTTCAGTCAATATTGGTTCTAAGTGGCCCCAGATAGCCACCGAAGAAGAGTTTGAACATGTTTTATTTGTAATAAATTATTAGGTATCCAATTTAGCAAATTACAGGTCAATTTCGTTACTCAGTCACACAAGCTTTTTACCAAAATAATCACTCTGCGTCTTACTGCTAGACTTGACGCTTACCAACCTAGAGAACAGGCGGGCTTTAGATGTGGCTTCTCAACAATTGACCACGTATTTACAGTAAGACAAGCTATAGAAAAGTGCAATGAATATAATCTGCCAGTTGTCCTGGGTTTTGTCGATTACGAAAAAGCTTTTGATACTGTGGAACATTGGGCCGTCATAAATGCACTTAAAAGGATTCAGGTAGATACGAGGTATATCGATGTACTTAAAGAGATTTACAATGCAGCCACACTTCAACTCAAGCTCCATGATCTTTCGGAACACATCCCTGTAAAGAGAGGCGTACCACAGGGGGATACCATCTCACCCAAACTGTTCACGCCATGTCTGGAAGATATATTTAAGCTCCTCGACTGGACGAATAGGGGTATCAACATAAACGGAGAGCATTTAAGTCACTTGCGATTCGCTGATGACATAATAGTCTTTGCTGAGACCACAGCGAACCTGCAATGTATGTTGCAGGAACTATACGACGTCTCGATATCGGTTGGCCTCCGCATAAACACCTCAAAAACAAAAATAATGTGCCAAGACCCAAGTATAGAATACATAGTAGTAGCAGAAAATCGTATCCAACGGGTGGAAGACTATTTGTATTTGGGGCAGCTCATTACACTCGATAAAAGCGGACAGGCTAGAGAAATCGACTGTCGTATTGGACTGGGTTGGGCAGCGTTCAGCAAATTATCCGATATCTTCAAAAGTAAGATGCCACATTTCCTCAAACGTCGCGCATTCACCCAATGTGTTCTTCCTGTTCTGACTTATGGAGCCGAAACCTGGACTATGACAAGGCAACATGTCCACACCATGCAAGTCGCTCAGAGAAAAATGGAGCGTGCCATGCTCGGTATATCCCTGAAAGATCGTATACGCAATGAGGACATACGAAAACGAACAAAACTACCCGACATTGCTCGCGAACTCGCAGGGAAGAAGTGGAGGTGGGCAGGTCACGTGGCTCGCAGAACGGACGACAGGTGGAGTCGAGCTATTGTGGAGTGGCGGCCTAGAACAGGACGCAGAAACGTTGGTAGGCAGCCCGCCAGATGGTCCGATGACATCACAAGAGTAGCAGGACGAAATTGGATCCGGATCGCACAACACCGAGCAAATTGGCGCACCATGGAGGAGACCTCTACCCAGCAGTGGGTGGATAAAGGTTGAAGAAGATTAGGTATCCGTGTATTTGTCTGTTAACACAATAAACAAAAATAATCAAAGTCTCTTGGGTAACCAAAAAGTCTCTTGGGTAACCGCTATAGTGACCCAAGGAACGGGTTACCCAGGAGTTATTTGGCGATAAACTAACCAGAAAAGGAAGAAATTGAGGAAATTTGTAAAAAAATACATCTTCATTATATTTTTAGAACAATTACCTTGCATTAAGGTACAAATTACTATTTTTAGGTAAAATACTTACGTGTTTTTGGTTGGTCTCCCAGCGGACACCCAATTAACACACGTTGACTCTAACGCAGTCGCGGACGAAATGGCCGAGCGAAATCAAACGAACAGCAACCTTGGCCGTGATTGTATGATACCTAGTCTCTTTCCTGATTGGTCGAGCCTACTAACATCGCTATCGCGTTTGCACTTGTTGCATATTAGTTAGTTTGCCAGGGGACCCCAAATAATTGAAACCACTGAGGACACAGTTAGACGTAAAGATATTTTGGAATTTCAATAATTCTGAATACAAGTAAAAATCTAATAACGATGTAGTAGATAGTTAGTAATATTGTTATTCTTTATCTAATATTAATTAAGAGATTTTCATTGACTATTTTTAAAGCACAGTGCGTAAAAATTTTAGCTTTGCCCTTTTACATTTCTGATTTGTATGGGAAGCACAGTTTCATCCCCTGGGTAACCATTATTTTTCAAGAAAAATATATTTATATTAGATTTATTGACACGTAAATGAAATGCCAGTTTATCTTATTAGTAGTTTAAGGAGTTAAACCGTAAATATTAGTATTTCTTCTTGAGTCCACACTCGTATACTCTTGAGGACAACCACGGAACAAGAAAAAGTTGATCGGCCCAAATAATAGTTACATAATTAATAACGAGTATTTTAATAAATTTTGAATTAAATTATCTAAAAGTGGTAACTGAATTCTCATTCAGATTTTAACCAACCAAATCAGTCGGTATAGGTACGCAATTCAAGCACCTGTTACACATTTTACAACAGAGACATATGAGATATTAATTTTACAGTATTTCCAAATAAAATGCCTGTTACCAACAAACACGGTGAGTTAAGTACGTTCCACCCGGTCGTTATCTCTTTCTAATAGCTATGGTTCTTTAGCTGCAATATTTATCCAGAGACTGGATTTTAATTGGAAAATTAACAATAGAATGGGAACGCGGCAGAAGATAAATGGGGGCTCATCTTGCTCCATGAGCTTGTCACAGTTGAAAGTACAAAACGGTGTATTAAAAACAAAAAAAAAATAAAGATAGCGGGTTCTTTTTTCATTGTTGAGTCGATCGATGGAACATTGCTGTTTTAAAACAATAACTGCTGCCCTGCCTCGCCACTGTCACGGTTTAGGAAATGGAGAATTTCTTAACCTAATATTTTCTGGGGTAACCAGTATCCTATATCTCAAACCAAGTCGTAAACTATATGCGTAGGTACTTAATTTAATTCAAATCCGTTTAGTATGTTTTGCGTGATTTAGTAACAAACATACAAACTTTCACATTTATAAAACAAGTGTGAAGTAGGATTTTCGTCAAAACTTACAAACATCTGAGTTGTTAAACGTTAGGTTCCTGTGAGATTCTCAAAAAACTAAAGTTAACGTAAATAATATAAATAATAAATATTTCAAAAACCACACCAATTAGCCTAGCACCAAAGTAAGCACTGTAAAGCTTATGTTATGGGATGCTAGGGTAACAAATAGAATACATTATGCTGATACATATGTAAGTATATTTTATCTAGAAATATATATAACATCCATGATTGAGGTACAAATGCTCGTATTCATCATACTGACATTTCGTGGTTATGCAGGTAAAACCAATTATGCGACATTTAACCAAATCGAGAAATCAGCTACATAAAGTTCAAAGCCCTTTTAAAGTTTTAAAGATCTTTTTAATGCAACCAGAAGTATGGTCATGGTGGGCTTGAATTCATCATTTTGGGTTAAACTACAACTTTAATATGAAAAAGAAAAGGGAAGTCTGCAAATTATTTGTTCAAACAAAAAATGGACCATTCGTAATTGGTTTTCCCTGGTGAATAAAAATTGTGATTATCTAGAGAATCATTCACATTACGTATAAATATCATAAATGACGTGGTAGTATTTTAAATGTAATATCTACATACTTTATAAAAAAACAAATGTACACAAAATTGTGAGCACATCTACGATAATTCCTAATTTAAACTTGGTTTTTCCTGAACTAGTTAGGAAGAGAAATATGGTAAGTCGTCAAAACTTAAAAAAATGTACTAAATTAGTATTTACTGAATAAAAGTAAAAATACATTGAAATTATTTATTAAAATGAAAAGGAGACAAAATTACGAAACGTGAACAAAAAGAAAAATTATATTAAAATAAAGGGTATGATCCAAATGATGATTAAGTTTAAAATCTAAATTATCATTTGGATCATACTCTTCATCGGAAAGCGTTGCATCAGGTAATAGATCCTTTTTATCTTTTTCACTTGGAAGTGATTTGAACCATTTCTGGTATTCTTCGGGAATAACGTTTTTTGCACATAAATTAATTAAATCTTTTTTCTTTGCGTCACTGATGGGCACAGATAGATATTGTTTACTGGAAGGCATATTTAATCTGACATCCTAAACAATCATTAAAACTATTTCCGCCAATTTACATAAAACCTTAATGAATTATACAAAATGTCGAAATTATAGACAAAATTGAGCCTCTTCAATTACGCCGTGACGTGGCGTCACTAAGCGCGTCCTATCGTCTGTACCACGGCGAGTGTTCTGAGGAGTTATTCTCTCTTATCCCACCTTCTCCTTTCCTTCAGAGGACCACGCGCGCTGGCCTACGTTGTCACCGTCTAACTGTGGCCACAATTCCAACGCGTACAAAGAAATTTGGTGACTCATTTCTTTGTCACACTATCCGTAAATGGAATGCTCTGCCCGCTCACGTGTTCCCTCCCTCTTACAACCTGGGATCCTTTAAAAGAGGCGTGAAGAAGCAACATGCAGGCCGGCAGGGTGAGGATGGCTGGTGTGGCAGGTAAAACTGCTGTATCAGCTATCTTCACGTCTGGACTTCAACTTCACTTAACATCAGGTGGGGTGGAGTCATTTGTCGGTCCTATCTATAAAAAAAAATAAAAAATAAGGGGCTGATTCTGTTGCTCAGGTAGGTAGAAACTTCAAAGGGTGCTTACATAAAGAAACAAGTTACCTGGCACATACAAATCTGTGCCAGGTAACCTGATTCTTAAGCACCCAAATTCTACCATACCAAAACATACTTAAACAGCAGAATCAGGCCCTTAAATGTTATTTCGACATTTTGTTACATTCTGTATACTATACCTTATGAATCTCACGTCAAATTAGACAGTACCAGTATAAACTGGGCTCTTATTCGTACTACGCAGCGCAGGGTAGAGACAAGAGCTCAGCGTATACTGGACTATATAGGCGAATGCTACACGCTCGATATGTATCTCGATATTTAACGTGATATTTATCTAGTAATATTTTCTTATACTACACACACGATACGAATCACGTCCGTACGACAGTAAATTTCATTGAGTACACTCGTAAGTTTCGTATTACAATATAAATAAAGCTATGACTGATAATATAAAATACCCAAGACTTTGGATTGTACATAGGGTTAACAACTTTTTTTCTATCAAATATAGTATTTTCGAAGCTGTTACCTCTAAAATATAGTAGAAGGCAAAAAAATGGAAAAACATATAGTATATGATTAAAATATTTACTTTATTTTTAAAATTAGTATATATTTTGCTGCTCTATACCTTAATAATAGAGTTTTTATTTTGAAGAAAGCTTTTATTGGCAAAAACCTGCTTTAAGCAAAATATAGTAGTTTCGCCTACTTTATATGTTTTTAGGAATATAATTAGTTAGTTAGTTCTTCAGGGCGGTTTCCGCACTTAGTCCTAATTATTGGACCATTGTGCGTGAAAGGAATATAGTATTTGATCCGCTAATATAGTAGGATACTATATTATATAGTAGAGTTAACAACCCTAATTGTACACATTTTCCGTAGAAGCACCAGATCGCTTCGAATCGGTTATTTTTTTTAATTCTTTCCTATTTAATTCGATTTTAATGAGTTTATCTTCGCAATGACATCTTTGGTAGTCGCGCCAGGTTTAATTCTTTTTTAAATTCAAATAGTTGCTCATAGGCATTCGCCCTTTTCACTTTATTTACAGTGTCGACACTTGAGCTGTCCCATACCTCTGGTAGTGTTTTAACACTAATATGAATTCTTTTAAGTGCTTTTGGTTGTTTGTATGAGGTATGGCGGGCGCCGCCGTCTCAATATGCGCGTCCTCTTCCATCGCTGACAATATTAATACAGACACAATAAATATCGATTAGAGACTAGACGCTCGATATTTATCAACGATACTTGATACAAATCGTGGATTTTAGGATTTCTAGAAATCCAACGATCCGTACCACGATATGTGAATAATTGGTTTTCGCTGAAGGTATTTCATTCGCGCGTGTTTTAAATTCGTTCAAACAAAACACATTTAGACGCAAATAAACTTTTTGCTAGGATCAAATTGATATATACACTAATTAATTACTTCGCGGAAAAGCAAGTACATGATAATACTATGTTTTGCCTGAAATCATAATAGTTCTTGGGTATGTTATCTTCATGTAATTTGATTTTGTAGATGAAATCACACAAATATTACAGTAAGCCCTGTGAAGGAAAACCATTTTTACTGTGTTATTTTGTTTTGCATGGGATCCGAACCGGTAAAAATTTTATTATGTCAACATAAATTATTTTTATTGTAGCCTTGCACGACTAACTAGTCTTAAAATTGGTTTTTACATGCGGTAACTTCGAAACGGAGCGTCTGATGAAGAAAAGGGTTTTACCTGCCGACAGAGCAGAAAAAACTTAGTCGATGCATGCAATAAAAAGATTTTTTGATAAAGTCGTCAAAATTGGTTTTGCCTGCATAACCGCGATTTGCCCTCATCGGGACTCGAGTCCGGAACCTCTGAGTAGGCGACGCCATGAAACCCGGCGTAAATACCACTCGGCTACGGAGGTCATAGGAGGAGGAGGAGGAAATATGTGATATAGATATTTTATAATTAATAGTTTTAGTTCTTAAGAAACACTGGCAACTTATCAAAATATTTCCAAATAAAGTCTTTTGACAAAGCCAATGCTGAATATCTAGTTATTATGCTTCAATTCAAAATTACACTAATTCAACTTCTGAACTATATATTATGCAGGTTGCGGTTTGAATTTCCAATAACTGACAAGGTAATGCATCATGTTTATCTGTTTTTGTTTTAGTTAGATTCTACTCTTGTTACCATAAACAAGTTAGACAGGTTTTCAACACGAATTTAACAATCCAGTATAATAGATGATTTGCTTAAAATTGAATAAAAAGATTATTTTTTTTGTGATAAAACCGTATTACTTTAATAAGTCAAAACGACAACGCAGACCTTAAATGACATTTAATAACTTTTGTGCAAGATACTGGAAATATATTTATATTTAGGGGCCACACACCAACTTTTTTTAAATCAAATTTAAGATAAATCCAAATTAAATAAAATAAAAATAAAAAATGAAAATATTTTAAAATTAATAAAGATAACATGAGGTTTATAAAATAAATGATTTTATTTATATTCCTGTTTTTGAAGTTTTGGTGCTAGCACCCCTAATTCCATTCATAATTATGTTTAATGTGTAAAAATGTTTAAAAACGTCTGAAAGTCTGCTATCTGTCTGTTTACTGTTGAGCCCCATTACCCTGTGCTACCAGGAACATCCGAGTTCGCATCTCTACTAGCAATACTCTTCTATGCGACTTTTAATGAAACAACCTGACGTTTGTTTCTTATCCGATATGCCCTTTCATTCAGACTGAGTTTACGGAATTCGGGAATTTATTTAAATAATAATGTCTTTTTTTTCTACCTATTTTATTGCATCATCAGTATATTTTTTTTATTAATTATGATGTCTTATATATGTATATATATTACTCTGACAGGTACGCATCTATGGATCTAAGTTGCCTGCCTAATAATTTATAAATAAATAAGAAATGAAATATTTAACAATCTTTACTAATTTATTTCGTATTAAAATTAAAGTATCTTTCAATAATGCGCTGCGAAAACGTGGACACTTTTGTGCTTTGTGTCACATAAGCTACCAAAATGTAATGAATATTTGATTTCTATAGAACCAGTATGTAATCAGCCACTCCGGCCGGCTACTGACATAACTGTTGCAGGGGCAATCTAGCTAAGGCGCACGGTGGCTGGGGCAATATCAGCTTGTCTCTACACACATACCTGCTATTCAGTGTTTGGATATTTATTGAGCTAAACACACATGTTCATAAAATGATCCCAGTATTATGCAAAATTGTAGATATTTTTATAATTAATATTCATTTACTGTGTAAAACTACGTGCGATAGTTATGATTGCTAATTATTATTATTTAAATTCAATGATGATTGTATTTTTATTTATTATTATTATTTATATTAAAAAATGATTCTTAGACGAGTTGTGATTCAACTACCTAAATTGAAGATAAGAATGGGACAAACTGCAATTGTAATTTTTAATATAGGTGAACTTATTATTGTGCTTTATAAATATTTATTATTATAAAAAATTAAAAGATCGATAGGCAGGGCCTTGGCTCTTTCTTTGGTGTTAGCGCAAAAGAAGGAAATACTGGGTGAAGAATTGGCAACAGAAAAGAAGTGTATTGTAAAAAAATAATGTTTGTGTTTTGTCTGTCTGTCTCAAAATTGTCATACAATATTTTGTGGAAATGGAACAATGATGAACTGCCGGGACGTACCAAAAACATCAGGATTTCTAAGTGGTTACCGCAAGCAGATCTGTTAAGTGAGTGTGCTGATTTAGATTGTATGAATCGGTTACTATAACTCAAAATTATAAAGAATATTTCAAGCAAATATCGCATGATTTCACGTTTGCACTTAGGAAAATTAATATTGTACTAGTTCAAGTTCAGGTCCTTTTTTGCACCATGTTGTTACATAGATCTTTGATAGAAATATATAATTAATAGATACAGACATGACCCTGCTAGGGCATTGCAAATACTGAAAAAACTTAACATCTTCTCAACATCACGTAAGTATTCTATATGAACATTATTTATTGGAGTTTACTCCTCAAGAATCGATTTGCATATATAAGGGGCCCGGTATGAGAAAAAAGTGAGGAGTAAAATCTATCGATGAATGACCTCGTTACGTTTTTGGTGCGCATCGTATGTCGCGCAACTTTGACAAACAAAGATGACGGATTGACATTAATAAAAATTTTAAAATCTGAACTGAATTTAGATATTGTTTCTGATAGAGCAATGGGGACAACGAGGTACGGTACAACCATTGATGCGGTATTTTCAAGATTCGTGAACCACGTATCTACGAACGTCCATGTGTCTTATTTTAGTTACCATAAACCACTTGTCACTGTAATTAATAATGCAGACAATGTTGATTTAATTAATATTTAAAAAATGGTTGCCTGTAAAGTCGGTTTTACGGGCGAAGATTTTACGTGACAACGTCTTTTTCTCGGTAGAATATTTATTGATATGAATATAATTAAATTGCACAATAGGAACAAGGAATTGAATGAAAATAAGAATTGCACAAATTTTAACTATAGAAATATATTTTGTTTACTAAAACATTGTACATGTAAACTTAAACTTAACACGAGAGACTCATCGTAACGTTACCGAGCGTTACACTTTTTCATAAGTGACTCCCAGCCGCAACCTAATTTAAGACGTTGTCACGTCAAAAATGATAATAGTCTGATAATAATAATTACATAATTTATCAACATTCCTAATGATATATTTATGCACATCTGAAATTGACTACTGTAAAAAGTTTAATGTAAAATATTTCGTCGATTAGTTATAATAAATGTATATGAAATGAATAAATATATATTTATATATGTATATTTTAGTTTCATTAATTTGTTAATTTACCCTTTCATACAGTATCAATCTTTTTTAAGTTAAATAAACTCTTTTTGCGTCTGGTTAGACTATCGAACTTAAGGAGTAAACTTCAGTCGTGCGTCGGAGCTGACACACACAATTTTTTCATTATCACCATTTAAAAATTCAGTAATTATCATTATTTATTAATAGTCATATTTTTATTAATAATTTATCAAGATTATTCATTTAAAAATTCTTGCAGGCAGTAAAAATTTTTTTAACAAGATATTCTTTTAGCATTAACTTAAATTTATTTGTTTTGATCTCTTCTTTAACATTTATAGGTTTTTTGTTATAAATTTCACACACATTGACAGGGGGCCACTTCGAAACATTTTTAATTTGCAGGTTGGTTGAGTTAATTTATTTTGTGGTCTAAGAATTTGAGGATATATATAGGAGGCAATACGGAAAGAACTTAGGCTGTTTTCTTACAAATTCACACATGCCGTATATGTATAGCGATGCTAAGGTTAATATATTGAATTTGGCAAAGTATGGCTTGTAGCTATCCATAATCCATAGATTGCCCAATATTCTTATGCACCTTTTTTGCAATCGGAAAAGTTTATACACTCCTGTACTACTTCCCGATAACAATATGGCATAGGCCAGCCATGAATGTGCATATGCATGTAAGCATTTTTCGCCCATTCAAAGTCAGTTAGCTTTTTAATTTCTCGTAATGCATACAAAAATCTTGACAATTTAATAGCAATTTTATCTACATGTTCTTTCCAATTTATATTTGAATGAATGCTTATTCCTAAGAGGGGGTAATTATCAACTAGCTCTATTTTTTCCTATTATTGAATAGACAGTTTATGTCTAGGGGGTTTCCTTGATGAGGTTGGAATTATATTAATTTTGTTTTTTTACTGGTAAGTGTGATCGCCCACTAGCGCGTCTTTCCGCACGCTGCTAAATCGCAGACGCGACAAAAACAGTCAGTCTCAATGGAGGATTGCGTTAATTAGTATTTCGGTATCATTGTGTATATTCTTCGACACCATTGTGACAACACACACAGTACCATCTCTAAGGGCGTGTCGGTCAGCTCGGTCTGCTGATTTAAGCCCTATTGAAAATTTATGGGGGCTTATGGTTCAATGATGGGACTGTCAAATTGAAGGAACCCTCATGATCTTAGATCACATGTGCTCGAGTATGGGATGATTTTAGTGGGACCGATATATGCACGCGTCTTGTTGCATCTATGCGAGATAGACTACGTGCCGTCATAGCTGCAGAGGGAGATTATATTACATATTAAATAAAGATTTTTGAAGTTTCTATTTCATCATTTCTTCATATTCTTAGTTATAAAACTAAAATATTAGTTTTTTCAATGGTTTTCTATATTTGTTTGATATCACGGCTAGTGCAGAGGTCGCTGCCTACTGCGCAACGGGTCGCGGGTTCGATTCCTGTACGGCACAGATATTTTGTATGGCCTACAGAAATTTGTCCTGGTCTGGGCGTATGTGCAATGTGCATGTGAGATTATATGTTTGTAATTACACCCACGATATAGAAGAAGATCCTAGTGTGAAGCGAAGTATTTAAGAATCCCAGCGCGAGGCGAAGTATTAAAAAAAAAACCTTGATAGTAGTCAGTCCATCTCCTAGAGCGATTGATTGTCCTACATGTGTACATGCAATTATGATCCTCAAGGTGGTAAACATTTCCTGACCGCGACCGTACATCGATAACACGAGGAAAATCGTTGATGTACAGTAAGAATAAAACACAGCCGGGGACACTGCCCTGTGAAATTGACATTGTCACTTCCTCTTTTTGAGAGCGGACGACGGTCGATGTGTCATTGCTACGTATTGATGTCTAATTTAGTATCGTGATTTTCTATTGCTACGTATTGGCTCCGATTGTTTAGGTATGAGACAAACCACTTATTAGCTTTACCTCTCAGGCCTATTCCTTGCAATTTAGAAAGCAAAATATAGTACTTAACACGATCATACGCTGTGCTTATGTCAAGCAATAAGCCAACCGCGCGTATGTAATTATAAACAGCGAGTGTTGTCGGTTTATTATTTCTGAAGCCATGTTGACTGTCATTGAATATTCCATATTTTCCCAGTATGAGTACAGACGGTTAGATATGGCATTTCAAAAATTTTGGTAATAGTGGACAAGAGTGATATGGGTCGATAATAGAACATTACAATACGCGTGACCTAAGTTGCAACAAAATAGAATTTCAATGTATCCATGAACGTTTATTCCTTGATTGGCATAGTAAAGTTTAGTTACGCGTATCGTAATGTAGTAATTCTACATGAGTGAAGTTGGTCAATTCATTTACACACCGTGCAGAAATAGGCAATTTAGGTCACGGAAAAGCGTGCGTAAAGTGCGGGTTTAGGTCACACTGTGCTTTAAATATGATTTGTGGGGCCATATTGATTGGCTTTTTATATATATGGCCTTACTATTGAAATTTTGAGCAAATCCGGAAACACGCCGCTACTAAACGATTGATTAATTAAAACTGCCCACAACGGTAGAGCTAATTTGTCCACTCCACGACTGTGAGAATTCTCACAAATCGTATCGATAAAAGATAAGATAAAATCACTTTATTGCACAACAATAATATAAATAACACAGAATACGAAACAAAACTATTTTTATTATGTTTGAAATCGAAAAAAATCGTATATAAAATATTTCTAAAGGTATATACCAAATAGATTGTAACAATAATATTATCGCAAATAGTAAAAACAATTATTTATTATTACGCATCGCAATTTCGATATAACATTGGAAATCTTGCTTTATCGTGATATTTAAGACTAACACCGTATTTTAGATTTAAATTCGTAAAGTCTAAAAAACATAAATAAAGAGCTCGCAACATTATTCTTCTCTCTGTAATTCGTCATCTCTAAGTCGGAAATGCAACGCGAAGCATCACTCTTTGCTTCATTTTGAAAATAAAAACCCCGTCCACCACAGCCGTCTCTGTCGATGCTGACTAACGATGCAACAGTGACTACAAATATTAATAATAACATAAAATCACGTCCTGTTGAGATTACTGAAAATAATCAGCAGACTTTTCCTTGTACCTTGTCGCCTTCGTCGCTTTCGGCCCCACACCAACGTTTTTAAATCAAATTTAATATAAATCCATCTTATGAAATTACTATTGAAAACTCTCTAAAATCAATAGAGAGAAAATGAGCATTTAAATGATTTTATTTATAATGCTGTTTTTGAAATTTTGGTGCAAGAGCCCCTAAATTCTAGACATATAATTACGTAATTTTTTTATTTAGCTAAACTTATACAAAAATAAACTAATAATGTGTAACAATGTTTAAAAACATCTGACAGTCTGCTATCTGTCTGTTTACTGTTGAACCCATTACCCTGTGCTACCAGGAGCATCCGAGTTCGCATCCCTGCTTGAAATGCTCTGGTATCACCGACTTTTAATGAAACAACTTGACGTTTGTTTCTGATCCGATATGCCCTTTCATTCAGATTAAGTTTACAGAATTCAGGAATTTATTTAAATAATAATGTCTTATTTTTCTTCCTATAAAAAAAACTTTGATTTTTATTGCACTATAAGTTTTAAGTTTATTTACTAATAATGATGTCTTATATCTGTTTAAATGTTTGACTTTAAGGTATGTATCTATCTTTTTATGGTGTTCGGAACAGAAGAGAAATGTATTGTAAATTAATAATGTTTGTGTTTTTTTATCCCGCATGTGGCATTCGCGTCCAAACATCATGTTCATTATGATCTGCCGCCATTTTATTCTAAATACGAACGCTCCGTGTGGTAGTTAGCAACCAACTGATTGAAAAGTTGTCCCGATCGCGCTATACACGCGGCTACGTCCAATCCAAAAATAGCTAACATAAATTGTGATTTTAATTAGTTTTATTATAACTAACTGTCAAGTTAATAGCGTATTTTTGAAAGTATTGAAACAGAAAACTCGTTTCCTCGAAAGGAATGAATGAATCGTCGCTGCGAAATGTTATACTTACAAACCTTGAACTTTGTCATTAGACAAAGCAAATTGCTTGACACAATCATAGATCGATCTTCGGCACAGTACAGAACACAGGAGCGCTTCTGACCCTTCTCAAGGTTTTTGACTGCCGCGTGCTCATGACAGAACTGAATATTATCTACGATGCTGTCAATACCACCTGACGGTCCTCTAATGAAGATCGGCTGTTTGTGTGGAGCAGGAACACAAATACACACTCTGATACAAGTTTAGCGGAGCGTCATAAATGATGAAGGTAAAGTATTTTGACTGCATGATTAGTCATTGTGTTGTGTCTTTGCGAGTGGCACCATTAGGATTTTGTTATTTTCCTCTTGGCAAATTGAAATAATATGTATGTACAAACCATGCGAAACCTACTGTAACTCATGTGGCATTTATGTGGGGATATCATTAATTCATAACAACAGCCTTTTGCTAAGAGGTTTAAAATCAGAACTTTGATAAAAATCATGATTTAAACATTCTTTTTTTGACAAACATTTTAATAGGCCAATTCTGACTAAGTATATTATTCAAAAATAATTAACATCAGGATTAGAAATGCAGCTACTTCTGACTATTTTATTCAAAGATATAAGATAACTATATATTCCTTGATATAAGGCGCTTAATAGCATATGGAAAACGCGTTAGGCCTACAGTTGTTGAGGTTAACGAACTTTCGCAGAGGTCGGTCATCGGACCCGTGACTAACACGTATTATTTCGATCTTCTCCATCCTTGGGAAAGCTCCTACATTAATAACGATATAGGAGCGATTTTCCCCTTTAGTTTGGTTCAAAAAAAAACAAGACCATATAAAAACGGGTATCCCTATCTATCTTAAAGGTAGTATAATCGCTGGCACATCTTAAATCAACTTGTATTTATAACATACGTATATACTTGTATTTATAACTTCTTAGTACACACAAAAAAAAAAAATATTAACCAGAAATAATTAGGCATATTATATTATTTCTTTTTCAAACAGAAATCTAAAATCGGGAACTGAATATCTAAAAGTATTTATGTTGAGGTCAGATAATAAATAATACCTATTGGGAATATACTAGTTACCCAGAACTTTAAGAAAGTAATTTTGTGTTTAATGTTATAGAATTCTGAAACTCCCATCAATGAGCATTGCTGCAATATACAAACCAAGGCCAACTTAGTTGTTCGATTGCGAAATAGCGATCATATAAAAAAAATTGTTGTCAACATTGTGAAATCACATTATTATTATTTTCTCACTACCTACTGAATATAAATGATCATACCAGCTGGAAATCAGATAAGCAAAATCATGTATATCGATAACCTACTCTGTATAAATGAAAAATTACTATCAATACTTTTAGTGTTTCCGCGTACGTCGCGGCACGTGGTCGTGAGTCACTTGTGTAGCTATGTCTGCTTCAACCGGTCTCATTTTAATAACAACATTGTTTATACACGGCGATGATGCCGCGCGAATATTGGCTTACTATCCGACGCCGTTAATAAGTCATCAAGCTGTTTTCCGGCATTTAACTTTAGAATTGCATAAAAGAGGACATGAACTGGTTGTGATAACAACTGACCCTATGTTTTCAAGAGAAGAAGCACCAGCTAATCTCACAGAAATAAATCTTCACGACATGTCTTACAACGCATGGAAAACTGAAGCTTCAATGCCTGCAACAGCCACGCAAGGCAACAAGGAGAGTTTTCAAAAGCAATATGCTCCGATTTATAAGCTTTTAGTTAAATTAGTAGGAATGCAACTATCTACACCGGAAGTACAGGCTCTTATAAAAGACAAGACAAAAACTTTTGATTTGATCTTACTCGAAGCGTACATAGATTCGGCTTTAGGATTAAGCCATGTGTTCAAGGCACCAGTTATACAGTTCAGTTCTGTTGGAGCAGCTGTGAATAATTTGGAAGTTATTGGGGCACCAATGCATCCGCTGTTATTTCCCACATTGGTTCACTCGAGGATTTACAACCTCACTTTATGGGAAAAGTTGACTCAAATAAAAACTTTTATCGATCATGTCTTAATTATGAAACAAACAAAAATTTACGCTGAAGAGATGCTAAAGAATGTTATAGGTCCGGATGTTCCACCTATGGATGAATTGTGGAAAAACGTTGATATGTTGTTTTTGAATGTATTCCCAATGTGGGACTTTAACCGTCCTCTGCCTCCCAATGTTATTCTCTTGGGTGGTATACATCAGAAACCAGAGAAAGACTTACCAAAGGTAATAACTTAACTTTGGCATTTGCTATAAACGTATTTGGTGGTAACAATTTTTGGACCATAGAAACATGCTGTTCAATATTCTTTCAGGATCTTAGCGAGTTTTTAGATGCATCCAAAAATGGTGTCATATATGTCAGCTTTGGGACTAACGCTGATGCAGCGCTCTTACCACCACACAAGTTAGAGGTAATGGTAAATGTTTTCTCAAAATTGCCATACGATATTTTGTGGAAATGGAACAATGATGAGCTGCCGGGACGCACTAAAAACATAAGGATTTCCAAATGGTTACCGCAAGCAGATCTGTTAAGTGAGTGTGCTAAATCAAATACTTACTACGAAAATGTCATCCTATTGGTTCTCAAAATAATGTGTCATTGCAAACGCTTATTATTCAATCATCAGGCCATTTATTTAAAACTAGTTGACCCGGCGAACTTCGTACCGCCTTTTCCACCTCGTCAGCCCTTAGTCTCGCAGTTCCTTATGACTTATTGGAAAATTAAAATAAAAAACCAGGTGCGGGTACACTGCTAGATGCAGTGTAGGATTCCGTGGTTGCCCGTCGTTACCATGTTACCATATTATATTAGAAAGAGTCTCTATGTTCTTTATTCGGAATATTATATTTAATTTCAATAATAACTCACGGATTTTTGCAAAACTTCGTATTTATCAAATCATCGTATGGCATTATGTATTGATAATGTGTGCGTTAGGGTCGTCAATTTTATTTCTATATACTTGTTAGTAAATTGGCGTGTATTTTACATCATTGTCACAATATGGAACACAAATGCTATTTGAGTGTTTTGCAAAGTGTTCCCATTATACAGTTCTACAGATTTAAGCTGTTAATCATGAATTGGAAAATTTTGTTTTATACACATCTTAATTGATTAATAACTTTCATACTTCCAGAACATCCCAAAATCAAGCTTTTCATTACACAAGGGGGCATGCAATCAACTGACGAGGCTATCGATGCTGGAGTACCACTGATTGGCATACCGCTGCTGGGAGACCAATGGTTTAACGTAGAACAGTATATGTTCCATAAAATCGGGCTATACGTTGACATAGAAACGATCACTGAGGAGAAATTTGGAAACGCCATTAAGGAAATTCTTTATAATGACAGGTAAATTTTAGTTTTGCTGGTACTAATAAGTTTATATTAATGACATGGTATTTCAAAAAATATATCCCGGTCAAGGCCTCACACTGCTTACGCAGGTAGGGCTTTTAAACATGAAGGAAGAATAAAATTAAACTATTGTTTTCTTTTTTCATCAAATTAGTAAGTTGATGAGTGGCATTACTCAAAATTAATTCTTTGATTTTGAGCAATACCATTGGTCATTTTCTACTTTCTTGCTGCTCCACCTTTATTATAGAAATTCTGGGAAAGGCGAGACGCCTTCTCCGCCACCAGGGGCAGCAGCGAGGATATATGAGGACTTTTCCCCGCTCATTTCGGCCAGCTCAGGGCTTGGTGAAATAAGCAGGGCCTATCCACTAAAACAACAGACAAATCTTATGCAGCGGTCATCCGACACGCACTCTGAGGAGTGAGGACCAAGGCCCCCTAGAGCATGTCGGAATTGCGGGTTTGTAACTGCCTTAGAGCCCAGCCGGCAGTAATCCTTTATCGGGTTCACCCAAACGTCCGATGCTCCGGAGTATCAGGAGCATCTACACAAAGGGAGGTTGTGCAATGAAAGTCTGACCCCACAGGACAAACTCGAAGCTCTCGCGTGGAGTGAGGTAAAAAAGCAGACTAACAAATATCAGTAACGAAATACGAAACTTGTTCAAGCATTCTTCGTTAAGTTTGAGGAGGAGCAGGAGGTTCAACAACTTAACATTGTGACGTGTAGATATACCACAACATGAGATAAACCACTGTTATTGTTTTTGAAGTATCTCATCAGTATTAAGACCCGCTCGAATCGCCGCATTCGATATCATTGTATTAACTTGACTGATATCAAATAATGGAAAAATGAAACAAAGAAGTGATAGTTAAAATCAAGGTCTTGTATAAAATTAGATAACTTAAATTAAACTTTATTAAATTATTTATTTCAAGAAGCATTAAACTTTAATAAGGATCTGTGGTGTTCAGTTTGTAGTTTATAAAATACTAATTATAACCAAACTAATTTAAAGACATTGTAACGGGTAGATATACCACAACATCATCAGCATATTATTGTCCTCACTGTGGGAGTGCAGGCCTTGCTTATAAATACAATAATGAAAAAGGTCTACCACGATCGACCACTGCAAATTGATGGTTCTTATGACTGCAGAAGAAACTAGTACTTTTGAACCAAAGGGGAGCTCGAAATAATTTTTGGTTACCCATCTTATGCTCGGCCATTGTAACAGTTAATTCGGCCATTGTAACAGTTAACTTCCGCAATCGCAGCCTGAACCACTGCAGCATCAAGATCCACACCACATCGTGACTATATTCTAATAAAAAACCAATAAAAATTATCTATGAGCATTAAAGTACTTCACCACAAGCTAATTAAGTATAATTTTTGTACTGAATATATGTGTCATTTCTTTCATATCTTAATATATATAAATCTCGTGTCACAATGTTTGTCCTCAATGGACTCCTAAACCACTGAATCGATTATAATAAAATTCGCACACCATGTGCAGTTCGATCCAACTTGAGAGATAGGATAGTTTAAATCTCAAATTATAGTCGCAATTTTAATTTATTGCAAATTATTACTTTTGGGCGGTACGAAGTTCGCCGAGTCAGCTAGTATGTATATAAAGATTGATGTTTATCTTTTATACATTTTTCTGTAAATTAGTCTTAAATTCTGTATAAATACAGACAAATCTGTAAATATACCAACACTGTGAGTGAATGAAATTTACTGAGTAACGGAAATATGTTTCATGAACAATAATCCGAATATATTTATAAATACAGAAAAATATGTAAATATTATGCAAGAACTGTAACGAAACTAAGCTTATTCACTATGGCAACGCTGTTATTATTAATTAGGGGAATACTGGGAGATTTGCCGAGGTGGGAGAAAAAGACCGTCTTTAAAAAAATAATTTCCATTTTTTAGCACAAAGTAAGCGTAAATTCGTTCACTGGTCACATGCAAGACTGTTTTGTTGTGATTGGTATCTTGCATGTGACCAATGAAAGAATTGACGTCTTGTTTACACAAAATTTAAATACAACTCTGAAATATGTTTTAACTCTTCCACCTGGGCAATTCTCTCGGTTTTTCACTACTAATAATATAGACTAAAATTTTGACTGTCACTACACTTGCAGTTTGCAGAAAAGTCCCCTGCTGCAGAGTGCTCCTTATCTATTAATCCAACATTTATATTGCTTTCAGTTATCGACGCAACATCAGGCGTCTAAAAACCTTAATACAAGACCAGCCTCAGACCCCCCTTGAGCGTGCCGTGTGGTGGACGGAGTACGTCATCAGAAACGGCGGCGCGCGGCACCTGCGCTCTCCAACTGCCACCATCACCTGGGCGGAGTACCTGGAATTGGAACTCGTATTCTATATACTGCTGACCATAATATCAGTGGCCATTGCTATCCTTTTTATCTGTTGTAAGATTTACAGACTATTGACTCGTACCAGTAAAAAGGTTAAAAAGAGTTAATGTTCTCTTTTTGGGGTAAGTATTCAAATTGATGAGAAATATGGACGCCTTCGCTATCGTTCATAGTGGCGTTATTCTCTCTGCTCAACGTATTCTGCACTGACATCCGCTGTGTAGTTTAATTTAATAAAATAAATAGTTATATTCTTTAAATTGTCCTTGCTTTTATTTCATCAGGTTATGGGCCGTCCCAAGCTTGCCGTAAAAAGTTATTTCTGCATTTTGGTCAGTAATTACAAGAAGTAGTCGCAAGCATAACCTAACTTTTAGTTACCGGGCTGGCGAGTGTTTTTTTTTATTTTTTAGCTTATTATATTTTAAATTGAAGTTATATACAAATCGAACATTATAAATATGGCTGGAAATAATTCATGATAGCAATTGAGAAATTAACGGGTCGTGATAATTGGGCAAGCTGGAGTTTTGCGGTCAAGGCATACCTATAACACGAAGATTTATATAGCTATGTGTTAAAAGAATCAGACCTTGTCTCAGTCAGACAAGACATCAAAGCTAAGTCAAAGTGATTTCTATTATTTCATCCGATTATTTAATTAGTTAGTTGTGTATGAACGCATGAAATAATATAGTCGCCTTCATAAGAAGTTAGAATGTTGTGTTTAGAATATTATAGGTAGTGAGTTTATATGCTGATCATAACAAAAACTGATACCTACCGAAAGCTTCCCCGCACCAAAAACGGCAATTCGAGGAAACATAAATCAACATAGGTAGGTAACTTTATCCCAGTTTCGTATACTCATACGTCATCGATCAAGCGACGATTAAATTATGACGAAAGCTAATGGATTGTAGACGATCCCTCCAATAGATGTCACATTCTCGGGTCAGATTGGTGAAGTGCTACAAGATTTATCTTTGTTTAGATTGGTTGGACAATTTTCGTTCGTTTATTGGTGACCAAGCTGATTTTATGGCAAATTGTATGTAAGCTCAATTGGCGTCTTCTGGAATTGGTAATTTTTATTGGCATTTGGTTGGGAATTTCAAATTCATTTTATTTCTGATAGAAAGCTGCGTTTTGATGAATTAAATGATTTATTTGTTGACGCCATTAATCTGATAATTAAATGTAAAAGTTCTAGATTTTTGGTTCAAAGCTTTTACTTTGGCAATTAAACCTTTGGCCTCAATTACTTTCTGCTGTCTGGAGATATTTCCACGACAGAGGACCACTGTAAAATAACATTAACTTTTAGTAGTAATAATTAAGTTTCCAAGACTGCACGGCAATAAGTGATTGGCACACTATTGCCGCGTCAACTGTTTTCACGTTAACAAGTGGTATGTAGTAATTCACTAAACCCATTGAGAAGAAAAATGTTATAATGTACTTAATGTAAATTTATTTACTCAGTAAGATTACTGCAAACAGAAAATGTGATACGCCTAGTTTAGTAAAACAAAATGTTTTGGTCCTTTGGGTCAAACATCATATCGATGACGTGAAGAACAATAGCCCGTATTATGTTCATGAAATAACTAGTGACCTCGATTTCTTTCTCCCAGCATAATATACCTATTTATAACTTACGTAAACTGTGACCTTGTGTAAAGGGGCGATTCATTGAACTGAACAGTTTAGCTCGGCAGAATTTTGCGAAAATTCCCTCGCGATTCGGCTTAACAGGGGTCAAGCTTTGAGATAAATTTATTATTTTGTTTCCGTATATATTTTACTTACACCTTTAATATTACAAATACTGAAAACCATCTGTATATCTGAAACAATAAAAAAAAAGCTCTTCATCAATTAACTACCATCCACGAACTTCATGAAAAACAGAATTTAATAATATTTTTTCTCTTTCGAACACAACATAATTGTCTTTTTTAAACATGTTCTCGTTGCTAATGGCCTCTCCAGATTGCAGATAAGGAATTTCTCTCTGACAACCAGATCTTGTGTCCCTTTCCAGGACATTTCCAAGAGCCATCCATCAATCAGAAATGGATTATGTAATAAATGACGTACGTTGATAGATGACAAACTATTTGACCGTCGCTGAAGGTCACGGGTGCTCATTTTTAGTATCAGATGGAATCTGTTCGCCTTGTGATATCTTTTTCTTTTGAATTCCATATTATCGGGCAAGTTCGAGGTACCTTATGTTATTTACGGGGTTGCTACCACGTACCTTTTTTTAGCGAGTCCTCGATATTTCGGCACTCGTTCAAGCGTCAATATCACGGAGTAACCGAAGTAATTGCGGGTAGGATGTTATTAGCAAACTATCGGTCTACCCTCTGACGAAGTCTTTTATTGCGTTCAATACCCGTACCACTGTTCAAGTCGCTGATAATTTCCTTACACCATAGACTACATATAGTTTTTTTAACACACACCAATTAGCCATAGTTCAAAAGCAAGTTTCCCATTTTCTTCTTTCGAATAGCCTCCTAAACAGCTTTCAATCTGGGTTTCGGTCGGGTCACAGCACGGTCTCTGCCTTAGTGAATGTCACTGATGATATACGCTGATCAATGGAAAACAAAGCGTTAACTGCACTAGTATTGCTAGACTTTGGCAATGCATTTAATTCTGTCGACTTCGATATTCTCCTTGCCATTCTTCGTTCCTTAAACGTCTCTACTTCTGCTCTTTCTTGGTTCGGTTCAATCTTCGGGGTCGCTCGCAGAATGTTCGCCTTGATGATTTAACCTCTGATGGGTGTGACCTCTGTGTTGGCGTACCTCAAGGAGGTGTTCTCTCACCACTCCTATTCTCTATTTTTATTAATTCTGTTACTAGAGTAATTTCCTCCAAGTTTCATCTCTACGCAGACGATTTGCAGCTTTATCGTCATTTCGATATTGACGAAATGGACTCCACGATAGCAGCCATTAATGAAGACCTAAGCCGTATTAGTACTTGGGCACAATTTTATGGTCTCTCAGTTAATCCAAGTAAATCCCAGGCAATTATCATAGGGAGTAGGTTTATGTCACGTTCCTGCCGTTCCTCTCACTTGCTGCCAGTGTCCATAGGTGGAATCAACATCCCCTACAGCGACACGGTGAAAAATCTCGGCGTCACTATTGATACCAACCTCTCATGGACAGCTCACGTCGCTAACGTTAGTCGTAAAATGTATTTTTCGCTTCACTAAAATTGCCCTTGCACAATCTCTTATTCTCCCACTTCTCGACTATGCCGATGTTTGTTATTTAGACGCTACGGAGGCATTACTTGATCAACTTGAGCGCCTGCAGAATCTTGCTATTCGATTCATTTTTGGGCTTCGTAAGTATGATCACGTCTCCAACTTTCGAACGGAACTCAAGTGGCTCCCCATACGTCTGCGCAGGAATGTCAGAATCCTTTGTTTCCTCTTCAATATCCTTTACAATCCTTCTTATCCTTCCTATCTTCGGGAGAGGTTTTCTTTCACCCACTCGCCTAATGTTCCTTGCAGGTCTCATCTCAAATCGGTCCTCAAATGTCCTATTCATAAAACCGAATTTGCGTCATACTCTTTCACGGCACATGCCGTCCGCTTATGGAACTCGCTGCCAGCAGGAATCAGAGACAGTCCAACTGTTGCTACATTTAAAAAACGGTTGAAGGAACACTATCTATCCTCTCGACTCACTGTTTCCGAACTGTATTGCTTCTCCTTTTAACACTTGTAATTTCAATTTAATATATATGTTTATTAGTATGTCTATGTAGATATATATGTAGGTTTTGTTTATATAAGTATTGTATTTTGTTATTTTTATTCAGGAGGCACACACTGAGGACCTTTTATTTTATGTTTTTTCCTTTCGCGGGCCTGCTGGAAGAAATTTCAATATGAAATAAGCAGTGCCCTTGTACAAATTTCTTGTTCCTGTTCTTATCTATTTTATTGTGTGTGTACTTAATTAGTAAATAAATAAATAAAATAGCTTGGCACCAGAGTAAGCACGATATAAGGCTTGTGTTATGGGATACTAGGGGATATAGTTTACGATGCGCACAAATATTTGACCTCCTAACTTCACACTTAGTGATCATCACTGTAAAATAGGTACTGACCATCAGGGTGTTTGTCCTGAAATTGTTCACTTGAAACTGTTCTCGACATACAAGATTTACAGTATTGTATCGTGACACGACACTTTTTTGATTATTCTAGTTTTGCACGTACTGACCACTGGTTTCCAGACACTCCAAAATTTGAACCCTTCCTTACGATTGAAATTTTTATATTTTGTTATTTCAATCGATCTGAGATTGGTCTGGGAAGCAATTTAAAATAAAAAAATTATAGTTTTTGTAATTGGATAACTATAACATTTTATCCAAAACAGATATTATAGTTTTGAAATATCTGCCCTTAATTACATTATGAACGTAACCTATGTAACATTAATAAGACATTCAGCACCTTCGAATCCGGTACCTCAAGATAATTTTCTTAGATGTATGTATATTTGTATGTATGTATATATATATATATATATATATATATATATATATATATATATATATATATATATATATATATATATATATATATTATAAAGACAATTAAATAACAATTGAAATTCTGCTGCAAGCTACATTCTTAAAAGAAACCTGAAAACATTGTCTTAATCTTGATTTCCTACTTAATGAAATACAATAATTATATACTTATTAGCAGCTCTTCTGGAGCACTATAAATATATTTTATTAATTACCCAGCTAAAAGTCGTCTTTTGGCTGACGAGTAAAATTCAACTAACTCCAACTACTTGGCACTGGATAAGATTACAAATAAAGTTATTTAGTCATTTAATAAAGTTGATTTAAATAGGTAACTTTTAAATAAAACTTGTTGTAATTAAAATTATCTCTCAGAAACTTTACATAAATTAACAATGACAGTCTCCGTGTGGTCGCTGTTAAAAGACCTAAATACACGGCTCAAAGTTTAATGAAAAGCCCCGAAAGTCTTCGCTGGCACATAGTACGCTCCCTCAATAAACACAGTTAAGCGCTGAACCGCTTCATTTTCTCTTGAACGTTTCCGGGTTGAAAGGAAGCGCTTTGTCCGCTCTAGGTGTCATTTTGATTTATTACTCTAGTTAAGTTAGGTGTTGGTTGAGTACTCCAAATTCGCTCTTGTCACCGGTGGTAGACGCTTCATTTATCATGGGGAATATGGCGGTGTTACAAATTGCTGCAATAAAATGAATAGTACTTCACTTTTCATAACTGATTATATTAGGGTAGGAGTTAATTGCATTTGAAAGTGTTACGACTAATGGACCGATTTAACTATTTTTTTCCTTATTCCGCACGTAAAGAAGGACCGTGCGCAATAAATGAAGTTTTCGTAAGCTAAGGAATTGTGATTTCTTCCATTTACAAACACTGCAGCAAAATAAAGGTAGTGAATTCTAATTCAAAGAGCAAAGACAATATCTCTGTTATGAATGCAACAACGTAGTAGCATAGAATAGAATTCTGACCGCATTCTAAGTCGTATAAGTGCTCTGACACAATGCGCTCTAAAACTATTATTGCATTCAAACATTACAGCATTTATAGCACTTGTTTTAGCCACGCTCCTCCTTGCCTTCGGACGGTACAGCTTCAACTTGAATTCCAAATTGCGTTGGGTATTGTGTTGTTGGCTATACGCGGCTGTCTTTTAGTTAATGATTAAATACAGACTGAAAGCAGGTTCGGCTGTTCCATACATTAAAATGAATATGGAAGATAATAAAAAAAGAATATGCCTGTGACTTGTGAATAATAATGTCAAGAAACCTAGTACGTGCACGAAAAAGGCGCAACTCAAAGTGAGCCAGATATGGCTTAGTACGTTCTGTTAGTGCTCAACGGCATCGTGTCGAAAATTGCTCGCAAAAAAAATAGTTAATATATATGGAGAATAAAATAAAGTGAATGAGTATACATTTCACGCATAATTTATACATTTCATGTGCGTCATCATCATCAGCCTATTAATGTCCCCACTGCTGGGGCACAGGCCTTCCCTATGGATGGAATAGGGAGATTGGGCCATGACCCACCACGCGGGCCCAGTGCGGATTGGCGGGTGCTAACGACTGCAGATGCAGCCAGGACCAGCGGCTTAACGTGCCTTCCGAAGCACGGAGGAACTCGAGATAGAAAATATTTGGCCACTCATCCAATGACCGACCACTGCGAAAGTTGCTTAACTTCAACGATTGCAGCCGAACGCGCTAACCACCTGCGCCATCGAGCTCCTCTTCATGTGCGTATATCCACTATAAATCAATTATTTATTCTTCACACAACTTTAACAAAACAATGTTGCTAGTTGTGGGAAAAATATTATGGACAATATTTTAATTGATTCATAGGTAAAGTACAATAACAATATTTATTGAAGTATACTTTTCTGCGTATGTCTGAAAGGTATTTATTTATATAAAACTAATATATTGGTGTAACCAGCTCGATACAAAATAATTTCTTCATAAATTAAGGGCTGAAAAGAACAACTTTTGTCCTTGAAAATTAACTTCAATTATAGCATATAATAATATACGTTACCGGCTATCTGTATAATTCAGGTATTCTATACAATACCTATGCAATGGTTAGATTGACTGGGACCTCTAGGCAATGTTTGAAGTTTCGAGTGAATAGTGAGATTGTGAACAGTGGTATGGGTATCGAACGCAATAAAAGACTTCGTCGGAGGGTAGACCAATATATCTGACAATAACAGCCTACCCGCAATTAATTCAGTTACTCCGTGATCATGGCTTGCAACAGTGCCGAAATATCGGAAACTCGCTATAAACAAGGTACATGGTAACACTCCCGTAAACAACTTATATTACTATAATGTATTCAAAGTTACAAAATTCTTATAACTGTATTCATAAAACTCTTCTTAGATTTTGTCACCTCAGACGGGAATTTGTTTACTACTTAAGGCTTCGTGCTTACTTCGCCTCAATGTTCCCGAGCCTGACCTATTTTACCAAGTAGATGCTTCTCAAATCGCACAAAGGATGGGCGTGGGTATTTATATCTCACCGAAATACAGTATGTGCTTGTTATTGTCTAAATTTTAGAAACTCTCAGCGGCTAAATTTATGTTTGCAAAGAAATTATTGTTAATATACATAGTTACACTTTACGTAGCAATTTTAGTTTCTTGCATAAATTTATTTACAGATTTGCGTTAACTTAGATCAGGAAGTACAAGTTTATGAGCAGCAGCACAGGACGGTCCCTCGAGATACAAATAACAATTCAGAACTTGCACAAGCTGGATTAATTTATAGATGCAGTCCACCCTAAGGATGGCGCTTAAAATACACTTCATCTATTTGTTACACATATTTTATTAAATATTGTATTGACTTAAATGTTTGTTTTTTTATCGCAATCTTTTATCGTATCGCTATGCAGGCAAACGTGCTGACTGACAGTCTAGTATGGTTTTAATAAAATTTGGTATGGAGTTAGCGGACACCCTAGATTAACATATCGGCTACTTTTTACTGCGGGAAAATATCCCTAATAAACCGCGGGCACAGCTAGTAAGAGAATAAATATCTATGGAAAATCAGGAAATTTTTGAAAATGGTTTCCTCAATCAAAAAATCCCTAAAATTCCCAATCTCCTTTCAATAACTTTTACTTTAAGTGTATCAGCGAAATTTAAAACGAAGTTTATTGTTTGTCAGGGTTGCCATGTATTTTCCCAATTATTCTCCAAACACAGACATCCCTTAATCTCTCAGTACCCTACGAATTCTTAGGAAATTAGGAATATTTCTGATATACGTTTCAATGGAGGAGCTCGATGGCGCGGGTGGTAAGCGCGTTCGACTGCGATAATTGAATTTAAGTAACTTTCGTAGTGGTCTGTCATTGGATGGATGACCAAAAATCTTCTATCTCCAGTTTCTCCGTGCTTCGGAAGACACATTAAGCTGTTGGTCCCGGCTGCATCTGCAGTCGTTAGCACCCACCAATCCGCACTGAGCCCGCGTGGTGGGTCATGGCCCAATCTCCCTATTCCATCCATAGCGAAGGCCTGTGCTCCAGCAGTGGGGACATTAATAGAATAATGTAAAATAAATCTTTTTCGTTTTAGCAGACTAGTGTTTAATCAAACCTACTCTTATTTAACGAACAACGAAACTTCAAATGAAACTTCGCACGTTTCTTACTATATTCATTGTTCGTTTGTAATTATGATAAAATTCGTTCGCCTGAAAATAAGCTTCTACGAAAAATGAATTAACTAGTTATATTTTTCAAGTGAACACTTCTTTGTACACTTTTTTTTTGTATGGGTACAAAATGTAAAACTCCCGTCAGGTTAAACACGTGGGCTGATCGCATCATGACGCACAATAAAATTGGAAAGGTTGTTGACTTTCCATATATTGGACGAAACATAGTAATATTCTATTTTACCGTATTATAATAATAAGTCTCTATCTAGGACGTGCACGTGGCGGCTTTATTGCGAAGAAATTGCATTTTTTTACAAAGATGTCGCTAGGTGCGCTTAAACGTGATTCATGTAACTTGATTTTTCTGAGAGATAAACTATTTAATGTGATATAAATTGTCATGTTTGTGTACGATAGCGCAATAAATAAATATTGTATTCTACCACATACATGACAGTACTTTTATACTGAAAATTAAAGCGATTCGTGCAAAATTATTCCCTAACCATTCCAAAATATGAAAAATGCACAACGTTAATATTAAAGTTTTCACTTCTGCCAGCACTCCCGGAGTGCAACCCGTCGTTTTTTTTTATTTTTTAACCACTGAATTAACTAGTTCATCGTTCAAATATGACCTCAAATAGACGAAATTTCGTTTGAATTTCGTTAGGTTCCGAAAGTTCGTTTCGGGAAAAGACAGAAGACCCTCCATTCGCTATTCACTTTCCAAACGAATGCACCGATTGTAATCCAACAAATAACTTAACAACGTAAACAACTTTTATGCTTTCATAAACTCACTTAATAAAGTTAAACGTATAAAAAATCAACAATACAATTGTAGGCTACTTTCGAAGTTATATCTGACGCATTTTCGTAACGAAAATGTTTAATAAAAACCAAAACTAAAATAACTTATTAAACCAAAAATCTCGACCCATTTAGAAAATACACGAAAGTTCTAAAACGGAACGCAAAAAGTTTATATTTTTCTGTGTAAACGATTACAATAGGACAAAGCAGACAATAGGGAAAATGGAAATAATACAGAAACATGTGAACACTAATAAATAAAGATTACGCTGAAATATCCGAACCGCTACGACCTTTACATTGGGGCCATGGTTTAAAGCGATTCTTGTTTTACTCAGATCACATTGAGATCCGTGTTTACTAAAAGAAATAAAAGAGTATCTTAGAATCTATCATCATCTAACATATAATAAAATGTTAGGAAAGTCAAAACTGTACATTGAATATTTTTTTTAAAAGAATACTTGGGGTGTGATCTACAATTGATACCGAAGCCAAAAATTTAGTTTTAGAATTTTTGTTTGTTTGTCTGTATGTCCGGGATAAACTCAAAATGTACTGCATGGATTTACGTAGTTGGGTCAACATTATAGACTACATATTATCATGAAACTGCACCCCTAAGGGGGTAATATGGAGTTTGGAAATTTGTATGAAAGTCCTATGTTTTTGAAGTAAGAGACTTGAAACTGAACATGTTTGCTTAATGTACTTTTAGAAATAAATTCCCTTTTGGGGTCAAAAAGTATACGCAAATAACTAACTCCACGCGTACGAAGTCGCGGGCGGCCGCTAATGTTACAATAATTGTCAGCATTTTTTTAAACCTTTCTTACTAGCAATTATTTTTACTGCTTCGATACGTTTTGGAAGTTAACTCGTCTTTGATATAGCTATTCTAAAATAAAATTGTTTCTTGGTATGTTTTGTGAAGCGTATTATTTTAATTGCGAAGGTTTTATAACTTCACAATTATAAAATTAAGTCATTCAAAATAATTAACTGTTAAATTAATTTTAGCAATGGCTTTTTCCCCGTTGGTGTGAACTTTCAGACATATTAGAATACACTGAAAAAATAAAAGCTTTCCTCATTAAGTCAATGTTTTTAGAGCTCCATTCTTTACTTATTTACTGCGTTATTTTTCATTAAAGATGGTTTGTGATCCTGGGGTTCCATTTGTTTAAGGGCGATGTTGATCTCTCACCATCAAGTGAGCCGTCTGTTCATATGCCCCTATCTTATATATAAAATTATCGTGTCACAATGTTAGTTACCATACTCTTGCGTAACGGCCTTACCGATTTTTACATAATTTTATATGCATATTCCGTGGGTCTGAGAATCGGCTACTATCTATTTTTCACACCTTAAGTAATGATGGTTGTCCGCCTGTAACGTAGTGTTTTGAAACCTACAATGCGCCTTCGCGTCAAAATTCAAACTATTGGGTATTGTAACGTAGTGTTCTCATATGGGTTAGGAGGAATGTTATCCAAGGAAATTCATAGAACACTACGTTAGACAGCCCTAAAATTTAATTTTATTATAAATATATTCAACTTTAAATTTTCTCTCCTACCACCTGGTTCTATTTTTATGGCGGTACGAAGTTCGCTGGGTCAGCTAGTAATGAAATATAAAAAAATGTGTGTGTCAGCTCCGACGCACGACTGGAGTTTACTCCTTAAGTTCGATAGTCTAATCAGACGCAAAAACACTTTATTTAACTTAAAAAATATTGATACTGTATGAAAGGGTAAATTAACAAATTAATGAAAATAATATACATATATAAATATATATTTCTTCATTTCATATACATTTATTATAACTAATCTAATCTTTATATATATAATTCTTCTGTGAGTGTGTATGTCACTGAACTTCTCTTAAACGACTGGACCGATTTTGATGAAATTTTTTGTGTGTGTTCAAGGGGATCTGAGAATGGTTTAGATTCACAATTTTATCCGCTGGACAACCCCTATTTTTTTAGGGCGGTTCGAAGTTCGCTGGGTCAGCTAGTTGTAATATAAAATGTAAATATTTTACATTAAACTTTTTACAATAGTCAATTTCAGATGTGCATAAATATATCATTAGGAATGTTGATAAATTATGTAATTATTATTATCAGACTATTATCATTTTTTAAATATTAATTAAATCAACATTGTCTGCATTATTAATTACAGTGACAAGTGGTTTATGGTAACTAAAATAAGACACATGGACGTTCGTAGATACGTGGTTCACGAATCTTGAAAATACCGTATCAATGGTTGTACCATACCTCGTTGTCCCCATTGCTCTATCAGAAACAATATCTAAATTCAGTTGATTTAAAAAAAATATTAATGTCAATCCGTCATCTTTGTTTGTCAAAGTTGCGCGACATAGGATGCGCACCAAAAACGTAACGAGGTCATTCATCGATAGATTTTACTCCTCACATTTTTCTCATACCGAGCCCTTTATATATGCAAATCGATTCTTAAGGAGTAAACTCCAAAAACCGTGAGCGTCTCGGGACGCACGACTGAAGTGATAACTTAAACTTATCTAAGGTGCTGCAGGTTAGAGTGAGAGTGGAGAAGCCTGCCTACCGCTGCCGTATGCGTGAGAGGAAGGGAAGACAGACAGACTGGTGCCGTAACGCGTTACGTAACGAAGCGATTTACCCTACCATAAGCAGTCATCACATATTTTTTTTTTATTTAGAACAATTAGATAATAATTTCATGAAAGAGTAATCGACGTTGACTTACCTTATCTTTAAAATTATTTTTTACTAAAATTTTTATTTTTAAGCAAGCTTGACGCGTAAATTTAAAGAAAGTATTACTAGAAAAAAAATCACGAGGACCAGGCAGCAGACAGGTTAGTTTTAATAGTATTTTTAGTTTCACTAGTTTGTTTATACTATTTTTGTTAACCTACATTGCCACTCGTTTTTCGTGGCCACATATCTCAATGAGATGGTCCCTCCGTATTGTTATTATCTAGCTGCCAAGTTTGGTGACCATTTAAGCTTAATAAAGGCCGATAAAGATGCCTGCTTCAACGACTCGGCTTATTTAGGCTTATGTTCGAAACCGGGAAAAGTGGTCGTTGTAAACGGAAAGGTCAAGAAACAAGTCCAATTGAATAAACGAAGCCACTCAGAGATGGTACTTATATTTAATGTTCAATACTCGTTCGATCTTATAATATTCTGCTTTGTACTACAATCCTATTAATATTATAAATGTGAAAATCTGTATGTTTGTTTATCAATCACGCAAAAAGTACTAAACGGAATCGATGAAATTTGGTGCGCATTTAGTTTAGGATCTGGACTGTGACAAAGGATACTTTTTATCCCGGAAAATGTTAGGTTCCCGTGAGATACTTAAAAAAGTAAAGATGGCGCGAAGTCATGGGCGGCAGCTAGTAATATTGAAAGTTTATTTGGTTGTTACTCATTCACGCAAAAACTTATTGAACTAATTTCGATGAAGTTTAGTACGCATATAGTTTATGACCTGGACTGAGACATGCTATACTTATTAGCCCGGAAAAATTTTAGGTTCCTGTGGTATTCTCAAAGAACCGAAGTTGACGCGGACGGCCCGCAGTGCTCAGTAATGAAAGAAATCTGTAGCTAGTAGGTATGTAATATGAGAAAAGAAAAAAATATTGAAAGGAAGCAATAAAAAAAAAAGAAATAGATAAAAATAGAAAAGAATACCTTTCTTTTATATCTAAGAGGACGTTGTCACATAATTTGGTGAAATCGAAATTTGTACATGTAGGAGCTCTGCAGAATTTATTTACGAGCCGAAACAAATAAGCGAAGTTGTTACTGGGACTGTATCAAATTTTCACTGTTGGAGTATGTTTATTTTGTTCCTTTGAAGAATTGAATATGTAAGTACGAGATATTGTTCAATATTATTTCAATTTCGATTTCATGATGTTTTTTCAGCACATTATTATATTTGTAGAAATTATAAAACCTATACCACATACTTTAATTTCGCAATACATCAGTAAAATAAACACGATTACCCTTCTGAAGAACGAACTTAAAGTACCCAAAAAAGTAAAACATCTATGCAGTGAAGGGCTTCGATTGACCCAAAAAACAGAATGGTAAAATTTTTATTTCACCTTTGAAAATGGTTCCTACCTCCGCTATCTTAATTTTCCAAAAAACATGTATTGGTCCCCTTCATGTTAAAATGTTAATTATTCCAAAGGGAATCCCTTGATCTTAAATTGTTTTTGTTTCTGTTGTGTGAAAAAACTATTGTATTAGCAGATATGTCCCTCTGATAATGATATGAGTAACAACCAACGCTTGCGAAGTGAAAACTTCTTTAGCGGCGTTGTACACTTTTTTTGGTAAAAAATGTTAAACTCACGTCAGGTTAAACGCGTGGGCTGATCACATCATGACACACAATAAAATTGGAAAGGTGGTTGACTTTCAATATATTGGACGAAACATAGTAATATTTCATTTTACCGTATTGTAATAATAAGTCTCTATCTAGGACGTTCACGTGGCAGCTTCATTGCGAAGAAAATGCATTTTTTTACAATAGATGTCGCTAGGTGCATTTAAAAGTGATTCATGTAAGTTGATTTTTCTTAGAGATAAACTTTTTTAATGTTATATAAATTGTAATGTTTGTGTACGATAGCGCAGTATATAAATATAGTATTCTACCACATACATGATAGTATACTGATAATTAAAGCAATCCGTGCAAAATTATTCCTTAACCATTCCAAAATATCAAAAATGCACAACGTTAATATTCAAGTTTTCACTTTTGCCAGCAATCCCGGAGTGCAACCCGTGGTTTTTTTTTATAGAATCACAGTACACCCAACCCTCATAAAGATAATGTTATTTACTGTGTCAAAAATAGTAATCATTTTACTCTTTCAGCTCGATTTATCACAGCTGTAATGGGTGTTGTTAATAACATTGGATCCGGAGATCATCCTGAACCATGAAATCGTTGCGGTCCCAAAGTAATCTAGGGAACATAACTAGGTCCATATCTTAAGAAATATCGCGCATTGTAACAAACTTACGACGCGCGTTGGAGATTTATATTCCAATAAAGCTACACTCCATTATTTAAAAGGTTCGTATAATTTTGAAATACTATTTTTGTGATCTCTATCTTTTAGTGGAAATATACCATCAAAATTTAGATTGTGTACTCTTAAACATTCTTATTTATGCATTAAATTGCTAAATCTGAAGGTACCTAAGAACTATTTTAATTAACTCAGTAATATTTTAGATACTAATTTTAGAACTACAATTAATATGGCAAAATATAGCAAAACTTTAAAGTGAAATTTAATTTTACCGAATAGTGATGTTGATGAGTTTTTTTCTTCGTCTATCAGTTACATTATCAAAAGTATTTTTTTCATATAATCAAAATATTACAGAATTGTTTTGGTTTGCGAATTCATTAAATTTTTACTTACCAGTGACGTCACGAACCCCCAAACTTTGACGTGCTTTATCATTGTAATTTTTTGGTTGATTGGCAAAAGAAAAAATAAGTGTCCATTTTTTTATTCGGTCTGAGAATTTCTTTTATTTTATCCCGTTATTACCCCTATTGATATACTGGTATCAGGCTGGAGTCTAACCAACTACCTTCGCTATCCCTGCTAGAGCTGTAACCACAAATGACATTATGTATCTTTGAAAACTTTTATGTTTATCGACACGTAAAACCATTGTAAATAGGTAAATTAAATTAAATCGAAGTCGAGTATGAGGAGCTCGATGACGCGGGTAGTTAGCGCGTTCGGCTGCGATCGTTGAAGTTAAGCATCATTCGCAGTGGTCGGTCATTGGATGGGTGACCAAAAATTTTCTATATCGAGTTCCTCCGTGCTTCGAAAGGCACGTTAAGCCGTTGGTCCCGACTGCATCTGCAGTTGTTAGCACCCGCCAATCCACAATGGGCCCGCGTGATGTGTCATGGCCCAATCTCCCTAATTCATCCATAGGGAAGGCCTGTCCCTTCAGCAGTGGGGACATTAATAGGCTGACGATGATGATTATGATGAAATCGAATTCTTTTATTTTACTCCTCACACGCACCGCTGTTTACAATCTCACTATCCACTTGCAGTTCTTGACACTTAACACCAGAGTACTTAATTGCGACATCAAGTGTGCTTGCAACATCTTGACATCTCACGAATGCTTCGACAAAGGGACTGCTATGTGTTAATATATACAATATAATTTTACCCGAACATTACTGCAGTTACTCCGTGATTATTGCACTGGCAAATGCCGAAATATCGGATAATGCAAAATAAAGTATACGGTAGCTATTCTATTCCATTAATTACTCGATGCCTTGCCAACCCTGACAGTTTAAAACAATATTTGTTTCTTAGGTTTTCACGCACATCACTCATTAAATAAAACACGTTTCAACGGGTAATATGTACTTATTTTAATTGTTTATTGACGTTTCGTCCCAGTTCAACCTTTCATCCTGGATTTAATGAGTTTTTTTTTTCGTTTTTATAATATCTGTGGCATTACATGGGACGAAACCTTTCTCGTCTATGTTGTCGAGGTGTTACCATTGTGCAGGTATTTAAGTAAGTTGAAAACTATTTTGAACATTATATTCTCATTTGGTAACTCCTGAGAAGTTTGGACCCAAACAATGACAACACAGCCGAGGCATTACCAAGTCAAAATAAGTTTGGTGTATTAAAACCTGAATCCCTTCGGCTTGTAAAGACTTAACCTGAAAATTCTAGGCTTTTACGCTTCTAAATGAATGCGCGAAACGGCTCAAAACACTCGCCTCTTTAATACCTTAATTACTGTAAAACGTACTGGCTTTTAGCGTTGAGCTACGGGCTTAGTGGACTTGTTAAAGCGATTTCTATGACACTTTTCAAATAACATAAAATTTGACGATTTCTTTAGCCGAGCCAACTTGTTCACTGTATTTTTAGCATTGGATAGCAACGAAGCCATCTTTAATCGATATTTTGTATTGGATAACACTTATATACTTCTGCAATCTACATACACAGTATATCTGCGTATCTTTATACAATATTCCAATGGTCAGTAGAGCCTCAGTCTAAGATACAGCTCGAAAAGCTTATATACAAATTCATCCCTTGTTAAACGCCTATCGTTTCACAGTTTGCTTAATTTGATATTAATAGAAAAATAAATATCAGTCAATGACTATTTTTAAAGTTCCGTAGTCAGTCCTGCCAAGGAATTCTTAAAGTTTTGTCATGTCCGTCTGTCTGTCCCCAGTTTTGCTTGGAGTCTATTAGCACTAGATAGCTGTAATTTTGTGGATATATGTATATCGATCTCACCGTCGAAATGGTATAATAAAATTATAAAAAAAAATTTGCTACCGCGGCCCTGATGGCCGTATCGAAATTTTCCTATCCTTAAGCTTAATCAGGCCTCGGTAGCATAATTGGTCAGTGCATTCGCCCGGATTGCGAAGGGTGCGGGTTCGAGCTCCGTCTGCTGCCTGACCCGCGTGTTTTTTTTTTCTATTAAAACTTTTCTTTACATTTAAACATCTAGCAGTTAAATGCTCAAAAAATAAACATATTTTTTTTCAGTGTAGTTCCCCTACATGAAACCTGGGGTTTTTTTTTCATCATCTACCCCATCTTGTGGGATATCATTAAATAGGTCCTTTAAAATTACTTCGGGTTTCCCAAGACTTTTTATTCGATTTAGGGATCCGTTTGCGAAATATTGAACTTGAAAGTGCTATTTTTTGTTCGAGTAGCCCCCCCGCCCCCTCCTTAAAAGCTAAACTATTAACTTGAAAAACCAAGAAAAACTCATGATAATAATGCTTTTCATGAACTGTTAAGGTAAATTATAACAATTAAGATAGATTTGTTTTGTTTAAGAGTAATAGTCGTTCAACTTTGGTTAAAGAAAATTACCTATTGAAAATTCCTTAGAAGAAAACATTAATAGTGACATTGATGAAGTTGTTGTACAGTAAAATCTTGCATTGTAATAAAATCTAAAAAAAATGTTTAAAAACGACAGTAAAAATTCATTAGTTCCTCAACGAGCTCCAACTGCAACGGCTTCTGAGTCGCGCTAATGTTACGTTTTTCTAACTAGAGCCGAGGTCCGAATCTCAGAGACGCCCTCTAGTTGAGCCGACCCCCTCAGAGAACCCCCCCTTCGAGTGGTCTAGAGGCTCCAGACGGAGAGAAGACTCCCCCCGTGAGGAGACGCCATCCGCCTGGAATACCTCCACAGGCACTCGCCAATTCCCGGCTTGAGGTCCCCTTAGGATCTCGCCGTCCCCAAACCCGGTGACGCTGTTAAGGTCATCTGCGACCAACAGCATACACATTAAAAAAAAAGGCGGTTATATGATATGTACCCAGAGAAGGGAATGATCGCTTCAGATGGAGCTTGTAAGGCCCTTCTGGCCGTAAGGATGAAGCATGGTTAGTCCGTAAGAGTCTGACATAACCTTTGAGCTGGCTGTAGGGTATCTATCTATGAGGATTTCACACCCACTCCCTCGCCTCGCCTCGGAGGGAACAAAAAATAAGAATTTATTATTCGTATTTAAAATAATAATAATATCGGTTTGAGATACAGTTCAACTTTGATTCAGGCATTTTAGTTAAGATATATAAATTTATATTAATTGGTTTTTCTAATTTCCGATATAGAAATAAAGACTCCTGCTTAAATATATGTAACTACAGCCAACTACGGAACACTACAATGCACGTGGCACGACACGCACTTGGCTGGGTTTTTTACATTTATTATTGCTCTTTAAGTTTCCGTACCCAAACGGTTAAAACTAAACCCTATTACTGTCACTGTCTCGCTTGTCTGTCCGTATATCACGGGTCTCTAGATCGTAAACGGTATGATAAAATTTTCACTTTAAAAACGCTTATCTCATCACTGCGTTTAGCCATTTGAGTATTTTTTAGCTCCTGGCAATGCTAGGAATGCTGGGCATAACAGCTTCTTTATGCTTCACATTTCACGTAAGAGTGTATGCTAAATCACCAGCTGAAAGGCTTTGAAAAAGCACAATTTAAGATCGTAAATAAAGCATGTTTATAAACTCTTTTTGGTTAATCTTTAAATGTAAAATCTGAGTTCTTTTGGAGGCACTTGCAAACATATATTTTAAACAGTCAAATAGTAGTTAGGAATATCTTTGAGTACGGTCTTCGCAAACATACAACCATATTAAATTACAACGATAGAAAATTTTATGCGCGGAATATATTTTTATAACATACAAGTTTTTTTCTAATATATCAGTATGCTATCACGAGTAAATCATAAAGCACATCGGCGGGTTTAATAATATCCGAGTTAACATTCAGGTTACATCAGATTTCGCCGCACGTTCCAGCTCTTCCGACAGAGTGATTTTGCGGATATATTGGTTTTTTGATTTACGACTTATATTCTGTGACCTTTCACAGCATAGATCAATGAACAAAAGGAATTTGCGAAATTCCGAACGAAAGATTTATTAGGCCCGAAAAACTTAGTGCGAGAAACAAACGCAAATAATAATGTTTCCCCTTTTGCACGAATCACACGAAACGTACGTAAACCTACACTTACAATGTCTTCAAATTTTCAAATAAAAAGGTTTAGGTTAATACGTTTTCAATGTTTTATTATTAAAAACAGTAAACAAGCCCTCACCAAACAAACCTTATATAATAAAACCAAACGCATAATACAATGGAGATTTATTTATTTCTACTACTGCTACTCGCATCCAGCTCCTGCCATCCACCTTGCGCAAATCGTCACTCCATCGTGCCTGAGGACGTCCTACACTACATTTGCCTAGACGCGGTCTTCACTCCAGAACTCGTCTACCCCAACGGTTATCGGTTCTTCGGCAAATATGGCCAGCCCACTGCCACTTCAACTTGCTTATCCGGTGGGCTATGTCGATAACTCTGGTTCTCTGCCGGATTACCTCATTTCTGATGCGATCTTTCAGAGAAACGCCGAGCATAGCCCTTTCCATAGCGCGTTGAGCGACTTTGAACCTGTGGATCAGCCGTGCCGTCAGTGTCCACGTCTCGGCTCCGTATGTCATCACAGTTATGACGCACTGATTGAAGACTTTCGTCTTTAGGCACTGTGGGATCGACGATGTCAGGACTTGACGTAGCTTCCCAAACGCTGCCCAACCTAGCTGAACTCTTCTATTCACCTCGTCCTCAAAGTTGTTTCTACCTAACTGCAAAATCTGCCCGAGGTATACATATTTTTGAACAACTTCGAGAACGGCACCGTGTATTGCAATCGGTTCCGGTAGAACATGTTCATTGAACATGACCTTGGTTTTATCCAAGTTCATCCGTAGGCCGATGCGTATAGAAGAGTCAGCCAGGTCATTCAGCATCTGTTGTAGGTCCTGCAGGGTTTCTGCCATGATGACGATGTCGTCTGCAAATCGCAATCGCAATTTATTTATTTATTTAATCTTTATTACCACAAAAACAGTGAATGGCGGATTTACGACATAAATTTCACTATCATACTTAAAGATGTCAATGAATTAATGCGTTCTTATTATATTGTTTTCCCGAAGAAGGCGTTAAAGATTTAAATTACACTTAGAAATTACTTATTTGATATTACTGAGTGCAACTGAGTTAATTTTACCCAGAAGGTGGGTAATGTTTACAGCTCACGAATGAAATGAATGTTCGTCTATTCTGACCTTTCTAAGCTGCAGTTTAAACTCTTACCCCCTTATTAATAAACAAGGAATAAGCTTAGACTAGTTACGCCGTGTTTTGTTCATGTCACTCAAATGTCATTTGTCATTCAATAGACAGAGACAAAACATGGAGTAAGTAATCCGAGCGTAGTCTTCGTTTATTAATAAGGGGGTTACAATATAACTGAAAGTAATACTATTACTTGTTTTAGTTAGTGCTATCATCATCAGCCTATTAATGTCACCACTGCTGGGGCACAGGCCTTCCCTATGGATGGAATAGGGAGATTGGGCCATGACCCACCACGCCGGCCCAGTGCGGGTTGGTAAGTGCTAACTGCAGATGCAGCCTAGATCGTAATTTTTGGTCACCCATCCAATGACCGACCACTGCGAAAGTTGCTTAAGTTCAACGATCGCTGAATACGCTAACCACTTGCGCCATCGAGCTATATGAGGCATCTAAATTTTTTATAGCTGCGGCAGCATGTGTCAGTGTTGTGATAATATCCTGAGAGGATAATATCTTCATGCAATGTTGAGAAAACATTTGAATATTTGCATTTGAAACTGTTTTTTTGCTGTCTAAACTTATTTAAACTCCTTAGAAACTTAAATTAGCTTGGATTTAGTGTATAGTATAATTTTATATATAAAATTCTCGTGTCACACCAGTGCGTAATTGAACTACTCCGAGACGGCTCGACCGATTTTCGTATTTTTTTTATATGCATATTCAGTAGGTCTGAGAATAGGACCACTATTTTTCATCCTCCTAAATGTTAAGGGTAGTCTTCCCTTAATTTTATTTTGGACATTTTTTTTGTTTTTTTTTTTATGATAGATCATACAAAAATACATAAGTTAATAATTTATATTATATAATCTACCACCAACCCCTATTTTTTATGGCGGTACGAAGTTCGCTGGGACAGCTAGTCTATATTATAATATTTGATGATTTTATAGTTAACAAATAATATTTCCTTCTCCGTTTACGTAAAACCAATCGCAGGTTATCATTAAAACTTACAAATAAACTATAACTTCCATTAGGTACTTAGTAGAACCTTAGGGCTGACATGGTAACTCCCCATCGATAAATCCCATGACACGCCCGCCCCTGTCTAACTTTCAGATTATCCATAACTGTTTGCTGGAATTGGTCTCAAAGTCAAGTTAATTTAGTAATCTCGTAACTAGGGATACATACGGTATAGGACTGACCACCAAAGAGTACCTACTTAGGTAATTTTAATATTCCAACTTTCATAATAGTAATTATACTAAGGCACTAAAGTTTCTGAATTAAATTTACGTTAAAACTTCTTTATATCTTTTAATGAGTTTAAAAAATAATTGACAAAGATGGAACGCTGTGTTGAACTATATTTCTATTTAAGAATTATGATGCTAGTGGCCCTCAAGTGTTCATGTTTTAGAATAATTAATCCCTAACTTCCACCACAGAACACACACACAAAGAGGTTAGAAGGGTGATCATAGACCGTTTGTACGGAAACCAATGCCCAGCCCCACTACACTTTTACCTACTAGATAATAGCCAATCAAACGACGCGACATCAAACAATCGGACAGATCAGCGCTCGCAGCCGAGAGCAATGACGCAATCAGAACCAAGTTTTGGTCAAATTATGAACATTTGCTCACTGTGGCGCGCCTGCCCCTCCCACAAGGCCCTTATAACCTTTTTTAATTCAGTTCAGTTATTTTACTTAGCAAGATAATAAATTTTATTTAAATACCTATATAATTCTTCCCAACCGATCATAAACATGGTCCTTCGTTGCCGGTAAAACGTTTATTTTCAAGTTCGACAATAATCAAGGCCGTAGGCCCGTAACGGGAACAAACGTTTTTTTATTAATACGAAATGTTCACTCATTAGTTAGATATTTTTTCCTGGTAGGTTTAAAGATTATTGTGTATGTAATTGAAGCCTGAAAGCTTTTCTTCTTATATGAAATTTTCACAAATTGGTTAGATATTTTTTCCTGGTAGGTTTATAATACCAGCCTGAGAGCTTATACACCGATATTTATTTTAAACTATCGACGTTTTAACAGCTCAGTATTTTAACTTTCATAAAGTTTGAAAACTGTTGAGATTCCAATACAAAAACACCATCCTATTCATTTTATTCGGATTTTCTTGCTTTTTATTTTTCAAAAAAATATTAATGCAAAGTTCTTGTCAATCACTTAGAGTACAAAAGCATTCAATTTCGTACAGTTTTTCAGATGTTAGTTGAGGCTGTCTGCGCAAAAGTGGCCTAACCTGCAATTATTCATATTCTGATTCATCTTCTACAGTTAAATAAAAATGTGTTAAAATTTAATTCAAAATCGTCATTCTATTCAGGCGTCAATAGATGGCGTTGCAAAAGTTATTTTTGCATTGATGTTTTTCTCTCAACGTAAACTTCATAAGTGGCCTAAGCCGCTGAATATGAATAATTGAGGGTTAGGCCACTTTTGCGTTGACTGCCTGAATTGTGTTGATTCTGGCATGATGCTCTGAACCTAGAATTTAATTTGAAAATACTGTATCCTTGTCATTCTTTGTACAGAATGAAAAGGAGGGAGTGATGTTAAATTTAGTTATATGTTAAGAGAAGAGAATCATGCTAAAATCGACGCCATGGCGACAATAGTTTCATGGCTACATCGATATAATCGCTATCCGAGCTGGTGCGGTTTGCGAAGCGGCTGAAAAAGCTAAGGCATGCAGGGGTCTAGGCTCCGAATATGATTTTGTCCCATTTAGTGTCGAGATCCTTGGTCCGTGGGGTCTTAGCGCTGTAAGGCTTTTTAAGGAAATAGCAAAAAGGTTAGTCGACATCACAGGAGACCGAAGAGCTGGCAGCTACCTCGGACAAAGAATTAGTCTAGCTATTCAAAGGGGGAACGCTGCCAGTATCTTTGGAACCTTGCCTAAAGGGACTCCTTTTAATAATGTATTTTAGTTATATTGGTTATAAATATCTTACTATTTATTCTTTAGTTAAATGTTCGTTATCGATAGAATATTTTAATACAATATGAAAAAACTCACTCGTACCAATGGTGTGTTATTCTCACAGCAGAATTGTTCCTTAGGGTAAGCCAGTACAAATTACATGCAGAAGTCAGGATAGGTCGTTAAAACACATACATACTAATAATAAATACATGTATGTTGTTTCAACAAAGAAAACTTACATAAAGTAAAATTTGATAGAGTTAAGGCACTGCGGATTTTCAGCTCAAATACGAGCGTCCGTCTAGGGAAGGATATACACAATTTTTGAATCGAGTACATGTTCCTTCTTGCGTCAGGGGAAGAATATAAGTACACAATTCCTGAAGTGTGTACATATTCCGTCTTCTAAAACTTATGAGAGGTAGGGCATAGAAGATTTTCCGCTCGAATTGGCGCGCCGGTCAAGGAAGGTAACCTCTACTTTAAACATTACTCATCATCATCATCATCATCAGCCTTATATTATCCCCACTGCTGGGGCACAGGCCTTCCCTATGGATGGAATAGGGAGCTTTTGGGCCATGACCCATCACGCGGGCCCAGTGCGGATTGGTGGGTGCTAACGACTGCAGATGCAGCCAGGACCAACGGCTTAACGTGCCTTCCGAAGAACGGAGGAGCTCGAGATAGTGAATTTTTGGTCACCCATCCAATGACCGACCACTACGAAAGTTGCTTAACTTCAACGATCGCAGCCGAACGCGCTAACCACTTGCGCCATCGAGCTCCTCAACAATACACTTCACAGTAAAATATATCAGGTAATATCTTTAGGGGGTGCTGTATTTCTGCCGGTGAGTAAGTTTCCAGGGCTCCACGGGATGCGATCCCTAGCTGGCCGGTACGGCGCATTGTGCCGTGCCAGCCACCGAGGGATCCCGTGGCGGCAGTCCCCATCTTGTAGTTCTACCCTGCAAAGAGGGGGGTGGTGGAGGGAGCTATACGGGCACGCCCAAGTAGTCCTCCGCAGCGGACGGGGGGCGGTACGGTGGGCACTAGGCCGCGTATTCAGCCCCTTAACGCGGGCCATCCTGCGCACGTCTGCGGGGTCCCCGCAATACCTCAGGAGACCCCTGCCGTGGAGCCCAGGTAGAGTAGGCCAGGAGGCTGCTGGGTGCGGAGACGCGGAAGAATCCCTAAACGGGGATCCCGCGGTTTTGCACTTAGCAGCTTAGAGGGTATTCGCAGGGATTTTTATCGGATATTATGCCGTAAAGCGCCCGTAAGAGCTACGGAGTCCTCAGTGGGCAGCCACTGTGGGGGCTCGTAAACTTTGCAGGAGCCAGGTGTGAGGTCCGTTCGGCAGTGTGCCTCTTAAAGGCGCCGTCGTCACAAAAAAAGGGCTCCAAGGGCACTATCCCTTGGATTGGGTCAGGGTAGGCAACGGCACAAGGTATAAGATGAGATTTAAGTAGGCAAGGCGAAAGTGTAACTTATATATCGCATACGTCTATAGGCAATAATGACCTACCACTGAAATCTATAAGGTTTATTTGTAGCTCAAAATCATACTAATATTATAAAGGCGAAAGTTTGTGAGTGTGCGTGTATGTTTGTAACTTCTTCACGTCTAAACGGCTGGAGCGATTTTAATAAAATTTGGTCTGGAGTTAGCTGACACTCTGGATTAAAACATAAGCTACGTTTTACTGCGAGAAAATATCCCCAATAAACCGCGTACTAACTACCGCAGGGCTCAGTTATTATAAAAATTATGTTTTTAAAGAAAATGTCAAAAATAGCCACTTTGCACGGGCATTTTTAACGCTCGCTATTTTGGAACTCTTGGTGTGACGTCTCAGTCCAACCTTTTTTTTATCACGCAGGCAAAAGCTCTATTTACAGACGTTGGCGCTCTTAAGGGGCACACCAATGAACGGACTTCACACCTAGCCTCTCGCAAGTCTCACGGGTACGAAACGGAGAAGCCGTTAAGCAGTCCGCGCGGAATACCCTCTAGGCTGTTAAGTGCGGAACCGTGAGATCCCCGTTGAGGGACTTCACCGCGTCACAGTAGTAGTAGTCATAGGTTACGTTTAACTGCGGGAAAATATCCCTAATAAACTGCCGGTAACACCGCGGCACAGCCAGTTTTTATATAAAACTGCGGAGTAATAATTAATCAACAAAGAAGATCTTTTCTGAAACTTGGTTTTCAGTTTTAGTTAAGAGAGATTAAGTGAAAATTTATCATTCGACCATGTTTCAACATTGTCTGCGAAGTGTTTCCTAACTCATGAGCACGTATGAAACGTACAAAGTTGCGAAATTATGATCAGTAACTAGATTATTATCCTAGTGGTTTGCTTGCAAGTTAGTAATCTGAACAGTTTATTGGCGTAGTGATTACCGCGCTATGTCTTGATTGTGGTACTTAACCAACTTTCTTATTGGGCAATGTAAACACACAGAATTGGATTTTCATACAAATTTTGGCGGTCGTTGCTTGCATGATATGGCCAGTACAGCCATTTCGACTTATCTAGAAGAAGGTTTTCAAAATAATGCTCAATTTTCCAAGCATATTTGAGAAACGGCTTTATCTGACGACCTCCGTGGTCGAGTGGTTTGTACGCCGGGTAAATCATGGTGTCGCCGACTTGAGAGGTCCCGGGTTCGAATCCCGGTGGGGGCATATGTTTGTGTGATGAATACGAGCATTTGTACTCCAGTCATGGATGTTTAATATGTATTTCTATATAAATATACTTATATATATACTGTATAGGTATTCTATCCGTTACCCTAGTATCCCATAACACAAGCCTTATAGTGCTTACTTTGGGGCTAGGCTAATTGGTGTGAGTGTTGGAAATATTTATTTTTAGCTCCTTCTTACTTAATTCCTACACGAACAAAGAAACTTGGTAGGACTCATTTCTTTGTCGTACTATTCGTAAGTGGAATTCTTTACCCGCGCACGTGTTCCTTTCTACAATCTGGGGTCCTTTAAGAGAGGCGTGAAGAAGCATTTTTGGAGGCCTGCAAGGTGAGGATGGTTGGTGTAGCAGTATATAACTACTGTACCAGCTATCTTCGCGTTTGTACTTTATCACCACTTAACATCAGGTGAGGTAAAGTCATTTACCTACCTCTCTATAAAAAATTAAGCCGTTAGTATATGCACAAACCCTTGTGGTCGGTTATGTTATGGGTGTAACTCGCCATGGGATTCTATATTTATAGAAAGCCTGTGTTCCAGCAATGGAAACATTGAAAAAGACTAACTATCATACTTCATAAAAAGAAACCTAGTTTTACTCGCCCGAGAATTATCGTATTTTTATTTTTAAGACTTCGACTGGTAAATGTATAAATCTTAAAATATTAGTAGACAAAATTCCACTGGATCCAGGTTCAGACGTGATTCAAACCTGCATTTCCGCTATCTGCGCGGGCGTACTATAACCAATTATGCCACCTAGGCCTTAACGGCTGTGTTGAATTCCCTCTTGCATTACTTATAATGCAAGGCAGCGCCAATACGACATTTTCTTTATAAGGCAGATTCCTGTGCCTCTTTACCGTTTACCCATAAGTTACTGTTTATCACCAAAATATCCCGCAACATAGTCGTCGACAGAATAACCCAATAACTTATTGCTGTGTGGAGGGGTTAGCAGAAAACTCATTAGGTCTGTAGCTGGCGCCTCGCCAAACTATCGACAAACATATTGACAAACGACTACACACATCACTTGTCGCGCTCGCTGAGCCAGAACCGATTTATTTGTTGTCAAGAGCCTCTTGATACACACGCCAATTATTTTTTCAAGATACCTCATCGTAGTCTTGGTTTTATTAACTGAAGATAACCACTAAGCAATATATAATCACCACTTACTTACAATGGCCTCTGTAAGATTGGAGAGATAATATGGAAAGAGGTTTCCTCTACCATAGCCATCTTCAAACAATCTAAATAAAAATAAGCAGAGAATTCTTTATTGAATGTCTAAATTGTTTATATTTAAATGACGTATTTTAACCCATATTGTGGAACATAGACCGATTTATTTTCTTTAAATAGGTACGTCTTTTAGGGTACAGCATCGGAACTGCTGTACTTTATCTTCCTAGGCACCTTAATATCTATTTACCAGAAAAAAAGCGTCACTTAAACAAGATAAAATATCCTTTTATACCGCCTATTTTGAAGATGTCAAGCTGGTTGCTTGATATTGCAATGGAAAGAAAAGAAGTAAACGAAACACTATCAGAACGAGCTCCTTGACGCTGGTGGTTAGCGTATTCGGCCTGCGATCGTGAAAGTAAAGCAGCTTTGGCAATGGTCGATCATTGGGATGGGTGACCAAAAACTTATTAATTCTAACTCCTCAGTGCTTCGAAAGGCACGTTAAGCCGTTGGTGCTGGCTGCATCTGTAGTCGTTAGCCGCCAACAATCCGCATCCACCATGCAGGGGTGGATCACGGCTCAGTCTCCCTATTCCATCCATAGGAAAGGCCTGTGCCCCTGCAGTAGGACATTAATAAGCTGTTGATTATGATGAAACACTATCAATGTCCAAGTTAGGTACTTACATTTCAATTTTCTGTAACAAAAGTCTCATTCATTCACTTCTACAGTATCAATATCTTTTTTTTATGTTAAAAGGGTGTCAAATAAGCGTATGGCCCGTCTGCTGGTAAGCGGCCATCATAGCCACAATTCCAACGCGAACAAAGAAATTTGGTGACTCATTTCTTTGTAGTACTATCCGTAAATGGAATGCTCTGCCTGCTCACGTGTTCCCTCCTTCTTACAACCTGGGATCCTTTAAAAGAGGCGTGAAGAAGCAACATGCAGGCCGGCAAGGTGAGGATGGCTGGTGTGGCAGGTAGAACTGCTTTACAAGCTATCTTCATGTCTGGACTTCACACCATCACTTAACATCAGGTGGGGTGGAGTCATTTGTCGGAACTATATATAAAAAAACAGCCTCTAGACGCTTGCGATTCCAAAAATATAACAAAACTTCATCCCCTACCCGTTTAGCCTCAGAACCACCAAAATGTAGTGTTAATTGTGATCCTCTGTAAGGTGGGGGGGGGGGGGGTTACTTCCCCTGATAGGCGCTCCAATTAGAGCAAAAAATCCGCTATTTCCTATTTCTCTAAAATCACAAGCTAGCTGCTCAAATATAATATTACAAACCAAACCACAAAACTGTATGTGTGATACAATAGTACCTATTTGCTTAGTCAAACAAGCGGTTTTATTCGTAAAGAAGTGTTTGCACAGAGTATGAACACATTAGCGGATGTGAAAGAGTCATTTTTCACGATGATATCGACTTCGCTTTGGGCTACCGGTTATACTGACCCTCAATCCCTAAAGGTCGGATCGCTCTAACAGCGGATTTAGATTGTATTATCTTTTTATTATTTATATTAACCAAATTATTTTAACCTTTTACTGGATGTTGATTATCAAAATGGACATAGTGTTTCTTGTAATTTGTTATTTGATGGGTATGAGTCAGTTTTTGAAACAGTAATATGGTACCTATCTAATGCCGCTTCCTATATACTAAATATAAAATTTATTGTAACTATATATCTATATCCTTAATAATGTAATGGAAGGTGACTTCAGATGTATCTCTGAAATCATTTTTCAACTTGACGACTCTGTATATATCAATACAGGGAGAAAAAAGCAGCCCTTGCTGAGTTTCTTGCCGGTTCTTCTCAGTACAAGGTCTCCCGCCGTAGTTTTGCGAACCGATGGCGTAGCTTCTTGACCTTCACAAGTGCTTGTAACAGCCTAGACTGAATAAATGACTTTTCATTTCATTTCATTCATTTCATTTCATTTCAAAACTGGCAGTAAGTAGGCGAAACCTGTAAAACCATTGAACAAGTAGGGTCAAGTAGGGGACAATAAAACAAGGGTGTAACAAAAGTAATATCTCTGTATTATACCGGGCCATTTGAAGTCTGATGACAGAAACTTAAAATGGCGACCTGTGAAAGTAATAAAATACGTCAATACAATAGACACATAAAAAACGGACATGTGCTGTTCACATGCGATAGCTGGCAGTGCGTTTGGACGTACGATAGTTGAAGAAGGGAAGGAAGGCGGAATGAGTTTGTAGAAAGGCCAGAAGAAAAGATCTTTCTCCGAGCTGAGGTAGCTCGGGAGACGCGGTTCATCTGATGTTGGTCGGTTAGCATATATGAAATGTAAGCCTCCGAATATCACTTGCGGAATGTAGGCTCGCATACTTTTTGAGCGCAGCGCCGGTAGTGTCATTTCTTGTTATTTTACGTCAAGTCTTACTTCGTTAATTATATGTGGGGCATGTAGATGTCACCGCCACAAGTTCATGTTACTCATGAGGTCAGTATCGAAGGCGTCAACGTCATGAATTTTTTTTTTCGTAAATATTTAAAATTTAAACTAGTACCTTCCAAAATTTTTCCGCTTTCACTGGCACCTCGTCATCCACGAGTAATATCCGAATATCTACCGGTTCCTTTTTATCAAATAACCCGACATCAATATTTATTTCAATCTATTTCCAAAAGGGGCTGCAAAAAAAACGCGTTTCCGACTGAAAATGGTGCAGGTAATAACTCTGTGCATGGATAATATTTGGAACGCAAATAGGTTGCTAAAAAATAACCAGTAACAGCAAAGAATTATTGTGGAAAAAAATGCGCAGTAGTGTTTAACAAATATTAGCCACCACTTTCAAGGTGTCAGATGTCAGTAATTAATGCTTGTTTGCATTAATAAATAAAATAAAGAAAGTGGTGGCACTAGCGTAATTCAATTTTAATTGAAAGTCAAACGTACTTACCTGTAAGTGACGTCCGACTGATATTAATAGATGTGATTCGTCCGAGAGATTGCAAATTCCCACTGCCTCTTCACTTCTGAAACATTTAAATAACATTCCAAGGTGTTTGGCTGAACATATTGAAGGTCTATCGTAACTTACTTGGGACCCATGTAGTACTAGTAGTACCCATGACACTATACACATGTTATTTGGTGAAGAAGTATAACATTTATAAATTTCTTCGCATAAATCAATTGACAAGAATATTGGTCATAATTTCTGATTTTATTTTAGTAATGACATAGCCACTTCTGTGCTGTCATTTGTGCTAAATATATTTATTTATTGAAAGGTGAAATCAAAAAAAATCAGGTAATATTAACTGATGGTTCAAGAAATAGTACATCATTACGTCCACAAAAGAAGTGCCATTGTTTCAAACGAGTACTGTACTGTTTTAACCTGCTATCAGATATTGATGCTAACATAATATCCACGGCGTCAATAGAAGAGCCTTGTCTTATGAACGCTGTCCTGATAGCACTGTGACCACCAGGATGGTTCGTGTTCCTCATACTTTTCTATTTAATCGGCTCGAAAATAAATCCATCTAAGGCTGTTTTAATGTTTTACAGAACCACCGATTTGTGTCATTAGCAAGCTCCTACCCTACATCAGCGTGTATTTAACTTAATTCTGCAACCGTATATTATTATTATCTTTGGAGCGAACATAAAATGCAAAGAAACAAAGACGTTTTTTTTACACCACTGTAAAATTTCCCGGCTTAAGCTGCATGAGGAAATCGAAAGCTTCCTCATTTGGCTTATGTAGGAAATGGCAGTGAAATTATATGCGTAAGAGTATTTCGCAGTCCCCTATGTCTTTTGCATATATTTTAAGACCAAAAATGTGTCTCTTGACTCGACCACTGTCTAGAGGCAGTTTGATTTGAGCAAGTATGTCAGATAGTCTCACAAACGTACTTATTTGGCTGTCAGACCTATCAATATTACATAGCTACCATTCGAAGATTCGCCTAGTAAAGAGGTGGATAAGTCTATGTATTTTTACTATAAAAGGTTGCAGTTTAGCTAGGTGTATTACGTATCCACACTTTTTTCTGTTAATCGTTAAGATTAATGACTCGTTTTCGTTCGCCAAGAGTATTACTCAGAAGGCAGGTCTCTGATTATGCAAATATTGCAGTATGGGTCACATGAATTAAAAACTGCTTAACTTATAAGATAGCAAGCTAAATGCATTAACTACTTGCGCTAGCTCTAAAGGTAAAAAGCTTGTTTGAAGGCATGCATATATGTATTACAGCTAAATATTTATGCATATAATAATGAATTCGCCAGTCCAGATTAACTCTCAATCCGGGGAGAGTCATCCTTGCTTCCAGTTAGTCATGGCTGAATTTTAATGCTGGAGTACGAATACGGACGATGTGATTATTTTGAGACTGCTTTATGAAAATTTTATAAGACTTACTTACCTTTGTATAGTTTTGTTTTAACGTGCGATAAAATTTGATGATATTTGGGATTATGAAACAGATACCTTAGTTTCTTTTTCTATGATAAAACGGTGGCAAGCAAAACAATCATATGGCCCGCCTAATATAGCGACCAGGATAACAAAGACGCTTGCGATAACAAAACTATCACTTGCGCCGTGCATTGCCTACCCTAAACCAGTCCTCTACCCTAACTCCTTTTTTTGTAACGCAAACAAAACCTCTAATTACAGACGACGGCGCCTTTAAGAGGCACACCGCCGAACGGACCTCACACCTGGCTCCTGCACTCCTTATGAGCCCCCGCAGTGGCTGCCCACTGAGGAGCCTACCCAGACCCCTGGAACCTTACTTATCTACAGAAAAACAGCACTACCAAAGGGTGGTGTTATTTTACTGTGGTCTTCTGTAAAGTAGAAGTTACATCCCTAGACGAGCACTCCAATTCGAGCGGAGATCCGTTAATGCTCTTTCTTACTTCTCTTTTTTTCTCTTTATCATAAAGACCATCTTATAATCGAGTAAAGTTTTTCGGGTTTCGTAGTCCTGACAAGAAACCATTATAGTTTTGTCATGTCCGTCTGTCTGTCTGTCTCTCCATCTCCGTATTTGCTTGGATACTATTGGCACTACAGAGCTGTAATTTTGTGAAGGTATGTATTTCAATCACGCCAATAAAGTGGTATAATGAAATTTTGAAAAAATATGTTTTGGGGTAGCTCCCTTACATTGAAAGAGGGGATGATTATTTTTTCATCATTTACCCCATCGTGTGGGGTATCGTTGAATAGGCCCTTTGAAATGATTTAGGGTTTGCTTTTGTTGCCCTCCAAAAGCTTACACTTTTGGCCTGAAAAATCTATTAAAAATTCATGATGATAGTGCTTTTCATGAACTTTTAAGGAAAATTATAACGGTTAAGATAGGTAAGTTAGTTTAATAGTCAATCAACTTGAGTGTTAAAAAAATCATACCCAATAAAATTTTTTCGAAGAAATATTAAAAGTGACTTAGATGGAGTAACTGCTTGTTTATAATGCGTAAAACCTTGCTTTGGAAAACAAAATCTAAATAAATTAATTTATAAGGCCACAATAAAGTATTACTAATTCCACAAAGCCGCCGCTAGATATCGCTGTACCAACGGCTTCTGAATCACGCTACCGTTACGTTTTTATCAAGAGTATAGGAGCACTTAAAACGAAGAGCCGAGGTCCGAGTCTCCACGACTCACTCTAGTTGAGCCAACCCCCCAGGTTGGAGTGGTCTAGAGGTTCCAGACGGAAGGGAAAATCCTCCCGTGGGGCAATGCCGTCCACCTGGAATGGAATACCTCTAGAGGAGTGGAGGAGGAGGCGAGTGCGCCAATTCTCGGCTTGAGGTGTCCTTAGGGTCTCGTCCCTAAACCCGGTTACGCAGTAATAGTCATCTGCAATACACACCAAAAAAAAATATTTCTTCTCAATCTGATACACGGTGCACATCAACATCCGTCCGTCCTCTAAGCGCACTATGCAGTAGGATTTACTAAAGCAGCGCTGCATCAGATGAAGCCTTTAATGCCCTTATGGCCATAGACTGGTGTGTTTTCGTCAGATAATGCCTCCTCTTCACGTTGACAGATGTATTATCTGATGGTTCACCTCAAGCCGACCACACGTCTGATAGCTGCCGCAGCTATTTATTTAGTATCTTTGACTACTACTTGAGGTGCATCACAGTAGAATTATTAAAAAGGAATGCAAAAGAAAAAGGTGGTTACTGCTAGTTATTTTTCGGATTCCAGAGGTAGTTTTCTGCTTCAATACACTTGGCTGGTGTCTTGTTTTTTAAAAGGATAAAGACATGATTCAAATAAATCTTTGTATTGTTACGTGTCGGGATGGGGTTAGAAATTATATGCCACTTTACGCTTGATAATTCTTTACCCACTACACAGTTAACACACAGTGTTCATCACAATACACTCACTATACACACTGTACTTCACTTTACAAGTCTTTATATAATCGCGTTTGAACACTACTATATCGATAATTTTAAGACACGTCACTAGTTCGAGGATCGTTAAAAATAACTGTTTTTATAAAAAGTTAAAACTTCATGCAAATATTTTAAGAGAACTAGAGAAGACTCCTTATATGATGTACTTCAACGCCCTTTAAGCTTTATTTGTATTTTTGTAACATCCTGTATAATCGTTATGAAATATATAATTTATTCATTACTTTTGTTGCTTTAGTCACTGATAATCAATTTGGTTATTCTTAACAAAGGAATTTTAAAGGAAAGTATTAAAATTATTTAAAACCGGTCAAAAGATCTAAATATTTCATGACACTTAGACTCTTTTGATCAGTATAATTCATCATTATAATTTATGTCCCTACTGCTGGTGCACAGGCCTTCCCTATGGATGGAATAGGGAGACTGGGCAATGACCCACTACGCCGGTTCAGTGCGGATTGGTGGGTGCTAACGACTGCAGATGCAGCCGGGACCAACGGCTTAACTGGCCTTCCAAAGCATCGAATCGCAGTCGAACGCGCTAACCACTCGCGCCATTGAGTTCCTCCAGTATATAAATAGAGATCATGTATATAAATAGAGGTCATATGCAATGTTATATTGTTATAAACTTTCATGGTCACTAACATTATAGATATTAACGGGATTGTTACCATGTACCTTGTTTTTATGAGTCTCCGATATTTCGGCACTGTTGCAAGCGCCATGGTCACGGAGTAACTGAAGTAATTGTGGGTAGATGTTATTGGCAGACATATTTGTTTACCCTCTGACGTCGTCTTTTACTGCGCTCGATACCCTTACCATTGATCACATTGTCACTTTACACTCGCACCTGTTCTCGACACATATGTCACAATATCGGAGACTCATAAAAAACAAGGTACATGGTAACAATCCCGTTAATAGCTATAATATGAAATGTTTGTACGCAATGGAAAGTAAATGTCGATATCTTAAATAAACATCCATGACATGATTCATTCACCGCAATAAATCATTGCACAATCATTATACGAACAAAACCAAACAAGACAATTGTCACAACAACCGGTCATCCAAGAATTGAGTATCAGCATGACTTGTCAATTTTAATAATAACCCCACTCTTTTTCTGTCATTCTAATTTGTCTGCAAATCCGCATTTGAAGGTTGTATAATAGATAAACATCTGCATCTGAAGATAATAGAGATGAGCGTTTTTAGATATTTGTGAAATCGATGCGCATCGTTATCAGATAAATCGCATCGGATCCGCGCACCGATGCCGGCATCGCATCGATGCGAAGTGAATGTCAGTATCGTAGTATCACAAACATTTTAGGGCCTGTGGCAAAAATTGGAACTACAATTTATTCATAGCATTGTGACATTTTTATGACATGTTTGTTCACCGCTAGCGATATCTTCACCGGCACAGATAAGTTTGTGGTACTGTTGCTACAGTAACGTTGACAAAAACTAGATGGCATCGGCATCTAATAACGGCATCCAGTCGCATCGGATGCGCGCATCCAAACCTGGCATCGTTATCGCGCATCGTTAATCTAAAAACGCCCTTAGAAGATAATAAGTACTCCAAAAATGCATAAACAAAAATGCACCTGTTTACACGTGGTAACCCCAAGGTCGCGGCTAATTGAGAGGTGGCAAACCTTGTTCTTCGAATTCTCCACATTTATCCTTTGAGAACAGATAAATTTTATCAAAAAGACATATGGATGCAATTTTATGGATGTCACTTAATTAAATTAAAGGTATATGCGGCTACTTTTATTAGGCAACCTATGATTAAAGCAATGTATACTCACTAATCATTCCGTTAAATTGGGTTTCATCAAAAAACAGATGGGGTGCAACAAAATGTTTATGCTTATTTAAAAATAATCAAAAAAATGATCTTATTCCGTAGTTAAACCATAGAATTTTCTAGTAAAATAGATCCCATCAGCGTTCATAATAGTAATAAATGGATGAACCGCAGTTTTGTGTGGGAGCCCAAAATCTTTTTTGACAAATTATTGTAGGATGTTATTTGTTATGGAGATATTTTTCATGTTAAAAGGGTGGCAAAAAAATATATTTATGACCAACCTGATGTAGCCATCATAGCCTATAGACGCTTGCGATATCAAAAATATCACTCGCACCGTTGCCTACCCTGGCCCAATCCACTATCCCGTGGAGCCCTGGAACCTTACTCACCAACAGAAATACAACGCCACCAAGATATAGTGTCATTTTACTGTGAGTCTATGATCTTCTGTAAGGTGGAGGTTACTTCCCCAGACAAGAATAACGCGGCGGATTTCAGTTTCATAGTAACAAATATTGAGATTACTAGCGGTGATCTCGTAATCGCTTTGAATTTGGACGAGACTTGAATGTAGTCGCTTTGAATTAGGAGGAGGCCTGAAAATAATGAGCTAATTTATTGAACATATGCTACAAATAATGAAGTCAATTTAAATCGGAAAAAATGGGTTTAATTTTACTATAAATAGATCCCTACCAGAGGTGTCTTTATCTGTGGTGCAGTGTGCGTTGCACACAAGCGCAACGGTAACAGGAGGCGCTGAGTGCCAATTGCCACAATTGACGACCTCCGTAGCCAAGAAGTTTGTATGCTGGGTTTTTAGATGTCGGTTACTCGAGAGATCCCGGGTTCGAATCCCGGTGGGGGCAGATGTTTGTGTGATAAAAACGAGCATTTGTATTACAGAAGTCGACAGCGAAATACTACTTTGCGTACCTGTGTGGGTGGTGTTTTATTTCTGTCGATAACTGTTTCCAGACTTCCATGGGGTAGTTCGAATTTTATCTATGCACTGAAAACAAAGTCTTTTAAATTCTTTGATCCACTGTTTTCTTTGTTTCCTTGTTATTAGTTTCTTAGTGTAATTACGCTTTCTATAAAAGGAATATTGTCCGTTTTGAAATTTTGAAGCGAATTATCGGGCGAGTGGTTCAGTAGTAATCAATTCGTTCGGTATTACCTAGCTTCACTAGTTATTTTCTGCTGTTGCTTTCTTAAACAATAATCGTTAAAAAAAGGATTTTATATTTTGTATTGAATTTTTCCCTGTCGTATTACATTTAGGTAGTGCTAAGAAAATGTGCCTGGTGTGGATTACACCGAAATGATAAATTATGTGGTTCAATACCAGGAAAAAAGAAGCGCCCACTTACCTTCAGGACGATGGTTTGCGTGGTCTCCGACGGGCGTAACTTGAGACGGCTGGACCCTGCTTTGCCGTCATCCCAGAAGGCGCATGTCACAATTATATTTTATAAAAAAAAACCCATAGTGACGTGCAGGCTCAGGTCACTTAAAATAATAATTAATTATTATAATTTACTGACGGCTCAGAGCTGCATATAAAAGTAAATCAAGTTGTTTTTCATATGTGTGCATGGGGATTTTATTGTTGTTCCACCACAGTGCCTGTTCAGCGGTTAAAATTTTCTGATCCGCGTGTGATAATTTGAAGACGCGGTTGCTAAAGCCGCCATCGGTTGTCCTAGCGACGCATGTCGTCGCTAGGTCTCTCTCTTTCACTGTGTCCAATCCAAGACCATCCTGTGACGCACCTATGTAACGGCGCATGCGTTATTATCATCACAAGCAGCTGTCATATTTGTCTTTGACTTTTTTATATTATCAGTGCACTTTTCAAGTTATTTTATTGTGTTTTTTAATTTTATTTTAAGTTATTCTTTTTTGTGAATGTATTTAAGTTTTGTGAATACAGTCCGCGACCCAATCTTGTGATGGCACGTCGAACACGACCCGTACATGTATACAGTGCCATAAATCATTCAAATCTTTGAAAGGCCTCAACATACACACTACAAAAATACACAGGAAATGTATTAGCCAAAATAGTTCACCTTTAGACATCCATCCCATTATTCCGAGTGGGCCTATTTATGTAGCCAACGATCCAACTCCTTTCCACACATATCTTAGCCATTTGAAAAATAGTATACCCTTAGTTAAAAGAATCCCTCGAGGAGCTCGAATAACTGTTGCTACACATTTATCACAATTAATTCAGAAATGCTACATAAGCAATAGTTCTCAAGACTGGCAAAACCTATTTTTATTTTCATACAGCACACTACATATCTTAAAAACTAATGAACTGAATTTATCCTTAACACAAAAGATCAAGAATAATTGTTATGTAAGCTCCTTGCCTTCTCCCGCACCTCTAATCAAACACGATGCCCCTCGGAATCGCATCAAACTCATTGAAAACAAAATCTGTGACGGAGATCTCAAAGGTGCCGCTCGCCTTTTGTTCTCCAACGACGTGCTATCACCAGATACCCCTGACACCCTTCAGGCCTTACGGATAAAACATCCCCCAGCTCCAGTAAACCCATATTTTCTCGATCCACCAACAACAGGGCAAGCATGCCTTCAAATTAAAAACAAAGATGTTACGGATGCCATTTTGTCTTTTAAACCCGGTTCGGCTGCAGGTTCGGATGGAATCTCACCCCAACATTTGAAAGACTTAACATCGCATTCTGTGGGTGATGCAGGAAAGCAACTTATAAATTCGATCACTAAATTAATCAACTTTATGTATTCCGGTAATGTCAATCAAGAAATTGTTCCCATTCTTTTCGGCGCGAACCTCATTGCCCTCACCAAAAAGGACGGAGGGGTGAGACCAATTGCTGTTGGATCAACACTACGACGTCTGGCCTCCAAAATTGCTGTTCGACATATTTTACCAAAATTAAATTCGGAATTTGAACCCGTACAGCCCGCTTTGGTGTAAAAGGAGGATGTGAGGCAGCCGTCCATGCCCTACGCTCTTTCTTAACTTACGGACAGCCTGACGTGTTGCTCAAAATTGATGTCAAAAATGCATTCAATTCGGTAAATAGGGATACCCTGCTGACGGAAATAAAACAACATATACCGGAAATATACAATTATCTTCTTCTCAGTTACGCTGATCCAAGAAAATTGTTATATCATTCTAATGAACTGTCCTCGGAAGTAGGTTGTCAACAGGCTGATCCCCTTGGGCTTGCAATTTTTAGTTTGGCTATAAATCCGATAATAAAAAAATTAAATTCTAAATTCAACGTTTGGTACTTGGACGACGGAACCCTAGGAGGTGATGTGGATATTGTGTTTTCGGACCTTTTTTTAATCAAAAACAAATTTGAAGCCATCGGTTTGGAGCTTAATTTTAGCAAATGCGAACTTTTTATAATGACATTAAACAAAAATTTAATATTTTGGCTCAAAATATTAATATAGTTAACAGTAATTCCCTTTACCTTTTAGGTTCTCCAATTTTTGATGTATCTATTTCTGAATATATTAATAATTCAATTAATAAATTCCAAAATTCCGCTGACCGTCTCCTTGAACTTAGTCCAGATTATGCACTTTGCATCTTAAAATTCTGTCTTTTTGTCACAAAATTAACGTATGTCCTCCGTTGCTGCTCCTTTTGGAATCATCCCGATCTTTTGACACAAGTAGACGGTTTAATCAAAAATAACTTAGGATCAATTCTTAATATGCAGCTTAACGAGCAATCTTGAACCCAAGCAGCCCTACCCATCGGTTATGGTGGTTTAGGGATTCGCAAAATATCCAGTGTCGGTTTACCAGCCTTCCTATCTTCTGTCCATAGTTCAGCAAATCTCATAAGTAAAATTTTAAGGAGCTGGGATGACATAAACTGTAAATTGACTTATGATAACCTTTTGAGCTGTAGTACAGGTTCGGCGCGTGCTAGGCTTTTGGCCGTGGGTGCGCACGAGGCCGGCTACTGGTTTCACGCGTACCCTTCGTCAAATACAGGAACATTTCTTGAGCCTGACACGCTCCGAATCGCAACCTGTCAACGGTCTGCGCTCCTCATAAATGTCCCTGTGGCAGTGATGTCGACAATCACGGACTGTCATGCCAAAATGCAGGCCGCTTCTCGAGACATGCCGCACTTAATGATATCATACGCCGGTCCCTTGCCACTGTCAATGTGCCAAGTCTACTTGAGCCGACTGGTATTGCAAGAGACGATGGCAAGAGACCAGACGGTATGAGTTTGATTCCATGGAAGATGGGTCGGGTGCTGGTATGGGATGCAACCTGTTCAGACACGCTGGCCCCTTCCCATCTACATGGAACAAACAACAGAGCTGGTGCGGCTTGTGAAGCGGCTGAAAAATCAAAAGCAAGCAAATACAGGGGTCTAGGCTCCGAATATGATTTTGTCCCATTCGGTGTCGAGACCCTTGGTCCGTGGGGCGCTTTAAGGCTATTTAAGGAAATAGCAAAAAGGTTAGTCGACGTCACAGGGGACCGAAGAGCTGGCAGCTACCTCGGACAAAGAATTAGTCTAGCCATTCAAAGGGGTAACGCTGCCAGTATCTTCGGATCCTTGCCTAAAGGGACTCCTTTTAATAATATATTTTAGTTATTAATTTTATTTTTTAAGGTTTTTAGTTTTAGTTTTATTGTTCTAGTATTTATATTTTACTTATATATAGTAATTATGTAATTAGATAGACTTATTTGTTTATAGTTAGTGTATTTTATAGTTTTATGATGTGACTTTCATATTTGCGTTATAATAAAGTTTTATACATTCTCAAGAATATTTTAGTAATCTTATAGAGTTCCAGAGAAAAGTCGTATTGACAGTTTTTGAAGGAAGAGAGTAAGTCTCTTTTTACACGAAAGGCACCATAAACAATGTTTGTTCCCAGCCAGTGCCCTCAGCGTCGGCGACATCAATCCCACAGATGAGTGGGCGCGTGAAGTTTTACTGGTATATCGCCACACATAACAGAATAGAAACATAATTTTACCAATTAAACTAAAACCATCCTTATGGCGCTCGACCATGCTCCCCGCCTTGGAAAAAAAATTACAACTTTACTTTAATAAGGTTAATTGAAAGTTGAGACGTTTCATGGCTAAGCCTTAAACAATCAAAGATTAGTGCGTAACTAAAAACAGAAAAGTTATTATTGATTAGGAATAGTATAATTTTACAATGGGCCGCTTAAAGATCCCGAACTTAGTCTTAACCGTCGCCACTCGAACGACTCCGTCCGAACCGGGATGAACCTCTGAAATTACACCTAAAGGCCAACTCAAGGGAGGAGAATCCTCCTGTCCCACAATAACAACGGTTCCCACATCAATCACGTGGCCAGCGGTTGACCACTTCTGCCGGACTTGTAGGGTATGTAAGTACTCCATGCGCCATTTCTTCCAGTAGGACTGTACCATGCTGTCTAGCAGCTGCTTTCGCTGGGAAAGAGTGAAATTCGTATCAGTGACGGGAGGTACCAGTAAGTACCTCAACGGCGATGACATCAAAAAATGGGCAGGAGTTCATGATACACTCGATCTGCACCAGCACAGTCTGAAGCTCCTCGTACGCCAGGAGCTGAGCCCCAATAACGCGATAAAGGTGAGCCTTTAAACTTTTAATATTCGACTCCCACATACCACCGAAATGCGGCGCGCGAGGTGGAATCATTCTCCACTCAATACGACGTTTAGCAAGTTCGCGCGTTAAAGTTGGATGAAACTCCGAACCAATTAGAAAGTTATAAAGATCATCTAACTGCGCCTTTGCACCGACTAATTGATAGCTCAATAATTGTGACGGAATTTATCATTTCTACTCGACTTTATTATTGTTTACATCGGCAAAGTCAAGTATTTGTCGTCAAAAGTTCTATTCTATCCATATCTTTCGAGTCCCGTGGCGATGACAATTTGAGCTTGAGAATGTTTTCTCCTATTTTATCTTATCTTCTCCCTGTTTTAGCCCATATCTTTAACTACACCTTGCATTCCAATGTTTTCCCAAAATTTTGAAAAAGGCATCTATAATTCTTTTACCTCAAATTTCTAATCCTTCATTACCTTGCCACTTTCATCCCATCTCAATCTTACCTTTTCTTTCCAAAGTTCTCGAGCACATAGTCCACAAGCAAGTTTATCAATTTCTTCTTTCGTTTCGGCGAGGACACAGTACAGTCACTGCCTTAGTAAATGTCACTGATGATATTCGCTGGGCAATGGATAAAAAAGCGCTAACTGTCCTAGTATTGTTAGATTTTAGTCATGTATTCAATTCCGTCAATTAGGACATTCTCCTTGCTATTATTCATTCCTTAAATGTCTCTTCTTCTGCTCTTTCTTGGTTTGATTCCTATTTACGGGGTCGCTCGCAGTGTATTCGCCTTGAAGGAATAACCTCTTATAGGTGTGACCTCAGTGTAGGTGTACATCAGGGAGGTGTTCTCTCGCCACTTCAATTCTCCATTTTTTACAACTCAATTATAAGATTAATCTCCTCCAAGTTACATCTCTACGAAGATGACTTGCAGCTTTACCGTCATTTTAATATTGATGAATCGGACTCCACGATATCAGCCATAATGAAGTTATAGACCATATCAGTACTTGGCCAAAATTTTATGGTCTCTCAGTTAATTCTAGTAAATCATAGATAATCATCATAGGGAGCAGGTAAATTCTCTAAAGTCTAATTATGCCCGTTCCTTTCATTTGCCGCCAGTTTCAGTAGGTGCAATCAATATTCCTTACAACGAAACGGTTTGGTGTAACAATTAGTGATGTGCCGAGTCGGTTATTTTTGGTATTCGGGTACTCGTAAAAAAAAGATTCGAATTAGGACTCGAGTCGAAAGACTCGGACAGGTATTCGAGTACTAGCACGAGTATTCGAATACTTTACTGGTCTCGAGTATTTTTTGAATCGGACCTTGTAATTTGCTTCATCATCATCATCAAAAATCATATTATATGAATGATAGGAATATATGTTAATAATCATAGATTAAATGTATAATCTTAATTTATTAATATTATAATCATCATATTAATAAGCTCTCGGTCTATATTCTTCGAGTAGACCTGAATAGAACTTTTTGACAAAAAAGTCATCTGTAATTGTCTTTTACGACTTTTCGCTGATACTTGGTCAATGTCATTTGATTGACTTGTAGATGACGATGCTAATGAGTCTAATGACTCCAAGTCCAAATTAGAACTCTCATCCAATCTTTCATCTTCATCTTGCTTACTTTTTGATGTGTGACATCTTTCCTCTCGCTGTCCTGCAATTTGTGGGAGTGATTTCGTAAAATGGGACGGAAGTGTGTATCAGGAAGTCGCGAAAGCGCGCGCTATTTGATTTGATTTTAGAACATAATGTTCAAATGGCTTATTCCTCTTGTAGTAGGTTTTATTTCTTTTATTACTAATATAAGGTGAGATTTCAAATGTTACATCATACGCGACTACTGTAAGGCTCGCTCGTTTTTTTTACTATTATCGCTGTATAAATCAAACGATGTATTTTTTTCAAATGTTTTAATAAATTTGTGGTTTTCCAAAATTAACAAATGTTTTTTTACAATCTTTGCACTCCACTTTTTTATTTGTTAAAATATTATAAAAAATCCATACTTCGAATGTTTTCTTCGGAGCCATCTTATCACAAAGTAACTAGTTAAAAAACAGTAAAATTTTACACAAATTCTACAGTTTAACTGGTAACCGAGAGTTCGACTATTTAAAATAGATAATTACTTATAAGAAACAAATATGTAATTAAACTTTTGTTACTGATCGGCCGAGTAGGAAACATAAACACATTCAAACTTGCACCGACTCATCAACACTTTACGTTACTAACTTCACTGTACGAGTACAACGACTGAATATTCGAATACCGTTAGTATTCGAAACCTGTACTCGAGTACTGTGTATTCGAATACAATATTTCGAGTACTCGAGTACGTGAGTACCTGCTAGGTATTCAAGTCAGTATTCGAGTAAGCCTGACTCGGCACATCTCTAGTAACATTTGATTCCATCCTCTCATGGACAGCCTACATCACTGATGTAAGTCGCAAAAAATATTTTTCACTTTAAATTGTTTACAATATTTTCTTTCTCTACATTCTAAAATTGGCCTAAAACTGTTTTATTGTTTTATTTTTATAACCCTTTCATTCCACGAACTTTTGGACCTCCCCTCGTATTTATTGTTTCTCTCTTTAGAAAATAAACAAATAAATAAATGTTTTGAGTATTATTTACTATCTAAACTGTCTTTATTTTGGATTGAGACTTTAAGTAATATCCACAGTCAACTTTCAAATGTAGGAATTTAGTTCTAAATAACTTGTCGCCAATCATTGAAACAACATATTTTTGTAAAACAATATAATATTATTTATTAACTGCGAAATATTTACAATAACATAAATACTATTAAAAGACTAAAAGTACACTTAAACACAACAACGCTCACTTTGTTTTATTTATTATATCACTTACTTAACTTACCAAAAAATAATTTAAAAACAGATTCTTTGTCAAAACTTCAAGCAACAATGTCTAACTCGTTATATTTACAATAATTATTACATAAAATTTAATATCTATTCTACCTAATTAGATTTCAATTTTATGTTTAGTCTCACAATTTTTGATAATTTATTAACAATTAAAATTAAAGCTACGAGAAAAGCAGAGCATGCTGCAAGTACGTAGAATACGAGTTCTAATTCCAGGTACTCCGCCCAGGTAATGTTGGCAGCTGGAGAGCGCAGGTGCCGTGCGCCTCTGTGTCTGATGACGTACTCCGTCCACCACACGGCACGCTCCAGCGAGGTTTGGGGCTGGTCTTGTATTAAGGTCCTGAGACGCCTAATGTTGCGACGATAACTGAAGCAAACAAACTAAACATAAGTGACCTTATCGAATAAGATACAGCGTTTGTTTAGATCGATGTATAGGTGACAATTAAAAAGAAAGGAAACAAAATGTTGATACATTTTCTTTAATTAATTAATTGTCATCAAATGCAAATGGATGATAAATTAGCTTGTGCTGTTGATAATGACGAGGCAATTGAGATAGTATAAACATAATGCGAAAAAGCAAAGCAATTATCAGTAAAGAGACTAATTATCATATTATGAGCAAAAGAGTCTCAACCTTATTATCAACGTCTAGCGTAAAGTTCACTGTGTAGATAGTGTCTGGTAAACTATTAGTATTATAGTATAATGTGGACACTAGGTATTAATTGTTTTCAATCGGCATATTTATTAAAATTAGATCAGAACTTACTCACACAATTTATCAAACAAAAGAATTTGACAGTATGAGAAATAAAGTACCAATTGTTGGCATATTAGCAGAAATATTACTATTCTGGGAGAACATATATATTTTTTTTAAATCATTAAAAAAAATTTCTTTGTTCTGTGGTTACGTGATCGAAAACGCCTTGGATTCGCGAAGACTAAAATGACATCACACGCTAGTAAACTTCCGGGCAAAGTAACATTACGTAGTATACTTTGACGTTTTAATGACACATACCAGTGAGATGTCATCGTGTCTATATAATATCATGAAATCGTTTTCTAAAACTTGTCCGATTCCGTTTTTTTAGGTACGAATCCTCGTATTCATACAAACATTTTCCCCACCAGGATTCAAACCAAGCTCTTCTGAGATGGCGACAAGTTGAAAACTGGTGTATACTACCCATGAAGGTTATTGTAATCTGTGTACCTCATAGCAATATCATTGTTGACATTCAATTTTGTTATTGCGTTGATTTTGATCTTTAGGTTGAGCTCTGCTCAAACAACAATGCCGAATACTCATACAAGGAACTAATTAATTATTCATACTAACAACATCATTAAGTATATGAACAAATAAATTTAAGTAGGTACGGTAGGAGCAAGTATTTTATATACTTGACAACAGAAGCAGAAAGCCTCTTAGTTATGAACAAATTATTACTTGACCATGTCGTAATTATTATATTGATCTGATAGCCAGTGCCTATTCATAAAGTTTAGTACGGCCCCAGATCCTAAAATAGGTATCTAATGTTTAGGTAATTAATTATATCTTAATAATATAAACTGAGTGGATAAATATGTTAATTATGTAGTATCAAAAGTACCATTGTTAAAGTATATTATTAGTAGATTAGAGAATGTTGAAAAATAGAACCAAAAAATAGTCAATAAAAGGCAATTGCGAAAAGAGAAAATTAATAAAAACTGTGGTATAGCATATATAGGAGAGTAAACTCAAATTTTTAATAACTGACATTCATTGCCACATAACTCATATTTGCCATAATTAAGCCGAATAAATTTAAGAATAATTAAAACAAAAAATATACTATAACAATGAACCTAAAACTAAAAACCTTAAAAAATAAAATATAATAACTAAAATACATTATTAAAAGGAGTCCCTTTAGGCAAGGTTCCGAAGATACTGGCAGCGTTCCCCCTTTGGATAGCTAGACTTATTCTTTGTCCGAGGTAGCTGCCAGCTCTTCGGTCTCCTGTGATGTCAACTAATCTTTTCGCTATTTCTTTAAAAAGCCTTATAGCGCTAGGACCCCACGGACCAAGGGTCTCGACACCGAATGGGACAAAATCATATTCGGAGCCTAGACCCCTGTATTTGCCTGCCTTAACTTTTTCAGCCGCTTCACAAGCCGCACCAGCTCTGTTGTTGGTTCCATGTAGATGGGAAGGTGCCAGCGTGTCTGAACAGGTTGCATCCCATACTAGCACCCGACCCATCTTCCATGGAATCAAACTCATACCGTCCGGTCTCTTGCCATCGTCTCTTGCAATACCAGTTGGCTCAAGTAGACTTGGCACGTTGACGGTGGCAAGGGACCGGCGTATGATATCGTTAAGTGCGGCGTGTCTCGAGAAGCGGCCTGCACTTTTTTGGCAAGACAGTCCATGATGTCCTAGCTTGTCGACATCACTGCCACAGGGACATTTATGAGGAGCGCAGACCGGGACCCCAAGCCGTAGACAGGTTGCCATTCGGAGTGTGTCAGGCTCAAGAAATGTGCCTGTATTTGTCGAAGGGTACGCGTGAAGCCAGTAGCCGGCCTCATGTGTACCCACGGCCAAAAGCCTAGCACGCGCCGAACCTGTACTGCAGCTCAAAAGGTTATTATAAGTTAATTTACAATTTATGTCGTCCCAGCTCCTCTGTGAATTTGGAGAAACTGGAAAATTTTGACCTGGGCATGCAATTAAGAAAGCGTTTCTAGCTTCTTCCAAGCCAGCAATCTCAAAGTTTGAAGGGGATGCCCTTAAAATTTTACTTATGAGATTTGCTGAACTATGGACAGAAGATAGGAAGGCTGGTAAAGCATCACTGGAAATTTTGCGAATCCCTAAACCACCATAACGGATGGGTAGGGATGCTTGGGTCCAAGATTGCTCGTTAAGCTGCATATTAAGAATCGATTCTAAGTTATTTTTGATTAAGTCGTCTACTTGTGTCAAAAGATCTAGATGATTCCAAAAGGGGCAGCAACGGAGCACATACGTAAATTTTGGGACAAAAAGACAGAATTTCAAGATGGAAAGTGCATAATGTGGACTAATTTCAAAGAGACGGTCAGCGGAATTTTGAAATTTATTAATTGAATTATTAATATATTCAGAAATAGATTCATCAAAAATTGGAGAACCTAAAAGGTAAAGGGAATTACTGTTAACTATTTTAATATTTGGAGCTAAAATATTAAATTTTTGTTTAACGTCATTTAAATTTAAGTCGTTGTTATTTATAAAAAGTTCGCATTTGCTAAAATTAAGCTCCAAACCGATGTCTTCAAATTTATTTTTGATTAAAAAAAGGTCCGAAAACACAGTATCCACATCACCTCCTAGGATTCCGTCGTCCAAATACCAAACATTGAATTTAGAATTTAAATTTTTGATTATCGGATTTATGGCCAAACTAAAAATTGCAGGCCCAAGGGGATCACCCTGCTACTTCCGAGGACAGTTCATTAGAACTATATAACAATTTTGTTGGGTCGGCGTAACTGAGAAGAAGATAATTGTATATTTCCGGTATATGTTGTTTTATTTCTGTCAGCAGGGTATCCCTATTTACCGAATTGAATGCATTTTTGACATCAATTTTGAGCAACACGTCAGGCTGCCTGTAAGTTAGGAAGGAGCGTAGGGCATGGACGGCTGCCTCACACCCTCCTTTGACACCGAAGCCTAACTGTACGGGTTCAAATTCCGAATTTAGTTTTGGTAAAATATGTCGAACAGCAATTTTGGAGGCCAGACGTCGTAGTGTTGATCCAACAGCAATTGGTCTCACCCCTCCGTCCTTTTTGGTCAGGGCAATGAGGTTCGCGCCGAAAAGAATAGGAACAATTTCTGGATTGACACTACCGGAATACATAAAGTTGATTAATTTAGTGATCGAATTTACAAGTTGCTCGCCTGCATTACCCACAGAATGCGATGTTAAATCTTTCAAATGTTGGGGTGAGATTCCATCCAAACCTGCAGCCGAACCTGGTTTAAAAGATAAAATGGCATCCATAACATCTTTTTTTTATAGGAGAGTTATATCAAAAAGAGGTGGGAAGTCTGCAGAAACGATGAAGATGCCGTTCTTATCGAAAGCAATGGAATAATATAAATAAAACATATTACTACAAACCAAACAAAATTAGGCAAAAAATTGACTTGACCTGTCATTATCCACAACTTCATTGATGGCGTTTCTGAATTTATCTTCCTCTAAAGTTTCCATGTCCATTTGTAAGCCGATACCGTAGTGCACGTAGTGGGCCACGTTATACCACTGATCTCCCAACATCGGGAAACCGATCATCGGAACCCCAGCCACTATAGCTTCGTCGGTGGACTGCAAACCTCCTTGAGTGATGAACAGTTTAACTTTAGGGTGTCCTGAAATTTTAAGGAATTATTATTTCCTAATTTTTTAAATATCACTCTCCAAACTCAAAAACTTTTCTATTCCATCCAATAGAATATTATTAGATGCTAGCCTAATAATTCACATGACTAATAAATAACAGCTTCCTAGATTAATTCCTTCCTTTGAAGGATTATTAGCACCTTTAACCCCTTTTCTGTTCTAAAGGATGAAAAAATCGAAATCACGTTTCACTGTCTCATTTTTCACAATTCACATTAACATGAAAAATAATGTTGTTTTGTACTATTTAGCAAATAAAACTGACTTAATAGGTCGGCTTGCGGCAGCCATTTTGATATTCTGATGTTTTTGCTACGGCCCGGCAATTCATCTCTGTTCCACTTCCACAATATGTCGTATGGGAGTTTGGAGAACACATTTATGAGGGCTTGGATTTTTTGCGGAGGCAGCAGAGCCGGCTCGACGTTGGTCCCAAAACTTATGTAAATGACACCGTTTTTCGATGAATCGAGATACGATTTGATATCCTGTAATAAAAATATTCAATCAAATTAAATGGTCCATAAAGTGATATTATTAAATTGAATTGATCTGATATTATTATTCGAATAAATGCCGTCGTTACCAAATTGACATCGAAAGAGGTTGTATCCATTATAAGGATACTAGTGGGTGCCCGCGACTTCGTTTGCGTCGAATAATTGGTTTCTCCTACAAAGGACAATGTTAAAATTGGCCTAAGAACCAACACCAATTCGGCATTTATGATAATTCTTAGTATATTTTTTGCGATAATTATCAGTATTTAGATTGTCACGGACACTTCCAGTTAAGTAAGCTAAATTAAAAATTTTAAAAATAATCTGAAACAATAAATACCATTTTGTGTGTATAATCTATGGCAGCGCTGCAAACAAAACACTCTTTCTTCCTAATGCCGGCACTTCACTTGGATATTCGTATTTGCTATTTTAAAACATGACATCAGTCTGTCCTTTTCATTCCTTACTAAGTATGACAAGGACAAACTGTTGTCAAGTGAAGGGCCGGCATTAAACTCGTTACTCTGTGGTTGTGGTGCATGCAGTTTGCATTCTTAGTAATCTGTGGCATTCTGCATTCTAAAGAGTAGTTTAATATACCGGAAAATGCATTCTCGTTTTTGATTACCTGTTGTGTGTGTTTATTTGCGATTGTTTTTCCTTTAATTTAACTATTTCGGCTATCTAATATGTCATCGATGTTACCATAGAGCAGAGCCCTTATTACCAAGTGCTAGTGAACCTGTGCCACAACATCCTGAGAGGATCATACTGCCAAATTATTCAAGAACACCTGATACACACATTCACGCTGCATATTTACACAATATACCTACGTATGATATACAAATAAATACATTAAACAACGATACAAATATGTGAAAAATAGTCAATAAATAAGAAGCAAAACTACAGTTTTTATTTTATTCATGATTCCTACCTAACCAAGTTTTTCCTAATAGTTATTCTTTAAAATCGCACCGAATAAAATGAATTAGTTGTAATATTAATTCACTTCATACTGAGTTCATACTAAATTCATGGGTTGACCTATGTTTCATTGAATATTAAACATAACCTCAAAAAAAATTTAGTTTTCCTAATAATTTAAGTTCTCAGAAGTGTCCGTCAATAATCTTTGTTTTTACAGTACTTACGATTTTGAACCTAGAAAATAATATTTCAGGTTCTTAGGCTAACTATGTATGGACGCTGAACAATGTCCTTTCTACCCCTCTTTTCACCTGTTTAAAGGATGATTTCAGGAATAAAAACAATCTTATGTCCTTTCCTGGGTCTCAAACTATTTACAAATTGAATTTCATCTAAATCGTTCAGCGTTAAGTAGTCACAGAAATATAGACTTACGACATTTACGTATTTAGAATAATAGTGTGGATATGAATTTACATTTTTTGATATAATAGTAAAGTAAAAATAAATAAATAAAGTATCCTCTTATCTTCAATTGGAATTTTGTTAAGGGAATTGTAGTTACCGTTATTATTTTTATATTTAGTAAATACAATAAGAGCATGTTCTTTTGTTTTATTTTAAAATGTGAAATCTTAAAGTAGGTTAGATTTGACTTGGCCTTAATTATAGGCTTAGAATTAATTATATATATATATATATATATATATATATATATGTGTGTGTGTATACTCGCATATATAAGAAAAAATGTTCACAACATTTTATATTAACACTTTGCAAGTTGTTTCTACATGCCTCTTACAATAGATCACTGGTTGTAGAAGTGAAGGAATATCTTTGCCGCACCACCTTTCAGTAAGCTTAATCGGAACTATAGAATTGTTATTCTTATTAGAAATATAATTTGTGTCTTAATTACTAAAGCATACTTAACTAAATTAATATTTTATGAACTTACCTTAGGTAACTCCTTTTCGGGTTTCAAATGTAAACCTCCCAAGTAAATCATATTGGGCGGCGTAGGGCGATTCATCTCCCAAAACGAATGTACATTCAGCATCACTAAATCAACATTTTTCTTTAATTCACTGATAGTGGGCACATGTGGACCAAATTCTTTCTTGACTAAATCTTCCATCGCTCTTTCAAATCTTTGCGACACTGAATTGAGTTGGTAATTATTGTATAGATTACTCAATTTGTCCCAAAGCGACAAATTGAAAACTTTCTGTTGAATAGGTTCTGGGTACAGCAATGGATGGTTCGGCGCCCCGACGATAGACGTCACATCTTGAACCGCTCCCATTGAACTTATCTGTATCACGGGTACTTTCAGGACATGCGCGAAAGCTAAGTTTGACAAGCAGAACGATTCATGAATCAAAAGGTCAAACTCCATATTGCCTTTTAGTATGTTTTTGATTTCCTCATGATGCAACTGTACCTCAATTATCTTTAAGAGCAATTTATACATCACTTTCATTTGAGGGATCATATCGTTTTTACTTCCGTGCGTAAGATTCGATTCCAACAATCCTTTCCTCCAAGTATTATAAGATGCATCGTGGACATCGATCTCAGTCAAATTAGTTGGACCTTCACCTTTCTGGAATATAGGATCTGTCGTTATAACTACCACTTCATGGCCTCTTTTGATCAGTTCGAGTGTCAACGGTCTAAACGCTACTTGGTGGCTGATAGACGGTGTTGGGTATATTGCCAATATTCTTGCTGCTTCATTTTTCACCACTATAACTAATAAAAATAAAAATAAAATCTCGGAAATATTCGGCATAGCCATGGCAACAACGAAATATGTACTATTTCATGTGGTGTTTCGGATGACAATGACGTGCAATAATCAAAACCAAACATTTATATAGTAAGGTTATCAGGAGCAGACGGCGTGATGATTTTTTGTAATCACTTGTCTGCTGGGAACAAATATTGCAAGTAACTTTACCACAACAGTTTTACTAATAGACGACCTCCGTGGTCGAGTGGTTTGTGCGCCGGGTTTCATGGTGTCGCCGACTCGAGAGGTCCCGGTTTGAATCCCGGTAGGGGCAGATGTCTGTGCGATGGGTAGGAGCATTTGTACTCCATTCATGGATGTTTAATATGTATTTCTATATAAATATACTTAGATATGTACAGTATATGTATTCTATCCGTTACCCTAGCATCCCCTAACACAAGCTTTACAGTGCTTAATTTGGGGCTAGGCTAATTAGTGTGTGTTGGAAATATTTATCTATTATTTATTTAATAACAGACATAATGCAATTTGTTTTTGTTATTAATAATAAAAAATATTTACTGCGCTTCATTTACAGTAGTATTAGTAAATTTGTTGTTTAGTAAGTTTAGACAGATGCTATGTTTACTATACAAGAAACAATAGGGCTAATTAACTTATACGTAATCAGACAGTGCATTTATTTATTTATATTGGTACACAAACAGAGTGCAGCTATTACATGGTTAAAAAACATAAATCTGGTAAAAATTTAAACTGCTATCCACAACAGTTTACACAGTAAAAGTAAACTTATGGCAAAATAAAACCCTAAAACTAGGCTAAATCTTATAACACAGCTAATATAATAATCGTTTTACGAAAGTAAATCTTATCCTTTACGTCTGGCTTGTAAGGAGACTACACGAAACTTTGACAATCGGTCTTTATAATTATTAGAGGAACGACCATATTTAAATTGTAAAAACAAACTCACTTTTCACGACAGAATCCACGGTGGTGGATTTGAAATTTGTATTCTGTTACCCTTAGCACGAACCAATATCGAATTCGAATAGTTTGCGAGTCCGAAGTATCTTTATCAAATGTGTACTGATTTTTAGTTTTCGTTACGTCCGTTATGGTGCAGCTGTTCAAGTTTCCATAAAAAATTACAATGAAATTTTGGATTCGCAAACGTTGCGAATTCGATATTGGTTCGTACAATATCGAATTCGAATAATTTGCGAGTTCAAAATGTCATTGTCAAATGTGTACTGATTTTAAGTTCTCTTTACGTACTTTATGGTGCTGCTGTTCAAGTTTCCATACAAAATTTGACATCGACATTTCGCACTCGTAAACTATTCGAATTCGATAATGGTTCGTGCTAAGGGTACTGATTTCAAATAACACGCGAATTCCGCGATGAAAAGTGAGTTTTTTCCTACAGAATAGCACGGCTGCAACTTTTTTCTCATTTTACAAAATCCCTATAATGTATACAGAAGAACATCATCAATACAGTAAATTCAAAAGGGTTTTTTTTTACTAAAATAGAAACAATACTTCTCAGGGACCAGATTCAATGTAACTAACTTAGTTAAAAAAAACACTTGTGAACCAGTTTTGCGCACATAGTCTTCGCTTCTACCGTAATTAGAATACAAAAAAAACTAGGCCGAGCAAAACAAGCCGAATAAATTACGTGACATAAATAAACTGTGAGAGACAGACTTAGAATATACCAATAGGGTATTTTCCAAAGTTTTGAAAACTGTTTATATTTAAAGATTACAAACGGTTTAACAGAAAAATCTAAATAAATTAATTGATGTCCTTTTTTCTCCAAGAAACCAATTAAAAATGAATTTATTAACGCCAAAACGCTCGGTTCGATGACGTCTACTGTGTGACGTCAACTTTGTGTCAAGAACCACTATAACCTTTATTCTTAAATTAATGCGGTTGAAAGCGCAGTGATTAAATAAAAATGTATAAAAGTTTGGCGGGTCATATTGATACAGCTGAGATATCAGACTTTTAAATGACATTGCATTATTTTTCTCGTATTCACGGCACTCAAAACCTGCCCAAAACGCATTTTCAATTAATTTAAATTCGTTATTAAAATCCTAACTTAAATTAAGCTAAAAATCACGACCGTAGGCGGTACGGACTTCCCCGAGTCTGCTAGTAAAAGATAAAACTAAATTGCAATTACTTGTATTATTCTTCATAGTACACAGTGTTGCCAACTCGGATTTAGAAAAAGACGTAGGCCCGATGAGAAAATTACGTAGAATTGGTAAAATTTGCATATGAAAAGTACGTAGATCTACGTACTTTTTTCTGAGTGAAATGAAGAAGTTAGGAGAAACCGAATTAAACGAGTATTTGGATAATTTCTTTAAAAACGGGAGATAGAACAAAGAAGTCTTGGAGAAGTCGCTGCATTGGAAGCATTAACCATGCTGTGGTAGACATTTACCATCAGACACAGACACTGGTAGGTATCGATTCTGGCATGATTCTCTAAATTTAAAACTAAATTTAACATCAGTCTCTCCTTTTCATTCTGTATAGAGAATGACAAGGATGCACTGTTGTTAAATAGGCTAGTTGATACTTTTTGCAATTATGTTTTAAATTGTTAATAATTGTTCTATCAGAACGAAAAAAAATTTTTTTTTTACCTAGAAGACATACAAAAACGCTATTTATCTATAGACTTATCTATGACGTCAAAACATTTGTAAACCAACACTCGCAAGCACGCAGGAAATAAACTTTCTGAGTTAATATTACGAAACCATGATTTTTAATAGATCACATGAAAAATATAGTAGGTATGATACACTTGGTAAAAGACTCTAGAAAAGTTTTGGTTCAAATTGCCAAGAGAAATAAACATACTTACACATGAACACAATCATGTTTAAAACTTGCTAAATTCTGTAACTTTATCGACTGAAAGTCATTTCTTTTTGCAAAGATCAATTCAATGCAAGTACTCATTGAATAAGATTTTAAGTTTAAAAATAATCATTTTAAGGTTATGAATGTACCTACTATATCAAAGAGTTTTGTCGTTTCTGCTTCACAAATCCTGCGTCCAGCATTAATTTAGTCAACAAATCAAATAACGGGAACCTTTTCTACAAGAAATAAGAGTTTTAGATGCATCTTTATGAGAAATAAACATTTGTATAGTAAAGTAACGGAAAATATTCTTCTTTATTCTAGTGATTTAAGTTATTTTACAAATTTGAGAAAATTTAAGAAAATACGTAGATTCTGGGACTGAAGTTAGTAGGTTTGCAGGCCTAAAATACGTAGATCTACGTAAAAAGACGTAGAGTTGGCAACACTGATAGTATATGCATTTAGTATGCATGTAATAAGTTTATTTAATGATAAAATTTTCGTGCATAAATAATTTATTATATAACAGTAAATACAATTTCACATTATCTTTACAGCTGTTTCATTTACATAAACAAATTATCTATTAAAAAATATCAATAAATTTTAAGAACTAGTGATATCATAATAGCCGCAACCCAGACTTAAAATGATAAACATTTCATCATATGAAATTAGTAGTAGAAGATTATATCTAACCTACTTTACTTTTTTGTACAAAGTCAATATCATCATCGTATGATGAGTGTGCATTTTCGCTCACTTGTGATAAGTGTGATTATCACTCTTTGATGTCATGGAAAACATGTTAAACAACTGGACCCGACAAACAATGCTGTGCCTGATAAAAAAAATTGTAGTCATGTTGTAGGTTTAGTTTATTGTCTGTTGTACTTTACTTTTTTTTACAAAATAGATATCGTATCATGAATTAGTATTTTGGCTCACTTGTTATAAGTGTGGTCATTATTACTCTTTGATATCATGGAAAACATGTTTAACTATTGGACCCGACGAAACATGTCCTGCCTGATAAAAAAACATAGTCATGTTTTAGCGTTAGTATAAACTTAGGAACCTATTCTACTTATTCTTATTTTACTTACTTACTAAACTATACACTATTAATTGTTTTGTATCTCCATTATAAACTAGCTTTTGTCCGCGTTTTCGCTCGCGTTAGATTTGATATTGAATTGATCAATTGAATTGAATTGATGAATGAATCAATGAACACAATCAAATTCTACAAAACTTTATTTAAAGGTGCGTAACGCGATCTTGGTGCTCCATACAAACTATGAATTCCCATATTACTCCTACAGGGGGTGAGTTTTGAAAAATCCTTCCTTAACGCACGTCAACAGCATAATAGCTATCTGTGTACCAAATTTCAACGCAATCCATTCAGTGATTTGTGCTATGCCTTCATAAAATAGTCAGTAACGGTTGCCTTTTATAAATACAGACTTGGTGGTTTGTCCGGCTTCTTCGGTACATTATAAAAAAAGTCCTTCGTATAAACCTTGTACTGACATTAACGAACACTACAGAAAAATAATTTTCCAGTTCGGTACAGTCTTTCAAAAGTTATGTGCGTACTTACGTTTCAGAAATACATGTTTTTTAAAATAATAATAAATATAAAATCTAAGATTTTACTATAAATACAATAATAATTTCCTAATTAATCCCAGCAGCTCTGTTTTGGTAGTAGCAAAATGAGGTTTCGCAACCAACGGAACATGCGTAATGCATTTCCTGTGTAAACTTAAGGGAACAGGCTTTTGTAAATCCCATAAAATGGTTCTTTGTGTATCTTATGCCATTGCAATACATCTAAAATTCACGTAGCAAGAGTACGTTTTAATGTGTGTGTATGTGTACAGCCCCTACCTCTCTTTATAACCGACAGCATTGCGATGGTAAAGTGTATGAAACACTGAACGAACCCCTAAATGTATAAATCGACTTACTAGTAGTTTTGTAGTATTTTAAATCGTTTTTAATTTAACATTAACTTAGTAAATGAAATAAATAAATATTTCCAAACCTACCAATTAGTCTAGCCCCGGAGTAAGCACTGAAAGTTGTTATTGGATACTAGGGTAACGGATAGTATACATTATGCTGATACAAATAATATGTATATTTTATCCTACTTCCTACTAATATTTTAAAAGTGAAATTTTGTATTTTATTTATTTAAACTTTATTGCCACAATTACAAAAATGGACAACAGGCGGACTTAACGCTAAAGGCATTCTCTGCCAGTCAACCTTTAGGCTTAGAGAAATTCACAAATTGTATGTTTTGTTACTTCATCACGCAAGAAAACTATTTATCGGATTGGGATGAAATTTAATACGCATAATGTTTATAACCTGGATTGAGACATTGGATACTTTTTATCCCCAAATATTGTTATGTCGCTGAGGGATTCTCAAAAAACCTAAAGTTAGGTCGTTAGTCATATCCACAGGCAATTTATGAGCATTTAAAATCAAATAATACCATTTATTTGCGTTTAATAGGGTACTTTAAACAGTAATGATGATAACAATTATTTAGAGTACCTTTTGTTTTAATCTTATACCTAATTAGCTATGAATGACTCCAAAAATCAAGAGTTTCAGTTCTTTATTTGTTATATTGTATATGTATGTATTGTACATATCTCTTGTTTCTGAAATATTTTATTGTGTGTACAAAGTAAACAAATTTAGAATTAATATTTTTAATATTATTTACTATCTAAACTGTCTTTATTTTGGATTGAAACTTTAATTGATAAAAGATAAGGATTAAGTCATAAATATCTTGTCGTAAATCATTGAAACAACATATTTTTGTGATACAATATAATTGAATAAAAAATCAATTTAAAATTAACTTGGCAATATTGACAATAACATTAATACTACTAAAAGACTATAAGTACACTTAAACACAACGACGCTCACTTTCTTTTAATTACTATATCACTTTCTTGACTTATCAACAAAGAATTTAAAACAGATTCTTTGTCAAACCTTTAAAGAACAATATCTAACTCGTCCTATTTACAATAATTATTACATAAAATATCGATTCTACCTAACTAGATTTCAACTTTATACTTAGCCTCACCATTTTTGATACTTTATTAACAATAAAAATTAAAGCTGCGAGAAAAGCAGAGCATGCTGCAAGTACGTAGAATACGAGTTCTAATTCCAGGTACTCCGCCCAGGTAATGTTGGCAGCAGGAGAGCGCAGGTGCCGTGCGCCTCTGTGTCTGATGACGTACTCCGTCCACCACACGGCACGCTGCAGCGAGGTCTGGGGCTGGTCTTGTATTAAAGTCCTGAGACGCCTGATGTTGCGTCGATAACTGAAGCAAACAAACTAAACATAAGTGACCTTATCGTACAAAGACCTGTAGACGAATAAGAAACAGCGTTTGTTTAGATCGATGTATAGGATGGCAATTAAAAAGAAAGTAAAGGAAATGTCAGTATGCAATCGGAAAACTACTAATAGTTGTCGATGAATAAGAGAAAGCGTATGTTTAGACGGTTGTGTGGGCTGAACAGAAAAGATAAAGTGAAGAAGAAGTGTCAGTACGGAATTTAGAGGAAATGGATATCATGGTATAGAAATAACGAGAAAAAATGTGTGTGAGTATGGACAATAATGAGAAAAATCATAAAATATCTGAAACAAAATATGGTAAACATGAGTAATAAGTATTCTGCAGTAAGAGGAACAAAAAAAAAATATCGACTATGAGTAAGACGTTATCTTAAAGAACGAAGGTAACGTTCAGGTAAAAGCTGATAGTGAAATATCGTACGTAAAGCAATTTATATTGCGTTGGCAGGCCGTTGATGACCCTAAATATCATTAAAACTAAATATTTCGGTCAAGGCCAATTCAAGGGTAAATATTATCAGATACCAGTTCACTACAAATATAATTCTCACTATGACTTGATAAATATAACTTATTACCATCTATACAAAAGTTGGATGGCAATTGGGTTTCGGCTAGTCAGGAATCTGTGTGAACTAACTAAAAAATTTGTAACAAGAGATTTAAATGAAGATGTTTTTTGATTCCTGCATACGACTTTAGCTCACAGAGGCGAGGAACGAAGAGGCACAATATTAACAAAGCTGTCAAGTTAATTTACGAGCACAAGTCTCAACACCATTCTAAAATTGCCACCAATTTACATCAAGGTCTGTAATTGACATTAAATAAAAAAGCAAATGGATGATAAATTACCTTGTGTTGTTGATAATGATGAGGCAATTGAGAAAGAATAAACATAATGCGTACGGTCTAGTAAAAAAACGGTTTGCCCACAGTCAATATATCTATACCAAGTGGCCAAGCGAGAAAACTAATCTGAATCTCCTTGTTAGCAAACCATTTATCACTAAAGGGACTAATAATTATCATATATAAAGAGGCTCAACCTTATTATCAACGTCTAGCGTAAAGTTCATTGTGTAGATAATGACTGGTAGTTGATAAAAATAGTATTATAGTATCATGTGGACACTACGTATTAATTTTATTCAATCGGCATATTTACTAAAATTAGATCAGAACTTCCTTACACAATTTATCAAACAACAGAATTTGGCAGTATAAGAAATAAAGTACCAATTGTTGGCATATTAGCAGCAATTTTACAATTCTGAGAGAACATATAATAAATCACTTTTTAAAAAAAATATCTTTATAAAGAAATATATTTTTTTTTGTTCTATGGTTACGTGGTCGAAAACATGGATAGAAGACGAAAGACTAAAATGACATCACACGCTAGTAAACTTCCGGTCAAAGTAACATTACGTAGTATAGTTTGACCTTATAATGACAGTCGTGTGACGTCACATACAAGTGAGATAGCATAGCGTCTATATAATATCATGAAATCATTTTCTAAAACTTGTCCAATTCCCTTTTTTAGGTACGTATCCTCGTATTCATGCAAATATTTTCCCCACCGGGATTCGAACCAAGGTCTTTTGAAATGGCGACAACTTCAAAACTGGTGGATACTACTTTTGAAGGTTAATGGTATTTGGTTGTTTGTTAAACTTCATTATCATCCAAAATTAAGTTTATTTAAAAATGGTACCTCATAGAAATATCATTGTTGACATATCAATTTTGTTGTTGAGTTGATCTTGATCTTTAGGTTGAGCTCTGCTCAAACAACAATGCCGATTACTCAAACAAGGAAGTAGTTATTTATTCACACTAACAACATCAATATGTAGGTGTACGAATAATTCTAAGTAGGTAGGCGCAAGTGTATTAAAAATAGAAGCAAAAAGTCTCTTAGTTATGAAGAAATTATTATTTGACTTTATCGTAATTATTATATTGATCTGATAGCCAGTGCCTATTCATAAAGTTAAGTACAGCCCCTGATTCTAAAATAATTATCTAATGTTTAGGTAATTAATCATATTATCCTATTAATATTAATTGAGTGGATAAATATATTTATTATGCAGTATCAAAAGTATCATTGTTAAAGCATATAAGTAGTAGATTAGAGAATGTTGAAAAATAGAATGAATAAGAGGCAACTGCGAAAAGAAAAGATGAATAAAAATTGTGTTAAAATATATATAGGAGAGTTATATCAAAGAGAGATGGAAAGTCTGCAGAAACGATAAAAGTGGCGTTCTTAGCGAAAACCATGGAATAATGGAACATATTACAACAAAATCAAACAAAATTAGGCAAAAAATGGACCGAACCTGTCATTATTCAGAACTTCATTGATGGCGTTTCTGAATTTATCCTCCTCTAAAGTTTCCATGTCCATTTGTAAGCCGATACCGTGGTGCACGTATTGTTCAACGTTATACCACTGATCTCCCAACATCGGGAAACCGATCATCGGAACCCCAGCCACTATAGCTTCGTCGGTGGACTGCAAACCTCCTTGAGTGATGAACAGTTTAACTTTAGGGTGTCCTGAAATTTTAAGGAATAGTTATTTCCTAATTTGACTTAGATACATACATAGTTTTGATACAACTTTTGTGTGATTAACCATAATTGTAATTAGTATTTCATGAGCTCGTTATTATGTTTTTTCGTTTCATTTACGAAACTTATTGCAACTAACTAAAGGGATGTTAAGGGTGGTATTCAATACAACTGATTAACAGTGGTGTAACATAAATGGTGCAATTGATCTTAAGGTAGAGAGATTAAAACTTTTTTAAATATCACTCTCTAAACTCTTATACTTTTCTATTCCATCCAATAGAATATTATTAGATGCTAGCCTAATAATTCACATGACTAATAAATAACAAATTCCTAGATTAACTCCCTCCTTTGCAGGATTATTAGCACCTAAAGGTGCTAAGGTTAAAAGGGGTTAAAACCCCTTTTCAGTTCTAAAGGATGAAAAAAATCGAAATTTCGTGTCGTTAGCATCACGTTTCACTGTCTCATTTTTCACAATTCACATTAACACGAAAAATAATGTTGTTTTGTACTATTTAGCAAATAAAACTGACTTAATAGGTCGGCTTGCGGCAGCCATTTTGATATTCTGATGTTTTTGCTACGGCCCGGCAATTCATCTCTGTTCCACTTCCACAATATGTCGTATGGGAGTTTGGAGAACACATTTATGAGGGCTTGGATTTTTTGCGGAGGCAGCAGAGCCGGCTCGACGTTGGTCCCAAAACTTATGTAAATGACGCCGTTTTTCGATGAATCGAGATACGATTTGATATCCTGTAATAAAAATATTCGATCAAATTAAATGTTCCATAAACTGATATTATTAAATTGAATTGATCTGATATTATTATTCGAATTAATACCGTCGTTACCAACTTGACAACGAAAGAGGTTGTGTCCAATATAAGGATGCTAGTGGGTGCCCGCGACTTCGTTTGCGTGGAAAAATTGGTTCCTCCTACAAATTTCCACCCCTCTTTTCACCTCTTTAAAGGAATAAAAATAATCTTATGTCCTTTCCCGGGTCTCAAACTATTTTCAAATTGAATTTCATCTAAATCGTTCAGCGGTTAAGTAGTAACAGACAGATAGACTTACGTCACTTACGCTTTTAGAATAATAATGTGGATATGAATTGACATTTTTTGATATAAAGTAAATTAAAAATAAATAAATAAATAAAGGGTCCTCTGATCTCCAATTGGAATTTTGTTAAGGGAATTGTATTTACCGTTATTATTTAGTAAATAAAATAAGAGCATATTCTTTTGTTTTGTATAAATAATCCCACCAAAAACATAAATGTTAAAAAGGAGAGTCATGTTGAATACAAAAAATATTCTTGGCTGTTGGCTTCGCCGCAAAAAGAGTGGAGATCTAAATGAGTGCCAGGTTCTATGCAAAATCCAAATATGTCTTTATAGGAACAAAAAAGACATTATGAAAAAATATTAAACTATATTTGCATTATTGAACATCTATAACAATTGCCGTTATTTAAAAATGTGAGATCTTAAAGTAGTTTAGATTTGACTTGGCCAGTTTTTATCAGAATGAATATACTATATATATATATATATATATATATATATATATATATATATATATTATGTTGAATAACTTTATAAAACGACTGATGTAATGAGCTACAGTTTCCAAAGGTTCGGAGTATTATAAGCATCTTATTGACACACAGCCATACAAAACAATGAAGAGGAAGCTAGAAAAGTCAGTCAGCTAAATCTTAAAAAAATGTTCACAGCAGTTTATATTACCACTTTGCAAGTTGTTTCTTCACGCCTCTTACAAAAGATTACTGGTGGTAGAAGTGAAGGAACATCTCTGCCGCACCACCTTTCAGTAAGCTTAATCGGAACTATAGAATTGTTATTCTTATTAGAAATATAATTTGTGTCTTAATTACTAAAGCATACTTAACTAAATTAATATTTTATGAACTTACATTAGGTAACTCCTTCTCAGGTTTCAAATGTAAACCTCCCAAGTAAATCATATTGGGCGGCGTAGGGCGATTCATCTCCCAAAGCGAATGTACATTCAGCATCACTAAATCGACATTTTTCTTTAATTCACTCATAGCGGGCACATGTGGACCAAATTCTTTCTTGACTAAATCTTCCATCCCTCTTTCTAAACTTTGCGACATTGAATTGACTTGGTAATTAAAGTATAGGTTATTCAATTTGTCCCAAAACGACAGTTTGAAAATTTTCTGTTGCATAAGATCTGGGTACAACAATGGATGGTTCGGCGCCCCGACGATAGTCGTCACATCGTGAACCGCTCCCAGAGAACTTATCTGTATCACGGGCACTTTCAAGACATGCGCAAAAGCTAAGTTTGACAAGCAGAACGCTTCATGAATCAAAAGGTCAAAATTCATGTTGCCTTTTAGTATGTTTTTGATTTCCTCATGATGCAACTGAACCTCAGTTATCTTTAAGAGCAATTTAAACATCACTTTCATTTGAGGGATCATATCGTTTTTACTTCCGTGCGTAAGATCCGCTTCCAACAATCCTTTCCTTGGAGGAAAGAGGATTATATGACACATCGTGGACGTCAATCTCTGTCAAATTAGTTGGACCTTCACCTTTCCGGAATATAGGATCTGTCGTTATAACTACCACTTCATGGCCTCTTTTGATCAGTTCGAGTGTCAGCGGTCGAAACGCTACTTGGTGGCTGATAGACGGTGTTGGATATATTGCTAATATTCTTGCTGCTTCATTTTTCACCACTAAAATAAATAAAAATAAAAATAAAATCTCGGAAATATTCGGCATAGCCATGGCACCAACGCAATGTGTACTATTTCATGTGGTGTTACGGATGGCAATGACATGCAATAATCGAAAACACAAACATTTATATAGTAAAGTTATCAGGAGCAGACGGCGTGATGATTGTTTTTAATCACTTGTCTGCTAGGAACAAATATTGCAAGTCACTGTACCACAACAGTTTTACTAATAGACGACCTCCGTGTCCGAGTGGTTTGTACGCCGGGTTTCATAGTGTCGCCGACTCGAGAGGTCCCGGGTTTGAATCCCGGTGGCGGCAGATGTTTGTGTGATGGCTAGGAGCATTTGTACTCCATTCATGGATGTGTAATACGTATTTCTATAAAAATATACTTATATATGTACAGTATATGTATTCTATCCATTTCCCTAACATCCCGTAACACAGGCTTTACAGTGCTTCATTTGGGACTGGGCTAATTGGTGTGTGTTGGAAATATTTATTTATTATTTATTTAATAACAGTCATAATGCAATTTGTTTTTGTTACTGATAAAAAAGTATTTTATTTGCTGTCCTTCATTTATACAGATGCTATGTTTACTATACAAGAAATAATAGGGCTTATTAACTTATACGTAATCAGAGAGTGCATTTATTTATTTATATTGGTACACAAACACACAGCATAAGTAAACTTATGGCAAAATAAAAACAAAATGAAACCATAAAACTAGGCTAAATCTTATAACACAGCTAAAAAAACGATTTAATAAAAAAATGGAAATTAAGGGTCTTGAGTACCAGGGGGGAAGAAACTAGAGATGCTTCTTTTGAAAACTGAGAAACGGGAGTTGAAGTCATCAATACCTTTGTTATGCCTTGAAAATCTGTATATATAAAACTCAAAGGTGACTGACATAGTGATCTATCAACGCATAGCCCGAACTACTGTACGGATCGGGCTGATATTTGGTATGCAGGTAGATGTTATGATGTAGGCATGCGCTAAGAAAGGATTTTGATCAATTATCAATTATCCAAGGGGGTAAAATAGGGAATGAAAGTTTATATGAATCTTTGTCAATTTTAAACCGATCGGGCTGAGACTTTGCATGCAGGTATAAGAAGAATCATAGATGAATGTCATTGTGTATAATACAAGCCTGAGAACAAAAACTGTAGTCACACTTCAGCTCTACACCGAAGCGAAGCGAGGGCGGGCTGCTAGTTCATTATAAGTTCTACACATTCTGACTATAGGATTATAATAAGAGGTGTTATTTTTAAAAAAACGAAAAATCTATGCCACGTATTAACTGCGAGTGACGAAAGCAAAGCTGGCGTATCGATGTTAAATGCAGAATCTTATGAAAGCAAAGTAAATCTTATCCTTTACGTCTGGCCTGTAAGGAGACTACACGAAACTTTGACAACCGGTCTTTATAATTATTAAGGGAACGACCATATTTAAATTGTAAAAACAAACTCACTTTTCATGACGGAATCCGCGATGGTGGATTTAAAATTTGTATTCTGTTCCCTTAGCACGAACCAATATCGAATTCGTATAGTTTGCGAGTTCAAAATGTCATTGTCAAATGTGTATTGATTTTTAGTTTTCGTTACGTACTTTATGGCGCTGCTGTTCAAGTTTCCATACAAAATTTGACATCGACATTTCGCACTCGTAAACTATTCGAACTCGATAATGGTTCGTGCTAAGGGTACTGATTTCAAATAACACGCGAATTCCGCGATGAAAAGTGAGTTTTTTCCTACAGAATAGCACGGCTGCAACTTTTTTCTCATTTTACAAAATCCCTATAATGTATACAGAAGAACATCATCAATACAGTAAATTCAAAAGGGCTTTTTCTAACTAAAATAGAATAAATATTTCTCAGGGACCAGACTCGATGTAACTACTTTAGTTAAAAAAAAAAACAATTGTGAACCAGTTTTGCGCACGAAGTCTTCGCTTCTACCGTAATTAGAATACAAAAAAAAACTAGGCCGAGCAAAACAAGCCGAATAAATTACCTGACATAATATGGAAACTTTTGTTTATTTTATTATTTGTGTGGCAACTGCCACTGTAACATGCATTCTGTGAAAAATGTACGTGTCTAACTAAATCCGTTCATAAATAGACTGTGAGAGACGGACTAAGAACACATCAATAGGGTATTTTCCAAAGTTTTGAAAACTGCTTATATTTAAAGATTAGGACAAACGGTTTAACAGAAATTAATTGATGTCCTTTTTTCTCCATTAAACCAATAAAAGTTGAATTTATTTTTAATGGTTTTAAATTTAACGCCAAAACGCTCGGTTCGATGACGTCTACTGTGTGACGTCAACTTTGTTTATGTTATGTAATCATCTGAAGGTCAAATTATTAACTTTTTATACGTTCGGGGATAAATTTATAGTATAATACTTACACAAAATGTTTAAAAAGAAAAGAAATCGTTCACAGATCGTCCTCAGACTTCATAGATGTAATTCTTTACGCAAAGTTGACGTCACACAGTAGACATCATCGAACCGAGCGCTTTGGCGTTAAAGGAGATTGCTCAGCTTCCATACATGTTTGGCCTAAAGACCAATTATCATGAAAAATTTTATCCTAGATTCGAAATTATATATAAATTACTGTAAAAACGAATATTATTGACGGACACCCCTGAGAACTTCTTTAAACCATATACACTGAACAAATTAAAATAAAAGAAAACAAATAAGTTATATAGTAAACTAGGGAATTCAAGCCAAGTACCGAAATTATGGATTAGTTTCAGGTATATAGAGCATGTAGATTAACAGATAGTTGCCTGTTTTTAAAGTTAATGCATAAGAGTAACTTTTAAAGTCAGGTGTCATTTCCGGTTATAATAAGGTACTCTGTGACAGAAACTGTGTGATGATTGTGAATGAGCCACAGATTAGAGAGAATTTTTAAACTCTCGTTAACCAAAGAAAGCTAAGAGATTTAGAGGTTCTATAGCCATATATTCAGTAGCTTCATTATTTTTGTTATGTTTTTAAGATAACCATATTTTAAATTTTTAGTGTATCACACCTTATAATTTTACTTATTTATAGTCAGGGAACGTAGGCCCATAGATAGATACCTTAAAGTCTAACATATATACAGATTATAATATGTTTATGGAGGTGTTTGGCGGAAAATGTATGGCAATAGACTTTATGATGTCGCCTATCATCTATAATAATTGTCTGAACACATTTGCATCTAGTGAAAATGATAATATAGTTGTGGATATTAATACCACAGTGTAATAAAAAAATGATTTGGTTTTTCGATCTTTACAAAATAGATTTGTTTTTATGTTTTATAAACAACTTCGATTAGTCTTTGGCTGAATGTCACAATACCCATAACCATTAAAAATGATTCGTATGTTTTCCAAACCGGTAAAATTAAAAGTCCTTTTTAAAGTAAATATATTATACAAAGGTGTCCGTTAAAATCTAATGACTGTAAATTAAATTATAAATTACGCCAAGAATTACCTTGAGCAATTTCCTTTAAAACCATTAAAAATAAATTTAAAGTTTAATGGAGAAAAAAAGACATTAATTAATTTATTTTTATTTTTCTGTTAAATTGTTTCTCCCAATCTTTAAATGTAAGCAGTTTTCAAAACATTTGGAATATACCCTATTTCGAACCCTAAAATTATACTAAGATTATAAAGCTGAAGAGTTAGTTTGTTTGTTTGGTTGAACGCGTTAATTTTAGAAAGTACTTCTCCGATTGGATTCTCCGGTCCGATTTGAAGCGATAGGGATGATGATTAATTTTTTTTCTTCGTTTATCAGGTAGATTATTAAAAAGTGTTGGACACGTATTTTTTCTTTTTTCACATAATATAAACATTGCAGAGATATATTCATTTAAAAAGTCGCATGACGTCACGTTTGAGTACACTTTTAAGTGAAAAATCACTAAAAAGTGACGTCACGAGCCCCTACTCCCAAACTTTGATGCGCTATAACTTTGTCATTTTTTGGTTGAATGCCTAAAGAAAAAATACTTGTCCATTATTTTTTGATCATCTAACTGACGGACTAAATAGAATTTCGTTTACTGTACCCCGTCATCACCCCTATTTTACTTAATAATAATAATTTCCAACACTAACACCAATTAGCCTAGCCCTAAAGTAAGCACTGTAAAGGCTTGTGTTATGGGATACTAGGGTAACGGATAGAATACATATATTGTACATATATAAGTATATTTATATGAAATACATATTAAACATCCATGACTGGAGTACAAATGCTCGTATTCATCACACTAACATCTGCCCCCACCGGGATTCGAACCCGGGACCTCTCAAGTCGGCGACGCCATGAAACCCGGCGTATAAACCACTCGGCCACGGAGGTCGTCCATTACTACATTACTTAGGAACATATCTATGGGCCCACTTAGTGTTATAAGTTTCAATGGTCTGTAGCAAAAATATAATCAAGTTAGGTTAAGCAATAATAACATATTTTTAAACACACTATAAACATAGCTAATAAATCAGCTTCAAAACTGCGTAAAAAGTTTTTGCTTAATATAACATTTATTTTTAGCTAGGGATTGTCAAAACCATATGGGTCCTAATTTTAAATGCTATTTAAAGTAACAATATACACACATCAAAAGTGTCTAGGGATCAACATATATTTTTGCAATAACTTTTCTCCTGATTGATATTTATTAAAATTTTCTTTAAGGATTCATCAAATAAAGTGTTTTCGTTTGTCACAGTAACGATAAACCAAGTCACCTTTGCATTAATAAAGAAATTTGCCATTTTCCTAATAAAGGGATTTTTGACATTTGAACCACTAACACAAAAGTTCGAAAAAAAGACTGAAATAACAGTTTTCTCTAAAATTTTATTGGGTAACTTAAACAATTAATAATCCGTATTTCTACCGCGAACACTAACAACACAAGAACATCGGTTTGGCATACTCAAAATGAGTTCATCCAAATCACGCTGTGGAATGGCCGCCCATGTTCGTTGCAACAACAAAAAAAGGTCTTCTTGCGACTGGATACCCTCCATATTCGGCAGAGCTCTTCTCTGTAGCATATCCCATGCATGCTCAATCGGGTTCAAGTCTGGCGACTGAGCAGGCCAGGGCAGGACATTGATGTTAGCTGCGGCGAGAGTCTGTCTTACAACTCTTGCGGTGTGCGGTCGTGCATTATCATGCATTAACTGAAATAAGGGACCGATTTGCACTTGTAGAGGAACGATGACGTCTCAGCATAAATTTGAGCGTTGAGGTTGCCTCTGATCCAAATCAACTCAGTTCTTCCGCCGATCCAAATACCCGCCCATACCATGATGGTTCCACCACTATAAGGATGGACTTCCTGGCAGGATTTTAATCGCTGTTGGCGTCCAGGGGTTCTCCAGTGTCGTATACGTCTTGTATCCGGTCTCATACCAAAACGAGACTCATCAGAAAAGCACACGAAACGCCATTGTTCTTCTGCCCAATTTCTGTGTTCAAGAGCCCATTGATATCGAATCCTACGATTGTGCATTGCTATAGGTGGTACCCGTAGCGGTCTTCGGGAATGAAGGTTCACTTCATGCAAGCGGTTTCTGACTGTTTGGTCGCTAATTAAGTTCCCTGAAGAGTGATGAAGCCTCACGGCTAACATCATGGCGGTTATTGTTGGAGCTCTTCGAGTTAAGATTTGAATGTATCGGTCTTGTCTCCGTGTGGTGCAGCGATACCGTCCTCCATGGCGCTCAGCCACGGTACCAGTGCTTCGGTATCGTATCCAAAGTCGACTGATAACACTCTGACTTGTATTCAGAGCTAAAGCCACAGTACGTTGCCGGGAACCAGCTTCTATCATTCCCACGGCTCTGAGCATTTCTTCCCTGCTTAAATGACGTCGCCGCTCCATAATAACGTTGGTTTTAATCAGTAGTAGGGAAACAGTAGCACTAATAATGTCTTCAATGCGTTGTATGTTTTTATAGGGAAAATATTGACAGCTGATTTTCATCTTTTACTCGAATTTGATTCACAGTTCCTGATTCAAATTATGAAATGCACCAAAAAGGATCCATATAAATTTATAAAATCATAAATTTATTACAAAGCCACATCTCAATCTCAAGAAATCCGCATAAAAATGCTTGATCCCTAGACACTTTTGATGTGTGTATGTCTATCTTTCAAGAATGAACCACTATAACCTTTATTCTTAAATTAATGTGGTCGAAAGCGCAGTGATTAAATAAAAATGTATAAAAGGTTGGTGGGTCATATTGATACAGCTAAGATATCAGACTTATAAATGAAATTGCATTATTTTTCTCATATTCACGGACACTGCAAAACCTGCCCAAAACGTATTTTTAATTAAATTAAATTCGTTATAAAATCCTAAATTATATTAAGCTTCAAAACACGACCGTAGGCGGTAGAAACTTCCCCGAGTCTGCTAGTAAGAGATAAAACTAAATTGAAATTACTTGTATTATTCTTCAAAGCATATGCATACTAAGTAATAAGTTCACTTAATACTAAAATTCTCTTGCATAAAAATTTACTATATAAGAGTAAATACAATTTTACATTATCTTTACAGCTGTTTCATTTGCATAAATAAATTATTTTTTTAAAAATATCAATCAATTTTAAGAACTAGCGATATCTTAATAGCCGCAACTCAGACTTAAAATAATGATAAACATTTCATCATATGAAAATATTAGTAGTAGAAGATTATATCTAACCTTCTTTACTTTTTTGTACAAAGTCAATATCATCATCGTATTATGAATGAGTATTTTGGCTCACTAGTTATAAGTGTGGTCATTACTCTTCGATATCATGAAAAACATGTTTGACTACTGGACCCGATGAAACATGTCCTGCCTGATAAAAAAACATAGGTATGATTTTTTATTATTTTTAAAGCATGTAACTGCTTGATGTTTAAATCTAAAGAAAATATAACTAGAAAAAATTCCACGCGGACCAGGCAGCAGACGGGACTCGAACCCGCACCCTTCGCAATCCGGGCGAATGCACTGACCAATTATGCTACCGCGGCCCACACGGACCGCGTCGAAATTCTTCTAGCCATTCTTAAGCTGCAAGGCAGCGCCATCTCTTCGCATTATAGGTAACCCACAATGTCAAATGAATACTTATACAAGTATTAAACATTTGAAAGAAGAAATAGCAATTATAGTTATGATTTTTTATTATTTTTAAAGCATGTAACTGCTTGATGTTTAAATCTAAAGAAAATATAACTAGAAAAAATTCCACGCGGACCAGGCAGCAGACGGGACTCGAACCCGCACCCTTCGCAATCCGGGCGAATGCACTGACCATAATAAAAATGGTAATAAATGAATAATAAATGAATGAAATATGAATAATAAAAAATCATAACTATAATTGCTATTTCTTCTTTCAAATGTTTAATACTTGTAAAAGTATTCATTTGATATTGTGGGTTACCTATAATGCGAAGAGATGGCGCTGCCTTGCAGCTTAAGAATGGCTAGAAGAATTTCGACGCGGTCCGTGTGGGCCGCGGTAGCATAATTGGTCAGTGCATTCGCCCGGATTGCGAAGGGTGCGGGTTCGAGTCCCGTCTGCTGCCTGGTCCGCGTGGAATTTTTTCTAGTTATATTTTCTTTAGATTTAAACATAGTTATGTTTCAGCGTTGTTTAACCTTAAGTACCTATTGTTCTTGTTCTTATTTTACTCACTTACGAAATAATACACTATTAATTGTTTTGCATCTCCATTTTGTCCAGCTTTTGTCCGCGTTTTCGCTCGCGTTAGATTTGATGTTGAGTGAATCAATGAATACAATCAAATTCTACAAAACTTTAGTTAATGGATTAAATTCGCGATCTTGGTGCTCCATACAAACTATAAATCCCCGTACCACGTTACCCCTCCAAGGTTTCAGTTCATCAGATTTGAAAAAATCCTTCCTTAACGCACACCTACAGCATAATAGCTATCTGTGTACCAAATTTCAATGCAATCCATTCAGTGATTTGTACTATGCCTTGATATATTAGTTAATAACGGTTGAATTTTATAAATACAGACTTGGCGGTTTGTCCGGCTTCTTCGGTACATTATATAAATGATGAATGGAGAAGCGTTGAGATTTTAATACAAAAACATTATAAGTAGCCGTTTTTTTTAAAATTTCGGGTGGTTTTAAAAAGTTCTTTGTATAAGCCTTGTCCTGATATAAACGAACACTACAGAAAAACAATTTTCCTATTCGGTGCATTCTTTCAAAAGTTATGTGCGTACTTACATTTCAGAGATTCATGTTTAATATAATAATAATTATATAAAATCTAAGATTTTACTATAAATACAATAGTAATTTCCTACTTATTCCCAGCAGCTCTGTTTTGGTAGTAGCAAAATGAGGTTTCGCACCCGACGAAACATGCGTAATGCATTTCCTGTGTAAACTTAAGAGAAGAGGCTTTTGTGAATCCCGTAAAATGGTTCTTTGTGTATCTTATGCCATTATAATACATCTGAAATTCACGTAGCAAGAGTACGTTTAATGTGTGTGTACGTGTACAGGACCTACCTCTCTTTATAACCGACAGCATTGCGATAGTAAAGTGTATGAAACACTGAACTCCTAAATGTATAAATCGACGTACTAGATAAGTTTTTTTAGCATATTTAGGTCGTTTTAAATATAACATTAACTGAGTAAATGAAATAAATAAATATTTCGAAACCTACCAATTAGCCTAGCCCCAGAGTAAGCACTGAAAGTTGTTATTGGATACTAGGGTAACGGATAGTATACATTATACAAATACAAATATAGAGTCTGTGCAGAAATAGAATGGGCGTGGCGAAAAACGGAACTAACATTAAGATTTTTATTTGGCAATCAAACCCAGCAATCTGTAAAACGTCAAAGTTTTGTATTGATACGGATTTGTTTGTTGTTGTGATTTCTTGCGGTTTTTTGTATTTAATCATGTCTAAAAGGGGTAAAACCTTATAAATACGGTAGAAAAGCACTACAGCGCCCTCCAATCTACATCCCATTCTCTTTCCGCACAGACTCTAAGTATATTTTGTCCTACTTCCTACTAATATTTTAACTGTGAAAGTTTGTATGTTTTCCCGTCATATTTTTTATGACCTGGATTTAGACATTAGATACTTTTTATCCCCAAAAATTGTTAGGTCGCTAAGGGATTCTCAAAGAACCTAAAGCTAATTCGTTTATCATATCCACAGGCAATGTATGAGCATTTAAAATCAAATAAAACCATTTATTTGCGTTTAATAGGGTACATTACACAATAATGATGTTAACAATTATTTAGAGTACCTTTTGTTTTATTCTTATACCTAATTAGCTATGAATGACCCCAAAAATCAAGAGTTTCATTTTTTATATATTGTATATGTATGTATTGTACATATCTCTTGATTCTCTTTTTCTCCAATATATTATTGTGTGTACAAAGTAAACAAATGAATAAATATTTTTAGTATTATTTACTATCTAAACTGTTTTTATTTTGGATTGAAACTTTAAGTTATAAAAGATAAAGATTAGGTTATAAATAACTTGTCGCAAATCATTGAAACAACATATTTTTGTAACGCAATATAATTTAAATAAAAAATCAATATATAATTAACTTGGCAATATTTACAATAACATTAATACTATTAAAAGACTATAAGTATACTTAAACACAACGACGCTCAATTTCTCTTATTTATTATATCACTTACTTGACTCTTCAACAAATAATTTTAAAATAGATTATTTGTCAAACCTTTACGGAACAATATCTAACTCGTCATATTTACAATGATTATTAGATAAAATATCGATTCTACCTAACTAGATTTCAACTTTATACTTAGCCTCACCATTTTTGATACTTTATTAACAATGAAAATTAAAGCTACGAGAAAAGCAGAGCATGCCGCAAGTACGTAAAATACGAGTTCTAATTCCAGGTACTCCGCCCAGGTAATGTTGGCAGCTGGAGAGCGCAGGTGCCGTGCGCCTCTGTGTCTGATGACGTACTCCGTCCACCACACGGCACGCTCTAACGAGGTCTGGGGCTGGTCTTGTATTATGGTCCTGAGATGCATGATGTTGCGTCGATATCTGAAGTAAAGAAACTAAACATAAGTGACCTTATCGTAGAAAGACCTGTCGACAAATAAAAAACAGCGTATATTTTACATTTTACAGACGGATGTATAGGATGATGATAAAAAAGAAAGTAAAAAAAAGTATCAGTATGCAATCGGAAAGCAACTAATAATTGTTGATGAATAAGAGAAAGCGTATGTTTAGACGGTTGTGTGAGGTGACGAGAAAGGATAAAGTGAAGAAGAAGTGTCAGTAAGGAATTCAGGGAGGAGAAGGGAGAGATTCTACAGTAAGAGGAACACAAAAAATATCGACTGTGAGTAAGACGTTATCTTAAAGAACGAAGGTAACGTTCAGATAAAAGCTGATAGTGAAGTATCGTACGTAAAACAATTCATATTGCGTTGGCGGTATCGGCGGTTGATGACCCTAAATATCATTAAAACTAAATATTTCGGTCAAGGCAAATTCAAGGGTAAATGTTATCAGATACCAGTTGACTACAAATAAAGTTGTCACTCTGACTTGATAAATATAAGTTATTACTATCTATACCAATTTGAGTTATAGATAGTACAAAAGTTTGGTTAGCAATTGGGTTTCGGTAAGTCAGGAATATGTGTGAACTAACTAAAAAATATGTAACATGAGATTTAAATGAAGATGTTTTTTGATTCTTGCATACGACAGTAGCTCAAAGAGGCGAGGAATGAAGAGGCACAATATTAACAAAGCTGTCAAGTTAATTTACGAGCACAAGTCTCAACACCATTCTAAAATTGCCACCAATTTACATCAAGGTCTGTAATTAACATAGAATAAAAAAGCAAATGGATGATAAATTACCTTGTGTTGTTGATAATGACGAGGCAATTGAGATAGAATAAACATGATGCGTACGGTCTAGTAAAAAAACGGTTTGCCCACAGTCAATATAACTATACCAAGTGGCCAAGCGAGAAAACTAATCTGAATCTCCTTGTTAGCAAACCATTTATCACTAAAGAGACTAATTATCATATAAAGAGGCTCAAACTTATTATCAACGTCTAGCGTAAAGTTCATTGTGTAGATAGTGACTGGTAGTTGATAAAAATAGTATTATAGTATCATTTGGACACTACGTATTAATTGTTTACAATCGGCATATTTACTAAAATTAGATCATAACTTCCTTACACAATTTATCAAAGAACAGAATTTGGCAGTATGAGAAATAAAGTACCAATTGTTGGCATATTAGCAGCAAAATTACCATTCTGAGAGAACATATAATAAATCACTTTTTTTAAAAAATCATTACAAAGATATAATTTTATTTTTTTATTCTATGGTTACGTGGTCGAAAACACCTTGGATAGAAGACGAAAGGCTTAAATTACATCACACGCTAGTAAACTTCCGGTCAAAGAACATTACGTAGTACAGTTTGACGTTATAAAGACAGTCGTGTGACGTCACATACAAGTGAGATGCCATAGTGTCTGTATATCATGAAATCATTTTCTAAAACTTGTCCATTTCCTTTTTTTAGGTACGAATCCTCGTATTCATGCAAATATTTTCTCCACCGGGATTCGATCCAAGGTCTTCTGAGATGGTGACAACTTCAAAACCGGTGTATACTACTTATGAAGGTTAATGGTATTTGGTTGTTTGTTAAACTTCTTTACCACCCAAAATTAAGTTTATTTAAAAATGGTACCTCATAGAAATATCATTGTTGACATATCAATTTTGTTGTTGAGTTGATTTTGATCTTTAGTTTGAGCTCTGCTCAAACAAAAATGCCGATTACTCATACAAGGAATTAGTTATTTATTCACACGAACAACATCAATATGTGGGTGTACAAATAATTCTAAGTAGATGAGCGCAAGTGTATAAAAACAGAAGCAAAAAGTCACTTAGTTATGAACAAATTATTATTTGACTATATCGTAATTATTATATTGATCTGATAGCCAGTGCCTATTCACAGTAACACAGGTAAGTACAGCCCCTGATCCTAAAATAATTATCTAATGTTTAGGTAATTAATCATATTATCTTATTAATACTAATTGAGTGGATAAATATATTTAGTATGCAGTATCAAAAGGACCATTGTTAAAGCATATAATTAGTAGATTAGAGAATGTTGAAAAATAGAACCAAAAATAGAATGATTAAGAGGCAACTGCGAAAAGAGAATATGAATAAAAATTGTGGTATAGTATATATATGAGAGTTATATCAAAGAGAGATAGAAAGTCTGCAGAAAGGATAAAGATGACATTCTTAGCGAAAACAATGGAGTAATAGAACATATTACTACAAACCAAACAAAATTTGGCAAAAAAATGGACCGAACCTCTCATTATTCACAACTTCATTGATGGCGTTTCTGAATTTATCCTCCTCTAAAGTTTCCATGTCCATTTGTAAGCCGATACCGTGGTGCACGTATTGGGCAACGTTATACCACTGATCTCCCAACATCGGGAAACCGATCATCGGAACCCCAGCTACTATCGCTTCGTCGGTGGACTGCAAACCTCCTTGAGTGATGAACAGTTTAACTTTAGGGTGTCCTGAAATTTTAAGGAATAATTATTTCCTAATTTGTCTCAGGTATATACATACGTAGTTTTGATACAACTTTTGTGGGATTAACCATGATTGTAATTAGTATTCCATAAGCTCGTTATTATGGTCGTTTACGAAGCTTATTCATCTAATTTAAGGGATGTTAAGGGTGGTATACAATTTAACTGTTAATATAAATGGTGCAATTGACCTAATGGTAGAGAGACTCACTAAAACGTTTTTAAATATCACTTTCTAAACTCTGAAACTTTTCTAGTACATCCAATAGAATATTATTAGATGCTAGCCTAGCATAATTCACATGGCTAATAAATAATAGCTTCCTAGATTAAGTTCTTCCTTTCAAGGATTATTTGCACCTTTAACCCCTTTTCAGTTCTAAAGGATGAAAAAAAATCGAAATTTCGTGTCGTTACACTCACGCTTGACTGTTTCCTTTTTCACCATTGACATATAAGCAGGAAAAATAATGTTTTTTGTACTATTTAGGAAAAAAACTCACTTAATAGGTCGGCTTGCGGCAGCCATTTTGATATTTTGATGTTTTTGCTACGGCCCGGCAATTCATCTCTGTTCCACTTCCACAATATGTCGTATGGGAGTTTGGAGAACACATTTATGAGGGCTTGGATTTTTTGCGGAGGTAGCAGAGCCGGCTCGACGTTGGTCCCAAAACTTATGTAAATGACGCCGTTTTTCGATGAATCGAGATACGATTTGATATCCTGTAATAAAAATATTCAATCAAATTAAATGGTCCATAAACTGATATTATTATATTGAATTGATCTGATATTATTATTCGAATTAATACCGTCGTTACCAACTTGACATCGAAAGAGATTGGGTCCAATATAAGGATACTAGTGGGTGCCCGCGACTTCGTTTGCGTGGAATAATTGATTCCTCGTACTTTCTATCCCTCTTTTCACTTCTTTAAAGGATAATTTCAGGAATAAAACAATCTTATGTCCTTTCCCGGGTATCAAACTATTTCCAAATTGAATATCATCTAAATCGTTCAGCGGTTAAGTAGTACAGACAGATAGACTTACGACACTTACGCATTTAGAATAATAGTGTGAATATGAATTTTAATGTTTTGATATATTACTAAAGTAACAATCAATAAATTAAGTGTCCTCTTATCTCCAATGGGATTTTTGTTAAGGGAATTGTATTTACCGTTATTATTTAGTAAATAAAATAAGAGCATGTTCTTTTGTTTTGTATAATAATCCCACCAAAAACATAAATGTAAAAAAGAGAGCCATGTTCAATACCAAAATTTTTCTTGGCTGTGAGCTTCGCCGCAAATACGTAGAGATCTAAATAAGTGCCAAGTTGTATGCAAAATCCAAATACGTATTCAAGGAACAAAAAAACATTATGAATAAGTATTAAAACTCTATTTCTTTGCATTATTGAATACCTATAACAAAACAATAAAGAGGAAGCTAGAAAAGTCAGTCAGCTAAATCTTAAAAAAATGTTCACAGCATTTTATATCACCACTTTGCAAGTTGTTTCTTCACGCCTCTTACAAAAGATTACTGGTTGTAGAAGTGAAGGAATATCTCTGCCGCACCACCTTTCAGTAAGTTTAATCGGAACTATAGAATTCTTATAAGAAATATAGTTTGTGTCTTAATTACTAAAGCATACTTAACTAAATTAATATTTTATAAACTTACATTAGGCAACTCCTTCTCAGTTTTCAAATGTAAACCTCCCAAGTAAATCATATTGGGCGGCGTAGGCCGATTCATCTCCCAAAGCGAATGTACATTCAGCATCACTAAATCGACTTTTTTCTTTAATTCACTCATAGCGGGCACATGCGGACCAAATTCTTTCTTGACTAAATCTTCCATCCCTCTTTCGAATCTTTGCGCCTCTGAATTCATTTGGTACTTCATGTATAGATTATTCAATTTGTCCCAAAGCGACAGATTGAAAATTTTCTGTTGAATAGAATCTGGGTACAGCAATGGATGGTTAGGCGCCCCGACGATAGTCGTCACATCGTGAACCGCTCCCAGAGAACTTATCTGTATCACGGGCACTTTCAAGACATGCGCGAAAGCTAAGTGTGACAAGTAGAACGCTTCATGAATCAAAAGGTCAAACTTTATATTGCCTTTTAGTATGTTGTTGATTTCCTCGTGATGCAACTGTACTGTAATTATCTTTAAGAGCAATTTAAACATCACTTTCATTTGAGGGATCATATCGTTTTTACTTCCGTGCGTAAGATCCGATTCCAACAATCCTTTCCTCCAAGTATTATAAGACGCATCGTGGACGTCGATCTCTGTCAAATTAGTTGGACCTTCACCTTTCCGGAATATAGGATCTGTCGTTATAACTACCACTTCATGGCCTCTTTTGATCAGTTCGAGTGTCAACGGTCTAAACGCTACTTGGTGGCTGATAGACGGTGTTGGGTATATTGCCAATATTCTTGCTGCCTCATTTTTCACCACTAAAACTAATAAAAATAAAAATAAAATCTCGGAAATTTTTGGCATCGCCATGGCAGCAACGAAATGCGTAATATTTCGTGTGGCGTTACGGAAGGCAATGACATGCAATAATCGAAACCACAAACATATATATACTAAGGTTATCAGGAGCAGACGGCGTGATGTTTTTTTTAATCACTCGTCTGCAAAGGAACAAATATTGCAAGTCATTATACTACAACAGTTTTACTAATGAGAATCATTATGCAAAATTATCTTTTGTTATTGATAAAAAAGTGTTTTATTGACAGCGCTTCCTTTACAGTGGTATTAGTATACTTATTGTTTAGTAAGCTATATAGTATATAGGGGTATATAGGGCTAATTAAGTAATTCGTAAACAGCCAGTGCATTGTAAAAACTCACTTTTCACGATGGAATCCGCGGTGGTGAATTTGAAATTTGTATTCTGTACCCTTAGCACGAACCAATTTCGAATTAGAATAGTTTGCGAGTCCGAAATGTCAATGTCAAACAGTCATTGTCAAAATCATGTTTGACGGAATATTTCCCCTGAAGTTCTATAGAAAAGATCGTAACCGCAATATGTCTATCTTTCAAGGGTGACTCACTAAAACCTTTATTCTTAAATTAATGCGGTTGAAACCACAGTGATTAAATAAAAATGAATAAATATTGCATTTTTTTCTCGTACGGAAACTGCAAAACCTGCCCAAAACGTATTTTTAATTAATTTTAATTCGTTATCAAAATACCAAATCAAAGTTAAGCTAAAAATCACGACCGTAGGCGGTACAACTTCCCCGAGTCTGCTGGGAAGAGATAAAACCAAATAACTGAATTGAAATAACTTGTATTATTCTTCATAGTTGGTCGAGCGCCATAAGGATGGTTTTAGTTTAATTGGTAAAATTATAGTTATGATTTTATTTATTTTTTAAGCATTTAACTGCTAGATATTTAAATCTAAAGAAAAGTTTACTAGAAAAAAATTCACGCGGACCAGGCAGCGGACGGGACTCGAACCCGCGTCCTTCGCTATCCGGGCGAATGCACTGACCATTATGCTACCACGGCCCTATTAGCCGCGTTGAAATTTTCCTAGCCTTAAGCTGCAAGGCAAGCTTTTTTTTTCTAGTAAACTTTACTTTAGATGGTAAAATTATGTTTCTATCTTATTATGTGGGGCAATATACCAGGAAAACTTCTCGTACCCACTTATTTGTGGGAATCAATCCTCAGCAGTGGCTGAGGGCACTGGCTGGTTACCGGAACAAACATTGTTTATGGTGCCTTTCGTGTAAAAAAGTGATTTTACTCTCTTCCTTCAAAAACTGTCAATACGACTTTTCTCTCGGACACTATGAGATTATTAAAATATTCGTGAGAATGTATAGAATATAATTGTGACATGCGCCTTCTGGGATGACGGCAAAGCAGGGTCCAGCCGCCTCAAGTTACGCCCGTCGGAGACCACGCAACCCATCGTCCTGGAGGTAAGTGGGCGCTTCTTTTTTCCTGGTATTGAACCACATAATTTATCATTTCGGAGTAATCCACCCCAGGTGTCGGCTATTTACACGCGCCACACCAATAGTATACGAATGCTAAGTAATAAGTCCACTTAATAATAACATTTTCATGCTTGAATAATTTATTATATAACAGAAAATACCATTTCAGTTTATCTTTATGCAACAGCTGCAAAGATAATAATGTGTGTTAACAAATTATCTAATAAAAAAATCAATCAATTTTAAGCATTAGCGATATCATAATTGCCGCATCCCAGACTTAAAATAATGATAAACATTTCTTCATATGATATAGGTAGAAGAAGATTATATCTAACCTACTTTACTTTTTTGTACAAAGTCAATATCATCATCGTATGATGAGTGTGCATTTATCACTCACATGTGATAAGTGTGATTATCACTCTTTGATGTTATGGAAAACATGTTATACAACTGGACCCGACAAACAATGTCGTGCCTGATAATAAAATCGTAGTCATGTTTTAGCTTTTTTTTAATGTCGGTTTTACTTTACTTTTTTGTACAAAATCAATATCGTATTATGAGTGAGTATTTTTGGCTCACTTGTTATAAGTGCGGTCATCACTCTTTGATATCATGGAAAACATGTTTAACTGCTGGACCCTACGAAACATGTCCTGCCTGATGAAAATATTCATGTTTCAGCGTTAGTTTAACCTTAAGTACCTGTTCTTCTTGATCTTATTTTACTTACTTACGAAACTATACAGTATTAATTGTTTTGCAATTTCATTATATACTAGCTCTTCCACACGTTTTCGCCCGCGTTAGATTTGATGTTGAATGAATCAATGAATACAATTTCTACAGAACTTAAAGCTAAAGGATTAATTTCGCGATCGTGGTGCTCCATAGAAAGTATGAATCCCCGTTTTACTCTTACGGTGGGTGAGTTTTAAAAAATCCTTCCTTAACGCACGCCTACAGCATAACAGCTATCTGTGTGCCAAATTTCAACGCAATCCATTCAGTGATTTGTGCTATGCCTATAAAGATTTGTCAGTCAGTAACGATCGCCTTTTATAAATACAGACTAGTGGTATGTCCGGCTTCTTCGGTACATTATACAAATGCTAAACGAAGAAGCGTTGAGATTTCAATACAAAAACCATTATAATTAGTCGATTTATAAAATTTCTGGTGATTACAAAAAGTCCTTCATACAAACCTTGTGCTGACATTAACGAACACAACATCAACAAAGAATTTTCCAATTCGGTGCAGTCTTTCGAAAGTCATGTGCGTACTTACATTCCATTAGTTCATGTTTATTAATATAATAATATACTAAATTTAGGATTTTACTAAATTTACAATAAGTAGTAATTTCCGACTTAATCCCAGCAGCTCTGTTTTGGTAGTAGCAAAATGAGGTTTTCGCACCCGACGGGACATGCGTAATGCATTTCCTGTGTAAACTTAAGAGAAGAGGCTTTTGTGATTCTCATAGAATGGTTTTTTGTGTATCTTATACCATTATAATACATCTGAAATTCACGTAGCAAGAGTACGTTTCATGTGTGTGTACGTGTACAGGGCCTACCTCTCTTTATAACCGACAGCATTGCGATGGTAAAGTGTATGAAACACTGAACTCCTAAATGTATAAATCGACAAACTAGATAAGTTTTTTTAGCATATTTAGGTCGTTTTAAATATAACAATAACTGAGTGAATTAAATAAATAAATATTTCCAAAACTCTCAGCAATTAGCCTAGCCCCAGAGTAAGCACTGAAAGTCTTGTGTTATGAGATACTAGGGTAACGGATAAAATAGTTTATGCTGATACAAATTTAACTAAACTTTATTCTACTTAGTGCTAATATTAAAAATGTGTAAGTTTGTATGTTTTGTTACTTCATCACGCAAGAACGGATTAAGATCTTTAGATTCAAACATCAAGCAGTTACATGCTTTAAAATAATAAAAATTATAACTATGTATATAATAATACAGGGTGGAAAAAACAGGCCTGACTGAGTTTCTTGCCAGTTCTTCTCAGTACAAGGTCTCCCGCCGTATTTTTGTGAACCGATGGCGTAACTCTCGACATTTACAAGTGCTTGTAACAGCCTAGACTGAATAAATTATTTTAGAGTTTGAGTTTGGAAATGGCATGAAAACAATTATATTAAAACATTAATATTAATTATCAAGTCACCGTTTCTATTATCAACAAAGCAAACCAATCAGAGTCTATAAACCTACTAATATTATAAATTTGTAAGTATGTTGTTATACAATCATGTAAGAACTACTAAAAAGATTTGGATGATGAATGAATGCTTATAAACGCATATACGATACATTTTAACCCGAAAAAATTTTAGGTTCCCGGAGAAGGTTAAAGCGGACGAAGTCATAGGTGGTCGCTAGCTATTAACAATTTTAATGTTTACCGTGGAGTGGACAAATAATCCATTTGTCCACTCCACAGTAAATATTGTGTTATTCGTTACAAAGCAAATTTTTCACGAAAATAAGTATGTGTAATCCATGTTGAAACTCTACGCGCATTCATACGGTTCAGCTGCATTGCAAACCTACCCTATTTCATAAAATGTATGAAACTTTATGTCAAATTCGATATTTGTTGCGCCTAGAGAATAGATTCCGTTTTAATGTTAGTTTGCATGATTGAATCGATCAATTGGATACTTAATGAAAAGTGATATTATAAGTATAGACTATCGAATAAAAGGACGGATGCGTAAAGTACTCACCTAAATAAAAACATACTCTTATTTATAAGGACGTGTCGAATTATTCATAATAACAATCGGATATAGGTACATACCGAAAATAGCTAAGTATACTGCGAATTTTAAATACCAGCCGTGTTGTCTACAAAAACTTTTATTGCAGCCATAGTAATTTCATGTGTAATGAGACGTTAAGAATCATTTGTTCAGGTTGGCAGGGCGGGAACGGAAAAACTTAAAAAAAAAAACACCTAGACCCCATCCACTATACCGTTCGAAAAGGAACTTCGTTCCCAAAAAAATATTTTACGCAAGCAAAGTCACAGGCATCTGCTAGAGAGAACAATTAGTTTTTCAGTTCGATTAAAGATCACTTTCTTCCAGGTAGCATTAGAATAAGATAACATAACATTTCGAAAAGCATTAAATGAAATTAACGCCTCCGGGAGGGACCGTTAATGTCTAATTTTTATGTCGAATTTCCTAATGAGTTTTTTAGCTATATAGGAGCATTTGTAATGTACTCATTTCTACCGTCTACCCACAAACCTCGTGCCGGTACAATCTGCTTCCTCAAATAGGACGCTCAAATCAAACTAACTAGATTCACAGACAATCGTGAAAGCAATTTCCTTGCAAATTTTCGGGGAGCCCAAAGGTGCTATTATATGAGATTCCATCGGCGAGAGAAAAAAAGATGTAATTTTTCTATTGTTATTTAAATTTCATTCACAGGGTATTATTCCGGAAGTCGAAAGTTGTAGGTGGAAGTTAGGTAGCATTATTTTAGTGTAATTGTTTTCATGCAAGTGAAATTTTATAATTCAAAACTAGCAATTAGATACATTAACAATAAAAAAAACGTTTTTTTCTTTATTGATTGTAGATACTTGTTAAAACATTTTAAATCAATGAGTTGTATTATCAAGCAACTATAATTATAATTTGTTTAAAATATGAAGAGAGAGATAGTGATGTCGGAAGTAAAATAATAACTTAAAAATTATTAACAACATTCCTACCTATCTGCATCGATAAGCTGTAGAGCATTTTCTCCGGAAGGTGCTGTCTTTGGTTATTTTAAAGTAAAAGTTTTATTTACATATATATGTGAAATGATTTAGTGTATCCTGAAAACAAAATTCTGCAACAGCAAAGGAAAAGTAAGAATATAATTATAAAAAACGCTATGTCACCAACGTCAATACATTTTTAACAACAAGCGAATATTCGCGTATTGGTAAAAATGCGTATTGTCCTACATCGTTGACTTTGCTCGCCATTGAATTCAACGTCGAGATGCATTACAGAATAGCGTTGCTGATTAATGAGCCTACCGTTCGCCTGCCATAATGACGGTTTTAACTGAAAAACATCTTAGAAGCCACCTCTCTGAGAAACGGATTAACCTGTAATTTATTAATGTAAATAAATTCACGACGTGATGAAATTGAATGAGATAGGTATGCTTAGGGTTCTTCGAGGTTTTAAAGTAATCCTAAGCCGGGCGGAATTTTTATAAAGCTTTTGAATGCAATGTTCCCTTTCCAGTGACTGGATTGATAGAACTCTTTTCATTACTAAGCCTGACGGAATTTTGATAAACCTTTTCAAAAGCTGACTGTTTTCATATTAGCTAGCTTGCATTATAGATAATGTGATTTGTCTACCTATTTGCTTTCTCTGCGAAGTCACAAAATTGATACGATATTCTTGGTAAACTAATTATATAGGCTTAGAAGGTTTTGGTAGGATGCCTTTAGATATTTAATAATAAACAGTCTGAGAGGTTTCCAAAGCATATTATATTAAATTATTTATATATACATGATATATAGCACAGTTTTAAATCCCCAAGTCTTTGATCACGACGTCTGATTATATTTTGTCTACGTACAATCAAATGATTAGTAAGAAATGAAGTTTTAGACCAAGAGCTACTGAACCCTCCGAGTAACGGTATGTCTGTAAGGCTAGAAATTCTTATGGTGATGAGTCATAGCATGCTTAATACGATAAGCATCGCCTGGTACTCCTCAGCACTGCACGTCATCAAGCCCTATATTTTTGTAATAATCAAAAAAATATAAAAAAAAAACTTGTTGCTGTAAGCTTGAAATTTTTATACAATTTAGTTTGTTCATTTTTAGGTTTAATAAAAAATTTCCAGGCGTTTACGATGAGCACAAGTACCCGCCAGGTGAACCGAAAAGTGTGTAATGTAAACATTAAAATAAACTTTATTCTCTAAAGTTAAAATTTTTGTATGTGTTTGTTTAAGCGATTTAAAGTAAGTAGGTGGAATGCCAGGCGGTTTTGGCTAGCACAAGTCCTTGCCATTCGAGGGGAAAGATGCTGCGGCAGTGGGAGTAAGAGTCGTAGCATGAAAACTTATTGATGCAAATAAACGATCTGAAAATAAAAGTTATGGCTAAATATTTTTTTTATTATAAGTGTTTAAATTAATCAATAAATCTTCATTATCATCACTTTCTTCATCATCATAATATGATTCTTAGTTGCTGATTTCATCATCTAAAAAGAAACAAAGTTTTAAACAGTAATAATAACATTACATCTCTGACCTTGCGCTCAATTATATGGAAAAGCATACATTTTTATGTTTTAATATGCATCAATAATATACCGTAAGTTTTCATACTACGACTCTTACTCGCACTGCAGCAGCAACTTTCCCCTCGCCTGGCAAGGACTTGTGCTTGCCAGAACCGTCTGGCATTCTACCTACTTACTTTAAATCGCTTAAACAAACACATATATAAATTTCAACTTTACAGAATAAAGTTTATTTTAATGTATATACTACACACCTTTCGCTTCTCCTGGCGGGTACTTGTGCTCATCGTAAACGCATGGCATTTAAACGTAAAAATGGATAAACTAAATTGTATAAAAATTTCAAGCTCACAGCAACAATTTTTAATTTTTTAAGCATTTCTAGCCTTACAGACATACCGTTACTCGGAGGGTTCCGTAGCTCTCCTACTATTTTACGACAAAATAAAAATTAGCCTGAAGGATAGCTCCTGTCATCTATACTTGTATAATTATTTGTAACCTAAACTTAAAGGTAGATTTATTTTGACTGCACGTGTCTCTAGTTAGGAATGGATCGTGGTTGAAACTGCGTGAGAATTCATGTAAACGTAACGTCACTGTGTGCGTGATAGAAAAATAACCTTTGTTCTAAGCCGTATAGGACGTGAGTGACGGTTACGTGTAGGCGACAAAAATTATAGAAGTATATGTAACAAATAGTCCTTTTAATTTTTTATTTTATTTATCTTTGTATGACCAAACGACGGTTCACCTGAAGGTAAGGTTACATAAACATAATATATTCTGCACTCTACGTTATTACACGTTATTATACGTTGTTATACGTTTAAAAATCATTTAAAACTAATTTGGACAATCCAATCTGCTACTTCCAAAATTTTATGGACAGCTTGATAAGGGTATATAGGTGACCGTAATCTCAGTAGGACCGTATAATGAACAAGACCTTCAAAGGAAGAATGCCTTCAGTAATCCTCGAGCAAGTGTAGGTAGTTTAAAATCTTCGATACTGTGTAGTGTTCTAGAATTGAATTCTAGTAATTATACGTCCCGAGTACTCAGCCGAGCGAGAGTCTCGCTCATTTGCTCGGTACGTGTAATCAAAGCATTGGTTTTAGAAGAGTTCACTAAGTAAATAAGTAAGTAGTGATAAGTGAGTTTATCAACTTTGATAAAGGCACGTCATTTACTACTTTAGCTGTAGAGTTGGGTAAGACACGAGATATCAATCGATTAGTTTTTTTTTACATATAGCCAGGAAGGCAAATGACTCTACTCCATATCCAGTGGTGATAAAGTCCAAACGCAAGATAGCTGGTAAAGCAGTTATAAACTGCCACACCAACCATCCTCACTTTGCCGGCCAAAATGCTACTTCGCGCCTCTCTTAAAGGACCCCAGATTGTAGGAAGGAGGGAACACGTGCGCGGGTAAAGAATTCCACTTACGAATAGTATGAAAAAGAAATGAGTCACCGAATTTCTTTGTTCGTGTAGTAATATGAGTAGCTAGTTTAGAATTTGTGACTACTATAATACCAAAAGGCGTAACACGTGTCTAAAAGCTACGGTAACAGTTACCTATTATGATGGGTAGTATACTACCTACTCCCTCTGTAAACATAATACGATAGGATACTTTTACAACAAGTCGACGAAAACAAAACAATACCTATTACGTTTTAGAACAAAAAGGTGCCAAGATTCTATCACTTTTACCGAACATTCTAGAAGGGTAAGGTACACCAACAATATTGAATGTCAAAACAGATATATTTACTGCACAAAATATGTTTAACGCAAATTGGGTTTGTTTGATTTATGGAAGTCAAGCGTGACTGAACATTTAGTTGCACTGCCGGATAAGATATTTGTAGCTACCATAATTTACTTGAATAGTGTCAAATTGATTTGAGATAACATATTTACGTATGGTGAACTTGCCAAAAATCGTACGTCGCAAATAAAAGGTCGAAGGTATGACGAAATCAAGGTCCTTAGTAACAGTCATTTGATAAAACCCTAAATTTACTAAATTAAGAGAGGTGGGGCATAGCGGATTTCCCGCTCGAATTGGAGCCCCCGTCTGGGGAAGTAACCTCTACCTTACAGAAGACTACAGTAAAATAACACTACCTTTTGGTGATGTTGTATTTCTGTCGGTGAGTAAGGTTCCAGGGCTCCACGGCGTATGGGATTGGATCAGGATAGGCACGAGTAATATTTTTTTGTATCACAGGCATCTATATGGTGGCAGCTTACCATCAGCAGCTTACCAGCTCATATGATTGCTTGCCATCCATTTAATACAAAAAAATATAAATATTACTTTAAATATTAAGGTGGGTGGAAAGGTATAGGTAAAATTATTGTATTTTACTTTTCATATAAAAAAAACTTTCCAAATGTCATTTAAATTTAGACAACAAGTCCTGTCGGATATCAGGGTATCACGCGGTTGTTGACAGATCCAGAGATCTCGGTCTGAGCACACTCAAAATAAGCGAGATGTACTATTTTTACCATACTATTTTGAAATTGTTACTTTGTGTCATCATCATCGTCATCAGCCTATTAATGTCCCCCACTGCTGGGGCACAGGTCTTCCCTATGAATGCAATAGGGAGATTAGGCTATGACCCACCATGCGGGCCCAGTACGGATTGGCGGGTGCTAACGACTGCAGATGAAGCCGAGACCAACGACTTCACGTGCTTTCCGAAACACGGAGGAACTCGAGATAGAAGATTTTTGGTCACCCATCTAATGACCAGCCATTGCGAAGGTTGGTTAACTTCAACGATCGCAGCCGAACGAGCTTACCACCCGCGCCATCGAGCTCCTCTCCTCCCTACTTTGTATATTAGGTACGTATCATTTCTAAGTAATAAAATCAAGGTAATAAAACCATTAATCTGTAATCGTGTCTACTATTATTCAGTTAGGCACTGCCTTGCAACCTAAGGAAGAGAAGAAATTGGACACGGCCATTAGGGTCTTAATCATCATAATTGATCAGAACGTTCGCTCAGAAAGCTCGCAGCTCGGAAGGTGCAGGTTCCTGGAATCCTGTCTGATGCCTGGATCGAGTGGAATTGTTTTATAGTAAAAAAATCTTTAGATTTATAAATCTTTAAATTAAACTTAAACTGAAATATAGTATAATAATATTTATTATTTACGGTTGGCGGTGCAAGTTGAGGGCAAAAGGTCTCGCGGACTCTCTCGAAGACGGTTGACGGATCTTATTTAAATCGGCGACGCACTCCAGCTTAAATGATTGCTCACGCTCCGCAAAACATCAAGCTGCATGGCGACGCATCGCGATTGCATCAGGGGCACAGGAAACCACCGGCACATGACCACGACCGACCATGAAATCTCTATTGAATTTTTCTCTCACTCTCTCTATTAAGCTTGCACGACTAGAACGAAGAATTTTTATTTTTACCAAGTCCATTTAAAACTATTAAGCATTCATAAATATATATAAATATGATAGTATTGAAAAAAATTTATTTGCGCTATTGACTTCAAAGTATCGCTTCGCGCTGGACCTCAGGCACAATAAAACGTTTTCCGCAGAAATGATTTATAGCAAGTGAAAGCTCGCTCATAGTTTCGTCTGATACAAACAATGTTTTGGTGGTTGCCCTTTCATGTACACGAAGACTTTTACTTTTACTTGTTGTATGTTCTTTTTATTATTTCAGACTGTAAACAATTTCAAACGTTTGAAAGAGTTTCAAATTCAAAATTTTCTTGTATTACTAGAGATGCTCTGTGATTCCAGCTGCATTAATTTGAGAAAAACCAATATAGTGTGTCACTCTTTTTTGTAGAATTTTTAAAGGGTATTACTTTCGACGTACATGATTTTTGTGTAAGTTTTTGTCTTTACACAGTGCATGCAACGGAAGCTCTCAAAAGGAATATATTTTCCCGTTTTTGCAACATTTTTCATTAGTGCTCCGCTTCTAGAGTCTGTGCGGAAAGAGAATGGAATTTAGATTGGAGGACGCTGTAGTACTTTTCTACCGTGTTTGTAAGGTTTTACCCCCTTTAGACTAAATACAAAAAACCACAAGAAATCACAACAACAAACAAATCCGTATAAATACAAAACTTTGACGTTTTACAGATTGCTGGGTTTGATTGCCAAATAAAAATCTTAATGTTAGTTCCGTTTTTCGCTACGCCTATTGTCTTTCTGCACAGACTCTACTAGTTGTAGCATTATTTTATATAGCCCATGGCCTTTCTCGATAAATGCACTATCCAACACAAAAAGCCGATTTGACCCGGCTTCGCTTTATTTCGGTGTGGATTATAGTTTTTGCTATCGGGCATGGCAAATTAACTTTTAGTGAAAACTATCTATATAGTTGATGGTATAAACATATGAATATCTGTTCATGATTGTTCAAAAATCAACATGAACTTACAGACAGGACTTTCCGCCGTATTTATAAACAAGTCAGTGTTAAGAAATTGATCCAAGTAAGAACTGTCAAAACTTTGAATGAAATAGAAATAACTTTCCAAGTTGGTGAATGACCATTTTTCTTATTGAAAAAATCTAAAATCAAGTGACTGACTGACTAAATGACTTACCAATAAAGTAATTACGTAGCAACAAGTGATAAATTGTTTATAAATAGTAAGAGTTTAAATAGCAAACACGATAATTATATAAAGGTTTGAGTATATTTCATGGTATATCTAATAATTAAGGCTATTGACTGTAGAAACTGTGGTTTTTAACTACAGTTTTTTATTAAAACAGTAAGCATTCAACTCTTTTTATATCCGCTTATTTAAATGGCGATGCTATAGATCGTAAGAAAAACTTGAAAAAATTCGGCACGTTCGTCAGATCAGGTCCCTCTGGCTTAATTAATAATGCATTCACATGTATAGCAAAAGGGTTAGTTCTTGGAATCTGGAACGAGCGGAAATTTTCCTAGAGAACAATTTTTATTTTCTAGCCTTCCCCTTGCTTCAGTTACCTCAATGCATCGTGACCACAAGGCGGTTTTGGGATCCTATGTCTTTCCACGTCAGTGGGACTATTTAATCCTTCAAGACCACTGAAGACTGCTCCGATATCGCTTGGTAGATACGGGGGTAGATTATTTTACTGCAGCCCACCACAGCCCCGCGTTGACTTTTTATAGTTGGTTTCTTCTTTACATAGGTAAAAACCAAACCTCCTTCTTTTGCATCAATTAATTTTTTTGGCAGTTGAATAAAAATTCAGACAAATGTTTGTTTAGCCATACCGTGGACAAATTGGAGGAGATATATGTGGGCATTTACTCGAGCGCGGCAGAAAAACATAAGGGGGCAACATTGCACCTTGTGAACAACTTCCACTATACCTGAGCTATTATATTAGGTCGAGTCGAAAGTCTAGCGCAGCAAAACAGACATTTCTAAAATCAGCCATAACTTTTCGTTGCTTTCAAATCATCAGTCTTCAGTTTTCTGAATAGGAGCTACAAGAGGGTTGCTGATTGCTTCCCTTAGTAAATCTAAAAAGCCCCGCTTCGGCTCGGGCTATGATGAATATTTGTCATGATGTAGAAGGTCATCATCAGTCTATTAAAGTCCCTACTGATGAGAGAGATGCATTGCCTATGAATAATATATGGAGTATAGGCCAAGATTCAAGTCGCTGCCCAAATGCCGATTTCTGAACCAATGATAGCAAATACACCCATGATCAACGGCTCAACGGTGTCTTCTGAAGCACGGAAGAACTCGAGATACTAAATTTTTGGTCACCCATCATATGAACGACCATTGCGAAAGTTGCTTGATTTCCAAGATAGCAAACCAAACACTAATCACTGCGCCATCGAGCTCCTCTAAAGCTCTACAACAACGGTTTAAATGGTTCCTATATTATTTGTTGAAGTATGAGAGGGAACTTCATAATTATCTAAGTTTTTGAAATGAATAAAGCGTTTTAATAATTTCTTCAATTCAACTTACTGAAAATTTCATTATTCTAATTAAAATTGTTGGTTTCGAAATTCTCGTTGTATGTTAATAATATAATAGAAACCTTAAAACGTTAAAATTTTCCTCGAAATTGTATCAACACATAACGAATTGAATTAGTAACGGGTGCGACCGACTCCATTCCGAATGAAAATAATAATTTATTCAATAAAATTCCCGGTTACGATTTCGACAAAATAATATCGGCCAATACTGTTTTCTTTGAAATGTGCACCATTCAACGATGGTGATTTGTTTTGTTACATTCATTATCTTTAATATGTTTATAAATTTCGTGTTGTATTGTAAGTTGTAATGCTTTTCATTGCAGGAGTATTTGGTTTACCGTTGTTTGCCTGTTTCTTTAAGTATCAATAAGGCTAAGGTTGCATTAGGGCCGCGTAGTTCCATCTATAGTTAAATTTGAATATAGTCAAATCCTAAAAAAAAAGTATTTGTCAAAATTTGACACATTTACTATGTATTTTACGTAAAATTACCTATAGTAAAATTTTACTATCGATGAAACAACGCGGCCTAATTAAGAAGAATTTGAGTTTCCAAAGAAAAGTTACTCTCTTTAACAAACTTTGATTAAGATTCTAGTTAAACAGATTATATATTTATTAAAGTTAACTATGTACATTGTAACCTAGGTAAGTGACTTGAAAAGTTTCAAGTTTATCTGTAAGCTTTAAGTGTGTTACCTGACATCAAAAAGTGTAACACCGACTATATTTTTTTTACAATATAAAAAAATAATATACATTTGCAATATAGTTTTTAAATTAAATCAGAATATTATCATGTTTAACTCTGGCTCTCTTTTGATTTCTTGTAGTTGACAAGAATGAAGTGACGTGCTTAACTTGGTTGAAATCTAATAAAAAATTTGAGTATGAAGCGCAAGGTGCAATGAGCCTTTAAGTACCCGTAAGTTCCATTGTAAAATAGTATGTTTTCATTTTAATAATTCATTTATGTTATTATTCACAGTTATTAAGTTTTTCAAAGAATCAGAATACAGGTCAATCGCTTTAATTTTAATCTTAAATGTTAAATTAAAATCGTTTCTAGTAATAGATGTCTATAATTACTTCGCCAGAATGGGCAATCTGCTAGTACAAAAGCCTAGAAATAAGAGGAGATTGGAACGAAACTCCCTTTCTTTGGTTTAACGGCGTAAAAATTTCCCCATTAAAGGCATTCCGGGGAAAGTTGCGCGGAGTTATTTGCACAAGTTTCTCAAATTGGGCTCAACTGAAAGTGCTAAATTTACTGTAAGATAAAAAGGCGACCGTGCCACTAAAGAGGGTCCGAACTGTTTGTGTTTTTTTTTTTCTAAAAGCCCCGGTACCCTGGGCTGTTTTGTAAGTTCCTCCCGGATTTCCCATAGGCGTAATGTAGAAAGTTCGGACGCTGCTTTGCTTTGTGTTTGTCTGATTTTTAATGTCTACATTGGCTTTTGGTTTCTGGCTATGTAGTTATAACTGTCACTTTTGTTCCTGTATAATCTTCTCTTAGATAAAAGGCCGCCGTAACAGACTGACTGCTCTATCAACGCTCACTTGAGGTGAGCGTTGATTAACCAATAAATAAATAAATATTTTTTCCAACACCCACAGCAATTAGCCTAGCCCCAAAGTAAGCACTGTAGGCTAGCAAGTAGGCTTGTATAGGGCTGATGACGGGGTACAGTAAACGAAATTCTATTTAGTCCGTCAGTTAGATGATCAAAAAATAATGATCACGTATTTTTTCTTTGGGCAATCAACCAAAAAATGACAAAGTTATAGCGCGTCAAAGTTTGGGAGTAGGGGCTCGTGACGTAAATTTTTCTCTGCAATGTTTATATTATATGAAAAAAGAAAAAATACGTGTCCAATACTTTTTGATAATCTACCTGATAAACGAAAAAAAAATAGTCGTTATCCCTAGGGTAACGGATAGAATACATATACAGTACATGTATAAGTATATTTATATAGACATACATATTAAACATCAATGACTGGAGTACAAATGCTCGTATTCGTCACACAAACATCTGCCCCCGCCGGGATTCGAACCCGGTACCTCTCGAGTCGGCGTTACCATGAAACCCGGCGTATAAACAACCTGGCCACAGAGATCGTCAATGAACGGAATGCGCTGAAACTTGGCACACTTATGCTATTTTGATGTAGGCGAATACTCTAAGAAAGGAAGAAAACCTTAAATTGGTAAAATTGGGGGTTCGAAGTTTATATGGAGCACGAATATCATGAGGTTAATTATTTAACTGAATAAACAAATATGTGTTTTGGGGTTTCTCAAAAATCAACCAAATTACGTAATTGTCTATAAAAAAAAGTTGTTTACATTCATTCATTCAATCAAAGTCAAACCTAACGCAAGCGAAGCCGCGGCCAAAAGCTAGTAAAGAAATACTTATGTCAAGTTTACAAATAGCACTGTGAAGTGCTACCACCAAATCTATTCGGGTTCTCTCCCAATTAGCACCGCCTTCAAACGTTATCAATTTGAATTTACATTTCAGTGAAAGATATTTGAATTTACATTTCTGTGACAAATATTTGTCTTTCTTTTTGACGTCAAAAAGTAGGAGGTTCCCAATTCTTTGAAATACTAAAGGTTAAAAATTCAATTGAATAATGTTTTAATGCAATCAAAATGTCAAAATGGCTTATATACCTGTAGGCGACGCACCATTATTTTATAGTAATTAATATTTTATAACACAAAATAATTGTAAAGGAAACCTAACTTTAATTTTTAACACACATCTACTAAACTTAATCGAAAACCGATGTATTTGTTCATTGACAAATAAAGTAATGCGCTGCCGAGGAGCTACCGCGTGATTGGTGCTAATATCGGGCCTAACGCCCCACTATGCCTCTGTTGCATTTCGGCCATTACAAATGAGCTCAAGTAGTATCTCTTCGAACGCGCCATCTTTTTTCCGGCATCTTTGTAGTTTCTCTTCTATCCCTTATAATACCTTTAAAATTAGTATAATGTTTATGATAGGAACTTCTTAACAAGACTTTTTCAAAATTCTCGATTTCAGTATCGCTATCTAAGAACAAACACCATTAATATCATAATAAATGTGAATACTAACATTAGCGTTCTAAGTACATACTTCACTTACAGTCTTGTTAACGTGTGGTCTCAGTGCAAGCGGGTAAGGACAATGATTAGGTAATTTTAAATTTTAACATTTTGATGCTCCGACGGTAACTTGCTGTCTATCAACCGTGTTTTGTAATTATGTTATGATCTAATTCAGAATTTGAAACTTAAAACTCTTTAAGTCCTTCAAATAATAGCACTTTTATATTTATTGTTTATTAAACGTACCGCAGTACAATAATGTACTATTGTACAAATAATCTAATATAGTAGCACCAATGGCCGACAGGAGTTACTGACCGACATTTTTTTTTGATCAATGTGAATAAGAGTGGGGGGGGGGGGGGTCACTGAGTGTGATAACACCGAGCGTTTGTAGCTCGGTGCTATCATACTCAGCGACCGGCCATCTAAAGTGATCGTTTGCCTACTCTTATTTTCATTAATCATGGAGGGGAATCATTGGTTCTTGTCGTTCAATAGTGCCAGTTCCTCATTTCTGGTGTTCTCTTATCTCAAAAATTTCACACTGTTGGTATTTAGTTGAAATACATATTACCCTTTGTTTCCTCACTTTTTATATAGTCATTTAGTGCATTTTTAGGAACAGAAACAATAAAACATATTTTACTAGCGGCCGTAGACACAATTTTTGAACCCTTGTTTTACCCTCTTAGGGGGTGAGTTTTGGAAAATTCCTTTTTAGCGCACGCTTACCTCATCATAGATATATGTGTGCCGATTTCAGCGGAAACTGTTCAATGGTTTGAGCTGTGCATTGAAAGATCAGTCAGTAACGGTTGCCTTTCTTCTATATATATCTTGGATCAACAATTCTATAGATAAAGGGTCAGCGCGTAAAACCCGTCTCGCTAAATATAGCCTACCGTGAGGCGTGAAATCTTATTTTAAATTAATTTGGTTAATACAAAACGAAGTAACTCGGTGGCTAATGACTGGTAAAAATATTTTATTTTGTGGGTCATAAGGTTATTTTCACATTTTCCCTTTTCACCTTTATCGTTTTTTTCCAAGTATCAGATATAATTTATAAAAGGAATAGTCTTTTAGGTATATTGTTTTCATGTACTATTTGTGTCACTGAATAAAACATTTTCTTTCTTTCTTTCTTCTTTCTTTCTTTATAAGATAAAAGGTCGTATATGCGAAATAACATTTTGTTATAAGAAACCTTATTCTTTTGTGAGATAGTTATTAGGTTCAACTCAAACTGTTTTAAAACAATTATCTTTGTTCATTGGGAATCGAATTTTTAAGATTAAACATACGCGGATATATTTAAGATTTGATTTTATATGCAACCCGTTATTTATAGAATTGTTGATCGAAGATATAAGTACTTGTATATATAAGAGGATCCTGAACATTTTAAGTCTACTTTAATTACTTCGTTCCTACTTTAAGTTTTAAAACATTTTCTAAATTAAACAAAACTTTCTATCTTGCTTCTAGAACTGCGACCGCACCCTTATTGTTCACGAGCGAAGTTTCGTGCCCATGTTACTCGATAAGCGAGCGAAATTGAGCGCATTCGGTTGATAACACGGCAAATTAACCGTAAGCAAGTGCTGTTACCAAGATATGGGGTCGATGCGTCCATTGGGCCCTTATGCGCCCCTCGGTTACAACAACATGGTGCGTCATTCCGATTTTGAAATACGTCAGCCGCGGTAGTTTACGTCCTTAAAATTCGAGTGCTTTTGTTTCGTATGTCTTTTGTTCTATAGAAGGTGAAGAGGGAAAGAAAAATTTAGTCTTGTAAACTTGGTAGGTCAATCATTGTGTATCGCTCAAAGCAACTTATAAACTTTTAATACGAAAATTATCACACTCTTACAAAATGTGCTATAAACGGAATATGGCCTATGAACTTCGTAAATAATAACTTTTTCATCCCACCACCTCGGAAAGTGTAATTTTGCGCTTCGAAATCTGGCTGGAAAATTCTATTTTATTCGCTTGAGCGGCAAAGTAGATTTGAATTTAGAACATCACATATAATGAGTACTCAATATAATTGTAAATTCAAAACGTCATTAAACCTATTTAATGTAACCTCTATGGTGCCAAATTTATGATTAGAACTTTTTAAATTGTGAAAAAATTTAAATTTGGAACCTTCTTGGTTTCTTTGTTTTATTTGCGTGCTTCGCGCCATTCTAGTTTTTCACGTTTTATTGCTTAATATAATTAACATAACCTAAAAACTGTATAAAAAAAATCAACTAAAATGAGTGACATTAGCGACGATGAAGTTTATCTAACGCCAACTGAGTTAACTGAAACAGTTAATAATGCGCAAATGAACCTTCTCCCTCAGCAATCACGAGAGAAGTATTTGAAACAGTACGATATATTTAACATGTGGCGACTAGCTAAAGGAGCAAAAACTTTCTCCGAAAACGTTTTGCTGGCATATTTTATAGAATTATCTGAGACCAAGAAAGCAAGCACGCTATGGAGTACGTATTCAATGCTAAAATTAACAATTAAGATGAAGAAAGACGTTCATATCGACACCTATCATAAATTAGTGGCATTTTTAAAAAGAGCCTCATCTGGTTATAAACCAAAAAAATCGAAGGTTTTCACAGCATCTGAAATTGCAAAGTTTATTAATGAAGCATCTGATTCCGTATATTTAGCGGCAAAAGTAAGTCAATACGTGTAATTTTTTGTTGTTGATAAAATTGTACATAGTACTTACAATATTTTTAATTTGATTAATTTATTTACGATTATAAATACTTCTTTTGTTACAGGTTGTTCTTATTATTGGTATAACCGGAGCATGTCGAACAAATGAACTTACACTACTTAATGTCAATAACGTATCAAAATATTCTCATAATTCTGATGAATTGCTATTAATTAATGTACTAAATACCAAGACAAAAAAAGACCGCAACTTCGTTATTCGCAAGGAATATGTAAACATTGTTCAGAAATATCAAGCTTTACGTCCTTCTAACACCCCAATTGAACGATTTTTTCTACAATATCGCAACGGAAAGTGTATCCGACAACCTATGGGTCAGAATAAAATTGGCAGTATTCCACGAGAAATAGCAACTTTTCTCGGACTTTTAGAACCCCCGTTATACACCGGTCACTGTTTTAGAAGAACCTCAGCCACACTTTTGGCCGAATCAGGGGCTGATCTTCTATCGCTTAAGCGCCATGGAGGCTGGAAGTCTAATTCGGTTGTAGAGGGATACATAGAGGATTCAATCCAAAGTAAATCAAAAATTTGTAATAGTATCGTGGAGGCCATAACGCTGAAAGAACCTCTGTCAGATTCTTGGTCTCGCCCTTCTACATCTAAAATGAGCCCCCATAAGATTGGAAACAATAGCCCTCTCTCGCCAACATTTACGCCAATAGAATCCAATGAATCGGCACAACTATTTAAAATTACTGATACGAGTAGTTTACCACAAAACAGCGCACAATTCACAAACACCAACATAACATTACCTAACAAAAATATTAAACTTAACATAAGTAACTGTAGCAACGTTACATTTAATATTTCTTAATTATTTTCTACTTCTTATTATTTTCTTCAATTTATAGATTATCTTAATGTGTTTTAATTGAAATAAAAATATTTTGTCATTATAAATTGTTTTCTTTTTCATTTTGTCATTTCCTCGCTGAGGTGGGATGAAAAGTTACGTATTGCACTCGAGTGGAAAGATTTTTCACCTTGTGCTCGTTTGTTTCCCTCGCTGACGCTCAGGATTCTAATTTAGAATCACTCGCTGCGCTCGTGATTCAACTTTAGAATCCTTCGCTTGCTCGGTCATCCAAATCGAGCACGCGGTTAAAAAGGAACTTTCCACTCTTGTATAATAAATAACTATTTACAATGACTTCGTAAATCTATTCATTATAACTTCACTCATGAACATGTTGACACGTTTATAAAGCTATCTCCTATTTTTCTACTAATATAATTAATGTGAAAGTCTGTAAGTTTGTGTGTTTGTATGTTTGTCCGTTTGTTATCCGATCACGCAAAGACTAATGAACGGATTTTGGATGTCATATAGTTTATGACCTGGATTGAGACATAGTGCGTGCTTCGGAAAGCACGTTAAGCCGTTGGTCTCGGCTGCATCTGCAGTCGTTAGCACCCACCGACCCGCACTAGGCCCGCGTGGTGGGTCATGGTCCAATCTCTCTATTCCATCCATAGGGAAGGCCTGTGCCCCAGCAGTGGAGGCATTAATAGGCTGATAATGATGATGACGTCTAGAATGAAACGGTCATGTCAATCGTCTAGGTATTCTGTGGCTAAGAAAATCTTCTGTTTGGACAAACACACTACGGTCGAAGATGAGATTACCAGACTACTCATAGCCTCCGATGATTCGGATAACGAAGAGGAAATTGCCGAATTTTTCATTGATGATTTCTTTTGAGGATGAAAGCGAAGAAGAGAATTACACGGAAAATGTCGCGATTGAAGAATCTTCCGTAGCGTGAAGAACCAGTTTGTTTACAATGTTCAAAGCCACTATGTAATGATTGCCAATAACTGTCTAAGATTTAACTGCTGCCAAAATTTTTATATTTAAATGTAAAGAGTTTATTTTCATATGTGTTTACTTTTTATAGTTTATATTTTTGAAAAAAGAGAGACTCTTTGTTTGGTAAGCTTTTATTTAAACAAATGTATTCCTAAAAGTGTACCTTAAAGACTGTTAATTGGTGTTAATAAGTATAATTTAGTATAGAACAAAGTTGATTTATATATTATTCGTTTCACTTCAACCCAATTAATAAATTCATAACATAGTTTAACCTCTCGCTCCAAAATATCATTTAATTATCATCCTTGAAGTTCGTGGCTCTCAGAGACCGCTTGTCCATATACGTGTAATGAAAATTGACGTCCACAGTAAAAGGTTAATAGACTGATAATGATGATGATTTTTAGGTTTCTGTGGGATACTCAGAAAGCTAAAGTTTACGTGGACGAAGTCGCGGGCGGCCCCTAGTAATAATAATTGTTTCTAGGTATCATCATCAGCCTATTAATGTCCCCACTGCTGGGACACAGTCCTTGGCATTTACATCTCATGCCGGCACTTCACTTAGATATTCGTGTTTACTATTTGTAAACTTGACATCAGACTGTCCTTTTCATTCCTTATAAAGTACGATAAGGACAGACTGATGTCTTAAGTTACAAAAGAAGTTTACAAATGGCAAACACTAATAGCCAAATGAAGTACCGGAATAAGATATAAAGGTGAAGGACTGTTAAAAACAATTTATGCGCCGTCTCTTAATGTATGGTTTTTTCATTTGTATCAGAACTTCACTGACGTCAGAACCTACAAACAAATATACGTAAGGTCACCTAAAAACCCTGCGAATACCCTCTAAGCTGCTTAATGCGAAACCGCGGGATCCCCGTTTAGGGATTCTTCCGCGTCTCCGCACCGAGCAGCTTCCCAGCCTAGCCGGGGCTCCACGGCAGGGGTCTCCCGAGGTATTGCGGGGACCCCGCAGACGTGGCTGAGTACTCGGCCTAGTGCCCACCGTACCGCCCCCCGTCCGCTGCGGAGGACTACTTGGGCGTGCTCGTGTAGCTCCCTCCGCCGCCCCCCTCTTTACAAGACAGAACTACAAGATGGGGGCTGCCGTCACAGGATCCCTCGGCACAGTGTGCCGTACCGGCTAGCTAGGGATCACCGCGGACAGGGTCATGGGACGGGCGTAGCCAGGGCACGCACTCGTCCTCTCCTACCTGCTCTTCTTCGGCATACGTAAGGTCACCTGGGGCAATTGTAGCCATAGGGCAAATGTAGCTGTTTCAAATAACTCGTTGCTGTTTCCTTTTTAAGGCAAATAAAAATATCTGTGGCTCTGTAAAGTAACTTTCGCTCCACAGAGCTACAGATATTTGTTAAAAATGATTGTTAAAAAGGACACAGCAACGAGTTATTTGCAACAGCTACATTAGCCCCATGGCTACAATGGAAAACCCAAAAAGATCAAAATGTTACACTTAAACATACCTAACATCAAAATATAAGCCACGTATATTATATTGGTTTTTATTTCATGTTTTATTATATTTATTACATGCAGTTTTAACGAAGTTTGAATGCGAGAATTTATTGCCCTGTTTTTAAATATTCGAGATTTTGCGCTCCCCGGGTGCGTTCAATAATCACGCTCTAAGTGTAACACTTTTCCCAAACGTTTCAATTTTGACATAAAATGTATGAAGCTAATGTCAACTTTGAAATTTATTGCACCTAGAGCGTAGGTAGGGTTTGAACGGGCCGCGACACGACGAGTGACGTCATCGCATGTTCGGGTCGCCCGGGTTTAAAATAATGCTGTGCGAAAATGCATACTTAAAACTTCAATTTCTCAGCCATTTTCAAAGACTAGAAAAAAAAATAAAGTACAGTTTATCTTGTATTTTTTGTAGATAACTTCAGCATTTTGAGAATCTCCTTTTCCCCGGGCAATCCTAGTCATATTAAAAACTAAACTTGGATGGATAGGTATTAATTTAATTTATTTGTGAGTAGACGCCTTTTGAAAGTTTTCGATTCAAAGACAAATTCGATTTGGCCTACTTGGTCTTACTTTATTCAAGAAATTTGTTATTGAACATTAATTGAAACTTAAGTGGCTATCTAGAATTTTGTTGATGCTGTGAATAAATTATAATTATTATATAAATTCGTATTCAAAAGGCAGGCGGACGATGGACCGAGCACAAGGCGAAGAAAGAAAGCAAGACGAGAAAAGAAGAGAAGCGAGACGTACCCCAAGCAAGAAATGGCGAAGCGAAACGTAGCAATGCGACTACAGGCAAAGCAAAGCGACGTGAGGCATAGCGGAAAGAGGCAATGTGATACAAGGCTTTCATAGTTTGCAACCTATGATGTTATTAGAATATAGTTACATAGAAACGTAAACGCAAAGTCAGTACAAACAAAATTACAAACCAAAGCGTTCGAGTCGCTTCGGTTCGTTGTTTGTTTGTTTATTAATCAATTACGCAAAAACTATTAAACGGATATAGAAAAAATTTGGTACGCGTAAAGGTTACGATCTGGATTGAGACAAAGGATACTTTTTGTCCCAGAAAATTTGTAGGTTTCTGGTGGAATTCTCAAGAAACCAACGTAAGCGCGCCCGAAGTCACGAGCGGTCGCTAGTTTCGTCTATAATTGAGTAATCATGTCGAATAAATAATGACGTCACTTTCTCTCTAGGGACGATGGCTTTCGATTAAGCCCGGAAGCCAGAGGCAAACCCAAGCGGTGTTTAGTTAGTAAGACGTTGACATTACTGTATAACCGGCCGTGGAGTTATGTGAGTTAACTTCGAAGGACCATTTCAAATTGTAATAATTAGTTTTACTATAGTTTTAGTATAAAATTTTAACATTATGCAGAATTTTGGAATTCAGAGAGAGAGAGACAGTGAGAGAAAGAGAATATCAGTCAGAAAAAATAAATTATAACAACGAATACATATAAAGGTTTAAAAAAAATATGGGAAAAATCTTGTTTCTTATACGAGGATCCCATTCAATTCTTTTAATCATTTATGTTCATTTTTATTGTTTGTTGATAAAGTGGCAATGGAAACTCACATTCTGTGTACTCTTGAATGGCCAACAATACACAGCAGTGCCATTTTGTAAAATTTTCACGCACGGATCCGATGCGGACAAGACAAGGAACCGTAACCTTTTTCAAAATCATTTACCTTTATTTCTGAAAGAGAAAGTTAACGCGTCAATAAGAAGTTTGGAATATCTAATATCAGTATCAAACCAAAAAGTACACCGCAAATCAGATCAATTTAAGTTTGTTGGCATAGGCATAGTGTTACTCTTTCTTTTTCATTTTACATGTGTAGCAGTACACAATAATAACACAACACAGAAGTTAATCCTTTTATTCAAATGACGAAACACCGTCCCGGAAATAGTGATGTTGAATAATTCTTTGGTTACATAGCTCTGAAAAGAGCTTTCGTGCGAAATATTCGCTTCACTCTTGGCTATCACTATCACCGCATCTCTTCAAGCAGCCGCCGCGGCACGCGGCACGCCGCCTGCGCGCCTTCCATCGAAGAGGCCTTCACACGTCACCACCGTAGGTGTCGCCAGACGAAACGGACGAGCGCCGCGCCGCCGCGGACGGCGGTTTTGTTGAGCGACGCGCACGCATCCCCGCGCGCGATCCCCGCTTGTGCTTCCGCCTCCCAGCACGCCTCTCCCTCGCAAACGCCGCCTCTCCACCACGCCGCAACCAGAGAGCGAAAAGCGCCCTCGCACGGGACATCCGCGCGACCCGCGCATTCGCCGGTCGCTCAGCAGCGGTGACCGCCCTGTTCCCCAGCTGCCATCGCCTGTGCCTACCTCACCAAGCCAGGCACAGACCCCAGCACCACCCCGGGACCACCAGCCCAGGCGAGTAATCGCCTCAACTGCCACCCCAGACAAGCAGACTGCATTACCGACACAGCCGTCGGTAACTTACTCGGTGGTTGCGAAAAATTTCGCGACTACCCCCAACGCCGCCAAAAAATCCCAGTCCGCCGCCGCATCTCACATCGACGCTCCGCCCGCGCAACCAGTCCCCGGCACCGCTCCCACGGCCCAACGGGTACAGAAATACCCGCCGCTAGTGGTTGAGCACCTGCCGGACTGGTCCGCGCATATGCGCCTTCTCCACGACGCCCTTGGCCGCGCACCGAATGCGCGCCCGTTCGGAACGGGCCTGCGCTTCATCCCAACGGACGACGAGGAAAACCGGCTCATCCGGGCCTACCTCTCCAAGCTGGAGGGCCAAACGGGTTTGAGCTGGTTCACTTACGCCAGCCCCGAGGACTGCAGCCTTAAGGTGGCCATACGAGGGCTGCCTTACAACACCGAGCCGCATCACATTGTCGAGACCCTATCCGCTAAGGGCTTCCAATGCGAATACGCCAAGCAGATCCGGGCGCGAGCAGGCCGCCCCGGATGCATTTACTACGCAGCCTTGAAGAGGACACCAGTCACCATCCCGGCCATATACACAGTGAGCGAGCTCCTGTGCATGACCGGGATCGAAGCATGGAGGGGCAAGAAGGGCCCTGCGCAGTGCCACCGCTGCTAGGGCTTTCGACACTCTTCCAAGGGTTGCCACCGCGCGCTTGCCTGCGTGCGCTGCGGAGACCCGCACGCCGCCGCAGACTGCCCCCGCCCGCTTTCGCAACTGGCAACGTGTGCGAATTGCAAGGGCCCGCATCCAGCGAACCACAGTGCGTGCCCCGCGAAACTCCGCGAGGCGCGCAACAAGAAAGCCTCCACTGTGGCCCGAACAGGCCGCACGCCCAACCAACCGCCACCGAAACCACAAGAGGTGAGTGAGTACGCGCCGGCCACCCTCATGGCACCGGCGAACGATCCGCCCGCCCAAAAGTCATCGAAGCCCCGCCGCCGACGCAACAAGCGTAGCCGCCCCACCTCCAAACAGAAGGAAGAGGCGCCACCCGCTACCAACCCACCCGACGCAGCCACTACCCAACCCGACGCAGCCACCGCTACGGTAACAACACCAGCAGAGGCCCCACACATCGATTTCTCCAAAATCGACATCCAGGCGTTCAGCGCGGACCTTGCCAGCCGAATACTGGATGTTTTCAAAAATTTCGGGTAACCGAAATTTTTATCTACCCACCACCTAGAGGCGCTCCCCCCCTCTCGCCTAAGTCCATCGCTCGCTCGCTGGTCGCTCACTGGGCCTCCCCAATGGGTCCCACCCGGTGGGCTGGACCGCGCCCAGGGCGATGGTGAAGTCGCAGGGAGGGAGGATGACCCTAACGACCGTCCCGTTTGTAAACGGGATGCGCACCCGCCGCATCTAAAATGGCAAGACGCCAGATGACTCCCCGCACGCCGCGGCGCCTTCGGCGCCGGCGACGAGAGAGACGAAGAACGAGCGATCCCCGCGCGCCGCTTTCCTCGCGCCGGGTGGGATCGAAAGGCGCAAACCTACCTCTCCCGCTCGCACATCACTCATAATAATTATCATGTACCTACCCAATTTATTGTCAATTAATTTATGTAAAATTTTGTATATATACAATGCATTTTCGAATAAAAGACATTCCTTAACTGACTATCAAAGAATTTAATTTACTGAAACCTACATTCGCTAAACATGCAAGATATCGATTATGTAGTAGAATTATTGTTTTACAGATTACAATTAGTATTTGACAGTATTAAAAATAAAGTGCCAACTGTTAGCATCTGTGTTTAGAATGAATATTGGCAGGGGTTTTTACTATTTTTACAAAAAAAAAATCATAATTTTACTAAAAACCCACGAAAAAGATAATAGTTTTCTTATCTATTGTCACGTGACCCAAAACGATTGGGATTGGCAGAGCCTAAAATGACGTCACACGCAAGTAAACTTCCGGTTAAAGTGACATTACATTGTATCGTTTGACATTTTAATAACAGTCGTGTGACGTCACACACTAGTAAGACGCTATATTGTCCAGAAAAACGTTTTCGCGGTAAATTGATAATGGATTTTTTTTTGGTTTGGTTTTTGATTTGGTTATTTTTACTGAAATATACAACAGAATGATAAATATCCACTTTTCACGGACTCCATAAACATTAGTCAATAACGTGAGATCGTTTTCTAAAATTTGTCAAATACCCTATTGTCAAAAATGTTCTGCTGCATTTGGATTTGATTATTCCCTTAATTGATTCGTTATTCAATCCAATTAACTGTACAACAAAAATCCAAATCGCCGCACTATTTATTTGCCTGACCCTAAGGCTAACCAGCCAGTATCCAGGCCAATGTACGTAGCTTGCAAATGCGGGTCGCAACGGACAAATTAATTCAGATGCCTGTTTTGCATAAAGGGGTCTCGAATGCTGGTAAAATAGACGCAAATACAAGGACACCGTGTTTTAGTTATCTACAAGTTCCGGTGATTGGTTTCCTGTTAAATACAATAGGTAGGGAGGTAGCGTTTTGCCATTCCGAGAACGTAGCAGTTTTATTTTGCTTTAACTTTAACTAGCTTTTATTTAACTGTTCTGTTCGTATGTAACTTCGAAATTTGTAAATCATTTTCGACCACTTCTTGTTTCACTAAATAGTTTGTGTCCGCATTGTCGTTTAATCAAATTGTTTATTTGTCTGCTTTACTAGTGTGAACATTTAGGAGCACACACGTTAACGATAAAATTACTGTGAAATGTGAAAAAGTTAAATAAATATATTTACTGGAAAAATACCACAAACTTTTTACAGAAAATACATTAGATAAAGGCCTCTTTTTTGAAAATGATTATCAACCTCTTCTTTTTTTCTCTAAATTACAGAGAATTTCAAGAGAAAGTATTGCAAAAGGGCTTAAGGGAGTTGGTATCTTATAACCTATTCCATATGTTAGACAATAATCCTAAGTTATTGTTTTTTATCGGGATAATGCAATAACGGATGAGAATAAGATCCACTTGCAGCAATTTAGCTAAATCTCAATTTGACTAAAACTAGATATAGCCCATACAATGATGTTAAGTTGACATTGATGTTTTGTCAGTTTTTTATGGGATAGGTAGATCTAGGTTTTTGCTAAATCTCGATTCAACTGTATCAATTTGACATCATTGCATGGGATGAGTCTAGTTTTAGTTAAATTTGGATTTATCAAAATTCCTGCAAGTTGGCCTAAGAGATGTTCCTATAATCTGATTAATACTGGCAGCGTATTCCACAGACGGACAGAATGAAAATGAAAAAATAGGGCGCAAAGCATTTAAAAGGGGATTCCATCTGAAATCCCCTTATAAAGAGAATTTAGGGAAAAAAAAACTCAATCTCTATAATAGAAATGCAATAAATAGCATTTTTATTGGTTTTTTTTTTCTGTTCACTTAAAAAAAAGTCTAGCCTACAGGTTTCAAGGAATAATCAAGTCACATATTTCAAGGAATAATCAAGTCACATTAGAGGGATAATAGTGTAAATACCTTTCCAGACTTGAACTTAGTAAATATATACTTAGGTAATCAGAATAGTAATACATAATACCGGAGCAACCTAGATTCGTATAGAATAAGAGAGAATGATTAACAGTTGACAAATCACAATTCTATTTAAATTGTCGATATACTCATTGAAAAGATTTTTACTCCCACATCTCATCAAAAATGATTGTTACTACAAACAGGCAGGAAATGGATTTTGTAAGTGATATTATAATAAATATATTTGTGCATCCTAAAGGAAAAAACCAATTACTTGGAACGTTGAAATAGGAAAAGGGAGGTCAAGTCGAATGAAATTATATACAAACGTAAGGAAGAAACAATAAACTGGGGTTGGAATAAATACATTTTAGGGATCCTCGTAAAATATGTTGAGAGCCGTCACATTTGATTACAGATCTCCACGTCGTACCTTCTTGATACATAGTGCAAAAGGCCATAGTATAAAAGCCTTTAATTGGTTATGGTTCAACGCTTGCTCAAGGAATTAGATTTAAATTCTTCTCTTCTTATTTCTTATATTTTCACACACACTAGCAGGCTAGATTTTTTTAAGTGGCAAAGGTATGAGGTTGTCATTACGGTTTTATTTTATTTTTAAGCATTCAACTGCTAGATGTTTAAATCTCAAGAAATATTTACTAGAAAATATTCCACTAGTCCAGGTTTTTCCATTCGAATCCGTATCTTCAACTATCCAGGTGGATAGATTATCATTATTAAATGACATAGTACATATTACGTGATCAAGGCGCAAAGCGTAACGAACCGTGAAGTGTCAATTCATTTTCTATGAGTTTCTATGACAACGTGACGTTAATGAATTCATTAATTCGCTAGCGTTTGCCACTTGCCTAGGGTGGTTTGCAATACGAGTATATTAAGAACCTGCACTGCGTTTAGCGGGAGCTCGGAGCGGGGGTCCGCTCGGCATGCAGTTTTTATGTCATTTCATGGAACAGCGTTACATGAGAGACCCGTCTCACGCAGCGCTTCTCTATGAAAGAACATGAAACTAACACGAACAACGGGCGCCCGATCCGTGCTCCCGCTTATTGCAGCGCAGGCTCTTAGTTGAAAACTGGTATCTTCATATTTTATCTAATATATATTTTATCTATAAATATGTATAATATATAAACACCCATGACTAAGGTACAAGTACTCGTATTTATCATACAAACGTTTGCCCCCACCGGGATTCGAACCCAGGACCTCTGAGTAGACGACGCCATGAAACCCGGCGTATACACCACACGGCCACGGAGGTCGTCAAAAAGAATAATATCATTCAGATGGATGATATAATGTTGAACTAAAGGACATGGCTAGGAAACTGTAACCCCTTATTGTGTATAATTATTTCGCACTAGCCCGTAACATTATAATATTTTCTTATTAATTATTACGTGTTTATTATTCTCATACAACTTTCGTGAAATAATTAAATATTTAAAAGTATAATAATTTACTTCATGTCTGTTTCAAAAGGAAAATTTTGGGTTTTATAAAAATAAATGTACACAATAACTATTTGTGAAAGTTTATCGAAGTAAACAATATTAATTTCAAACTCCTTGAAACTATGATATAAATAATACTATTTAATAATAAAAATTAAGGCATTTGGCCCTAATAATAATAATATTTTTTATTATTTCAAGTCACTGAAGGCCTAAAATAATATATTAATATTTTTGACCAGGCTTGAGACAAGGCTGTATGATAAATAATAAATCATTTGATTTTTGCTAATGAAGAAAATAAAACTTCGCAGATTTCCTTTTAGACCAACGACAACAAATTATTTGTGTTTATTTTTGCATTAAAAATACTTTTTGTGAAGTGTTAATCAGAGAAATGGAAGGAAAGATTCGACGAAAATGCGAAAGTGATGGCTCTGGCTGTAAATGCAATTCTAGTTGTTATTAAAAATAAAATGATGTCTCCTTTCGGTAAAATGTCCTACTATATTAATATACTTTCCCTCCGTGTAAGGTAGCCGTGGGACGCTTGTATATACACACGCGGACAGTTTTTAGCTTTGATTTTGTATGCAACCAGTTATCTATATAATTGTTGATCGAAGGGTGGAGGTTATTTCCCTAGACAGTTACATCATATACAAAAATATATATAACCCTAAATTTTCATCCCTTCTACCACCAACCCCTATTTTTTTATGGCAGTACAAAATTGGCTGGGACAGCTCGTAATTATTTAAAAATTAGTTTTTTCTTCTTCGTTTTTTGTGTAAGTATGTGTCTGAAAGACTGGTTAAACTATTTTTGCCTGCTGTCGAAGTTTTATCCATATGTTGAAGATATCACACAGTCTACTGACTTATTAAATCAATCACTTTTAATAAGACGTAGATATGAATTACTTTTATGTGTTAATATTTTTGTAGGTGTCACTTCTACCGCATTTGAATAGCACTTGTCCGTTTTTATATGATACTCGGTCACTTATTTAGTATTAGAAATGAAATGACATAATGGCTCAATTACATTTGATCGTTTGCCGTATTCGGGTGCACGAAAGGCATTACTCGAATTCGGGCACCCGAAGCAATATTATTAATATACTGGCTGGAAAATGGTGTAGGGTAAACAGAACTGCCAGAATACGACTCGACTCCGTTCATTCACACTTAGTTGTTTATCCGAATTCCATCGGCACTCATATTCGTGCTAAAGCCCAAATGTAATCGCGCCATTAAGATGCGATGGACGCGAATCATTACGTGTAACGATGTCTAACAAATTCATAATAGTAATTAGAATAATAGCACTCATCTCACATCGTCCGTCTAAACTTTGGTATTACTTTGTTCCCCGGGAAACCTTTTAGTAGGATTAAACAAAGGATAGTTTTGTCCAACTCTCTATATTAATATAGTGTTATTATGATCTACTTGTGCACTACATTTGACCAATATTATGATCAAGTTACTAAAAATCTATCTGTACCTCTTCTTTTAACTCGGTGCATTTATTTAGTACCTGGATAAACTTTTGGTATCGTAGGTATATTACCTTTGTGTTTATTTTGATTCAAGTTATTTCTGATGTTGCGAATGGCTTTTCTTTAATTTACTCGGTAGACTTTAATCCCAGAGTTGAAACGTTGGCCCGTAATCACGGAAACCCCATAGAATAACACGGAAGGGCTTAGCCTTAGCGACATAATACCATTCAAATAATTCTGCCATTTAAAAAAAAAACAAATAAAAGCTAGCACTGTGGCCACTTTACTGCCAGTCGTGATCGTGGCTGCAAACTTGGCCACAGCCCAACCGTAGCTTCTGCGGCCAAGGTCGGAACACAACTGGCCATGGTCGTGGCCATCTAGGACATAGTGGGTACTTACCATCATGAAATGCTCAATCTAGTTTGCCACTCTTTTAACAGAAAAAAAATAACAAAGAGCACTTTTTATGAAAATGTCCTCATGTAACAGAATGTTCTTGCTCCTTCTCTGACCGCCATTTCCAATAAAAACATCGACATTAGACCGATTACAGAGCCGGTACACATTATTTGTGAGGTGGGTCATTGTTAAAAGCAAAAAGCAAAGTGATGATTCAAGAACACGCCCCACACATTGACTAGGGCTGACACATTGTGTAACTAGCTATAAAATTATAATTATTTATTGCACATTAATTGTCTTTAAAATAAAGTGAAATAAATACGATATATGATGGTTTCATTTGTGATTTATGTTATATTAAATATTTTCGAGATAATTACTAGAAATCTTTGCTTATTGTTAAAGTCGCGATCAAAAATTTAGGCCCAAAAAAAAATATGTATTAGCATACGTGAAAATATTGTCATCTCAAAAACCAAAACAGTCCATAAATTGTATTATTCAAAAATTTAACTTTTTTATGATCCAACAATACTTTCCAATATAGTTTCTGTATAATCAAGAAATGTCTGTGAATGAATTCTGAAATTAAAACTTAAATGCTTGTAGGAAAAAAAAATACTTAGAACTGATATTTTTCTGAAATAACAAACAATATGCTTATACAAATACCTAATACTCGGAACTGACACTACAGCCTATACATACCAAATATTCTACAGAAATAATCTGTTATTCTACGGCCACACTGTTCCACTATCGTGGAGATTTTTTGTTTTCACGACAAGTTGCGTCAAGCAATAGTCACTTCTGCGAACACGGTCAGAAATATGACTATTCCTTGCCTCGGCCTGTCATGATAATGCAACAACGTGACAGTACCATAACAGATTATTTCTGGGAATATTTAAAACTTTTTTTCCTGAAAATCCTTGTTTGCAGGCAACCCTTGGTCCTAATGACGGGTCCGTTACACCCACACCCCGGGAGCGTTGGGCCCAAGTGCTGGCATTTTCATCTTAAGCACAAGAGCATCATCTTAATACAGGAAGTTTTTCTGCTGTCATGATGTTCGAATTCATTTACATATGCTCGATGGATGTGAATACGTACGGGCTGTCGTGAAAATGTCGCAAAGATTTCACAAAATATCACTTTTTTTATATTTTAAATCAGATGAAAAAGATCAGAATTTTAAATGCGGAGATTAAGTATCATTCGTATAAATTATTATCTGGAGCTTTGAAAGGTTTTGGTTTTAGATGCATTTATTACTGTGTACATAAAACGATATAATATTATAATTAAAGTAAAAGTTTGTGTGTTTGTTAATCAATAACGCAAAAACAGCTGAAGGGATTTGTATTAGTTTTTGCATACACAGTTTAATACCTGGATTTAGACAAAGAATACTTTTATCCGGGCCCGAGAAATTATTAGGTTCCTAAGGGGCTCTCAACAAACTAAAGGTAACGCAGACAAAGATGCTCATCTATTATACATTTTCTTTTAATGCATATAGCGGTTGGACAATAAACAAATTATGTAAGCGAAACATTTATCAATTCCAATTTAGAATTATTGCTATCACTGTAATGAAAACTTATCACAGCTAGCTAGCTCCATATGTTTTGTGCTCTTAGCTATAAACAGGAATGGAGCTACCCTTAGTGTTAAGACTGAACACAAGAAATGCATTACTCACCAAGCACGTACGTGCTAATGTGCACCCAAGGGAGTGTTTCAAGCAGATAAACAGACTAATAAATGTAACTCTTACATCATTGGTTCAGGATTTTGTTTACTAAAGTGTAACCCACGAAAGAATGCAATCCTGTCAGTTTCCTATGGTGACAGAATTATAGGTTGCGCAGATGCGGTATTTTTTGGCCACCAACAAAAGCGCCGCGTACGGAAATTCCCCCGAACAACCGAGGCCATCGTGATACCGCACAGGACAATGGCACAATACATACAAAAGCAGTAGCGTAACTCAGCCGTTTTCTTGAAATAAATACCTACGACTGAGCGAAGCGCTAGTTTTTGTACCTACAGAATTTACGCCGCCATTATCAAATATTTTATATTAGTGCCGAGTACTATTGCAACGTTACGGAATCGAAGCGGAGGCAGACGGCGCGGGCAGCACGGCGCAGCCATGGTAATAATATCCTACAGTATTCTATCTTCATATAAACGGTCGGAAAGCGAGTCATACCTACGCCATTCGAGTTCGAGGGGCTCTCGGCGGTCACCCAGTCGCGAATGCGCCGCCGCGCCGCAACGACGACCGAACGGTCTGAATTGTTTTTTATGCAGTTAGCCGTGCTTAAACGTGCGTTTTGTATTGTAAATATTTGATTTAATTAAGTAGATACCTACATAATTTAGTATGGAAAAGAACAAACGACGATCAATATCGTACAACAGCACATTTGCTGTTTTTGGTTGCTTGAACACTTCAATAACACAACCAGAGATATAATTTTTTAAATTACCTGAAATATTGGAAAGGTGTCTTACCTTTATAGAATATTTTTTATATACCTATCTACTAGTACGTAATTTGTTTCTAATATTTAGGTATTTCGGTTTTTCCATCGGGCAAAATATCTGGAATAATATATAAATAAGTGGTAAGGATGAAAAAAGAGACAAACGAGTAATCTACCTACACTCGCGTTAAAAACAAAACTACATAAAATACTGTAGGCGGGCGGCCCTACCGCGTGCTAACGCAGCGCTCGGCCGTAGGCATTTATTTTCAAGGACAGGGCGGAGTCACAATACTGTATAGATAATATTATCGTGGCGCAGCTAACTTAACACGGCCAACGACCAGTCTCGGCGGCGCGTGACGCGGCACTGCGTAGATTTGTCTTGCCAAGATTGGTTAGCGGCCGTGTAAATGACGTTTGTCTGTGTGCGTGCGTCGATTCAGGCGTTAGTATGAAGTCAAAGTACTGCAATTGTATGTATTGTGACAATGGTGCGCGGGAGTGCCCGAAAAACTGGAACTCATGTGACTAGGCGTAGCAATGCACACAGCGGACTAGAGTCCGCGTTGCGTACTCGATCGAATCACGGAGCGCATTTTGTACCGTAGTCCGTATGTCACAGTATATAGAGCGTATTCTTGTAGCATTTCATCAGCGGAGTTGCGCCATATTATTTTTGAAGATGTTGTTGCTCTTCATCGATCTATATGTACATCTTCAATTGATGGTTCCTTTTATTAAAAAAGCCGTCAATCGAGAACATCGGTAGACCGAAAAGGAGAAAAAAGTACGGGGGTGTCCCTGAAAAAAGTTGAACTCATTTGACTAGGCGCAGCAACGCATACAGCTAACTTTTTTTTTATAGATAGGTCCGACTTTAGTCCGCGTTCCGCGCTCGATCCGATCTAAACAATTGGACCTAGGATTCACTTTTAAAACGTCTTCTCTTTTCTTCAACTTCATGTTAATTAAAACACAACGTAATCTGAGAATATTTACTTCCATAGCGTGCGATTTTCAAATTAAATGTTCGCACATCGTGTGCGTTGAGTGCATGGCAAGTGCTCGGCGGACATTTTCGCCCTAATCGAACAAAAATTAGCTCTTTAAAGTTCAATATTTCGCAAACGGATACCTAAATCGAAAAATAGTCTTAGGAAACCCGAGATAATTTTATAGGATCTATTCAACCCCACACGATGGGATAGACGATCAAAAATAAAATCCAGTCGGGAAACCACACAATCCAGGTTTCAGACCCCTGGATAGCGAAAGGTTCGAATGCAGTCGGAAATCTTGACCGAGAAGAATTCTTTCTAGTAAAATTTTCTTTAGATTTAAACATCTAGCAGTTACGTGCTTAAAATATAATAATGACAATATGAGCTTTATTAGTAGAAGGTAAGACTGATCTCGAATGTACCTTGTAGTCTATATTTATAAAGCTCCTGTATTATAGTCAGAAAATTGCTTAAGTATTCAGGATTTCACAAAACAATATTCTAAATAACCAGAGATGTTTCCTAAGTAAATTTGGGATGCCCTAAATGTTGTTTAATAATTTAGGTACCTTCAAGAAGTTTGTGGAAGTAGTAATTCAATCATTCTGTCGTTAGAGTACACCGGTCAGAAACCTTAAGTTTCCCATTAGTTTTCTAAGATACTTAGGTTTGACTTCATCTCGTCAACAAAGCTGTGGCAAATTATAAAGTTGTGCTTATATGTGTTTTATATAGCCAAAAAACTGTGTACTATGCAGGGCTTGTTTACCGGTTAATTTTCGAACCTAAATCAGTGTCAAGTACATTAAGAGCGTTTTATTAAGGTTTAGCTCTACCCTTATCTTAAAATAACCGGTTTTCCTAAAAAGCAAAATCAAATATGTTTTGAATCAATTTAGCGGTTTTTAAAAGGTTTCATTTCGCTCTTACTGACGGCTGAAATAAATACACAACTACAAAATGAATAACTTGACTCACTAGACGCTAACAAACGTGTCAATAAATGCATCAATCTCTGAGCATTAACAAATTGTGACTTGATTAGTTCAAACAAAACAAACTTCAAGCGATGTCGACGCGTGCATGTGTCGCTCATGATTAAACCGGTTTATTAAGGTTTTAGGTACCGCTTTCATTTCGGACGCGCTCCAAACGAAACCTTTACTAAAAACCGGTATTAACCTTTATTTACCGGTATTTTTGAAACCGGTTTCAAGCCCTGGTACTATGTATGTGTGAATACATTGTCACCAGCAGTGTTCCCGGACCAATACGACCAGAAAACCTTCAAAAACAGAGAGTACTCCTTCCTTATAGGCCGGCATCGCATTTGTGATACTCCTGGTATTGCAGGTGTCTATGGGTAAATGTGATCACTTACCATCTCAAGTGAACCGTCAGCTAGTATTCCCCCTATAATATAAGAAAGAAAACAATTTAACGGACGTCCTCATTAGAACTTTTATCATCATCTGCCTATTAATGTCCCCATTGATGGGACACAGGCCTTCTCTATGGAGGGAATAGGGATATTGATCCACGAGTCACCACGCGGGCGAAGTGCAGACTAGGGGTGCTAAAAACTGTATCATACCTTCCGAAGCAGGAAGCAGATTGAGATAATAATTTTTTGGTAGCCCATCTGTGACCAATCATTTCAAAAGTTGATTATCTTCCACAACCGTAGACTGAACGCGCTAAATACTTGCGCCATAGAGCTAAGCATAGCTTCATACTTACTTACTACATTTTTGGTAATCACAACTTTTACAACTTGTCTACAATCTACATTATTCGATCCCTCGTTAATTTCACTTTTGTTACATTACGTGCGATAATTTCAAATCCTTCCTTCCTTCAAATTCAAGTGGCAATAAGATAAGTAATATTAAACGTACTTCAAAGAGAAATTACAGCGAGCTATCGCTAACGAAACCACCAAATGAGCGGTAAAGCTCTTAATAAATGCTCCGAGTCGAAGAACTTTTCAACTTAAGAAAATATTTTTTTCGAACAACAATTAGGTGCGTCCAAAAGGTCAGTAGGCGGGAACAAAAAGTAATTTGTTATTCAATTAATCGGCCGCTTCGAAGTTGAAAAAGAACCGCGTTATTTCGCGCAATTTTCTACAGAATTTGAACTGGAAACAATCGTTTGAGTAACCTTCTTGGACAAATGGCTAGTCTTTAGACGTCTAGGGAATGGCACAACAGGAATTCGTGTCTGCAAATTAAGTTGAATAAAGTTAATGTGCCTGCATAACAAAGAAACTATAATATATGCTCCACTTTAAATATAAACAGAACAAAAGAAACGGATTTTGTAGCAGGTTGAAGTAATAGTAAAAAAACTAGGTATTATAAAAAAATATTGCGTGGTTTTAAAAAAAATCTCTTTAGAAACTTCATAAATCAGGAATTTAAAATATTCTGCCTTTGGCTTGGAAACGAACCCGGGCCGCCCGTGCAGCAGGCGAGCTTTCTACCATTGAACCACTAATTCTTGTTGTTGATAAAAGGTCTGAATTTTTTCACAAATTATATATAATAAGACATGCTAAAGATGCACGAAAAAATGTGTGGAAATAAAATAAAAGTTTCACTTTAGACCAGCGTATTTAATTAATCCAAACTTCAGTCATGTCTATTTTCGAAGTGATAACATAATATTATAAATCGATGAACACCAGCTGCACGCACCAAAAATAGTGACTTCATGTCACGTTATGTGACATCATGTCACGAGTAACAATTTCAACGTTCCGCGGTGTGTGTGAGGTGAGGTCGAGAGACACCCTCATAAGCCTCCTCCCTGAAAACCCACCCTGCCCCTACCCCTCGAAGAGTACCTCACCCCAGTGAAACCTAACTCGGGGTAGATGCATGCTTGGGTTATAAGCCGAAATAAAAGCCCCACAAAACTGCCTCGAAGAAAACAGCGAACGACACGTTATCACGTAAAATTATCGTCCGTAACCGACTTTACAGATTTTTTTTTACTAAATTTTGTGTTGTTAGCAGGCATTGATTAGAACGCGAAATTCTAAATCAAATTGACGATTTAAAGCGGCTATAAATTAATGCATTATCATGTTCAAAGAATCCGTTACTTACTAAGGTGAAAATTACTTAAAAAAGCACTTTAACCTTTCTCTTTTATAAATTTTTGTTCAGTTTTTGTTAAGTGTGCGAAATTAAAATTCAACCCGACGTTTTGAAGTGGGTGCAAATGTCACTTTTAAAGATTCCGTTCCATACGGTAGGTGAAGCAAAAAAAGCATTTTTAAAACCACTACAAGAGCTTCGCACTTTAGTAAAAGTAAAATATAAATTAGAAAAATTGCTGCCCATGTAAATCATTTATTAAATTACTTCCACTAGTAGCAGCATTGTTGAAAAATGACTTATTCAGAAGCATTGTTGAGAAAATAAAAAAGGGAAGCGCATGTAAGGTCACAACATTTCATTTCATTATTATGTTTGAAGGTGCTTCGATCAAGGTTCGATACTCTTTGTGAATGCAAGTTACATCAAGGAAATTGGATTTGTACCATTCCCTTAACAATATACCGTTTATAAAATGACAACGGGAAAGGACATTTCGAAGGAGCTCTCCTCGATATAACCTTCACATGCGGAAAATTTTCCCTCGTGGTTTCATTGAACATTATGTAAGATTTGTTATAATTAGAATTAATGTCAGTGGTTTGTAATTGTGGAAGTTAAGCGACTTCAATGACCGGTCATTGCAAGGGTAATCAAATTAATTCGAGCTCTTCCGTGTTTCGGAAGGCACGTTAAGCCATGGATCCCGGTCACATCTGCAGTCGTTGGCACCCACAAATTTTCCGACATCCAAGCGAACGAAGTACGGTACAGTTATAATAGTATATTCTTCGAAAGAAGTTTAAATAGGTTGTATTTCGACCAACAACAGGGGGTCACTAAAAATAATAAATTTTCATTACATATCAGATCTCTTTGCAGAAAAAAAAGTTGACGTATTGAGTTACGGAACGATATGAAGCGTGTTCACACTCGAACTGTCGCAGATTCGAGTGTGCGAGCGCTCATAGCAAAATAGACGTACAGGTCGCGTTACGTAACTCTAGCGCTGAAAAAAACGCGGAGGGTATAGCTGCGCATGGGTACGACTGGAGAGCCAATCGGCGCAACGCACATTCACCCGCGCACCTCGTTTGCCCCCAAGACATCTTAATTTTTACTTCTGCTCAATAAAGGTCAGCGCTAAAATTTCGTGCCGCGACTTATAAGTTGGCTGCAACGACTAGTCATGCTGGCCCGGTGTACGGCCAAGAGCGCGACGTTCATATAGTTCCTTTAATTGCGGTCTTTGCGGCCACTGGTTGTAGTCATCTGACTGCGCGAGGTACCTAACCTAACTTCTAGAGCACGGAACAGCGTTTTTGGTCACCCATCCAATGACCGAAAGCGCTAATCACTGCTCCATCGAGCTCCCTATTAAAATTATTTTTACTTGAATTGGTCTCTTACCCCCTTTTCCACTCCATGTTTGGTCTCTGTCCATCGAATGACAAATGGTAATAGAGTGATATTTTTTTTTTATTTAAACAATAATACACACAATACACAATTAAAAGGTTAACGTCGGCAGCTGCAGTAGTACAAAACTGTGGTACAGCTGCCTGCGTCTTCCATCTGCGGGGAAAACAAATACAAGCAAAGAAAGCATTAATTAACAATATATAGATATATATATATATATATATAAACAAAATCAAATTGAAAATCAAAGTTCAAAGTTGTCACAATCACCCACGACATCAAAATCGGGTCATTAAAAAACAATTTACACGGAGCGCATAATTTCTTCAGTCTCATCAAAGTTCAGAAGCAACAGCCAGGCTTTAAGTTTCACCTTGCATTCGTGGAGAGGTAGCGGTTAAATTTTTAAGGCTTTGTTTACTGCATTATACAGATAACAGCTTATAATGCAGTAATGTCGTTTCGCAAAACTAGTTCTATGGGGCACCATTGGGAAAACCCTCCTTTTGTTGCGTTTGACTGGAATGTGTTTCAAACTTTTATGTCTGCGCAGGACGCTACTCAATATAAACAGTCGTCTCACTGACAAAACAGGACATCCACAGTAGAGAAGTGAGGTACCTACGTAGTTTTCCCAGCATCACTTTTATAATGGCCCTTTGAGCTCTCTCTAACGGAAGCAGTGAACTAATACCAACCTCACCCCAGCACAAATATAGTATTGAAGTAATGATTGAACTACAGCAAAATAAACACACAACAAAATATCGCGGTCTGCTGAAGATCGAAGCTTACGGAAAATAGCTCAGTCGAATGTTGGATATTGGATTTAATATAGATGACAACACCGTCCTTTTGATTTCGGTAATTTGAAGCATATGACGAATATTTTTTTAAATGTAGTAAAACAGAGGATTTACTTTTCTTTTTACTTTCTTTTAACCAGCATTCCGTCAGGATAATAATGTCACATTGGTAGCCAAGCCTATGTAATAAAACCTCTAGCGAATTTCAGTTACAGCCAATACTTCGAATATTAGTATGGAATATAGTGATATATTTACAAGTCTGATTACAGAAACTCGTGAGAGACTCGGGGCTACATAAAGCTGCTTCAGAAATACTGACAGAGTCTATTTCATCGGAAATATTAGTGAGGGGGGAGAATTTTGTGACTGTTACTACTCAACTGTGCTACCGAAGGCGCAACTTACATTGAACAACTAATTTTCGAGATAAGAGCAAATTGTAAACTGATTCTGACAATCAATACGAAAAACAAATTAAAATAAGTGAAATATAATAATAAGAGTGCATTAAATTTCTCGTAAAATATACAAATTAAAATATAAAAAAATGGGTGCGTGTACTTAAGTAGGCGCGTGAGAAGTTATCCTTCTTTGGCATCGTTTAAAATTAGTTTTTAATTGCATGCAAATAATTAATTACAATAAATTAATAAAATGTCTGGAAAAGGACACAGTCAATAAAGTTCAGTTTTAATTTGAAAAAATAAATAAATAATCAAAATATTCAATTAAAATCGCTACTGAATATAATTTATTAGAACATATGTGATTTGCACTTGTATGAAACTCAAACACGTATTCCGAATATACAAACTAGAAACATGTGGATAAATATTATAAATATGAATACCTATAACTGTTACTTTATTACAAAAAATAAAGATGTGATTTTTGGTTCTACTACACCAATGGTCAAGAGATGGCGCTGTAGTCTCCTGAATCGCGCTTTGGTTCCGTTGTTCCAGATTAATAAATACTTTTGATATTATAAATATGAATACCTATAACTGTTACTTTATTACAAAAAATAAAGATGTGGTTTTGGTTCTACTACACCAATGGTCAAGAGATGGCGCTGTAGTCTCCTGAATCGCGCTTTAGTTCCGTTGTTCCAGATTAATAAATACTTTTGATAGGCCTTCACAATGTAGTCGTTAGCACCCACTAAATAGAGATTCTATTTCTATTTTGTTGGTAGATTTTCTTAATGTGCGGTAAACACAAAAGTAACGCATGAAGTTGGTCGCTAAAGCGACCAACTTCATGCTGTTAAAATTTTGTGTTACAGTGATGCGCGCGCATCTTAAACTTTCACTCTCATCATTTTTTCATAACGCGCCTAAAGAAGTATAACTTCAACAAAACATGGCTGAACTAGTCAAAGCTTATTCTTCTTTTAATGAGCTGGTAAGCGAGTAGCTTGGATAAGCAACCAGTGAAGTTTCATATAGCTTAATCCTAAAGATCTTTTCGACGACGTAAATAGAAAGTACCATATTTTAATGTGAAAATTTAAAGAAAAACCCCTTTTTTACAAACTTAAGATCCTACGATTTCATTGTTCCAAAACCGACTTCCTCCTCATCCTTCTTCAAAAAGGCATCTTCCGAAAGTGTTCTTCCGAGAGAGAATTCCGCAAATTACTGTAGGTCCTACCACCCGGTTTGAAATTGGTTCAGTATAAATTATACACAAAATCGGTTTAGATTCCATTAATGTTTGCCTTTTAATATTCAAATGTAAATAAAGCTTATCTTAATTACATCGGAATGCAAATTTAACCGAACATAAATTTCATTGTGAAATTCATAATACTTGGCAAACATAGCTTTATAAAGTGGCGAAGTATTTCGAATCAATAGGTTCGCCAGAGCTTACATTATAAGATAAGGGCAAACTAAGGGACACCAATTAATATTAATGACTTAAAGCAACTCTCAAGAGTATTTATCGATTGCTAATTCAAAAAGGTGACAGACCAGCAATATCTAACCTTATGCGACTAACGTGGTAGTCCAACAGACACCGCAAAATATAGAAATCTGTTTATTACGGTTATTTTTCAAAGGAGATTGCTCAGCTTCCATACATGTTTGGCCTAAAGACCAATAATCATGAAAAATTATTTCCTAGATTCGAAATTATATATAAATTACTGTAGAAACGAATATTATTGACGGACACCCCAGAGAACTTCTATAAACCATATACACTGAATGATTTTGAGGTTATATTTTCAAATAGGTAAGAATTTTTAAACTCTCGTTAACCAAAGAAAGCTAAGAGATTTAAGTTATACAGCCATAACTTCAGTAGCTTTAATAGTTTTGTTATGTTTATATTATAACCATATTTTAGATTTTTAGTGTATAATACCTATAATGTGTTTATGGAGGTGTTTGGCGAAAAATGGATGACAAAAGACTTTATGATGTCACCTACCATCTAATTGTCTTAGCATATTTGCATGAAGTGAAAATGATAATATAGTTGTGGATATTAATACCACAATGTAATAAAAATAGATGTTTTATTTTATCGATCTTTACAAAATAGATTTATTTTGATGTTATAAGTATAAACAATTTCGATCATTCTTTGGCTGAATGTTCCTACAATAATTCGTATGTTTTCCAAACCGGTAAAATTAAAAGTCCTTTTTAAAATGAATATATTATACAAAGGTGTCCGTTAAAATCTAGTGACTGTTTAATAAAGTATAATTTACGCCAAGAATTACCGTATATGTCAATATTTTTTGTACATTTGGGCCACTTTGACCAATCTTCTTTGAGCTTCGCCGCTCTTAGTACCTTCCTGTAGTGAGCTTGTGCATAGCTCGGTGTCCACGAGACTACCGCATCATGGTTTAAGGTAAGTGTCTATTAGACTATCACCACAGTGAAATGGTTGTGATATTTTCATAGTGTCTCCTAAACAACCACATCAGTTTTTCCTCTCCTCACATTCAAGAAATAGATGATAATACAGGGAAACCGGCTATGATTGCAGATTTTATAATATATGATTATTCATACAAAAGGTAAAATAAGAAATGCTCGATTTTCTCATCGTTGGTCTATGAAAATCTTTCAAAGGTAGACAGACTGCTATGCTGGACATAGCAGGCATAAATTTTAATAGGTGTATTTTTTTTATAAAAAGAAGTGGTTGCTGATATTAACGCCTAGTACTTATACAATGAAAGATTGTCAAATGAACACATTACTATCACTAGCCTTACCCAATAAGTTACTTCCCCTCTCCACCACCAGAAGTTCAGGCCTGTCCCACCAAGTGGCAAAACTATGTTCTATTTGTCCAAAAATAAAATAAAAAGACAAACTAAATACTGATGCTGTAAGTGTTCAAGGCAATTTGCCTTCAGTTCTTCTGGCTACTATGTAATAAAATTTACAAAAAATACTGTAATTTTGAAACTGTTAAACTTTGGAGTCAACCAATGAACATATGTCATGTTAACTGAATTGATTAATGCTTTTGCAAATTTCTTAAAATATCCAAATAGATATTGTCTTATTTTTTAATCAATTAATGTTTCAGTAACTTTTTTATAGACTGATTTGTGTGAAGTCAACGTTCACTGTTTAATTTTGAAAATACAAATTGTTTTGTTTATTTAACATAAAAAATAAGCTAAAAATTCTAATTAATAACCATAAAAGTGCTGCATATCTTAATTATTTAAAAATATTTGCTATTGGAATGGTGTCTCATGGACTACCACGTCAGTAGAATTGTAAAAATTCAACCACGTCAGTCGCAGAAGGTAAATCAGCTTTAAAAATAACAAAAAAAAACAGGATTTTGAATTTAGTATGTTGAGGAGAATTATTGACCTTAACGAAAGCTCCTAATCTGCTTTATAATACTGCTGAAATCAAAGCATCCGGTGACAATAACAACAAATATGTTTTGTGTATAAAAAAAATACTGTTCCGCTCCCAATAATGCCAGCCGTTCGATAAATAACAATTTCGAAGTTTCTCCATAGGAAAAGTTTTAGCGATACATGATCGTACAATCTTGGCGGTTTGGAGAATGCCTATTTCTGAATTTGCGTATGAAATATATCGGTGGAGATAAAACAAAAAGCGGGGCAAAATTTGCAAGGCGAGACTTATTGGCAATATCCTGATCTAGAAAGTATAATCGATGTTTACTGAATAGCGAGTATTGTTGTCCGAGAGAGAAAAAAGAACTTATGAACAAAAAATCCGGTTAATTATAGATTAAACGTTTTGTACTCGTTAAATAATAAAAAATGGTGTGGTTTTATGAAACCAAAATGCATGTGTCACCTTTTAAAGTGTTTTACGTCGTCTCAAAACTTTTAGTCAAAGTTGATGTTACCTGACTTATGAATCATAAAAAATAACTAATCCGCCGGCTGGAAATCAAAAGCCAACCGTCCGCGTGGTAGGTCAGCTTCCTATAAGTCCTGATTTTTTCAAATAACAATATAAAATGTAATGCGACATTCTAAAGATGAACGGAAACATCTGTGGCGATGTAATAAAAGCCATAACCACGGACCTTGACACCGTATGTACTTACTCAAATTTTATGGAAATTGAGCGTTTAAGTACTCATGGGCCCCGGTCACCTATTTTTATTATATTATTTTTACAACTTAATATGACATAAGGATTTTTTTAACATTACAGTTCACGTCTGGTATCAACATCAGTGACAAGAAAAAAATAAATTAGCGTAAAAGTATGACTATGGGACTGCCTTTTGGCATGCGAAATACATATACTTACGTTATCTATTTCGATCCATGTCTGTGGTAAAGACTGACCAAGACCCATTTAGGAGTTCTACTAACAACTGCAGATGCAGCCAGGAACTACGGCTTAATGTATTCCGAAGCACGGGGGAGCTCAAGACAGTAAATATTTCTCAGTACGAGGTCTTCCACTGTAGATTTGCGATTGTGAACCCACGATGGCGCAGCTTTTCGATTTTCATAAACAGCAGAGACTAAGCATACGGAATTGAAGTTTGTTCATATTGCATAGTATTGAGCGGAAATACGAAAAGATACCACATGTGTCCGATGTGTATTTAGAGCAAAGAATTTATATTTTGAGTTTGTGGGATGCATAATACTACAGCTGCACAGGAGTAAGGAAGGCACAGAGACAATGCTTAATACAACTGCGCATCTATGAGTGAGCACTGGTGGACCAGTACTCACCGTCACCAATGTACTCCAGTACGTGGAGAAACGTTACTACACTTCTGGACACATCTATTGGCCCACCTTAGAGTTTAGGTTTAGATGGCCCCTACCGAAATATGATTGCTAGATTGAACAAAAACTGTTGATGCAGTTTTAAACCTGATACATTTTACCATCTTTTTCGATCGTATTGTTTTAAATTTGAATTCAGAATACTAAGCCTAACAAGTCGGATATGCGCCTTGTTAAAGGCAATTGATTTTTGAATAAAAAACATGTTTTATCAAATAAAGGTTTAATTTAATAACGCGTGTTGCCTCCATGGACATCTACCACAGCTCTCATACGATTAGGCATAGAGTTTATCAACCGCTCTATGAAATTTTGAGGGATCATCTCCCATTCCTCTTCTATGGCAGTTTTCAACTCCTGCATCGTCTGGGCAACTGGCTGACGGGCCCTAACACGTCTTTTTAGCTCGTCCCAAATGTGCTCAAAGGGGTTCATGTCTGGGCTTCTGGCTGGCCAGTCTATAACTGTGATGTTCACATACCGAAGATATTCCCTGACGATGCCGGCCGCATGGGCTCTTGCATTATCATGCATAAAAAGGAAATTTGGGCCCACATAGTCCGCGTATGGTATCACGTGAGGTTCTAAGCACTCACGAATGTACCTTTCAGCATTTAATGTTGGCAGCCGTGGTCCTGTAACAACCTCAAGTTGAGTTTTGCCGCTCGCGGATATACCGCCCCAGACTGTCCATGAGCCACCGCCATAAGCAACCCTCTCTTCAAAGCAGCATTGTGCGAAACGCTCTCCCTTACGTCGGTAGACCTTCTTCCTTCCATCATTGCCATGTAACACAATTTTAGACTCATCAGAAAAGAGTACACGGCTCCAATCTTGCTTTGTCCAATTTAAATGACTGCGTGCGAAATGAAGGCGGGCTGTTCGGTGGGCTCGCGTTAGTTTGGGCCCATTAGCTGGCTTGTGTGGTACCATATCGCGTTCTTTTAACCTTCTCCGAACAGTTCGAGCGCTCACAGATACTCCGTGGAAGTCGCGAATTTGTTTTTGTATCTCAATGGAGGTAAGGTTCTCAAGCTGGTCGTCACGATGAATCGATCCTGCCTTTCAGTTGTGACCCGAGATCGTGGTCTTCCTTGGCGACGAACAAAGCCGCCAGTCTCTAGGTACCTCCGATAAACATTTCGGAGCGCAGATCGACTTAAATTAAATTGAGCACTCACGTTTCTTTGGCTGTGTCCGGCCTGAATAAGTGCCACAGCATGGGCGGCGACTTCAGGTGAAGTATCCATAGATTATTGATAGAACCTCACCTTAATGTTAAGAAAAAGTAATGTTTGTTGCAAAACCAAAGATATCAATCACTTTTTCAAGAATTAAATCCAAGTAAACCAATAAAACCAAGTTTTCTTAGTATTCGATTGTTTAATATCAACAAACAGGCTCCAAATTGTCTTTTGTTTCTTTCAATTCTGTGTTCGAAATTCAAAAAAAAACTATTGAATGAAATTGTGAATGTGCCAGGTTCAAAACTGCATAAAAACTTTTTGCTCGACCTAATATAAAATTTTAGCTAGGACCAAACGAAACTGAAAATACGAGGTGGGCCAATAGATGTGTCCAGAAGTGTATATGACCTGATGGCATCCTGGAAATTGTGCTCAAAAAATGTGCAGCGCAATTATCTACCGTTCTCACACGCTTGTACTCACTCTCGTACTCTTTGCCCACTACCCAGAGGACTACTCTCTGATTTATCGTCAATTTTGCATTAGACCAAAACGATAGACAGGTGATCTTCTGGCATATCTGGGGTAAGGCTATCGACGAGCAGCTAAAGATAGCGCTAAAGCTTTCGACAGGGTCTGGCACAGAAGCCTTCTCTCCAAGGTTCCGGCTTACGTCCTGTCTGTTGAATTCTATTCCAGGGTAGCTGACTTCCTGCATGCACATAGAATTCGTGCCCTTACGGATGGTAAAAGTTCGTGCTTCATGTCAGTGAATGCCGGCGTACCTCTTATATCCTACACGTTTTCTCCTACATTTAATGATTTAATTCCTCTTGGGAATATTCATTGCAGACGGTAGTATAGTGCATGCGGAATATTTAGGGCACGAAACGACTGGACGGATAGTCGTCAAGGAGAATCAGGAGAACGTTATCAATCAGGTTTTAAAGTGATCAGGCGTTAATTGAATCATAGTACGTAGCGTGGTACATCTGTATTGAGTAGGTTTATGACTTCCACCCCCGGCGTATCTCTTATCTATTAGACAAGTCCGTCCGTCAGTCTGTGGTGCTGTTTCAACGGCCAAACCGTAAGAGATAGATAAAGAGAATATTTAAGTTATAAGTTAAGAATAGTCTGATAAGACTACAAACCGGATTTGAGTAACGTAGCACTTCCGGTTTTCGAGAAATCACGAATTTCAAACGAAACCACACAAAATCTCCGAAGTTCTCAATTAATTAAATACATGTATATATATTTGTTTCTTAGGTTTTCACGCACATCACTCATTAAATAAAACTAGTTTTATACATGTATATATATATAGATATATATATATATATATATATATATATATATATAAACACACATATATATACATTTTTTTTAATCAGATTTTGGTGAACATTTGGTTCACTGGTTTGCTAGTTAACATTATAATTATACTAGCAAACCAGTGAACCAAATGTTCACCAAAACCTGATTTCTCGAAAACCGGAAGTGCTACGTTACTCAAATCCGGTTTGTAGTCTTATCAGACTATTCTTAACTTATAACTTAAATATTCTCTTTATCTATCTCTTACGATTTGGCCGCTGAAACAGCACCACAGACAGACGGACGGACTTGTCTAATAGATAAGAGATTCATGCCGATTTGACGCTGATCGAATTACGCACGCTTAGTTACGCACACTGTAGTGACTGTATTAAGTTTGCCTGTGTGCCTTCTTTACTCATTTAATAATACAGCATATTGGTTTAATGCACACCATCCGAACGTGTTGAACGGATGTGGGAAGGCATATCTGCATTTGCAGTCCGGTCACGTCACAACGAACCGTGCTAAAGCTTCAATAGGTGCCACGGTTCTATAATAGAACATCTGTGACTGTGTCACCGGGAACACTGAAGATTTTCAATCGTATTTTCGCTGCAGTTTTCCAACACACATATTTTATTGATTTACAAAATTGCGTCAAAATAGTGAAAATATGCAAATAATCGAATTTCTTATATATTTTAGTAATAGGAGTAGCTTTTATTTATAAACTAGCAGTCGACCGGGAATTCATCCGCATTAACTTTAGTTTTTGAAAATCTCTCAGGAATCTGACACTTTTCCGGGATAAAAGTTATCTTATTTCTAAATCCAGGTCATTAACTATATTAACGGCAGCCCCCCACTTGTAGATCTGTCCTGCAAAGAGGCGGGGCGGCGGAGGGAGCTACACGGGCACGCCCAAGTAGTCCTCCGCAGCGGACGGGGGGCGGTACAGTGGGCACTAGCCCGAGTACTCAGCCCCCACGCGCGGGCCATCCTGCGCATGTCCGTGGGGTCCCCGCGATACCCAGGAAGACCACTGCCGTGGAGCCCCGGCTAAGCCGGGAGGCTGCTGGGTGCGGAGAATCCCTAAACGGGGATCCCACGGCTTCGCACTTAGCAGCTTAGAGGGTATTCGCAGGATTTTTTAGCGGATGGTACGCCGTTTAGCGTGCTCGTAAATGGCGCGGGTTACTTTCGGGGATAGCCCCATCGTGACTGTGACGTTTGCGAGTGCTGGGTGTGAGGTCCGTTCGGCGGCGTGCCTCTTAAAGGCGCCGTCGTCAGCGGATTTGACTGCGTCACCAAAAACAGGTCATAAACTATATGTGCACTATGTTTCATCTGAATCTGTTCAGTAGTTTTTGCGTGATTGGGTTACAAACAAACAAACTTTCATGTTTATAATATTAGCCACGCGGTATGTTATTACCTCACACAGCTTCCGGTGGCTAGCCGCGCCGCCTTCCGGTGGCGCCCACGCCCGTTTACCTTGGATAACATAAATTCGAGCTTTATCATTATTTAGATGCGTAGTTATTTTAAACTATGATATTTCTGAAGATATTTATTGAAATTCACTGAACAGAACAATTTGAACTGAGAACAATTTTGATCAAAATTATAATTTGTAAATTTTGATAAGAAATAATTATCATGTTTACAAAACTCCTTCGCAGATAATGCATTTCTTCAGAACAACTTTGAGCCCATATAAGGTTATCAGTCTTAAAAGATATTAATATGCTGTCGCGGATTTTTTAAGTACTTTTAAAGGAGAACAGTTTTTTCATACATGATTTTCGTGTAACTTTAACCGTTTACGCAGCGTACGCATTAACAGCTCTGAGAGGGAATACTTTCCCGCCTCGTAACGTATTCATTAATGCTTCTCTCCTATTAGTCTTATCATGATGTTATATAGCCTATCACCTTCCTCAATAAATGGGCTATCTATCACAAACATTTTTTTTTATTTTGAAACTATAGTTCCTTAGACTAGCGCGATCAAACAAACTCTTCAGCTGTATTTTTTTTTATATAGATCTGACAAATGACTCCACCCCACCAGGGACCCTATTCCCCTAAGGGAAATGCTTTGGAAAACACTATCGCTTACGATTTCATTTTGTTATTTCTAGACGCCTGAGGTTTTCAAATTCCTCGCGCTCTTTATTTTTCTTTTGCATTGATAATAACAATATTAAAAAAAATGAGCGTGAGGTATTTGAAAACCTTCGGCGGTCAGAAATAACAAAATGAAATCGAAAGCGTTAGCATTTTCCAAAGCTTTTCCGTTAGGCGAATGGCCCCCTGAGCTGCTACAGCAGTTCTACCTGCCACACCAGCCATCCTCACCCTGCCGGCCTGCAAGTTGCTACTTCACGCCTCTTTTAAAGGATCCCAAGTTGTAAGAGGGAGGGAACACGTGAGCAGGCAGAGCATTCCATTTACGGATAGTGCGACAAAGAAATGAGTCGTAAAATTTCTTTGTACGCGGTCGATTTGTGGCCGTATAATATTTCAGTATAGATAAATCTTTCTAATGGCATTTAATTAAAATGATCTTTTAGCCCTGCCGTACTATTCTGTACGGTAGGACTGAAAGATTAACAAACGTCCTTTTAACCGCGAAATCCACGTGTGATTTGAAATTAGAATACAAAGGATATTGCTCAGCTTCTATACATGTTTGGCCTAAAGACCAATAATCATGAAAAATTGTTTCCTAGATTCTAAATTATATATAAATTACTGTAGAAACGAATATTATTGACGGACACCCCTGAGAACTTCTATAAAACATATACACTGAATAATTTTGAGGTTATGTTTGCAAATAGGTACATAGGTATAAAAATAATATAAAACAAATAAGTTATATAGAAAACTAGGGAAATCAAACCAAGTACCGAAATTATGTATTAGATTCAGTTATATAAAGCAGTTAGATTAATAGATTGCCTGTTTTTAAAGTTAATGCATAAGAGTAACTTTTAAAATCAGGTATCGTCTATGCATTTCCGGTTATAATAAGGTACTCTGTGACAGAATTTGTGTGTGAATGAGCCACAGATTAGAGAGAATTTTTAAACTCGTTTATCTAAAGAAAGCTTATTATTTTTGTTATGTTTATATTGTAACCATATTTTAGATTTTTAGTGTATCTCACCTAATAAAGTGTTTATGGAGTTGTTTAGCGAAAAATGTATGGCAATAGACTTTATGATGTCGCCTACCATCTATAATATTTATCTTAGCACATTGGCATGTAACAAAAATGATAATATATTTGTGGATATTAATACCACAGTGCAACAAAACAAAATAGATTTGTTTTGATATTATATAAACAACTTCGATCAGTCTTTGGCTTAATGTTACTACACCTAAAGCCATTAAAAATGATTCGTATGTTTTCCAAACCGGTAAAATTAAAAGGCCTTTTTAAAATGAATATATTATACAAAGGTGTCCGTTAAAATCGAATGACTGTAAAATAAATTATAAATTACGCCAAGAATTACGGTATATGTCAATATTTTTGTACATTTGGGCCAATTTGAGCAATCTCCTTTCTACTACCATCGCAGATTTCGCGGAGCAAAGTGAGTTTCTTCTTATAGAATTGCAGAACTGTACGGGATAATCACTGAACACAGACATTGGTATAATAGTCCATTTAATGTGCCTATAAAAGCAACAATAGCTTTCATAAATTAATACACTGCTGCATACAGATATAAATTAACTTCGTTACCGACAATGCACATACTAAATTATTTATAACGGTGATGTTAAAAGGTCGCATTAATAATGATGACAGAATTCTGTGTGGAATGCCAGCGGAGCTGGTTATCAATTATGAGTGCATAAAAGCTTCGCATTATTATCTACCCTTACAACAAACCACCGCTTTGGAAGGATACATTCCGAGGAATTATTTAATACAGAGGTAAGTCGTTTATTTGCATGAACGGCACACATTTGAAATAAGAAAAAAAAAATTCAAAATTTAAAAAAAAATCATTCTAATAATAAAAAAAAACAAATTAAAATGAAAGGTAAAGGTAAAGTGTGCCGCAACGATACAAAATGGCTACAGCTCAGTGATAATTTTGCTCAGAGAAGAAAACACTGATTTTCAGCTGTAACCAAGTAACTACATAATGCTGAAAACAGCTCTGGTGCTACTTGTCACACAAGCACAACAAGATAAATCAACAAGGGAGAAGAAAAGGTGAAAATTTTATAAAATTTATACTATAGCTACATCTTCAATAAATTAATGTCCCCACTGCTGGGGCACAAGCCTTCCCTTATATAAGAAATAACTTCGAGGAGCTCGATGGCGCAAGTAGTTAGCGCGTTCGGCTGCGATCGTTGAACTTAAACAACTTTCGCAGTGGTCGGTCATTGGATGGGTGACCAAAAACTACTATCTAGAGCTCTTCCGAGCTTCGGAAGGCACGTTAAGCCATTGGCCCCGGCTGCATCTGCAGTCGTTAGCACCCACCAATCCGCACTGGGCCCGCGCGGTGGGTCATGGCCCAATCTCCCTATTCCATCTATGCGTGTTCCTTTTTCTTGGGTTCCCGCAAGATCTGCAGTGTTATTCTGTAAACTTTTCACGGCGCGGATTCACATCGGGTCCGCGCGGATTGATATCGGAACCGCGGATATCCACAAGAATTTCCCTTAGCGGTTTTTCCTTTCAGCTATGACATGGTAGAGGGAAAGGCGGGTAAACCTTTTCCTTCAGAGCCGGCAGCCCATGAATACTTTGTACCTTTTTGTTCATGGGCAGCAGTGGCCGCTTTTCATCAGGGTTATAACCAGCTCGTGTGCTAGCATAAACATAAAAAAAAAGATTTCAAAACCCACCAGTTCTAGTATGATCTAGAAAACAAAATTCTGTCTTGTCGAGGTTTAAATATTTGGAATTTTGTGTCTATTTATACTAAACATATTAACAATCTTAGGAAGTCACAAGCGATATTTTACAGGACCTTAAAAAATTTAACAGAGCCATATGACTTGTTCACGATGCTTTAACTAAGCATCACTGTCTAGAGCTAAATGATTTGTAAAATTAACACAGAATCGATCAACTTGAAGTTGGCTGCTCTGTATTTTACATGTAGTTAATGTCACGTCAAATACATAGTAATAATATAGTAAATGTGTAAAATTTTGACAAATGGTTATTTATTCTTTTATTTTGACTATAAAGAAAACTTCTTGTATTTAAACTATATTAAAATTTAACTATGATCAAACAACGCGGCTTTAATGTTAAAATTTTCTACTAAAACAAAAAGTTAGATTGACAACATCAAGACCATTAAAATTTAGTTCCTAAAACATTTGTCGAACATTACTAATTAATAGTATCTACCTACAGAAATAAAAGGCATAATTTGGACGCATCCAAATGCCATTATCTAATGGAAAAGGATTCATCGTCAATGTTGGAGAGGTAGTTATGTTTTGTTAATTTGCGCTGTCATTCAACGTTTGGTCGTATTAATTTCGACAAAAGGTGAACATCTCATTTACGGTTTTAACGTTAATTAATCATTTGCCGCGCCGGTAATGAAAACTGAAAACGTTGATTAACTGAACTGATTTGTTTTTAATGAACACCTCGTTTCCTGGTTCAGGAGAGTTCTAAAAATATCTTTGACTTAATATTATGGCAGCACTTGTGAATATGTCAATTAAATTGAATGTTTGTCAACGTGGCGTGGTATTTTATTCTATTGCTATCGTAAAAAACACAGACCTGCCTCTTAATCGCTAACTTTTTTTACATTTACAGTGTTATTTATATTAAGAGGTTTATTAAGTATTATTTATTATATATTATTAAGAGGATATTGCATATCCATCGATGCTTTTTAGTACAACTATCTTAGTGGCGTTTTAGTGAAGTAGTAGTGGACCACGAAATAGCTCGGTAACTATCACTTCCGTCTGTGAAAAGCAGTTAACGAATAGGCCTACTCGATTGAAGTACCCATTATTAATTAAAAAAAAACATTCTTGAATATCTAATGGGTCCCGACTGTTAAAGTACCTTTGTTCCTTACTTATCAGAATTATAGACTACTGGACTTGCTTATTCTTTTCAGTTTTTATTTAAAGTAAAATTTAAGCCGTCGGGTTCTTTAAATTTACCTTTGTTTTGTTTTAATCTAAGTGAAATACCTATACAGTAGATTCTCTACAGCTAAACTTAAATTTGACAACAGTGCGTCCTTGTCATTTTCTATACAGAATGAAAAGGAGAGACTGATGATAAATTTGGTTTTAAGTTCAGAGAATCACGCCAGAATCGACCCCATTATCTTTATAACTCTTTAAAGTCACTGGTGTCGATTCTGGCTTGATTCTCTAAACTTTAACTTGATGACATCAGTGTATTGAGACTGATTTTAAATTAAGTTTTAAGTTAGAGAATCATGTCAGAATCGACACCAGTGTTCAGTAAATTTATAATTATTATTAACCATGCAGACACTAGAAACTGAAATAAAACTATAATAACAATATATATAGTTAAAACTATTAAAATAAGCAGGTTAACAAAAGAATAAAGTTTATTATCAAAAAATAAAAATTACATGCCACTAACTTGAACAAGTTTACGATAAATTTGCCTTTTAAAATTCCCTGACTTTTGCAAATTTTCTTTCTTCCAAATGTAATGGAGTCGTATTTGTATAAACTTCTCCACTACTAGTCGAATTAAATTAATCTGATGTATGGCACTACTAACATGACTTGAGTCGAAATCAAAATATCTTTTAGAACCCGTCCCGATGAATTTTTTCATGACATCAATTACATTTTTTTTATATATTAAATTTGATTTTATGTGCGACACTTTATCTATATTTTGTATTATGGATTCTGAAACCAAGCATATGAAAAATACATCTTCAGAGGCATATGATAATCCACCTCTATCTTTTAACATCACAAATTTATAAAACCAACAATGATTTTTAGCAGTTAAATTATCAATACAATGACAGCATTTCAATTTTTTTTGTTCAGAACTTGACAACAAAACCAGCTACGTATCCAACAACGTGGTTTTTAAAATTCGACATGTATGGCACATCCAAGAATTCTGTAATCTCGTCAAAATCATCCTTAACTTTTTCTAGTGCATTTAATATTACTGAATCTTCTTCTTCGAAACGTTCCCACATGAAAATGAAATTTATTGGAATTTTCTAGAAAAACTAAATAATTTGCAAGATAAAGAAGGCTTCCATTTAGCTAATGAAACAACGAAACGTCATTTAGAATTTCGCAATAATATAATGAAGGTAAAGTTTGCTTCAAATTATTAAGTTTCCTTTATTATTACCCGCACCATAAGCTATCCCTGAGGCCCAAGCACGAGTTTTTGACAGCTGCTTAACGCTAACGTTTCGCATCGTCAAAGTTTCTATGAAAAAAACTAAGCAGCGCCATTGACACCATGTATAAACTAGCTTTTTCCATACAAAATTTGACCATAGCGATACTTTACGAAGCTGTCAAAAACTCGTACTTGGGCCTCAGTGCTCAATTTCATTCAATTAATTTCAACATTTTTTCCAAAATTGTGATGTTTTCTTAAGCCCCCCGATTTATTTTCAGATATTTTCGATTCACTAACACGAATAGTTTGTATTTCATAAAGAGGTCAAATGAAATGGGTCATATAACAGTATATTCATATTATAAAAATCTCAACCATAGGGACTTTTATATTGCGTACTTGGCAACACTAAATGACGTTTATTTTTCATGAAATTTGACATCGAAATTTCGAAATTATAAGATACTTACTGATGGTATGTGATCCCAGTGTCCTTTTTATTTTTTGAACTAGGTATTATTTTTACAACGTTTCACAACACAAACTGACATTTTGCTGCGGATTGTGCTCTAAATTGATTAAAATATGCGGGACTAACACCTAAAGCGCAGCTGTCAATGTGACTGACACGGCGAAGGCTCGGGGTCCGCCGATTTCGGCATAGTATTTGTTTCCCCATTAAACAAGTACGCCGGCGGTATCTAGTCGAGTGAAGCGAGACCAATCATTCATCTATGTAAAACACATACAACTCTAAATTTTCACCCTTCTACCACTTTTGAAGTGTGCTGGGACAACTAGTAAATATATATTATCCAGTTCGTATACCTATTTGAAACTGTATTACACGACTATAGAATTTGACGAGAAACTTGACGTCCAAGCAATGTAATTGAGAAAGCCAAATTTCCCGGAAATCGGCAAGCTTGACGACCATTGCATGTAAGTAATACGCCAACTAGCTATCTCGCGCATGGAACTAATATCAATTTACTCCCATCGGCCACAAACTCTCAATGTGATATTCGGGTCACGTAACCCGTAAACCCAAGAAATAGGTGGCGTGTGTTTAATATTATTAAGGAAGTTGATATTGTTGATAATTTTGAATCTGGCCCGGCCTCTACAGGCTGTTATAGCTATCATGATTACTTTGAACGATTTCTAGTTAACTTCTAATTGGGGATTAAAGGTTACAACTCATTAGACCCACCCGACCAGCACCGCCGCAACTCGTGGCGTTGATATTTTTCGTATAGATATCCATAGGGATACGCTCACTACTTTAACCGCCGCACCGTCACCGGCTCGCCTCGCTAGCAAGCTGTTTGCGCGTGGCGGCGCGTGGATAACTCGGTGAGCACCCGCTGCTCCCATGCTTGCCGGGTGCTGGCTATAATCGCGCTGCTCCTGAGTAGACCGCGCGCGACCTGTGAGTTGACAACCCATTTTTCTTCTTCATCATGCGCAACAGCTATTTGCTCGTCGACCACGAGTGGACGTCGGGCGATGAGGCGGTGCCGAGTGCCTCCAATGAGCTGTGCTCTTAAAACGATTACGTTATTGTCAATGCCAGAACGTTACTGCTCAACATAAAATAATTATTTTAAATCTAGAAAACCGATTTGAATTAAATACATTACGATCCAAGTTTAGTAAATATAAGTCTACACGATTGTTCAGACCATCATGGCTTAGAACGATTGGGCCTTAAATATTCTCTAGCGACATTCGAAATAATGTTCAGGGCGGCAGGGCAGGTCGGCGATGGGCCGACAGTAGTTTCCGAAAACATATCCTATCATACATCATACAAATATCATAAAGGCGAAAGTTTGTGATGTGTACGTTTGTTACTTCTTCACGTCTAAACGGCTGGAGTGATTTTAATAAAATTTGGTATGGAGTTAGCTGACACCCTAGATTAACATATAGGCTACGTTTTACTGTGGGAAAATATCCTTAATAAACCGCGAGTAACAGCGCGGGGCACAGCTAGTACTTTAATATACATCTATTAAATATTCAGAGGATACAAAATGATTCTCTTCAGCTGTCCTTAATTTACCGTTCTTAGGTCCACTTTCAACAAAGTTTTTAATTCAAATTAATGTTGAATCGTGTTTCAGACATCTATCCATCTAGAGATAAAATGAGGCTTTAATATAGATTACTAGCTGTCCCAGCGAACTTCGTACCGCCATAAAAAAATAGGGGTTGGTGGTAGAAAGGTGAAACTTTAGGGTTGTATGTATTTTTGTTTGTATTTTTCATAAAAAAAATAAAAAGAAATTATCAAAAATTGAAAAAAAAATTAGGGGTGGATTACCCTTAACATTTAGGGGAATGAAAAATAGATGTTGTCCGATTCTCAAACCTACCCAATATGCACACAAGATTTCATGAGGATCGGGAAAGCCGTTTCGGAGGAGTTTAACCACAAACACCGCGACACGAGAATTTTGTACATTAGATAATGCTTTGGTATTGTCGGTTTTTACATTTATATTATAAACTAGCGGCCCGCCCTCGCTTCGCTTCGGTGTAGAGCTGAAGTGTAGACTACAGTTTTTGTTCTCAGGCTTGCATTAAACACAATGACATTCATCTATGATTCTTCTTATACCTGCATGCAAAGTCTTAGCCCGATCGATTTAAATTTGACAAAGTTTCATACAAACTTTCATTCCCTATTTTATCCCTTTGGGGGTGGAATCGATCAAAACCCTTCCTTAGCGGATGCCTACGTCATAACATCTACCTGCATGCCAAATTTCAGCCCGATCCGTCCAGTGGTTTGGGCTGTTGATAGATCACTGTCAGTCAGTCACCTTTGAGTTTTATATATATAGATTGTCTATTTTAAACCAAAAGTTCCCATCTAGGTCGATTGTTTGAGGTCGTATGCCAATTACAAAGTTTAATTTGTCATACCAATAAATAGTTGTTAGTTAGACAGGTTTATTGACAACAAACATAAAATTATCGTTTCATTGTTATGCATGCAGCGACCTACAATCAACACTGGTCCAGAACCCAATTATAATATAGTTTAATCCACCGTGGGATCTCTGCGGGCCGCTTTGAGAGGCTGAGTGTACGAGTTCATTCAGTAACCTTCTGTTTCTATATATATCTAATCCTTAGACATTTCTAATATTGGATTATGAATGAGTATTTGAAATTGTTTAAAAGGCAGAGTAAATAGGCTCCTTCTGGGTTACCTCGCTACACCGTAGATCCCATTTCTGAGAGCAAGTCCATTAAACATAATTAGTGACTACAAGGTATTAAGATAGACGAATTGTTTATTTTTTACAAAAAAGGGGGTGGTGGTTTATGTTTGGTGTTATGATTTTGGTAACAAAAGCATTTTTGAAAACACTCATATTTCTTTTTATGCAGCAGTATAAAATAAATTAAATTATAATAAAATATAAATTTAATATGAGTGCTTTCGTTATCTGTAAAATTTGGATTCAAAATACAGGTAAAAAAAACGATTTACAAAGTTTAAAATTTAGAATTTTCTAATTAAATACTTTGAAGTAACCTCACATTTGTATCACCCTAAACTAAATAATTCATTAATATTTAAATATTTAAACTAAAACTTCATGTGAAAACATTAATCCTAGCTAATTTAGTGTAAATATAACATGAGCTCATATTATCAAAAATAACTTCATTTTTACACTCAGATAGCGTTTTACTCGTCTGTTGCAGCTAGTGCTGCTAACATGCAACCTTCGTAAAATAGATGCCTACATTTTTTTGTGCTTGGAAGGTAAAGGAATTACACCAAAAAAAAATACAATTATCTGCTTAAATTAATTTTTTTCATTTTTAGTTGACGTTAACATACACAGAAATCATTTGAATGTCGATCTTCAGATCGTCACGTCGTGTCAAAGGCCCCGCTAGCTGATGACCTAGATGGGTGGAGGTTGCCCCCGGTTATTAATAAATGGACTGTGGAAAGGTATGAACACTCCATCATCCTCTTTTCAGGGGATGATGGAGTTTCTTTTCAGAACACAGAAAGAGGTTAGAAGGGTGCTCCTAGACCGTTTGTACGGGAACCGATGTCACCAGCTCGCCCCCACTACTACATTAACATATAATAGTAGCCAATCACACGGTGCGACATCAAACAATCATCCCAATCAGCTCACAACCGAGAGTAACGACGCAATCATAACCAAGTTTTGGACAAGTTATGAGCATTTGCTCACACATAACTGTGGCGCGCCTGCCCCGCCCACTTGGAACTTCGAATATCTTCCTGTGGAATGATCCCATCAGAGGAACCCTATAAGGGCGTTATGGCCATAGGCACCCACTGGTGTATCAGTCAGTCAGGCTGTAGAGTATTCATGAGAATTTGACACCCAATCCGCCGCCTGGGAGAAAACAAAAGAAAAGGTATATGAACTCAGTTTGAATTGTAATCACCTAGAATAGAATTCATTCGAGTTTTGACGTGGAAAAAGCAATAATATTTGTTAAGGCAAACAAGTCCAAAAAGTTTATTACTTTTGAGGCGGGCAGCTGTTCTCACGTGCTCCCTTGGCGACGCCCTTGAAGATACTAAACGATAATGTTTCATCACCCCGACTTAATACTGGCAATAATTTTATCACATAACGAATGGCTATCGAAACTTGTTAGTTAACAAATAGCCCGTGAAATTTATATGAAAATCCCGATATAATATTTAACTAGTTCATGTATAACAAACAAGAGATAACATTAATATAGCTTGACGGTGATTGATGTGAGTCGACCGGATAAAGTCGGCCAATGACGTGACGACAAAATCTCGGACGTCGCTAACAATCAAATTAAGATTGCGGTACGTAAAACTATTTTTAACCGCCTACAAAAAGGAGGAGATTTACAATTCATCAAAATTTTTGTTATCACATTATGTCGAAAAGAGCTAGTTTGTCCTCTGTTTATAGGGACCAAAATAGCCTTTCCATCCCTAGGGCTAAAACTGATTAGAAAATAGAGTGTGGATGTTGTTAGTATGAGTTCCAGTAAGCTTCTTTTGAATACCTCGCCTCGCTATGCTCGGGATTCTACTCAAGAATCCTTCGCTACGCTCAGAATTCAAAAAACGCTCTCGTCTTTGAAATAGTTGTTTGCTCCCGTAGCAAACAATATACTACTTTTTCATTATTGCTTAAAATAAAAATATCTTCTATCTTTAAATAATTTATATTTTTAATACCGAGATCGTTATCTTTTTTTTTTCGTCGTGGGTAGTCTGAAGTGATCATACACGTTTTTAGTAACAGTAATTTCAATTTAATTTTAAAAATAGTAATATTAATATTTTCTAAATTTATTATACACAGAATGTCAGAGTAGTACATCAATTACCTACTGCAGTCATATTTCGTAGTTGCAAGCACATTAAAAACCGCACCATCACAATAACATTTCACTCACCTGACACCGACACCATTTTGCTTTTGTCAACACTATGGAGGGAATCAGGGGTACTATGGAAGCATTGGCAGACTTGGTTCAATCACGTATGGCCTTGTTTGAGGATGAGCTGAAGAAAATTCCGTCATCAAGAGTTGAGACTGTCACAACCTTGTCTGCTGATTTTAATGCATTTAGAACATTTATTATGACGTCTCTTGCTGCTCTTCAAAGGCAGGTGGATATGCTGGCAGTGCAATGTGACAACTTGGAGATGAAAAACAGGAAAAAAATGCTTCTGTTACATGGTGTCACTGAGCTGCCTGATGAAGATGCATCCAAGGTAGCAGCAGATATTGTTCGCCAACATCTTGTGGACCATATTCAGCCCGAAGACTTGACCCAAGCTCATCGTATGGGAGTAAGTTCTTCTGTACGGCCTCGACCAATACTCATTAAGTTCAAGAGCTATGGGGATCGCAACGAAGCATGGGCTGCTAAAGTTGGGCTTAAGGGGACTGGTATAACTCTGTCTGAATTCCTAACCAAGCGTCGACACAAACTCTTCTTGGAATGTCGTGACAGGCTCGGAGTGTCTAATTGTTGGACTAACGGAGGACGCATCAAGGTACTGGGAGCAGACAACAAACGCTACTCAATAACTTATCACGCTGACTTGGAAAAGGTTGCTGCTTCCCAAAAGGCACGGTGTAAGATTACTGAGGCGGTACCATCTACTGATCCACCTAGTGGTGGTGCTGGCACACCAACCTCGCCTCCTCAGAACGTCAAACCAACGTGCTCTGAAGCAGTGCCATCTGCTAATCCGTCTAGCACACCAGTCTCGCCTCACGTCAAGCAGATGTGTTCCAGACGCCAGAGGACAGCGGCTCTTCCAAGAAGAAAGTGAGTGAAACACATCATTATATTTACTTTATTGCGCTAGTAGTCGATTTAAACTTTCTCTCATTTCATTAAGTAGATATTGCAAATTAATGTGGTGGTGTAGTGGTGGTTGTTTGTTCTTTGACTCAGCCTGCATGTTGTCGAAGTACTGTAGGAAAATTTATTCTGTCATGATTTTATTTATATGTAAGGTAGCTGGACACCGTGTTTTCTTTCTTTTTGCACTTTTTTGTAGGTAGGCTAAGCACTCAATATGTAAACGTAAACAAACATTTGATTTTTGTTAGTTTTTTTTTTATGACACTGACAGCTTCGCTGCAGAAGCTCTGGGTTGCGTTCCGAGCCACAACTTTTCACTATGACGTTACAATTGACATATATGATTTGTAAATGTATGAAAGTCATGTCAAATTTGTCATTTGTTGCACCTGTTGAGTGGTATGGTACGTGACCCCAATCATAGAGAAGAAACTTTTTTTGTTGTAAATTTGTTTAATACAAAGTCATAGGATGCTGAAGTCATACAGCCTTGCCTTCTTTTTTTTTTGTTTTTTTTTTTTTAATCTAGAATGTAACGACTTCTAATATTAACATACTTAATATTCCTGAAAAATCTTTCATGTAATGTCTAATTTCCAAAAATACTTTATTGTCTGTTATTTTTTTTTAAGTCTAACGCCACACACATCTGCTGTGAATTGCTTATTATTACTTATATTTTATTAACTGCATTACTATCTGTTTTGTAGTCGCTAGATATTATTAGCTTTTTGCTTTTTTGTTCTGCTTAGCTTAGTTTGTATTTAACATTGACTGCCTATGGGTAATTGAAATTTATACCATTAGAGTAGTTCTTTTTTTTTTTTTTTGTTGTTATATTTATGTATATACTATGAATATTTCCATTAATTCTGATATATTTCATTCATGCTCCTCTCAATCCAGTCTTGAGGATAGTCTTCATAGTGATGAGTCTGCGTCCCTTGATGAACTTCTGCAAGATACTTTTGATGATTTACCTAAAAATTTGAACGTAATCCACATAAACGCGCAAAGTATCCCGGCACATTATGCTGAGTTATATACTTATTTAGCCCATAATAATATTCATGCAATTTTAGTATCTGAGACTTGGCTACATCCTTCTATTCCTTCTTCGTCTTACTCGCTTCCGGGTTATCATTTGATCCGTAACGACCGTGGTAGCTCTTCTCATGGAGGGGTAGCAATTTATCTCCGCGCACATCTTTCTTTCACTGTATTAAGTCAGTCATCACAACCTCCTCCGCAAAATACTGCTGAATATCTCTTCATTGAGGTCAACTTAGTTCACAATAAGGTTCTACTAGGTGTTTTATACAGCCCATCTTCTAAAATTGATTATTTCCATTCATTCGAACTTCTTCTTGAAGATTTTTCTCATACTTATACTCATTCAATTATAATGGGCGACTTTAACACCTGTCTGATAAAAAATGATTTCCGATGCAAAGAGTTACGTTCAGTAATTAATTCTTGTAATATGCATATTCTTCCTCTCTCTGCGACGCATAAATTTCCAAACTGCACCCCTTCTCTGCTAGACCTTATAATGGTATCATCTCCCGACCATGTTGTGAAACATGGTCAATTACCTGCTTATCAGTTTTCTTATCATGATTTAATTTATTTGTCGTATCGAATCCGTCCCCCTAAACGTAAAGCGTCAATCCAACTATTGCGTAATTTCAGTGCAATGGATATCGATATTCTGCGAGAAGATGCTCGTAAAGTTAATTGGTCGGCAATAGATGATCTCAACAGCATTGACGAACAAATAGAGCTATTCAATTCCTTACTCATAGGTTTAATGGATATTCACGCTTCCGTGCGACCTGTACGCGTCAAGCATGTTCCTGCTCCTTGGCTTACGAAGGATATACGCAAAATAATTGAAAAAAAGACTCGCGCAAAAACAAAATTCAAAAAGAATCCAACGGATGCCAATCGTGCCAGATATAGGGAAATTAGGAATCGCTGCAATACATTGATCAGGAATAAACAAAGACGCCACATTCATACGTCTGTCGAAAATGGTGACTCCGTCAAAGTTTGGCGCTTTCTCAATAAGCTTGGTATTGGCAAATCTAAACGCAACTCTACCTCTCCTTCAAAAAGTAATATCAATGCTTTAAATGCTCACTTTTCCTTATCTGCGTCCATGGATGGAATAATCAAAAGTCATACTTTGAATACGCTTTCTTCATCGCCAACACCATCTTTTACTCCTTTTTTCATTAAACAATTTACTAAGTGTGACATTGAGAAGAATATTATTGCTGTTTCGTCCAATGCCGTGGGTAGCGACTGCATTAGTCGTAATATGATCATTCCTCTTCTAGATATCCTCACTCCTGTAATTACGAAAATCCTTAATAAATCCATATCGTCATCTGTTTATCCTTCGGTGTGGAAAGAAGCTAATATTATTCCTTTACCTAAGAAATCCAATCCTGAATCCTTCTGTGATTATCGTCCTATTTCAATATTGCCTTTCCATCCATCAACCATCAACAGTTAAGTAGATTTCTTTCCATGAATAATCTTCTAAATCCATTTCAATCCGGGTTCCGTCCCGGTCATAGCACGACTACTGCGCTTGTCAAGATCGCTGATGATATACTTGTGGGTATGGAAAATCGGCAGCTTACTGTATTAACGCTGTTAGATTTTAGTAACGCATTTAATATGGTTGATTTTGAAATCTTATTGGCAATGTTGGTTTCTCTCAATGTATCTCCACCAGTGATTGATTGGTTTCATAGTTACCTGCATGGGCGGCGGCAGCGCATATGCGTGGATGGATATTTTTCATCGTGGTGCGATACAACAGCCGGCGTTCCGCAGGGTGGCGTTTTGTCTCCTCTTCTCTTCTCTATATTCATAAATTCAATAACTCTTCCTCTCTCTTCTTCCTATCATATGTATGCAGACGATCTCCAAATATACACTCAATCTACAATAGATAGACTACCTACAGCCATCGCAGTTACCAACAACGATCTGGAGCACATATCTGACTGGAGTCGGCGACACGGTCTGTTGGTTAATCCGCGCAAAACTCAGGCTATAATTATTGGAAGCTATTGGTATAATGCCAGAATCAACAAAAGCGCTCTGCCACCGATCTTGCTAAACGGTATCCACATACCACTCCAGGACAGGGTAAAAAATCTTGGTGTCCTGTTTGACAATAACTTGTCTTGGAGCCATCATGTTGGTGAAATTAGTAGGAGAGTATTTGGCGCGTATGGCTCGCTGAAACGCCTGAAAAACCTGTTGCCGACCAAGACTAAAATTTCTCTTGCACAGTCCCTTCTTCTCCCGTTGCTTGACTACGCCGATGCGTGTTACTCTGATCTTAGTGTTATTCTTCTTAATAAACTCGAGCGTCTGCAGAATTTATGTATCCGATTCATCTTCGGTCTGCGTAAGTACGACCATATCTCACATTATCGTTCCCAACTTCAATGGCTACCCATTTCTCGTAGAAGAGACTGCTACATCCTATCACTCCTTTATTCTATCCTTTTTCATCCACACACTCCTCTCTATCTTAAGGAGCGTTTCACTTTTCATTCTTTTAATCCTGTCCGCGATCTTCGGTCTTCTCATAACCTATCCTTAGCTATCCCACCCCACTCCACTGATTTCGTAGCCAAGTCATTCTATGTAAGAGCTGTAAAATTGTGGAACTCTTTACCTCTGGACATCAAACGTGCACAGACGAGGGACTCTTTTACCATTAAAATTAAGGAATATTTCCTCAAGCTGGACTCTGCCTGATCTTTTTCTTTTTATCTGTTAGTTACTTTGTATTATATTTTATAGCTTCTTTATATATTTACTATTTTTATATTCTTATATTTACGTCTATTTTATTTTATTTTTAAAATGCACTAGCCCGCAGTTTCTTCTTTTTCATGGTATGATTTCATTTAGCCAAAGGTTGCCTGGTAGAGATTGCTACCTTAGCAATAAGGCCGCCTTTTGTGTTTGTGTTCCTTGAGTTTTATGTTGTATATATTTTGTTAAATAGTGCAATAAAGAATATTCATTTATTCATTCATTCATTCATCGTTCCATATTTGGTAAACAACGAAACCTCTCAAGTACAAACAGTACACATATTTGATCGTGTTTGGTTATTTACGAAATATGAAAGACAGATTGCAGGGCAGGCACCTAAGTAAATCCATATTGCTCTGCTTACAAAAACTAAAAAATGATAACTTTTTTAATAAATAAAAACATAAACACTAAAAATTCAAAAATAATACGTTTTCTTCACTTCAGAGACGGTGCCATAATAAATAGATTAAAGTTCCTATTCACTACTTGTGTTGGCATGGCATAACTTAAGTCAAGAAAATGTATTAGGACTACTAGGTTTTTATGAAGTCAGTTTTTTAATTTTGTTAAAACAGTTAATATTTTTCAGCTTCATCCGCATTATAGTTTGTTTTTTAGAATCTCACAGGTACCTAAATTTATTGCTGGAATGAAATATAGCCTATGTGTCAATCTAGGTTATCATCATCATCACCAGTCTATTAATGTCCTCACTGCAGGGGCACAGGCTTACCTTTGGATGGAATAGGGAGATTGGGCCATGACCCACCACGCGGGCACAGTGCGGATTGGCGGGTGCTAACGACTGGTGGGACCAACCGCTTAACGTGCCTTCTGAAGCACGAAGGAACTCGAGATAGAAGATTTTTGGTCACCCATCCAATGACCGACCACTGCGAAAGTTGCTTAACTTCAACGATCGCAGCCGAACGCGCTAACCATCTGCGCCATCGAACTCCTCTTCTAGGTAATAAGGTAAATAAATTCTAATAGTAATTTGCATCCGTTCCACCGTTTTAACGTTAAAAAGCAACAAATATCTTTATTATAAACTTTCCCATTCTACTATTATAATAGTAGAAAGAATACCTTTATAAACGAATATAATTTAGACCACATTTTTTTCTGTTATTTATCATCGGTAACATTTCATCAATATCGTAAAATAAAATGATAACGTTGCCATGTTCCTCAACATAATTATTAAACTTTGATTTGACATAGAAGTGAAAACACGAAACTCCTTTATTATAATTGGTCAAATTTTGGTCTTAGATAGCAAGCAAATGTTTATTTGTGATAGGACTACAATTATTGCCTTAAATACGATATAATAACGATTGCAATTAATCCTTACCTACTCTTCTAGAAGCCATCCAATATTTCATCGATTTAATTCATTTTAGCACTAAAGTTACGACAACATCTTAATATAGATAATATTACCGTGTCTTAATAGAGAAAATTACACAACCACCTACGTACGGTTACGGAAACCGCTTGCGAAATATTTTTACTTACCCAGAGCAAACCCACGGAAGTTTTTATTCGTCGAGCAGAAGTTTAAAACTTTCTGATATCTAGAAAAGCTACCTACCAAAATGGACGGTCGCGACCTCACGAGCAGTATACATATAAAAATTATAATTCTAAAATTCGTTTCGGTCTCTGAGACAGGTGGTAGTTGGTTAAGGGTTAATAAAATTAGCAGTATGAATATGAATATTCAAGTACATTATCAGAGCTGTACATCAACGCCGAAACCATTTAGCATGAAATACATCGAAGTGATTGATGCAAAAAGAAATGACTTTCAGCCAATAAAGTTACAGGATTTAGCAAGTTTTAAACATGTGTTCATGTGTAGGTTTGTTTATTTCTCTAGGCAATTTAAACCACAACTTTTCTGGAGTCTTTAACGATGTGTTTCTACATGATACAAATACGAAATAAACAAACCGACACATGAACACATGTTTAAAACTTGCTAAATCCTGTAACTTTATTGGCTGAAAGTCATTTCTTTTTGCATAGATCACTTCGATGTATTTCACGCTATATTTTTCATGTAATCTATTAGAAATCACGTGTTTGCTAGGTGCTTGCGAGTGTTTGTTTACAAATGTTTTGACGTCATAGCATAGATTCTATGATCTATAGACTAAAATGGCCGACAGCGATTTTGTATGTCCATGAAAAATCTATTTGAAAATTAAAGTTTTGTAGCTTTCTAGGTGAAAAATAAATCCAATCATTTATTTTTTTCGGTGTAATAGCACAATTATTAACCAATTAAAAACATATTTCGGAAAAGTGTCAACTAGCCTAATATAAATCATAGACTGAAAGTTATTAAATCTTTTTTTTCTTTTTTAGTAAATGTATATTTGTTTCTCTCTGTATTATTATTGGATGCGTACTTCAATGACAGAAACCATAAGAGTTTCTTTCAATAAATTTGCTTAAAGTATTAATTTCTATATAAATCATCTTACTATCCACAAGAATATGGCCAGCCTATATCGAGTGATCAAGATTAACACATCGCATTACAAGTTACATTACAAGCGAGGCGGGATTGATGAATTATTAATTCGTTTAAGAGGATCCCAGTTTGTGCACAAGCAAGATCTCACCGGATAATGGACGATAAGGGATTAAGCGAGGGACAAGACTTTAGGGCTTACCCCTGTCGAGTTGTTTTCCACGGTGTTAAAAGATTGTCGACGCTTTCTTTTTGTATAATCAGATTTGTGTTCGCTCTTTAAGATCTCTGATAAAGACGAAGCGCGCCGAGATCGAACTATTTTATACGAATTGAAGCTATCTTTCAAGCTGTGTTTTTGTTCGGGGATCGTTTTGTGATCTGGGGATTGTTTCAAAGAGATGCAGTGAAATAATATGTATTTAATAATTGCAGTTTTTTTTTGTGTGTGCTGTTGGTCGCGATGCCTCTGAAATGTATTTCAGGCGAATGGCACTCCTCACGGGGGAGTCTCCTCTCCGTCTGGAGCCTCTAGACCACTTGAACCTGAAGGGGTCGGCTCATCTAGAGGACGTCTCTGAATCTTAGACCTCGGCTCTAGTAAGCTGTTGTCGTGGGGGCCAGGGAAATGCCCGGGTACATATCTGTACCTGGTATATATGTCGTGTGTAGACCGGCTCTTCGCACTCTTATCCTACGGGTGCGGTGTCGGCCTAATGCTGAGCTAGTGTGCAAGTTTGCTAGCTGTGTAATGTTGGTGTTTGTGGTCTGTGTGGGAGTAGTCGGAGGCATAATTGCAGGTGCATTTAATGACAGTACTTAAGTGATGACATTGCAACTAAATTTTCTTTGAATGACAGACTTGTGACTTGTCACAGTCCAGTGCATTCAGCAACATGTGTACTTAGTACAACAATCGTGCGAGGCGGGTCGTTACGTTCCCTAAATATGGTTGAGCGAAACGATGGCTGGTTCATGCGTCATGCCCGTGAACGGGCGCTGCCAGCGGAGATGAGTCCGCCCTAACTACTTTAATATTGAAGATGTTATTTTTTTTTTCACTTTATATAAATGACACTTTTTGTATTTATACTGTACTAGCGGCCCGTCCCGGCTTCATACGAGTGTATTTAATACTATAGAAACATAATGAATCAGCATCCGAAAAAAGAACAATACAGATTTTGAAAGTAGCCGGACTGAGTTTCTTATGTAACTTGTAACAAATAAACGAAAGAAATCAATAACAAAAAATAATTTACAAAAACGACAAAACAATTTTTTAGACAAAGGGTGTTTTAAATTTAAGTAGGTTTATTGATTTAAACGCCTATTTATCTAAAATACCAAGAAAAATTAACAAGAAATAAACAAAAGGAAACTATTGAAGAGCTTTTCACGATAGTACGAAAAAAAAACGAGCCAGCCTTACAGTAGTCGCGTATGATGTGTAACACTTGAAACCTCACCTAATATAAGTAAAAAAAGAAATAAAACCTACTACAAAAGGAATAAGCCATTTGAACATTATGTTCTAAAATCAAATCAAATAGCGCGTTTTCGCAACTTCCTGTTACACAATTCCGTCCCATTTCACGAAATCACTCCCACAAATTGCTGAAAGCGAGAAGACAGATGTTACATATCAAAAGAACAATTTAACAAAAGCGACAAAAACAAATTTGAAGGACTTCAATAACCAAAATATTGTATAAAAATACGACAATTCTATGAAAATTCAGTTCTACTCGTACATGCATCGCTTAGGTAACCTTGGTTTCCATTCTACGGCATTCGATTTTCGATTTGCAAAATTTTCTTATACTATGTCACGTTTTATTGTGTCTGGCCAGGGCGCTTATTCTTTTTTTCTGAAATGAGAAGGTCTATATAGAAGCCAATTTTTTATTTATTTATTGTTATAGGTAGCGAGCATAAAAATGTCTCCATCCGTGTTTCGAAATTTGAATATCTATAAAAATATATTATGTGATGAAAAAAACAGATTACCGATTATAGAAAGTGTAACTATTATATACGGAAAGACTTGTAACGTTAAGATTTTTGTAGTCGATATGTCTTCTGGTTTCGATTTGCCGTCTGTCTGTCTATCTGTTGTCTGTTTTGAATTTCCAAAAATCCTATCTTAGTGTGACTAAATTTATATCTGGACAATATAAAGGACTGTTTAAAATCTCATTAATCTAGGCCCACCTGTTTTGGTTCGGTGGGTTATGAGTCAACCAGGCAATCAATCAATACGTCCATTTCCCTCTTTATATAAAACGGGAAATCAGCATCCGGGAAGAATAGAAAAAAAGGTTTCGAAATCGGTCGGTTGAAAAATAGAATTTTACCCCTGGAGATCTCGTGTCCGTGGAACAAAGCATCGTATTGTGAATACGTCCCGTGAATGTTAAATTTTATCAAAACTGACTAAAACTACTTTTGACTTCGAATTTGCTTTGGTGGCACGCATTGCGTGTACCCTATGCTCCATTTGCTTTTTGTTCTGTAATCTGAGTTTTTAGTTAACTTGGCCACTTGCCGATTGTACAAACATAGGAAAAAGTACCAGCTTCTATAGAGATTTTCATTTGATCGGTGAATGATGCCTGGTAGAGGTTTCCAGATGTTCCGAACTGAACTTTGACTTTTTTGATTTTTCCTGCCCACCATAGTAAACGTATTGTAGGCAGAATACACCGATATCTATTTTGAGGTAGTTTAACTCTTCTGACTCAAATGAGGTAGGTACCTACAAGTTTTTTTTTCAAGCAATTAAATTTTCGTACTAGCAATGAGAGTTTGGTTACAAACAATGAGATTATGTCGGTTGTTTTAAAGTTAAATGATAAATATAAATAAATCTTTATTTTATTGAAGTTAAAGATAAACAGGGATGATGACTAAGTTTTATGTGTTTGTCTATCTCGTAGATTTTATCAAAAAGTATTGGACAAATTTTATACACATAATCAAAACAAATATATGATATTGATTTGAAATGTTACGTCACGTGTTCGTACAATTAATCCCTAGAAGTGACGTCACGAGCCCCCTATTCGCAAACTTTGACGAGCTTTATCTTTGTAATTTTTTGATTTACTGATAGAAGAAACAAAGAAGAGTCCTTTATTTTATTATACTCTAACTGATGGAATTTAATGGAATTTCGTTTACTTGACCCCGTTAACATAATTATTCTATTGAATTTATACAGTCTAAACAATTCTCTAGGGATTAAATAAACTTTTGGAGTATATTCAGAGTTATATTTTGATTCAGTAATAATATTCATCACTTACCAATCCGTATCCGTGTGGTGGGTCGCGGTCAGGGTTGCCAGTTCTAAAAGGCCAGATTTCGGGATAGAAGCTTGAAAAAGTCTTGATTATCATTCAAATGTTGGGACAGTAAAAAAAAGAGGAAAGGGTTCCGTTCGCAAAAAAATATGTATTTATATTGGACGTGAAAACAAAATTAGGCATACTATAAACTTCTCATAGGTTTTCCTGTAGTATACAAACAAAAAGCTACATTCCATATATATTTATTTGATTTTAGACATGGTGTGTGTCTCCGAAGATAGGTACATTTTCATTTATTTCCTTAAATATTTTTTGTTCTATTCCTTTTACATTTGTAAAAGAAATATGTTGAGAACCTTCGCATGGAGCCCTTTAATTAAGGTTCGGAATCCTACAAACCAAGATTTTAACTAATGCAACAAAAAAAAACTAAATTTTTATGACATTACTAGCGGCCGCCCGCGACTTTGTTTGAGTTAACTTTAGTTCTTTGAAAATCGGGACATTTGGCGTCCCGATCAAAGTCAAATCGGGACGTGTGCAGCAGTGGGGCATTAATAGGCTGAATGCTGATGATAATGAATACTAATCAGAACAGAAGAGGTACCCCTACATTTTGCACAGTAATGAAAATGTTTGTACATTTAATAACCTAGCACGCGTTAATGTTAACGGTGGCGTCTATTACATACCTTTTTTTATCTTGAAAATGCCTTTCTCATCCTTCAACCACCGGGGGAACGAGAAGAAGGTAGCATTTGAGCCCGGTGAAATGAGCAGGGCCCTACTTGACTCCCTGGACAGGGCCACTAAAAACCAGACAATACTCCTGCACCTGTAACCCAGCGTACATTCTAAGGACCGCAGTCCCGCCAATACACGCCAGGATTGCTGGTGTGGTCGCGGCAACCGTTGCCGACTGCCCGTGCAAAAAGAATTACCGAGCTGAGGATAGAACCATCGATCCTAGGTGTCAGCTAACTCCATACCAAATTTATTAAAATCGCTTCAGCCGTTTAGACGTGAAGAAATAAACAAACACTCACAAACTTTAGCCTTTCGCAGTACCTATTTAAAAAGTAAGATAAGTCCGTGCAAAAAGAATTACCTAGCTCACCGATCAGTTGCTGTAGACTCCAAGACCGTTACATGTCGTGTATTGTTTCCTCAGGTTCGAGTGGTCTAGAGGCTCCAGATGGAGAGGAGACTCACCCCCTGTGGGGAAATGCCATACGCCTAGAATACCTCTCGAGGCACTCGATTATTTACGGCTTGAGATCCCCTTAGGATCTCGCCGTCCCCAAACCCGGTGACGCTGAAAAGGTCATCCGCAATCAACAGCATACACAATGAAAAAAAAAGTCGTGTACTGAGTTCTTGTACACAGAACATTTTTGATGTGTACATTTATTACGTCATCTTATCATTCTCTTATACCAACATAAACAGTAACAGTAGAAACTGAAAATGGGAGCACATAAAGATTTCATTTTCCACCAATCCTGCTTAACGTAACATCCATGTATATGCACGTACACATTACCACGAGGCACGAGATCATCAATATAAAAGTGAATATCTCAATAAATCTGAATATGTACGTTATATATTTCACTTAGCCCCTGATTCAGCGGGGGCTACGTAAATCCAGCAATAAAATGGGGAACAATATATTTTTATCACTAAACCGTATGCAGTAAACATAACTCTTGTTTTGGTAGTCAAATAGATTTTTTTTTCTGTAGACTCGGCTCAGCTTTATAACGATGATGATATTAAATCACAAGGAAATAAAAACAAGTATACGTATTTGGTATACTTGTATGGTACTTGTTTGGGTGTGTAATATAGCACTGCTAATATAAAAGAAAGCTATAAAAAGGCTTGAAGAAGCGAATGCTCCAATTTTAAGATTACAGTCATAGATAAATGACTGGTCTCGCTTCACTCAACTAGATACCGCGCTGTTAATAAACAAAGCTCCGAAAAATACGGCAACTCATCAATGTAGTGTGTGTATGTTAATTTGCAATGATGCTATCAAATTTCAGAAATCGTGTAGCCAGCTGCTCAACTGCTAAGACCTCATTTTGCTTCGCTTGTCGGCACCTCGTTCACCAACGTTTGTCACACGTCGTTCATAATAACTGATAGCATAGCAACGTATAGGCAGCTCCAGAAAGCTCGTCTACAATTTGGTCACTTGCGTTGGTCATCTTTAGACTTGCCCAACGTCTACCTGGATGGTAGCACTTGCCTTGTATCAGTTCGGAGTATTACTGGCTTTATATGGCTGTTTACAAAATTATCAAAATGATTTGGATATTTTGTAATACGAGTTTTATGTTTCCATTATAATGAATGTTTTTATGGACTTCAAAAAAGGAAGTTCTCAGTTTGACCTGTATATATGTTAGTCCGCGATGATCACAAAAACTACTGATCCAATTTAGATGGGGTTTTCGGTAGGTATGAACTACGCGTGTAAAATTTAAAACCAGAAGCGTATATCGTATTTCACTAAATTGGAGAAATAATTTTATTTCTAAATAAATTAAAATGGACCGAAAAAGGCCGAATATGAAAAAAAAAGATTTACCGACGTAGCCTATGTGCTAATCCAAGGTGTCAGCTATCTCCAAACCAAATTTTATTAAAATTGCTCCAGCCGTTTAGACGTGAAGAAGTAACAAACATACACACTCACAATCTTTCGCCTTCATGTTGTGATATTGTTGTATACAAGTCACAGTACCTACTTAAAACACACATTGCAATTTTTGCTGTAAAAAGATGTCTGAGACATGAAATTCAAAAAAGAGGGTGATACATTTCACGTAGATATATGTAATAAACTATTATTTAATATCTAATTGTAAGTGTAAGTTAGTGTGTGGTAGTTAGTGATATTATTAGTAATAATATTATTCTCATCATAGTAATTACATTAAGTTTTAAGAGAGGTCCGTCCGTGCGTCTAGTGAAGTAACCCCTACTTTACACACACAGTGAAATAACACTTGCTTTTGATGCTATTGTGTTCCTGTTAGCGGGTAATGTTCCTGGGTTCCTCGGGTAGAGGATTGGGTCTTGGTAGGCATCAGCGCGAGTGATAATTTTTGTATCGCAAGCTAGCTATGGTGCCTACTTTCTATCAGACAGGCCATATGGTTGTTTGCCATCCTTTTAATATCAAAAAAACGACGGGTTGCACTCCGGGAGTGCCGGCAGAAGTGAAAACTTGAAATGGTTAGGGAATAATTTTTAGCACGAATTGCTTTAATTATCAGTAGAAAAGTACTTATACCGATAAGTATTAAAACAGTTTATCCCTCAGAAAAATCAACTTACATAAATCACGTTTAAGCGCACTTAGCGACATCTATTGTAAAGAAATCAATTTACATGAATGATGCGATCACTCCACGTGTTTAACCTGACGCGAGTTTAACATTTTTTAACCATACAAAAAAGTGTGCAACGCCGCTAAAGAAGTTTTCACTTCAGAAATAAGTAATATTATTATCATATTAACTACATTCTCCATATTATATAGAAAATAAAAGGGAGATTGAGCCACATAGGTGGAACCCACCATGCAGGTTAAGTGCGATGGGTGCTAACAACTGCAGCTTCAGCCATGGCCACACGGTTCACATGCATTTCAAAGAACGAAAAATTTCCAAAAATACATCTTCGGTCACCCATCCTATGAACGGTTATTGCAAGTTTCTTCACTTCCACGATCACAGACTAACTTTACTAAGCACTACGCCATCTAGTTCTCCCTCATACATTATTGTACAATGCGTAATTATTTATTATTATGTCAAACTAATACAAAGTATCTAGTAATTACTGTTAGACAAACTTATGAGATGCATATTAGCATGAATATCTTATGTATCAAAGTCAAGCTGCGCAGATTAATGTGATGTTGGGTGACTGCTATTTGATATAAATTATATCTGAAATAGATTAATTATAACAATTATTTAGTTCCAGCAAGTAACTTGGATCGAGGAACTCGATGGCGCGTTCGGCTGCGATCGTTGAAGTTAAGCAACTTTCGCAGTGGTCGGTCATTGGATGGGTGACCAAAAATTTACTATCTCGAGCTCCTCCGTGCTTCGGAAGGCACGCTAAGTCATTGATCCCGGCTGCATCTGAATTGTTAGCGGGTGCAATCCGCACTGGGCCCGCGTGGTGGAAGGTCTGTACCCCAGCATTGGGGACGTTGATAGGCTGATTATGAAGTAACTTAATAACATCAGTCTGTGACCTTTGAGCTGCCCACAGCTATGAAACAGTGTTATGGAATAGTCTCCGGAAATACACAAACTACTCGTTTGTTACTATATTTTATCGTCTTTCTCCAATTTAGCTCACTCTTTTATAGTAGGATCTTCCTCCTCCCCGTTCTTGAGACGGTTTCTGCATTCCTGAGGGTCATAACCCTGCCTTTGCAGATCCCATTCCAGCAGTTCAATTCTGTTTTTTTTTCAAGAAAGCACTGATGGATGAGAAAAGGGGAGTGATGGTCTAGAAGGAAACAATTTCACCATAAGACAGCAACCCTGGGCGTTGGTCTAATAAGCCAGTCTTTGCATCCAGCCAGAGATCCTGGTAGCGGCTGCAGTGCCGTGAAGGACTAAATCCCATCTAAATACAGGCGTGAATGGACGTGGGATTCCACCTTGGGACTAACTTCCAAGAAAGTCATATGAAACGCATTTCTCAGTTGCTAGTTGAACAAAGTTCGAGAGCAGACTTACAGAAGGCGTCAATTATTTACACGCATTGAGTAAGAAAAACGAACAGGGAGAACTGAATAAAAGATTCTTTCACTATAGGAAACTCTGTGCACTGTTACTTTTTTCTTTGTGGAAGTTGCATACAAGGAGCTTGATGGAGCAGTTGGCAGCGCGCTTGGTATGCATTCATAGCAGTTATGCATTTCGCCGGGCGGGGCGAACGGGGGAGGAGGGGGGGGGGGGGGGCAGTTTACGTGCTCTTCGACGACGGAGAGATCTGCGTCACACTGCTATCAGGTTGCTCCGTGTCTCTGCGCTGTATGGCATTGTACGTCGTCTCCGTGCTAAATAATAATAATTATTACATTAACACCAAAGTCATTCAGGATGCTGCAATTATTTTATCAATGTGATTTTAAATTGCTGGACGTTGTTCAATTTCAAATATAAATCTATCCACGTCAGGATCCATCAAATGCCCTTACGTAATATAAACAGCCTGAGGAGCTCGATGGCGCGGGTGCTTAGCGCGTTCGGCTGCGATCGTTGAAGTTAAGCGACTTTCGCAGTGGTCGGTCATTGGATGGGTGACCAAAAATCTTCTGTCTTGAGCTCCTCCGTGCTTCGGAAGGCACGTTTAGCCGTTGGTCCCGGCTGCATCTGCAGTCGTTAGCAACCGCCAATCCGCACTGGACCCCTTAGGGAATGCCTGTGCCCCAGCAGTAGGGACATTAATAGGAACATACACACAGACAGACAGACAGATAAAAAAATTACTGATTGCATTTTTGGCATCAGTATCGATCACTAATCACCCACCCCCTGATAGTTATTTTAAAAATATATTTCATGTACAGAATTGACATCTCTACAGATTTATTATAAGTATAGATAACTATCAGGGGGTGATTAGTGATCGATACTGATGCCAAAAATGCAATCAGTAATTTTTTTGTCTGTCTGTCGTCTGTGTGTATGTTCCTTATAGAAACAAAAACTACTCAACGGATTTTAACAAAACTTGGTACAATTATTCCTCATACTCCTGAACAGGTTATAGTATACTTTTCATCACGCTACAATCAATAGGAGCAGAGTAGTGAAGGGAAATGTTGGGAAAACGGGAGAAGTTACTCCATTTTTTAAGCTTCCGTCGCGTGTGTAGCCTTAATGATTAAAGTTACATAGAAATCATGTATGACGGAAATATTTTACATAAAATTGTCTAAAAAATATCCTGCAACAGCATATATCTATCTTTTATGGTTGACTCACAATAACACGTGTAACTCCCGATAGCTTAGCAGTTCGGAGCATTCTGATCATATTTGTTTACTCTTACGTTTATAATACTCTGACTCATCCCTAATTTAAAAAAAGTTAACCTTATTACCTATTCAATAAAAACAAAACAGAAATCGGTATAGAAACACCAAATTTATACATGAAATAAGCCATCGCGCCGTCGCACGTGAATACTGAATCATGCTTTAAGGATTATTTTTGTGTAACGGTTGCCGCGCTCGACACGGGTCGCGGCGGCGGTAGGGTATCAAAAGGCGGGAGGTCCGAGAGCGAGCTGTATAAATCTGTTTTCTGCGTCGCTCCCCCCCCTGGGGGACGATCGCTTCCGATGAAGCCTTAGAGGCCTTCCCGGCCAGAGGGGGAACAGCCCCTACGGGTGTTTTTTAGTCAGTACGAGTCTGACATAACCTTGCAGCCGGCTGTAGGGTATCCATGAGGATTTCTCACCTGCTCCCCCGTCTGGGAGGAAACAAAAAAAATCAAAAAAAAAGAGAGCGAGCGAGCTTCAATATTTGGCTGTTGATGCGTTCAGAGCGTTCGACATTATTGACAGACAATAATTGAGAAATATTGAGAAACCGTGCTTATCACCGCGACTTTTAGTCTTTAAATAGTTTATTTGAATTTCTTTTGTTGTTATTTTGTAAAATAGGTATTAGTTGTTTTGGTAGTGTTTAAATATTCGTTCAAATTAAAAATTATTAAGCGTAGGTACTTTTATTAATTAAAGTAGTTATAAGTATTTATTTTTAAGTGAATTAGGTATAGGTAGATAGTATTGCACAGGCGTTTCAGCTTTATTTTCATTTCTTTTTTGTTGTGAGTTGTATATATTTATGGTTATAATTCTATAAGAATAGAATTCTATAATAGGCCCGGACTTCCTTCTCATGAAATTTGTTTAAAAATTGGCATTCCGATTATTCTGCTCCGAAATTTAAGACCACCACAAATTTTCAATGGAACTCGGCTTAAAGTAACCCAGTTGGTAAAACTGTACTTCCAGGGCCTAGAGGTGATATTTGATTTTTTTCTAGAAAAAGTCTCTATTAACGAATTTTTCTTTCTGCCGCTTCGCCGGCCGCTGCCGCGGCACGCTCGCTTCGCTCGCTCGGCTCGCGCGTTAAGGTCACAACACTAACCTAACCTAGTGTGAACACGAGGCCGAAGGCTTTGAGGATGCCATGGTAGTCAGACGATGTTAATATCATCAACAGGAATACGAAAAAGCTCTCAACTGCGACGAACACAAACACTGACTGACAGATCTCATTAATGGCGGTAAATTGTCACATTTTGACAATAGTACCAACATAATAAACTTATATTTACCATAGACAACGAGAAACAGGTTATTTTTGCATAAAAAAATGGCAGCACTGATCAAAATTGCTGTCAAAATTGACTCATACCCTACAAAAATATTAATTTTCAATAATTTTTTTCTCGAGTTCTATTCGTTTCCGCCTAAAAAGATTTCGTGTATGTGTTTTTAATAATTAATACCTTGCGTGACAAAAATTTCAGCTTGCAACTCAATTACATATAATGGAAAGGTGAGCCGCTTAACGTGCCTTCCGAAGCACGGAGGGACTCGAGATAATAAATTTTTGGTCACCCATCCAATGACCGACCACTGCGAAAGTCGATTAACTTCAACGATCGCAGCCGAACGCGCTAACTAACACTTGCACCATCAAGCTCCTCTTTGATTAATTTGATTGAATATATTTTTGGTGTATTGAACGATTGAGGTTTGACCAGTATTATTACCTACATAATGTTGCACTACATAACATAAAAGGGTTATGGGGTTTCTGATAATTTCAAAGTGGGACGGCAACATGATATAAATAAATAAATCAAAACTCGATGACGCATCTTTCAGCACACTGTGTTTTGTATTTCAATCCGCGTCGAAAACAGAATATTCTAATGTTAAAATATAATTGCATTAAATGTAATGAAAATATTTACTAAAAAAATCCATTCAGTCTAGGTTTCAAACAAAAAAGTGGATTGCTATTTAAAAAGTACCCAGTTTTATGATACATTTTCACTTTGCGATTGTATCACAGCATTTTTCTGTGTATACAAAAGGTCGTTGATCGCATGCAATAAATCACCCTGTATGAATTTTTATGTATTCTATCAGTATTTGTATTATATCCGTTACCCTAGCATCCCATAACACAACCCTACATTGCTTACTTTGAGGCTAGGCTAATTGGTGTAAAAAACAATAAAATGTATGTATGTAATGTATAGAGGACTGTAGATGCAGCCGGGACGAATTATGACAGGTAACTTTTAAGAGAGATAATAAATATTGGTCACCCATCATTTGCCAGGCTATTGCGAAAGTAACTCAACTTCCAAAAACGCAGACAGAACGCACAAACACTGACCTGAGAATAATTTTTCAATCAAGAAGGGCGCTCCAATTTGAGCCGAAAATCCGCTATGACCTACATCTCTAACAAGGTTTGTTACTCTACGCAAAAACGGCTGAATGGATTTGGATGAAATTTGGCACGAAAATAGTTTATTACCTGGATCGAGACATTTCATTTCATCCCGAAAAATTTTAGGTTTCTAAGGGGCTCTCAAAAAACAAAATTAACCTAGTCGACAATTATTATATCAGAGGCATTTAAACATGATTAGTTTACTATATGTCTGATCAAACTTTTTAGATCTACATCACAACCGTTTGATTTAAAATACCCCCACAGAAGTTTCTGAGTCGCTGATTAAGTTTTACACCTGATGTCACACAATTCCAAAGAGTAAGATGAAAGAAAGATGTGCACTGAAATGGAAAACAGAAATCGCAGATTACGTGGTGTTCCATATCTCCGGCTAAAGCATTTCAGCTGTCTTTTTCTACTAATGTCAGAAAAGTTTGTACAGCGTCATATCATAGTTATCGTTGAAACGGAATTTTATTTAAATTTATTTTAAACAAGCAGCTGATAGTTAAGCTAATTACAGTGAAAAGGAGTAAATAAGTCGAAGTTGTTTGTTAGAAAAATCTGGCAAGAAAAAAAACGATAACTTAAAATACTTTTATTAGTACACAACAAAATAAATAATACTAAACCAAACAACTGACAGGAAATAAATTTTATCACGAATTCCATGCGGTGCCTCAAAAAATATTTCCTTAAAAACTAAAAACATAATCGAATTACTATTTTATCGACAAATCATAAAACATCATCGTAGATTCCCATAGAACAACACGATCGACATGGCCAGGAGGGGAGTAGGAATCTTCCCCTCTCCCTAGGAGCTTGCCCCTCTGTCGCATTGGGCATACTCGTGATATATGTATTGCACGATTTGGCGGTGCATTGTGACATTGTTTATGTGTGAATGTTGTAGTTACAGTTCTGTTTCTTACCCATGTACGTTAAACTGCATTTGTGTGCATATCCCCCCCTCCCCCGCAAAAATGCCAGAATGATTTGGATAGTATTATGTCGCTATGGCTACTCCCTTCCGTGTTGCTCTATGTAATTTCCAGATAAGCTTTACAAAGTAAGCTACGCTTATAGAAGCCATTAAACAATAGATCCATTAAATAAAGCATTCAATATACGCGGAAGAAAGTTAGCTAGTTTTCATTTTAGCGTCGACTATGTATTTCCTCAGGAATTTGGCTATGTAGTAAATCACAAGAACGGCGACAGTAACAAAGGACATTGCGAGAGCTAGAAGAGCTGCTACGAATTTGAGTTCCAGGTACTCCGCCCAGGTGATGTTGGCAGCTGGGGAGCGCAGGTGCCTCGCGCCTCCGTGCCTAATGACGTACTCCGTCCACCACACGGCTCGCTCCAGCGGGGTCTGGGGCTGGTCTCTCATCAACGTCCTGAGACGAATCATGTTCTCGCGATAGCTGAAAGAAAGATACACATACATATACAGAAAGATCGTCTTGCCCACACCAAATCTCACGGTCTTTCAAAATGGCGCCTACTATATGGCAATTGAAGTATATAATCATCTGCCTAATTCCTTAAAGACGCTACAGGGTAAAAGGTTGAACTTGCTCTAAAGAATTTTTTAGTATGCAAGACATTTTGTACAATTAATGAATATTTTAGTGAAAAATTTAAAATTTTATCATATGCATTATTTTTTTGGACAATTGAATTAATTTTTACAATATGTTAGATTGAATGTTATATTGGGACGTTTATAATTATGACTGTAGATCACCTTTAGTTTGTAAGCATTATTGCAATACCCTAACTGGGTTCTTGTTTGGAATGATATATATTTTTTGTAACAGCATGGAAACAGCAATAATGCAATAAATGAATATACTACACTTATTATTTTTAACTGACTTCAAAAAGGTGAAGGCTCTCAATTCGACCGGAATGTTTTTTTTTACCGATTACGCCGAGATTTCTGATCCGATTAACGTGATTTGTTTTGCCCGATGAGGAATAGTTTCCATTTGGTCCTATAAAAATTCAATCAAGTTTGGTTGGAGAGTAGTTTTTATTTTATGGGCATTTTGTTAATTTGAACGATGTAATTTTCACGATACTTTGTTAACACGGTGCGGGGCAAGGACATGGCGGGGTCAAGGTTGAAACGCGTTACATACTATTAGAAAAAAAAAACATGTTTTTAATATTCACCCCGCCCGACTTACTAATCATACTAGAACCCATTCGATGTCATGTGAAATAGTTATTTATGATATTAGTGCGGTAAGTTGGTAATTACAACCGAGTAGACGAATGTAAGCCCGAGACGAAGTCAAGGGTTTATCATAGTCACAAGTTTGTTAAAAGCAATTCCGCACGAATGTCATACAACGTTTTTCGACACATTTGCGAGAAAACAGTACCTTTTCCTAGTTTAAGTACCTAACGAAGCAAACTTTTTCTAATAAGAAAATGGCGCGCATTTCCAATTGGCGTAACGTGCGGATGGTGAATGAAATTCATAACTTGCGCCTTTTTTTTCTTGAAATTATTAAAGTGAGATTAGGGTATAGATTATAAACACCTCCACTAAGTTCGTCTGAAATTAAAAAAAGGCCCGTAATTTAGAACTTTCGAACAATGTATGTACAGCTTTCGTAAATGCATTTTTGGATGCGTCGGATTTGTTGCTCTATGTTGATGCCACTACCTTATTATAATAATTAAAAACTTGATTTCTTCGCTTGAGACTAGTATGACTACCTTACCATAATTATTGAAGTAACAATCTCAACTCCATAAAAACATTAAACATTACTTTTAACTATAGAAGTTCCTCAATAAAAAGATTATAAAATAGTTTGTTTAAAGATCATGAGTATTAAGTTTTTAAAAGCTACTCAACGTGTCGGATACATTCCAGACTCGTCTGTTTTATTAAATTTTTGGTGTGCATGAAAACTTAAGAAACTAATAAGCTAATTTCCATTTATTTAGTCCATTTCAAACTTGTGTCGATATGTTGATGTTTATTTTCTCGCAGTTGAGAGAATGGCGTAGTATTTGGTTATGGTTCGTCTTTTACTGATTCAAACAAAAACATAATCATCAAAATTAGCCCACAAATCTCGATGAAATGCGCGAATTACAATAAAAACTGGCCAAGTGCGTTGTGTGCCACGCGCAGTATAGAGTTCTGTAGTTGCCTTTAGCTACCACAATATATTTGAGCAGGAGTCTCTATTTTCAATATCGGAAATTAATCAAACCAATTAGTATCAATCTATGTATCTTGAACTAAAATACCAAAATTAAAGTCAAACTGCGTCTCAAACTCAATTCGATATTGATATTATTTTTTTAAATACGAATGATAACCGCCATTTTTTTTTGTTTCCTCTCAGGCGAGGGAGTGCGTGTGAAATCCTCATGGATACCCTACAGCAGGCTGCAAGTTTATGTCAGACTCATGCTGACTGAAATACACACGTAGTTCATGCTTATGGCCAGAAGGGCCTTATCAGCTTCACCTGAAGCAATCATCCCCAGAGAAGGGGATGACGCGGTATAACTCTTTTCAAGAGATCCATAAAATTACAGCTCTCTAGTGCAAATAGTCTCCAAGCAAAACTAGGGACGGACAGACGGACATGGTGAAACTATAAGGGTTCCTTGTCAGGACTGACTACGGAACCCTAAAAAGAAAACCATACCGAGGGGTCAAGAACCTTCTCCTTTTCGTAATTGCTTAAAAAGCAGTGTTGTGTCAATCGTGAAGTCGTGAAGTACACACGAAAATAGGTCGAATACACCAACGCGGCTTTCGTTAATGCAAAATCTGTTTCTTATATACCAACCTTTTGTCTCCGATGACAGCATGGACAGCATCACGGAATTCATCCTCGGTGAGAGTGTCGATGTCAAGCCGCTTGCCAATTTTATGGTAGGTATACTTCTCGACGTTGAACCATTGGTCACCCAGCATTGGAATACCGATAAGAGGTACACCGGCTGTTATGGCTTCGTCTGTAGACTGCAATCCTCCTTGGGTGATGAAGAGTTTCACGTTTGGATGTCCTAAACAAAATAAATTGTCGTTGATTCAATCAAATAGAATAAGCTCCGAAGAGAGCTTCTACTATTTGATTGAATCTTTGAGTTCTTGACCCATCTGCTTACTAGACGAAAATGTTATATGAAGTATTTTTTATAGAGAAAACATATCCCAATTTCCTTTTAAAAAATATCATGAATTCATCAAAAACCACGATGCAAGTGAAACTTTTACCCCCTTATTAATAAACAAGGAATAAGCTTAGTATTACGCCGTGTTTTGTTCATGTCACTCAAATGCCATTTGTCGTTCAACAGACAGAGGCAAAACATGGAGTAACTAATCCAAGCGTAGACCTAGCTTATTAATAAAGGGGTTAAAGTCTTTAGATCGCCTCATATTGTTTTGTTTTATATTTTTGCCTCATTTAATTGATTTTGGAAAATTTATCAAAAAAAAAAGTTGATGTTAAATCCGGCATTTAAGAAGTGGAAAAAGTCCTTCCTCGGCTGGGAAACGAAATCGCTTTCTACCACTGAACCATTAAAAATGTCATGCGGCATGCAAAGGATATATAAAATATTGTGGCAATGTTATAAAAGCTTTACTATATATAATACTTATTTGATAAAACATTCTTTTTGTCTGGTGAGCAGATGAGTTAAGGACGACCTCTCTTCAGATCTTTGACTAAGATGACGATCAGCTGTGTTATCTGTAAAATTTTCACGCGTGGATCCGATGTGGGAAACGCGCTGATCCGCATCGGATCCAAGCGTGAAAATTTTACAGAATGCACTGCAGTTGCTTAATACGAGCTCTATTTAGTCGAGGAAACATTATACTAATAGGTATTTGGCCACAGTCTTATTTAAGGTAGAGGTTACATTCCTCTCTGAAAAAGACGCTATATTTGCTATAATTCGCAAATTTTCAGATGTAATTCAATCTAAAACTTAATGTTACTCTGTTTCTCAAACTTCACTAAATTGCTCTTGTTCTAGTTAAGATTTCATCAACCACAACTTCTTTGACAAAACACATGACGCAACACAATTTCAACCAAAATCTTGATCGTTCACGGTAAAGGATGATTGGGGAACTTCGCAAATTCTCTAAGTCACATGTAGCGGTAGCGAGTGAATGAAATACTGAGGAGTTTGCACCGTTGCGTAGTTGTAACGAATTTATTGTCCATTTCAACCGGAAGTTAGAAACGTGTTTGCAATATACTCGTATATGCTACAGTTAAAACCCGTTTTTAAGATAGAACGTGTTTTTCCTAGTTAAAATTAGTTTTTACTTAATGCCTTTGTTAAAACTAGAAATAACTAGTCAAAACTAGAATTTACCACTGATATATGTGATTTTCATATATAACTTGTTGTCACTCCGAGGTTTAGTTAAAACTAGCGATAGATAGAGAAACTAATTCGGGATTGAAAACAAGATAAAGTTTTAAAAAAAAAAATTAGGCAGAAATTGATAAAAATTGATCCCAAGTTGTTTCCTTTTTAGGATTCTGTACCTCAAAAGGAAAAAACGGAACCCTTATAGGATAACTTTGTTGTCCGTCCGTGCGTCCGTCCATCCGTCTGTCAAGACCGTTTTTCTCAAGAACGCGTGGAGGTATCAAACTGAAATTCATATCTAATATTTATGTCTACTGTCCCTTGGAGCTGCGAAAAAATCAAACTTCTAAGCCAAAGCGATCAAAAGATACAGGCGTTTATGCCGCAAATTTTCGAAACTCACTCGGGAATCAAAACCTGCAGAGTACTTCCCGTGAACTTAGAATCTTGAAATTTGGTACGGAGTAACGTCTTATTGTACAGATAAAGGAAAAAAATATAATAAAAAATATTTTTGGAAATATTAAAGTTCTACTACCTCTACTAACTACCTCTTTTCTCATGAACGCGTAGAGGTATTAAATTGAGTTTGTACGGAACCCTCGGTGCGCGAGTCCGACTTGCACTTGGACGGTTTTTTTACTAATGTTTCATATTGATTTTGTTAGATATTGGCATTATTGCGATAATTCTTATTTGTTGTGCCCAACAGGGTCCTTAATCTGACCTGTACATATTTTGAACACCTGTTGTGGGTTATTCAGGTGCTGTGGTTATTAAGAACAGTTTAAGACTTGCTTCGGGAATACGCGTGTTATCTAGTAAGAACTAGATTTAACTGATATTCTATTTTGAGCATTAGTTAATTCTAGTTTTAACAAAGGCATTTAGTAGCAACTAGTTCTAACTAGGAAAAACGCGTTAATATACACATAATAATAGGCGTAGTATATTTTATTTATAAATATTATCTTTTTTTTATTAAAGTATTTTAAAGAACATTTTTTTCTTTTTTTTCTTTAAATATGTAAAAATCACTCGCATTTTGTTTGGCGTTCGGACGTCAATAGGCGTTGGCTGAAAATCAGCGCTGCTGTGGTATTGCGAAAGTACTACCACAGTAGCATAGCTGAGACAGCGGCTTGTTGGCCCTGCACAGCACTAACTTAAATTAGTTTTCTTGGTTTTATTTTTATTTGTAGTTATGTTTTTCCTATTCTGTTTTGTTTTTAATGTGTGCTGTGTAACCAATAATTGTTTTTCTTTCTTCTTTCAATTGATTCTGCGCTATAAAGTTGAAGACGTCATACGAAAAGAAAATGAATTACAATAAAAATCGAGAACTTATTAATATTAGATTTTAACTACCTGTCTTCCTTGTTATACCTTATCCCCAATTTTATTGAACGAGGAATGAGCTTAGACTAATTACGCCGTGTTTCGTTTATATTACTCAAACTAGCGGCCCGCCCTCGCTTCGCTTCGGTGTAGAGCTGAAGTGTAGACTACAGTTTTTGTTCTCAGACTTGTATTATACTTAATGACATTCATCTATGATTCTTCTTAAATCTGCATGCAAAGTCTCAGCCCGATCGGTTTAAAATCGACAAAGTTTCATACAAACTTTCATTCCCTATTTTATCCCCTTGGGGGTAGAATTGATCAAAATCTTTTCTTAGCGGATGCCTACGTCATAACATCTACCTGCATGCCAAATTTCAGCCCGATCCGTCCAGTGGTTTGGGCTGTGCGTTGATAGATCACTATGACAGTCAGTCACCTTTGAGTTTTATACGTTTATATAGGTATAGAAAGATGACATTGTAATTCAAAGAAAAGAGACAAAACAATGCGACTAATCAAAGCTCATGTTTCGTTTATTAATATGGAGGTTTGGGTTTTACCATCTTGATCTCTCATAGACTACTATGGTCACTAAGCATCATTAGCTGTGCGTTATTCAAATAAAACTATATAATTGTCTGCACTAATTTGTATAATGATGGATATTTGTAATAATAATTCTACCAAACTGAATAAAGTTGGTCTCGTGCAAAATAAAATTAGATAACGCAAAGTATTAACGCGGAAGATTTCTAAGATTTCTAAATCTTTAACGAAGGAATGCCACTTAGGGTAAAATTGGTCATCAATTTAACGGATTGTTCGTAGTATTTCTGAGAATCTCATAAGAAGACTTTTCTTAGACAAGGCTTTCCAAAGACAGAAAGTGTATAAATAAATAAATATTTCTGACACTGGAATCAATGAGCGTAGTCCTAAAGTAACTACTTGTGTAATGGTATGCTAGGGTAACGGATAGAAGTACATTATCATTATAATGTACTTACCATAGTGTAAGTCATGACTGTTTATTTTTCTATAATAGTATCATTATACTATTATAGAAAAATAAATAAAGTATAATGATACTATTATAGAAAAATAAACAGTCATGACTTACACTATGGTCGTCATCATTTATCATCGTCGTCGTCATTTAGTTTAATTTTTGTACGATTTAACATACTGAGGAGCTTGCTGGCGTAGGTGTATAGTGCGTTCGTCCCGGGATTGTGGAAGTTAAGCAATCTCCACTATGGTCGGTCATTGGATAGGTTACCAAAAACTTATTAACTCGTGCTCCTTCGTGCTTCGGAAGGCACGTTAAACCTTCCGAAGCACGAAGCATCTGCAGTGATTAACATCCACCAATCCGGGCATGACATGACCCAGTCTCCTTATTCCATAGGAAAGCCCTGTGCCCCAGCAGTGAGGACATTAACAGGCTGGTGATGATGATGGTGATCAAACATACTGGGTAGTGGGAGTCGCATGCTAAAATGATGATAATAAAACATACTATGACCTATAAATTGAATGTTACTTATGAAAGTTGAACTCACTCAAGAGATCAGATTGCGGGAACCATTTGGATATTTTAATATTTTCCGATCGTCCCTCCAGCTCGTCTTTGTTCCATTTCCAAAGAACATTGTAGGGTAATTGTGATAGTACTTTCACTAAAATTTGAATCTTCTCCGGTGGCATTTGTGATGGATCCACATTTGTTCCGAAACTGATGTAAATTACGCCATTAGTGGAGTTATCCAGGTAAGACTTCAGCTCCTGAAATGAAATAAAGCAATTAAGATTACAATGTTTCAAGACTCATAATTGGGAATATCATAATTTAGAGCCACTTAAACAAATGTCCTTAAAGAAATAACAATGACTTCGTACTAATTTCTATCTCCATTTACTAATTTCTATCTCCTGAATGGAGAGAGAAATTAATTAAATTTAAAATAAAGAAATTAATAGTGCAAACAGTTATCCAAGGTTCTCTGCTAGGTGATATTTTAACCTCAGCGTAGTTCAAAGTTTTATTGAAGTATTTAAGCACCTTCGTTATTATTATTTTTATCACAATTTAATTTATTTAGTCACTATTACATTTCAATTCCGGCATGAAAACAAAAATTCTAAAGCTTATAATTAAAAGCGTTTAATTAACTTGCAAAGTATCTATGTATGTTTTAATGTTTGATTGGGTGGAATCTTGCAACTCAATTTTGAAGAAGATGTCTACATTCGATTGAGCTAAAACTTTGTACACACGTTTAGCTTTCATGACAATGCATGATGAGCTGTGTCACGTCATTCTTAATCCAATAATGGGTATCAAATGAAAGGGCTTACTAAGAATAACGCGATAAATAAAGTGACGACATGTTCTGGTAGTAATAATATGAACATTAAAAAAATAATATCCGCACAAATTTTGTTCATTTACACAAGTAAATCTTGCGACAAGCTTGCACTTGCATAGTTTGTCCTAATAAGAGTATTTGTTTGTGTGATAAACACAATCATTTGTTTAGGAATCATATCTTTTGATACAATATTTTCATAGTTTGAATCTCAAAGATTACGGACCTTGTTAAAGATAAACCCGCGATACTAAAATATGTTCTTAATATCCAATATTGGGTAATTATCTGTTTATTGTATAGGTCAAATCGAAGGAATGAATTTATCTCGAGTGGTTCGGTTTCAATAAATTTAGCTCGAAACTTAACAGAACTATAAAATATTGATTTGTGATTATTTAATTAATCAGAATACATTACAATATCTGATCGATTTCATTTGATTTTTATATGCCTCGTGATGTAATTCAGCAAAACCTGATTAAAATTCAATAACAGTTCGAAATCAATTTCTGAGATCTTATGAAAAATATTTCGAAAGTAGGGAATTCTATAGCCTGCAATTAAAATATCGTCAAATTATGTTAGTTTAAAACCAATTTCTAAGAGGTTATAAAAATTAAATCTAGAAATGGGTAAATGAATGTTTTCAATAATGATTTTGTCGAGAAATCGATTTACATTAAGGATCTCTTTTGCTGGTTTTTGTGGCAATCCGCCGGTATGAATAAGGTTAGGAGAACCCGGCCGATTGCCCTCCCAAATAGGTTTCATGTTTAATAACAAGTCCACATTATTACTCAACTTGGACAAACTAGGAAGATCAGCAATGCTATTTTGTAAAATTTTCATAAATTCGCATAAATTTCTGAATTTATATCGGAACGCGTGAAAATTTTACAGTATAGCATTGCAGGACCGAAGGTCTTCCAAGTTAGTTCATACTCCTCCGTTTCGAAATACTCATACCAAAGTATGAGTTTGTAATGCAAATAGAACTCCTCGATCTTCTCCCAAAACGTAATGTTGAAGAGTCATCGGTGGAACACTGTTGGATAAAGAAATGGGTGTACGAAAGCTCCAACAGTTTCTTAATTACCAAACACAGCACCCAAGGAACTGACTTGTACGATTGGCACTTTAAATACATGAGCGAGCTTCCAAAATAAGCAAGTCAAATATATTATTTTTATCTTCGAGAATTGTTTGCACTTCTTCAGTTAGCATCTGCTCACCGAAAACTTTATTAATCAGCTGGAACGCAACTTTTATTTTATTAGACTCATTATTCGCGCCTTTTGATGAGACTGCCTGAAAGCTTTCTTGAACTGGTTTGTATGAGAGTTCGTGGACGTCTATCTTTGTGAAGTTGATTGGAGTTTGATCCTTTTGGAAACTCTGGGTCCGATGTCACGACAATGACTTCATGGCCACGTTTTACTAATTCCTGCATTAACGGTCTGATCGCTATTTGGTGGTTTATAGACGGTGTAGGAAAAACTGCGAGAATCATGGCACTTTCACTTAAGCTGAGTACGTTAGTTGCAATAAGAATCAATTATTTTTGTTTTAATAATTAACTAATCAACTTCAAACTACGACTCATTTCCTTTCAGGCCCTCATACATTGTCGTCTTTCCGCAATAACTATTCAGTTACAAACAAATAACAGAGAAAATATAGTACGAACAAACTTACTCCGAGAAGTGATTGGGTCAAATAAATTAATTAGTCCACTGAGATCAATTATTAAGTGATAAATTCCATTAAATTATTCAATTAATAGTAATTAAGATACGTTCGATGTTGGCACTGTACTTAAGATTGTGTCACTAATAAATTTAGTTTCATTACTGTCAGTTTTATCAAATGCTTATTTTATACCTTTTTAATTATTCTGCAGTTTTTATTGGTTTCCAATACGAACAGCCATCCTTATTCAATGCTTGTGTGTTATTATATTACCTATGCAAAAAAATGGCGTGGTTTTATGACAACACCATTCAAATGAATGATTTAAAATTATTAATAAAAAAGTCCTTTCTATGCTGGGAATTGAACCCGGGCGGCACTGATAGATAGCAGGCGAGCTGTCTATCACTGAACCACCGATGCTTGTTGATAAGGTCTGATTTTTTTATAACAATTCCAAATGTATAGCGACATGCTAAAGTTAAACAAAAAAATAAGTTTCACTTTAAAACTCTGAACGAAGAGCCCTTAGTGTATTTTTTATGAATATTACTGAATCAAAATTAGAAGTAATTTGCATTACTACTAAAATTAATTTGAATTCGTTTACATTTTTGAGTCTTATTGAGTGACAGAAGAAATAGATTCTAATTTCATTCAATACTTAATTTTATTCATCATTCAATGAGAAAAAAAATATTTTTAACCAACTTCGAAAAGTTGGGGGTTTTCAATTCGTCGCTATATATATTTTTAACTGTTGTTCGTGCATATCTAGGAGTTTTGTTGCCGACTTTGGTGATTCTTTTTTTTTTGTTTGAAAGAATTTATTAGCGAGATGGTCTTATGTTAATTTGGTAAAGAATTAATAAATACTTTTGGAGATTACCAACGGAACTCCTCAAATAATAATAATAATAATAACCTTTATTTCACACCATAATCACAATGTTCACAATGTTGGTATTAATGGCTACATAAAAACAATGATATAAAAAGCATGCATTTTTTTTACCAAAAATAAAAGGTACGTATTGATCAGATTATGGTAGGTTGACACCTGAACTAGGATGTCAGAATCCTGTGTCTCAGGTAATCAACCCTCCACCCTATTCATAAAGTTGTGTACCATTAAACAATTTATTAATCCAGATAACTGTTCTTAAGTTATTAATTCAATGGAATAGCCAAAGGAGTTTGTTATGTATGTGTGTGTGTGTGTGTGTGTGTGTGTGTGTGTGTGTGTGTGTGTGTGTGTGTGTGTGTGTGTGTGCGTGCGTGCGTGCGTGCGTGCGTGCGTGCGTGCGTGCGTGCGTGCGTGCGTGCGTGCGTGTGCGTGCGTGCGTGCGTGCGTGCGTGCGTGCGTGCGTGCGTGCGTGCGTGCGTGCGTGTGTGCGTGTGTGTGTGTGTGTGTGTGAAATGGACTTATGAAGTGTACTTGTCGTCTACTTTGGTAGGGTTTAACCTGTTCTACAATTTGGGACAGGAGTACGAATGCGTCTTTTATTTAGGGGCAGCTGCGTAGGATCCATGGTTTTATGGTAGCGGAGAACCGAGTTGTATATAAACAACTGTCGAACAGTGAGAAGCCCAGTTTCCTCGTAGAGCTGTTTGGTTGGGTATCTTCTAGGCTTACCGAACATAACTTTGATCACAGCTCTCTGAGCCCTTTCTAATTCCAGGAGAAAAGAGGCAGCTGCTCCACCCCACACCGTAACACAGTATGTCAGAAGAGATTGGAAGAGGGCAAAATAAATTTTACGAATTAGATTGTGGTCGGCGGCATCTCTGAGGCTCCTAAAAATGGGAAGGAGTTTCCTTATCCTTTTGCTTATCGCTGTTACTTGTGGGTGCCAATTTAGGTTCTTGTCAACTATTACCCCTACATATTTGTGGTCATCTGTTTGCGTTAGGAGTTCACAATTGCAGTTAATTTCTAGGTCACACAAAGATGAATGGGCTTTAATAGTGAAGTGGATTGGTGGCTTAGTAGCCTCAGAGATTCTAAAACAAATACGAATAGCACACATATCGTTTTAGGTTACTTTACGAAAGATTAAACAGAGATTAAAGGCCAGACATCTACAATTAGTACATTTATGCTGCTATGACTTATAAAAGTGAAAAATAAATAAACAAACCCACTAAAAATTAAGAAATAAATCATATTTTTTTAATTGAGTTCAAAGTGCCTTTATATTCAAATTAATAGTTGAAGTCGGTGCCTATAGTCCAGTCAATGCCTCAAATATAACGCAAACATATTATAATTTTTATTATTTTTAAAGCATGTAACTGCTTGATGTTTAAATCTAAAGAAAATATAACTAGAAAAAATTCCACGCGGACCAGGCAGCAGACGGGACTCGAACCCGCATCCTTCGCAATCCGGGCGAATGACTGCCTTGCAGCTTAAGAATAGCTAGAAAGAATTTCGACGCGGTCCGTGAGGGCCGCGGTAGCATAATTGGTCAGTGAATTCGCCCGGATTGCGAAGGGTGCGGGTTCGAGTCCCGTCTGCTGCCTGGTCCGCGTGGAATTTTTTCTAGTTATATTTTCTTTAGCAAACATATTATATATATATTTTTGCAAAAAGCGACAGATCTGTTAATTTTTACTTCATCTAGTAAAATTAAAATATCTGGTAAAATTCAAACAAAGTGTCTACATGAAAAATGAGTTTACATCCGAAACTTGGTTTCAGCGGTAATACATTTACAAACTTAAGTGTTTTGAGTGCGTTTATTAGGTTTTAAATCAAGAATTTTGGAAATAATTTGCAGTTATTCTATTTATTCATTAGCTATTTCAGAAAGTATGCGTCGTAGAGCATAGTGGGTTTTACCTGTACATGCGGCTTAATGAGACGGGTCGATTGGTAAACGGGTGATTGGATAAAAGTTCAGTAGCGGAAAAGTGCAGATAATCGGTTTTGGCACTAAGGGGACGATTTACTAACTAATAAACTTCTCGCTTTCTAAACGCGCTTTATTCGTTATTTTGAAAATGTACATATTAATAATTATAATTAGTAATAGTAATTAATAGGAATAACAATTAATTAATTCTTCATTAATAATTGTTATTAAAAAATAATGAACAAAAATATTTACAAAGAATAAGGAAATTTATTTATATTCAAAATAGGGAACCCTTCTACTACAAAGGCGATGTTCTTGGCTGTAACATTTCGGTAGTCATTTTTTTACCATTTCGGTAGACAATTTTCATTTCAGTGGACTGCCGAAAACTCATCCTTTAATATTTCAGTAAGTGGTGATTGTTGAATTTGACCCGTAGGATCGTTTAAAAATGGAAAAAAACCATTAACAGTATATTTTCTTTTTTATTTTGCACCTTTAATTGCATTTTGTGCAAAAACTATGGGAGACACGCGAAAATATGTTGAAACCTTTTTTGTAGGAAATTAAATTTTCTACAACTTTGTACGAAAAACTTTTTCTATTTTTCCAGCCAGTCGCGAGATATTGACGAAAACCTCGTTTTTGCACCATTTAGCATTTTTTTTCACCCTTTGCCGTCAATGCAGCACCCTGCAATTTTAGTATATTAATCTACCCTTGCGGAAATTTTCGCGTTGGTTGCAGGTGATCAAATCAAAATGGCAAAGTTAAGCCTACATTGACTGGACTACTACGTTTGTTGGCATGATAATGACGATACCATAATTTAAACGCCCTAGTCCAGTAGGACCTAGAACATCATAGGTTAATGTATACCGTGGTCCTACCATTAGGACAAACCGACGCGATGGAAACACGAGAACTTGATCCTAGAAACATACTCGCTAACAAAAATTAATGAAATAATACTGAAACGAAGAATTTTATTACCTGAGGTAGTTTCTTCATAGGTGCCTGATGCAGTCCACCCATTGTAATCACATTGGGAGGCAAGGGACGATTGTCTTCCCAAATCGGGTTCACATTGAGGAATATCATATCCACATTTTCAGCCAATTCGGACAAATCTGGAACTTCGGCACCAAATACTTTCCTGATCAATTCATTCTCATATGCTTCGAAACGATTGAACCAGCCCAGGTACTTGTAGTGATTATACAATTCCCTAGCCTTTTCCCAAAACGTAAGATTGTATAATTTTTGACGAAAAAATGTTGGATACAAAATTGGATGTAGTGGCGCACCGGCTACTTCATAGTTATCATTGGTTCCACCTAAGGAACTAATTTGTATTAGAGGTGCTTTCAGTACATGTGTCAATGATAAGGCTGGTTTTGCTAAGGCTTCAACAAGTAGCAAATCGAACTTTTTATTCGTGTCTTTAAGAACTGCTTGAACTTCATCACTTTGCATTTGCTCTTTGAAAATTCTTGCAATTAAGTGAAAAGCAACCTTTATTTGGCTAAATGAATCTTTACTGCCCTTACTTGTGATTGCCAAAAAGTGTTCTTTCCAAGCCTTGTACGATAAATCGTGTACGTCAATTTCTGTGTAGTTTGCCGGTGTTTGACCTTTGGGGAATGCTGGATCGGTAGTGATGACGATTAACTCGTGACCATGTTTGGCTAACTCCTGCAGCAACGGTCTGAATACTACTTGATGACTGATAGAAGGAGTTGGAAAGTATGCGAGAATCCTAGCCGCTTCATTGTTTGAAGCAAAAAATAAAATTATACACAAAAACTTCACTACACCCATGGCTCTGTGAAAGACAATCTTTGCTTGCTCTATAATGACTGAGGTTCATGATATGCAAGATTCTTTATAAATTATACGGAAATGAACTAAAAAAAGATAACATGAACTTCGATGTCACACCTTTGATGAACTAATAACCCCGCAAAAGATTACGGCTAGGGCTGTATGTATAAAGTAGTTCATAAAAAATAACGTTTCTGACATTATTTTAATTATATTATGAAACTTGACTATCCTTGAAATATTTATTTATATATTATGAAACTAGTTATCCCCAATACCTGTAAGTTCGTCTGCATGTCTATTATATATTCGCGTCAAAATATATCTAGTCAATAATATCTTCCTCCATATTTTCTCACCAATTTTTTCAAGATTTGGTTTATGTGACTTAGGTGTGAAAGCGTAACTTATAGACTCACAGACACTTGGGCAGAGATTACTTGCATTTATTATATGGACAAGAGGGCACCGCGAACTCGCTTGCGTAGAATAATGGATTGTCTATAAAAACGTTCAAAATGAAATTCGATAGAGATAAAATACTTCCTTAAAATTTCATTCCTGTAACTTGGTCCTTTTTGTGGATAATAATTTTATAAATAAAATCGTGATAACGTAATAACAGAGTTTCATAGACATTTAGTTCTGTATCCTTATATTAATTTCTTATAATATTAGCTTTGTCAAGGAACAAATGAAAAAACACATCACAGTAATCGCGTATGATGTGTAACATTTATTGTATGTATGAATAAAATTCACCCTTCAATAATGTCAGTGGATTAATCGATTACCATAGATAAATGATTTTCATTAATAATATTAATGTGATGAAAGTTGACATCAACACATGTTTTCAATTTTTGACGTCATCTTTCAATTGACGACTCTGTATGAAACAAAACAGGGAGCAAAAAATAGCCCTTGCTGAGTTTCTTGCCGGTTCTTCTCAGTACAAGGTCTCCCGCCGTAGATTTACGAACCGATGGCGTAGCGTTTGACTTTCACAAGAGCTTGTAACAACCTAGACTGAATAAATGAATTTGAGTTTGAGTTTAAATCTGGCATCGGCTACTATTACTTATTTAATATAAAATTTTATTTATTGAGTGACTAGAATATATAGATAGACTGTAGTCTAAAAACAGATAACATGAACTTTTAATGTTGTTGTTGTAACACATGGTTAAGCTGTAAACCTAACCTAACCATATGTACAAGTTGATACAAATATTGAGAAGTGGGAAAAGTGTTGTTTGCGACCCACATAAAGTTATCTTAATATTATTTATTGTTGATGATTCAAGTCATGACTTAACAAATTTAATAAATAAAACGTAAAAAATAAGCGTTATGTGACGCAAGGGTAAAGCGATTACAATTTTATTAAATTCTGCAATAAAAAACGAAGAAATTGTATCTAATTGTAAATAAATTTTCTGCTATTGATTTTTAGAGCGGATATGGATTTTAATCACACATCAAATCAGTGTTATATTGATAAGTTATTTTTTAATATTACATTGATTCGTTTTTTCAGTATTTATTTTTATAATAATATAGCAGAAAAACGCTTGGTGTTTTTTTCGTTAGTGTTTTTCTTGTTTTCTGTATTCCGGGGATATAATAATACGTCTTTTTGTGAATCTGACCAAGTGGAAAAAAATGTAATTTATTTATAAAATTATTTTATTTTATTACTTACCTCAGGCAATGGTTTCACATTCTTTAAATGCAATCCACCCATAAATATCACATTGGGAGGCACAGGGCGGTTGCTGTCCCAAACAGAGTTCAAGTTAAGAAATAGCATGTCTACATTATCCTTCATTTCTGATAAACTAGGAAAATCCGCACCAAAAATCTTCTTGACGAGTTCATTCTCCTCTTTTTCTAAATAACTAAAGAAATTTAGAATCCTGTAGTGGGTGTACAGTTCCAAGGCTTTTTGCCAAAAGGTCATATTATATATCCTTTGGCGGAAGACTGTCGGATACAGAATTGGATGCACGGGTGCACCAACTGTTTCGTAATTTCCAATCATTGCACCAAATGAACTAACTTGTATCACTGGCACTTTCAATACATGTGATAGCGCTAAGGCCGGTTTTACTATTGCTTCAATGAGTAACAAGTCAAATTTCTTGCTAGTGTCTTTCAGAACTCCTTGCACTTCCTGTGTCAGCATTTGCTCTCCAAATGTTTCGTCAATCAAACGTATGCCAACTTTTATTTGTGATAATATATCATTGTCACCTTTCGAAGACATAACCAAAAAATTATCTCTCCAGGATTTGTAGGAAAAATGTACGTCGATTTCGGTTACATTTGGTGGCGTTTTACCCTTGGGAAATGCAGGGTCCGTGGTGATAACGACGACTTCATGACCACGCTTTGCTAACTCTAGCACAAGAGGTCTAAACACCACTTGGTGGCTTATAGATGGCGTAGGAAACACGGCCAGAATCCTTGCAGCTTCATTGCTAACACATACAGAAATCAGTAGCACGAAACACGCAACATCCATGATATAAAAATAATGACTACAGTTAAACGTAGCACTTTATATTTATAGAATAGGTCAGAGCACAAACTACGATGACTTGGGCTATCATTCACAACATCATTAACAATACTAAGACATCATAATAACTGACTACTATTTTGAGAACAAAGCCTATTTCCTTTACAAAAATTCATACGTCAACCATGACTGTGTCAATCTTGATTCTTATAACAGTGTACGGAACATCTAGCAATATAAAATTGACTAGTAGGTATAATTGTAGTTAACAATTGTAATTATTAATTGTAGTTATCAATGTACACGGTTGCACAATAAAAGAAACAAAGGAAGTAGGAACAGAACGCATTGCAATATTTACACAAAATAAATAGTACAGAAGGTAATCTACATAGAAAAGTCAGCTCGATCAACGCACATAGGCACCACTCCCGGACACGATATCTTGGAGCGCTTGGGACCAGTCTGATTGTGAATTCGATTCGTTTTAGACTTGCATTTATAAACTTTTTTGTGCAACATTGCAGTAAAAAAAAATGAAAACTCCTAAGTGGGCGGCTGTTCGAATTCAATGTGATAAACGGTGATATTATTGTCATTGTTAGGGTTCCATACCCAAAGGTAAAAACGAATATCTATTGCTGTCATTTTGTTTTCTGTGTGTTCGTATATCATGGACTCTAGATCGTAATCATAATGAGTTACAGAACTGCAATGTTGGTATTTTATGTAGAATACTTCCCCAAAGCCGAATATTTAGTCAAATATTTAAATAAATTATATTTTATACATGACCGAATGGCCATGTATGAAGAAAATTAGGCCCAATGGCCGAAGTTTTTTACCCAAACATGTGACACATCATTGTTTGCAATCATTACTATCTCAAAATTGAAATAACTTACAATGTGATTTTTTTGTGTATGATGTCTCATATACTGATAACGCCGATTCGTAATGTACTTTGTAAATAGTGACGAAACAAAGAAATGCTTTTCATTTCACGGTTTGTTACGATGTTCAGCTCAAAAGAAAACTAGGAATTTTATAAGTCAGTGATATGAGGCAGTTTCAATAACAGGACGAATATTTTATTCGTATATTTAGTTTAATAAATAAATTAAAATAATATGTCCTCATTTAATTTCTTAAAGTGATTGCAGTCAGAATTTGACTAAAGTTATCATTAGACTTTCAGTTTCTCCAATCTGTAGTGCTATTCTGTACGTATGATTAGAATGCGAATAAAAATGAAACGAAAGTGCCACCAAGACCCTAAACGATGTCAGTAGATAAAACGACCACAAAAAATGTAATTATTTATCATAATTTGTATGAAGTTTGTATGAAGGTATCGGCTACTTAAATATAAAGAAAAAAATACCTTAATAAAAATAAAAAATACGTAACTAAATCTAAAGTTTTATTTAATTATAAAAGAGAAGTTTATGTAAATTCTATTATTGTTATTGGTTATTCTGAGCCGAAACAGCGCTTTCGATTATGGTTGCGATACTTTTCGCGTTGTTAATTTTGCTTGTTTTTTCCGGAGACGGTTGCATTACTTTCACGGATTTTATTGACCTATGCAATAACAGTGGACGTTCTTATTTTACGTGTCGTGTATTTGTCGTATTTTGTTTTGACACCGTAACAATATGATATTTTGTTAATATTGTTACATAATTTTTTAACGCTGTGAATGTTTTTTCGCCAATTTTTCTCCGCAGCTAAAAAATGTCCTTAACTGGTGGTAGGGAACAAATTTGTACGATTCAAAAGAGTTGTATTATGCATCTAATTTGAATAAAACATTTTGACTTTTGACTTTTTTTGAATGCCTTCTGTATTATGTCTGTCTTTTTACATTTGTGCATTAAAAATTGAATAATTAAATACCCTTTAGATTAAATGTTACCTAACATCAACTAAAACTCTGATTACTCTGTGCTCAGATTGGTAAAATTAACACAATTTGCAGTGATGGTCTCATAAAAAAAAATACACCATTGTCATCTTGCTATATTTTGGCCACAAGTTTGTATTAAACAGTTTAAAAATAAAATACTTTTATTAAATTGTTAAAAATAATACTTGTTGTACTAAAATTGGTTTGAAATAACCTTTTTTATTACTTACCTTAGGTAATGGTTTCACATTCTTCAGATGTAATCCACCCATAAATATCACATTGGGAGGCACAGGGCGGTTGCTGTCCCAAACAGAGTTGAAGTTGAGAAATAGCATGTCCACATTATCCTTCAGTTCTGATATACTAGGAAAATCCACACCGAAAATCTTCTTGACGAGTTCATTCTCCTCTTCTTCTAAAGAACTAAAGAAATTTAGAATCCTATAGTGGGTGTACAGTTCTGAAACTTTTTGCCAAAAGGTCATGTTATATATCTTTTGGCGGAAGACTGTCGGGTACAGAATTGGATGCACGGGTGCACCAACTGTTTCGTAATTTCCAATCATTGCACCGAATGAACTAATTTGTATCACTGACGCTTTAAGTACATGTGATAGTGCTAAAGCCGGCTTTACTGATGCTTCAATAAGTAGCAAGTCAAATTTTTTGCTTGTGTCTTTCAGAACTGCTTGCACTTCCTTTGTCAGCATTTGCTCTTCAAATGATTTGGCAACCAAGCGCATGCCAACTTTTAATTGTGATAATATATCATTGTCACCTTTCGAAGAGACAGCCAAAAAATTCTCTCTCCAAGATTTGTAGGAAAAGTGTACGTCGATTTCGGTTAGATTTTTTGGGGCTTTTCCCATGGGAAATGCGGGGTCCGTGGTGACAACGAAGACTTCGTGGCCACGCTTTGCTAACTCCAGCGCAAGAGGTCTAAACACCACTTGGTGACTTATAGATGGTATAGGAAACACAGCCAGAATCCTAGCAGCTTCACTGCTAACGGCACATATAGAAATCATTAGCACGAAACACGCAACATCCATGTTATAAAAATAATAACTAAAGTTAAACATAGCAGTTGATATTTATATGATTTAAAAATTTTAGAGCAGACCACAAACTACTATGACTTGTGCTAACTTTAGAACACTATTGACAATATTAGGGTACCATAACAACTGTTTCCTGTTTTGAGAACAATGCCTAATTCCTTTAGAGAAACTTGTTGATGAACCATGACTCTGATATTCCTGATTCAGAATGTGTCTGGCAGTATTAATTTTCATTGTTTACAATATTCTCTACAGCATACGTAAGAATCAGTCCTAAGACTGTAAGTAAAGCGAGTAAAAACTTACTTACCTGTACCAAAAGATACTTGAAAATTGGCCCATTGTTCAAGTTAGCGAGTATGTATACATTAATTATACACAGTAATATTGTCCATCAGAAAATAAGTATCTAGTCTGGAGGACTTGGGATCTAAATCTATAATACCTACCTATTTACCGACGAAAAAATAAACTAGTACTTACACAAGGAAACTAGCAAAATAACGAAACTGACGGCCAAGCAATACTAGTAAACAAGGAAACTGAAGGATTACAAAAACAGCAAACTAATAATATGTCTACCTAGAAAAACTGACGAATAGGTAAACCGTTCGAATAGCGAACCTAGCAAATATCGAAACTAGCGGATCGCAATACTGGCAATTTCACAAAACTGACACTAGAGAAACTAGCAAAAGAGGAACTGAAGAATCAGGAAAATCCCTAACCACCGACATTTGTCTACCTACCGATACCGTCTAATAAGTTAACTGGCGAAGTAGTGAAATTGACAAGTTAGAAAACTGACTTGTGGTTCGTTATCTCCATCTTTTTTTTTATTTGATCGGCGGTTATTTTCCTTATATTATTGCTTTAAGCCGTGGTGTAATATTGTCCACTTGTATCATTTAGATAAACAAAACCTTTCACTATTTTAATAAAAGAATGATGTTCACAGTTTTTAAGGTTTCGTTGCTATCGCATGTGCACTGCACATATGATTTTTATCAATTTTATGTTCTCACGATTAGCTGAAATATATTATTAGTTACGATGTGTTATATTATTGACAATTATTCTGCACGATATCATGTTTTTATCTTTATTTTGCCTACGCAAAATTCCGTTTACGATAAACACAAAAGGTATCGTTCTTGGATTTATCACATCATTTTGAACAAAAGTAAAAGAGGGATTTCTCTAAAGATTATTTTTACAAAAAAAAACACTCAGTATTTTTTTCCTTTTTATAATTTTTAAGTTCAATGCTTAAAATAATTATATTATAAATAAGGCTACCTTTCAATAAGTGTTTTGATTCTTTACCCAAAAGAAACCATTTTTAAACATACACAAAACTTACAAGTTTTCTCACATTTCGGGACGTTGTTTAGTAAAATATTATATATTGCATATTGGAATGAGTTTATAACAGACTAGTGACGTCAGTATTAATGAAAAAAGTTAATAAATCACGCTTCATACACGTTCACAATGTTTTATGAAACAGTTTAACACAGTAACTGGGCTTACTCATACTAAAATATAAACCATCCCCAAAAAGTATTCAATAAACTTTATTTCAGAAATTATAATATTTCTGAATATCGGCCATATTTTCCTCATTCATAATATCCAGCAGTATCTTTAACAGCAATAGGAACAAAAAAGGTTCTTGTTCTTCTCGCTCAAAGTTAACAGTATGTCAGAAATTTTACTCAGTGTTGTACGTCCAAAGTTTTTTACAGCCCATTTTGTGGAAGTTAGTAAGACATATGTTATGCACACCATCCTTGGAACAAACTGCTTCCGTGTAACTTTGTGATGAGCGAAAATGGGGTCAGATGAAAATTGACCATTGTAACTTGAGCTGCTTGTATCCATAGCATCAATAAGGATTTCTGTTAATTTTTGATTACACAGAGATCATTTTACACTTGCTTGTTAGCGGTGTAATGGTATGTTTAAAGTAGGTGTGTATTCTGTTGATAATCAAGGCAAAATAATCTAGGGTTAATTGTTAAATTGGACATTTCACACTTTAAATATATTTGTTTACTAGTTTGTTGGTAGCAAATCGAGTGTAAGGAGCATGATTTAATTATATGTACAGTAAATCTACATAGGTCATCATTGATCTAATTTGATTTTAATGATATAATTATAACAGAAACATGAATCGACTTCGTACTTAAGATAAATACCAATTAAGATAACAGTGCATGCTATACAGCTCTATAGCTGTATAGATTTGTAAACTTGACTAAAATGCGTCAAAACATTAATAAAAACCTGAGAAGTAATTAATAAGACGAAGTTTTGTACCACGTTCAAAAGCATGAAAACTGGTCTTCTAAAAGTATTTAATTTGTTGTTGAGACTATAACATACTCGTACCTTCTGGAATTCATCTGCGTGGGCTTTGGAATTCAATAAATCACTAAAGAACCTAATAAAACAATATTCTCTTTCGGGTACATTTAATACACGAGTAGGACCTAATAATGGTAAAGTTATTGATGAAGTTTTTATATAGGTACATATTATAAAATTACTCTATAATAATTACTTTTAAGCTGAAGTAAATTAATGCTTCCAGTAATGCATTTTCGATGCTAAGGCAACCAATTACGAGTCCTTGCTTCAGAGTATATCCATTTATTCATGAAATTGCTACTGTTGAATTTCTATTGGAAGCCTATTTTTACTCAGATATTTTTAAAACCAAAAGCTACATTAATATATATATAAAAGTCGTGTTAAGGCTAAACTGACCGTTTGTGGGGAGACATTTTGGAATTACATGCCACTTGACGGAAGGATTTCGGTCTGATGAAGCCTATTTGAGCCTAGCCACTTGATCAAGAGGCGCGATGTTGAGTGGCAACTTTAGTTACACCTCCACTCATAACTCAAAAATGGCTAAAACGATATTATTGAACCGTTTTCGGTTTCATTAAATAATTAAATCCATTTTTAATTCCGCTGATATGCCATTGAAGTATCTACATATTATTGAATTTCATTTTCTCTATAATAGATATCTATTATCCTAATAAACTATTGTACTTTTTTATTTGTTTAATTTCGGTTGTGAAATTATTTATTCAATTAAGCTATTGTAAAAGATCACGTTCATCGACTGTCAGGCGGTACGAAATTCGCCGAGTCAGCTAGTGGGGTATATGATGCTGCGTTCAGCCCAAGTATGTTCTTTATTTTAGGCGTCACTGATTCTTTTTGGAGGTTCCGTCCAGCAATAAAGACTCCCGTCTTGCATATGAGCATTATTCCCAAAGTGATTCAGTTGAAGATCGCATAAGATATTATAACGCATATGTGAACACAACTGGCGCCTTCGGCTTTATATGTGAATATAATGGTTTATGCCTGGGAGTCGCTTTGTCATTGCGACCCGGACATTATGCGGGCGGGTATTTTCTGGTCAATGCCTACGTCGGATATAGGGTTACTACGGCACAAACGATAACATTAAAGCGGGTCTAAGTAGCTTTTATAAAGAAAAATATGTTGGTATCACTGCACAAATATTTAAATATTTTGTCCTTCATCATGGGCATAAAGAAACACCTTCGATAATTTGAGATTCTTGTCTGTTTTGTATAGCACGTCTGCTCCATCCTCTCTTTTAAGTACTTGCCACAAATTGTTTGAAGTCACCCGGATCTTATTATGTCAAAATGATATTTCCTTTATCAAATAACTCTACCACGCTTATTGTTAAACTTAATTAAAATTCATATGATAAAAAAGCAAAATCATCTTACCGTCCGTATGCTGTAAGCAGGATGGTAATTTCCAAGTTGGTGATTCCAATTCGCGCGGAAGTCCGCTGTGCCCTACATCTTTTTGAATAATTCTTCTCATTTTAACAGTTTGTCAGGACCAATGATATTATTATATAGGCAGGACGATAACAGTGTAATTAAAAGCCGATGCGATGCCGTATCATATCTGTGCTCGTTCGTTATCGAGATTTCGTTCTGTTTTTTCGAACTTTTTTTTCTTATTGATATTCTTTAAACGCATTATTTCGCTATCATATTATGATAATTGAAATTATTTGAACTCTTATCCAGAATATTAGTGTTGTAGCCACTATAACAGAATGCTGAGGCAGAAACCTGGCAATGTACCTACTTTGTTTTATCTTGTGTTTTTGTATTACTTCGTGTGTATCTCCAATAAAATATATATTTTTCTTTCAATATTTACGCTTTAAGTTTCTATACTGTACTATGGTGCCTCAATAAATATTATATTGTTTTACTTGCCAGTGATTTCTGATATCTTTCTAGACTTTGTTGGTATTTCAAATTACCGTAAACGAAAATAGGCTGATGTGATATTTAACGATTATATAACCCCTAATACCGTTTATGTCTTCGTATCGCCTATATAGGTACTAAAAATTTATATTGATATTAAACTTTAAAAACTTAAGTCTGAAAAATTAAAATATCGTATAATTTCGTAAGCAGCTAATGATAGCGATTCTGGCATGATTCTCTAAAGGTAAATTAAATTTGCCAACAGTGTAATCTTGTCATTCTCTATACAGAATGAAAAGTAGACACCAATGTTAAATTTAGGTTTAAGTTTAGATAATCCTGCCGAAATCGACACCAGTATACTACCTACTCTGTTCAATAATCATAATATGGCAAAGAATAAGTATAATGGAGAGGAACAACTGTCTAAGCACGTATATAAAGCCAATAACGAATAGTAAGTATTCAAATTTCTTAACTTTCTCACGCATTGAGTTCATATTGATACACAGCCGAATAGGGTAACCGAAGGAATGTTAGTAGCAGGAAACTTGGGCGTGAATTCGGATATTAAATGTACATGTACATACTTATGTTACAGATACGTATCGAAAACCGTTCATGGAACTTGGAGGCGACAGCTGTGCCAGACGCCCGGTTGGAAACACACCCAAGTTGGATAGTGGAATTGAAACAGTAGGACAATATTTAAAGTTTTGAATTGAATTTCTTCTAAAATTAGATTTTCAGTTCTCTTATCCACTGCTATAACGACAGAAGTATTAAATTTAGTTTTTTCAGATGAACAATACGTAAGTTTATTTTTTGAATAAAAAACATTGCATTTATAATTAGTTATTGTGTAGAATCAGTCACACATCAAGTAACCACAAACGGTTAAATTTTTTCAATATATTGTAAAATTCATATCAAGTGAAATAGAGCTCAATGTCAGTTGGAAAATTTTGACACCTTCAAGTACCTTGTCATGTTATCATCATCATTATTATCAGCCTATTGTTCCCACAACTGGTACACGTGCCTTCCTTTAGGAAAGAATAGGGAGATTAAGTCATGCATGATCATGCTAACGACTGCAGATGCAGCTGGTACCAACGTATACATTCTATGTAAAATTCAGGTATGCATATAAAATAATTTGCTTTTGACGTGCTCATTAAGATGTATATTTCATATCCGTATGTGATGATTAAATAAAAAAAACACTCGCCCTGAGGCAAGTTTCAAAATTACTCTAGAAATCTAAATCAGTTCAGGCGTTTAGAAGTTATGTAGAAAAAAATAAAACAAATACACATACAAACATTTCTCATATCAGCATCATCATCTAACATGAACTTTGAAAACATTATTTACTGTTACATTAATATTTACTGTTTTTTACTGCATTTCAACCAAAAATTTAACCGTGTATATACTATTGAATAAAGAAGCTTTAACAGTAGGTACTTTAACTACAGCATCTTGCTTCTCATGTTTTCAGAGAGGAGGAGTAAGGCATACCTGGCGGGTGCGCGGCCATTCGGGGACGAGTGCTGCGACCACACCCGCCCTCACGGCACGCACTAGGGGGGGACCGAGGTCCTCATAGTGCGTGTCGGGTGACGGTGCAGGAGTATTGTCTGGTTTTTAGTGGCCCTGTTCAGGGCGTAGGTAGGGCCTTGTTCACTTCAGCGAGCTCCAGGGCTGGCTAAAGGGGACAGGAAGGAGTCCCAAATACCTTCTTCTCGTCCCCCCAAAAAGACAATAAAAGGAGTAGTAGGGCATAGGGGGTTTTCCGCTCGAATTGGAGCGCTGAGCGATCTGGGGAAGCAACCTCCACCTTACAAAAGACCATAGTAAAATAACACTACCTGGTTGTGTGTTTAGGCTGGTGACTAAGGTCCCAGGGCTCCGCAGGGTGAGGGATTGGGTTCCGGCCGGCAAGGTGAGGATGGCTGCAGTGGCACACCTTCTGCCGCATCATCTATCTTCGCGACTGGACTCCACTAACGAGTACAGTTGCCACCAGATGGTGTGGGGTAATTTGTTGCTATATTTAATTTATTTTATTTATATATTCCTTAACAAATATTACATTATGTTAGAAGTACTTAAGATAAAATTATAAATTTTTGTACATTCATAAAAAAATCATTGATATAAAACAGAATACCTAACCATTAACTAAAAATATAGTGTCAATAATATAAAAAAAAAAAAATAATAAACATTGCATAATTATTGTTATGAGAAAATGGGAATATTGCAATTTCGTAAATAAATGAATATAATCAAAACTACAATAATATTAATCTGACTAATTACTAAAAAATATCTTTATTTCAATAATAAAAAAATAATTTGTATAAATAATTAACAAAATTGCATAATTATAAAAATGTAAAATCAAAATGTCAAACTCATAACCTACTTATGTGTAACCAATACCTCAACACTATTAAAAAAATTCAAAAAGACGGTTTTCAAACGATTATTAAATGAATCAATTTGTACAATGGATTTCAGATATTTGGTATAGTCAGAAAATATTGTACTGTTTGCATTGTTACTGTGTTGCTCGTAAAAAGTTATGCGTAGATGCTCATGTGATGCCGAGAATTTTAAAGATGGTTTGCGCGGTCACAAGCATGCAAACTTTAACAAGATACAATTTATTTGTTTACATTCTTTTATACATGCATACAAAAATGCACGTAATTTGAGTATTAAATTGGTCTGTGGAGATAAATTTTTGAAATTGATACATTATTGAAGATATCTCCATAGTCTCCCTACCAAAGTATTTTCTTCTGATTACAATATCTCTCTATATTTTGACTAGGTTTATTTCCTATTTTTTTTCTTTTTGATTTGTATTATAAAGTATGTTTTGTAGTTACTGATTTGCACAAGTAAGCTTTATGCATCCGTGTTTTGACCTGTCTATTGTGGAAAATGGTTAAATACAGAACCTTGAGACACCCTAAATTAACATTGAAATATTATTTTCTGCCTAATGTTTTCTCGTAAATTTTCCTATATTTTAGTAGATATTCTTTGCTACTATTTGCATGAAATTTAGTACGTATATAGTTTATGATTAGATGGAGTCTGGATAAAACTGGATTGAGACGTTCTTCTTCGGCGCTACACTCTTGACAAATTGGTCGTGGTCGTCAAATCGGTCTAGTAACCGTTGGACTCTCCTAATTGGACCTTACCTACAAAAAAGTGCCCGTTCGACCTCCTATCAAGAACATGCCCGTTGGACCCTGAAAGACGTACTTACTGACACAATGGGACCTATAGGAGCTCCTTACTATTTGGCTTATTCCTTTGGAACGGTACAGTCGTGTAGTAAAAGACATAAAAACACAAAGATTATAAATCTAAAATCAACATATTTACAAAATTCAAAACATTAATCATCAGTAACAAACCAATATAATGGTCAGGGTTGGTGGCGCACTTCACATTTCGCCGCCATTCCTCCCGCACTGCGGCCTTTCTCGTGCACTCGTGAAGTGCACCGTTCAGTGCCGCTTTTATCTGATCGGTCCAACGCATTGGTGATCTGCCGCGCGCCCTTACGCCCTCGACTGTGCCCTGCACCACCAATCGTTCCACTAACGCATCTTCTCGGCCTGAGATATGACCAAAGAAAGTGAGAATTAGACCTTTTACGATGGAAGAAAGACGTTGTTTGATGGATAGTAGGAGGATGGATGCATTGGTTCGGAATTTTGTCCACTGTATGCCAAGCATTTTCCTCCAGCACCGCATTTCTAGAGCGTCTATCTTCTTTTTCTCACTCTGTCGCAAGGTCCACGTCTCAGCATCATAGAGGAATATGGGATTGAGGAATAAGATACTTTTATCCCGGTAAAATGTTGGATTCCTGAGGGATTATCAAAAAAACTAAAGTTATAATTAAATAATAATCTAAGTTTTCAATATCCTATATAACCCCGAATGAAAGGATTCCAATGATACCACAAACATCTAAATCGGTTCAGACTTTAGAAATTCAAGTGAAATAGAGCAACATAATAATTATATACATACTTTTATAGTAAAAAAATCACTTCTGCCGTTTTTTTAATCATTTTTGGAAACCAGTTTCGAAAAAGTAATTATAATTCTTTTTTGAAACCTGTTTATTTTTCCTCTTATTTATTTATATCACTGTCATAGATTGCCTAGAAGAGATTACTGTTTAGTAATAAGGCCGCATATTGTGTACGTTTTCATTGTCATGCTTAATGTCTTGTATGTCCTGCGAGGTGTAGGTCAATAAATATTATTATTATTCGAAATCAGAAAAATATTCATTTGTCGCTACCGGTTGCCAAATAAGATAAATGTTTCTGTTTCCAAAACCGGAAGCAATAATTTGTTTTTGAAAAAAAAAAGATACGACGTTAATGAAAGTTGGACACTTTGACCCAGAAAGATATATAAATAAATCATTAGAAAGTAAAAGAAAAAGTATTTATAATATGGTCCAATATTACTTATTAATGCAGTGGTTAATATTATGTATTAAAGTTGTCTGTATCATAAAATGGTTTCCAAAACGACCGAAGGGAAAACTTACACTCTTTTTTGGGCAGTTGTTTAATAAGCAAACAACTAGAGAGTGCAACAATTTACTAAAACTAACGATGAAGAACTTCCAAAACCACTGCGGTTTTCTTTTTTGAACTTATTTACTCATATAACTTATTTACTTCGTAAGATAAAATTATTATTGACAACTACAAAACGGAGATTTAGTACATTAGTCGCGAGTACACCGCATTGATCACGAGTATAGGAAATGATAATAATAATCACTTAATTGGGCCATTATTTTAATTCAAAGTCATTCCTTCTTCAATTAGATAAACGTCTATTGTGCACGGTCTAGTACAATGCGTAAGTACAACGTAAATAGCAGATAAATAAGTTATCAGCGAAGTTTATTTCTTACCAGTCACTCTATAATCAGTATCACCTAGACATAGCGTGGCCAATGGCAACACTCATTATGATTATATATTTAATTACCGATATTAGCGGACTTGATACCCGTGTTTATCCTAATTATAACAAAAAAATGGTTGTCTGTAAAGTCGGTTTACGGATGATAATTTTACGTGATAACGTATCTTTCGTTGTTTTACCTCGGTGCAGTTTGTGGGGCTTTTTTCCGGTTCGTTTGAGCAAGCACGCATCTGTAGCTCAATGGGGACCCGAGTTAGCTCCGCGGGGGTGAGGTACTTTTTGAGGGGGAAGGAACCCCTCGACCTCACCTCACATACATTGCGGAACGTTGAACCAGAGTTACATGGCGTCACATAACGTGACTCGTGACATGACGTCACATAACGTGATTCATGGCAGACTTTTTCGTGCGTGCAACCGGTGATCATCGATTTATAAGAGGTTATCAAGTCAAAAAAAGGGAATCATGTGTTCAATAAGAGATTAAGAAAAAAATACATTGATATTCAAGCCTCCCGCCCATATGCGCGTCGATAATATCATGCGCTATTGCGATAATTACATCATGCTTCTATTGCGTTGTTATTATCGCAGCAGTGTGTAACTTCGTAACCGTTCTCATACATACTCTCATACTACAAACATATATCGCAATAACACATCTGATATTACAGACCAATAAAAACGCCTCAACCTCATTGAACATTACTGGTTAAATTATCCGTTATGGTTTTGTTTTATTTACGTAATTTCAATTCAATTTCCAGCCAGTTTGTCAAAATTATTTTTATGGGAAACCATGAAGCAAGATCTAAGAAAGCAGTTTACTATTTTCGGAAGTTTATTATCAGTTTAGCATTTTCGAAAGTTCATTATAACTAATATTATAAAGTTATTTAAAATGTTTGATTTAAAATACAATATACTTAAAAAAAATGATTTATTTCTTTACCATACATTTGGTTACATAAATAAAGGTAGGCTCTTTTTTTTAAGTGCAAAGACCAAAAAGAACCACTCTTTCATAGCATACGTTACATTATGGTAAGGTCATTAACTATATCAAGTCTAAATCAAGGAACTAAATATAATATAGCGGAAGTTACACCACAGAGCTAGTTATAGTTAAGTTTTACTAAGAGTACTTATATTAATAATACCTACAATATTTAAAATAAAACGTGACGATCCCTTTCCGAGTTGATATGTATGCTACGACCTTTAAATGTATTTCTAGTAACCCACACAGAACTTTCAGGCTTTCAATACTTACTTTGGGGCTAGGCTAATTGGTGTGAGTGTTAGAAATAGGAATTTATATGTATATGCATATTTAAGATGGTCCATGAATTGACGCCAGGTTATCTCTAAAGATCCTAACCTAGCAACGAGTTAACTCGCGTGAAAAACGTGCGTCATATTCGGAAGCCGTACGTTAGACCGCGTGATCGACGCAAGAGTTCAAGATAAAATTAATGTTTTTTCGTATAGTTTTTTTTATATTTAGGTAGGCAAATGACCTGATGTTAAATGGTGATAAAGTCCACACGCGAAAATAGCTCGTACAACAATTATAATATACTGCCACACCAACTACAGAAATTCTTCTTCACACCTCTTTTAAAAGAAAGATATGCAGCTTTTTTGATGTCAAATTGTGTAAAGCATACTTAAATGGAATTGTGTGTATGCACCTTATTTAACCGGCGAAATGCGAATGTGGTTGCATTGTCGCTAGTGGTTGCTTTGTGGTTGCACACACATACAGACAGTTTAACTCGACGTTGTGGTTGCTTGGCTGCGATGTGGTTGGTATCACAATTGCGGTCGTTAGTAGCGGAAAATGTGGTCTGTGTGAATTCAACTATTAATTTTAATAAAAATTATCGCTCGCAAACTTTTTGTGGTTGTGTTACCCGTGAAACAAGAATAAAATACCAATATTAATTGCTGTCCCGATAGTTTCATGATACTTAAGTAAATAGCAAGTCATCTGGCATTGAAATTTTTTTCAAGTTACATGCTGTTCTATGAGTTAGCATGATTTTGCAATTAAGCGCTGTTTACACGATGCAATTTTCTTGTACATACAAGAGCAATAATTGCATACAATTAATGAGCCGCAATAATTGAGTTTTAGACGCGGAATTAGTAAAAAGATTGCAAACAATTATTGAATGCCAGTTTTGGAAAAAAATAATTGCCTTTGGCTGTCTTTCGTTTACACCAATACAAATTATTGTAAGGAGATTATTGCTTTCAAGTATTAGCATGTCTAAGGAAGACTTGTATGTGCGTATGAAATTTGACAGTTGCTTCCAGAACTGCACGTATTTGCGTGGGCTAATATTTCATTAAATTTTTGAACGTTTTAGATCTAGGTTTGTTTATAAACAATACTATGAGCCAAAAAGTTTTTTTTTCTGCTGATTTAATTAAGTTTATCAAAATATTTTGTAATCATGAGTGTTTATGGGACACTAAAAGTGTGAATTACAAGTATCGTGATGCACGTAACGCCGCACTACAGAAATTTGCTCAGGAATTTGGAGTTGATTGATTTGGAACGCAGAAATAATAAACAAAAAAATGCGTGAGTGTCGTGAAACACTCGGTTGCTTGGAATGTAGTTAAGAGGAGATTGTTTACTAAGATTCAGATTCAGATTCATTTATTCATTGTTTAAACTGGATACAATAAGGTGGTAACATTATGTATTAAAATACAGATCCAAACAGTCTGCCCATTTCGGACGTACAATGTCAATAGTTAATTAAAATTCTTTTACAATGTCAAAAATTCAAATTAAAGTAAATAATAATATTTAATTAAAATTAATTTCATAAGTTAAAATTATAATTTGCATTCAATTAATATAAAAATAAAATTATGATCTATAATAATTAATTAAAAATAAAATCATTAAGATTTACTGTCATAAAATTTCTTAAGATTATAAAAACTTTTTTCAATTAGCCATTTTTTTATTTTATTTTTGAATTGAATGCCATTTGCAGATTTAATACATACAGGTAAGTGGTTAAATATCTTTATAGCAGCTACATATGTGCTGTTTTCTAATATATAACTTGAGACTGGAATTGAACACAAGTTATTAGTATATTGCGACCTCACATTTGTCCTTATTGAGCTCGTTTTACAATAAATATTTATATTATTCTTAACAAACAAACTAATTTCTAAAATGTAAATACATGTCAAGGTAAGATATTTATATGTCCTAAAAAAAATCTCTCAATGAATACATTCGATCTAAATTATAGATTATTCTTAAACATTTTTTCTGCATTATATAAATTGAGTTCACATTAACCGAATTTCCCCAGAATATAACGCCGTATGTCAAGAGAGGGTATACATAACCATAATATGCATTGATTGCAACTTCTTGTAATGCAACATTTGTCAATATGGAAAGCAGATAGCAGATACTGGATAATCTGTCATTTACTTTATTCACATGTGATTAAGGGAGAAAATAATAATTTAAAAGGCGAGAGCGTTTTTTGAATCTAGTGTAGCATTTTGTAGATAAAAGACTGTATCACATTTTTTAGCATAATTTCATTCTTATTACACGAAGAAGACATTTTTTATGATTCCAGATTTGAGTACCTCATAAACAGATGAAAGAAGGCGATAGTATATTACGATACGCGTGACCTAAGTTGCCTATTACTGCACGGCGTGAAGTTATAGGCCGTGCAGATGCGATTAGTTTTGAAAGTAAAATTCATGTATTGCAATCACAAAGAATTGCAATACAGACTGCAAGTCAAACTCTGAAAAGAAAGAATTCCGGTTCAGATTACCATTTTGAAAGTATATTTCAAAAGGAAAAAATCAAATATCATTACAACAAAATAGAATTTCAATGTATCCATGAACGTTTATTCCTTGATTGGCATAGTAAAGTTAAGTTACGCGTATCGTAATGTACTAATTCTACATGAGTGAAGTTGGTCAATTCATTTATTTACACACCGTGCAGAAATAGGCAACTTAGGTCACGGAAAAGCGTGCGTAAAGTGCGGGTTTATGTCACACTGTGCTATAATAGTATATTTCATTACTAGTGCGGAATGGTTGTCCTTGCAAAGAGTTCCGACAAATGTCTACCCGAGCCGAAGGCGAGGGTTGACAGTCGGAACGAGTTGCAATGACGGTTCCGTACGTGGACTGAACGACTATTTTTAATACAGTTGCGAAAAAATGAAGCAATTTAATCAAATTATAAAAACACAATAAACTCAATTAACTTATCATTTATTTCTTAAAAAGTTATAATTCACATATACATTGAAATTGGTACAGTTTTTTATACTAACTGGGGAAGTTTTACGTTGCATATTTACTGTTTGAGACAAACTATTATTAATTTCGTATGATTGTTCATGTATATTTGTCATACAATGGCGTTTGCTAGTTGATGGAATTGGATCTGATGAATTATCATTATCAACGAAGGTACTCGTAAATGGACGAACGTTCTCTTCAGTATGTGAAGGAGACGGACTGGACCTTAAATTAATGGATTGTGTGATCTTTTTCCCAGTTTCTAGTTTGTTGTTTAATGAATCACCAATATAGCTTTCTGCAACTTTGTCCGATTTCCAACCACCTAGTCGCTTTAAGGACGTCAAATTGGCTCCTGAATCTGCCAATAATGTAGCAGAGGTCCTTCTGAAGCTGTGCCCAGTATAACACTCAGCATCCGGCAGACCAAGAAACGTAGCTATTTCCTTTGGCATATTACCAAATTTGTTTATGCCGATTACTTGAGCTGTACACTTCCCTTTTTGGAAATTTTGAAAAAAAACGGTCGGATTTTCCTTTTTGGGACCGCTGGTTCATATATTTTTTCACTATTGTGAGAAAATCTCCTTCAACAACAAAGCTTCACAGTATCTTATTTTTTGTGTTTGGAATCTTGATAAGTAGCATTTCTCCATGGGCTTCAATATCTTTTAAAGTAATATTGGCTAACTCCTCTCTGCTTCAAGCTCCAACAACGCCAAAAATCAGAGCAACCTAAAAAAAACGATTTGATTCATATAAATAATGTATTGACTGTATTTTGCGATTTTGTAAACTGAACACTAAAGAAAAATGTAGATATGTATACTTATTAATAAATTACCTTTGTGGTTAAATAACAATCATCGGGAGTTTCTTTCAAAAACCTTTCCACGTCATTCGATGTTAATATTTTCGACTTTTTACTGGTAAACCCGTCTGATTGTCGTTTTAAGAAAGAATTTAATTTTGCCTATTGACTTATATCCACGTTGTTCCTTATTTTCAGCATACTTTTTATCATTGAAAACCTTGACCATAACGTAGAAGGTTTTAATTTTGCTGAGAGTTCGGAAAAGTATGCCAACATAACATTTTCTGAAAAACTATTTGCTTTTTTCTCTTCTTTCCACGCAATAAATTCATCGTATGTAGATATGTAGCGAATTTTTGACTTTTCCGGTAAAATGGTCTCCGAAGCATTTTGTGCAATTATACTGAGTTCCGGTGGAGTTCATTCAAAAAAATTTAGGTCGAAATTACTCATTTTATGTAAAAAACAACTAAACTCGCAAAGAAAATTTCGGAAAATGGCGCCAACCGTAGAATGTAAGCAGTTTTTTTTTCACCCGTTCTGGTAGGCAAAGGGAACTGCCCATACAGCCAAGTCTTTTAGTACTTAGTATTTTTTATTATAAGAAATGAAATTGAAATTTAATGATATGAAATGAACTGAAACCTTACCTAACTCATACAATCAATTAATTAATTCTGATATTGGACAAATTAGTATAGGTAGCTTCTTTTTAAAAACAAATAAACCTATTTGCATGAATCGTAAAAACTTCTATGATTTTTTTTAGTTAAAACTTCATGGTTGTTTTTTTTAATAGAAATAATTTTGACAGTTGGGAAAGAAAACGCACGAGTTCGGGAAAGGCAAAAAAAAAGCACGAGTGTGAAATAGCCCAGATCCCGAACGCTACACGTCCCTGAAATACGCCACTTTTTGAGCAACTGTATTAAAACTATATTTCGCGCGTTTGTATTTTTTTTACTTATTTTTGGGATTATAACACTATCTTGGTCCCTAGGAGTTAAAAAGTTAATTTGGTCCCTAGAAATTAAAAAAAATATTTTGGTCCTTAGTGATTTAAACGGTATTTTGGTCCCTGTAAATAGAAAACAAACTAACTCTTCGAATAGATGTGATAAAAAATATTTATATAACCCACCAATCCGCACTGGGCCCGCGTGGCGAGTCATAGCTCAATCGAATAGAGTATATGATAAAAAAGGTATCCTACGAAACCAATCCACAGTGGGCCCAGTGCGGAATGGGCCCAGTGCACACCAAAAACTTCCAAAAAAAAATTAAAGACGCAGATCATGTGAATAGGAAAAAGATAACATTGGCACCGTTCTAATACTGATAATGTTTATGTTACCGGCCAAACCCGATTTCAGGACAATCTAGTTTTGCCTAGGCTAAACTGGTTCTTCCTATACGCGATAGGATTAACTAGTATAGCCTAGTCCAAACTAATTTATCCTAAGCGCGACAGGATAAACCAGTTTAGCCTAGGCCAAACTAGATGATCCTGATATAAATACGCACACTCTAGGATAAACTAGTACGACCTAGTCTAAACCAATTTAGCAAAGCGGAAAGTAATTGAACAGACATGTCAGGACTTGTACAGGGCGCGTCATGTAAAAAGAACGCTGGAAGAAAGTGGAGGGAGTGTTTTTTCTGTAATTGGTTTTTGTTTAACTCTTTTGTTGTTGCCGGGAGTTCGGAAGACAGTAAAGCCGGGTACGCATTAGCGATCTGTTACCGTAACATGCGTGATACAGTACGAAGTTCTAGTGTGTACGCTAGTAGCTCAGTTGTGAACGTGGCTCGCTTCAAACCGCACGCGTACCGTTCTCGCAGCAGGTTATCGAACCACGTACACACTATGCTTTTTGGTTACAGTGCGTGCAACGGTTATGGTTACAGCTCGCCAATGAGTAACTACCCGGCTTAAGAAATTCCGAATCATTCGAACCTTTTACAATTCATCTCACTGTAAACTCAAAATATTTTAAGAAAAGTTTACTAGAAAAAAAAACCACGCGGACCAGGCAGCGGACCGGACTCGAACCCGCACCCTTCGCAATCCGGGCGAATGCACTGACCATTATGCTACCACGGCCCTATTCGCCGCGTCGAAATTTTCCTAGCCTTAAGCTGCAAGGCAGCGCCATCTCTTCGCATTGTAGGTTGCAACCACGCAACCCACAACGTCAAATGAATACTTTTTCAAGTATTAAACATTTGAAAGAAGAAATAGCAATTATAGTTATTGTTTTTATTTATTTTTAAGCATTTAACTGCTAGGTGTTTAAATCTAAAGAAAAGTTTACTAGAAAAATTAAACTTTTCTTACTTTTCTTTGTATTACTAATTATCCATAACTTGTAACGATGAATCATTATGGTTTTAATAAAAAATATTATTTTTCCAATTACGGATTATTTTATTCAGTTTATCTATTTATTTTGACTTTCTAGATATACTATAATGTTTACACTAGGCCATACTAGTTTATCCTAGAGTATGCGTATTTTTATCAGGATCAACTAGTTTGGCCTAGGCTAAACTGGTTTATCCTATCGGGCTTAGGACAAATTAGTTTGGACTAGGCTATACTAGTTAATCCTATCGCGCATAGGAAGAACCAGTTTAGCCTAGGCAAAACTAGTTTGTCCTGAAATCGGGTTTGGCCGGTAACATTTACAAGTCGAAATTTTTCTTGGTACAATTTAATGGATTCTTTTTCATGACATTTTCTCAATGTTTCTTGGCTCCGAAGGGCAGCAACGATTAATACACCATCACTTACTGCACGCATGTTTGCAAATAAATCAAGAATTAATTACAAGATTTGAATACAAGAATTGCTTAAGAACCACATCAAGAATGTTATGTACTGTTTAGACCATGCAAGACATTTATCACTTCATTTAAATTGTATGCAATAGGCAAGAAACTTGCATCGTGTAAATAGCGCTTTAGCCTCATTATGGCAAATGTTGTTTCATAAAAAGTTGATATCAATAAATAATGAGTGTACTTATCTGTCTGCGTGAAAAAAAGGCAAATAATATGTATTTTAGAGTAGGTATATAATTATATATTGTTGTATGTCTGTTCGGTTGTCGATCTGAGATAATAACATAATAATAATTTATTTTTATTTTCCAGCACAATAACAGGTATTTACAAAAAGCTTTGCACGATTTAAAATGAAACCTAAAACAATTTGGCATGTGCAGAACTGGTGCCTAAAATAGGTATATACGCACTCATTCCGTGACGCCCCCGGCCAGGACGCACCCACAGTGAAATACTGCATTGTAGGCGCGTACCGGTTGGACCCCATCAGTGTGGTCACCTGGTACACTTCCTTTGGGGAAATATATTTTAAGGATGTAGGTGCATTTTCGAATAAAGAAATTGTGGTGACTAAAAATATGCAAATATAACAGCTGTTGCAGAGCAGACTATTAGAACTGATTAATTTGAATTAAACTAAATAAAGTTCATTGAAAACACATGTCAAATGAAAACACGAATTCATTCTAAAAACAAAGCAAATTAATAAAGCCGCCTTGTTTCATCCATAGTTGAATTTAACTATGGTTAATGTCACGACGAAACAATGTCATTAACTATAGCTGTACCCTTAGTACGAGTTTTACAATTACGAAAACTATGATAGTTTTCTCTACTCGTACTAAGGGTAATTGATTTTAGTGTTTTTATTTCAATACAAATGAACAGTGTTTAAATTCTATCATTAAACCATTTGCGTCTTCTTTAATTTTAAGTATATTTGGTTAGTTTTCGCCAAAATGGACATACAAAAATAATTTACAATTACGAAAACTATGATAGTTTTCCGTGAGATCAAACTCGTACTAAAGATATTGTAACAATGCGATCTTAGGGTAGGTAATACAAGCAGACCTGCATTTATCGGCATAGCTGGCCGGTAAAATCGAATATGAATAGATGAATTCTCGGCAGTAATTACTACGGCTTTTTTGTTAGACAATACTGCCGAACCGACTATGCCAGCCCGATTATGTGTGTAGCTACTAAATCTTCCTCTAACTGATATTCTAGACCATTTGCTATTATTACTTTGAAATTTGATTTGAGATCAAACGCGTAATCGGATTTTGATGATTCTCCCGAATCCATCACCCTACCGTATTCAATGCTGCGGTACTGAAGAACAAACTCACTTTTCACTGGCGAATTTAGTGGTGAGAAGTGAGGTAACTGAGGGAGCTCCAAAAGCTTTTTAACACTGTCCTGTTCGAAGGGAGAACTCCGGAGGCGTGGAGTAGGAGTGTGGTCGTCTTGTTCTTTAAAAAGGGGGACAAGACCCTACATAAGAACTATCCCATATCCCTTCTAAGCCACGTCTATAAGCTGTTCTTAAGAGTGATCGCGAACCGTCTTGCGCGAAGACTTGATGACTTCCAACCGCCGGAATAGGCTGGGTTTCGGAGCGGATACGGCACCATAGACCACATACACATAGTGTGGTAGATTATACAGAAGACTGAAGAGTACAATCAGCCCTTGTGCCTAACATTTGTGGACTATGACAAGGTCTTTGACGCTTCAATCAGTGCGTCCTACCTGTGATGACATACGGAGCCGAGACGTGGACACTGATGGTACGGCTGGTCCACAGGTTCAAAGTCGCTCAGCGCGCTATGGAAAGGGCTATGCTCGGCGTTTCTCTGAAGGATCGCATCAGAAATGAGGTAATCCGAGAGAGAACCAGAGCCATCGACATTGCCCACCGGATTAGCAAGTTGAAGTGGCAGTGGGCTGGCCATATTTGCCAAAGAAGCGATAAGCGTTGGAGTAGACGAGTTCTGGAGTGGATACCACATCTAGGCAAACGTAGTGTAGGACGTCCTCAGGCATGATGGAGTGACGATTTGCGCAACGTGACTCCAGGTGATACGGTGCCGTTCTCCTTAAAACTACACCAGCATTTCAAAAATTAGAATACTGTATTTCTTTAAGAATGTAAAAATTACAGGTGTTGCTAAGCATTAGCATATAACTTTTTTTATAAAACATATTAAGCTTCTCAGATCTAAAAAAAAATAAATAATATTTATTTTATTGAGGTAGGGGGTTCTCCGCTCGCATTGGAGCGAAAATCACATTCATCTTACAAAAGACAATATCAAAATGGCACTAACTCTTGGTGGTGTTGTGTTTCTGTCGGAGAGTAAGGTTCTAGGACTCCACGGGGCAGGAATTGGGTAAGTGTAGGAAACGGCACGAGCCGTTTTTAGTATAGCAAGCGTCTATATGCTATGGTGGCCACTTACCATCAGGCGGGTCATATTTTTGTTTGCCACCCTTTTTATATAAAAAAGACGTCTCAGATTTGATATAATAGGTAAAAATAACAAGTTTCGCGTCTGCAGTCATAGAAAAATAAAATAGAGCGTACGCTCTATTTTCGGTTTACAAATTGCGTGAACATTTTTCTCGTAGGCACAAGCGGGCGGGATTCTCGACGTCGCAGCACGTAGACATTTTATAGTCTGCGGGTCGAACCTCGGGCCTCTTTTTGCCCGTATCTTATCTTGAAAGGTTGTTCTCCGATTCAGAGATGTGAATAATTTTGCTTTTGTCAATTTTTTGACACCGTTCAATAGCGTTAAGGATTTTTGTTTTCGTTTTTTATATTTTTTATTGCATTTCATAGTTAGTTTTGTAGTAGGTACAAAACTACTAACTAGAACAACTACCTCAATTATTTCATAATTTTATTATTAGAATTTATTGAAAAATTCTCACTATATGATTCCATGAAACTCACAAATGAAATAATTAACAAAAAATGTACCGTTCGTATTCATGACAGATCTAATTTTACTAGCTATTAAAACAAGTTTGATTTGCCAGCACCTAAAAATATTATAATCAAATGAAAAAATATCTGTTTCTTTGGTTTTCACGCACATCACTCATTAAATAAAACTAGTTTTTATGGGTTAGATGTACTGAATTTATTTATTTATTGACGTTTCGCATCCTTTTCAGGAATGCGTCGTCGGAATATCTGAAACAAATTCAGAGAGCACGGGGTGTCTGTGACAAACAATACCTGGCAACAGAACTTCAGTATGTCGAGCGAGTACTGAAGGATAATAATCTGAATGTACCATGTCGCCGTCACAATCGCTCCAAACCTAGCACAGTCGACTGACAACCTGCTGTACTACCTTACATGAAATGAGTCACTGACAAGATTGGGAGGATTCTGAAGCGTGCTTCGATCAATACTTACTTTAAGCCGCCAAAGAAAATCAACCAGTTTCTGCGACCTGTCAAGTGCAATATACCCTTTCAAGTTGCTGGTGTCTACAAACTTCAATGCGACTGTGGGCTCTTCTACATCTGGCAAACAAAGAGGAGTATAGGGACTTGGGTTAAAGAACATATCGCAGATATCAAACATAGGCGCGAAAATAAGTCTGCAATGTATGAACATGCATTAGGGGGATCAAACCATTACATTAGATTTGATAAACCACAGATCCTTGCAACTGAACAACGATTCATTCCTAGAATGATACGCGAAGATATTGAGATTAAGAAATATCCAAATTTCAATAGGGAAGATGGTTGGTACATACCACCAGCTTGGGAACCCAATTATACAACAGTTAAAATCTCAACCCCGAGCACACACTGCAAGACCAATAGTTACTGTTAGTTCTTTTTGTTTGCACGATTTAACATAAGAGGGAGATAGAAAACCTCTCTGAGTTTGTTTCGCCGGTTCTTATCAGAAAGGTCTCCCAATTTTGGAACCAGTGGTAGTTTACGGTAGTTAAGGTCAAATAAATAAACTCAAAATTGTTAAAAAAAGAATTTAATAAATTACTTTATTAATTAAATTACTTAAATAATAAATTCAAGCATAGACAATAAAGTTTTAAAAAACTTCCAATGAAATATTCGAACGCTCAATAAAAGTTTTTCGAAGGTAGCTCGACGAAGTAAATAAAAAAACATTATTCCGACGTCGCATTCCGGAAAAGGATGCGAAACGTCAATAAATAAATAAATTCAGCACACCTAACCCGTAAAAACTAGTTTTATTTAATGAGTGATGTGCCTGAAAATCAAAGAAACAGTTATTTTTTCATTTTATTATTATTAAATACTATTAGATATTTAAATCTAAAGAAAAGTTTACTAGAAACTATTAGATAGTTATTAAATACTATTAAAACTATTATCGAATGAAACAATGAGATTAGATCTCATTATTTTGTTTTTCCATATATTATTTTGTTTTTCCATATATTTGGCCTCCACAAAAAGGTTTGCATAGGTCAGGACAGCTGTCAAACCTCCGCAAACAGAATTTTTGGTTACAAAATCTCGTGTGACGCGCCAAAAGCAAAAAGGCCTACATTTCAACGTTCAAAACGGGCTTTACAGCTATTTCAAGTGTATTTGCGTTTATAAATAGCGGGGTGACAGTTGCTCTACCCTTTCTCGTACCAGCTATCAGCGATTTTCGAATACGAATAAATAGCTGTTCCTTATTTTTTTTTCGCAAAGCCCACGTTTGGATTTTATCATAACATAGTAGAGTTGAAATTGTGATTATAGTAGTACTCACGTTTAAGTAGCAGAGCGTTGGTTCAACTCGATGGTATATGCAGACTAAGAACGTCACTAGGTACACTGAACACTTCACACTTGATTTTTATAAAGTTATTTATTAGATTTGTTTATTTTATTTTTGCACATTAGAATGTCCACACAGATTGTCACAATTTTTCACTAGACTGTCATATTTTGAATTTACATTTTTTTTTATAGAAACATGACAGTTTACAGACAGGACTAACTTCTTATTCAGCCTGTAACAGAAATATCATCAAAATTTTGTGTAACTAACGGTTTGTGTAAACGTAGTTTTTTATCTGGTTTTATTAAAAGTGTTAAAGTCGTAATCATCATCATCAGCATCAGCCGGTGGATGTTCACTGCAGGATTTAGGCCTCTTCAAGGAATTTTCATACAACAGCCCTGCGCTTTTCGCATCTAGTGGGTCCCCCGAATTGCTTGATGTCGTCAGTCAGCCTGGTCAAGGGTCTACCGACACTGCGCTCCCCGGTGCGATTTCGCCATTGAAACACCCAACGTCCATTGGTTCGCCGAACTATTTGCCCTGCCCATTGCCACTTCAGCTTGGCGCTATGTCGGTTATTCTAGTTCTTCTACGGATTTGCCTTATTTCTAATTTGGTCATGTAGAGAAACATCGAGCATAGCTCTTTCCATCGCTCGCTGTGCAGCTTTGAGCCTATTGAGGTCCATAGTCAATGCAACGACCGCTTCTCAGCTCCGTATGTCATCGCTTACAAGTGACAAGTGACTAATCTGAAATTTTAAACTATCGCGAATAGAATAATATAATTTTTTTACGTAACTAACTTATTTGTAGCAATATGCAATAACCACATTTCCTTTTTTCGCTGCACTGCTGCATCCGAAAATTAGCACAATATGGGTGGTAGTACAAAAGGATAGGAGGCCGCATCAGCAATATTATAGTTGTCTATTAGTCATAAAAATAATTTAATAATTATATTTTCTTGCTTAAACATACATTTTGTTTCTTCCTTACTTACTCTATTCATCGAAAAGGGCTAATGGAAAGCTTTTATTTCACATTTTTCGTTATAAAACCAATGATGGAAAACTGTGTCAAACGAGCTAGGGGGGGCCATTGGCTGAAGTAACAAACTACAATATAAACTGACCAATGACAGAAAAGCTTAGCTATCAACGGTACCAGCTAGATGATTCTGTAAATAAAATATAGTACTTCCGATTACGTAGATCAGAATAACGTAAGCTACGTAAAATATTAAAACTTAAAAAATAAGAAAATAACTTTTGACACTAGCGAGTTTATCCAAAAAAGATGGCTGAGATGGGGGCCAAATAACACTTTGATATTCTTAGGATCATGAAATGAGGAAGGTCGACAGTTTATGGGAATAAAATGATGGAAAAATCGCTTTCCAAGAAACGATTCATATCACAGATAAACTATAATTTTGAAGAAAAATATAGATATGAAAACTGTCCCTGAAAAATGCTATCAAGCGTTTTAATATCTAAATGAACTTTGAGCGCTGTTGTAATGCGTTAAAACTTTATCTACTTTTAATGCTACCATAAATAACTTACATAATAAAAGTATGTTATTAATGGTAGCATTGAATAAAACTGTCTTTTAGTAGAATTAAACGATTTTCAACAGATGATACTTAGCCTCGGCAGCATCTAAATCATATTCAAATTCAATTCGAGCAATAACAGCTTTCGCTACATCATCACAACGAGTTTTAGCTATAGTTAGAATACTGTCTTTGAACGTAAGTGTAGTAGTAGTCCCTTTTAAAATATTACGTCAGTGCTGCAGCGCTTTTATATTCTCCAACTCCTCATTTAATTCATTGCCGCAAAATAAAAAACACTGATTGAAGTAAAATGTATTTTCATTTACTCATGCTCTAGTACGAGGAGGACTTATTTTTGATTAACCAGCTTACTACTACTTTTTCGAGTATATTTTTTTCGACACTGCACATGAATTTTTACAGATGTCTGGTCTTTCAGGTACTCCGAAAACTCACACCTCTTTCAATACTTGCATCAATTAATGCCTTCATGCGATCAACAGTAACAACTCCACTTTCAGTCATAAATTGACTACAAATAAAGCAGAATTGCGACTTGTTTTCTTTAAACAGTAAAATGCACAAACTTTTATACAAAATATAAGCGATGGCTACACGGAGGAATGCTTTTGCTTACGACTAACAGTATTTTGTTGAGTATGAGACCTTTGAAACGGAGCAGGTATACGAGCATCGCCACGTTGACAATTGAATGGAAGATAGATGTTACTCAAGGTCATGCCACTACATGAAAATAGGGGCGGAGTTTTTGACGCTCATTTATATTCTAAGAATTTTATAATTTGTGTGTATAAGACATAAGTATTAAGAATATGTGATTTAATACTTGGAATTATAGTATTTGACTCCCTTTGCCTTTTGTTTTGTAATCTATGTTATTAAAAAAAAAGTATTTTGTATAATATTTTGTATAAAGAGAGAGAGTGCTCAGAGTTCTTCAAAAGTGGAGTCAATATACAATCTTCCAAGTTGCCAACAATCAAGTTATTGGAATGCAAAACAATAATGATTACATATGTTACGGGTGCAAGAAACCTGGTCATATCCTGAAATATTGCCCAATTAATAAGAACTATAGAGGTAGAGGTAATTGGCGAGGTAGACGAAATTAGAGAGGTACAGGAAATAATTTCAGAGGAAGAGGAAGGACAGGGAATATGGCAAATGTATCTCAAATTGACAACCAGTCATTTAATGTGAAAGTAATGACATCGGAGGTAAATACATCTTATGCATCAAGGAGTAATGACCAGGTAACATTTTTATTAGATAGTGGTTGCTCAGATCATATTGTAAATGATGACAGGTACTATACTGAGTTTATAAATTTAGAAATTCCTATAGATGTTAAAGATCCCATCACCAAGATGGTTTTTCTCTGAAAGCAAATAAAATTGGTAGTATTAATATCTTGTGTAATGTGTACTTTGTTCCAACTATGAAGCAAAATTTGTTAAGTGTTTCAAGTATCGCAAAAGAGAATAATTCCATAGTTTTTAAAAATAACAATGTTAAAATATATAATTACAATAAAAGACGCATTGCATCAGCTTTCTTAAAAAATAAATTCTTTATGTTAACAGGGTTTTTAAATAAAGAAATTCATAAAAATGTAAAATCACACACAAGTGTTTCTCAAATGACTAATAAAGAAAAATGGCACAGAATCTTAGGTCATACTAATTTTAAAAATTTACAACAAATGTGTGCATATGAAAGTTTGCAAGGTTTACCAAATAAAATAGAAAATAGCTATAAACAGCGTGAAATATGTCTAACAAGTAAAATGTGTAACTTACCTTTTGCAAATAATAGACATCAAACTCGTGATATTTTACAGTTGATACATACCGATGTTCATGGTCCCTTAAATCCTACAGGTTATAGTGGTGAATGATATTTTGTAAGCTTTATTGATGATTTTAGCAAAATTGCTATGGTATACTGCATTAATAAAAAAAGTGAAGTGTTTGATTGTTTTTTTTAAATAAGCGGTTTGTACAAAATAAGACTGAAAAGAATATTAAGGAAATTCGTTGTGACAATGGCAAAGAATACATAAATAAAGATTTTTTTAAGTTATGTAAAGAAGAAGGAATATATTTAAATCCAGCTCCACCATATACGCATGAGCTTAACGGTGTTGCTGAGAGATACAACAGAACTATTATGGACAGAGCAAGATGTTTAGTACAAGAAGCAAAATTAGATAAGCGTTATTGGCCTGAATGTGTAAAACCAGCAAGTTACATAGGAAATCGACTGTTAACTAATACCTATATTAAGAAAACACCTTATGAACTATTCTTTGGTATAAGACCAGATGTCTCACATTTCAAGATTTATTTAAGTACAGCTTTTGTTAGAATACCTGAGGAGTGTAGAACATCAAAGCTAAATGCTAAAGCTGTTAAAGGAGTGTTAGTAGGATATACAGATATGGGATATAGTGTTAGTGGAAAATAAAATAATAAAAAGTAGACATGTAAGGTTCGAATAGATAATGATGCACAGAGTATAAAATTAGACATGCGTGAAAATGAAAATTGTGAAAAAGATATTAGAGAAATTAATCATAAAGAAAATGAAGATGAAGCAACATGTAAACTGGATGAAGAAAAAGAAATGATAGAAGTTAATGAACAAGAAGATAGAAGAAAAGAAAGTAAGGAGGTGGAAAGAAGAGTGTTACCAGAAAGAATTACAAAACAACCTAACAGATTCAATGACTACTTTCTTTATGCTAATCACTGTGATGTTGATGTTCCAAATACATATGAAGAAGGTATTAATAGTACAGAATCAAAAAGATGGACTGAAGCCATGAATGAAGAAATAAGATGCTTAGAAAAGAATAAAACTTGGATAGTGGCTGACATACCTACAGATAAAAACATAATAGAGGTAAAATGGATATATAAAATAAAGACTAATGGAAAGTATAAAGCGCGTGTTGTTGCTAAGGGTTTTCAGCAAGCATTTAATGAAAAAGAAGAAATTTCTTCACCTGTTGCAAGAATGACTACCTTGAAAGTCTTATTATCTACTGCATATGTTTATGGATGGGAAATCCAACAGATGGATGTTGAAACAGCTTTCCTTAATGGTAAAATAAAGTCCGAAATGTACATATATCCCCCAGATGGTTATAAAATTGATGAAAATAAAGTTTGTTTGCTACAGAAAGCTCTATACGGTTTGAGAGAAAGTCCACGTGATTGGTACGAGTGTTTTCATGATTTCATGATTCAAATAAAGTTTGAAAGATCCAAACATGATTACTGTCTATATACTGGATATATAAATAACAAGAAAATACATATTATACTATACGATGATGATTTACTAATATTTTGTGAAGAAATAAATGTTATTAATAAAATAAAAGAAATGCTAAGTAATAATTTTTGTATGAAGGATTTGGGAAGAGTTAAACAGTACCTGGGAATAGACATACAATATAACTTAAAGGAAAAGAAAATGTACTTAAGTCAAGAAAATTATATACTGAAGTTAGCTGAAAAATACAATATTATGGATTCGAAGAAATATGAAACTCCTATGGAATTAAATTTAAAGCTTGAACCAGCAGAAAAACTAGATGAAAATTTGAAATATAGAAATATTATTGGTTCATTATTATACATAGCAAATGGGTTTCGTCCTGATGTATCTTATCCAGTTAATTATCTTAGCCGATTCCAAAACTGTTGCGATGCTACATATTATAAATATGCTTTGAGAATGCTCAAGTATTTGTATCATACAAGAAAATTAGCACTAAACTACTTTGGAGTCTATAGTGACATATTGGATGCATATGTGGATGCAGATTGGGCATCAGATGTGGTCGACAGAAAGTCTACTACTGGTATCATATTAAGAGTGTTCGGAAATGTAATACTATGGAAATCACAAAAACAGAAAATTGTATCACGAGTTCTACTCATGCTGAAGAATATTATGCTCTAGCTGAAAGTGTTGAGGAGGTGTTACCCATAAATGGAGTACTGAGTGATATTGGTGTTAATGTAAATGAAAGTTTTAGCATTTATGAAGATAACAGTGGTGCTATTGCCTTAGCTAAAAATGGTAAATTCTGCAAAAACTCAAAACATATAGATGTTAGTTATCATTTTGTGTATGACTTCGAAAAGAGTGGCTTAATTAATGTAATAAAAATCTCTACAGAAGATCAGATAGCAGACATTTTAACAAAATCATTAGGAAATTTTAAATTCACAAAGTTCAGACAGTTAATTGGAATATTGTAATAAAATTGGTCATAATATGTATCTGCTTTTGAAATATAAAACTATTGTAAGTGTTTATTATTGTAAGTAACTAATGCATGTATTAAATCAAGAAGGTGTATTAAGAATATGTGATTTAATACTTGGCATTATAGTATTTGAATCCCTTTGCCTTTAGTTTTGTAATCTATGTTATTAAAAAAAAAGTATTTTTTTCTGGTTTCTGCTGTACCTAAAAATGGTGTGTTGTGCTTTATAGTAAAACAGTTGTAATGATAACTTAAAGGAAAATAAAGTATTTAATAAAGAAAAGCCGCATTTAATGTTTTTCTGCCATTATCCTAACAATAAGGACTTATGTTTACTCATGTTTACTCGTATAACGGTTCAAAAATGTATATAAAAGTACATTAACATGCATATTACGAATAAAATATTGATTTCAATTCTTTCAACCGCTATATCACGGAAATGGTAATACTTATGAAAAAAAGTGTAGCTACATTTTTTGTAGATAATCTGATTCATACCCACATATTCCGTTATTATCATTAAACATTTAGCAGTTAAATGTTAAAAAATGAAAAGAATAATAATCAACATTTTCTATTTCTTCTTTCAAATGCCTTATACTTGTAAAGGTATTTCGATTGACATTGTGGGTTAGCTAAAAGAGATGACGCTACCTTGCAGCCTAAGAAGTACCAGAGGAAATTCGACACGAGCATTAAAGTTACGGTACAACTAGCATTATTGGTTAGTGCGCCCGCCCGGATAGCATAAGATACGGGTTTGAATCCCGCCTGAACCTATACCGAGTGGATTATTTCGATTATTATTTTGTTAAGATAGATATATTTTTATTTTAAACATAGTAAAGTATGATCGAAAGCTTTATTGAAACAAATATGTAGCGAGGGTGCAATGCCGCGTGACTTCGACAGTTCAAATTCTCACGACGTCTCTAGGGACACGTGTCGTGACAAATTTATTCGATCGGTGAATATACGGCTTTAGGGGATAAATGACAAGCCACGATAAGGATTTCAATGAACCTTAGATTCACATGTTTTATTTATTCCTTAGCCTATATTTCTCATTGCTGTTTTTTAGCCTGAACTTGCCTATGAAAGGCAGATTGATCACTTTTTGAAGGTAATTGGCGTACGTGAATAAACATCGTTTGGAATCTAAAAAATTGTATACATACCCTACATAAAACAAAGCCGACAAAAATTGTGTTTTTTGAGATTCTTTTGAAGTATTTTCTCTCTATCACGATTTATGAAAAATTAAACATTATTTACCTATCTATTTATGTATGACGAGATAAATTTTATTACGATATAAAATTTTATGTGAGTGAACAACATCCAAACATGTTGCGATACGATTGTCTCTTGGTCTATAAGGATAATATCTTGGACGATAAGGATTTTATTTGTCAAAAAGAAAAGTTTCCAGGTACGGTGGGTCAGGGATAGTTTCCGGATAGTGATACTGTGTCCATGAAATAATGATACGTGGACAGCAATTTTATTTTATAAATAATCGAGACAATTCGCAGCAAATGAATGGTTAGTGCTCAATACTAGAGTTTTTACCCTAAGTTTATTTTATTATGATAGAAATCTATATAAAAGTCAAGAGAATAAATGGAGTATTGTCTTTATTTTTTACTGTCACTTTTTTCCATTTCTTTAATAATTTAAAGCAACCGTGAAAGATTATTATTAATTCCTTTTCTTTAATAACGACGACTGACTGGCATATTATAAGAGAGGGTGTTCAATTCAATTGGAGATGTTAAGCTACCTTGCTAGAATGATGGGTGATCAAAAATATTAATTCAATTCTTTTGTGCTTCCATTCTTGGAAAGCAAGTTACAATATACAGGATTTAATTAATTTTTGAAGAAAATAATGTTAATATTATTTATCAATGTCACAAAAAAAATCCTATTAATCGTGAATTGCACTAACTTACTTTAACTTTAACAGTGCAGTTAAAGTACCAGTTAGGTGAGAAATGGGTTGTAACATACATAGTCAAAAAAGGTCATAATTTAACCGTGACAATATTAACCTTTAACTATGGACGTCAAATTTTCATTACACTTCTATAGACAAACGATCTCTGAAGCCCACGAACTTCAAGGATGAAAATTGAATGATATTTTGGAATGGATTTTGGATGATATAAATCAACTTTATTCTTTACTAAATTATACTTATTAACACAAATTAACAGTCTTTAACAGTACATTTTTAAACTATAATGACATGATATAAATTTTAGGAATATATTTTTTTTAAATAAAGCCAACCAAACAAAGTTTTTCTTTTTTCAAAAATATAAATTATAAAAAGTAAGCAAATATGTAAATAAACGCTTTACATTTAAATATCAAACTTTTGGCAGCGGTTAAATCTTAGGCAGTTATTGGCAATCATTACACAGTGGCTTTGAACATTGTAAACAAACTGGTTCTTTACGCTACGGAAGATTCTGCTACCGCGACATTTTCCGTGTAATTCTCGTCTTCGCTTTCATCCTCACAAGAAAATTTTCTTCATCAATGAAAAATTCGGCAATTTCCTCTTCGTTATCAGAGTCACCGGAGGCCATGAGTAGTCGGGTAATCTCATCTTCGGCCGTACTGGTATAGGCCGTAATGTGAGTTTGTCCAAACAGAAGATTTTCTTTGCCACAGAATTACTAGACGATTGACATGACCGTTTAATTCCAGTCGTCATCATCATCATCTATTAATGTCTGCACTGCTGGGGCACAGGCCTTCCATATGGATGGAATAGGGAGATTGGGCCATGACCCACCACACGAACCCAGTGCGAATTGGCAGGTGCTAACGACTGCAGATGCAGCATGGACCAACGGCTTAACGTGTCTTCCGAAGCACGGAGGAAGGAACTCGAGATTGAAGATATTTGGTCACCCATCCAATGACCGACCATTGCGAATGTAACTCAACTAACATATACATATTATATTTATTATCATATCATTATAATCCATTTTTATGAATAAATCTATAACAAAAGTATAAAAAGTTCTAAAATACTTTGTATGAGCCACGTTCTGGACATAAGGTCTCACAGGCCGCGATCAAATTATGAACGTCAAATACTCACGTATTTTGCAGCCAGCGATAAAACCACCTTTCGTGACTAATGTGAAAGGTACTGAGTGGCACAGTGTCGGGGGGCGCAAGGAAGTACTTATTTCGCGGATTCTTAAAGGCTACGTGGCCTTTGAGACCTTATGTCCATAGTTAAAGGTTAAGCGAGACCATTTAAAGCTATAGTAAAACTTAGGTTTAACTGGCTCTGTGGTGCAACTCACACTAACTCCCTTATTAATAAACGAAGAATAAGCTTGGATTAGTTACTCCATGTTATGTCCCTGTTCATTGAATGACAAATAGCAAATGAGTGACATGAACAAAACATGGCGCAACTAGTCCAAACTTATTCCTAGTTTATTAATAATTATTTCTTTTTAATTAGTCGTAATGTTTAAGATGAAATGAAAAACTGAAAAATATTATTATCGTTCACCGCCATAATAGCTGCCATAACGTTAACGTTATCTCACCGAAACCGTTACGGTACATCGTAATGAAAGCGACTTTTACGATGATTGCAACATTACCTCATATCTGAGTAGAAGGGCTAAGGTTAAACTTTACGACCGTGTTGATTCTCCCCTTTGGCAACGTGTTTCTGTCTGAAAATCTGAAGCATTTGAATGAATAGGCGAAGACAAAAATCTCTCACACAAGACATTCGAATCTTAAATCCTGCTATCAAAACGCTACTTGGTACCTCTTTCTTTGCAAATTTGAAAATAAAATTCTGTCCTGAATTCAAAATGAGGTTTTAGAGTTATTGGTAAGTTGGTAAAAGGAGGGAACACGTGCACTGAGAGAGAACAAAATTTTATAATAAAAGTTTATGTTCCTTTTTAAAGATTTCGATCTTGGGATGGATGATAGTATAGCTTAAACTTTGTCCGCTCTTAACAGGAATTTAAAATCATAGTACAACTATTGTAAGCATGTACCTTTTCCAATTTGGTAAATCTTTTCATTACCAGACGATTCACAAATGAAATTCTTTGCCTATGATCAGGTTTCCATTTACATTTTATCCGGTGTTTTTAAAATAAGGAGCATTTACAAGCTAAAGGCCGCTACATGAGGAGGGCTGGTATGGATGGTAAAACTGCTACTCCAGCATATTTCATTCTGGTTTCCACCACCAAATTAACGAAATGGGGAATACGGAGATGACTTTAAAAATATTGGAAACATAAATAAGACGGTTGTGGCTATCCCGGACACTTAGAAACACGTACGAGTTGATGCAGTCGGCAACAATAATAATACTAAAAGTTTCCACTTACTTTATTAAGTAGAACCTACCTACCAGAAGAAAAAAAACAATATTTTATTTTATTGTATTTGAAAGTGACCGAAAAAGGTAAACGGAAGATGTCTGGATAAAATAAGCAGTCCCACAAGGGTGGCCCCTACGGCTTTTCTCAACGCGCGATGTCGTAAAAATGATTAAGTAACTGCCGAAAACTGTTCAGGTAAATCTTTTTTTATAGTAGCATCACACCTGAAGTCCTTTGCGTGTGGCATAGTGAAGTTGGCGCAGACGATGCAAAGGAGGCTGTATTATTTGCATTCAAATCACTATTCGAAATTCGTCTGTACGTTTTTTCTTATTAAAATTGGAAGTAGAATATAACTCCTTGGTACTAAATAGTGATTTATGCTCTCTTTTCCTGGTATAATCTAATATTTTTCTACCACTTAAAATATCTATACTTATAATAAATCCGTAGAGATGTCAATTCTGTACATGAAATACATTTTTAAAATAACTATCAGGGGGTGATTAGTGATCGATACTGATGCCAAAAATGCAATCAGTAAATTTTTTGTCTGTCTGTCTGTCTGTCTGTCTGTGTGTATGTTCCTTATAGAAACAAAAACTACTCGACGGATTTTAACGAAACTTGGTACTATTATTCTTCATACTCCTGGGCAGGTTATAGTATACTTTTCATCACGCTAGAATCAATAGGAGCAGAGTAGTGAAGGGAAATATTGGAAAAACGGGAGAAGTTACTCTATTTTTTAAGCTTCCGTCGCGTGTGCAGCCTTAATGATTCAAGTTACATAGAAATCATGTATGACGGAAATATTCTACATAAAATTGTCTAAAAAATATCCTGCAACAGCATATGTCTATCTTTTACGGTTGACTCACAGTAACACGCGTAACTCCCGATAGCTTAGCAGTTCGGAGCATTCTGATCATATTTGTTTACTCTTACGTTTATAATACTATGACTGATCCCTAATTTAAAAAAGTTAACATTATTACCTATTCAATAAAAACAAAACATAGAAATCGGTATAGAAACACCAAACTTATACATGAAATAAGCCATCGCGCCATCGCGTCGCACGTGAATACTGAATCATGCTATAAGGATTATTTTTGTGTAACGGTTGCCGCGCTCGACACGGGTCGCGGCGGCGGAGGGTATCAAAAGGCGGGGGGTCCGAGAGCGAGCTGTCTAAATCTGTTTTCTGCGTCGCTCCCCCCCTGGGGGCGATCGCTTCCGATGAAGCCTTAGAGGCCTTCCCGGCCAGAGGCAGTCCCTACGGGTGTTTTTTAGTCAGTACGAGTCTGACATAACCTTACAGCCGGCTGTAGGGTATCCATGAGGATTTCTCACCTGCTCCCCCGCCTGGGAGGAAACAAAAAAAATGAAAAAAAGAGAGCGAGCTAGCTTCAATATTTGGCTGTTGATGCGTTCAGAGCGTTCGACCTTATTGACAGACAATAATTGAGAAATATTGAGAAACCGTGCTTATCAGCGCGACTTTTAGTCTTTAAATATTTTATTTGAATTTCTTTTGTTGTTATTTTGTAAAATAGGTATTAGTTGTTTTGGTAATGTTTAAAAATTATTAAGCGTAGGTACTTTTATTAATTAAAGTATTTATTTTTAAGTGAAGTAGGTATAGGTAGATAGTATTGCACAGGCGTTTCAGCTTTATTTTCATTTCTTTTTTGTTGTGAGTTGTATATATTTCTGGTTATAATTCTATAAGAATATTTTAGTTTAAATAGTCACTTAGATTTTAAGTGTAAGGTAGCTAAAGTTAGGACCACGTATTAGTTGTTTTGGTAGTGTTTAAATATTCGTTCAAAGTGTAATTTAATCATATGGGATGAATGTACGATGGCCCATCGAAAAGGAGTAGACGCAGTAGACAGAACTTTAAGGGATATAAGACAAAATGATCGACCAATGGGCGGTATCACAGTTTTATTTTGTGGTGATTTCCGACAAACCTTACCGGTAATCCACGGGGAACCCGAGCTGATGAGGTTAGGGCTTGCCTGAAAAGCTCTTATTTGTGGCGTGATATACAATCGGTGCATTTGACTATAAACATGCGAGTGAGAACTGTAGATAACCCGGATGATCGTGAATTTTCTGATATATTATTAAAGAAAATACCTTCACCAAAGATACCTATCCACTGCTACACCAAGGAAAACTTATTCTGACGCCTAGTTATGTTGTATAGTGCAATCCCAACAACATCTTACATCGTCAGTTTATGGTGACGTAACAAATATATTAATTAAGGACAAATCTTGGCTATGCGAAAGGTCCATTTTAACTCCTCGCAATGACCAGGCATCTGAGATTAATAATAAAATACTGTCGAATATCCAGGGGGAAAGCAAAGTTTATAGTTCAATAAATAGAATGGCCGATGAACAAGAAACCACTAATTACCCGATAGAATTTTTAAATTCTTTAAATATGCCCGGACTTCCTTCTCATGAAATTTGTTTAAAAATTGGCATTCCGATTATTCTGCTCCGAAATTTAAGACCACCACAACTTTGCAATGGAACTCGGCTTGAAGTAAGCCAGTTGCAACAAAATGTAATCGAGGCTCAAATTTTAACAGGTTGCGGTGCAGGAGAAACCATCTTTATTCCCACAATTCCCATAATACCAAATAATTTTCCATTCCAATTTAAAAGAACGCAATTCCCAGTATCGGTGTGTTATGCAATGACAATAAATAAGGCTCAAGGGCAGACTTTTCGTGTTGCTGGAGTAGATCTCGGTGTCAGTTGTTTTTCACATGGTCAGTTATGTCGCTCTTTCCCGTGTTAGCAGTCCTAGAATTTTTTATGTTCACGTGCCGGACGGGTCAACTTTCAACGTAGTTTACCCGGAAGCTTTGCGCTGAAGTATTTTCATTCTATATGTACTTAAGCCTCATGTGAAAGCGATCTAAACAATATTATCAATACATTAACATAATAACATACAAGGAGTTACACGCTGATGGTCTCGGGGCACAGTGATAATAATAATATTCTGCGGTTCCTTATTGCGATATTTTTAACAGTATTGTGGATTGACATATTATATTTCCCTACTAAAATACGAAAGTTAATCTGTCACATCAAAACCACGGAACCCTGAGGAAGGACATATGCTACTTTTTTACGAATATCGACGAAAACGCGGACGAAGTCGCGGGCAAAAGCTTGTTTTATAATAATTTTCTGGGTTTTTATACTTCAGAGAGTATATCCCGAGAAAAACATGAGTTTATTTAAGTATTTGTGTTTGCGAATATTTATATACATTGACTTTATAAATACTTACTCCGCTGCCTGGCTCAGCGACCAAAAGTGGATCTTGTGAAGATGACAGCACTTCTCACTGTCTTTTGCTGCTTCTTTTAGGCCAAATGGTCTCCGCAGCTCAAAGGAATCTTTAAGGACTAGGTTTTTCCAATGGTACTTGGGGCGCCCAACCGGAATTCATCCTGAAGGCAACGCCGTGTACGCGCGATTTACGGCTCGATCCTATGCGTTCTATGTGGCACAGTCAGTGAAGTCTATACGCCTTGGTCTCCTCCATAATGCTAGGCTCTGCCACGAGATCTTCTAACTTGATACTCTGTTGTCCCTGTATCTTTTTATATGTAGATATTCATGCTTGTCGCAGTTTTAGCGGATTTTCCAGCTTCCGTCTTCTCTTTTTGTTGGTCCCAGAATTATCCGCCAAGTTGTCGTTTCCGTTACAAGGAGCTTGTTCTACTTCTTCAGAGTTAGCGCCCATGCTTCACAGCCATACATTAGTATTGGGCGGATGCGAATCTTAGTTGCTATGCTTAGAAATTTCGCCACCAGCACCGAGAGTAGAGCAGTGGTGCATCTTTTTATTTGTTGTTTAGTGTGTATGCAGATGGTCGCAGATGACCTTTAGAGCGTCACCGGGTTTAGGGACGGCGAGATCCTTAGGGGACCTCAAGCTGAGAAGTGCTGCATCTCAGTGTTCTGAATGTGGGTATCGGCTTCCATTTGTCTAGTGTGAGGATCAGTAATTGTATATCCGAGATATTTGAATGGTGCAACGCTTATAGCCGCGAAGGTCATCTTCCGATACTCTGTTGTCCCTGCATCTTTTTTTATAAAGATATTCAGACTTCATGCAGTTTATTTAGTCTCTAAATAATCTGCATTAGCTTTGGTTGCTTTCTCAACAATCTCACCCAGCAAAGCCAGATCATATGCGTGCTCAATCACTCTATGCTGTCCATTCAGCCGTACCTTGCCATTGGTATTTATGCAGTTATTGGAAACTTTACGGGCCACATGCTATAACACTAAAATGAACAACATCGGGGAAAGTGCATCAGCCTGTTTGAGGTTACCACTGCTGTTCTTTGGTTAGCTCTCCATCTACTTTGACACTACTCACACTCGTGGCTATCTTGATCATACGAAACAATTTTTCGGGTATGTTAAACTCTTGCACTCCAAATAATAAACGAGGTATAATCCATCCATTGGGAAGGCCTATGCCCCAACAGTGGGAACATTAATAGGCTGATGATGATGATAATGATATTATGATATAAAGTAAAAGAATACATTCTGTATTCTTACGTATATTTTGATAAATATATTTGTATACTTAGATAAATTTTAATAAATAGCCATTAAAATTACTGCTGTTGTTTAAAATCTAAAGAAATTTTTACTAGAAACATCGAGCAGTTACATGCTTAAAAATTACAAATACACTGTTGTTGTGTTGTTGGGCGCAGACCTATAGGTTGCTGCCCACGTAATGACTATAATTTATTATTATGTCAACCCCTCTACTCAATTCTTAAATAATATATCAGCACAAAATATAGATAACATTGCCTATAAGATACATTATGTAAAAAAAACCTAGTCAATAAATATGAAGCAAAACAGTGCTTTTATAACATACATGATTCCTACAATTTTTTATATGTTAAAACGACCTTCGTGGCCGAGTGGTTTGTACGCCGGGTTTCATGGTGTCGCTGGCTCGAGAGGTCGAATCCCGGGTGGGGGCAGATGTTTGTGTGGTGAATACGAGCATTTGTACTCCAGTCATGGATGTTTAATATGTATTTCTATATAAATATACTTATATATGTACAATACATGTATTCTATCCTGCTCCACGGCCCAGAAAACTAACTTACCGACAGAAAAATAACATCACCAAAAGGGTAGTGTTATTTTACTGTGGTATTCTGGATGTAGGTTACTTCCTCAGACGGGTGTCCTAGTCGAGTGGGAAATTCGCTTTGCTCTGCCCAACGAAGTTTTCTCTAATAATTTTTACGACCTCCGTAGCCGAGTGGTTTGTACGCCGGGTTTCATGGTGTCGCTGGCTCGAGAGGTCCCGGGTTCCAATCCCGGTGGGGGCAGATGTTTGTGTGATGAATACGAGCATTTGTACTCTAGTCATGGATGTTTAATATGTATTTCTATGTAAATATACTTATATCTATGTACTGTATATGTATTCTATCCGTTACCCTAGTATCCCTTAACACAAGCCTTCTTCTTCCTGCTACGGGCGTTTCCGCAACTCGATGTCCTTATGGCGCCTGTTTTGCGTGAGGAGGGTGTATGGCCGGAATCACTACAGCCAGCCCAGCTCCGCCATGAAGGCCCCCAGGGCCTTCACGTTGGTGACTGCCTCTTGAAGGTTTCCCGGTGAGCCGAGGTATTTCGCCCGGAATTCCGCCACTCCGTTGCAATCCAGCAGAACGTGAGTAGCTGTTTCTTCTGCCTCCATGCATCATCTGCATAGGGGGCTGTCCGTGACACCTATGTTGAAAAGATGTCTGTTTAAATGTGCATTTCCAGTAATAGCACCTGTTACCATGCGCAATGTAGGTTTGCTTAGCTGTAGGAGAGTTTTGGAGAAGGCAGCGTTCACTCGTGGCAAAGCGAGCTTGGTCTGCCTGCACGTCTCCAGATCGAGCCAGTGTTGCTGGTGTAGTGCGGCTGTGTGCTCGCGGATTTTATTGACGAGACAGCCGGTATCGGGACGATTGGTTCCGGAACCTGTTGGGGTCGTATCGGATCCCTTCCAGGCCAGCTCATCCGCAGCGTCGTTTCAGCGTGATCCACTGTGTCCCTTGATCCATTGGATGGTAATAGAATTGCTTGACCCTACCGTGTTTAAGGTTTGGTGGCATTCTTGTAGTAAGCTCGATTTGACTAAACAGGCATCTAGAGCTTGTAGGACTGATTTGCTGTCGGATAGTATTCGTATTTCCTGTCCTGTTACCTTTTTTGAAAGGATTGCTCTTGCCGCCAGTAACACAAGCCTTACAGTGCTTGCTTTGGGGCTAGGCTAATTGGTGTGAGTGGCGGAAATATTTATTTTTAATTATTGTTTAGAATCGCCACGAATAAAAAAAATAAGCTGTTCTATTTAATTTACTTTATACTTAGTCTTTAGGTTGACCTATGTGTCATTTAATATTAAGAACCATCTCAAAAAATATTAAGGTTTCTTTAAAATTTAAGTTCTCGAAAGTGTCCGTCAATAATATTTTCTTTTACAGTCAGTCATTTATTTGCAATTTCGAAACTAGAAAATAATATTTCATGATTGTTGGTTTTAGGCCAATAATGTATGGACGCAGAACAATTTCCTTTTCCTTATCTATGCTATCGTTACTTAATAGATAGCGCATCTGAGGATTTTATCTTCCATAAAGTAAACAAATCAATGTATTATTTGTACGTTATAGTAGCTACATGATAAATATATTCATTATTTTCGTAGAGAAAAGCCAAACAGCAGTTTGCAGGTGAATAGGACACCCCTATTATGTGTGCGATATCACGCATTTGGCTCATAGCCAGAAGATTCCGCGCAATGCGACATCGTATCGTCATCTTGTGTTCATTCGAGCCTATTGCGGGTGAATTCATGAGCGAACCAGGCAGTTAGTTAGGAGAAAAGAAAATGCCAGAATGAACTCAATTCGTCCCAAGCAACGGACTACAAAGGTTTCCTTTAATTATAAAAATGTGACAGTTACTTAAATAAAATATAATGAAGTTTTTTTCTCAGTAGAAAGACTAAAAACTCTTTTATTTAATTAATTTACATTAACGGTACTAGTATGAAAATTAAACTTAAATTAATTTGAGCCGAACCCCAAACTGCATATTACCTTTTTTTCGATGACGGGGAGAAGAAATGTATTATATTCACGACAATGACCAACGCCGCGTTGGTTTGATATTAACAAATCCTCGCGACGCAGATAATTGCGTGGCGCATTCTGCACGCAGCGAGCAGTCCGAAGGCTACTAATCGGAGCAGGCATACTTTGACGTGCATTCACGTAAAGGTGGCATAGGTCAAACCACCTCGCCTCTGGTCGGCAGTCCAGCCCGCATCCACTTCAGCCGATCCCTGGGCTTCTCACTTCTTCTCTGGTCACGGACTGCAATCCGAGCAAACAGCCAGCTGACCTGCTTCCATACCTACCAGGTAAACCAACTCCCTGATCTACCCCTCACCCTCCAAGCGGACCTGCGGCATCCAGTTATGAATCGCCACTTGTCACGCCTGGGTTCCTACCCCCTCGCGATGGTGCCACGGAGCACACCCTCCCTGGCAGTCACAGAAGGTACCGCTAGAGGGCTAGTAAGCGGGCTCGGCGCTGCCGACCAGTCCTCCCCCTCCTGCATCGAAGCCAGTTCGCTGGGGCTCTCGCGAACTCTCTCCGCCGCCTCCGAACTGTATATTACCTAGATGACACTCTGCTCTGTTTTCTATTTCAGGTTACCTATACACTTTCCCCTCGTTAATAAACGTATATTAAGCTGGGATTAGTTACTCCATGTTTTGCTTCTGTTGTCGAATGACTAATGGCATTTGACTAATATGAACAAAATACGGCGTAACTAGTCTAAGCTTATACTTCGTTTATTAATAAGCAGGTTTACGTACCTATTCTTTCATTCTATTTTACCTTAGTCAAACAAAAGTCAGAGATAAAACCCATTTATCAGAAAATAAAAGTGCTAGGTTTATTTTTTATTATTTTTTCTTAAAATTTGATATTCCAAGACCTCTGGCAGGCATTTAATTTTGTTATAAAAGTAGGTTATTTGTGTTTAAATCGTTAATCAAACATAAACCATTGACTTAAATAACGTATCCCATTCTCTAAATCACATACAGAGACTATGTCAATAATGTCTTTGATAGCTGCGTACATACATTTGCTTTGAACCTAAAGTGGCTTTATGTTTAATAATCCGCGTCTGTATCACTCAATCTTAGTTCCTATCATCATAATCTTAGTAGTTGTTATTCATATTCCTATGCAATGTGCATGCACTAACTGACTGGTTTAAATCACAGTTGCTCTGAATGCAAAGTAATTTCTGCTGCTGAAACTGTTTAATATGAGCCTCCGTGGACAAAAGTGCCTGCATCGTGACTAAAATGTCCGCCGACAAGTTGCCACGGACTAAATGCACATGATGTGCGAACATCTGTTAGAAAAGCGCACGCTATGGAAGTAAATATTCTCGGATTACGTAATGTTGTAAAAAGAACAATTGGCTCATTCCTTAAACTCAGATCGAAAAGTTCACTGTGTGCGTTGATGCGCCTAGTCACATTCTATTTCTTTAAGGGACTCCCGCGTACTTTTGTCATGTCCGGTCTCTCGGCGCCCTTGCTTGTTCGGGGGACTTTTTGTACGTGGTTCTTTTAATCCGTCGTGTGCTTTACTTAATGCAGTTGCAGGCGATCTATTTCGGTGAATGAATAATCTGCGGACAAAAATCCCTCGCTATAACAGATAACGACTACGATTTCATTTTTTTTTATAATTTACTATTGTTTTCAATTAGACGGCTAACTAATAGAAAAGAATCAATTATCAGAATACAATATTGTATTTAAAATCAGAACCGATTTGACTAATATCGTACGTACATTATAAAGGTCAAGGTTGCATACACATTGGGACTATACGAGTAGTGCATTAACCGCCTTTAATCGACATAGTAAGCAAAAAATCGTATTCAAAAAGCGCATTCTCATTCTTCATTTCTATCTTTACGTTCTTCTCGCTCTTTCCCAGAATCTAGACTTCCGATCTTATGTGTTAAAGATTCGCTATAATACTCGAAAACGCAACGAATATTTAAAAATGGCATGATCTCGCATAACATGGTTCTCGAAATGGATGGGAAAACAATGAGCAGAACCCGGCGAAGGCACGGACAATCGCGCTGCTTGCATGGTGGACGACCTCGATACCGTAGCATCTAGTCTAGCCTTGTACTGTCCTACAGAGGAACTACACGAACTAGTTCGCAGATCCCTTGCTCCTTAGTTCATTAGTTTGTCTTGACGCCTTCGCGTTCGCTTGGCATTTGTTTGGATTAAAAAACACTTAAGGATATATTAAAAGAGTTGTACTATTCTTCCAATTTGAATAAAGATATTTTGACTTTAACTTTGACTAAATTCTTAGCCTTCCCATAACGAAATAAAAATCTTTGGTTTGATTTGATCTGACTGTGTGTCATTAGGATATCCCTTTTACTTATCACAAATGTATTATACCAAGTATGCAAGAATTGCATGTAAAATATAATTGTAAGCATAAATAAAAAAATATGTGATAGAGCGAATCGCTGTAGTGTAGATAGATGCACCCATCTTTAAGGGTTGTAGGTACAAGCTTTTGAATGAAATGTAATGTTTTAATGTGAGTAAATAAGTGAGTGTGATAAGTCAGTGTTTCCGGACCGATACGACCCAAAAACCTTCAAAAAAAGAGCGTACTCCTTCCTTAAAGGCCGGCATCGCATTTGTGATACTCCTGGTGTTGCAAGTGTCCATGGGCGACGGTGATCACTTACCATCAGGTGAGCCGTCTGCTCGTATGCCCCCTATAACATAAAATAAAAATAAATAAAATAAGTGAATAATAAATGGACCTCATTATAACCATGAAATATTTTCCTCCCTATCGATCGGTAGTGTTCTCTAATGTAAATGGCGAGTAATGAACTAGTTCACTGAGGGACCGCGAACTGAATTTGACCGCTATCAGCCCCTATTTGCGCAAGCCTAGTATCGTCCTATCACAATACACCCGCTGACTGTCTGTGGAAGAAAAAGCATAGGTAAGTAATTAATTTCACATGCCACTTGGTACACAATTGAAGTAAAAGAATTAGCAAACGATTCGGTAACGAACACACAGGCAGACTACCAGTAAAGGCGGAATTAGGCGGTTCATCAAAAGTAATTCATTTTTGCAATGATTTGTAAATGATGAACAATGAAATGCATTGCTTACATAGACGCAGCACTTTTGATGAAAGCTGACATTCCATTCCTTGTGGAATTCCCGCATGAACACCATCTGTGTCGAGTTTTTTAATTAAAAAATAAATACCGAGACAACGAAAGAAATGAACTGCGAGTGAGCTGTCGCTGTTTAGACATTTTACTGGTCGTTCACTGTCGATGAATGCTGACAGATTTGTGACAGATGCATGATCGATAGTGAAAACAATCGAGAGTCTGAAGCTTTCATCGCGAAGGCACATTCCGATGAAGTCAATTTAGACGTTTCGTTTTCTGTCTTTCATCGATGAAGCATCGAAAATGAAAGCAAAAATGAGCCGCTTCGGTTTTTAAGCAGTGAATATCTCTGCCTTGGTTTTGCTAAGCTGTTGTGATTTATTTCACCTTTCTTACAAACTTAACGGATAACCATACGAGCAAATGTATTATGACTAAATTGATTTTCTTCATCTATCAGGTAGATTATCAAAAGATAATGAATAATATTAATCAGTTTTTTTTTTTATTTTATAGTCATTATTTTTATGTCATCTACATTTGTAATGGAAAGTGACTTCATGAGTTATCTCATATTGAAGACATTTTTCAATTTGACGACTCTGTATATAATACAGGGAGAAAAAAACAGCTCTTGCTGAGTTTCTTGCCGGTTTTTCTCAGTACAAGGTATCCGCTGTAGATTTGCAAACCGATGGCGTAGCTTTTCGACAGTCACAAATGCTTGAAACAGCCTAGACTGAATAAACGATATTGAATTTTGAATTTTTTGAAAGTATTGGACACGTATTTTTTATTTATTCACATAATAGAAAAATAACAGAAATATATTAATTTGAAATGTCGCATGATGTCACGTCTCGGTACAATTTTTACTTAGAAGTGAAGCCACGAGCCGCCCTCCCCTAAGCTTTGTCGCGCTTTATCTTTGCCATAATACCTATTATACTAAATGTTTATCGAGTATTAAAAATTAAACTGCTTTTCGGACGGGATGTAAATAAAAAATCCTACTGAACCTATTTATCCTATCCTAGCGTCACACGACTATATATATATTCGCTAGGATAGGATAAATAGGTTCAGTTCACACACATATATATATATGTGTGTGTGGGTGTGTGTGTGTGTGTTTGTGTGTGTGTGGGATGCGTGCGCAGCTCTTTCGGGTATGAAAATCGAGTATGAAAGTTGGAGGGTAACTCGGTGAAGGCTGAAACGCTTCGAGCTTCACGAGCGTCACACGCGACAATATGTATAGGTATATGAGTGATGCGTGCGCTGCTCTATTTATCTGTGAATTATGCACCGCCTAATGTTAGGTAACCTTGGTAAGGAAAGAAGTTTCACTTCAGATGTGTGGTCCGTGCACACATTTTTTTTAAAGTAATAATGATAGGTATCTAACTTTACTTGATTTCACCACTATCCCTCTGTTTATTAAATAATCTTCGACAATTTATCAACCATTGGTTGCAACGCTTGTTTTCGGTCACTTGCTAAATAGCGGAATATCCGGAGTTAACCTGGTCGTTTGGAACGTCCTTGCCTCTCCCTAACAGTCGTAGATAGCTGTAATTGGCTTTAGTTTTGCGTTATCCTGCAAATGCTGGCGCCCTTTATTTTGGGCTTTAATGAAATTAGGTGACCTCAAATTTCATGAACGTGACATAAATTGGTTCAGTCAGCCGTCTAGTGGATTATGGACATCTTCATTGGCATTCAAAGGCTAATTTATTTAACATCTTAAAATTACTAAATTAAGTTTTAATATGCCTTAGAGAGAAGTAAAAGAGTGAATTATGTTAGCATTTTTAATAATATTAGCATTTTTTAGAGACCGGTCAATAGTACAGTTATTATTTTTATCTTAGTTTGTCTATGCCAAATCACGCTACCTTATCTGACCTCCCCACCACCTTAACACGTGATGTGAAGAGGGAACGGACGAGCGAGTGGAGCACTCATAAATACGGCATTAAGTCGAGAGCCTTCGTCGCGAATAGAGGTCCAAAATTTAAACGTGGCGTTGCTGCTAAGTATTTTTGTTTTAATAATTTTAGTTGATGTTATAGTGAAGTGCAACTTAAATAAAGCAAGTGAAAAATTAACATTGTTTTTTACTTCTAGAACTAACCTAATAATAATAATTAAGTATACTTTTTACTTTAAGCATTTAGTTGCTAGATGTTTAAATTTACACGATGAATGCATTGACCAATAATGTTAACGCGATCTTAATAATAATAATAATAATATTCTTTATTGTATAACACCACAATGGACATAACAGTAAGATTACACTGACAGAGAGACATTACACAATGGGCGGCCTTATTGCTTAATAGCAATCTCTTCCAGGCAACCCATGACGGAAAATTAAATAAGTATAAAGAACAAAAAAAATCTTAATGACTGTGACTAATTTCTTGTAATATTTCGAAGGTTGCAAGGCAGAGCTATCTCTTCACATTGTAGGGAAGAATAAAAAAATATTAGTTCTGAGAATACTGACTGTTCATTGTATCGAGTTTCACGAAAAGGAACTTTAGTTGGAAGGTGTTGTGTTCCGACAGTTCCGAGGTCGGTTACCTGACACCAATTTTACACGTCGCCGTCTTAACTTTTAGAAATTTCGTTACCTAATACCCATATTAGGTTTTCTTGGAGATAAAGACACTACAAATAACAGTAAACTATTGGATATCAATAGGCAGTAGCTATTGGTACATGCTTACACACCGTGATCTGTGTCTCCCAATTTTGGAACCGATGGAAGTTTACGGTAGTTGAGGTCCAATAAATAAACTCAAAATTACAAAAAAAAATATGTGGTGTCGTGGGACACCAGGTAGGAACGAAGTTCCTTAGGCTAATGTAGAATCGTGAAAAAAAACGTGGCTACTCACGAGTAAAATGTATCTATAATGTGAGTATTCGCCACGTGCTTGTCCATGAATTCATGAGTATATACTATGCATTGGCGGGGTGGAGTGGTAATAAAAAGAGAAGGGATGAGAAAACGAAAAGAAAGAGGGAGAAAGAGAAAGGTATTATACACTACTCGCTTGTGTATGCGACTGTCGCGCCTGCGCACGTCTCATTTAACGGTTTTATTCCACGCACTTTTTTCCACGGACTTTTTCTTACGGTTTTACTATCACATTTTTTTCAGTTCGGTCGCGCAGCAAAATCCCTATCCCCTCCAAGCCTGCCGTAAGAACCACGTTCCAAAAGAATTTTCAATAAAGTACTTTATTGACTCAAATCAGAAATCAGAAATCAATATATCTTTATTCAAATTGGATGTATAGTACAACTCTTTTGAATCGTCCAAAAAATTTTTTTTCCCTACCACTCGTTATGGACATATTTTTTAGCTGCGGAGAAAAACGAGCGAAAAAAACTCCACAACATTAAAAGTCTAATGTAACAACATTTACAAATCATTATGTTATTACAACGTCAATACAATTATGATTTATTTAATATAGAAAACCTGTTGGAATGATTGGAACAGTTCAAACCCAAGCATTTTTGTCTGTAATATAATCAGACACTTTGTAACAAGCTTTTTTAATAAGTGTTTTTATTTATAATATCTTTAAATTTATTTATGGCTAACTCTTGGATATTGCTTGGGACTTTATTGTATAAGCGAACACAAACACCTTTAAATGAATTATTAATTTTGTGAAGCCTAGTAGCAGGTAAAGTTAGTTTATTTTTGTTTCTTGTATTAATTGTGTGAACATCACTGTTTTTAAGAAACAAATTAATATTTTTTCTTACAAGTAATAAATTTTCGTATATGTATTGTGGTGCGACCGTCATTATTCCAAATTCTTTAAACTTATCTCTTAATGATTCTTACTAAATTAACTAATAAATTCATACATAGACACACAGACAATAAAGTTTTAAAAATCTTAAAATGAAATATCCGAACGCTCAATAAAAATCTTTCGAAGGGAGCTCGACAAAGTAAATAAAAAATCATTATTCTGATGATGCAGACCTGAAAAGGCTGCGAAACGTCAACAAATATATAAAGTTCGTGCGTTAACCGGTTAAAAACTAGTTTTATTTAATATAAAGCTGTCTGACTGTTAGAATTTCGAATTCAATGTAAAGCGTTCTAGTTGGAAAAAAAGCGCGGTTCTCTAAAATTTGCAACTTTTTATATAGTTCTTTGCCCTCGCTCAATTTTTATTAGATAAGATTTAGGAGCACCTCCCTAAGCAGTTATGCCATAGTTTAATAATGATTGACACAATGTATAATACAACACAGTTTTCATAGTGTTCTTATATTTCACTATTCTTATTATAGTAATATAAGTTATTTACGGGATTGTTACCATGTACCTTGTTTTTAGTGAGTTTATGATATTTCGGCACTGTTGCAAGCGCCATGAAAGTTTAAAACAATAAATTCTTATTATTTTGAATACATATATATAAACTTACGTATTCTACAGCTTAGTCCATCTATTTTTTTGTTTCCAATTCAGATTTCTGTCTACTAAAATGCCAAGATATTTAATATTTATAGTTTTCGTTAAAGCTGGACAGACACTGCTCATTCAGAGCAATTATGTGCTTGAATACTAAAATTTTTACTTTGAAAACTATCCTTAATGCTGAAATAGATACTCGTGATACTTAATACTAAAATATTACCTATTCGTGAAATGTCATCCACTAACTAGCTGACAAAGATCGGAAAAATTCCAAAGGAATAGGAGTGACGACGGGGTAAAGTAAACGAAATTCTATTTAGTCTGTCAGTTGGATTATTAAAAAATAATGGACATGTATTTTTTCTTGGTCAATAAACCAAAAATGACAAAGATAAAGCTCGTCAAAGATTGGGAGTGGGTGCTCGTGACGTCACTTTTCAGTTAATATTGTACCAAAACGTGACGTCATGCGACATTTCAAATCAATATATATCTGTTCTGTTTTGATTATAGTAATAAAGAAAAAATCGTGTCCAATATGTCTGATAATACGACTGAAGTGAAACTTCTCTAGCTCCATCTTTATCTATGTGTGTGTGTTTACAGTACATACATGTATGTACACATACATATTTCATTTACTTGCTATAAGGGAAAGAGAGAAAGAAAATGTGCGCGCGTACTGCTTTCTCTTGCTTATATTCCCCACTCACCCCGTTCGCCTCGCCCGATCACACTTTACGTAACGCGTTCGCCAGCTTACTCCCCAAGTCAAGTAAGTAAAAAGTTAGTCATCATCTCTATTTATTTGTTTTGCTAAACGAGTTGTGCGTGGAACTACTAGAAACACCTTACAATATTTGAAAATGTTCATAATGCAGCAATGAGCAATCTAAAATGTAAAGCAGCCACTTACTTTCTGTGTACCATATTACATATTCCAGCCTATGGCTTCGATTGATTTGAAAATGGAGTAACCTGGATACCCGGAGAATGCAGTAGCCTGGAGATATCAATCTCGGCCGGAAATACGCGCCATTACACGTACTTTTCTTTAAAAGCCAACGTTATAAAAATCTCTATTCGTTCGCTCGCCATCTTGGGAGCATTTAGACGTTGGTCGCACGGTTGACAGACGAAGGAATTTTTCAAGAAAGTGTTCGAAATTAAATGCAATTCTTATGGGATGTCTTCAACCTAAATGATGCGAGAGACAGGATTCTGGTCAACAGTAAATCCATTATCAAAAGCAATTAATTTTTTTAAGGAAATCAGAATGACTTGTTACAATTTTTTTTGCGTAGTTACGTTAATGTCGTTAATGAATGAATTGCGTATCAGGAAACCGTACATGTGCGCCCAGTCTTTAATCATAAACAAGTTTGGGTCTAGCGCGTTTTGCCCAAGCTCATTTTATTTATTCATTGCAATTACTTTCACTTTTCAGTTGGCTTTACTGTAAAAACAAATAAAAAATGGGTTGTTTGTACAGTCAGCAATAGGTTTATCAAGTTATAATCGAAATGTAAATGTATACAAAATTTTATTAGAAAGAATTCAGTCGGTTCAGCTTTCAGACGGGATTTAAAACCGCATCTTCGGCTATCATTTATTTTAATTATTTATGGAATATTTTTAGCAAAAAAATCTTTAGATTTCAACACCTTGCAGTTTAGAAAGTAAGTATATAATAAATCGTCATTTTTTTCCTTTTCAATAGTGAATGTCACTTAAGGCAATGCAATAAATAAATGGCAAACGAAATAAATTTCAAAGTCAGTTGTAATACATTACCAGTTTCGAATCATTTGAACTGTGTGAATCCACAGTACCTACATAGAAGACATTTTTGGAGTTTACTCCTTAAGAATCGATTTGCATATAGTACAGTCAATCTGTCGAAAAAAATACCGTTTCAGTGAAAAAAAAACCTAAAGGATAAGTCTTGTTTTTTTCTGTTGCCAAATGACGTCAGTAAGCCACCTTGGCGATGGGCATGTTCAACTCGTAGGCGTTTTTTGAAAATCTCAAAAAAACCGTCAAAAATTTTTTGCAACGCATTTTTCTTGTTTTGTATGCAGTTAAGAAACTTTTTTTTCGACCATAATTGCAGAGGGCGTTGAGTGCTACAATTTATGTCATTGTTGCAATCTCGTACAACAAAAAATGCGCATTGTAGGTGGCGCTAAAGTCTCAAAAAAGTGTTTTTTCACTTTTTCATCCTGAAAATATCATTTTAATGGAAAACTTTAAATGGCGAAGTTGTTTCGTACATAATTACCAACAACTTTTGTATAAACAATTTTTTTGTATTACTTACCGTTTTCAAGTTATAAATTGCGCAGGTATGAAAAATCCAATAGAGCGGTTTTGGGCAGTTCAAGTACACATTTGCAGTGCACATTTCAATGTACGTTTTTACTATTTTTTTTCACTCATGAAAAAAAATAAAAATAAATTTTTTTTTTTTATTTTTTTTTTATTTTTTTTTGTTTTTCAATCATGAAAAAAAAATAAAAAATAGTAAAACGTACATTGAAATGTGCACTGCAAATGTGTACTTGAACTGCCCAAAACCGCTCTATTGGATTTTTCATACCTGCGCAATTTCTAATTTGAAAACGGTAAGTAATACAAAACAATAGTTTATACAAAAGTTGTTGGTAATTATGTACGAAACAACTTCGCCATTTAAAGTTTTCCATTAAAATGATATTTTCAGGGTGAAAAAGTGAAAAAACACTTTTTTGTGACTTTAGCGCCACCTACAATGCGCATTTTTTTTTGTACGAAATTGCAACAATGACATAAATTGTAGCACTCAACGCCCTCTACAATTATGGTCGAAAAAAAAGTTTCTCAAATGCATACAAAACAAGAAAAATGCGTTTCAAAAAATTTTTGACGGTTTTTTTGAGTTTTTCAAAAAACGCCTACGAGTTGAACATGCCCATCGCTAAGGTGGCTTACTGACGTCATTTGGCAACAGAAAAACCAACACTTACCCTTTAGGTTTTTTTTTCACGACTCAACCTACAGATTGACTGTACTAATATAGAAGGGGCCCGCTATGAGAAAAATGTGAAGTCTCTCTACGCTGTAGCAGTCGTAGTGCTACACCGTAGCACAGTATCGTAGCGTACCTTTAATTATGCACATCTGAAAGTGACTATTGTAAAAAGTTTCATGTAAAATATTTCGTCGATTAGTTATTATAAATGTATATGAAATGAATAAATATATATTTATATATGTATATTATTTTCATTAATTTGTTAATTTACCCTTTCATACAGTATCAATCTTTTTTAAGTTAAATAAACTCTTTTTGCGTCTGGTTAGACTATCGAACTTAAGAAGTAAACTCCAGTCATGCGTCGGAGCTGACACACACAATTTTTTTTTATTATAATCGAAGCAAAAATATATTTCAAAGATGTTGCGTTTAGACAAATATGTACTTTTTCTGCTCGAAAGCTAAGAGCACCAGTCAAGTTTTCCCAGAGACACAAGCGCAGCATAACCCCCCTCTTCTCGTTTGAGTATGATCGATCACTACGTATTATGTTTGAAATCGATTGGGCCCCGTTTTGTTAGGTATATGGCCTTGTAATATAAACGTTATGATTAATGTACCGACCATATGGTGCTTGTAGGAAGGGACAGATGTTCTGTGCGTGTGTGTTTGTCGTTTATGAAACTGCTGTAAGTTATGAGAGCTGTTTAGAGTTCTCTATGGACAGTGAAAATGTAGTCTGTTTATGTTATTAGGTAGCTCTTCGGCGAATTTCGCTGCTGCGATGTTGACTAAATAGTCATAACAGTTACCCGTTAAACTGTACCAATAAAATTAAAATAATTCGCAATACAACAGTAAGTTAATCGACTATTATATTTTTAAATATTTAACTGCTTGATGTTTAAATCTAAAGCGAATTTTACACGGTCTAGGTATAAGAAAGGATTCGAATTCATCATCATCTTCGTCCGGATAGCGGAAAATTCTGGTTTTAATTTGAAAATTTTCTTTTTTAGGGTTCCGTACATCGAAAAAGGAAATAACACAAAAATGGAAATGGCCGTTTATGTTGCTCACCTACAAATAAACACGGAACCCTCGGCAGGTGAGTTCTATCAACTTGTATTTCCTTTAATAATTGTAAGGTCTCTGAAAATGATAAGAAAATTTTCAGCAATACGACAATAATTGACTAAATCAAGTTTTATTTTGTAGAGTCCGTATATAACAATGCAAAAACTTATCACAGCCTCGTTTTGCCATCTTAAAAATCTCGTATTTTTGTTTAATTAACGTTGTAAGCTAACAATTACGTAGAAATTTGTTAGAATATAACTGCTCAGGAACCGTCATTATTTCTCGTTCCTACTTATATGGACTTGGATTATCTTATTTTGTAATTGCTTTGTGAATATTTTATGTTTACATTTAGTGAATTACCGCCAATAAACTGTTTTGGCTTAAGACAAGCTTTCAAACTTATTGTTATTTTAAAAAATCGATATAATTCTTAATTGTATATTGAAGTGTAACAATGGAGACGCATCTGTTTTTATCTAACTTAAAGAGACGTCACTAATATAATACTTATCTTACATACTAAATAGTAATTTATTATTATTTTTATTATATCTTATTCTTCTAAAAAATACATTTTTTGGTTCAAATTGGAAGTATAGTACAACTCAGAACTCTTTTGAATCGTCCATATATTTTTCCTTACCGTTAAGGATTTTTTTAACTGTAGAGAAAAATATACGAAAAAACTTCACACATTGAAAAAAATATTTACAAAACTAGTTGAGTTCACCGATGCAAAGCCAAACTTTGTTTAATAATAAATAAATTTCAGTAACTCATAGATCAACTGTTTTCTTGCATTTTACATTAGCATTTCAATTTAGTTTAGTTACTACTGAACCATTTTGTTATATGCTCTCAACTTCCATTTCGGTAATCTGTAACAGAACAATGTACTGTTTATAATTAAACACATTTGGGATGATTATTTAGAGCTGGCCTAACTACAACTATTTTGTACTATTTATTAGCAATCACAAAAACCACTATGAATAACTGATAGTTGATGTTACTGTTAGCCAAAAAGTTCGGTAACAGATTGCAAGTACGGGTTTTATTAAATATTCGGTTTATTCGCTGAACCGCGGTATAGAGATTGTTTTGTGTATATAGTTTATAATACGATTTATTCATAAGTTTTTTAATCTAATCTTTAGTATCATTACGATAAAAAATAGGAAATTATAAACAATCTCATAGAAGCGTAACTTATAAAATAATTACTTTTAAAAAATACGCTTAGCCATTAAAAGTGCTAAGGAGTTAAAAGAACAACAAATTTTATGTATTAAGAAGATTACGTGCCCCGTCGCAGGGCGGCATAATGCGCTGTTTACAATATTCCCGGGGCCAAAGAACAAACAACTACACCAACAAATCCGATATCACATCCATAAATTCTGTGCGAAATTCCTTTGCAAATCTCCCGTATCCCCACGAAAAGTTTCCAAAACAAAAAGAGATTGGAAACAACCACAGATTTAAGCACGCGGCAGAGAGAAAAAAAAACTCTCATTCTCCATAAAAAAGGGACGTCGAGATAAAAATGAAATATTAAAAAGACACAATGCCACAGTGCAGTTGTTAACAGAAGTGGTTTTTATAGAATTAAGATCGGTTAAATCTTACACTGGCACACTCCCAAAAGTCTATCAAATTCATTATTCAAAATAAATCATTATAATCATAAAAAAAAATCCAATCCCAATCCCACCAGGTATTGGAATTAATTTTTTTTTAATTAATTAACATAAGAAATTATCAAAGAGGCTCACCGAATTGAATGGTGATCAAAAGGCTGGCACCTATCTTAGTCAACGGATCAGCCTTGCCATCCAACGCCCTGTAATGGGCACCATTCCTGATGTCGGCGCTGGGGGTGACATATTTTGTAAATTATTTATTTTTGTAGGTAAGTAGGTTAAACTATATAGTTTGTAAGTTTGTGTTATTTTAATGTATTATCTTCGTATAAATAATAAAAATATATTATATAGTAATAGACAAACCCAAAAAATGGTTGCCTGTAAAGTCGGTTTTACGGGCGAAGATTTTACGTGACAACGTCTTTTTCTCGGTAGAATATTTATTGATATGAATATAATTAAATTGCACAATAGGAACAAGGAATTGAATGAAAATAAGAATTGCACAAATTTTAACTATAGAAATATATTTTGTTTACTAAAACATTGTACATGTAAACTTAAACTCATCGTAACGTTACCGAGCGTTACACTTTTTCATAAGTGACTCCCAGCCGCAACCTAATTTAAGACGTTGTCACGTCAAAACATTATCCTTTATAAAAATTAAGAAGTTGATTGACTTTTCTGGTTGATCAGAATTAGTCTATAAATCTTGGAGTTAGTTACACGAAACCAATGCTATATCCCTCTCTCTCACTTTTCTGAAGTCGGCTAAAAACTGTAAAAGATTTACTACCTCGTTAATATTTGAAGATTTTAGATCAGGAGTGGCATTCTGTAAAGACACATTTCACTTTCGAGCGCGGATCCGTTTCGGATTGTATCATTGGCATTCTGTAGTCAAGTGAGAATCAACGCTAGCGCTACTAGGCGAGAGTGGCGGTGAAATGAACTAACGCAGGATATAGCTTGACAATATGCTCAAGGATTTGAAGTTTAATGGCATTCTGTAACGAATTTTACACTCACTTTCGGATCCGCACTCGAATTGTTATGTCAAAGTGACTTAGTGTGTAGCTATGGCAATCAATCAAACAAACTTTGCTAATAAATTACGATTTTTGTTTATAGAAGATCTTTTAAAGTAAGTATTTTTAATAGGTCTCATTGTTAATTTAATAATTCAAAAACTCATGTCCACCTATTTTTTCAGATCTCACTCTATTGCCTTGTGCTTAATATTAATGTCAAGAAGTATAAATAAAGTAGCCTCAATTTTAAGTTATCCAGACATCGTAAAAATATATAACATTTCTGCGAAATGCATCTCAACACCAAGTGTTAAAGGAACAGTAAGTAAACTCTGATTAACTAGAATAACCAATAAGTTAAATATTATATTATAAATCAAGTAGACCAGTGTTTCTTATAACTTTTACAATCCTGGAACAATATCAGAATTCTAAAAAATCTATGAGCCCGTGTCTTAAAGTATTTTAGGTAATGAAATCATAAAAAAATACTTTTATTGGCAGTTTCTTTAGTAAAGCAAATATTAAATGAGCTATTCTTTACCTTTGTTACAGTTTTTTTGAGAAATTTCAAATACCTGGAGTTGTTGTTTGCATAGATGGTATCTTTGTCACCATGATACGACCCAAAGAAAATGAAGTAGGGTATTATTGTCGTAAAGGTAAGCATGCAAGAAATGTTCAAGTAGTAAGTACACCTTTAACTGATTTTCATTTATTTGTTACTTTCTTAAAACTTGTCATGTTTCATGAACATATAAATATATAAATTTATTTAAAGATAAATTAAAAGACTGGAATTAAATTTTGTAAATATTTTGTTACAGATTGTTCATGCCGATCTCAATGTTTTGCATGTCGATGCCTCATTTGTTGGAGCTAGCCATGATAGCTTTATTTGGCACTGAGGTTCTTAGAGAAATCTTTAGCTAAATCTCTATTAGCTGCCAGGAACTCGATCAAAACATTAAGTTGCGCTACAAAGGGATGCGACGATTGTGACACCACTGCAAAAAACAGAAATGATTTTAATATAAATTAAAACTTCAGTAATCAAAACCACATTTTATTTAACTTACTTCATCTCGCCTCTCTTCTACAGTTTTTCAAATGAGCCAAAAATAAACTAAACAATGACCGCAATACGTTTGGAAGTCGATTTTCTTAACAAATGTAATTTCCACATTGAACTTTTGGGAATATTAGATGAGATTTCTTCATGGAAAAATACTTACCGCTTTTCATAAAATCACGCAAAAACCTAAGTGGGTATTTGCATTTGTTTACCGGGGTGCGTTCCAAACTACGCTCTAGGTGCAACAAATGTCAAAATTGACATGCAACGATATTAAATACCCTAGATGCAACACGTGCACTCAAAATGTGTCCCAATCAAGAAGTGCGTGAACACGACTCAAGCACTACGTTGAAAATCAAGATGCCGCAAAGCTCCGTGAAAAAATGCATAATAAATACTTATAGTACGTAAAGTGTCCTTTTTTTACAGGTATCTAATAAATGTTTGTAAATTTAACGCATTTGAAGCAAATAATTATGTTCTAATACTTACTATAAATTGATTTAATAGAAAAAAACGTGATATTCAAATGCATGATCGGTAATATAGTTGTCTCTTTTCCTCGCGGTCCGTACCTGCTATGTTGCTAATAGCGCATCTTTAGTGAGTAGAGTCAAAGAAATAAGGTATTTATTCTTACGCGTTATAGCAATAAGTGGTAAAATTTTACGAGTCTGTATTTTGAACTGTCATAACTTATTGACGCATTCGTTTTAATTAAGACCTTTGCATTAAATGTAACTTTGAATGTTTAAATAATGCCTTACATTGTTTTTGACTACGCGATCATCTTACGGAGCTCCGCGTATCGTCCAATTTACCTTTTGGACAGGTTTCAGCCACGATTTTGTTCGTGATGTTGTATCTAGGGTATTTAATATCGTTGATTTTATGTCACCATTAAACGTTGGTAAAAAGTTCCACTCATAGCCGTAGGTTTCGAACGATGCCCCAAGTGCGCGGAGTGCCATCCTGTTAAAAGTTTAATAGATAGATACTAGAATCGATTCTTGGATGATTCTTTAAACCTAAACCTTAATTTGACAATAGTGTATCCTTGTCATTATCTATACAAAATGAAAAGGATACTCTTATGATAAATTTAGCTTAAGTTTAGAGAATCATGCGAGAATCGACACCAATGAATAATTAAAGTAATCCATTTTATGAAAAACAGAATCAGCAATTGCTGCAATCAAAGACATAGTTATAATCATAGATATCGCTTGAAGTGAGACCGATCATTCATCTATGACATAGTTTTGTATCTATGGCTCTCACTGAATGCGGCGGATATGCATTCACATCACAGAACGGATCGATTTACGGAATTTTCGCATTCTGTAAAAAATATTACCATCATGTGAAGCGAGATGACATTCTTATCGCAAGTGAGTTGTAGTGTTACCATTTTAAGAAATTTCGGTAAGTCGAGATCATAGGTATAGCATGTGTCTATGATCATGATACATCGACTTAGCTCATAGATCAACACGGAAAGAAGTAGGGACATAATCCATAATTCTATTAAAATCATTCTGCTACTTTTTGCGACAGAGGAGTATGCACACAAAGGCAGTTTAATATACATTCGCAAAAAAATTAAACTGTACTTACGACACACGCATAAAAAATAGACAATACACCCTCGTTTTTTCGCCAGGTATCAATGAAGTTGATTCGACGGATCCAAAACATGTACTGACAGGTTTAATGTTCTGTGAAACAAGTCCGACGATTGAATTTTAACAAAATAATATTTATATTGTGTTTTTAAAAGTGGTTAAATAGAAATAATAGTGTCGATTCTGGCATGATTCTCTAAACTTAAAACTAATTTTACCATCAGTTCATTCTCTATAGAGAATGACAAGGATACAATGTTGTCAAATTGAAGTTGAGAATCATGCCAGAATCGACAAAACTATGTTAATAATTCTACTTATATGTGAAATATAACACCATCCTATTATTAGTTTTATGTTCCATACATGTTTAAAAAAAAATTACAGAACATTTTGACATTTTTGATCTTCTAACATACACTCACGTGACTTGATTCAGTTTAGAGAAATATCCGAGCGCAACTAGTTTTGTTCGTGAGCTGGGCCTGTTGCGGGGGAAAATCGGCAGAGGGAAAAGCTGTGAATGCCTACTTCCCTCCTGGCCGCTTCGGCCGTGTTGCTCTATGCACTTAAATTGATTCTCTAGATAAATTTGTAGATACGACGCCTAGGTCTAAAGTTTTACTGAATTTAAACTTAAAATTGTCTTATTTTTAAAGTTTGATAACTTGGCCGAACGGCGCATTGCCTTTGCGTTATGTGATAATCTCTACTGTATAAAATCTTGTAATCTGTGGTCTGTGTTTTTATTCTTGGTTTAAGCCCGTCACAGACGTAGCTATAATATATATTAATATATCGAAATATATATTATATTATAGCAAACTACCACAGACGGGAGCTATACTATAATATATATTTTGCCCTCAATCGGTCTGCGGTCGTACTGTACTGTAATATACCGAAATATATCTGTCGACATATTTTGGTGACATCATAGAAATATATATTATAGCTGCGTGTGCGGTCACTCGAAATTTTATATTGAAAATATGTTGTAATATGTCTTGCTATGAATCATATTAATATATATTATAGCTACGTCTGTGGCGGGCTTTATTCTAGGTTAAAAATTGTTCGTGTATTATCTAAAATACTTTTTTAAAATAATTTTACCATGTAGAGTAGAAAACGATCTCAAGACCGCCCATTAATCTTACAAGAAAGAAAAGGGCACTAATTTCTTCGAAATGTAAGTATACGTAAATTACAGTAGTTTTTATTTTTCTAAGACTATGTTAACACTTGTTTGAAAAGCCACCATAAAATCGACTGGTATAAAATTTGATTATTTTATTTCCACTGCACAAACGTTGGTCCATGTCGCAATACAGCCAGTGTCTATGGACATTTCGCTCGCAGGCACTGGCACATTAGAAAATAAGTTCTTTTTTTTTTTTTATGTTCTTTTTATATATTTTCGGATTTATTTATAAGTGTCATTGTAAAAAGAGAATAAGAAAAAATTTGATTCGTACATATTGTTATTTTGTAGTTGTGAATATTTCCGAATATAGTGCTCCAAGTACGTATTAATAGAATGTAATAATATTGATTATTTTCTTATCTCAATACTTTACTTTTATAAAAATCATATAGTTTGTGTTAAAAGAAAAAAAGTGGGTATCATTAATAAGTTTATTCTGACCCAGGCCCAATCATAATTGTGACATTTATTGTTGTTATTCAACAACTTATATATATTTTTTTTTATTTCAGCAACATGCACAACAAGTCCTTTGCAGGCTTCGCCTCCATCTCAACAAAGATCTCTGTTAAAATTTGTCTAATGACACACGGCCTATTGTTGCGGTGCTAGACTGCTTACATTATATTCATGAGAAGTGGTCACTGCGCCAGCTACATCTACAACCTGCAGACCACACCAGACAGACCACAGTAGGCCTATTCGCCAACTGCTTTTGACAGATGGAAGTAATAATCACTGAGCTATTTAGTGATCCACTACTACTGCTTTATATAACACCACTCAGATACTTGTTCAGAAAAGCATCGATTAATATTCAATTTTCTCTTTATTTATATACAAAAAAAAACATAAAAATTGGCAAATAGGCTGACGAGCATCTCTGACAAAAATCTAACAATGTAATGTACAGTTTCAAAGGCATCTGTCATAATTTATGAATAAAAATGTTACATATTTATTTTAATGAGTTTTACTATAAATAATCACCCTTTTATTAATTTATCTTCATTTTCATTGCAATGGGGGTTTACGCAACTCGCCGGTCTATATTATATATCATTGAGAATTAAGTAGGTATGTATATTAAATATAGAAACTACACAGAAACTAATTCTTAAATAGTTAGTTTTTATGTAGAACATTTAAAACGTACAATCTAAATAAAGAGGAGCCCGGGGACGCAGGTGCTTAGAGTATTCGTCCTGCAATCATGAAAGTTAGGCAACTTTTGGTAATTGTATGGGTGACCAAAAACTTATTATCTCGATCTTCTCCGTGTTTCAGATGACACATCAATCTATTGGTCCCAGTTGCATCTGCAGTCCTTAGCACTGATCAGTCCGCACTAGGTCCTACTACTAGGTGGGTCACGGCCAGTCTCCCTATTCCATCTGCCTCAACAGTGGGGGCAGGAATAGGCTGATGATGAAATAGTTCAATAAAATCATTACTTTTGTAGTTTACTGTGGTGAAGGGTTAAAAATATGAGTGACTATTTTTTAAATCTAAATATATTTATTCAATTAACATTAACTACATTTAATGTTTACACAACACCGTTGCCTTATGCTTTTTACTAAAGGTTCTTTTGGTCTTATTATGGTGATAAAGGTACAGTCTATACTACAAACAGCTGCAGGTATTTTAAATTTCTCCAAAAATCTGTAACAAAAGTAAAGTTTATTAAAATAACTCCAAAAAATATACCTAGTAGTTTTTTTAAAGGTAAATTGGTCTAAACCAAAGTTAAATGTCGTTTATTGACTCTCGTTCCTTCCGGTTGACTGGTAGAGAATGTTATGCTGGCATTAAGACCGCCATATGTAATGTAAAGGCATTAAAAATTAATTAAATAAAAGTGGTCCTGAATAGCAGTTAGCATTTACTACTTAAGTATTAGATAATTTAAATAAACTACAAATAGAAATTTTATTACCCACATAAATATTCTAAAATAATTAAAGTAAAGGATTGCAAAAACTAAGAAACACTGTTCTACTTGAATTATATGTAATATTTATACCGGGGGTCTACTTTATTATATCTTTTGTACACCTATTTGCCCAAGTATTTGTTTAATTGTAGTGAATCAAAGTTTACTTACCAATTCTTTATCACTTGGCATTGTGATACATTTTGCTATGTCTGGATGACATAAAATCTTAAAAAGGTGGCAATTTCATTTACAAGTCTTGATATTGATGGTTGGGATAAATGTGTGTAATTTTTTGCCCTATTATCCTTAGTAACTCCCATTTGCACAAATGAAAGTGTACACAGTATCTGAAACAGAAAAAAACTTATTATTCTCATATAATTGTTATAAAAAGTTTCTTGGTTGGGTGTTATTTTTGTTATGCAATTAGGTACTTTACCTTCATTCTATTGGATAATCCTTTTCCATTACACTTGGTTTCTTCTAAATGAATACTTTAAATCATTTTCCAATTGTGGAAAAAATCTTTATTTAGTCACGTATTCATCTTCACATGAAATTACTCAAGGTTACACAGAAATTGGGCTTGTAGGCGGCTTCTGGCCAAATCTACATCATACATGGGCTTTCTATAGTAAAAAGCAAGTAATAGAGTGAGTCATCTGAAATACTAGATAGACATAATTTTAAACAATTATTACTTAAATAAACAAAAGCAACGTAATTATAAATAACTTAATAATTAATCTTGTTTTATGATGATAATAGTCTACAAAAATACTCACTTCGTACAATCACTTCTATTACCGCAGCTAATGAGTAACTTTTATTTTGACAGTTACTTTCGAGTGCGGTTTTTAATGTGAGGTGTAAACAAGCGCTGAAATTCGTTACAGAATGCCATTGAAACGTCAAAGACATTTAGGTATCTTACGGTCTCACCTGTGATAGTTTACTAAACCGCCACTCTCACTTAGTAGCGCTAGTGTCGATTCTCACTCGATTACAGAGATGCGCATAGAGTAAGCCCTCATTCGTCCATGTTACCAAACTTTAAAAATAAGACTATTTTAAGTTTACATTCATTAAAACTTTAAACTTGAGCCTCATATCTACAAATATATCTAAATAATAAATTTACGTGCTTTTTTTCACGCATAATAACTAAGTCTATATATCTCGATTTACCAAAAACTTTTAAAATGGTAACACTACAAATCACTTAGGATATAAATGAAATCTCGCTTCACTTGCTTGTACAATTGGTTACAGAATGCGAAAATTCCATGAAGCGAAACATAAAGAGATTCAAAAGCGGATCCGTTTCACACAGTGAGATGAATTTATGGGTTTTACAGAATTGCACTACAGACCAAAAAAATGAGTCTGTGGTTTTATTAATAAACTAGAAAGTTAAGTTTTCTAATTATAAACGGTATTGGGTCATAAAAAAAATTAATTTCAAAATTGCTCTCAAATTCCATAACAAAATACTATCATGACTTATACTGTACTTCGCATTTAACATCAACTTTACTCAGGATATGTATTATAACTCAAAATCCTGTACCTTGAATAACGATTTTTTCCTATTATTTTTAATTGTAATTTCTTTTGAAGATTTTACTGCGTTTCATTTGAACTGTACTAGGAAGGGGTATAAATTAACAGTCTCGCCGACATACACGAGGGGTACTTAAGATAATGACTCATCGAAACTCTTAATTACAGAGATCTTTATAAGAGCGGGAATGGAGATCTTTTAATGCATATTGGTATTATAAATTGTAAGGGAAATCTGTCTGTGACACATTTCCCTTAATAATACCAACTTTTTGCATAAAGCTCCTCAAAGGGAACCTTGAAAAAGAATGTAGCCACAATGTAAAGGTTAAACAGTAAAAAGACTACTTTTTGCACGAAAATAAAATAAGAGGTTTAAAATAGAGTATGAAAATTTACTATCATCAATCATATCAAGGTATAGGGCCCGCTTGTAAGCGGCCACCGTAGGCTATAGACGCTCCCGATACCGAAAACTGTTGCTTACCCTGACCTATCCCCTATCCCGTGGAGCTCTAGAACCTTACTCACCGACAAACTCAAACTTAAAAATCATTTATTCAGTCTAGACCGTTAAAAGCACTTGTGAAGGTCAACAAGTTACACCGAAACTACGGCGGGAGACGTTTTACTAAGAAGAACTGGCAAGAAACTCTGCAAGGGCTGTTTTTTTCTCCCTGTATAAATTATACACAGATTCGTCAAGTTGAAAAATGACTTTAGAGATACTTCTGACGTCACTTTCATTTACATTATTTAGAATATACTCGTAGGTAGACATATAGTAACAATACAATTTATAGTTAACTTTATATTTAGTTATAGTATTAGAAAGGTACCACATTACTGTTATGAAAAATGACTAATACCCATTAAATAACAAATAACAAGAAACACCCATTCATAAGATTCTATTTTCTCTGCACCTTCTTTCCGGTTGACTGGTAGAGAATGCCATACTGGCATTAAGTCCGCCATTTGCATTGTAAAGGCAATAAAGATTAAATAAATAAATAAAAAAAAATAAGAGTATTCTTGTTCTGAGTTTTAAATTTGGTTAGTGGAAGCTCAATCAGATCTGGGGGAACTTTATAAAACAATGCAATATTTCAACCCTGAAATGAACCTCTTGATTTTGGGAGTCTGAAACATGGAACGGCAAGCTTATTCTTAAATCTCGTGTTTTTTGTTTTTTTTTTGCAAATGTGTCATAGTTTTCGCACCACTGAAAGGTATGTTATTTCTACGCGATCTACTGTAAGGTGGAGATGGTCGCCCCAGACGGGAATTCCAATTCAAGCTGAAACTCCGCCCTACATCTCTTAAAGACGATAAGATGATGATAAGCGGTCACCATAGACTCAAGACCCTTGCAAAACTGTACATTTTAACTACCTTGTTGGCTTCTCAGTCCGGATATCCGACTTCGTAGAGTTTCAATCACCTTATTCACTAAAAGACCACATCACTACTGAATTGCGAGTTCCAAATTTAGCAAATCTGCGCTTTCTTTTTTCTTCTCTCATTTCCCAGAAAAAAACCCAGTCATTCCTATGTAAGTAAATTTATAGTTTTCAATACAAGGCTTAAATAACTAAAGTGCAGTTTGCAGAGGTAGCTGTTGCAGCAAAGAACGAGATGTAACCATATTTTCCTAACACGTGTAGCTATAAGTAGGTATACTTGTTCCATTTCTCATTTCTTCATCAGCCTATTAATGCCCCCGATGTTGGGACACAGCACTTCCTATAAATAGAAGAAGGAGGGCGAGTTATTACCCATCACGCAAGGTCATTGCAAATCGGTGGCACGTCTCCAAATACAACCAGGACCAAAGGCTCAACGTGCCTTCCGAAGCACGGAGAAGCTCGAGATAGTAAGTAAATTTTTGGTCACCAATCCTGTGACCGGCCATTGCGAAACTTTCTTAACTGCTGCATCATCGAACTCCTCATTTCTTCATTCACTCCACATCGATTGGTTCATACCACTCGAATGGCTCTATAATCGCCCGTCAACAGTATCACCAAAAGCAGTAAATCAATATGTCGCCACTTGACGTAAACAATATACGATCGCCTGCCGTTTATAGATCAATCAAGATTAATGACCATATTGTCACTCTGGCATAATGGAGTCGTCTTCAGAACCAGACTCGCTTTGACATTTGACACTACGGTTTCGGGGAATCGGTCATTATATAAAATATCATTTCAGTAGCTACAGTGGCTACGGAATACATTGACAATTTTGGGTAAAGATGTTTTAAGTCAGCGTTACACAGCTTTTCTGTATAAAGAAGTTAGTAGCGTATTCACATCGTATGCTTATAGTCTAGTATTGAAGTGGCATGTGATTTATTTAATAGACTTTAACGGAAATTACAGAGAATAAATGTCTTTATAGCGATCTAGACGTTCCCTGCGGTTTCACCCGCGTAAATTTGAAGTTGTCCTTAAAAGATATATGTTATGTAAGTAACCCTTTAAAAATATATGTTGAGCTCTTTCTTATAGAATTTTTAAAAGGAAACAATTACGTCACCGGGTCCTACCGGGGCTTATGTAGCTAGGGGGTAAATGTAGCTATTTAAAAACTCGTTACTATTTCGCTTTTAAAATAAGTTACATCTGCGGCTCTGTATAGTAACTTTTATTGACCAACATGCATATAAATAATTTTTACACAAAAACTGTTTTATATATAAATTCATATTTTATTCCGCCATTTTTTCACATGTGAGAGCTAATAGACCGCAATCAAAACCATTTTTTACTCAATATAGTAAGGTGTTGTAATATAGGATTTACAGTATGTCGTGAAATGATTAACGGGTAGTTATTTTTCTTTTTTTTTCTTTTTATTTATTTATATATTTAAGGATGACCAACAAGATATACAACAATACAAGGTAACAAGATACAAGCATCGGTGATAATTAGATGCTATCTTAATTAAATGTCACCACCGCATGCATTACAAAACAAGGCATTGAACAATATTCAGCATAATCTTAAGTGAAATCAATAACAAAGCAATAATATAAATATACCGCACAATAAAAATAAATATTATTTATTTAAAAAATAAGTATACTAATGTCCTGTCTTGAAATTATGAAAATGACGACGACGAAAATATAAAATATCAAAATGACGACAGCAATATTATTATATCACAAAATTTCAAAATATTTTTATAGGAATACAATTACAACATAACAAATGTGGACACGAGAACTGAAGATTCAGATCAGCGTATGATATATCATACGCTTAAGTAGAGTGAAAAGTATTTAAGATGACTACGTTTGCCCCTTCAAAAATTGTAAGTGGGGCAATTGTAGCTCTTATGGTTTTATTTAATTTTTAACAGTTTTTATGAGACTATTGTGGTAGTGATTGATAATATAAGTTTCTATTTGTATTATATGGGTATGCAAAGTTAATGAAAGTAAATGGTGAAAGATACATTAACCCTTGATGGTGCTTTAAGTAAATTCAAAGCGAATTGATCTCTAATACTGAGCATTGAAGTATAAAATTAATAACAATAAGTTGGGCCTGACGTTTACTTTTAGATTGAGAATTATAGATACAACAACTTAGATCAATAATGCTATGGATAACAAATCAGCGTGTAATAACCGTATCTGTAAATATAGCCTCACTTGAGGCGTAAGATCTTATTTTGAATTAGTTCGGTTAATACAATACGAAGTAATTCGCTGGCCAATGACTGGTAAATGTATTTTATTTTGTGAGTCATAAGGTTGATTTCACATAATCCTTTTTTCACCTTTATCGTTTTATTCTAAGTATCAGATATAATTTATTAAAGGAACAAGAGTTCGTTTTATAAGATAAAAGGTCGTTTGGCGAAAATACATTTTGTTATTTTTAACCTTATTCCTTTGTGGGATATTTGTTAATTGGGTCGACTTAAACTGTTTTAAAGCATTTATCTTTGCTCATTTGGAATCGAATGTAGCATAAGTTTAAACATACCCAGACTGTTTTTAGCTTTGATTTTGTGCAACTCGTTATCTATAGAATTGTTGATCGAAGTAAAACAACAAAGACATCGGATGGTTGGCTACATTTACCCTAGATTAAGGGCAAATGTGACAATTGGCTGCCTTAAGTGAGATCTTCAATTTTAAAATTATTTATTAACTTTCTATCAATCTGAACTCGTCTACGTTAACATTAATATGTGTAAAATATAAAGCATTAATTGTATTTGGTAAATTGTATTAAAAAATTGAAAATATTAAAGATTGACATAAATTTTTTTTTTTGTAACCTGATTTTATTTTTCTATTTTTGTAAAGGAGTTTTGTACAAAAAGGACTATTCAGTTCCGTCATACGTGATGTTTGTGTTACTTTAATTATTTACGCAGCGGCAGCGCATGCAATAAACCTCTCAAATGAATTACTTTTTCTCGTTCTTGCAACATTTTTCATTTAACTGTATTATGTAAATTAATAGAGATTCTGACATCTTGTAATTTGCTTTCGTGGAATTCTGTGAATAATGCAGCAACCACTTGCATTACTTTCTTCGAGCTGAATAATAGTATAATACACTTTATACTCTGTCTGACATAAGATTTAAACTTAATGAATAAATTTCTAAAACCCTATACTATGTTTTATAAAATGTTTTCATGTTTTCGACAACATCGTGTTATTACACAATATTGCTCTGATCATAAAGTTTTCAGTTGAGCCACATGTGTTTCATGAGATATGAAGCTGAAGCAATTTAACATTATGAGACCCAAAATGAAAGTTCAGCTAGAGCAGTGACAGTTTAGAATATAACAAAAATTATTACAAAGAGCTACTCGCTATGTTATTCTTAATAACAGAGCTTGAGTAAAATCATTAATTTCATATACAAACTTTCATTCCCAAGAAAAAAGATCCTATGTTCGCCTCCAAAGCCCCCTTAATTTCTATACTTAAAGCAAAACAGACAATGTTTTTTTTCGCGTTTCGCGACCAACTCGACTCGTGCGGTTGATATTCTTTGTATGGATTTATGTGGGTATGCACTCACTGCATAAACTTCGTAACGTCACCGGGTCGTCTCGCTCGCAAGCTGTCTGCACGCGGGCGATCCGACCACACGCTGCTCGCCGGGTGTTGACTCTACTACAAACTACTCAGTCTACGAGTTGACAACGCATTTCATTTTCTTCTTCATGAAGCGACAGCTTTTAGAGCCAATTCACGGTTTGTAAAATTAACCATCGTGAAAACACGTGTAAAGCTAGTGACGATCTCTAACCTTAAAATAAGGTATTATTTTAACTGACAACCCGTAGTCAACTACACGGCGGTGCTGCACTCACCCATCGACCATCTAACGTTCACAGGTTGACAATGATACGTCCACTTGAGTTTGCTCGTCGACCACGAGTGGACGTAACGCGAAGATGAGATGCCGGGTGGTTCTAATGAGCTGTGACCTTTAGGATTATTTAAGCTGTCAATATGTTTGCAGGTCGATACGTTTTATATTTTTGAGAACAGTTAGGCTCTAAGTAGATGATCTGTTCGACATATTCGATGTTTCGACGGCCAAGTTGCAGTTCAGATTCAGTTTCATTTAACAGATTATAAAGATACTGCCAACAGAACGATGTTGAAAGTGCATGCCGTTTGTACATCAATCAAAATTGACGGTTACTTGACAGTTTCATTGTAGCTATCAACGAATTCTAATTCATTGGTAGTTATGTCAACTGCATTCTAATTGCATCTGTCTGAACTGCTACTAAGCAATCTAAACGTAATGGAAAACCGTGAGACATACCCAGGTGGGAGAGTTGAATCATTTTTCAAAATTGTATTTAAATTTAGCTCAAACAAAACGTCAATACGTTAATTGGCACAGGGCACAGGTATTTCCCTATAGATGGGATATGGATATTGGGCCACGCGGGCCCAGTGCAGATTGGTGGGTGTTATAGACTGCAAATGTAGCCGGGACCAATGGCTCATTGTGCCTTTCGAAGCCCTCCGTGCACGAGGTCGAGATAGTGAAATTTTGGTCACCCATCTAAGGAACAAGCACTGCGAAAGTTGCTTAACTTTAACGATCGCAGCCGAACGCGCTACCCTCTTGCGTTGTCGAGCTCCTATTCACACATACGAGACCTCACAGGCGAGACGCCAATCACAACAAAACAGTTTCGCAGGGAACGAAGGAACGAATTGACGTTTTGTTTCTCCAAATCGTCCCGGATTTCCGCTAGTAGATATGCGGAAGTTATTCCGACGATGCAACAATAATAAGTCATTCTATCTCCAGGGCTACAAAATCCCTTGATCTTCATAACATTTTTAATTACTTTTAAGAGAGCCCCTTGTCAAAGTATAATGAAGAAGATTTATATGCTACCCACTGGGAAAGATAATCCCTGTTATAATAATGAGAAGTGCTTTTTTTGTTTTGTTGTAATAGAAAGTTTTGGCTTGGCATACAAAAAAAAAGTTCGTTCGTTCATCAGTTTTAATTGCGTTACGCGCGTTCCTTTTTCTTACATACAAGCAAGATCGGGAAAGTACTTCTTCTGGAAGATCTGGAAAGAAAGAACTTTCTCAACAAACAATGGTTTTTCCGTTTGGCTATGATATGACGGTCTTCAAAGGCGGGTAAACTTTTTCCTTCAGCGTCTGCAATGCACGAGTGGTACCCTTGTGGCTGCAAGTGTTCATGGGCGGCAGTGACCACTTACCATCAGGTAAACTGTCAGCTTGTTTGCCTGCATGAACATGAAAAAATTTAATAATTTATATTTACATTGTAATTGTTTATACAGGTCACATTTGATAAACGAAATGAACTTACAGAAAGGTACTTGTATCTAAAGGTCTATCATAAGTATAAAGAGCAACTTCATTCAACGCGATTTATAATCGTTTCCGTGCCCTGATAACAGCGAACCCTGTAGCACTAGTATCCAGGATCCCGTCATGAGATCTTAATCTATAATCTGTGAGACAAAAAAAAACGACGGGTTGCACTCCGGGAGTGCCGGCAGAAGTGAAAACTTGAATATTAACGTTTTGGATTTTTGATATTTTGGAATGGTTAGGGAATAATTTTGCACGAATTGTTTTAATTATCAATATTAAAGAACTATCATTTATGTGGTAAAATACAATATTTATTTATTGCGCTACCAAACATACACATGACAGTTTATATTACATTAAGATGCACCTAGCGACATCTATTGTTAAAAAAATCAACTTACATGAATCACATTTAAGCGCACTTAGTGACATCTATTTTAAAAAAATGCATTTTCTTCGCAATCGCAAGCTGCCACCTGGACGTCCTACTTAGAGACATATAAATAATACGATAAAATAAATTATTACTATGTTTTTGTCCAATATATTGAAAGTCCACCTTTCCAATTTTTTTGTTTTCGTCTTACGCCACGTATCCTGACGCAAGTTTAACATTTTTTACCCATTACATAGAAAGAGTACAACGCCGCTAAAGAAGTTTTCACTTCACAAAACTTTGTCCAAATCGGACCAAGCGCCTTGAGTAATTTTTTCCTGTATGCTCCCACAGGTAAAAGATTCCGATAGATTAAGAACCTCTTAATTTTTTAAAATCGGGTTATAATCTATTTAACGTGCTCTTAAGACACCTAAGTGTAAGACGATGGAAACGGACATTAGTTTATAACGCAACCGCAATTTATCTGATATATATACTTACGTATACTGTGTTTAAAATTCAGTACCACAAGCTACGTTTTCACATCTAAAATGTTCAGACATGATATGACTAACATATTAGCACAAAATAGATAGTACAGAAAGTAATCTTATGCATGTACTTCACTTTACACACCGTTGCACGGCGTTCGCGCTAGGCTTGTCAACTTTGGCTTATGCACAAAAACTATCGTGGTAGAGGCAATCTGATCTAGTTATTTGATTTATTATAGAGAATGAAGCAAAAATAACGGAAATGTCAAAACCAATAACGAAATTATTTTAATTTTAATGTTATTATTATATTACAAATTTAATAACCGGCCAAGTGATTCGCAGTGGGGTTCCGTAGTTGTCCTTCATTACCTCAATATTAGACTAAATAAAAAAATCCAAAAATCATTTTCCAATTGTTAAATCAAATCTTTATTTAGCCTTTATATGTTCACATATCGATCTTCAAATGAGAATAAATTCAAGATTACGTAGAAATTGGGCGTGTCAGTCGCATCTATATCATGCATGAGCTTTCTATAGTAAAAAGCACTATAGACTGTGCCATCCGAAATTATAGGTAGACATAATTTTAAAGTATTATTAAATAAACAATAGAGCCATTTATCATAAATACACTGGCCTGCAAAACTCAGTATCACACTCTTAAAATTTCAATAACTTTTTAAGTATACAACAAACAATTTCGAAATAAAAAGGAATAAAAAGCAGTTTAATTTTGTACTAGAGTTTCAAAGAAAGCTGTTAAAACTTTTTTTTTAAATCTCTAACTTTTAGTCTATAGAAAAAAAATATGTAAAGTGATACTTAGCTTTGCAGACCAGTGTAGTTTAATACTTACTCAATGAATTAAGTACTTCTACAAGTAAAATCAACTAAGTTATTAGTCTATACACTTTCCGCAGTTAATTGGTAACTTTTATTTTAATAGTTACTTTCGAGTGCGTATTCTAAAGTGAAGTGTAAACGAGCGTTGAAATTTGTTACAGAATTCCATTGAAACGTGTAAGCCCCATTAGTAATGTCAAGTCAAGCTGTCACCTGCGGTAGTTAACTAAACCGCCGCCCTCGCCTAGTAACGCTGGCGTCGATCACACTCTATTACAGAATGCGATTGATGAATTCCGCTACGGATTCACGCGTGATAATTTACGGAATAGCAACTCTGGTCCGAGATATCGTGTTCGTGAGTGGTGTCTATGTTTGCGTTGCTCGAGCGCACTTTACATATAGATTACCTTCTGTACTGTCTATTTTGTGATATTAGCTCAAGCTAGGCTTTCAGTACCGCCTACGTGTTCCAAAGTATAAAGATCTCAAGCTAACTTAAAACTCGTCTTTATGTAAGCCGCGATGATATTTTTTAACTAAGTTACGCTGGACTTTGAAAGGTTCCTCAAAGTTTCAGGTTTCAACTAAACTTTAAAGTGTAAAAGCAACTTGATATCGGAATTGCTCCGTCATATACATACGACTTTTTGATCATCGACTGAATCTTTTAAGACTTTCATTCAAAAAGTTTGTTACTGTTTTTAAAAAGTTTGTTACTCTTATGACATAATTATATGCTTAGGGAGTCAAACAAATATGTATTAAGCAAAGTAATAATACAATTTTGCATTAAACTGCAGTGGCTCTATTTTTTTAAATTGGGTTAGTATATTTTAAAGCATTTTACATTTAATAATCTGAGTTTACTAGAAAAATATCCACACGGTCCCGGCGTCACCGTTATCGTACAGCCTAAGAAATACCAGATGAAATTCGACACGGTCATCAAGGTCTCGGCTCATATCATTACTCTGAGGGTATTGGTAGCATAATTGGTTAGTACGTCCACCCGGATTGCGGAAGGTGCGGGTTCAAATCCCGTCTGATGACTAGACCGCACGGATCTTTTCCAGTAAACTTTGTCTTTAAATTTTAATGAATTTTTAGTAGGTATTAAATTGGGTTTCTCTGTGTACATTATAAAACTACTAAGGGTCAGTTCACACCTAGGCGCGACGATACTTGAAGGACCATAAATTAACACAATGAAATGTTTATTTTCATTAACGTGATCATTCCAAAGGGCATTTGCATCATGTTTAACGTTGCACAACTTATTCAATGTTTTTTACTTCTATGTGTCCAAGTACGTGACAGAAACAGTCCCATGTACTGCTCGCATCACAAAATAAGTCTTAGGATTATATTTGATGTATCACCTCTGTAATTTTGAAGTACATGTCATAGGAATATAGTTAACCGGATAATAATTTATTGCGAAAATGGTAATATGTGAATGCCCAAAATAACAATCTATTGTGTTGACAATCTATTAATTTTCTTTACAAGATGTAAATATATTTTTTATAGATTTATCTAATGTACCTATGAGTCTGAATCCAACCAACTTCTTTTTGGTTTTTACTTTCCATCTTGCACAAATCTTTGATATTTAGGTATTTGAAGTCCTGTATACAATTTTTTACATTTGAAATATACATAAAAGTAATGTTTTCACATAAAAGTTTAAATAAAAAAATCATTCAATTTCTTCTTTAATGGCTCCTTAAAGATTAAGACAATGACTAGTGTATGAAGCAGGGATTGTCCATTTTATGCTTGTTCGGTATATTTTTGAATGAAATTAATAACTCTACTTCAAGTGTAGCAGGGCGTTGTGCAGGTACAAGGACGAGAACTGACAGAAACCGAACAGTGTAGAAAGAGAATTTAAAATATGAGGTCGTTGAGATACCTGAAACAATTAAAGCTTTTTGTTAGGGCGTGAGGCGGCAATATTCTACTTTCTAGCTACAATTGAATGTTATTATTGTCAATATATGCACACAAGACATTCACAAAATCTGAGTGGACAAACTATAATGAACACTTTATTGCTCACATACAAAAGGACATAGGTAAAAAAACACATTTAACAATAATATGAGAAAAGGCGGTCTTATCGGTAAAAGCGATCTCTTCCAAACAACCTTCTCGGTATAGGTAAGCTTAACGGAAAAGAAGATGTAGTAAGCCAGCAGAGTCGATGAGAAATGTAAATATGTAATATACGTACATATAAGCAATTGTCTATCATACACTTATATATATATATATATATATACACATACATACCACATATAAATATATATAATTGAACATAAATATACACCTACATACTAACAACATATGTAATGTTAAAGTAGACTAAGTTCGCAGCAGAAGGAGAGTATACAGGGCGTCCCACGGCTACTTCACACGGAGGGAAAGTATATTAAATATTGAAGATAGGATTTTACTGAAAGAAGACATCATTTTATTTTTAGTAATAACTAGAACTGCATTCACAGTTTGTTTTTAAATCGCCTGTTACAACTGGGAATCAAACTCGTGAAATTTCGAAAAAATAAACACAACATATTTTATGATAAACATCGAAAGGATTAATCATGGGGATTATTTTTTGCTTAATAACAAAGCATTTAAAAAAAAAAGTAATTAAATTTAACATTTTATTTCAAATTATTATTATTATATTTTTATTAGTTTGTACTAATATAAAATCGGATACGCCTTAAGTAAGTTTAAATGTTGTGTTCATCATCGTAGACGTTTATCATCCGCTGCTGTGGTTTCTGTAAGTGCATACCAAAACGTCCTAATTTTCTTAAAGTACCTACTAACCTTTTAAACACACATCGAGAAGGTACGTCTCTATCAGGTACCATCGCAAAGCTAATATGTCTTTGTGGTTCATAAAGTAAGCTTCCATTAAATCCATTTTATTTTGATACGCACTGGTAAGTAAGTTAACAAAAAAATGCAAATAAATGAAAATGAAACTCACAAAAAACAAATAAACAGACGCATGAAAATTTAGGTGTTCCATTTTGGAATTATTATTTTTTTGTTTCTTAGGTTTTCACGCAAATCACTCATTAAATAAAACCAGTTTTTACGGGTTAATGCACGAAACTTTATTTATTTATTGACGTTTCGTAGCCTTTACAGGCTTCGTCGTCAGAATAAACTAGTTTTATAAAATTATTATTTTTATAAATTTCAGCCAACCGCATTGTAACTGTGAGCTAAAAAGAAAGCATACGTACTACAGTTTGTATATCACTTTATTATTTTTATCACGCAATAAGACATTGCTTTCATTTAAAAGGAAATGTTATTTAGCAAAAAATAATACTTTTGATTAACCCTTTCGATGGTTATCATAAAATATGTTGTGTTTTTTTTTCGAAATCTCACGAGTTTGATTCCCAGTTATAGCAGGCGATTTAAAAAAAATCTGTGAATGCAGTTCTAGTTATTATTAAAAATAAAATGATGTCTTCTTTCAGAAAAATATCCTATCTTCAATATTTAATATACTTTCCCTCCGTGTGAGGTAGCCGTGGGACTTCCTGTATAGTCTACTTTTAAATATGGGAAGTGACTTTGAACTCCGGATTTCAGACGGCAGTATGTTCCAAAGTTGAGCCACTTTGACTGTAAAGGAATCCCTATAATATTCTGAGCGAGTTAAAAGGATCTCCAACAAATTATCTTTTTTGGAGCGCAACATGCGGTTGTGGTCCATACCTAGAAATTTGAAACGTTCCTTAAGGTAAGGGGGGAGGGTCATACAACACATTATAAAGCAAACTGAGAGCATGTTCTTCACGGCGCAGTCTAATAAGAAACCACTTTAGCTCCCTCCTAAATTCGGACACATGGTCGAACTTGCAGCGGCCATAAATGAAACGAAACAATAGTATGGTTCCAAAATTGGCGGGGCGAGGGATAGACGTAGGCAGCAACGTATATAATGAGGGGGAATACCTAAGGCAGTTGAAAAAAATGTGATCTGTGGTACCTTCGTCAAGGCCACATTCGCATAGGGAGCTATCCTCAACCCTGATCTTGGCCAAAAATACTGGTGTGCATACGTGTCCGAGTCTAAGTCCAGACATGGTAGAAATAACTCGTTTTTTAAAATTGCGAATTCGGGAAGACCTAGGGACGCATGGAATGTCCGGTTGGACATTGGTGTAATGTAAGCCTTTTGTCTTGCTAGTTTTTTTCCAGTCTTAACACCGTTCCGAGAACAAATTCGACCTTGCTATGGAGGCTAGATCATTGGGATATGTGCCATTGTGGGTGAGAGAGCCACTGACCGTAGCTTGCTTGGCGCATGCATCTGCTGTCTCGGAATCCACATTCACACTACCTGTAGCCCTTGCCGGTGACAATCAAATAGAAGGGTCTTGATTTTCAAAATGAATTGATATTTAAATCTACATTTAAATTGATTGGAACGAATAGCTTGTAAACATCTCTTTGAGTCAGAAAATAAAACTACTCTATTAAGTTTGTGGGATTCAGCAAATTTAAGAGCTTCTAATATGGCAATGGCCTCACCTGTGAAGATTGAACAAGGCGGAGGACATTTGAAGTTTAAAATTATATTATATTACTAGCTTTGCCCGCGACTTCGTCCGCGTTTTCGTCGTTTTTCGTAAAAAAGTAGCATATGTCCTTCCTCAGGGTTCCGTGGTTTTGATGTGACAGACAGATTAACTTTCGTATTTTAGTAGGGAAATATAATATGTCAATCCACAATACTGTTAAAAATATCGCAATAAGGAACCGCAGAATATTATTATTATCACTGTGCCCCGAGACCATCAGCGTGTAACTCCTTGTATGTTATTATGTTAATGTATTGGTACTATTGTTTAGATCGCTTACCATGAGGCTTAAGTACATATAGAATGAAAATACTTCAGCGCAAAGCTTCCGGGTAAACTACGTTGAAAGTTGACCCGTCCGGCACGTGAACATAAAAAATTCTAGGACTGCTAACCCGGGAAAGAGCGCCATAAAACTGACCATGTGAAAAACAACTGACATCGAGATCTACTCCAGCAACACGAAAAGTCTGCCCTTGAGCCTTATTTATTGTCATTGCATAACACACCGATACTGGGTATTGCGTTCTTTTAAATTGGAATGGAAAATTATTTGGTATTATGGGAATTCTGGGAATAAAGATGGTTTCTCCTGCACCGCAACCTGTTGTTAAAATTTGAGCCTCGATTACATTTTGTTGCAACTGGGTTACTTTAAGCCGAGTTCCATTGAAATTTTGTGGTGGTCTTAAATCGGAGCAGAATAATCGGAATGCCAATTTTTAAACAAATTTCATGAGAAGGAAGTCCGGGCCTATATTCTTATAGAATTATAACCAGAAATATATACAACTCACAACAAAAAAGAAATGAAAGTAAAGCTGAAACGCCTGTGCAATACTATCTACCTATACCTACTTCACTTAAAAATAAATACTTATAACTACTTTAATTAATAAAAGTACCTACGCTTAATAATTTTTAATTTGAACGAATATTTAAACCCTAACAACAAAAGAAATTCAAATAAACTACCTATTTAAAGACTAAAAGTCGCGGTGATAAGCACGGTTTCTCAATATTTCTCAATTATTGTCTGTCAATAAGGTCGAACGCTCTGAACGCATTAACAGCCAAATATTGAAGCTCGCTGGCTCTCTTTTTTTTATTTTTTTTTGTTTCCTCCCAGACGGGGGAGTAGGTGAGAAATCCTCATGGATACCCTACAGCCGGCTGCAAGGTTATGTCAGACTCGTACTTACTAAAAAACACCCTTAGGGGCTGCCTCTGGCCGGGAAGGCCTCTAAGGCTTCATCGGAAGCGATCGTCCCCCAGGGGGGGGGGGGGGGGGAGCGACGCAGAAAACAGATTTATACAGCTCACTCTCGCTCGCCCGTGTCGAGCGCGGCAACCGTTACACAAAAATAATCCTTATAGCATGAATCAGTATTCACGTGCGACGCGACGGCGCGATGGCTTATTTCATGTATAAGTTTGGTGTTTCTATACCGATTTCTATGTTTTGTTTTTATTGAATAGGTAATAATGTTAACTTTTTTAAATTAGGGATGAGTCAGAGTATTATAAACGTAAGAGTAAACAAATATGATCAGAATGCTCCGAATTGCTAAGCTATCGGGAGTTACACGTGTTATTGTGAGTCAACCATAAAAGATAGACATACGCTGTTGCAGGATATTTTTGAGACAATTTTATGTAGAATATTTCCGTCATACATGATTTCTATGTAACTTTAATCATTAAGGCTGCACACGCGACGGAAGCTTAAAATATGGAGTAACTTCTCCCGTTTTCCCAACATTTCCCTTCACTACTCTGCTCCTATTGATTGTAGCGTGATGAAAAGTAAACTATAACCTGTCCAGGAGTATGAGGAATAATTGTACCATGTTTCGTTAAAATTCGTCGAGTAGTTTTTGTTTCTATAAGGAACATACACACAGACAGACAGACAGACAGACAGACAAAAAAATTACTGATTACATTTTTGGCATCAGTATCGATCACTAATCATCCCCTGATAGTTATTTTAAAAATATATTTCATGTACAGAATTGACATCTCTACAGATTTATTATAAGTATAGATATTAAGGGATCCATTCCAGACTGCTGATCCAACATGAGTATCTTCAGATAATTTTGATGCATCTGTATATATTGTAAGCCGGTCGGTCTATTTCTCAGAAATTATCTGGTTCAACCTGACTTGTGCATCTAATGAATGTTTTTCTATGCCCAAATTTAAAATTACTTTTGGTTCATAAATTAGAGCTTGATAAGGGGTTTCAAATAGAGGGTTCAATCTACATTGATACACGGGAGATGGGAGGTTTATTAGTTTTCTGTAGCTAATCAGCAGTCAAGGCAAGTCTTTATGGGACCAATATTTATTTGTAGGGACCAGCTGGTGTAGTAGATGATGTTTTTGAATAAGAGGATGTGACGAACGTTGGTAAATTTTGAAGAGAAATTTATCTGACTGATATTATCAACGAAATTCTAAGGGGGTTCAAGACACTCAACCTACATTGCATTAATGGGAGAGGACTTCATGGTTCCAAGAATGATTCGGAGATATTTTGATTGTTTTTTTCTCGAGATTTCAATGCAATTTTACTACAGGGAACTAAAATAAAGCTGCCATAGTCCCATAAAGTCCGGATAAGAGCATTACATAATAACCTCTGTGGAACTGGGCGGGCTCCCCACCAAACTCCTAAAAGAGCTCTGAGGATATTCAAGTGTTTTTCACATTTTTGGATAGTATAATTAATATGATAGACACCTGTCATCTTTGAGTCTAATATCATTCCGAGAAAATTAACTTTGAAAATATCATGATTCCGGCCGCAACGAAAACAGATATTGACATTCAAGTTGGCGCGCACTGAGAAGGTTAGGAGGTGTCAAAAAACTTTTTAAAATCTCGACTTTAGACAATCGTGGCTGGCTGTGGATACAAAGGCGGTGCTACATGTTAATTAATCGCGGGAATAGGGTATTTTTGGATATTCATTATTCTTTTGTGTATTTCAGTAAAAATAACCAAATCAAAAACTCCAGTTTCAAGTTGCCGCGAAAACGTTTTTCTGGACAATATGGCGTCTTACTAGTGTGTGACGTCACACGACTGTTATTAAAACGTCAAACGATACAATGTAAAGTCACTTTAACCGGAAGTTTACTTACGTGTGACGTCATTTTAGGCTCCGCCAATCCCAAGCGTTTTGGGTCACGTGACCATAGATAACAAAACTATTATCTTTTTCGTGGGTTTTAAGTGAAATTATGAATATTTTTTTTGTAAAAATAGTAAAAACCCCTGCCAATATTCAATCTAAACATAGATGCTAACAATGAGCACTTTATTTTTAATACTGTCAAATACCCTATTGAGCAGCGAAGCATAATAAATAGATTTTCACTCGAGCACTCGGCCTGCTGCAATCTGCATCAATTCTACACCAAGTTCGAACAGAAATAGTAGAGATGAGTCGCTTCGGTAGCCTTGTGAAACGGAATGTATATATTTCGTGTAGCGTCACGTCACTGACAGTAGAGAACAGGTTACTGAGAGTAGCGAAATAAGGGGTGAAAAGGACACCCGGCATTTTGTGCCAAAGTTGTATACTTTTTTAATTTTTTTATTTGTGTTTCATAATTGGGTAACGTAGTCTGGCAATATTTGTCATCAGCAGCTAGCTGTCAATGTCAAAAACGTAGGTTTGTCATCAAAAGGGTTTCTATATCAAAAAATATTAATCATTAAATAACTTCTTTCCACGATTCACTAAAAATAAGGCAAAAGTAGTATTATGAAGCAAATAATTTTGGCTTTATTTTGAGACCAAATTCAACTGTATACAAGTTTAGCATTTTTTCTATGAAAAGTGCCGGGTCTCCTTTGTATGGAAAAATATTTGTTCTAAGCAATCCCTAGCCCTACTAACTTTATAATTTACTCGGTATCTTCCGTCCCTTATCCCAATTCTTTCTCACTTCCTAGTTCCTATTTGACACCTAGTATCTGTATTAAAGGAATTGGATTTTTCCACGTAACGTGCGTGACTAAGCTCCTAAGTAGTTTGCGACCTGAATCGGCAAATAGTTGTGGAGTTACACCTTGTATTATTTTCTTTTTAGTTTTCTTGTCGGCAATGGAGGTGGGAGTAAAACTTCAGTTCTCAGTTTAACTGGTTATATAAGTTAAGTTTGGAATTTATATGAAGGCAGAAATAAAAGTATAGTGTGATGAAAACATCCATTGTAGGTTTAAAGACAGTAATGTACTCGTATACTTTATTATATGACGACCTCCGTGGCTGAGTGGTTTGTACGCCGGGTTTCAAGGTGTCGCCTACTCGATAGGTCCAGGGTTCGAATCCCGGACGGGGCACATGCTATGTGATGAGTACGAGCATTTGTACTCCAGTCAGTGGATGTTTATGTGTAATTATATATCAAAATACCTATGTATGTATCAGTATATGTATTCTATCCGTTACCCTGGTATCCCATAATATAAGCCTGCAGTGCTTACTTTGGGACTAGGTTAATTGGTGTGAGCGTTTTGTATTTGTGTATTTTATCAATTCATCATCGTCATTATCACCGGGCTCTTAATGTCCCCGCTGCTAGTGGATAGGACTTATGTTTAATGTGTAATAATATTTCTAGCGAATCAGCCCAGCCCCAAAGTAAGCACTGTAAGTAAACTTTGTTAAGTTAAATAGCCTTAAGTCTTCCTCAATAAATTGACTAACCAAGAAAAACTTATTTTTGCAAATCGGACCAATGGTTTCTGGTATATAAGCACTTTCAACCAAACCAACGCGTTCAACCATACCCACACATAAGCCGACACATTAGCCGAGTGCTAGGGCTCTGTGACGTTACAGCCACCGGGCGGGCCAGTCGAAAAATTCGTTTAATAATTGGGTCATTACTTCGTCAATATTTGTCGTAGAACAAAAATTTTATACTGTATTTTAAGGAATCCTTAACTCTATAATCTGCAGTCTCAACTAATCTCGTTATGGATCCTCATTAGTGATAATTATCACATAACACAAACATAAAATTAAAAATTGCTGAAGAAGTGCTTACTTTGGGGCTGTCACAAAATTTGCCCAGTCCCAAAGTAAGCGCTGTAATTCGAGTGGACTACCCAGTGCCCTACCTCTCTAGTACCTAGAGAAATTCGCCGATGAGAAACAAAATGTAAACAAGCCAACCCCGATCGCATGAAGCAATAAACAAAGAAACCTTACTCATTCACGATTGAAACAGATCAGGTACCTTTCAAAATAGATTTACCCCATTTGCATTGATGAAAAAGCGATATTACCAAACGGAGAAGCCTACAAATTCAATACCGATTAACTGAAAAGCCATTTCAATTTAAGGTATTTGGTTCAAAGTGAGGATTTGTAGCAGCCAATACGAATCTGTGGTACAAAATTGTCTTAAGTGAATTATCGAAGAACTAGGAATAAGTTTTCTTCTTTGAAATAAACGGAGGTTTTATTAACGAGTTTCCACTTTCAGACTTTAGGTGCTGAACCCTAAAAAAAAAAATGTTTTTGTATTTACACACACAATAATTAATACAGCGCTAGTTATGTTTCTACAGTAAAACATAATTCATTATGGAAGTAAGTAAATTTATTCATAAAATTTTAATACGAGAATGGAATCATGTTTACTCTTGATTGATGAATACTATGAATTTATAATAGGTATTGCCATAATATATAAAATAAAAAGGTTATTTTCTCTGCGTACAATAATTCAACATCTACATAAACTTTTATCTCTTATCTTCCATTAAATTATATACGAAAGTAAAACCTACGTTCTTCATTACACAATTCAAATACATATATAGCAGCGCAGATTATTGTTTAAGTTTTTTTTAAGTAACTTAATGTTATCTCTCAGAAGTAGTATTAAGAAACATCTGGTGCCTTTGTTTGTAGTTTAGGCTCTGATACCTGCGACAAAGTCTTCAAAACTAATGCGGGTATCAACGAACAAATAATAGCTTCAGAATTTTTTGTTAGGGTTCTAAATAAATATTTTATTATTTATTCGTTTATGTTTCTTCCACACCTGCGCGGCGAAGCTTGATACTCTTGATTGATAAAATTAGCATTCTAAGTGTCGCCGCACACGGGCCACACGCCACAGCCACAAACGCCGCCACGAGAAGCTAGAAGCGGCAACTAAAGTGACTGAAGCGCGCGACATCGGCTCATTAAGTGGCCGCTGCGGGCCACAAGAAGCGAGCAATGACAATTTGTAGCGTGTGGCGGTCACCGGCGTACCGTGTGTGGTGAGTTCATATAAAATGTATGAAAACTACAAGAAATATGCCGGTGGCGGCGTTTTGTGGTTGTGGTCGGTGGTCCGTGTGCGGCGACACTAAATAAATAAATAAATAAATATTTCCGACACTCACACCAATTAGCCTAGCCCCAAAGTAAGCACTATAAGGCTTGTGTTATGGGATGCTAGGGTAACGGATAGAATACATATACTGTACATATATAAGTATAATTATATAAATACATATTAAACATCCATGACTGGAGTACAAATGCTCGTATTCATCACACAAACATCTGCCCCCACCGGGATTCGAACCCGGGACCTCTCGAGTCGGCGACAGCCATGAAACCCGGCGTACAAACCACTCGGCCACGGAGGTCGTCAAAACTAAGACTAACTAAGGGAGAGAGGGGTGGATCGCGCGAGTGACGTGTGGCGGCGATTTGTATCGGCGCATGAAGTGGCCGGTGCGGGCCACAAGAACCGTGCAACGACGATTTGTATGTATGTGGCGAGTCCATATAAAATGTATGAAAACTACAAGAAATATGCCGGTGGCGGCGTTTTGTGGTTGTGGTCGGTGGTCCGTGTGCGGCGACACTAAGGGAGAGAGGGATGGAGAATCGCGCGAGTGACGTGTGGCGGCGTTTTGTATCGGCGCATGAAGTGGCCGGTGCGGGCCACAAGAACCGTGCAACGACGATTTATATGTATGTGGCTAGTCCATATAAAATGTATGAAAACTACAAGAAATATACCGGTGGCGGCGTTTTGTGGTTGTGCTCGGTGGCCCGTGTGCGGCGACTTAATTTGAATTTAGTTCTATCGGAATAAATTATCGAACTGCATGTCTTCGATCTTTGGTCCATTTTCTGAAACGTTTTTCTTAACCCTCTACGACGATAGCTTGACGTTACCTGCTTGTAAACATGCCGTCGTAATGACATAACTTTGTACAATTTGAGGTTTTAATGAGAGCCTTGTAACGTCACCTGCGTGTGACGCAATATTTGTAAGAGAAACGTTTCCGCGGCATATTTGAAAACAGTTTTTTAAAAAGATATTGACCTTGATTTTAGTAAATGATTACCCGCTTCAACAACGACAGTTAAAATTTTCCGAGTAATTCCTAGAACTCGACACCACATAAAAACAAAAGAACGTCTCGAAATATTGTATTGTATTGCATAAAAAAGTAAGGTACTCGTCCCGATATCGGTTGACCCAATAAATCACACATCCATATAACGGATTTCCAAAATAGATTGCCTTGCCAGTAAGTATATTTTTACCGTATCGTAAGTTTTGTTCTTTCCACGCAACCTACAAGATTGCTGAGGCAAAACGCGTCGTTAGCCACATCACATTAAAGTTCAAAGTCTCACGGCAACCGCCGCGCCGTATGGGATTAGATAAATGAAATTTATGTTTTCGATTTGAATCTTATCGTTACATTCATACAGTTCATAATCAAAAATCGTAAACTTAATATTGTGGAGAGAAGCTAAGGAAAATGATTTACATTTTCCGATCTATGTAATTAATTATAATGGATAAGTTGAGCGGAACAGAGTCTGTTGGCCAAATTATTTTTATCCGGTTGTTAAAAGAAGCATTTGCTTCTAAAGATTATATATTTTGTTTTCATTGTCCCCCCTTAGATAGAAGTTTTGAAGCAGATTTTCCTCGGGAAAATTCTTACTTATAAATTAGATATGCAATGGGTATATAAATTTGATTTATGTTTTGTATTGTCGCATTAAGTATTTCGATTCTTTTTTATTTTGTCAGTCAACAAACGCCTCAAGTTGTACAAATATTTCAAATGAGAACCATCTCGTAGTCAACAAAGCAACTCAAAACCTTGATAATAGTATTTCAATAAGCTTTTTCATCAATATACTTTTTACATCATCGGAATCGGTCCATCCGTTGCGATTTTATACCTCTTTTTATAAAGAAAATTTTATCGACGAACGGGATGTACGTCCAGAGCGTGTGACGTCATAGAGCTCGATCCGCTCGAATCGCGCTATACTTGCCCTATACTAAGCACCGAGTATCACTAAGCCAGTATAGCTGAATGAGTGTCGCTGAACGAGTGCCGCTGATCCAGTATCGCTGAGTGACTAACGCTGAGTTAATATCACTGAGCGAGTACGGCTGAGCGAGTGTCGCTGAGCCAGTAACGTTCAGAGAGTACCGCTGAATCAGTATGTAAGTACTGGGGGTTAACAGGGGATTGATTAGTGTAATCTTAAAACCTTGGCACCCAAATTATTTGCAAATACGAATTTTATAAACTTACCTTATATTATATGCATAAAACAATCTCTATAATGCGATTCAGCGGATGTACCGAACATTTAACAAAACACGCACTTGCAATCTGTAACCAAACTTTTTGGGCTAACAGTTACATCAGTTTTCAGTTATTCATAGCGGTTTTTATGTTTGCTAATAAATATCATAAAATAGTTGTAGTTAGGCCAACTCTATGTACATAATTACCTCAGTGTTTTTGATTATAACAATACATTTTTACGTTACCGTTTACCGAAATCAAATTTGACAGCTTATAATAAAATGGTTTAGTAGTTTTTAAATAAACTCGATTAACTGAAAAGATAATGTAAAATGCAACAGAAACATTGGTGTATAAGTGACTGAAATTTATTTATTAGTAAACAAAGCTTGGCCATTCATCGATTAACTCAACTAGTTTTTTTAAATCACATTTTCCAGTGTAGACGTTAAAACCTAAAGAAAATTTTAATTATATAATATAAACTCTGTCCAGATAATATTTATCCCATATTTATTAATAAAGTAAATATTTATCCCTGAAACCTGGGCCCAGTGGATTTCATAAATTTAACACAATAATTAAAATGTTTCATTCAAATGCGCTATTTTAGACCTCTAAATCTCATGTTTTTAAAAATTTGTCAATTATAATTTTTTAGGTAAATACTTTTAAAACTTCTGATGTTACGAACATCACCAACAATAAACAAATAAACCTATTTGTACACAATGTATCAGTTTATGTATTCTATCCGTTACACTAGTATCGCACAACACAAGCGTTACAGTGCTTACTGTAAGGCTAGGCTGATCGGCGTGATTGTTAGCAATATTTATTTACTTATTTTTTATAGTCCACAATTATGACTATTATAAATAACAATAAGGAGAAACATTGTGTTGAGCGTCAACTTGTTCTCACATGATTGCAGTGTTGACATGAAGTAGACGTCCTCATATCATGTTTGTCGTTTAGAAACGCCGACATTCCCGTAAATTCAATCTCAAAAAATGTTATTGCCCCTAAGGTAAGAGGCACACCAATCTTTTAATGGTATTATACTCTTTGTTGCATCAAATAGGTCAAAACAGAAAGGCAAATATATAGTCTCTTCATAAACATAGTTATAACTCGTGTTATTGAAAAATATAAAATACACATTCCCACTTACACCAAAATTCTTAATTCATTTAAAGGTTTATGATATTACAAGTCTCATTCTATATTAATGTTACTTTGAATAATGACAAAAGTAGAATGATATGTTAAACAAGATTTAACCTTAATTTTGAATTAAAAATGTTAATGTAAATGGCAGCAAAGTATTTTATTTAATCAAGATATGATTATTCAAAATAAAATCATTAACCAAATAAAAAAATAACTATGTTTCCATTCACTCTTTGAAGTTTTCGAAGCATCGAACCGACAAGCAGCGGCGGCAGGGCGTGGTGAGAGAGGGGATACCTCCCACTTTTTTACTACGCTCTAAACTGTGTGCGAACTGGTTGGTCGTGATGAGGGTACTACATAGTAAAGAAAAATAAATTTCGGAGGCGATAACAGGATAACTATAAAATAGAGTCGTCAATTTAATATTATACAATCATAAACAGTTATTTATTACTTTTCAAAAAAAAACAAAATTAAATATCTGGAAGATCTCGGTGTACCACTCACCTAAATGTCGACAGCCCCCCAACTTTGTCTTTGATTATACGGGCGGCGACACCAACTTGCTATTGCCGCGTGTTTCCACCTTTTCCCTGTGAAAATAGCCACTGAGAGAAATTGTTACTGAAATGGGGAATGTGTTTTGACAGCATGTGGAAAGGTGAATGCTATTAGTGATATAACCAACTACACTGGCCTACAAAACTAAGTATCACAGGCATTTTAAAAATTTTAATTTTAACCTAACTATAGAAGTTGTCTTTAAATAAAAAAAATGTTTTATAGCATATTTTTCAGCTTTCTTAATATTAAAGTTATATAATTCGTTAGCAACATTTTAACAGTTTTTTATAAAAATGTATATTTTTTGTACTTTAAAATTATTGCAATAGGGTATTTGACAGTATTCAAAATAAAGTGCCAAATGGTAGCATCTGTGTTTAGAATGAACATTGGCAGGGGGTTTTACTATTTTTACAAATAAAATATTCATAATTTTACTAAAATGTTGTAACTGTTCGCATTCCTGTTAAATATTCTCTTCAAGGGTTGCGATTATCTGAGGCTTATTTCCAGTAGTACCTAAGCATAAACCTGACACTTCATGTAGCCCCAAAAAAATAAACTTCATCATCATCACCATTAGCCTATTATTGTCCCCACTGGGGCACAGGCCTTTCCTATGGATGGAATAGGGAGATTGGGCCATGACCCACCACGCGGGCCCAGTGCGGATTGGCGGGTGCTAACGACTGCAGATGCAGCCGGGACCAATGGCTTAACGTGCCTTCCGAAGCACGGAGGAACTCGAGATATAAGATTTAAGGTCTCCTATCCAATGACCGACCATTGCGAAAGTTAACTTCAACGATCGCGGTCGAATGCGCTAGACACCTGCACCCTTAGATTAAAACAAAAAGGGTAGATACGGTACGCTCATACTTGCATCAAACAAAAACTGATCCCACGGCAGCGCGAACGGGATGGCGAGATCCGCGTCACTGCATTACCGACCCGAACGAAACAGCACGTTAAGTTTCAACGGCAGCGCGAACGAGACGGCGAGATCCGCGTCACTGCACTACCGACTAATTACGCGACCGGTATTCGACGTCACTACCGAATAAGATTCAAAACAAACAGCAATTTTTATGAAAAAATATATTTTATAGTACTTACGAATGAAAAGTGATGCCGTGGGTTTTATTTTTATTTCTTGAGCACTTTTTAAAAACACACTTAGGCATTGTTTTCTCATATAAACACAAAATATTAGCAATATTTCTTTTTGGCGTTCACATGTACGTCGTTTGCATGTCATGTTGTGACTAAAGCGATTAGGGTCGTGGACCACAATTGGCGCGGATCACTTTTGTGAGGCTAGTGCCGTATTAGCCTTTTTGTTTTAATCTAAACCTGCGCCACGAGCTTGAGGTGGTTAAATGCTAACCGTGTCAAATTGCCAAAACGAAATCGTGCAGTCTTTCTTGTTAAAACCACATGTTGTCACTCTTTTGCAGATTATAGCGCTTCATTGCTTGTCTGTTTCTATTGTGCAGCGATCTAGTTCACAATTGAATAAAACAATAATTTCCTCATTAATTCGTATTAACATTTCATTACAATATCATTAGATCTGGTAAACACAAAATGCTTATCGTAAATTTTTGTCGCTATGTTATTAATAAGGTACAGTCTATTCATATTCTTAATTTACAGCTTTACGTTACGGTGACTATAATTTAAAAAAAAACCTTTATTATTTTTTCTTATTACTTTTAAACTTGGAACTTCGAGTATGTTCTTAAATTCTCTTCACTAGCAATACAACTTTAACAGGAACATTTACCCTGTGTAATTCTACTTCGCCTTTAATTTTCAATAAGTATACTTTGAAAAGGATATTTTCAGTAGAAGCTTATAAAAGACACGTATGTGTTTATTTATTAAAAATACAACATTAAGGTAAGTTTTCATGGCTCACGACATTCCATGACGGCGCGTAATGAATAGTAGCCAGTCTAAACCAAATCCCCGCTCCATGAAACCTTAGAGCCTTATTCACCATCAAAAACACAACACCATGAACCATCTAAATGAGTGTGATTATGGTCTAGAAGGCTTTGAGAAATTCGAGCGGGAAATCTGCCATACCTTTTTTGAGCTACCTATGCAATGCAAGAAATGCTCTACATGAACGATTGGGCATTATTTTGGAAGCTTTTTTATATTTACAGAAATACCAGCCCCAGACATTTATAAAGATTTTTGCAAAGATATACACAAATATTTCTACAAAAGTTTTTGGAAAGTTTTACTGTTTCTTCTTTGAACTGCGTACAGCAAACTTAGTCATTTTGCAAAGACTATGGGAGTCGTCTAAATGTTTATCATTTGCACCTGTTTTATTTTGAATAACAACACAGTATGAGTGGTGATAACATTTATTTTTAAGAAACACATTGACATTGAACTCCTTATCTTAGATCTCTCGCCGGAAGCAAGTTACATTCTTTTTTACCGGAAGGGCTGTCAAAACCCAATACAGATTAAGAAACTATTATTTGTTAAAATCAATTTACAACATCTTACCCTTCAAAGAAAAACAAGAAAATTACATATTTTTAAATTAAACAAACATTAGCAATAAGTACCAGCTAATTATATGCATAAGCATAACTTATTCTAGGACATAATCATCAAATCGACTTGGCCGCTTAATATTTCTCTTAGGTCTAGTATAATTCCTGTCAGAAGATATATCAGAAGACAAATTTTCGTTAGAATGAGTAACAGGCATAGTAACATTTTGATCAGACTGATTTACAGGTATATGTGTACTAGTTCTATCATTAACACATTGAGATAATGGTGTAAACGATTGTGTATTATTTAAAGTAATTTCAGTATCAGGATCATATTGAGCCAATCTAATTCGAATTTCATTTCTGACATATTTCCTACCATCCTTACTCTCAATAACATAAGATCTAGGATTGTCATGCTTTCTAATTATTTTACCTGGATACCAGAATTTGTCATCTTTAATTCCCTTTTGAAATGTTATTAACTGTCCTGGGCTAAAATTAATTATTTTTCTTACACTATTATCATAATAAAATTTACTTTTAAGCTTCATATTCTTTAACTTCTTTGTATCATTGAAATATGTTACTTTAGGAACCAATGACCGAAATGAACAAGGTATGTTTGTTCGTAATTGACGACTCATCAAGTTTGATGCAGGTGAGTGGATGGTACCCCTTGGAGTTGTTCTGTGATTCAATAACGCCAGGTATGGATCTTCTCCAGAATCTAATGCTTTTTTAAAAATAGTTTTAACAGTTTTTACTGCACTTTCTGCTAATCCATTTGATTGGGGGTAATGGGGACTAGATTTAATATGAACAAAGCACCAATCTTTTTCAAAATTCTTAAATAACTCTGAATCAAAGCAGAGTGCTCCATCAGTATAGAGCACCAAAGGAATGCCATGCCTTGAGAATATGGATTTCAACTTTTGTATTACTGTAACACTCCGTAAATCATTCAGTGAACATACCTCAATAAAATTAGATAAGGAATCCACAACTACTATATAATATTTCTGATGTAATTCAAATATATCACATCCTACTTCTTGCCAAGGAAACTTAGTAATTTCCTTGTACTGCAAACATAGTTTTTGCTTGTTATTTTGATATTTTAAACATGTCGCACAAGACTTTACATATTTCTTTATATCCTGTATAATTCCAGGCCAAAACATAGTTAACTCCGCTCTAGAATTAGTTCTCGATATACCTGGGTGTCCTGTATGTAAACTTTTTAACATTTCTGATCTTAAAGACTTTGGTATCAAAATTCTATTAACTTTAAATAATAAATCTCTTAGAATTACAATCTCATCTTTATAATCATAGTACGGTTTCAAATTTTCATCTATATCTTTATAATTTTTAGGCCAACCATTTAAAGTAAAATGTTTTAACTTGGACATAATAGGATCACTATCAAGACACTCTTTTATTTTACACCAAACTTCTTTAGTTACCGGTAAGTTTTTTATTAGCATAGAAACATGCAACTCTAAATCGTCATCAAACTCTGTTTCTGTATCACATCCTAAAAGTGAAAAGTCTCTTGATAGGGTATCCGCAATATATAAGTATTTACCAGGTGTATGTACAATATTCAGTGAATATGGTTGCAGTTTTAAAATCATTCTTTGCAATCTTACTGGAATTTTATGTAATGGTTTATTAATTAAACCTAAAATTGGCTTGTGATCAGTCTCAACTTTTACTAAATTTCTACCTAATATGTATTGTCTGAATTTTTCAACTCCAAAACAAATAGCCAACAGCTCTTTTTCTATTTGTGAATATCTTGTCTGTACTTCTGTTAATGCTCTAGATGCAAAAGCTATTGGACGTCCATTTTGAATTAAAACTGCTCCCAAGCCTATTGAGCTTGCATCTACACTTAGAATTAATTCTTTATTTTGGTCATAGAATGCTAAAACAGGTGCATTTATTATACATAACTTTAATTTTTTAAAGCAATTTTCATGATGTTTTTCCCAAATGAATTCATTTTGATCTTTTAATAAATCTCTCAAGGGTGAGCACAAATCTGAATAATTTTTGATGAATTTAGATACATAATTTACCATACCAAGTAATCTTTGTAATGATTTTTTATCAGTAGGCTGTTTTAATTCTCGAATAGTTTTAATTTTTTCATCATCTATACTAACCCCGTTTTCTCCATATTTGTGCCCTAAAAATGTAACATGGTTAACAAAAAATAAACACTTTTTTGGATTAAACTTAATATTATTTTTACATGCCTGTTCAAGAACCTTTATTAATATTAACTGTAACTCTTCCTTAGTGTTAGCCCATAAAATTAAATCATCTTGAAATGTAGCTACATTTTGTAACTTAGCAAATGTTTCATGAATAATCCTATGAAATATCTCAGCTGCTGGACTTATACCAAATGGTAGTCTAAGAAAACAATAACGGCCCCAAACAGTTTGAAAAGTACATAACCTAGAACTGGCATGATCAAGAGGCAAGTTCCAAAAACCAGATTGTGCATCTAGTTTACAAAACCACTTTGCACCATATAACTTAGCGGATATCTCATCCACTGTAGGGAAAGGATAATGCGCACGCTTTAAAGCCTTATTTAACGGCCTGGGATCCAAACAAATCCTCAAGGTACCATCTTTTTTAAGAACAACAACCATTTGACTCACCCATTCAGTTGGTTCCGTTACTGGTTCAATAATACCCTTTTTCACCATGGAGTCCAATTCCAATTTAATTTTTGGCAGCAGAGCGTAGGGTAATCTACGAGCAGATGAAATAACAGGTTTTACATTATGATCTATTTCTAACTTTACCTTTTCTGGTATACATCCAATTTGTCCATCAAATAGGTGCTCATATTCTATTGGAATAACATTAATTTGTTCAATCCTGGTTATAAGACCCAATTGTTCTGAAGCATATAATCCTAAAATATTTGAACAATTCTGGTTGACAATATAAAATTCTAATTTATATGATTGATTTAGAAATATACAATTAAGTGTTAGTTTTCCTACTACTGGCACTATCTGATTAGTAAAGGATGTGATTTTGATGTCAGTTTTTTCAATATCTGTCCAATTATAGCCTATTTGCAATATTTGAGATAGACTGAGAACATTACATTGAGCACCAGTGTCTACTTTTAAATTTATTTTATGTCTATTAATTGTCAATACAGCTGTTTACCAGGTATTAGATATTGTTTTAGCTAATGAATGTATATTAAGGCCTTTTACCTGTAATTCCTCATCGCTATTGGTAATCTCATCATTAATCAATTCATTTACATTTTGTTTTGATTTACATTGTCTAGCAAAGTGATTTCTCTTCTTGCAGATTGCACATAACTTACCAAAGGCAGGACAACGACCATAAACATGATTGAAACCACAATATTGACATTTAACTTTTTGCTGATAATTTTTTAATCCTTTTTGTTTTGTAAGTTGGTCTATTTCTGGAGGTTCTTCGTTTACTTTAATTAGTTCACCGTACTTTTCCATAGTTGACACTTGTGCATCAATCACAGCATGCGTTCTACATATTTCCAGAGCCTTTGTTATAGTTAAACCTGTAGAACTTAATAATTGTTTTCTCAATTTTACATCTTTTATGCCACATATAAAGAAATCTTTAATCAACTCATCATGTAGTTCACCCAATTCACAAGTTTTTCCTAAATTTCTTAAAGCTGTCAAATAATTTTCATATGATTCATTATCCAATTGTTTTCTTGTAAATAATACATATCTCTCGTATGTAATGTTTCTTACTGGTACAAAGTGATCTTCAAATATTTTCAAAATTTTTAAAAAATCTTCCTTTTTATCCTTTTCTTCCAAACTTTCGTATATGTCTTGGCATACATCTCCGCCATGATGAAGCAATAATCCAATCTTTTGCTTGTCATCACTTGTGGGGGCATACGCATCCAAATAACTTAGCAGCTGCCTTTTAAATTTTAGCCAGTTAATGTTCATATCACCTGAATCCAGTAGCACTAATGAGGTTGCATATTTTCCGTCCATTTTTGATGACTAGGTACGCCAAATTTTTTCATCCAGGTTAATCTATTCAAACTTGCGATACTCAATCCTCTTTTTAGTACTCACATACAAAATTTCCTTTTTACCGCTGTCACCATGTTTTATTTTGAATAACAACACAGTATGACTGGTGATAACATTTATTTTTAAGAAACACATTGACATTGAACTTCTTATCTTAGATCTCTCGCCGGAAGCAAGTTACATTCTTTTTTACCGGAAGGGCTGTCAAAACCCAATACAGATTAAGAAACTATTATTTGTTAAAATCAATTCACAACAGCACCCTTTGATGTACGTCAAAACACCGACACATGATTGGCATAAATTAAACCTTTGTCAAATATGAAATATTTCCACAGATTGCTAATGGACTACAGACAGTTTTTGCAAATCTTTGCAATTATCCTTACACGTATCTTGGTCCGATATAAGATAAGTCTCTTCTTTTCCATACCAACATAATATTTTTAATTATATTTAATCATTTTATAACTACTGCTAGTTCTATTACTAAATTGACAGTTTGCACGTTCAGTTTGTTATCGATAAATAATAAAACTTTGTCGCAAGAAGTCGCGATAGATGAAAGCGTACCTTAACTAAAAGAGTATTTCGTAGGAAAGCCGGTCTAACACCTTTTTACAGCCTTTTCATGGAGGCAATCTAGCGGTTGCTACAAAACCATTTCTCTTTACCGTTATTTTGAAGTGCATTCGACCTAACTAGAAGCGGATAGAATGTGCTTTATATGTTTGGCCTTTTCAGTACATCGCCATTTCATCGTCTGTGATTTGATCCCACTGGTTTATTGGTATACATAAATATTTGTTTTATGTATTTTAATTCATACAAAAGTCCACGATAGACTTTATTTAGGAAATTCACGTCTGCCTGATGGGAAGCGATGCCAGTCTAAATATGGAGCATTTTTGTCTAGAATTTATACCTTTCAGCGAGCAATAAATGAAAAAGCTGGACTGTTTGCAATATGAAGATAGTAACAAAGAACTATGAGGTACAGAGCCGTCTACTGTTAGTCCAGAGAAACATTTTGCATAAATTGATTATGCATTTGGGAAAAACTTTGTGTGACGAACACGTTCGTTTCACTGTCAAATGTCTTTGAAGTTTATTTATAGACTAGTGGCTCGCCCTCGCGTTGCTTCGGTATTTTATCCCCTTGGGGGTAGAATTGATCAAAATCCTTTCTTAGCGGATGCCTACGTCATAACATCTACCTGCATGCTAAATTTCAGCTCGATTTTTCCAGTGGTTTGGGCTGTGCGTTGATAGATCACTATGTCAGTCAGTCACCTTTGATTATTTTCTAATACGTATAGTATATGCTACGCTAATTATAATAGCTGTCAATGTCTCCAATGAGCCGCATTTTTGATTCTCTAATATTCATTTGATATAATAATAATTTTGGTATAAATGCATATTGATATATTTAATGGAAACACTACCCACACAATATCGCACATCTAATAATATAGTCAACAACTCATCAGCTTTGTCTGTATCTCGTAGCTATGTAACTCATCATATTTTAAATGTTTCGCAATTGGCAAATAACAACGTAACTCAAAGGCCCGGATGATTATTTTAATCACGAAAAAGTGCAAAATGTCTATTCTAATTAATTTTATTAGATACTGGCTGAAAAATAAAGAACATTTAAATAGAACACGAACAGTCAGTGTTGTGACCATGGGAGTCTGAAAAGAATCCGAAACCACAATGTATAAAAAACTGGCCAAGTGCGTGTCGTGCCACGCGTAGTGTAGGGATCCGTAGTTACCCGTCGTTCAAACAAAACGACAAAATCAGCATAAGTATATACGTTTCAAGTGCTCCTATACTTTTTATACAAAAACGATAGCGCGATTCAGGAACCGTTGGTACGGCAGCTTTGTGGAACTAACGATATTTTATTGTGGTCTTTTAAATATTTTTTTAGATTTTATTTTACGAAGCAGGGCAGGCCAAGTTATAAACAAGCAGTTACTTCGTCTAAGACTCTTTGAATGTTTTCTTCAAAGGTTTTTTTATTAGGTAAGATTAGTTTCCAATACACTGATCTATGTATATCATAATTTTTTCCAGATTTTGCAAGCCAATAGTTTAGCTTTTAGAGGGGAAACTACTCGAACAAAATTTTGCACTTTGAAGTGTAATATTTCTCAAACGGATCCCTAGAAAATCAGTCTTAGCAACCTTTAAATCTTTTTGAAGGATCTATTCAACGATAGGTCACACGATGGGGTAGACGGTGAAATAACACCCCCACTTTACATGTCCTCTACTTGCTACCCCAAAAAAAGATTTTTCATTATTTTATTGTACAAAATTACAGCTCTCTAGTGCCAACACTCTTCGAACAAAACCGGGGACGAACAGACAGACGGACATGACGAAACTATAAAGGTTCCTTCAGTCAGGACTACGGAACCCTGAAAATGAAATAAAACTCTAAAACGCCCTTCTTCATTCAAAACATAAATTCTTTCTTTGACTTAACTACTGTCATTAAAGAGTATCGTTAAGTAAGCAGTGGAAAGCGCTCCAGCCATACCAAGAAAAAGAAAAATAAGTGGGAATAAGACCAACGAGTTTTACTGTCGAATTGAAGCGCCCACCTGTCTGGAGAAGGAACCTACCTTACAGGCAACCTGTGACATGACTTTTTGGCGGTGTTTTTATCTAAAAATAAATTAATACTGACCATATTTTTTTACATTATTAGTACAACTATTGCTAATAAAAAGTATTGTTGGTTCGTTTACTGATTTGTGTTCGGTTGAAAATTTTTGTGCTATTAAACGTTTAAAAACTTAAAAATAAAACAAAATACGCAACGTTAGTTAGACGAAACAGAATTTATTAACACAACTACATTTGAATATTCATAGCTTTTGGTTTCGTTATAATCTTCTCAGAAAGTGAGCATTGTTTTACATTTAATTATTATCATAATTCCTTGAAACTGACTGTTTTTCAGTATAGATGATTTACGAATTCTCGTAATAAATTGTTACTTATGATAACGTACCCAATTAAATAACATATTGTCAAATAGTAGGTGCCTGAAATTTCACTGTTATTAAGAGTATTAAATAATAATAATAATAATAATTCATTTATTTCAATCATAAAGATCATAGCATGCCAATGACAAAATAATAATAAATAGTAATAATTATAATACATATAAGGCATATTAAAGACAATCACTTTCAGAAAATCACAATGTTGCACTGGGGAAAAAATATTTCTATAAATAGGAATACGAAACACCTTTGTTATCTTAAAAGGGGTGTCAAACAAGCGCATGGCCCTCCTGGTGGTAAGCGTAACCCATGGCGAGTAAAACGTTTGCGTTAGCAAAAATATTACTAGCGCCGCCCGTTGTCTATCTTTTTTTTTATTACGCAGGCAAAACCTCTATTTACAGATGTTGGCCAAGGGACACACCCTTAAGGGACACACCAACGAACGGACCTCACACCTAGCCTCTCGCAAGTCTCACGGGTGCGAAACGGAAAAGCCGTTAAGCAGTCCGCGCTGCTTACGAGCTCTTGCGGCACACTACCCGCTAAAAACCCTGCGAATACCCTCTACGCTGTTAAGTGCGGAACCGTGGGATCCCCGTTGCGGGACTTTACCGCGTCTCCGCACCAAACAGCCTCTAGGCCTAGCCGGGGCCCGTTGCCTACCCTGGCCCGATTCCCTACCCCGTGAAGCCTACACCTATATACTTTCAACTTCTTCATTGTAATTATGTTTGACATAATCTAAGATAAAATAACGGTACCTATATACGGTATGATTGAAATAAAGCATTGTGGAATTAGAATATCACTCCATTTTGAGATGGCAGTACATCCCCAAGTTTAAGAAGAGCTTCATAGCACAGTTGGTTAGCGTATTCGACCTGCGATCGTCAAAGTAAAGCAACTTTCGAAATGGTCAGTCATTGGATGGGTGACCAAATACTTATTATATCGAGTTCCTCCAAGCTTCAAAAGGCACGTTAAACCTTCGGTCCTGACCGCATCTTTAGTCGTTAGCACCCAACAATCCGTACTGGGCCCGCGTAGTGGGTCACGACATTGTATCCCTATTCCTCTCATAGGGAAGGCCTGTGCCCTTACAGTGGGGACATTAAAAGGCTGATGATGATGATGACGAAATCCCCAAGTTACTATAAAAAATCACACTAATATTATAAAGGCGAAAGTTTGTGAGTGTGTATGTTTGTTACTTCTTCACGTCTAAACGGCAGAAGCGATATTCATAAAGTTTGGTATAGAGTTAGCTGACACCCTAGATTATCACCTAGGCTTCGTTTTACTGCGGGAAAATATCCCTAATAAATCGCGAGTAACACCGCGGGGCACACTAGTAAACTATATATCTAAATGTATGTGCGTTATGTTATAAAGGTTCATAAATCTTAGTGTACCTCTACAGCTTAAGATAACAAAGCGATAAAGCACGTTCACTCTCTTTATAATCGCAGCGATCTCTAAGTGGATCATGCGAAAATTATACATAGGCACATAGTGTAAGTGTATTAAAATTTAGGTCTAACAATTTTATATTGTTTTATTTGATCATGGCGCTTGCAACAGTGTCGAAATATCGGAGACTCTTATTAAACAAGGTACATGGTAACAATCCCGTGAATTGCTATAATACCAATTATATACTTCGGCTTCTTTTTGCTGTTTTATGTGTTTACATTTAACTACAAGCAATATCACGAGATAGAGATAATGGATGAGTAATAATTGCATAATTGAAGCTAATTGCAATTTGCTTTAATTGTTCCATTTATGTATTCTTCATTACAAGCAAATTTAATTCCCGTACCACAGTTAAATAGGCTTCTCGAATATAACTTTCGAAACGAAGCAAGGAATCCTTGTAAATTTACTCTTCCTTAATTTATTTGAAACTTAAACCGAGCAGCAACACGAACAAGATACGAATGCGCAAACTCTAAATCTAAATGAAAGAGAAATGCACTGCTTTATTATCAATCTATTATTATCGTAAAGAAAATGATTCATCAGCTTTAGTCAAACTTATTATTTTTTTGAAGTGAAAACTTCTTTAGCGGCGTTATACACTTTTTTTGTATGGGTAAAAAATGTTAAACTCGCGTTAGGTTAACACGTGGGCTGATCGCATCATGACACACAATTAAATTGGAATGGTTGTTGACTTTAAATATATTGGATGAAAGTAATATTTTATTTTATCATATTATATTAATAAGACTTTATCTAGAACGTCCACGTAGCAGCTTTATTGTGAAGAAAATTCATTTTTTTTACAATAGATGTAGCTAAGTGCGCTTAAACGTGATTCATGTAAGTTGATTTTTCTGAGAGCTAAACTTTTTTAATGTAATATAAATGGTCATGTTTGTGTGAGATAGCGTAATAAATAAATATTGTATTCTGCCACATACCTACATGATAGTACTTTTATACTGATAATTAAAGCAATTCGTGCAAAATTATTCCCTAACCATTTCAAAATATCAAAAATGCACAACGTTAATATTCAAGTTTTCACTTCTGCCGGCACTTCCGAAGCGCAACCCGTCGTTTTTTTTAAGAAACCAAGAGCGTGTTCGCCACAAAATGTTGCTACAGGTTAAGTTATATAGGAAGGCCTATTACAGGACTCCTTTAAAAATTACGGTGTTACGGAGATCACAAAACATGTACAGAATATACAATGATTTCCATCAAGTTACCCTTACTTTGACATTGCATAAAACAGATTATATCATAACAAGAACATATTCTGATTTTTTTTTTGGGTATCCCACTGAAACCTTATTTTTTTCGGCATAACAAGCATCCTAATTTCATAATAATTTGATAAACTGCTCCGAGTGCGTCCGTAACAAAAATTAAAAGGACCCCGATCTTAGAGGGCTTTAGTTACTCAATCTCAATCCGATATGGGTGCACATCAGAGTACACCCGCCCTCTGTCTCTAGCACACTAGGCAGCGCTGCAGCATCCCCTTCTCAGGGGATGATCACATCAGACGAAGCCTGTTGCGATCATCCCCTACCCTTATGTACACAGACATCCCCCACGGGGGTGTTTTAGCCAGTAAGAGTCTTACATAATCCTGCAGCCGGCTGTAGGGTATCCATGAGGATTTCACACCCGCTTTCCCGCCTGGGGAAGAAACAAAAAAAAGATAAAGCGTATCGTTTAAATTATGGGATAAAACGAATTTTCTCAAAGCCCATTCACTGAGTTGTTATTAAAACGAACAAACGCTTCATCCATCAGCCGCTTGGATTTTGTAATTGAGAAAGTTTCATTCAATGGTGTGATTGCCCCGCGCGGCGGAGACATGTGTACGAATGCCCATGGGGAGCTATTCTAAGAGCGCGTAAATAAAATATCACAATACATTGATTCGTTTACCATAACATATATTTTTTATTTTAGAAGCATGATACCTTTATCGCTACCGGGAGTTCTAACGGTACAAAGTCAAAGTCAACATTTCTTTTCAAAATTAAAATGAGATTAGTTTCTTGTGATTGAAATTGAAAAAAATTGTGATAGAAGACATGACTAGATATAGGTGATAAGTCGCATAATTCCAATTTCGAGAATATCGAAGTTCAAGTTTTACTTTTATATTTCGAGATAAGCAGCTAAAAACAGATTTTTGTACTAAACTATGATGCAAAGATATCCAAATTACCTCAAATATTTATAGTTTGATATAAATGAAACGCGACTCAACTTTTTTAATTATATCATTTAAAAAAACCTGAAAATAACTATTTTTACCATAAAGAAAAGTAAACCTTTCCGTACTTTTTAGGGTTCCGTACCTCAAAAGGAAAATACGGAACCTTTATAGGATCACTTTGTTGTCAGTCCGTCCGTCCGTCTATCAAGACTGTTTTTCTCTGGGACCCGTGGAGTTATCAAACTGAAATTCATATCTAATACTCAGGTCTACTGTCCATTGGAGCTGTGAAAAAATCAAACTTCTAAGCCAAAGCAATCAAAAGATACAGCCGTTTATGTTGCAAATTTCCTCAAAGGACATGGTAAAATTTTGTATGAGCGACTGCCCTAGCAATATATAAATATTGTACAATTTCTATGAAAAAGGGCTCAGGAACTTTTGATAAAGTCACGATCTTGAAAATTATGAGATCTTCTACGACGTCATTACCTTGCTACATTTGATAAAAGATATTGCCAATTATTTACAGAGTCATTAATTTCGCATTTTCTTAGAATATTTCCTCCTATTTATATGATTGACACTTCACAAAAAGTATTATTAAAAGTAAAAATAAATACGAATAATTTGTTGTCGTCGGCCTGACATGAAATCTGTGAAGTTTTATTTTGTTTATTTGCAAAAATCAAAGCATTAATTATCGTACAGCCTTCTCTCAAGCCTGATCAGAAAAATAAGATCTATTTTTTAGGCCTTCAGTGATTTGTTATAATGAAAATAAGGGTAATATGTTATAGTTTTTGGGAGTTTTGAATTAATATTGTTTATTTCGATATGCTGATAGAAATATTTTTTAGTATACATTTATTGTTCATTATTTTTTGTAAAATGGAACATTTTCCTTTTGAAAGAGACATGAAGTCATTTTTTATACTTTTAAATATTTGATTATTTCACGAAAGTTGTATGAGAAATAATAAACGCGTAATAATTAATAAAAAAAAATTATAAAGTTACAGGCTAGTGCAAAATAATTAGCGGTGGGTCGTTCTCAAATTTTCTGACGACGAAACGCAACCGTTTTTTCTTAAACGAAAACTAGTCCTCGAAATGGTTCTCGTTCGCAACTGGTTTTGGTTGCGGCTGGGTGACGACGCAACGAAACGACACGCGACGCGAACCGGTCGAACGAATGTAACGCAACTAAACTGAACTAAATCAAATACATATTATACGATAATCGACTTTATATGTTCACTAATAAAGATTATATTATTGTGAAATCGAAGCTCAATTGTCATAGAACGAAACGGTCTCATATCATTGCGTTCTATTATTATATTGCGTTGTATTTACTTCAACATAAAGTACATATTGGCGGGCAGACAATTCGAGGACTAGTTGTTCGACGAAGACTGTTTTGATCCGAAACGTAAAACGGTTCTATCGTCGCGGAACACAAAACGGTCCTTGAAACCGGTTCGTCTTTGGAACGCTCACACCTAAAAATAATTATACACGATAAGGGCAGTTTTTTAGCCATGTCCTTTTCGAAATTCGCACGGGAATCAAAACCTACAGAGTACTTCCCGTGAACTTAGAATCTTGGAATTTGTTACTAAGTAACGTCTTATAGTACAAATAAAGGAAAAATTGCGAAAACAGTAAATTTTCAGTTACATCATATAACAAAAAATAATTTTTGATAATTATTAAAATATACCTACAGGTTTGAACGGAACCCTCGGTACGCGAGTCCGACTCGCACTTGGCTGGTTTTTTTTACCCTTTATTAACTCAATATTTTGCTAAATGTACCTTTAATCGACGTTTTAAGGTCTGTGGTCATTTGTATAGATATTTCACTTTCATCTACGCAAAAATAACATTAAATCTTAAAAATGCGACATTATCACTTCATCCGCCCACGTAGGCGTAACAGTGATCTGATCAGAATACACCCCCGGATTTTATACTGCCGCGTGTGAGTCACTCAATACGTCTTACACAACTTAGATTTCGAGTATTTATTGAGTTTGTTTCCTTTGAGATTTTTCCGTGACCGTGTCTGAAATTCAACCGCAAATATAAAGAGAATTTGGAAGGCAATACTTTTTCCCTCAATATACAAAATAAAGATATTTCTTACATGAGAAAATTTTACAAGAAAAATATCCACTCTGACCAGGCAGTAGACGGGACTCGAACCCGCACCGTTCGCTATCCAGGCGAATGCACTGACCATTATGCTACCGCGGCCCTAACCATAGTGGTCAATGCATCCGCCCGGATAGCAGGCGGTTCGGGTTCGACTCCCGTCTGTTGCCTGGTCCGCGTGGATTTGTTTTCTAGTAAAATTTTCTTTCAATTCAAATACCTAGCAGTTAAATGCTTAAAAAATAACTAGGTCTATCAAGATCAAAACATGGTTAAAGCTTACTATAAATGTTTAAATATAAAAAACAAAACTTTTATAAAAATCCTACTAAGCTAGATTGAAACCTTTCCATTATGCAGTGAGTACATAATGCCTAGAGCTTTACTCTGTTTCTCCGAAACGAAATTTCGGAAACAATATAGGTAGTTTGCTGCAAATTTTTTGATGACATTAAAAGAACCTTCTTTAACAGTGTTAGCCGACTAATTTGTAGAGTTGATACAATCTACTGTATGCCAACCTAAATTTTTCGTTAAATACTTTGAAGTGTCGAAATTACAATAAATAATAAAAAAATGGTTTATTTGTTAATTTTACACGCTAAAAATATTTCTCGAGCTAAGCAGCTATTATTAAAAAAACTCTTGCAAGTATTTTAGGCTTAATTAAAACAAAAATCCCAAAACGAAAATGAAAAGGTAACACTTTTTATTTCGTCAATTTGAGGTTAAATTTTCGAACAATTATATGTCAAAGTCAACTTTTCCTTCTAAAGTTTTGTGAATTAGAGTAGGCTTGGAGAATTTAATTTACAAACTATTTCGGATAAACGAATTTTCGAAATGAAAAGGAAACAGAGTAAGGAACGTGCGAAATTGATTTATTTATTTATTGACATTTCATCCATCGCATTGCATCCTTTTCAGGGTGCGTTGTATGAAATTATGCGAAAAGGATGTGAATTGTCAATAAATAAATCAATCAGTGCATCTATACCGTTGAAACTTGTTTTGTTTAATGAGTGGTGTGCGTGAAAACCTAACAAACAAATAAAAAATCTTTCGAATTATCAAGATTAATATAAATTGAGATGGCCATTGGTTTATTAACGTGAGTTATATAATCTGAATAAATATAGGGGTTTGTGGTGGAAGTATCATAAAAAATAAAAACAAAAAATATTGCCCAAAAAAAATTTTTACGGGTGGTTTTTTAATTAACCCTTAACATTTAGGGGGATGAAAAATAGATGTTTTCCCATTCTGAGACCTACTGAATATGCACATAAAATTTAACGAAAATCGGTCGCGCCGTTTCAGAGTAGTTCAATTACGCACACCGTGACACGAGAATTTTATATATTAGATTTATGTTTAATTTAATGTTATAACAATACTAGTTGGTGACTGAAAATGGATTGTGCGAGTGACCGTCGTAGCTACAAACAAATACCATAGAAACTCTACCGAGTTCCGGTTCTATAATATTTGCTACAACTCACGGAGTACTACGTACCAAAACATCCGCAAATCAACCGCCGCCTCACCTCGTTGAAGGTTGTTACCTGCTGTTAATGTGCTATTTTAGGGTTCCGTAGCCAAATGATAAAAAACGGAATCCTTATGGATTCGTTAAGTCTGTCCGACTGTCCGTCCGTATGTCACAGCCACTTTTTTGCGAAACTATAAGAACTAGAATTTTGAAACTTCGTAAGTAGATGTATTCTGTGAACCGCATTAAGATTTTCACACAAAAATAGAAAAGAAACAAGAAATTGTGGGGGTTCCCCTAACTTAGAACTAAAAAAATTTTGTTCATCAAACTTACGTAAACGTAAACATATGCGTATGGGGTATCTATGGATAGATATTCCTGATATATTTTTTTTCAGAACTGAAGAGTTTGTGCGAGGAACACTTCCAAACTGGTAAAATGTGTGTCCCACCCCTGTAGCTTCAAAAATAAGATACTGATAAAACTAAAAAAACATTTTTGGTGTATGTACATTAACATACAAACTTCCACCGAAAATTGGTTTGAACGAGATCTAGTAAGCAGTTTTTTTTAATACGTCATAAACACAAAAAAAATACATTGTTGATAAAAAATCCATCAAAGTTACAAAGAAGTACAAGAACTTTTATATCATGTTACTTGCTGCTACGGAACACTTCATGGGCGAGTCCGACTCGCTCTGGGCCGCTATTTTTACCTAGGCTTGTTGAAAATATATCGATGTATCGATATATCGATATTTTTTGTTCGATATATCGATACATCGATACAAAATAACCAATATCGAAATTCGTATCAAAAACGATATTTTTTTTAATTATTAGCGGCATATTACGATCTAACTAAATTCGTATCTGGAAAAATCGTAACTGGATCTCAGGTTAATGATATTCAATATATCTATGATCTGTGCTGTATTTAGTATTGTCTATGTCATCATTGGAAAATAGGGTCTATTTTTAGGGAGAAAATTTTCGTTCCATTATTATTCCGCGTGTCATATTTCGTGAGCTAATGTACGATATTTTTGGGAAAATTGGTCCGATATATCGATATATCGATGTTTTTTTCGCGATATATCGAAGCCGATATTGATATTTTTTAAAATATCGATGTATCGATATATCAATATTTTTTTCAACTTTCGACACCTATTTTTACCATGTGCACATCACCACACTGGGGCGAGTATGTTACCGAACTTGGCCATTTTTATACTTCTTACTTTTTAGTGATTTTGGATATTATTTTACTTTTTTTGTCATCTATAACTTTATGATGATGATATGATGATAATAAAATTCTACTACAAGAAAATTGTTTTCAATAGTTTTCTTATATTATCTAAAAGCAATTGAATAATTTGATGATTGATTGATGAAATGTAACACAATTATTTGTATCCCATTTAATGCAAATAAATTGAATCGAATAAAAAACACATGGGAAACATCGATAATATTTTGTACGCAGAAACTATTCGCTGATATTCCAAATCATCACAGTGGCAGATGTTACAGAGAACGCAAAACGGTGTTCCAAAATCCGCCACTCTGGACGTTACGATGTTGCGTGCCGTGAATACTGAAAAGTTGATAAATTCACTGCACTCACCATGATTTGAATTGACATCACTTTTGTTACAGTAATAAAAAAATGAAATATTTCCTACTACCGGGAGATGAGGGACTACTTTTGAAAGAGGGCACAAAATGATGAAATCGTTATAGTGAAGTGCACAAGACGATATTTATAAAAATAATTTTAATCCTATTTCTTCACATTGCTACTCGTATTCGCAATTAATGTATCTATTTTTCGATCACTATAGATAGAGCATGTTATGGGTATTCAAAAACAAAGACCGAAATAGCTATCGCAAGTGTACATACACTTTGCGTGCCAAAAGGGAGACCAATGGTCTTCCTTTTACGTTAATATATTTCTTTGTGTTACCCGTCCCTGTACCGGACGTCAATCGTAATCTTTAAAAAAATATCTAATTAGACATATTAGTCTGTAATAACGATATAATTGAAATAGGCGACAGGGCCAATGTTTTTTGACCACTTGATTTATTCGTTCTTGTGAGTACTCAATATCTGGCATGTTCAGTCTCCATACAATTTGAAGAACATGCGGCTCTACTTCAATCTAGGTCTGTGGATATACTGCTGTAGAATCTACAAAAAGCAAATACAAATAGTCATATGAAGTGCTATTATAAAACCTTATCAATTTAAATTTGTCAGACTCTATCTCGTGATTATTGTAAGTGGTTGCCATATCCTGTAATGTACCACAGGCACGATCCTTTCGTTTGGCAATAAAGGTACCATTTCACCTCTCTTGTCATCCATATATTCATAAATATCAGGAATGTACCATTATTTATCCGTATTTTATTGTTTTATTCAACCTGGAAACGCACAAATTCAACGATATCACACACTATGTATTCAACATTTTCTGAATGCGCATCAGAATGATATCTCTAAAATTGCTGATCCATATGATTATAAGAGCTGTGAAATGGTACCTATAATTGCCAAATCGAAGGATTGTGCCTGAGATACGTTAAAATCCTGATGTAAGAACACGGACAAAATCAAGATTATCTAGTCACACTTACATGTCGCACGTAGCACGGGAGGCATGTAACTCTAGCGCTGAACAAAACGCGGAGGGGATAGCTGCGAGTACGACTGGATAGCCAATCGGCGCAACGCACGCCCACCCGCGCACCTCGTTTCCCCCCAAGACATCTTAATTTTTACTTCTGCGCAAAAACTGTGAGGCGCGGCAAAAATTCTACGCGCGGCGACTACGAACGCGGTCAAGAGTAATCCTGTTTTCAACAATGTGACCCTACGTCACACGGGGTCACACTTCTCGACAGGACGTCCTCATTCAACACAGTTTAAGCGTACACGGCAAAGCAGTTTATTTTTAGACTGCAAATAAAGTTACCCGACGTCCTAAATCAACAGAATGTCACATCTTTCCGTTAAAAAAAATTCAATCTCAAGAGGGAGCCACGTCGCATAAATAAATCTAACAGGAGTTATACTTAATAAGTTGCTCGACGAAATAACTTGCGTATCTTATAACTTTTTGATAAACTACCTGATGGACTAAAAAATAGCCATCATCCCTATTAATCGGGTATTTTTTTTCTATGGGACGATGCTTAGCGAAATCATCTACTGGGTTGGCACTTTTCATACTTTTGTTCAGACGACGAAAAGTAATCTCCCATCTCACAAAAACAATACACTCGCATTTGTGAATAGCACAACTTGCCTAAACTAGCCGGATTAACTGGCGAGATAAATATAATTGGTTATTATATACGACTAACCAAAATAATCGTAGTTCGGTCGACTTGAATATCATACACAATCCAGCCGCAACCCATTATTCGTGTAACAATTTGGAGTTTTACCAGAACTTAATTCATTTATTGTGTATACACGAAGAGCTCGATGGCGCAAGTGGTTAGCGCGTTCGGCTGCAAACGTTGAAGTTAAGCAACTTTCGCAGTGGTCGGTCATTGGATGGGTGACCAAAAATTTACTATCACAAGCTCCTTCGTGCTTCGGAAGGCACGTTAAGCCGTTGGTCCCGCTGCATATGCAGTCGTTAACGCCCACCTTTTCACACTGGGCCCGCGTGGTGGGTCATGGCCCAACCTCCCTATTCCATCCATAAGGAAGGCCTGTGCCCGAGCAGTGGGGACATTAATAGGCTGATGATGATGATGATGATGATATACACTAGTGATCCCCTAAAATGGGGACGAAATTCGAGCTTTGTAGTTTTACGGTCAAAGAGCTGCAGGGGTACAGGCCGGCAAGGTGCTACTAATAATATAAATGTGAAAGTTTGTATGTTTTAGTGTTTTTATGTTTGTTTATCAATCACGCAAAAACTACTGAACGAATTTGGATGACACTTGGTACACTAGGAAGCCTTATAGTTTTCTCATTATTTTCTGGAGGTATATGTTGCAATCTCGACGAAAGTGGTAGAATAAAATATAGAAAAATACATTTTTAGGGTAGTTCCCCTAAAGTAAACTAAAGGACATGGTAAAGTTTTGTATGAGCGACTGCCCTGGCAATGCATAAATACTGTACTTAGTAATATTGAATGGTAAATGGCTGATTTTATTTATAATTTATAATTTCTATGAAAAAAGGCGCAGGAACTTTTGATAAAGTCACAATCTTGAAAATTATGAGAACTCCTACTATGTTATTACTAAGGTAATTATAAAAGATGTTGATAAAAGACGTTGCCAATTATTTACAGAGTCATCAATTTCGCATTTTATTAGAATCTTTCTTCCCATCTTCTCTCTCCCACTCACAAAAAGTTTTTATAAAGCAAAAAAAAATACAAATAATTTGTTTACGTCGGCCTGACAGGTAATCTGTGAAGTTTTAGTTAGTCCATTTGCAAAAATTAAAGGATTAATTATCATACAGCCTTGTCTCAAGCCTAATCAGAATAATAAAATCTATTAGTTTAGGCCTTCCGTGATTTGTTGTAACAAAAATTAGGGCCAAATATGTCATATTTTGAAGGAGTTTAGAAATAATATTGTTTATTTCGATATACTTACACAGATATTTTTTGTATACATTTATTGATTATTTATTTTGTAAAACGGAACATTTTGCATTGAAACAGACATGGAAGTCAATTTTGATACTTTTAAATATTTGATTATTTCACGAAAGTTGTATGAGAATAATAAACACGTAATAATTAATAAAAAAAAATTGTAAAGTTAGGGGCCAGTTTGAAATATTTATACACATTAAGGGCAGTTTCCAAGCCATGTCCATTGATTGATTTGACGTGATTGATTGATGTTCATCTTGTGTTCATCATCATTGATTGACCTGGATTGAGGCAAAAAATACTTTTTATCCCGGAAAAATGCCTGAGGGATTCTCAAAAAAAAAAAAAGTTAGCACAGACGAAGTGGGTCGCATCTTCTAGCTAGAAATGGCGGCTCCGCTGGCAGCACCCGTTCACGAGCATGACGCTTCTAGTGAAAAGGGTTCCAGGGCTCCGAGGGGTAGGGGATTGGGTTCAGGCACGCAAGGTGAGGATGGCTGAAGCGGCACGCCTTCTGCCGCATCATCTATCTATGAGACTGGACCCCACTTAACATCAGGTGGGGTGGGGTGATTTTGTGCGCCTCATATTAAAAAAATACTCTTTTTTCGCACTATAAGATATTCCCACTATAAGAGACTGGGCTGCGTTAAGCGGGAGCACAGAGCAGGCGTCCGCTTGGCGTGTTTGTTTCATGCAATTTCATAGGGCAGCTCTCCGTGAGGCAGGCCTCCCGCGCCGCGTTGTTCCGGAGTTCTATGAAGTGACATAAAAACTGCAGGCGGAGCGGCGTCCGCTGTGCTGTTGATAAAAAATGATGCAGGTTTTGGTGTTTCGTTTTCCCATACGGCATCAAGCGGGAAATTGTTTAGTTCAAATGATTGTTTGTTATCTGTTTTGTCAATACCATCAGTCTCATATGAAGTTACAGAATGAATTTGTTGATTACCTCTTAAGGATGTGTTAGTGTTAGGATTCGAACAGAAAGACGGATTAGGTCAAGAGAAGCGTCGGTTATTATATTTTCTCGTACGTTACTCGTCAATGGTATGTACCTTGAATTTGCAGTAATCGGCACACTAAACATATCCGGTTGTAGGAAAATTGAAAGACTGGCTAGCGAAGTTCGTATTAGGGTTTCCACGATTTTGTGGTTGACGAGGCCGTCTTTGATATTGTAAATCACCTGTATTATTGAAAGTACAAGGCTGTCATCTCGAAATAGTAGTTTTTCTTCTGATACTGCAAAATTTATGGTTTGAGGATCGCGACGTCGGATAATTGTAGAGAGATGAGGTTGCAATCCTATCACGAAGGTATGCAGCGTCAAGATCCTTTTACGCTGCCACCAATGTTGATTTTTGGTTTCTTCGGATGTCTTTTAATAAAAATATATTTTAGTTTCACACACTATTTATTTAGTGAAAAATGACCGCTCGCGAGTAAGACTGTGATGCGACTGACTGACCAAGATGGTTTGGACGCGGGTGAGACCATATTGCCTAGTCAGTTGTCTAGCAGTCCTATCTGTCATATAACATACATAACTAATTTATAACAGAACTCTGATTTTAGTGAATTTTAGTAACAAAGCCTCATCACGCAGATGTGGAAGAAGCATAAGCTAAACGTATGGGCTCAGTCTGGGGTTGGCAGAGTAATACATGTGTGACACATACACAAACAATTAACAGTAATTTGTAAAAATAGGTGTTAATGTTAAATATCGGGAAAGCCTATTTCGAATAACAGATAAATTTTATTGCCCTAATTGTAATGAAGCCTGCTTCAAAATGAATACTAAAAAAATGGTTGGCTAATAAGCCTGGTGGTAAGCGGCCACCATAGCCAAATTGATTGCGATACGAAAAGTCTTCGCTTGCGCGTTACCTCATTCCCATTTATAAATCCGTGGCGCCTTCGAAATATAAAATTAAAGGCTTTTGTATCGAAACCCTTGTCTTGTTACTGTATCACTGCAGAGAATTCTACATACAATGTAGAATAATATAAATAGTAGTCTCAGTAATTGTGGAAAATCTAGATAAACAAATATAAAATTCTATGTTGGAGATCATTAGGTCTTGAGACAGTACACTTGAATTGAATGGTATTTATTTTCAATACAAGAAGTTGCTCTTTAGGGGTTGAGTTTTGGAAAAAATATTCTTAGCGCACGCCTACATTATATTGGTTATATGTGTGCCAAATTTCAGCGCGAAGAATAAAGACCTATCCATAGAATAAAGCTACTTCTGCATAATCAAAACTTTACAGTAGAGCGATTTTAAGTTTGTAAAATGTAAAATATGCTGTAACTTGTATTGGTATTTTTCTATAATTTGAATTTTTTTACTAATCATATAAAGCATTAAGAAGCAAATTATGACGCATTTATTGTTTAAAAAACTACATTTACGGCTTATATTTCGTTATTTAAGAGTTTCTTATGTGATTATGTGACAATTTACTACGGACATGTTTATCTTACATATGCATATTAGACCTTATGCTAGGGAAACGTGTTAAATTATGTGTAGATATAACTTTATTTTGCGTAATTTATATTTTCTGTCGCGTCACATTATGATAATATGGCAAAGATTGGGCAAAATCGATCAAACAAGAAAAATAGAATCAAACATTAAGTAAAAAATCTCAGTTTATAACAAAATAGAAGCCGTGCAGACTGCGTTCTTGCCTATCCAAAAGGTTCTTGTGCTCTTGGCTCTATATTCTTCGGAAACAAAAATCACAGGTATCTTTATGCAATTACTATCTTCAAAATTTATAGAATTTTGAAGTTTTAGAATAAATGTTTTCACCAGTAAAACATATGCGTCCGTTTCGCCTAAAAGTACAATAAAAGCAATTTGGTAACATTTTCATATGTAACTTTATTATATGCATAGGTCGATATATATATATATATATATATATATATTAAATCGGAAAAACTAAATTGGATAAAATTTGGCATACATATACAGTTTATTACCTGGATTACTTTTATACTTATTTATAATATATAATATAAAGTAATATATATATATATATAGATAATCTCATTTACTTCAAATTAAACATAATAGCCACCGTATCCACCATTATTAATAATGTGAAAAGGTCGCATATTAAATTACGAAAGGTTACGTTTATCATGACACATGGTTTATAATCTCGCCGGTTCTCTTTTGTTTTCATTATATGTGTTAACCTAGAGTTCGCGGCTCAAATGAGGCTGTACTGTCATATACTATGAGATCCGACCCATAGGAGTTAACAAAAGGCTTGTGTGGTGCACTGTGCACATAAAATGAGCGGTTGGTAGAATATTACATTCGGGCAAACAAGCGCACAATGCTTGAAGCCAAACCTAGATTACAGGGACGGATTGGATCACCAATCGATAGATGATTTAACTTATATTAATCAACACTATTTCATATTAAAATAAAAATTTCGTAAAAATCAATTAATTCATGTTGTAGACATCTTTCTTTACCCTCAACATATTAGTTTCCTGGTTTTACCTAAAATGAACGGAATAATGATTTGCGATTAATATTTTTTATTGACTAGTGTTATTTATTGTTTGGTACTTACCTAAAATTATAAAATTGCTCGATGTGACGTTGTGGAAGTTAATTATTTTTTTGGAACAAACAAACTTCCTCTTCGGGTGGTATGGCGGCTAGGAGCTAGGGGACAAAAATGTTAGATTTTTGCGTCACAACCAAGTTAGCAGCTAGATAGGCAGCGGGGTGGGTAAAGACAGAGGGCGGTGACTGTGGGTTGAAATTTTTGAACTATGGTACATTAAATATATTTTTTTAGCAATGGTAATGTCTGTCATAGTAAGCGTAGTAAGTAGTATGTTGTATTTAAAATTAATAATAATAGTGTTTGTCTACCAGATGGTAGAAAACTACTTTCCCCCAAATATTAAATTTACAATGGTCTACCATCATTTCTAACATAGCAGTTTTTGCCCAATTTCAAAGCTACCATGGTAGTTTTTGTCAATCATCACGTTAAGCATGGTAGTTTTCAACTTCGTTCCAGCCGATTGTTCCACGAAATTCACGTTTGCTTTTAATTGTCGACGGTCATAAACTATACCGAAAACCAGAAGAAACCACAAAAAACTGACAATAAGAGGATGGTAATTTTGTAATAAAATCTCCACTTTTTTGCTAGGTTCTTTTACCTATTTTACTTCCCCAATTTTACTAGGTCGTAGCTGGGGTGGATGCTAGTTAAATATAATAAAACATAGATTCCGTATTCCTAAATCCACCTCTGTGATAATCCTAGATCGTTCACTATCTAGCTGCCATTGAGGCAAAGTTATTGAAAAGGTTGCCTGCCTTTAATAGGTTTTTGATGATAATGAGTAGTCGTCGAGATTCATATATAGCGTATTCAAAAAGTTTGAAAGGAGACGCTTATGTCTTCCTCTTGAATTTTGGAAATAAATTGATTTTTTTAAATGTAAATGGTACCTTCTGTATTGGTGATCATCCATTTTTTATTTTAAGCTATTTCAAGCTTCTTAAGTTACATTAGGACTTCATTTTAACAGCTGTGTATGTAGTTGTTGTAATTGTTGTTATCAATCAGAGTTACTTATTGGTTAACGCTGACAATATATGCTGCTTAGCTGAGACATATTTTAATCCCCCCCCTCCCTCCCCAAGAATTAGTAAATCAAACCAAAATATAGGTCAGTAATGAATCCCTTTAAAGGATTTGTCGCCCCTCGTAGTTCTTGCAGCCCCGGGTTATGGCCCCTTTTAGCCCTAGGGTAAATAAAACACCCCTGCTGCATAGATCTGAGCAGCAAGGAAATCAGTGGTAACTATGGAATAGGTGAATGAATGGTGTCATTCATAGAAATCCCTTATATCCAGCACGGCATCCTGAAATATTGAGAAAATAATATATATATATTATTTTCTCAATGTTTTAGGTGGAAAGGCAAAATCCCTTATACGCCACTTTAGTCGAAAATTAGTTACATATTTAATCATTTTATTCAGATTTTTTTTCTACGTCGATCTGTTTATGTTTCGTGAAGAATAGAGTACTTATTTGGCCCTTAAGGAAATAGATTTTTTAAAGATTTTAATATGTTCGCAAAGCTGAAGCGTCATACTTTTTGTGTTTTTTTAAACCAATGGCGCTTACACCCTATTATTTCGCGTATGATTTGATGTTTGATCGACAAAAAATGAATTGCGGGTGATTTTCACTTAAGCGACATCTAATTAGTTAAGGTACTATGTACCTTTTTCAAAGAAGGATTTTTAGAAGACATTACCTATATTTAATGAATATGTTTTTATTTTTATGGCGTTGCTTCTCATTAACAATGAGTTATAATTTCTTTGTGAAAAAAAACTGATCATCCTCTTTCTAAAGTTACTAAAGTGGCGTTTAAGCTATTTTGCTAAAGTAAAAAAAGTAAAACAAACTTACAAAACATACTGTGAAATTGAACCCTTTGTACGAAAAATTATACTTTTTGTTTACACATTTCAATACGGAAAGGGGCTTTCTAGTTACATACAATTCGTGCTTTCAATATTCCCTTTTTGTTTTGTAGTTGATATCGCGATGTGAAATTTGTTAGAATTTTATTTTAAGCTAACTAAACACATTGAAATTCATCGAGAGTGCTGTCAAATCTAAGTGATTGACGTCCAGATCACGTCCAGATATACCAAAATCCATCCACCAATGGGCAAGCATGGTGGCTTGCCCATTGGTGGATGGATTTGGATTTTGGTACCGGGTTTGGTCCATTCTATAAAGTCATTAGTATCAGAAGTCCTATATATCAACCACAGAATAAAGGTTTTGCGGTCGTTAGGGCTCGCAGGTAGTGGGTTCGGAAATAAAAGATTGTCTCAGTAGAAAAAAATACTTATATTTCCCAAATACAGTTATGTTGCCGTCGCGTCTCAGCAAAGGGGAAAATGATGGGGGGTCACTGACCTGAGAGCATTCGTCTCCAGATAGGTCGAAGTTCCAGCTCCTTCGTAAGTTCAAGCGACAGCGAGGAACGTCGGTATGTACAGCCGACAAATGTCCGTTAGTTCAAAGTGGTGCAGCTGTTTCCCGGCTGAAAATCCTTCGGCAGCCTCTGAGAACAGGAGTCGGAGTCTTCCATTGCGCTAAGGTAGGCTTAGCACCCAAGCGGGACTTAATGTAGAATTCTCACCACACTATCACTCTCAACGTATTGGAATAAGTAAATACGGACACGGGTGTCCTCAAAGATTGCTTGACTGTGACTAAAAGCTTCAGACGCGGACCGGCTGTTCAACGGTATTTTTTATATATCCTAAGCCCGTCTCCTACTACGCAATCAATCAACGTGGGGTTCCGTAGTCCTGACAAGGAACCCTCAACAGTTTCATCATGTTCGTCTGTATGTCCGTCCCCGGTTTCGCTTGGAGACTGTGAGCACTAGAGACCTATGCAGCATTTTGTGGAGATATTTATACATATTTATAACCTGGCATGTTTTTTTAATTATTTACTCCATCGTCCTTCCTTTTAAATGATTTAGGAGTCTCTAAGACTATTTTTCGAGTTAGGAATTCGTTTTCGAAATAATGAACTTTAAAGTGCAAATTTTTGTATGAGGAGGGCTCCCCCCCCCCTAAAAGCTAAACTGTACATTTGATAAACCTGGAAATAATCATGAACTTTTAAGGGAAACTATAAAGGTAAAACATTAATAGTAACATAGATGAGTGTAAAACCTTGCATTGAAAAACAAAATCTAAAAAAACTATGAAAAAACCGCAATAAAATATTATTAGTACCACAAAATTTCCGCAAAAACCAACGGCAATGGCTTCTGAATCGTGCTATCGTTACGTTATAAAGAGAATATAAGCACTTGGAAAGATACTACGGAACCCTACACTGCGCGTGGCACGACACGCACTTAACCGTTTTTTCATATTTTTTTTGAAATCAGAAATCAATATATCTTTATTCAAATTGGATGTATGTACTATATATAAGATGATTGAACACTTTTGAATCGTCCAAACATTTTTTTCCCTACCACTCGTTATTGGACATATTTTTTAGCTGCGGAGAAAAACGAGCGAAAAAACTCCACAACATTAAAAGAATAATGTAACAACATTTTTGCTTTATCACATTTAATAGTGGTTTTTAATTTACACATCTGATATATAGATAAACTATTCAGGATTGATATAAGACATAAATAAACACCTAGCGCAGTTAAAAACGGGTGTGCAGTAAAATACAAATAATAAGAGGAAAATCGTCCGGATTTTTTTTTTATTATCCGGCCGCGAAAAACAAAGTGGAGGGTTACACAGACGAAGAGATATGCCAGCATCGGTCTCCTTCAGTTAAACCAACGGTATTTCAAAACTACTGAAGAAAATCAGCTGCAACATTTTCAGCTCGCCGCTGAAGCTTATTTTTGCTATTGCTGGCATTTCGCAACCGTTCATATTAGCTGTTGTTACATATCACAAATGTATCTCTATAAAAATAATAAACAGGCTCGACAATCTTATTACGCGTGTAATAGGGATGATATCACTATTGATTTGAAATGCTGCACGACGTCACGTCTTGGTACAATTTTTACTAAGAACAGTCACGTCACGAACCCTCAATCCTAATCTTTGACGCAGTTTATCTTTATAATTTTTTGGTTGGTTTCAATGAAATCAAAGCAAAAAAAAATATTTAAATTGTTTACTTTATTCTGTCATCATCCTTTATTAATTACTGTAGTTGATATGATATTGATGATTACTAGTAACCAGGTTGAGAATTCCCATTCGCTCTCAATATAATCCGATCGCATTGTATATAATGTCGGATTGTCAGCCGATCTTGCACGCTCATACATCACAATCAGACGCCGCAATATAGTAACGCGCCGATTGCGTACTAATTGTCGGCAATCTATTTGCAGGTAACCTAGCTGTATGTGTAGGTATAATATCATGACTTTGATGTATGTGAGTGTAAACAGGAATTCACTCAAGACTGATTCATATGGTAAAGTAATTATGATTATTATTGATTAGCGGCTGCCCGCAACTTTGTCTGCGTTATCTTTTCGTTTTTTAGGATCCCTCAGGAACCCAACCCTTTTGTGGGATAGAAAGTATCTCAAGTATCGATCAAGACAATAAAATATATGTGTGCCACGACGATTTGGGAGCGACCAAAAGTCATGGCCGTTTGTTGAAATTTTGTTTTTGCTGCCCTAGACGTTCAGGTATAGTGGGAGTACCTAACTACGTGCAAGGTTGCTCCCCATATGTTATTCAGTCCGCGCTCGAGTAAATCCAAAAATCCCCGCTTGGGCTCCCCTACTAAAAGGCTTGAGAGGTCGCTGTTGGCTCTTACTTTATTGGAACAAAGGTATTTCGAGATCATATATTGGAAATCATGTTTCCTTCTACCTTGTGGAATTATCGTAAGGGCATAATGGTTGCTTTCCAATTACAGCATTATAGCGCATTATGCGGCATAATGCTTAACGTTGAGTGTTCCAACTACAGCAACGCTTCGCACAATTGAGCACTCTCAAAAGTGATGCTTTCGTGTGATGCGTGCAATCGTACCAACTTAGAGACAGAAAATTAAGAAGTGTTTTTTCTTTAAGTTGACATTGATCAAAATGTTTTATTTATATGTTATCGTTAGTAATAGTATTTATTGTTGAAAAATTATTAAAGCTTTCGTTCCATTAAATAGTTTTTTTTAAAATAATCAAAGTTCATTCAAACTGTTAAAAAATAAATATAAGTATGGATGAAGGTACAAACATTGACTTTTTTTTTCAACACTGAACTTAGCGCACTCTGCTGGTGCATTTGAAAACTAATTCACGTTCCAATTAAGCATCAGCATAATTCGGCATTGTGCGGCACTGAGTCGCATTATGCTCTGTAATTGGAAAGCAACCAATATCTCTTTTCCTCACTCTGTCAATCTTTAAATACTTAGTCTATGTCTAGAAGTCAAATTTATTTTTGACCCACTCACAAAAGTTCGTATACCAATTACAATACAACAGTTCGTATAACAGTACAATTGTTATGAAAGAAGTTTGAAAGTGACAATGCTACTCTTTTCTAATGCCAGTTTTAATTAAATACTCTTTGTTAACAATGACAACCATCAGAGTAGAATGAATTGCAGAAGTTATAAACATTAATTTAGTTTTGTAAATTTAAGTAGAAATGTTAATCAAAAAGGCAAGTTGGTGAGATGATACAAGAAATTTTGCTCTTGGCAATTATCCCTTGTTACTTGAGCGCGAATTGTAAGTTTCTTTTAATTACATTTGTAGTGAAATTTTGACCTCGAATAGTATATGAGGGAGAGTGGATTATCCAATGTAGCTATACATAGATAAAGATTCAGATGCTTTACAATATTATTTGCAGTTGTTTGATTTTATAGTAAAAAAGAATTAAAAGGTATAAGTAATCAAAAATATGATTCCCACTTAACTGGGGGATCTATAATGCCGAGACTTGTTTTTTTTTATACGAGGCGCAACAATATAATTATTTTGCAGCGTGACTGTTTATTATGCAGACACATAATAAGACAAACTGCTACCTGCTTATGTTTCAATTTCTGACCAATATCATGATTGTATACAGAACAATCAAATAGTGCAGCCTGATTTTTATTATTGCTAACAAAATTTTTGTCTAATTAACTATAGGTTTTTTATATTGCTAATCAAATTTCAAAATTGTACTATAATTAATTACTTCTGCTGGAGAAGCCTCCTTTTTATCACCACAGTGAATAATCTACCGTTTGGTGACGTTTTGTTTCTGCTAGTTATGTTTGCCGAGTTCCACGGGATAGGAGATATTATGATCATGTTAAAAGTGTGGCAAACAAGCGTATAGTCTTCCTGATGGTAAGCGGCCACCATAGCCTATAGACGCTTGCGATACCAATAAAATATAACCTACCCTGATCCAATCTCCTACCCCGTGGAGCCCTGGAACCTTACTCGCCGACAGAAATACAAAACCACCAAAAGGTAGTGTTTTTTACTGTGTTATCTTCGGTAAATTGGAGTTTACTTCCCCAGATGGGCGCTTCAATTCGAGCAGGCAATCCGCTATGCACTGCCTTGGCAGGCATCCATGATCAACCTGATTAGGTTGATCATGGATTTGATTGGATTGCATTGGATTTGAACTCTTAAGTACTTCGCGCACTATACGGCCACGACCACTACCAGTGTACTTTTTTTATATGCAAAATAGGCAATGCGTTTGACCACAATCTCACCTGGTGGAAAGCGATGATGAGGCCTAGGATGGAACACGCCTGCCTAGAAGATGCCTGTTCACTCTGGCCTTGAAGATGTCCAGATTATATTGGTCCGGGAAAACAGACCTCGGCAAGGAGTTCCACTCCGTAGCCGATCGCATAATGAAGGCCGAAGCAAATCGCTTCGTGCGAATGGGAGGAACGTCGACAACATAAGGGTGGAAGCCCTCGCCGCGCCTGGTCGTCTGGTGGTGGGAAGGGGAAGGGGGGATCAAATTATGTAATAAATCTCTGAAATGTAACCGATAAAACACCGAGAGGCAAGCTACACGTCTTCGGTGGTCAAGGCTCTGGAGAATCTCTCAAGTCAAGGCTCTCAGTTTTGCGGTGAATGCAGCTAGGCCGCGAGCAGCCATTCTGAATGTCAAGCGGACAGTTTGTGAGTGAACCCGCATCGTATCGTTCCGAAACTCAATACGATGCAGTCTTTTTCTACAACAAATTTTGAAACACAGTTACGAAATAATTTAAGTAAGTTTACGAATTAAAGAAACGACCTGACCAGACGGGCCGCAAGCTTTGCCGCAGCTCAGCTGTAGCTTCTGCGGCCATGACCACAACTGGCCGTGGTCGTAGCCGTCTCGTGCGCGAGATTGGTTCTTAGAAAAACTCTTAAAGTGTTGTGTTCATCTAATAGAGATACGACTAACAAGTTAGACTTGCCTGGTAAAACACGTGTGTATGTAGCATTTTTAGTCAGTAATTTAATAAAACTGAAATATAACCAGGTTTTAATTTTTATTTACGACATTTGCAGATTACGATGATGAGGAAACGTCAAAGAGAAAATCTTTTCCCAAAATGGAGGAGGTAGAATTTGAACCCGTCAACCCTCTTCCCAGAGATAAAGACAAGATGGCGACGGCAATGAAAAATTTAAATTGCGAAGAGTTCTCTCGGTACACCCTCAACTGTACCCTAGAGGCTGCATTAGAATATAATTCTAGCAGGAAGGCGCCACCGATGCCAGCAAAAATTAACGACTGGTGCAAGTAAGTAATCTCAAAGAATATTTTTACAAGAAAGCTCAGAAGAGGAGCGGAATCATAGAAGTTATGCTTTGAAGTTTGAGTGTAACCTCCCAGAGACATTGAATAACGAAAAGACTTCCAGACAAAGTAAACGGCCTGCGCTGCGTCAAGCGTTACGCATGCTGTTCATAGTTGTTATGAACCATAACAACAAATATTTGCCCCAGTTGTGGTCTATAAAATTAAGATAATAGGGAAGATGCAATATTTTTATTTTTGTTTTCACTTTAAAGAATTCCATGTAGGATAACAGGTATATTAAAAAATTAAAACATTGTAATTTATCGGAATAAATGCGGTTTTAAATTTATAGTTTAAATTTTCGCGCGAAAACAGAACTATGGTTCCGATAACGTCACTCCTGTCTGTCACTGGTCGTACTTGTTCGTCGCAGGCTTTCATACTTTTGCATATTTTTTAGACTTTCGATATATTTTTTTGTAAAATAATAAAATGGCCTATCCATCAATATCAGGTGATCATAACAACACCACTAATATTCCGAAAAAAAGCCGTGTTAACTCATGTTTTGTGCCAATTTGTCCATCTACTTCAACAAAGTTTCCAAATACATTGTTTTTGACTGGACCTTCTGACCCAAAACTGAGAAAAAAGTGGTTTCAAGCTGCGAAGAGAAATGACAATTATTCTCCAAAGACCATTATTCGATGCTGTAAAGATCACTTTGACGTAAGTTGGCGAATATACTTGTTATAATTATGCTTAATTAATCTGCTTGTACGTAAAAACGCGTTAGTAACCTTCCTAATACATACAAAACCTGTCCATATTTTTAATTTTACAGTTGAAGAATGACGTCGAAAATTGGATAAAATTTAAAATGTGTGGCACAATCTTCACATTGGCAGGACTGAACCAAACTTTGCGTTTCATTTAAAATAACTTTAACACGATAACCTTCTATACGTATTTTATGCTCCAGAGTAACTCGACTTTATACTGTACATAATTCTCCATCTCTTTTAATTTGGACATAGCCGATTGCGTTATCGACGTAAGATTCTCTTGTTGAGCTAAAATAACTGCTATGTGTAGAAACCGCCGAATAAAATATAAAGTTTAACAACTATGATTTAAACATACCTACCGTAGTAATTTAGTGCCTTTCATTTCTACACTTTGGACAAAAAAAGTTTCAACCATGTCAACACTAACTCTTGGTAAATTCCTGGAATCTGCTTTGATAAACCCAACTTCCATTTTTATTAAAAAAAAACGCAATTAATATTTCCATAAAATAATATTCACTTTTACAACCATAACCTCAAATAAGTTGTCATAACACTATCAGGAGTGACGTCACTAAACGCTGATGGTATTTTACCTTTTGTTACAAGTCATTTTTAATTCGTAATTTTTATTAAAAAACAACATTATGTAAAATAAAAACGTTGCAATGTTTTATTTTATATTTATTTAACATTTTAATCATAAAATTTTCATAAATATTATATTTGCATCTTCCCTACTGTACTTTAGTTCTTTTTCTGAGCAAGAAACACAACCACACCCTTAAGTTTTATTTCGGATTTCTGTCACACCCTGATTATGTTACGACCATCTTTAAAAAGCACTTACGTTGATAAAAAATATTATTGGTCTACATTATGTCGTATGCATGGTGATAAAAACATCGATGATGGAGAAAATGTCACCAAAACTGCAATCATCATTGCATTTCCTATTATTTTCGAATAGAAACTTAAGAATTAAGAGAGGTTAAAAACTGCATTTCATGATTGTGTAGATGCAATGCTTAATTTTGTCATATGTCTTTTACGAGCGTGTTACTCTAACTTAATCAAATTGTGCTTAGTTATTTTAAAAAATATGAATAGGATGATGCAGGCCAGGTACCTGTAGTTATTTGAAGGCTTATAAGTGGAAAATAAAAGTAAAAGTGGAAAACAAAATAAGTCCTTCATCCACGAAAGTTATTACTTCGAACCACCGATGCTTGTTAATAATGTCCAATAATTTTCAATAACATTAAAAATTTCATGCAACATGCTTAAGATGAACAAAACAAAAAAGTGAAGATATAATAAAAGTTTCTCTTTAAAAAATCACAGTCGTATCTCTTAACTCCAGGGCCATAAGGCACCTCACCAACTGCGCCATCGACTGGAACTCCGAGTGCAGAGATGTAACAGAGAGCCACTTCAACGAGGAGAGCATCAAGGGCCATATGCATGTCGTCGACAATGTTTGTGACGACGAGTGGTTTTTGTCGCGTGAGTTTTATGCCGAGCGATTGTGAACGCTAACGGTTGCCTGGTAAAGTCGGGTTTACTTTAGCCATTAGTCCTAATGAATATTACTTCAAACAGTTGTTTTAATGTTAGGACTTAGGGTGTACCAATCAACGTTGAGCTTTGCAGTGCTCATGTTAGAAACAAAATAGAACTATCAAAACAGAACACCGTCCGTATTGTTTTCGTACTAGAACGATCAATGCTGCGTTGTGCTGTACCATGCTGTGTTTCGATAACAAAAGAATTTAATAACTCGTGACTTCATGATGCATTAAAATAATTTGACGTTTCTGCTGAAAGCTGCAAGAGGAGCCAGTTGTCTAAATAGAGCTAGTACGGCACACCGCAGCATACATATTGAGCACTTAAGGTGCTTGGTAACGACCAGTTTTCCGACGGGTCTAGGCACGGTTTCGTCCCAAGCCGGTGCCGTCTAAGCTTGTTCACGAGCAAGTTTTTTTTGTTTTTTTTTTATTTATTTATACAAATACAAACCATACTCATGCATATTTCAAAGACCATATACGAAAACCTGTTAAGGGTTATGTGTGTATGAGAGCCACTCCTTTACCACTTTATAGACTTTCAAGTTGACTATTTTCTAAAGAATATCTTTAAAATTTATATTTAGATTTATTAATTACAGTATCCGGTACATTTCCACTCGATTACTAGGCAATTCATTGAGATAGAGAGGTATTAAATAACAAAGCTTTCTATTTCCGTGGGCATTATTACATTTCGGCAACAAATACTTTCTACGATCCAACACATTTGGACCCCCAACCGTCGCTAGCGCCGGTGTCCTTAACAAACGTCATCCGTGGACTGCTGGGCTTTCTGGAGGACCTGGTATAGCAGGACTGATACCAAACCCCACGCAAAATAGGCACTGAGTGTCGAGTTGCGGAACCAGCCCGCCGTTCTACTAAAGACTAAACTTTCATCGTGTCCCATTGTTAATTCGTGACAGGACTCGGTTGAAAACCGTGTCTGGACCCGGGCAGAAACTAGGTAGAAAACGTTTCGTTGACAAGCGCAATTAGTTTGCAGCTTCTGTAAACAGTGTGGTAGTGCCGGTCGCGTGACGTCAAACTCGATGGCTAGGTGATTTTTCTCGCACATATCAACACACAACGCAATAAATTACCACAAAGTAAATTCTTTTAAGCCTTTACTCAATCTTTGTTAATCTTAGATTCAACTAGATAAAAAACTTGATCACGAATCGCCATGTTTACATTTGCCCGTAAGCTTTTATTTAGAAAAATGCGCAAATTTTTCCCTTTTTATCATATCGTCAAAATTTTAAATTCATCTCCCAACGTCCAGAACTGTAATGTAATCGGGTATACCTTCAAAACAACCTTGTCACTTAGAAACTCACCTCTAATATAAACTTACTGACCTATAAAACATTAAAATAATTTACAAGTTTCACCGACATTTCGCTGGGCCTATTACGGTTGAACTTTGTTAAACCGTTTTTCTAGAATTATCGAGATGAGAGCGGAAATTTCGCTGAGAGCATCTCCGGTAATTGGGCGCACTTTTCATAATGAGATGTGTTTGGAAGTTTTGAACTATGGTCCTGCATGCCACCATAAAGAACGGACTCAGCTGTTTTCTCCCTGTTTATGTGTGTAAGAGGAAATGCCTAAGAATAGGTAGGTACAGTTTCTAATGTTGCCCTTTAAGTAAGATCTGTAATGCCCGAGTGGGGTACCAACCTTCTTGATTATTTATTTTCAGATTCAACGACTGGCAGTGAATAAATTTGTAAATTAATTAAAATGTTTATTATTACATAGAATGTAATTGCTTTACCTATATTCGTGAGATGGCATTCTAGAAATAGGCGAACTTATCAAATTAATAAATCTCGTGTCACAATGTTTGTTATCCAACTCGCCTGATACGGCTTTGATTTTTATAAAAAAATAATGTTTATTTTATAACCCCTTATGACTTTAAAAAATGACTAATCTATGAAAATAAACTCGTAATTTAGGCATTCGTGAGATTAGAATTCTAGCCTTTTCTAATTATTATTAAAGCAAGAATTGTTATGGACTTAATGTCAGATGAGGAAGAATAAAATATACTGCGCATTATTAAAAAAAAACTGATGATGATCTCTCATGAATATTTAACTTCAACCGTTGTTTGAAAAAGTTAAAATTTAATTCGAATTAGTGTTTCAAGTCGTTTGCATTTTTTATCTTTCCACCGTTTATTTTAACGGTAACTTCTAAAGCCCAAAGACTTGTGTAATTGGTTGGACAATTGGCGCTTGTTTTTTCGCTCTAAACGTGGATTGAGGTAGAAAATCCCAAGTTTGATTTGACATGTTTTCATCAGAAGAATTTTGCTGTTTTCCTCGGAATAAAATGAAAACCATGTTTCAAGTTTTGTTTGAGCATACGACTGCTAGTCTGTATTTAAATATTTTTTTCTCAAGAAGAACAACTTTTCTGTCAACTTAGAGACCTTATAGTGAATACACTTACTTCATAATTCGTTTAGAGCGAGACAACAGGATCTCAATGCACAGTCATGAACTCGTTCGATTTGCAATCGTGGTAGTGACATTGATGACATTTTAAAATGGATGCTGACTAACTTCTTTTTCTTTGTCTAACAGGCAGATTATCAAAAAGCATAGGAGTCGTTTTTTTTTTTATTACACAATGAAAACATTACAGAGATATTATTAATTTGAAATGACGCCTTGTCTTGGTACAATAATGAAGTACTTAGAAGTTACGTCACAAGCCCCCACTCTTAGTCTGACGTGCTTTATCTTTGTAATTTATTTCTTGATGGACAAAAGAAAATAAGTGTCCATTATTTTTTGATAATTTCACTAACAGACTAAATAGAATTTCTTTTAATTTACTCCGTCGGTTATCGCTATTAATGCAATGCCTGGTTTTAGGATGGGTGACCAAATTTATATTATCTTGACCTCTTCCGTGCTTTGGAAGGTAGGTTAATCCCTTGTTCCCAGTTGCATCTAGAGTCGTTGGCGTCCACCAATCATGGGGTCCGCAGGATGTGCCTGAGCCAGCCTGGTGGGCCAGGGTCTTTGCCACTGCAATGGAGAAGTTAATAGGTTGATGGTGATAATGAAGGCAAGACCTTCTCAAACCCTAACTATGCCTTGTTAAAATTTTGTTTAATTTGTGATCGCCACTTTAGGAGTAATCTACTGAAGCGGCCTTAATTGTTCGTCTGTTCAATTAATCAAAGGACAGTATTATCATTACCAACATTTAAATAACTTTCCCCCTTTTCAAGTTCAACTAACGGTAATAATTTATTTTTCACCGAATTTCTGGGTAAAAATCTTACTTCCCTTTCGAGAGGTAACATTGAATTTCACCGTGAACGGTTCACGGTCGCGAAGCGAAGTCGAATTAAGAATTTATTCTGACATTTCGTTTTCTTGATTGTGACTCGAACTCCGTCTTTGTAGCTTCGAGTTAGAGGATTTCTAATCTTGTTTGCCCCTCAATGTCCGTTCGATTAACTTAGTGCCTGGCGTCGGTCGCGTGGGCTGATTGGCAGCTCTTTGAATTTTATGTCCAACCCACCTATTCTGAAGTAAGTACCTCTATTCATGTATTGGGAGCAGCTTTGCCCCATTTGTTGATTCAATGCTTTTGAATCACTAACTAAAAGTAAGTATAGACTAGAGAGCCCTTGAGCGTTTCCATAGAAAAGTTACATTGCATGGGCAACTTTTCTACCACCCGTTCGTTTCGAGTTGGCCTTCGATGACCGTTACAAAATTTGTTACAGGCCAATCACAGGCCCATCAACTGGTGATGGCGACCAATGGGGTCGACTAGTAGGGTCTGTCTAGAAGCGCGGTGCGATGTTAAGCTCAGAGCATCAATCACTCTACCCTGTAACATTTATTTTGATTCCCGTGCACTTCAGTCTGTGTATGTTTTTGCGCGATGTAATGTCACATTGACTACCTTATTAATTTTTAAAATCAGGTTAGTAAAGGCCTCGTAACAACGCGACAAGGATTCAACTCACGAAAGTATGGTTAATACTTCAGTGTATACTCACCTTAAAAAAATCTTATTTCACCAGTGTTGGAGAGTTATTTAACCTTTAATACGGAGGATTTAACACGGTCAATAACCACGTTGATTTTGTGAATTGTCAGTAAAAGGCCGTTATTTTACCCGAACTAAATTCATATGGGCGATTACTTAATATTATTTAACACAACTGGTTAGGGCATCAGGTGAGGAAGTCACATATAGCACGGCGCAGCATCCTCATTTTAATCTAATGACCGCACTTAACTTGGCTATTCGTGTTTGCTATTTGTAAACTTGTCATCACTCTGAACTTCTTCTCTACAAGGGCTGAAAAGGACGGACTGATATCATGTTTACAAATAACAATCACGAATTGCCAAGTCTAGTGCTGCCATAAGAGAAGCGAGTAGGCTTAATAGAGCATAGCACAAAACAACATGAAATCATATTTGATCACTATGAAATTACACAATCCATTCTATCCCATAATCGGGTATGATTCTGTCAGCAGTAGGGGAACTATTGGATGATGATGATGATGATGATTACAAAAACTTGTCAGCAACACATAATTATGATTTTTCGCTTGAACTGGAGCGCTCGTCTGGGGAAGTAACCTCCGCATTACAGACTATCAAGGTAAATAACCACACCTTTATGTTGTGTTGTGTTTCTGTAAGTAAGGTTCCAGGGCTCTACGGGGTAGGGGATTGGGTCAGGGTAGTCAACTATGGTGGCCGCTTACCATTAGTCAGGCCATACGCTTGTTTGGCAGCCATTTAACAAAAAAAATTCTTCATCTTTGTATGTCACAGGTTACGACGATCTTCCCATATGTATAGAGGCGATATCTGACGTATGGGAGGCATGCTACTCCACTTTCAAACTCCTGGTCGACGAGCAAAAGAACAAATCACGCGAGTGGACGCATTACGAAACACATTTCTATATGTGCTGGTGAGAGAATGCCGTGTAACCGCGAAGCATTTATATACGAGCGGCTCGCGGTCGACGGATCGACGGGAGCAGACGCCACATCGACGGCTGATCGGCTGCCGTCGGCGGGTTAACGACTGACGGCTTCTCAGCGGCAGTCGTCGCTACGTTGATGGCAGTGGTCGACGGCTGTAGGCACGATACTGTTGGCTGTGAGCCGCTCATATGCCTATATATATGAAGCCTAAAATATATGTCTAGATTATTTCATAACTCACATACAATACATAAAAACTGATTGAATACTGTGGAATGTGAGGAGTTCGATGGCTCAGATGGAAGTTAAGCAGCTTTCGCAAAGGTCGGTCGTTAGATGGGTGACCAAAAAATTATTATATCGAGCTTATCCGTGCTTTGGAAGGCACGTTAAGCCGTTGGTCTCGGCTGAATCTGCAGTCGTTAATACCCACCAATCCCTCGAGTAACCCTTCACGTAAATGAACTTCGAATTCTTAATTTACATTCCATTATGTTTTACCCAGTGCCAGAGCAGCCTTCCGTAGGTGTACACTGGATTCTTTATTCAGCACTGACAAATGTAGTCAAGAGCAAGCTGCCACGCTGCAAAAGTTCTCCATAATCGTTTCTGAAGGCGACGTTTATCAGGTACCTAACGTAATAATTAATAATAAAGTCCATTACTGTTTTTCCTAATCCAGCGTAGGAATGAAATTCGTATATAACTTAAGAAATATTGATTGTTCTAAGACCAGTGAACGCACTTAAACTATTTGGGCTTTTATTGAATATATATCCTGGCTGTTTTGTCATGATCAACTAATGTTGAAAACGCCTCTACTTCGGAACTAATTTGGACACGATTTCCTGAAATTAAGACCACTGCGCGTCGTACTAATTGTTGAATAGGATTATGCAAATGTCGCTAGTTATAGGTGTCACGGAAGGGCGTAACTATAGCGACATAAATACTTTTTTAAATCATTTTGCCATTTTTTGCGGGGGAAATAAAATGCAGTTTAACGTACAAGCACAAGAACATCGGGAGTATTTTTATGCCCAATCGACAGACGGGAAGCCTGTGTGTGTATGCCTACTCCCCTCCTGGCCGCGTTAGCCGTGTTTCTCTATGTTGTTAGTTCCCACGAATTATTTTAGCGTCTTTAAATCAAATATCATCGCGCCACATCAAAATAATTATGAATTCGCGCAATTCCCACATATAATTTTATTCATTGTGCAATGTTTGTATACTATTCAATTATCAGTCAGTCATGGTGACAAACAGATTAGATTCCTCACATTTTATTCATTAGCCTTCATTCAATTTATTCATTCAATTTGTCTAATTTGTGTTATTGTCAGAAAAAGAAGTGTCAAAAACGTTGTGATTTTAATTTTACATGAGAAATCTGAGATTTGTTTCTATCATTATTTGGAAAGGACTTGTAATAAGGATTGTTAAAAGCATGTTGAAGTAGAGAAATCTCAAATCTACGATAGAAGCTCCTTAACGACACAGTAGGTACTAAAATGTTCCGAGTGTTAAAACTTTCAGAGTTGTTTATACTTACTGAGTTGCTCTCCAGCGAGAACAATAAATCCACGAGAGCTGTAAGCATTTAGTAAAAATATGAGTTAACTAAGTGAACTTTCTGACATTGGCGAAATAATCTACTAAATAATATGTTGCGACAAAATGAGTTAGAATTGGCTTTTTGTTTTCGCTATCATCGTTCCTTGTAAAAAGTTGCCATTAATGAAAAAATAATTACTCTTATTTGGCTCGGAATATCATGAATCTGCGTGAAAAAAATGACATTAAGTATAATAGTACAATTTAAAATAGCATTTTCAAGTCAAGCCGAGAGCAGAGAAAATTTGTGGATTCCAGTAGGATGTCGTTATTTTTCCTCTAACAATTTTATGGATTGGACTTGTTCTACTTTATCTCTGGTGAAGACAAAACCGGAGCAGCGACGCCGACCTTTTCTGGTCCCAAATACAGAGGGTTTACAGGAATGACGGGCGCCAGGTGGCAGCACTGACAAGAAAGGTGTATTCTTTAAATCACGTATTTCGTCATAGTCTATGGATCAATTAAAATGCTCGTTAGATTAATTCGTGGCAAAAATTTATACAAAAGACCTCTTGTCACAGTGGTTCCAACTATGTGACGTAATTTTTTCTAAATACCCTCAATAAAGATGGGCTGCAGTCACTAATGCAGGCTTCGCATTATTGAAACCTTTTTTCAGCTACACTCTTCTGCTTAGTCCACCAATGTAAATCTAAAAGAGTATTTACAGAAAAATTGGGATTTAAAAGAGCTTTTTACAGAATACACCTAATTAAAATAAGATTTAGCATTAAGATACCTAACCTTAGTACCCTTAGATTAAATTAACATTCTATCGCATCATCGTCAATCAATTGAGAGTAATTTATCGTAAATCTCCTAGCTTCTTTAAAATAACGGCATTAAAATCTTTTTTCTAGAAAAACAATATTCTAGGTCTTAATCCAATCTTAGGCGATGTTACAGCTTTCCCGGTGCTTCAGCACTATTTTCAATCTCATTTGAAGTTTGTATTCTTGCTTTCACTTCGGAGATCTTTATGTCAACTCTTATTTTCAGGATTGTGAGGGTCTTTTTTCATACCTTGACTTCAAAGGCTCTAACGTTAACTCCTATTTCCAGGATTGTGAATCTAATATGATGTACGCAAACTGTCCGGGCGGTGATCCGCGGCCGTCGACGCGCCAGCTCAACAAACTAATGGCACCGGACAATAAATCTGACGTACCCACATCAAAATCTAGCACTATCGTTCTGACTTTTGTATTGTATTGTTATTTCTATTTTTGTTGTGTGTAAAGACTGTATTGGTGCTAATATACCTGTTTTTTTTATTTGGTAAAATAAATTGTCATATTTCAATGTCAAGATATAAATATTTTATCCTGAACTCGAATTGCAATTTTTTAGGACCTGGATGATCTTCTAATGCAAGAAAAAACAATTTGGAATTAAGTAAATAATGGCTATTGGATTGGTAATATATATTAATTTTAAGTGACAGATCATAATAAACATGATATCATGAAGATACAATCATGTTTCAATACCACTTCAATAAAAGCTAAACATTAACATGTGTATTGTGATCGGGGAACAATTGGACAGTGGCCCATCCATATCGACTTTATTCCCAAACGTATCATATTTGTGAAACTTATCATGATGAGCAGTCCATAGATTCATGTTATTTCTATTATTGACTGACGTGCATATTTAGAATATTGTTCTTATCTGGGGTAGCCATTTTAATCATAACATAAGTTGTAATCCTATAAGAACCTTAAGGAAAGTGAAACAAAACCTCTTTTAAATAATGGACAGGATTTTCTGCTTTACATGCGAATTTTACTAAATGAAATCCTAATTACCAGAAATACTTTCAAATGCAGAGTGCAACACAAAAGGATTAGCAGGAACGCACCGCCAAATCATACCAAGCCACCTGGGCTTCGAAATGCGTTGTGGTAGTTTACCGTCAAGTGTAAGAGTAAAAATTATTGTAGTAAAAATATTAATTGCTCTTTTTTTGGAAAATCTTTAAAAAATATCGTTATTTACTTTTCTTGACATATTATACAATAGCGCAGACTTGCGACATCAAGTGAGTCTTAAGGACCTACTGAATGCGGAAAATGTAAGACCGTTGTGAATCCCTAGAGAAGACCTATGTCCAGCAGTGGTCGTTTATCGGCTGATGATGAGAAATAAATAAATATTTCCAACACTCACACCGGTTAGCCTAGCCTCAAAGTAAGCACTATAAAGCTTGTGTTATGGGATACTAGGGTAACGGATAGAATACATATACTGTACATATATAAGTATATTTACATAGAAATACATATTAAACATCCATGACTGGAGTACAAATGCTCGTATTCATCACACAAACATCTGCCCCCACCGGGATTCGAACCTGGGACCTCTCGAGTCGGAGACTGTCTATCTATGCTGACGATATAATTAACCATTAAACAGTGGCAATTTAACTAAGAATACAAATTTATGGGGAAATACGAAATGAAGATACTGCAACGCAAAAAAAAAATTCGGCGTTATTAAAAAATAAAATTAAAAACCCAATAAAAATACGGTTTGTGGCATGATGAGACTCCCCGGTTTTCGTTATATATAATCTGGGAGTCCTATAATACTAGGTTTAGTGGTGTAGGCTCTCGTACTATAACTTCAATGTTTAATTAAACTTGATGCTTCCCTTGCTATTTAAAGTGACAACAACAATTAGAATCTAAACTATTTCCAGGTATAAGTAATGATACTCAAAATCGCACACACACACAATATTAAGCGAACCTATATTAAGCATTGAAACAACGTTTGGGAATGATTTTGCCACAAGTGTGTGTCTTATTCAAAGTTCTAAAGAGTCAATTTTCTTGGCTGATAAATTTTACTTCCACCAAGATAACTTTACCCAGAACTAATTAGCCAGCAGTAGCATACCACAACGCGGCTTCCCGCATAAGCTGCCTTTAATTCCATGCAAATAAGAGCGGCCAAACCAGAGCGCCTAGAATTTAGCGGTTATTATGAAATTATGCGAATCCAGCCACCGGAGCTTGTTTTAAATGCAAAATTCTCGACATACTCTAACGAGTTTCCATAAAAATTAAAGCCATGTGTGCCAGCTCTCGTTTGGAGAAGCGACGAAAACCTTTTTGAAGTGTCCATGCTAATATTATTCTATTTCGGTTCCGGCGTCCCTTAGGAGAAGAAAAAATTAAATATTTTAACAGGGCTAACAACACCTAACGTAATAATGTAATCTTTGCCGACTCGTGTATTTTCAATAGCCTTCTTTTGTAATGGCATAATTATTAATATTAGCGATCCGCCCCGGCTTTCTTTACACGGACGATATTATTTTTAACACGATAAAATATGGCTATGGCTAGGTTACTCAGGAAATGATGGAAAATTTTAATAGCGAGGGAATTTTTGAAAACAGTCCAGTAGTTTTTTAATTTATTTGCATACAACTTGTTCTTCTTTATTATATTAGTATGTATGCCAAACAATCAAACATTGTGTCTGTAGATCGATGTGATTGTGAAAGACCAGTTTGGGATTGATGGGAAATAATAAAATAGTACCAAATACTGGTTGGCTCTGGAATGTAGAGTACCACCACCTAAGTAGGTGTTTTTTCAATTGCATGCCGAGTTCAAAACTGCAGAATTCAATAGTGACGTGCATGCATGTGCATGGGAATGGTATCTACCTATATAAGCGATTCGGAATAGAGTTTACTAGCAAACCAGTGAACCAAATGTTCACCAAAAAAAAAGTATTTAATTAATTGAGAAGTTCGGAGATTTTGTGTGGTTTCGTTTGAAATAGAAATCACGTGATTTCTCGAAAACCGGAAGTGCTACGTTACTCACATCCGGTTTGTAGTCTTATCAGACTATTCTCAACTTATAACTTAAACATTCTCTTTATCTATCTCTTACGGTTTGGCCGCTGAAACAGCACCACGGACGGACGGACGGACTTGTCTAATAGATAAGAGATTAATGTTTGTGACATTCGAAAATTGTTTCAAACAACTGTTTATGAGAGAAAAAGCGGCGATGAAACAAAACTGCTTGTACTGACAGTTGATAAATCCAGATCTAAGGCACCTTTGCTACTTTTTTTTTTTTTTTTTTTTTTGTTTCCTCCCAGGCGGGGGAGAGGGTGAGAAATCCTCATGGATACCCTACAGCCGGCTGTAGGGTTATGTCAGACTCCTACTGACTAAAAAACACCCTTTATTCATGCTTATGGCCAGAAGGGCCTTACAAGCTTCATCTGAAGCGATCACCCCCCGAGAGGGGGATGATGCGGCGCTGCGTTAGTTTAAACTAGTGCATAGTTTAAAATAACGCAAAATGCGCTTAGAGGACAAGTGCACTCAGATGTGCACTTGGAACGGGAGGGGACTGAGAGGAATCGAACCTCTCTGTGTCGGGGGGGCGGGGGGGACTCATCGCGGGTGTTGGATCCTCAGCGGCCAAGAGGGCCGCGAGATCGCGCGTGAGTTTATTGTGTGTGACTGTGAGTGCGTGTTTGGGCCTGCGGGGCCTGAATCGAGATGGAGTGTGTGGAGCGTATCCCGACGCCGATCTAATGAGTGTGTTAGAGTGCTCTTCTGCAGCTTTGAAGAACCGTTCCGAGCACTCTGTGAGGTGTGTTTGAATTGTGTCTAGTTGAAGGTCCCTGTGGAGGTCCGCGTTGCGGACGTACCACGGGGCCCCTGTGGCTATGCGGCAGAAGCGATTTTGAAGCACTTGAAGTTTGTTCAAAATCGCTTCGTCCGCGTGTGCGAACACTGGTGACGCGTAAGTGAGGACCGGGCGTATGCAAACTTTGTAAAGCGTTCGCTTGTTACGAAGTGACATTTTGCTGTATTTACCGAGCATCGGGTGGAGGCGGCTCATATAAAAGCGCGCGTTCGCGACTACGCGTGTGATGTGTGCACGGAAGGTGAGTTTTTTGTCTAGTGTGATCCCTAGGTATTTGACTGTGCGGTGCCACGGTATTGCTATGCCTTGCATTCGCAGAGACCGCGCACCGTGTTGTATGGTTTTGGTGCGGCGCTTGGGATCGAAGCAAATGGCCGAACTTTTGTCCGGATTTACGTCGATTCTCCAATCGCGGAACCAATTCCCAAGTGTTGTGATTGCCGGTTGGAGCTTGGCTATGATTTGATTGGTACTGGCTCCCCTAGAGTAGAGGGCCGTGTCGTCCGCGAAGAGAGCGAGCTCGACACCCTTGGTCTGAGGGATGTCATTGGTGTACGCTGTGTATAGCAGGGGGGAGAGAGCGGACCCCTGCGGTACACCGGCTCGTAGTGGGCGGGGCGTTGATAGTGAACCTTCGTATCTATAGCGGAAGGTGCGGTTTGATAGAAAAGAGGCTACTAACCTAACTAGGCGGTCAGGTAACTCTAATTGATATAATTTAAAGATTAATCCGTCGTGCCAAACCTTGTCGAAGGCTTTGGCGACGTCGAAGAAGACTGCAATAGTTTTATATTTATTAAGTTGGAAGCCGCTTAGGGCGTGCTCCACTATGCGATGGATCTGTTGGGGGCAGGAGTGTTTGGCTCTGAAGCCGAATTGGTGGTCAATGATAATAGGATCGGATGGTGATAGGAGGTGCTCTCTTAGTCTGGTCAGTATGGTTTTTTCGAAAAGTTTCGCCATTGCCTTGAGGAGGCTAATAGGGCGATGGCTACTGGGGAGGTGCGCGGGTTTTCCGGGTTTGGGGATGCCTATCACTATTGCTTCTTTCCAGGCGGCTGGGAAGTAGCACAGATCAAAACATGCGTTAAAGAGAATTGCAAGCAAGGTTAGCATTTGGATGGGAAAATGCTTGAGCGCCTTGTTAGAGATGCCGTCGGCGCCCGGGGCCTTGCGTTGCTTAAAGTTTCTAATGGTCTGTCTGAGTTCGTCTGTCGTGACGGGGTCTAGGGGGTTGTCAATGAGTGGAAGGGCGGCCCGCCGGCGGACCTCCTCCTCCACTCCGCGAATATGTTGCGGGTTAGTTTCCTGCGTACTAGGCGTGCATTGCGCCGCTATGCTGTCTGCAAAACACTCAGATTTTTCGTCGTCTTCGAAGGCGACGGTGCCGTCGGGGCGAGTGAGCGGGGGGGTGTGAGTGGTGACGTCGCTACGGAGCGCTTTCGCGATTCTATAGTACGCAAGATGGGATGGGGTAATGTCCGCCATGAGTTCCTCCCAACGGGAGTGTCTCAGAGCGGCTAAATGGGACCTAACTTGTCGCTGAAGGCGATTAGCTGTAGCCCTATACTCGGGGGTGGGGTATAATTTGGCTCTCCGGAGAGCGGCGTTTTTGGCTTGGATTAGGTTCCGGATGGCCAGCGGGAGCTTGGGCTTTGGCAGCTCAACCTCCCGCGAGTTCTCCTTCGCCTTCTCGGTCACCAGTAAAGTTAAAGACTCTATAGTTTCGTCAATCTTGTCGGTGCTGTCGAGACTGTCCGGTGAGTTAGGGAACGGGGACTCGGGGGAGTCTAAAGCGGTCTCGAGAGCGGAGCGGTATCCGTCCCAGTTGGTGAATAGCCTCTTAGGGGGCGCGGGGGCGTCTAGTGGGTCTTGGGGACCTAGAACTAGAGACACCGGTCTGTGATCTGACCCCAGGTCGTCGAGCGTTTCGATCGAGCTGAGGCGAAGCGACACGTTTTTAAGGATCGCGAAGTCCAGGACGTCGGGTCGGTTTTGTACATTGTCTGGGTAGTGGGTGGGCGCGTAGGGACATATGACATCATAGCCAAGCTCCTCGGTTATGTGTAGTAATCTGCGGCCAGAGGTGGTGGTGGTCTCGCATGTCCAGTCGGTGTGTTTGGAGTTAAAGTCACCGAACATTATGACTGATGTACCTAATGAAGTGAGTGTTTCGAAGTCTGCGCGGTGAGGGTGTGTACCTGATCTAATGTAGACTGAGGCGATGATTAAGGACTGGTGTCCTGTCATCGCCAGCCTACAGATGGTGGCTTCCATGTTTGTGAGCGCGGGAGTGGGTATAGGTGTGCAGTGTAGGTTGCGTCTATAGTAAATTGCGGTGCCGCCGCGCGCGTTGGCACCGTCGTTCCGGATTAATTTATACTTAGGGATCGACAGCCCCTTCATTTGAGTTGGTTTGAGCCAAGTCTCCTGAAGGAGCAGAAAGTCGGGTTCCCTATCTTGCAAAAATAATTTAATTTCGTTGAGGTTGGATTTTAAGCTGCGCGTATTAAATGACACAAGCGAAGCGCCTTTCGGCTTGGTACGCCCGGGGTTTAGTTGTGTGATTGTTATGTTAGTGTTTTGCGCGGTCATAATTTAAACAACAGTGGTGTTTGTTTGAGTTATCACCGCGTGTTTTGTGTATAGTGTTTTTGTTTGTGTTCGGAGTCTGGTTATTTTCCAGTGTTATAATGATTGAAAATTTAATCGAACGCGGCAACGAGTTCGGGGTGTTCGGCTATAGCTATAGCCTTTTCAAGAGGTGTCTTTGCTAGCCGGAGCTTCGCGGCGAGAGTGTGGATCTCGGCGATATTCACCCTCTTGAGCGAGGAGCGAATAAGCGCCATGTCCTCGGCCAGAGAGACGTCTTGGGCTGGCTTAGCTTGTGTTGTTGGTGTGGTGTGTTGTGGTGGGAGTGGTTTTGGGCGGGCCCTGGCTGGTCCCCAGGCAGTCGGGGGCGCCGGGCTGCGAGGGGCGGCCGCCTTGGGTAGCCCCGGGAAGTTTGTGGTGGTGTTATTAGGTGGTGGTGGGTGAGATTTTGTCGCCGTGGTTGGCTTTGTGTGTGTGTGAGTGTGAGTGTTGGGCCTGGGGCGTGGGGCCCGCGGGCAACCCCTATAATTGGCCGGGTGGCCTTCTTGGCCACAGAGCACGCATGCGGGTGCCCCGGGTGCGTCACGAGTGCGGGTGCACTCCTTAGTGAGGTGGGGTACGAGGCACTTGACGCACCTCGGGGCCGCCGAGCAGTTGGCTGCTGCGTGGCCATATAATTGGCACCTGTGGCATTGCCCAGGGGTGCCTCGCCGGTGTGGGGCCTCGACTTTGATATTGTCGAGGCCACAGACTGTGATGGGACCTTTAAAAATATCCCTAGCTGCCGGGACCGAGGTCAAAATGACAAGAGCCAACGGGTATTGCTTCCCAGTCCGGCTGTGCAACTTGTGCACTGCCTCGGCTGGGAAGCCTTTATCGGTTAGGTCGTTTAGAATGAGCTCGTTGGAGAGCTCGAAGGGGACTCCTCTGAGTACCGCGCGGACTTTGCGCTCCTCGGGGAGGGCGTATGTGTGGTAAGGGATTGTGTGAGTGGTTAGTAGCCTTGTGAGGCTCCTAAATGTGTCGATTGTGGGTGTGGTGATTTTAATGGCGTGACCAGTGTTCGACGCCTGTGTGTAATTTATGTTCTGAGCTTTGCAAAGGTCCGCGACCTTTGCCCATTGCGCCTTATCGCGCAGGAAGACGGGCGGCGGCGGCTTTGCCTTGATAGGTGCGGCGGTGCACCTATTGTGTGGTTTTGTAGTGTTGTGTGATGTTGTGTGGGTTTGTGTGGTCGGTTGGGCGACCGCGAGAGGGGTGAGAGGGCTGAGAGGGGCAGAGAGAGAAGGCGCCGTTGGAGACGCGGTGTCTGCGCGGCGCTTGGAGCGCCGCTTCTTCTTGCTCACCACAGTGGTGAACACGGAGTCATCGGACGCCGACACAATGGTTGAGTCGGAGTCACACGTCGAGACCGGGCTCGAGGCGGGGCGCTTGCCCGCGCTCGAGGGCCCGGGGAGGCAGGGGGTGTCGGGGCGGGGGGGTTCGGGGGAGGGGCTGGCGGGAGAGTCGCGCAAGGGGCGCGCTCTCGCGACAAGCTCGCTGATGGCGGCCTCGTCCAGGGTGAGGCCTAGGGCGGAGAAGAAGGACATTACCTGACGAGTAATGTCCATTGTGATGTGTTTAGTGTGTGTAGGTGTGTGTGTAGGTTGTGGTAGTATAGTGTGTGTAGGTGTGCCCTGACTGTGGCGTGAAGCCACAGGTCCTAACACCCTATGCGACACCGATGAACTCCCCTGCCCGCGGCAGGGGGTCGGTTGAAGCTGTAAGAGATGTGTTCCGATATTCCTAGCGAATATGGGAACAACCGTCACCCTTGGGAAGGCCCAAGTGCAAATGGGATCGGGTCTTCCGGTTTCCGAGCTCAGGAGAGCTCGAGACGTACCGGGGCTACGCCGACCAGTTTCGTTAACACCGCTAGGTATCCACTGGTCCAATCTTGGATCTCACGTATGAGCGCAGGCGCGTCGAGTCGACTCGGAGCAGGCAGCTGTGCGGCGGGGCGCACGGAGCAGGGAGGCGGCGGTGCGACGTGGCGCACGGTCCGCGGTCGGAGTCGACCTTTGCTACGTAATACCAACTCTTATATACTCTAGACACCGTATTAACATCACGGAAGCAAAAAAATATCTACTGTCTATGGTTGATATGCTCATCACTTAACACGCACACATTACTGTTTTAATATAATCTGATATTATAGTCACGCACACATTGCGCGTAACATAAATCGTTTTCTTTGCATGGTTTGTTTGGATTGCTCTATCTATCTTTTGTTTTAAACTTTCATGGTCACTACTAACATTATAGTAATTTATATTATTTACGGGATTGTTACCATGTACCCTATTTTTAGTGAATGCTTGCAACGGAGCCGAAATATTGGAAACTCGCTAAAACATGTTACATGTTAACAAACAATTCCCGTAAATCAAATATAAATTACTATAATTGTTCTATCTAGGCATACAAATAATCAAAGTATCTACGACAAAATGAATACTAATCAGCTAGCACGGATAACAGAAAAGTTTAACAAATTCCGTCTTGACGAGAAACAAAATCTCATTGTATTTTAATCAAGAAGTGTAATTACTGCATTCATTCCATTCCTTCTGCATTCATATCTGCCCGCTGCTGCCTCCACAGCATGCCGGTCCATCGCTAATGAGATTCTGACCTAGACTTTACAATGAATGAAATGTCTTTGTCTAGAACTGCCCTTTTATGCGTTGCATGATGCATTCAATGAAAGAAAGTTAATTCTATTAGGGGCTCGTAAATAGATTACGTAGATATGGAAGTAGAAAATACATCAATGAATTTCCAACGGATTTTAGTGAAAACGTTGATGGCGTCTGTTTTATTTATTCTTAAGCACTAATCGCTTATATTAAAGAGTTTTTTTTCACAGGGATTTTCTAGAATTGGAGCGCCCGGCTGTGGAAGCAACTTGCCCCTTACAGAAGTCCACAATAAAATAACAGAACCTTTTGATAGTGTTGTGTTTTTGCTTGTGAGTAGGGTTCCAGGGCTCCACGATTTAGGGGATTGGGTTCAATCCGTCAAGGTGAGGATGGCTGGAGTGTCACACCTTTCGCCGCATTACCTATCTTCGTTCACAAATTGTACGAAAACTGTACATATTACCCACAGTCCTTAGAAAACATAAAACGTTAATGTATGATTTTACAAACGCAGCAAAGTGGAGGCAAAAAAATCGACTTACGAAAATGCAATACTACTATTGCTACGAGGCAGTATGGCGCACGTTCAGCTGAATTGTGCAAAAATATAAATAAAAAGCTTAAAATATACAATAAGAATTATTACACGTGTAAGTTTATACTAACAGAGTGGCTGCAAACGAAAAGCTATCATAAAATATAAATTTAACTTGAGAAACTTAAATAACTTAAAAGAGAAAAGGGTTAAACTGAGGCTCTCATCATAATACACATACACACACATGCACACCCACACATGCACACCCACACATATACACACGGCCGCGCACACACACACACACACATACACACACACACACACACACACACAAACACACGCACACGCACACACATTAAACGCACGCACACACACATATATCGACTACATAAACATTCTAAAATAATGATGTCTACTTAGAAAATAAAAAATGAAAAAACTGCTTGTGGCAGAGCGGTGCCTGAGGCAGGCCGTTATAATTTAACAGGGGACCCCGATCACATTTTGTAGCAATAAATATTATGAAGAAAATAAAGATTTATAAAAAGAATTAACTCCACTTACACTTAACATCAGATTGAGTGGGGTTTGTTGCATCTCGTATAAAAAATAAATCGCCAGCCAGTTATATTTTTTTTATTATATGTGTCTCTTTTAATGACACATGGACCATATCTTTTGTCCGTTTCTTCAGGGAAAAATTGACGACCGCGAATTGCGTTCCCATTTGCGGTGGAATAAGTGCTTATTGCAGGTTTCAGAACTGCTTATTAGGTCTTATTAGCGTAGGTCATTATTTCAAGGCAAAGGCTGAGTCACAATACTGTGTGTAATTTGTACTGGGGCGATGTTGTATTTTTTTTATGTTAAATGGGTGGCAAGCAAGCGTATGGCCTACTTAATTGTAAGCGGTCACCATAGCCTATAGATGCTTGCAGTACCAAAAATATCACTCCTAAAATACCACCCTGAACTGATCCCCTACCCCGTGGAACCTTACACACCGACAGAAACACAACACCACCAAAAGGTAGAGTTATTTTATTTTACTGTGATCTCCTGTGAGATGGAGGTTATTTCCCCAGACAGTGCCGAGAAACCGATATGCCCTACCTCTCTTAAACTTGCTTGACTGTTGGTTAATCTTTTAAGGACAAGCGCTGTAACCATGTAGTACTTATTTCGCACCTCCCTCCCCTCCCCCCATTTTCTGAAAGGTGCCAACATTTTGTTTCGGGCGTAAAATGAAAATCCCATAGTTGCTCAATTATGACGTTGTGCAGCTTCAGCAATAATAGAAGTAAAGCCACGAGTTATTTATGAAACGCACTGGACGCCAGTAATTGCACTGAAAATGTACTAGCTCACAGTGAAATACAATGTACTATTTCATTTGTTGTCCCTGCAGTAGATGTAGCACAAAAGCTCTTAGATATTTCCTTAAATACTATCACGTTATGCTCTTATTTCTATAATTATTTTATTTTTTATTCTACTAAAACTATGCTAAGAATATGATTTTATTTTTTGTTAGTTTTCCCTTATATTATTCACAACTAGTATGTACCTATGTATACTCGACTTTGTCCCCGTCAACTTTAGTGCAGCGCAACTTTTCTTTACTTTAAGACCTTCTACACAGTATAGAAAACTTTAAAAGGGATGTTCATAATATTTTTATTTTGTAAGCTCTAATCTTCTTATTTTTTTCTTGATTTTAGTTCGAATCCTTCCTGATACCTTGACCGTGTGGACGTTTTTCTAGTTATTTTATTAAAAAGATGGATGAAATCGCTAATGCTTATATTTTAGTAAAGGGCAATGCTCACTTTGTATGTGAATTTGACTTAACATGAACAGACATTTTAACAAGTAAAACTATACAATGCAAGAAGTGGACTACTAATAAACGGAAGTGACCGCATCTTTTTGAAATTTTATTGTTTTATTAATGAAACTCTCCATTATATTACGATTTTAAAAATTGGTTAAAAAAGAAAGAAAATAATACTATAAAATTGTTGTTTGCCAAGTACCTTGTCCACGCTGAGCCTATTTTGGGCATTGCCCTTTCTCCATTGATATGATATAATGAGCAAACTTAAAAACACACGCGCTTAAATACTTTAAGTATCTCAGGTGCCCCGGGATTACAAAATTTTACCGTTGGAATAACAATCGACTGTTTCCTAAGCCGAGCTTTCAAAAAGTCTGTGATAACTCAGACATTGGACCGAGTTTAAATCCTAGATCGTTCAGCTTAGACTGTTGAACTCTTCAAAGGATTTGAGTTTACATTCGACGACAACCAACTTATAGCAAGAAATTGGATGTTGGTAAACCTTTTTGTGATACATATTCACTATAAAAATATATTTTTAGGTTGGTAGAAATTAGGTACAGGATCAAACAACTATATTGGGTTTTTGAAAGTACAAGCCGTGTAAGCCACAAAAAAACTGTTTGTATGTTGTTAGAATTCTTCGAACGATATTTACTAAAGATCAAACGTGTCGTATTTATACCTACGCGATAGATCAATAAATCGCCAGATGATACTTATTTTCACAAAGGATAAAGGTAACGGTTCAAATTTGGTGGTAGTGAGTCTTCTGCATACTCTACAATTTTATGAGATGTAGTGCAATTAATTGTGAAAAATCGTTTGCAAAAAAACTATAATTTCTTTAATCCCGTTTTTTTAATAATTATTATAATATAAAATTATCCCACCAAAAACATTCTGTAAAAAACTAGCCAAGTCTCGATGGAGCTGCTTATTTATCTCTAAAAAGTTAGGAAATCTAGACAAATTCGTGCCAAGTGTAAGGTTCCTTACTGCGATTTCTTTATTATTATAGTTAATGTTGTGTGACTTGGCCGTTGAAGGGTACAAAACCAGGTGCTACATGACACCATGTTATTTTGTGGGTATTTTATTTCAAGAAGGATCAAACATAAATTGGACTAATAAGTTCACCACGACTTCATGAATATCATGCATGACTGGTTTGATTGAAATTTGCCATAGTGATTAAGTTTTAACGTTATAAGCTACCTTACACACTAAAAATATGACGTTATTTATGATACGGTGGCCAGTATCCTTACAAAGTTATATTTTTATAAATATGATTTAAAATAATTATTCTGGGATAAATAAAGAAATAAAGTATAATATAATACAAGCTTTCAAATGATATATGTTTCGTCGCCACTGAAAACTAACAGTTTTGAAGCATCTCCTTTTAGAGATATTGTAGTGTTCGACCTATGTACCTTTGATTATTTTATACGCCTAGATGGAGCAATCAAAATAAATTACGCAAAAGAAACGGCACATGTTTCGCGCAATATTAGCGTGACTCCAATGTCAGATTGTACTCGAGCAGTCAATGTATCCGTGTGTAGCGAGGAGCATATCTACCATTATGTAGTAGATATTTTTGTGCCGCAGTGCAGTTCATAAAGTGTCTAGTATGTATAAGTATATAATCAAAGTTGACATTAGATTAGTTTTATCCAAACAGATGATCACAGTCTAATCGAAGCGACCTGCCAAAGGCGAAAATTGCAATGCAAGCGTAACTACATAAATTATCTGGGGTTATCTCATTAAGTTCACCCTCCGAGCGAGCTAGCTGTGGACTAATTACTTGTGTGGCTATTGGTGCATTTGACGTACCTTTTCATAATTAGTGGTAAGGTTTGGGACAGTATTGTACAATGGTACAGTAATAGCTATCTTGGTTGAGTTGTTCGCATCTGAGTGAGTAGGGTCAAATGAGTTGAAACATAAACAAAGATTGTTTGTTAAATTGTTATATAACTAAAATTTAAATTTGAGAACAAAATTTAAAAAAATGCAGCTCCGCCTCACCTACAGCTAGTTTTTCTAAAATGCAGTTTCTTGTATTTCTAGAGCTTTATCAAAATAAGTTCATTAACCAAACCTACCGAGATGGAGCACTTTTTCTGAAACACACAACACACACACGAGATTATAAAATATGTTCGGTCACCCAACCAATGACACGACATTGCAAAATTTGAAAAATGACGTATCATGTTAAGGTAAAACACAAAAGATTTTATAAATCTTCGGTTTGTACCGTCTATTCAATGGAGAGTGTTTAGTCTGGTACCAGCGGCCAAGTACCTTAACCGAATCACACGCCGCAGAGAGAATTTTCTCCCTCACCATCTCGACGAATTATACTCTAGCATGTTGCGTAACACGCGTTCCTTTTTCTTGCGTATCAGCAATATCTGGAACGAACATTCCTCAGCGGTTTTCCCTATTAACTATGCCGTATACATTATGTAATATGATGGTCTTCAAAAGGCGGGTAAACCTCTTCCTTAAGAGCAGGCAACGCATGAGTGCTGGTACCCTTGGTGCTAATACATTATTTATTTATTATAAATAACATTGACATTTATATATAATTTACAACATGAAATAATATTGTTAATAATTAATGTAATTTTATAAGAATTTATAGTTAGCTTGAAAGGACGACTACACTATTGAATTAGGTATATACCTGTTATAATGGTGTAATGTATTTTGAATAATAATAATAATAATAGTGTCTGCGTTGACCACTTACCATCAGGTGAACTGCCAGCTTGTTTGCCTATATAAACACAAGAAAAAGATGGGAAACTAACCATTTTGTTATAAAAACCCTTGACAAAGCCGCTATATAACACGGTTCAATGGATAACAAAAGTCAAGACGCCAAAGAAGAAATTTATCTAATAAAGCTCACGAACTCCTTATAAACATGACAAATAAACAGGAAAACGATATAAAAGAAATGAAAACAATGGCAAAAACGTGACACACCTACCTGTTGGCATATTTTTCTCAAATTCGTTGGTGTATTTCTTTGGTATTTCAAACAGGCCTTACTGCGTTCCTTGTGAGTACTTCTGTAGAGTCCCAATTAATGTTGCCATATTTTATGAAAAGAGAAATGTTTTAATTGAAATAGTTTCTACCTTTCTTGTTAAAAGAATTCTCATTTTCTTACTTTAATCTATTTCTTATGATAAAATGAAAATTGTTGCTCTAGTCATTACTTAAAGAGAAGAAATGTCTATAAGTTGTTTATAAATAAGACAGTGAGTGTCTTCGATAAGAGTTCTCTTTACAAATAAAAAATATAAAATCTGGTTCATTTGCTCATTTGCAATGTCATCCATAAAAGAAATGTTCAATGATCTACAATAAATTGATGTAATACGTGTATCTAGACTATTATAGCATGCGCAGACGTGGGAGGACAAATTGCCGCGGAGGACAAAACTCCCTGAATCGTGAAAACAAAATGTCCGTCGAGGACTAGTCACGGACTCAACGCACACTGTGTGTGATCATTTGTTATCCGGAAATTTAAAGAAGAGCACGCTGAAGTAAATAATCTCGGATTACGTTGTGTTGTCATGAACATAAACTTTCAGGAAAGAGTAAACGCTTAAAGGGGAATACTGTGCACATATCTTTAAATCTGGCGGTCTACTCTCTTTCTCCGAAACGAACTTTCGATAACGAAGTTCAAACGAAATTTAATTTCGTCAATTTAAGGTTATACTTAACTTGAACGATAAACTATCAAATTGAAGCTTTCTTTGAGTAGGCTTAAAAAATTTATACCTCAATCTATATATTCCGACGCAGAATATTATTATAATTAAAAACGAACCAGAAACATAGTAAGAAAAGTGCGAAGTTTCGATCGAAATTTCGTTTTTCGTTGAATTAGTATTAGTACGAGTAGGCCTCCTGGTCGTGCGCGCAACGCTGACTCTAGTCCGCTGTGTACGTTGCTGCGCCTAGTACCATGAGTTCTATTTTTTGGAGACACCCCAATGATATTTATTGTTGGAACACCCGCGTATTTTCGTCATGTCCGGTCTTTCAGTGTCCTCGTTTGTTCGGAGTAATTTCGATTTATCAAATCATTCAATAGTTCACACCAAAGCGAAACGAAAGGGGGAGGGGGGGCTACATAGTATTTTTTTTATATAAGAATCAATCACCAATGTGATCAGTATTTAAGTGACGAGATAGAATCCCCCGTTCCTTACATTTTAATTTCACTTTTGCTCACTCACCCTATATAAAAGAATGATTCGCCATTTATTTTCACAGGAAAACTCATTCTCCTCAGGGAAAACCTTCTTATTATTTTTCAGTTAAGGTGCAAAATAGATTGAGTCCTCGCGAAATCGAATTGAAGTGTTTTACATAACAATATTCTTTACCGTACTTGCAAGTAAATGAAGTATAAAGAGTGATATCGAGTCTGAGAAAAATATATTTCGGAGAAAATATTCGGGTGAGACAGCCGCTTACCGACATCTTTAATAAAATCAACGAAAAAGTCAATTTTTGAGAAACAAACTGACAAGTTCTCGTGTGTTTGTACCCTACTTTTTCCTTGGCGAATCTGAACTTTATTGCCATCGGTGCAAAGTGTGGGTGTAAATATAAGATTGGTTGGAACTGAGGAATTTAATAGGAGCAGATAGCGCCAGCGGAATGTCTTGCGTTTCTACGACGCGTAAAATTATAGTACTCCTGTCTAAAGTATTAAAAATCAGGCACATAAAAAATATAATTATATTGAATAAAGTATAGTTTTTCTAGTAATATTTTCTTTGGATTTAAACATCGAGCTGTTACATGCTTAAAAATCAAAATTATATATATAATATAATTATATTTGCTTAGGTATTTGCCGTTTTGTCCTCGTGGTTTATTAAACCATAGTAACTAAGCTGATTTTGCGGAGCTTACATTACCTGGAAATATAAAAATAAACTTAATAATGTCGATGATTGAGCTTTTATAAGATGTGTAATAATTTTTTCAACACATTTGCTAAAAAATGCATTTATGGATGTTGTATACCTTTCAAATGGTGGTCCGTAACCATACAACGGAGTGTGCGGTAAAACGTTTTACCGCACTCTCACATACAGAGCGCCGTACGTATCCTTTACGTGTTTTGTTTTATTTCGGTCGAACCTCGTTGAAATTTCTTTTAATCCATACCTTAGTTTCACTTTAATACTAAAAAGAAAAAGATACGAAAGATGTAGTTCTAATTTTCATCACCCGCAAGTGCCGCCATTTGGAAAAGCGCCCCATTTTATTATTAGAAATAGTTTTTTTCATTACTTAAATGAGGTATAGGTACTGTTTTCTCGCAAATGTGTTGAAATACGTTGTATGACATTCGTGCGGAATTGGTATTTACAAACCTGTGACTATGTTTGACAACTTCTGTGGCCGAGTGGTTTGTACGCCGGGCTTCTTTCGGGTTTTGGTCCCGGGTTCGAATCCAGGTAGGGGTAGATGTTTGTTTGATGAATACGAGCATATTTGTCCTCCAGTCATGGATGTTTAATATGTATTTCTATGTAAAATATACTTATATATGTACTGTATATGTATTCTATTCGTTATTAGTTATCCTAGTATCCCATAACACAAGCCTTACAGTGCTTACTTTGGGGCTAGGCTAATCGGTGTGAGTGTTGGAAATATTTATTTATAAATATAATTATATTTATGTTAAGCCCTCGACTTATTGTGGCATCCGGTCCTGCCTCTAGTTTAAACGGCACTGTTATCATCAGCCTATTATTGTCCCCACTGCGGGGGCACAGGCCTTCCCTATGGATGGACTAGGGAGATTGGACCATGGCCCATCACGCGGGCCCAGTGCGGATTGGTGGGTAAGTCACTGCTGTAGTGACGTTCAAACTAAAGTATGCTGTGCCAAAGGTTTTATGGGTCTCACAGATTCCTATATTTATACAAAATTTAATTGGACGCATATTTTTTATTTATATGACATTTTACGGTGGGCTACTGCGGAACTATCAACCGCTTGTTGGTAAGTTTTTTGTACTTATTATTTATTTTTAGCAGTCACGATTTTATTTATGTCGTACTAGAAAGTTAATGTCGAAAAAGGCTTTATATACTAGGATTAAGTTTCGCTACGGTCTCCATACTTAAGGCTAGGTTACACAGAGCGGGCTGTAACTGTAGTACAGCTGTCCGCGTTGTGTGACCGCATCATTCGAGTTACTGTCATGTGCGAGTCGATAAGTAGCTCGCATTTTTTTATTTTACTCGCCACTCGCCTTCCCCAACCACACGCAAGCAGTAACACGCACGCGACTGAACACTGCATTCAGATAGTTGCTCATACGCACACGTGACTGTACCGGGTGAATTCTCTGTTTGTTTTGGACTGGCTTCCTAACGCGAGTACGCAGACGCAGTAGCTATCTATTTTCACATCAGCAGCTCGCACTGTGTAACCTCGCCCTAACTATTGAACGTTCTTGAAACAGATTATTTGATTAGAGGCTACGGTCGTAATACATGATAATATTAACTTCAATACCCGTATTTCCAATATTCTGCTAATAAATTACGTAACACAGTTCGCTAGAATATCACGGTTTCGAACTAATTCAAGCAATCCAACCAATGCTACTAAAATGATAAATATGATAATTTATTTCTCAATGTTTATCTTTCAAATCATCTTATGCCCCTTTTATTTCTGTAGTGTAGTGCCCAACTAAATCAATATCACTAATAGCAATCTTTGAAAGTCCGGCAGATAAATCAAATTACTTCGATGTAATTTCCATGCAAATGTCTTAATTTTAAACTCAAGACGCATTATTTAATTTTACCACCTCTATACCAAAATAAGTATATTTACTACGAAAAGAAATAGTTTGTTTTTCCATTCTGCTATAATATACTAATATCGTCAATGTGATATTACGGTAGACAATAAAATACGAAAATACGAGCTACTCAACCCTGTCGTCTTATTGTCAATTACAAAGAAATTCGCAACTGTATTTACTTATTTTGCCCGACCGATATTTTTCTATGGCACTTATATTCTGCTAAATATAATATTTGGGTTGTACCATTCAGGCTGATTTACACTTCGGTAAGCATAGTGAGGAGCTCGATGGCGCAAATTGTTAGCGTGTTCGGCTGCGATCGTTGAAGTTAAGCAACTTTCGCAGTAGTCGGTCATTGGATGGGTGACCAAAAATTTACTATCTCGAGCTCCTCCGTGCTTCGGAAGGCACGTTAAACCGTTGGTCCCGGCTGCATCTGCAGTCATTATCACCTATCAATTCGCACTGGGCCCGCGTGGTGGTTAAAAGCCCAATCTCCCTATTCCATCCATAGGGAAGGCCTGTACCCCAACAGTGGGGATATTAATAGGCTGATGATAATAATGATGAAGTATAGTAGCGAGTTGAGAAATCAGATAGTTAGGCAGTAAGTTATTAACTGGCAAATTCCTGTCAAAACGGTGATAAGAACTTAACTCGCCAATACCGTAAGTTAACTCGCTACTTTACTTATCGAAGTGTAAATCAGCCTTTAATTAACTAGTAATAAGAATTCCTGGCGTGGAATTTGAAATGCTCAGCACTCAGTTATTTGAAATACCGTATAAAGGCGCAATACGCGTCAATATTATACCGAAATAAAAAGAAAATAGCTACATTTCTATGATAACATGAATGTAAAGGTCTTGACTTAAAAAAAAACCTTTGGCAAGCCCTGACAAATCCACGTATAGAGAGAGGTGTGGGTCTAAAGACTGGTACGTACGCTATAATATAAAAAAGCAGCCAAGTGCGAGTCGGACTCGCCCATGAAGGGTTCCGTAGCAGCAAATAACATACGAGTAATATAAAAGTTCTTGTAGTTCGTTCTAACTTTGATCGATGTTTTAATAATAGTGTATTTTTTTTAATTGATTTGTGATTTATGACGTATTAAAAAAAACTATTTACTAGATCTCGTTCAAACCAATTTTCGGTGGCGGTTGTAAAAAAACATATGTACATCATATGTTTTTTTTAGTTTTATCATTCTCTTATTTTAGAAGTTACAGGGGGGAACACATATTTTACCACTTTGGAAGTGTCTCGCGCAAACTATTCAGTTTAGAAAAAAATGACATTAGAAACCTCAATATCATTTTTGAAGACCACATATACCGACGACCTCCGTGGTCGAATGGTTTGTACGCCGGGTTTCATGGTTGTGTGATGAATATGAGCATTTGTACTCCAGTCATGGATGTTTAATATGTATTTCTATATAAATATACTTATATATGTACCGTATATGTATTCTATCCGTTACCCTAGCATCCCATAACACAAGCCTTACAGTGCTTACTTTGGGGCTAGGCTAATTGGTGTGAGTGTTGGAAATATTTATTATATTTATTATTTATACCCCACACGTATGGGTTTGATGAAAAATAATATTTTGAGTTTCTGTTATAAGTATATTTGTGTGAAAATCCTAATGCGGTTCACAGAATACATCTACTTACTAAGTTTTAACAGTGTAGTTCTTATAGTTTCGGAACAAAGTGGCTGTGACATTAGGACGGACATGACGAATATATAAGGGTTCCGTTTTTTGCCATTTGGCTACTAAACCCTAAAAAATACTTTGACCTCTTTTTATTTATGTCGGTAATATTCTTTCTTTTCTTTTTTTATATTCTTTAATTATGTGATTTTTCTACCTATAACGGTTCACAGCCACAACTGTTACCGTTAAGTAGACTATGAGTATATATTATAGCTATTAACGGGATTGTTACCATGTACCTTGTTTTTTATGAGTCTCCAATGTTGTGCGTCGGGAACAGGTGCGAGTGAATAGTGAAAATGTGACCAATGGTAGGGGTATCGAGCGCAGTAAAAGACGACGTCAGAGGGTAGACCGATTTGTCTGCCAATAAGATCTACCCGCAATAACTTCAGTTACTCCGTGATCATGGCGCTTGCAACAGTATCGAAATATCGGAGACTCATTAAAAACAAGGTACATGGTAACAATCCCGTTAATAGCTGTAATGTTAGTGACCATGCAAGTTTAAAACAATATATGAGTATATAGTATCTTATTAGATAAAAATATTAACTATAATATTTCTATACTATTGAATCGAAATATTTTACTTCTCTTACTTACAACGTCATGTCGAAATAATTAATTTAAGTCTAAATATAAATTGTTGAATATTAGCAACAGTAGTTGACCGTAAAAAACCAATGATATAGTTATAAGCTGAAAATTATCACCGTGGTATATAAAAGGACAACCATTATATGCCACAATAACAAAAGTTGGTTTTTAATAAACTGCAGCACGTGTTGAGATAAGTTCATAAACACTTTATTAAACATTTGCTGCACAGTGCACTGGTACATCAGTAGTTTGCGAACTGAACACACCTCTAATATTATAAGTTTGAGTTTGTCTGTAATTGCTGCTATATTTTTGTACTTGGTCAATGTAAGTGTGGTACGAAACCCTGGACAAGAACATAAAATAAAACTTGGAGAAGTGAAAGTATGTACGTTAAAATGATAATATACTCGTTAGATAGTTGAGTTACCGCTTATAGAATAGTTTAATATATTATTTATACATAGTTTAATATAGTTTTAGGTGACAAATCAACCTTACTTATTATATTTTGTATTTAGTGACCCTGACCACATCACTAAATGCAAAAGGTATGTTATTCCCTGTAGTTGTTGCTGTTACTGGCTGTTTTATATACCTTCTATTTTTATCATGTTTTATTAAATATTTTTTACTTTTATATTTTCATTATTACTTGTGACAAAACTGAATTGAAATCAATGAATTGAATTCAGATAATCATTGGTTTTTTCATAAGGTCGATCATACTAGATACCTTCTTTTTGGGGGGCCATGAGCCATGGCCTCATTTTTAGTCAAAGGGCTTGCAGCACTGCATTTTCGTGTAGTCCTATCCCTCTTTTGAACGAAGAACAAACAAAACCTGGGAATCTTATCATACTAGGTTTAGTGTCGTGGGCTCTTATACTATTCGTAACGATAAATAAACATATGTGCTTACATCAAGACCAGTCTTTTCTTAGTCTTATGTGGGTTATTTTCTCGACCTCAGTAAATACTGTATTTCAAGTACGTATTAAATCTTGTACACATATTATGACTTCCGTTATCTATGAAGACATAACGCCAGAGGCATGGCAAAGGGCCGTGGTACTGCTTTTCTTCAAAAAAAGTGCTGCTGACTCACATCTACAAGTTGTTTTTGAGAGTCATTACAAATCAACTCGCTAATAGGGTCGACTTTTAGCCTCCCGAACCGAACTGAACAAGTCTGATTCCGGAAAGGCTTCAGCACCATGGACCACATCCACACGCTGCGGCAGGTTATACAAAAGACCGAAGAATATAACTTGCTACTTTGCTTAGCATTTGTGGACAACGAGAAAGCCTTTAATTCGGTGGAGACATGGGCTGTACTGAGATCTTTACAGAGGTGCCCTATCAACTATCGCTGTGTGCTGAAGAGTTTGTAAGAAAACGACATCATAACAGTCCGCATACAAGATCAGGCTTCGAGAATCCGCACTGAGGAGACGAAAGGGAGATGTGATGTCCCCGAAACTGTTTACCGCTGCGTTGAAGGCGAATGGAGAGAGTTATGCACGGTGTTTCTTTACGTGATCGAATTAGGAATGATGAAATCTGCAGAGGAACTAGGATAATCGACATAACTCAGCCGATTGCAAAGCTAAAGTGGCAAAGGGCGGGGCACATATTTTGGCGAACCAATGGATGTTGGGGTCTCAAGGTGTTTCAATAGCGACCTCGCACCGTGGATCGCAGTGTCGGCAGACCCCTTACCTGGTCGACTGACGACATAAAGCGAGTCGGGAAGATCCACTGGATATGGCAAGTGCAAAACCGCTATGCATGGAAATCTCTTGTGGAGGCCCATGCCCAGCAGTGGACGTTTATCGGCTGATGATATAGATGATGATGTCTCATACTTGCCTGGTTGTTCATATCCAAGGAGCCAATGATCTGGCTGCTACTTAAATTCTACTACTGCGTCATCATACTTCACTGTTACTGATTTTTTTTTTGGCTTGTTTACAAACTTGTTTATTACTTTCTGTGTCGGAGTCGGGGAGTTAATTCATTATTGCGGCCGCAAACTGCCTTAAGGCGCACGGTTCTTGTAACTTCCCTCTCCCCGAGGGTCGGCAGTATCGGCCGAAACATTTACATGTCTGCTCCTTCGCGGGAAATGTTACAACTTTGCTTATTCTTTTGTCGACGGATAATTGGACGGCCGGTGTTCGGAAAGAAGTATCCCTCGAATAGCATCAGGCAAACAAGACTGAGGAATGTTAATACCAAAGGTTAATTATATACGAAACACGAAGTCCGCCCTTGGATAAAAATCCTATTTTTATTGTATCTACCTACTTTTAGCTTTAGAAGCCGATGTATTTAGTTAGTAACGTGTTTAGTTATATTTTAATTTTTTTACCGACATTAAAAAGGGTTTTTTGTTGTCGTTTGCTCATAAATCTGAGACGCGTGGACCAATTTTGATGTTTTTTTTTTACTTTTATTACTAACAAAGCTTTTCCTACTCGTTCCCTTGAGGTAGGTTAATTCTTTACGATAAAGATTGGTAAACAAGCTTATGGTCTGCCTGAGGGCTCAGATATACTTAATCCATTATCGGCCGAACATAGCTCGGGCTACATCGACCGAATAAATCAAACGTATGAAATTCGGGTGCTTATGGCGGTTGTAGTGATGTACGCACATTCTTTCTTTAACATACGTTTAATTTGATTGGCCGTATTCGGCCTATAACGTATTAGGTGTATCCGAGACTAGATGGTAAGCGGGTACCAGAGTATTACTCGGCCGTTACTTACCTGAAGTATGTATGTATTTGTTTTTGAGTTATCCTATTGTGTTCTTCTGTAAGAAGAAGTTTATTTTCCGAGGCAGGTATTAAAGTTTTGGCAACATTGAGACCTTTTTTTTGCTTATTTTATACTTCATCAGCTCAGGGTATTTATCACCCAACATCACATAAAACTTTGTCTTTACAAAGCGTAAAATTTCATAGCACACTTCAAAGTTCGCAAATGTTGGAAGGAAACAAAAGTTAATTCATTAGTCTCGTGTACTGCGCCTGCGAGACGAAGATCCCTGTTTACAGCCCAGGAGAGCCGTTAATACCTCGCCACAATTCGGGTAATTCAGGTGATTCCTTCGTGCGGTTAATGGGCGCTATGGTTTAGACAAAATGAATGTGAAACACGTTAAAGTTCTAAATATTATCACCACTGATACATTTGTACGTTAAGTGAAAAGTGATCTAACTTTTGTATCTAATCGGGATGTTTCTACACCGTATAGAAAAGAAATAATTTTGTGCTAAATTATATACAGGCTTTGTGAACCCGACCACCCGAACACCTTGGTTGGGTGTCTCCCAGCCCGTATTCCACTGTAAATATTGCGGGTCGGGTCGGGTAGTGTCGGGTTAATAAAAGGAAATCTAGCCGAATACGGGTGTACTTGACTCCGTTCCGTTGGCACGTGTATTCGGGCTAGCGACCAAGTGTAATAGCGCCAAAAATCATCGTCAATGTTCAGAACTAGACTCCACAACAGCCAATGTATTGGAATTAGTCAGTTGATATGCCGTACTAGTTTCCAAAGCTACCTCTTTCAATTAATATTATAATGGAAATTGCTGCCCCACCAATGGAGATGCGGCTTTTGATAATACGTATACATTATCTTAAGTAAAAAAAGTTGATCATGGAGGAGCTTGATCATTGTTTTCTTATAGTTTCTAATTATTTTTTTAACTAAAATGTGTATAGGGAAAGGATGCAAATTTGGAATACTACATTTATAAATATTTTATATAAATATTTCCAACACTCACACCAATTAGCCTAGCCCCAAAGTAAGCACTGTAAGGCTTGTGTTATGGGATGCTAGGGTAACGGATAGAATACATATACTGTACATATATAAGTATATTTATATAGAAATACATATTAAACATCCATGACTGAAGTACAAATGCTCGTATTCATCACACAAACATCTGCCCCCACCGGGATTCGAACCCGGGACCTCTCGAGTCGGCGACACCATGAAACCCGGCGTACAAACCACTCGGCCACGGAGGTCGTCAAATTTCACACACACATCACATCACATTTAAAAAAAGTCGTATTAAACATATACGAAGAGATAAATAAGCGAATACTGCATTTAATATTAGAACAACTTATATTTTATTCAAGTTAAGGTAATGAACAACCTTGGATTATCACAAGTAGGATCAATTGTGGTTTAATTAAGAAATCACAGATTGGGGTAGTTTAACCGAAGTAAATATAATTTGGAATAGGGTATTCCAAATTACAATCACCTAATGGTTAACCTGAAAACCTATTAATTTGCTTTTAAATTAAAGCATTTCAATTAAAAAATAACTTAAAGGTTATATTAAAACAATTATATTTTTCTAGACTTTGCAATAGTCACAAACGTACCAACCAGAGTCATAGGCTACTGTATTCCAAATAAGCAACATAGCCAATTCTAACCTAAAATGTTTTTGTGAATTGTGTTTCGATAAATTTCTAAAATAAGTGTTGATTTCAACAACTGACATACTAGACTTAAGATTTGTACAAATATAAACACATAAATATAAGTCATACTCAGGATGCAAGCCGATTTATTACTTACTTGGAAAATTTTCTCGTCAGCACTTTCAGTCCGATGAAGTTCGTCACGGAAGTGTCAATAAGGCTGCTTCTAAGCCACCTCAATTTTGTTTCCCAACACATATACTACTTAAAACTGGTATACGTTAATAGATGGCGCTTTAGTCTATTTGTATATTGCAGTATTCCAAATTACCAACAGTATTCCATATTAGCTCACTTTTTTATATCGACATTATGTTAAATTATTACTAAAACAAAACAATATTATAAATACACTTGTCATTCGAAATGAGCTTCCAAACATACGGAGATATTATTTATGCGAAAAGTAAATGATAGCTTTGTTTTTCTTTGTCTTCAGCTCCACATCGTTTATAATGAACAAAGCAATACTCCGGAAAGATATACAATGTACGCTTCATCGGATCACATAGAGGACGCGTTCGCGGAAGCTGAAGCGGGTGGCGTAATCTTGTTCAGCTAGGAAGTACGAACGAAATTGAGCGATATCTTTTTAGAACGACAATATCTAAAAAAGCCTATTAAACTACCCAATGTTAAGGGATCCTTACCCTGACTAAGGGTGGTGTAATAAGAGTTAGGAAGTAAGGGACCCGATCTAGGGTGATCGGCGAGTCCCGATCTCCCGCACGCCCTAACAATCGGGTAGTGAAATAGCTGTTAGCTAGTAAGGGAGCTCAGTCGACGACGAGTACGAACGTTTTTGTAGTCGAATTAGTTTATGGGCGCGATGTCATCTAATAGAGAGAATGAAGTGTTACTAAACTTTAATTGAGATCTATAATTTTTGTGGCAAAAATAAATCAAAAGCTATTTAAACGGTGTAACACCAGTGCCAGGTACAAGCGTTTGAGTTAAGAAAGAACTATGTATTAAAGTACCATAACTATCTCAAACTTGACACTAATGTGCAATGATTGCAAAACAATAAACACCATGTATTTATGCTATATATAGATTCCATTAAACGGTCCCACTTTTCTAACTCAATCATTAAATTGGTATCCTTGCCCTCGTGAGACATCACAGTGACCATGACTTAACGATTTTATTATATTATTTAACCATGACTTTGACGACCTTCGTGGCTGAGTGGTATGTAAGCCGTGTTTCATGGTGTCGCCAACTTGAGAGGTCTCGGGTTCGAATCTCGATGGGTGCAGATGTTTGTGTGATGAATACGAGCATTTATACTCCAGTCATGGACGTTTAATATGTATTTCTATATACATATACTTATATATGTATCAGTAAGCCTACAGTGAGCCTACAGTGCTTACTTTAGGGCTGGGCTAATTGGTGTGAGTATTGGATTTTTTTTTATTTTATTTATTTAACTAATCGTAAACAGGTTCAACGTTCCGACAACACGACGATGATGACGATGTAGTTGACGACCTGCTGATCAAGCTAAACTCGAACCACTACTACACCATATATACACATGTTTTGAAAGTAGTTGAATGCTGGTACAGGAAATACGACCTCACAGTTAATCAAAGAAACTAAATAAAACAGAGCTGTTAATGTTTACAACCAAACGTGATGTAGGTGCTTTTAACTTGCAGAAGCTGTTTGGTACCACACTACAACTGTCGAAGGAGGTAAAGTATATAGGCCTTATACTTGTCAGTAAACTAAACTGGAGTAACGTGGAACACAAAATCAAGACAGCCAGCGTAACACTTTGGCAATGCCGTCAAATGTTAGGGAAGCGTTGGGGTCTTGCGCCAAAACTGTTCCTATGGTTATATTACACAGTTATACGACCAATGATAAGTTATGGCGCCATCATATGTAGCCGAGATCTACCCAGACTACTTTCATCAATAAACTACAAAGCTTTCAGTGGCAGATATGCAGCGCGGTGACAGGGTGCACCAGTATGGCTCCAACCGCATCACTGGAAGTTATTTTAAATTTCACACCGCTCCATATCTACATAAGACAGGAAGCGGCTAAAACAGCGTTGAGACTACAAAAGTTCGGACTGGTAAGGTTCGCAAGATCAAGGCATCTCAACGGTATACTGAAAGAATGGGTAAACAATCGGCATGTGACACAACAATACCCGCCTTTGTATTTGACAAAAAGTATAGAATACATCTACTGGATGACAACGATCCAAAGGTAACACACAAGGCTCTTATGATTTACAACGACGGCTCTAAAACCTCATCGGGCACGAGCGCGGGTGTTTTCTCTGAGGACCTCAATATACACATAGCGATCTTTTCAAGAAAGGTAACAGGACAAGAAATGTGAATATTGTCCGACAGAAAATCAGTCCTACAAGCTCTAGATGCGTGTAAAGTCAAATCGAGCCTCCTACAAGAATGTCACCAAACACGGTAGGGTCAAGCAATTCTATTACCATCCAATGGATCAAGGGACACAGTGGATCACGCAGAAACGACGCTGCGGATGAGCTGGCCCGGAAAGGATCCGATACTACCCCAACAGGTCCCGTACCAAACGTCCCGATACCGGTAAGCTGTCTCGTCAATAAACCCGCGAGCACACAGCCGCACTACACCAGCAACACTGGCTCGATCTGGGGACGTGCAGGCAGACTAAGCTGGTTTTGCCACGGGTAAACGCTGCCTGCTGCCTTCTCCAAAACTCTCATACAGCTAAGCAAATCTACATTGCGCATGGTAACAGGTGCTATTACTGGACATGCACATTTTAACAGACATCTTTTTAACTTAAGTGTCACGGATAGCCCTATACAGAGGATGCATGGAGGCAGAAGAAACAGCTACTAACGTTGCTGGAATGCAACGGAGTGGCCGAATACCGGGCAAAATACCTCAGCTCACCGGGAAACCTTCAAGAAGCCGTCACCAATGTGAAGGCCTTGGAGGCGTTCCTGGCGGAGCTGGGCTAGCTGGAGTGATTCCGGCTATACACCCTCCTTACGCAAAACAGGCGCCATAATGACGTCGATTTGCGGAAACGCCCGTTGCAAGAAGAAGAAGAAGAACTAAACGTGATTTTGCATACGACCCATGCAAATTGACATTCTTACTACCGCTGCCACGCTCTCTCTTTTACCACCTTTAATGTGATCGAGGCCTTAGCAGAAACAAAGTGTCACCAAACATTCATTTATTGACAGGTGATTTCTTACAAACAAGTTCTGCCGACATTTTCTTTGCTTGCAGGAAGTTAAAACAAAACGTACTTTATAGGTATTGTTGCAGGAATAAATAGAATGTTGCAAATAAAATAACATCCATTACGCCATGTCCAGCCAGAATATAATTCTTTGATAGTTAATTGACAACTGGACATGTGATATTCTCGTGACATTTCCTTGTTTTTACTTATGTTATACTTTGATATTATTTAGCTGTAATAATCTCAGATTACATGACAAAAGGCAGATGGAGCGCACGGAACACGCAATACGTGCACCATAGCAAATACGAAGTCAAAAACGAAGTCAAAAACGAATATCAATTCGCGTCAGTATACCATAATACATCGTGTTGGGAATACATCAACATCATCATCAGCCTATTAATGTCTACACTGCTGGGTCACAGGCCTTCCCTATGGATGGAATAGGTGAGATTGAGCCATGACGCGGGCTCAGTGCGGATTGGCGGGTGCTAACGACTGCAGATGCAGCCGGGATCAACGGGATTAACTTGCCTTCCGAAGCACGAAGGAACTCGACATAGAAGATTTTTGGTCACCCATCCTATGACCGACCATTGCGAAAGTTGCTTAACTTCAACGATCGCAGCCGAACGCGCTAGCCACCTGCGCCACGAGCTCCTCCGTTGTGAGAAAGGAGCTCGATGGCGCAAATTGAATGTGAATACGTCCCGTTAATATTAAGTTTTTATCAAAGCTGTGCCGCCTTGTTCAAACCTTGTAAAGACTGTTCACAAAGACAAAAAAAGGTATTTACTTTTGACTTCGTATTTGTTTTGGTGCCACGCATTGCGTGTTCCGTGCGCTCCATCTACCATTTGTTCTGTAATCTGAGGATATAAAAATATCAACTTTTTATAGACACCTCACAACTGTTCCTCGGGATGGCGTTTCTATACTTTTACTGCCATCTTCTCCACCTAATGATAAGCAGTGTTTCTCATTTCTTTCCTCTTGTTGACAGCTCTCGCAGAGGTCCTCTTCTAACTTACTTCTTGAGATTCCCTGTCACTCTTCTAACTCGACTTTTGAATTCACTTCCTGAGGGTATCAGAAAGGCTCGTTCACTTAATTCCTTTAGCGATCAAGTTAAAAGCTATTTCCTTCCTTTATCTTAAATTCATTTTACACCCTATTTCTACGCTTCTCTTATAGTCTTGTAAGTATATCCTGTATCTACTTTTGCACCCTTCTATATTTCTCTATTATTATTCCTTTTCTACCATAGGTTGCCTGGAAGAGATTGCTGTTTAGCAATAGGTCGCCTATTGTATACTCTTCTTCATTTTATAAGTTAATGTCTTGTGTCCTTTGTTGTGTGAAATAATAGTTATTTATTATACAAGAGTGGAAAGTTCCTTTTTAACCGCGTGCTCGATTTGGATGACCGAGCAAGCGAAGGATTCTAAAGTTGAATCACGAGCGCAGCGAGTGATTCTAAATTAGAATCCTGAGCGTCAGCGAGGGAAACAAACGAGCACAAGGTGAAAAATCTTTCCACTCGAGTGCAATACGTAACTTTTCATCCCACCTCAGCGAGGAAATGACAAAATGAAAAAGAAAACAATTTATAATGACAAAATATTTAAGCAATAAAACGTGAAAAACTAGAATGGCGCGAAGCACGCAAATAAAACAAAGAAACCAAGAAGGTTCCAAATTTAAATTTTTTCACAATTTAAAAAGTTCTAATCATAAATTTGGCACCATAGAGGTTACATTAAATAGGTTTAATGACGTTTTGAATTTACAATTATATTGAGTACTCATTATATGTGATGTTCTAAATTCAAATCTACTTTGCCGCTCAAGCGAATAAAATAGAATTTTCCAGCCAGATTTCGAAGCGCAAAATTACACTTTCCGAGGTGGTGGGATGAAAATGATGATTATTATTATTAACTTCTTGTTGTTGATACAATATTAACGTTACACTTTTTTATGTTAAATGGGAGGCAAATAAGCTTATGACCCGCCTGATGGTAAGCAGCCACCATAGCCTATAGATGCTTGCAATACCAAAAATATGACTATCACCGTTACCATGATCTCATCCCCTACCCTGTGGAACCCTGAAACCTTACTCACCGATAGGAACACAATGCTACCAGAAGGTATTCTTATTTTACTGTGGTGTTATTTGTCGTTTTACACTGACTGTTACTTGAAAATGTTTGTCCTGGAGAAATAAAAGAGAACCAAGTTAAATACGTAAATCTATCTATATAATAATTATAATAATGAATAAATATTTCCAACACTCACACCATTTTTTTTTTGTAATTGTTTCAAAAATAAAGTGACAGTATCTTAATTTGTGTGCGCGCGTGTGTATGTAAGTTATGTGTGGCTGTGTGTATGTGCATGTGTTTTTGTTTTTTTATTTTTTTGTTGAACTAAATAGGTTTTTATACATATAAAAGATTATAACGAGAGCTGCTGCCGACAAACTGTTACACAGTTTGCCAGATGTGTACATAGTGTTAACATGGATAATATTGTGGGAAATAGATTAAAAAAAAATTAGCTTAGCCCCAAAGTAAGCACTGTAAGGCTTCTGTTATGGGATACTAGGGTAACGGATAGAATACATATACTGTACATATATAAGCATATTTATATAGAAATACATATTAAACATCCATGACTGGAGTACAAATGCTCGTAATCATCACACAAACATCTGCCCCCACCGGGATTCGAACCCGGGACCTCTCGAGTCGGCGACACCATGAAACCCGGCGTACAAACCACTCGGCCACGGAGGTCATCAGATATAAAAGAGTCACATATAAAAGAGAATCGGATTGCTTGGCAACCAATCAAGGTCAAATACTGTAGGTATTTGACCTCGCGTCAGTACCTTAGTTTTAGAAGTTAGACTAAAAGGCCATCTCATAGTTTACTAGTTAACCGAAGCAGTGTTCTCATAAAGTTCGTATTACTAAGGTCAGGTAAGGTTTTGTGTTTAATGAAAGTTGGATTAAGTTTGATTAGATATATGTCTCAGTATGTTCCTAAGCGGACGGAAAGGCTCTAGAATGTAATGGCGATCGGGCACCGGACGACGCTCAGTAGGCAGGCCGTAAACAATACCTAATATAATTGTAAAGGTATTCATTTGACATTGTGGGTTACCTACAACGTGAATAGATGGCGCTGCCTTGCAGCCTAAGAAAGGCTACAGAAAATTCGACACGGCCATCAGGGCGGCGGTAGCATAATGGTCAGAGCATTCGACTGGATACCGAAGGGTGTGGATTCGAGTCCCGTCTGCTGCCCGGACCGCGTGGATATTTTTCTAGTAAAATTTAAACTTTCATTAGATTTAAACCCTTAGATTAACAAAAAGGGAAGATACGTTATGCTCATACTCGTATCAAATAAAATATAATTCGACTCAACTACATAAGCAACTCTTACACACAAACACGTTTGTAAATAACATTGAATCGAGCGAGAGAGACAGAACTGTACGCTTCAACGCAGAGCGAGCGAAACGGCGAATCAGCTTCCGAGTGCGAACGGCTGAGCTGTATTGTTGTCCTTTTCTTGATAACAAAATGGCGATTATGTAAATAATATTCACAGCAAACCGTGAATTTTGAGAAATAAACGATTTTACAGTTTTACGAATGAGAAGTGTTGCAGAGGCATTTGTTATTTGATTTTGATTTATAAAAGTTATGTATTATTTGTTTTATTTATAAAAGCATCGCAGGCATTGTTTTATATTTATAACACAGAATATACGCAATATTGTTTTATTGAATGCACATGCAGGGTGTTGGAATGTCCAATTGTGACTACAGCGAATTGTGATCGTGCACCACATTTTAAGGGATCACTTTTGATCCGCGAGTGTCGTATCTTCCGTTTTTTTTCTAAATTTAAACCTAATTAAAAGTTATATTTTCGTTTGTCTACCTACAATTAGAAAAAAGTAAATATTTTTGCCAGTGAATTTCAAGCATCAACTTCATCTTAAGCATTTTCATTTTTGTATCAACATTTCGCGCGTGGATTTTCTCTTTTTTTAGCCAAATATAAACGTGTATTGTTTTTTGAGGAGCTCCATGGCGCCAGTGGTTAGCGTGTTAGGCTGCGTTCGTTGAAGTTGAGCAACTTTCGCAGTGGTCGGTCATTGGATGGGTGACCAAAAATTTACTATCTCGCGCTCCTCCGTGCTTCGGAAGGCACGTTAAGCCGTTGGTCCCGGCTGCATCTGCAGTCTTTAGCACCCACCAACCCGCACTGGGCTCGCGTGGTTGGTCATGGCCCAATCTCCCTAACCCATCCATAGGGAAGGCCTGTGCCCCAGCAGTGGGGACATTAATAGGCTGATGATGATGATGATGATTGTTTGAAAGTACGGAACGCCGGGCACACAAAATGTTACCTAAAAACCTTATTCAAATTAGTGTGTACTGAGAAAGCTTAATAGAGACCGACAAAATTTATCGTCCTATTTGGAAGTTACTAAAGAAGAAATTTGCAAGCAAGCTGGAGACATAAAAAAATCTTTCATATTATTTATTAGACCATGGTTAGATATAAATAGTATAATATCAAAAGCAACGAGCTTTTGATCTCGTAAAACCTATTTTTGGTAAACTTTAGAACTCGGACGTAAGTAATTTGTTTTATTTGTCGCTTTTCAATTTCTTTTTGGACGATAAATTTTGTAAGTATTCCTACCTGGGGTATTATAAGTATTCCATACCTTTACGTAAATACTGTTTTCTTATAAACCAAACCCTTTGATTTGACAAACGCCTAACCATTGAAAGGCGGGGATTTTCTCGAAAGGATCCTTTCGGCTAGAGATTCGCTCACTTTGAATTGGCAATGGTCCAATTGTATAAAAGATATTTATCGAAATGATTTAAAAATAAGTAGGTACGTATTTATTATCTTTAAAATCGCTTCGGACATTTAATCTCTCGTATGGCAGGACAGTGGAAATGACAACTCATAAAATACCTTCGATAACAGCTGTGGCATAAAATAATCGTTTATCTTAAAATACTAATGATCCGTTTCAATATTTATCATTATAAGACAAATGTTTTGCATTTGATATAAAAATATTTCATTTGTGAGTTTGTCCATTGCGTGCGCTGTGTAAACGCTAAAAGTTGCACAAATATCATGTATCGGCCCGCCCTCGCTTCGCTTCGGTGTAGAGCTGAAGTGTAGACTACAGTTTTTGTTCTCAGGCTTGTATTACATACAATGACATTCATATAAGAAGTATTCTTATACCTGCATGCAAAGTCTCAGCCCGATCGGTTTAAAATTGACAAAGTTTCATACAAACTTTCATTCCCTATTTTATCCCCTTAGGGGTAGGATTGATCAAAATCCTTTCCTAGCGGATGCCTACGTCATAACATCTACCTGCATGCCAAATTTCAGCCCTATCCGTCCAGAGCTGTGCGTTGATAGATCACTATGTCAGTCAGTCACCTTTGAGTTTTATATATATAGATGACGGAATATATATCTCTAAAAGAAGCCCGCGACAGCATCTGTCTATCTTTAAAGCCGCTATAACATTTTCCCTCAAATTAATGCTGGTGAAACCGCAGGCCACATCTAGTTTAAGTATATATGTAATATAGATAAATACTTAGGGGTCACCAATGGATTTTACCCACCCCCAGCTCGGCTGGCTGCGAACTGTTAGTCATTAATATTTATTGGCCGGTATCTACACCGCAAAATTAATGTTTCGGAATGCACTGTTCAGTATAGAGTCGGCAATATTCGATGCGGCATGCTCATTACGTCGCTTTTAGTGCTTTCAGCAGGTAAGGGTATACGTGATACTATCCGTTCACAAGGTGACGGGTTTTTGAATTGAAACTTTTGTTACATCGCTATAATTTTTTTGTTCTTCTTTGGTATGACGTCTTGAATATTAATAATAATGTCTTTATTTGCTAGTTAAAATGCTATACAAGGTGTTTCAATAAACAGAGCCATGTTTAGCTACAATTTGGTAGCATGCGAAAATTATAAATCCTCCACCTATCTTTAAAGCAAATTGATACAGTTCTATGTCAGTTATTATAATAACCATTTACTCAGGTGTTTTTAAAGAGTATGATATTTAAAGTTCTAAATTCTTTTGGTGTTTTATTAAAGATTTTGGTACACATAAATTGTAAATTCTGGCTTAATTAACAGGCTTCCGTGTCTCTGTGGTAGAAAGCACGTCTACTACTCGAGCGGCTCGCTTTTTTTCAGTTTCTTTCAGAAAATTTTCAGTTATTTTAGGATCCGAGAAAAAAATTGTCTATGTAAAACCTTTTAAAAGTTTAACTTGCATCGTATTATTTCTAGTAAAAGTTTCTATCCTACTAAGTAATATTAAATGTATGTTTGTTATTCAATCACGTAAAACGGCTTAACGGATTTGAATGAAGTTTGGCACTCCCAAAGTTTATTACTTGAATTGAGACCTGGAATACTTTTATTCCAGAAAAATGGTGGGGTCCCGAGGGATCCACAAAAAACAAAAGATAACGCGAACGAAGTCGCGGGCGACCGCTAGTAGGTCTTGTCTATCATTAAGCTTGTGTGCATTCTGCTGGATAGCGAATGGTTCTGGTTCGACTCCAGCATGATACCTGAACAGAAGTTTATTTTTTCTAGTAAAAAAATAATCTAATTAATTGCATTTACGGAGGTTGTATACATTCTTCAAAGTTCAAAATTACGCACCATACAACAGGGTTATACTTATGTTTTTATTTTTAAAGCATTGAACTACTGGATGTTAAAACCTAAAGAAAAGTTTACTAGAAAAAAATATAATGTTTAGGTATATACTAATACTAGCTGACCCAGCGAACTTCGTACCGCCCTAAAAAAAATAGGGGTTGTCCAGCGGACAAAATTGTGAATCTAAACCATTCTCAGATCCCCTTGAACACACACAAAAAATTTCATTAAAATCGGTCCAGTCGTTTAAGAGAAGTTCAGTGACATACACACTCACAGAAGAATTATATATATAAAGATTATATATAAGGAATATACTGTTTTCTCGAAAATGTGTTGAAAAACGTTTTATGATATTCGTGCGAAATTGATATTTACAAACTCGTGACTATGGCACTATAACTATTTCAACTCCCGTTTGGGAAAAACAAACGAGCAGATTGTCCATTGTTTCGATATTCTTTTCACGTTTAACTGGAGGCAGATCGCGAATCCTGTCTGCTAGTTAATAAAGAGCGAATTCTGCCATCGCATTTCCAATTATGTTGTATTTACAGCGAGTCGATTGATAAATTGGAAGTGTTTGCGACTATCAGATGAACGATGGACCGGTAACTTTTGTTTCCGATTGATTGCGATTTTCAGATGCAACGGCGTCGTCGTTGAAAAAATAAAGTTCATTTGTCCAGCTCTTCCTAATTTCGGATTTTTGTTTACGAGTCTATTATTCTAGATTATCATATTTTTATTTATGAAACATTTAACTACTATATATATGCTAAAATCTAAAGAAATTTTATTGCTTATGCTATAATGCTTATGCTGCCTGGACCGCGTGGATTTTTTCTAGTAAGTATTGATATTTTTCTTTAATCTTATTTCAACAGTCTATTTTATTTTTTTGATAAAAACACTTTTTGTTAAACATAAGAAGCAAGTGTCGATGTGGCGGCGACATCTATATGCCCAGCATATATCCAACGGATGGAGAGAAAAATAATCACTCGCCTCCTCAAGAGATGTCGCTACCGACGCTGCGATCAATACGTATGGAAGCCTACATCGCGTAAGTGAAATTCGGATGCTGCTACTCCATATATACAATGCCCTTCCAACATCAGTCGGGCCTCGGCCCCGAGCTAACACCACCCAGTTCGGAGGAAAATCTTCCCCTTTGGCCTACCTATGTCGATTTATTATTCAGAAATAAATACCTTGTCTTTTTGAAGGCAGGTCTTGCTTGCATGACGTACGCTACGTTCTTGTTAGATACCTAAAAATATAGCAGTTACCTAGAACTTATATACCAATAAATAGCTTATCAATGTATCGTTGGTCGCGCGTCCCTGTGGCCAGCCCGTTACTCCGTATTCAATTAGTTTTATTATTGACAAAAGTTATTGAAGGTCCTTCTTGAAGTACTAATTAATCTTCATACTAATAGGTATTCATCAAAATTGGTACACCTTAAAGAGTAAACTGTGGACTTCAGAATTCAGAAAATCCTTGGCGAATGTTGAATACGGATAAAAATTTGAACTTATGATAATCACATCAACCACAGATATTTAACATTTTATTGAAATCAAAAGTAAAGGTTGAGAGTTCATACAACTGTTAAATAAAACTGGACAGATAAGTATACGTCAGACAAAGCGATCGTACATCTAATAGTTTGAAGCTCGAGTCCGGTAGAGTTGTCAACTTATTGCCAAATACAAGAGTGGTGTGTGTGTGTTTAAGTAACAAATAGCCAAACTTTCACAAAACACAAGTGTGTGCCCGCGACGTTATCTGCGTGGAGAAATGGGTTTTCCAAACTAAATTCCACCCCCTTTTAAATTTCTTTTAAAGTAAATTCTGTGATAAAAACCATCCTTTGTCCTTTACCAGTCCCTGTTGTATAAGCTCCACAATTTACATTATATCACGATTTTAATTGCGTCTAACTGCCAACTCCTATAATAATTTGACAATTGAGCATGATAATAACGCGGTATATATCATATCGCGGTGATTATGCTTTGAGGGGCAGGACTTAAATTATCTGTATATCGAATTTCATCCAAATCGGGCCAGTGATTTAAGTGAAAAGAGGTAACAGACAGCCACAGACATACGTTGTATTTTAATTACAGTGTGGATTTATAAATTAAGTAGAATTAATACGGATTATTTAATACCACCTCGCCGTTTCTCTATTGGCTCCTTGATTAAGACGTATTGATCAAGTCAAGGGGAGGACTTACCTTTGATCTCTTCTAGGAATTCTCTTGGGAATTTTAAGCTTTGTGGATTTCCAATACCTTAACCTTTTGACTAGGATATTTTGCTAGATTATTAGTTTCCAATGTTAATCCGAACTACTATTATAATTGGAAATTAAACCTGTCTACACGTTCCTGTGTCTGTCTGTCATGTATCCAATTCTAATACACTAAAGCGAGTTTGATGAATTATGATGTAATAAAGGAGACAAAGGGAAACTTAGGAAGAAAATGCTCCTTTTAATTGCAGAAAATCTTTAGGAAGGTGTTATAGGGTTTTTCGAATAAGTTATCTTATAAGTGTGCAATGCAAAAAAATGATTCATATAAAAATTACTGAAAGGCTTGAGTTGCTGATGCCGATCTGGTAGGTACACTATCGATTCATGAGACTCAAACTAAAGATAAAACCGGCTAAGTTCGTATAGGACTAGCACGCGGAGGGTTTTCGTACAAGATTAGATACTTTAATATAATATCGAGCAAAAAACGGCAAAAATCACGTCTGTTGTATGGGAACCTTAAACATTTATTTTAATTTATTACTTATTTTTAAGTGAATATACAACTAAATATTCTGTAAATATTTCAAGCGTCTATCTGTTGCCATTATTAATTTAGAGTAAAGAACGGCAAAAAATCACGTTTGTTGTATGGGAGCCCTACGTAAATATACTTATCAAAAAGTCTATGCAACATGGAACGGTTTTGAAGTTATGAACAATTTGTATTATCATAATATATTTTTCATAACATTTGCTCAAAAAATGCATTTACGGAGGTTGCATACTTTGTACGAAAGTTAACAATAGGGATGATGACTAATTTTTTTTTTCGTTTATCAGGTAGATTATCAAAAAGTATTGGACACGTATTTTTTCTTTTTTCACATAATATAAACAGTGATATATTGATTTGAAAAGTCACATGACGTCACGTTTGAGTACACTATTAAGTGAATATTCACTCAAAAGTGACGTCACGAGCCCCTACTCCCAAACTTTGACGCGCTATAACTTTGTCATTTTTAGGTTGATTGCCCAAAGAAAAAATACGTGTCCATTATTTTTTGATCATCTAACTGACGGACTACATAGAATTTCGTTTACTGTACCCCGTCAACACCCCTATTATGGGCCATACAACGGAGCGTGCGGTAAAACGTGTTTTAATCCTCTTTATAAGTGCGCCGCAATTATCTTTGCCGCGCACTTTTTGAATTTGGAACATCTTAGTGTTCAGCGCCAAAGAAATCGAACGCAAATATTGTTTGAATAGAGACTGGCTGGTAAGACGGCCCTTAGTCGCGCCGCCCGGTTGAAACTGTTACAATAAGTTTTCATAATTGAGAAGATGTCTCAAATATTAATAAAAGTTTTAAGTGGTTTTATTATTAGGTACTATTTCAATTTAGTTGTTACTCTATGTTTTATTAAATAATAATATTACAATAATATATGTGACGCCTTTTATTTTCTCATAGTGGGTGATGAAAAGTAGAGGGTATCACTAGGGCGCAAAATGTATTTTTGGCTCGGGTTACGTACTTTGCGTCAATAATTACGTTCAGGATTCTACTAAAGAATCCCTCACTTCACTCTGGATCTAAAAAAGTGCCCTCACCGTAAAAATAAAATTTTGCTCCCTTATGATACAATCTACTATTATTCTTGTTTTAGTATTTGTTATGGCAACAGAAATAGATTATCTGTTTTCATTTAAACTGTATGTCTGTCTAGGTTCATGAGCTACAGCCTGGTGACAGACAGACAGACGGACAGTGGAGCCTTAGTAATATAATTCCATTTACGCTTTGGGTACGGAACAACAAAAAATAAAGAAATTATTTCCTTATATCACATAACAATTGAAAAAAAAAAAATGCCAGAAACCAACACAACAAGTCATTTTTATGGTAAAAAGTTTATAAGTATACATATAAAGAAAATACAAGGAGAACTGAACTGATAAAATTAAACTATAGGAGCTCGATGGCGCAGGTGGTTAGCTCGTTCGGCTGCGATCGTTGTAGTTAAGCAACTTTCGCAGTGGTCGGTCATTGGATGGGTGACCAAATAATTCTATCTCGAGTTCCTCCGTGCTACGAAAGGCACGTTAAGCCGTTGGTCCCAGTTGCACCTGCAGACGTTAGCACCCGCCAATCCGCACTGGGCCCGCGTGGTGGGTCATGGCCCAATCTCCCTATTCCATCCATAGGGAAGGCCTGTGCCCCAGCAGTGGCGACATTAAGAGGCTGATGATGATAGGAGATAGTATACTTATATCAAAACAACAGCTTTCTCAGAGATTTCAAATCTCAGACTGGCAAAGACGGAGAAAGTACTGGAAAATAATTTATAGAACGTGATTGATACATTTGATTCGTAACATAAGCCGAATAAAAATATTGTACTCCTGCAGAAGCTATGGCACCAATAAGTTGGAAGTAATTGGGTCCTCGGATGTATCTTCAGAGATGACTACTTCATGATAGTAAAGGTCCACTGTCTATGTTTATGTTCATGAAAGCGTTTAAAAGATTACCTGTTATTTATATAGAAAACTCAAATACTCGATCTCTTTTTATTTATTAAATTAGGGGAAAAAACAGTGAGAAAAACACTCAAGTGTTATGTCTTTTATTTTTTCCAAAATTAAAGCTCATGCTTACATATAATAACACAAGCTATTAAAATATAATGAAAACTCAGGATAATATTTGTTTCTTAGGTTTTCACGCACATCACTCATTAAATAAAACTAGTTTTTCACGGGTTAATGCACGAAACTTTATTTATTTATTGACGTTCCGCAGCCTTTACAGGCCGCGTTGTCGGAATCATTTTTTTATTTAATTTTGTCAAGCTACCTTCGAAAGACTTTTATTGAGCGTTGAGCGTTCGGTTATTTCATTGTTCGATTTTAACTCAGGATAAGTGACGACTGTGTACTTATTCCTTTTTGGTCAGCAGTCATTAAATGTAATGGCGCAAATACTTGATTTTTCACAATGATTGAACAATTTAGCCAATTAAAACATTCTTAACACTGTGCTTTTCTATTATATTATACCAATGTTATGCGAGGCTGATTACCAAAAGCTATGAAAGCGTGTTAGTACAAAAACCTCGCTCTGCACTAGAGCTGCGTTGAGCGAGCCTAGATAAATCAAGTGAATGGATTGCTTTGTGCATAACAAACACATCCCTCCAAATTCTAAAATGTAAAATTTTAATTTCTAGCGATGGCATAAAATGGACAAGAAGCCTTATAACTGGAGATTTTCCTGGTACTCTCTGGGGAATAAACTGGCGTATAGACGTTGAATCGATTTCGACACAAAAAAAATAGCTGAAAGATTATTTCAACCGATAAAAACCAATATAATATAGAATAGTGTAGATTGGGTCAGTATAACTTTCAAAACGAATATCATTGACAAATTGATCTAAAAGCTGAAAGCTCACAACTTGGGAACGTGGGAACTTCTATAAAAATCCTGAATCACCGTTTCGTAGTTGTCAATCTAGCACAAATAATAAGTGTATGCTGCGTTATGCGGCTGTGTTTGTTTCATATTAAAGCGCTGCGTGAGGCGGGTCTCCCGCGCCGCGGGTGTCTATGAAATGTCATAAAAACTGCTCGCCGAGCGGATGCCTGCTTCGTGCCCCGCTTAAGGCATAAGAGTATGGGTAGCGAGCATTACCTTTAACTACCTATAACTTCGTACCTATAAACCTCAAAGAAAGATAGTACTCCCACTACCTGCAATACTCTTCATCATCATCATCATCAGCCTATTGATCTCCCCACTGCTGAGGCACAGGCCTTCTGTATGGATGGAATAGGGAGATTGGGCCATGACTCACCATGCGGGCCCAGTGCGGATTGGTGGGTGCTAACGACTGCAGATGCAGCCGGGACCAACGGCTTAACTTGCCTTCCGAAACACGGAGGAGCTTGAGATAGTAAATTTTTTGGTCACTCATCCAATGACCGACCACTGCCAAAGTTGCTTAACGTCTACGATCGCAGCCGAACGCGCTAACCAGCTGCGCCATCGAGCTCCTCTAAGCAATACTCTTATCCCCTTGATAATAAATCACACTAATATTATAAAGGCGAAAGTTTGTGAGTGTGCATGTTTGATACTTCTTCACGTCTAAACGTCTGGAGCAATTTTAATAAAATTTTGTATGGAGTTAGCTGACACCCTGGATTAACTCATACTCACATAGGATACGTGTTACTGCGGGGAAATATCCCTAATAAACCACGGTATGTACCACGGGGCACAGCTAGTAAAATAATAATCTTGAAATCTTGGTCTATTTAACTACTGTTTTGTTCAAATTACTCAAATGATGTATTATTCGATCCACAACTTGCAATAGAGCTTTTATTATGAATCTATCATGTTTATTATAAAACTAAAATATTTATCCGAGGAATATCAAATGATAAGGTTCTTTAACCTGTTTACGTTAAACCGTCCCTACTGGCTGAACTCACTTGAGTATGATATTACATCGGCCCTTTGGGAAATTGAGTCTCAACATAACATAATCCTTATTTTGTAAGGTAATAGTTAGTAGCGCTTTCACTTGCGAAGCGTCTACATTCTATTGTGAATATTTTACATTTTAATCCATCCTTTTCATCTAAGGTTAATAACAAAGATAGGTACATTGACTTACGTTATTATATTAAACTAGCGGTGCCCAGCACTTTCACCCGCATTAATTTGAGTAAAAAGCTTATACGCGGGTCGTTACGTTCCCTAAAATATGGTTGATTGAAGCCATGGCTGGTGCACGCATCATGCTCGTGAACGGGTGCTACCAGCGGAGATGAGTCTGCCCTAACTCCCTTGATCTTGAAGATGTTAATGTTTAGTACGCTTCATATAACAAACACTATTTGTATTTACACTGTATGACACAGCAATCAAAATGCAGGTAAACAATTAATGTATATTTAATCATTATGTAATAAAAGATGACTTCATGAATCATCTCTGAAGTCATTTTTCGACTTGACGACTCTGTAAGTAATAAAACAGGGAGAAAAAAGACAGCCCTTGTTAAGTTTCTTGCCGGTTCTTCTCAGTACAAGGTCTCCCGCCATAGATTTACGAATCGATGGCGTAGCTTCTAGACATTCATAAGTGCAGCCTAAACGGAATACATGATTTTGATTATGATTATTATGATTATAGTTGGTCACTCTTAAAAGATAGACATATGCTGTCGGCAACTTTATTATAGAACTTATAAAGGGGAACAATTCCGTCGTACATGATTTTTGTGTAACTTTTACAGTTTACGCAGCGCAAACTCACAAATGAAATATGTTTTCCCGTTTTTCACAGAAAATACCTGGCGGTATTAATTTCAAATTGTTTACAATATTCACTACAATATACTTAGGAATCAGTCCTCAGATTGTAAGTAAAGTGAGTAAAATTTTTACGTGTGAAACCTGAAAATTGGCCCACATCACAAGTTAGCTAGTATGTATACGTTAAATTCACACAGGAATATTCGTAATGTCATCATGCATATCTTGTCTATGTGAAAATAAGTAAGGCATGGCGATTTTGGGATCCTGTACTCTGAAAGAGATAAATGTAAGCATCATTAAAAACGCACCTGGCTTTAGTTGAGTTTAAAATGAGGTTTGGAAACAACAGTGACCACTCTGTTGCAAATCGCAAATCGCTTATCAATATCATCTTGTACGCTTTTACTATCTACACAGGTAAATATTTTATGATTCACTTTTACTCTTTGTCTACTATCATCGTCACCATAACTATCCAATTTATGTCGCCACTGTGACTAATTCAGTTTTATATGATTCTTTACAAACCTCTACAAGAATTTAGTTATAAAAATAAGTATTGTTTTCTAAAAGAATGGCGGAATGAAGTATGAGCTAATCCCAACAGGACTTGCTAGATTAATTTTAAGCAATTGCATGTCAAAATTCTTAAGAGGCATTTGTTTTACGGTACCAGGTGGGTATAAACATATTGCAAAGTTTTTGGTTAATAAAAATAATTCCTTAAGTTAAGACGTAAGCAAAAGTTTCAATTCCTTCTTTTTATGATTTGATTTGAAACAATAAATATGTAATGTTTCCTTTAACATATCGTTTTAAGCATTGTTTCAATTGTTTATAGATTCTCTGTTTATATTGGTGTATTTGCCTTCATTATAAACCAGCCGATTTTCAATATATTCTGTATTTGTCAATAAAACGCAATGCTTTTCAAATAGAGTTATAACTTAGTAATAAATGCCAATTTCAAGATAGAATCAAATCGAGCTTTTTTCTTATGAAATTCTTCGAAGAACCGTTCGTTATTTTTACTAAGCCCACTTGAAATAATGTATCAAGAAAAGAGGTCCATGTTAAAGCACTGATAGAATATGGTTCACTTCTATTATGACAAATCGAGATGAAACCTCAGCACCCGATTAGTAATGTCTTACGTCGGTGGTTGGGTGGGTATTTTTAAATTGAATCTGGAATCGAATTTACGTCGAGTTCGTCTTAAAGTCGAACGGCGAGCTTAAGCACGTGTCACACCGAGGGTGAAACGTAATTTGCTTCGCTACGCGAAATGTGTTCACACAGCTAATGGTGAAGCTAAGCAGCATACGAATCAAAAGCAAGGTTTGAACTCTGAAAATCGACAACACTCTAGAGCATTTACAACTATCTAATTCAGAGTAGACAAAAATGATAACCACGATTATATTTAAGCAGAACAGGTGCTGGTTCTGAACGAACTGCACCCTTTGGGTTGTTGTGAGGTAGCTCATATCATAAATGACCATATTACCCATGGTTATACCCCTATGGATATATTCTCTATAGAATCATCATCCTATCATTTCCCCAGGACCTAAGGTCCTTCTTAAATCTGGTCAATCCAATAGGCCATACGTTTGTGACTCTCGCGCAGCGGTGTGAAAGGGCTAAACGCATGACCGACTTTGAAGTCTTACGCTATACAATTTTTCGTTCCCAGTGGGAATCTGTTTCGTTTAGATTTTATACCGAAGGGGTCATTAGCGAAGCGAAATGAACATCGTCGCATCTTGGTGTGATCCGTCCTTTAGATTCGAACGCGGAGTGTAAATTTGTTCGGTTTAATTTCCACGGGGAGCTTTATGTGCTTGAAGAAACCGGCACGGTACTTTAAGTATTAATAACCATGTGGATTGCGCTGTTTGTCGTGCCAGATTTTGACGAACTCCATTGAAAGCGATAGCAACGAATATTGAAGAATCTTAATGGGTCAGGGTCACCTAAAATTTTTTTTTTTTACATTCTTTTCATGTTAAGATATCATAAACTATTAAACACCCCGGATTCCCACGACAGTTGCTAATTCATGGGTTTAATTTATGTGAAATTTTTGAACGCTCTACAAAACTGGTTACATATTAAATTTAGTTATTTTGCTGCAGATTTCATGCGTTAAACTGTGTTGGTGTGCATATCTCCCACCCCTACACCGCAAAAAAATAATTCAATAGTATTATGTCGCTATTTCCCTGTTGCTATATGTATCAAACCCAGAAGGGAACACGATAATGGAGAAGATAATTATCTACCCCACAAGGCCCTGATGAGTTTACTTATGAATTTTAACGTGAAAACACACGCCTGCATCATAACTACAGAAGACTTGTCTTCAGCCTTTTGTAATTTCACGGGAAAATTCTACCCAGATATTACAAAGCGAAACTTTAGCGGCGAGTATTACCGGTTTCTCACATTTCTAGTAAAGTTTTTAATCTCATCTATATATCTAGAGCACCCACACAGAATTGTATCGTTGCAGTTGCGAAAGAGATGTTGAATTTTTACACTAACATCGCCATTGTGGGGAAATCTTTGACATTGTTTGAAACTTTGACCGTAGCCAAGTTCGTATTTATGCGAGTGAGATATTTTCTCTTGATCCGAAGGTGGAGCAAGAATATTGTGTATTGAGTGTGTATTATTGATTGCTTTGTTGGAATTCTGGATTCCGAGACGAATTTTCGAGGGCAATTATTTGTCTCGTTTGAATGATTTGCGTTTGTTGGCAATAAGTAAAGGAAAAGTTTTATCGAATATAATATACTTTTTAGATATAGGTTTCTAACAAAATTATATGCATTTCTTTTTAAATTATTGATATTTGAATAATATATTGTATTAAATTGCTATAGATAATAATATGTTGTTACTAATCTCTTCATACAAATACAGCAGAATATTATGAGTTGTAAATAGATATTAGGTACTTTTAGGTTACAGAGTCCTATATTGTCCAATAAATATTTTTATAAACAACTAGAGGACCCCTGCGGTTTCACCCGCGTTAATTTGAGGAAAAAGTTTATAGTGAGTCAAAATTTAAAGATGGACATTTGCTGTCGCAGGCTTTTTTATATAACTTTTAAAGGGGAACAATTCTGTCGTACATTACTTTAACCGTTAACGCAGCACACGGAACGGAAGCTATCCTGTTTTTGTAACATTTTTCATTGATGCTCCGCTATTACTGGTCGTGATGTATATATATAGCCTTTCTCGATAAATGCACTATAGAATTTTTCAAATCGGACCAATAGTTTCTGAGATTCGCGCGTTCAACCAAACAAACTCTTCAGTTTAAATGTAAAGAAAATTATACTAAAAAAAAACCACGCGGACCAATCAGCAAAATCTATCACGTTAAATAATAAAAGTTTGTTTCCAGGGATACGAACATTTATGCAAAAATCTACGTTACTGTTTTGAAATGGCTGTAAGAAAATAATTTTATGGTTGGTCAGGAATCAAACTGGCTGATAGTACAAACATTGACAAATACTTACCTATCAATGTATACCACTGAGGATAATGATAATGGTGAACCCAGAAAGAACCTTCGGTTCAGAATGATTGCTCTCATGAAAATGGAATGACGATGACCAATTTCCGCTAAAGTGTTAATCGCCATTACGAGATTGCACAATGAAGTCGGAAATAAAATTTGGGCATAATATCGTAAGTATTGTGTAGCGCGAGGTTTGGAGAAAAAGATCATAAAGGATTATTTTGATTTCGGCAAGTGGGTTCTTCGAATTTTCATTTACTACTTTGATATGAAATACAGTTTTCTGAAAAATCATTTTGATTACATAAAATATATATATTAAAATACAGTCTGAAAGGTCAACAGAGCTTTTGGATGTAGCCGTTTCCATTTCGAGAAATATTATTCTTCAATTTACAGAAGGCTGCAGAAAAAAATGTGGCAATTGTGGTGTATGGATGTAATTTTATCAGTTCTCTATGAAGTTAGCGATAAAGATATCTTCTGCAGGGGTGTTTTATGTTTAAAGCATGGCATACAAACATATAGCCCACCTGATAATAAGCCGCCACGGTTCGTGGGAGCGCCAACAGTATTCTTGATGTTGTCGGTCAAAAACCGGAGTGTCCCATACTGAGGCACTGGGTACATATACACATCCATGTGACCGGTGCCTCAGAGGGTTTACATATGAATTAACTTTATGTTCTAAAATGTACTAACATAGTTTTTAAGGTTTGATTGTTACTAACATTTCTATGTTTGATCTAGATCTGAAATAAACATTATTATTATTAACTTTGTATCGACAATTTGTATGTAGGTGTCGACAAGCTACAGCTAAAACAGAAGGAACCTCTCGACCTGACCTCACACACACCGCGGAACTCTTGACTCGTGTCATGACGTCACAGTGCAGCCGGTGTTCATCGATTTAAAAGACGTTATCACGTCAAAAAATACTTTCCGTTCAGACAGTATCCCGTCTTTTAGCTTAAGCGACTGAACATTTCTAGTAGAATTTTCTTCAGATTTACAAATTTGGTATTTTAATGCTTAAAATAACACCTTATTAGATATTTTTGAAGCAAAACCTAAAAAACGAAGGATTGCACTCCGGGAGTACCGGCAGAAGTGAAAACTTGAATATTAACGTTTAATAATTTTGCACGAATTGCTTTAATTATCAGTGTAAAAGTAATATCATTGTATGTGGTAGAATACAATATTTATTTATTGCGCTAGCGTACACAAAAATGTCAATTTATATTACATTAAAAAAGTTTATCTCTCAGAAAAATCAACTTACATGAATCACGTTTAAGCGCATTTAGCTATATCTATTGTAAAGAAATCAACTTACATGAATCACATTTAAGCGCACCTAGCGACATCTATTGTAAAAAAACGATTAGAAAGAAAATTAGAAAAAAGCATTTTCTTTGCAATAAAGCTGCCACGTGGATGTCCTAGATAGAGACTTATTATTATAATACGGTAAAATAAAATATTACTATGTTTCGTCCAATATATTGAAAGTCAACAACCTTTCCAATTTTATTGTGCGTCATGATGCGATCAGCCCACGTGTTTAACCTGACGCGAGTTTAACATTTTTTACCCATACAAAAACAAGTGTACAACGCCGCTAAAGAAGTTTTCACTTCAAAAAAAACACGGATCTTCCCCTGAACCCTTAGATTAACTGAACCTCATCAAATCCGGCAACGCAACGTCTGTGTGATATCGGAAAAGTTGGAGTAGGTAAGTACATTTTTTCCTTCCCATTACCTTTATTAGAAGTCGACCCGTACATTAGTGATTCGAGTAATATAATAACATCAACTCGCCTTTGGACCCCTATAACAACCCTTGTCGTTATGTGGAGATGCTTTTTGTCCTCTTAACAAGCTCTCTTAAATTTCAGTAAGTACGCACTGCTCCATAAAGTGTGGTGACTCATATCTGATTTAAGCACTTTACTGAGAGTGAAAGCAGAACGCGTAATCCAATAGTTATTATTTATACAGATTGTATAAAGTTATGGTATATTTGATAATGTTTTGTATAGAATATATAACTGATATTTTATCAACCAACTAATAACGAAATTAGGAGATATTGATGAAGTACTAATTGATATATTTATTTGAAACTTTAAACTAAATTTTGTATTGTTGCTTTAATTCAAAACAGAACGATAGTTTGATAGAAACTTTTTAAATTTGTTTCAAGCAATTTCATTAGTGAGAAGCTCGATAGCACAAGTGGTTAGCGCGTTCGACTGCGATTGTAGGAGTTAAGCAACTTTCACAGTGGTTGGTCATTGGATGGATGACCAAAAGTTTACTAACTCGAATTTGCTTCGGAGGGCACGTTAAACCGTTGGTCTCGGCTGTAGGTCGGCAGTGCGGACATTAATGGTGATGATGATGAATTACATTAGACTTTGTTCTTTTGTTTTGTGCATAATGTAAATAAATGCTACCTACGTTTTTGTTGTACCACAATTCTGATAATTGTATAAATACTGGGAGCCCTACCTTCCAACAGAAATACAACACCACTACATTTCCCTATGCTCTTCAGTGAGGGTGGAGGTTACTTCGGGAGACAGGCACTCCAAATCGATCGGAAAATCCGCTATTTGTTTCTTCTTCCGCTATTTCGAAAATTCTTAAACCTATTTTTTTCGTATCTGAAAATGTATATCACGTCGACTTCTCCTTGGCCCAATGAAATAAACAGGGCTCTACCCGGCAAAAACAAGATAATACTCCTACACAGTTCATCTGGCACGCACTCTGAGGACAGAGGTCACCACATGCATGCCAGGAGTGCAGGTAGACATGATAATCCATCCAATCCAATCCATAGGGCTGACTGTCCACGCGCCCGCCAGTACCTCTCTGAAACCTAGATACGAAATACTTATTACATTTTGCAACAACAACTCGATGAAAGAAGGTGTAACTTAATGGAATCTTGTACTTATTTAATTAAGGCCTGATTGTTCAATCCCTGGATAAAATATATTGGTCTAAAATCGTTTTAGACAAAAGAATATTAAGTTGTGTTATTTTGTTATTCATGTGTATGGATCATGGATCAGGTAGGTACTGAAATATTTGTTTAGCTATTTTACGTAAGTTAGAACACACATCGTTTCATATTTATGATATCACCATTAGCTGGTGTGGTCCCGTGTCGTCTGGGCTGAATACTTTTCATAGTTTATTCATATTTCTCAAGTTTTGTTTCGCCATTCAAAATAAGTTCAATGCTTTTTATTTATTACTAGTTTCCGTCCACGACTTTGTCCCGTTGAACTTAAGTTTCGCGCAATTTTATATTTATTGCCCATAACAATTTTCTAAATCGCTCTTAAATTATGGGGTACCAAGGAACTTAAGTTATTCATTTATATTAACATAATATATAGTCTGTTTTTATAAAGTAAATTTTATGTAATATACATTACTACAAATTATGTCTTCTTATTAGTAATAAATTATATTTACATGACACTCATTTGAACCATCGATTATTTTTCTACCACCGTAAAGGCAGAAGATGGTATATTATACCCTTACTATTAAACCATTACAAGCGTCACATGCCCTTTTAAATATGTACTTATCAAAAGATATATACTCTTTTGATAAGTGTATCAGTATGCAAACTACAAGTTTTTTCAGTTGACATCTTTTATTATACTTTGCTGGTCAATTCTCTCTATTAATTAACCTGTAGTACTGCCTTTGTACCCACAGCCAGCCCCCATTGTCCAAAGCGAGAATTTAAAAAGATTTTTGACAGCTCCTGTTTCTTCTCAGTGCGCGCCAACTTGAATGACATTATCTGTTTACGTGCTGCTGCCGTCATACAGTTTTTTTTTATTTAAGCTTTTATGTTCTAATATTAGTTTTGTGTATATATAAAGTGTGAAAAAGTGTATGCAGGACTTCAAAAACTCAAATATTAAGGATTTGAGCAAGATGGAAAGTAAAAACCAAAAAGAAGTTTGTTGGATTCACACACAGATACATTACATTAATCCTTTCAAATGGGAAGTTTAGATCAAAAATTAAACAATATCAACTACCTGTTTGCTATACCCCATGGGAATTTACATCTTTCAAAAATGTATTTTCACCCTGTTAAGAGAATTAATAGATTGTTAACACTACTGCTCGTTAGGGGGTTGCGGAGGGGGAAGGGGGGGGAGGGGGGACCACCTATCCAACCCCCGTCTGCCGGAGATTCGTAGTTTTTTCATGAAAATAAATTGTAAACATAACCTCAAAATAAAATATGCATAAAAATCAAGAGAGCGATGACTTGTTAGGTTACGGCTTATGGGAAAAACGGTAGCGGAGAGTGCACAAACCGCACAAAACCTTTTTTTTGATAAAAAAAGTCTTTTAAAAAAATCTGGTTTTGGTCGCAACACTAACCTAACCTAAACTAGTGTGAAGTATCACACTAGTTTAGGGTCCTGGAAGTACGGTTTAGCCCTAAGTCCAACAATCAGTCCGGGGGGCGCGCCAAGGTCAGTAAAAAGGGTCAAAATCACACAAAAGGAAGCACAGAACATTTACGGAAACTCGGAAGCAACGGAATAAACACATCTCATGTTGATTACTTTTGCGTATCCCTTTACTTTTTTTTTAGTTCTCCATTTCCAGGGAAGGCAAAGGGAACAATGCCCATACAGCCTCAATTTTACTTTTATATCTCACTACATTCGTTTCGTTTCACTCAAAAATGAAAAAAAAAAACGTAGGAACCTCTCCGACAACTAAAATCGATGCCAGGAGTTTCAGTAAAGCCCCCTGAGCCCCCCCACGGCGTCAGTTTTCCCAGAACGAGGAAGCTTATTTCTAAACCCAACCCATGACATGTTTATTGATGCGAACAGCACTTCGAACACCGAAGTTAATAAAAAAAAGAACTTATCTGTATGTGAAGTTTTATTTTAATTATATGAGCTGCTCAATTTGAAGCGACCCCATGATAGCCAGCTGAAATCAGTTTTGCAATTTGTAACTAATTTAACGAGATAGAGATGGTACAGGCATTTACAGAGTTCTTCAAACATAATTATATTGAAGTTGGCGCGCACTGAGAAGAAACAGGAGCTGTCAAAAAACTTTTTAAAAACGCGCTTTTGACAATTGCAGCTGGCTGTGGATACAAAGGCAGTTTAATCGCTTTGAATTGAGCAGCTCACATTATTAAAATAGAACTTCACGTACAGGTAAGTGATCATTTATTTGAAAAGTTTTTTTTTTGCTTTAGTCTCTAATAAATAAAATTAGTTATTACTGAATATTAACAAAAGAATTAAAGCATTAACGATGTTAAACGCTGGTCAAAAGTAAAAAAAAATGTGTGTGTCAGCTCCGACGCACGACTGGAGTTTACTCCGTAAGTTCTATAGTCTAACCAGACGCAAAAAGAGTTTATTTAACTTAAAAAAGATTGATACTGTATGAAAGGGTAAATTAACAAATTAATGAAAATAATATACATATATAAATATATATTTATTCATTTCATATACATTTATTATAACTAATCGACGAAATGTTTTACATTAAACTTTTTACGATAGTCAATTTCAGATGTGCATAAATATATCATTAGAAATGTTGATAAATTATGTAATTATTATTAGCAGACTATTATCATCTTTTTAAATATTAATTAAATCAACATTGTCTGCATTATTAATTACAGTGACAAGTGGTTTATGGTAACTTAAATAAGACACATGGACGTTCGTAGATACGTGGTTCACGAATCTTGAAAATACCGCATCAATGGTTGTGCCATACCTCGTTGTCCCCATTGCTCTATCAGAAACAATATCTAAATTCAGTTCAGATTTTAAAAAATTTATTAATGTCAATCCTTCATCTTTATTTGTCAAAGTTGCGCGACATAGGATGCGCACCAAAAACGTAACGAGGTCATTCATCGATAGATTTTACTCCTCACATTTTTCTCATATCGGGCCCCTTATATATGCAAATCGATTCTTAAGGAGTAAACTCCAAAAACATGTTGCTTAAAATATTTTGATGAGTCTACATAGATGTACTTATATGTACATACCCATACGCTACTGAGAGAGAATGAACGTAATATTAACTTGTTCTATTTCATAACTCTGTAATGCAACATGCAATAAACGATTGAATTGTAATAAGTAATTTTTCTATCACGCCACTTATAATGTCTGCGAAATGAAAAGAAATAAAATGAAGAAGACCTCGACCTCGATATTATACAAAATAATGTAATTAATAAAGAGACTAGCAGAAATTTCCTATTATATTTCTAGACTCAAATAAATATAAATATATCATACTATTCTCCCCTGACTGATTTATATTATGTAACGTTTAAGATAAATACACCTCACACATACTTTCTTGGACCGGGATAAAAGGGTCATGATTAATTGTTCCCGGGAATATTGTATAATCCGACGTTGTCAAGGAAAATAATACGCAGAAAATGGTTAATAAAGACTCCTCCTTTATTTCTATTTACAAAAAAATAACACAACATATAATACCTCTCCTTTTAAGCTAATGCTTTCTAAAAACTTAAACTTAAGTAAGAGTAAAACAATTATATTCTCAGTCATGTTAAGTTAGGCTAGGTCTGTTAATCAACATTATAGAAATGAAAACATTATAAATATATGGCATCATTTAATGACATAGTAAATATCTTGACCCACCACAATGTGGATAGTTGTGTGTGGTAACAGTTCCAGATTAAAAATACGGGACATTACAAAAAGTGTTGAGCACTTATTGAAAATTCAATCTGAATTTAATTGTAAATTAATAAACAGCGCTTAATCATATGCACAAAACTTTTCAAGAGCTTTTGGAGAACAAAACTATCGCTTCTATAATTTAAATTAAAGTATTTATAATTTAATTAATAGTCATGGTGACGTATTTTTAAATGGCACAGATTTAAAGAGGCAGTTGTAAATTGCAGTTTTGGTAAGTTAAAAATTATTAATGGCACGTTTAATAACTAGTTCAGCAGTTAACACTAAGCAGTCAAGTAAACAAGAACGAGTAATAAAATAGATCTGTGAATATATAATTGAGCAGGAAAATAAATAAATGCGCGGTAAAAAATATTGAACGTGCGGTTACGTGTGGGCAGTAAAAAATCGGAAATTTTCGGTAAGATATCTCATTCTAAGCAGTTCTATAAACAATGAGGTGATAAAATAAAAAAAAACAGTACTTAAATAGTAATGAAAAATTAAATTACTTTTGCTTTAACTGAAGGAACTAAATAAAACAAATTGTATCTATAATAATTATTGGAAATTTTATTCGTAATTTGAAACATACTTAACTAAATAAAATCACATAGAATTAGTAGCAGCTAAAATAAACTTATTGTATAATAAGAGCAGGCCACCCGCGCTAGTAAGATCCGGAACTAATAAATATTTACCTCTCTTTTCAATAAATTTGAGTTCGGGTGTCACCGCTCGCTATGATCTGCCGAACTATTTATCGAACCGATCATTCCATCATTGTTACTGCTCATTCAGTTATTGGACTGATCCATTATTTTTAGAATTGACATTGTATTATAAAATAACGCACAAATAGATTTTTTATTACTGTCCATGTTTTACTGTCGCAATAATTAATCAATCGCCATTAAATAGCAGCTCAAAAAATTTGTTTCCTTTTTATATTTCCACATCGTATTTCGAGATCTCAAGCTTGGTTAAATGTCTTATTACATAAACAACTTGATTTCTTAAGTACTTATGTTCGTAGGACGGCACAATATGGTCACGGCAGCTCATTATTTTTTGTAAACATAAATATTAAGTCAAAGCATAGAAAGGATAAAGAGAAATGTCCGTTCATTTAGCAAACACCAGCGCATCGATTAGAAAGATATATCGTACCAGCACGGTGCCCAGTAATGAGATTATTTTTTTAAAAATATTTTTAGATCGAACTTTTATAAGTCCGTTCATTTGATACCCTTAATGAAGGAGTGCATTAAAAATAGTCCGCTATCTTTAGGGTTCCGCCATATTGGATTTAAAATGACGATAGCTGACTATGCATTGTCATTCAAACTAAAAGTGTTTACAAAATTTCAGCTTAATCGGTTGTAGATATCTGCTTTAAAATTGAGTTGCACGATTACACCCGAACAAACATAGTAACATTCATACAAATATCACAAATAAAAGCTTTAAAAAAGACTACAAGAGGCCTTATTGTGAATAAATGTTGAAAACTAAATCGCAAAACACTTAATTTTATAACAATAACTGTAATAATTGATAACAATTTTATCTTAAGATTCTCGTAGGAACAATAACACCAGCAATAAGAGGGCACTTGTTAATTTTAAATAACAAACATAATTGGTTTTTGGAGGAGGCTAAAATTAATATCATGAGTAAGTAAGGGTTACTTATGATAACAATGAAATACCAATTTGCCTCTGTAATTAATAACATAACAACTTTTCGCAGTAAAGGTACAGGTAGGTACTTGCCTCAACCTATTACCACAAAATAGATAGTATACAGAAGATAATCTACATACAAATTTCACTCGATCAACGCATACATATACACGATATTTCAAACCGCTTGGGACCAGTGCGGGAGCGACTTCCATCCGCTTGAGATACATACATGTGAACATTTTTTTTTTAAATTAATTGAGTAGTTTGAATTCATAAATTAAACGGCGAATTGTCGTTTTTGTATTTCTACCACAACATTTCACACTTTAAAATGAAGTAATGTAGTTGTTGTTTATATTTCCATTCTTCCTATTTCATTCTCAACAATAAATGAAACAACTAGATGCCACTGCCGCATTTTTTTGTGTACAAGCTAAAGTAAAGAATCGAGAAGAAAAGTAAGTTAGAAAGAGTGAAGTACATACATGAGATTACCTTCTGTATTATCTTTTTTCTGCTACTACTGGTTGAGATGAGTTCTTTGTATTTATTTATAGTACGTACTTACAACTAGTACTTGTTAGTTAACTAAAAGTGAAATTTGGTTTACCATCTTTTGTTATATAATTTACAGTACTTGTAATAAATATACCATAGTACATAATTTATATTTATAGTTAATTTTATAATTATAAGTTAAACTGTACTTCCAGGGCCCAAAGTGGGGTACTTCACACTAGATTAGGTAAGGTTAGTGTTGCGACCATAACTCGCGAGCCGAGAGAGCGACGCGAGCGTGCGAAGGCAGCGGCCGGCGAAACGCCAGAAAAAAAATTTTTTTAGAGACATTTCTACAAAAAAGTTCGCATATCTCTTCTGGGGCCCTGGAAATACAGTTTTGACCACTTTCAGAGCCTAGAGAATCACGTTAAGCCGTAGGGTTCAGTCTGCATGACTGTGCAGACGTTAGCACCTACCAATCCGCGTTAGCACCTACCAATCCGCACTGGTCGAACTTGGCCCTTTCTCCATATTCCATCCATAGGAAAGGCTTGTGCCACAAACAGAGGGGCTGATGATGATCGTAAATAATGGTGTAAATTCATGCTATTTGCAAGAAGAACTAAAAAAGTCTTTAATACAAATTTGAGCACATGACCATTGGAGAAGAAGGCAGGAGGCCTAAAACTGCACCAACCGACCGTCAAATCTGATGACCTTTTGTTCAGACACGTTTTAGATTAAATAAAATGATACCTACAGATAACATAGCCTCACATAAAACATATTATACAAACGTGTGATTCGAGAAATACCCGATATTCCTTTTGTAATACTTACAGTACAGTAAAAAACATCACATCTCCTACTTCAGCTCCTCGGAATTAATAAACAACGCCACGGCCGCATTCCTCACTTGTAAGGCTGCTTACATTATCTCGAACCAATACTGTGTGTCAAACGTCATGCTCCATTTCCATACGCGAGGGTTGGAATGCACAAAAACGTTCTCTTATAAATGGAATACCGGAAAGTATCATATTTCAGGAAGCACTGTAGCGAACTACTTACAAATTATTCGTTAAAACGTTATACCTGCAACTATTTTAAAAGTCTTCAAAATAACACATGTCAAAGTGACTTGCTGTCGTGTTCTTTAATGATATCTCAAAGAAAGTTAGTTTCAGTAATTATTACTCACCAATCCGCACTGGGCCCGTGTGGTTGGTCACGGCCCAGTCTCCCTGTTCTACTTATAGGGAAGACATGTGCCCCTTTTTATATCTTGGATCACGAAGATAATACGCATAATATCAATATAATTGGAGTGTTTTCTTTTAGTAAATTATTAATTTAACTATTATATAAAAGAAAACACTTCATATCAGATTATATTTCATATCTAATCTTATCAGATACACATTCGTGTCGATTGTGGCATGATACTTTAAACTTAACTTAAATTTGACAACAGTGTAACATTGTCTTTCTCTATATTATAATGAAAAGAAGAGGAGAGTTATGCCAAAATCGACACCATTATCTTACTAACTTTTTATTTAAATAGTATACAGTCAACGCAAATAAGATAATAACAGATAAAAAAAAATCTTGTTGTGACTGCCCTCGTATTAAACTTATAGAAAGTTTAATAATTAAAATTTAACTTTAGATAACTCGCAAGACAATAGATAAATTATTCTTTCTTTATTTAAGCAACACTCGCTCAGTGAGTAATCATTGTAAACAGACGTATGATACCGATAATTATACTCAAGCTTCGCCTTTCGAGATTAAGTAATACTCATGTAGTAGCCTTAGATAAAAACAAAAAGGGTAGATACGGTACGCTCATATTTGCATCAAACAAAAACTGATCCCACGGCAGCGTGAATGAGACGGCGAGATCCGCGTCACTGCATTACCGACCCCAACGAAACAGCACGTTAAGTTTCAACGGCAGCGCGAACGAGACGGCGAGATCCGCGTCACTGCACTACCGATCAATCACGCGACCAGTACTCGACGTCACTACCAAATAAGATTCAAAACCAACAGCAATTTTTATGAAAAAATATATTTTATAGTACTTACGAATGAAAAGTGATGCCGTGGGTTTTATTTTTAGTTCTTGAGCAATTTGAGCACTTTTTAAAAACACACTTAGGCATTGTTTTATCATATAAACACAAAATATTAGCAATATTTCTTTTTGGCGTTCACATGTACGTTGTTTGCATGTCAAGTTGTGACCAAAGCGATTAGGGTCGTGGACCACAATTCATGCGGATCCCTTTTGTGAGGCTAGTGCCGTATCTACCCTTTTTGTTTTAATCTAAGGTAGTAGCACGCAAAGTGTCGCCAGTGAGCACAAGGTATTTGTGAATACTATATTACGATTCTACCCTCGTACATTATTGCTGTCTCGCCTACTTGATGTCATTCTCGTTCTGTGCTCCGCCAGTACGCACACGTTTTTCCGTCCGTAACAAGTTTGATTTTTCAGCTGTAGAAAAATGTTTAAAATGGAAAAAAGGAAATATTTTGATCAGGACGAATACGGATATATTATTAGAAAGTTGAAAAAGTTGGAAAAAAAGATCCAAGAAAAAGCGACATGACTCATAATTATCATCTAGTCTAGTGATTCGCATAACTCGATTGTTTCGCCATTATACCGAGAAAGTAGGTAACATACCACCGTACATACATTTTAAAATATTCCAACACAGCGGTTAACCGATTGGGTTATCATGTTGGTGGAAAAATTGACACGTCGACTACATGATTAATATTAGCTCTGCGGGCAGTTTTTGGGATTGTCACTTAGCTAATAAACATGTTATCTATACAATGTTGAGCGCTACTGGTTGGGTACTCACTACATTGTTAACGCATATTAAATTATAAGAGAAATATACACTGCGGGCTGCCGTTTCGATTTTCACTTAAGTACCTACTTACTTTCTTATATTGCACCTTCAATATTCCTACGTTCTAAAAATAGAACGGAAACAAGTATAACAAAACAGTACACTGCGGGCTACGGGCGTTTGATATTTTTATTCACGCTTTGACTATGTTGCGATCATAAACTTGATTTAAAACTTTCGTTTATATAAAGGATGCATGTTCCTATGTGACCTAGTAATAGTGCATGATTATTCATAACTACTTCTGTGGTAATGCAGAGATGAGCGGAATTATTTTATATTAGAGATAATATTTTTTCTCACACGGTCTTAATAAATAAATATTTTTATAAATCGGTGGTTTTTTCTTCTCAATCTTAGTAAATAAATTGGATATTTTTTCTCACTTAATCGTATTAATTAAGTTTTATTAAATAAAAACTTTTTTGCTCACTCTACCTATTTGGTTTGAATTGACAGCTATGACGTCACGGTACGGTAGTTGAATCGCATTATACTCACTTTCTTACACTTCCGATATTATTCACCTACGTTCTAAAAATATAACGTAAACATTGTATTTATATTTCAGGCGGCTCGACGACCGAGTGCGGCTCAATGTACGCTGGCGGGTAGTATGGTAACGGAATATCGGTGTTTGTTTATTTAAAAATAAAAATGTTTTCTCAAATATATTTGCTAACTTGAAGGACGAAGCTCTCGTATAATTATGATAGAACTTCACGCACAGGTATGTTCGTTTAATCATCAATAGTATTTTGCCATACTGTATGCCACGTGCTTATAAGGTTCCTTGCCAAGCTTCTAGCTTGATTCTAAGCATTTTTATCCGACTGCAGAGGGTAATGTTTCTCTAACGTATGTACTTATGTATGTCCATTTATTTGGCACTTCCCATTATGAACGGTTTGACGGTTTTTTTATGAAAATAATCTTAGCCCTTTAACAATTTGGCTCAAATGTTTAATGAAAGTGACATGAATGTATTTATTATTATAAAGTATCAATTAATGTTTTGCAAAAAACAAACAGCCTACAATCGCAGCATTCAAAGACTTTATTAGGAACTATAAAAATCTGGCTGCAATTATTGTTAATTACTGAGCATTATCATGATTGTTTACAGAACGTAAAACGTATAATATGTATATATAATTTAAAGTAGGCAGCTTGTTTTATCACGTACAAATAATAATAATTTAATAAACAGTCACACCGCAAAATAAATATTCAGGCAGCGAGATTAAAAATATATTTGCTGATCATAAGTTGGTGCCCAATTAGCTATTTTAGGTAACCGATGACATTTTTTTGCTAACAAAGATACGAATTATTTGCAACCCATTTAAATAACACCCTTAATTTAATAGCAGAGTATTCAGATTTCCAATTTATACATATTTATCTCTTTTACTTTCTTTTACTATGTTGTTTTTTGTTTCCTTTGAAAAATTGTTATAAAATTCCGTGAAAATTCTCCTTGAGAATTAAAATTAAATACCTAAGAAAAGTGTAAACAAATTAAGCAAGTCCTATTTTGAATATTCGAAAACGAAATTTCTATTTACCTAGAGATGTTTTTGTAAATCTGCTATATATATTTTTGCGCTTAATAGTCTTTTATCAAATCACAAGGTCCAACTTACGTGGTGGTGTAGCTTGCAAACTGTTTTTAAAGTGTTAATTTGATGTGGAAACAACCCACCTTAGTGTCGCCGCACACGGGCCACCGACCACAACCACAAAACGCCGCCACCGGCATATTTCTTGTAGTTTTCATACATTTTATATGAACTCGCCACACACGCTACGCCGGTGGCCGCTACATGCTACAAATCGTCGTTGCTCGCTTTTTGTGGCCCGCACCGGCCACTTATTGCGCCGATACAAAACGCCGCCACACGTCACTCGCGCGATTCCCCACCCATCTCCCCCTTACCTTAGTCGGCCGCTGTCGCGCGCTTCAGCCACATTAGTAACCGCTTCTAGCTTCTCGTGGCGGCGTTTGTGGCTGTGGCGTGTGGCCCGTGTGCGGCGACACTTAGGGTCTGGGTGGCCGCAGTACCTTTTTTTTTTGTTTCTGATTTTCATAACGCAAGTGCTTTGGTATTGTTCTTTTTATATTCTTACGAGTCAGTATAACTTCATGTTCATTTATCATCAGTGCTAATTCCTACAGATGCAACTAAGACGAACGTCTTAACGATTCTTCAGTATCATAGAGGAATTTGTGATAATACATTTTGGTCACCTATTTTACGACCGACCATTATGAAAGAAACTTCCGCGATCGCAAATCGAACATGCTAGGCCTTGTTCAGGCCTTTGTCAGAACCCATGCGCAACACGCTTCGGAATTGTTTGTATAGAATTTGAGTCTTATGGCATTTCAATTAAGCTCTTAATTCATTTATCGGAGTCCAACCGTGCACGCACCACGCAATTTCCACACATACGCATTACATCCGCGCGATAAACGCAATTTGAGATTTATTGATGTGTTCGAAGACTCAAATTGAATCTAAACAATGCATATGCCTTGCACCTGTGCTTCAGCTAGTCTTAGGGGTAAGTGCCATAGGTGTACGCGTGGTCGGCGTGAGTCATCTGCACAGGCCCTAACACATGGCATCATCGAACTCCTCTTGCGCTAACTAAAAGTTATCAATAATTTCAATCCAAAGTAAATTTTACTAGAAAAAATTCCACGCGGACCAGGCAGCAGACGGGACTCGAACCCGCACCCTTCACTATCCGGGCGAATGCACTGACCAAAATGCTTAAAAAATAAAAATATAACTGTAATTGCTATTTCTTCTTTCAAATGTATAATACTTGTAAAGGTATTAATTTGACATTGTGGGTTACCTACAATGCAAAGAGATGGCGCTGCCTTGCAGCCTAAGAAATTCTTCTTTCTCGTAAAATTGTCTTTAGATTTAAACATCTAGCATTTAAATGCTTAAAAAATTTAAATATTATTTCAATCCAATTTGTTGTTTTCAGAATTTCATTTGCCATGTGTTCTTTCATGAACACTTGGAATAGCCCCCTGGGATACCACGAATAGATTTTATCCAACCTTGTGGTTTGTCAAATTGAAAGCAATAAGGTCTTAAATAAAATGAAGCACATAAAAGATATAAATCTAAAAGGCTTACATGGAACAAGAGCCTTGTTAACTGTTCCCCAGCTAACAATATCTGTGGGTCCCGAACACTAATAGTTTTCTGATAGAAACTGTGAGGTGTTCTGAGGGCGTATATTTAAAATCAAGATTAGTTTTATCCTGTACTTTGTCGTGTAAGCCTGCTTAATATCATGTAAGTCAGAGTAGGATGAATTATGATTATGATATATTGAAACTCGACTTTAACGGCGACTTCCATAAAATGTTGATTCGTGTCGTCTTTATTACAATTCAGTAATTTAATTAGCTTCAAAATTATGTTTGTACTAATCAAAATTACCGATGTCTTGCACCAAGTACTACAAGTTTTCTGTGGTTGTTACTTTACGATGGATGGACTTTTACGTCCATAAACATTATTTTATTCAAAATCAAAATCATTTAGATTCAGTCTAGGCTGTTACAAGCACTTGTGAAGATCAAAAAGCTACGCCATCGGTTCGCAAAACTATGGCGGGAGACCTTGCATTTAGAAGAACCGGCAAGAAACCCAGCAAGGGCTGTTTTTCTCTCTCCCTGTATTGTTATATACATTTATAGGTGTATTAATATTAAACATTTGAAAGTCGTTTTATTTTCACACTTTACGTCTATTTAATAGCATCGTGTAACTATACTCAATAGAAAACTGTGATAAAACCACAGACAAACAAATAAAACAGATCTGCTTTAAAGGCCAATTTGATTATTATAGTCTACCCTAATTTCAAATTCAGTAGGGCGATTCCGTTAAAAAAAAATCTCACATCCGATTTGCTCACTTCAGTTACCAAGCTGCCAATTTAGACATTGTTTCATATGCATTATGCTTTTACCCGGCAAATGTTTTACCAGTATTAGATATTTAACATTTGTCAGAAACCCGAATAAATGAGATCGTAAGGGAGATTGCATTTTAAAGAATACCTATGCAGAACAGTAAGAAAAAAAAACTAGTAATTTATTTAAACTCCTTTCGCAAAAGTTCCCTCGGTTTTAAAGCAACAAATTAACAAATGCTAAGGAAACATTTCTCAGTAAATGGCTTTCTTCGCAAACAGTAAACAACATTACAAAATAAAGCACGACTATTCGAAGATTTGCGTAAAACCTTATTTTGTTCGGAAAGGAAAGTGCAGGATGGACAATGGACGTCTGTTCCAATAAACTATTTCCTTTTTAAATTCTCATCAGCCTTGAGTGTGCACGTCATCATTCGTCGTCATTCCCGAATATATTATAATATAGGTAACAAATTTTATAAAATTTTATCACTTGCTATCTTGAGCTCGAGTACTGGAGGATTTAAAGGCAGCGCTGGTATTTAGCGCATTTGGCCTGCGATCGTGAAAGTTAAGTGTCTTTCGCAATGGTTGGTCATTGGTGGGTGACGATTAACTAATTATCTCGAGCTCCTCCGCGCTTCGTAAGGCATTGTAAGCCGTTGGTCCCGGCTGCATCTGCAGTCGTTAGCGACCATCAATCCGCACTGAACCCGTGTCACGGCCTAATCTCCCTATTCCATCCAGGGGAAAGACTTGCGCCCCTGCAATGTGGACAATCATAGTCTGATGACTTATTTTTTTGATACTTTATTAACTGTTTAAAATTTAGATCAAGTTGACATTTTTGGTATTTTTCTTTCTAAAAATTTTAATCTAGATCCTGGGATTGCCTCCAGGACTTACTAAATTTCACAAGGAGCAAATCTATGGAAGGATGTGGTGATTAGACTTTAAGACTTTTTAGTTTGGTTAAAAGTCCAATCTAAAAATGTCAAGTGCTAAAGTTAAAAACCTGTCTCGAGCTCCAACGCGCCAAAATTGTCAAAGCATTTTGTTATGAAGGTATATTATGGAAAATGATGTTAAAAAACATGATAAAAAAGACTAGACACTCCTCTTTGGTGTTGTGATACCTTTCGCCAGATGCTTTCAGATCCTAAAAAACACTTTACTCGCCTTTTCTTCTTTACTTCGTTGGTAAAAGTAATGCGATACGTAGTTTAAGTGCAAACTCAGCAGAATATTTATTCGAGTGCTTTTTATGAAAAAAGTTCCTAAAATAGTGGCAATACTGATGCTTTCTAATAGTTTTTCAATAGCTCTTTTATATTATGCAATTTTAGATAGTTTCAGTGAAACAATTGAAAGTCCCTAGACAATAACAACCATTTTAACAACTGCAACGCTGAAGTAATAAGAAAAGAGTTTTACTTTTAATTGTTGGAGTTTTTTTTATGGAAATAACTCTACCGTACTTCTCTAGTACATAATAAAATACGTTTTCAACGCACTTACTAAAAATGAATTTAAGGAGGTTGTATAAATGTTAGAAAGTTCAAAATAACGGGACAAACAACGGAGCAAAACGCTTTACCGCACGCTACCATACATGGCACTGTGCGTATTCTTTACGGTTTTGAAGAGGGAACTTCTTATTCTAGGGAGGGTAAACCGCATCGTTACGTAACGCATAACGGCGCCAGTCTGTCTGGCTTCCCTTCGCCTCCACCCGTATGTGGTGCCATTTTCATATTAGAAAACATTAGTTAAATTAGGTATAGGTACTGTTTTCTTGCAAATGTGTTGAAAAATGTTGTATGACATACGTGTGGAATTTGTGTTTACAAACTCGTGACGTAAACCACTCGTCTACTCGTTTGTAATAACCAAATTACTGCACTAATATCATACATAACTATTTTACTTTTCCCTTGAAGTAAATGGTTGTAAGAATGCATATGAAGAACACCACAATGGGAAATTTTCCACTGAGGTATCTCAAAGAAATGAGTCGGTAATTTCTTTGTTCGCCATCATAGCATGCGTGAAATTAACACAGTAAATAATAATGTAATGTGCACATTACTTAGCTCCCCCCCTAAAAGGGTGGGAGTTAATGCGGAACATACTCGTTTGCGTGACGAAATACATATGGGACAATGATTTCTTAGGGTATGGCTCCAACACAAGGAGCTTTTAGGGTTCGGTAGTCCTGTTAAGGAACCCTTATAATTTCGTCATGTCCATCTGTCCGTCGAAGGTTTTGCTTGGGGAATGTTGGCACTAGAGAGTAAACCGCTCTCTCTCTAAAAGTTAAACTATTAGGTTGAACAATCTGAGAAAAAACATGATAATAATGCTTTTCATGAAATTTTCAGAAAAATTATAACGGTTAAGATGATTCAGTTAGCTTAGGAGTCGTTCAGCTTGTGTATTAGAAATTTTCTACCTAATAAAAATTCCTTAGAAGAGAACATTGAAAGTAACTTAGATGAAGTAATTGCTTGTTCATAACGCGTAAAACCTTGTATTGAAAAACAAAATCTAAGATAACTCAATAAAATATCTACGGAACCCTGCGCATGGCACGACACGCACTTGGCCGCTTTTTTTATGTAAAAAGGGTGGCCAACAAGCATTGGTAATGTCCCTCCGATTCCGGCTCGTCTTAGAGTACCCCGACGACGAAATCACCCGCGCCAACGCGCCTCCAACACTACTCAGTTAACATACTTGTACACTGCTTTAGCATTAGGCAGACACCGCACCCCTAGTATAGGAGTGCGAAGACCCGGTCTACACACGACACGCTTTACCAGGTACTGGTACGTATCTACCTGGGTGTTTTACCCCGCCCCCCACGACAACGGCTAACTAGAGCCGAGGTCCGAATCAGATTTGCCCTCTAGCTGAGCCGACCCCCTCAGGTTCAAGTGGTCTAGAGTGGGGAGATTCTATCCGCCTGGATTACCTTTAGAGGTACTCGCTAATTCTCGGCTTGAGATCTCGATAGGTCCCTTCGGATCTCGCCGTTCTCAAACCCGGTGACGCTGTAAAGGTCATCTGCGACCAACAGCATACACACTCAAAAAAAAGATTGTAAGCTGATGGTAAGCGGTCACCATAGCTTTTAGACATTGTGATATCAAAAAAATATCACTCACGCCGTTGCCTGCCTGACCCAATCTCGTACACCGTGGCGTCCTTCCTTACTCACCGGCAGAAACACAACACCACCGAAAGTTAGAGTTACGAGTATCATATTACTAAAAAAAAAGAGAATTTAAGCACTCTTTAAGAAACACCAACATATTCCAAGTTAATAATACACGGACTAGTTATGGGAGGAAAACAATATTATCTGAGAAAGTACAACTGTTTAACGAGCTACCAGATGAAATAAAAAAATGCGATTGTAAAATGCATCTAAAAGTAAATTAAAAGAGTAATACACTTAACTTTAAAAATTGTATAATAGGGAAATTCTAACAATATTTTTTTACAAAGCTGTACAATAAGCACAATAATGTAATTGTTTGTATACTAAACCGATACTGCAGAAGCGGTCACAAAGTAATATTAGAATGTGAAAATTGAAAATCTCGTTATAAGTAAACTGTATGTTTTTATGAGAAATAAACTCTTTGCACCTATTTTACTGTGGTCTGCGGTAAGGTGGAGTTACTTTCCCCAGACAGGCGCTCCAATCCGAGCAGAATTAGCGTGGTGCTAGGAACTATAGAGTTCTACCCAGAATGGATAGAACCTAGGGGCGTAGACGATAATTGAAAAAATACTGATAGAGATAAATTATTTATTTTATTTTATCATTCAGGCGATTACAAAGAATTTTTATCTAAATACGAGAGGAAGTTCTTGGTGCCTGAAGATCTAATCTAGAATGGAACCTTCTATCAAAAGACAGACGATTCCTTATTTCAAATCTTAAAATCATGACATTAACTTTTTTTAATATAACTGCCAACCGTAGGCATTGCAAAAGCAAAGAGTTTACCTAAACAAGGAGGTTATAACGTCAAGGACGTTACATCCCTCCGGCACCTCTAAAAAAAAAAAATTGTTTTGTCATACCAGATGACCGAACAAAATTTTTTTTCCTACCTACTACATCAAGAGGGTTCGACGGTCCTATCTAAAATCCCTACCTGCTTAAGGACATAAATACAACTGGGAGGTGGCCTTTACTACAGACTAGCCCTCACAATAAGTTTGCAAAACTTGCAAAAAAAAAACTTTACGGGAAAAGAACCCTAACTATTTGCAAAGTTTTATTGCAAAGACTTTACGGGAGCAAAACCTTAACAAAATCCCTCGCACATCTCCCTCCTAACCTTAACTTTACTTTACTTTACATCGACATCAGTCGGCAAAAACAAAAAAAAACAAAGCTAACCCTAGCTATAACTTAAATTACCCAAGCAATTTTTTTTTTTATCCCATCTATCAACAAAACTTTACCCTATCCCATTTATTAAACCATTAAATATCAAGAAAATTTATATTTTGAAACTTCATTACTTCCCATACTAAGTAGATGTACGAAACGAAATTCAAACTATTTCCTAAGATTCGTAAACATTAACTGGATTTGAGCAAAACCTAAAAGAATTTATAATTAATGTTTACTTTCGTACATCTTTAATAAAGATACAGACGTGGTCCACCACTTTATTGTCTTGTACTTTATTAGACACCCATGATGCGCAAACGTAATAGAAATTTTGGGTAAGGACATCTAGCATCAAACAAGATTAAACCCAATTCCCATAGAATACTAAGGGTTCCCTACCCCCAAGTCAAACTACTACAAGTGACGATTTTGACGAACGCGACGCGACCAAATTGAAACGAAAACGACGCGAATTCGTAGAGGGTGTCTCCATCATCTTCAGGGTGGATCATCGTCAGTATCGCTGACGTCTGCATGAGCGCCAGCCTGCTCTCTCTCGGGAAGTCCGCATCATGTGGTAGTACATAAAACAATCAAGAAAATATTAGTAAAATTCTTTACACCATTTTTCTTCAGTCGGGTAAGTTAATATTCAAGAAAACATTTATGATAAATCTTTATAGCCTCTTTTCCATAGTTGGGTAAATTTTCAAAGTATAATATTATTATTCATTTATTTATTTTTTTAACCTTACAGGGAATCGAACCCGTTTCCTTTTTTATAATAAGGGAATTTTCTTTATAGACCTATATTATCCTATTATACATTATTAACTATATATATTCTATCCTAATACTGAATTAATCCTATCTATGATCATATTCAAAGTCAATTGAATAATTCCAAGTTGAACAGAGAATCGAACCTGTTACCTATCATTCTTATGGTTATTACGATATCAATAATCCACCTACTCAACAAATTACATTAAAGCTAACAATTAAAAGAAATGAAAATACTTTAATGAGACTACCTATTGATCTGTCATAAACAAAATATGTAAAAGTTCCTTATAATATGTGTATTGAAAAAAAATTTCTAATAAAACGACAAAGTTATATTTAATATGCTTTTGAAATAAAATTCTAAAATAACTATTGTATTGAACCTTATTTACATACCACCATTGCTTTAAAACATTCATATAAACAATAAACTGAAATAAAATTTCATTAGTAACACATTATTATTATTGTACTATCAACCTATTCGGCATAATATAAATTTTCATCATACACCGAATTATCACTATTCCTTTCATTATTCTTTTGTGTATATTGTCTTTTAAACTTGCACTTAATATGTTTGATTATTAATTGTTCATTATAAAAGTCTACTATCGCATTATTTCGAAGTAAGAAATCCTGTCCTAAGATGAGGTTATGCCTAATATTTTCTACCACAAGAAAATCGTGAATAAATAACGCATTGTCTATCAATAATTTTAGGTTGACTTTCCCTATAACAGACAATTCTTTACCATCGACAGCTTTCAACTTCATATCGCTTTCATCAATTTGTTGATGAATTCGACTTACTGTGTCCTTCGACACCACAGACACTGCAGCACCACTATCAATGAGCCCTACAAACTTCTTATCACGACACGTTATATTAATTAATGGTTTGGACTCACTTGTATATTGATTGTTGTTTTCTGACGGTTGGGAATGAAAATCTTGTCCATCAGCTATCGTCATAACATTTTCTTCATAAAAAATTTTCTTTGGATGCTTCTTCTTCTTTGATTTATACTTCTTTTTGTTCGTGTTACTGGAACAAAAAGTGCGGGGAATCATGTGTTCGGGAGGGATACTGGGATGAGAAAGGACACTTTGGGAGGAAATGAAGTTGATTTCCTTCTCTTGTTCTTCTTCATGCCTTATTATATGAGAAATTTTCGACGTTTCACAAGCAAACGATGGTTGGATCGGCAGATTCCAACTAATTTCGACGCTTTCGTCCTCAAAAATGTCCTGCGCTTGTCGTAAAACATTTCTCAAATGTGTTTTATCACTATATAACTGAAATGCGAAAAGATTTTTTGTATTCAAATTCGCATTTTTCAAGAACTGTCTAATGAAACATTTGTCATCGATGACAGCTCCCGCTTTTGTGGCCAGCTCATCCAATATATAAAAAAAAGTCAATGGCTCTTCTGACAAGCCTTGTCTTCGTGAGAAAAATTTTTCCAACGCATTTATCGATGATGGAAATTCATCACAAATTTTCTTTTCTAGAATCTGAAAATTCTCACAAGACTCATTAATATTTTTATAAAATAACAATGCAGGTCCACTTAAATATGCCGACAACACAACTCTTTTCGTATCCTCGTTGAAATTATTGATAGCGGCGATGATATTAAATTGACGAAAGAAATCGGTTACATCACCTTTTCCGTCGAATGTGGTCCTGGTCTCCATCTTCATAAAACTACTTCTTTCTTGATTTAAAATTATTTTTCACTCGCGGTACTTGAAGCTAACGCGGCGCGTCCACCATATAGAGTTCTACCCAGAATGGATAGAACCTAGGGGCGTAGACGATAATTGAAAAAATACTGATAGAGATAAATTATTTATTTTATTTTATCATTCAGGCGATTACAAAGAATTTTTTATCTAAATACGAGAGGAAGTTCTTGGTGCCTGAAGATCTAATCTAGAATGGAACCTTCTATCAAAAGACAGACGATTCCTTATTTCAAATCTTAAAATCATGACATTAACTTTTTTTAATATAACTGCCAACCGTAGGCATTGCAAAAGCAAAGAGTTTACCTAAACAAGGAGGTTATAACGTCAAGGACGTTACAGAACCAACCTATAACAATTATCATCATCAACCTAATAATGTCCCCACTTCTGAGGCGCAGGCCTTCCCCATAGATGGAATAAAGAAGCTTGGCGGAGATAGATCCACCACGCGAGCTTAGTGTGGAGTGATTAGTGCTCCTGGCTAATTAAGCAGCCGGGAACAACCTGCCTTCCGAATCATGGAGGAGCTAGAAATAATAAATTTTTGGTCACCAATTCCGAGACCAGCTATTGCGAATGTTGCTTAAATTGCTACCATCGCAAACTCCTCCTCTTAGGTCTGCGCTAGATTAACTTCTCGCTTAGTGACTTACCATAGTAAACGTCGCTTGTAGCGCGGTCCACGTCAAACATATTGATGTTGACCGCGCTACAAGCGACTCTCTTAGCATTCCCGCTGCCCGGTAAGAGGGAAGGCGGGCAATGTTTTTTCAAAAATATTCAAAATTCAATATCGTTTATTCAGTCTAGGCTGTAACAAGCACTTGTGAATGTCGAAAAGCTACGCCATCGGTTCGCAAATCTACGGCGGGAAACCTTGTATTGAGAAGAACCGGCAAAAAACTCAGCAAAGGATCAAATTGAAAAATGACTTCAATATGTTCCATACAAACGTTCTCCACTGATTCCTCCTTGTAAAGTATAATTTTAATCATTCTATGCTCCTATGTCTTACTTTTTCGATAACAGAAGCCCTCAAAAATGACAAAAAAAAATCACCACTGAAGACGTCTAGTGTGGAGATTTAATAAGCATTTACAAAAAAAGGAAAACATAGAGGCATAGTGTAACTACATATTATGTATTCATTAAAAATTTACAAGTGTTTTCTTATTTAATGAAATATAAATTCGACGACGAGAATGTTTTCACTTTAGTAAACTTAGAAACTTTTGATGAACGTGAAAATGAACACTAATTTTAATGATATCATATTTTTAACGATAGGAATTTTAGTGAATGAAACCACCGTGCTATTTTCTATACAAGTTTAATTAACATAGCCTGCATAAACTGATTACAGAGCTTAAAATTCCCTCTACATAGATTGAAATTTCCAACGGAAACTATACAAAGTGGCGCACTTGATTCACAAGTTCCCGTGAACAATCCAGATTTCGTATCCGAACCAAGTGAGTAAAGAAGGTACAGAGGCAAACCTTCATGCAGTGTGCGTGCTTGGGTAAGCACTGGTGTCCTGTCTCCACTAATAGAAATAGTAGGAGAGCCCAAGCGGAGATATTGGGATTTACTCGAACGCGACTGAATAACTAAAGAGCCTGATACCTGATACCTGAGCCTTATAAATACGGTGAAATGTGTAGGGCAGCAAAAAAATATCATGATTGTTTTGGGGCGTCCAAATCATCAGTCTTTTGAATAGGATCCACTGGAGGGTTCAAGTTACATCCCTTCTCAATGTCTGGCACGCTCGAATATTTTTTTTCCTATTTTCTACTCCACGTTATACAAACTGGAAAAAATATTATTTTTCCTATATAGTTTTTACGTTACGTGAACCCACCAGTATATATTTAAAAGACTGTCGATTTTGATCCAAAAGTCATGGCCGTTTGCTGCCATAGACGTTTGAACCTCTATAAAGGGCTCAGGTATAGTGGGAGTACTTCACAAGGTGCAAGGTTGCCTCCTTATGTTATTCTGCCGCGCTCGCGTATATCCCAAAATCTCTACTTGGACTCCCTTCACAAAGCATTTCTCTGCGTACGCGACAGGCGCTAGTGCTCACTCATACACACGCATGGTATGAAACTTTGCTTCTGTGCCTTATTTACTCATGTGGTCGAATAAAGTAACTCTAGCGATTTATGACGAGTAAGGGGTTTTACAAGGTGCAGCGCGTACAGTACGCGCCGGCTATGTATCAGCTAATGAGCGACACGAAGAAAACGAGCGATGGATAGGTGGCGCTTCCGCTGTTCCCGCGCTGCATCGCGAGTGGGTTTTCACCTGCGAAAAGAAAATAAGTTTAAGAACCAATATCCATATTGGTATCTAATCCATGAAAGTCATTCTGTTTGTCTGTCTGCTTGATAATGATGAAAATTGGAATCGATATTCAGATTCTTCTAGATATTTTCACGGAGACCAATTATTCAATGGAACATATTAAAAGTGTACATGAAGTGCGTATTAGAATTTTTTACATACTTATTGGCGTGGAGCCTATCTGAAAGCGTTAAAAGGATTCGAAACGCCATGATTTATATTTAAACATAATAATCTGTATAAATAAGAGGCAACCGTTACTGACTGATCTATCAACGCACAGCTCAAATCACTGAACGGATTGCGCTGAAATTTGGCACAGATATAGCTATTATAAGGTACTAAGAAAATATTTTCTAAAACTCACCCCATGAAGGAGTAAAATAGGTGTTTAAAGTTTGTGTGGGAAACAAATTTTTCCACGAAGATAAAGTCGCTGGTATTATAATTAACAGGATTCCGATCGTACATTGAGTCACTCGAAAGTTAATCATGTCAAGTTGAGTCAAGATACGAGTATTATCCAAGTAACAAAAGAAATAGGTTGCATAGAAATGTAAGCAAATGCTTCATCGTCCAATTTTCATCCGCACCTAATCCTGACCGGGAAGTAAAAATACATAAATTTTATCCGTCTAGGGAAAAGCGATTTGGTTTCCGTTATTCATTATCAAATGACTGGCCTGCAAGCCAATTCCCCTAAAATTAAAAGCAAACAAAGTCCTTATTATAATTGCTATAGAGTATGCTTTGTTCTGACATAATACGCTTTGGAGCTAATTAATTTTGCACTGCTTCGTTTCTTGGGGAATACACAAACATGGTTTTGCACTCAATATAGCTTGAAACAGGTATAGATAATTTGTTTAATTGCTTTCTATGAGGTAATTTCATTATACAGATAGCAAAACGGAGTAGCTTTTTGAAGTTACGTTTTAGTTTGTAGTGTAATTAAAAAACGACTTCATTATAACAATTCTTTAATGAAGCTAAATGATTTCTTTTCGTCAAACGAGTCAAAGTTTTTGTATCAATCAGTCGTTTTTGAAAAGAGTGCGTTCAACCAACCTTACAAATAAAATGTTCAGCTTTATAATATTGACAATGTTCTACACACGACAACCTATTCCAAGTTTCAACGCATAAATAAACAGCCATTCTTTCACTTACATTGCGCTCATATATCCATAAATACAATAATTATAGAGAACAACAAGGTTCCCGCGAATTCGTCTGCTTAGAAAATGTGGTTTCTCTTATAAACTTACATCCTCCTTTTCACCCCTTTCAAGGATGATTTCTGGGATGAAAACTATCCTACATCCTTCACTGTGATTCAAGATTTTTCTACACTAAATTTCAACGTAATTCAGCGGTTTCAGCGTGAAGAGTTAATACAAAGACAGGCACACTTCCGCATTTATAATATTATTAGTACGCAAGGAAGGGTAATTATACACGGGATATATTTAATGACATTTGACGTTAGGTACATTTACTATTTTTATCTCACTCACCTCTTAGGACATGAACGGAGACAGCAGACGCCGTGACGTCCGCCAGAGAACAGGTGTAGTTGCCAGAATCGTTTCTGTTGGCGTTCGCTATGTACAGCCTTGACAGCGCACCGTTAGAAGTCGCTTCAGTCTTTACACTGCGGACAAAGAACAAATATGTAGCAAGCGATCTTTATAAGCCTAAAAATTTAACTGATAAGTTATTGCTGACGAGTTTAAAATAGTAAATTTGGAGAAGTTAAAAATTTAGTTTAAATAAAAAGAAAAAGTATGTTCAGTAGTATAGAATTGTGAGTAAGGAACAAAGTTACTTTATCAGCCGGGACCTATTTTTAGGAAAATTTGAGCCTTTCTAGAATTTCTAATGGGTACAAATTGTTAAAATTCTTCTGAATCGTCTTTTAAAAGCCTTTACTTTGATACCCCGCTTGATAGATTATAAGCAATTTGCTTTTCATGATTTTTCATTTTGATACCTTTGCGAATTCCTCTACTCGTATGTGAATTGAGAAAGACAAATTGACTAAATCGTGGAAACTAAAATCTCAGATTGAAACTTTCAACTATCCCACAAAAATATTGCCAGGCGTTTAAAATGAACCAAATTAACTTATTAAATTGAAAATAATTTAGTAAATTATATTTATATAACTTCGATAAATTACTCAAGTTGCAGCTGCCGCTAAATTAGCTATCATAGAGCAATTTATGTGAATTTCTCTTCTATGTTGAACATTATAATTGAGTTCTGTTCACAGTTTAGAATTGAATTATGGATGTTAATTGATGAGCAATCTATAATTAATACTGTGATGATGAGTCACTTCCAATGCTATCAATATTCATCTACAAATCCACTAGGTGTATATGTTACCGGCCAAACCCGATTTTAGGACAAACTAGTTTTGCCTAGGCTAAACTAGATCTTCCTATACGCGATAGGATTAACTAGTATAACCTAGTCCAAACTAATTTGTCCTAAGCCCGATAGGATAAACCAGTTTAGCCCAGGCCAAACTAGTTGATCCTGATATAAATACTCACACTCTAGGATAAACTAGTACGGCGTAGTCTAAACCAATTTAGCAGAGTCGAAAGTAATTGAACAAACATATCAGGACTTGTACAGGTCGCGTCATGTAAAAAGAACGCTGGAAGAAAGTGGAGGGAGTGTTTATGCGCATGGGTACACTCGCACACATAAGTAATAGCCTTTTGTTTTGTGAGATGCAGTTGCAACAAAAATGTTCCACAAATAGATGCCAATGATGGCAATGATACTCTTCAATTCAAGAAGGCAATGATATTCTGCAATTCTAAGTGCCACCAAAGGACACCATGTAAAATTGAATAATAATTTTAATAATTTGAGATATGATTATTGCTTCTATTAAAAAGCACATATAATTTGTTATAATATAATTGTTTGTATTACTAATTATCCATAACTTTTAACAATGAATCATTATCGTTTTAATAAAAAATATTATTTTACAATTACGGAGTATTTTATTCAGTTTATCTATTTATTTTGACTTTCTAGATATACTATAATATTTAGACTAGGCCATACTAGTTTATCCTAGAGTATGCGTATTTATATCAGGATCAACTAGTTTGGCCTAGGCTAAACTGGTCTATCCTATCGGGCTTAGGACAAATTAATTTGGACTAGGTTATACTAGTTAATCCTATCGCGTATAGGAAGATCTGGTTTAGCCTAGGCAAAACTAGTTTGTCCTAAAATCGGGTTTGGCCGGTAACATATACAATTAATAAATCTGCAGTGCGATTTTTGGTTTCCCGGCCCAGATACGGTTTCCAAAGAACTCTGAATACTTTCATAGAACGATTGCCCATTAGCGTGGTGCAAAGCTTAAGGCTATACTTCAGGTTTAAGCTTAGATATAAGCTAGGAGCTATGTTAGGCGCCTACGTACGTTCGTAGCAGACATATCAACCCGGAAAGGAATCTTCACCGTATCAACTTGAGTCACTCAGTATTATTTGTATGAAAGTCCCTATTGCATCGCACACCGATCGGATTTGTAACCTAATCGCCTCGCCTAAGAACAAGCTCCCGAACAGCGGTACGGTGTTAGCTTACTCTCCGTTCCCTAGCTTACTTCTTTCTGTAACTAGTTTACGTCTCTTCATAGCCTAGCTTACGTCTCACTGTAACTTAGCTTACATGTCTCCGTACCCTACCTTACACCTCAATGTAGCCTAAATTACGTTTCTCCGTCTATGCCCCTCCCGCGGCTTCACGTTCGAATTCATACTGATTGAACTTGTGCCGCCTAGCTGTCAACTAGCGGTCGGGGAGTCGTAAGTGTGGTGTCGTCTAGCCGTAGCCGAGTCGATAAACTTGAAGCTGCTTATCCACTTACGTAACATGTTTATAAGGTGAATGGCGAGTGAGTTACTATAGGTGGTTAAAGTTAGTCATGCTCTCTTAAAAGTCTCTTCAGTGGTGTCGTGTTAGGCGGGTCGTTACGTTCCCTAAAATATAGTTGAGCGGAGTGATTGATGGCTGGTTCATGCGTCATGCACGTGAATGGGTGCTACCAGCGGAGATCTGTCTTAACTACTTTTCTAACTTAATGTCTAGTTACACCTAATATAAATAACCCTATTTGTAATGATACTGTATGACACAGCAATCAAAATGCAGGTAAACAATTAATGTATATTACTCATTATGAAATGAAAGGTGACTTCATGAATGAATGAATTTTTCGTTTATCAGGTAGATTTTCAAAAAGTATTGGACACGTATTTTTTCTTTTTTCACATAATATAAACATCGCAGAGATATATTGATTTGAAAAGTTGCATGACGTCACGTTTGAGTACACTTATAAGTGAAAATTCACTCAAAAGTGACGTCACGAGCCCCTACTCCCAAACTTTGACGCGCTATAACTTTGTAATTTCGACGACTCTGTAAATAATAAAACAGGGAGTAAGAAACAGACCTTACTGAGTTTCCTGCCGGTTCTTCTCAGTGCAAGGTCTCCCGCTGTAGATTTACGAACCGAACCAAAACCAAAGGTTCTGCCAGATAGGGGGAACCCCGCAAGCATCTATAGGCTAAGATGGCTGCTTACCATCAAGCGGACCACACGCTTGTTTGCTACCCTTTTAAGAGCCCTTTTAAAAATTGCGCCGCTGCCGTACTGATCGACACGTAGGTAGACACTAGTATATATTGCATTTTTCGGGTGATGTTTCGAGTCTTATAAAATAACTAGCGGACCCGACAGACGTTGTCCTGTCTACACGTCTTTGTGAATCTAAACCATTCTCAGATCCCCTTGAACACACACAAAAAATTTCATCAAAATCGGTCCAGTCGTTTAAGAGAAGTTCAGTGACATACACACTCACAGAAGAATTATATATATAAAGATTATTAATAAACTAATTATGAAAATATATACATATTTCAGTAGTTCAATGATGGCTAATTATTTTTATGAAAGATTTTGATTTACTATCAAAATCCGCATTTGTGTCTTTCTGTACCCCTGAAGATTGACTGGCAGAGAATGCTTTTAGCGTTAAGTCCGCCTTTTGTCCATTTTGTAATTGAGGCAATAAAGTTTAAATAAAAAAACTATGATCACAAATCCTTCGAGGTACAAAGGATTTGTGATCATAGTTTTCTAATAAGTAAGACCTACTCCAACACATAAATTCCTTTTCATACGAGTACAAAGGCTCGATCTCGAATCAGACATGAAGGTACGTAGGTATAAGTTTAACACAACTTTGCTTTATGTCAACTTTGTGCCTGCGGATTTATTGTCTTTACAACTAGACTCGGCTTTTATCTTTAGTGAAGCGGAGATACTTTCTTACTTATCCGTTGTAGTTTCGTGCTTATCAAAGCTTCAATTAAGCCATTTAGTACCTCCCTTCTTTACGTCGGTCCAATACGCCATTATTTACCTATTTGAAATTATGTGATGGAATTTGACCTCAAAACATGTTTGCAAGTTTGATGTCAACTGAGTTTCCTGCCGGTTCTTCTCAGTACAAGGTCTCCCGCCGTAGTTTTGCAAACCTATGGCGTAGTTTTCGACTTTCACATGTGCTTGTAAAAGCCTAAACTGAATAAACGATTTTTGAATTGAATTTGATTTGAATTGAATTGAACACTTAATACAGAAAGTTTCCAAGACCGCCACACCTTACTTATTTCTTCATTGACAAAATATAGATAATCGAGTACCTAGTATTCAATTCAATTCAATTCATTTATTCCATTTAACAATATAATTGTGTTGGAAATAATAATAATTCAAAATAAAATAAAAGCAAACATAAATAAAATAATAAATCAAATTACAAATTTTTGATGTCAAAGTGGATTATTAAAATTGTAACAAAGAAAAAGAAAATACAAATACACTATGTCAAACTGGATAAAATTCATATATATAAAAAAAAAATGTCAATCTAATCCTATCTCATAAATTCGTCAACACTGTAATAACACTTCTTCAACAAGAAGTCCCTCAATTTATTTTTCATCCCACCACCTCGGAAAGTGTAATTTTGCGCTTCGAAATCTGGCTGGAAAATTCTATTTTATTCGCTTGAGCGGCAAAGTAGATTTGAATTTAGAACATCACATATAATGAGTACTCAATATAATTGTAAATTCAAAACGTCATTAAACCTATTTAATGTAACCTCTATGGTGCCAAATTTATGATTAGAACTTTTTAAATTGTGAAAAAATTTAAATTTGGAACCTTCTTGGTTTCTTTGTTTTATTTGCGTGCTTCGCGCCATTCTAGTTTTTCACGTTTTATTGCTTAATATAATTAACATAACCTAAAAACTGTACAAAAAAATCAACTAAAATGAGTGACATTAGCGACGATGAAGTTTATCTAACGCCAACTGAGTTAACTGAAACAGTTAATAATGCGCAAATGAGCCTTCTCCCTCAGCAATCACGAGAGAAGTATTTGAAACAGTACGATATATTTAACATGTGGCGACTAGCTAAAGGAGCAAAAACTTTCTCCGAAAACGTTTTGCTGGCATATTTTATAGAATTATCTGAGACCAAGAAAGCAAGCACGCTATGGAGTACGTATTCAATGCTAAAATTAACAATTAAGATGAAGAAAGACGTTCATATCGACACCTATCATAAATTAGTGGCATTTTTAAAAAGAGCCTCATCTGGTTATAAACCAAAAAAATCGAAGGTTTTCACAGCATCTGAAATTGCAAAGTTTATTAATGAAGCACCTGATTCCGTATATTTAGCGGCAAAAGTAAGTCAATACGTGTAATTTTTTGTTGTTGATAAAATTGTACATAGTACTTACAATATTTTTAATTTGATTAATTTATTTACGATTATAAATACTTCTTTTGTTACAGGTTGTTCTTATTATTGGTATAACCGGAGCATGTCGAACAAATGAACTTACACTACTTAATGTCAATAACGTATCAAAATATTCTCATAATTCTGATGAATTGCTATTAATTAATGTACTAAATACCAAGACAAAAAAAGACCGCAACTTCGTTATTCGCAAGGAATATGTAAACATTGTTCAGAAATATCAAGCTTTACGTCCTTCTAACACCCCAATTGAACGATTTTTTCTACAATATCGCAACGGAAAGTGTATCCGACAACCTATGGGTCAGAATAAAATTGGCAGTATTCCACGAGAAATAGCAACTTTTCTCGGACTTTTAGAACCCCCGTTATACACCGGTCACTGTTTTAGAAGAACCTCAGCCACACTTTTGGCCGAATCAGGGGCTGATCTTCTATCGCTTAAGCGCCATGGAGGCTGGAAGTCTAATTCGGTTGTAGAGGGATACATAGAGGATTCAATCCAAAGTAAATCAAAAATTTGTAATAGTATCGTGGAGGCCATAACGCTGAAAGAACCTCTGTCAGATTCTTGGTCTCGCCCTTCTACATCTAAAATGAGCCCCCATAAGATTGGAAACAATAGCCCTCTCTCGCCAACATTTACGCCAATAGAATCCAATGAATCGGCACAACTATTTAAAATTACTGATACGAGTAGTTTACCACAAAACAGCGCACAATTCACAAACACCAACATAACATTACCTAACAAAAATATTAAACTTAACATAAGTAACTGTAGCAACGTTACATTTAATATTTCTTAATTATTTTCTACTTCTTATTATTTTCTTCAATTTATAGATTATCTTAATGTGTTTTAATTGAAATAAAAATATTTTGTCATTATAAATTGTTTTCTTTTTCATTTTGTCATTTCCTCGCTGAGGTGGGATGAAAAGTTACGTATTGCACTCGAGTGGAAAGATTTTTCACCTTGTGCTCGTTTGTTTCCCTCGCTGACGCTCAGGATTCTAATTTAGAATCACTCGCTGCGCTCGTGATTCAACTTTAGAATCCTTCGCTTGCTCGGTCATCCAAATCGAGCACGCGGTTAAAAAGGAACTTTCCACTCTTGTATAATAAATAACTATTGAAAAGATTTGTAATGAATAATCGATTTCAAACTGATTGGAAGCCTATTAAAAATTTCGACCGCCTGGTACCTACAGCTATGTTTAACAATCTTAAGTTTAGGTTTGATCAGATGTGGTAGATCATTTCTGCGTGTTTTCAAACGTCTTTCCCTGTCTATTAGCGTTTCAAAAGTATCAAAATTTTTTGCTAAGTTGCACAAAACTGTTAATATATAAAGACAGGGAACGGTTAAAATCTTCAATTTCACAAAATATTCTCTACATGATTCCCATTGTGGAATACGGACTACAGTTCTGATAGCTCTTTTTTGTAACACAAAAGCTCTTTGTATATGTTTTGGGGCAATTCATATAAATTTAATGAATTGCCCCAAAACCTAATACTATACCGCAAATGAGACTCGACTAGTGCATAATATACTATTTTTAGTTGCTCTACTGTAATATCGTCACGTAAGCTTCTTAAACAATAACAGGCTGAACTAATTTTTTTCTCACTTTTCTCCAATTCTTGCTTCCAGTTGAGGTATGAGTCAATATAAATTCCTAAAAACTTTACTACTTCTACTAGATTTATATTTTTGTGGTTTAAAGTAATATCCAAATTTTCTTTATTACTTGCCGTCGTACGAAATAACATTATATTGGTTTTGTCAAAATTTAAAATAAGGTCATTTGCATCAAACCAATTACTAAATGCTGATAGAGCCTGCTTAGTTTTACGACTTAGATCTTCACTATTGTTGGCTGAAATAACTGCACTAGTGTCGTCCGCAAACAGAGTAATTTTTATGTCATTAATATTATCACAAATGTAATTATCTAAATCGTTGATAAACAATAAAAATAAAATTGGTCCCAATATTGATCCCTGGGGCACGCCTTTTTTATCTTTGTCAATTTTGATTTACAGTCATTAATTTTTCCGTCAATGTTAGTTTTTATTTCTTCATATTGATGTCTATTCTCTAAATAGGATTTTAAAAGTCTTAAACAATTTCCTCTAATGCCATAATGTTCCAACTTAATTATGAGCATTTCATGATTTACTAAATCGAAAGCAGAGCTGAGATCCAAGAATATTCCAACAACTTTCTTTTTAACGTTAAGATATTGTGCTACATCATATAAAAGTGTTTCTACTGCCTCGCCTGTACCTACCTTTTTTTGATAACCAAACTGTCGTTCACTAATTATATTATTTGTAAGAAGATGTTCAACAAGTTGATTTTTAATCAGTTTTTCAAATATTTTTGATATTGTAGGTAACAGTGATATTGGCCTATAATTATGGGGATCTGTTTGGACTCCTTTTTTGAATACAGGAATTACTTTTGCTATTTTAAGCTGATCAGGAAACATTCCTGAGTCATAGCACGAGTTAAAAAAGTTGATAACGGTTCCGCTAAAATATCAATATTATTCTTTATTAACGAAATTGGCAAATGATCGTATCCACAAGATTTTTTATTTATCATTTTACTAACGACTTTACGAACTTCTGCTGGCGTAATCCGCTCCCAAATCAAGCTGCGTTTAATATAAGGTGTATTAGCCTTTAAAATAAAATCAGACAAATTTGTTGTTATACTTTTTTTATTGTGGACCTGATTAAACTTTTCAGAAAAAAGATTTACTACCTCCTGCGGGTTGTGTACTAATTTATTGTTATCTTTGAGAACAAATTTTTCCTGTCTACCACTTTTAATTTTATTTCTATGCCTATTAACAATTTTCCAAATAGCCTTAAAGCAATTAGCTTTCTTTATTTCTGCTTGTACAGCTAACCTGTGTGCACTTCTGATTACACGTCTATAGATATTAATATATTTGTTTCTATATTTCAAAACTGATTCATCATAGTTTGACTTATGAGCTGATATTAAAAAACGCTTCATTTTGCTTGATGTTTTGATCGCCGCAGTACAGTATTAGTGTGTACAATGAACGTATGTATACTCGCTTGTGCCGTTGGTCAATTTTCAGGTATCATTTAAATTTTTGGCTCCTAAGATTGGTCAAGCAGCTCAAAAAAACTCGAAAAAATTACTAGAAAAAAATCCACGCGGTTCAGGCAGCAGAAGAGACTCGAACCCGCAACCTCCGCTATCCGGGCGGATGCATTGACCATTATTCTACCGCGGCCCTTATGACCATGTCGATTTCTTTCTAGTATTTCTTAGGCGATTCGAAACGATCATTTAAGTCTCGGTCGCATAGCGATATGTGCTTCCAGCCAGACAGAGGAAAAATAGGAAAAGATCTCTTAAGATTTATTAAAGCCTGATATTTTTACCCAATATAATGAGCAAGCTTTTTGTTCCAATGTTTACAGCTGGCTAAGCGGCCAATACTTTGGCCCAAAATGAGGTCCAACTCTTTTGTATATGTACAACGAGGCTTAGGAGAGCCACGACTGGTAGTGGCAATTAAAAAAGTTTGTTTACACTCTCCGTTTTATCTCAAACACTGTAAACAACCGCAGACCACGAGCGTTCCGAACGAAAATTAATTTCTTCAACAGTACAACTCGCAGAAACTTCTCGAATTGTAATACTTAATTTCGAATCTTCAGTGGTCTGCGGCGATTTCGTAAACGAGCAGCAATACCCGATTTTAATTAACACACGCGTTTTCTCCGTCCCTTAATAAATCTTACGAGGCCTTATTTTGTATTCCGCTAATGTTGGGTACATGCCTATTCCATTTCGCTTTACCCGTATCAAATAAGAATGTCCCAATGAGAGTTTCAGATTAGAAATGTAGCATTTTCACCCTGCAATGCTTTACAAAACGTTTCTGAGGCCTCGATTTTGGAATTCTCTTTTATCATTTATCGCACTCTTAAGAATTAATATATATGAATAACATATTTACAACCATCTTCTCTTTATTTAATTAGTATGTATTAATACATTGCAATGCGCATCTGTAGGTAATTTATCATCGGGAGATTAAAGTAACATAATGGAACCATTCCTAATCCTACAGCCAATTAATCCTCAGCTTTACACATCACGACTTGGTACTTAATGCTACTATGAATACAGAATACAATAGATATTGAGCGATCGCTGGCTGCAAACTTGAAAATATTATTGCATTTTATATTATGTTTCATTATTTAGGTCTGATTTTAACCGTAGTATTTATAAATATGAATTAGACATTACTTCTGCTTAAATACCTAATGACTTGAGCAACATAATTCATATCATAAGTCCCTACTTTAGAAATTGTTAAAGTAAAAACTGTCAGCAATGAGAATTCTTATAACTTGTGCCATTAGGTAAACGAATCAAAAATGCCGATGCAAGACATTCTGTCTCTCTTACACGTTACTTTGGATAGCATGAGTGAGAGGGACGGAATGCCATACTCACGTCGTCATTTACGTTTCGTTTTATTAGCGCGGTTTACAACCAAGTAATAGACACCATTTTCATTGTTATGTAACATGTTTATTGAAAAACTAGAGATGTCCTGTGGTTTCGCATTAATTTGAAAAAAAAAAAGATTTTAATGGGTCGTCCTTGAGTGGTTAAATGATAGACAGATGCTGTCGCACACATTATTATGAAACTTTTGAAGGAGAACAGTTCTGCCTTAAATAGGTATTTTTTGTGTAACTTTTACAGTTTACGCAGCACACGCAACGAAAGCTCACATTTGGATCTTTTTCCCCTGTTTTGAAACATATTTTCATTGGTGCTCCGCGCCTTTTAGTCGTGTCCTCATGTTATATTCAGAGAAAGCTGCTATTGTCCCTATCGCATGGTATTTGCTAATACCAGAGAGCAATACTTGTTTCAAATGCCTATTTTTCTAATATCTTTCATGCTCGCGTCCGCACTTAATTGCACTAAAAACTCTAACGTAAGCACTAAAACTAATCGAGAAAATTTTACGCACATAAACACATTTCTGAGCCACCTGTTCCAATCTCCGTAACCGGGTTAAAATGAAGGACAGAATTATAAGTTACAAATTAACTTAAAGTTACATCCAAGCTCGGACTTAATTAAGGCGACCACCGTAAATCTCGTAGGCAATTCAAATAAACAAATAGGGATGTTTAACACCCCATTTATTTTCCACAGAATGCTCATTTAGAACGAATAATGTAACAAACAATAGGTTTTGGTGCTCTCATTGTTGTGTAAATCAAAAAGAATTACGATTCGCGAACCTTCGGTTTTATTCGATATTTGGAAGTGAAAACGCTGGACTGGGAAAATAATATAATAGCCACCGGCTGCTATTCCTACTCAAATAGTGAAGATCTGTTAAGGAACAGCTGTTTACAAAATTTTAGTAATAGCAATTTAAGAATATTCTTTATTGGCTTACACCTCACAGGACATTATAATATGACATTTTACATGATTATGTTATCACCAAGGAAGTTTTACATAAACATGTATAATAAGTTGAATAAATAAATATAACTTTGATCACTGCACAGTGTGAACTCTGAGATGTGTTGAATACCTGTAAAATATTGATCGATATTTATACACAGACATATACAAACTATGAAGGCATGAGGAGCTCGGTGGCATGGGTGGTTAGCGCGTTTGGCTGCGACCGTTGAAGTTAAGCAACTTTCGCAGTGGTCGGTCATTGGATGGGTGACCAAAAATTTATTATCACGAGCTCCTCATGCTCCGTTGGAGCCGGCTGCATCTGCAGTCGTTAGCACCTACAAATCCACACTGGGCCCGCGTGGTGGATCATGGCCCAATCTCCCTATTCCATCCATAAGGAAGGCCTGTGCCCTAGCAGTGGGGACATTCATAGGCTGGTGATGATGATGATGAATATCACAATGAAAAGGCTTACGAAGATAGATAGTAAACTACAGGTGGGTGGTGGGCGATTAATTGCCAAAAATTAAAAACGATTACTTCCCAATTTACAAAGGACATTGCTCGTTCCCCATACATTGAATGCCCTAGAACGCCCAGCAATGAGAAAATGCTAGTTGTGTTCGGAATCATTCATAAACTCTAATTAGGCATTTGTTGAGATACGGACAACTTGAGGAACCGTGGCCTACTACAGAATGTATTTGATTTTGAGGTTATAATTATTATACTTAATCGTTAAAGATGTACACTTTATATATTCTGAATTGTTTACCTCTATGTAAGCACTTAAATAATATGCATTAAATGAACATAAAATGCAATTAATAATAAAAATAATAAATTCTTATATTCATATTGATTAATGAGTGTTGTCAGTTGGCACCTACGATACCCATACCTTACCTGTAGTAATAATAGATTTCTTTTCAAATGAAATGTTCAGTCTTTCCATTTACCTGTTTCTATATTTTACTATCGGTAATTAGGTATGTGTATGTTATGATTTTCATAAAAATAAACAGATATAACATGGGATGGGAGTATAAACTATCTTTACATAATTTCAGAAATAATCTTTTTATAAATATAATACTAGTAATAAGTATTATTAACTAAGGTATCTCTATTTTTCTTTTGATAAATACCTATGGTCGCCTCTAATGCATTTATTAAGGTAAACAATCTTGGCACAACTTTTTAACAGAATCACCCATTTAATAATAAAATATTAACGAAGCCAATAAACTATTAAAATAAATCGTTATTATAGACTGAAACCTTTTGAATCCAGTTATCAGTTGATTTTTAATGCTGTTTTTTCAATAAAAAGAAGTGCCAAGTTGGATGAATAGACTGTAGTATCTAGTAACAGAACTTTATTTTTTAATTTTTTTAAACAGATTGTCCGCTTACTATGATTAATTGCTAATATGTTAAAAAAATAATAAAAAGGTAATAGTGAAGGACATTCTTTTGGGCATGCTAGGGCCGATTTAGTAGATGTCCTTTAAATGTCTAATTTGAAAGGGGTTAACATACTATAATTGCTATATATAAGGCTAAAGATGGCTGGTGTGGCAAGTAGAACTGCTGTATCAGCTAGCTTCGCGTCTGGACTTAACCCTCACTTAACATCAGGTGGGGTGGAGTCATTTGTCGGACCTATCTATAAAAAAAAATGCAGATAAATGCGGTTCTATTCGAAAAGTATCGCGATAACGATTTTTTATAATAAGGGCAAGCTAAAGAATAGTAGTGTGAATGTACTTAGTGAGAAACTTTAAAATAGCAAGGTTTTAAAAATAACATCCAAATGCCAGCTAGTAAAAGAAAACTAGACAGAATATCCCAGTCAGGATCTCAGAAATCAAAGGCAAAGAAAGGGAGTGAAAAGAGATGAAAAATACCAATAAATCGATCAACAATGTTCGCTGCAACAGTAACTGCTGCTCAACTTCAAAGCAAAGTACTTTGTTTTTCCTTCAATTTTGTAATTTGTAAAGCGACAGGTCTTCCGCATTCAAATGTTTCGAATGGATCCTATTAAAAACAAAACACGGTCAGTTTTGTACCCACTAAAAGAATACCTACGCAACGCCAAAAACTTTTGTAACAAATCAATAAATAAAAGATATAATAAAACACTAGAGGGCGCCCGCAACTGTCTGCGTAAACTTAGTATTTTAAGAATCCCATGGGAACCTTACATTTTTCCGGGATAAAAAATATCTAATGTCTCAATTCAGGTCATAAGCTATATGCTTACGAAATTTTATCCAAATCCGGTCAGTAGTTTTTGCGTGATTGAGTAACAAATATTGAAACTTTCAGATTCATAATATTAGTAGAAAGGATGATTCTATAGCGTAAAATATATCAGATATTGCAATATAAAAAAGATATAAATAATAATACTTAATGAATATAATACTTGGCACACCCAGAAAGTTTTAAGAAACTAAAAAACTAACTTCTTTGAAAAAAATATTTTTATTAAATCTTTTCAAAGAGCTCTCCACCAGCATCAATACAAACTTTCATGCGTCTGAACCAGACCACTCCTTTGTTCATCAACCAATGTAAGACAACCGCGTTTGAACTCGCTACAGCAGCGGTAGATGGTTGCTTTTGATAGTCCTTCATCCATAAAAGCAGTTCGAAATCGATCAAACGACTCATCAGGTTTTAAGCAACATTCAAAATCCTACAAAATCATAGCACGAAAATGTTCTCGATGCAGATCCATTTTTTAATGAGACAAGAAACATTTATTTGGCACTCAAAAAAATGCGGAGGGAAATTTAAAAATCAAAAAGTGGTATTTTTACTTTTAAATAATCGACATTTTCAAAATAATTACAAGTGGACAGTGTCTTATACATAAAAACTTTATTTCGCAAAACTTTCTGAGTGGCCTGGTATATTACGTATTCACATCTGAATTTCCATGTCGATAACATCCTTGAGTGATCAGAGGCAAGGCAAGTGATCTGTCCCAACTATCCTGCTTTTAGCAGTTTCAAGCTAGACAGAACAATGTTTAATTACTTATCGATCCAGTCATTCTCGGTGAATAGCATAACATAGTTGCTTGTCTACACCGCTACACTCAAGAAACTTCGAAACAAGACTATAGGACGACACATCACAGCAATGTGGCGAATGTTGAACTGTAAATGTAGACCTCTACCAATAACTTGTTTCAGTTGCTCCGTGATTATGGCACTTATGACAACAAATTTATTCCTAATTTCCTAATTTAGGTATTTAAACATTCTTATTTTTTATGCCTAACAAAATATATTACATAATGTTTTGCGCTTTATGAGGTTGAAAATTATTGTATTGAGAAAAGTCGAAAATTTATTTCACGAAAGGAACAAAATAATGTGCCTTAGTGTCGCCGCTTTGTTTTTGCTTCATAGCTATGACGCTAAGTGTCCTACTTATGCACACGGGCACACGGGCCACACGCCACAGCCACAAACGCTGCCACGAGAAGCTAGAAGCGGCTACTAAAGTGGCTGAAGCTCGCGACAGCGGCCGACTAAGGTAAAGGACAGAGGGGTGGGGAATCGCGCGAGTGACGTGTGGCGGCGTTTTGTATCGGCGTATTAAGTGGCCGGTGCGGGCCACAAAAAGCGAGCAACGACGATTTGTAGCGTGTGGCGGTCACCGGCGTACCGTGTGTGGCGAGTCCATATAAAATGTATGAAAACTACAATTAATATGCCGGTGGCGGCGTTTTGTGGTTGTGGTCGGTGGCCCGTGTGCGGCGACACTTAGCGTCATAGCTATGAAGCAAAAACAAAGCTGAGCTATGTTGCAGAGCTTCTACTAATGTCGCCTGACGTCATTTCTAGTTACTCGGCGCAGGAGGCAGTGACATCATTATTTCGACTCCATTTAAAAAAAAGCAATTTTCTGTATCCTGTGATCTCAGCCCAGTGCATGGGACAAGTTAATTTGTTTTAGTGACTTCTAAAAGGACCTTTAATAATTTGGCATAAAAATAATTGCTTAAATGAGAAAATATAAATACTTTTTTGTTTTAACCAAGTACAAAATTTAGTGTTGCATATCATTGTGAAAAAGTTACAGTAATTGCAGTAAAGTGGAAAAACCTAAATATATTTTTTCTTGAAGTATTTTTAACACAATTATTCCTAAATTTTTCGTAAGCTAGTGTACGGAAAGTTGAACACGCACGTTCGGGAGCTTGTTCCAATGCGAGGCAATTGCGTTACGATTCTGATAGTTTGCATTGCATTGGGAAGTTTCATACAAAAAATACTTAACGGCTCGAGTTGATACCGTGACGATCCCTGTTTAACACGCTTTTATTAGGTCCACTTGTATGTAACTTTGTAATGAAATCTAAGAATCTGAATTACATACACTGCTGATTCTTGTATCATCATGAAACTTGGCAATTATATGTAGATTAGATGATAATAGAATATCATGGTACAAGCAAGCTCGTCTGATGATGGGACTGGATGGTGGCTGATGGAACCTTGGACTGCCTACTCGTAAATATATCGAGTATGGGCACATTAAATTCGCTTTAACATATTCTATTCATTTCACCTGATGACGAGGACTTGAGGATGGACTGGAAGGTAACTGATGGATCCTGCACTGCCTACTAGTAAACATATCGAGTTTGGGCTCGTTATATTCGTCTTCATATATTCTGTTTTTTTTTTAAATGCTTTTATTAGTTCGACCTGTATGCAACTATGTAATGGAATCTATGGTAACTAATTTAACCATCTTTCAAGGAATCTAGCGTAATGAAAATTAGCAGCTGTATGTAGTTCTGATGACAATACAATAATGGTACTGTCGAACTGATCTGATGATGGAGCCGGAAGATATGAACTGGAACTTCATGATGGAACATCAAGTATTTCTTTATCAAAGACTAAAAAGAATAAAATAAATTAATAGTTTAAAAAAAAAACTAGAAAAACACGGTTTTATAAATGCACGTAAAAACCAAAAAATAAATTATGGATCGTTCAAGTTGTCTCTATTTCTGGGCTGAAAATTATGTGCTTTTAATTATAATATTTGACTGTAAAAGCGTTGGGCGCTAGAACAGGAAAGACTTTTTGTGTAAATCAAAAAGTTTCTCAGTCAAAATCAAGATATTAGTAATGCAATAATCATCATTATAATAAATAGAATATTTAAGCGAATAGTCGTGCTGCAACTCCAGTTACTGGAGCGCCAATCTGTGTAACCTGCTTCCCGTAACATCGCTTAACTTAATTTCTTTGCAAGTTATACAAAAACTCTTTCCAGTTCCAGCGCCCCACGCTTTTACAATCAAATATTATAATTAAAAGCACATAATTTACACTTCAGCCCAGAAATAGAGACAACTTAAACGATCCATAATTTATTTTGAATTTTTTCGTGTATTTATAAAAGCGTGTTTTTCTAGTTTTTATAAACTATCAATTTTTAATGTTCTGATAAACTATCTTCGCATTGCCTTTCAAATTAAACCGTTATGGGGCACATTGGTTGGGTGGTATCAAAGTTTATACCAAACGGTCATAGGTTCAAAGAAATTTTAGTTCGTATGTTGATAATATTATAATAGAAGACAATAAAATACATTATAAAATGATTTTTTTCCAATCAAAAAATTGTTATGAGATGAACACACAATATAAATAGTAAGACCCTTGAGAAAAAATTATATTCTCTTATTGGACAGTTATGTAATAAGTTTTGCGCGCGTGAAATAACTTGTCCTAAAATAAGAACTACGAGTTAAGCCGAACATACCTACTTAGCTCTGCTGTCAGTTAACTCTCGTACGTCAAGAATTTCAAAAAATCACATTCAAGGTCTATCTCCCCGCACCACTCCTCGTATCATCTGCGCTCTGTTATACGTGCCTACCTTCAAAGCTCAGGAAACGATGTGAAGTATGTGTGTGCGTGCGTACTCATATTGCTCGGAAAATCAGTGCGTTGTGTGTGAGTGCATACGTTTGCGACGTGCGTGCGTCTCTCTCTCTCTCCATGTGTGTGCGCTTAAGTGTGTTTGTATGGATGAGTGTGCATGTGCCTCAATTACAAATGGAAGATTCACCTCATGCCCCCTCTCTTCATGTCGTAGCTTAGGAGACGAACGCCGTGCTTCCAGTTTACTTGTCTGGTGGGCTTTGGCACCTCGCTGACCACGCACCTCAGCTCGATGACAGAACCTTCTTTGTGTCGAAAGATGAATATCTGGGCACTTTGTTCTCTGAACTTTTCTTTGCCTGCCTTCACTGTTCGGGAAACGATGTGAAGTATGTGTGTGTCGGGGTATTTCAGTGTGTCATAACGAAACGAAAGCAATATGAGCAATATTGCTTTCGTTTGTTTTTGTGTGCATGCGTGGGTCATTCCTTCTGTGTGTGTATGTGTATGGGTAATTGTGTGTGTTCGTATGGTTGAGCGCGTATGTGTCTCAATTACAAATAGAAGAAAAACTACTAACCTTACGCCCCCTCTCTTCGTGTCGTAGTTTAGGAGGCGAGCGCCATGCTTCCAGTTGACTTGTCTGGTGGGCTGTGGCACCTCGCTGACCACGCACCTCAGCTCGATGATGGAACCCTCTTTGTAGAACTTGTCTTGTAGCGGACGACCGCGTTCGTCAATGATCTCCACTTTTGGCACTGCGGGATGGAAAACTTATATTTTTATTACATTTTAGTGTACTTTCTACTCTTCGTCTGTATGCGTAGCAATATCTTAATCATTCTTATAATAAAAATGAAGATAAGATTTGTTTAGACGTGACATTAACTATAGTCAAATTTAACTATGTTTCAAACAACGCAACCTAAGTATATAATATCTGAATTCAGAGCCTTAAATTATTAACCTTTCGCTCTCTAAGTCAATTTCTCTCCCGTATTGGTTGAATTTAATTTATCAACCAGACAAATTCCTAAATTCAATATGCCAGACTGCTAGACACACTGAAAGGGTCTAATCTACTTCGCAGTTACAATCAATGGATATGTGGCACCTATCATTAAACAAGCCGTTATGTCCGACATTAAAATCCCGGTTTTAATCAATCATACGAATACGACCGATCGAATTAATACGAAGTCGATTGAGCTAAAACAAAATTGGCTTGGCGGAAAATGGTTTAGGTTTCTCTTCCACTGGCAGATTCCGCTCACGTATTCCATCCCTCTTACAAACTGGGATCCATTAAAGAGGCTTGAAGAAGCAGCATGCAGGCCGGCAGGTTGAGGATGGCTGGTGTGGCAGGTAGAACTGCTATATCTATATATGGGGTGGAGTCATTTGTCGGTCTTATCTATAAAAAAAAAACAAAATAGTTCTATCAAACCTGCTGTTGCTGATTTCTGAGCTTTCTACTACCATTTTCCCGTAGAGAAAGTGTAATGCGAAGGGATAAAAAAAACTAACACAGTGGTTAATAGACACGTTAAACAAATAGAAAGTAATCAAGTATGGACTTCTAAGTGATATTGTAGTGGCGAGAGTCCGTAAATCGGTCATTCCCGCAACAAGGTGTTCTTCCTATAATTTCCGTTACGATTTTCTATTTTCATTTAATTCCTTGCAACGATGACAAAAATTTAAAAACACGTTAAACTTTATAAATTTGTGCATTTGACAGTTTTATTAACAATTTAGTTTTGTATTTATGAAGTGATATACTTTTGGGCGTGATGAAAATTAGATTTGGAGTGACGACTTTCAAATTATAATTTTCTATTTTAATAAGACATACATGAAAAAGAAAAACAACCAAAAAAACAAAAAAAAATCCTCGGTAATTAGATCGTACAATCAGCTCAGTCGGCGATAATCAATTCATTCACTACGTATGTTGGAACAGAATAAAATAGTTACAAACAGTTGTAGTGTTTGTTTTTAAACAGAGCGTGACACTGACACACGTAGGACAGCTGTTTTGTCTATGATAGCGAACCGCTTACGTCAGCGTAGCTGTCAAACTTCATTGATTGGGTTGGTAGCCTTGAGGGAAGAGTCGATTTTCCTATTCGACTAAAATATTCGCCTTGAGACTTATAAAAAAAAAAAAAAAAAAAAAAAAAGTAATCAGGCAGTGAATCTCTGTGCGGGCGCGTGGATGAATGGATGGAGTTTGACAGTTGTTGAATTTTGAATAGTCTTTCCCAGATCGATTTGAGTCCTCCTTATCGGGTGCTGTTTTTAATCGATTTTGAATTTTACTCGAAATTGAATTTCCTCGCTGATTTGGGTAGGTATTCCCTTTTCCTCAGCTTACGGCGAGCGTAGGTATATAGTTTTGAGTTTATTCTTCGGTTCGTCTCGAATGCGGCGGCTGTCTGTTTGACTGTGGCCTTTGCCTTCAGTTGAAGTGGGAAACAAATCATAGACACATGTTTGGGAGTGGACGACCCGTCTATCATCTATGAGCAATTGTCAAAACAACATTTAAAATTTCACAATCTGTTTGTGGTACAGTTAACTTTTCATCTTTTCTTCTGCCCAAAGTATAATAAAAGGCATATTATAGTCATCGGAGTCGTGAAATAGATCCGAAAAGTTTATATCCTGAAAGATATTGGCGGAAAAAGCGCGGAGTCGCTAACCGAACTGAGTTTCACAGACATTGGAGTAACCCTTTTTCCTACTTATTTTGCAAGTTTGGGCTGTGAAAAATAACCTTTCTGTTGATATTCTGTATCGTAGGTGGACGAACACGAACCTTCGCAAGGCGTTGCCATAATAAGGCGGTAACTTGTGATAGGAAACAAAATACTTACGGATAGTTTCATATTTCGAACGGTAAGCTATCATCTGACCTCATATTTATTCTCCTAGCACTAATTGAACTGCATTATGCACAATATAGTGATTCTTGTCATCAAATATACCTAATCATTCTTGTCAAGTTAGTGAACATGGAATTGATTTCCTTCAACCCGGTGGGACGGGCCCCAGTCATGTAGTGATTCAAATTTTAAAGTGTAAACATTGACCGTGAATATCCCTCACTCCCTCACCCACTACCGATGTGGCAATCTATGTGTTTTCCCCATATCTGATCATTTTTTTTCAATGTGAACTTCAGGCTTGTACGTTCCCCTCAAGAAATACTGGAGGACTAACAAGGAGACTTTTTTTCTGTACACGGACCAGAAGGGACGCGGGAGTTTATTTGCCAGCCGCTCTCCGGTTTTATGTAACCCGGCCGTAACAGCAGACAGATTATACACAGCTAACCCTATCATAATCAAGGTATTTCTCTACTAACCCCGGGTGAGCGTGGAGAAGAACCGCCAGGCGAGGTTGGACCCCGACTTACCCATTTCCATATATATACATATATCTATATAACTGGTTATCTCACTGAGAACTAGAATCAACTAAGTTTGTCACCAATATCGATCAAACGAGCCGTAGAACCTCTGAAATCCACTAAATAGCTTATTCAGTCTAGTCTATGTGGTATTTGTGGATAAAATATATTAGATATAGTTGAGAATTCATGTAAGTACATGGTAAAGTGTTTTGAATGTCTGATATTCATATAATTATAACCTTTCATGACAACTTGTTGGTTTATATACACATTAACTTTGAACTACTGTATTCAGCTTAGATATTTATAATTAGTGAAACATAGTTATTATATAAATAATAAACATAGTTGGGCTTGTTGATTTATATAAGCAATAACTTAAAACTACTGAATTCCTATGCTTTGGTATCTAAAGTGGATAAAATATACTTATAACATTATGTTAATTTTTTGGTTTTCTTTTATTGTTCCCCCGGTGCTCTGAGTGAGCTAGAAGAGGGCCGTGGAGGAGAATTTAACATCACATGTGGCGCCCGAACAAGTGGAAACAAGGCTTTGTAGCATTTACTTTGCTCTTTTTTTGGTCATTGATTGCTCAAAAAAGGTTGATCGATATTGGTGATTTTTTTTTAATTTTTCTTTTTTCTCTGAATTATTTGGCTTATATCCAAAGATTTGTTCATCTGGTTATACTGTGTTGTAAACATAATAATTTGTAACATCGGATGATCGATATTGGCTCAAAATTTACAATCAAAAAAAGTCATATTTACTTTTTTATACCCTTATTTAAAGAAAAAAAAAAACCCTCTTGTGTACTGATTTTTGGTAGGTTAGTTCACCAACCTCACTTTTTTGAACCTAACAAGAAGAAACCTAACATTGAGAAACCTAATCCTTTAGAACCTAACAATTTTCAACCCTCAGGTGTGAAACCACACTTGTTACAACACTACTATTTTAACTGATATATCTTAACAGGTAGGTGATTTTATTATCATATTAATTACACTTTCTTATTGAACGTTTATTTATTTTGCCACACTAGGAGTAATTTTAACTTACAAAATGGAACAGAGGCCAATCACTTTTAACTTGTTACACAAAGATGAGTTGGAATATGAAGTCAGAATTAGGGGTGCGAAGCCTGTGGACGGGGTGCCTGCTTTAAAGGCACAAGTACGTGCTTTAAATAAAGATTTACCTTCTGATGAAATATTAACTTGTGAAGTAGAGATAGAATCAGAGTTGGATATTATTAGGGAGAAATTAGACAGTTTAGATGATCTTACTTCTCAAACTTCTTCTAGAGCTAGTTCCCTTAAAGCACTGAACAGAATACAATCATTAGCACATCACTTATTTCATAGACTTAGTCGCTTAGATTCTGATAATGATGACAGCATCGCCTCTCAATTGGAAGCGCTGCAAGAACGTCTAGACAAGTTTCTGGTTAAGTTAGATAACATTATGCACCATTTTAAGAGTAGTTTAACTCAGGTGCCTCCGGAAGAGAATAGCAGAGTCCATTCTGCTTCTGAACGCCCTGGGAATGCTTCCCCTGACTCTGGTGCTGCCGTACATAAACTAAACATACGGTTTAATGGGAAAACCTGTGTAAAGGCATTCTTGCAGCGTTTAGAGGAGTTATGTTTGTCTCGTGGTGTAACAGATGGTAAATTGTTCAATTCTGCAGCTGAATTGTTTACAGATGAGGCTCTTTGTTGGTATCGTGGGGTGCAATCCGAAGTACATAGCTGGTTAGGGTTGAAAACCTTGCTTCTTGATGAATATTTACCATCAGATTATGATCATCGTTTATTACAAGAGATCCGGTCTCGCACTCAGGGTTCCGATGAAAGCATAGTGAATTATCTTAGCATTATGCAGAACTATTTTACTCGGTTGTCAAAGTCGCTCTCAGAGGAAGAGAAATTGAATATTGTTCTTTTTAATATTAGACCTTTTTACACTACACAATTAGCTTTGAATCCCATAGAGTCCTGGACAGATTTGAAACGCAAATGTAGACTTCTGGAAGGTGCCAAGGAGCGTTCCCAACATTTTAGTGAACCACCTAAAATAACCCAGGCTTGCTTAGCTCCAGATCTGAGTTATAAGAATAGCAATAATAGGCAACTGCCTAAGGTCTCAGCCGTGCAACTGGTGGGAAATGATAAGTTCTGTGTGCGTTGCCGTGTCGAAGGGCATGATCTTGGGACATGCCGGGAAGCTCATGTTTTGGTTTGTTATCGTTGCGGCCGGAAAGGGGTGACGGCAAGATCGTGTCCCGAGTGCTCCCAGGGAAAAGCTACGAATTCTTCGGTTCCAAAAAACGGGAAGGTGTGAATCGGCGCTGTTATAAATTTTTGTCTAAACACGAATGGGATTCGTGGTTGGAAGTAATTCGACGGTTTTTCGATAATAATAAACAAAACATTATTATAAAGTGTCAAAATGAATGTCAACATCTGACAGCGCCGATTCAAAACACAAGAGGGGATGCCCGTCCATTTTTAAAAATTTCTATTTATGAATTAAAATATATAGGCTTGCTAGACTCTGGTTCTGAAATATCTATTGTAGGTAACAATGCAATAAAACATTTTTCTGGCCTTGGTACTGTACATAAGTCATGGGACTTAACACACATTACTACTGCAAACGGTTCGTCGTCTCCAGTGACGGGCTACATATTTTTGCCAGTCACTGTCGGAGGAAGAACCGCCACTATTAAATTCTACTTAGTACCTGGGGTCGCCACTGAGCTACTTTTTGGGATGAATTTCTGGAAAGAATTTAAGATAGCACCCGACGTTCTATCCTTATTGGAGGGTGGTGAATATTTGCCGGGGGGTAATCATATTGGTTCGATCACTTGTAACGATAGATTTTTACAAGATTTTGAGTCGCTCTCTGAGTCCGAGCGTAGGCAGGCTCAGGAAGTAATACGATTGTTTGAGGATATATCAGCGGATAAGAGAGGATTAGGTAGGACTCACTTGGTCACGCACAAAATAGACACGGGCGATCATCCACCGATCAAGCAGCGTTACTATATCATGTCTCCGGAAAAGTTGGCCGAAATGAACAAGCAACTAGACCAAATGCTCAAAGATGATGTGGTGGAGCCGAGCAATAGTGCGTGGAACAATCCCGTCACTCTGGCGCAAAAGTCGGATGGATCTTATCGGTTTTGTTTGGACAGTAGGAAACTCAACGCGATTTCAAAGCATGACGCCTATCCTTTGCCGTATATCAGTAGCATCCTGGACCAGCTCCGTGACGCGAAAAATCTGTCTTCAATCGATCTTAAATCGGCATACCATCAAGTATTATTCTCACCGGATTCCCGGGAAAAGACCGCATTCACTATTCCCTCCCGCGGGCTATTTCAATTTAAGGTCATGTGTTTCGGTTTGACCTCAGCGCCTGCCACTCAGCAGCGCTTGATGGATAGTTTGTTTGGGCCGGAGTTTAATAAGCTGTTGGGATCCGGGTCACCAGATTTTAACCCGGATCACCATAAAATATTCATTTATTTGGATGATTTAATAATTTTAACTTCCTCGCCTGCTATGTCCGAACATCTTGATATTCTACGTAAAGTCAGAGATAGATTGTTAGAGGCTAATTTAACTATTAATATGGGGAAGTGTCAATTCTTTAGAAGACAGTTGAAGTATTTGGGTCACGTGGTTGATGAATATGGTTTGCGTACCGATCCCGATAAAATAAGAGCTATTGTGGATTTTCCCATACCCGCTAATAGAAAGGAGGTGAAACGTTTTCTGGAAACTGCATCATATTATAGACGATTTATTAAAAACTTTAGCCATATGGCCGGGCCATTAAATGCTCTCACTTCTACGCGTAAGGGTGCTCCTCCCTTTAAATGGTCGGATGAGGCAGAGCAAGCATTTCTGGACTTGAAGTCGGCTCTTACAAGTGCTCCAGTTTTGGCATGTCCGGACTTCACGAAGGAATTTGCAGTTCATTGCGATGCGTCCAATTTTGGCATTGGAGGTACCCTCACCCAAACCGTAGACGGCCAGGAGCATCCGGTCGCGTATTGTAGTCGCTCACTTACCGAAATATCAGAATCTAAGCGACTAAGTCTATGAAACAAGTGATGTGCTAATGATTGTATTCTGTTCAGTGCTTTAAGGGAACTAGCTCTAGAAGAAGTTTGAGAAGTAAGATCATCTAAACTGTCTAATTTCTCCCTAATAATATCCAACTCTGATTCTATCTCTACTTCACAAGTTAATATTTCATCAGAAGGTAAATCTTTATTTAAAGCACGTACTTGTGCCTTTAAAGCAGGCACCCCGTCCACAGGCTTCGCACCCCTAATTCTGACTTCATATTCCAACTCATCTTTGTGTAACAAGTTAAAAGTGATTGGCCTCTGTTCCATTTTGTAAGTTAAAATTAAAATAAATAAATGTTCAATAACAAAGTGTAATTAATATGATAATAAAATCACCTACCTGTTAAGATATATCAGTTAAAATAGTAGTGTTGTAACAAGTGTGGTTTCACACCTGAGGGTTGAAAATTGTTAGGTTCTAAAGGATTAGGTTTCTCAATGTTAGGTTTCTTCTTGTTAGGTTCAAAAAAGTGAGGTTGGTGAACTAACCTACCAAAAATCAGTACACAAGAGGGTTTTTTTTTTCTTTAAATAAGGGTATAAAAAAGTAAATATGACTTTTTTGATTGTAAATTTTGAGCCAATATCGATCATCCGATGTTACAAATTATTATGTTTACAACACAGTATAACCAGATAAACAAATCTTTGGATATAAGCCAAATAATTCAGAGAAAAAAGAAAAATTAAAAAAAAATCACCAATATCGATCAACCTTTTTTGAGCAATCAATGACCAAAAAAAGAGCAAAGTAAATGCTACAAAGCCTTGTTTCCACTTGTTCGGGCGCCACATGTGATGTTAAATTCTCCTCCACGGCCCTCTTCTAGCTCACTCAGAGCACCGGGGGAACAATAAAAGAAAACCAAAAAATTAAGATAATGTTATAAGTATATTTTATCCACTTTAGATACCAAAGCATAGGAATTCAGTAGTTTTAAGTTATTGCTTATATAAATCAACAAGCCCAACTATGTTTATTATTTATATAATAACTATGTTTCACTAATTATAAATATCTAAGCTGAATACAGTAGTTCAAAGTTAATGTGTATATAAACCAACAAGTTGTCATGAAAGGTTATAATTATATGAATATCAGACATTCAAAACACTTTACCATGTACTTACATGAATTCTCAACTATATCTAATATATTTTATCCACAAATACCACATAGACTAGACTGAATAAGCTATTTAGTGGATTTCAGAGGTTCTACGGCTCGTTTGATCGATATTGGTGACAAACTTAGTTGATTCTAGTTCTCAGTGAGATAACCAGTTATATAGATATATGTATATATATGGAAATGGGTAAGTCGGGGTCCAACCTCGCCTGGCGGTTCTTCTCCACGCTCACCCGGGGTTAGTAGAGAAATACCTTGATTATGATAGGGTTAGCTGTGTATAATCTGTCTGCTGTTACGGCCGGGTTACATAAAACCGGAGAGCGGCTGGCAAATAAACTCCCGCGTCCCTTCTGGTCCGTGTACAGAAAAAAAGTCTCCTTGTTAGTCCTCCAGTATTTCTTGAGGGGAACGTACAAGCCTGAAGTTCACATTGAAAAAAAATGATCAGATATGGGGAAAACACATAGATTGCCACATCGGTAGTGGGTGAGGGAGTGAGGGATATTCACGGTCAATGTTTACACTTTAAAATTTGAATCACTACATGACTGGGGCCCGTCCCACCGGGTTGAAGGAAATCAATTCCATGTTCACTAACTTGACAAGAATGATTAGGTATATTTGATGACAAGAATCACTATATTGTGCATAATGCAGTTCAATTAGTGCTAGGAGAATAAATATGAGGTCAGATGATAGCTTACCGTCCGAAATGTGAAACTATCCGTAAGTATTTTGTTTCCTATCACAAGTTACCGCCTTATTATGGCAACGCCTTGCGAAGGTTCGTGTTCGTCCACCTACGATACAGAATATCAACAGAAAGGTTATTATTCACAGCCCAAACTTGCAAAATAAGTAGGAAAAAGGGTTACTCCAATATACCTGTGAAACTCAGTTCGGTTAGCGACTCCGCGCTTTTTCCGCCAATATCCTTCAGGATATAAACTTTTCGGATCTATTTCACGACTCCGATGACTATAATATGCCTTTTATTATACTTTGGGCAGAAGAAAAGATGAAAAGTTAACTGTACCACAAACAGATTGTGAAATTTTAAATGTTGTTTTGACAATTGCTCATAGATGATAGACGGGTCGTCCACTCCCAAACATGTGTCTATGATTTGTTTCCCACTTCAACTGAAGGCAAAGGCCACAGTCAAACAGACAGCCGCCGCATTCGAGACGAACCGAAGAATAAACTCAAAACTATATACCTACGCTCGCCGTAAGCTGAGGAAAAGGGAATACCTACCCAAATCAGCGAGGAAATTCAATTTCCTAAACCAGCTAAACCTATCATAATCAAGGTATTTCTCTACTAACCCCGGGTGAGCGTGGAGAAGAACCGCCAGGCGAGGTTGGACCCCGACTTACCCATTTCCATATATATACATATATCTATATAACTGGTTGTCTCACTGAGAACTAGAATCAACTAAGTTTGTCACCAATATCGATCAAACGAGCCGTAGAACCTCTGAAATCCACTAAATAGCTTATTCAGTCTAGTCTATGTGGTATTTGTGGTTAAAATATATTAGATATAGTTGAGAATTCATGTAAGTACATGGTAAAGTGTTTTGAATGTCTGATATTCATATAATTATAACCTTTCATGACAACTTGTTGGTTTATATACACATTAACTTTGAACTACTGTATTCAGCTTAGATATTTATAATTAGCGAAACATAGTTATTATATAAATAATAAACATAGTTGGGCTTGTTGATTTATATAAGCAATAACTTAAAACTACTGAATTCCTATGGTTTGGTATCTAAAGTGGATAAAATATACTTATAACATTATCTTAATTTTTTGGTTTTCTTTTATTGTTCCCCCGGTGCTCTGAGTGAGCTAGAAGAGGGCCGTGGAGGAGAATTTAACATCACACAGTCAAACTTCGATAATGTAACCCAACGTGTGTACAAAATACCAAAAATAGCCTTAAATCGCGTACGCTGCGATAACGATAACCTTCCTCGATAAATGCACTGTCCAATACAAAAAGATTTTTTCAAATCGGAACAGCAGAGCAATTTTGCATTCGATACAACGGGTTCTAAACTACGCAACGATTTTTTTACTTGGAATGGAAGGTTTATAATTATAATGAAGAATGTTATTGTTAATAAAACAAGCCTTTGAACAAAAACTATAGTCTACACTACAGCTCTACACCGAAGCAAAGCAAGGGCGGGCCACTAGTAATCAATAATAATATGTCAACTTATAAATAAAAGTAACAAGTATGGATAAATATCTTTGTATCTCTCATCTTGGAGTGGATTTTTATTAGCAGTTTAATTTTATTGGCAGTGCTTATCGGAAAACGAGGGCTATCTCTCCCTTCTTAATTTGATTATGAACACTAGAAAAGGTAGATGGATTGGACAAGCGATATAATAAAAATGAACGGTTCAACAGAACGGCTTCATTATACAACTTCTGGGGCAAACTGTAGGAATTTGTAGGGCGTTTGTTTTTATTAACAGCTGGACTTTCCTGATCTCTCTTGATACCTACTATTATTTTAATCAGTTTGGTACAATAATTATATTATGGAGCTGATAATTGCTTTAAATTGTTTTCCGCCACAAAAATATTAATATTATGAAAACTACAATAACGTTAGTAAGAAAATATGCAATTATAATTTAAAATAGGTATTGCTAATTTTGGGCTAAGGGACACCAATACCAATCCCCAGATAAATTTAAAACCATTGTGGCAGTCTAAGCTTCCATGAATATAAAAAAATACTAGCTTATTAGTAATAAGGTCCATTAATGTAAATAAAAATTAGTACATTTTAAATTTTCCTTTTCTCTATTTTACAAGACCACATAAAATACCAAAGAAATTGTATTATGTCACCAACAGTAGAAAAAATAGGACAGACTTATTATTTAATGTTTTAAATGATGAGGTGGTTATTCCTGATTAACCACCAACTGGTACCAGTAGAACATATTTTTTATTTGTTATTTCAATAACGTACTTCTGTTTTTTTTATTTAGTAAGTACCTCTTATTTTTATGTAATTACAAGACTGGAATGGACACAGTAAACAATTAATTTATGGATCATCCAAAGGACAATCGCGAACTCTCAAGTTTTTTGCGGACATTTCTTTGCGTTTATAAAAGAATCATATGTTTAATTGTATAGTTTAGATTCTTGATTTAAAGCGTCTTAATTTTTTTTTTTATTATAGCAAGTCAGAATTTAAATACATTTTGAAATTTCGGTATCAAGTAAAACAAAAACCTTAGACAAAAACAAATTATAAAAGTATGTTTAAGAGTATATTTAGATTAAAATAAAAGATACGTTGAACAGAACTATAGAAAAAGACCGATCCGTATATTAGACATTAACTTTGTACCTACTCCTTCAATCAATACATCAAAGGATTCCTTTCACGACAGGATGAAACTATTTTCCCTATAGCCAATTGCCAATGGAACAAAGGCAGCCAGGATAGTGGAAAATACCCAAAATAACGAATTCTGTATATAAATTAAACACTTGCTACTACAAAGTTAATAAATCAATATCATATTAATTTCAAAGAGTGTTCATCCAAAAGTTGACCTAATAATAGTAATATATGGATATCGTTGCTACAAGAATTTCTCTTACCTACATAATTCTATATTCAGAAAATTCTTTCCCATATCGGATTACGGTAAAGGCGAAAAAATATGTGGAAACATCATAAGGCTTGTTTGTTAGTAATTTCCGACCTAAATGTTCAACGAAATACGTTTGTGGGTCGTATCGTAAAATGCGATTGCTCAATAAACCAAACTGTTTAATAGGATATTGAGATTTAAAGGACATTGCTCGTTCCCCATACATTGAATGCCCTAGAACGCCCAGCAATGAGAAAATGCTAGTTGTGTTCGGAATCATTCATAAACTCTAATTAGGCATTTGTTGAGATACGGACAACTTGAGGAACCGTGGCCTACTACATAATGTATTTGATTTTGAGGTTATAATTATTATACTTAATCGTAAAAGATGTACACTTTATATATTCTGAATAGATTTAGTGTTTACCTCTATGTAAGCACTTAAATATTATGCATTAAATTAACATAAAATGCAATTAATAATAAAAATAATAAAGGCTTATATTCATATTGATTAATGAGTGTTGTCAGTTGTCACCTACGATACCTATACCTTATCTGTAGTAATAATAGATTTCTTTTCAAATGAAATGTTCAGTCTTTCCATTTACCTGTTTCTATATTTTACTATCGGTAATTAGGTATGTAACTGGTTATCATTATGATTTTAATAAAAATAAACAGATATTACATGGGGTGGGAGTATAAAATATCTTTACATAATTTCAGAAATAATCTTTTTATAAATATAATACTAGTAATAAGTATTATTAACTAAGTTACCTCTATTTTTCTTTTGATAAATACCTATGGTCGCCTCTAATGCATTTATTAAGGTAAACAATCTTGGCACAACTTTTTAACAGAATCACCCATTTAATAATAAAATATAAGCGAAGCCAATAAACTATTAAAATAAATCGTTATTATAGACTGAAACCTTTTGAATCCAGTTATCAGTTGATTTTTAATGCTGTTTTTTCAATAAAAAGGAGTACCAAGTTGGATGAATAGACTGTAGTATCTAGTAACAGAACTTTATTTTTTTATTTTTTTAAACAGATTGTCCGTTTACTATGATGAATTGCTAATATGTTAAAAAAATAATAGAAAGATAATAGTGAAGGACATTCTTTTGGGCATGCTAGGGCCGATTTCGTCGATGTCCTTTCTGTCCTCTTCATTCTGGTAATTACACCGGTGAATTTTATCGCCAAATAAATGGGTAAAGAAATGGGCTTTCTGTAAATTTTATTGTAAGAGTAAACAAGTAGGCTGTAAATTCGAGAAACGAATGAACATTGTTTTTTTTCAATTCTCTTTTGAGTATTAAATAATTTTGAATAATAATAACCGTGAGTCAATGTTTTGGAAAGTTTTGGTTTGTGTTTGATTGGGTGCCTGACTAAGATTCACTGTACCCAATAAGTGTGGTTTCTGTCATGTTCTGTAATTTTCGTATAATAAAATCTATTGCGCTAGATGCAAGCGGCTGTCAACTGACCACGCTTACTAAGTTTTTTTTATATAGATAGGTCCGACAAATTACTCCGCCCCACCTGATGTTAAGTGACAGTGAAGTCCAGACGTGAAGGTAGCTGGTACAACATTTCTACCTGCCATCCTCACCTAACTATACCCTGAATACAAATATATTTATTGAAATTTATATCATACAGTCAGTTTATAATCATGGGTCCCACACTAGAAGGTCCTGTATCGTGGGCACCCAATAAATGTAAAAATATTGCAACAGATGAAATAGTAAAATTCCATAATGCAGAAAATAACCTTTTAAAGACGTTATAAAGTAATAAAGTGTGGGATTGTGAGTGTGAGTGTGTGATTGACATGATGGGGCAGCCTCGCGAACTGGTTAGGAACGCTCGGGCCTCTGTGCTGTGCCACGGGCGGCCAGCAGGACAACCGTTTCTACGAGTCTCACTGGCCGGCGGGTCGATGCAGCCCTCCTGGCGTTGGTTAGACGAATGCCTCCCCTGGACTGAATCTGTTACGGCAACCCCCACTGGAGTTCTGGTTGTAAGCTGGCTGACACTGCGCGAGAAACACTTAACGGGTTTTTCACCATGCGCACGGTGGTAACAAACCAGGCGGGTGTTAGGCACCCTATCACCAGAAGAGCAGATGGAAGCTCCGATATCCCTTAGTCGTTTCTTACGACACCCACTGGAAGAGAAGGGGCGGAGAGTAGTATTTTTTCTCCGTCACCGCAGGGAGTAAATATAAGCAATGAAAACTACTTAAGCAGTTGTCTTTCAAATATGCACCATAATTTCATCACCATTTGTGAGAGCTTCGTTAATGTAACGGACAATTAGTGAGACTGCAGCAAGTGAACCTTTCCGTTCCACCCTAACCTCTCTGTGGGTCGGTTCCTCATGTCTGAGGATAGTGGTCAGTTCGAGGTTCCATCTGAAGTGGACGATCTGCTTCCACCGTATCTGTCCAGGACTTCTACAATCTCATGAAATTTGGATGAGGACGCGTCATTAATTTGGTCGGTCCATCGTATTGGATAACGAACGCGCAATCTTTTGCTTTTAGTGTTCCCAACCACAATAGGTTTTCACAAATTTTCGTCACCTCTACACACTGTGTGGTCGACGGTGTCGAAAGAATGCACTGTCGGCATAATATAAGGTGGACAAGCAAGTTTTTAGTCGAAGCTGGGATAGGATCGATACTTCTTACGTTTCGCGGTTCAGACATTCTTTGGATTTATCTCCAGCACCACAACTCGAATACATACTCGGGCTGTCGTGATGGGACATGGCCTATTCTCCCCATTCCTTGTTTGAAAACTTATACCCCAGTAGTGGGGACATGAATATGCTGATTGATGTAGAAATAGAAATCTAAATATTTCTAACACTCACACCAATTAGCCTAGCCCCAAAGTAAGCACTGTACGCTTGTGTTATGGGATACTAGGGTAACGGATAGAATACATATACTGTACATATGTGTATTTCTATAGAAATAAATATCAAACATCCATGACTGGAGTACAAATGCTTGTATTCATTACACAAACATTTGTCCCCACCGGGATTCGAACCCGGGACCTCTCGAGTCGGCGACACCATGAAACCCGGCGTACAAACCACTCGGCCACGGAGGTCGTCGATGGTAAAAATATATGTACTGATATAAATAAATAATTATATTTATCTAAAAATACAGGTAAACATTCATGACTAAGGTACAGAAACTCGTATTCATAATACAAACATTTGCTCTTCCGAGATTCGAACCCAGGACCTCTGAGTAGGCGACACCTTGAAACCCGGCGTACATACAACTCCGTCACGGATGTCGTCGAACTTGTTATTTTTGTCAGTGACGTATAACACTCATATTTCTTATTGAAATTAAGGAAATTCAATATGCTAGTATAATAAAGGATTCAAAGATTTCAAATACTGCTATGTAAAAGATCGCGTATTACTAAGAGCCAGGGTTGGGGATGAATATAAAAAAAATATTTGCATGTAACGTAGAAGGGAATTGGTTTCGGATAATCGCTTCCGGGGAAAACGCTGCCTATGGAATTTTTACGCGCATCATAATATAATGTTATAGGTATAATATTAGTGATATGTTAGATTCGTGATCCAGATTGGGTAACATAAACCTCCTATGTATTAGTATAACCTTTATTAATATACTGTTACGTGTCGGGTTTGGGTACGAAATTATATGCCAGTCCACGCTTGACAGTTCTTTATTCACCACACAGTTCACACAGTTAACACACAATTTTAATCACGAAACACTCACTAAACACTTTATTTTACTATACAAGTCTTTAAACAATCGCACTTGAACACTTTACTTGCACTTTGATCGCCATTGTATTCGTTCCGAAATCTCGGTTGTAAATCAATTGTATCGCTTTGAAACAAAACTGTCCATGGGCAGCGCCGATTTCGCTTAATTTATAAAAGTTCCGTTTAATTGAGACTTAACTAGTGCCCGCGAGTGCGTAGTACCTACTTATATCTACGTAGGTAACGCGCATAAGTTATAAACAAGTGCAGATGTCGTTGCATTTTCTCCCTTAAGCCGCAGTGCATAAGGCTCATATATATAAATATATATAAAATGAGCGACTTGTGATGTTCTGGTAAAATCTGTCTCCAGTATTTTCGCGGTGTTGTTTCGAAAGCATTTTTGACAATACTAAGAATAAGCTTGGATTATTTACTCCCTGTTTTGTCTTATGGCTGTTCATTGAATGACAATTTGAAACTTAAGTGATATGAACAATACACGGCGTAACTTCTCCAAGCTTTTTCCTCGTTTATTAATAGAGGGGTTAGTGTATTTTTTTACTTCCAAAAGGTTTCCAATCAAGTTAATCGAGATGTAAAACTCAAAACTCATTTCATCACTCCTTAAAGAGCTAATGAAAAATCTACTTCTCAAGACGACGCAATAAAAAAAAACTGCAATCCGTGCCGCGGTCTCTTTGGCATATTTTGACATTCTCAAAGGTTTTAAACTTATAAACCTTAGGAAACTTTCGAGAAAAATTTACTTAGCCAGGGTCAATAAATGGATTATTCCACTGAACTCCTAAAATCGTTCCCGCTTAACTACAAAATAGTTTTAATAGGTAAATATTTCCACGTGTAAATATTTCCACGTGTAAATATTTCCACGTGTAAATTAATTTCTGAAATCATTTAGGAATCGAAGTGGAAACAATATGTGGGAAATAAAGTTTTGAAAACAACGGCTTTGGAGTTAAGCGGAATTACTATTGGAAATGAACCGGCTGCCTTTAATCCCTGGATGTTTAAATGCACTGGAAGCTTACTCACCGGCAGAAACAGCACACAACCCTAGGAATCACCGCTATGGTCTTCTCTAAGATGGAGATTACCTTGTATGAGTATGAGTAGTACCTTGATATTTGTAAGAGCTGCATCTTTATTTTGAAGAGTTAAAAGCTGTTTTGAAATGAATTTATATCATCTACAATTGCTTCAAATGGTTTAGCAAATTTATTTTTCTAGACACTGGATTTACGTTTAACGCTATTAATTAAGAGTAGAAGGTTCCCCTTCTTATAAGAGCATTATGCTCCTGTATCAAGAAAATCCTCTTTTCCACTGTACCTACACTCACATAAATCGGATTGTGCTATTAAAGTATTAAAAATACTCTGTGCACGGTTTATTTTGAATAGCATTCAGTCGTTAAATTGTAAGCTGCAAAAGTAGATTTTCATGCGTTATGTCTTAGAACCTTAATAAATATTATGTAATCTGCAACAAAGCCTGGATTCATACGAGATTTCATATTTTGACATTTCATTTTCATATTTTTATGAATAGAAACCGAAATAGGGCCCAAATAGGCTTCACATGGTAGGTGAAAGGGTCTGAATAGGCTACGCTCGAGTGATTATCAAGCGTATATCGTCGTCGTAGTGGAAGAATTAAATAAATAACTAAACCGATTTTGTCGTTTTTTTTTCATTATAAATGAACATACCGAGAAAACAAGACAATTTACCGTCGATCGCGTACACATTACAGTGTAATTTTAGTTCTGTTCATAAATTTGACACATTTAATTGCAAAATAAATCTGGCATACATCATCTGTACTAGTATTTGCAACAAACAATGACAACATCATCAATGGATACATATTTTTGTAACTTGAAAATATATACATCTTTTTGGAGTCGACTGTACAACCTACTACACCTACCTACGAAAATAAATAAAGAGTTATTGGTATTAAATATGTAAAGTTTGTATTTGTAATTCAAAATCTTTCGAAAGCTATATCAGGTGCTCCCAATAATAAAAGGTACTAATCAATATCCAAATCCACGAGTTGGTATAAATAACTGTTATTATTATTACCAAAATACTCCTGCCATCTGTGTTACACTTGAGTAGTTAGAATATTGTGTTGCCTCAAGCATTGTCTGTTTGCATTATTAAAATAAAATACGACTTCCTCTTCCCGTTTTGCTAAATACACTTGTTTTATTTTATTCGCTTCCTATATTTAAGTAAAAGCTATTAGGTTATGGGCCCAGAGCCCTATAGGGCGGTTTCAGACTATGGCGTTGTTTTCGTCGGTCGTTTCAGCTTCGGCATACGCGCTATCACGCGCGCTAAATTACGCGCTTCAAAAATTCGTACCTGCATACACGGGCATATTTCGGCGTGTTCGCTCCAACTGGCAGTGGTGTCTCTCACGGCTCGCGCATATACGAGCTTACAAGCGCGTAAACTTTAAAATTAGCTTATACACGCGTATAAAACGCTAGTCTGAAACCACCCATAGGGATAATTGTTTTATACAACAACTAGTTTCTAACGATAGTATTATATCTGGACTTTTGATATTTCGTCGCAGTGAGAACAGTTAGTTGCATTATGTGTCGTGTTGAGTAAAACGTAATGGCGTCTAACTAAACTATGTGGTGAGCGTTCCAAAGCTAAAGGGACGCGAAAACTACAGCGAATGGTGCTTTGCAACAGAAAATTTCCTGTGTTGGAAGGTAGGCTAGGGTGCATCTAGCAGGAGCAATATTAACCAAGAGTTGAAGCAGTAGCAGATACCAAGACCAGCGCTAAGTTGATCTTAACAATAGATCCATCAATTTACGTACATATAAAATAAGTAAACTGTGGGATGATTGATATCATTGTATGATGATTCAGATTATACAAGAAGAATAGGCTTACTGAGAAATCACATATCAATATGGCTCGAAAACTGTACTTCAATGATAGATTATGTTACAAAATTAGTGAATACCAGTAAGAAACTAGCGGGAACAGGATTTACCATATGTGACGAGTGGATTGCTTCATTATTACTGGCTGGATTAACCGAAAAATTATCGCCTATGATTATGGCCATTGAGCACTCGGGCATGTCTATTACGACCGCTGCCATTAAATCTTAATTATTTTTTATTATATTTGGTACATTCCGTGAAAATCGGTGGAACCCATGTATGAAAATCGAAAAAGCTCATAGTCATGCCACAGAAAGCGGATATACCAAATGTGCACGAGATGATCATACCGTCCAGGTGGCCAATCGCTGAACGACATTCCTAAGGCTATAGCTATCGCTTACGATTTAATTATTTTTTTTGCCCGCTCACCGCCAAACCGTCGCCTTGAAATGCCTCGAGCTCCTTTTTTTGCATTGGTAATAACAATATTAAAGAAAATGAGCGTAAGGTATTTGAAAACCTTCGGGGGTCAGAAATATCAAAATGGAATCGTAAACGAAAGCGATAGCCATAGCAATCCCGTTAGGCAATTGACCCCCTGTGGTGCGTGCTATTGCGATATTACCTAACCTCTCAATTATCATAAACTTAATGTAATACTAGACAGAATGCTACTACTAGATAGAAGTATATCAATAGAAAAATTTACTAGAAAAATTTCGACTCGGTCCAGGGGGTCTACTCTTTTTCTCCGAAACGAACTTTCGATAACGAAGTTCAAACGAAATTTAATTTCGTCAATTTAAGGTTATACTCAATATGAACGATAAACTATCAAATTGAAGCTTTCTTTGAGTAGGCTTAGAAAATCTACACCTCAATCTATATTCCGACGACGAATATTATTATAATTAAAAACGAATCAGAAACATAGTAAGAAAAGTGCAAAGTTTCGATCGAAATTTCGTTTTTCGTCGAATTAGAGTAGGCCTCCAGGTGTCACATACGAAATTTTTACAGCTACGAGAGACCAACTACATAGCGTACTATAAAAACTACACAACCGCTTATTACACTACGCGGAGTGCTGATTCTGATTATCGTGTGCAAAATTCAGTTTAATACAGCCTTAGCAACTTGATAAAATAATAGTTTATTATATTAAACTGCTAGATTTTTATAAATCTATAGAATATTTTACCAGGAAAAAATCTAATTGGTAACAGACAGGATGTCCTGTCTGATGCCTGGATACAGTGGAATTGCACTCCTATAATATTTAATTGTAAAATACACACATCAAAAAAGTCTAAGCAACATAATTTTCGAAAACTACGAATTTTATCAGTTAACTAGCGGCCGCCCGCGACTTCGTGCGCGTTGAGTTAGTTATTTTCACATACTTTTTGACCCCGAAAGGGGGTTTATTCCTAAGGATACATTATGAGCACATCTTTAGAGCATACATGTTAAATTTCAAGTCTGTTACTTCAAAAACATAGGACTATCATACAAACTTCCTACCCCCTTAGGGGCGGAGTTTCGTGATAATATGTAGCCTATGTTATGACCCGCCTTCTTATTATATTTGTGCCAAATTTGAAGTAAATCCATGCAGTACTTTTTGAGTTTATCCCGGACATAGATACAGATAAAGAGACGAAAATTATATTTTTGGCTTCGATATCGATTTGTAGATCACATCCCAAGTATTCTTTTAGAAAAATATTCAATAATAATAATAATAATAATAAACACTTTATTGCTCACATACAAAAGGACATAGGTACAAACAATACATTAATAACAATAATATTGGCAAAGGCGGTCTTATCGCTACAAGCGATCTCTTCCAGACAACCTTCGCGGTATAGGTAAGCTAAACGGAAAAGAAGATGTAGTAAGCCAGCAGAGTCGATGAGAAATGTAATTAATATAATATACGTACATATAAGTAATTGTCTATCATACACTTACATATACATATTATATATATATATACTAGCTGACCCAGCAAACTTCGTACCGCCCTAAAAAAATAGGGGTTGTCTAGCGGGCAAAATTGTGAATCTAAACCATTCTCAGATCCCCTTGAACACACACAAAAAATTTCATCAAAATCGGTCCAGTCGTTTAAGAGAAGTTCAGTGACATACACACTCACAGAAGAATTATATATATATAAAGATACACATACATACCACATATAAATATATATAATTAAACATAAATATATACCTACATACTAACAACATATGTAATGTTAAAGTAGACTAAGTTCGCAGCAGAAGGAGAGTATGTAATCTACTTTTGAATATGGGAAGTGACTTTTTTTCAATATACAGTTTTATCTTTCTTACCATTTTATTATATGTATAGATAATTTTATATTATCATTATGAAATGTATAATATATTCAAAGGTTTTTCTGCTCACTAATAAATTAAATGAGTTTTTATTAACAAAATATTATAGAAACATTTAAAATCAGTCAAAAATAAAAAAAAAACATCTTGCTTTGACTCTTTTGATGAGTATAATATTAAACCGAGCGAAACTCAAAAGACATTACACTCCTTTTAATGTAAAGAAAATTTTACTAGAGAAATTCCACGCGGTCCAGGCAGCAGACGGGACGCGTACCCTAATTAGTCAGTGCATCCGTCAGGATAGCGGGGCGTGGGGGAGCGAGTCCTGTTTGTTGTATGAACCACGTGCCTATTTTTCTTCTAAAATTTTCTATGCATTTAAACATCTAGCAGTCAAATGCTTAAAAAAATATATAAGCAGTCGTATGCAAATACTCACCAACAACACTCAGATGCACCCTTCGCACCAACGGCGGATGAGTGGAGATCTGGCATTCGTAGTATCCTTCGTCCCGCTCGCTCACGTACTGTATGAGCAGCCGCCAGTCGTTCGGGTGCTCGAACGCTAGCGAGTAGCGCGAGTCGGCCGAGTAAGTGTGGCGACCGAACGAGAGTAGGTGCAATTCTTCGCCTCGCCTACGAACCCAGGATATCTAGGGAAGGAATAACACATAATTAAAGCAAATAAGCTTGAAACTTTTTTTTTTTCTGAAATTCTTTGTATCGTTGTTAACATTATAGCCTATTGATGTCCACACTGTGACCCACAGTTGCGAAAATTGCCTTACTTTCACGGTTGCAGAGCAAACGTGCTAACCAACTTCACCATCGAGCTCCTCCTCGTAGTATACTTCGTTCCGCTCGCTCATATACTATACGAGCGAGCGGGGCGTCTTATAAATCTATGAAAGACCGGCTGCACGCACGAAAAAGTGTTACGTCATGTCACGAGTTAGTTCATCGTTCCGTTGACCCGTCCGTAAATTAACTTTACAGACAACCATTTTTTTTTTCTCAATTTGTTTGTAGCATCATCAGCACAGCCTACTAATGACTCCACTGCTGGGGCACAGGGCTTCCCTAGGAATGTAATAGGCAGATTGAGCCGCCACGCGGGTCCTTTGCAAATTGGTTAGGAGCCAACGACTGCAGATGCAGCCGTGCCCAATGTCTTAACGTGCCTTCCGAAGCACGGTACGGAGATAATTGGTTTTTGAACCGACCATTACGAAAATTGCATAACCTGTACGATCGCAGGCCAAACATGCTAACCCACCTGCGCCATCCAGCTCCTCCTCGTGTGTTCATGAGACGAGTGGCGACCGACGAGAGCATTTACTCTTGTTCGGTCGCCACACGTCTCAAGAAATCTACGCCTCGCTTACTACCCCGCGTATCATTCGGTTTCAACGTTTTTCGTGTTTTGAATGTTTTTTACTTTGCTGGCACTTGGAATTGGTAGTATAGTATTTGCTATTTGTAAAATTTACAGTAGACTCTTATTCCCTATTGAGCATAATAAAGAGATACTGCTGCCAAATGTATGTAAAATTATCAAATATAAATAGCTAAGTGCAGTTCTGGCATTAGCTAGGGTAGACTTCAAACTCGAGTTTATGATAACAAATTTGAGATTAATGTCTGGTCTGCACAAAACATAAAATTAGGGATACAGATTATTTATTAGTACCATGTTTTTAAAAAAAAATTGGAAGCTTGATATTCTCTTAAATACAAGAATTAATTGGCGTACATATGTATGAGGGATCATTAATTACGAAATCCACATCTTTGCTGATTTTATTTTTGGGTTAGCTGGCAGTCTGATATTTAATTATATATTTTTATCAAATTCAGTCCCAACGTTCTATCTACAAGTATTTGCAGTTCATTTAATTTTCTTAAATTTCATATCTCCATGCTTTTTAAGAACGATTAAAACAAAAGAACCAAGAATACCTTTAAGTTTTATTTCCTCGCTTCTCCGCTCCGCTTATAACTTAGCTCGCGGTCTGAAAGCCTGGAGTTTATCACTAATATTTACCGAGACGACTCAGCATCGTGTGTACGGCCGGCTACTGACACAGAATTATGACTGTCAGGACAGCCGCTTAACAACCTACTCTACACAAATAACAAGCAACCACTTTATTAGAACGCTTGCAATAAATATTAAGGCAACTGTTAGTTGTGTTAAGCATGTTTTCTGTGTTATAAATATAGCAGTATTTTGTGGAATTATGTTTGCTCTTTAGGTTACATACCAAAACGGAATAGATAATTCAGATGATTAGAAAGAAGGTGTGTTACCTGAAGTGAAGTTCGATCGTAATTATTTTGACTTCAATGAAGAGATATACTCTTAACTATTTATCAATAAAAATATAATCAATTGCAATTATGTAGTTCTCTTTTAACTTAATCAGGTATATTGCAATTCCTTGTCAGGTTCTAAAATGAGTCTAGTACCGTTGGACCCTAAAGATTCGATCCGAAAGAAAAAAAAACCCATTGGACATCAATTATATGACCCATTGGACTTTCTTAAAAAATATATAGGTCTGCAGGTACTAGTTTAGAAATATGCCTTGGAAGGTATAACAATATGGTTTTTGTTATCAATGTAATAAGTAAAACAAAAATTAACATATAAAGGACATTGGGCAAAAATGTATGAGCGCTGCACCCACGTCCCGTGGCGGACGTGGGTGTTAAACTACATTTGTTTGAAAGGTATTATAGTCATGATCATCTGTGCCTAAGCACATCAAATTCCATCCCGGGGGTCTTTAGTTATTTTAAGTTAAATGTGTACAAGTACTATAACGAACGAACATTAATGAAACAAGGGAATTAACATAGTTAGTTCGACTCTACATAGGGTGCTCTGGAATTATGGGAGTACTTCACAAGGTGCGAGGGTGCTCCCTTATGTTATTCTGCCACGCTTCGGAGAACACATGATTCCACTGCATCCATATTAATTGACAAAACCGATAATCGTGTTCCAATATCCAAAGCATGTTAGATAAAAAACAATCAAGAAGCAGGTAGTGCACAATCACAACGAAGTAAGAAGAGTCGACTATTTGCAACTGCAAGTCCTTGATCATCCGTAAACCGTTTTGAAATGTCTCAGTAAGAGCAAGTGCAGGATGGTCGGCAGGCTTTGTCGTATATCTGGTTGTATAGTATGATATGGCATATTATTATGATTACTAATAATATAAAATGAAGGTATTATAAAATGAATTTATTCAGCTACTTAAATATGTGTCATATCTGTTGACTACCAGGATATTTTTTACGGTGTCATATCTTTTGACTCCCAGGATATTTATTTTTGGTGTCATAATAAAAAAGGCTAGTTTTTCATAGATCTATCGATTCATACTAATTACATTGTTGGCGGAGCTGGGTGCGTTTTGGCCATAGTCCTTTAATGTAAGAGATATGAATATTATTTTAATTAATTATTATACCTACTAAACATGTCGTAATGAACATTTTATTATTTATTTAAAAAAAATGTTATATCTGTAGGAAGGCCAAAGGGGAAGATCTTCCTCCGAGCTGGGTGATGTTAGCTCGGGGGCCGCGGCCCGACTGATGTTGGTCGGGCATCGTATATATGAAGAGTTAGCTTCCGAATTTCATTTGCGCGATGTAGGCTTTCATACTATTATTGATCGCAGTGCAGGTAACGCCATCTCTTGAGGATGGTGAGTATTGTTTTCCTACATCCGTTGTATATCTGTGGGGCATATAGATGTCGCCGCCACATATCTAATATTTTAATTATATATATTTAATATAATATAACATAATTAAACATCTGTTCCAAAGAGATCTGAATTTGCTTTTAAACCTTTTGTAATATTGGAGGTGAAGGTGTTACATTGACAACAATACTGTTGTTCTCGGTTAATCTAAATATAAATCTGCTAAGCAAATACTATTAGTTTTCATTATTGTAATGAAGGCAGTCTCTCGTTGATTATTATAGATACTTAACTAAAAGTTTGTAGTAACCTTATTAATGACGCTTAACCATTAATGAAGCCAACCAAGAGACTAAAATAGTTTGCAAAGCCTCTCTAATGAATGAACAATCAGAACTTCCCTGAAGATTCTAAGATTTATGACTTCTTAATAACTTGAATGTATATTGTTCTTATCTTACAGTGTAACTAACATTACAGTAATTTAAGAGATTGCTACCTTCTACCTTGTTTTTTGCGAGTCTCTGATCCTTATTAAACATTGGTTTCTCATATAATTTTAACCCAATTACTTCTTCTACCAATATCAAGGACAAGATCTCTCAGGAATGCACTGGAGAATCAAGATCCAGTTGTGTTTTAAGTTTTGCAAATATGATTTCAAGTTTTTTTTTGTACTAACCTTTTCAAGGTTGCACATGCTCTCATCTTTCCGAGATTGCTTATTATAACTAAGCAGTATTGCGCAAATCTCATATTGAAAGTCTTCGTCAAGAACAAGGGTTAGTTAAATCTGTGACTCCGAGTCAGGTATGTAAAAACAAGTCATAAAAAAGCTTTTTTTTTCTAGTAAACTTTTCTTTAGATTTAAACACATAAAAGTTAAATGCTTAAAAAAAAATGTCATAAAAAAGTCATGTTGTTGTATAGTCCGGTCATATACAATGTCAGGTATCTGACAGTCTTCATGAAATCTGATAATTTATAATGGAATATTACGTAAACAGCATTTTACCAACTTAGACAGTGAGAAAGCAAAAAGTCCTTCACCCTCCGAAGATCAAGAAGACGTTACATCTGTGGTGGTTTTCCACCGCATAAACGTTGGTCCATGTCGCCATACAGCCAGTGTCTATGGACATTCCGTAGGCACTGGCACATTAGAAAATAAGTTTGTATTTGTTTTTATAATTATGTTTGTTTTATATTTTCGGTTTGGATTTATATTTGTCATTGTAAAAACAGACTTCAAGAGAAAATTTCGTTTTAATAAATACCCCGTTCTGTAACCCACAAGAAAAGAGGTATCTATGTCCCCAATATGTCTTCTATTGTCTATTAATATAATTATCATTCAGAACTGTTATATTATACAAATAAAATCATAATTATAGTGTCCTTATTCATTACATAACTAGGTTTGTTTTATTCAAAATGTAAAATTTATTACGTCAATACGATCACTGCATATTGGATCCCGGAGCGTGAGTTATCATTTATATGTTAGTTTCATTCAATCTTTTTAATCAGCTAATACTTGCAATTTTAGTTAAAATTTCATAAACCTAATACCTAAAGGAGACTTACATTAAGATGTTTTTTTCAATAACTTATTGACCTTTCCCCTACAATTTTATAATACATACTAGCTGACCCAGCGCACTTCGTACCGCCATAAAAATAGGGGCAGGTGGTAGAAGAGAAAATTTAGGGTTGTATGTATTTTTAATACCACATTATAAAAAAAAATATTGTCCAAAAAAAGTTTAGGGGTGTGTAACGTAGTGGTGTTACTCCTAACACATATGAGAACACTACGTTACAATACCCAATAGTTTGAATTGCAGGAAAGGCGCATTGTAGGTTTCAGAACACTGCGTTACAGGTGTACAACCATTATCACTTAAGGATATGAAAAATAGATAGTAGCCGATTCTCAGACCCTATATTTGCATATAAAATTTCATAAAAATCGGTCAGGCCGTTTCGGAGGAGTATGGTAACTCACATTGTGACACGAGAATTTTATATATAAGATATCAAAACGACCTTCGTAGCGTGCCGCGACTAATAGTTCACCAAAATAAATGTATGCTAAACAAACCTACTTACTGTCATATTTTCGCATGACAGCTTTGACTTAAACACTGAAGCATTGGGGTGGATATTTACACCTCATCTAATTCAAAATTTGGCCTAACCTCTTCTACCGTTCTGAACACTATCAATTTATACCGTGAAGCTTTGACGAACATAAAATATTCAGAAATACAAAACCACAGAACTTTGAATAAATTATTCGCAAAAGTTGTGAATACTTCACAATAATATTAGTACAAGGACGAGGTTATGAACATAATAATGAAGATCAGACGTACTGGAGGAGATCTCGATAGCGCAAGTGGTTAGTGCGTTCGGTTTGTGATTGCGCAAGTTAAGCAACATTCGCAGTGGTCGTTAATTGGATGGCCGACCAAAAACCTTATTGTCACGAGCTCCTTTGTGCTTCGGGAGGCACGTTAAGCCATAAGTCCCGGCTGCATTTGCAGTCGTTAGCACCTACCAATCCGTACTGGGCCTGCATGGTGGATCACGGCCCAATCTTTCTATTGTGCGTACCCCTGTACCACATCAGTGGGGACATTAATAGGCCGATGATGAATATTATTCGAGCTAACAGTCTTTATGTACTTTTCATAAATAATAATCAACTATAATTTAAACCAAATCAGTTTTAAAAGTGATGAGTGAGTAGATCTGTATTGCAAACATAGAATCACAATCTACTATTAACACATAACTTAATTTAAAACACAGTTCAAAATCTAACCAATACCTAAAAAATTAAGCATATCAATACATAATTAATTTCTCTGTATAAGTCCGTTATATTGTTTTTAAAATCGAATTTCCCATGAAGAGCTACTAATATGTTAATTTTAATAAAATCATAACATCTGATATTATGGTAGTTGAAATTGTATATTCTGATAATATTACCGTTAACATTGTTTCAAATTACAAAATGTTTATTCTACCAGCGCGTTCAAAGGGGAGGGTCTTTTGTGAGCAAAATCACAGGAGGTGTGTAAAAAAATGTTTTTCTTCATTAATATAATTCAACAACTAACATAACATTAAGCGTTCTAAGCGTTATGTAAAAGCTGTCAAAAAGTGAGTTTTAACTACGTGATTTCAAACTTTTGTATAGTTCTTTCGTCTTCTTTAACATAAGCTGCTTGGATATGTCTTCGCTTGTTTTTTTCTGCTCGCTGCTCTATTGTTATCATTGTATATAGTTATTGTTGCGAGAGGTAGGTAGCTTCACTATCACTGTTTGATTTTATCAATAGTTTTTAGATAACATTCTTAATGTTGTTGTGATTAGTATTATTCTAACCTTATTTCATAATTTGACACTAAGACAGTGACAGTTGCATATTGTCAGTCTTATGTCATCTAAGCAGCTCATTACGATACGTTCAGTAACAATAATTTGCCGTTAGGAAGGCAAAGACATTATGTTATACTGCCAAGCGTTAAAATTTTGTTAGAGTTATTCAGGGGTGGTGAGGCTGCACATAATGTTTTATACTCTGATGTAAGAAGGAAGTTCGAATTTTTCGAGTGTATATTTTACCAGTAGAAATAATTTTGGTTTTGAATGTATGTTTAAGGTTTTATTATCTCATGTATTTTGTTTAGATTGTGTCATATTACTGTAAACCTTTAATCGGCAGGTCTTAAAAGAAGCAGTTTTATCGAAATAATTTATTGTTCTACACTTTCTACTTTTATATACATATGTATTATTATATATACATTTTGAATTACCTATATATTATAATTAAATTCTATTTTGTGAACCCATTATAGTATGTCAGATATTAGCGAATACTGTTCCGCAGAGGATGGCACGTCGTCATTTTGTTCCCTCGGTGACTGTTCATTTAATGATGCGGATGATTTGGGCGCTCTCGTGTCGAAAGAGTTTAGTATTACTGGGACTTTAAACGTTTGCCATATCAACGCTCAGAGTGTACCATGTCATTATTCAGAACTTCTGAATACTTTTACGTCTAACTAGGTAGTCCATGCTGTTCTGATTTTCAAGTTGGCTGAAGCCTTGCTTGAGTTCTGGGTCTGTTGACCTTCCAGGTTTCACACTTATTAGAAACGATAGAGTTGGTAAGGGTGGCGGGGGTGTCGCCATTTACCTAACACAGTCTATGTCGTACAAGATTTTAACTTCCTCTTCTTCCCGCTTCGATTGTATGGAATACCTATTTCTTGAAATTGATGTCACGTATACTAAAATACTTCTAGGTGTTATTTACTGCCCCCCTTCAGTACCTTACTTAACAGATCTGGAAACTCTTATCGATGACATCTCCCCAAATTACAGGCATCACATAATCATGGGTGACTTTAACACGGATCTATTAAGAAATACTCATTCCTCGCGAAGTTTCCGGTCAATATTTGAGTCGGTTAATTTCTCTATTTTACCTCTTGGTCCGACCGTAATATCGTCACCGATGACTCATGGATTGGCCAAATTGTAACCTCTTCTCCAAATCTTGTTTTGAAACATGGTCAGATATCAGCGCCGGGGTTTTCAAAACATGACCTGATTTTCTTGGCGATCAAAGTAAAGCCTCCTAAAGCTAAGCCGGTTATTGTGCGTATGAGAAATTTCGCTAGGCTTGACGTAGAGAAGCTTTTGGTTGAAGCAAACGCCATTGATTGGTCCCCAGTTTATGGTGCGTCTACAGTGAACGATATGATCACCAACTTTAACGCGGCAATCATAAAAGTATTCGTCCATCATGCTCCCATTAAAGCTGTAAAGTTGAGACGACCACCTGCCCCTTGGATTACTCCTTTAGAGCGCATGGCCATGAGAAGACGGGATAAGGCCTTTCGTACTTTTAAAAGATGCCGCACTGATATTAACTGGGAGGCTTTTAAGAGTGCCAGAAATCGGTGCAATCAGATGATAAGAGGTGCTAAACGTCGTTATATTCATCAAAATGTTATCGATTCCTCTCCTGCCGAAATGTGGAAATTCCTTAATTCACTTGGTATTGGAAAAACACGCAGTCATTTCACATCTCCTTTTTCTTTGAATGATATCAACCGCCATTTCTCATGTGTTAACAAGCTTAGCGACACTGTGAAATTTCTAACCATTTCTAAACTTACTTCCACGGCTACTCCTTCAAAAAACATTTTCACATTTAGCCCACTGACTGAAAATGAAATTCGAAAAGTAGCGCTGTCAATCAAGTCTAAGGCTATAGGATTTGATAACATTAATAGAAATATGCTTATCTTATGATTGGATCCTCTACTGCCTATATTGACTTTCATCTTAAATAAATCCCTATCTACTGGTTCATTTCCCAATGTTTGGCGTAAGGCTTTCTCTATTCCTCTTAATAAAATTTCTAATCCCTGTTCTCTCGATCACTTTAGATCTATCTCTATTTTACCTTACCCTTCTAAGGTTCTCGAAGCTGCGGTTCATAACAACTTTCCTCCTTTGTATATCGCAAACAACTTCTTACACACTTCCAGTCGCGTTCCCGCCCCGGGCACAGTACCATTACAGCGCTTATGAAAATTGTTGAGGACATACGCGATGGCATGGAGGAATCGCGAGTGACTGTATTAGTTCTACTCGATTTTTCAAACGCTTTCAATGCAGTTGATCACGATATCCTTCTTGCTCTTCTTGCTCAGCTTGGGTGCTCCTCCAATGCGCTGAAGTGGTTCGATTCTTACCTTCGTGGGCGACAACAAGCCGTAAAAATCGATCAATCAATCTCTGACTGGTTCGACTTATCCCTCGGAGTACCTCAGGGAGGCGTGATCTCAGCTCTCTTCTTTTCCTTATTTATTAACTCGCTTACCTCCATTCTCTCAGCCTCTTATCATCTGTATGCAGACGACCTGCAATTGTATGCACAGGAATCCCTACCTAACCTGGGGAGAGCAGTCTGTCTGATCAATCAAAACCTAGCTAGGGTACTCGAGTGGTCTAATAGCTTCGGGATTAGCATAAACCCAGTCAAATGTCAGGCTATCATTATTGGCGGTTCACGACAGATTTCCCAGCTGCATTTAAACACAGTACCAGCAGTTACATTCAATGGTTTAGTGATACCTTATTCTGCGAAGGTAAAAGATCTTGGGCTTGTACTTGACGACACTCTTAGCTGGGATGGCCAAATTGAAAATATAAGCCGCAAGGTGAATGGTACACTAGGTTCACTTTACCGCTTGAAAAATTTTCTCCCACCGTGTACTAAGATCTCACTCATTCAATCCCTTGTTCATCCCCTACTTGATTATGCCGATGTTTGTTTTACTGACATAAATCAAATATTTATAACTAAATTGGATCGACTCCTCGCAGGAGAAAGCCGATTTACTGGCAAAACTCTTTGCGGCTAACTCCCGAATCGATGATTGCAATGCACTGCCACCATCATTACCTCACTGTGGCACAACGATGCCTGATATTAAAATCAGGCAGCGCGAGGTTCGTGCCGAATTGCAATCACTCGACGTCCGGAAAGCTAGTGGACCTGATGGCATCCCAGCAGTAGTAGTACCTAAAAATGTGCAGCGGAGTTGTCTCCCGTGCTCACGCGCTTGTACCAATGCTCGTATTCTTTGGGGCGTGTGCCGGAGACTTGGAGAGATGCTAACGTGCAAGCGGTGCCCAAAAAAGGGGATCGCTCGGACCCGGCAAACTATCGGCCAATAGCAGTCACCTCTGCTTTGTGTAAAGTTCTAGAAAAGGTCCATAATAACCATCTGACCCGCTACCTAGAGGATCACTCCCTGATCAATGATCGTCAATATGGATTTAGAACGAAACGATCGACGGGTGATCTTCTAGAGTACTTAACTCATATCTGGGGTGAGGCTATCGACAAGCGTGGCGAGTCGTTGGCTATCAGCCTTGACATTGCCAAGGCGTTCGACAGGGTCTGGCACAAAAGCCTTCTGTCCAAGCTTCCGGCATACGGTCTGCCAGCCCAGTTCTGTTCTTGGGTAGCTGACTTCCTGCATGAGCGTAGAATTCGTGTCCTTACGGATGGTAGCAGTTCGCGGTTCATGTCAGTGAATGCCGGCGTTCCCCAGGGCTCCGTCCTATCCCCCACTCTCTTTCTGCTGCATATCAATGACTTGATTCCTCTTGGGAATATTCATTGCTATGCAGACGATAGTACAGTGCATGCGGGGTATCTCGGACAAGCAGCGGCTGGGCAGGCAGTAACCAGGGAGAAACGGGAAAATCTTGTCATTGAACTCAATCAGGCTTTGGACCACATTTCCGAATGGGGGTACCAGGAACTTGGTTGGGTTCAATGCCAAGAAAACTCAGGCTTGCGCTTTCACGGCAAAAACATCGCCATTCCTTCCCCTTCCATCTCTTCAGGGCACAACACTACCGCTGCAGAGCAACGTATGGAAGTTCGCTCAGACCTGAATCCAAAGGACTACATCGAAACCGTGATCAAAACAGCTTCACGCAAACTCGGAGTCCTGAACAAGGTGCGGCGTTTTTTCACTCCCGATCAACTGTGCTTGTTGTACAAAACGCAAGTGCGGTCCTGCGTGGAATATTGCTCGCACCTCTGGGATGGCTCCGCCAAGTACTTGCTCGATGCTTTGGATAGGTTACAGCGGCGCGTGATCCGCATCATAGGCGATGAGGAGGTGACTAAACACCTTGAGCCTCTTCAATTACGCCGTGACGTGGCGTCACTAAGCGCGTTCTATCGTTTATACCACGGCGAGTGTTCTGAGGAGTTATTCTCTCTTATCCCACCTTCCCCTTTCCTTCAAAGGACTACGCGCGCTGGCCTACGTTGTCACCGTCTTACTGTGGCCACAATTCCAACGCGTACAAAGAAATTTAGTGACTCATTTCTTTGTCGCACTATCCGTAAATGGAATGCTCTGCCCGCTCACGTGTTCCCTCCCTCTTACAACCTGGGATCCTTTAAAAGAGGCGTGAAGAAGCAACATGCAGGCCGACAGGGTGAGGATGGCTGTTGTGGCAGGTAGAACTGCTGTATCAGCCATTTTCGCGTCTGGACTTCACCTTCACTTAACATCAGGTGGGGTGGAGTCATTTGTCGGACCTAACTATAAAAAAAAAAAAAAAAAAAAAACACTATTCGCTTCGTGTTCGGTTTGCGAAAATACGACCACATTTCTGAATTCGGCAGCAAACTTAAATGGATGCCTATTCGGGAGCGTAGACACTTAAGGATAGTTTGCACTCTTTACAACATACTTTATGATCCACGCACTCCTGGATATCTAAAATCTCGTTTTTAGTTCCTGAGGTCTTCTCATCAATTAAATCTTCGTTCTAATAGTAATGTGATTCTTCGTGTACCTATTCACCATACCAGTGTTGTCTCCAGTTCATTTACTCTTACTGCCATTCGGCTCTGGAATGCACTTCCTCTACACGTGCGAAACGCTCCAAACAAGGCTGCGTTTAAGACAAAGTCTTAAACGCGGAAACATTACTTTAATCTATTGGAAAGCGCTTAAGCTCTATCAGATTACTATAATCGGACACTGTATAATTGAGTATATGTTTATATGTATGATTTTTTGTTTATGTGTAATATATTATTAGATATATATAGGACATGTATTTTTTATGTGTATATATAATTATCTTTATGTTTTAATTTTGTTTTTAGCATTGTTTGATGTTAACTCTCTATTTTTTTTATTCTTTGCCGTTATATTCGCTCTGCACGTTCTTTCCGGTTGACTGGTAGAGAATACCATATTGGCATTAAGTCCGCCATTTGCATATAAGGCAATAAAGATTAAATAAATAAATAAAAAAAAACATTACGCTTTCTATCTTTAACTAAAATATTAGATATATTATGCTTTTATTACTTAATTTATTGAAATAATGGGCCTATAGCCAATATAGCCTGGGCAGACGAGGGTCATTTATCCTCTGCAGACGCGGTCCTTGAAACAAACACTGTTCTGTTTTTGTTCTGTCCTGTGTCTCGGTGTCCTAGGTTGTTCGGGGACTTTTTGTACGCTGTACTTATAATTCGTCGTATGCGTTGTGCGTTACTCTGTGCAGTTGTAAACGATCTATTCTTGCGGACATAAAAGTCCGCGGACAATAGTCCCTCATCTTTCCTTTTGACTCACTTTATTACTGGAAACGAAAACAGCATTAAAATCCGTAAAAGATCTAAGAGTACAGACAGCGAGATTGACATTATTTTATACTATGGTTCATAAAATTCCATTTTTTTTGTTATGGTCTATTATTTCAATAATTATGTTTTGGGTTTAGTTTTCCTTAAATACAGTTTTTTCCATAGCCATACTTGTTCATAAAAAGATACTCTTCGTTTCCTTCATTGCATATATATGAACATCAGGGTTTTAATACCGCCCTTCCTGGGCCATAAACATTTCCCACAGAAACTCCTTAATGGAGAATAGCCTTTAAAGCACCATATGAACCAAGAGCGGATTAGTGGATTTTAACAACTATAGCACTGTTTAAGTATTATTTGTTGTATAATTTGGAGTAACCAACCCTTTGCCCAACTTCAGCTAAAATTGCTTTGACTTTCACAATCCTACGCCTTAATCGCAAATTTATCAATATTTCTATAAATATTTATCTTTGATCGAAATTTTTAACTTATGACATACTGACACAATTAATTGATGTAAGTTTATATTACCTCTACCAGGAATTATCAAATTAAGACTTATAAATAGTCCAACCTAATTTGGATATCTGCCAACCTCGCAAGGGACTTGAAATGAAAAGCTACAAACATATACTATGTAGTAATATTGTTAATCCCAATAGACACAAAGTTCAGAATTGAAACTAAAAAGTTAATTTTACTAGGAGAGCGTTTAATAAGGTATTCACTGTACCAAAGTGTATAGTAAATGCCTTCACAAGAGCTTATCGAACGCTTGACCTAGATCTATTGGCGGATGCAGCATCGAATTTCCATATTATTAGAGTTTGGGATATATTGCATGTTTTTACGTATTTCATATAAACACTCCAGGGCTGGAGCTGGTTATTGTATAATGTACGTACCAAGCATAGTCGAAGACAATCTAAGCACATCGCTTTTATGTATGTAAAACATATTTTTACTAGGGTTGCTCATTAAGCAAGTATCTGCTTCTCTACCCAAAAAGCCATCTCTATAACAATATCTTTAACATCATCATCATCAGCCGAGAGACGCCTACTGCTGGACATAGGTCTCCCCCAAGGAATTCCAAACTGAACCGCAACCTTCACCAGATCGTCGGCCTACCTTATGGGGGGCCTACCAACGCTGCATCTCCCGGTACGCGGCCTCCACTCGAGGACCTTTCTGTTCTCAGTGCGCTCAGATTTTCCATAGTCTCAGCCATGACTGCGATATCATCAGTAAAACGAATGTACTCGCCATTTATGTTGGTGCCAAGTCCTCACCAGTTCAAAAGCTCAAACACATATTCTAGCGCCGCAGCTGTGAACAGTTTCGGCGATATAACGTCGCCCTGTTTCCCACCTCTCTGAAGTTATATCGGTTTTGACTTTCATCAAAAGTCTACTCTTTATTCTTCTGTATAACCTGCCGCTGCGTATATATGTAGTCTATAGTACTATAACCTTTCCAGAATGCAGCTTGTTCGGGAGGCTGGAAGTAGGCAAACCTGAGAACGAGATGATTCGTTATAACTTACGTAAACAATATGTAGACATGAATCAGGATCGTCATGGATCTATAATTATTCAGTTGGGTCCTACCACCCTTTTTAAAGAAGAGTGGCACCATGCCGTGTGTCACGCCTTACGCCTTTTTGCTCTCGAATATGACTTAGCAGAAGAAGAATGAAGAAGAAGCTTTTGAAGAGCTTTCAGGACCACTCGTCCACCTGCTTTCAGAAGCCCTGCCGTAACTCCGTCATCACCCGGTGCCATGTTGTTCTTAATCTGTTTGACAGCTACACTTATCTCGTATAGGCTGACGTCCGGGATATTTTTGGTATAGTGTCGGGTTAATTTGGCTCTAGAATCGATGGCCTAAGTGACAGGTGTGCTTGATGTCGCGTAAAGCTCTTTAACATATATGGATTGAAATTCCCAATTGATTGCCGTAACATTTCTTTGTTTATTATAATCATAATAATCAAAATCTTTTCATTAAACATATGCATAAAACTCGTTACTATAGATCAAACACTAAATTGTCATTTTATTTAAGATAGCATCAATACAAAAATTATATTGAAACACAATGAAGTCAAACCTAATGTAATAATTTATTTAATTTGGAAAGGACTAACCTCGTCAGTACGTTCTTTTAAAATGCTTTGCATTGTCTACGATGTAATTCACTAGATAGAAGATATAAGTATCTATTTTTTTCATCATTCCTACTCTGATGGAGTGACAAAAAACATCCCTTCTTTGAATTTAAGATAATTTAGATGATGCCTCCGGATACCTTACATCAAACAGCGAATAAAGCTCAAGATTCAACAGGTGGTGCTAATTGAATTAAATTAATATCATCTTATGACAATGGATAATTAGTTGAAAGCGCGTTCTATAAATTACCATAATAATAATTATCACCTTAGTTGAACTGACAAATTCGTATTGGGCTATTCGCTTAAAGACCATGCATTAGGTCACCTTACAATAAGCAACTCTGTAAGGGAAGTAACTTGCACAGTTTTAGTTTGTTTATTAGTTTGGGATAAAGCAAGGCTTTTGCAGCATTTGGTTAATATTGAGTTGTGAACAGGTAAGTTTAAGCTCATTACGCAAAAGTTTCTATAAAGTTGTTACTAGAGACTTTTTGCTTGATTTGGAATATTGCTCCGCCTTCGACTTTCTTCAAACTGCACTGTTATGTTTTTGTAGCTGTAAGCAAGGCTATAGCGCGGAGAGTCTCCGGATCACGAAACCCTTACTAGTTTAGTTTGGTAGCACCCAGCAAGATATCACGCATGTTTCTTACATTAAAATCCGACTGTCGCCATGTCATGGTCTGGCGCCGCGGAATCATAGGACCCAGAATAGAATTCAGACAGGAACGTATTTCTACCTAATCAATTATATTAGCAGCATTAGACTCCTTGCACACTTAATACAAGGAGAGATGGTATCAACTTGCTGGCCTTCTATAAAAAAGCAGATATTGAATTATATAACATTCATATAGAGATAGAATTTTACTGAGATCATCTAAAAAGTTGATATTAAACCAAAAACCATCCTTGCATACTTATGGGAAAAGAGATTTTATCAACTTTCTGACCCTGAACCTATAAAAAAATAATGCTTTATCAGAAGAAAATGATTCTTACCGTCTTTTCGCCCAAGTCGTGAACTCTGCAGTGTAAGTGGACCCTGCTACCCAGCTGTGCGGTCACATTGTTTGTAGACGCGTCGTCTTCGAAGAACGGCAGCGGCTCCGAAGTGGTAGTGGAGATGTCCTCGTCATGATCTTCGTACGTCTCCGTGAACACCTCGTGCCAGAAGGGACCGTTGACAACCTTCTTGTCACCGGTTTTGAAGTCTAAAGGAAGAACGAGGTGGAATTATAAATTGACCTGCGTACTATACAACGATGTATATAGAAGACTGACCGGAAAAAAGAAGTTGAAATATCACTTTTGGAACATTTTTGGAAACACAGACCTTTTACCTTTTTAGTTTATTTATTTCTATTATTTTTTGTAAATTCTATACAATTTACAGGTGTCTCTGTTTGCCTATCAGGAGATCAAGCCCTTTTAGAGATGGACAAACAACAGAGGCGTCTTTATCGGGCTTTTTTTGTCACTCTAAAATAAAGAAACCCAAAGAATTAGATAAAGTAATCAAAGAAAACAGCTTTAGATAATTTTTTACAAGCTCTCTTCTTATCAAATCAATCAATCGACACAATATGTATGACAAAATTGCTTTTGTTCGTGATAACGAGGACAGTTTGTAGAAAAAAAAGGAAATGTAGAAAAGGAAATAAGAATCAATAAGTAAATTGCTTACTTCGCACAGCCGAAACAGGTCTCTAGTGGGCGTTATCGTTTGATCCACATTCCATGGTCACAAATTTACTATAACTACTGTTACCATGTACCAAGGGAAAACCGCCTTCGACGAATTTTATGAGAATTCCCAAGTCTAAAATATTGTTATTGTAACGTTTTATTATAATAATAAAATGGTACATCCCATTATGAGAATATTTTTTTGCAGATAAATATATTTGAAATCATTCCGTATTTTGTTGACGACAAACCTACATATTATTTTTTTATATAAAAATGCATCCTATATAACATTCGAGTCAACTCAAGTGATACCCTTTTATACATACGATACGGCTATTTGTATGTTACCTTATAACGTCTTTCATTAATCTTCTATCTATACTTATAATAAATCTGTAGAGATGTCAATTCTGTACATGAAATATATTTTTAAAATAACTATCAGGGGGTGATTAGTGATCGATACTGATGCCAAAAATGCAATCAGTAAAATTTTTGTCTGTCTGTCTGTCTATCTGTGTGTTTGTTCCTTATAGAAACAAAAACTACTCGACGGATTTTAACGAAACTTGGTACAATTATTCCTCATACTCCTGGGCAGGTTATAGTATACTTTTCATCACGCTACAATCAATAGGAGCAGAGTAGTGAAGGGAAATGTTGGGAAAACGGGAGAAGTTACTCCATTTTTTAAGCTTCCGTCGCGTGTGCAGCCTTAATGGTTAAAGTTACATAGAAATCATGTATGACGGAAATATTCTACATAAAATTGTCTAAAAAATATTTCGCAACAGCATATGTCTATCTTTTATGGTTGACTCACAATAACACGTGTAACTCCCGATAGCTTAACAGTTCGGAGCATTCTGATCATATTTGTTTACTCTTACGTTTATAAAACACTGACTCATCCCTAATTTAAAAAAGTTAACATTATTACATATTCAATAAAAAAAAACTTAGAAATCGGTATAGAAACACCAAACTTATACATGACATAAGCCATCGCGCCGTCGCACGTGAATACTGAATCATGCTATAAGGATTATTTTTGTGTAACGGTTGCCGCGCTCGACACGGGTCGCGGCGGCGCGGCGGTAGGGTATCAAAAGGCGGGAGGTCCGAGAGCGAGCTGTCTAAACATGTTTTCTGCGTCGCTCCGTGGGGGACGATCGCTTCCGATGAAGCCTTAGAGGCCTTCCCGGCCAGAGGCAGCCCCTACGGGTGTTTTTTAGTCAGTACGAGTCTGACATAACCTTGCAGCCGGCTGTAGGGTATCCATGAGGATTTCTCACCTGCTCCCCCGCCTGGGACGAAACAAAAAAAATAAAAAAAAGAGAGCGAGCGAGCTTCAATATTTGGCTGTTGATGCGTTCAGAGCGCTCGACCTTATTGACAGGCAATAATTGATATTGAGAAACCGTGCTTATCAGCGCGACTTTTAGTCTTTAAATAGATTATTTGAATTTCTTTTGTTGTTATTTTGTAAAATAGGTATTAGTTGTTTTGGTAGTGTTTAAATATTCGTTCAAATTAAAAATTATTAAGCGTAGGTACTTTTATTAATGAAAGTCGTTATAAGTATTTATTTTTAAGTGAAGTAGGTATAGGTAGATAGTATTGCACAGGCGTTTCAGCTTTATTTTCATTTCTTTTTTGTTGTGAGTTGTATATATTTCTGGTTATAATTCTATAAGAATATTTTAGTGTTAATAGTCACTTAGATTTTATGTGTAAATTAGCTAAAGTTAGGACCACGTATTAGTTGTTTTGGTAGTGTTTAAATATTCGTTCAAAGTGTAATTTAATCATATGGGATGAATGTACGATGGCCCATCGAAAAGGAGTAGAAGCGGTAGACAGAACTTTAAGGGATATAAGACAAAATGATCGACCAATGGGCGGTATGACAGTTTTATTTTGTGGTGATTTCCGACTAACCTTACCGGTAATACCACGGGGAACCCGAGCTGATGAGGTTAGGGCTTGCCTGAAAAGCTCTTATTTGTGGCGTGATATACAATCGGTGCATTTGACTATAAACATGCGAGTGAGAACTGTAGATAACCCGGATGATCGTGAATTTTCTGATATATTATTAAAGAAAATACCTTCACCAAAGATACCTATCCACTGCTACACCAAGGAAAACTTATTCCGACGTCTGAGTTATGTTGTATAGTGCAATCCCAATAACATCTTATATCGTCAGTTTACGGTGACGTAACAAATATATTAAATAAGGACAATTCTTGACTATGCGAAAGGTCCATTTTAACTCCTCGCAATGACCAGGCATATGAGATTAATAATAAAATACTGTCGAATACCTAGGGGGAAAGCAAAGTTATAGTTCAATAAATAGAATGGCCGATGAATAAGAAGCCACTAATTACCCGATAGAATTTTTAAATTCTTTAAATATGCCCGGACTTCCTTCTCATGAAATTTGTTTAAAAATTGGCATTCCGATTATTCTGCTCCGAAATTTAAGACCACCACAACTTTGCAATGGAACTCGGCTTAAAGTAACCCAGTTGTAACAAAATGTAATCGAGGCTCAAATTATAACAGGTTGCGGTGCAGGAGAAACCATCTTTATTCCCAGAATTCCCATAATACCAAATAATTTTCCATTCCAATTTAAAAGAACGCAATTCCCAGTATCGGTGTGTTATGCAATGACAATAAATAAGGCTCAAGGGCAGACTTTTCGTGTTGCTGGAGTAGATCTCGGTGTCAGTTGCTTTTCACATGGCCAGTTATATGTCGCTCTTTCCCGGGTTAGCAGTTCTAGAAATCTTTATGTTCATGTGCCGGACGGGTCAACTTTCAACGTAGTTTACCCGGAAGCTTTGCGCTGAAGTATTTTCATTCTATATGTACTTAAGCCTCATGTGAAAGTGATTTAAACAATATTACCAATACATTAACATAATAACATACAAGGAGTTACATGCTGATGGTCTTGGGGCACAGTGATAATAATAATATTCTGCGGTTCCTTATTGCGATATTTTTAACAGTATTGTGGATTGACATATTATATTTCCCTACTAAAATACGAAAGTTAATCTGTCTGTCACATCAAAACCACGGAACCCTGAGGCAGGACATATGCTACTTTTTTACGAAAAACGACGAAAACGCGGACGAAGTCGCGGGCAAAAGCTAGTATTATATAAGTTAAACTTTTGTTCGAAGCTAAATAATCATTTATTAAATTCACAATCCGTAACATTGGCTTCTCCTGTAAACCCAAAGGCAACGTCTGCTTCAACTAGAACATTCACAATTCAATCCAGCCTTTACACCACCGGTCAGACTATACATAAGCTATTGTTGGAAAACAATAATGGCCATAGTTGCCCGTTGGCTTAAATGTTTCCTAAAACTAGCACAGCCTTTAAAGTTATTTCTAGACAAATTACTTGGTATTGAATCAGATTTACAATAGCTTCAAAACTTAACTTTCTGTGGTTATTTTTAAGTATTGCCGAAGAATAACAGGATTTTTTTGTGAATAGAAAATATTTTCTGTAAAAAAAGTACATTAAGCAACGTCAGTCTTTGAATGACATGGTATTTTTATCATAAGTCTTTAGATTTACAAGTAACTTTTTATACTGTCCAGTGTCTGCAGATATACGTAATTTCGAATGCATTATACAAATTGAAGAGCCGTGGGAAGCGGTGGTACAAATACAAATTTCACAACCGGTTATCTTGGTCTAAAAATTGTTATTGTAAAAGACTAAAACATGAAGCAACAACTTTTATGAAGATTGTATTTAATCACTATTGATAACTGTATTTATTTTAGTTATTATTTATATATTTTTTCAGTGTTTTTATTTGATCACTTATCTGCGCGATTTTTATGTCCATCCATACCCATTATCAGTTTTGGTCTTCCTTCTATTCAATTATTTATCAAACAACGATACACCGTGAATTTTGAGTTACCTGAGAAATTTTACTAGCAACATGCTTTAAAATAATAAAATTATAAAAGAATTCAAGTCCCGAATTGAATCAGTAATGTGGCTTCTTTGTTCAATTACGAGAATGAGCCTATGTTCAAACCGAGAGATAAGAACTATTATGAAAATACTGCCTTTGTACTTTGTATCCTAAATTTGAAGATAAAACTACTTCAAGATCATCCTCATCATGTCATGACCCACTACGCGGGCGTAGTGTGGATTAGTGAGTAAATAAAACCGGCCGAGTGCGAGTCGGACGAAAGTTCAGTACTACAAACCACGAAAGGATAAATCATTTGTTTGTTTTCGTCACAACTTAAATTGGCGTTTTGAGTATTAGTTGTTAAAATAAAGCATATAGGACACCATATAATAAAATTTCACATTCCTAACTAGTTTCGATTAAGAAAAATGGTCTAAAAATGTCAATTTTGACGGCCCCCCATTTCTTTGTTATTGAAAATAAAAAATAATAAAATATATATTTATATCGTACTCAACTAGCTCTCACATGAACAGTCACAGGCGGGGGTGTAAAAAAAGAAAAAAACTATTTACGTCTCCTTTTCTTGTATGGGACCCCAATGAAAAATAATTTAATTGAATTTTAACAAAATATTCGGCTTTGGGCAAGCATTCTACATAAAATACCAAAATTTCAGTTCTATGACTTATGACTTAGAGACCCATAACATACGGACAGACAGACAGACATACGACAGAGTGACAACAATAGGGCTCCATTTTCACCCTTTGGGTACGGAAACCTAAAAAGATTTACATATAGCATTAATTCCTAATAGGATTACTTGGCTCTACTCTGTTTCAAATATTCTCTCATTTCAAATTATAAAATTTTCCTATAAAAGTTTGAAACTGAGAAATGAAAGTACTTCAAGAAGAATTAAAGCTCAAACTGATTAAACAAAACTAGGCTTTGATAAACTTTACTGGCTAAGTCTGTAAAATATCACTTTAAAATTTATTTTATTCTTTTACCAAAGAATTAAAGGGTATCTTAGATTCCTATTTATTCGTATATAAATTTTATAGCAAGAAGGTTTGATTTTAGATCGTCATCACGTTTTTAAATGTTGGAGTGTCACAACTGTTCGTAATCTAAATGTTGTTTTTTGTTCATTTAATTTTGTTACATAAAAGTCTTAAGAAACGCCTTACATAGGTACATATGCAAAATTACTTTCCGTTTCCCATTAATCATCGTCAACATTACGAAAACTTTTTCCTAAAGAATTACAGACCGTTTTATTTTTCTAGTAATTCACGTATTGACATGCAGTAGGTATTCATACGTGGCTCGTAAAAGAACTGGGTTTTCCAATTTTTGCTATGGCCAATTGTTGGACCAAGCATAATTTTGAAATTCTCCCTGATCATCCCCGGATTCTACGTACTTCAACTTAAGCACATTGAATCTGTTTCAAAAATGATGGTGATGATGTCAATAAATTAATTACCTGTTCCAGATAACTACTGCACTTCTGGAAGGAGTCTGGTGGCTACGCTAGATCAACTACACGCACAATGGACCAAATACAAAGTCTACGTGCGGAAACGGGAGCTAATCACAAGTACCAAGTAAGTTATTACCTGGTATCTGCGGTGCTATAACACATAGCGTCCTAGTGAGAAGCGAGCAGAAGACTAGGAGAGCAGCCGGCGTCATCTTGTCAGCCCCGAGAGTTTGGAGCCATAGATTTCATCTATCCAGTCTTCGTTGTACCTGGAACAAAAACATGTCATTTGTATGAAACGTTCACCTTATTATTCACCTTCGTCGTACTCTTTTTCGTTTTTTAACGTAACGTTAACGCGACTCAGAAGTCGTTGCCGTTGGTACTCGCGGTAGCGTTGTGGAACTAATGATGTTTTATTGTGGTTTTTAAATAGTTTCTTTTAAGATTTTGTTGCAATGCAAGGTTTACTTTATATTAACATCATCTATGTCACTATTAATGTTTTCTTCTAAGGATTTTTTAATAGGTAAGAAATTTTCTTTAACCATAATGGAACGACTATTACTCTTAAACTAACAAATCTATCGTCACCGTTATAGTTTTCCTTAAAAGTTTTAAATGTCGAGGTTTTTCAAGCTAATAGTTTAGCTTTTTAGTTAAGTTCAGTAATTTGAGAAAAAGCGGCCGAAATTAATCAACAGAAGGGATATGGTTTTTCATCATGATAACGCTAGACCTCACACGTCTTTAGCCACTCAGCAAATTTAAGAAAGTGATTATGAAGTGTTAATGCATACACCGTATAGTCCTGACTTTGCACCTTCAGATTTCCACCTGTTTAGCTCTCTTCAAAATTCATTAGGCAGTGTCGGTTAACTGCCAAAACCACTTATCGCTGTTTTTTGTTCAGAAGTCGAAAAATTTCTATAGCAATGGGATCATTTACCTACCTACAAGATGGCATAAACTTATCAAACAAAATGGCGGCTACATACGATAGTTAAATATAAATAAATTTTAATAAAAAAAAATTGAATTTTCATATAAAGTGTGAATAAACTTCCCCAACCTTGTATGTATTTGCAGCTGAACTACTTCATTCAAAGTTAAAACCCTAATTTGGTAACAAAGTTTGGTCAACCCAAAAGAAGCTAAGAATTACCGATGCATTTAAATGTATATGGGAACGCTTCCGAATCATCAAAAACTTTGTTTTTTATGCCCAGAGCAAAACTCCCAACTTTTGAAACTTATAGAGGTTGGCTATTTAATATAACTGGCTTTACAAAATCAGGAACTTTCTCAATCATCACAAAACGTAAACAAATTACACTAACTTACCGGACTACTGAGGGAGGTAAAAAAGGGGATGGAGGCAATATCTACAAAGTTCCACTCCAGCGAGCATCGGAAGCATCGCAACAGGATAAAAATTGTCTCAATCCGATGCGAACTAAGAACTTGTAATGACTTCAAATGTAGTCTGCTTATTTGGTATTAGATTGCGATTACGGTATTAGTTTTTCGTTTGAAAAGCAATTTGTTGTGTTTAAGATACGGTTTGTATGGCTCGTCTTATATCATTACCTTCATATGGTTTGTGTATAGGTTATTATGTCTAATCCAATGGCTACATCATCGCCAGCCTAGTAATGCCCCCATTGCTGGAGCACAGGCCTTCCCTATGGATGGAATAGAGAGATTGGGCTGTGACCCACCACATAGCCCCACTGCCGATTGGTCACTTGCATGCCTGTCTGTGTTAAGCATCTTTTCGACTCAAAGCCACACAAATTATCACAAAATATTTTGAAAGGAAGTTCCTATACGGATAGATGCCAATAATAATTTTGGTCTGCCCCAACGAGTGGAATATTGTTGCTTAGGTAGATAAATGCTGTTTTCTCATTTTTATTGCAATATAAATCAAACCACCAAAAGTAGCTTAATTTTTAACTATTTATCATTATTATTTATAAATTTTATTTGAAACCGTAACCTTAATATTCCTTAATACAACCCCAGTGCTAACTTTACAGCTAGTATAATTGCTGTGAGTTTAAGATTTTATTTATATATAGTAAATACTAAGCGGCTTTCCTTTGCAAAAGTGCGCATAGACTAAAGTTTTTTAAGAGCGAATTGAAAGTCTTCTATTAAGGTTGATGCATGCACATAAATTTAAGAGCCAGCGTGGACGAGAATTTCTCAGTAAAGTTTACGAAGACTATATAGAGTCCACTTAGGCTTAGTAAGTGCACGTCACTTGTGTATTTTAAAATAAGGGAAAAACTGTACTTCCAAGGCCCAAGAGGTGACACTTTACATTATTTTGGTTGAAAAAGTCTTTATTAAGGAAGTATTTTTTTCTGGCTGCTTTTCGGCTGCTGCCGGCGAAGTACATGCTCGCTTCGCTTCCTCGACTCGCGCGTTATAAAACCCAAGCAGGAATTTTGACAGATCCGTAATCGTATCGCATCGTCAAAATTTCTATGAAATCTAAGCAGCGCCCCCACCGGATGTATGAACAAAGTGGCTCATTCCATACAAATTTTGACGATGACCACACGATCAAAATTCGTGCTTGGGCACAACACTGGCCTAACCTAGTGTGAAGTATCAACTCGTGGGCCCAGAAAGTACAGTTTAGCCAAGCTTTTATTTACTTGCATTCTTCATTTGTTTGCGTAAGTAACGAAAGTACGTATGTCATGGTTCCGGTCTTGTGTGTGGTTTGTAGTTTGAATAAACGATCGCAAATGTAACGCGCTTGCATCAACGCTATCAACCCCTCAATATTACACTTTTCAATCAAGTTTTCTTTTTTTTATTTCCCCACTGATATTTCTCCCACATCTGCGTGACGAAAGTTCGATTCTTTAGCGCGCTAAAATCCTGTAGCTGCGTATACAAATTTATAGTCTTCCACAACCTCTTTTATGCGTGTCAAAAATCGCCAGGCAATTTATCGTCTAGCATCTATAAACACGCAGCCCAATTTTTAATTATGATTTAACTAATTCAAATTTAAAACGCTGATTTTAGCGTATTTCCTAAAAAAGCCAGCTCAAAGCCAGCTGGCGGTAAAAGTCGCCGTCGGTAAAAATCAGACGAGAATCCCCTATGAATTGTATCATGAACTATTTGGCCTCTTTTAGGGCAATATGATCTACGACATTTGATTTTGATAGCTTACAGAATTCACACCCATTATAAAGATTTATACGCTGGCACCACTTGCTTCGCGACATGGCCCTTGTTGAATCGTTACTGCTATGATGAAGTAACTATTAATAACTGTTTAGGTAGTTCTCTTGAACAAGCTGTTATTAAATGAAAGTTTTAGGTGTACTATCTGTGAGAATGTTGTTTTTCTCTGTATTGTACTAATTATTAGTAAGAGATGGCTCTGCCTTGCGCATAAGGCTAGAGAAAATTTGACACAGCCATCAGGGCCGCAGTAACATAGCGGTCATTGCATTCGTCCGGATAGCGAAGGGTGCTGGTTCTAGTCCCGTCTGCTGCCTGGGCCGCGCGGTTTTTTTTCTAATAAAATATTCTTAAGATATATGTAGTCAAACTTTTGATTCTTTCTAGCGTAAGTAATTATTTTATAGATTTATAATTCATTTCTACAACTTCAACAGACCCGTGGGTAGCCCACCCACGGCATTGCCCTTTTCTTGCCGCTCAGAAGATTTTCGAATCTAATCACAATAATGGGATTACGTAAGATGAAAATCGAATTGAGTCTAATATGAGCTAAACCTATTGGTTGTTTCACAGTTTCACTCGCTCGCTGACTAGCTGAGATATCTATCAGACGACGCGACGGTAAAGTGTAATTCAATATTTCATCAGGCTTACAATTACGGTTAACATGGTAACGGTCTCGTTAAGATCCCAACCCTATTAAGTACAAGAGCTTTTACGGGCTTTCATAAAGGATTCTTAACCCCTACGGCATTGCAAAACTGCGCCCTTGATGATGACGAGATGCCGTTATTATAATAACTGTGTAGGTACCTCAGCATAATTAATAAAAGCTAATTATGATGTAATTCTAAAATGTAAGAGTAGAGCTAAAATAGAAAAGCTATTAAATTAATATAAGCTTGATGGCGCAGTTGTAACACGTGTTCGGTTTGCGATTTTAGACTGCAATTTCCATAGAATGTATTAGTTTCCACAATGAAGATTCATATATGAATGCAAAATTTCATAGGATCATAGCTAGTTTTCTGACCTCGATTCAGAATGCGCAATTTGGAGAATTTCCAACAACACAATTTCAGTGGGGAGAAAAATTTCATTAATTATGTTAGTAGTGCCTTTGTCTCAATTCATTTTAAGAAGAAGCCGTGTATTTTGCATGACTAGTCCAGCCACTTACTAATGTTTGCTACTTTACGTACGACAGGTACTTTTCATTTATTATGTATTACTTTGATAAATCTCAATTGGAATTAGGTATTTGAATCTTCAAATGTACAAAATACGAGAGAACATTTGTTTATTATACGAGGCGCAACAAATTAACTCTTAAGATGGATGACGCAGCATGTATGCTACTCCAGCCATCGTCACCTTTCCGGTCTGAATCCAATCTCCTAACCTCATAGAGCTCTGAAACCCTACTCACCAGCAAAAACACTACTAAAAGGAAGTGTTATTTTTACTGTAGTCTTCTGTATGGGGGAGGTTGCCTTCTGAGACGGGCGCTCCAACTTCAGCGGGAAATTCGATGTGCCCTACTGCTCTTGAAGTTTCAGAGCGTATGCTGGAATGATAGTAAGCTTATCACTGTCATACCAGCAATGCTTACAACCTAGATTACAACGCTGCAGTACCATTCTATGCATTACTTATTTCTACTAATTTCTAATTTCCAGTTGAACGATAGGTAATATTCTATTCTCGTCGAATAACATCATTTAGAAAAAAAAATTTAAACGGCAATTAAATCGTCGTTCCAGAATATTCTGACTAAACGACTTCATACAATAAGCGTGGGGTTCTATATTCGTCGTGTATCTACGAGTATGTTAAAATCATAAGCGCATTTAACTTATTGAAGGATCAGCGATATGATAATACAAATATAATAAAAAATAGGGCACATCCGCATTATCTTCGTCAATTATAAAAGAAGATATAATATTAGAAAAATTTAGAATCATCATAAAAATATCTTCGAGTGACAGAAATTTAAAAGATGTTTCTCCTCAACACTGGCCCCATTGAAGTGCCCTGTGGAACTCCGAAAACCTTACATGCTAAAACAACTGCATAAAATATTAATTTGAAGTTTTATACTTTATGAAGATTCGTAAAGCCATGTCTCTCGAAATTCTAAAGAAAAAAAACGTCAATGACGAAATTAGATTTTCTTGCAAGAAATATCTTTGTGCCTTCCCTTTGCTTGCTTCGTATGCATTGGCTGACTCCGTACTCTTCTCATTGATAGATCGCATTAACTCAATGGCGTCAAGGACAGAACCTTCTTGTAATGTCCTTACTGATTTCCATAATGAAACGAAGAACCCCACTTCAATGTATTCAGGTCAATTTGTGTAATCAGTTTCAATAGCTTAGGGATTGTTAATTTTCGCAAGTGCTAGCACAGCCTTTAATGATGTTTTCATTTGCAATTTTGTGCCTTAATTGTCTGTCTGGATTATATTGATTAGGCCTTTAAGAGCTACCTTTAAGAGCCCTACATATAGTCTGAGTAGTGGCATGCCATTAGTTCATCAAAAAATTATAATTAGAATATAAAAATGTTTTAACCATTTAGTCCATCAAAAGATGAAGATAATGAAATATAAAATATTAGAATTGTTTAAGAATAAATTCAATTATTTTACAATTTTTACCTATATCTTCTTGCACTCAAGTTGTTTTTATTTTTTTTAATATTTATAAATAAGTTAAAAATTACTCGGCGAATCTGAAAAACAATTCGCATATACGCAATGGACGAGTTTTGATGCAATATAATCTTACCAAAACTTTCTCAGATAAACAGAACAAACATTAATTTTATTAAATCTGTTTACCCGACCCGATAAACGACGCAGCCTGTATTATGCTGATTATTAATATACTTTTCCTTGTATGTTTATATCGTCCTTTTCATCAGTTTGAAGACAGTCAAGTCTGTAAATTTTTAATAAGAATAAATATGTGAATAGCGGACAAACTACACCGATTATACAAACGAAGCAGAGTTGTACTATGGATGCTAAATAATAATAATTATATTAATAATATAATTGTATTCATAGCCACAATGATCTTGCGTATGACACAAATAAGTTCCTACTAGAATTTGAACCCAGGACATTTGGAAAAGAAAGCGGGAGCGATGCCGTTGTACCATCCAATCGACCAATTACCAGTTCGCTCACAGAATTTGATCAAAATGCTACTCGTATATATTTTCACTAATAGACCTCATAATAATATTTCATCAAACGTTGACATAATAACCATGTAAACATGCGTTCGAATTGTATAAGGAAATTTGTCGGTACAGTAATAACGCTTTCAAGTAATATTTGCTTCTGCCATCTTATGCTATATATCCTCTATTTGTACACCCTAATTATATTTATTAGCGTGTGGGTTTCACATATACACGTTCAACTGATTAAACACACGCCACATCTCACATCACACGTTCGTCTACCTATCAGTCAAACTGCGGCTTACAGCTAAGCCAAGGGAGTTTAGCACTTATCAGTAATACTTACAGTTGTAATTCAATAATCACATCGGCTCGTAATAACTCGAGCATTCTGAACTCAGTGGCGACCGCCTCATTAGCTTTCCGCTCCCGTCCCGCTTACATTCTTGTTATTTGGAAAGTTTCCAAGCGAGACACTTTTTGCTGCTGTAGGGGCGAGTATTATTTTATTACGTCACAAGATGGGCGCTATTGTTTCAAATTTTCGAATGTGGAACGCGTAAATAGAACTTCTATTTTTTCTGGCATATTTTTTATTATTTTTATTGGATTCGGAACGGAACTCTTTGGCAAAGAAGATTTCGATGCTTACTACATTGCAATGAGGTGTTACGTAAAATGGCTTTGCGGAATGGCTATCTATAGAGTGTGAAGTAGGTCGATTGCGGGTTGGTCTCTTTGCTCTAATGAGGTGAATAATAAATAAGTGAATCGCGGAGAATGGGCAGAAATGTATGGGACGTGTACCCACCGACCAATAAAATTTATTGGTTTTATAATAAATTATTCCAACACTCACACTAATTAGCCTAGCCCCAAAATAAGCACTGTAAGTACATATATATTTATATTTATATAGAAATACATCAAATTAAACATCCGTGACTGGAGTACAAATGCTTGTATTCATCACACAAACATCTGCCCCCAACAGGATTCGAACCCGGGACCTCTCATGTCGGCGACACCCAGCGTACAAACCACACGGCCACGGGGGTCGTCAATAACGATCAACTGTATGTAGTTAGTAATTTTCATGACAAATTTAAGACAGTGGGGCAAGTCTCAATAGCGAATATGCATTCTTTTTATATTTTCATTTAGTAGTTTAAATCCCCTTTATACAGCGTAAAAAATTTAACGTCAAAAAAATATAAGGACTAAAAAAATTTAAAAATAGCCATTTTGCACGGGCAGCCTAAACGCGCGCTATTTTGGACGCTTGAATATGACGTCACGATACATTAAAACCTACAAACAAGATCAATGACCTTCAAAGATACTGTCATTTTGCGTTTCATACCTTCACTGCGGATGGAAGTTGGAACTATCCTTAAACATAAAGACATTATTCATACATTTTTGGCGTTCCAGTAGTATAATTCAAGTGAAACTTGTTTTCGGAGGGGGTGTCAATGAAACATCCTATGGAAAAGATGAAAAGGTAATGCGTGCGTCACATATATATGCTGTGGATGGAAGTTAGTTACGTTAAAAAAATAGGCATTATTCATACACTTTTGGTAAAATTGAAGTGTCTTAGTAAAAAGTTGCACCCGGTGTCTAGGTGGAACGCGGCTTTGACATCTACGCACTCGCATTATAATCTCGTTGACATTGGCATATCCTGTAAAAAACACATTGGTTTATTATTACGTTTATATTTTTACGTCACAATACGTAATAGGTATTTGAATTTCCCACAAGTTTTCCGCAGTTTACTGTAGTAAAATTTTTGTTTAAAAATAAATTTTAGGAGGGACAACTAAAAAGTTATAGAGTTTATATAAAAATGAAAAGAGCCGTACTCGAAGGACATGCATATTCACTGTTAAATGTGGAAAAAAAGTTGTAGATAAAAGAAAAACAGAAATATTTTTTTTAGCTAGTATTGTACTAAATATACCTTGCATTCTTAAACATATTCAGCTTTATCTAAAATAACAATCAACTTTTACATCTTTATAAAAAAACTCTCCGACGCTCACTCAACTCAGAAGTTTTAATGTCTCATTTCAAAACTAAAATAAACACGGAATAAAAGCATATTCTTACATTGAACTCCAGACGCATTTGCGAGAATTCATACTTGCAGGATTGTACTTTTTATAATTTGTTACAATGTTACCGTAAACAATTTATATACTAAATATTAAATCTTGAAAAAAAAACATTAGGAAAAGAAAGCGGGAGCTACTTTCAACAACAACAACTACCAATCTACTTACCGATATAAATATACGAACTAAAAATTAAAACAAGTCAATAAAAACAAAGGTTATTTCATGTTCTCCGCAAACATTTTAACTATATTAACTATAGAGCCACTTAATTTCTTTATTACTTGGTACATTTACGTCAGTATTTTTTTTTCAACAAGTCAACTTTTTAACAAGACAAGAATGCAACTGTCGAAAGTGTGAATCACAATAAAGGGTACATCATACCATTTGTATATCAAGGTAGTCTTTATCTGAATATAAATTTTAACATCGCCGAGTAGAAAATAACAATAATATCTAGTAGCGTCATCTATTATTCAAAAAAGAAGTAACTGTTACAAAGTAACTAGATCTTTTTGATCGTATGTATACATCTTATAATAACATTAATGGGAGACATTAAACCTCTGTGGTAAAATATCTCGCTAAAAAATGAAAAACAGTGCAATAATGAGTTTTCATACATTATTTCTGCACTGCTTTGGTTCTAAGCAAAAACAACGTCCTTTGTGATCGGGTGTGTAGTGATTAATGATAACATTACTTCGTATTAGAAAGAAAAGTCTGCTCAAATATCGTGAACCCTCTTGAGGAGCAAGCGGGCTGGTGTGTGGTGCCCCTGATGCTCCGGGAAATCGCACATCGGGATGGGTCCGGCAACGGACAATTACCGGTGGAGCCGTGGAGTACTTCGTTACCGCGTTTTTAACCTGTATTCCCGACACGCATTGGTTAGACCTCGGTCCTCAGAATGCGTTTTGGTTGAAAGATGCATGATTTTTTTTTCTCTTTATTTTGGCAGCAAACAGTCGTTTACAGGTATATTACATAATACATCAGTTATGAGTAAAAACCTATAGTGCCGAAAAGTGATATTTACAATATTTTTTCTATGGTCGCACTTACTTCCTCTACAGACCGACAAGGATCCGCACCAATGCGAACGAAAATCGTAACTATCGCCGCCACCGCCACACAAATGTTATATTTTTTTTGTATGTCGTTTACGCAGACAGCGGCGCCCCCCCGAACCGTCACACACACTCACAAAGATCCTCGTCGTACTGTAGTGCACATTAAGAAAAGTGAATGAGAAAAATATAACAAGATCTAACTATTCTCCAGCCTTAATACAAAAACAAAAACAAACAGCTAATTTATATCTTAATTTTATCTTCGGTTGTTGCTTAAAAGATTTTAAGAATTGTGGAAAATAATTTCTGTTTTTTTCCTGGATAGAACCCTGCTTATTTCATCGAAATTTTAAGCTGGATGAAATAAGAATGGATGATTCCGCATGTATCCTCGACGTACGCTCTCGATGGCGAACGAAGACGTCAAGCCTTTTCCAGAAATGATTAGAAAAATGGTTTACCGTAGTTAGGTAAAACGGCTTTACGAATAAAACCCGCGCTACGATGCCACTCGTTCATTGTGAACTTATCCTGAAATCGTGACAGAAAATGAAACCGCAACATTGGACTCTGACCCTCCATATAAGCTTATATGGGTAAAGTTTGAGGTTCGATATCGTTGGGGTCCTAAATATAAAAATAAATCGGTAAAACCTTTTTGTTTTGCAACTCCTACATCCTAAAATAATCATTGTGAGAGGACTATATATAGTACAGGAGCCCAAGCGACGGTTATGGGATTTACTCGAGCACGACAAAATACCTTAAGGAGGTACAACCAACCTTACACCTTGTGAAGTACTCCCATCATACCTGAGCCCTTATAAAGGGTCGAACGTTGAGGGCAATAAAAACAATCAATAATGGGTCATTACTTTTAGTAGCTAGATATAGCTTCTATTAAAATGACTGACGATTTGGATGGTTCACGTAACATTTCTAATAAAAGAATAAATAAAAATCTGCCGGTTTGCACGGTCTGTCAGAGGGGTAGAAAATAGGAAAAAAATATTCAAGCGCGCCAGACATTGAGAAGGGATGTTACGTGAACCCTTCGGTAGCTCTTATTCAAAAGACTTGGATGATTTGGACGCGACCAAAAGTCATGGCCGATGGTTGAATTTCTTTTTCTGCTTGGACTCCCTTAAAAAAAATACTCAAATTAAATCTAATTAAATTATAATAATAAGGGATTAATATTCAAATTATTAAGGATAAAATTAAACTAACTACCGGAGAAAAAAAATAAACTAAATAATTGGAAAATCTAGGATAAGTTTGTTCTTTAGTAAATAATTTAATAGCATCTGAAAAGGGCTGTAAAATTCCTATAAACCCAACCTTATTAGGGCCTTTACGAATTTGAATATAACCTAAAACCGAAAAAACCGACCTGACGGAATGACGCTCATTCCGTGGAAGCAGGGTCGCCCTCTTGTGTGGGACGCAACTTGCGCGGATACGCTTGCTCCGTGCCACACAGAGAGCACCTCCCTTGCTGCGGGTGCGGCGGCGGACTCTGCTGAATGCTCTAAACGGCGCAAATATTCAGCTCTCAATGAGAACTATATATTTGTGCCGTTTGGTGTTGAGACCATGGGCCCATGGGGTCCAAGTGCTCGTTCCTTTTTTAGGGAAATATCAAAGAGACTCACCGAAGTTACTGGTGATCAAAAGGCTGGCAGCTATCTTGGTCAACGGATCAGCCTTGCCATTCAACGTGGCAATGCTGCCAGCCTATTGGGCACCATCCCTGACGGCGGCGATGGGGGTGACTTATTTTTTATTTTGTAAATAGGATGTTATTTATAAATAGGTTTAGGAAATTTGTATTTAAATATTATTTATTTCTGTACATATATAATTAAAAAGTTTTTACCTAAAACCTTACTTTCTAAAAGAGTTAAAAAAAAATATTATTTTAATTTTAGGAGTTCTCATTGGGGCAACCCCCCTAAAATTAAAATAATTAAACCCAAAAAAAATATTAATATATCTTTTAGTATCATTTACTACATTTATAATAAATTAGGCTAAGGTAGGTTGGTAAAATATTTGCATTGACAATGAAATTGAGTTTTGAATTAATTGGCTATATTTAATTATTTGGCTATATTATTTTGATTCTCATATAACTGAATGTTTTTTTTTTATTTTAATGGATACTTATTTTAGCTATATCGTCGTAATTGCTGGTAAATGTCTCTTTATTACATTCTCTATGGAGAATCAGGTCCAATATTGCATTTGATTTAATTTTTATATTTTCTTTTTTGAGCGTCAACAGAAATAGACGTTATATGAAAACTTTAACTGTATATTTATAACGGGTAAAGTGGAGGCTAAGTAATATTCCGTTATGATTTTATTTATTTTTTAAGCATTTAACTGCTAGATGTTTAAATCTAAAGAAAAGTTTACTAGAAAAAAAAATCCACGCGGAAGGCAGCGCCATCCTTTCGCATTGTAGGCAACCCACAATGTCAAATGAATACTTTTTCAAGTATTAAACATTTGAAAGAAGAAGTAGCAATTATAGTTATGATTTTATTTATTTTTTAAGCATTTAACTGCTAGATGTTTAAATCTAAAGAAAAGTTTACTAGAAAAAAATCCACGCGGACCAGGCAGCGGACGGGACTCGAACCCGCATCCTTCGCTATCCGAGCGAATGCACTGACCATTATGCCACCACGGCCCTATTAGCCGCGTCGAAATTTTCATAGCCTTAAGCTGCAAGGCAGCGCCATCTCTTCGCATTGTAGGCAACCCACAATGTCAAATGAATACTTTTTCAAGTATTAAACATTTGAAAGAAGAAGTAGCCATTATAGTTATGATTTTATTTATTTTTTAAGCATTTAACTGCTAGATGTTTAAATCTAAAGAAAAGTTTACTAGAAATATATATATAAATATTCCGTTGTCATCCCTTGGGAATAGACAGGAATCCAAAACTGAAATATCTAAGCAAACATTCAATAAACTATTAAATTCGTTACAAAGTAAATAAGTTAACCACATGCAAACTAGCGATCAAAGTCGATCCCCGATGAAGTGTTCTCGCATGATCCCTTTATAACTTCAAGTATCGCAAACTCCCTGAGGGCCACTACCACTTGCCTCCGAGGATAAATTGTGAACCTTTCGGAAATTGGCTACACGAGACATAAGTGAAAATCGTGTGTTTCTATTCAATGTAAGCACTGAAAATAAATCTAACAGTAAGGAAGTTACATAATACAAGTTCGAAATGACACACGCTTACAGACGCACGTCTCAACACGGTCCCAGGTCAAGCAGACATTGCGGTGCTGTCAGTCTAGTGTCTCTAATGATATTACGTGAGCTGTCCGCAGAATTTGTAAATATACCACGAAAATATTGCGGTGTTTAATACGGCTAATTAATTTAATGACCATTGTTTATTGTTTACTTGAACGATGTATTTTCATTAAAATGGGTAAAATTAAAAAGTAATAACAATTAATACCGATTAGATATTAAAATTTATGCCATGTTTCATTTTTGCTTCCAAATTATGAACCGGATATTATGTTTTAATTTTTAGACCATTTTTTTTAAAACTTATTATTATTTCACTCATTTTAGTGAAAATAAATCGTGGCATGTTTAAAAGTCCGCGGAGATCTCATGAAATGCGATTATACAATAAGTACACACGAGACTGACAGCACCACGATGTCTGCTTAGAGACCTTGTTGAGATGTGCGTCTGTGAGCGTGTGTCATTGCGAACGTTTGTATGTAGCTTTCGTACTGTTAGATTAATTTTCTGTGGTGTGGCAGAAGGGGACTAGGCGTTTTCTTTTAGATTTTTCTATCACAACCTAGTGAGGCAACTGGGTGGGTAGCTAAATGGGCGGCTAGTTGGGCAACCACTAACGACGGTAGCTGTGGGCTTAGTTTAAGGTTTTGTTTAATAGTTTGATGGAATCGGGGGATCAGGAAATAAACCAACGCGTGGCCCCACTGTGAATTGGTGGGTAGCATACTTTTTCATGGAATAGAGAGATATTGAAATGGATAGTGGAACCCACTGCGAATTGGGTGGTGGTATACATATATTTTTAACTTTGTTCACAACAAAATCTATTTATGTGAGATCACTATTAGGGTGGAACTCGAGGGTGTAAGTTAAGCAACTTTCGTATTGGTCAGTCATTGGATGGGTGACTGAAAACTTATTATCTCGAGCTCCTCTCTCTCTCCGTGCTCCAGAAGGCAAGTACCGCCGTTGGTCCCAGATGGATCTGCAGACGTTAACGCCCAATAATCCTCATAGCCCGCGTAGTGTGTCATGTCCAAACCTCCCTTACGCCATCTATAGAGAAGGCCTGCGCCCTGCACTGGGAACATTAATAAGGCTAATGATGATGATCTATTTTGTGAAATCGGCTTGCAATTCCAAATCTACAAGCTTCAGCTGTTCGTAATAAACACCGATATTAGGTAAGAATTTGTAAGAACTATGTATATACGATAGACTTATAGTCACTCAGAGAGATCTCTCAAGTGAATTCAAATACGAAATCATTTATTCAGTCTAGGCAGTGACAAACTCTTGTGAAGTTGTGAACATGCCATCGTTTTGTTAATTTACGACGGGAGACCTTGTACTGAGAAAATCTGGCAAGAAACTCAGCAAAGTCAGAAACAATTTTTTTTCTTCCTGTTTTACTTCATACAGTACCATCAAAAGTTATTGTTGTAATTACTTACTATAGTCCAGGAAATGAAGCATTTGGCTCGCAATTAAAAAATCCACTTTCATTTGCTCGAAATTTTCACAAAAGGTAAGGTAGCTCATGGATCATTTTCTATATATCATGCCACTGTACGCTAGAGCCTTGGGGGTGGTTGCCACCCCATCTCGGGGATGGATTTTTTTCATTACATTTTAACTGTAGGAATCGACGGAAACAGTAATTCTAAGAAAAAAATGTTATATACGTTTTTTTCGTAAAACTAATATTTTTTGAGTTATTCAAAGTTGAAAGTAACAGATTTTTGACGAAAAAATCGACATTTTTAAATGGTTTTTTGCGAATAACTCTGCTTTAGCTTTTAACACCTACATTTACGATCGAACATCACCTTATTCAAGCGCTTTAAACTCACCCCATTTAAAAATTAAGGGATCTTAAGTAATTTTATTCATAATTATAGTCTTATTAACTCCTGAAAGCTCTACAAAATCGTTTCTGAAAAAAATCTATCACTTAAAATGAAGGAGCTATGCTTAAAAACCGATCAATTATTTAAAAAAAAAAAATTCAATGTATTTAAGGGTAGTTTTTAACAAGGGTAGGTTGAAAGATTATGAAATTGTAACCTAAAGCATGAAACAATCATTTTTTAACTATTTTTACAAATATTTAGTTTTTTTTTATCTTTTATAATTTTTGATAATAAAGGGGTAGTTTTCACCCCTAAAACACAAAAAGCGTACAATGGCACAATATAGGAAATGAACTAGAGGGTAAAATAAGCCTAATTCCAAAATTTTGTACAAATCGGTGCTGGAAGAAAAAATTGCGAGGTTTTACCATTTTTTTAGCTTCATTTCCTGGACTACTAGTTTGTTCTTTGCTTAAAAAGAAGGAGACCAACGCTTAAAACTCAATCAAAATAAGAATTCAAAATTATATTTAACTTAGAAGTATCGACAACAGCTTTTCCGATTTTCACGCGGGTCACTTTAATAAAGGCGATACTGCAACGTAGAAACTTTACTGCGAACACAGGGCTCGCTCTAACGGGGAACAAAACTCTTTTTGTAATACGGATTTGTTTTTCCCTAAGGATTATAATTTGTTCGGGTTCCCGTAGAGTCCCACACCAATTACAGTTGTCGACCGCATTCGCAATTGATTATACGGAAAGAGCTGAGGCGTGTTGGGACTTGTTCGCTCTGATATTTGCTTAGCGCCTGTTTCGGTGGCGTTAACCCAAACTTTTTTGTGATTTAATAACGCAATTATGCTCCTTTTTCTGTTAGCCAAAGGGATCATGTAAGGGAAACTTTGTTGTCATTAGGGGTACATTAAAAAAGGGTAGATTTATCACACACACAGGTCAGGTCGACGCAGCGGTGAGTACGATTGTCGTATAAGACAGAATACCTATAAAAGAGTTGGTATTTAATCACGTTAAGTATTTAAAAGATGTTAAGACACATACCGAACAAACGAAGCGAACTTGCATACCTACATATAAAGCTACCTATTTTTTGTGATTTCTGATTTTAATGCTAAATTTACTATTATTATGTTAAAATAGTGACAAACAAGCATATGTTCCGCCTGATGATAAGCATCCACCCTAGCCTATGGAAATAAATTAAATAATAATTAATTATAATTAATTAATCATACTAAATTGGCCTTTAAAAAAACTTTACAACCCAGTCGAAAAAGTAAACGTAATTTTTTTTTTACTTCGGTTGCTTTTGTTATGTCGGATCATAGCAAAATAAAATAGAATAGAATAGATTTTTTAAATAGCCAGGTAGGCAAATGACTCTACCCCACCTGATGTTAAGTGGTGATAAAGTCAAACGCGAAGATAGCTGGTACAGCAGTTATAAACTGCTACACCAACCATCCTCACCTTGCCGGCCTACAAAAATGCTTCTTCACGCCTCTTTTAAAGGACCTATTTTTGTGATTTCTGATTTTGATACCAAATTAGCCTTTAAAACAGCTCTACAACCCAGTGGAAACCATAAACGGTTTTTTTTTACTTTGGTTGCTATCGTTCTGAGCATGCGACATAGCAAAATGATATAGATTAGAATAGAATTTTTGCATTAAGTAGCATTGACAAAAGGTGTTCGCTTATACAGCATATGCCATTTTAATAGCATGCAAAAAAATCTTTTTTGTGACATTATACTAGGGAAATGCAAAAATAAGTTATATGTACTGAAAAGTCTTCTTAATTTGTGTAGCAGAAGAAAACTCTTAGAAAACAATAAGAAAAGCTGGTACAAAAATTGGAATGCATATAAATGCCCTGTTTTTCTTTAAAAAGCAAACAAAAAAGCTCTATTTTACTCCAACATTGAATTATTGTAAACATATCGGGATACAATAATGCACAAAAAATGCGCTTTTTAATTGACTTCACATGTAGGTTTGTTTAATTTAGTAAAGCTTAATTTCATATTTCCGTAATTTGAAACTTGAAGGAAACCTCCAATCCGATTGTAACCACCAACCGTGGAAATTTTCATTAAAATTTCAGTTTGTAATTTAACATAAACTGGTTTAACAGAATTTAAATATCTACGTTATAACCGTTAAACATCACTCGATCCCAGTACGCAATAAATATGTTTATCACTATAGCTGTTACCCACAACAATACGGAGGTCTCTCATGGATGCTAAATTTTTAAGAAATATCTTGAGTAACAAGATTCAATGTCCCTTCGTGTTCCTTCTAGAATGCCTCGTAAGCCAATCACGCCACTCTGCCCTCCTTTAAGAAAAACTGTTTTAGGCGCCAACTCTCCTTATGCGAGATTTTGTAAAATTTTTAACGGCTTCAGTGATAAAATTGATTTACACTTTGATAGTCCCAGTGCAGTAACTTCAGAGTAGGAACTTGACGGACTAAGTGCCCGAGATGTTTATTTTTAATTTTAGATCCTTTAATTTTGTAATGACCTTTTTGTGGACAAAATAACATATAAGTTATAGATATTAGTGTTGGGTAGGACACGACTTGAAAAAGAGTTTGTAAGAGTAGCCTCTTTTTTGTTCTGAGCCAGTACAATGTCCCACTTCAAATGAGGCGAGGCGTACTGAAGCTTCGCAACACATTTGAAGTGACGAGTACAAATATGACATTGAGGCGTACAGAAGCTCGACATTACGTTTGTGTGCACGAGTAGCACCTCCTCTACGCACTATCAATCTTGCTGGATCCAGCATGCAGGACAGCGCTTTACACATAAAAGAGATAGAGATACAGATGGATAGTGCGTAGAGGACTTAAATGAAATGTCATGCCTTGCTCTCTCTCTCAGACTTACGAAGAGTGAGTAACGAGACGCGACTATCGCGACATTTAATGTGAAGTAGTACATTTTAAAATTTTGAGCCGCTCTTACATTTTGACGCCATGTCCGGGACAAATGTACCGCCTCTTGTAAGTCGTACTCAACACTAATAGATATGGCAAATGTGGTGTTTACTTATAATTAATTGTAACATTGATATAAGTGTCTCCGTGTCTATAATTGTAATTACTAAGTGTCACAATTGTTGGTAAGCCTTTTTAATAAATAAACAATGTAATTATCTGTAGTGCTATTGTATGAACAAACTAACTTTTCAACTCGGAATTCGCGGTATGATTTAAAATTAGAACACGAATTTCAAATAAATCGCCAAATTCCGCGACTAACATTGTTGTTTCTATGTAATTAGTACTGTAAAGTACAGAAAAAACTATAAGAAGTTTAAATTATAGTGGCACACAAATACATGCAGTTCCACCCTGTCCGTAAAACTTTTCTTAACGAAATAAATTAAAAGAGAAGGCGCAAATTCAATAAAACAGTCATAATATTTTTTTCTCGCTCGAACCGTTTTATTCCTTTTTCACCCGTGAAAAATTAAAGGTCAGCAGTGCAAATCTGGTAGAACAAACACACTTTTCATCACGGAATCCGTCGGTGTGATTTGAAATTTATTTGAAACTAGCTGTGCCCCGCGGTGTTACCCGCGGTTTATAAGAGATATTTTCCCGCAGTAAAACGTAGCCTATCTGTTAATTCAGGGTGTCAGCTAACTCCATATCAAATTTCATTAAAATCGCTTCAGCCGTTAAGACGTGAAGAAGTAACAAACATACACACTCATAAAATTTCGCCTTTATAATATTAGTGTGATTCGTCTTATGATTTTAAATCACACCGCGGATTCCGAGGTGAGAAGTTAGTTTGCAGAAGTGAAAACTTGAATATTAACGTTGTGCATTTTTGATATTTTGGAATGGTTAGGGAATATTTTGGCATGAATTTCTTTAATTATCAGTATAAAAGTACTATCATTTATGTGGCAGAATACAATATTAATTTATTGTGCTATGGTACACAAACATGACAAATTTATATTACATTAAAAAGTTTATCTCATAGAATTACTCATTTAAGCGCACCTAGCGACATCTATTGTAAAAAATGCATTTTCTTCGCAATAAAGCCGCCACTTGGACTTACTATACAGACAGTCCTACAGACTTATTATTATAATACGATAAAATAAAATATTACTATGATTCGTCCAATATATTGAAAGTCAACAACCTTTCCAATTTTATTGTTTTCGTCTCACGAATTTTCGATTTATATTACGATAAAATAAAATATTACTATGATTCGTCCAATATATTGAAAGTCAACAACCTTTCCAATTTTATTGTGTGTCATGATGCGATCAGCCCACGTGTTTAACCTGACGCGAGTTTAACATTTTTTTCCCATACAAAAAAAGTGTACAACGCCGCTAAAGAAGTTTCCACTTCCAAAAAACTTGCGTTATCTATTTGGATCTATGTCTGTGAGGATCACACTAATTTTATAGCTACGAAGAACTTACGTAAGTGGTTGTTTAAGGCAAATACGAAATACTATTTTACGGAAAACAAGCTTTTAACAACACTTAAGGAAACTGCAATTAGCTTTCCTTTGTACTCGACTTTGTAGCGCAAAAATGAAAGGAATGTTGAATTTCTTGAATTCAGCTTTTGAGATGTTCGTGGAACATAAAATTAAACGATACCTACTTAATTATAATATATTTTTCTCCACATAATTTCATATAACTAACTTAATAATATTATGGGGTGAAAATTGATGGAACAAGAATTTGTCATTTAAATTTAACCGCAGCCTGTATTTAAAAGCGTTATATCAGTTTTCGTTGATTTTTAATAAATTTCAAAGAGGAGGTTCTCAATATGACTATATTTTTTTCTATATATTTGTTACGCGATTTCTCCGTTAATTTAGGCCCGATTTTCAGAATTCTTTTTGTGATCGCATGGGTATTTTCCCATGATGGTCCCATTGAAAAAAAAACGGTTGTCTGTAAAGACGGTTTACTGACGATAGTTGAATGTGACAACGTTTTTTTACAATGTACATAGTTTTATTAGGATAGTAAAGCAATTGATTTTTTACTCATCGTGAAATAGTTCTGTTAACTTATTGTTATAGTTTTGTCAATTATAGCATATTAGAGACAGATATGGAACGCTGCCGAACGCGGAGGCCGATTGTGCCTCTTTGTCGCTCGCTGCGCGCTCTCGCTAGCACTTCAAGCCTTAAATGGAACGCCTCAAAGCGAGATAACGTAGCATGAGTCAGGTTTTTCGTGCGTGCAGCCGGCTTCATCGAATTATAAGACGTTGTAACGTCAAAAATCATCGGAGATCTAGGACTTCATAAATAATTCTAACATACTCACCAATATAATTGTTAAGCGTTGGAGGTGGGAGAAGTGACTTAAAGCCTATATCTGTACTTAACAGATAAATACTTCAACACCAGAAGTTTTACTTTGTGAGGTCACAATTACAAAGCGACTGGCATTTTTGGGGAGTGATGTAAAAGATTTTGTTTTTGTTTCTAAGAACCGGTACGACAGTGTGCAGGAGGTACAAAATCAACTTGGACGTATAATTTCAAACATTCACCACGCAAATTTAAGTTAATCGATAGACAGTGAAATTATGAAAAGAGTGAGAATTTGTATACAATACAACGGATCACATTTTGAACATTTGATAAATTAAATTAAATATAAAATTCTTGCACCTCTTCGTTTTTATTGTAGTTAGTGTTCAATTATTTTACAAAAATGTTATATTGAAAAAACAATCCTTATGATTAACCCTTTCGACGGTTATCATAAAATGCATGTTTCTTTTGTTTCATATTTCAGGAGTTTGATTCCCGGCTGTGGCAGGCGATTTAATAGAAATATGTATAAATGCAGTTCCACTACTAAATAAAATGATGTCTTCCTTCAGTAAAATAACCCATTATTAATTATACTTTCCCTCCCCGTGTTGCATTACCGTGGTACGCCCCGTGTAAAGCCGCTTCCTATATACTATTAATTTAAAGTTCACTATTAAATTTATTGTGACATTGGTGTCGATTCTGGCATGATTTTCTAAACCTAAACTTAAATTTGACAACAGTGTATCCTTGTCATTCTCTATACAGTATGAAAAGGAGAGACTGATATTAAATTTAGCTTTAAGTTTAGAGAATCACGCCAGAATCGACTCCTATATATCTATATTCTAAATGATATAATGGAAGGTGACTTCTGAAGTCATTTTTCAACTTGACGACTCTGTATATAATAATACAGGGAGAAAAAAACAGCCCTTGCTGAGTTTCTTGCCGGTTCTTCTCTGTACAAGGTCTCCCGCCGTAGTTTTGCGAACCGATGGGGTAACTTATCAACCTTCACAAGTGTTTGTAACGAAAGTGTAGTCTAGGCAGACTGAACAAATGATTTTTCAGTTTGAGTTTGTAAAATTTTTCATATTCATAATTCATGTGAATTTCAATGTAGATGCTACAGTCCGCTCGTTATTTAAATAATTATTATGTAAATCGCTGTGGTTTTTTGGTAGCACGTGAGATTTACGTGATTGTAAAATGTGAATTTACACGTGTTGTTATTATGCAAATAACTTTAACTCTTACGAAGCATTGTGATTTTATAAAAATAAATTAAGTAATATAATTATAAAGCACCTACTAATTATACCCACATTTATATAAATAGGTATAATAATAATAATAAAGCTATAATAATAAGCACCGAATAATTATTCGGTGCTTGTTAAACAACCATACAAACATTATACACAAAGTAACTGTTACCTATGCTCCACAAAATAATATAAAAATATGTATATCTTTTTTTAAGTTTTCACACCCAAGCCGCTGAGCAAAATATATTATTAAATTTTGATAAAGTGATACAGGTGATTTGCAGAAGAAAATAAGGCTAGTTTTAATTTTACAAAAACGGGAATAAGGTCCTCTAAAAGGAACTTAAACCACTTTTAAGACAAAAGTGGTTTAAGTTAGTTTGTATTTTATTTATGTGACAAAAAGTGGTTTAAGTCCTGTTCGAAAGACTGTTCACAGCCAAAAGCAACGTCCTTAATTTTTTTCCCTAAAATATAAAAGAGATCGACTTAGACTTTCACTATGAAACCTGTAGCGTCTAGCGAGTCAATGAACTTAGGCATTATGACCAACTTTACGTAATTATGTAAATATGTACTTCCATTATAATAAATTAGTATGAAATTAATACTTGTTGTGATTGCTTCTTTCCCTACTCATACTCAACTCACCATATACACGATTAACTTTACATTGGTGACCCCGTGGACATTAATAATAAAGGGACAGTAAAAAAAGTGTCAAAAATAAAACTTTAAATTAAAGTTTGTGTGTAATACTTATAATAAAAAAATTAAAAAAAAAACTCAGTGACGCCGGAAGTGCCCACACAGCAAGGCAATTTTCAGTACCAGCCTATGCAGAGTCAAGCTCAGCAACCACAAGGCACAAGTTATGCCGGTCAAGGGAAATAACCCACCTTTGCAAGTCCGTCAACATCGTCGCACATAGACGTGTCATCGATAAGCGTAACCGCCAGAATTCCAGAATTTGGGACTAAGATGCCTCGGTTGTGGTTTGCTCATGTCAAATCAATAATGTTGCCACAAAAACAGGGGGATGACTGTAAGTTTCATCTGGTTGTATCAAAATTGGGCCGAGAAACTGTTCAACAAGTCGGTGACCTACTATTGAATCCACCAAACGAACAGAAATCCACCAAGCGATCAAACAACGATTGCTATCAATATACGAAGAATCGGCAGAACAACAGTTCCAAAAAATAATCGGTGAGATGGAACTTGTTGACCAGAAGCCGTCACAATTATTGAGGAAGATGACCGAACTCGTAAGAAATGCCAAAGTACCAGATTCCATGCTCCATAACCTATGGTTACAATGATTACAAGGATCTGTAAGATCGGTGTTGACAGTCAGCCAAGACCAAAAACTTGACAACTTGGCTGGCATAGCAGATAAAATAATGGAGAACATAAAATTCACCGAAGTGTCAGAGGTAGCCAGAGCAGTAATCATTTTCTAATGAACGAACTATTAACACAAATCAATAGGTTAATACTGGAAGTCGCAGAGTTGAGTAGCCACCAGTTCAAATCACGAGGACGCGGACGCGGATATTAGTCGAGGAACCGAAGTCGCTCTAGGCAAAGGGCAAGAAACGAAACCCAGTTATGTTATTATCACCGCCGATTTAGGAATCGATCGACAAAATGCGAGCAGCCATGTTCATGGAAATCGAATTCGAAAACTCCCAATAGTGTTGACGGGGGCGAAAGTCAGCGCTATATATCCACCGAGCCGCCTGTGCGTTATCGACCGCAAAAGTTGATATCGTTTTTCAATAGACACCGGGGCAAACATAAGTGTAAAGTTGAACGAGTACAAATTGCATGCAGCGAACGGCAGCGAAATAAAAACACTACTTTTGGCCCGGAATGAACCAGGACGCCAGCAAATGGGCTAAGCAATGTATACCGTGCCGGAAATCAAAGACCGTTGAACATAATAAGACACCACTTATGCAGTTTCCCGAATCAGGACGTTTCGAGCATGTCCATATAGACATAGTCGGACCTCTGCCAATATCAAATAACAACAGATATGTAGTAACATTTATATATCGTTTTACCCGGTGGCCGGAAGCACCGGAAGTGACAGCCCAAATAGTAGCTAAAACTTTTTGTAACAGTTGGATTACGAGGTTTGGATATCCCATAAGAACCACAACCGATCAAGGACGCCAGTTCGAGTCAAATTTATTCACATCGTTGGGAAAGATAATGGGTATAAAGGAAATCAGGACGACAAGTTATCACCCTCAAGCTAACGGAATGGTAGAAAGATGGCATACAATAATGAAAACAGCAGTCCCCTCCCGTTTCAAGTGCACATCTGAGTGCACTTGTCCTCTAAGCGCATTTTGCGTTATTTTAAACTATGCACTAGTTTAAACTAACGCAGCGCCGCATCATCCCCCTCTCGGGGTATGATCGCTTCAGATGAAGCTTGTAAGGCCCTTCTGGCCATAAGCATGATTAAAGGGTGTTTTTTAGTCAGTAAGAGTCTGACATAACCCTACAGCCGGCTGTAGGGTATCCATGAGGATTTCTCACCCTCTCCCCCGCCTGGGAGGAAACAAAAAAAAAAAAAAAAATGCGAGCTCCGCCCCCCCGATCCTGAGAGACCTTCAGCCCCTCTGTCCTACACCGATACGGATGCACATCAGTGCATCCGTCCTCTAAGCGCACTATGCAGTAGTATTTACTAAGGCAGCGCTGCATCATCCCCTTCTCAGAGGTTGATCGCATCAGATGAAGCCTGTATGGCCCCTAAGGCCATAGGCATCCCCCACGGGTGTGTTAGAGTCAGACATAACCCTACAGCCGGCTGTAGGGTATCCATGAGGATTTCATACCCGCTCGCCCGCCTGGGAGGAAATAAACGACTGGACCGATTTTGATGAAATTTTTTGTGTGTGTCCAAGGGGATCTGAGAATGGTTTAGATTCACAATTTTGTCCGCTGGACAACCCCTATTTTTTTAGGGCGGTACGAAGTTCGCTGGGTCAGCTATCTTTATATATATAATTCTTCTGTGAGTGTGTATGTCACTGAACTTCTCTTAAACGACTGGACCGATTTTGATGAATTTTTTTGTGTGTGTCCAAGGGGATCTGAGAATGGTTTAGATTCACAAAGACGTGTAGACAGGACAACGTCTGTCGGGTCCGCTAGTTATATATATAAAGATGTATATAAAAGTCAAAGGTGACTGACTGACATAGTGATCTATCAACGCACAGCCCAAACCACTGGACGGATCGGGCTGAAATTTGACATGCAGGTAGATGTTATGACGTAGGCATCCGCTAAGAAAGGATTTTGATCAATTCTACCCCCAGGGGGATAAAATAGGGAATGAAAGTTTGTATGAAACTTTGTCAATTTTAAACCGATCGGGCTGAGACTGCATGCAGGTATAAGAAGAATCATAGATGAATGTCATTGTGTATAATACAAGCCTGAGAACAAAAACTGTAGTCTACACTTCAGCTCTACACCGAAGCGAAGCGAGGGCGGACCGCTAGTAAAAAAATAAATCAGCTTCCTGAAATTACTTAAAGTTACTCAAAAAAGGTTTGAAAGTTGGAACTTCAGTTTTTGGTAGGATTTACTCAAACATTCAACTTCATTTTAAAAATTCAAAAGGAGTTTCCATAGCTTCTGGTTAGGTTTAAACACTCCGCATGCTTTTAAACTACCAAAAAACATAAAAAGAAGTAGTACTTAATCGGCGTATTTGTGTTGTAATTGCCCTTCGAAGACGGATAGGCTCATTGAAACATTAAAATTATTTTATCTACTTTTTATCATTGTTATGGTTTAATCTTGACCCGCCTTTCAATCTAAGTATGTAACAAAAATGTAGGAAGGATTAGAAAATTACAATAGATAGATAGATAATATTTCTATTCAGAAACCACTACAACCCTCTTGAAAAATGACAAAACAATTAAACTTAAACACAATACACAATTACAAAACTATAACGAAATTCCTAGCCGGATTGTGCTGCAGTAGCCTGAAAGGGATAACACAGCTCAGTGTGGAATGTTTCGTTGAGAAACAAGACAATGATTTTCAGCTATTATCAGTCCTCGTTAAGTCCCACGTGACAAACATTATATGTGACCAAACGAGGTCTGAGTCACAGCTGAAAATCCGTGTCTTGTTTCTCAATGAAACATTTCACGCTGAGCTGTAACCCATTCCTTTTTTGGTCGCATGTGACAAGCATTACATGCGACCAAACGAGGACTGCGCCATAGCTGAAAATCCGTGTCTTCTTTCTCAATGAAACATTTCACGCTGAGCTGTGACCCAGTCCTTTTTGGTCGCATGCGACAAGCATTACATGCGACCAAACGAGGACTGAGTCATAGCTGAAAATCCGTGTCTTGTTTCTCATTAAAACATTTCACGCTGAACTGCGACCCAGTCCTTTTTCGGTCTCATGTGACAAGCATTATATACGACAAACGAGGACTGAGTTGCAGGTGAAAATCAGTGTCTTGTTTCTCAATGCAAGATTTTACGCTGAGCTGCGACCCAGTCCTTTTTTGGTCGCAGGTGACAAGCTTTACATGCGACCAAACGAGAACTGAGTCACAGGTGAACACCAGTGTCTTGTTTCTCAATGAAACATTTCATGCTGAGCTGTGACCCCAGTCCGTTTTTGGTCGCAGGTGACAAGCATTACATGCGACCAAACGAGGACTGACTCACAGGTGAAAATCAGTGTCTTGTTTCGCGATGAAATATTTTACACTGAGTTGTGTTATCCCTTCCCTATAAAATTCAGTAGTTGTGTAATAAAAAGATATTCTCACCATTTTATCGTTGAGTGTTGTTGAAATCAATCTGTAACAGAGGATGCTATTTTGAAAATCTCGTCAAATTGACATATTATTAAATTAAAGACCTAGAACGTAAGAACTTATATTCTATCTGAAATGCTTACACAAATTGTTGTGTAATAATAAAATATAAGTTTGAATTGAAGTGAATTCTAATATTGATTAGAATTCAAAAAAAATACTCTAACTGTTTTTTTTTTTGAGTGTTTGAAACTTGATTGGATAAATTACGCCTAAATAAAAATGCGAATTGCCAATTGAAAAATAAGGAAAAGTCAAAACTTGACATAGATAAGTTATTCATGGTTTACTTAATGAGGATTGTCATTTTCAAAATAAGGAAAAGAATAACAAGAACTCTAGATAACCATTATCCATAAAAAAAAGAAACGTGTAATTCAAATTCTTCGAAATTTGATTTCGAAAATAGAACGCACCTCCCTAAATTATCCGCATTGCGTACGGAGCACATCGCAGCGAGTTGTGAAAACCCAGACAAAATATATTGTTCGTTATCATACCCCCGGGCGTAGTATATATCGTAACGCTCGGAGAGAATACTATTGACTCTTTAAATTATTAGGGCAACAGGCACTTCCGTTACATCCTATTTAATTGCTAATTTCGTGCCTTTGAGCCCTTCTTTGTTCCACAATATTGTCATAACAAGACTGTTCGTTGCGAGGGTTATGTAAGGCAAATGCTCTATATTCTTAGGCAAGTAAATTTTTATATATAAAAAAATTGTGTGTGTCAGCTCCGACGCACGACTGGAGTTTACTCCTTAAGTTCGATAGTCTAACTAAAAAAGATTGATACTGTATGAAAGGGTAAATTAACAAATTAATGAAAATAATATACATATATAAATATATATTTACTCATTTCATATACATTTATTATAACTAATCGACGAAATATTTTACATTAAACTTTTTACAATATTAAATTTCAGATGTGCATAAATATATCATTAGGAATGTTGATAAATTATGTAAAGTTTTTATTTGTTTTGTTACCTTAAGTCATGGTGGGCGATAACAGAGTTATGTTGTTAAGTTAAATATTTGTAAGGACAAATCTCAGTTTGTCCTTGGTGGGCGATTATGTATACACCATTGGTGCATTTAAAATTTTAGTTCATATGTATCAAAATAGATGGCGCTGTAGTTCGTTGCATCACGCTTGTAAATATGTCTGGAGCTACATATAGGCAAAACGTCACCTAACTAATAAAGAAATCTATGGTGTAACAAAATAAACTGTAGTTTCAATTTAATTCTTTTGCACCTAAGCTCTCGGATTTAAGTCATTTTGGCTCGAACAGGATGCGCACCAAAAACGTAACGAGGTCATTCATCAATAGATTTTACTCCTGACATTTTTCTCATACCGGGCCCCTTATATATGCAAATCGATTATTAAGGAGTAAACTCCAAAAACCAAGAAGTACTTAAGAATTGCAAACATTTTTTTGGCTTTATCACACAATATTCTACCGTAATGATGATAAATATTTATATTTTGTTTGCGAAAGCATTTATTCACGAATCTATATTTCGTATAACGTTCATTTTTACTAGTATTGCATTATTCATACTTTCATCATATACACGTAAATGAGTATGCATAAGTATTTTGTGACAGTCAAACTATATCGCTTGATAGTCTATAAAATTTAAGGTATCACTTTAATAGAGGCACACACCTTAACAATGCTACAATTTGCATTGACCAATTGAAAATAGAAAAACATTTTATTTTACATACGAAGTCGCGAGTATCTAGGTATATCATAGTTATTCATATTTCGATAACACTGCAGTTACACTTTAAGCAGAATATTTTTACCTGACAAACGCCAAAATTCATATTATAGAAAATATTGATTCAGCAGAGGTAAAAATGTTCCACATTCCTCGGATCGATGACGTCATCGACCGCTCAAGAGGACGCTGATATTGATATGCCACAGATATGTATCTCTCACCTCACCACTTGACGACGATTCCATTCCGAAAAGACTGGCAGATAAGAAATACAGTTTGAATGCCAAAGAGCTACAATAAAAAGTTAGATTCAAATATCGAATTCACATTGTGATTACTTTTTAATATCCCTTTTCGACTAGACTGGCAGATAAGAATATCGTTTCTATTCCAAAAAGATACAATAAAAATTTACATTCAAATATTACAATGGATTTTTAGTGTACCTACTTGGTACCTACGTACCTAATACCCTACGAAGGACTAGCTAGATTTATTATTGTTGAAACTTTTTCAATCTTCAAGGTTCTTTTTTCAAGTTTTTATTTCGAAACTTGGGAGGCGTTTCAAAACTGCCATTACAGGCTAGACTTTTTGATAAAATATAAGATTAGTGCAACTCGATAGACCAATTTGTATTAAGACCTTTTAATGTAGTTTCTGACATCAAATTTACTACCAGAATATCAATTTTGCATGCCCTTAAGAGTTTTCAAAGTGTCTGTGTAAAATTTTAAATGAAATCTAACTTCAACTTCATAATATTATCTTTTATTCAGACTAGGCTATTACAAGTCCTCGTTTCTTTACCGAGAAACTAAGCCATCGGCGGTGGTTCAAAAACTTCAACTTCAAGGTTCAATCAGCAAGAAATTGAGAACAAAAATAATTTCACCTTGTTTTGATAGATTAACACTTCTAAAGAAAAGTTTTAATAGAAAATACTTGAAAAAGTATTCTTTTGGCATTGTGGGTTACCTACAATGCGAAGAGATGGTGCTGCCTTGCAGCTTAAGGATATGAAAATTTCGACGCGGCCATCAAGGCGGTAGCATAATTGTTCAGTGCATTCGCCCGGATTGCGAAGGGTGCGGGTTAGAGTCCCGTCTGCTGCCTGGTCCGCGTGGATTTTGTTTCTATTAAAACTTTTCTTTAGAATTAAACATCTAGTAGATAAATGCTTAAAAAAACATAACTGGATTAACACTTTTTTAAAAAACCAAATACATAATTACATAACATTAACAAAGAAGCAAGTGTGCTTATGACCACACGACTGAAGTGAAACTTCTTTAGCTCCAATGATCTGAAAATCATAAACTTAACCTGAATATTTGTTGATAGAAAAAAACCACCGATCCGCGCTGTGTTAGTTATCACCCTCCAATTCGCGCTGCGTCTGTTATCACCCTCCAATTCGCGCTGGGTCCGTTATCACCCTCCAATCCGCGCTGGGTCCGTTATCACCCTCCAATTCGCGCTGCGTCTGTTATCACCCACCAAGCACTAGATTCATGTATTTTGTGACGGGTATTGTTCATTTTTTACCGACGAGTCACCACTGACACTAATCGTAACGCGAAATCGTAACACATTCGCGAGTTTACTCCCCAAGTAAAGCGTGCCCAAAGAACTTTCACTTCAACAATGTTTAATTTTAGTGTCCCAACTTTTCTCGAACCTAGAAGAACATTAATACATTGTAACTTTTATACTTCCGTGCATTGTTTTTAGCTGTTGCTCTTCCATGTAACGAAAATAAATAAATATTACAGTATAATAAAGAGATATAATACCTATATCCTACAAAAAATTACAGAGGGCTGTAACATAACAAAATTCTGTAATCCAGTTGTAAATAAAATTATTAAAGCTTTCAAATATCTCTAGGGAACCTTAAATAGGAATGAAACTTCCAATAAATATATTTATGTACTCATGGACCAATTCAACCACAAAGAGATATCAATTTCTATGGATACTTACAATAATCCAACGATATTGAAAACCCAATACAGTTTGTAAATGCCGCCTGTAGGTAGCTGTTGTCTAGTAATCTTACAATAGCACAGCATTTTCCTCGTAAAAATTTTACTCTTTATCTTAATTAAGATATAATATATTCGGCTGCGATCGTTGAAGTTAAGCAACTTGCCCAGAGGTCGGTCATTGGATGGTGACCAAGAACTTACTATATCGAGCTCCTCTGTGGTTTGGAATACGCGTTAAGCCATTGGTCCCGGCTGCATCTGCTATTGTTAGCACCCAGCAATCCCCACTGGCCCCACGTGGTGGGTCATGGCCCAATCTTCCTATTCCATCCATATTAATAGGCTAATTATGATGATAATGAATATTATTATAGAGAAATCATACTTATTTTTTAGATAAATCATCCGCATTAAATTAATTTTTGATTAGGAATTCCGTAGGAATCTATCATTATTCCGGGTTTTGTGTCTCATTCCAGATCATAAACTATATTTGTATCAAATTTCATAGAAATTGGTGTAGCCGTTTTTATAAATAAAAATACATTATAAACTTTCATATGTTTAGTTTTTTAAAAATCCCTCAACAACCTCAAACTTATCCAGGATAAAAAGTATCCTTTGTCTCTTTTCAGAATAAAAGCTGTCTGTGTGTAAAATTTCATCCAAATAAGTTCGGCAATTTTTTGCGTGATTGACTACCAAACGTACAAACTTTCACATTAATGCCGGCACTTGTCTATTCGTATTCTCTATTTGTAAACTTGACAACAGTCTGTCCTTATCACACTTTATAAGGAATGCAAAAAACAGTCTGATCTCAAGTTTACAAATAGCATACACGAATATCCAATTGAAGTGCTGGTAATGTCATTCGATGTCAACAAATAATTTTTAAAATAAATAAAAATTCTGGTTATAAGATAAACAGTATACTACAGCCAAAACTGTATTTAATTTAGATATTTTATAATGGATGTATTAATTTTTAATCGATTATCAAAATTTTACTTATTGGTATCACAAAATGGAGCATGTATTAGTTAAATAAGGTTGTGGCAGAATATCAGCGACTTCCGATAAAACGGCGGTCTAAGGCTGAGTCACATTCCCTTTTTGTTCCCAGAAAGTTGATACGTCAGATTTTAAGTTTTTGTATTTGTATATAGAATAGAAGAATAGAATATATTTTATTAACCCTCATATTACAGATATTACACATTTACAGATACAAATTCAAAAAACACAGGGCTAACCAGGACTCTGCCTCAGCATTAGCTGATGCGACATTGAGTTGCACCAGCGCTGTTATTCTGGCAGAGCCTGTTTAGTGACACAAAAAAAGACATGTTAGTTATTTTTTTCTATTACTTGATAGGATGTATGGACTAAGCATCCTTTGCTTTCAAGTAACAAAAAATAAAAATAAATAGAAGTCAATCAAAACAGCAAAAACATATTAAATAAATCAGCAAGCAAAGCAATGCAAAAATAAAAACGAAGCAATTAATTTTAATTTCAGCCTAAACATTCATTTAAATTAAAAATTGACCTGATTGATAACGCAACCGCCACCTAAAAATAGCAGTTACTCATAATAGCTATAAGCTTAAAATACTGTTCTTCAGAAAACAGGACATACTAGTGACAAAAAGTATAAAGCCAAATCATGCTACGGACAATTTGCAGCAATGTTGTGAAGCAGCACCTCTCCGTATTTTATTCAGCAAAAGAAATCAAGGTAGGTATTACTTACAAAGTTACACTATAATTGATTGTTCCTTTAATAGTTGCTTTTTGAGATGTTTTCTAAAAGTGTTAATATGTTCTAAAAGGGTATATGTATTTTTCGGAGCAAGTAAATACTTATTATTATCATTATTACAATACTTTTTGAAAGTTTGTATCTTTATGTGTTTGTGAGTTTTTTACTCATTCAAGTAAAAATGTCTGAAATTTTAGTATGCTTAAAGTTTATGACTTGTATTGAGGCATAGGATACTTTTTATCCTAAAAAGTGCCGGACTCCTGAGAGTTTAAAAAGCACATAATTTAACGCGGCTGAAGTCGCGGGCGGCCGCTTGTAAATTATATAAAATTAGGAAATAATTCCACTTCTCATTGAGTGCGCGCAAATGATTAATAAACGAAGTAGGTATACAGACCGTCTAGATCTTCCAAACTCACAAGAACTTCTCGAAGTCTAAGCTACCGGATACAGCCGCCATTTTGTGTCCGACCGTTATTTATATCCCAGCTTAGAACAGTCAAATGCAAGCGGCTTGTCTTTTAAACCATTAATCACGAGAAACTGTACGGATGCTGCGTTCTCTTGAAATTGAATAAAGTCGAGAACTTCAATTCTAGTTCGATATTTTGTTGAGTTCATTAAATACTAAGGTAGATGCAGCAGTACCGACAAGAACGAATGACTGACATTTTTTCTGCGATCAATGAAAAAAATAGTAGCTAACCGATCAGAAAATATGGTAAGGCTTTTTTTTGTAGTGCTGTTGGTCGCAGATGACCTTTTCAGCGTCTCCGGGTTTGGGGACGGCGAGACCCTTTGGGAACCTTAAGCCGAGAATTGGCGAGTGCCTCTAGGGGTATTCCAGGCGGATAGCATTTCCCATGGGGGAAGTCTCCTCTCCGTCTGGAGCCTCTAGACCACTCGAACCTGAGGGGTCAGCTCAATTAGAGGTCGTCTCTGAGACTCGGCGCTAGTTAGCCGTTGTTGTGGGATGGTAAGACGCACAGATCACAGAAAGTGGTTCGAAGGGACTTGTACCTGTTATGTATGTATGTACCTGTACCATGTTATATTTCACAATAGAAGAGCTTAATGTGAAAGTTTCAATCATATTTTATGAAATGTAAAATGAACAGTTCAAAAATTATTTAAGATAATAGACGAAAATTGCCCTGTCCCTCCCGCCACTCTTATCTCCGAAACTGCTGCATCTAAATTTTTAAAAAATATATAGAGTGTAATCTTTTTTTTTTGTTGATTACAACAAAACCTTAAGAGCCCTTTTACAAAATTGCGCCGCTGCCCTACTGATCGGCGCGTAGGTAGATTTGCATTAGTATATATTGCATTTTACGGGTGATGTTTCGAGTCTTATAAAATAATTATTAATGAACTAATTATAAAAATATATACATATTTCAGTAGTTCAATGATGGTTGATTAGTTTTATGAAAGTTTTTGATAGTAATTCTATTGAATTCCTAACCTGCTGTTTTTTGGGAAAACTCACGGAGGTGATTTTTATTTTGATAATTAATCAGATGCAAAAGCAAAATTCTAATACATTATATTACAACAAAAACATATTTCTGATGTCGTAGTCATTAATTTGATCTAATTTCTGAAACAGTATTTAGAGAATTAGGCGTTTGAAGTTTTGCATATTATCGTTTTTTTCGTAAACTAGCTGCGCTAGAACGATCAGTACAAAAAAAAGGGAAAATAGTATTTGCAAATATTCTACATTGACATACAATAGGAAGAATAAATCTACTGTTTACTTCTATTGAAAATAGTCAAAATCTTTTCTAAGGGGGTAAACGAGGCGCTCAAAAATTACGATATTTTGCAAAAAAAGTGAAAGGGCTCTTAAAGAAGGAAATTTTACTCGAAAAAATTCTACGCGGTCCAGGCAGCAGACGGGTCTCGAACCCGCAGCCTTCGCTATCCAGGCGCATGCACTAAAAATTACCATTATGCTACTGCGGCCCTGATGGTCGTGTCAAATTTTCTCTAGCCATTCTGAGGCTGCAAGGCAGCGCCATCTCTTCGCATTATAGGTAAACCACAGTGACAAATGAATACCTTTACAAGAAGTATTAAACATTTCAAAGAAGAAATTTCAATTATAGAAAATAACACGTAACAGTTAAAAGCTTAAAAATGAAAAAAAATATAACCTATAAGAAGTTTATAGTATAATGGTGCAGAGCCCTTCATGCGCGAGTCTAACTCGCACATGGCTGGTTTTATTAGTTACAATACAAAATGATGTTTCGGACACAACAGAACCTAGAATAGTTAAGAAGTTGTTAGGCACTAGAATGATTAGTATTATTTCGGCTCAATACTTTCGTAAATATTTTTCGGTTAGCCCTTACTTAGCCTCACGCACGCAAGGAAAAATGACTAAGCCATAGTTGAAACCCAATTAATCAGGCCGAATATTTCCTGGACCTGCCAACAAAGTTAACCAGCCTTCACAACGCCATTATAACGAGTTAACGATCGTTGTTAAGGTTCCGTAGTTAACGGGAGACAGACGGAATCTTACTTTGAATATAGTTATATTTTTTATAAGTTAAAACGTCTACGCTCGTCTGTCTTTCCGAGAGCTCTATTTCTGGAATAGAAGATATTGAATGGAAAAGTTATCAAATTCAAACTCAAACTCATTTATTCAGTCTAGGCTGTTACAAGCTCTTGTGAATGTCAAACGCTACGCCATCGGTTCGTAAATCTACAGCGGGAGACCTTGTACTGAGAAGAACCGGCAAGAAACTCAGCAAGGGCTATTTTTTTCTCCCTGTTTTGCTTCATACAGTGTCGTCAATTGAAAGATGACATCAAAAATTGAATACATGTGTTGATGTCAACTTCCATCACATTAATATTATTAACAAAAGTTAAGTATAGCTAGGTACTATTTTTAAATTTAGAACTGGCGATTAAACCATTTTCAACCATATTAGCAAAGTAAAACGACTTAGTCTGTTATATTAAGCCCAAGGTGACTTATCATTTATGAAATTTATGTTGTATAAAAATTAACGGTAACGAAAAAAGTAGGCTTTCATAAATTGTGATTCGTGATTTTTAACTTGTTTAATTCGAATGTTTTAACTATAGTAATACTACCTTACGGTTTCTCACCATACACGGAACCCTTCGTATGCAAAGCCGACTAATATTTGACTGTTGGATTTTTCAAAAATTGTGATCAAATAGTTTTTATCTAAAGAAAACATTACTAGAAAAAAATCCACGCGGACCAGGCAGCGGACGGGACTCGAACCCGCACCTTTCGCAATCCGGGCGAATGCACTGACCATTATGCTACCACGGCCCTATTCGCCGCGTCGAAATTTTCCTAGCCTTAAGCTGCAAGGCAGCGCCATCTCTTCGCATTGTAGGTAACCCACAATGTCAAATGAATACTTTTTCAAGTAATAAACATTTGAAAGAAGAAATAGCAATTATAGTTATGTTTTTATATATATATATATATATATATTTTTTATTATTATTATTTTTTAAGCATTTAACTGCTAGATGTTTAAATCTAAAGAAAAGATTACTAGAAAAAAAAAATCCACGCCGACCTGCCTGGTCCGCGCACCGATGCCGGCATCGCATCGATGCCAAGTGAATTTCAGTATCGTAGTATCACAAACTTTTCAGTGCCGGTGGCAAAAAATGTTACTTCAGTTTGTCCATAGCATTGTTACATTTTTATGACATATTTGTTCACCGCTAGCGACATCTTCACCGGCACAGATAAGTTTGTGACACTATTGCTATAGTAACGTTGACAAAAACTAGATGGCATTGGCATCCAATAACGGCTTCCAGGCGCATCGGATACGCGCTTCCAAACCTGGCATCGGTATTCTAAAAACGCCCACCCCTAAGCTACGATGCTCTTGCAAGGCAGCAAATCCACGATACGAGTAAATACTCATTTCTTAAGTGAAGAATACTCAACACGAAAGTTGTTTGCTACGTTCCTAAAAAAGGATAACTGTTTATTTTAGACGCAGTGAATAGCAAAAGTAACTTCGCTAGAAGACCGTATAATAATTTTTCGAAGTTTATCTGCCTCAAGCTTTTGAGGATTGAAAGACGAGTGCCATTCTCCCTAAATCAGTTTTTCTCTATTTATTAGGGTTAACAATCAATGACCATGTATTTTTACATCTTTGACTATTACTATATAATATATCATCCACTACATCGATCGGTTTTTAACCGTAATAACATTTATAGAGCTACAAGGATCTTTATGAAGGTGGCGATAATTGGAACTAACACCACCTTCTTTGTAAACGTCATATTTTGTATGTCATTTACGTAGACAGCAGCACCCTCCCTGAACTGTCACTCATGTTCATAAATATTCTTATCGCACTATAAGTAGAGCTACAGTTTTAGTTCCAAGCGATTCCTTTTGCATTTCCTATAGTAAAAAACAGCGCAGACGAAATCGTCAAAGAATTTTGTTGTATATTTGTGGCCCATACGCTATCGTTTCTTAAATGTGTCTAAGGCTATTTCTACCAAATACATAAGTGTGAAGGAGTTGAAGGTTCTAAGGTTTTTTTTTTAAACGGTAAATAAACCTTTTTGGTTTTCTAATTTTTCTTTAAAATCTAATTAAATAATCTAAGTACCTACTAAGTACTTTATAATTATCTCCAGTGAAGCCAACACGCACCCACGTGCCTTTAATAAGCTGTTGTTATCTAATTTAATTAGTGATTAAGTGTTCAAAGGATCGTAATACCTACATCACAAGAAACCACTAATAATATCGTAATTAGACTTTCCAGAACAGCAAATAGAAGAAATCATTAGATACTGTGTAAAATATTTTAACATTTGAAATGTCTTCTATGTTTATAATAGCGAAAGGTCATCCATTCATTCACTGAGAGATTAATCACGAAATTTTGATAACTTCTTGACCTTTAGAATGGTAAAATTCGACACGGAGTCAAATTAAGGAAATATGACGCCCGCTTACAAAAGGTTTCACCAATAGGGGTGATGACGGGGTACAGTAAACCAAATTCTATTTAGTCCGTCAGTTAGATGATCAAAAAGCAAAGGACACGTATTTTTTCTTTGGGCAATCAACCAAAAAATGAAAAAGATATAGCGCTTCAAAATTTGGGAGTAGGGGCTCGTGACGTCAATTTTAAGTGAAAATTGTACCAAAACGTGACGTCATGCGGCTTTTCAAATCAATATATCTCTGCAATGTTTATATTATGTGAAATAAGAAAAATACGTGTCCAATACTTTTTGATAATCTACCTGATAAAAGAAGAAAAAAAAGTCATCATCCCTATTCTCCAGAGGGGAAGTAAAAGGTTGCATGGAAATTCTTTAAAACTAGACATAAAATTAAGTAATTAGATATAATTTCATTATTATTTTTATTAGCAATTTACAAAATGTAAAAGAAAACCTATCAAAATCAGCAAGTTAATAAGACTCCAAATGTGGTGGAAATGAATCCAAAAGAGAGACGACACTAAGAAGCTGTAACCTAATAGCCTTAAGCGTCATCGAGGACGAGACAGACTGCATGCTTCTTTCATCGTGTCATACTTTGACTCCATGTTATTTTTGTATTTAAAGTTTTGCTTACAAAGAAATGCGGCTTTATTATACAAAAAAAAAGTCCGTTTCCACGTCAAGATATCCTTATGAATATACTTTCTGATGAGTAAGAATTTAAGTTAGGCTATTACTCTTTATTTATCGGTGTATATAAGCTTATACATTAAAAATGATCAGTATTAACATTTTTTGAATTACATCCAAATATTGTTTTAAACTTTCATGGTTATCATTATAGCTATTAACGGGATTGTTAACATGTACCTTTCATGGCGCTTGCAACAGTGCCGAAATATGGGTTACTCATAAAAAACAAGGTACATGGTAACAATCCCGCTAATAACTATAATACATCCAAATGTAGCTGATTCTATCCTTATAGAAACGTAAACGAATATCAAAAAAAATGTAGTCCATGACGACAAAGCAGCAAGTGAAAATATTTTGAATATAATTTAATCGAGTACGGCTTAAATCATAAAATAAACTGACGCGAGATTAAACCCACTCAAATTTCACTCCGGAGATATAAAACAAATCTATCATTTAAAATAATCCGATTACTTTGCTACAGACTATCAATTCGTAGTAGACTGATTTAATTTATGTAAGAGAGGCAGGGCACAGCGGATTAGCCGCTCGAATTGGAGCGCTCGCCTGGGGAAGCAACCTCCACGACACAGTAAAATAACACTACCTTTTCGTGGTGTAGTATTTCTGCTGGTGAGTAGGGTCCCAGGGCTCCGCGGGGTTTTGTCCTACAAGGGGGGCGGCGGAGGGTTGCTTGGACGGGTACGCCCAAGAAGACCTCCGCAGCGGACGAGGGGCGGTACGGTGGGCACTAGGCCGCGTACTCAGCCCCCACGCACGGGCAATCTTGCGCACGTCTGCGCGGTCCCCGCAATACCTCGGGAGACCCCTGCTGTGGAGCCCCGGCGAAGCCGGGAAGCTGCTGGGTGCGGAGCCGTGGTAGAATCCCTTAAACGGGGTCCCCGCGGCTACGCATTAAGCAGTGTAGAAGGTATTCGCAGGACTTTTTTGCGGATATTATGCCGTAAAGCGCCCGTAGGAGCTGCGGGTTCCTCGGTGGGCAGCCACTGGGGGGTCCGTAAGACTTCCGGGAGCCAGGTGTGAGGTCCATTCGGCGGTGTGTCTCTTAAAGGCGCCGTCGCCTGTAAATAGCATTTATTACCTGCGTTAAAAAAAGGGCTCCCGCGGAGAGGTTAGGGAATTGGATTCAAGCCGGCAATCTCTGTCGCACTATCCGTAAATGGAATGCTCTGCCCGCTCACGAGTTCCCTCCCCCTCACATCCTGGGATCTTTTAAAAGAGGCGTGGAGAAGCAACATGCAGGTTGGCAGGGTGAGGATGGCTGGTACGGCATATAGAACTGCTATATCAGCTAACTTCGCGTCTGGACTCAACTTACACTTAACATCAGGTGGGGTTGGGTAATTTGTTGTGCCTCGTAAAAAAACAGAGTACCGCAGTATTTTCATTGATTACTCATCGCGGAATTTCTGCACGGAAACATAAGACTCAGTCATAATTCTTTTTATTATAAATAAATAAATATTTCCAACACTCACACTAATTAGCCTATCCCCAAAGTAAGCGCTTTATGCTTGTGTTATAAGATACTAGGGTAACGGATACAATACATATACTGATATATATTTAATTATATTTATATAGAAATACATATTAGAAAGAGAATGGGCGTGACGAAATACGGAACTAACATTAAGATTTTTATTTGGCAATCAAACCCAGCAATCTGTAAAACGTCAAAGTTTTGTTTGTTGTTGTGATTTCTTGCGGTTTTTGTATGTAATCATGTCTAAAAGGGGTAAAACCTTACAAATACGGTAGAAAAGCACTACAGCGCCCTCCAATCTAAATCCCATTCTCTTTCCGCACAGACTCTATGTATATTATTTAATTTCATGAACCTTGAACACTTGAATGTTTTTTTATGATTTTGTTATTTTTTGTATTATTTATAAAAATTAACTGCTGTCACCGGAAGTTACTCGTATATCCTTACAAATTTCAACATCTCTACGAAACCAAAATACAGTAAATGGCTGACGAACAATCACAGTTTCATCTCAACCTGTTTATGTCCCCATTATTTTAAGCACGAAGCAACTTAAAATAAGAATTGACACCCATCCGATGTCGAACCGTTGAGAAAGTAACCTTACATGAACATATCAACCACCTTATACTTACCTACAGCACGGTAATAATATTACCGTGCCTACAGCAATCAGCAATCTAATAGTGAATCATCACCAGCCTATATTGTCCCCACTGCTGGGGCACAGGCCTTCCCTATGGATGAAATGATTGGGCCATGACCTACCACGCTGGCCCAGTGCGGATTGGCGGGTGCTAACGACTGCATATGCAGCCGGGATCAACGGCTTAACGTAGGAACTCGAGATAGTAAATTTTTGGTCACCCCTCCAAAGACTGCGAAAGTTGCTTAACTTCAACGGTCGCAGCCGAACGTGCTAACCACTTGCGCCATCGAGCTCCTCTAATAGTAAATCTCTAACAAATATTACCTTACCTCGACCTAGGTACTATAGCGTTCTACCCAGAATGGATAGAACCTGGGGACGTGCTTATTAATTAAACGATACTGGTAGAGATAAATTATTTATTTCTTTTTATCATTCAGGCGAATATAAAGAAATTTTATCTAAATACGAGAGGAAGTTCTTGGTGCCTGAAGATCTAATCTAGAATGGAACCTTCCATCAAAAGACAGACGATTCCTTATTTCAAATTAAAATCATAACATTAACTTTTTAATATAACTGCCAACCGTAGGCATTGCAAAAGCAAAGAGTTTACTTAAACAAGGAGGCTGTAACGTTAAGGACGTTACATCCCTCCGGCACCTCTAAAAAAAAATTGTTTTGTCATACCAGATGACCGAACAAATTTTTTTTTTCTTACCTACTACATCGAGAGGGTTCGACGGTCCTATCTAAAATCCCTACCTGCTTAAGGACATAAATACAACTGGGAGGTGGCCTTTACTACAGACTAGCCCTCACAATAAGTTTGCAAAACTTGCAAAAAAAAAACTTTACGGGAAAAGAACCCTAACTGTTTGCAAAGTTTTATTGCAAAGACTTTACGGGAGCAAAACCTTAACAAAATCCCTCGTACATCTCCCTCCTAACCTTAACTTTACTTTACTTTACATCGACATCAGTCGGCAAAAACAAAAAAACAAAGCTAACCCTAGCTATACCTTAAATTACCCAAGCAAATTTTTTTTTATCCCATCTATCAGCAAAACTTTACCCTATCCCATTTATTAAACCATTAAATATCAAGAAAATTTATATTTTGAAACTTCATTACTTCCCATACTAAGTAGATGTACGAAACGAAATTCAAACTATTTCCTAAGATTCGTAAACGTTAACTGGATTTGAGCAAAACCTAAAAGAATTTATAATTAATGTTTACTTTCGTACATCTTTAATAAAGATACAGACGTGGTCCACCACTTTATTGTCTTGTACTTTATTAGACACCCATGATGCACAAACGTAATAGAAATTTTGGGTAAGGACATCTAGCATCAAACAAGATTAAACCCAATTCCCATGGAATACTAAGGGTTCCCTACCCCCAAGTCAAACTACTACAAGTGACGATTTTGACGAACGCGACGCGACCAAATTGAAACGAAAACGACGCGAATTCGTAGAGGGTGTCTCCATCATCTTCAGGGTGGATCATCGTCAGTATCGCTGACGTCTGCATGAGCGCCAGCCTGCTCTCTCTCGGGAAGTCCGCATCATGTGGTAGTACATAAAACAATCAAGAAAATATTAGTAAAATTCTTTACACCATTTTTCTTCAGTCGGGTAAGTTAATATTCAAGAAAACATTTATGATAAATCTTTATAGCCTCTTTTCCATAGTTGGGTAAATTTTCAAAGTATAACATTATTATTCATTTATTTATTTATTTTTTTAACCTTACAGGGAATCGAACCCGTTTCCTTTTTTATAATAAGGGAATTTTCTTTATGGACCTATATTATCCTATTATACATTATTAACTATATATATTCTATCCTAATACTGAATTAATCCTATCTATGATCATATTCAAAGTCAATTGAATAATTCCAAGTTGAACAGAGAATCGAACCTGTTACCTATCATTCTTATGGTTATTACCATATCAATAATCCATCTACTCAACAAATTACACTAAAACTAACAATTAAAAGAAATGAAAATACTTTAATGAGACTACCTATTGATCTGTCATAAACAATATGTGTAAAAGTTCCTTATAATATGTGTATTGAAAAAAAAATTCTAATAAAATGACAAAGTTATATTTAATATGCTTTTGAAATAAAATTCTAAAATGACTATTATATTGAACCTTATTTACATACCACTATTGCTTTAAAACATTCATATAAACAATAAACTGAAATAAAATCTCATTAGTAACACAATATTATAATACTATCAACCTATTCGGCATAATATAAATTTTCATCATACACCGAATTATCACTATTCCTTTCATTATTCTTTTGTATATATTGTCTTTTAAACTTGCACTTAATATGTTTGATTATTAATTGTTCATTATAAAAGTCTACTATCGCATTATTTCGAAGTAAGAAATCCTGTCCTAAGATGAAGTTATGCCTAATATTCTCTACCACAAGAAAATCGTGAATGAATAACACATTGTCTATCAATAATTTAAGGTTAACTTTCCCTATAACAGACAATTCTTTACCATCGACAGCTTTCAACTTCATATCGCTTTCATCAATTCGTTGATGAATTCTATTAACTGTGTCCTTCGACACCACAGACACTGCAGCACCACTATCAATGAGCCCTACAAACTTCTTATCACGACACGTTATATTAATTAATGGTTTGGACTCACTTGTATATTGATTGTTGTTTTCTGACGGTTGGGAATGAAAATCTTGTCCATCAGCCATCGTCATAACATTTTCTTCATAAAAAATTTTCTTTGGATGCTTCTTCTTCTTTGATTTATACTTCTTTTTGTTCGTGTTACTGGAACAAAAAGTGCGGGGAATCATGTGTTCGGGAGGGACAATGGGATGAGAAAGGACACTTTGGGAGGAAATGAAGTTGATTTCCTTCTCTTGTTCTTCTTCATGCCTTATTATAGGCGAAATTTTCGCCGTTTCGAAGTTTGTCATTGGTGTAACAAACGATGGTTGAATCGGCAGATTCCAACAAATTTCATCATTTTCATCCCCAAAAATGTCCTGCGCTTGTCGCAAAACTTCCTTTAGATGCACTCTATTATTATATAATTGAAATGCGAAAAGATTTTTTGTATTCAAATTCGCATTTTTCAAGAACTGTCTAATAAAGCATTTGTCATCGATGACAGCTCCCGCTTTTGTGGCCAGCTCATCCAATACATAAAAATAGTGCAATGGCTCTTCTGACAAGCCTTGTCTTTGTGAGAAAAATTTTTCCAACGCATTTATCGATGATGGAAATTCCTCACAAATTTTCTTTTCTAGAATCTGAAAATTCTCACAAGACTCATTAATATTTTTATAAAATAACAATGCAGGTCCACTCAAATATGCCGACAACACAACTCTTTTTGTATCCTCGTTGAAATTATTGATAGCGGCGATGATATTAAATTGACGAAAGAAATCGGTTACATCACCTTTTCCGTCGAATGTGGTCCTGGTCTCCATCTTCATAAAACTACTTCTTTCTTGATTTAAAATTATTTTTTACTCGCGGTACTTGAAGCTAACGCGGCGCCTCCACCATATAGCGTTCTACCCAGAATGGATAGAACCTGGGGACGTGCTTATTAATTAAACGATACTGGTAGAGATAAATTATTTATTTCTTTTTATCATTCAGGCGAATATAAAGAAATTTTATCTAAATACGAGAGGAAGTTCTTGGTGCCTGAAGATCTAATCTAGAATGGAACCTTCCATCAAAAGACAGACGATTCCTTATTTCAAATTAAAATCATAACATTAACTTTTTAATATAACTGCCAACCGTAGGCATTGCAAAAGCAAAGAGTTTACTTAAACAAGGAGGCTGTAACGTTAAGGACGTTACAGTACCTACTTCATAATGTAAATCTTAGATTATCTTATTCTCGGCTTTCTGCCTGTAATATTCTTTAAAAGTTTGCGAATGAAATTAAGATAACCTCCCATTACACCAAGAGTATAAATAAGTAAAATTCATGATGTTTTTTGTTTAGATAAAATGTTCATTCACGATGATTCCTTAGTCATTTTAAATTAAAAATCTTAAGCTGTAAATTTAACCATTATCACGCTTAAGCCTTAAATAAACAATAATGACTGAAAAATACGGGAACGGGATTTACCAAAAATTTTAATAATTAAATTTCATGAAAAATAAATGGTAATTTGACCGCAGAGCCGTCCCTACCCATTATCCCAAACAATGTGTAACAATATTTTCTTACAAAATATTGACCTCTGAAAAATGGGGTGAATACATCGGCCTAATTTTTCGTCATAATTATTAATAGGAATAATAAAAAAAATCTGAACAGCTCAGAATAAAAATCTTTTTTTTTTAGACCAATTGTTAAATTTAAAACAAAGCAGGTCTTTTACTTTTAAAAATGAATATCTACAGACTACATGGGCAATTACTGTAATAAACTACCAGATGGCTGTACTAATAAAACAGTTTGATGCTTAATATTTAATGGAGCAGAAATCTTTATTTTACCAACTGAAGAACTAATGCTGATAATTTTTGTATGGAGTTAAGGGGAACTGAAAAGAACGTAGGCCCCAGTTCTGTCTCAAAAAAAACCTGAAGTGGTTGAAACATATAATGAAAGTTGGTATGGAAAACTAAAATGTTTCTGTGCAGACAAAGTTACAAGCTGAGTTTCTAGTTTTTGGAGAGTAGAATTGGAACTAGGTATTTTTCTCTTAAAACTAAAAAAAACAAAAGGCAACCCGACTGTTTCTAATCCCCAGACCCTTCTCTGACCTTCGCTGTGTGAACGAATAAATTTCATATGTTTATGCGAAATGAAAATGTAAAAAATATTGTGTCTAGATACCTACACATATACATAAATTACAACACACACTACAGATAAATAGATTTTTCCCTAAGCCAACAAATATTTTGTCGATTTATTGGCTGTGTTTGTTTCACCAAAAACTAGGGCTGCGTTGTCATTCTAAGGTAGAGGACATAAATTGGTGACCGTTCCGACCTCAGATTCAAACTTATTTTACAGAAAGAAATAAAGAATTTTTTGAGCCTTAAATAATAAGATTACACAAAACCAAAGCAATAAGGAAAGAAAAAGGCCAGTTAGGTCCCTGCCTCAGCATAGTGCCACAGCGACGCCAGGGCTGCTGCGGGGCTGATATCCTGGTAGGGCTTAAGGTAGACGAGACTTATAACTATATTTAACAATTAATTACAATAAAAATTACCATAAATATTTATTAATACAGTATATCACTGAAATTATCAATACAACTTGCGGCAACAATAAGATAGCATATTATAAAAAAAACTATTTGGACATGCGTGATGACAACAGAGATGGCGTGTTCCACAAAGAAGTTGCCAAAACAAGTGATAGCCAACAAACCAGAATCAACCTCCGCCTGTTTAAGTGAAGTAATAAACTATATTAAGTAGTAAACTATATAACTAAATTAAGTCGTAGATTCTATGACAAGCTTTGCATATGTAGTAAATGTGTTTTGAGATGTTTCCTAAATGTGTCAATTGTTTCTTCAGTTTATGTGTATTCGATACTGAGTTTTTTTCTGTATGCGCTCGCTTTTAGGCCTTATCTCGGTGCTGTACTTGATTGGTTAGGTTAGGCTATTTCATTTAATCTAAGGTTAGAATACAGAACAGATTCTAATCGTTACTGAAATTTTACATTATTAGTTCTTTTTTTTATACGAAGCGCAACAAACTTCTCCACCCCACTTGTCCATGTCACCACATTCAGTTGAAACACTGTCTGTGGCAGTCCAGGTAGTCCTCGTTAGAACAAAGGAACTGAAATAAAATACGTGACTGAGAAATATGAAGACACTGTGTTGAAACTTTTAAGAATTCTGTTGGAACGCAGAAATTTTGTCTGCAATAATATAAAGTATATTGAAGTGAGGGTGAAGAGTTTAATGGCGCAAGTGGTTAGCGCGTTCGGTTGCAATCATTAAAGTTAAGCAACTTTCGCAGTGGAAGGTTATAGATGGTTCACCAATATTATCTCGAGCTCCTCCGTGCTTCGGAAGGCACGTTAATCCGTTAATCCCGGCTGCATCTGACGTGGTTAACACCAGTCCGCATTGGGCCCACGTGGTAGGTCATAACCCAATCTCCCTATTCCATTCATATTGAAGGCCTGTGCTCCAGCAGTGGGGATATGTATTGGCTTATGACGATGATGATATTGAAGTGAAAACTTCTTTAAGCTCGTTGGGCATTTTTTGAGATGGCAAAAAAGTCATTGAACTCGCGACACCGTGACCGTCACCTCTGTATATAAGCACGCGTATTTATGTATGTGTATTTTAATTTACTCGTCTTTGTTAGTAGTGGCTTGGTCTAATGCGACAAATGCTCGAACTTTAAAAATTCATTAAAAATATTTAAAGGCGACTCCGGCAGCCGAAATTGTTTTAGGGTGATCTTATGGAGCTTCCTTGAGCCCACTACATATTTAGTTTCCTCAGATTCAGGCGACTCGATTCGAAGTTCAACCCTTTATTTTTCTTTGTTTTTCAAAATCTTAATTATGTATTTATTTATTGGCAGATGGCAAGTATATTTATCAACTGTTTGTTTCCAAAGCATCAAATATATTATATTCAATAGGACTAAAGCACTTTCATTATTCTGCTCCTCTCTCATTCTATTACAAGGTGTTTTTTAGGTATTTTATTTCAAGAAGAATCAATCACAAATTGGTATAATAATTTCACCACGATTTCACGCATATCATGCATGACTGGACTGATTGACGATTGACATAGTGATTGAGTTCACATTGTAAGCAGCCACAGACTAAAAATATGACGTAACTTATGTCTGGGTTGCTAGAAAGAAATTGTTAAATTTTCAAACGTGATTTAAATTGATCGGAGTTAAATAGAAAAATAATATTATCGTTCATGTTATAACATAATTAAGCTTTCAAATAATATATGTTTCATCGCTGCCTGAAACCGACAGCCAGTTTTGTATCGTCTCATTTACAATTTTTGAAAAAAACAAAATTATTTTCTGTAACTTTCGAAACAGTGCAACATCTGCAGTGTTAAACTGCAAAGATTTTGTGTTACAAAATCCTGTAACAATTAGCAATTTAATTCCCGCCTTATTAATTTGCTAATTATTTAACCACACTCTACAATATGGCTCCAACCAACAAAGTATTATTACACGATGCGTTCATTGAAAGTTTCTGGAAATTGCTAATTTTAACATTATTTTACTACGTATTTTCTCATACTGTCGAGAGAGAAAATTAATAAATAAATATCAAAACATCATTATGAAAATTATAAGTTGTACGAACAAAGTTATCAAAAAACTTCAAAGTATTTTTTTTAATTACCTATGGGTAATTAAAAATCTCCTCAAAAATCTCCTCAAACAACTTCAACGGACTTAGAAAATTTGACAACAGTTGGTGGATGAGTGTTTTCTATGACAGAGTGTAATATAAATCTCAGGACATGATGGGACCCTAAGAAAGTTCGCTAACAACTTTTCTGCCTGAGGTGCCGCGATAAGACGAAGTATCGGTGACATTTCGGGAAGAAAAATTACTTCAACCATCCCCCATTCTACTTCCGGCGAAACTATTACGGAAAAATACATCGTTTTAAGTCTTAATAACTGAGGTATAAAGTCGCTTTTTAAGTTTTTGCGTGAATTAGGCCAAAATATAATTTATTCAAAAGTAGTGGGCTTGTGTGGTGTGGATAAAATATTAAAGTCATAATGTTTTTTCTTGCTCATTTTGACTTAAACAGTTTCACGAAACTATAAACCATATTTTCACAAAAAAAAACGACAGGTTACACTCCGGGAGTGTCGGCAAAAGTGAAAACTTGAATTTTAACGTTGTGCATTTTTGATATTTTGGAATGGTTAGGGTTTTAATTATCAGTATAAAAGTACTATCATTTATGTGGTAGAATACAATATTTATTTATTGCGCTATCGTACACAAACATGACAATTTATATTACATTAAAAAGTTTATCTCTCAGAAAAATCAACTTACATGAATCACATTTAAGCGCACCTAGCGACATCTATTCTAAAAAAAGCAATTTTCTTCGCAATAAAGCTGCCACCTGGACGTCCTAGATAGAGACTTATTATTATAATACGATAAAATAAAATATTACTATGTTTCGTCCAATATATTGAGAGTCAACAAGCTTTCCAATTTTATTGTTTTCGTCTTACGAATTTTCGATTAGGTAACGTGTCCTGGCGCGAGTTTAACAATTTTTGCCCATTACAAAAAAAGTGTACAACGCCGCTAAAAAAGTTTTCACTTCAAAAATGCTTTTTATTCGCAATAAAGCTGCCATCTGGACGTCCTAGATAAAGACTTCATAGTATAAATGTTTCATCCAATATATTGAAAGTCAACCTTTCCAATTTTGTTGTTTTCGTGTTACGAATTTTCGATTATGTCACGTGTCCGTCACGTATCCTGATGCCAGTTTAACAATTTTTACTTATTCCAAAAAAGTGTACAACGCCGCTAATGAAGTTTTCACTTCAAAAATATTTAAATGTAAATGGTAAAAGTCGAATGTTTGCGCTACTCAACCTAACTCTAGCAATAAATAAGGTTGGGCATTATTCTGGTACGATTTTCTATACGTTATGATACATTTGACAGAAGAATAACTCTATACTTCGTAGAGAATGAAAATGAGATTTGAGTTCAATGCCTAAATAAACCATAATCATTAAAAAAAAAAGTGTTTAAATAATAACCTGTAACCATTTGTAACCCTTTTACTGTTGGTTCTATGGGCTTTGTGCAAAATACGATCGTTCAATCTACTCCGCCAAACTATTGTATACACCTCAATAAACGCCTCGGGATAAACAAATTCTTCTATGAACGCGTTCAGAATATCTGATTAACCAATAGATACGAATGTACGATCTTTATAAACAATAGCAAGTCTATTGTTATCATCTTAGGGGCGATTTTCTGTGAAGCTCTTTGTGGTCCGCCGTATTATGTGGCTGCTAACTTAGTCAGGATTTACGAGTTAGGTTTACGTTTGTTTGTGATGAAATGCTGGTAGTGATCTGTTTTATAATTGTTATTGTTTGGATTTCGCTATTGTTGTGGTGAAATCAACAGTGTAAAGTGGAGAAAACCGATTTGACGTTTATGGACCAGTACCCCTAGCACGAACCAATATCGAATTCGAATAGTTTGCGAGTGCGAAATGTCATTGTCAAATATGTACTGATTTTTGGTTCTCGTTACGGCCGTTTTAATGCTGCTGTTGAAGTTTCCATACAAAATTTGACAATGACATTCCGGAATCGCAAACTATTCGATAATGGTTTGTGCTAAGGGTACATTCTTCGTACATTTTTTCTAACTAGCAAACCAGTGAACCAAATGTTCACCAAAACCTGATTTAAAAAAAAATGTATTTAATTAATTGAGAACTTCGGAGATTTAGTGTGGTTTCGTTTGAAATTCGTGATTTCTCGAAAACCGGAAGTGCTACGTTACTCAAATCCGGTTTGTAGTCTTATCAGACTATTCTTAACTTATAACTTAAACATTCTCTGTATCTATCTCTTACGGTTTGGCCGCTGAAATAGCACCACAGACGGACGGACGGACGGACTTGTCTAATAGATAAGACCAGACCACCAAGCAACTCATAGGAATATGAATATGAGTTGCCAGTGCACTTTGTAACAAAAATTGTTTTGTGGTCAATTCCCAATATTTCAGCTACGTCGTAACTATCGGAATGCCGATCTTGCACCCGTTATTCAAACATGGCATCCATTTTATCTGTAACAGTTTACTTACATTTTATGAGTGTATGAGTTTCGATTCCTTTGGCACACCGCACAAGTTTCATGGTCAGAACACCACAGTAAAACAGCACTGTCTACTTGGTCGTGTTTTGTTTCCGTCTGTGCTTAAGCTATAAACGCCACAGTTTTTTTAGGAGAAAAATATTCTACTGATTTTTCATTATTTTCTCCATACATCTCCCAGATTTTAACGGAATAGCTAAAGTACCTATTTTATTTTGAAGTGATAACTTCGCATGGGATGGTTAACCGATTCGTTACGTAACGCGTTACGGCGCCAGTCTTTTGTTTTACCCGACTACAAAGAATTAATTAAAATTTAAATAATAACCTAAGCTTTTCTTAAGTTAAACAATTTCATTATTAAATTGTAAATATGATGATAACTTAAACTTACTTCGATTAGTTTAAGTCATCACTTCTGTCGTGTGTCCCGAGCAGGACACGCTTTTTTATCTATACTAGTTAATTTAATTAGGTAGCAATTACACTTTTTAAATGCTTTAGATAACTTAAATTTACCAAACACTTCAACCTTTCTGGTTTGTGTGTGGTACTATGTAGAATAAAATAAATTGTTATTAGTTACTGGCTCTTTTAAACCTACATAAGAAAATAGCTTTGAAGCATGTTTCATCAGTACTAAAACTTATTACGAATTTAATATCTATGTAGTAGAGATATAATATTGATATAAGCGAAGTTATAATTGTATTTGCCATTTGCTCTTAAAATTACAAGTCTTGTATCTTGATTATTACAGTTCCACCCAGAAGATTTACTTTATAATTAGACCTTCTTAATTGAAACCTTACATTTAAACTTGTATTACGGATATCAGATACAAATACAACATATGTAGTTTAATGATATTTTGGGGTAGCTGATGCCTAATAATTTAATTGCGTGAGTCTAGCTAGAGCCTAAACATTAACTAGTCCTTCATTATAATAACGTATAGATTACTCACGGAAACTCAACACCTTACGAGTAGCTTATATGTTAAATAACGTGTGCATAGATCAGAATCAGGAAATTATAACGTCTAGACTAGCTAGCACCGTCAATAGATATCAGTCACCCGCTAAAGGTTTTATTTTTGGCTTTTTGGCCTTAACTAAGAAAGAAATTTTCGCCAAATTTTATCATAGCCTTATGTAAAAATTTCGCTTTCGCATTCTTCGGTATTTCTCCTCCTCGTATTTTTTTTTGGTATCCATGTCTTAAGGACGACAAATAGGGTTTTTATAGTGAGACTTTAATTTTTAGAATCTAGCTACCGATAAATAATCATATACTTCAAGATTTTTCCTTGGCCCATGGTAATTTGAAGGTATTTCGTTTTTACGGAAGCATTAATTTATTTTTACCAAGCGCAACATATTACCTTGTCTCACCAGATGTTAAGGTAAGTGAAGTCCGGTCGCGAAGATAGATCATGCAGCAGAAAGTAAACCGCTACAGCCATCCTTGCCATGCCAGCCTAAACCCAAATCCCCTACCCCGCGGAGTCCTGGGACCACCTGGAACCCTACTATCCAGTTGAAACACAACACCAAAAGGTAGTGTTATTTTACTGTGGTATTCTATAAGGTGGAGATTTCTTCCCCAGACTGGCGCTCAAATTCGAGCGGAAAATCCGCGGTGGAATGCATTAGTCAAATTCGTACAAAAACTTATCCCTACGGTAACAAACTTTAGGTATTCGGTAAATTCCTATAAATTGAACCTGCAATTGCACAACTTACATCTGAATCAATTAACAAACCTCCGTTAAAACACCAACACCACACAGTTAATCAAAAGCCAGTTGAATTACAGTTAATTTTGTCTCCGATGATTTAGGCCTATTTACTTTGTCCGAGTTATCAGGGAATTTCTGTAACACATGTTGGCAATTACCCCTGGCTGGTTGTAACGGCGTGTCGAGACTATTTTTAGTTCTAATAGCTTTTGGAGAGTTTGGATAAATGGTTATGACAGCGACTAAATTTGTGGGCTACGTGACTGGTAGATGCCCAATGTTGACTTTACTCAATGTTTTTACGTTTACATTTGGGTGTAATTTAATTTAATTATTTAATACTGTCACATAATTACAGGTTAAAACTACTCAATAAACTATTATACCAAACTAAAAATAAAACTAGATAATGGTCTCAATTCTGGCATGATTCTCTAAACTTAAAACTAAATTTAACATCAGTCTCTCCTTTTCATTCTGTGTAGAGAACGACAAAGATACACTGTTGTTAAATTTAAGTTTAGGTTTAGAGAATCATGCCAGAATCGACACCAATGTAAAAATCGACCCCAAATCGCTGCGCTCGCAGGGTAGGTTGCCCAAGAGGCTGGCGGCATTGTTATTTAATTTTAATAAATTGTTTGTGCTTACACGCTTTTTTGATTATTTTAGCAATCAACGACAATATAATAAGATATTGCCGCGTCTCTGTCTGTAAGATCAAAGATTCTATTCCAAGTCAATTCAATTACTTTGAGTTCGTGTAGACATGATAGATTTTTAAGAAGCGCTTTGATAAGTACATGCATTTTGTTCGAGTCGTTCTGATGCTTACACGCGATTTTATTGGACGTATGCTCCACGCTGCTATAACGCCCGATACTTGTTAGCGCGTGCTTTCAGATCATTGGCACGGTAATATTATCTATACAGTATTCTATCTTCATACAAACGGTTGGAAAGCATGTTATCCCTACGCCACTCGAGTTCGTGTGGCACCCCGTGGGCATCCAGTCGCGAATGCGCCGCCGTAGCGACGACCGAAAGGTGTGAATTGTTTTTTTAAGCAGTTAGCCGTGCTTAAACGTGCGATTCGTATTGTGAATATTTGATTGAATCAAGTAGATACCTACATAATTTAATATGGCAAAGAGCAATAGTCGATATTGTGCTGTTTTTGGTTGCTTGAACTCTTCAATAACGCACTCAATAAAAAAACATATCAATTGTAAACCAGCTTCAGGTATATATAACCAAGTTAAAGATATTCCCTTTTCTGCTCTTTGCCATTGTTTCCCTAGAGTATTTTTAGTTAAACTTTTTATACGAATGCGTATTTATTATACTTTTAAATTTAATAATAAAGCTTTTCATACGTCTCAGTTGAGGCGTAAATATTTTTCTGTCTCAAATCTATATATTTTTTTTATTACATATTACCTAAAAATAACATGTATTTTATTGAACACTTCCTAATTCATTCACAACATTTTTTTTTACATATAAAACAAAATATTTACAATCACAAAACTAGAAAGAAACTCAATTATGTAGATGAAATAAAAATACTGTAGGCGGGCAGCTTTACCGCGTGTCTACGCCCCGCTCGGCTGTAGCACGGTAATAATATCATACCGTGGCTGTAGGCAGTTATTTCAAGGAGGACCGAGTCACAATACTGTATAGATAATATTACCGAGTCATTGAGTTTTCGTACTGCGTTTCAGTTAAAAGCGCGCTTTCGATGCGTAAGACGTGTTTTAAAGATCGATTGCTTGAATCAGATTAGAGAAAATAAAAAAAGGAAAATTAGAATACAGTTCTTTTTATTGATGAAATAGAAAAAAGTCCATACTTATGGTTTATGTCAAGCTCTGACTGTTCTAACAATTTTTTAAGGAGACGTGCATGGGAAGAACTCATTATCATTCTCTATGTACACATTGCTGTTTTCACGTCCATTCACGAAAAGTGCGCAACTTAAACTGAACGCAAAAAGTCGCAGAGCAGGGTCAACGCTTTTGTTTTTTGAATGAGTATGCTGTTGGTCGCAGATGACCTTTACAGCGTCACTGGGTTTGGGGACGGCGAGATCCTAAGGGGACCTCAAGCCGAAAATTGGCGAGTGCCTCTAGAGGTATTCCAGGCGGATGGCATCTCCCCACGGGGGCAATCTGCTCTCCGTCTGGAGCCTCTAGACCACTCGAACCTGAGGGGGTAGAGTCAACGCACGTCATCCGCACGTCATAAAATCCTAACGCGAACGTGCCCTATATATTTAAATAGCTTTTCTATATTGTCTCAAGTCTTGTACAAGTTATAGCTTACGTAACTTACATTTTGAGCAATAATATATGTTGCCTAAAATAGTTCTTCTTTTATTATTTATTTTCCGTGCGAAAGCGATACTGTTCATCTGTTTTAACTTATTCGCTTAACCAATTCTTACGAATTTTGGTGTATGAAGGAAAAGGCCCCTTGGAAGAGAGTATTGGCTATTTTATTTTGATAAAATAAACTTATTAGAGTAAGATCCCAAGGCAGCAGGCTTCAATTGGCCCACAGCACTAGTTGGCGAGTGTGTATACGTTCATTGTACACACTAATACTTCTCAATTATCCATATTTTATCCATCAGAAAATAAGTAATATAGGAATAGGTGTATTGCGTAGTAGGTATGGAATCTATTGCTTTCCGCGTCCGGTCAATATAATCTGCTAACTGCTCTAGTCATGCAAAATTGGTTAGGTATTGGTTATATACGAAAGTCTTAATACAAACCCGAAAACAAAACTATAGTCAATACCGAAGGGAAGCGAGGGCAATAATAATTTTATTGAAAGCATTTCAGCTTTGACTCGCTCCAGGCTTCAGACGGAATTAAGTCGGTTAAAGTAATCCCGTCTGAAACCTGGACTGAGTGGTATATTTTCTAGTTTTTGAACTGAACTTATCCCTCATCACCTTTTTTTCAGAGTACCACGCGCGCTGACCTACTTTGCCACCGACTTACTTGGTTCCTACACGAACAAAGAAATTTGGTGACTCATTTGTTTGTCGTACTATTTGTAAGTGGAATTCTTTGCTCGCGCACGTGTTCCCTCCTTCCTACAATCTGGGGTCCTACAAAAGAGGCGTGAAGAAGCAACATGCAGGCCGGCAGGGTGAGAATGGCTGGTGTGGCAGGTAGAACTGCTGCACCAGCTATCTTCGCGTTTGGACTTTATCAACACTTAACATCAGGTGGGGTAGAGTCATTTGTCTACTTCGCTATAAAAAAAAGTGAAACTTTATTTTGGATGAGGTGGAAAAATCCTATGAAGTGGAAACGCGACACAAGCGTCACACGACTAAATATATGTATGTGTTTGTGTGGGATGCAGCTTTTCCCGACGAGTATGAAAGTTGGATGGTAACTGCACCCCTATGCCTTAAGCATCGCCTAATGTTACTTTATTTAAGAAAAGAAGTTTCACTTCAGATGTTGTGGTTCATGCATACTATTTTTTTCTTTAGATTTAATTATAAATCCTTAACCACGATGGTTTTTCACTTGAGAATACCTTTAAGCACTTTGTAATATATTTTTAAGACATAGATATATATGTTAGGTTTATAGTGTGAAACATATTTTTGGGTAACTCACCGCAACTGTTGAATTAATTTTGGAAGCACTTTGCAGTCTCTATTTTAAGAAAATTTAATGAATGCAAAGCCGTATCTGGTCACCACTATATTATTCTCTATTACATAAAACATCTGAGTGAGATTAAAAGCAAAGCTTCAATGCTGGCAGATCATAAATGAGAAAAGGTTTCTATAATTTATTCCACTCTTAATCCAGCAGCCAGTGTGGAAGAGATAGCACTAATTAATATTTTTATTTTCGTTTAAGAAGACACCCAGGCATTCTAGTTTAATATATTGTTCGTAATTTGTAATACTTAAACGTTTAATTTTTATGCAATCTTAACAGAATTAGCTACATATTTCTTTATTTTCATAAAACATCATATGAACAGAAAGTGAAATAAATTCTCTTGAGTGAAATAAAGTCTTATTTGACAGGTTTGTATGAAAATGCGCAAAATTATTACGCGACGATTATATTTATACGACCGCAATGGCGCGTGTGATACATTACACGCCAGGGTTCAAGCTATCGCCTACTCAGAGGTCCCAGGTTCGAATTCCAGTGGAAAAAATGATTGCAAGAGGATTACGACCATTTGTACCTATTGGCTCACCTGGTGCACTAACTCGAATTCGGGCACCCGAAGCAATATTTACACTATAATACGTACAGGAAGACGGTGTCGGATAACCAAAACAAAAAGACCCGAATACGAGCGTACTCCGTTCATTTACACTTTAGTCGTTTACCCGAATTCCATTGGCAATCGTATTCGGGCTGACGACCAAGTGTAATTGAGCCATGAGTCATAAATATTTATATTTCTATATAAATATACGTATATATGTCAGTTTATGTATTCTATCCGTTCTACACAAGCCTTACAATGCTTACTTTGGACGTGGAATTATTGGCTCATCTTTTGGGGCTAGATTAATTGGTGAAGTGTTAGAAATACCTATTTATTTAAATATTTATTGCCACTTAGATGTATCGTCTTTATTTTGAAACTGTGGAACTCTATAATTAAAATTAGTTTAGATGCTATTGTTTACGTAATATCATTCTAATAACTACAAATTTTGCCGTTTTAGTCTCCTATCGGAGATATTATTACACATTGAAATTACCATCTTTTTTCTCTTGCTTATTTTCCATTTAGTTTTAGCTTTATCATATACCTATTATAATTATATATTTCATTTTAAAAGCTTAGAAATACTCACCTTTATTTGATGTAGTCACTAGATAGACTACAATATTACTGCATTTCATCAAATAAAGTTTGCGCATAATCTCTGAAATATTCAAATTTCTCTAATTTAAAGACAACCGACGACCGAGGTATCTCAGTATTTATTCAAATTTAAATACTTACTTCAATTATTTTTATTAGATCAGTCTTCTAATTGTGAACTGTTGGTAATTTTACAGAGGTGGATCTAATGAATATAGTAATTATTGTTTCTGCTTATCATAAATAATGAAAAAAACTAGACTTTGTCCGCGGCTTCACTTGCATTAGATTTAATTTTGATTAACTTTGCGATCTTGTTGCTTCATACAATCTTTGAATATGTGTGCCAAATTTCAGTGCAATCCGTTCAGAGGTTTGAACTGTGCAAACTAACTTTACCTGCTACTAGGCTTCACAAAATTAATAATTCGTTTAAAGGTTTGTGTTAATATTATTTAATAAACAGTCAATAATTAAATTTCCACTAAATGCAAAATAAAACAGGATAAATTTCAAGTTCACTGCAAGAAATTTGGCAGTTGAGGATAAATTTACTTGTTGCTAATTATTCCCAACGAAATCACGTATAATATAAACTGCTAAAATATATGCATAACACCACTGTTATTGATGAAATGAAGCCCCACTTTCTTTAATCATAATTATAAAAACATAGAGCTCACTTTTGCGATGGAGCAATTTTATTTTAAAATTTACTCCAATACATCCGCTTTCATTCATTTGCATTAATCAATTTAGTAAGCTTGAATCGGCCTTCGTTTTAGTCAAGTAGAAAATTAACATTTTTGTACCATGAAATAAATTTTGGGTAATTAGAGAGAGTGAAAAAGTTTGAGATTGAATTAAATGGTTAATTAGACTATTATGCTTTCGACAGGACACGGGTGGTGGCAAAATAAAAAGTCTAATCGGTTTTGAGGGTTCCGTATCCGAAGGCTGAGGAAGGAACCCAATTGTTGAGTGTTGTCTGTCAGTTGTTCGTCTGTCTGTCACTTAGCAAGCTTTTCTTCAGTATCGTATTCATTCTTCAGGTATCTCATGAACGAATCGTAATAGGTAGACAGTTCAAATTGTTAGACATAATGTAGGTCATATATTATAGCAACTAAAAATATAAGAAACTAGCAGCCGCCCGCGACTTTGTTCGCGTTAACTTTAGTTTTTTAAGAATCCCACAGGAACCTTACATTCTCCTGGAATGAAAAGTATCCTTATATCTCAATCCTGGTCATAAACTTTTATGTGAACTAAACATTCAAATTCGTTCAATAGTTTTTGCGTGATAAAGGAACAAACATATAAACACACAAACATTAACTTTTATAGTATTAGTAATATTAATCATAAGAACTAGTGGACTCGAAAGATATTGTCTTACACGATAAAATTAAGTCCTAATACTACAATAATAATCAGCAGTTTTCCTTCAGATTTCTTATACAGGCCCAAAATCCGATTGGTACTATAAATCTATCTAATAAGCAAAAGCATATAATTACTAGCTGTGCCTGCGACTTCGTTCGCGTGGATGTCGGAAAATAACCCCACCCTACCCCTAGGTAAGGGGTATAAAAATAGCGTAGAATAGTCGCATCTATTCTCAAACCTGCTTAATATATACATAAAAAAATACGTGTGGCACTCGGGGACTGCCGCGGTAAAGCTATTGCATAGCATTTTTATCAACTTACGCAATTATAATTATTTATTAATTATAAATTTAAATAATTGAATTATAATTATTTATGCAGTATCTTTTGATATTAATTGAAGTTTTTTCTTTAATATTAATTCAAGTTACACTTTTCTTTCTCACAAACAGCTGCTTACGCATTCGTCCGATTTCGGAGCAGCTCGTGTCGATCCGTGCGAGCATCGTACAGTCGTACCATATACATGCACGTTAAGGTTTAACTAGTCGCGGGCTCGAATTCACTCGTGAACGTGGCCAAAAAGCACACTGTCTCACCTAGCATTGTGTCTTAAAGAGATAGAATCTGTTATAAGCAGTTAGCAGCTAGTCTACACGCATACGTCTAGTCGCACGCACACAAACACGGTGCTGAAGTCTGCCAAACTGAAACGACATTAGATGATGCTCAGCTTTCAACGCCGCACCGCTGTACCGATCGGAGTGGTTAGGTTTATTTTCGTTACGGAATTTCTTGTTTCGGTCACCCCGCTCAAAGCACGCGATTAAAGCTATGCAATAGCTTAACAAAAAGAATCGGTGATATAATACTATTTGTATAGATATTATGACTGTATCTAACTTACGCTGACGTTTTCTTATTACATTATAATTAAAAAGCAGATTGGAGCTACATAAATATCAAAAGAAGATGAATATCCAAAGAAACTCGAGCATTCAATTAACGAATTAATTGGCAAACTGACAGCAGCGTAAAAATTGTATCAAAACGTAAAGCCGCAATCGGATAACAGAGGAGAGCGGAGCGACAGCGGAAACGGATGCAGATAACTAAACTGTCTTCGTGACTGGATTCATGCTCAACATCGGGAATTGGAAAGTAATTTGCTGGATCTTATTAAGTACAATAAAAAAAGCCTATGTTTATTAGAAATCTGTGATTAAATTACACTATACACTAATATATACTAATATACTAATTACATTAAACGTAAAATCCCATCAAAAATATTCTTACATATTTTTTTTTTAATAATAAAAACTTAGTGAGTAGTTAGTTTTTTCAAACAATTCTATTTCTCCCCAACTTATAAATAATCTCTGAACTTTTCAAAGACAACATTGGAATACAAACTTAGATGAGTTAAAACACTTCAGATGAATTCCACTTCTCGATAGTGAAGTTACAGAAATATTCATTTTGAAAATTTTGTAAAAGGAATTTGCGCGACTTCCTCCTTGGCTTCAATTGGTCGACTGATCTACAGGGGTAGTGAGGAATTTCATTTCATGGGCTTGGAGACGACTCTTACCACTTTAGGAGTATTTTTTTACGTATCAAAAGGACTATGATAGACACAATTATTATAGTTTTTAATTTAAGATGGTGATAGTTGATTATTACATGAACGATGCAACTTCAATGATGTACTTAGTAGTAGAACAATACAAAACTGTAAAATTGATAAATTTATGAAGTGCTGATATGGAAATTTCATAGGGTATTTTTATTTTTTGAAACATTCGGTACCAATTTGTTTATTTTGAAAAAGGCACTCACTCAACCCCCACCTTGCTTAAAATCTGTTGCCAGTATACAGTAATCTTCTTAACTTAAATAAAAAAATGAAACTAAATAGAATTACCGACTTTTCGTAGAACGTATGAAATATTTGGGCACCACGCGTTTCTGTTTACAATACCTCTAGCTACTCGAATACATTGCGAAACCCGAGTGTGTTTAATTTTCATCATCCGACTAAGTCTTAAACAATCGCACGGATGTTTGTTCTGTTGAGGTACTCCAGTTCTGTCCTTTTTTCCAGTATCTTGCGTGAGATATTTATCGCGTTCAGAATTTCATAAGATGATAATAGGGTATGCCACAGAAAAGGTGTTAACCTTCTTTCATTCTTGCTTATTTTTTATAAATTTTGGCGATGTCCTGTGAATGATCTTGTACCCATATTAAAAAAAAAACAATCTTTTGGTTCATCATCACCATCATTAAACTATTAATGTCCCTACTGCTGGGGCACAGACCTTCCTTATGGATGGAATAGGGTGATTAGGTTTTTATTTCAGATCAGTGTAATTTCTTTTTTAAAGTCATAATAGTAATTTGACTTTTTACATTTAGCAAGAGTACGTACATATATGTTTTACAAATATTTATAACAGCAAACTATTTTACTTAAAATATCTACTTTTGTATAAATTTATCGGAATTCTTTAAAGAGTAGAGTAAAGATTAGTCTATAACTAAGTCTATAACTCCCCGCAGAATATCAATGTACCGATTGCGATAACATAAAGACATATGTCAACACCTCGTCACCCGCTATTACTGTTACCCCAAACCGGCAGATAACCATCTTACATCTTATGGACCTATCAAAGTTCCCTTGCCCAAAAAGATGACGTCGTTATCCGCAATGACGTAATTCCCCTTGAGCACTAGATAATTACTGACCGACCGGTTATCGGCTAAAATTATAGCTCTGGCGATCTTCTTGGAATATTTGCTTCCTTTTCGGATATTGTAGTCTTGGGACATGTTTACTGATTCGTGTTACAAGGATATAAAAATTTCGTAAGCACATCAACTATCAATTATTATTTGCATTACACCTTGTTCCTATATAATGGGTTTTCTTTTTTGTAGTAGGTTTTGTGACATTATCTTCTTTCTTAATCTTTCACGCATTTTCATTTTTACTAAAGCTTTTTATTCTATTATATTATTCCACCTTTCCATTCATGTTCATCATCTTATAATTTATATTTAAATTTTTCAATGCTTTCAAATTGTTATTAGTACGTTTTTCAACTATTCAAAAAGGCACTTTTAGCAAATATGAATAGTATTTTTTTACTTATTCTAGGAGACATTTAAAAGTACGGCGAACTCCCAAGGTGACAAGGATATTTAAACTTGAAATCTTGAAACCATTTTAGCATTTGCCATTACCTACAATGCGAAGAGATAGCGCTGACTTGCAGCCTAAGGCGAGAGAAAATTCGACACGGCCGTCAGGGCCGCGGTAACATAATGGTCAGTGCATTTGACCGGATATTGAAGGGTGCTTGTTCGAGTCCCGTTTGCTGCCTGGTCCGCGTGGATTTTTCTCTAGTAAAAAAATTCTTTAGATTATTATAGGATTTTTTTAAAAAACATCATTATTCATGACAGCAGCTTATGAGAACAGTTATTCTTACCATACGAAATTGGTATTCCACCTAAGTATTATAGAAATATTTTTGACAGATTTTTAATATCCAGACGATATAAAATATACAATTATCAAATAAACAACCAAAATACAGGAAAATTTTATACTCACTCGACCCAAAATAAATCAATTGAGTACTAACCCAGGATCGTTTGTGAAAGAAGACTGTTACAATTTGCTATAATTTCCCTTAATTATTTTCTAGGAAGCGTACACTTCCTGAAGAAGTGTATAAACAACTGCGAAAACAATATAAAGAGAATTGGTTAGTTTTGAAATTGGATCAAAGTAACACGCGGGATATTTTCGTGGGCTCATTCTGGTCGTACAAACGCCGAAATAAATATGTTAAAGCTTGTCAAGTCTATTGGAAAAGAAACAGCTATAGGAAGTATAAAGACTTTTTTCTTTTTACATGTTTTTATAGAGGACTTGGTAAATAAAATTCCTTTGCTGTAAATTATGAATTGAAGCCGCATTCAAAGTGACCCAACCCATGACTCACAGAAACCCAAATTCCCTTCTTCTTCGTCGTTTTCTCTTAGCTGACGGGTCGTGACCTTTCGAGACAGCACATTTAAACCGCAATCTCTAGGCCGTTCTGTGTTGTGCAAGGCGGATGGACGCCTGCGAGTTGTCATTCGTAGTTTACACAACCATATCCATCCACCGGGATGGAGAGCAGCCCCTGCTTCTTTTGTTTACCAGAAGCTTCTTAAAATTATCTGGGCTTCTCCTCGCCACGTGTCCGAAGTATTTTAGGACGCGCTAATGCAGAGTGAACATAAACGTGTCTTGATACCCAGCTCCAAAGACCTTGTTCAACTGTTCATTGAATGAATGGAATGTGTCGTCTTAATTAAGCTACTTGGATGCAGTCTTTTGGAGAATATTTCATCTAGTAGAATTTTTACCATCTATCCACTTCCTAATTTAATTTTATCTGAGAGAGAATTTAATTCGGATAAGACTGATCTTTGATGCTAAAAGGTTCTTTATTTCCAGATTATACGGTACCAATTATCAGGTTATGTAGAATTAGTAAATTTACTAGGATCTCACAGTATTCTTATTCCGATTACCAAAAGAATCTCGTACATTTATCCATCATAATGTGGAAGAGGAAAAAATCCGGCCAATTACGATTCGGACTCACAGATGGTCCCCTGTCAATAACTATATATGGCACGGAACCACACCATTAAACAACATTAGACACTATGTTATAAAAAACCTGTCATACTTCAAACTTTTTATAGATTTTCCTTTAATCTACAAGCAAAAATCTAAATTCATTTTTTTTTATTTTCAGACGTCATAGTTTCTGAGAAAAGTAGTGAGACAGGGCAATTTTCATCTATTTTTATAAATAATTTTAGAACTATTCACATCAGGATGATCCTATAAGGGTTCCGTTTTTGCCATTGAGTTACGGAACCCTAAAAACAAACAAAACATCTCGTCCAACGTTGTTAAAGAACTGGGCGTAAAATCTGTTATTTATCATCATATGTTCCTGGAAGATTTACGAAAACTTTGTTACGTTTTATGCGTAGAGAGAGTGAGACAGAGATATAAAAAAAAATACAATCTTTTATTCTTCTTCCTTTATCCGTCAGTTCTAACCCGCATGCATCATTCTATTTCGCTTGTTACACGAACGAATTACGGATAACCGCCTTCCTCACATCGCTGGGAACAATAAAGCTCTCGGTTGCTTGAAAAAGTGCTCCGTTTACAGTAACTGCGAAATTATTCATGGGATGGTACGTACTGTGATTTGTCGGTTGAGAGTCGCAATGGGAGATTACTTACGTGTTCGGTTTTAAAATGCTGATAAGTTGTGGTGAAATGAAAACTCGTGAAAGGTAAGAAACTTTTATTTTCACCGAGTAAATTTCCAAGGAGGTGGCGTAGCGGGCGAACGTAGTTTCAGACTTTGATTGCATTTAGTTTGAACTGTCCCAAGTTTGTGAGTGGTTTGATAAAATCATGGGTTTGCTTTTTATTAATTAGGTATATAAATAAATTGGTTTATTAGGTTTCTTTCAGTGCGACACCCAAATGTCGAGCGTTTTTGTGTACCCAGCTTTTTTCAAATGCGGCAAAACTGTTTTGTGATCAATTCCCAGTTCTTTAGCTACGTCGTAACTAATGATATACCGATCCTGCTCCACTTTTTCAAAAATGGCATCCATTTTATCCGTTACAGGGCGACTAGAGCGAAGTGCATCTTTGACATCAAAATTTCCGGATGAAAACGCTTAAACCAAATTTGTGCTACACTCATATACACTGCACTAGGTCCATATTTTTTTTTCGCGACTAGCGTTAGGTTTTTGCCTTTTTTGTTTAAAATTTTAAAATGTATCTATTTTTTTTTCTAAATGGCTGCGCACTGCTTGTGCATTTAGCCAATGTCAAGTGTTAAAATGTTTACAAATACTATAGCACTCGTGGTCAAAGGAATAAATCAAGTCAAAGTAAGTGGCAGTCAAGTCAATACCCCTTTCCCCATGTTTCAGTAAAAGTGTGGGGATTTACTGGAACCTCCCCGTGGACTTCTTGAGGGAACGTCGAAAGACACTTTCCGCTATTTTGTTTGCCAACACTTGTGCATGTTCCCGAACATTTAGTGGTTAATAATCCACCGTTATTAGACACTAACATCCGCCTCAACACAATTTTTAACAAGAAGATTCTCTCATCTTGACAGTAAGAAAAACAAATGAAATCAGATATTTTTCTAATTTGAAATAGGAATTATCTTCTTTAAAAATTAAACCTTTTAATGATATCAAAACCAACGAGATACAGATAATATAAACCAAATAAATTTTGTTACATGTTCATACATACTATAAGGCAAATAGACTTTTCCCTCAACCTATTATATAATAAATTAATTTGAAATACAAAAATCTATAAGTACCGAATTTGTCTAGGATAATACACAATGCAATAATTTATTTTAAAAACCTAATAGCTATTTAATAAATGCATTTTCTTTATTTTTTCTTTATAACAAATATAATATTTTCATAAAAAACAACCGTTGTAAGAAATTTCAATTACCTACAAACAGCAGGAGGAATGAAGCCGTGCAACAATTTCATCGACGTCAAAACGAGAAGCGAGATTGTCGCAGGATATTAAAAATTACGGAACACGCAAAAGGAGCACTCGAGAAATGTGCGAAATTTTGACAAGCTTTTGATTCGTTCATATTACGAAACATGCGCTTATAATATTTTATTTATAAAAGTGTCTATCATTCAGTGTTCACAATAATGACACTGTCAAAAGCAGAAGACTTTTTTTTGGAATAAAACGGTATGTATTTTTTATACATATCCAAAGAAAATTTTATTAGAATAAATTGCAGCCTGCCCAGATGTCAGGCTGGAAATTGCAAAAATATTATTTAATTAATGTAATGGGAAAGTCAAATGTAGCAAAGTTATCTAAGTATATCTTTTTAAGAAGTTAACTAAAAAATCTGATCGATATTTCCGAGAAGGTAATTTATATGGCATTATATCTTTGTCCAAGAATTCTGAGGAATTTGGGATCAGACCTTACAGATCTCTCTTTCGCAAAGTTTGCATCTTATCTAAAGACTACGGTTGACTTACAAATAACTTACATACGCATACAAGTAATTTGCACAATCTATAAGAACAAATAGCTAGGGAGACGGTGGCTGTATTTTTTATAAGATTTCATCGTCTGGAAGAGGTTGATAATATTAAAGTACTAAGTAAAATAATCATTTTAAACAATTTATGCCATTGATTAATCCACGAATACATACTCACTAATATTATATTGTATGCATACTAGCTGTCCCAGCGAACTTCGTACCGCCATAAAAAATAGGGGTTGGTGGTAGAAGGGTGCAAATGTAGTAAAAAAATAAAAACAAAAAATTTAGTCAAAAAAAAACTATTTAAGGGTGAATCACCCTTAACATTTAGGGAGATGAAAAATAGATGTTGTCCGATTATTAGACCTACTGAATATGCATATAAAATTTCACGAATATCGGTCGAGACGTTTCGGAGTAGTTCAATTACGCACACCGTGACACAAGAATTTTATATATAAGAAGATTGGTTCGCATGGAAAATAAAGCAAGAAAGAATAGATGGTTTACAACCGGGAATGAAGGCCACGGACAGAAAGAGAGAAATATAGATACTCCGTAACACTTTGGACCATGCGTTAGATGCTTCGAAAAAAAAACAGAGTTGTAGTCGTTTGCCACATTTTTCTTACACTTACAAATACTCTAAAAGACATTAAAAAAATTTTTTTGAAAAGACGATGGAATGATAGTTATGGTACCAACTATTCTTTTGTACAGTTTAATAATTATTTTTATAAAAACTCCTACCACCCTGACTTCTGCCAGCATTAATTTCACTATTTATATATACTTTCACTATAAATATAATTGATGACAGAAACGATAATATAATATAAGGCATGTTTTTTTCTTTACAATTTCGAAATTACTTAGAAAAAAATCAGAGCTACCTAAGTTTGTCACTTATTTTTTCTAGTTAACATAGGTATAGACTTCATTACGTCTTGGTATCAACGATGATGAAATCATATACCTAAATTGCCACCAGCTCCCTAGGTAAAATACACGGTGTTACAAAAATACAAATAAAGCTTGAAGGGCGTTGAAGTACATCATATAAGGAGTCTTGTCTAATTTTCTTAAAATTTTGCATGAAGTTTGAAATTTTTATAAAAACAGTTATTTTTAATAATTAATAAAAATATCGATCATTTTAAGACACGTCACTAGTTCGAGGATCATTAAAAATAACTGTTTTTATAAAATGTTAAAACTTCTACTGGTTGGTACCATAACTATCATTCCATCGTCTTTTCAAAAAAATTTTTTTAATGTCTTTTAGAGTATTTGTAAGTGTAAGAAAAATGTGGCAAACGACTACAACTCTGTTTTTTTTTCGAAGCATCTAACGCATGGTCCAAAGTGTTACGGAGTATCTATATTTCTCTCTTTCTGTCCGTGGCCTTCATTCCCGGTTGTAAACCATCTATTCTTTCTTGCTTTATTTTCCATGCGAACCAATCTTCTTATATATAAAATTCTTGTGTCACGGTGTGCGTAATTGAACTACTCCGAAACGTCTCGACCGATATTCGTGAAATTTTATATGCATATTCAGTAGGTCTAATAATCGGACAACATCTATTTTTCATCTCCCTAAATGTTAAGGGTGATTCACCCTTAAATAGTTTTTTTTTGACTAAATTTTTTGTTTTTATTTTTTTACTACATTTGCACCCTTCTACCACCAACCCCTATTTTTTATGGCGGTACGAAGTTCGCTGGGACAGCTAGTATGCATACAATATAATATTAGTGAGTATGTATTCGTGGATTAATCAATGGCATAAATTGTTTAAAATGATTATTTTACTTAGTACTTTAATATTATCAACCTCTTCCAGACGATGAAATCTTATAAAAAATACAGCCACCGTCTCCCTAGCTATTTGTTCTTATAGATTGTGCAAATTACTTGTATGCGTATGTAAGTTATTTGTAAGTCAACCGTAGTCTTTAGATAAGATGCAAACTTTGCGAAAGAGAGATCTGTAAGGTCTGATCCCAAATTCCTCAGAATTCTTGGACAAAGATATAATGCCATATAAATTACCTTCTCGGAAATATCGATCAGATTTTTTAGTTAACTTCTTAAAAAGATATACTTAGATAACTTTGCTACATTTGACTTTCCCATTACATTAATTAAATAATATTTTTGCAATTTCCAGCCTGACATCTGGGCAGGCTGCAATTTATTCTAATAAAATTTTCTTCGGATATGTATAAAAAATACATACCGTTTTATTCCAAAAAAAAGTCTTCTGCTTTTGACAGTGTCATTATTGTGAACACTGAATGATGGACACTTTCAAAAAACTCCTACCACCCTGACTTCTGCCAGCATTAATTTCACTATTTATATATACTTTCACTATAAATATAATTGATGACAGAAACGATAATATAATATAAGGCATGTTTTTTTCTTTACAATTTCGAAATTACTTAGAAAAAAATCAGAGCTACCTAAGTTTGTCACTTATTTTTTCTAGTTAACATAGGTATAGACTTCATTACGTCTTGGTATCAACGATGATGAAATCATATACCTAAATTGCCACCAGCTCCCTAGGTAAAATACACGGTGTTACAAAAATACAAATAAAGCTTGAAGGGCGTTGAAGTACATCATATAAGGAGTCTTGTCTAATTTTCTTAAAATTTTGCATGAAGTTTGAAATTTTTATAAAAACAGTTATTTTTAATAATTAATAAAAATATCGATCATTTTAAGACACGTCACTAGTTCGAGGATCATTAAAAATAACTGTTTTAATAAAATGTTAAAACTTCATTCAAATATTTTAAGAAAATTAGAGAAGACTCCTTATATGATGTACTTCAACGCCCTTCAAGCTTTATTTGTATTTTTGTAACATCCTGTATATGTAAGAGGGAGAAAATATTCTCAGGAGAATCGAGTTTTTTGTGATTAAAGCGTCTTGTCTCACGCAACAACATACCCCAATAATGCCCACGGCCGGTTAACTTTCATTTGCCAGGGGCAAAACAAAGAAATAAATCCGTCTCTTGGGGAGTAATTAACGTTAATGAGTGGAACTGTGAAAATTGTTACGTTGGGGGTTAAGATTGACGTCAGAGCAACTAAATCTCATTTACTGGAACTCTTATTCTATAAATAAAAGTTTCTTACATTTAATATACAGTCAGTAAGCAGTTAGGAGACTAATAGCGATAATTTTATTAGAATTATTGCCGGTGCTTGCAAATATATTTGTTCTACAAATGTACAGTGCAAACTGTTATTAGGTATTTATTTATTTACTCTTTATTGTCATTTACAACAAATGGCGGACTTAATGCCATATGGCATTATGCGGTTAAGTAAATAAAAGCAAAAGATGAAAGAAAAAAAAATTGATAAAACTACATGATACTTAATATAAAAATTATAATACATAACATCTATAAATAAACATTACTACATATATATACATACATATTTATATATACGATAAATACCGAAATATATACAATAATAAAGACGACTATACTTACTTAAGAATACTATAATATTATTTGTATTTTGTTTTATTATAGTATTCTTATACTATAATAAAACAAAATACAAATAATAATAAAATATAATACAAATAATATTAATACTAGGCGGATTGACCAGAGTTTGATCATAATATAGAAATTGAAATTGTTATGACTTCTTAGCGAAATACTGACGTACGAGGACCTTGAAAGCAGGTTTACTGGGTGCTTTTCTCACACTCTCCGGAAGATCGTTCCAGAGACGAATAGCATGAGACAAAATGAGTTTGATACGAAGCTGGAGCAGTGGGAGGGGATGGTATGAAAGGACTTGTATCTTTTATATGTCTTTATAATGTTTATTAGATTTATATCCAAAGGTATTAAATAGAAGGAATTTTGAATAATTGAACAGAATAAGAGTAGGATAGTAAACATATAGCCACAGATGTCTCAGGTGTAAAATTATTTCGTGCCTTGGCACGGAAGTCGTTTTCCTCGTATTAATTTTACTGACTCGGCGAACGTCCTACCGCTTACAACGACTAGAATATCGTAAGTTTGACATTACCTTAGGGCGTTAATAACAAAAATAGTTATGTTTTTATTGTGGGTTGTTGGTTACCTACAATGCGAAGAGATGGCGCTGCCTTGCAGCTTAAGGCTAGGAAAATTTCGACGCGACGAATAGGGCCGTGGTAGCATAATGGTCAGTGCATTCGCTCGGATTGCGAAGGGTGTGGGTTCGAGTCCCGCCCGCTGCCTGGTTCGCGTGGATTTGTTTCTAGTAAACTTTTCTTTAGATTTAGAAATAAAAATAGTTTAATTTTGATCATGCATATATAAAAAATTAAAATTCAATAAATGTATATAATCCTCTATTTCAATGGCGTATCAGCAATAATTTTGATTATGTTGCTGCATGGATTACACTCACAATAATTTTATTTGGTGAAGCACCTTGTGATATTGCAGATGCTTTGCTGCCACGTAAAATTTACCATATTAAAATTCATTTTTTTAAATGCAGTCGTATAAACTCAACACATTATGATTTGTTAATCGTCATGGTGTATGCAAGATGTATCGAACATTATATTCGCTTAAACTCAGAGTATACCTATCGGTCGTTTCGGATCGGGTCCACCACAGAATCTTTAGAATAAGAACTTCTTTGCCTTTCAATTTTCAAGTTTTGTCGCATGACTGACACTATGACGACGTGTGGACCAAGAAACTCACAACTCGAAGGCTCTAATCGAGACGGCTCGATGGAATTAAATAAATGTAATTTCTTTCGCACCTACTCGAAGTAAGCCATCCATCCGTGAATAATTACCGTCGCGCGCCAGTCGTTAAATCTATACATATAATAAAATGGTAGGAAAGTCAAAACTGTACATTGAATATTTTTTCAAAAGAATACTTGGGGTGTGATCTACAATCGATAACGAACCAAAATTATAGATTTTAGAATTTTTGTCTGCTCGTCTACAGACGATGCATATCCGGGATAAACTCAAAAAGTATTGCATGGATATACTTCTTTGGCACGAATATTATTAAGAAGTCGGATCAACATATAGGCTACATATTATCACGCTATCACCTACGGAGATCGAGCAGTGAACCTTTATTTCTAATTAACTCCACGCGTACGAAGACGTGGGCAGCCGCTAGTTAATGATAAATGTGTGAACGAAAGCCCATGCCATGGTTTTTACTCGACGTGTTTTCTCGATCGAGTAATCTCGTATGTGAGTAAGGACCATAACAGATGCAACACTTCAATACCCAGTCTCGTTAAGCATTTGATATCGCTACCGTACATGCATCCAACACGTAGTGTTCATGAATATAGGAGTGCAGAGTAGACAATTGCCCATTTGGCAATTGGGAAATTCACGATTGACGTGTGACTTATACACGATGCCCGCCACACAAACCGGTTTCGCACTAGCGTTAATAACTTAAGTCGCCTACGGGACTATGTTCAGTAAGCAAACAGGACGAGAAATAATTTTCGTCCACTTTGAATTCGACGGGAGTTGAATACTATTCCTGATCCTTATTCCTATTAATTATTAGCATGTTCGAAAATCAAGGCCGTAAAGCTGTATTAGAGATAATATTTTATTTTATATGCAGTTCCAGACACATCAGACGTGTCTGGAAGTGCATATAAGATAAAAAAATAGAATTAGAACTACATTTTATTGGCCCATCTAGCATTTTAAGCTTTGACGATCCTTAGCTAAAAAAATGTTATATTGAACAAAAAGTTATAACCTACGCAGTTTGAAACTCATTTACTAACCATCTTTTCGTATGTTTTTAAAATTATTGCTCAAACATAAACATAATATTTTTGCTATAGATCGTTGAAACTTATAATACTAAGTGAGCCCGGTGCTTGGGGTAAGTGTGCCCAGAAGTATAGTTAGTCAGTTATATTATCATATAAGTAATCTTATCCTTGCACGACAAAGGAAGAATAGAAAGTCATATATTATGTAACCGTCTAGAATATTATAGATACTTTGAACAGTTGGACGCCTTGATTGGCATTATGAGTAAGGTAGGATATGCATTGAACGCTGTAGGGTTGATAATCTTCAGTTGAATATTTAAAACAAGTTTTCAAATGCAGATACCATCAAAATATTATCACGCATTTTTTATTAGCAAAGTACTTATCTAATATATAAAATTCTCGTGTCACGGTGTGCGTAATTGAACTACTCCGAAACGGCTCGACCGATTTCCGTGAAATTTTGTATGCATATTTAGTAGGTCTGAGAATCGGACAACATCTATTTTTCATCCCCCTAAATGTTAAGGGTGGTCCACCCTTAATTTTTTGTTTCGGACAAATATTTTGGTTTTATTTTTTTATGATGAAGAAGTTAAGTTACTACATAAAGAGAGTAACAGAGCACCGCATTGCTTGATGTTTGTTGTATACCAAACTATGTAATCTGTAAATGCTATACATATTTATAAACTCACATGAATTTACGACCGCTCAATAGATAAGGTAATAAAAATATGGTGATTCGTAAATGGAACAAACTGGAGTATAGTAAAGGGGTGCATATTTTTCTTTCTGCTCCTTTGTGCATGGCGGCCATCATTTAGGAAGTTAGTCGAGCTTGTAATGATAATTGCTCGGTTGTTTTTTTGTTTGCCATTCTCGCTTTTCGCACAAGGAAGTCGCGAGAGAGACGCGACATCGGATTATTTAATTAGTTCGCCCCATATAACAACACTGGCCGTTAATAAATGCAATGGGTGTACTTTCAGTAATTATTTTACGTAATAAATAACAATTAATAAGTGCTTTGACGAGCCCGATGGCGCAAGTGGTTAGCGCGTTCGGCTACGATCATTGAAGTTAAGCAACTTTCGCAGTGGTCGGTTATTGGATGGGTGACCAAAAATTTACAAGCTCGAGCTCCTCCGTGCTTTGGAAGGCATTTTAAGCTGTTGGTCCCTGCTGCATCTGCTAGTTAGCACCCACGAATCCGCACTGGGCCCGCGTGGTGGGTCATGGCCCAATCTCCCTATTCCATCCATAGGGAAGGCCTTCGCCCCAGCAGTGAGGACATTAATAGGCTGATGATGATAATGATGAAGTGCTTAAGTATATGGTTTTCGAGTTCCAAATAGATTTTTTGTAAATAGATACAGCATATTTCAAAGCCATGCTTAATACAAGAAGTCGAGATACAAATAAATGAAAGAAATACATATTTAGATGGCATACGCTTTGTCATGATACGTATGTAACGTTTGTAGTTTGCTGGTATGTCATTGTCTGGAGATACAATTTTCTTTTATTAAATATCCGAATAATTCTCAATATCTGTTATTTTCATTTCTACGTAGAAAATACATTTTAAAGTGAAACTTTTATAATATCCCATAAAGTACAAGATCTCAAGACTACCAGACTTTACTTATTTTCTCATGGACAAAATATGGATAATCGAGTAGTATTTGTGTGTACGATGAACGTATACATACTCTATAACTTGAGCTGTGGACCAATTTTTTGGTGTTTGGTGGCACAGGCACGTAAAAATTTTACTCACCTAACTTAAAGTCTGTGGAGTGATTCCTACGTATGTTGTTGAAAATATTGTAAACAATTTGAAATACATACTCCCAGACACATTTTGTCAGCAGTATTTATTTCAAGATACTTTTAATGTCTGAAAGCAAAAAAACACAAACTTGCTTTTTTATTGCTTCTGCAATAATGTTGATAAGTTTTTTTTTTACTATTGTAAAAAGCTTCCTTTACATTATTTAAAAGATAACTTTAATGAAGTTTTATTAAAAGGGCACTTAATTACCATGAGTGAGCCTTTTCTCACAGTGGAGTTTAAATAAGATTAGGAAATTTTTTGGTCCCTAAGATTTGTCTGGCAGTTTACAAAATATAATAAGAGTCCCCTAAATATCACAGACAAATATCAGGTCTCAGACTGTAAGTTTGTATTTATTCCTTTCGATCATTTAAAGAGTCCGGCAATAAATACTTCGGATAGAATGTATCTGGCAGTATCAATTTCAAATCTTATAGCTATTAACGGGATTGTTACCATGTACCTTGTTTTTATGAGTCTCCGATATCGGAGTGAATTGTGAGAATTTGACCAGTAGTAGGGGTATCGAACGCAATAAAAGACGACGTCAGAGGGTAGACATATATGTCTGCCAATAACATCTACCCGCAATTTCTTAAGTTACTCCGTGATCATGGCGCTTACAACAGTGCCGAAATATCGGAGACTCATAAAAAATAAGGTACATGGTAACAATCCGATTAATAGCTATAATATTAGTGATGAAGTTTCAAACAATATAATTTAAAATCGATAGCAATATTCTCTACAACATGACAAACGTAGGAGTCAGTCCCCAGACTGTGAGTAAAGTGAGTAAAATTTTACGAGCCTATGTCACCTGGACCCTTAGCACGAACCATTATTGAATTCGAATTGTTTGCGAGTCCGAAATGTTATTGTCAAATGTGAGAACTAAAAATCTGTACAGTTGGTTCGATTGTATACACTATATATTAGTGTATACGATCGAACCAACTGTACAGATTTTTACTTTTTACTTACTCCTCGACTATCCATAGTTTGACCATGAGAAAATAAGTAAGGTCTGGCATTCTTGGGATCTTACTCTATTACATTGCCACAAAGTTTTTCAAAGCATGACGCATTACAATAATACTTGTTATTAAGACATTCATACCCTATCAACAAGAATCGGTGGCTTAGTAGGGTATGGTAGGGGTCGATTACCAACCGAGGAAGAACTTTTAACATTAATGTTTTAAAATTTAATTTTTACCGTTTTTTGTTTTATGTATGTTGAATGCTTGAAACAAAATTATCCAAACTGTATAATCACACCAAATCCTGACATCATCACACTGACCTCGATTTGTGATTTGGTATTCGTCACCAAATCGCAAATCCAGGTGAGTAACCTCGGAGCAACGCGAAGTTTACAAGCACACCTTTTTGTATTTCAGATGAGCAAAGTAAGAACAAACAACCTTTTTACCCGCCAATAGATACACACGCGGCCCGATTCGATAGTTTGTTGAACCAACAAATTCCCAAGCATTCCAGAAAGTTGCTAAACAAGCCCTTTTTCTTTACGTGTGCCAAAACTTACGTAGGTAACGGACAAAAGGTACTTACTGTGAGACCAATTTGGGGACGACCGCTGCGTTATAAGTGAGAGCTCTCGACCGATAAGAAAAGAAATGGATACACTGATAATGTATAGATGGATATCGTGTATTGCATCATAGGGTTCACACAAAAGACCTACAAAAGAGGCTGTCCATTAATTTTAATTGAATGCTTTAACCCTGCTATAGAGTCAAAAAAGATTTACTACATAAATTTAAAGCGACTTCACTTTAAAAATAATAATAACATTAATGTTTACATAATTTTACAGCAAACCCAATATGTTTCTTTACCAGAAAACTGCGTGTTCCGTGAGTAATAATACCAATGTTCCTCTTAAATTCAATTCAGCAGTGTAATGATATTTATCAGAAGACAATATAATATTGTTACGTGTCGAGATGGGGTTCGAAATTGTAACGATAGTTCACAGTTCTTTAAGCAGCATAAGTTCACACAGTTCTATGTTAAACATACAATACCAATCAAAACACAATACACTCACTGTACACTGTACTACACTATATGAGTCTTTATATAATCGCACACAAACACTTGCACTTTGATCGCCTTTGGAATCGTTCCAAAATCGCTATTAAAATAAAACTTAACTTACTGTCTACTGAATGAAGCCACGCGCCCTTATAACCCTACTACTTTCCGGTATATTATACTACTCTTTGCCTACTACTCATATGCTCATAACATAGATAAATGATTGGTCCCACTACGTGAAGCGAGACCAATCATTCATCTATGGCTTATTACACATTTATTTATTTATTTATGACGCAGAAAAGATCAGTCCGATTAAGAGATTATATCTATTAAAAGCGAGTTATATAATTTTTTACGTATTTCCACAGTTGTGTCAATCAAAAACGGAACCATACAGATCCCTGTACACTTGATCTACAATAAAGATAAGTATGATTTTAATCTGTGCCCACTTGAACTATAAAAAACTGCGCAGACGGGGGTTTTTTGCAGAAATTAACTCAGTATTCTTTTTTAAAACTTCTTGTTATTTAAAAAAAAAATCATGTTAATTGCAACACAACATAACGGAATCTGTCTAAATATATAAAAGAAGAAACTGACTGATTGACTGACTGACAATTCAACGCACAACCCAAAGTCTAGAGACTCCAAAATCAGCACATAGGTTTCTTATGAGGTCTAGGGGTGCCCTAAGAAAGGGACCACTCAGGGACTTCTGTCTTAGGCCCGTATTATAGAATGACAAGTAAGTGTTGATCTCTACTTGAGTACAGTTAGAAAGGGATGTCGCTATGTGCTATATATAAAATCATGTTAATTACAACACAACATAACGGAATCTGTCTAAATATATAAAGGAAGAAACTGACTGATTGACTGACTGACAATTCAACGCACAACCCAAAGTCTAGAGACTCCAAAATCAGCACATAGGTTTCTTATGAGGTCTAGGGGTGCCCTAAGAAAGGGACCACTCAGGGACTTCTGTCTTAGGCCCGTATTATAGAATGACAAGTAAGTGTTGATCTCTACTTGAGTACAGTTAGAAAGGGATGTCGCTATGTGCTATATATAGCGACATCCCTTTCTAACTATGCTCAAGACTAGATTAATTACTGAGAATCTTTCTATAATACGGGCCTTAGTCTTTACTCTGCATAAGCCATTAGACAATAACAGCTCCTAAGCATCCTTTATAGGAATCTATGAGATTCCGTTTCTTATAATACTTCAATAATCTTTATTTCATTCATGTAACAACCTTATGTCGGTCAGTAATATCTTTATAATGTTTTAGTATTGATGCCAGCGCAAATATTTGATTCCTAATCTTTGATTTCGCAGAAACAAACGCTGCCCGAAAGCGATATGCACTCTACACATCAGACACCCTAGGTAATACCTATCATAAAAAAGCCGACACCTCCTTATAGTACAAAAGATGCGGAGGCCGACGACCTTCAACCCTTCCAGATGACCAGGTCCTGCATGTAAAAAGGAAACCCTACCCGCAATTTAGTAGAAGCGCTGATCGCTCGCTTAAAAGAATTTTCTTTTTCAATATTTGAGGTACTTTGTATTAGGTTTACAATTACAAGAAATACTGTACCCTTAGCACGTACCAATATCGAATTCAAATAATTTGTGAATGAGAAATGTCATTGTCAAATTTTGTATGAAAAGTAGAACAGCAACGCCATAGCAGACGTAATGAGTACTAAAAATCAGTACACATTTGATATTGACATTTCGCACTAGCAAACTATTTGAATTTGATATTGGTTCGTGCTAAGGATACTGTACCCGTAGCACGAACCATTATCGAATTCGTATCGAATGCGAGTACGAAATCTCATTGTCAAATATGTACTGATTTTTAGTTCTAGTTACGTACTTTGTGGCGCTGCTGTTCAAGTTTTCATACAAAATTTAACATTGACTTTTCGGACTCGCAAACGATTCGAATTCGATATTGGTTCGTGCTATGGGTACTGATCGCGCATATGACTTTTCTTTTTTTACATTAAAGAAACTTTGAATTAGCGGTAGGACATATCAGTTTTTTGGATATAAATACATATAGCATAACAATTACCAGTTTTATTGAGACGTTACGGACTAGCTTAACAATGGCGTTTTGTCGTATTACCGTATTGTTTAATAAAAGCCACAGGAGCACCTTTTCATCACCATCCGATCGGAATAATCTAACGAAATCGGATAATGTGTGGGGCAGTAATTAAGTCAGGGCGATCGTCCCACAACATTATCCAATAACAATAATTAGGATCGGTTTGTGTGGAATTGGATTGAGTTGGACCGCAAGGTCTGCTAAACCGCTTTTGGTAATAGTGAATAAAGAACAGCTATTGGACTATTCGAAGTAGTGATTGTATTATGCTAACAATTTGAAAAAAATAAAAGTAATTATATTTACATTATATATATTTTTTACATTTAACTGCTAGATGATAAAATCCAAAAATAGTGCTACCTTACAGCCTAAGAAATACTAGACGAAATTCGACTCGGTCATTAAGGGCATGGTAGCATAATTGGTCAGTGCATCCGTCAGGATAGCGGAGAATGCGGGTTCGAATCTCTAGTAAAGTACTAATGGGATAAATGGTACTGCTAAATAGTACAGATGATTCGGCGGGAAGTTCTCTTCAGATTTGTAAACAAGTTTGATCTTATGGTTTTGTATCCAAGGGGTTCTTTTTTGGGATTGTAGAAGGCAGGTTTTCGGAACGACAACCAAAAATTTGCTATCTCAAACTTCTCCGCGACTTACCATTAGTTTTAGCAACTTCTAGAGTTCCTTTCGTTCATTTTGGTTGATTGTACATTGGTAAAAGAAGAATAAATTTGCGCGCGGAACAGTTTAAAAATAACCACTAAGAAAAACAATCAATTTTTAAATCAATTATTATTAATCCGCCATATTCATCGTGACTTCACTGAATATAAATCATACCATCCAAGTTCAATGCATCCTAAACTAGAAGGGTTGTTTATGCATACTCCTTTACGTGAATGAGGTAATGTCACAGATAGTTTATAGACCATCAGAGCTGATATCGTAACGTAAGAGTTTTCCTTAAACGTCCTCGAAAGGAACAAATGAGATCGATTGAACTGTTTCACCTCGATCACTCCTACTAGTTCACTCTTTTTCAATGGAAGTAGTATTAATTTATCGTTGTAAGTTGAAATAACTGTAATGGGTCCGCTCTGCAGTGCTATTCTGATAGAACAAACTCGCTTCGCCGGTGTGATTAGAAATTTATTTGAAATTTGTGTTCTTATTTCAAATCACACCGCGGATTACGCAGTGAAAATTGAGTTAGTACTTATATAGTATCACTCGTGATTGCTGTGTTTTTTTTAATATAGTCATTGTCTGCGTTTGTACAAATCCATGTGTGTGTCGTCAACAACTTTTTTTTATTCCTTTCTTTTTTATTTAGAAATGCATACGATATTGGAATTCGGGAAACGCAACTTCTATGCATTCACCATACACAGCTGTGTGTACGAATACCTATCGCCAGACTTCAATATGGTTGCGACGAAATGTTAGCAGAACCGTTTGCTTAATACGAAGATCCGGTTCCAGATGTTCCTATCTATATATGTATGTATCCGAAAAATCTAATTTTGCCGGGACGCAAAGTGGGTGCGAAAAGTTTCCCTTGATAATGCCATGCTTCTGAATGGGAAAGGGTAGAGAATATTGTTATTCAGGCTTCTGTGAAATCGAGAAGGTCACATATTAAAATTTTTAATCGTCATTAAGTGAGATGAAATCGTTTCGTATGTGTAGATACTTCATATACACTTATCCGACGAGCTATATCATTAACCAAGCCATATTATATAGTGAATGCATGCTGACCTCTTAGTTCTTAAGTTTAAGGGCATAGCAGATTTCCACCTCGAATTAGAGAGCATGAATGGGAAATTAACTTCCATCTTACACAATACTACTCTTCAAATTTAAGAGCTATGCTCTTGTCGGTACAGTCTATGGATCCCCGCCATCTCCCTCTGTCCTCCGCGAACTCTTTGAGCCCCCTGTATGACTCGACGCCAAACTTTTCCTTGATTTGCTTAGTGTAGGCTATTAGGGGGTAGGGGTCTTCCCCTTCCTCTCTTTCCTTCCACTTTTCCCTCAATGATTTTCTTTATGAATTCGTCGTGTCGCACAAGGTGACCTAACATTCTTCCCCTCCTGTTCCAGTGTGTCGAGCAGAGCTCTTCGTTCATTCACAATCATCATCATTATGCCTATTAATATCCTCACTGCTGGGGCACAGGCCTTCCCTATGGATGGAATAGGCAGATTGGGCCACCACGCGAACCCAATGCGGATTGGTTAGTGCTAACGACTGCAGATGCAGCCGGGGCCAACGGCTTAACGTGCCTTCCGAAGCACGAAGGAGCTCGAGATAGTAAACTTTTGGTCACCCATCCAATGACCGACCACTGCGAAAGTTGCTCAACTTCAACGATCGCAGCCGAACGCGGTAACCACCTGCGCCATCGAGCTTCTCATCCGCAATGCGACACAATAATACGGTTAGTTGAAAATACCACCTCTATTTAATGGTACTTGCTTTTATTTTATCGTAACCACAATCTTATTAACGCCATATTTGGCATTAGACGAGTCTAACATTGACAACAAAATCCTATAAAAGTGTGCTATCAATTAGTCTCCGTTGTCCATCTGTCTGTCTAGCAGCGGATGAACCGTAATAGATCTCTTTTAGAGATAAGCCCACCTTTGCTTGCCATGTATCGGACCTTCTGTTTTTTTACTATTTGATGCATTAAAGAGTATATAAAAACATTCGAAATATTGTAGAATGTTCTAACCATCCCATTTTGCTGCGTTTTTGCTCGACCTTAAAAATCGCTGTATTTAATCAAGGAAAGGAACTCTTCATTCAAAAGTTCGAATATACCAATTTGTTCAAGGTAGCCTATCACACGACCTAACCCGTTTCAACCGTAAGTACTGACTAAACACAGAGATAGTTGATATTACTTTGGCTTCTGACTTTAACTTAAAAAAGATAAGTGCCACACAAGCCATTGTCACATTTTAAGCTTGATGCCTATTCCCAAAACCCGCACCTACCTATACCTTAATTACACAATCTATATAAAATAACTTCTACCTTACATACTATTTCTCCCTACCTCGTGGAGCCTAGCCAGATAAATTTCATTACCATCGATGCTAGATATATTTAATTACATTTTTATTTTATGCCTCATATAAAATGATAACATTCACAAATTGGTATATCGATAATTAATCGAAAATAAACTTAGTATATCGGTAATTAATCGAAAATAAACTTGGCCCAAGCATCCACCTACATACCTATTTTGCAGTAATACAGATGTATTTTTGTAAATATGTATATTTTTTATCCTCATTTTGTTTCAGACTCCATTTTTATCAAGTTTCAAAAATTCGTCATAGAGATTTCTGAATATCATAAAAAAGCAAATAAACAACAGTATAAGAATTTGCAAACGAAATGTCAAGCTTTTTTTAAGAAGAATGTTAAACATGTCACACTCGCAATACAAAATGTAATGAATTATTGAATACTTCACCCGTGACTTTTATCTATGCGTGGACTTCGTAATTGTAAACCCTCGGGGATCGGGTTTTTTCTGTTTATAAATAATGGATGAATGAAAATCCTTACCTTCACAAAAAGCAGAATTAGAAATAAGCTGATGTTATAGCAGAAACAGAGACATTTTTTTAGGTAGAAGAAAGAAACAAGAAAGAAAAAGTCTTTATTAGCGCTTAAAACAGGTGTAGAAACATCGGAGCGATCGAACGAGTTCGCATCTTTGACAGGACGCAGGGAACGAATGCTCTCCTGCTCGGTCATCAATGGAAATAACGCAACATTGTTTTGAGCATTTCATTTACCAAGTGAATAAATGTTTGCTCGCTCGAAAATGTTAGCAGCATAAGGTCTTATCATAATTATTCGCAAATTCCTAAAACACGCGAATATTGATCATTTGGACCCGCAATCAAATATAAATATTATTTATTTATACTTTATTGTACACCAACAAACAATAAAATCACATAAACAAAAATATACTAAAATTGGTACAATGGGCGGCCTTATCGCTGTGTGCGATCTCTTCCAGGCAACCTTAGGATGGACAGAATCAGCATGGAACAAGTAACTTAGAGGGAAGTTGGCACAACATGAGATACATATATACAACAAACACAGAATAAACATACACACATATAACATAATATATAAACCTACATACAATTTACATACATATACTACATAAACAATAGTACACATACTACATACGCAATGTTATAAATACAATTTGGAAAACATGAATGGTAAACAATAGCAAATTAATAATAATAGAAGAATCTATACTACAACAGACAGTGACAGATAGTGATCTTTTACTAGACTCTTGAAAATGTTCAGAGATTTAGCACGTCTTATCTCGACCGGCAATGCATTCCACAAACTAACAGCATGCACTGTAAACGACTTGTTATAGAATTTTGTATAATGCATTGGAGTCTCCAACCTCAAATTACTAGATGATCGCAAATCTCGTGAATGAGCGTCCTGAAGGAATGTAAAACGTTGTTTGAGATAGGACGGGGTATTGGGATTAGAGAGAATATTATATAGGAGGGAGACAATATGTGCATTCCGGCGAAGGCGAATAGGTAACCACTTGAGCTTAGTGCGAAAATCAGATACATGGTCATATTTGCGAAGACCAAATATAAACCTTATACAGAAGTTTTGAAGCCGCTCAAGCTTATTTAGTTGGTCTTCATTGACATCGAGGTAGCAGACATCAGCATAGTCTAAAATAGGGAGAAGAAGGGATTCAGCAAGCGCAATTTTGGTGGCAGTCGGAAGAAAATTACGAAGACGTCTAAGTGATCCTGCAGATGCAAACAACCTACGGCTAACCTCTTGAAGCTGTGGACACCAACATAAAGTACTATCAATATGTAAGCCTAGATCCTTAACACACTTGCTAATAGTGACATTGACGCCATCAAAGTTTATTTTTGGTAATCGAGACCAGTCAATTCTTGAAATCATTTTAGGGCTGCCAATAACAATAACTTGAGTTTTCGATGGATTTAGTTTTAGGCCGAACATCTTACTCCATTCACAAATATGTGAGAGATCCAAATTAATGATATTCACTGCCTCAGACAACTCGTTTAATGGAGCCTGGCAATAAATTTGTAAGTCATCTGCAAAAAGGTGGTAGGATGAAGTTAGGATATTAGAAATAGAATTTATAAACAAAGTGAAAAGTAAAGGAGATAAGACGCCACCCTGTGGAACACCAGCAGCTGTTCTGCACCAAGAAGAAACGGAATCTTCAATGCAAATCCGCTGGCGGCGCCCATACAGGTAACTATGAAACAAATCAATCACCGTTGGAGATATGTTAAGAGATTTTAAAATAGCGAGCAATACATCAAAGTCAACAGTATTAAAAGCGTTGCTAAAGTCGAGCAAGGCTAGCACAGTCAGCTTTCCGCTATCCATGCCTAGTCTCACGTCGTCAGTGATTTTGATGAGTGCGGTAGTCGTGCTATGACCAGGGCGGAAACCGGATTGAAGAGGATTTAGGAGATGATTTTTGCAAAGGAAGGAACTTAATTTATTGTGGACAAGGCGCTCAAGGACTTTGGAAAAAAACGGCAATATGGATATGGGTCGGTATTCGGAAAAGGAGGTAGGATTCGGCTTTTTTGGTATGGGAATTATATGAGCGTCTTTCCATGCCTTAGGAAAAATACCATCTGAGACTGAACAGTTTAGGAGGTGGGAGATAATGGGAAGAATTTCATCAAGGACTGGAATAACCATTTTTCGACTTATAGCATCGCACCCTACAGCATTAGATGTAATTGACAATATACTCTTCTTAACATCACAATCGGTAAATCGATCAATGATAAAGGGTGAATGGTTGGGTGTAGGAAGAGAATTTAAATAGTTGAGCGTAGTAGCTTTAATTGTCTGATCAAAATTGGACGAAGATGAGAAGTGTGCATTTAAAGCGTTAATGTCTAAATTAGTAGAAGTAGGAGATTGGCGTGACTTACCAATACCCATGGACCTAAGAAACTTCCATACCCTTGATGGGTCCCCGTTTTCTACAGAATTGTGAACATAGTGGCGTTGAGCATTTCTACACACCTTGTTGCAGTGATTCCGGATCGTGACGTATCTCTCCCTGTTCAAAATGGTGGATCGACGCTTGTATTTTGACTTCGCAAGGTCTTTCTGGCCTATAAGATTTTTAATTTCATCGGTTAGCCAAGGCGATGGAAGATGCTTCAATTTAACAGAACGGATTGGAGCATGTATATCATATAACTTTATGATTTCAATCATGAAAATGTCAAGCTTTTCGTCAATCGATTCGGTGGCTAACAGCGGAGCCCAGTCAATGTTACAAGCGTCACTACGAAGCCTTTCAACATTCATACCACCAAAGTTACGCTGCTGGATGATTTTGGGCTTTTCCTTGGGTGGGCGGATTTTAAAAGACAGGAATATGGCATCATGATAGGAGAAGCCATCGGCAGGGCATTGACCATGTCTGGCGATAAGGTCCAAAGAAGAGACAAACATGAGATCAAGGAGGGAAGGGGAACAGTTTGGGAAATGGTGCGTGGCATTGAGTGAAGGTAGGAATAGGTTTGTAGAATTCATGACAGAAAGGAGAGAAGAGGATCGAGAGTCATTTTTAAGGAGGCAGGTGTTAAAATCACCCATGATGATTGTGTGACTGTAAGAAGGAGTTAGGCTTTCAAGGATGGATTCTAAAGATGGAAAGTAGTCGATACGACTAGATGGTGAATAATAAACACCTAGGAGTGTTTTAGAGTGGTGTAAATCGATTTCCAGAAACAGATGTTCACCAGCGTTCGACGGTGGTGGTTGCGACGATATACTGACTATTTTAAAAGGGATCTGGTTTCGAAGGTAAATTGCCACACCCCCACCAGCACCAGCAGAGCGATCGTTTCTGATTAGTTGGAATCCTGGAAGAGAATAGGAAGTGGAAGGCAAGGATGGCTTGAGCCAGGATTCGGAAATTAGGATAGCATGGATATTCTTACAGTCAAAGTTTGCTAGCAGGTCGGTGAAATGAGCCGGAATGCTTTGGGCGTTTATATGTACTACATTGAAGTTTTTAGGAACATCCGAGAAGTTTGCGTCTAGAGTTTCGCCGAGTGTTGGGATACTACAGAAACTGTCACTACTTAAAGATACAAAGCTATCAGAACTATCATTTAAAGCATCCATATCGCTAATCATTGTTTATTGACAATATATATATAATATAATTAAGAAGTATAAAATAATAATAATGAATAAATATAACAATAATAATAAATAGCCAATATTAAATAAACGACTACAAAAATAATAGTAAAAAAAATAATAATAATAGTAAGTAATATAAGTATCGTAATAAATATATTAAGATAAACACTAGTTTATACCCACTAGGGTATAAGCTACATTCTGTTCATCCGCTAATTGTTACATAATTAAAATGCAAATACACATTACACTATACAAGAAAAACTAACAACAAAAAGGTACACATATATGTCACCCGATAAAAGTCTCAGTTTAGAATTTAGATATTAAGCCATATAAGAAAAAAAAAAAAAAAAAAAAAAAATTAATAAGAAGATAGAAAAATGAACACGTGGCTGTATGGGCTAGATCCCTTTGTCATCTCATAATAGGGATAATTAAAAAAAAAAGAAATAAAAAAAAAAAAAATGACAACTGGTGAAATTTGACATTATTTTGACTTTGACTGACACTGACACCGAAACAACCGAAAAAGAAAACTAAAAGAGGGTGACTGAATTGAATTTCTAGTTTGTAGAAAAGTATATAAAGAAGGAAAATAATAATAATAGTAACAAATCGTTAATATGGATTTCAATGTTGCAAAAACAAAAATGAATAGCACAAGACAATGTCACTCTCACTTCTTTGCGGCCGCTGTACGCTTCGTCTTCGTTGGCTGCGGTTTTGTCGCAAGTACAGGTTCTGTGGACTGCTGTTCAATACAGTTGAGATCACTAATGGTGACTACTCGATGACGAGAACCGCTTGAATCCAGAATGTATACAAAGCCCTCCTTGGTCCAGCATTTGTTTACGCCAAATCTTTCACGGGCTCTCATAAATGTCTCATGACGACTTTGAGTCAGAAACTCGGACAGGGTCACACCCGATCCCTTAAGTTTTGCCTTGGCGTACCACACTTTATCACGGACAGCCATATCCACAAACTTCACCAGTATGGGCCGGGGCTTACCTTGATCAGAGGCGCGACCCATTCTATGACATCTTCTAATGTTGTTTCCATGAAAGTTGTCAATTTTCAATTTGAGTGTAACAATGTCCACAACCAAATCAGATGCGACCTCTGACTTACTTTCTGGCACACCATGGAGAAGAAGAAACTTACGTCGCCCCTGCATCTCCAGCCTGTCAACGTTTCTTGCCAGTAGCTGTAGCTGACACTGTAGAGCGTTCAATGCCTCCAGGATAAACGATTTGAAAGTGGAGAACTCGGCAGTCAAGCTTGATGCAGACACACCAGAGGAACTTGATGTTGTTGAGGCCTTCAGTTCGGTTTCAAATTTTGCCATTCTTGTTGTAAATAGTGCCGACATATTTGAAAGTGATTGTTGCATGTGCTCCATGATTGATAGTTATGAGTGTATTTGATAATTAGGAATTATTTGAAGGAGATAACACTTAGCGGGTGAGTCGGCTATGTAAACATTAATAATCAATAGTAAAATACTTAAAAGAACTTGTTAATTACTAATAAATTAATTTTAATTTCAAGAGCAAAAATTTATTATACTGGAATCCTCAACTACCCTCCGCCAAAAAAAAGCTATATTATTGCTTGTGTTTAAGTTCCCATAACGTGATTTCAATCAAGGAGCTCAATGGTGGCAGGTGGTCAGCGCGTTTGGTCTGCGATCGTAAAAGTAAGCAAGTTTCACGCAGGTCGGCCATTGGATGGGTAACTAAAAATTTACTATCCCGAGCTTCCCCGCGTTTTGGAAGGCAGGTTTAACCTTTGGTCTCAGCTACATCTGCAGTTGTTAGCGCCCACCAATACGCACTGGGCCAGCGTCACGGGCCAATCCCCATAATCCATGTATAGGGAAGGCCTGTGCCCCAGCAGTGGGGACATTAATAGGCTCATGATGATGATGACGATAACATTTCATTTGTATGAACAAAAATCGCATTAAAATAGGATGATGACTAATGCCTTCAACATTATCAATTCCAAATAAGACTTCCTATTTATCTTACTTACTTATAATTGTAACAACAATAATAATACGATTCAATAAAATCAATTCAAATTTGAAATCTATCTACAAATTTCAATTGAGTTTCAATTCATAAATACTAATCCTTTAGGTTTTCACACTTTCAACGCATAAATGTCTATGGGAAGCTTGACGACCTCCGTGGTCGAGTGGTTTGTACGCCGGGTTTCAAGGTGTCGCCTATGAATTCGAATCCCGAAGATTTTTGTGTGATGAAAACGAGCATTTGTATTCCACTCATGAATGGCTAATATGTATTTCTATATAAATATACTTATATATGCACAGTATATGTATTCTATCCGTTACCCTAGCATCCCATAACACAAGCCTTACTTACAGTGCTTGCTTTGGAGCTAGGCTAATAAATGTTGGAAATATTTATTAATTACTTAATTATTTAGCTTAACAGTAAAACAATAAATATATGATTAGATTTCGGTGAAAATTCATAATTTTAAAAGCAATAACAAGAAATGTCGTGACTTAATTATATTTCCGTTACTCGGAAGCGATTTTTTATGAAAATTCAATTTAACACAAATTCACGATACATTACGGGTCATGATTTCAAGGGACAAAGACATATATCACCGATACTCTTTGAAATATCATCCAACTATCTGATATTCTGATTGCATGTTAAACATTCTTGGGTCTGGAATTTCTCGGCTACCGTACCATACGGCCCCTAAATATTTGCGTCTCATTATTCACAAACTTCTCCTGTCCGAATATCATTCGCCATTCGTCGGAAGCATCTATTTTTTTTTATTGAAATATTATTATATGCATGTATATAGTAAGTATATTAAGCTAAGCTTGTTTATAACAAATATATATTGGGCGTGTTTTACTTTGACTATGCTCCCAGGCCGTTAATATACCTAATTTTTCACACTGCTCTTTTAGTTTCGCGTGGGTGCATACAGTTGCAATCAACGAAGTAAATCTGAATCTAATCTAAAGTCTGTACCTTTTCTTGAGTATCATTCAGGTACTAAGATAACAAATACTCAAAATGTAAATGAATCGACAACAATATCGATCCCAAATAAAACAGTAACAATAACTTTTAATAATTGCGCTAGCGTATACAATATAAATTTACATTTGTAATTATCTTTACTTCATTTCACATGTCTTCTTTGAAATAAATATATTCATTATTACATAACACCGTCTCTTATTTATTTTCTCATATAAAGGGGATGAAAAGTAGAGTATATGACTCGAGAGCAAATTATTTGTCCCTCGGGTCAGGATTCTAAGTTAGAATCCTTCGCTTCGCCTGTGCTTCAAAGTAGCGCCCTCGCCATAAAAATACTATTTTGCTCCCTTGTCATACAATCTACTATTACACTACACAAAGGCAATCGTAAATTTTGTCAGATGAGCTTCTGAAACGGTAGTTTGTCACAAACCGCAATGTGTAGTAACAATCAACACATCACAGTAAACACAAACAAGCACAGATATAAGACGAATCGTTGAACCATAAAGGGGCAAATAGTTACAGGTAAAGGCCAGCGCCCATTTACAACGACGCAATAGGAAATTTAAATTCAAGGAATAAAAGTTGTGGCGGTTTTATGGTATAACATTTTTTAATTGACTTCGTCAAGTTAAAAATTTTTGAAGACATGCTAAAAATTAAAACAGTCACAATATTTCATTATTGCTTTTCAGATTCTTAATATAAAAAATAATATAAAAAAATATATAAAAACAACTACAATTATACCATACTTCTCATAATTATGGTTAGTTGCTATAAATATGGTTAAAAATGCAACATTCCAAGACCGGAAGATTCAAATCTATAAGGAAAGTCTACAACACATCAAATAAAGAAAGATAGAACTAAAAAAACGATGTGGTTTAGTGGAACCACGATGGAAGTATAACTTTTAATAGTAGTTTATGCGCCTGTCATCTAAAAAGGGTTATTAAAACACGAGATTCTGCTTATCGAAGCGAAGCCGATTGCAATAATAGGTTGATCAGAGTGTTTTAATATCTCAATTATATGCAGTTACATGCACTTATTTATCTTCACTCATAGAAATAATTGAAATTAAACAAAGTAGCTAGGTAACGAAGTATCTTGCAAAACTTTCTGATATCCCGAAAACAAAACACAATCGAGTGTTTTGTTTTTGGGATATCAGAAAAAAATAATGATGATAGCAAGTTTTATGGGAACCGCGGGAGATTAAGTTGAAACTACGCATGCGTACGACTGCTTTATTTATTTATTAATATTATGATCAGATAGATTACAGATACATTAGAAATTCGTAAGTATGGTGTAACATAAAATCTTTCGAGTTATAGCTTTATTTAATAAATGAAAAAATAAAAGTGTACTAATGATTAAAAAGTTATTTTACGATACAGATAGCAGTACTATAATGAGTTTTATTTTTGATTTTATGTTTGTGCGTTTATAAAGTACCGTAGTATAAGTAGTACAGACGTACCTGTCTATATAAAACCATATTTAAATTCGTAATTCGAATATTTTGACATGAGTGTAAATAAAGTATTTACATCGTCGGCATTTAACTAAAAATTATAGACATAAAAGAGATTATGCAGGTCAGGCACCTAAAGTCCCACATAACCCCGTTGCCACTCCCAGGTGGCGGGGTATGCGTCAAGCATTTTCCTGACGAAAAAAAAGGCCAAAAAGTGGTAAAATAAAAGTCATGCGCGTGGTAGACGAGCTTTCTACAACTGAACCACCGATGATTATTGATAAGGTCTGATGTTCTAATAAGAATTAAAAATGTAATGAGGCGCTCTAAAAATGTACGAAAAATGTGTGAATATGTATGTAATAAAATAATCACTTTAAAAAGCTCAATATTAATCTTTCGGATACCTTCAACAACACATTGACATTATAAAAAAATAACTCCAAAATAAGGTAATACCATAGAGTTAAATTATAATTATTAATGCAGCCTTGTCATTAAAAATTGAATAATTATTGTCACACTACCAAACATTCATATTGGTTGTATAAAATTGCCTGCCCTACCGTTCCAATGGGCTTGGACCCTTAGGATATCGTAGCCGAACACTCGCAAAGGAAATAATTTTCCTTCACTCGTTTGATTTCCCGAATGTTTTCGTCATTCCACGGAATTATATTAGAGCAAATGTTATTAGGCTGTATGAATGCGGATCTCGAGAACCTTGACTTTTTTCTTGTTATTTATGAATCGCACTAATGTATTAGATGGGATAACTAGTAATATACGAGTATAATAGTAATCTTTTGTAGAAGAATGGTCTAAAGACAGCCTTTTCATTACTAAATTATTATATCAATATTTTTGTTTATTTCAATAAAATATTATATTAATACGGACATGACGAACATCTTGAACAATGAATTAAGACAGATAAGGCATTGTGTATATAGGAAATTAACCTTGTAAAAACGTTAAACGCAAAACAAAAATTAAATGTCGATATGATCAGGGTAATCATAAGGAATAATCTGCGGGTACGGGTAATAAGAAAGAATGTACGGGTAAACACAGTTGTTTTTCTTTATGCTGAATTTCAAATCATTGAGTTGTTTTTCTCAGATGGTAGCACCTAATAATTTAATATCTTGCCATACCGAAAATGATACCATAATGGTATCACAGCCATAACAGCAATCAAATACTACCATTAGCAGTACCCAAATCTAGTCTGCAATTAACGTCTTACCTATTGAATACGTTATGGCAATTATTCAAATCAAAATACACTTTGTCTTTTACAATCGCATCTAACTTAAAGGTATTAAGATTGATTTTACTTCGTCGCGTCGTCTTCGTAACCATCCAACATGCACTTACATTATCCCTCTTAAGATTTGCGGTCAATTAAATACAGCCTACTGAAATCCGAGCCTGTCTCGAAACATTATATTTATTCACCTGGCGAGCACTCCATCAGCCCCTAATGGGTCCACTTAGTCGGTGGGCTTAGCCCATATTTTATGGTGTTGTTACCCCGGAGCAATAACAAAACGTTTCCATGATTATTTTATGAAAATCGCATCGTTGAATTAAAGACAACCGTTAGGGGTGAAGGCGCTTTACGGTTTTTCTCTTACCATTAGATTCGACTAAAAACAAATGGATGTCTAACGAACGCGGTTCCGAAAATATTTGGATACTTTTTTTTTTTGAGTGAATGCGCTTTGACTTCTTTTTGCTAACATTTGATTCATCTTAAAAATAATAATTTTCTTAATAATAAATCTTAATAATAAAAGCCTTAGGGCTTTTAAAAATATTTGGATACCTACTTCGAGAAAAAAATAATGGAGGTATTTTTATTGTATTTTTTTATTAAGCTTTCTATTTGACGTTCTTAAACGTAATATTCTACTTAAATATTATCAAGAAATAATTAAGTAGCAAAAATACAATTCATTCCAGGTTCTCGGTATTGGTGCTGGAGGAGATTTTCTATTAATTTCTTTCTTAAGACGTAAGGTTTAAGCAACATGGAATATGCATTTTTTATATAAACTCTATTTCTTTTGAATTGTCCCTCCATCAATATTTTTTAATAAAATTTCTGTTTGAGCACGAAATTAATAGGGATGATCACTAATTTTTCGTTTATCAGGTAGATTATCAAAAAGTATTGTACATGTATTTTTTCTTTTTTCACATAATATAAACACACCAGAGATATATTGATTTGAAAAGTCGCATGACGTCACGTTTTGGTACAATTTTCACTTAAAAGTGACGTCACGAGCCCCTACTCCCAAACTTTGACGCGCTATAACTTTGTCATTTTTTGGTTGATTGTCCAAAGAAAAAATACGTGTCCATTATTTTTGATCATCTAACTGACGGACTAAATGGAATTTCGTTTACTGTACCCCATCATCACCCCTATTATTGAAAAGTGCAAAAAGATGTGGAAAATTCTAATATCTGCAAAGTGGCAGACCGGTTGTGTACCGGTACATATAAAACTTTAACAACAAATCAACAAAGAAGCACCATGCTCACAGGATTATGTCAAATTCAACGAATCCTAGTGGGAATTCTAAGTGCGCGTTTTTTTGAGTGTGTTTGCTGCTGGTCGCAGATGACCTTTACAGCGTCACTGGGTTTGGGGATGGCGAGATCCTTAGGGGACCTCAAGCCGAGAATTGGCGAGTGCCTCTAGAGGTACTCCAGGTGGATGGCATCTCCCCACGGGGGGAGTCTCCTCTCCGTCTGGAACCTCTAGACCACTCGAACCTGAAGGGATCGGCTGAACTAGGGGGCGTCTCTGAGACAGACCTCGGCTCTAGTTAGCCGCTGTCGTGGGGGACGTAGTACTCGCGCACCTAACCTCTAAATAGGAGCTGGTGAACAAAACGGTAAAATAACCTAAAAATAAATTTTACAGGAGCAGTAAAAAACTGATTGATATACCTACAGTGAGCTTTTAGTATTTTTCTTAATTTACTAATTTTACGCTGTTTTAGGCGGTTTTAATTGAAAATTAGATGAGATGCAAATTCAGCGGGTCCTAAACCTCCGGATTGTAAAAAAAAAAGGATTTTGCCAGATGCGTAATTATACCGTTTTGTTCGCCAGCTCCTCTAATGTAACCGATAGTAACTGTCGACTTGTTTGTTTCTTTGATAATATACACTATGATGTCACACCAAGTCTCCAAAATAGCGAGAGTTTAAAATGCTCGTACAAGGTGGTTAATTTCATAACGTTTTCATACCTAAATAATATACTATTTTTTCGACGTTGAATATTGTATACTGTATGAAGGGGTGTAAATTTCTAAATATAAATAAATATATTAAAAAAAACATAGAAATTCTTTATTGTGTATTTGCCTAGTATAAAGAAAATGGGCTGCCCACCACTCTCGTAGAATGTAAAAACATTGGTAATGCACATTAGCAAATTTCACGACGCGAGCCACGCCCGCTGTGAGCGCAATTGTTTGCGGCAGACGCGGTACCAGCGGCGTTCTCTGTAATTAGTTTTCAGACGGCGTGCGTACATTTATTCTCAAAACTAGAACTAAACGAACAAAACACAGAAGGCATAGAAAGAGTTTAAATTCAACATATAGTAATCAAATTTTTAAGACATTAATAGACCAAAAAAGGGAACAAATATACGCTGCTATGATATGAACCATACTATGAAAGGCATGCGTACCGCTATACAAACGTCAATTTGGTTGCCTTTTTGTATGTCTTGCGGATACTTTGTTTACCTTTACCCTAAAGAATCAAAAAGCTGTGTAATGTCAAATGCAACCTGCCAAAACGCCACTATAGTTGGGTAATACTTTGTTTGGGAATCTTTCGTTGATCTATTTTCTATGGGTGTCTACGCTTAAAGGTCATAGCATAAATAAATAAATAAATATTTCCAACACTCACACCAATTAGCCTAGCCGTAAAGTAAGCACTGTAAGGCTTGTATTATGGGATACTAGGGTAACGGATAGAATACATATACCGTACATGTATAAGCATATTTAAATAGAAATACATATTAAACATCCATGAATCGAGTACTGAGACTAGAGTGCTCGTATTCATCACACAAACATCTGCCCCCACCGGGATTCGAACCCGGGACCTCTCGAGTCGGCGATACCATGTAACCTGGCGTACAAACCACTCGCCCACGAAGGCTGTTAAGGCGCTTTGCAGACGGCGGGGCGGAGCGGGCCGGTGAATTTCGCCGCGAACGATAGCACAAAGTGAATTCTATACTATAAACGCACACAGAGGGCAAAAAGACTGCGCCGCAGCTGCCCGGCGGGCACTGGCGGCGCGGCATGTCCGCGGCTGCCCGCCGTGGATTATACAAACCAGTTTATATGCAGTAACGCCGACGGCGGCGCGGGGCGGCTAGCTCAGTCCGCGCCACGCGCTTTTTAGTGATAGAATATACACGACTATACAGAACGAACGTCCTGAACTGACTGCCTCTGCCCGTCGTGTGCTTTGTGTACGCGGCGAGGGCAGCCGCAGACATCGACGGGCAGACGCGGTTTTTATTGCTTCGCGGACAAAAAGCCCGTCCCGCCCCGTCGTCTGCAAAGCGCCTAAAGGTCGTCGGAGGTTTTGCAGCGGGCAGCGGACGCGACCACTGGATATGTCCGCCAAGTTGAGGTAGATCTCGCAAGCGCGTTAATGGTTTGAAATAAACTTTCCACGGCGGTGGCGGGAAAAACCTCTCCGTGTGTTCTTCGCCTTACGCGATGTTTTTCCAGAGTCCTCTAATACAAAATGAAATATAAATTTGATAAGATTGTATACTTGAGTGATGTAAATAATGACCTTCGATGTAAACAAAACACTGCGTCACTACCACTAGGTACTCGAAGTTTATTCGCGCGACGAAGCTTCCGTTTGCTTCGGTACTAAATGCGCTAAAATTAAGGATTGAAATTTGATTTTTTTTTGTAATGAATTATCGGGCTGCGTTTCTATAGACTAGATGATAGTTTGACTGGCGATAATTTGACACTCATTTTGAAATGATACAGATTTATATGAACGTACTTCAAATTAAAGTTCAAGGCTTTGTCACACAAATTCTGATTGCTTATTAGGTAACGGAACATAATTCTCAAAAATTTAATTAACCTACTTCCCGATAAAAAGAAACACCAATTGGAACCCTCAAAATCATTAATCTATTAAGCTTTGACTCTCTTGTGTGGTTAATTAATTAATTACTTTAATTGAGATTATTATACATATTTACTGGCGGTAAAATCATTTTTAATATAATATATAAAATTTTCACTTTTGATTGTGATAGTTAATTTAACGTAATTCGATTAAGTTATAAATGCTGATCGATGTTACGCCAACCTTGTTTAATTATTTTCTTTGAAATATAAAATAAATCGGAAATTAACATAAACGCCCGTGCTCAAAGTTACTAAATAAATTTCAATTTTTTTTAGCAAAGTGATACCATTTACTGAATTCAAACTTAAAGTATAACTGACATCTCAGAGACCGTACATTATCTCCACTAGTAAACGGCTACCATAACCTGGAAATACCGCCTGCTATTCGTTGAAAAATCAATAGGTACTTTACTTACTTCAATTATAAAATATCACACTGTCTGTCTGTTTAATTATCATGCTGTTCAGTGGACTGAACAGTTATAATATATTTTTCTTTGCTGCTATTGTTATAACTACACCCTTAGCACGAACCATTATTTATCATTTCGGACATATTGACTTTCGGACTCGGGTGTGGTGTGGTCGTTTGAATTCAACAATAAACAGTGAACTGCCGTTTTTCTATTTGTACTTAATTTAACAATAACATTAGAATATGTTACCGCGGCCCTAATTGTCTGTGTCGAATTTTACCTAGCATTTCTAAGGCTGCAAGACAGCGCTATCTCTTCGCATTTAAGGTAACCCATAATGTCAAATGAAAACATTACAAGTATTAAACATTTGAAAGAAAAAAATTATGTATTATTTTATTTTGTTTTTATTTATATATCTGCCAATGTTTCTATACATGCGGTCTGTGGGTGAAGTATACGCAGGGGGTATATAGCGGCCTTCGAATACAACTGAAAAATAGTACCTAGCTATACTTTATTTTGTTAATTAATAATATTATGAATGTGATGGAAGTTGACATCAACACATGTTTCCAATTTTTGATGTCATCTTTCAATTGATGACACTGTACGAAACAAAACAGGGAGAAAGAAATAGCCCTTGCTGAGTTTCTTGCAGGCTCTTCTCAGGTCAGGTTCTTCAAAAAGGTCTCCTGCCGTAGTTTTACGAACCGATGGTGTAGCGTTTGACTTTCACAAAAGCTTGTAACAGCCTAGACTGAATAAATGAGTTTGAGTTTAAATATAATAACGCGTTCAGGGTGTTGATGGGACTGCCGCGTCACTGCAGTGCCTCCGGCATATTTGCCGAGGCACATACAGATGATTTCGCGGCCATCTTGCGTAAGCGCTGCGTCTCGCTACTTGGGCGGGTTCGCGGCAGCCCCAACACCGATTCCGATCCGATTTATCGACAGTCGACAGTAGTTCCTCCCTATAACATAGAAAAACCTATTGTTACTTTAAAATAAGTCATAATACTTTCATCCGCGACTGTAACCAACCAACCAACCATAACCATCGCTCAGCGGCCTTTTTACGTGACGGGATTTATACTTATATGTCTTTTATTTATGTCCCTTGACAAACATAAAATACTCGTATATACAAATTACTAAGAAGTTTCATTTCATCAACATCAGCCAATTAATGTCCCTACTGCCGGGACACAGGCTTTTCCTTTAGATGGCATAGCGAGATTGGGCCACGACTCACCGCGCAGGCCCAATGCAGATTAGTGGGTGCTATCGACTGCAGATGCAGCCGGAACCAACGGCTTAACGTGTCTTCGGAAGCACAGAGGAGCTCGAGAGAGTAAATTTTTGTTTACCCATCCAAAGACCAACCAATGGGAAAGCTGCTTAACTTCAACGATCGCAGCCGAACGCGCTAACCCCTTGCGCAGTCGAGCTCCGCAAAGTTTTATTTAATGTAAACATGGGACAAGGAAAAACTAATAAAAAGTGTATTTGTGTGAGATCGTGTGCCTTTCTGCTATTAAGCAAAGTGTGGATGAAGAAAAACTTCGCTCATTTAGGTTAGGCCTGGAAATAAATTCGACAAAATTAATCCGCATTAAGCATGAAACTTTCCATGTATATCAAAATCAGCGCTGAAACGCTGAGGTGAATCTATTAAATGTAAATATCAATTTACCTGATGTGTAAAAATGGCGCCAACGGAAGCCGCCCGCTTTATTTCTTTCACCTGAAAAAATGGGAGAATATAAATTAATTGGGTACGTAATTTTTCAAACCGAACGGAATGAATGGATTTGGTTTCAGTAGCCGAAGCGGATTTCAGCGTTATCACAATGCTAATTCTTCTTTTTACAATTTTATGAATTTTTACTAGTAGCAGCATATTACTGCGACCTACCTCATATACCCCCTTATCACTTATCTATTAGACAACTCCGTGGTGCTGTTTCAGCGGCCAAACCGTTTAAGTTATAAGTTAAGAATAGTCTGATAAGACTACAAACCGGATTTGAGTAACGTAGCACTTCCGGTTTTCGAGAAATCAGGTTTTGGTAAACATTTGGTTCACTGGTTTGCTAGTTTATAAATGAAGAATAAGCTTGGATTAGTTACTCCATGTTTTGTCTCTGTTCATTGAATAACAAATGGCATTTGAGTGATATGAACAAATCACGGCGCAACTACACCGTTAGAAATTTCCCGTAGATTATGTGATTTTGCACAGCAATGTAAATTTACATAAACGGAAATTTACTTTTTTTTAATGTAATTTTACATGTAAGATATGTAAAAGTACATGTTCTGTAATTTCGCATAGTGCGGTGGATTCTCATTCTTGTAATAATAGATAATATATAATTTTACATAATTATGCTTTATGTGTTTTACACATATGTAATTTTACATAATTATGTTTTATCTATTTTTACACATTTGTAATTTTACATAATTATGTTTTATGTATTTTTATACAAATCATTTGATTGTACATGAACTTTGTGTATATTTACCAATTTTTAATTCAGTAAAAATACATGTTTTTAAGTTTATACATGAAATTAATCGTAGTTATGGTAAGATTAACCAAATTTAAAGGTTTAATTACCTGTTAAACGTGTGTTTTTAAACTATATTTTGTGTATTTAACCAATATTATTACATATTTTTAGTGAATATCAGTGAAATTGTCGTTGTAATTGTAATTGTGAGTTCTCAGACGTGTCTATGTCTATGCCTACTATACACTGCAAGAGTATTTTAATGACAAAGAATTAAAATGATGATTTTTATTGTGATATAATTTATTTAATAATATAATGTGTAATTTATTTAATGCAATTTTTATGACATAGAATTTTATTAATTTTATTGATAAGTAAGATTTTTGAATAGTTTGAAATTTATATTTATTTATTAAAAAAATTAACAAGCTCTTTAAAGCACATTGCTATGCCCTAGCCGGGTTCGTGTAAGGATCTAAATGAACGCTTTGTAACACCTCTGTACAACTACATGAAAAAGCAATAAATATGATTATGATTATGTGTTGAACAACTGCATTCGCGTTTTGGTTCAACCCATTCATGTGATTCATGTGAGTGAGCAGCCTTGATTAGAAATACTGTAGCAGTCATTTTAGCTTTATTTTAAATAAAAATCCCAAAGCGAAAGTTAAATGGTAACACTTTTCATTTCGTCAATTTGAGGTTAAAATTTCGAACAAATTACCTGTCAAATTCAACTTTTCGTTCGAATGTTTTGTGAATTTGAGTAGGCTTGAACAATTTAATTTGTCAAACTATTTTCGGATGAACGAATTTTCGAAATGAAAAAGAAACAGAGTAGGGAACGTGCAAAATTTCTTTATTCGTTGAAATAGAGTAAGCCTTCTGTTGATTTGATCCACGCGGGTTGAGACGAAGAGATGCAAAGATGCAGGACGCATAGATACCAGACTGAAGCGCGTAGATACGCCGTCATGTGAATGCTCCTACCGTGCGGCGACGCGCGGTTCCGCGCGGTCATATGAACTTAACCTAAAACTTTAAAAACTTTACAGATAGAGTTTAATTTTTTCAGTCTGACTTTTAGTCACGTGTCTCTTTGCATTAATGAAGTTTTTTTATATATTGCTTTACAATGACAAATACCTGAAAATCCAAATTCTAAATTTATTTACTATAAGGTAGGTAATTGCATTAACTGTAGTCACATTTTATAAGTAAGCTTACATACGTTGTAAAGTACGTGGGACACTCAGAAAGTTTTGAGAAACTAAAAAAAATAAATTCTATGAAAAAAAAGGTTTTTATTAAATCTTTTCAAATAACTGTCTACCAACCTCTATGCAAAGTTTCATGCGGCTGAACCAATTTTCCTCTTCCACGCCGTTCTCAAACGCTGCTAGCGCTTCTTCCGGTGATGAAAACTGTATCCCTTTGAGCTGATTTTTTTTATTTTAGGGAATAAAAAGAAGTCACACGGAGATAAATCAGGACTGTAAGAAGGGGGTCCCAAGACTCTGACTGGTGTGGAGTTCAGGAAGTCCTTCGTTTTGATCTGCGCGGGCGCGTTGTCGTGGTGAAGAAGGAACCGTTCTCGATGCAGATCCATTTTTAATGAGAAGAAAAATTCAATTAGCTCTCGAAAAAATGCGGAAGGAAATTTGAAAAACAGTGGTATTTTTACTTTTAAATAATGGAAGTTTTAAAAATAATTACAAGTGGCCAGTGTCTTATACATAAAAACTTTTTTTGGCAAAACTTTGTGACTGGTCTGGTAAGTTTTCCTGCTTACCGAAAGCAGTGACCATTTTGCTTACAATGGGGCCTTTTATAAATATTTTATATCGTTAGTAGAAAACGAAGCAGACACGTAATAGGAAACACAGAAAATCTCTTAGAGTAAGTCCTTCATTCATTACCGTCATTGAAACGGAGAATATTGATAAAGTACCTAATTCAGAAATTTTCCAAGCGCTTATGTAACTGTTTATAAAACTCACACAATTTGCGGCTGAATCTCAATGATTTTTTCAGAGTTTATAAAACATAAGTGTTTAGTTGTGGAGCCTATGAAAACATTTAAATTATAAAAAATACAATTAATGAATACATAAATACAATATTTTGTATCATCATAGTGAAGAAGCAGCGATAATTTTTTCACTTGCTATGATGTATGCTTGGACTGCTATCTTCCATACATTAATATTAAAGCCTTAATACTGGGCTTTTCTGGGCTGGAGGAGCTCGATGGCGCAACTGGTTAGCGCTTTCGGCTCCGATCGTTGAAGTTAAGCAACTTTCGCAGTGGTCGGTCATTGGATGGGTGACCAAAAGTTACTATCTCGAGCTCCTCCGTGCTTCGGAAGGCACGTTAGGCCGTTGGTCCCGGTTGCATCTGCAGTCGTTAGCACCCACCAATCCGCACTAGGCCCGCGTGGTGGGTCATGGCCTAATCTCCCTTTCCATCCATAGGGAAGGCCTGTGCCCCAGCAGTGGGGACATTAATAGGCTGATGATGAAGATGATGATGAATACTGGGGTTTTAAAAAAAACAGAACTGTCTTTAAAAAAGCTAATTCCATCCTTTACCCATAAAAGCGTTTTAAGGCGCTTGTTAACTATCTATTTTTCGCCGGGTCTACCCGGGCAGATGCCGACTAAGCTTATTCTTGAGCATGGAAAGTACGCTTGTGCTGACCTAGCGCTGGTGTCAACAAACCTTCATAATGTCCCATACTTAACTGACGACCGGACGTAGACACGGTTCAAAAACCGTAAATGTAAACATTGAGAAATTAGAAAGTTAACTATTTCAACCCCCTACGACGACGGCTAACTAGAGCTCTGGTCCGAGTCTCAGAAACGCCTTCTAGTTCATCCGACCCCCTCAAGTTCGAATGGTCTAGAAGCTCCAAAAGGATAAGAGACCCCCCGTGGGGAGATGCCATTCGCCTGGAATCCCTTTAGAGGCACTCGCCAATTCCCGGCTTGAGGTCCCCTCAGGCCGTCCCCAAACCCGGTGACGCTGTAAAGGTCATCTGCGACCAACAGCAAACACACTCAAAAAAATATACTATTTCAAGTTTAGAAAATCGGGCCCATTATAATACTAAAAAGCTCTATAATTTAGAGGGTGTTTACATTCTCTTTGACGCCTAGCACCCTGGATGTGTTTGCATCATACTGTATATAATACGTTTAGCACAGTGATGAACGAGTACTGACAGCATGCTGTATATTAAAAGGTATTGTTAATATGGCACTTAAGGCTGTCAAAGCTTCACTGAACGTGCAAATGCTGTTCAGCCACAGGCTGTTAATACAGAATCACTCAACTGACTATCTTTACAAATCAACTCTATTACCCTACTTGTACTAAGCATCGGGAGCCTACCGCCTGTCGGGATTGCTTTAGCTATTGCTATAGCTTATTTATGATTTCATTTTCTTATTTCTGACCGCCGAAGGTTTTCATATGCCTCGCGCTCTTTTTGCATTGGTATTAACAATGAACGCGAGGTGTTTAAAAACCTTCGGCGGTCAGAAATCACAAAATAAAATGACAAGCTATATCAATAGCCAAAGCAATCTGAGAGAGAGAGAGAGAGAGAGAGAGAGAGAGAGAGAGAACCATTTTATTGACCAATAAAAACACACAAACATATAACTATAAACAGCTGAAATAATAACATATAAATAAAGTAAGCATCACAAAGCATTATTGTAACTGATAAACCTAACAGTTACAATATTGGTCAATCAGGACCCTGCCTCAGCATAATGCTGCCGTGACATGTAACTAAACGTGTCACGACAACGCTGGTATTCTGACAGGGCCTGTATGGTGCACGGTGTTTCGGTATACAAATAAATTTAATGAAGAACACGAATAGGATTATAATGAGATAAAAACATACATATTGATTAAGTGTAAAAATAAACAGGTAACGAAAATATATATAGGTATATATATTTAAATATATATGTGACCCAGTATCATTTGCTTATTATTCTGTGGTTAATCTGTGACTTGGCTTGTCTGTCACTTTTTTTCGCCCATGGCTTTATGTCTCTGAGTGTGATTTTTAAAAATGATTTTGTGATAGATGGAGAAGTCGAGGTATTCGTTTCAAAATCATTGCATTGTAATTTCAGCAAGTGTTACTTCAAATTAATCTGCAACGTGTGTTTTGATCAATCTCGAATAAACGTTAATGGTCGTAGCAGACATATCAACTGGGGAAGGGATAGTCACCGTATCAATTCTTACGTTTTGATTCCGATTTGTGTGCATTGCAGCAGAGAGTTTCATACAGGACATGGTGAACTCTCTCAATGGGAAGTCCATGGTTCCGCACTTAACAGCTGAAGAGAGTTTTCTCAAGGGTTTTTTAGCCGTGCGGAACTCGCATGGCTAAATACCCTGCGGGTTGCTTAAACGGGTTCTCCGTTATCGCGCCCGTGTGTCTTCGAGATTCTTAGTGTGAGGTATGTTCTCTGGTGTTCCCCGCGCGCCCTGTAGACAGAAGGTTTGTCTGCGTTTACAAAAAAGGGTGTTTTATACAAAAAATACTTAACGGCTCGAGTTGATAGGTGACAATCCGTTTCCCGCTTTGATATGTCTGCTATGTCCGTAAAACGTCTGTTATAAACCGAGTATTAATAATGCTGAATCGACATAAATCGCAATATTTTTTCCTAGCAAAGATATATAGTGAAGAGTTACATTTCGAGCAGCCGTCAAATATATCTTCTATCGATATAAATAAAAAAGAAATTATGCGTGATAATTTATCGAGCTGACCTTTTTAGTAGTTTCCTCACTTGAAGTAAAGACAACAATTCGAAGAAAAATTCACGTCCGTAGTCCCCGAGGGAGTGGACGGAGCCGTGTGATCAGTAAATCGTCGAAGGTATATATATAAGAAATATCTAAAAAGGTTTTAAATGTGTTTCCAATTTTCTTGAAACAGTTATCGTTGTCTTTACAGCACACTATACTCGCAGGAAAATTAAAACTATACCAAAATCATGTAAACTTAGAATTGTGAAATAAAAAAACCGGCCAAGTGCGAGTCGGACTCGCGCACCGAGGGTTCCGTACAAACCTGCAAGGTTTACAAAGTTCGTTCATTACGACAATCGAGTCATAACTTTGGTATTTTTATTGCAAAATGAAATTCATAACATTACAATGGGGAAAGATGGAGGAGCATAAATTTAAGACAAAGATCTCTTTATCGTTTAAGTAATCCTTTATTTTATATTAACACATATCATTTATCTATAATATAACTGAAACACTTATACTAGCCTTGCAGCAGACTTGCGAAAGTTCTTTTATTAAAGTTATTTATTTACTAAGTTTTTTAGTCACTATTTAGAAATCTGGTTCAAAAATATTAATTAAGTATTAAAAAATATATATTTTGTAATGTAACTAAAAATTTAAGGTTTTCGGAATTTTTCTTTTATGTGTGCTATAAAACGTTGCTTCATGCCAAATTTCAAGATTCTAGGTCGACTGGAAGTACCCTTTAGGTTTTGATTCCCTTGCGAGTACTTGCGAGTTTCAAAATATGCAGCTTAAATTGCTGTTTCTTTTGATTGCGTTGACATAGAAGTTTGATTTTGTTACAGCTTAAAAGTATTATAGACCTGAGTATTTGGTATGAATTTCAATTTAATACCTCTACGCGTTTATGAGGAAATGGGTAGTAAGGTTAAAATTATTAAAAAAAAATATATTATGTGATGTAACTAAAAATTTATGGTTTTCGTAATTTTTCCTTTATCTATGCTATAAGACGTTGCTTGGTACCAAATTTCAAGATTCTGAGTTCACGGGAAGCACCCTGTAGGTTTTGATTCCCTTGCAAGTGTCGAAAATTTGCGGCATAAACGGCTGTATCTTTTGATTGCGTTGGCTTAGAAGTTTGATTTTTTCACAGCTTCAAGGGACAGTAGACCTGAGTAATTGATATAAATTTCAGCTTCATACCTCCACGCGTTCCTGAGAAAAAGGGTCTTGACAGACGGACGGACGGACGGACAGACGGACAACAAAGTGATCCTATAAGGGTTCCGTTTTTCCTTTTGAGGTACGGAACCCTAAAAAAACAAAGTCTTAATAACACACATGTAAAATACATAAAACATAAAGGAGAATGGCAAGCTTATAAGAAAATGCCGTGCAGGTATAGAGCAACATGGCCGCGTCGGCCGTGTATTTCTATGCGTGAAGGTAATTAATTTCAATTTTGTGGTAATTAATCTTTCACAGTGATAAGATTTCATCATTGATAAGCACAACATAAATTATTAGAATTTAGTGGCTGGAGTTACAAAGTTACACGCGAAGTTCAATGTTCCTAAATAGTGCCTTCACACATAACCGCGGATTCGCATCGCATCGCAAATATCTGCAAGCTCGCACCATCTAATTCGCATCGCGCATTCCTGTGACATTACGTCACACATGACGCCATTTTAGTCCGCTCTGAGACAGAGTAATGGAAAGACTCCGCCATGGAGGTTAGAGACAAGAAGAACGATCGCTGTAGAAAATAATTTCCCAGGAATATGGACAAAATAAGTGTGGCGCTGGGATCGCTAAGTTGTCTCAATAAAAGCGGGCTAATTTGAAATAACCAATGCCGCAAAGAAAATTTCTACAATATTCAACTAACTTCATCTACTTGTACTCATAAGCAGCTAACTTCACAGATACTACTTACCGACGGCAGCGCGGCTGGTGGCTGAAAAATAAACTATAAATTCTACGAATTTTCAGGGACAGGCGGGCTAATGCGTAGCGATCGTTCTCCTTCTCTCTAACCTCTATGGACTCCGCCGTCATTGTGTGGACAAAGGCGGTTTATGGCGTGGATATATTTAATTACTTAATTGAGAAGTGATGAACATCATACAAATACAACCAAACAATATGCATGGAAGAGCGTCTGCGGAAGTTTGTTTTCGAATTTCAGACATTGCAGGAATTCTTCCTTTGTACTATCGTTTTTGTAAGCATGGTGATAATAAACTCAAAAGTATATACAGGAAGTCGGTTTCTACTGTTTAAGTAATTATATTAAACACAAAAAAAAAACAAAAAGTTTTATACTTAATTTTAGATAGTTGCTTAATATTCATGTCTCCGTTAGCAAGGTGCATTAGAAGAGAGTGGATTGACCGATTTCCCCGGCCAACAAATAAGGATGCATTTAGTGATGGATGATGAATCTGTACTTATTGAGATGATAATTTGTGGACTGGACATTTATTTACTTTCTGATAATATGTATTTTTGGTTTGTGTACATGACACAAACAGTCAAAATTTTTCATATTTCATATGAAAGTGTATACGAGATGTCTATTTACCTCGTATCATGTAAAGAGACTGCTAAATCTCGAACGTTAGTTCCCATGCGCTTGGCAACCCTGCGCGCGCGATCAAAGGAAAAGTTGTTGACTTTCATTAAATTGGACGAAACATAGTAATATTTCATTTTATCATATTATAATAATAAGTCTCTATCTAGGACGTCCACGTGGCAGCTTTATTTTTTTTACAATAGATGTCGCTAGGTGCGCTTAAATGTGATTCATGTAAGTTGATTTCTTTACAATAGATGTCGCTAAGTGCGCTTAAACGTGATTCATGTAAGTTGATTTTTCTGAGAGATAAACTTTTTTAATGTAATAGAAATTGTCATGTTTGTGTACGATAGCGCAATAAATAAATATTGTATTCTACCACATACATGATAGTACTTTTATATTGATAATTAAAGCAATTTGTGTTAAATTATTCCCTAACCATTCCAGAATATCAAAAATGCACAACGTTAATATTCAAGTTTTCACTTCTGCCAGCACTCCCGGAGTGCAACCCGTCGTTTTTTTTTTATAGATAGGACCGACAAGTGACTCCACCCCACCTGATGTTAAGTGATGGTGAAGTCCAGACGTGAAGATAGCTGGTACAGCAGTTCTACCTGCCACACCAGCTATCCTCACCTTGCCGGCCTGCATGTTAATTCTTCACGCCTCTTTTAAAGGATCCCAGATTGTAAGAAGGAAGTTCGTTCCAGCTTGCGTTTCAGCAAGATGTGGAACAATCTTCCCCTGACGGTTTTTCCTTTCAGCTATGTTATAATGGTCTTCAAATGGTAAACCTTTTCCTTAAGAGCCGGCAACGCATGAGTGGTGCTGCTAATCTCCATGGGTGGCAGTAACAACTTTTCATCAAGTGGACCGTCAGTTCGTTTGCCTGCATAAACATAAAAATGGAGAGAGAGTTTAATAATTTCGGCAGCGAGAGAAGCCTTACCCTTTTTACCGCCGGCGAAAGTACAATTTGTCAACGGTGGAAAATATCGTACATCGTTTTCCTCGTCACGTTGGGATGGAATATTTGTGCTAATGTTGTGAACGTTATAAAAAGCAATAATATGTGCTGTAACAGAATTACAAATAGCCACATATGTACTCAGAAAAGAAAATGTACTTACCCATGACTGACGGCGGTGTTGCTGATAATAAAATGTTATTTGTCTCCTTTATTGAAGTTGAATAAACATAAGCATAGTCAGTTACTGTTGTAATTTTAATTCATATTTTGAACTACTTCACTTTTATACCTAAATAATATTGAGCACAGTACCCCAAGCACCAACAATAGGCAAGAAAGTGTTCGTATAGTTATGTCAAAATTTCTATGGAAAAATCTAGATTGGTCATACATCCGCGCGCTCTGATTTGCTTCCGTGGAATCTATGACAATGCGATATGATGGATCTGTCAAAGGTTTTGCTTGGGGTATAAGTTACGCAGCGTAAACCCAAAAATGTATCTAAGTCCATTCTTCATTTACGATAATACGATAATAAAAGAGTCGAAGGAACCCCACGACCTCATCTCACGTACACCTAAAACGTTGATCACATGACGTCACATAACGTGACTGACGTCACACTTTTATGTTCGTGCAGCCAGTGTTCATCTATTGTGTGATAATGTCTTATTATCACGTCAATAAGAATAATAAAGTAAATCAAGGATTCAAATGAAACGCATATTTTGAACATAAATTTCAGTCTGGTACATAATATTTTTATAGGCAGTAATTTATTAACTTTTTCTACTTTTTCCAATGATTTAGCAACTGCTGATTGACACTTATTAACTTGTGAGATAGTATTTTATATAATAAAACTCTGTTTTCACCAAACATAAACTTTACTGCTCGATATCAAGTTGACAACCACCAAAAACAGTATTACCATCCTAAAAAAACATATTAATCATTGCCATTACAATAACTAAATAACTACTAATTTGCAATTCTCTTACATTCGGCCAATTCTGACACATAACGCGCCCTCGCGTTAACATAAACACAACATAAGTAATGAAATTCTCTTACATTCGCAACACATAAAAACATTAAAGGAGAAAAAAAAAAAACAAACTCTTCGACTAATAATACCACACAAGAAACTTTCCTCAATAATCACACCAAGCTGTACCACATAGGGTCACATAGGGTCCTTCAGTGCCACGCAGGGTAAACCCTCCGCAATAATCAAATCACATCAATCTCAGTACCACGCAGGGTCACATAGGGTCCTTCAGTACCACATAGGGAAACCCACCTCAAATAAAAAAAATCAAATCACATCAATCTCAGTACCACGCAGGGTCACATAGGGTCCTTCAGTACCACATAGGGAAACCCCCCTCAAATAAAATCGTATCCTTGGTAAATCAAATCCATCTCAGTACCACACAGGGTCACATAGGGTCCTTCAGTGCCACACAGGGAAAACCCTCCTTAATAATCAAATCAATCTCAGTACCACACAGGGTCACATAGGGTCCTTCAGTGCCACACAGGAAAAACCCTCCTCAAATAAAATCGTATCACACTAAACAGACAAAACTTTGCCAAACATGGTAGGTATCTCTGAAGTAAGGTTTCTAACATCCTTAAATTCCAATTAAGTATACTTATCAGCAAACATCTTCTTTTCTATAACATAAATATTAGTAACAAACATTGCCTTTTAGATAAATAATCGAAAATCAGTCTTATCCCCTTAGAGTCAACTGCATATAAATATAGAAAACTAATCAAAATTCAGTCTTATCCCCTTAGAGTCAACTGCATAAATATAGAAATAATAACAACCCAACAATTACAAATTTAATAACTATATTATTATTACAGTTCTTCATTACCAGTATCTGAATCAGTAGCCATGGGATCAGTAGAAAACACCATCCAAGGGTGAATTTTGTCAACCGAAAATACATTTTTATATGTCGATTTACCGTCTTTCTTTGTTATAGGCGTGTCTTCCACCTCATATCTATCATTGTCTAATACTTTAGATATCCTATACGGTCCACAACACTTTGGCAGTAGCTTCTTGCTTTGACCAGGTTGACCAGTTAGGTCTCTTTCCACTCTAACCAAGTCTCCCACCTTGTAATGACTCGCTTCCTTTCGCTTCTTATCAAACCGTTCTTTTTGCTTGACTTGTTCATGTCTGACTCTCTGCGCTACTTCTACTCTCATTTCATCACGTTCCTGGACTTCATTAGATTCTGACACTAACGGGTTCATGATTCCATCTGAGTTTCCTGTAGGACTAACCCCAAAGAGAATCTCAGAAGGTGTCTTGCCAGTCCCTTTGTTATGGGTATTATTAAGGCCCCATTGTACTTTTGGAATTGTAGTATCCCATTCACTTTCTGGTCTACCATGAAGGCTTGTTGTAATAGAATCTATGATAGAACGATTATATCGTTCTATTTGACCATTAGCCCTAGGCGTGGCTACCGCGTTAAGTACATGTATAATATTTCTTTCTTTTAAAAACGATTTAAACTGGTGACTAGTAAAACTAGATCCACGATCGGTAACCAGCCGCCTAGGTACGCCAAACAGCGCGAAATATTCATCGAATACGGCGATAGTAGTTTTGGTTTTACAATTTTTGACCGGTTTAATGTAAATAAATTTTGAGAATGAATCTATTATGGCTAAAATATAGCAGTTTCCGCGCTTACTTTGAGGAAATGGGCCGCAATGATCGGCATGAAGCGTATCAAAAGGTTTATCTGGCTTGGGAATAGGGTGTAACATCCCTTCTTTAGGTCCACTTGGTACTTTATTATGTGCGCAATGTAAACATGCTTTACAATATTTCTTTATGAATTTGCGCATGTTCTTAAACCAATAGACCTTCCTGATACGCTCATAAGTCTTTTCAAAGCCAAAATGGCCCACCTCATCGTGATTCATTTTTAGAATTTGCCATCTTACGGCTTTTGGAACGACCCACAGAAGAGTTGTCTCATCATTTCTTTTTACCTGTCTGTATAAGCGATTATTTTTAATTGTGAAATTTTCTTTTATTTCAACGACTTTATTCATTGCTGGATCTTTCAGGATATCACTTATAAGCTGTAATTCCGTATCTGCATGTTGAACAGTCTGCAACCAGTCAGCATCAATATCAATGTGAAATACATTGATATCATCGCGATGTACTGGGACTTCTGACTCAATTGGCATCCTACTAAGAGCATCCACATGCGCCATTTTCGCGCCCGCTCGGTACTCTATAGTAAATTCAAATTCTTGCATGGCCAGGTACCATCTGGCAACACGCGGTACTAAATCCTTTTTAACCATCGTGCTGCGTACTGCCTCACAGTCCGTTACCAGTTTAAAGGTAGCTCCAAGAAGATACACACGGAAACGGTTAAAGGCTGAAATAACAGCTAGGGTCTCTAATTCATAAGAATGAAATTTTTGTTCTTCTGGCGAAGTTTGGCGACTGAAATAAGCTATGGGTTGGAGATCCTTCCCATCATCTTGAAACAATATGGCACCAATACCATATTTACTTGCATCCGTGTGTACTTCCAATGGCGCTGCCGGGTCATACAGAGCCAAAACAGGTCTACTTATCAACTTTTCTTTTAATTCATTAAAAGCCTGAATCTGCTCTTGACCAAATCGCCATGGTTCATTTTTCTTGGTCAGCACCGTTAAGGGTCTCGCTATTATAGAAAAATTCTTGATAAAGCGGCGGAAGTAACTTGCCAGACCTACAAACTGTCTAACTTCATGCACGTTAGTTGGCCTGGGAAATTTCTCCACCGCTGCAATTTTGTGTGTTCCTGGTCTAATACCTTTACTCGATATTTCAAATCCGAGATATTCTATACTCTCTTGGAAAAATGAACATTTTTCGGCGTTAAGCGTCAGTTTAGCGTCCATCAACATTTTGAAAGCCTCTTCTAAACTCTGAAGACCTTCTTTGATTGATTTCGATGGAATAAGTAGATCATCCATGTATGCGAGCACACGTTTGTTTTTGGCATTCTTTATCATAGTGTTTATGGTACGCTGGAATACACTAGGCGCATTTGCCAACCCGAACGGCATACGATTATATTCGTATAATCCGTCCGGGGTAACAAAAGCCGTCAAATGCTTACTCTGTTCGGAAACTGGCACCTGATAATAGCCCGACGCTAAATCTAAGCTAGTAAAATAATTATTACCGCCCAATTTATCCATCTGATCTTCGATTCGGGGTAGAGGATATTTATCCTTCATAGTTTTCCGGTTCAACGCACGGTAATCTACACATAAACGTTTCTGTCCGTTTTTCTTATTTACCAATAGAACCGGACTTGCGTAGCACGATGAACTAGGTCTTATAATTCCATTTTCAAGCAAGTCGTCAATTATAGCCGCAAGTTGCTCTCTTTCTTTCAAGGACATTCTATACGGGTTGTAGACCACCGGTATATCATCATTCAGTTTTATAACCATCTCCGCCAAATTGGTTTCTCCCAACTCAGAAGAATCTAAAGCAAAACACTTTCTGTATTTTTGCAATAACTCACGAAATTCGTTATACTCATCTTCAGATAATTGTGTGTCTATTTTTAATGATTCGAAAAGTAGAGTTTTCGCAAAACTTTCAGCACTATGTGTTGTTACAATATTCGTTGTATCATGTTTCCCAGTATCCATTTCCGTCCGTCCTATGTATGGTTTTGCGCTCTCTTCGAACGTATATCCTCTAGCAACCGTAGTACCCTTCTTTAAAATTATAGGTTTGTTTCCGACATTCGCCAGCATGACATAGCCTTTGCTTTCATCAAATTTGTACAAACCTGGCAATATTACATACCGTTCATGTAAGTCGTTATTATGCCCACCAGGTACGTATAGCGATCCCGTGAATGGGCGGTCGGTATGCGCCTCAACTGGGCATGAGGAGGAACTGCTTAATTCGATTTGAAGAGAAATATCAAGTTAATATTTTGATGATAACTCTACACACGGAATGGGTGCATTGTAAAAGTACAACTCATTATACGTTTTATGAACTGCTATGTTAGGCAGTTCTGTGAATGTCTGTCCGATAATGACTCTGCACGGCATGAAATGATCGGGTGCAACCACAATTTGCATAACTGTTTCAGCGGCATCCACGCAAATGTGAGCAGTACAAATGCCTAAAGGCTTGACCGATCCATTTCCAAATCCTGTCAAATTACCTAGTTCTACGCTGGTGTCCCATTCATGAAAAATATTCTTGGCATCTGATTCTCCGATTATAGTACAACTGGCTCCATAGTCTATAAATGCAGGCAACTCTACGTTGTTGACCTTGACATTTTTGTAAAATTTCTCACTATCCTCGATGTTTGCCTGAAATCCCATTATTCTATTGACATTAGGTATTTGTGCTGATGTTGATGCTGGTAAAGCGAGGGGTTCACCGTTATCACTCGCCGTAGCTAATGTCCTCGCTCTACAATCACGGGCAATATGTCCGACTCTCCTACAGAGATGACATCTTTTCTGGTTTCTTGGACATTTAGTACGTATATGTCCCGATTCCCCACAGCCAAAGCATACGACGTCTACCTTATTAGTTTCTGTAAAAATTGTCTGATTTGGTCTTAGAGTTGGATTCATTAGTCTGTTCGGAATAATGTTCCGAATCCTATGTTGTGTGTTTCCATCACTCGGGGCTAGAGTTCGTAAGTACGATAATAGATGTTCAGGTTCTTTTAATTGGCATGCATTAACACTCATACGAATAAGTTTATCGTCAATTCCATGTACTAGGCATCCAACTGCCTTTTGGCCTGAAATCTCACATTTGTTGAGTAAAGACATTTTCTCGTAGTAGTAAACATCCAATGATTGTCCATGCTTACAACGGTATTGTAACATTTTTGACAATAAGTCACCGTAGTTTTCTGTCGATGGAAATGCAGATTTCAATTTGTCGGTCCATTGTGCCCATGTAAACAATAACGATGGTAACCCTTCATACCAGCGCTTCGCCAGTCCTCTCAGTTTTGGCAATGCATAATGAGATGTCTGTCTATCGTCCCAACGATAAATCTGAGCGCACTCATTAACCTTGTGTATCCAAGAATCTATAGTCTGTGTACTATCACTGGGGTCAAATTCAGGTATTACATTTAAATTTGCTGTAAAACCATGTGACCAAGCGTTGGTCATGTTCATCATTTGAGTAAGCATTGTATCTTGATTTGTTCCTGCACTAGTGTTGTTAGCTGTTGGTGAGTGTTTATCTACCGATGAAGAGGGCACAGCAGTAGTACATGTTGACATTGCTGACTCAGCATTGTAACGACGTGAAGTTTTGCTACTCTTAGATAACGGGGGGGTTTGCACACCCGAGTCGCTTGAACTAGTAGAGCTGCTCGAACTGCTACTAGAGCGTTTCCTACTCTTCTCTTTACGTTTCTTTCTACTTACTTTTTCATTGTTATTGCTTCTTTTTGTTGTCTTTGATTTTTTACTTTTATGCTGCTCTTTAGTTTTCTTATCAGACAAACGGGACTTACTACGCTTGCGCGACTCCGATCCCATGGTTACGTTACAGTTAGTATTTATTTAAATTACTACACGTTATAAAAAAAAAAGTGAATGAATACTTTGTACTTTTAATATCACTCAAGATACGACACACTTATTTTTATTATTTAAAACTGAATATAACACTCAATAAAATCAACAGTATGACACACAAATCCACAATAGTACCTCCGTATTATGGATGTAACATATTAACTAAGTCCACAAACAACTCAAGAAAAATTAAAAAAAGAAAATTATTTGACATCTCTAAAATTAAAATACTCTATTTATTTATTTATTTTAACAAACAAGAGACATCAAATCACCCTTTGTAAAACAAAGACATGACACACAAATCATCATAAAATCTCAGTACTACTACCTATGTAATAAAATAAAGTTTGTGAACTACTACAAAAACAAAAAGGAAAGAGAAATAGCTTAAGTATTCTCAAATGTGAACTAACATCTTCATATAAATATTATTATAAGTAATAATTTTTTTTTTTCAGAATACTATTTGAAGAAAAAAAAAAGGAAAGAAACTTTGTTCTATATTATTAATAAGTAAAGCAACAAAAAAAAATTATTCACATATTTATTTACTTATTTATCAACTAACTAGCCTATCTATTAGCATATGAGTAACTATTATGAGTTCTTAGTACACCAAACTATTTTAAGAAAAAAAATAAAACAAAATCTAAACAGAAAGTTCTCCCCTGTTAGTTTCCGTCTCGCAATCTATTTTTGTTTACGTAAGCTTTATTTTCTTCATAATACACTAAAACAACGTTAGTAAAAAAAATAAAATAAAGTAAAAGTTTCATTCAATTCACGCAAAGAATTCACGTACTATTACGCATAAAATTATATATTCAAAGTAATCACACTTTTGGTTCAATAACGCCATCTAACGACACGAACATGAGTTAACAGGCACATCTGGCGGCGTGAAGAAACATCTCTATTATTTTGACGTACGTCATGTCATCGCCTCACATCAATACCTGTCGATAATAGTTCAAACGTAAACGCACAGGTGGCGTTTATTTTCACTCCGCGTCGGTAATTTTGCAGTAGGTATGAAACCAAACTAAGGAACTTCTAGTTTATCAAAATATATAGTTTCGGAGACTGTACTGCACACCAACAAACACAATGAACTAGCTCTCTGTAGAATTAGCACAATCCAGGAAGTTTGCCGTCGTAATAACGAAAAATTGTCACTGACCTTTGGCGGCATTACCTACCGCATGCAAACGGCCGAAACGTACGTGTTTTCGCTGCTCATTTCTGAAATATTAACTTTTTCTACTTTTTCCAATGATTTAGCAACTGCTGATTGACACTTATTAACTTGTGAGATAGTATTTTATATAATAAAACTCTGTTTTCACCAAACATAAACTTTACTGCTCGATATCAAGTTGACAACCACCAAAAACAGTATTACCATCCTAAAAAAACATATTAATCATTGCCATTACAATAACTAAATAACTACTAATTTGCAATTCTCTTACAAATTTAGGCTGAATTCAGTACCGTGGCACTTTGCCATAGTCGTAAAAGCCATAGGTCAAGTGTATATCTGGAATCGGCAGACTTGTTTGGGGACTATGATGAGATTAGATGAAGCAAAAGTTATTATTGGATGATCGTTACGAATAAAAATTAAGGTTTTTTTTATTCTATTCCTTATTTATTATAATTAATATTAGGTAAGATATTGAATCCACGACTAAAGTCAATAATACTCAAAGTATAAAAAAGAAAACTGTTCTTAGTTCATACTTCAAAATTTATAATCTTTTTTAAGAGATTTAACTGCTAGATGTTTGGAACAAAAGAAAATGTACTAGAAAAAAAAACCACTCAGCCCAGTTTTCAGACAAGTGTTATTATTATTATTCGTTTTATAACACATTATTAGATAGATGGACGTTTTTAGACACTAGAAATAACTTTTTATTAAAAATTATACTAATTTGGACCCTTGAGCATCTGGTACGACAAATGATTATGACATGATCCGTGAAACCACATTAATTTTCCTTTCCACTACTTTTTAGTAGCTTGATTCCTATAAAATTCCCGATTCGTCAGTGGCACAACGAGGATAGAAAAAATACAAGCGTAAACGAGTTATGCAAAACAAATATTCCGGGATACCCTCGAGGTCTTTAGCGGCAGCGTTGAGATGTTATGGGAAATGTCAAAAGGGGCCTTACGCTCACTTGATTTATGCGAACATTTCAATTGTTTATTTTGTTTGGGAGCACTGTTGTTAGGCGGCCAACGGTCGAACAGTTTATCTTAGTTTATCTTAACTCGATTTCAGTTTCATTTCAATTGTTCCTATGAGTGAAGATAAAGTAGTGTATGCAACTGTTTGTAATTTAGGTATTAAAACATCTGAGTCAACCTATTATCGCATTCCGCTTCGCCTCATGCGATAAACAGTCTCGTGTTTTAATACCCCTTGTTTTATGACAGTCGCATAAACTACTATTATGTGATGTGCCACTGGAATCGCTGGAGATTTTGCCCATGCCCTCTATCAAAAGACATTAAGATGTCTCTCGCGTATGGGATATTACTAATCTCTTATCTATTAGACAAGTCCGTCCGTCCGTCCGTCTGTGGTGCAAACCGTAAGAGATAGATATAGAGAATGTTTAAGTTATAAGTTAAGAATAGTCTGATAAGACTACAAACCGGATTTGAGTAACGTAGCACTTCCGGTTTTCGAGAAATCACGAATTTCAAACGAAACCACACAAAATCTCCGAAGTTCTCAATTAATTTTCTTTTTTTTTTTAATCAGGTTTTGGTGAACATTTGGTTCACTGGTTTGCTAGTTCATGTCTAATACAGTAGGTACTACGTACCTTTAAGTTTCATGTCAATATATTTGCAGAACTCGTATAGTTATATCTTTAGTTTGAATTAATTCAGTTTCGATACGACTAAATACTTGAGAATTAAACGAACTTAAGCTTCGTCCACATTTGTAGCATCTTGACGTATCACGAACATGCGTATCGTATCGAGTATCTGTATCATATACAGGACGTCCCACGGGTTTGTCACATGGAGGGAAAGTATATTAAATATTGAAGATAGGATATTTTACTGAAAGAAGACATCATTTTATTTTTAATAATAAGTAGAACTGCAGTCACAGTTTTAAAAAATCGCCTGCCAATACCAGGAATCGATCTCGTGAAATGTAAAACTAAAAAACACATGTATTTTTTATGATAACCGTCGAAAGGGTAAATCATGAGAATTATATTTTCCAAAAAAATTGCATTTTAATGAAAGAAAAGTAATTAAAATTGACTTCTTTTTAATAATTGAGTACAAACTACAATAGTAATGAAACAGTGCTAGGTTTGTATAAGTATCGCTTTATTATTTTTTCAAGTACTTATAGTAAGGAAATCCTGTTTTATTAATGAGCAGGTACTAGTTGGTTAATACTTTGGAATTTTAACCTTAGCTGTTGGAAGCACGGAAAAGTAAGAGGAAATTTTCCAGAAATAAAAATTAATTTCATGATCTTTCTTTCATTAGCTGTTGAAAGCACGGAAAAATAAGTGGAAATTTTACTAAACAAAATTGTAATTGCATGATCCTCATTTCATTTAAAATGCTACGTTATTTAGGAAAAACTAATCCTTAACCCTTTCGATAGTTATCATAAAATATGTCGTGTTTTTTTTTTGTTTTTTGTATACGTAATGTGTCAATATAAGTACGTAAAATCTCTTGAATTTGTTGCAGATATTTATAGGTTAGTTGTTTAAGAGATACGGCTTTTCTTATCTACTGGCAAAATTATTGTCATATCTATAGTGTCAATCGTTTTGACGATTGAAATCTTTTGGTGTCAAATATGAAACCCAAAAAAGTTCATTTTTGTGATGGACGGAGTTGGGTCATGGCCCAATCACCCTATTTCATCCATAAGGAAGGCCTGTGCCTCAGCAGTGGGGACATTAAGAGGTTGATGATGATGAATAAAAATTTGCAAAATAATACCACAATAATACCAACTTACACCATTTCAATTGATTTATTGCCCACTAGATTAACTTACCCTGCAGAGTATGTATATTGTGTTATGTATGTATAGTACCCTCAATCCAAGGTTTGATCACATTTGTCAAAATTTTCGGTAATATTTTCGAAGCAACCGTGAAGATTACAATCACCCGTGATAACTGTATATAACGATAAGGCTGTGTTCACAAGAAACGAAAATATTGGAATTCATACGTTCATTTCATTAATTCCTATTAGTTATAAAATAAGTGATTATTTAACTTGATTTTAGAAAAGAGTATTAAGGACTCAGCTACATAATGGTAATAATAGATTAAAATGTAATATTATTGAGTAAACATTAGTGAGTGGCCTTATATTATCGGTCACAAATTAATGTAAAAAATATGATGTCCTTTTGCATGCTTTTGCAGATACCATTTAGCTCTTCATAGCTAAAAGATCACCTTCAAATCTTAAAATATTAAGTAGTGGGTTACCTACAATGCGAAGAGATGGCGTTGCCTTGCAACTTAAGAAAGGCTAGAAAGAATTCAATACGGCGGATAGCGAAGGGTCTGCTGCCTGGTCCGCGTGAATTTTTTCTAGTAATATTTTCTTTTTAATTTTTAAGATCCAGCAGTTGTCAGCCTTAGGCCCTGCCGGCGGCGTCGCTGTGGCATTATGCTGAGGCAGGGACCTAGTTGGCCTTCTTTTTTTCTGTTATTACTTTTGTTTTGTGTAATCCTATTACTTAAGGTTAATAAAATTATTTCTTTCTTTCTTTCAGTTAAATACTTAAAAAAAGAATTATAAATATCAAGTAGTTAAACATATCCTTTTTACATTAAATCATCTTTAAAACTATTTGTAAGAAATAAAGAATATAATATCTACATATAATCGTAAATATCCTACTCATACTATAAATGTGGAAGTTTGTATGAATCTGTATGTTATAGTATATTTGTTACTCAATTTGGCACACATATAGTTGTATAGTACACACATAGTTTTTGATCCGGATTGAGACCGGATACTCCGATACGTAATTGGATTATTTCTTATGCACACAGCCTTATTCTGTATAATTATGAAATAGCCCTTATTTTATTTCGGGCTTGGGTGTTAATTTACAGATCGCGTGATCACATTTAAGTACAAACTCACAAATATAGCCTTTATTGGAAGTCAAACATGGCACATACTTATAAATTATTAGTAATTTCACACTAATTATGAAACCCTGTTATTTTTCATATCAATAATGGTAAAAAGCATGGAAAAAAAACTAAAATTACATAAATCTAAAGAAAAGTTTACTAGAAAAAAAAACCACGCGGACGGGAGCAGACAGGACTTGAACCCGCACCCTTCGCTATCCGGACGAATGCACTGACCATTATGCTACCGCGGCCCTGACGGCCGTGTCGAATTTTCTCTAGACTTAGGCTGTAAGACAGCGTTAACCTATTTCTAGTTAACGTTTCGTTAAATTTAAACATCCAGCAGTTAAATGCTTAAAAAATAAAAACATAACTAATATTATATAACTTAGCAGAACTAAGAAACTGCTTTCTGTGCAACTCTCAGGCCGGTAAGGTAAGGAGCTGATTATTTTCGTATCAGGACTCCTCCACCTGCATTTAATAAATCTGATTTAAATATTGAATGAATGAATATTTTTTATTGCCCTAGAGGACAGTTTTACAGTGACATATATATGTATAAGAATGCACAACACAAAAGACCGCCTCATTGCTAAGGTAGCAATCTCTTCTAGGCAAATCTTTAAATAAAAGAAGTATAACCCAAAAAGGCGCTTCCAAATTTATTTAAACTTTATTGCCATAATTGCAAGATTGACAAAAGCCGAAGTAATTTCCGATACCGGAAACGCATGCAAACGCGATGCCTACCCAATATTTTTGTTACAATATCAATTAATACTTAAGGCAGAAACACAATGGCAAAGAACAATAGTTGTCGGGTTCTGTGCTGTGATATTTTGCTTAGACGGTTGCTCCCATTGGAGCGGAAATTTCGTAGAAATCCTTTCAGAAATTATATAAATGATTCCACAGATTCTCCATTGTAAATTACAGATTGTGTATTTTACTCAATATACCAACTTTCCATCGCAAAATCCACTTGAAAACAATTTGCGAATTAATAAAATAGGAGCTTAACCCAACTCCACAAAATTTGGTCTTAAACTCAATGAAGCAGGTTGCCCAAATTTAAATAATACCTCCACAATTCCCACAAGAGCATTTTGTTAGCAACTTCACTCTTCAGGTAACCGAAAATTGATTTGAAGTAAAATTTGACATTCAAAAATCCAATTTAGTATTGCTTTATAAATACTACTAGCCGCTGCCAGTGACTTCGTCCACGTTAAATTTAGCCTTTTGAGGATCCCAGAGGAACCTAAAATGTACCAGGATAAAAAGTGGCCAATGTCTCAATTCAGGTCATTAATTATGTGTATATATGTGCCAAAGGATACATTCTTTTCTCCATACAACTCTGCCCGATTTTGTACCTCAAGTATTATCATGCATTGTGTAGAAAAATACGCCGAATTCATCAAAAAGAAACGGAGTTTATTACCACCTGTACTACATAAAAATGTCGTTCAAACATTTAAATTAATGGTAACACAGATAACATATTATGGTAATTATGTGCATCATTAAGTGAATAATAATTAGCTATGGAAATCACGTGATTGTTGATACCACCAATCACAACCAAGAAAATTAATTTAAACCCAATAGCAAAGAGTAGTATTTATATTTATATAAGTTATCATTTGTTAGTTAATGATAAATAACGTTACTTTATACGCAGATTCCCTATTTTAATTAAGGTTTTCAGTATTTTTTATTAAATTTGTTTGAAATTTTGATAAGTGACTCCTTTTAGTAGTATAATTTTAGATGATTTTTTATATAATTTGTACCAAGATACGAAATTGGGTAAAAATCGAAGGTCTCCTTTCATCCCAATCCCTTCAACAAACATACGAACTTGCACCTACCCTGCAGCATGAAGACTAACAGCAAGCGGCAAGCGTCATTCCCTATATTTACCTTAATGAAACAAATGCCACACCACGCCAAGATTTTCATTAATATCTTGTGTTCAGCCGCGAGCAACTCGGAAATGTAATTTAATAATACCGACGTCTACCAGTTTCGTATTAGTTACACAATAGCTCAGTATATGTACATTTGCGTTTATTTTCCGTCATTTTTCCTTAGATAGTTCGCTTACACCTAATTACTTCTTACAAATCTTCTTCTGAGTTTACGAGAAAAAAACGACGGACTTGCGCACAAAGATTACTGCACCATTATACTTTAAAATTGAGGAGCTGGCAAACGAAACGGTATAATTACGTATATGGTTTATGACCATTACTTTATTTTTATAGCCCGGAGGTTTGGGGCCAGCTGAATTTGAATTTCAACTCATTTCAATGAAAACCGCCTAAAATAGTGTTCAAATTACAAAATTAAAAATCACGCCAAAGGCTCACTGTCATTCTGTTTTTTACAGCTCCTGTAAATTGATGTAATTAAACCGTTTTGTTCGTCAGCCCCTCAATTATAGATTTTTCTGTAATCTACAAAGAGCTACATTCCATACAGCTACAAGGGTTCAGTTTTGGACGACTGAGAATCCTAAGTGTACGGTATGACATTTTTTTAATTTGGAATATTAGTAGAAATTGCCTTTATCCAGTAGGACCATGGGTATTTAGTGGTATACCGTGGTCCTACCAGTAGGTCAAATCTATATGCATACGATCCAAAGGATATCATAACATAGCACCAGTTAATATTATTCAAACTTACATTACAGCACTTATAAATAGTTCAAAATTAGTAACGCCACCCCTCTAATACAACCTTTTCATCTGTTCAATAAGTTGATCTGTAGACTTCTTATTTTAAATACCTAAATTTATTTATTCAATTAAACTAAATGGAAAACTCACTTTTCACAGTTATAATAAATTTATTTTATGCATTTAACAGCTAGATTTGTAAATCTAAAGAAAATATAACAATAAAAAACGAGCGTGCCATACAGTAGTCGCGTATGATGTGTAACATTTGAAACCTCACCTTATATTAGTAAAAAAGGAATAAAACCTACTACTTTTGGATAAGCCATTTAAACATTATGTTCTAAAATAAAAATAAATAGCGCGCGCTATCGCGACTTCCTGTTATATACTATCGTCACATTTCACGAAATCACTCCCACAAATTACAGGAAAGCGAGAGGAAAGATGTTACGCATCAAAAACATGCGGTCCGTGCAGCAGACGGGACTAGAACCCTCCACTATCCCGGCGAATGAAACGCGTGGACTTTTTTTCTACTTAAATTTTCGTTAGATTCACTTTTAACAATTTCAACTCTACTATTCTCTGTCACAAAATACACTAACTATCACTGGAATGATCACAAGACTTTATTATCAATAGCATGAAACAATAGTAACTGCTTCCAGGATAATATTAAACACGTGGAAACTGTTATTAACCCAAACACAACCGCGGCGGGCGCTGTGCACGAGAATAGAAACAGATTTTGCCAATTTAATTAACCACTACGCCTACTTTATGCGTTCTCGGATCAGTGGTTCTAGAAATAATAATATTATGAGGATATGATTGTAACACAGCCTTCCTTTCATGTTTCCTTATTTGATAAGCAAAAATAAAGCAGTGTTTTGTTTTCATCACTCAAATAACATTTGAAATTCGATGAACGGAAACATAAGACTGATTGGTACTAAGGTTTTTCAAGCCCAAGTTTGTTCTTTGTGTAGGTATAATATTTTTAATTCAAATAAAAACAAACCGATTGGTTACAATTAGAATTACTTAAATTTTTTTGAAAACTTACACTTCGGCAATTTGTTTGAAATACCACATTGTTTAAATAACCACCTCGGCTTCGTATGCCAGCGTGAATGCGAAAGATCTAATTTTACATCACTTTTTGATTTAATGGTACCTCTATTTCATTGTTGACGTGTGTTAAGTTACTCCTTAGGTCTTTGATAGTTATTATTGTTCCCTTACATCCGTGTTTTATATAACCTCAAAAAAAAACAAAAGGCGTTTAAACGCATGATTTAGAGGCCATGTCTTGCTACCCGAAACCAGAGATTTAGTAGAATTTGAATTTTACTTCCAATAAATTGATAAGCTGGGAGTTTCTCTCAGACTCTCTGCCACCAATTTGATTCTCTCGGAGTTTCGCAAACTTTATTTGTAATGCAGATAAATGTTTATTAGAACAGAAACGATTTTGTTAGATATGCTTTATTAACTATCTATGATAAATAGGGCACAGTTGATTTTCCCCTTGAAACAGAGCGCCCGCCTGGGGAAGTAGATAAGTAGTTTACACAAGACCATATTGAAATAATACTACCTTTTATTGGTGTTGTATTAGGCGCAGGAACATCAGAAGAGGCGCGACAAGGATACTAAGAAATTAACAATTTAACTGAAACCCTAATTCCTACATCATAAATAAAAAAAATACATGGCAAACATGGCGCCGCTCGTGTAATATTCTATCATAAGACTAGCGGCACACAGCGTAACAAAGCGGACACGAGAGGCAGTGCGCGACTTAAGCGCCGTTAGAGGCCTTTGAAATACTGTCACACGCGTCATTCCAAGATATGACCCAATGTCCCTGCAGCATCTGCTGTCAAATACACATTTTAGCCATAAATTGCTTATGATTAAGTGTGTTTTCTTCCATGTTGAATCTTAAACCACAATGCCACGGCATCCTTTGACGTGCCAGCACAGTTCGCCATGACATCACACGGCATTCTTAAGTGCACTTTGGCAAAAAATTAAAGAAAGAAAGAACTATTTTTTTGTCTCAAAACGGTCTAAACTCAGCGTGATGCGAGCGTGAAATGCTTCTTGCTTTCTAAACATCGTTGTTACATAGAATCAAAACCAAAATGTGACCGTTAGAGACTGTAACTTTGCCAATATTCCTGAATATACTTGAAATTTCGGATCTTAATAATAGTTTTAATGTATTAAATAGTTTGTGTTTAGTACATGTCTGGCACTTTGGTGGCAAAGCTTAGTAATATTAAGATCCATAACGGTAATATAACTAAAGTAGGCAAATATAAAATGTAGTTATTACAAAATAAAAGAAAATTAAGTATCCTAACTATTTACCATGATCTTGGGAACGAATGTGGACTAGGAGAGAAATTAAAGATTAAATTACGAGGTCATAACTTTTCCAAACAGTAGTGCTATTCTGTAAGAACAAAGCTCTAAATCCGCGGTGTGATTTAAAATTAGAACATATATTTCATATAAAGGACAATGGGCAAAACACATCCAGCTCCGCCAACAATTTAATTAGTATGTCTATGAAAAACTAGCCTTTTTATTATGACACCGTAAAAAAATATCCCGGTAGTCAAAAGATAGAAACCGTAAAAAATATCCGGTAGTAAAAGAGATGACACATGGGCATAATTAAGTAACTAAATAAATAAATTTTATTGAACCTTCATTTTATATTATTAGTAACCATAATAATATGCCATATCGTACTATACAATCAGATATACGACAAAGCCTGCCGATCATTCTGCGCTCGCACTTACTGAGACACCACAAAATGGTTTACGGGGGTTGAAGGACTTGCAGTTGCAAAAAGTCGACTCGTCTTACTTCGCTGTGATTGTGCGCACTTCATTGATTTTTATCACTTGATTGATTTTTATCTAACACGCTTTGGACATTGGAACACGATTATCGCTTTTGTCGATTAGTATGGATCAACTGGAATCATGTTTTCTCCGAAGCGTGGACAAGTTTGTGTGATTTGTGGTCGCTCCGTTTTACATAGAAGACAATTTTCTATAACGAACAGACTGTTTGAAAAAACCCCAACCTATGCGAGGATTTTTGAATTTACTTTAGCGCGGCAGAATAACATAAGGCTTGCACCTTGTGTAGTACTCCCATAATACCTGAGCTCTCTATGTACGGTCGAACTAACTAAATTAATTCCCTTGTTTCATTAATGTTCGTTTGTTATAGTACTTGTACCTATTTAACTTAAAATAACTTAAGATCCCTGGGATGAAATTTGATGCGCTTTGGCACAGATGATCATGACTATAATACCTTTTAAACAAATGTAATTGAAGCTGTGGCGGACGTGGGTGTCGCGTCCATACATTTTTGCCCAATGTCCTTTCAAATCTCACCGGCAAATTCCACCGTGAAAACTGAATTTGTCTTACAGAATAGCACTGCAGGTGATAAAACTGTATCAAAAATATGGTAGTTCCCCAAAGTATTGTGGGACAGTCTGAAAACCTGACAGTATTTGTGCTAAGTATAGAAAATTATCCCTGAATGCCCACTGATAATGTCTGTGATGACGATGACCGAAATTTGCATTTTTTTTATTTTAATACGGTGGCAAACAAGTGTATGTCCCACCTGATGGTAAGCGGCTACCATAGCCTATAGACACCTGCGATACCAAAAATATCACTTGCACCGTTGCCTACTATGAACCAATCCCCTACCCTGAAGTAGAGTTATTTTACTATGGTCTTCTGTTAGGTGGAGGTACTACAACAGAAAAGCGCTCCAATTTTTTTTTTTTTTATTTTCATTTATTCGTTGGCATCGGTAACAATAAGTTTTTAAAATTTATATAAATGTGCCTTCATGACATGCTCAACAGCATACGAAAATTTGTTATCATTTTAAATTCAATAAAATCATAATCATCATAATAAAAGAATCAATACATTAATCTATACATCAATAAAAAAATAATTCGAAATGTCAGTATCCATTAAAAATTCATTTACATTATAATAACATTTATCCACTAAAAATTTCGTCAGTATTTTTTTAAATGTATTGGTATTATAGTATTTAATGCTGTCAGGTAATTTATTATATAATTTTGGAGCCATTTATTTCTACAACACTTTTCTTCATTAGCGCTGTTCTACACATATTTGTACAAACTTGAGGTTTCAAATTCAACCCGAAAATCCACAATGCACTACCTCCCATAAATTCAAATAAGTTATATACTTATCCTCATTTTCAGACTAAACGAGTTAACTACGGAACGAATTGAAAATCGCAAACAAACCCTTTCCAATAGAACACTTCAACTACTCTTAGCTGGATTGTTAGCATTCCGTTCGCAATGTATGTTTTTCTTTCTACCCCCGTTCCAACATTGCAGCTTGGTTCATTTAAAGTTTAAACAGACACACGATAAAACTTGTCGTTAACTGTAAACTAAGTAATTGAATTAGTTTAAGTAAGTAAGTAATGCATTTCCGTTCCCTCTGGGACATTTGTTGGCGTTGATTATTCTTGTGAGAATTAAACCCTTCTTTAAGAAAAGTGGAACATAACTGATTTCTTGGGAATGTAATTTCTACCTAACAGAATAAACTTCCGTTTAAATGTAATTTAAAAATATGTAAAGGATATGGAATGAATGGGACGCGGATCTTGAAGCCGGGTCTCCAGCATAAGAAAACATTAAACAACAAGACATACACAAAACTTCGTTTTTGAAACATGTTTCGCTATCCACGCCGTCTACTGCTCATGTGGCTGTCGTACACAAAATACACAGGGCTGCGTTCCAAACATACAATCTAGATGCAACAAATGCCAAATATGACAAAATTTTCATACGTTTTATGTCAAAATTGAAACGTAGGAGTGAAAAGTTGCACTAGGAGCGTAGGTTAGGAGTGCAGCCCTCGCTAGCGAGTTGTCAAATAAATGGCCGTTGAAATAATACCCTGCCTCTCGACCCGCGCGGTGGCGATTTGTGCGCGGGCGCGGAAAGCAAAAACTTTGTTGATACAAACATTTATGGGTAGTGAAACAAAGTTTTGTGTTTTTGTTGATTGTGTAGGGCAAAACATGGGCTGCAGAACCGGCTTTAGGTTAACTGCACCTGTTTTCTGCAACTTTACACTGTGTACCTATTTTAAATGTGGAGTGGTATCAATTTTACGATTCCAGCTTGTCTAGGAAACCCAACAGCCAGAGGCGTAGTTACCCTAGGGCCAAGATGGTCATGGCCCGATGCAAACAATATGTGTAGTGAAACAAGGTTTTTGTGTAGAAGGTTTTGTTAAATATTGATATGTTTTTGTTAATTGTGTAGGACAAAACATGGGCGGGAAAACCGGCTTTAGATTAACTGCGCCTCAGGCCCGAGTCATGGCCCGAGGTGGCAGGCTATCAGGGGCGGCTGCAGGGGTGCGAGGGGTGGCGGAAGATATTTAAAATCATAAATTCTAGGGGGTTTTGTCCTAAGGTTTCTGATGACGTGTAAAGTATCTCGAAGAATACTATACAAGATTAAAGCAATCATTGGTGTCGATTCTAGCGTGATTATCTAAACTTAAAACTAAATTTAACATCAATCTCTCCTTTTCATTCTGTATAGAGAATGACAAGGATACACTGTTGATACAAATTTAATTTTAGGTATAGAGAATCATGTCAAAATTGACACTACTGTCAGCTCGATAACTAAAATGAAGGTATTTTACTATGAATACGATAAAAATCAAGATTCTGAAAATTGGCGAACGCTTTGAACTACCGCCAAAGGAGGGCAAAATCAAATTCCAAATCAGTGTCACTTCTGGCCTGTAATAAACATAATAACATCATTTCTGAAAGGTAGAATAGTAACTTTCTGACATCAGAATAGAAAAAATAATAAATCATAAATGCTGAACAGGAAATCAACTTAAGCCTAGTAAAAAGGACGGAATAAAGCGGTAAACGGATACTCCATTTTTAAACCATTAAAATTGAAAACAAAATTTCCAGATGCAAAAATTTAATTCCAACCTAGATAATTAAAAATCGAATCTGTCGAACACAGGCACTGATTAAACTCCATTAAGAGCAATGACAGAATCGGAACTCATTAGTCCAAAAAAGAAATTCAGTGTAACACTTAGAGAATTCCCTTTCCCTGCCACAGAATCGCATCATCACAATGAAACCGAGCAATCGCATTCAAGTGCTGGTATCGGCTTTTATTCGATTCGAAGCCTTTTCACTATTCAACTCGAACGAATCGATATCGAGAATGCTTTAGTCAGCTCCGAGGGAATATTCTATTGACACAGTTCGAATTGGGAACTTTTTATTCCCCCTTTGATGGGTGCGACTTAATTTTTGGGTCGCTAAAAAGGTACTCGTCGAGAAGAATAATTTCAAGTTGTCGACCTTTTTTGTGGGCAATTTAAAAAGTTAAGCCGGTGACAGCGGAGACTTCGCGTTTGAACTTAGAATCGTCAGTTTCGTATCGTATCGAGACTTTGACATGTTTTTATAAGCCTTTTGGCCCTATTCTGTACGATCGAGCGTGATCGAGTAATGTTGAGTCGCGTGTCTTTTGTTACGATAAGATTAATGAGCAGTGATGAAATAAATTCAGCTTACGTGAAAGGTTCCCTCATTTTGTTTACTCCACCGCCGGTATTCTTGTTCACGGTATTGATCTTGCTTATTGGAACACAAAATTGGCACAGATTATTGACGCTGAACCAAGAAAAAGAAACTCAGAGTACACTAATATAATATAAAATAATAATTTTAACATGTTCTTAATTAGAGTGGGCTTCCCTTAAACATTGACTTAATAAACAATCAAAACAAAACTTCCTAATCAATCAGAATACTATTAAGGGTAACGGTTGGTGTGGCAGTTTGTAACTGCTGTACCTGCTATCTTTGCGTTTGGACTTTATCACCACTCAACATTAGGTGGGGTAGAATCATTTGCCTATCTGGCTATATATATAACACAAAGACGGGTTGCTCTCCGTATATTTTGGAATGGTTAGCGAATAATTTTGCACGAATTGCTTTAATTATCAGTATAAAAGTACTATCATGTATGTGGTAGAATACAATATTTATTTATTGCGCTATCGTACATAAACATGCCAATTTATATTACATTAAAAAAGTTTATCTTTCAGGAAAATTAACTTACATGAATCACGTTTAAGCGCACTTAGCGACATCTATTGTAAAGAAATCAACTTACATGTATCACATTTAAGCGCACCTTGCGACATCTATTGTTAAAAAAATGCATTTTGTTCGCAATAAAGCTACCACGTGGACGTCCTAGATAATGACTTAGTAAAATCAATATATTGAAAATCAACAACCTTTCCAATTTTATTGTGTGTCATGATGCGATTAGTCCACGTGTTTAACCTGACGCGAGTTTAACATTTTACACCAATACAAAAAAAAGTGTACAACGCCGCTAAAGAAGTTTTCACTTCAAAAACCAAATTACAGTGTCCTTCAGGCATTAACCGAATAATTAAAGAAGTACGATATAAGGTAATGTGTTAAACGTCTTAGAGTTAATAACATATTTGCTGTTGTATAACACCATCGCACGTGTGAAAATAAGCTAATGTTTTCTAAATTACCCGGTATTAGTGACGATTTGTCAATGTCAAGTGAAATTGATACTTACCATCGGAATCGATATGTTGTTTCAGGACGATTAGTTCAGAATATCGTCAACAAAGCAGCGTTTAATACGTGATTAGCTAACAACAGGGTTCTTACTACGAACCGTGAGTAAATATACATCATAAGATTAATTACATTGTAAGCCGATTGTTTAGTTTATGAACATTTCTAACATACACACCTATTATCCTAGCCCCAAATTAAGCACTATAAGGTTCATCATCATCATCATCAGCCTATTAAAGTCCCCACTGCTGGGGCACAGGCCTTTCCTATGGATGGAATAGGGAGATTGGGCCATGACCCACCACGCGGGCCCAGTGCGGATTGGTGGGTGCTAACGACTGCAAATGCAGCCGGGACCAACGGCTTAACGTGCCTTCCGAAGCACGGAGGAGCTCGAGATAGTAAATTTTTGGTCACCCATCCAATGACCGACCACTGCGAAAGTTGCTTAACTTCAACGATCGCAGCCGAACGCGTTAGCCACCTGCGCCATCGAGCTCCTCACTATAAGGTTATATATATATATATATATAACCTTATAGTTATATATATATATAACCATATAATAGTTATATATATATATATATATATATATATATATATATATATATATATATATATATATATATAAATAAAATTGGAGCGTCTGTTTGGAATACTGAAATAACCGCTTTTTGCTACATGCATATGAATATATATACGGTACATACACCAAAATAACATTTTTCCAATTTTTGTCTGTCGATCTGTTTGTTCCGGCTAATCTCTGAAATGGCTGGACCGATTTTGACGGGACTTTTATTGGCAGGTAGCTGATGTTAGGCTACTTTTATTTTAGAAAAAAAAACTAAAAATTGACGCGGACGAAGTCGCGGGCGGCCACTAGTACATAATATACTTATACATATATCATTTTATTTTTTATTTATAAATACATAATTGGATCCATTGGACTTAGGTACGAATGCATTGCATTGTATTCATCACACAAACATTTGCCCCATCGGGATTTGAAACCAGGACCTCAAGTAGGCGACACCTAAAAACCGGCGTACAATACCACTCGAGCTAAGGAGATCGTCGGAGCCAGGGATGTTCGTCAAAAAGTAAGATCTTTTTGCGTTATACTCAAGTGTAGACTTTATTTTCTTTAATCCAACAAAGTTTATTTAACTAAGTAAATAAGCAGTATTATGTAAAGTCATGGTACTCTCCGACACTCAAATTTAAAGTTAGACAACATGATGGCTAAGGGTATAGACACACAAACACGGTGCCACTTTGGCACCGCCGCCGCCGGCGCCATTTCTCAATGCCATATGCACGCCTCGGTGCAGAACTACGTTTGCACACCGATTCTTTTATTTTCTTGACCCTGACTGCTATAATTTGCTGCACTCAAAATTAAACATTGTCCACTACACTAACAGAAATTGTAAAATTTTTACATTCCCAAACATACATAAAAACGGATGATTTATTATACTTCCATTAAGCCTAACCTTATCCCTCTCATACTTTCACATTTGAAGTACCAAATGTTCTTACACACTTGTTATAGTTATAACATTAAAGCAAGTAGTTACTTGTAAGCTTTAATTATAATCAAAGCTTGTAGGTACTTATTCCAATGTTAAGCGTAGTTGTGTCAATATTGTAAGAAAATGTTTTCTTTTCCTCCTAAACCAACAATGACTTTATAATTTGCTCACTGTTCATTCTTCAGGGGAGGGAGAGTCCTGGTGCTCTGAGATACAGGAGTCCTGCCTAGTTCAGGCACGAGTCTCTCACAATCTATTTTACTGTTCTTATATAAAATTATATTATAATAAGTTGTCATATGATTTGTAGATTTTGAAAGACGAAATAATGATTATTATTATTATAGTGCAAACCCACATTACAGAACTGTCTTCATCACAACGCTATTGCTGCATATATGCATAACACATTATGCTGCATATATGTTTTATTAACCGACTCCAAAAAGAAGAAGTTCGTCAATATATTTTTAATTTTTTTATTGTCGTTCGTGCATATCTCCGCAACGCGTAGACCGATTTAGATTGTTAATTTTTCTGTTTGAATCAAATTTTTTTTATTTATCGTCGAAGCAAGCTTATGCATTTTTCTTGGTGGGACATTATCTAATGCTCAAGGCGGCTAATGCGAAGGCTTGTGCTCTAGTCCCTTTTTTTTTTTTTTTTTTTTTTTTTATGTTGGGAAAATGCGTTATGCATACCCCGCCGGTATGTGGCGGGGTTATGTGGGACTCCTCCTCCCCCCAAATCCCGCCCACCCGCCCAGCCAGGCTGGCTCGGCGGCTGTTCGGGATGAGGGGGGGGGGGCTGCCCACTAAAAACCCAACAGTGCTCCCTCGTCTGCCGGAACGGGTTTTGTGGGATCCGGGTGACGCTCCACGTTACCCGGCAGAGGTTCCTCCTCCTCCTGATGGTCAGGGGGATGCCCTGGAGCACCTAGGCATCCTCCCTCGACGGGTGAGACTGCGCAACGCGAGCGACGGACTACCCTGTCCGCCGCCCGCAGTCCCACTAGGGTGGAAAGAGGCGGTCGTACTGCCGCCGTCTTCCCCCCGGTCGTCGGCGACGGAGAGGACCGGCCCGGGCGTCCCCCTCGCGGGCCCTCTCTGCTGTCTCCTTCTGTAGGATGACTTCCTCACAGAAGGAGACGACCGCGTTCCAGGATCTGTCGCTGTCCAGCATCGCTTTAACGACGCTGGGCAACGAGAGATCCCTTCCCACTGCCATGACCATATCATGTGCTCTAGTCCCTAGCAGTGGGGGTGTTGATACGCTTATGATAATGAGATTTAATGCCCACGAAATAGAATACGAGTAAGGTATAGTTAGAGCAACTTTCTATCTCACTCTCACTTGTAGCACTTGGTGATCATGGTGCCGACCCTCTTTTAATAATTGAGGTTTGCCATTTCAGCATATATATAATCTTGCCTAGCCTTGTAACCTTTTACAAGAGGTAAGTAGGTAGATTAGGAGTGGGATTCCCGCTCGGATTGGAGCGCCCGTCTGGGGAAGTAACCTCCACCTTACAGAAGACTACAGTCAAATAACACTACTGCTAGTGGTGTTGCGTTTCTGTCGGTGAGTAAGGATACAGGGCTCCACGGGGCTTACCCCTTATACTCTGTAGGCAGCGGCGCGAGGGATATTTGTATCGCAAGTGTCTAAAAGCTATGATGGCATTTACCACCGGGCGGGCCATGTGATTTTTTGCCACTCTTGTAGCATATAACATATTTGGATAAAAGCTGATTTAATTTATTTTTTTTAAGATTTTAAATTGCATTGAAACATGATTCTTATAAACATCAAAAAAAAAGGCCACATAGTGTAATGTATACAGGCCTTTACAAGATCAACGCCGACTAAAATCTGGGTGAAACACAAATGCTATTTTCCCGCAAATAAATTAGCAGTGTGCACAGATGCATGAGAAACAATTATAAGATTACATTGCTGTGATCACAAGATAGGTACACACATATATAGAAATGAGACAATATTGTAAATTTCGTTCTCGATTATAAAACTCTTTATTTGTACAGAATATAATGAACTAAAAAAACAACTTGTCTAGAATGCCGAACGGGATAAGTACAGTCCGCACCATATGCCAAACGAGCTAATGCTCCATTAATTAGCATACCCTAGTATACCCCATAACACAAGCCTACAGTGCTTACTTTGGGGCTAGGCTATTTGGTGCGTGACAATAAAAAATATCATAAAATGTATGCTAAATTAGTTTAATTTAGACGTGGTCTCCGTAGTTGGCGAACGTAGGTGGAGATAAGAGGGACACATAGCTGGCATGGACACAGAAAGGACAATCAGGTGTCTGTTGAAGCGGAGGTTCCGTAATAACAGCAGATCTCGTGGAAGCCCACCTCAGCGATGGGTAGATGATTTCAGAAGATATGAGGGTCAGACCTAAAAGCTTAAGCGTTATAATATTAGTGTGATAGCTTATACCTCGATTATGTCAGCTTTTAAATAAAAAAGTCGCATCCAAATCGGTCGATTTTTTATGAGCTATGATGCCACAGTCACACACATAAAGACACGTCAAACTTGTAGCACCCCCCTTTTACCGTGGGGTGTTGAAAAAAGATTTATCCAATTTGGCTGTAATTATATTTGCTCATTTCGTAATTGTTAAGATAAGGCTTTTTGTATTAAAGGAAATACCTTTGGTAATGTTGGCTTATATTTTAAATTCGTTGTTGTTCTAAAAAAATCTGTATTCGCTTCTCATTTTCCTTATTAACATTTGTATACTAAACTCGGGCGCGTAGGATTTGTCAAAAAATATTTGGCACTCGCAAGTCTTTGATGCCAAATTAACGACGTAAAACACTTTTGTTTTAATCAGAAACATCACGTTATTTATGCATGAAAGAATGAAATAAAGAAGATTATCCTATTAATAAAAATGAAGCTTATTGAAACCCATTCGTGTTTTAAATTCAATGAGAGCAAACGGGATTGAAAAAGGTTTAATTGTTCGCACATTTCTCTAACCGTAACACAGAATTGGTTTTATGCTTTAATCGTTGGTGATGGGAACCATAATATGCGGTCGAAATGGACCTTTCGATTGTTATTGAAATGTTAACGCCTTTGTTATTTTGTTTTTATTAAGCTTACGTATGCATTGATACTGTAGCGATTCATACAAGACATATTATCTTAATTTATTGTACCATATATTGTATGGCCCGTTGATATATATATATATATATATATATATATATTATATATTACTGATATATATATATAAGGGGACGTTATTTCCCCGAAATTGTTCACTTATGCAATGCAGGATATGTTCAAGACACTGAATTGGATAGGACATGGCATCAACATAAACCCTGCAGGACCTACAAGAGATGCTGAATGACCTGGCTGACTCTTCGGCATACGCATACGCATCGGCCTAAGGATGAACTTGGATAAAACCAAGGTCATGTTCAATGAACTTGTTCTACCGGAACCGATTGCAATACACGGTGCCGTTCTCGAAGTTGTTCAAAAATATGTGTACCTCGGGCAAACATTGCAGTTAGGTAGAAACAAATTTGAGGACTAGGTGAATAGAAGAGTTCAGCTAGGTTGGCCAGCGTTTGGGAAGCTACGTGAAGTCCTGACATCGTCGATCCCACAGTGCCTAAAGACAAAAGTCTTCAATCAGTGCGTCCTACCTGTGATGACATACGGAGCCGAGACGTGGACACTGACGGTACGGCTGGTCTGCAGGTTCAAAGTCGCTCAGCGCGTTATGGAAAGGGCTATGCTCGGCGTTTCTCTGAAGGATCGCATCAGAAATGAGGTAATCTGACAGAGAACCAGAGTTATCGACATAGCCCACCGGATTAGCAAGTTGAAGTGGCAGTGGGCTGGCCATATTTGCCGAAGAACCGATAACCGTTGGGGTCGACGAGTTCTGGAGTGGAGACCGCGTCTAGGCAAACGTAATAGTGTAGGACGTCCTCAGGCTCGATGGAGTGACGATTTGCGTATGGATGCGAGTAGCCCAAGATCGATCTGAGTGGCGTGCAATTGGAAAGGCCTATGTCCAGCAGTGAACTAAGATAGGCTGTTGATGATGATCGATGATATTTTACTAAGAAAATATAACTTTCTTTATTATTAAATAATTAATAAGTTAAGGTTTGAGCATCATGGAGCACATCCTCACGCTGCGACAGGTTATACAGAAGACCGAGGAATATAACCTATCATTATGCTTAGCGTTTGTGGACTATGAGACCTATCCAACTATAGCGAGGAGTGCGACAGGGGGATGTAATCTCCCCAAAGCTATTTACCGCCGCGTTGGAAGATGTCTATAAGCGGATTAGACTAAATCCATACAAGAACTCAAGTAATTGACATAGCAAAACGCAGCGCCATGCTGAAATGGCAATGGGCGGGGCACAATGTTCGGCGAACCGATGGACGTTGGGGTCCTAAGGTGCTCCCTGGTCCGGGAAGCGCAGTGTCGATAGACCTCTTACCAGGTGGACAGACGACTTCAACCGAGTCGGAGGACCCACTGGATGCGGAAAGCTCAGGATCGTTGTGTATGGAGATCCTTAGAGAAGGCTTATGTCCAGGAGTGGCCGTCCATCGACTGATTATGATAATTATGATCATATAAAGTTTGATGAAGATTCTACTGAACCCCAAGTTCGACATACAATTCATTCCTAAATCAACCCGCTTCAATACTTTTGACGACCACCGTTGTGTAAGTGGTATGTACGAGTCGGGTTAAAAGGTGTCGCCTACACAGAAGTCCTTGTTCGAATCTCAGTGATCCAAATGTTTGTATGATAAAAAACAAACATTTGAACATATCTGCAAAACTATCTTCATTGCTGAATGTCGTGTCTAACTTGAAATGGTGACCACCCGAATGCACCCACACCACGAGGCTCTATGCTTCTTCACGTATTCCAGTCCTCGGCAGTCCTTATAGCCTTGGTTATTGAAAGTCCAGTGAGCGACTTTACTAGGTCTGACCAGCGCGTAGGTAACCAACCGCGTGATCTTCTCCCGTGGACCTCGCCAACCACCATCAGCTTTTCTAGGCTGTCAGGGTTTCTGCGAGCGATGTCTTCGAAATATTTGAGTATGCGCTGGTAACAGATAGTGGACAACCTTGTGTGATGTGTGTGTGTGAAGTGATGCCGAGTTCAGTAATGGATCCATAAACAAAAATTGAGAAGACCAACGTGCGCACCAGCCTCACTTTGATTTTGCGCGATATGTTATGGTCTTTCTATATCCTAGTGAGTTTAATCATCGCTGCTTTGGACGTTTGGATTCTTCTGGATATCTCTCCCTCGCTGCCACCCATTTTGCTGAGAAGAGAGCCAAGGTATACAAAATGGTCAACAAATTCCAGGTCTCCGAGTTCATTGGAGCGAATTAGTATACCAGATCTGTCTACCACCAACACCTTGGTCTTCGCCTTGTTTATGGTGAGGCCAACTAATTCATTCTCTCTTTCCACACTTCACAACACTTCGGGGCTTGGGTAATTTGGTGTTAGTGATAGAAATATTTACTTATTTATTTATACTTGTTGCGCGTGTTTTATTGGGAACTTGAGAAACGAAGAAGGCTTTTGGCAGCACTCACTGAAGAAAAGTTCTACTCATCCGACAATTCGTATAATGTTTTCATAGTTAATAAATCAATTTAAATTCTCGTCCGATTAATTCGCGCCAAAAACTTCACACAAAAGACCTCACTTCACAGTGGCGCAAACTACACTAAATGGATGAAATAATATTTCTTTAAAGAAAAAAATGAAACCAGCTTCAAAATCGAAAATGGAACTAAAAACTAAAAAATAATATCTGGTTCATGATATGAAAGTCGGGCGGGGTCAAGATTAAAACATTCAATAGATTTTCGTTTCTGATCGGTAATAATACGTCTCATCAAATCAATCATCAATCCATTGATTTTCAATTATGAAGTCAGTTTTATTTGTTGTTTAAAAATTTTTATAGACTGCGCTCGAAGTTATAAACTTGAAGTATTCCATATCCATAAATAAGTTCACAAAAATCAAGCTCTGATGTACTTATAAAACTGTAAAAAAATGTTGTATCGAAACTTTTCATAGAATGACGATTCGGTAATTATATTACCATAAGTGCGTGTTAAAAATGCAAGCTGAAAATAGTTTCTTCTTTCGTTTCAGTATTATATGCAAACTGTTTTTTTCTTATCTACCTTTTCAAAGCTGCCTGGTGCATTCGGCACAACTTTTCTTTTAGCACCTGTGAAAAGAATGTTCCTCGTGATATTTATTAGGCTATTGTCGGAAACTAGACTTTACCAAAGGCTTTTTTGCAACGACCGTTGGAAACAAGAACGGACATATACTTCTAATATGTAAAAAACTATTATTATTGCTCACAGAATTCTCTTTTGTGTAGATATGTTTTTCTTTTTCATAAACTATTTATCTTTTTTCATGTATTCATTTCCTGTCGGGGTTAAATTACTTGTTATCTCAATGGAATGATACATAAGTTGCTTTTTATCCTCCATGATATTCGAATTAAAGGGCTAACTTATGTCATTCTGATAGACAATACAAACAATAGATCGATGACGATACTTGATGAAGTTGTACACAATATAGTGTTGTTTATTTAAAGTAGTCGATAACGAAAAAAAGTCTCCCGCCGCGTATGTGTGTCCTGTATTTATGTTTTTAGGCGGGCGAAGAGCAATATTTTCTGCCTAAAAGACAGAGGAATGGTCCCTCCTGAGTTTCTGGCAGGTTCTTCCCTGTTTAATGAAGCGATGGCAAGACTAGCCTAGACTGAATAAATGTTTTTGAGTTTGAGTTTGAAAGTTGACAACCCATTATGTTTAGGTAGACTAGACTTGCTTTCTCGTGCCTAGACTTTGTAGTAACATTGGTGAGTAACGTTTTCACTTACTTTGAGTTACACATCTGTGATGTGCTAATTTCCTACGCTAAGCACTGAGAAAATTTCATCTAGTAGTTACCCGAGTAAAATAAAATAAAACTCTAACGTACTCGTAAGTATACAGTTATTATTAACTAGTGGCCTGCCCTCGCTTCGATTCGGTGTAGAGCTGTAGTGTAAACTATAGTTTTTGTTCTCAGGCTTGTACTATAAACAATGACTTTATTTATATAATTACACGTGTTATTGTGAGTCAACCATAAAAGATAGACATATGCTGTTGCGGGATATTTTTTAGACAATTTTATGTAGAATATTTCCGTCATACATGATTTCTATGTAACTTTAACCATTAAGGCTGCACACGCGACAGAAGCTTAAAAAATGGAGTAACTTCTCCCGTTTTCTCAACATTTCCCTTCACTACTCTGCTGATATTGATTGTAGCGTGATGAAAAGTATACTATAACCTGCCCAGGAGTATGAAGGATAATTGTACCAAGTTTCGTTAAAATCCGTCGAGTAGTTTTTGTTTCTATAAGGAACATACACACAGACAGACAGACAGACAAAAATTTTACTGATTGCATTTTTGGCATCAGTATCGATCACTAAACACCCCCTGATAGTTATTTTGAAAATATATTTCATGTACAGAATTGACCTCTCTACAGATTTATTATAAGTATAGATTAAGGGTGTCTGGCAAGGCGTTGCCACGATGGTAATTGTCTGGCAAGGCGTTGCCATGATAGTAAGTGTCTGGCAAGGCGTTGCCACGATGGTAAGTGTCTGGCAAGGCGTTGCCACGATGGTAAGTGTCTGGCAAAGGTTTCTAATATATCCCGAAAAGTTTACGTGCAATTAGGAGAGGTAAAGCATAGCATCGTTCGAATTGCCCCCCCCCCCCCCCCCTTCTGGGGAACTAACCTCCATCTTACAGAAGATTACAGTAAAATAACACTATCATTTGGTAGTGTTGTATTTCTGTCTGTGTGTAAGGTTTCAGGGCTTTACGGGGTAGGGGATTGGGTCAGGGTAGGCAAACGCGCCAGTGATATTTTTGGTAAAGAGCCATGTAGTGGTTTGGCACCATTTCAACATGAAAAATAAATTAAAACGAGGAACCAAAGTACGCTGAAAGATAATCGCGCCCTACCCTCATTAACGGCATTATGGGGTTTTTTATGGAAGCCATTATACGAATTTCGCAATACCGAAAAGATAAAATTTCTGCATGTATGTATGTATATACATATAATTACATAGATCGAGAGGTAAAATATATAAACATAAACGAGCTAATTCTAAATATAAAATAATACGTAAATAACAGCGTAATATTCAACAAAGTTTTTAAGGTCTAATGTGAACCGCAACTTTATTAAATTTCCACCACCAAATTATGTTCCTTAAGTCAATGTTAGTGATTGTCACACATCAATTCTTGTTCAAATATAAATAAACGACACGTACTGTAGCCGCCCGAAGGAATCTGGGAGGGGTTTCGCGATTTTCACACAGTGCAAAACTGAATCAGTATGTTTTTTTTTATTTGTGTGAAAAAAGTGGCAAATAAGCATTAACCTTTTTTTTTATTTCTGTGAAAGAAGCGTTGGGGCCCGTCTAATACTAAGTGCCCTTCATAGGCTACAAGTACAAAGTACATATTCTACCCCACCAATACAGAACAAAGCGTAATTTCTGTCACGCACACATACATAAACAGGTATTCTTAAGCAGTAGATAGAATTTATTCACAAAGAGTTGGTCAAAATCAATAGCGGTAAATTAAGGTAATTTATTTTGACTGTTAATTGTTTTAGAGAATTGGTGGGAGCCGTGCTTCTGGCTGCTAAATATTTTAGAGAAATTACACTTACCCCGTGGAGTATTGAAAACCTTATTCACTAACGGAAATACAATTCCATCAAAAGGTGGTGTTTTTTTTTCTGTACGGTGGAGGTTACTTTCCCGACGGGCACTCCAATGTGCTGGTTGTACAAAACGCAAGTGCGGTCCTGCGTGGAATATTGCTCGCACCTCTGGGATGGCGTCGCTAAGTACTTACTCGATGCCTTGGAGCTGTAGTGGCGCGCTGCCCGCATCATTGGCGATGGAGAAGTAACTAACAAACATGAGTCTCTACAATTATGCGGCGATGTGGCATCATTAAGCGCATTCTACCGACTTTACTACGGAGAGCTTTCTGATGGGTTATTCTCCCTTATCCCTCCATCACCTTTTCTCCACAGAACCATGTCACCGACTTACTATGGACACTATTCCTACACGACAGCTAAAGAAATTTGGTGACTCATTTCTTTGTTGTTCTATTTGCAAGTGGAGTTCTTTGCCTGTGCACGTGTTCCCCCCTTCTTACAATCTGGGGTCCTTTAAGAGAGGCGTGAAAAAGCATTTCTGGAGGCCGGCAAGGTGAGGATGGTTGGTGTGGCAGTTTATCACTTTACCAGCTATCTTTGCGTCTGAACTTTATCAACACTTAACACCAGGTGGGGTAGCGTCAATTTGCCTACCTAGCTATATAAAAAAAAATTAAGCGTGAAATCCGCTGTGCCTTACATATAATTAGTTTTCTATAACAATACAAAATGTTCCACAGACCATATAAATGCTAACAATAGCAATCCCCCTCTCAGGGGATGATCGCTTCAGATAAAGCTTGTAAGGCCCTTCTGGCCATAAGCATGATTAACGGGTGTGTTTTAGTCAGTAAAAGTCTGACATAACCCTACAGCCGGCTATAGGGTATCCATGAGGATTTCTCACCCGCTCCCCCGCCTGGGAGGAAACAAAAAAAAAGTGACAAGGAGTTGATTTTCATATATATTTTATACAATCGCCACGCAAATTTTACAAATGGTAACTAAAGGAAACCATTAACCAAATCATAAATTTCGCGAAAGTGTTAACCAAAAATCCACCAAGAATCACTTGAACGTCTCGGAAATTTATATAATAAAAGCTTATAAAATATCTTGCGACTTTGCGAACCTACTGTTTCCATCCTCACCTAATATATTAACTGTGTACTATCGCCGCGTCACCCGATACCCAATATCGCAGTCAAATACACCATAACTCACAACAAAAATATATTTGTCACTGTCGCGCTTGTCGCAACTCGTCTGTCCCCACTTGAATAATGAACTGCGTCGGCAAAAAGATGCTGCTGTGAAAATGATTTTTTCTTTCTTTTTACAGTACTTGCGCTCTTGATACAGCGAACCTCCGTGGTCCGCGCTTTGGTCCTTGATGTTTTGCTCATTAAATATTAAAAGCATAATCTGGAAGTAACTCCATCAAAACATTCTGTTATCTTTTTTTGAATTTTCGTTTATATTCATAAGTAAACCTACTAGACTACTAAATCTATCTATATATTATATAAAACTCAAAGGTATGTATATATTATATAAAACTGACATAGTGATCTATCAAGGTAGGTATGGTAGGTATCTATATATTATATAAAACTGACATAGTGATCTATCAACGCACAGCCCAAACCACTGGACCGATCGGGCTGAAATTTGGCATGCAGGTAGATGTTATGACGTAGGCATCCGCTAAGATGGATTCGGAGGATTTTGATCAATTCTACCCCCAAGGGGATAAAATAGGGAATGAAAGTTTGTATGAAACTTTGTCAATTTTAAACCGATCGGGCTGAGACTTTGCTTGCAGGTACTAGAAGAATCATAGATGAATGTCATTGTGTATAATACAAGCCTGAGAACAAAAACTGTAGTCTAAACTTCAGCTCTACACCAAAGCGAAGCAAGGGTAGGCCGCTAGTTAATAATAAGTTTTTGGTTTATTTCACTTTACCATCATGTACTTAGCAACATTGTTTTAATAAGGTACATACTTTGAGTTTGCGACTGACTTGTATACATTTTTAAGTTTTCAATTAAAGCATAATTAACTACATCAACAAAATCTCTGTGTAATATTAGCTATAATGAATGAAGGCATCTAATCTAAATGAGCCCCGGGTAACAGCTTTGTAAAATTGAAAATTAGAATCATCGTTTCTGCGTTAAGTTTATAATTCGCATTCTTGAAACTTAAATTTCTTTATATTTATAACTCTTCATTTTTTGACGAGACAATAACTATAATTATTTACTTAAACTATAAACAAGATTCTACCATACCTTAATACCTTAAAACAGTAATTAGTAGTATGCAAATGTTTTATAACCAAAAGTTTTTTTTTATATCAATAATATCGAACTGACTCGTAAGTTTTGAATCTACTTACGAATCTGGGATAATTTAACACTTCACTTACTGTATTTGGCACTATATGACGAACTCCGTGGCCAAATGGTATATGTTTTCGCCGGGTTTTATGGCGTCGTCTACTCAGAGGGCCCGCGGGTTCGAACCCGGATGGGGGCAAATGTTAGTATGATGAATACGAGCATTTCTACCTTAGCCATGGATGTTTATATATGTATTACTATATAAATATACTTGACAATGCTTGTTATTCAAGAAGCAATTTCGTCGCTTAGCAAGTAACCCCGCGTAAGTCGAAAAACGTCGCATATTACTTTTAGTTCTCATTAGATAAGACATTTAATGATGTTGTCTATATAAATTAAAATGGGGAAAATCTAAATGACGGACTATAAATAAAATTTCATTCGTCATTTTTTGGTTGATAACAAAAGGAAATAATTTTTTCAATAACCAAAAGATAACAAAGATAAAGCCCGCCAAAGTTTGGGAGTTCGTGCTCGTGAGGTCACTTCTAAGTAAAAAATTGTACCAAAACATGACATCATGCGAAATTTCAAAACAGTATATCTCTGTAATGATTTGATTATGTGAATAAAGAAAAAAAACCTGTCCAATACTTTTTGATATTATACCTGATAGAGAAAGAAAAAAGGTTAGTCGTTATACCTAATGCTCGCACCTCTTGGATAAGTTCACTAAGTACTCACTTATCATCTTCAGCCTATTAATGTCCCTACAGCAGGGATACTAGCCTTCCCTATGGATAGAATAGGGAGATAGAGCAGTGACTCCAACACGCGGGCCCAGTGCGAATTGGTAGGTGCTTACGAACGTGGATGCAGCCGGGACCAACGGCTTAATGTGCCTTCCGAAGCATGGAGGAGCTCGAGATAGTAAAGGACAATGTTAAAATTGGCCTAAGAACCAACACCAATTTGGCATTTATGATAATTCTAAGTATATTTTTTGCGATAATTATCAGTATTTAGATTGTCACGGACACTCCTAGTTAAGTAAGCTAAATTAAAAAGTTAAAAAATAATCTGAGACACTAAATACTATTTTATATGTATAATCTATGGCAGCGCTGCAAACAAAACACTCTTTTTTCCTAATGCCGGCACTTCACTTGGCTATTCGTATTTGCTATTTTAAAACATGACATCAGTCTGTCCCTTTCATTCCTTATTAAGCATGACAAGGACAAACTTTTGTCAAGTGAAGGGCCGGCATAAAACTTGTTACTCTGTGGTTGTGGTGTATGCAGTTTCATAGTAATCTGTGGCATTCGTGCATTCCGAAGAGTAGTTTATTATACCGGAAAGGGCATTCTCGTTTCGGATTACATGTTGTGTGTGTTTATTTGCGATTGTTTTTCCTTTAATTTAACTATTTCGGCTATCTAATATGCCATCGATGTTACCAAACAGAGCCATTATTACCAGGTGCTAGTGAACCTGTGCCACAACATCCTGAGAGGATCATAGTGCCAAATTATTCAAGAACACCTAATACACATTCACGCTGCTTAATTACACAATATACATCTGATATAGAAATAAATACAATAAACAATATGATACAATTATGTGAAAAATAGTCAATAAATAAGAAGCAAAACTACGGTTTTTATTTTATTCGTGATTCCTACCTAACCAAGTTTTTCCTAATAGTTATTCTTTAAAATCGCACCGAATAAAATGAATTAGTTGTAATATCAATTCACTTCATACAGAGTTCATACTAAATTCATAGGTTGACCTATGTTCATTTTTTTAAGTTATGTTTCATTAAACATGACTTAAAAAAAAAATTAAGTTCTCAGAAGTGTCCGTCAATAATCTTTGTTTTTACAGTCATTTACTTACGATTTTGAACCTAGAAAATAATATTTCATGACTGTTGGTTCTTAGGCAAACTATGTACGGACGCTGAACAATGTCCTTTTTGGTTTCCTATCCAATTACCAAAGTTGCTTGATTTCAACGAATGCAGCCGAAAGCGCTTACCACTTGAACCATTGAGCTCCTCATCCTCCTCAACACATCTAAATAGATTCGAATTGCTCACACTTGAATGGGCTGCATCATCACGTAACCCAAATCATTCTATCAAGAGGCTGTATATAATCATGGAGAGGCGTCTAACAACCTCGAACCACTACAGTGACGTCGATTATAGGTATCATTAAGCACGTACTATGGTTTCTACAGTTCTCGATGTACATTGAGGCAGAGAGAATTAAACATTCTGTTGTTTGGTCTTTAAACCTATCTATTAATTATAAAGTATTCACATTTATACGACTTTGTAATACCAAGTTTTATGCTTCACGTCGGTAGCAGATTTATCTCTATTTTGCCACTGTTAAAGTATTCCCGTAAGTAAAAAAAAATGGGTGCGTGTACTTATGTAGGCGCGTGAGAAGTTATCCTTCTTTGGCATCGTTTAAAATTAGTTTTTAATTGCATGCAAATAATTAATTACAATAAATTAATAAAAAGTCTGGAAAAGGACACAGTCAATAAAGTTCAGTTTTGATTTGAAAAAATAAATAAATAATCAAAATATTCAATTAAAATCGCTACTGAATATAATTTATTAGAATATATGTGATTTGCACTTGTATGAAACTCAAACACGTATTCCGAATATATAAACTAGAAACATGTGGATAAATATTATAAATATGAATACCTATAACTGTTACTTTATTACAAAAAATAAAGATGTGGTTTTTGGTTCTACTACACCAATGGTCATGAGATGGCGCTGTAGTCTCCTGAATCGCGCTTTGGTTCCGTTGTTCCAGATTAATAAATACTATTGATAGGCCTTCACGATGCATTCGTTAGCACCCACTAAATAGAGATTCTATTTCTATTTTGTTGGTAGATTTTCTTAATGTGCGGTAAACACAAAAGTAACAGCAAAATTTTGTGTTACAGTGATGCGCGCGCATCTTAAAATTTCACTCTCATCATTTTTTCATAACGCGCCTAAAGAAGTATAACTTCAATATAACGTGACGCAACGCTTTGACTCTGCGCCTGTGTGAGTTGAGCCCTCGAAAACATTTTTTTTATATGGTTACTAATAGAACAATATTGAAGAAACCTTAAATATATCTTTAAGCCATTAAGATCAGATTGCCGAGGGACCTTTGATATTTCATCTCCCGAATCCAGCACTCTGTTATACGCATTCATTCTTCATCCCCTTGGGTTTTAACAAAATTCTGTTTTCGGTGACAGTCTTATCTGAAGTAAGGAAATGAATAGCATGATACGATCTGCGAAAGATTTTCTAAATCATTAATAGCATAAGATAATAAAAACCATTGTGTATGATTTTACTCTTCATTAGACTTTGTCTTTTTTAATGTATAATATTTACAATTTTGATAAAAATATAGCTCCTTCAAAGCATTTACATCACCTGTCAATGTCACATATTTAATTCAGTCCACGAATAAAAATTATATCAAGAAACGATAGACAAATATTAGAAGAAATACAAATTCGTTCTTGAAATTTTAAGGTAATTTGTAGTAGTAAAACGAATAAAAATACACCCAACACTCACCAACAATAAATTTATACAAGTATTGTGGTTTTTGAACGCGCCGCTGCGAGAATCTTTGCTAAAAATGAACAAAAGGTCTCTCCAATGTTTTTATCGCACACGAATGACGCTCAAAAACCTGTCTTTCACTGGCAGAATGCCAACTAAAACGGCGGTATGTTAGGTTACCACTGCCTCCAAATTTTTTTTAAAAGCTCGTGGATTAGGGTAGTTATAAAAATACAATATTACAAATATATATATAAATATTTTAGCACTAATGATGTAAAAAATACTTTGTAATTATTTCGTTAAGTAATAAAAAAGAGCATTGAGCTTAAGGCGCAAGTACCTTTTTTTTTTTTTAATACGCAGGTAAAAAATCTATTTACAGACGACGGCGCCTTTAAGAGGCACACCGCCGAACGGACCTCACACCTGGCTCCCGCAAGTCTTACGAAGCCCACAGTGGCTGCCCACTGAGGACCCCGCAACTCTTACGAGAGCTTTACGGTATAATATCCGCTAAAAAAGTCCTGCGAATACCCTCTAAGCTGCTTAGCGCGAAGCCGCGGGATCCCCGTTTTGGGATTCTCCGCGTCTCCGCACCTAGCAGCCTCCCGGCCAAGCCGGGGCTCCACGGCAGGGGTCTCCCGGGGTATCGCGGGGACCCCGCAGACGTGCGCGGGTAGGCCCGCGCGCGGGGGCTGAGTACGCGGCCTAGTGCCCACCGTACCGCCCCCCGTCCGCTGCGGAGGGCTACTTGGGCCCGTGTAGCTCCCTCCGCCGCCCCCCTCTTTGCAGGGCAGAACTACAAGGGGGGGCTGCCGTCACGGGGTCCGTCGGTGGCCGGCACGGCCATCGCCATGCCGGTCAGCGAGGGACCCCTCGGGTAGGGTCATGGGACGGGCGCAGCCAGGGCGCGCCGCCGCCCTCTCCTACCCGTCCTCCTTTGGCGGGAGGGAGCGGCCAGAGGATCATCCTCCCGCTCCCTCTCAGCCGCCTCCTTCTGCGAGATGACGTTCTCGCAGAAGGAGGCGGCTGCCTCCCACGCCCTGTCGCTGCGGAGCATGGCATCCACCATGCTCCGCAGCGAGAGGGCTCCGCATCCCAGCGCCGCAATGAGGTCGCGGCGCTGGTGTCGCCAGGCCGGGCACTCCAATAAGGTGTGCTCGGCCGTGTCGTCCGGGGCGCCGCAATGATGACATTGCGGCGTCTCCTCCCGACGTGCGACACGGTGCAGATAGTGACCGAAGCATCCATGCCCGGTCAAGATCTGCACCATGCGGAACGTGAGGCCGCCGCGCCGGCGACCCAACCATTCCTCCAACACCGGACGAATGGCTTCTATCGTCCGGTGGCCGGCGCTAACATGGGCGAGTGCCTCATCCCATCGCCGCAGAGCTTCGCTCTCGGCGATGGAACGGACCTGCCTCAGCTCTGCTGGGGCAAGTCTTTCACCCCGCTCCCTGGCCTCGACCCGACCTCGATGCATTTCTGCCAGAACCTGTGCATCGAGGTCCCACGGCGTCGCGCCTGCGAGCACGCAGGCGGCGCCGTGGCTGACCGTGCGGTACGCTCGCACGGCCCGGGTCGCGATGACCCTCTGCGGACGTCGCAAGAGGGCCCTCGTGCGGGGTTTGAGGCACTCAGCCCAAACCGGGGCTCCGTAAAGTGCCATCGACCGTATCACCCCGTGATACAGTCGACGGCACGCAGCACCTAAGGCGCAAGTACCTTACTAATATTATAAATGTAAAATTTGTTTGTATGTTAGTTACTCAGTCATTTAAAAATGGCTTAACGGATTGGGATGAAATATAACACAAATATAGTTAGAAAACTTTTAGGTTCCTTTGAGATTCTCAAAAACTAAATACAACGCGGACGAAGTCGCGAGCGGAAGCTTACTTACTTACAAATATTTCATGTCAAGCCAACAAAACAATGACATTTTAAAATGTGATTTTAAACAATATAACGAAGCGAAAATGGCTTAAAAGAACAGAACAGTTATCGGAATTGCAAAATATTATCCATTACAAACGTCAAAATATGCGGATAGTAAGCAAAATACACAACAATGCCAAGGCTGTTACCCTCAAAGAACTGTCTGAACTTGCTAGGCCCAACTGTCCATTATTTGATTTCTCAATAGTTTCTGAGAATGACGTCAAGGATTCCATATTTTCTATATCTTCCGAGTCCGTTGGCGAGGATAATTTGTGCTCGAGGATGCTTATTCCTATTCTACCTACTCTACTCCGTGTATTAGCTCACATCTTCAACTACTCCTTGTCATTCAAATAAGCAGTGCCCTTGTACAAATTTCTCGTTCGTTAGTTCTTCTTTTCTGTTTTATTGTGTATGTACTAAGTAAATAAGATTGGTACAAGAGGCGGACTGACTGCTAATAGCATTCTCTCCTTGTCATTCAAATAAGCAGTGCCCTTGTACAAATTTCTCGTTCGTTAGTTCTTCTTGTCTGTTTTATTGTGTATGTACTAAGTAAATAAGATTGGTACAAGAGGCAGACTTACTGTAAAAAGCATTCTCTCCCAGTCGAACTTTGGGAAAAATTAAAAACACAAACTGCAGTATAAAGCATATAATTTACCGTTTTTTTGATGTAGTAACGGAACTTATAAAATATTCAAACATACACAAAAAACAGTGCTTACTGTAGAGCCTGGCCTTTCGGATTTTGTAAGCTGGCTTCTTGAAATCGAAGAATTTAACAAAAAAGTTAATCCCTTTACATTATACGTGCGCGACAAACTTGTATGTCATTGTGACACAATATATGCATTAAGTAGCAAAAACCGGCCAAGTACGTGTCGTGCCATGCGCAGTGTATGGTCCCGTAGTTGCCTATAGTTACCACAATATAATATGAGCTGGAGTCTTTATATTCTAAATCGGAAATTAGAAAACCAATTCATATCAATCTATACGTATCTCAATTAAAATACCTAAACCAAAGTAAAAAAAGTCAAACTGCGTATCAAACTCAAAATAAATTCGATATTATTATTTTTTATTTTAAATACAAATGATAATCGCCGAATTTTTTTTTATTTCCTCCCAGATAGGGAAGTGGTTCTGAAATCCTCATGGATACAGCCGGCTGCAAGATTATGTCAGACTCTTACCGAGTAAAAGCTTCATCTGAAGCGATCATCTTTTCAAGTGCTTATATACTTTTTATAAAAACGTAACGCGTACTCAGAAGCCGTTGCCGTTGGTACTCGCGGCAGCGTTGTGAAACTGACATGACTGACATCTTATTGTGGATTTTAAATATTTTGATTTTAATATTTTGTTGCAATGCAAGGTTTAACGCTACAATTACTTTATCTATGTCACGGTCAACGTCTTCTTCTAAGGAATTTTTAATAGATAAGAAATTTTCTTTTAGAAAAGTTGAACGACTATGACTCGTAAACTAACAAATCTATCTGAACCATTGTAGTTTTCCTTAAAAGTTTTTAAAAAGTAAGTGAAAAGCACTATTATCATGAATTTTCCCCGGTTTCCCAAGCCAATAGTTTAGCTTTTAGAGAGGAGGACGCCCTACTCGAATATAATTAAAATCTTTATATATATATAATTCTTCTGTGAGTGTGTATGTCACTGAACTTCTCTTAAACGACTGGACCGATTTTGATGAAATTTTTTGTGTGTGTTCAAGGGGATCTGAGAATGGTTTAGATTCACAAAGACGTGTAGACAGGACAACGTCTGTCGGGTCCGCTAGTATATATATAGAATTAGTACTTAGCATTCAATATTTCGCAAACGGATTCCTAAATCGAGAACTAGTCTTCTTAGGAACCCCTTAGTTATTTAAAAGTACCTATTCAACTATATCCCACACGATGGGGTAGGTGATGTAAAAACAATCATTCCCACATATGTAGGGTAGCTATACCTAAAAAAAATATTTCTCAAAATTGTATCTACCATTTTGTCGGCGTGATCAATATACATCTCGAAGCTCGTTGAACTTAAGCAACTTTCGCAGTGGTCGGCCATTGGATGGGTGACCAAAAATTACTCGAGCTCCTCCATGCTTCGGAAGGCACGTTAAGCCGTTGGTCTCGGCTGCATCTGCAGTCGTTAGCACTCACCAATCCGCACTGGGCCCGCGTGGTGGGTCATGGCCCAATCTCCCTATTCCATCCATAGGGAAGGTCTGTGCCCCAGCAGTGGGGACATTAATAGGCTGATGATGATCAATATACATATCTCCACAAAATTACAGCTCTCTAGTACTAATAGTTTCTAAGCAAAACCGGGGACGGACAGACGGACATGACGAAACTAAAAGGGTTCCTTGTCAAGACTTTGGAATCTTGAAAAGGTTCGAAAGTTGCCATGATATAACTTGAGTAGAAAATTCTAGGAAAAAAACTGAAATGCAAACAGATTCCTATATTATACCTATTATACCTATGGAAACATATTTCATTCTACTTTATAATGTACAAATTTTTTCTTCACCGGAAACAAGTTATTCATATTTTAAGCATAAGTCCGAAGCTGCAAACGGTATTTTAAGCTATTTTCTAGAAAACCTTTCTTCTGAAGGAAATATTAAGAGGCTCTTCCTCTATTCCTAACAATTCATTTCGACAGTCAAGCTGCTGCTTTGACTATATTGCATAATTGTACACGATTCGCCCCGATTTGGCACATGCGAAATTTCTTATAATGCGATAAAATGAAAGCTATTTCTATTCTAATAATAAATAATTTTTGAAATCGTCCAGAATATAATACAAACGTAACGTAATACAGTAGGTAATAAACTTGAAACTGTATTTTAACAACGAACAAAACTTACCTAGACTGTACTGCAATTTCTTTATGGCTCCGGTTACCTGTAACACGATAATACCTTTGTTATTACTAATACAAAATTAAATTAGATTAGCACTAATGCTAACGAGGATAGTCTAGACTAAACCATTGTTTTACCCGCTTCGCCTAATTATAAATTAATTTATTAAGACAAAGCAGTCATTGACGTGTCTGCTAGCTAGTTGAAACTGAATAAATACCTATGAAAGAAGATTCTCTAAGATTAGTCTCGGAGTAAATGAGAAAAATGACTGGGTAAAGTAAATGAAATTCTATTTATGCCATCAATTAGATTATAAAAAGATAACAAACATTTTTTTTGTCAAACAACCAAAAAATAACAAAGCTAAAGCGCGGCAAAGTTTGGAAATGGGGCTTCGCGACGTCACTTCTAAGTAAAATTGTACCAAGACGTGGCGACAATGCGACAATTCAAATTAATATAGCTCTTTTATGTTTAAAATATGTGACATAATAAAAAAATATTGATTATCTACCTGATGGTCGCAGAAATAAATTTTAGTCATCGTGGATAAATGATAAACTTTTAGTCAAATAACAATCAAAATATTCAGTTTCCGTGTAGGTACCATAATTAGGTATCTCTTATTTTATTGTTTTGATAGAATAAGGTTACTTAAATACAACTACTTTATACATATTTACCTGCCTATTGACGAGTCAGTGTTACTATAAAAAAAAATATGTTTCTTTAAATAACTCTGTTCCACGATTCAATAAAAATGAGACAAAGTTTGGTTTATGTAGAAAATATATTTCGCTTTATTTTAAGACCTCATAGGGTATTTGACAGTCTAAAAAAATAAGGTATCAATTCCTGCCATCTGTATTGAATACGAATATTAGCAGCGATTTAACTATTCTGAAAGAAGAAATAATTTGTAACTTTTCTAAAAAATCATTAATTAGAAATGTTTTTTGTTCTATGATCACGTGACCATAAACGCTTGGGATTGACTAAGACCAAAATGACGTCACACACTAGTAAACTTGCCAAAGCCAAATTGCCATTACATTGTATCGTTTGATGTTATACTGATAGCCGTTTGACGTCACATACCAGTAAGACGCCATTTTGTCCAGAGAAACGTTTTCGCGGCAACTTGCCCCCACGATAACGGCTAGCTAGAGCCGAGGTCCGAGTCTCAGAGCCGCCCTCTAGTTGAGCCGACCCCCTCAGGTTCGAGTAGTCTAGAAGCTCCAGACGCAGAGGAGACTCCCCCCGTGGGGATTTGCCATACGCCTGGATTACCTTTAGAGGCACAAGTCCCGATTTGAGGTCCCCTTAGGATCTCGCCGTCTCCTGACGCTAACGGTGACGCTGTAAAGGCTGCGACCAACAGCATACACACTCAAAAAAAGCGCCAATTGAAAATGGAATTTTGTGATTAAGGTTTTTACTGAAATATGCAACAGAATGATGAATATCCACTTATTATGGACTCCATAAACATTAGTAAATAAAGTGAAAGCGTTTTCTTAAACTTCTCAAATACCCTAAGTACAGGCATTTTTTTTCTATGACAAGAGCCGCTTCTCCTTTGCCGCGCATTCCTTATTTCCATTAAATATACATCTGCTGAAGAGTTCTGCTCAATTATTGATCTAATATCGATGCAATCAGCTCGCCATGTCCTTAAGTTTTATAATATAAGTGAGCGCACTAATGAATTCTGTGCGGGTTTTCCCTGGAAGTTTCAGTGCCTTCCACGCTGCACTTTTCCTTTATTCCATATTCATCGAACCTGTTTGAAGCTCCAACGATCTAATTAACATTAGCGACGAACAGGACTTGCTAATAAGTCGGATAGGTAGTCGGAACTTTGCGCACTCCACTATAAAGAGAATAAATAAAACTTGATAGGTTGTCATGTACAGAGTTGACTGTTTTAAGCATATTATCTGACGTTCGCGCCAAAGAAAATCTGGTTCTTTTTTAGACTAGACAACTGATTTTTATTTTCTGAATCTGCATATTTTTTAGACTAGACAACTGATTTTTATTTTCTGAATCTGCATATTTTTACAAAATATATTTAATAGACATTTGTGATAAATTATCCTTATTGGACATTCTATCCTTATTTTTTTATAAGGTTCCGAACTTTTTGAGTACCGTGATGTTTTATAGCATGTCTATCGATAGTCATCGAATTGGGTTCAATTCTGTTCTGATTGATTTCCTAATTAAAAATTATCGGCCCTGGCCTATCGAGGTATCAGTCTACCTGTGAACGGGTAAGAATGCTTTCCCATTTAGCTGTTATTTTATATGTGAAAAGGCTGCCAAACAAACATTATGGTCCACCTGATAAGCTAAGCGACCACCATATCCTATAAACGCTTCCGATACCTAAAATATCACTGACACCGTTGCCTACCCTGACACAATCCCCTACCTCGTGGAGTCCTCGAACCTTACTGACAGGAACACAACACCATCAAAAGATGGCGTTATTTTACTAAGATCTTCTGTAAGATAGAGGTTGCTTCGTTGTTCCGTGAACCGTTATGCCCTACCACTTTATATTCTCTATCTCTGCAGGAGCACTATTACATTGAGTACCAAGTATTGTTTGGTTGACATCTTGTAAGGTCAGAATATTTTCCTAGGCAATCCATTAGAGTCGTTCTTGAAGAAATTCAATTCAACTAACACTTAGGAAAGAAACTCGCATGCAAACTCAGCGATCACTGATAAGATAATTAACTTAAAATAAAGTTTCTGTTTCGAGCCTTGTATAGTTTAGCTGCCGTAGGTATCATACCTACCAAATACTACTTGTATTTGCTAATATAAAATTCATTTACATCTTGCTCCGTTTTGCTAGGTAATTTGAACAAAATAATGATTGCTTGCTTATTTTCTAACCAATGATCTTTTTTCTGACATATCACGCAATATCAACATGATTTACCTACGTCTTATAGAACATTACATCTCAGTAGCTATGTAGTTGTGGCGTGAATGGGCTTTTTGACACAAAATGTATTCTGATTTCAAGCCCTCATATCAGATTTAGCAATCAAAGATGCGATACCATTACCGACTTTCCATTAGATCATAATGAATAGGATAGGATACGATTAATTTAAAACTAATGAAAATAAAATACATTAGTTAAACTAAATACGTAACTACCGCGCCAAAGCACCCACATGATTTTCACTCGAAGTGGTACACCCCGCCCATGTTACGAGTATTAATATAAATATGGACTATACTTAAAGGATATGAATAAATGGAAAAAAAACTTAAAAGAAGATTAAATTCACACATCAAAAAAACAAGTTTTGCTTATTTTCGTTTCACTTATCGTTTGGAAATATTATTCGACACATTGTGAATTCAGTTATACGATTTTTCATAATTTATGATTTGGGAATCACAGAATGATAATTCGTCAAAAATGTCAACTAGCGCATATTGTCCGTAGGTTGCTTAAACTCGTTATAACTTTGAACACTTGCTTCTGTCAATTCATTCCCATTTTAGAATCCCTTACACCAGCAATTCTGAGTTCTGTTTGCTGTGAAATCAATCTAAGGTTATTCGATAAAAATTTGCTTCTATAAAAAAAAAATGCTTGAATCGGAGAATTTGCGTTAAGAACGTTTTAATTGGTAACAAAAAATATATTATTGAATTCGAAAACTAGAATTCTGAATCTTTTGTTTGCTTAAGCTTTATTTTTAACTTAAACGAAGATTTTCTCCTTAAACGAAGATTTTAAAGATTTTACGGGATTAAGAAAAATAGGACGCGCGATGTACCTACCTACTTCAGCTAAAACATTCGCGCCTTTCGAATCAACGTTCTGTTTCACCACGAAGCAGCGCGCTTCAAATTGAACGCGCGTTTAGTTTCGTCGGTTTGTGCTCGATTAAGTTTATTGTGGCTGACGCGGGGCGGTGATGCGTGAACACGACTGCACGAATACGTCGCCCGATCGCACGATAGGACAATGGACAGGCAGAAATAAAACCCACTGAATATTGACTTGGCTGTCTTTTTGCGAATAATTATCGAAGTTTATTAGGTATGTTGCGTTTATCTCCTCCATTTTCATACAATACAATTTAGCTATCTCATGGAAATTTGTCATCTGACAACCTTAATAGAGATGCATACAGACACTACAGGAGCACACCAAAACAGAATAATATTATTTAGCTGCAATCTTCTGTAAGGTGGCCCCCCCTCCCCAGACGCTTACATCCGTAGACGCGAAATACAATTACGCAAATATAGTGAAATACTAATAGCTCTCTCTTGGCTCTATACACATTGACATTCATCTTTCAAATCTATAATAGCGTATTATGAATATGTGCCTAAAGAAAATCGATCGCTCTATTCCTGCAGACTCGCCAGCCGAACAACGTACGCCTCACGTGGCAATTTCACGCCGCGTAGCACCTAACGAGCGGCGTAGCAACGAATAGTGCGATTCAATCTTTAGGCTAAGTTCGGATGGTGTGTGATCACACGTTAATGCAGTTCAGACGACAAGCGATAACATACGGCTACCCTCAACCAATTTTACTGCGTTTGGAAGCAACAAGTCAACGCGGATCAACTGAACAGGCCGATACTTGACCGTAGCAACTCAATACCCGTGTATCAGGACACTTGCAACAGAATAGCGGAGATCGCGCGTAGCTGCCAGTGAACGCGCGATTACGCGCGAATCTTAATGACTTAGAAACTCTACGAGTATATGCGCGGAAGAATATTCGCGCGCATAGAGGTCGTGCGCCATCTGTACTTAGTTTTTGGTGGTTGGGATGATAGCAGCAAGCGCAACAATGCGCGGGTTTCAGTTCGTTCAACGACATCCCACGAGCGCCTATCTAGTAGTGCCATACTTCTATTTCACTAGACCACGACTTGTTCTAACTTTCCAGCCGCCATGAAATTTAAATCCCACTTTAGGAAGTTGTCCCACCGTCGCCGCACCGGCGAGAAAACGACTTATTATCGGCTGTTTTCTCGCTCAAGAAACGTACAATAGATATTCATTACATGCAAACAAAAGAGATGTATATCAGTGGATCGATGATTCACACTGCCGGCGAGAACTCGCTCCACTAGTTTGTCGCCGATCGACAAAATTGCTCAAAGATAAAACTCGCTCCGCGATGCTTGCTGGTCTCAAAACCGGCGCGCGTTTACATTTTTACTCAGGATGGTCTCGACAAGCCAGTGGTGCGAATAATCGCCCGTCGAGATCGCACACTCGCTTATAGTCCAGCGTTAAAAATATCTCAACTACAATCTCGCTTTCCATTAGTCACCAACTCGCTTCTAGTTTCTATCTCTACAATAAAAGCCGCATTGCTGACGTCAGCGTAGTAGTGCGGTGCTGAAAAAACGCACTATTATTTCTTCTCGCAACCGACTACAACGTTAAAAGAATTCGGGCCTTAAGTATGTCAATATGTGCTACAATGTATGTTCGTAAAAGGAAGTTTCAAATTACCATTATTACATTTCGTATCGGCGAGCGAAGTCGCTTACGGAAAGAGTTCCGTCCGGAACGAAATATCTTTTACATAGCCATTCGTATTTCTAACGAATATTGCGAGTGGGTTATGGGATCTCCGTCCGGTGACGTAGTCAGGAAATTTTATTAATTTCTCTTCGATATAACCATAGTGGGTACAGAAATAATTCTTCTTGGATATTTAAATACATTTCTGCTATTTATAGTAAGAGAAAACCATTTTTTTCCTGTAATAAAAATATTCCAATTCTTTCATATTAACGCAAAATTATCAGTCATATATTTTTAGAATATTACATGTAAAGTCATTATACTCGTATAAGCAAGTGAAGTACAATATACTGATACTATGATAATTAATGTCATCGTAGCGTACTTTATAATAAAACCTACCAAATTCCGAACACCTTACTTATCTTACTAAACCTATCCTACTAATCTTACTAAACCTATCCTACAAATTTTACTTATCCTATCCTACTTATATTATAAACTAGCTGACCCGACGTTCTTCGTCACGCTTACTATAATTTGGAAGATATGACAGGAACACAGCTTTAGACAGTAAAATCATTCCGCCCCGGAAACACCTTAATTTCTATCTAATCTATCTACAAATGTTTTCTAACAATATGGCCGTTATTTCAAAAGAAGCAACTGCTACCCCAACGTCAGATTTCTCATGAACAGTGGCAAAATTCAATGATATTAAAAATTTCTTTAGATTTCTACCGATTCCATCTAAGTATTAAGCAGCAAAGCAATCAATAGATCTGGCCCATCCACCGTAGCGACAAACATTTATGTAATTGCAACTTAACTTACTCATGTATATCACACATTGGATTCTTGAAAAACTAAAGTTAAAGGTAACGAAGACGCGGGCAGCCACTAGTTAATTTATGAACTAAGCAGAGAAACTAAATAATGCATAATCGTATTCACCATAAAGATTGCGAATTTGAAATATATTTTATGCTCATCATACAAATATTTATATACACTTTTACTGGAATTGCAACTATTTATATCATTGTCTAACGTTGATTTTATTTATTTATTTAAATCTAGGAGCACGAACTATTCTAAGCTATAAAACTGGAATTTCCACATTGCAGCGCACTCGAACGAAGTTCAGCTATAAAGTATCTAATTTTCATCTGCTAATGCACTATGCGCGGTGAACTTCGCAAAATAAAGCTATTTCAGATGCAATGACGACATCATTAACACCATCTTGTAAGTTTAGTGTAAAAGAAAACTTTTGTAACGTCGAGAGGCTAGGTGAGCTAGGTGAGGTCCGTTCGTTGGCGTGCCCCTTAAGGGTGCCAACATCAGTAAATAGATATTTTACCCGTGTAATAAAAAACGTACTATGTATCATTATACATATGTTTTTCTATTTGTTAACTGAGTATCCTATAACACAAGCCTCAGTGACTATTAAGGGGCTAACCGAGTTGGATTTAAAATAAAATTAAAAGTGATAACTAAATTAAAAAATGTTTTCAAGACAGAATCTTTTTCGTTAAATTATTAAAAAAAAACTAAAGTTATTGCAACAAAATTAAGGAAGAAAGTTCGCTTCATCGAAAAGAGGAATAATATACAAAATGGATTGTGCATAATATAACTAGTCGAATAAAAAGTCGCGCTCCTATCCTAACCGAATTTCCTTTAGGAAATGTCATTTTACAACGAAAATTCCGGAGTTGGAAAGCTACCAAGTACCTATACAGCGGTATCTCATAATAATAGGGTTGATACTTTAGGATTAAGGAAATCCATAGATCTGGGACAGAACTTCTTGGTGAGATTAATGAACACTAATTTCTTGGTGAGATAATAAGCTTTTTTAATTATTACTTAAATCAGTAACCACAATAGATATTTTACAATAGAAATCAAAAGGAAAAAATGAGAGAAAATAACACTCAAATATAGAGAGATTTGGTACTCTAAGAAAATACTCTAATCATGAGTCATGTTGCAATACTTGTTGATATTTTGGCAAGGAGACGATGGATATAACTTTAATATTGTAAGCATGAATTAATATCAGAATGTTCGCTTTAACACTACATTCATTTTAGCCCATTTGGTTTTAGTATCCAAAAAAAAGGTACTGAGTAGACATGGGCGTGTTTAGTTGTGGACGTAGACGTCCGATCCGATCCGATTTGAGATTTCAAAATCCGTTTTTAGATATCCGATTTCAGATGTGCCTAGCTTTGCCAATTCACTAGTTAGTGTTGAGATTTGTATTGTGTTAATTGCTATTACAGTTTTGCAGTAAACAAACACACACTAAGCCATAAGCCAAAATACATTACCTCACCGCCTAGTCACGTAAATATAGTCTTTAAGTACTGAGTCGTTGGACTATATTGATCGCACATATTTAATGGCAATAGATTTCCGCATACAACAAACCGAAATCGGCCTTCCGAAATTCACACCATCTTTTTTACTCAGCTATGTTACGATTGGTTAGAAAGAGACAAAGCGAACTTTACTGATGCTCAAAATTGTGAATAAAGTCGCTTTCTTTGTTTCCAATCAATCACAACATAGTGGAGGAAAAAGATAGCGCGACTTTCCAATCCGATTTACGTTTGGATACGCGCACACAGCAGTACACGTTTGGTGGTATTAGGACGTCAGCGGTTAGATTTCTGAGATCGGAGTTTCTTATTGAGAATTTGATTCGGAATCGATTTTTGTTTGAAATCGAATTTTAGATTCGTTTTGATATATCGGACGCATGCCTAGTACTGAGAAATTAAGGCACAGCGCGATAGGCGCATGATGTCGAGATGCTGAAAAACCCAAAAGAAGGTTAGCTAGTATTTAAATAAGTCAGCTTACACTGTAGATTGTAGATTTAAAATAATTGAACGCAAATTCTACTCGGTCCAGGAATTTTTGAATATAATAGGCAAGATATTATAAATAATATTAATTTTGGTGGATTAGATTTTTAGTAAAATATACTAATTTAATTAAGTTTTTGATGACATTTTAAATATAACTTGATTTTGATGACTAAACTTCTTTGACTTCTGTGAAACTACTTATTCTGTGTGTTAAATAAATTTTATTCAATTATGTGACATAATATTAACAAATTTAATAAAAAACGTATGTAAAGCATGCTACGGTCTATAGCTGAATAGGTGAAACAAACAGTATGGTTATGTGTAACTCTTTGTGACCTTGAATACCCTTTTCAAACGCAAATAAAATATTATTCTGTTTATGAAAAAGTACTAAAAATTTATATGTATTTTTAGATGTCAGTCAAACGAATTCAAAAAGCTACAATACATAAACCACCGCAAATACTTTAAATACCTCAAGACACTTTGTAAACTATGTTTACGTTCCACGATTTATTTACTCTTTACTTTGTTGTTGGTTTAAAATAAAAATCTTTCCCGTCAACCCTGCACAACTGAGCTTGTTGCGGATCGCGACTCAGATATTCTCAGCTTCATCAAACTACCCGTCTCGTGTAATAACTTATCAGAACATGCGCCAACATAAATGTAGACGTGCGTCATTTTGTAAAACATGATAAGATTATTATTTGAGCTACACGCTGTATCAAAATGTTTAATGTGAAAGTAAATCTGTTACCTTGTGAAAATAAAGGAACGGGTTTACACAGATATTGTATATGTAAATAAACGCAAATCTGCTGAAATTGGTCGTTCGATTGTTTTAAACTATAAAATTTTTGGTACATATATCATATATTCTCTTCTTCAGATCTTTTTTCCTTAAGATATTTTTGTTGTTAGAAAAAATCCACGTGGACTAGGCAGCAGAGGGGACTCTCCCGCACCCTCCGCTATCCGCAATTTTCTTTAGATTTACACATCTAGCATGTTAAATGCTTAAAATATTAAAAATGTATCTATTTGCCTTAGTTGAATAGCTTGTTTTGCACTCGAGAGGACCTACCTACAGTCACTACGTTTTAAGTCCGTTTGCTCACATTGATTTTATGTATACCTACATCTTCCATTTATTTTAAGATAAGGATATTCAAAGGAGTAATTTTAAGACAAATAATCGCACTTACTACTAATATTGATCTCGCATATTTCTATTAATTTTCTTGACGTTTGGACTCATTCCAGATCCATTGCGAAAACGGAGCCTATGTGTTATTAAATGTTTTAAACCGCTATTGTTGAGTTAATTGTTCGTTAAATTTAAAAAACCGCCGAACCACGGAGACCGAGACGGTATTAATAAAATTGCAAACATTGTACATCTTTGGATGAAATATTTGCTGTCAACCCTGTTTATTTGAGAAGGATCGCGCGAAGTAGGACAATCACAAGCGTCACCAAGTAGGTCGTCCCGTCCAGTCCCGTGGTACAATTAAACGTGGAGGGGTTGTAACAGAGTCAAGGTAAAGGATGACTCGCGCTAGAGCGTGCCAGGTGGGTGTATCCACCCGGGTAGTGAAAGGTGCTGGTTCGAGTCCCGTCTGCTGCCAGGACCGCGTGGAACTATTTCTATTAATTTTTTCTTTTGATTTAAACAAGTAGCAGATAATTGCTTAAAATAAATTTAATATAAGGAAAAGACATTAATAAAATAAAACTCAAACTAAGATAAAAGAAAATTTTACGATTTGCAGATGAAATACCTAATATCAAACATAAGTAGAATGGCAAAGTGTCACACATCAATGTATGCGCCCAGGAAAGGTCATTAGCAAAAAGAGTCAGAATAACTTTTTGAAATAGAACTAAATCTTTCACATCCATACATCGTAAATTCTAGCTCTTCGTTCTGGGAAAAAGTTTTTTCCGAATCACTTTACTACGAACCCCTTTGCAGGGCAAAGCTAGCATTTATAAAACGTTTAAAATTGAACTGAACACACACCGGTCCGGACCGACTCCAACTGCCTCGGGTCAGATCCAGTTGCAGTGCTCTCTCGCAGTTTATCGTGTGGTTTTTCAAGGCAATACCCAGCCAGTTCATTCCTGGAATTTTAACGTAGAATAGTCACAGCTATGTATTTAACTTTATACATATCTTCTAAATAGCAAATTATAAGGTGTCGTGAAGAGACAATAACTCCGCTGAACTTGATATATTTTGAATCTTAGTATTAATATATAATCTCTCTTTGCAGATTCAATTACAGTTCTATTTATAATCTCAGTTTGACGACCTCTGCTGTAGAATAGAAAGGAGCTCAATTAAGTAACCGTACAAACAAACTTCGCAATTATAACTCTTGCATTTAATTAGATAAGTATGAATCATAATATCACTGTTTATGATTTCTGTACATCAAGTAGGTATTAGGTAAAGTGTATACCGCGGTGCTGGGATGTCGGGTGGTTCAGGAGCGCTATGACCTTAAGTGGGCTAAGACCTTTAAGCATCAAATACATAAATGGTTCGTAGACGAGGACAGTGGCAATTGCAGCTGTCACCATCTTTTGTCTCGTCAACGGCAGCCGTCGCGACGCCATGTCGTCGGCTGCTTTTGACTCTGCCATCGGCTACGAAGCGCTCACAATATTAAGTCTATTTATTTACATGGCAGCCGTTAATATAATTTAATCTCTTCTAATAACCAATTGCGTGCCCGACGGGGTCCATAATGCTCATATTTATATAAGTACCTACCACCCACTGTACACATTATGGTTGCAATAAATTATTTGAGTTTGAGTTTGAGTTTGAGTAATAAACAGCTTCAAAGTTAATAAAAATATGTAATATATATATGTGTAATATATTATGTATTGTAATGGCTACGAGGACAGTGTTTTCATTCTTTCTTACGGGCTGGGTCAAAATGGCATGCAAGTTTAGCGCCTCTCTAATCTGTGGCTTAAATTATCCCTACATGATTTTGTCAACGGAGAAAACCAGACTAACGATGATGCTCACTTGTTGCCCAAAATATTCGTGAAATGTAAAGATTTCAACTAATTCCACTCCCAGTTCAGGCGTCAACGCGTTTCGCTCAGAATTTAATTAACAAAACAATTTGGGTCACTGCGACGCGGTTTGTATTCCGATAAATTTTCTATAAAAAAGGGTAGGTAGCTAATATTTTAATACTTTTTAGGGTGTAATGGTACGCAAACAATGTGCTAGAAATTGATATGTGTTTCCTTTTGGCTTTTGTTTTACGTTCAACTTTTGTAACGCGTGAAATGATACTTTTTTATCGCAAGGGTCTTTAATTCATTATGGTGGCTTACTGAGGCTTACGGAGGACCATAATAATTATTCTTGTTTGCCACCCTTGCAGAAAAACAATCAACATAATTTATATATCTATGTTTTTTGCATCCTGTCTACAATATACTTTATTTAAACTTTTACTATCTACAAGTTAAAGTTTATAATCCTTTCATAAGGAATATATACAAATATATGCAATAAAGTTTATTATTATTATAGTATGTTGTGTTATACTTATTCCTTTCGCTCCTAGTTCAAACAGTATTATTTAGATAACATTTTTATATTTAAAAAATACTCCGTCTGTGGTTAATAAATAAACAGCGTAACCTCCTTGATTTTCTCTCTTCTTTTACTCTGACAGACGGAATGGAGTAAACTCGTGATTTGTTTTTTATTTCACTTCGCCCCTTTTTCCTTTTTCGTCCAAATTTCCCTTCAGTTTTCATTACGAACACGCTTTTGGAAAGGCGAACTTCATACTGTGTAGCATACGACACAAACGAATCGGGAACATTGTCCACCGAGGCGTCACTTTGACGAATGCTAGCTAGAAAACGATATGGCAAGTTTTTGTGAATGTTAATAATGTTCAGTACTGATCTATAGTGGACTTTCAAGCTTCAAGAGATATAAATATTTAACATCGAATCATGTCTTTTCACGGGAAAAATTACAATAATAACGAAAATATGATTATAGCATTAATCTGTCTACTTATAAAAAGATTAGGGGTGATGACGAGGTAAAGTAAACGAAATGACATTAAGTATCATCAAAGAATAATGGACACATATTTTTCCTTGTTCATTGAGAACCAAAATATGACTACGATAAAGAGCGTAAAATTTTGGAAGTCGGGGCTCGTGACTGTACGTCTCGCACGTATGGCTCGTGAAATTGTACCAAGACGTAATACGACATTTCGAATCCATATCCTCATAAAAAATATCTATAACCAGAGGTTATAGTGATGTGATTATGTAAAAAAAACAAAAAAAGGTACCCGAAGATGATTTTGTTCCATAATGTAAATAAACGAACCAAAATAACCTGAATACGGAATGTATATGTTACAACCCGCTTGAATAGTGACAGACCACCACGAGATCTTAACGATGATAGCACGATGGTAGACAAGTGTGACGTTGTGGACACAGATTTTTTTTTCAACGAGGGACGCTAGCATCACGTAAGTAGGCGTGAGCACGTAGCTAGTCCTAACAGGATGCCATGACAACACCCGCACTCTTGGCAGTCATCTTCGGGATTACGGTCCTCGAAGTGTTGGGTGACTGGTACTGGAGTATTGTCTCTGATTTTAGTGGGTAGGACCCTGATGATTTCACTAAGCCTTAGAGCTGGGCCAAGTTCTCACTAGTGATATAAAACGAAAAAAAAGCACTTTATTTTTATGTCTTATTTCACACATATAATGCTTTAAAAACAACCATTCTTCAAATGTGCTCTGTTAACTACGTTCATGCTTCAAACAAACATAAACCGAACGGGGAATTAGAATTTTTACCCGTACCTCATACATAAGTGTTGCCAATTTTTGAAAGCTTAGTTGGTAATTTTCAATCAAAAATGTGTGGTATAGTGGGTTTTAAAATAAACAGAAAGCTTTAATATAAACTCATAAGCATAAATCTTTAACGGAAACTTCCTTAATAATTTTGAATTCTGTACTCGTGAAAAAAATGGACCATAACAAATACGTTTTTTTTCATCATTGAAAATAATGTTTTTTTGTTTCCTTGTCCTCACATATCCTCGTTGCAACTCTCGGCATCCAGCCCTACCCCGATATTAAAAAAAAATAAAAAAGGAGCAAACAATGATAGCGTAGTTATGGCGTACGGTTTACGTGGACAATAGGTCTAATGGTTACTGAAATTCGATTTCTATGACGGCCTAATTTAATTGAGCCTTGGTTTGGGCCCGGTGATCCGTCTTCGCGATAACGTTAGCGTTTTTTAATATAATCAAACCTTTTCCCTATGTTTGAAACAGCAGCAACATGAAATCAACTTAATTGCGGTGTGCTAAGTGTGATTTTCAAACTTTATTATTTTGCGATAAATTATAATTTCTGCATTACGGATTTTTGTAATCTTGGAAAGTGTCTGTAGTGTGTTACTTACTAATAATAAATGTAATATTTTCCTTTGTTCAAGATTATTAACAAAACAACAATATAGATGTAGGTATAGATCATTAATTTTATTCTTTGACGAAATTGATTAAAAGGAATAAAATGGCATAAAATATACATGTGCATAATCTACTATCACATCACACTAATATCATAAAGGCGAAAGTTTGTGAGTGTGTATGTTTGTTACTTCTTTACGTCTAAACGGCTGGACCGATTTTAATAAAATTTGGTATGGAGGTAGCTGTCACCGTGTTTTAACACATAGGCTACGTTTACTGCGGGAAAATATCTTATTCCCATGGGAAAATCGATGACAAGGAATTCGAGGAGCATGTAAATTGATCTTTCCGATGCTCAATTTTAAATTATTTTGCTTTTAAAAATGTGAATAATAAGACCACCTATTGTCAACACACTTATGTGTATTCTGTAACTTTAATTTGTTTCGTGTTTTGTGTTCAATTAAGTAATTATTGTAGCCCCAAGTTTATTCTTTGTTCAGTAATAAGACGCTATGAAATATGTCAGCCATAAAGTAATTTCCGGTATTCATACCCCTAATCAAAGGTTTAACAATCTGATTGTCAGAACTGATAATGAGCTATCGATTTGGACATTATTAAATTAATCGTTGATTAAAATAGACCTGTTTAAGAACTAATTAGAAGGGATAATGAATTGATAGTTAACATTGGTTTTGACGTAGTTTTCAGCAGGTATTGACTTATTTTGTTTTCAAAATCCCGCCCGAAAAAGTGACCCGCTGAAAAGTGTTAGGTTCCTTCAATACTGCACTTCAATAACGTCACCTTTCTTCTTGTTTCATCATCATCAGCCTATTAATGTCCCCACTGCTGGGGCACAGGCCTTCCATATGAATGGAATAGGGAGAATGGGCCATGACCCACCACGCGGGCCCAGTGCGGATTGGTGCGTGCTAACGACTGCAGATGCAGCCCGGACCAACGGCTTAACGTACGCCTTCCCAAGCACGGAGGAGCTCAAGATAGTAAATCTTTGGTCACCCATCCAATGACCGACCACTGCGAAAGTTGCTTTACTTCAACGATCGCAGCCGAACGCGCTAACCACTTGCGCCATCAAGCGCCAAGTTCTTGTTGTTTAGTTCAATAAAAATATTTGTCTCCTAGTTGTTTGCCAAACAACGCTATTCTTTAGTACTGTGTTTCTGCAATGATAAAAAAATCCAGAGGTCTGCAAAACATAGGATGGGGTGAAGGTAGGCAGATGCTTATTATGGTATATTGTTTTAAATTTTCATGGTCACTAACAGACTTCGTGATAATGGCGCTTGCAACAGTGCCGAAATATCGGAACTCGCTAAAAACAAGGTACAGGTAACAATCCCGTAAATAAATCAAAATTTGTATGGAAGGAGCTGGACTCAGGTCCAGTGCGGTATTGTGGGTGCTAACAACCAGAAAAAATTTTGCCACCCCTAATTTTTGCCGCTCTGGGCAAATGCCCGGCTCGCCTCCCCCTTGGATCGGGCTCTGCTAACAACTGCAGATACAGTCGGCAACATTATATTCAAATCACAAGACAATTGGAGACATTCCATTTTAGCTCACCTAACTAAATTCTGGCCTTAGCGTCAGGTGCTTGATTTCCCACTATATCAGACTTAAGGCGCTAACCACTACGTCATCGACACCTGTAAGACTTCAAAATATTTAGACAAAGGAATGTATAACAAAAAGCATGTATTTTTTTCTATTTCTACTCAGTACTACCTCTTAAGTACTACCTCTATCTAAAGAGGTTATAACACAAAGTACCGACTTAAACTTGAAGATAAAGTGTAATCTCATTGGTATGCTTTCTGTGCACTGCAGTGTTTTATGATGACGCGTCTACAGAGCTTGGCCTGTTTTGCATAATTCCTCATAACGCAATTTCGAGTTGGAATGATATTCCTCCTTCGCCCTATCGTCTTACAAAGGGATACTCCAAACCATTGTCACGCTAGAATAGTTGAGGTTTCACTAGATATTACCTACTCGGCTTTACAATGGTGAAGTGAGGACACACACAAATTATTCAGTAACTGAGATGATGAGTTACTTAATGTTTCTTCTATACAAATGAAAAATTACTGGTGCAGCAAAAGACGCCAGACAAAAATACTTAACAGAAAATACGCAATAGCGTTCAAATAAGATTTTTTTTTTATTGAACTTTTTCTTTTCATAATTCTAATTTTCCTCCTTTCCATATAACGACAACTCTTTATAACGCCATAAAATGTACAGTCCCTTTAGTGTCGTTATAGGTATATATTTTACACTGTATGTGATAAAGTTGACATCTTCCGCTGACCTGGCAGAGCGGAAGATGCAGCTTTGAATCCCGTCTGAAACCTGGACCTGGAGTGAATTTTTTCCTAGTAATATTTTCATAAGATTTATACATTTAGCAGTTAAATGCTTAAAAAACAAAAATATCAAAGATCCATCTGTACCCTAAGCACGAACTTTGACAGATCCATGATGAAAACTGAGCAACGCGCTTACCGGCCAAACGAAAAACTTTAAATCCTTCGATAGAAACTTTGAAGACAGCGATACAAATACTCTCTCGCTATATGTTCTTGCTTGCAGTACTGTTTTACACTGCTGCAACCTAAGTATTAAGTGGCACACTTATTTGGTGCTTAACTGCCCGTGAAGGCAGCTTTATAGCGTGTTGCACTCATTAACAACACCTAGATACTTAATTAGTTATTCTATATCTTTAAACTTGAATTTCTACCGTACCGAGCTAGGCGTGAAGGCATATTAATGAAATTAACTGGAAAAGTTTAATTTACAAAAATCTATACACGATGTATCCTCGTCGACTCGACAGCATTAACCTTTTTTCGGAACGAACTTCCTTTTCGGACGGTATGGCGGATGGAGGCTAGGTGAAAAATTTTGCATCACAACTTCAGATTACGGTAAAAAAGGCAGATAGAGCGCACGGTACATGAAATGCCAGGCACCATAGTAAATACGAAGTCAAAAGCGAATATCAATTCGCGTCAGCATACTGCAACGCATCGTGTTGTAAATACGTCCCGTGAATATAGTTTTTATCAAAACTGTGCAGCCTTGTTCAATCACTGTAAAAACTGTTAACAAAGACAAAAAAAAGAATTTACTTTTGATTTCGTATTCGAGTGATATTTTTGGTATCGTAAAATATATATACGGGCGCTCTAATAGGGATGATGACTATTTTTTTTTCTTCGTTTATCAAGTAGATTATCAAAAAGTATTGGACACGTATTTTTTCTTTTTCACATAATATAAACATTGCAGAGATATATTGATTTGAAAAGTCGCATGACGTCACGTTTGAGAACACTTATAAGTGAAAATTCACTCAAAAGTGACGTCACTCCCAAACTTTGACGCGCTATAACTTTGTCATTTTTTGGTTGAATGCCCAAAGAAAAAATACGTGTCCATTATTTTATGATCATCTAACTGACGGACTAAATATAATTTCGTTTACTGTACCCCGTCATCACCCCTATTCGAGCAGAATAAACCGCTATGCGCTACCCCTTTATATTTAATCCCAAACTAAGCCAAACAATGGCAACTAAATGACGAGGCAACCTAGAGACAACTGATCAAACCATAGACCAAACGGAATTTACAAGGCTTGTGTAAGTCAAAGCACCGGAATTCAGATTATGAATTCATGTTGTTCTGATTAATGCCACAATGACATTTGGGCGTTAGCCCGTATTCGGGTGCACGAAAGATATTACTAGAATTCGGGCACCCGAAGCAAAATTTACACTGAAATACAGATTGGAAGACGGAGTCGGGTAAACAAAAAAAATCTACCCGTATACGAGCATACTCGACTCTGTTCATATACATTTAGCATTTAGTAGTCTACCCGAATTCCATTGGCACTCGTATTCGGGCTAGTGACCAAGTGTAAACGCGCCATCAGTATGTGTCAGGCCAGTAGGGTAGATGATGATGATAATCACAGTATTCAAAGTCAACTTTAAGTGAATAGGTACAAATAGCACCTTTAACTTTAACTTTCCATGCAAACTTAAACTTATCCATTTAAAGACTTTGGAAGACTTGTCGCTATTTTAACTTATTCCTACGCTACTAGCAGCTTACAAATTGTGAACTGAATTTTTAAACCCAGTCTTATCCCGACATTTTCACGGTGCACCTGCTGACACCGGCTTTCTACTAACAAGCTCGGTTTTCGTAGAAACTACAAGAAATCGGTTTTATAAGTGAAGTAAACTTGAAATAACCAGTCTATCCAACTCGTAAACGAATGGTACCGTACGTAAACATAAAAACCGATTAATAAAGTTCAAGTAAAAATTACCGAAAAAATTAGATGTTACTTGTGGTAAAGTGGCATTATTAGTCTTAGTCTTAGTAGTACGGCGGGCTGTTTCCGCAACTCGACACCCAGTGCCTATTTTGCGTGGGGATTGGCATCAGTCCTGCCATCCCAGCTCCTCCAGATAGCTCAGCAGTCCCCGGATGTTGCTGCAGGCTTTTACTAGTGTCCGCGGGCTTCCCATTAGGGAAGTTCTTTGTCTTGCAACGCCTTTGCACTCCAGCAGAACATGGGCGCTCGTCTCCTCCTCCTCCAGGCAGGCTCTGCACAGTGGGCTATCAGAAATACCTATATTATAAAGGTGTTTGTTGAAGTAGCCGTGACCCGTGAGTATACCTACGATTTGTTTTAGGGCTTGTCTAGGTAGTCTGATTAACTTATGTGATAGCTGCAGGTTTACCTTAGGAACAGCTTCCCTAGCTTGCCTGCAGTCAGTGAATTGTGCCCAAAGTGGCATTATTGAAATACTTTGAAAACTTTTAACAAACTTCTATTTTCCATGAGGTACAAACAATCCCGTGACAGGCGGACAAACAGTGAATGCTTTACAATTAAAGGTCTTTTGTCACTCTTCTATGCTTAGAGCTGTTGGATGTATAAATTAAAAATATATAAGACTCCTTGACAGGTACATAAAAAAACCCCAGGAAAAGTCACAATGTTTTATTAATGTTACTTTTAAGTTTTAACCAACCTGATTCCTAGGTTTTTTTGCCACCCTTTGGTAGCAAACAAGCATATGGCCCGCTTGATGGTAAGCGGCCACCATAATCTATAGACACTTGCAATACCAAAAATATAAATCGCGCCGTTGCTTACCCTGACCCAATCTCCTACCCCGTGGATCCCTGGAACCTTATTCACCGACAGAATCACGCAACACCACCAAAAAGTAGTGGTATTTTACTCTTGTCTTCTGTAAGGTGGAAGTCACTTCCCCAGACGGGCGCTCTAATTAGAGCGGAAAATTCGCTGTGCCCTACCTCTCTATATTTAGTCCCAAACTAAGCCAAACAATGACAACTAAATGACGTAAGTATACGAAACATAACGTTGCGTTTTCCCATATATATATCTTCGGGATAATAAATAAATCTACTGTACCCTTTGCACGAACCACTATCGAATTCGAATAGTTGAATTCGATCTCGATACGCGCCAATTTTGTAGAAGTTTTGTATGGTTTTTGAAGTGAAAACTTCTTTAGCGGCGTTGTGCTTTTTTTTGTATGGGTAAAAAATGTTTAACTCTCGTCAGAACACGTGACCTAATCGAAAATTGTTAAGACGAAAGCAATAACATTGGCAAGGTTGTTGACTTTCAATATATTAGACGAAACGTAGTAATATTTTATTTTATCGTATTATAATAATAAATCTCCATCTAGTACGTCCAGGTGGCTGCTTTATTGCGAAAAAATGCAGTTTTTTATAATAGATGTCGCTAGGTGCGCTTAAATGTGATTCATGTTAGTTAATTTTTCTGAGAGATAAACTTTTTAATGTAATATTAATTGTCATGTTTGTGTACGAAAGCGCAATAAATAAATAATGAATTCTACCACATAAATGATAGTACTTTTATACTGATAATTAAAGTAATTCGTGCAAAATAATTCCCTAAATATTCCAAAATATCAAAAATGCACAACGTTAATATTCAAGTTTTCACTTCGGCCGGCACTCCCGGAGTTCAATCCGTCGTTTTTTTTTTTTAATTCTCGTTGCTTCCGTTGTGGTGCTGTTGAAATTACCAAAACTTTTTGACATTTCAACTATTCGAACTCGCTAGTGATTCGTGCTACGTGTTCAGTATCCTTAGCACTATTATTATTATCGAATCCATTATCGAATTCCAATAATTTGAATGAGTCCGAAATGTAATTGTCAAATTTTGTATTAAAACTTGAACAACAGCGCCATAACGGACATAACGAAAGCTCAAAATCAGTACATATTTGACAATGACATTTCGTACTCGCAAACTATTTGAATTCGATATCAGTTTCGTGCTAAGAGTACTGAAAGGACTACCAAGCTAATTTTCGCCATCAGTTAATTAGGTATTTTTAATCGAAGTATTTTAAGTTTTTAAGCTGTACAAGCGATAAGTTAATTAACCCCACAAATCCATCGAGATGAGATGATGACGTCCTTACGCTGGATTGGTTTAATTTTTGAAAACAAAGGGGAGATGATGACTGCCCTTAAGTACAAGCGGGCAAGACTTTCTATAGTGGCTTACTTATATCCCCACTCGACCTACTTCCAGCGAAACCACGCAGCAAATAAATTCTTAGCTGAACTCTCCTTGTTCATAGAACGTATATGTTTATATTTTGAGTTATAAAAGTTTACAATTTCACCACTTTAATCCATTTGGTGCCTCGACATTGAGAAATTGCAATTGCACGTGATTTGGTCTATCCAACTTCCGTCGCGATGTTTTTATTTTGCACAACATTTATTTGTTTAATCACATCTACGTAATATTGAAGCTCAATCAGCTATTTCGTATTTTAAATCGTAAATTTTGATTTACCTTAGAAAAGTTGCTATCGTTTTCAGATCGATATAGGTCGTATTTCCACAAAAAGAAATTGTTTTCGATAAATGTCTCCACTCGACGCAATAATTGTGCTTAATTGCACAACCTTGAAAATTTTGGTAGTAAAAAAATTCAATGCGGATATTACTTTCGTTATTTAAACGGATAATAATTCCATATTAGGCATGTACGTCAAATGTAAATTTTGTAAATGTTATAGGTAAATATTTTTGTAATGAAAACTTTTTTAGTATCGTTGTGACTAGAGATTCAATGAAACGGAAGTAGAGTATTCGACACAAAATAGGTATCCGTAATTTTATCATTTACTATAAGAGACAGACAGCCGAACGGTAATGGTCTTGTGGTCGACACCTAATGATTGCTGGTTCGATCTTGAGCTCGGTTATTTTTTGATTGTTTTTTAAGTGAAAACTTCTTTAGCGGCGTTGTACACTTTTTTTTGTATGGGTAAAACATATTAAACTCGCGTCATGACACGTGGGCTGATCGCATCACAGGCCACGTGTCCTAATCGTAAGAATAAAACAATAAAATTGGAAAGTTTGATGACTTTCAATATATTGGACGAAACATAGTAATATTTTATTCTATCGTATTATAATAATGATTCTCTATCTAGGACGTCCAGGTGGCAGCTTTATTGCGAAGAAAATGCATTTTTTTTTACAATAGATGTCGCGCTTAAATGAGAAATTCTGAGAGATAAACTTTTTAATTGTCATATTTGTGTACGATAGCGCAATAAATACATATTGTATTCTACCACATAAATGATAGTACTTTTATACTGATAATTAAATAAATTCGTGCAAAATTATTCCCTAACCATTCCAAAATATCAAAAATGCACAACGTTAATATTCAAGTTTTCACTTGTGTCGGCACTCCCGGAATGCAACCCGTCTTTTTTTTTACTAAGCTATTATTTATTTTTTGAAACAATTTAATTATAATACACACATCAAAAGTGTCTAGGGATCAAGCATTTTTATGCGGATTTCTTGAGATTGAGATGTGGCTTTGTAATAAATTTATGATTTTATAAATTTATATGGATCCTTTTTGGTGCATTTCATAATTTGAATCAGGAACTGTGAATCAAATTCGAGTAAAAGATGAAAATCAGCTGTCAATATTTTCCCTATAAAAACATACAACGCATTGAAGACATTATTAGTGCTACTGTTTCCCTACTACTGATTAAAACCAACGTTATTATGGAGCGGCGACGTCATTTAAGCAGGGAAGAAATGCTCAGAGCCGTGGGAATGATAGAAGCTGGTTCCCGGCAACGTACTGTGGCTTTAGCTCTGAATACAAGTCAGAGTGTTATCAGTCGACTTTGGACACGATACCGAAGCACTGGTACCGTGGCTGAGCGCCATGGAGGACGGTATCGCTGCACCACACGGAGACAAGACCGATACATTCAAATCTTAACTCGAAGAGCTCCAACAATAACCGCCATGATGTTAGCCGTGAGGCTTCATCACTCTTCAGGGAACTTAATTAGCGACCAAACAGTCAGAAACCGCTTGCATGAAGTGAACCTTCATTCCCGAAGACCGCTACGGGTACCACCTATAGCAATGCACAATCGTAGGATTCGATATCAATGGGCTCTTGAACACAGAAATTGGGCAGAAGAACAATGGCGTTTCGTGTGCTTTTCTGATGAGTCTCGTTTTGGTATGAGACCGGATACAAGACGTATACGACACTGGAGAACCCCTGGACGCCAACAGCGATTAAAATCCTGCCAGGAAGTCCATCCTTATAGTGGTGGAACCATCATGGTATGGGCGGGTATTTGGATCGGCGGAAGAACTGAGTTGATTTGGATCAGAGGCAACCTCAACGCTCAAATTTATGCTGAGACGATTGTATCAGACGTCATCGTTCCTCTACAAGTGCAAATCGGTCCCTTATTTCAGTTAATGCATGATAATGCACGACCGCACACCGCAAGAGTTGTAAGACAGACTCTCGCCGCAGCTAACATCAATGTCCTGCCCTGGCCTGCTCAGTCGCCAGACTTGAACCCGATTGAGCATGCATGGGATATGCTACAGAGAAGAGCTCTGCCGAATATGGAGGGTATCCAGTCGCAAGAAGACCTTTTTTTGTTGTTGCAACGAACATGGGCGGCCATTCCACAGCGTGATTTGGATGAACTCATTTTGAGTATGCCAAACCGATGTTCTTGTGTTGTTAGTGTTCGCGGTAGAAATACGGATTATTAATTGTTTAAGTTACCCAATAAAATTTTAGAGAAAACTGTTATTTCAGTCTTTTTTTCGAACTTTTGTGTTAGTGGTTCAAATGTCAAAAATCCCTTTATTAGGAAAATGGCAAATTTCTTTATTAATGCAAAGGTGACTTGGTTTATCGTTACTGTGACAAACGAAAACACTTTATTTGATGAATCCTTAAAGAAAATTTTAATTAATATCAATCAGGAGAAAAGTTATTGCAAAAATATATGTTGATCCCTTGACACTTTTGATGTGTGTATATTTAATTTTGACCTATTGAGTTGAATTTTAACACAGGTGTTGTCTTTAAGACGTACCTCTGTTGTATTCACATTTTTGTAGGTTTCACTTCTATCGCATGTAAACAGCACATGTTCGTTTTTATTATTTATATATAGATAGAGGTATAATTCGTTTACTGTTTAGAACTGCTCCTCATGTAACTCAAAATTCACGATGTTAATATCATTTACGTTAAAGCAACTCCGATGTGCGTATTGAATTTTTAATCAGATTTACAAAATTCAGCCCTTGTAGCATGAGCACCGCTATATGATATTTATCACGCTGTTATTGCTACTAACTCAATTACTAACTAGAGTAGGTACTATTTAGTAAGTGAGTTTGAATAGTTTGATTCTGTAATGTAAAAAGCATATAGCCCGCCTATTGGTAAGCTGTCACCTTAGCCTATAATGAAAGGTGACTTTCACGAATCATCTCTGAAGTCATTTTACAATTTGGCGACTCTGTAAATAATAAAACAGGGAAAAAAAGAACAGCCCTTGGTGAGTTTCTTGCCTGTTCCTCAATACAAGGTCTCTCGCTCTCTAGATTTACGAACCGATGGCGTAGCTTCTAGACATTCATGAGTGCTTGTAACAGCCTAAACTGATTTATGTGACAATAATGAATTGTGATCTGCGGCGAACTATGACGCATCATTCAAACTTTAGTGGTTTTTCAGTGTGTTCTTTATGTAAAAATATATTTATTAAGTATATTTAGAAAAAAAAATGATTTTGATTATAATTATACCCTGAACCAATCCCCTACCCCGTGGAGCCTTGGTACCTTACTCACCGACAGAAACACAACACCACCAAAAGGTAGTGTTATTTTACTGTGATATTTTGTAAGGTGGAGGTTACTTCCCCAGACAGGCGCTCCGATTCGAGTAATAAATCCGCTATGTCCTACCTCTCTTAGATTTTCCGTATGCTTTTCCATCCATATGGTACGTGTATGGGTGCAGTAGATACATTACGAAAATGATTATAAAAAGCCTGAGTAATTTAAATTTTATAAAGTTATTATTAGTTATATATCAATGTATGATAGGTGCATTTTGCCGGTTTAATACGTAATGGAATTTTACAAATATGGAAGCATACAAACTTTCATATTTATTACAAAAGTATAACTATGTTAAGTGGTCTAATTTGTTGCTCATATTAAAACATAATGAATCATAAAACACCCTCAGTTCAGGACCGAACTCAAGGCAATAAGCTCAAGCGTGATAGTAGTTAGAATACAATGGCAATACAATCATATTTCTGTTACAAATCTATTAGCGTTAATGTTTACAAATTATTAAGGCGACATTACCCACTGAGCTATAGAAATATAAAGTCACGATTAAACAGAGAATCCTCTCATTGTTTCAAACTTTCACGGTCACCGGCTTCCATCTTAATTAAACCACTGGATTGTCAAGCGGTAAACACGCACAAAAGTTTTCCGGTTTGATTCCGCCATTTTGATCTCATAGGTAATATATAGTATATGTATAACTAAAAGCTAATATTGTTAAGTAAAAAGGTAGACATTTATTAGCAATTTTTGTAGTAAACAATTACAACACACAGGCCTTTTCAGAGCCAGGGTAGGAGCAGTTTAAAGGCCCTTTTTAGGGCCATAAATGCAGGAGAGATTCCCCCTCCCCCTCCTGCGAGAGTCGCGAGTCTGACCAAAAGGCCTGACCAATCGTTAACTACTTTTGACAGATGAAAGTGATGATCACCGACCCCACGACAAAGGCTAACTAGAGCCGAGGTCAGAGTCTCAGAGGCGCCCTCTAGTTAGGCGACCCCCTCAGGTTCGAGTAGTCTAGAGGCTCCAGACGGAGAGGAGACTCCTCCCGTGGGGAGATGCCATCCGTCTGGAATACCTCTGGAAGCACTCGCCAATTCTCGGCTTTAGGCCCCCTTAGGATCTCGCCGTCCCCAAACCCGGTGACGCTGTAAAGTTCATCTGCGACCAACAGCATAAACACTCAAAAATTGTTAAAAAATATGATCACGGAGCTATATAGTAATCCATTACTGCTTTTTATAACGCCACTAAGATACTTGTTCTGAGCAGCATCAATAGATATCCTGTTTTCTCTTTAGCTACATACTGTAAATGTCAAAAAGTTAGCGAATAGACAGGCTGTCATTGCACAAGCTCTCTGGGTGTCGATGCCCCTATAGCTACGGGGCAACCTCATCGGGGTGGGTCCGCTCGCTGACCCATAACAAAAGAAAGAATACCAGAGCCAAATTAATTACTCGTGATCCTGACACTACCTACCCCTTATCCCTTGGTGCCCTAGAATCTTACTCACTGATAGAAATATAACATCATCAGAAGGAAATGCTATATCCCTGCGGTCTCCTATAATGTAGGTAGATGTAGAACATGAAAAGAGAAAGTAATATGTAAAGTGAGGTGGTTACTTACTCCCCCACAGCAAACGTTGTCTTCATCTTCACTTCAAATCAAACAAGTGTGTAAATAAGGCACTCGAGGCTTTTTACTCAATTACTTCGCTCCGAATATATCGTAGGAAGTTACTGTAATATATTCATAGGCGTCATAACTTTGTAAGCGTGATTCAGGCCTCCAGTCGTAATTTAAAGTGAATGAACCTACGTACCTACTAATTGTACTTATCTCTGTTTCTTCTTGTTTGTTCTCGTTACGAGTGTCTGTTATTTTTAATCAAGCTTTATATTAATATCTAAAGAAACACATAAGCACTTGATGAGATCGCCTTTATATTAAGTTGCTTATATTTAATATGATAAACACTTTTAATATAATGAATGAAAACGAGAGTTGGGTATGTCAGAAAGAGCATGAAAGAGTAACCTAAAATGGTGCTGCTTTACAGCCTCAGAAATACTATAAAAATTCCAACGGACGTTAGGGGTAACATAATGGTTAGTGCATCCGCCCGGATAGCGGGGGGTGCGAATACGGTAAAAAAATTGTTATTATTATTTTGAACGTAGGTGGTATTTTGAACCGCAAATCCTCAGAACGTGTATGAAAACAGTACTGAATATTAATGAAGCAAAAGATGTGTGGTCGAACCGTGTTCGATATTGGTTCATGCTAAAGGTATAGATGACAGCTTTACACTCAATATGGCTTCTGACCAGAGGCGTTTTATAGCGCAATCATAGCTTCAGTAATATTGGAGAAATCACAGACTCTGCACAATCTTAAGCTTCCTAGCAGATGCCGCTGAAATGATCTCTAAAATTAAGTTCCATAGTAGTAACCACAGATAAACCTTTGAATTTACGAGATCTCCTCTTTATCCCCCTTATTAATAAATGAGGACTAAGCTTAGACAAGTTAGGCTTTGGTTTGTTCATACGTTGTTCATATCACTCAAGTGTCAGTAATTTGGAGCTGGAGAACAAAACGGTATAATTACTTACATAAAATTAAATTTTACAGATGAGCTGTATATAACTGAATGGCATACCTACAGTGAGCTTTTGGCGTGGTTTTTAATTTATAAATTTACTAGCGGCCCGCCCTCGCTTCGCTTCGGTGTAGAGCTGAAGTGTAGACTACATTTTTTGTTCTCAGGCTTGTATTATACACAATGACATTCATCTATGATTCTTCTTATACCTGCATGCAAAGTCTCAGCCCGATCGGTTTCAAATTGACAAAGTTTCATACAAACTTTCATTCCCTATTTTATCCCCTTGGGGGTAGAATTGATCAAAATCCTTTCTTAGCGGATGCCTACGTCATAACATCTACCTGCATGCCAAATTTCAGTCCGATCCGTCCAGTGGTTTAGGCTGTTCGTTGATTGATCACTATGTCAGTCAGTCACCTTTGAGTTTTATATATATAGATATAGGTTAATTTTAACACTGTCATAGGCGGTTTTGATTGAAAATTATTTGAGTATCGAATTCAACGGGCGCGAAACCTCCGAACTGTAGAATTAAAGTAGTTTAACCAGATATAATATAATTAAACCGTTTTGATCGCCAGCTCTTCAATTTGTAATACAATGAACAGAGACAAAACATAGAGCAACTAATTCAAGCATATTCTTTGTGTGTGTCTGTATATTTGTTCTAAGTAGGTAAGTATATGAGGAATTCCGTTTTAGAGTTCCGAGTCTACATAGAACCTTTATAATTTCGCCATGAGCATCCGTCCGTTCGTCCGGAGCTTAGTTCTTGTAATTTGAAAATCTACCTATGAACAATGGAATCATAGCTGTATCGATATAACAGTGCATTAAAAACACTTGCCAGTTTAATTAAATTTAAATTTGGATCTCTCGCTTTCCTGCTTATCCCAGTTTAGTCAATTTCAATAGGAATGATGAGAAACGTTTTTTCTTCATCAAAAAGTATTGGACAAGTTTATTTTTTATTTTTTCACGAAATCAAAACATTACAGAGATATATAGATTTGAAATGTCGCATGACATCACGTCTTGGTACAATTTTTACTTATTATAAATGACGTAACGATCCCCCATTCCCAAACTTCGACACGGTTTACATTTGTAATTTTTGATTGATTGACAAAAGACAAAATTGTGTATTTTTTTTTTAAAAAGCTTACTGAGGGAGTACAATGAATGTTGTTTACTTCACCCCGTCATCATCCCAAGTTCATGGGAGCTTTACCGAGTTCCCTGAATTGGCTCCAAAAAAAAGCTTTTACAATATTACATAGAAAATAATTACACAAAAAAAGAAAAACAAATAAATACCTCTTACCAGAAACACAACAACGTCGTATTATTTAACAATGTGTACTTTCGCAAACAGAACGCATTGCTCCGCACCGCGCAGGCCCGATATTGAAACTTTTAATCATTTTACGAGAGGTTTTTTTGCAAAGACTCTCTCGCGGAAATTACTTCAATCGCTGCGGCGTTGCTGTTAACAAAGGAGGCTTCGGATAAAGTAAACTCGATTTTTGCGCTGGATTTCGAAAGATACGATGTGATTAAAACTTTTATTTGCACCCCCCGCAAGTTTATTCTTTTCCGACAGAGGTATATTTACTGTGGCAGTGACGGTGAAGTATATTATTTTTAACCGACTTCAAGAAGGAGGGTGTTCTCAATTCCTCAGTACATTTTTTATTCTTGTTCGCACATACCCTAATTATATTCAATTACGATTATCTACAATTCGCCCACGTCGAAATCTTAGAATACTTTCTACACTGTATTCAATCATTAATGATCCATAAGCTCCTGGATATTTGAAATGTAAATTTCGATATCTTGGTAGTATCCTTAATCTCAATCTTCGGTCTGACAGCAAACAAACTCTTGCTATTCCCTCTCACCGTACTGGTTTTGTTTCCAACTTATTTTCTCCTCAGACTATACGACTCTGGATCGCACTGCCTCTTCATATTCAAGATGCTCCGAATAAACTAGCTTTAAAACGCTCGGTACATCATCGTTTCTTAGATTCCTCCTCTGCATCCTCCTGATATAATGTAGATTTGTATGTTAATTACTGAAATAATTTTGATGAATTATTTTTGCACTACCTTCTAAAGATTTTTGTGTCGCTGCACACGGGCCACCGACCACAACCACATATTTCTTGTAGTTTTCATACATTTTATATGGACTCGCCACACACGGTACGCCGGTACGCGCGAGTGACGTGTGGCGGCGTTTTGTGTCGGTGCATTAAGTGGCCGGTGCGGGCCACATGAAGGGCCACACGTTACGATTTGTAGCGTGTGGCGGCCACCGGCGTACCGTGTGTGGCGAGTCCATATAAAATGTATGAAAACTACAAGAAATATGCTGGTGGCGGCGTTTTGTGGTTGTGGTCGGTGGCCCGTGTGCGGCGACACTAAGCGGTGAGATTGCAACCTGTCACTTTCGGAATAAATAAAATATAGGTATTCAATACTCACTACCTACTATTTTCATTAAAAACCGATTATCTTCATCACCGGGGATTGGTGGTTGCTAACGACTTACCGGGACGGTTTAACGTGCTTTCCGAAACACGGATACTAATTTTTGTATGACCCATCCAATCACCTACCATTGTGAGAGTTGCGTAAGTTCTACGATCGCAGGCTAACTACCAGCGCCATCGATTTCCATTTAAAACGAAAAGCAATGGACATGGGCACTTCAAAAATTATACTATCATCATCAGCCTATTAATGTCCCTACTGCTGGGGCACAGGCCTTCTCTATGGATGGTTTAGGGAGATTGGGCCATGACCCACCACGCGGGGCCAGTGCGGGTTGGTGGGTGCTAACGACTGCAGATGCAGCCGGGACCAACGGCTTAACGTGCCTTCCGAAGCACGGAGGAGCTCGAGATAGGTTGAAAATTTTTGGTCACCCATCCAATGACCGACCATTGCGAAAGTTGCTCAACTTCAACGACCGCAGCCGAACGCGCTTACCACATAAACTAACCCAGAAATCCGTTTGAAACGAGCACATAGTAATAATACGGGGCGCAAAGTGACATTCTTTATTTCTGCTTTTATAGAGCAAAATAAAGCGCCATCTATTGAGCCGTAGGCGACGCCACAACTTTTCCCACCCGCCGTTTACGGCCCATAAACATGTAATAAAACTACATAAATCTGAAGTGTGAACTGACAAAAAGCACCTAATGGTCCGAATGGCACGGTATAGTAACCTTCGTCGAGAGACAAACTTTTCTCTTCCGTATTGTTGCAGTGTAAAATATTTTTGAACTGCGCTTTAGATAAGATTTTGAAACGTAGCTAACATTTAGCGAGCGAAGTTTCGAATGGACGTGTTGTTACTTTCGTAATTTGATGTTACATGAATTATGACTTGCATGCTGTAAACATCGACTGGGTCAAAAGGTCTTTCTTGAGAAAAGACCATCTTCTAGGACTATTCTTAAGAAGAATATGAAATGATATGAGCCCATTTTCCAATAAAATGAAACTTTTTTAATATTATACATACTGGAAAGTTATAAAATATGATGATAGAAATGGTTTTTATGGAGTAATTTGCACTAGTACTTAACTGTAGCACAACAATTTAGAAACTTATTTTCTAAAATGATAAATATGTGTAATGATTGATTTTAATCCTACCAATATTATAAACGTGAAAGTTTGTATGTTTGTTACTCAATCACACAAAAACGACTGATTTTAATGAAATTAAGCACACATACGAGTATATACTTTCTTGCCTAGATTGAAATATAGGATACGATTTATCCCGGTATAAATTTAGGTTTCTGAGGGATTCTCAAAAAACATAAGTTAACACGGACGAAGACGCGGGCGAGGGCTGGTTTATAATAAACAATTACGTCGTTGTTATGCAGTCAAAGTAGGCTGTTCACTAATTCGACAGTAAACGACGAAAATGCGACATTTTCCCTGTAACTTTTAAACAACAAACATCTCAAGGAATTATGGAGAGTTCTCTGAGAGATAAAAAGGTAGTTTTTTTTAAGAAAAGGCAGAGTTGTAATTTAGTCGGACAACAAGCACTAAATAAAAAATCCGCTCAAGTACAAATAGGACTAGCAAAATTAAGATTCCGTACAATAATGGTAAGTATACGCTCTTATATTTTTATATTTCGCTGACACATTAGTTCTGTATCTTTGTTTAACTATCGAGAGATGCGCCTTTACCCACCATAGCTTACTTCAGGAGATGTAGGGGGTTTCCTCTCCAATTGGAGCGCCCGCCTGGGAGTGTAACTTCCACCTTAAAGAAGACAACAGTAAAATAACACAACCTTTTAGTGTCGCCGCATACGAGCCACAGACCACAACCACTAAACGCCGCCACCGGCATATTTCTTGTAGTTTTCATACATTTTATATGGACTCACCAAACACGGTACGCCGGTGGCCGCCACACACTACATATCGTCGTTGGCCGCTTCTTGTGGCCCGCACCGGCCACTTAATGCGCCCTATACAAAACGCCGCCACACGTCACTCGCGCGAATCCCCACCCTCTCTCCCTTACCTTAGTCGGCCGCTGTCGCGCGCTTCAGCCACTTTAGTAGCCGCTTCTAGCTTCTCGTGACGGCGTTTGTAGCTGTGACGTGTGGCCCGTGTGCGGCGACACTTAGTGGTGTTGTGTTTCTGAGCGAGTTAACTTTTCTCACTATTTTAATTATACAATTTCTAAGTATCTGAGAAAGTTCCTCAGAAACATAATTCAATATACCTGAGAAACTTAAACATATGTTTACCTAATGCCAGCGTCAATATTATATAAACAGTCTAGAAAAAATATTCTTGCTTAAAAGTGGACATTGTTATAAAACAAAATTCTTTTAAATACTCGTTAGTAAACTTTAAGCAAACATCGTTAACTTGTACTTCAGAAAAACTGAAGTCCTTCTAAAAATCTTTTATTTTAGTAAGGTGAAAATCCCGCTTTCCTAGGTATTCACGGGCGGTTGTACCAAAAACATGAACTCTTCGTACAAAAACAGTGTTCAATCAAACTAAAACTTACGTGATTCTCGGCCGGTAACTTAATTAACGAACTTTTCTGTTAGCCAAGTACTTATTTACTCAACTGTGCACGCATTCTCTGAATGGCATATTAGCTACATGGCTATTTTCGTTAGTCTTCAGAAAATGTATTTTTTTTTTTGTTTAATGGAAAATATTGCTATCGCATTTATTGGTAGTGGTTGTTCCGTATTCAACCTATAACGTCACATCCTACTCATTACTTTTTCCTTACTCAACCCACAAAAAATATTTCATTTTAAATTTCTTATCATCAAATCAGTATTCCTAGCCCAACATATTTCTCAATCACGTAAAAAAATAAGGATTGTGTGTGTACGGTCTTAACAAAAAAAAACTGTGAGAAACCTAAACATGATATTCGATTCTCTAGACATTTTTTCTTTACTAATTTTTTTCTTTCTCACAATATGGCACCTAATTATATAAAAATATTAAATTTTGATTACTATCATGTCTTCAGTAGCACTCCCATGATTAAGGCAAATAGATTGAGGTATGAATCATCCAAATCGGTCCACGCTTTCGGTCTCTGTGTGCCACAAAGAACGATATGCCCCAAAGGATCATACAACATAAAATTAAACACAATTCCCTGTCTGCGCTTGTTTCAGCGTGCGCGTACGCGTGCGCCTGCATAGTCGGGTAAAAATAGGGTTATTGTTAGGTGTAACTCCATTTACACCTCGATAAACTAAAAAAAATACGAGTGTGCCTATGACCACACGACTGAAGTGAAACTTCTTTAGCTCCATCTTTATGTATATATTTTTGTGTGTGGACAATATATACATGTATGTACATATACATATTTCATTTACTAGCTATAAGAGAAAGAGAGCAAGAAAATGTGCGCGCGCACTGCTTTCTCTTGCTTATCCCCCTTTCAACTACATTCGCCTCGCCCGAACACACTTTTTGTAACGCATAACGCATTCGCCAGCTTACCCCCCAGGTCAAGCGTGCTTTAAATAAGTTTCACTTCAAAAAGTACTTGGTAGACACAAATATCATAATCAACACTAAGTTCATATCGATGTAGGTAGTTACATGGTAACACTTTCGAATTGCAACTACTTAGACACCTTTAATTCCCCATCAACATAATGAAGCTGTTATCTCTTCAAAGAACATGTTGTTTACTCACTATATAACTTCAAACAAGAAACACTGTACGTACCGTATTCACTAATATCGGCTTAATCGTACAGTTAACAAGTATACACACACTTAATAGGGAAAGTTGGATTAGCTAGTTTAAAGTACATAATTTAAGCAGACATCCGACTAAATTTGCTGAAATTGTTGAGTCCCTGTGACAAATTAGCATACGGATTTCAAGTCTATAACACTGTCTTAATAGTTTGAAATAGTAAGTTATTATGATAATACTGGCATTAATAACCTTCCAGAAACAAATTACATATAGTTAATAACTGATAGTGTTTTACTACAGACAGCATATTCGAAAACTATAATAGGCTAGTAACCAGTCACTATGGTTTCCGAAGAACTCCTTAGACTGTTCATCATCATTCAATGATTTGGTCATAACCCATCACGCGGATCCAGTGCGAATTACTGGGTATTAATTACTGCAGATTCGGAAAATACGTTAAGTAGTTGGCCCCGGCTGACCAACGTGCCATCGAAATCTAGGAAGAGTGCTGTCGATAATTCATTTTTGTTCACCCATCTATGACCAGCCATTACGAAAGGTATATATATATATTGGCTGTATGTACTACAATGTACAATTCAAAATTTTATGTATTTATAACAATTAGAATAAAAATACCAACAAACTGTCCGATGTTAGAACTGTTGTAAGAGAAAAACTTCTAATATGCACGCGTATATTCTGTGAGATGGCAAAGTTTTTCGTAACTGTTGTGAGCGGAGGACTGACAACCTCACATTGTTGTTAATAAACAACAACTTGTATCATATCGATGCTGAATGTTCCTTTGATGTGTGGATACTGATGGATGACGTAACGTCTATAATGCCGCGGGCTGACATTGTCTTGGAAGGATAATACACCCACGTAGATATCGATCCTAAACAAATCTCGGAGATAGACTTAGCCTTGCGTCCCAGTAGGCAAATAGCAAACGCAAATCCTGGCATTGTCAAAAGAGCAGTGTAAAAAGAGGCCGCAACTTTGAATCAAGTTTTTATTTTCATGAGTTCGCATAACCACATTTACGAAACCATATGCAAATTCATGAAGCTAGCAGCACAATTTACGTAAGTATTGTTCAAAAGAAAGAGAAAACCCAAATTGAGTTCAAACAACGTACACAGGAGACGCGAAAATAAATGTTGAAAACATTTATCTCCAATAAAAAGACAGGATAACTGCGAATCGAATTTCTTTGATTCCAACGTTCCAACATTGAATTTACCTGTAAACGAATTCTAACCGTATAAAAACAGCGTTATTTATGTAGCCTCGGCGTTCATTACCTCTGTTCACACAATTCAAGTGACGAAAGGTCATTAATGTAAATAAGAAACAGTAACGGGCCTTACCCTGAGGTATGCTTTTAGTTGTGGTTTTTATACGGATCACATCACACTAAACAGTATTTCGTTTTTCTTAACAAAGAGTCGCATTATGAAGCTCTTTTGCGAACGGAATCCTAACTTTATGCGTGAGTTTGTTACTTTGTGACATTTTTACGCCTAAACTGTTGGATCAATTATAATGAATTTCAGTATAAACATATATGGTACCGTTGAGGCATATAATATGCTAATTTTCGTGAAAATAAAACTTGAAAACTTGGTAAATTGGAGGATCAATTTTGTATGGGGTACTATTCATTACCCGCAGATGAAGTCCCGGACCCACTCTAGTAGTGAATACGATTTTGTTGTTAATGAAAATGCCTCGGTCCTGTTTTGTGCACAGTAGGTTACACAGTACAGTTTTAGAGATTCTCGGAATACAAATTCAAATATTTTAACACCATTTATTGTCGTTATTATGTTGTATTTAAATTGGATTGTATGTAATTAATTTTATTGAAACAATCTATTATTAAACTGCTAATGAATTAGGTAACAGTTTTTTAAGAATGCTTTCTCAATGCCCAAATAAGTGTTCTCAAAGACTCAATAATAATTTTGCAATATTTTTTATAAATATCGGGTTTAATAAATTTTCCTCGAAAAAAATTTAATTTCCTCTTAAAGCGTCGTTTCGTCGTACTGTATGTTTTAAAAAAGCTTTAGTTGCTATATAACTTTGGCGGACACGTGTACCGAAATTTTCAGTGATACAGTTCTGCGATAAACATGAAAAGCAAAACTTTGCTTGAAGCTACTATTGGCTCAAAGTTATCTAGGTGTATATATACACTGTAAATTTGAGATAACTGAGAAACCAAAACATCGTATGAATAGAAATAGTGGGAATATTTATGAACAGTAAAACACACTTCTACAAATATACCTAACCATTTAGGTTGTCAGAATTAGCAATATAGTCAAAATTTCCAGGCCATAACCATAGAAAAAATCTCAGGTAACTCAAAATTTACGTGTATAATTTAATCATTAGATTTTGTGTAAATATCTCTTTTCTTTTCAATTCTTAATAATTATATTTGTTTCTTAGGTTTTCACGCACATCATCAGTTCATCATAAGTTTTATTCTTAATAATTTTAAAAGAATATAAGAAAATATAAAAATTAAAAAAGATCAAATGCAAGCTTTTGACAAAAAATGTTTAGAAAAAATATTTTGCTTACAGGATTCAACGAAAGTCATGAAAATAAACTGAATAGGGTCTAATGGAAATAAGAATGGACGACCCTTTAATTTCTGAACCAACCAATCCATATTGATATACCTTCTGCCAATCATGATCTCTCGTAGGAGATATCGATCAATCATAATGACAACCAGCTTCTTTGGAAAATATCTCAATTTTTGAAACGAGGTCACTCTATTATAAGTAACCAAGTATGCATGTCGGTTTTTCTTAGCCGTCGTATTCTGGATTCTACAGACGAGTCCTTACGTAATGCCCGTTTCGTATGCGCGAGGTGTCTTATCCGGGAAGGTGACAGTATTATTCAACGGAAACCTAAATGGATGGTGCCTTCAGCATGTTTATGGACACAAAGAATATTCTCCGCTGCCTGCGTGGCGCGGGTTGGGACAGCTATGATGAGTAATTCCGATTGAAGTCGCAAGTAATGAGAACAAAAGACGAGAGTAGAATTTTTATTTACTCAGTTCCTTTAATATGAACTCTTGCCTGGTTGCCACTCTTTGATTATATACAAAATACTCCCTCGTGACCGAGTGGTTTGTACGCCGGGTTCCAAGGTGTCGTTTACTCGAGAGGGGAACCGAATATCGGTGGGGGCAGATGTTTGTGTGATGAATACGAGCATTTGTACTCCAGTCATGGATGTTTAATATTATTATGTATTTCTAAATAAATATACATAGATGTGTATCAGTGCTTGTATTCTATCCGTTATCCTAGTATCCCATAACAATAGCCGACAGTGCTTACTTTGGGGCTAGGCTAATTGGTGTGAATGTTGGCAATATTTATTATTATTATACAAGCCTAGACTGCGCGGAAGCAGCCCAAAAAATATCTACTACATATGGTCGATACACCCATCGCTACACAAGCACACATTGACTGGTTTCAAATAATCTTACATTAAAGTAAAATTCAATATCGTTTATTTAGTCTAGGCCGTTTTTGCTCTATATTTATAACGGAAACAGTTAGACGCTGGAAATATTCACATAATATTTAGTTTTATATTCACTTCAAAAACAAATAATTAAATTAATCAAAAATAAACATTTAAAGGGTCTGCTATACAACAGAGGATATTTTATTGCCGTTTATTGCTCGATATATTAAGTATTAATATAAAATAGTATCTAATGTTGTAAAATATAGTTGATAATGGTACAGAACCCTTTGTGAGTGGGTCTGTCTCGCACTTAGCCGAATTCTAATTTTAAATTTCTTTGACATCTTTCAGTCCACATTATCTGATAATTTGGATACAGCAACTTTTGAAATATTTTTACTTGAAAAGTTTGCGTTATCAAAAATTTCGCGACATTCTTAATCATCTGATTTTGTCTGACTTTGAATCGGTGACGAAAGAACTGATTCGTTTTAACAGAACCTATTGAAATTTCAGTGTGTTCGCAAATTTACTTAGATTTTCTTTAAACGCTCCAATTTGGGACAATCACTGGGGATTTTTTTTTCTTGCAAAATCAAATATCTTTTGTGCCTTGAATGTCTGTCTGATCTAAATACACTTTACAAATGATGGGCTCACCTTTTATAATTTTCTTTTAACTATTTAGACAAAATATTTTCACATTGTACTATACTAGAGGTACCATGTAGTTTCATAAAGGTCTTCACCCTTAAAATATAGACGTCATATGCTGTCGCGGACTTTTTGTAGAACTTTTTAGAAAGGAAAACAATTCAGTCATACATGATTTTTATTTAACTTTTACCAAAGTTTGAGAGCTTCGGAAGCTCTCAAAAGGAATATTTTTCCAGTTTTTGCAACATTTTTCATTGGTGCTCCGCTCCTATTGGTATTCTTATGTTATATAACCTATAACTTTCTTCGATATATGCGCTACTAAACACAAAGAGACTTTTTCAAATCGGGCCAGCTGTCCTGAGATTAGCGCGTTTAAACAAACAAACTTTTCAGCTTCAATGTTTTAATTATAGATAGCGTTATAAAAGCCAGAAAAAATGTTTACACAGAACAATATTCGATGTAATCAACCCTGAGGCACTTCTTAAGCGCAGTATATCCTTGTCGAATTACAGGTTTTGGGAATAAGTGGAATAAAAGTTCACAATCCCCCATTAATCATAATCAATCATTATCAAAATCATTTATTTAAACTCACGCTGTTACAAGCACTCATGAATGTCTAGAAGCTACGCCATCGGTTCGTCAATCTACGGTGGGAGACCTTGTACTGAGATGAACCGACAAGAAACTCAGCAAGCGCTGTTTTTTCTCCCTGTTTTATTATTTACAGAATCGTCAAGTTGAAAAATGACTTCAAAGATGATTCATGAAGTCACCTTTCATTACATAATGTGAAAATAAATTATTCACCTGCATTTTGATCGCTGTGGCATACAGTATAAATACAAATAGTGTTATTTATATTAGTTGTAACCAGACATTAACATATTCAATAGTATAGTATCAGTTAGCGCAGACTCATCTCCGCTGGCAGCACCCGTTCATGACGCATGAACCAGCCGTCGCTTCGCTCAAGCATATTTTAGGGAACGTAGAACGAACGAATCCGCGGATAGACTGACGGCCGGAAGGACATCGCGAAACTACATTATTAAATAGCAATAGCCTAGCCCCATAGTAAGCACTGTGGGCTTGTGTTATGGGATACTAGGGCAAGGGATAGATTACATATACAGTACATATATAAGTATATATATAGAAATACATATTAAACATCCATGACTGGAGTACAAATGCTCGTATTCATCACACAAACATCTGCCCCCACAGGGATTCGAGCCCAGGACCTCTCGAATCGGCGACACCATGAAACCTGGCGTACAAACCATTCAGCCACGGAGGTCGTCATAATTACAAAGGAACCCTTTCCTTGTTGAGTACGGAAATATCGTTGCTATGGAGTCCTAAAACCTAACGGATTGTGTGATGACAAACAGAGTAAAAGTGAGGGGAGATCAAGAAATTCTGAAAACCAAACGGATTTTGTGATGGAAAACAAATGTTTAAGAATAACAGGAAATGATCAATTTCATTTCCCTGCTACGAAATTCCTTTGGGAAACCACCGTGACCTTATGAATTCAAATCATTCAATCTTCTGTCGAATAAATGAAATAAGTAAAAAGTTTGTGCATCCAATAAGGCACTTACGAATTCCTGACTGAGATTTTTTTTACAAAACAAAGTTACTTTAACGTAACAGCGGTAAAGTTATGTAAATTGGTTAGTCTGGTAATGGAATAGTTGCGTTATTTCAAATATAGTTAGTTTTCAATTGCTTCTTAACGTCAGGTGGATTGGAGTCAACTAAAAAAAAAACTATTGTAAACTGTATGGTCTCAATGTAAATAAAATAAAAAAAAAATTCATGTAAATAAAAATTAAAAAAACCAATATTGAATTCGACCTTTGGTCCATTTTCTTAACTATCTACGAAAGAAGAATACTTTTTTTCATTTTTCCTAACTGGTAAAGAAATAAGAATGTTTTTTCTATGTTAATAATTGGTTAAGATTGCCAACTAAGTTTTTTTTTATTTATCCAGTTAAGAAAATGTCAATAAAATATCCATGTTTATAGTTCTGTAATTTAGTTGTATTTCTCGATATATAAGTTTATAACTAAGGTTCTAGTTAGAACGTATTTAACCAAAATGAAAAAAAACTTATTTCATAACCAGTTAGAAAAGGTGAATAAAAATTATTATTTCGTACTAGCAAACCAGGCGAACTCCGTTTCGCCATCAGATGGCTTCGTTTTATGTAACATTTCGTTTGGTGATTAAAAGAAGTTTTTTTTTTTGAAAATTTTCCTGAATTTTCTTTGCTATAAACCTCACGGAGCCCGAGACCTTTCCAACGAATGCAAAACCGTGGAAATCGGTTCGTGCATTCTGGAGTTATAGCGTCAGGAAGGAAAACCCGACTTATTTTTATATAGTAGATATAGTTAAGAAAAAGTTGTTAAGAAAATGTAACAAAGGGAATTCAAATAGTTGAATTCATCTCGTTACGCGTCAAATGACAAGAAAAGAAAGTTTTGTATGACATATTTTTAAATTCTCGGGAGGTACATCCGTTGTGGTGCTATTAAAAATTTCATACAAAAGTTATTGACTTTCGACGCGTATCTAGACCGAATTCGTGCTTAGAGTACTTTGTCTCTCTTGTAATTCTGAATGATATTTTTATCGAGAATAGTGCTTACAATAATCTCTGAATGCCAATCACACTAATATTATAAAGGCGAAAGTTTGTGAGTGTGTATGTTTGTTACTTCTTCACGTCTTAACGACTGGAGCGATTTTAATAAAATTTGGTATGGAGTTAGCTGACACCCTAGATTAACACATAGGCTACGTTTTACTGCGGGAAAATATTCCTAATAAACCTCGGGTAACACCGAGGGGCACAGCTAGTAAAAAATAACCTAGAAAAAAAATAACGGTCCAAGTTTTTTTTTCACAACTAGTAAAATATAGTTACCACGACCCTAGTTTTATTAACAGATGTTCTATTAACATTTACCTTACATTACTATATAAAGGTAATACGTAACTTAACTGAATCGCTCGGAATTGACTTCACACCGGTTTTCTACCTCGAGACCTAGTCGAGTGTGAAATTCTACATTTTCGAAGCTAAGGGGAAATATCGAATATCGTTTTCTGAGAACGAAATGTGAAATATGAACCCAAGAAACTATTAGTCACATTATTTTTGCACCTGTGGATATCGATAAAACAATGAATTATGTGAAGCTGAAATCAGCTGAAATAAAAGTACCTACGTTTTTCGTAAAAGTCGGTAACGAAAGGGTACCATTAGGTTAATACAAAAAGCTATTGTCATCGTATCGCTTTTCGCACAAACGAATTAATTATTTGACGACCTCTGTTGGCGAGTCGACGCCGGATTTCATGGTGTCGCCGACTCGAGAGGTCCCGGGTTCGAATCCCGGTGGGGGCAGATGTTTGTGTGATGAAAACGAGCATTTGTACTCCAGTCGTAGATGTTTAATATGTATTTCTATATAAATATACTTATATATGTACTGTATATGTATTTTATCCGTTACCCTAGTATCCCATAACACAAGCCTTACAGTGCTTTCTTTGGGGCTAGGCTAATTGGTGTGAGTGTTGGAATAATAAAAAAAAAGAATAAAAAACTTGAAGTATATGTTGGTAATACAAGCATGATCATCTGACAAAAAATACGTTTAAAGAGCTATACAGCTTTTGATCTAAGTAAATATTAAAGCATTTTAATTAAATGCACACAGTTGACAATATAATCGAATTTCAAACATATTTTATTTCAAATTAAATATTTACAGCAATTCAACCTAACATAATCCTTTCATAAAGCTTAAATTATTGAACGTAAGTTTTAAATTAATTTCTGTCTCAAAGTTTCAATAATGCATTATTAAATTATGTAATAACATTTAACAATGAAATTTCAGACTCGACTCCGTGGAACTCTGGAACTTCTCTCACCGACAGAAAGACAATAAAAAGGTAGTGTTATTATACTATGGTCTTCTGTAAGATGGACTTTACCTACTTCCCAAGACGGGCACTATTCAAGCGGAAAATCCTCTGTTGTAAACTGTATCGCCAATGACGCGAAGCTTTTATTATTTTCGCAGAATTCTCAGAATAGAATCAGAATTATGAAAAGAAAAAGTTAATTTCAAGCTAGAAGTTATGTCCTTAAAAAAATAATCTTAAATGAACGAAGTTTGGTTTGCATGATGCTGACAGTCTAGTTTATTAGGGGTTAGGATAATAAAGCGACAAAAGAACGTACACAGCTGCGCGATTTTCACTAATTTTGGTAACTTTAAAGGTACTTTTTATTACTTAATTGTTGTTATTATTGAGGTTGGGTGTAATGCTATATGGAGTGTATCATTGTATGGAAAACAAACTAAACCAACCAAATACGAGAGATTTCAACGCTTTAGGGAGTTTGTCGTTAAATCGAGTGATATTACATGGAGTTTACACTGTACGTAAGTCACTTCAGCTGGGAGAAAACCACTTAATCAAATAGCGCATCATACGAACCACATTACAGTAGAGTCTAATTATATATATAATATTAAGAAAGTTAAGGCATAGCGGGTTTTCCACTCGTATTGGAGCGCACGTCTGGGGGAGAAACTTCCTCCTTACCGTCACTATAAAATAACACTTTCTTATGGTAATGTTGTGTTTCTATCGGTGTAAGGTTCTAGGTCTCTACTGGGCAAGGGATTGGGTCAAGGTAGACAACATCGCGAGTGATATTTGCACTACCTTCTTAAGATCTTTGCTATAATTCTCCGGTTAACTGGTAGAGAATGCCTAATGGCATCAAGTCTGCCATTTGTACACTGATTTGTGCAATAAAATATAAATTAATAAATATTTTTTGTATCGCAAGCGTCTTGAAGCTATGGTGGTCACTTACCATCAGGCTGGCCATATGCTTCTTTGCTACCCTTTTAATACAAAAAATATATGTTTCTGATTCACGCTAGTCATTATCTATAAAGCTTTCCACGCTTATTCTCTACATTTAAATTGTATTTGAAGAATAATTATGGATAATTTGATAACTTTAAAATAATCTCATATTCCAACCTTTGATTATTTATAATCAAAGATGCCTGCGACCGTTAAGTATAGAATAAATGGTTATCCTTCCACGAATTAATATAATGGTAAAAATACTTAATTCTTTTGTTAAACAACGTTAAACAAAGCAATGCCCAAAAGAAATCCGCTAATTAATTGCTGTTAAAAAAACAAACACAGACAGAATGGCACGTTTAATACTTATTTGCTGGGCGATGACGTCATTAAGTTGATGCTGGATCCAGATCTATTTACATAATATTATGCTGTTTCCCCGCATTTCGTGTGACGTCACCGAGGCTTTATTATTGCAGGGACATCACTGTTCCATTCTTTTACTACCACAGATATACCACTAACATATTATATTACTCGATGTCTATAAAGTTGTTTAGCCCTTATTCAGGTGCATGAAGCAAATTTGCCCTGGAAACCTGGCTGGAATATGATGTCAAATAAACAAAGGGAACTCAATTAATGTAATTAACTATTTAAAAATTGTTATAAATGCCAAGATGTTTGTGATGAGAAATAAACGAGTTATTGGTCATCTACGTTCATTTACTGGAATATGATGTCAGATAAACAAAAGGAAATCCACCCAAATACGGGCTTACTCAATTAATGTAATTAACTATTTAAAAATTGTTATAAATGCCAAGATGTTTGTGATGAGAAATAAACGAGTTATTACTAGTCTCCTTTCATTCTTAGTCGTATATCCAAATTCCATTAGCTCTACGAGAGCTAGCGGCCAACTGTAATCGTGCCATAACTCTACATCTCGTTAATGCTATTTTTCTGTAAGATTTTTGTTTCTTATTGAATTATTTATTTGTTGGAAGATTTACAGATAAATAATATTATTATATATTGTTTTAAACTTTCATGGTAGTATAATATAACATTATAGTAATATAAGTTATTTTCGGGATTGTTACCATGTACCTTGTTTTTAGCGAGTTTCCGATATTTCGGCACTGTTGCAAGCGCCATGATCACGGAGTAACTGATCGCTAAAAACAAGGTACATGGTAACAATCCCGTAAAAAACATATCTTTATATATATAATTCTTCTGTGAGTGTGTATGTCACTGAACTTCTCTTAAACGACTGGACCGATTTTGATGAAATTTTTTGTGTGTGTTCAAGGGGATCTGAGAATGGTTTAGATTCACAATTTTGTCCGCTGGACAACCCCTATTTTTTTAGGGCGGTACGATGTTCGCTGGGTCAGCTAGTATTACTATAATAGTATTATTAGTTTGCATGGTAAAAACACTTATGCTATTAACAAATCTCCACAAATATTAATATGTATCAAGTTTTACTAGAGGACAATTAAGTTTTTGAAAATAAAAAGAATTAAAAAGAACACAGCTAGCATTATGGTTACAATATAAAGACATAACAAGCCATAATGACAGAAACTACACTTATTTTCCTCAAATTTAACCTGAATTTCTAATGCTGTCTTCAAACAAACTTAAATCTTTTTTCAAGGATGAAACGCTGGAGCTAAGGCTGTATAAAATGGATCCGCGTGGTTAGATGTGCAAATGATTTTCACTGGTATAGAAAACATCTAGGTATGCACTATGTTGTTATATTTTGTTTGGGGAGGCACGTTAAGATGTTGGTCGACGATCCACTGGGACCAGTTTTCCCTATTATGTCTAAAGGAGAGGCCTATAGCCTATACCCTATTGTGAAACTGTTAGTTGATCCTATAAAAAACCCCACAGTAGTGGGGACATAATTATGATTATGAAACTCTGTGACATCCGATCCGATCAGAATCAGACAAAGGGATTAAAGGATTTTTGTGGAGTTTTGTTTTTTATCTCAGGCATGAAACTGCTATGTTTTTACATCAAAAATCTCTACATTATAGAAGATCACAGTAAAAAAATAGTACCTTTTGGTGGTGTTGTGTGTCTGTCGGTTAGTAACGTTCCCGGGCTCCACAGGGTAGGGGATTGAATTTTTGGTAACGCAGGCGTCTATAGGTTATGGTGGCCGCTTACCATCAGGCGGGCCATAGGTTTTTTTTTGCATAATAAAAAGAAAAAAAAAGAAGATATTACTGGAAAATTTGTGACTATGAATAAAACATTCAGTTTAATCATAACCGACCTCTAAAGAAATTGAAAAATTGAAATATTGGAATTTCTTCAGAGTTCGCTTATGACTAAACTGAAAGTTATATTCATGGTAACATTTTTTTACATATTGATTAGTTCTCATATCTGCAAGGATGTTATTATTAATCTACTCGAGAATTCCGTGCAACGTCAAGAATTTCCGCAACGGGCGTCATTTTCGATATATTGGAATTTGGTTTGAACCTTCTATAATATTGGAATGTGTTACATCCGCATCCTTAGTGAACTTCAAATACTTTAATCACACTAAATCTGAGAAGCTCGATGGCGCAAGTGGTTAGCGCGTTCGACTGCGATCCTTAAAGTTAAGCAACGTTCGCAGTGGTCGGTCATTGGAAGGGTGACCAAAAATGTACTACCTCGTGCTCTTCCGTGCTTCGGAAGCTTTCGGTGCCGATGAACCCGGCTACATCTGCAGTCGTTAGCTCCCACCAATCCGCACTGTACTCGCGTGATGGGTCGTGCATGCCCAATCTCCCTGTTCCATCCATAGGGAAGGCATGTGCATCAACACTGGTGATATTAATAGGCTGATGTTGATGATGACACAAAATTTAAACCTGACATAAGACATATTTTTAAGACAAGTGGTAGATCTAAAAATAGGGATGATGACTAATTTTTTTTTCTTCGTTTATCAGGTAGATTATCAAAAAGTATTGGACACGTATTTTTTTCTTTTTTCACATAATATAAACATTGCAGAGATATATTGATTTGAAAAGTCGCATGACGTCACGTTTGAGTACACTTATAAGTGACAATTCACTCAAAGGTGACGTCACGAGCCCCTACTCCCAAACTTTGACGCGCTGTAACTTTGTCATTTTTTGGTTGATTGCCCAAAGAAAAAATACGTGTCCATTATTTTTTGATCATCTAACTGACGGACTAAATAGAATTTCGTTTACTGTACCCCGTCATCACCCCTATTATCTACAAAATATCAGATTAGTAGTAAATAGGAAGATAGCAAGTAGTCACCTCACTAAATATATTTTTGTAATAAAATCTCTTTTTTGTTATTTTATAGGTTTGTTCTCGGGCTAGATAGGCCCAATAGAGATGAATTTGAATTTACGATTTTTCCCATTCCCATCTCGAATGGGAAAATTTATCGTAAATTCAAATTCAAACTCATTTATTCAGTCTAGGCTGTTACAAGTTCTTGTGGAAGTCCAATGCTACGCCATTGGTTCGTAAATCTACGGCGGGAATCCTGGTACTGACAAGAACAGGTAAGAAACTCATCATCATCAGCCTATTAATGTCCCCACTGCTGGGGCACAGGCCTTCCCTATGGATGGAATAGGGAGATTGGGCCATGACCCACCACGGGGGCCCAGTGCGGATTGGTGGGTGCTAACGACTGCAGATGCAGCCGGGACCAACGGCTTAACGTGCCTTCCGAAGCACAGAGGAACTGGAGATAGATGGTTTGGTCACCCATCCAATGACCGACCACTGCGAAAGTTGCTTAACTTCAACCATCGCAACCGAACGCGCTAACCACCTGCGCCATCGAGCTCCTCAAGAAACTCAGCAAGGGCTATTTTTTTTCTTCCTGTTTTGCTTCTTTCAGAGTCGTCAATTGAAAGATGACATCAAAACCTGAAAACATTTATGTGTTGATGTCAACTTTCATCACATTAATATCAATGACGATGCAGCGAGCATCTTCCTTAATTTTAAATCCCACGAGTTATTTTATTAAATGTCAAAATTATTATTAATGTGCCTAAAATTTATGGTAAGTTCCCTTGATTCCTCCAGGATTGCATCATTGGATCTCGGCCTGGTGACCACGAGACCACATGGGAAATATATATGCCCTTTGAAATAAAAATAAATTCCGAATCGGTCAATATATTTTCAAGTAATCGAAAAGACTCAGACGAGTTAACAACCTCCTTTTTCTTCCACATCGGTTAAAAATGAAGACTTCACTCATCCACAATGACGAATTCATAATTTTAGTTCAGAACTTTAACAACCACGTTGACACATAAAAAAATTACTGCTGAAATCATTATCCTTCTATTTGGCTTTGTCATAGTACACTATAAGGGTGAGAAGAAAATTAAACCATGCCTACTGAAATAGTGAATATACTATATTTATCAGTACATGACGAGTTATAAGGATCAACATCGGATTCCTATCGAAAACACATTTTCAGTCAAGAAATCAATATATCTTTATTCAAACTAACTCTTTTGAATCGTCAAATTATTTTTTCCCTACCACTCGTTGCTGGATGTATTATTAGCAGCGGAGAAAGACGAGCGAAAAAAACTCCACAACATTAAAAGTATAATGTAACAACATTTACAAATCATTATGTTGTTACAACGTAAATACAATCATGATTTATTTAATATAGAAAACCTGTTAGAATGATTGGAACAGTTCAGTTTCCAGATCTATCTTTATCCATAAAAAAGAAAAGGTACAATAGTGCTATGACTTTTTCAAGAGGTATTCTCAATCTTATAATGGCGCGATTACATTTGGTCGTTAACGCGAATACGAGTGTCAATAGAATTCGGGTAAACGACTAAGAGTAAAACGGAGTTTGAGTACGCCCGTATTCGGGTAAATTTCCTTTTGTGTACCCGATACCGTATTCCAGTGTAAATATTAAATAAATATATATTTCCGACACTCACACCAATTAGCCTAGCCCCAAAGTAAGTGCCTACTTCTAGTACTAGCCCCACTATAAGGCTTGTGTTATGGGATGCTAGGGTAACGGATAGAATACATATACTGTACATATATTAGTATATTTATATAAATACATATTAAAAATCCATGACTGGAGTACAAATGCTCGTATTCATCACACAAACATCTGCCCCCACCGGGATTCGAACCCGAGACCTCTCGAGTCGGCGACAGCCATGAAACCCGGCGTACAACCACTCGGCCACGGAGGTCGTCATATTGCTTCAGGTGCCCGAATTCGAGTAATGTCTTTCGTGCACCCGAATACGCACTAACGACCAAATGAAATTGCGGCGATCGTTGTTATATTTTCCAAAATTTGAAATACTTAGTGGTCGAATTCGTTTCCTTTGTTTTTATTAAACTTTTCGTGACCAAAGTTTAATTTTGAATTAGAATCCGAATCTAAAGTATATTTTTATTAGCCGCCGTAAGTTATTATATAATAATAATAAATATTTCCAACACTCACACCAATTAGCCTAGCCCCAAAATAAGCACTATATGCTTGTGTAATGGGATACTAGGGTAACGGATTGAGTACATAAACTGTACATATATGAGTATATTCCTATAGAAATACATATTACGCATCCATGACTGGAGTACAAATTCTCGTATTCATCACACAAAAACATCTGCTTCCACTCTCTCTCAAGTCGGCGACACCATGAAACCCGGCGTACAGACCACTCGGCCACGTAGGTCATCATAACTAGATTCCTCCGGGGTATGTTGGGCTAAGTGTCAGAACGTTTATAACATCCGGACATTATATCACCTTGGATATTCTGACCCTTGGCCCAACATACCCGGAGGGAACTAGATCTATAGGGCCTGTTGATTGATACATAGTTAAAATATCATTGTAATTAAAATAATTATGTTAGTAAAATTAACCATTGGTGAAAAATTGACACATTTTACTATGTATTTGATGTCACATTGACTAATTATAGAACAAGGAATAAAAACCCTAATTAAAAAAATCATTGGAATGATCTTATAATTAAGTAGTTCTTTTAGAAGGAGATAAACAATATTTAATCCTGCCTTAGCTATTACATTCAAAGACATTATTAAACTATGTTACATTTTAAGTTTTGCATTTGCAATCTTCAGCATCTAACTATGTACACAGGGCCCACGCAGTGGGTCATGTCTAGAGATGCAAATAACGGTGTTTGAAGAATGTTAGTTTTTAAAAGCAATATGTGTGAAATCACACACATCATACCTTAATAAAAATAATAATGAAAAATATTTTCTATATTTCTTTCATGTTTATGAAATTCGAAATGGTTGAAAAACAAAGGCTTTTTTTTATTTCACATCACAAGTCATAACCTACTCTCCCTATTTTATTCATAGGGAAAACCTTTGTCCTAGTCTATTAAAATATCCCATAGGACTGATCATGATGATGGCTATTAGAAAACCCTTAACCAATGACGAAGTCTTTATGTTTGATATTGTCATAAAATAAATATTCAACAAATTGTAGTTAAATATCAATTATTCGAAACACTCATCAGTTAAATAAATGCCTACTTATATCAAAATATGTATAAATTAAAAATGTGATCACAAATTTTCCTCCAATTTTATTTACAAAATAGAATTCTCAAATTATATAATTACTATAATAAATTTGCAAGAATAAATGATACATATCGTTATAAACATTCTAATTATAAAAGATCTATCTAAGATTAGAAAAGTACTCGATTGTTGCTTTAAAATTTATTTTAAATATGAAAATAAATAAATTATTCTAATGAAAAATAAATCAAAAACAACTTTTAAAAAACTTTCAATTTATTCTTATATATAAATACTAACATGGTGGTATTGCATGTTTAGGGATTAATCGATTGATTATTTTTATTTAAAAATTATAAAGTTAAATATTATTACAGCTTAATCCATACATCCTACATTATTTTAAAAAACAACGTAAAACTAACAAATAACTTGAAGCTCAATTTATCACAGTATTTGAAATGTATACCATAAACTTTCATGAAATATTATGTTAGGTATTAATAAATTCATGTTGCTATTTTTATAAAGAAAAGTTGTTTGCAGAAAGTTTTAAACGAGCGATTCACGCACACTTCCTGTAAATTAATCAAAAGACTTACCTACCGATCGCCAAAACTTTTCACCACACCACAATCACTCACAAGAAATGCACTTGATGTATCCGTTTATCACAAAACCGTTTACTGTCACTGCCACTGTCACTAATAGTATTACCACAACTTTTGAACGTACGACGTACCAACGACTACGAAAGTCGTAGCGAGTCAGCTTTCCGTAGCAGTGCTACGCCGCGTCGAACGACTACGGACGCGGAGCTGCGACTGTGCGTGCGTAGAACAACCCGCCATCTATCGAGTGTTTTCGTAACACGATATAATTTCACACCATAGGTTAACTCGATTACAGCTGCAAATACGACCAGACTGAATATGATTATTATCATGTTTATCAAAAGCAGAAATGCTGTACTATAGAAAAATAATGCTTACTTTTATTTTATTAAACTAACTAGTGTTAGTGTCGACTCTCGTTGGGAAGTAACTTCCTTCTAACAGAAAACTCAGATAATACTATTTTTGATGCTGTTTAAGAATATTTTCTTTAAGGGAAGTAAGATTTCTTTGGAAGTAACCTCCACCTTACAGATGATCAAAGTAAAAAAACTGTTATGTTACTGTGACCTTTTGGTGATGTTGTGATTCTATCGCTTAATAAGGTTCCAGGGCTCCACGAGGTAGGGGATGAGGTCAGGATAGGGAACGGTGCGACTGATATTTATGGTATAGCAAGCATCTAAACTCTATGCAATGGTGGTTGCTTACGAAGCCGTATGGTTGTTTCTCAGCCATTTCACATAGAAAACAGATCGACGTGGAAGGACATTTCTACTTGAAGGCACTTTTCTAAAGTATAAGTGATCTTCTTAACTGAGTTTCACTCACATGACATCATCGGGTGGAGAAAGTTGCTACACTTAGAACAAATTAAAGACTCGCTAATTCAGACAACGATTTAGATTATAATATCGCAAACAAAAAAAATATTTAACTCACTATTTCTTCAATATATCAAACCTAGACAAATTTAAATGTTATAAATTGATTCAAATAAAACTATTTTTATAATCTGCGTACTTTACTTGTATACCATAATAATACCATAAAACTAAAACTAAAAACCTTAAAAATAAAATTAATAACTAAAATATATTTTAAGGTTTTTAGTTTTAGTTTTATTGTTCTAGTATTTATATATATACCATAATAGGTATGTTATTAATTAAAAAATGTGCCTTTTACGATAGTTTATATACGATATAAATCAATATTTTTGTTTAGGAGTTTAGTATAACTGCGGTTTAACTGTGCGCACTATGTTTATTTGCACGATTTTATAGTTTTTCGAGTGGATAAAAATTCACAGTGTAAAATAAAAAGAGTATTTATTTCATCTTCAACTAACAGAGATTAATTTATTTTTTTGTAAAGCTAATATAGTGACATGGCTTTTTCCCTGACATTGAATAATTTCTTGGCTTCTGAAAGCTTGATTTAACGCACATGAGATTTATGGCTCCGGCTATATTTTATTGGGATTCGTGCTGTTGAAGCTTTTGAATTTCTAGGTTTTAGTTTTAAACCTAATGGAGGATTTGGTGAGTGCACCACTTTTGTCATGTCAGAGATTACATTAGAACGCGATGCAATTTTTTCTTATTCTATAATTTTCTTTGTGATTCTGGTTAAATTTTGGCTCTTTTACAGAAGATGGTGATTTATTAATTTTAAAAATTGGCAGATATACATATGATAAGTACAGTTGAATACACGACTTAAACCACGAATATCGCTCCAATTAATTTTGAAATAAATTATAAGTGCTTGCTAATTTGCATCAGCCATATTGTTTTGACTTAAGAACAATCAATACTTTATTTTAAATTATTTTAAGTATTTACCCGCTAGATTTACAAATCAAGAGGAAATTTTAATAGAAAATAAAACAAATATAGACCGGACAGCACCGCATTTTTTCATGTAAAAAAAATCTTTACAGTCAATACTTTTTTAATATATCAGACCTCACGTTTTTAAATCTTTCATTTTTTGCGAATCTATATAGCCTTCGACACCTTCAGGAGTTCAAATTCATAAATTATTAGCCTTTAAATCATACAGTGAGTCCCAGCCATTCAAACAACGCGGTCATGCTACTGAAATTTTTGAACACGCAAAGCTGCAAAATTAAGAAATAAAATGATGAAATTGTAAAAATGTTTTGAAAAGAAAATGGTAAAATACCCTATTTTAGGAGCTCGATGGGGCAGGTGGATAGCGGGTTCGGTTTGCGATCGTGGAAGTTAAGCAACTTTCGCAATGTTAGGTCATTGGATGGGCGACCAAAAACTTATTATCTCGAGCTCCTACGTACTTCGGAAGGCACGTTAAGCCGTTGGTCCCGGCTGCATCTGCAGTCGTTAGCATCCACCAATCCGCACTGGGCCCGCGTGGTGGATCATAACATAACCTCTCTATTCCATCCTGGAAGGCCTGTGCGCCAGCAGTGTAGACATTAATTAGCTAGTAATGATGAATTGTACATTACCGTACATAAAAGAAGTACATAGCAGAAGAAGCACATAGAAAAAAATATTGTTACGTACGAAGCAATATTTCTTTTTGGTTGTTTGTATTCTTGTTGGTAAGTAAAATACCAGTGCTTCACTAGGCAGGGTATGTGGTTCAAGTCAGCAAGGTGGATGACTAGCTACTCGGGTCAAGTAACTTTTACATAGATATGCCACAGTATAGGTACCCTTAGCCATATCTTGATGAAGAAAGAAAGAAAGAACAATAATTTTATTTGAGACAAAACATTAGTAAAAGAATATATAAACAAAACACACACATCTAATTTTTTTGTCTCAAATCGGTCCCAATTATAAATAATAATAAATAAATAAATATTTCCAACACTCACATCAATTAGCCTAGCCCCAAAGTAAGCATTGTAAGGCTTGTGTTATGGGATAATAGGGTAACGGATAGAATACATAAACTGTACATATATAAGTATATTTATATAGAAATACATATCTAACATCCATGACTGGAGTACAAATGCTCGTATTCATCACACAAACATCTGCCCCCCACCGGGATTCGAACCCGGGACCTCTCTAGTCGGCGACACCATGCAACCCGGCGTACAAACCACTCGACCACGGAGGTCGTCAAATGCATGCAGCATGACGCTGATGTTGCCACCAGCGCTGGATGACGCTACAACTTGATTGGGTTACCATAACCATAACAAAAAAAACGGGAAAACAAGAAGCCATGAAAGCCAATATTATCTACGTACACTTCCTATACTTATAAACATAAAAAATGTAACTCCGTTTTTTTACATTATCATGAATGAGAATCTGGCTTACGTCCACACACACACACACCGGTAGAACAAGATAAATGGTTTAACACACCGGCAGGGAACGGAGCGTGATCGAATGGAAACAAATGACTGTCTCCTCGCAAGAAAAAAGTATGTCTACCCATATCCATACGCTACCTTATATTATTAAAAAAGCAGGTGACACTCCTTTTTGGCGGTCGCGTCGTGTAAAAATTCAACAGTAACTCGGTCTTAGAGGAGCTTGATGGCGTAAGTACTTAGCGCGTTCGGCTAACATTTAAAATAAGTAATTTTCGCAGTGGTCGGTCATTGGATGGGTGACCAAAAATTTACTATCTCAAGCTCATCCGTGCTTCGGAAGGCAAGGTAAGCCGTTGGTCCGCGCTGCATCTGCAGTCGTTAGCACCCACCAATGGGCTCGCGTGGTATATCATGACCCAATCTCCCTATTTCCATCCATAGGGAAGGCCTGTGTCCCAGCAGTGAGGTCATTAACGGGCTGATGATGACGGACCGGTATTTGTAAATTACAGGCACGGAACCGGCTCGGTGACCGCACTACGCTCGAATCTCGGCTCGGAACTGACACGGTCAAGCGTCAGTCATCCCTAAGTGAGTTAATTTTGTCGAGTAACTATGTCATCGCTTATCAAGCTGTCACATTATCCATCTCTATATTTATAAAGGTCCCTATCTTTATATATATAATTCTTCTGTGAGTGTGTATGTCACTGTACTTCTCTTAAACGACTGGACCGATTTTGATGAAATTTTTTGTGTGTGTTCAAGGGGATCTGAGAATGGTTTAGATTCACAATTTTGTCCGCTTTACAACCCCTATTTTTTAGGGCGGTACGAAGTTCGCTGGGTCAGCTAGTAACCTATATTTAAATTCACAATGAACAACACCACCAAGTTTAGTATACCTGATAGAAATTGCTTTCTAGCGATAAGTCTGATTCTATCTAAATTAACAGTCTTGTTAATTATGGTGTACCTATACCAACAAAAAAGCGTCAATGAGTTCATTCCACTTCAGAGGTGATACCAAAGAAATAAACCGAACAAAAGCGTGTTTAACTCGCCCACCAAGGGTTCCGTACAATTTTGTAGGTACGCAACATAATTACCGTACAATTTTGTAGGTACGCAACATAAAGCGGTTAAAAAATAAAAACAAAAAAAAAATACAGCCGTATTTTATTTTTTAACCGCTTCAAGGGACAATAGACTTAAGTACCTTTATGACACTAATATTATAAAGGCGAAAGTTTGTGAGTGTCTGAGTGTGTATTTTTGTTACTTCTTCACTTCTAAACAGCTGGAGCGATTTTAATAAAATTTGGTATGGAGTTAGCTGACACCCTGGATTGACACATAGGCTACGTTTTACTGCGGGATCTACGAATTTCCGCGAAAGACGTTCCCCTCATTGGCGCGTCATTACAGGTCAATAATCTTTTTCTTTTATAGATAGGTCCGACAAATGACTCCACCCCACCTGATATTAAGAGACGGTGAAGTCCAGACGCGGGGATAGCTGGTACAGCAGTTCTACCTGCCACACCAACCATCCTCACCATGCCGGCCTGCATGTCGCTTCTTCACGCTTCTTTAAAAGGATCCCAGGTTGTAGGAGGGAGGAAACACCTAAGCGGGCAGAGCATTCCATTAATGGATAGCGCGACAAAGAATTCCCGTGATAAGCCTTACCCCCATTGGCGCGTCATTATCGGTTTATAATCTCGGATACGTTAATGCGATATCTGTTTTAGTACGTACTAGTTGACCCCTCGTACTTCGTACGGGTTAAAATAATTTAGAAGAAATGACGGATCCGAGTCGACCGTACCAAAAGTGACGAACGTCAAATGTTTGACCGGAAAGAAGATAGAACAGTTTATATGGGAAAATGATTTTGACGTTTTTACTATCTTCCTCGCTTTTTTTCCATTTTTCCATATTTGCTCACCTTTTAAACCTTCCCTAGACCTCTATGAACATTTCAAGACCAAGATAAATTCGTTCGGCAGTTCAGTTCAGTTTAGTTTTAGCGAGACTAACGAATTAACTTGATAACAGCAATTGATTTTTATTATAGATAGATATAGTATGTATGAGTATGGCTATGAACACACTTCTTCGATAAAAACGTGCCTATATGCGGGTGCCTTAAAGAGTCTTGACAGACAGACGCACAACAGGTCAGTGTACCGCTTTTCCCTTTCGAGTTACGGAACCCTAAAACCGGATGAATACAATAGCGAAGTGAGATTATTTTTATCGAAATTGGCAAGGAACACCTAACAAGGTTGTTGAGGGAGTTTCAAAAGATGTTTTTGTTCAAAGAAGCGTAATGTTCAAGTAGATAAGACGCCTGGAGGATTCACTTGAGTGTAGGGTCACCAATTACACTTCTTTTTGTAAGGTTCTAATAAAAACAGGACATTTACATAAAAGTATAACAATATCTTAATATATATAAATCTCGTGTCACAATGTTTGTCCTCAATGGACTCCTAAACCACTTAACCGATTATAATAAAATTCGCACACCATGTGCAGTTCGATCCAACTTGAGAGATAGGATAGTTTAAATCTCAAATTATAGTCGCAATTTTAATTTATTGCAAATTATTACTTTTGGGCGGTACGAAGTTCGCCGAGTCAGCTAGTAAAGTATAAATATAACTATGTTTTGGACAAGGGTATACACTCATTATGTACTTGCATATCTACCTAATTATAACGTTATTATTAAATAAAAAACAAAAAAGTGGCTATGAATGAAACCTTTAACAGATTATCTGATTATTTCAACTTAACTGTTATACATAACTTTGGAAACATAAAGCTGATGTTGACCTTTTCAGGAACCATGACAACCTTTTCCCGAAATTTAACCTGTTAATTGTAATAAAACCCTTACTTTTCATAGAATTGGTCCCAATATTGAGTTCTAATGTCTCTTTTCTGTGAAAACCGATTCGATCAGATACGCGATCACTATAATGATACCATTAAAAAAGATGAATATTATAAAAAGAAATCTATTTTAACTCAAAATAGATGTTATTTATGTGATATCATTTTAAAAAATACATTAACAAGAACGATTCAAAAATTTGAAAAAAGACGGGTTGCACTCCGGTAGTGACGGCAGAAGTGAAAACTTGAATATTAACGTTGTGCATTTTTGATATTTTGGAATGGTTAGGGAATAATTTTGCACGAATTGCTTTAATTATCAGTATAAAAGTAGTATCATGTATGTGGTAGAATACAATATTTATATAATGTGCTATCGTACACAAACATGACAATTTATATACATTAAAAAAGTTTATCTCTCAGAAAAATCAACTTAAATGAATCACGTTTAAGCGCACTTAGCGACATCTATTGTAAAGAAATTAACTTACATGAATCACATTTAAGCGCACCTAGCAACATCTATTGTAAAAAAAATGCATTTTCTTCACAATTATGCTGCCACGTGGACGTCCTAGATAGACACTTATTATTATAATATGATAAAATAAAATATTACTATGTTTCGTCCAATATATGAAAAGTCCTACAACCTTTCCAATTTTATTGTGTGTCATGATGCGATCAGCCCACGTGTTTAACCTGACGCGAGTTTAACATTTTTTACCCATACAAAAAAAAGTGTACAACGCCGCTAAAGAAGTCTTCACTTCAAAAACGAGTGTGCTTTTATCCACACGACTGAAGTGAAACTTCTTTAGCTCCATCTGTATGTTTATATAAAATTATAATAAATATATGTGTGTGCGTGTGCGTGTACAATTTATACATGTTTCATTTACTAGCTATAAGATTATTCTCTTGCTTATATACCCCACTCAACTCCCGTTCGCCTCGTTCAAACACAATTTTTGTAACTTACCGCCAGCTTACTCCCCAAATCAAGCGTGCGTAAAGAAGTTTCACTTCAAAAAGCAAGTTTGCATTCTATTTCTTACACCCCCACACCCAATTCATGTCAACGACATAAAAAAAATTAAGCTATAGGAACACGTGTGTTTTCATTCACGCACGTATTCGAATATTCGCTTATCGCACCTCGTGGACAAATAAAATCAAAGTGCCGACGACTTACATAGGTATATTGAGTATGACGTGCACTCGCACATAGTCCTCGATTGAGCAAGAATCAAGAGAATAACAAACATCGCTATCTCGATTATTTGCATTCAAAAGTAAATCGATTTCGGGTTATGTAGGTAGGTATACTAGATACGATGCTGTTGGGTAACTTTATTTTTTTTCTCACACTTCACGATTATTAGCACAAAATTCTTCTTACTTTTTTATCAGGTATGTAGGTTACAATTTACATTATTATACTTTTTTATTTGTCGGAGAGTGACCTTTTGAGAGTAAATCAATATTTTCTCGAGTAATCGGTCTTTCTGGGAATAAGATGTCCAGTTATTCTTGATTCTCGTGATCAAGACCAATATTTCACCAACGATCGCTTAAGATGGTTTCGAAATAGGTAATTTAAAAATCTATTTGTTTACACCCACACTTTAAAACCGCTATTACAGATTCTGAAACAGCTTATTGCCAACAGCGTATTAAAACATCCAATGTCATAATAAAAAAAAAACATTATAAGACCCAAACGGATGATAAATGATTTTATTTTAGGTAAATAAATTTCATAATAACAATCTTTTGCTTTTTACATCCCTTTCGCGCCAAGGGCTTGCTCATCAGACAGCCACAATTTTCATTACTAAATGCGTGGTATTATGAATTTCTAATTAAAGAGCATTATCATTCACGCGCGCTTAACTTCACCACAGCGCCGAAACTTTACATGAATTTTAAGTTCTTGGAGCGCCCCATAGTTCAATCACTTTAGGGAAAAAAGGGGTCAATCTCGGAATTGCAGATAATAAGCTGCAGATAATAACTCGTGTACAGTTACACGAGTTTCTCTCTGTCAAAAGTCTCATATTATCTCGTGTCTGCGTCGTAAGTTATTCGAGGTCAAAGTTCACGAAAATCGTTTTTTTGCAATTATCTTCGTTTCTATATACAATGTTTTAATAATTTAGTGACTGTATACAAAGTACAAGTTTCCACCTTATTTTCTCAAATTGGGAGGTGAAACCCTAAAGTGACTGGACAAACATGGTTTCAGAATATTTTATAGAGGATTCATATCATGGGTGTACATAAAGTCGTATATACAAATGTTAAAGTTAGGTATTAAAACTTATGTCATACTATTGTATACTCACATTCATATTTTAATACCCCTAATTATACAACAGTTATAAATAACTGTTAATTCATGAAAGCATGATTCTCTTAAACTAAATAAAAATTACAGGCATGAATTAATACGAAGGATTAAATTTTTCGCTATTTATCGTTTCTTAACTTAAAAGAAGAAAAGAAACTACCACATAGTAGCAGCGTTTGTTGCTACCATGTGCTAGTTTTTGCTTCATCTGCTGAAGATGGTCTGATAATGTTAATAAAAAAATCCTGCGCCGGAAAACTCCTCCAGCCGGGCTATTTCTTTTTGTTGGTTACGTCTACTAGAAAAATGGGAACAGTCAGCGTCTTTGAAGGATCCTTATCGAACAATCTTATTAATGTAGTAAGTTTCTGATCATCACCATCATCACTGCTTTGTAACTATTATGAGGAGATCAATAGCACAATAGTTAGCGCCTTGGGTCAGCAGTAGTTTTAAAACCGCTAATAGAATTTTGCCTTTTCTATTAAAATTGTGAAGTACTCAGATTATAGCACAAAAACCGTTTGTTCTGTAATCTGAGGTACAGTAGAAATGGATAGGAAGTAGGTGTGAAATCCTATTAAACCGTTACTTACTAAAACTGTGATGGTGGCCGTTGATAGAGAGGGTTCAATCGCCAACAATAAGCTTGGAACGGTTTATTTATGGTAGAAATAAAAACACATTCTTTGTTGAAAATATGTTATATTGTTTTAATCTTTCATGGTCACTAACATTATAGCTATTAACGGGATTGTTACCATGTACCTTGTTTTTTATGAGTCTCCGATATTTCGGCACTGTTGCAAGCGCCATGATCACGGAGGCGCTTGCAACAGTGCCGAAATATCGGAGACTCATAAAAAACAAGGTACATGGTAACAATCCCGTTAATATCTATAATGAAAATATGTTATTTATTACTTTTATTTATTTTCATTTGGGAAACATACAGTTTTACACAATTCAATTAAGTTACACTTATTAATAATAATTATTAATATGTATTTCCAACATACTCACCAATTAGCCTAGCCCCAAAGTAAGCACTATAAGGCTTGTGTTATGGGATACTAGGGTAACGGATAGAAAATACATATACTGTACATATATAAGTATATTTATATAGAAATACATATTAAACAACAATGACTGGAGTACAAATGCACGTATTCATCACACAAACATCTGCCCCCACCGGAATTCGAACCCGGGACCTCTCGAATCGGCGAGACCATGAAACCCGGCGTACAAACCACTCGGCCACGGAGGTCGTCAAGTTAATTTTCAATAAACCAGTTTAGTTTCCACAGACTGTAACATTTAAACACTTACATAATTAACTTAAAATTACGTACAATATTAAGAGTATTTACATTTATGCCACTAAACACAAAATTTTTCTTCCATTTACAAGGTTTTTGCTGGACTGACAATAATGATAATTACGGATTTAAAGTGAAAAGATTTGAAATTAAATAAAAACCATTAACGAACATTTTAAAAATAGTGGTGGCCAAGAAAGTCGAATATGGAGGAAATAAACAAGGGGAATGCTTGCGGCTATGCCACATTGTTACAACACAACCATGTTAGGAGTTTTTGGCGGAATTTTAATTACTTATTCTTAAATTCGTTCATAGTGGATATTGTGAAATAAAATTGGTGTGATTCTGTATAACAACCATCTACGCAACTGAAGAATTAGTAGAATCTTTAAAATATACGGTACTCCGGTCAAGTGGACATGAGAACTTTATTGTAGTGTTGACTACCTCACAGAAGCTTATCCAAAAAACCAACTCGATACTTTTCGTGCCAAATACTCCAAGAAACAATAGAATGCGTCATACCGACATTCTAATGTAAAAAAAAGAAAATTAAGATTTGTATTTATGTATACGACTGAAGGACTTGTATCCATGGTCATGAATAAATAAAAAAAAAACAACCATGTTACATACAACACTCTTCGTTATGGACTGCTTCTAGCATTTTTAAAGCTTTTTACGGACTTTTAAACCGGAAGCAATCGTCCATTCGGAATTAGAGGATGAGCTGGGCTGCCGAGTGTGTTATACTTGGAGCATTTTTTTACTTTTTGAAGTGGAACTTCGAATGGCGAATGCGTTACGCGTTACGAAGTGTGTTCAGGCGAGGAGTTACGAGTGATTGAAAGGATGTTGAGTGGGGGATATAAGCAAGAGAAAGCAGTGCGCGCGCACATTTTCTTTCTCTCTTTCTCTTACGGCTAGTAAATGAAATATGCATATGCTAATACATGTATATATTGTACACACACACATATATACAAACAAATAGAACTAAAGAAGTCGTGTGATCATAAGCATACTCGTTTTTTATTTCATATAACTCTAAATAGCAATACATTCATCAATGCTGATAAAATCAAACAATGCTGATATTCTCAACAAACCTAGTTTGTACTTTCTAAAAGCAAGAAACATCTAAAATATGACTCATGTATGAATTCTTCAATTTAACAATAATAACTTTTCATCTAACTGGTCATTAGGTGCTATCTAAAAGTTCAAACCTGTCCAATTTTACATTTCATCTTTGTAGATTTTATAGGTCAGAGGAGCTGAATAAAATACGGAATCACAGTGACGAATGATAATTCTGTGAAATATATTTTTACTAGGAAGCTGATACGACTGACTCCTAGCACAGCAGAATACAAAGTGAAGCAAGTTTATAAGTGAACTGAATACGTGAATGATCGAATGAGTGGGGGTTAAACGAACGAATGAAGTATTTGAGTTAAGACTGAATGAACACGTATACTTTGGCATTACCTAGTCATGTCACTTTCTTTTTATTACAAAAGGAATACAAATTATAATATATATAGATTATTTTTTGCCAATTTAAATTCAATATAAATTCAACAATCTTAGGTTCGTTTAAAGTTTCATGAACTTGTCATTTAAAGAATCGAAAAAGTTAAGCATAAAGTGAACTATGTATGAAACATGCAATCTCACTATTTTAGACCCCAGAGCATAGATGAAACTAAGCTTTCTGATAAGGGAAGGGATTAGCAGACATTACACTAACTGCTTCATTAATGGCAAGGGTAACTGAATAGAAATGCTCTGATAGAAACCCTTAATAGTCGGCTTGGAACGATTTCCGGCTCACATTTCAAAAGAGAATTCAAGAATATTATGTAAACTTCCCTGTTTAAAAGCAATCATTACCCGTAGGTGTGTATGGTCCGATTTTATTTATTTTAGCGCATCTGATTTATCTTTTTCAGTTTTAAAGAATAGGATATTTGTGTCTGGAACTTATTTTGGAAAAACTGTAAGTACATTCATGGTTTTTATTAGTTTTGACGTTGAAAATATCACAGATTTTTTCTTTTGGAAAGAAAGATTTTTTGGCACTTCGGCGGCTCGCTTTACTCGAACGTTGTGTTACTCCCGGACCCAAGATATAGTATAGTTTGGTCATATTTTCTTTATTCCGCACGCAGCCTTAATCATAATCATTATAATCATTTCATTCGTACTAAATTACACGTCAATCATAAATTTCATAACATAAAAATACTTAAAGTACTAACGAAACATTGAATGAATTCAAAATGTCAAAATTCAATTCTCAACACAATTTTAAATTTTATAAAATGATATTACAGAGTTAAAACAATTAAAATTAAAAAACAAAAAGTTAAATGTCAAATACAAATTTTATTCGCCTCATTCGCCTGATATGTAGGTATTGTATTCCACACCTATCTTCCATAAACCGAACCTGTTTTATTATAGCGGTTTTCTATAAAGTGGATTGTATCTTAGAAAACTGTTTAAATTGAAACAACATCAAATCTGTCCTTCTATCAAGACACTTTTTCTTAGAAACGCGTGAAATTTATATCAAACTAGCTGTGTTCCGCGGTTAATTAGGGATATTTCCCCGCAGCAAAATGTAGCCTATGTGTTAATCCAGGGTGTCAGCTAACTCCATAACAAATTTAAATAAAATCGCTCTAGTCGATTAGACGTGAAGAAGTAACAAACATACACACTCACACACTCAGAAACTTTCGCCATTATAATATTAGTGTGATAACTACATTGATCTGCATTTCCTGAAGGATGCTGGAGGCAAATCAAATTTAAGCTGCATATTCAGTCACAAGGAAATTAAAATCATCCTGTTAACCTAGATTGGTGAATTTGACGAGAAGCTATGCCATGTCATGCCACAAAACATGATTTAAAATGGTTATATATATATATTTTTTTTTCTTTTAAACATTTAACTGCTAGATATTTCAATCTAGAAAAAAAATCTTTAAGTTTCAAAAATTCATTGCACTACAGTCGGGAGACCGATTTGGTCTTCTTCATCGTCGTTTCCTCATGGCTGAGGGTCGTAACCTTTCAGGATAGCAAATTTCACCAACGATCTCCAGGCCGTTCTGTGTTCTGCAAGGCGGATGGACGCCTGCAAGTTGCCACTCCTAGTTTCCTTAACTACGCGAAAGGGATTTTTCTTTTCTTCGTCTATCTGATAGATTATTATAAAAAGAGTATTTATTTATATATATATTATTCACATAATCAAAACATTATGCAGAGATATATTGATTTAAAATATCGCATGACGTCACGTCTTGGTACAATTTTCACTTAGAAGTGGCGTCACGAGCCCCCACTCCCAAAGTTTGACATGCTTTATCTTTGTAATTTTTTGGTAGATTGACAAAAGTATAAATAACTTTCATTATTTTTTGATAATCTAACTGACGGATTCAATAGGATTTTGATAAACTCACCCCAACATCATCCCATCATCTCTATGAAATATTTGTTTCTTAGGTTTTCACGCACACCACTCATTAAATAAAAAAACAGGTTTCAACGGTGTAGATGTACTGATTTATTTTTTTATTAATTAATTATTAATTTGACGACCTCCGTGGCCGAGTGGTTTGTACGCCGGGTTTCATAGTGTCGCCGACTCGAGAGGTCCTGGGTTCAAATCCCGGTACGGGCAGATGTTTGTCTGATGAATACGAGCATTTGTACTCCAGACATGGATGTTTTATATGTATTTTCTATATAAATATACTTATATATGTACAGTATATGTATTCTATCGGTTACCCTAGTATCCCATAACACAAGGCTTATAGTGCTTACTTTGGGACTAGGCTAATTGGTGTGAGTGTTGGAAATATTTATTTATTTATTTATGGACATTTCGCATCCTTTACAGGAATTCAGACGACGCATCATGTTAAGAATGCAAAACGTCAATAAATAAATAAATCAGTGCATTTATACCGTTGAAACTAGTTTTATTTAACATTATAAAAACTTAATATTGCGTTACATTATATGATAAATAGAAAAATAAACAATTGAAGTACTTATTATTTTTGCAAAATATAGCCCGGTGATACTCGCATTGAAATTTATTCGTATCCATTGAGCACTACGTAAGTTTCCGGTAGATTAACCACGAAATATACACCGACCCTTAAGATATACCTATTCAGCTCTAAAGCTCCTATTTAATACCTCCCAATTTTTCCTTTCCTGTTTTTTTCTTGATAAGATTTGCATAGAAGTGTTTGGTCGATGAAAAGGCTCAATAACCCACTATCACACAACCTAGAAGGTTATTGATCACAATTTACAAAAAAAAAACGACGGGTTGCACTCCGGGGGTGCCGGCAGAAGTGAAAACTTGAATATTATCGTTGTTCATTTTTGATATTTTGGAATGGTTGTTACAAATTTCTTGTTCCTGTTCTTATCTATTTTATTGTGTGTGTACTAAATTAGTAAATAAATAAATAAAAAAAAAATGGTTAGGGAATAATTTTGCACGAATTGCTATAATTATCAGTAACACTTTATATACACGAATTTTACGTTTACACAGCAGTGTGGCCACTACTCAGACGGCCGAGCCATCAGCTGTCACCATCCATGGATGCGCGTGGCACGCTGTAACAAAAACACACACGAACATTCGCGCAAGCGCATACATACATTTTCGCCGCGCCGTAGAAAGAGAGGGGGACACTTCCTCTCCGTCGCGCCGGCTGTCTACTCTCCATCCGTCTTACGAATTTTCGATCAGGTCACGTGTCCTGACGCGAGTTTAACATTTTTTATCCATTGCAAAAAAAGTGTTCAGTCCGCTAAAGAAGTTTTCACTTCAAAAATGCCCAAATATTGGGTTAAATTGGCACATTATTATCTGTTTTTAGAAGACATCAGAAAGGAGATAGTTCTCAACAGCTGGTATGTTTTATTTATTACGCCGAAATTTATTATGTTTTACAGATTTTTCAATGTTCATGATTTTTAATTGGGTGAACACTACTAATTCTGGCCTAACTTGGTCTATATATCTTACGCATACGCACCGAGACATAAATAATGAAATTTCGTTGCCATTTCACTAGTGTAAGATACAAGTTTCGCGTGTTTTGTTTTGCTTGTCACACATACGAATATATAAAACTCTGTTTTTATCGCAGTGTTTACAAAGTGACGCTCTATCTAGAGAGTAAATAATCAATGGTAGACAGGTACATACTTATTTAGGATCTCAATAGCGCAAGTGCTTGTATTTAGTTGTCGTTCTGCAATAGTGAAAGTTTAAACGCCCATCGCCCGCCAGTCGTTACAACTAGGCTGTCTTCACAGGTCTCCACGCATGTTAGCGAGACTGTCAAACTAATTATTTCGAACAGACTTGTTATCTTTACTTCAATTCATATAGTTTTTATCTAAATATTTATCTTTAGAAAAATTAAACAAGCAGTTATTACATATTTTCCTAAAAAATACCCACATGCATTACGAATCATTTGTGGTTAATTATTTAATTTATTTCCAAATTGAAAGGTTCGTACATCCATACCCACAATAAGCACTTGGAGGACAATATATTATCTGTTTCAGCAATTTCGTCCATTGAATGGCGCTAGCCAGCATGCAATAAACTATTTCACACCATAAACTCTACCGCTGGTAATTAACAGGCTAGCAGAGTTGTAATAGGTACATGGTAACATTTTGTGAGTTACACGATATGTATCTACTATATCATATACATACGTAGGTAGTCTACTCAAACTTTATTAAATATAGAAAAGAAGAAACTACTACTACTGACTGACATATCAACGCACAGCCCAAACCGATAGGTCCAGAGACTCCAAATTTGGCATGTAGGTCCCTTATGGGGTTTAGGGGTGCACTTAGAAAGGGTTTTTCAAAATTTACCCCTTTAAAATAAAGGTTAAAGCAAAAGGATGAAAGTTTGTTTCTAAAACCTTATTCCTTGAGTTAATGAACTTGAAACTAGGCACAAATACTTATCTAAGTAAATTATAAAGTTTGTCACTTTTAGTTTTCCTAAACTACCCCCCCCCCCCTAAAAGGGGATTTAGGAGGGTGTTAAGGTTTTTATATGGATTTATTTTAACGCGAATTTCGATTAACTCCAAACTTGGTATATTTAGTAAAGACCAGAAATAAAGAATAACGTATATCAGGGTTTTTCGAAAATCTACCCCTAAGAGGGTAAAAAAAGGGATGAAAGTTTGTATGAAAAATCAGATTCTTTTAGTTAATAGAATTAAAACTTGGTACGAATACTTCTCTAAATAATAAAGTTTGCCATTTTTGGTTTGCCTAAACTACCCTTAAAGGTGGGACTGGAGGGTGCCGAAGTTTTTTGTATGAATTAATTTTACGCCTATTCGAGTAACTCGGAGCGCAGTATTTATACTTGAAATTAGAAATTAAGAATAACGTGTATCTAGATTTTTGAAATTCTACCCCTGGGGGTAAAAAATGTGGATGAAAGTTTGTATGACAAATCGTATTCAGTGGGTTAATAGATTTGAAAGTTGGCACAAATACTTATCTAAATAAATTATACACTTTATTATTTTTAGTTTTCCTAAACTACTTACCCCCTAAAAAGGGGATTGAGGGTGACGAAGTTTTATATGGATGAATTTTAACGCGCAATTTGAACTGGTAAAGTCTAATATAATACATGGGCCATGCGGGAGTTTTAGTTATAAGTCACCTTGTATGTCAATCAAAAATTTCTCTAAGAGGAATCCCAGGCCTCTACTTAGTGAAACACAAACCGGGGAGATGGCTATCCGAAATATAGAAGACTTCTCCAGACGGGTAGGTGGTTTTACTTTTGACATGAATAGAGTAGATATTGACAACCGCTGGGTACTTCCATAATCCAGTTCTTTTGAGAACATTTAACGCGTGTAAGGTTTTATAAATTCTAAAATAAATTATGTTAAAAGGAAATAGATTTCAGCTATTAATTTTCTTATAAAAAGTAACAAATATAATTAGCCAATTCCATACTCTAACTATTATCTTAAAATGTCCAAGGAACTCAACCATAGTAGTCAAATGTGAGTTTTTTAACTCTTACTTCATAACTTTGTAATTAATTTAATAAAATTAGTTGTTGAAATAACAATTATAATTAGTCTTATAAATTATAATTAATTTTAAGCTAAACTATATTTTGATCAGTTCGCAATTTTGATGCAATAAAATAACAATAATAATATGATTGTATCTCTTTTCCCGCGTGGCGCGTTTTGGTGCCAATGCGCACGCGCGCCATACGGGCAGAGAGTATAAAACGGAGTGCATTTGGCTGGTCGGTACTGCATTATCCCCCTCTCAGGGGATAATCGCTTCAGATGAAGCTTGTAAGGCCCTTCAGGCCATAAGCATAATCTACGGGTGTGTTTTAGTCAATAGGAGTCTGACATAACCTTGCAGCCGGCTGTAAGGTATCCATGAGGATTTCACACCCGCTCCCCCGCATGGGAGGAATCAAAAAAAAAAAAGCTGGTCGGTGTCGCGTCCCCGGCGTGGTACGTGCAGGCGCTGGTCGCCGAATCTCAGCGGAAACGCCTCCGAGCCCAGCAGAACGTCACCCTACGACTCATCGCCAACGCCGGACGCTACGTCAGGAACACAACTCGGCAGCGCGACCTAAAAACTTAAGCCCTGGACGAGTTCGTCAGCAAACTCGCCATCAAAATGTTCGGCCGAGCGGACCACTCAACGCCCGCGTACGTCCGCTCCCAAACCCGCCGCGACTGACCGCTCCCCAGGGAGCTCCTGCCTCCACAAGAAGAGACGCCCTCGAGTTCCCCCGCTCGTGATCCCCGCAAGCGGTCGAGCCACCACCCCGGGACTGACACCGGCCCCGCTCGCACCCGCGGGCGGACCTAACCAACTGATGCACAACCCACAACTGAATTGACACCCCTCGGACATGATATCTCCAGGACTACCTAGTCTAACTAACAAACTCACGATAAGTCAACCGCCCGCTCGCAGGTCACTCACTGGGCCTCCCCCATGGGTCTCACCCGGTGGGCTTGACCGCGCCGAGGGCGTTGTGTGAAGCCGTAGAGAGGGGGGGAACGGACCCCATCGACCACTCTGTTCGAGACAGAGTGCGACCCCGCTACCTCCGTAGTGAAAATTTTCAACATCGGATTCCCCGCCCGCCGCGGCACCTTCGGCGCCTGCGACGCGCGAGAAGAAGAACTGCAAGTGGTCGGTGTCTCTTCGCATCGAAGCTGTAACACTCCTATTAGAGTTACAATGATTTAATTAACTTAAGTATGTAGGTAGACACTTAGACAGTAAAAGACAAGGTGTGGGTAAGTATATACACGAGACGATGCGTGCAACAAAGTCTGCTCCACAATCACTGCCCTGAGGTTGTCGGATGCGCCAGCAGGATTGCAGCAGCCCTTACAGCGCAGGCAGCAGGTAGGTAGGCAGGTAGACCCAGGTAGTGTGGGTAGGTTGCCCGGTAGCCGTCACCTCTCGGTAGATGAGATTCCCCGATTAATAGGTACCGGTACGGTGAACCCCAATCCTTGGGGAACACTATAACTGTATTTATTACCACGTATAAAATCGTTAATATAATATGCAAAACTAATTTCGATTGTATGGAACAGAATTGAAGAACTAATAAAACGAGCCTGTCTTCATAGGTGACGAAATCCCAGTCTCTCAGCCGCCGCTCGGTCGTCCTCACGTATAAAATTTATCTTCGATATACCCGCGACCATCGCCTTTATCATAGGAGTTTCATAACAAGTGATAGCTCCCGGGTTTGCCTTGGAGTGATATTTTTTTTACGTAATTATTTTTGAATATGGAATTTTATTGGCTTACGAATATATTTAATTAATAGTGATGAAATATAGTTATAGTAAATTGTTTTGTTAATTGTATGTTTTTTTTGACGTGACAACGTCTTAAATTAGGTTGCGGCTGGGAGTCACTTATGAAAAAGTGTAACGCTCGGTAACGTTACGATGAGTCTCTCGTGTTAAGTTTAAGTTTACATGTACAATGTTTTAGTAAACAAAATATATTTCTATAGTTAAAATTTGTGCAATTCTTATTTTCATTCAATTCCTTGTTCCTATTGTGCAATTTAATTATATTCATATCAATAAATATTCTACCGAGAAAAAGACGTTGTCACGTAAAATCTTCGCCCGTAAAACCGACTTTACAGGCAACCATTTTTTTTTGTTAAGTTTTAGGCCATTACGTTACAAAGCGTCGCGGGTATACCTAACACCTCAGTGAATGTTGTTTAAGATTGAATAATAAAAGAAAAAGTGTAAAGAAACGTTATTATTTCGGCGGAGCCCTACACGCGCACATAAACGTCCAATTCAGTCACTCTGTTAAATCAATGAAATAGGTTTGCAAATAAGTACGTAATTATAGGATCCGACTAGGCCACTTTAGCTTTAGAAAACGAAATAGATGAAGTAAAGATTTTCAAAAGTGGGAGGTGCATAAGTAGTTCAGAGGCAGTATGGATTTCCGATTCATAAACGCTTCCCCACCGTGTTTCATCTTGCGGTTCATCTGGAAAATGGTCAAGGAGTATTCAGCAAAACCTCGCAGATAAACTAACAAACACTTTTTGCCTTCTTTAAGTTGTCTCGTACTGATGTTTTGCAAAAACTCTTTTAAATTACCAAATACCAGCATAATATGTTTGGACTAATTCACGATTCCAAAGGTGGAAATGTGGAGTGAAAGAAGATGGATGGCCTGATTAATAGAGTGGTTATGCGAAAGAGCTATACTTACCCCAAAAAAACGACCAAGCAGCGGTCATTAATGACATACTACTGAATTCTTTTGAAGGACAACTGATTATTTATAACTCAATAGATACTGTGGTAAACACTGACAATGCCATTAAATTATCCAAAAGAGTTCATTAACCACTTTGAACCCACAGGGTCTACCATACCACAGACTATTACCGCGTGGTGGTTGTTATGTTATTAAGAAATTTAAAGCCACCCAAACTTTGCAACGGCACTAGGTTGCAAGTCAAAGCACCGGAACGTAGGACGAAACCACAATCTCTCCTTTGAATTCAAAAGGCTCCAGTTTCCCCTGAGGGTATGTTTCGCCATGACCATAAATAAGTCGCATGGGCAAACTCTCGAATTATATATAGTTATAATATAATTGCAATGATGCACCGTATAACTAAGCATTTGTATTTTTCTAAATTCGAAATGTATGCTAAATAAATCAAAACGATCGTCGCACACATGATCGCTGAGCTTATGTAGACATTTATATTTTTCATTTCATTCAATCCCTTTGATCAGATACTATTTGCAATGTTGGTTAAAATACCAAAAAAAATATAGCTACTCGTAGACAAGACTCGCATTTAATAACATTACTTTATTTTTGCGATATAAAATTGACTTTCACTTCACTATTGTAATGTGTCAAAACCGCTATCATCATAACGTCATTGCAAAATATGGCCACAGTTTTCGGGTGTCAGGGCATATCTAACGATTTAAATCTTTGACTTGAACAATAAACTTCATTCCCTATCTATTCTCTGCTTTCAATCAACCCTAATACTTGTTTAGAGCTTATGAGGTAGGCACCTATTTTATTTGATAGAAATACACTGACCTGGGTAAACCCACAAATCTTTTAATTAGGTCGCCATAATTTAACCAAGGTTTAGAACAAGTTCCCATGAACGTGTTAAGTGGAACATGGGTGAGACAAAGTAGGCTTGTTGAAAATATATCGATGTATCGATATATCGATATTTTTTGTCTGATATATCGATATTTTTTGCCGATATATTTTGATTCGATATATCGATACATCGATACAAAATAACCAATATCGAAATTTGTATCAAAAACGATATTTTTTTAATTATTAGCGGCATATCACGATCTAACTAAATTCGAATCGGGAAAAATCGTAACTGGATCTCAGATTAATGATATTCAACATGTCTATGATCTGTGCTGTATTTAGTATTGTCTATGTCATCATTCGAAAATAGGGTCTATTTTTAGGGAGATAATTTTCGTTCCATTATTATTCCGCGTGTCATATTTCGCGAGCTATTACGATATTTAGTACGATATTTTTGGGAAAATTGGTCCGATATATCGATGTTTTTTTCGCGATATATCGAAGCCGATATTGATATTTTTTAAAAGACCGATGTATCGATATATCGATATTTTTTTCAACTTTCGACATCCCTAAGACAAAGAGAGTATAAACGAATATGAAACTGACTACTCACTTCACTTGTTAACGGAGGGACAAGAAAATGAGTCCTAATAAAATTAAGGCTTAAGTTATGGGATAGGTTAGTACCTATCCCAGTACCCAGTAGTACTGGGATAACGGATTTATACAGGCGTCCACGGGTTTGTCACACGAAGGGAAGTATATTAAATAATGAAGATAGGATATTTTACTGAAAGAAGACATCCTTTTATTTTGAATAATAACTTGATCTGCTTTCACAGATTTTTTTGAAGCGCCTGCTCCACCTTCAATATTTAATATACTTTCCCTCCGTGTGACAAACCCATGGGACGCTCTGTATACACGGCTGATATGCCTATATTTTATAGAAACATATTTTTATAATAAAATCAAACAGCGGCTGTACGACTTCTACGTGCTTTCCCTTCCTTATTACAAAATTAAAAAATAATACTGATTTTCTATTGGTGAATAATGCTGAGGAGAATTATTTACACCAATAGAAAAGCAAATATGTCTTCAACCTTTGCTGCCATATTCCACCACTTGTGCTGTCAAATAAAATGTCAAATTTATAGAAACAAGTTTACGTACCGCAAAAAATCCCTTTTTATTCATCAGAAATTGAATTTTTGTTTGAAAATGTCGGAAAATGAGTACCACGATGCGTAAGAAAACTCAGGTATCATTTGTTATACGAGAAGAGGAGGAGAGGCGTCACAAAAATGGCGTTAGTTCTTTGCAACTTGACCCGATTCAAGGCAGACTGTATTCCGCCGGCCGAGATGGTATTATTCGTGTGTGGAACACAGCAACGGGAGTCCAAGATAGATACATACAAAGCATGGAGCACCATACAGACTGGGTAAACGATATAGTGTTGTGTTGTGGCGGCAAAAACCTTATAAGTGCTTCGTCGGATACTACAGTAAAGGTATGGAATGCGCCGAAAGGCTTTTGTATGTCCACATTGCGTACTCACAAAGATTATGTACGAACGCTGGCATACGCGAAGGATAAAGAGCAAGTTGCGAGTGCTGGCTTAGATAGAGCCATATTTTTGTGGGATGTAAACACATTGACTGCTTTAACAGCTAGTAACAATACTGTCACAACTTCAAGCCTTGTAGGCAATAAGGAATCAATTTATAGCTTAGCAATGAATCCGCCTGGTACTATTCTTGTCAGTGGTTCCACTGAGAAAGTTCTCAGAGTTTGGGACCCACGTAATTGTTCAAGGCTGATGAAATTAAAAGGACACGCTGACAATGTGAAAGCTTTAGTAGTTAGTCAAGATGGCTCCCAGTGTGTGTCTGGAAGTTCAGATGGTACTATTAAACTGTGGTCATTGTCACAACAGAGATGTGTGTCAACAATCAGAGTCCACTCTGAAGCAGTTTGGGCTTTGTTAGCTACTGAAAACTTCACTCATATCATTTCTGGTGGACGCGATAGACTAGTCATAATTACAGAACTGCGCAACCCTGATAACTTCATGATTGTCTGTGAAGAAACTGCTCCTATACTGAAGTTATGCTTTACAGCAGACCAGCAAGGAGTGTGGGTATCCACATCAGAATCTGATATACGTTGCTGGAAATTACCACCAAGAAACTCATTAAGTTCAGATATGTACAGTCAAAGTAATTATAATACCAACAATGTTTACCAAACTCAACCCACACATCACATTCCTGGGGGTCCAGCAATTAAACATTACACAGTCTTGAACGATAAGCGTCACATATTGACTAAAGATACAAATAATGAAGTTGCACTATATGATGTCCTCAAAGCTTGTAAGGTTGAAGATTTAGGTGAGGTTGACTTCGATGAGGAGGTAAAGAAACGTTTTAAGATGGTTTATGTACCGAATTGGTTCAATGTTGATTTAAAGACTGGAATGTTAACAATACACTTGGGGCAGGATGAGACTGACTGCTTGAGTGCATGGGTCAGTGCTAAGGAAGCTGGACTGACAACTGAAAATGATCAAAAAGTGAATTTTGGGGCACTGTTATTGCAAGCTTTGTTAGAGCATTGGAACCATCCGAACAGAGTGAATGAAGCAGGCATGAAAGTCATAGGGAATAATTTCTTTAGTGTACCACTTCATACACCTTTGATTTTTAGCGAAGTTGGTGGCCGAACACTGTATAGATTGCAGGTAAATGAAAAATTATTTAACAACAGAATGAGTTCTGTTTACAAATTTTATGGGCACCTTTTGACAGTGTAGTTTAACTGACAAAGAAGGTGTCTATAATTCTAAAGAGGGAATAAAAAATAAAACAACAGTTTAAATGAACATTCATTTATGAGATTTTGAGGTACAAACACTAACTTATATTTGCAACAGAGTTGCATCAATATACTTAAACTAGCCTTCACCTGTGTTTTTGTTCTAGTTAAAGTTACTCTTTGTGAGTCCACTCCACCATCCCTTCAGCCATTTCCATGAAACAACAATAAACATTCATACAAAATTTTGCATTTATAATATTAGAAAGAGGTTGTTGCACGAAATCAAACTAAGTATGTATTGAATGTGACAACAAAGCCTGTTTTGCAACTGTTGTTCCTATTCTTTAGCTATTTTGTAGTTTAATGTGCTCATTATTTATATGGCTTATACCTAAAAGGGTACAGTAAATAAAGAATCAGTTCCAATTATGTTTCAAACTAGATAAAAACTATTTTGTAATAATTTTTACAAAAGGATTAATTTTTTAGTATACAGAAATCTGATTTGTTAAATCCAATTATTCAAATATCTATATTTTAGGTCGGAGATGCAGCCGGTGACAACGAGAGGAATCTTCTCATAGAAACTGTGCCATCTTGGGTAGTGGAGGTGGCCGTAGAGATGTCTGCACCAAACCTCAACAAATTGCCTTTCTACCTGTTGCCACACTCTAGTTGCCAGAGTAAACAAGATCGACAGAAAAAGGTAACCATAATTATTTTGTTGTCTTTAAAAAAAGTTTATATAATATTTATTAATGAACATGAGGCTTTACTTGAAAATATCTAGTTTAATGCTAGGTTTTAACCCTCTAGTTTATTTTTGATATATTTAGTACAAATAATGTTTACTAGAAAAAAGGTTGAATTAAATATCGTCCTATCTTTATGTAGAAATTGAATTCTGGATAGATTTTTTTACTTTAAATAATAATATATTTATTTCAAACTATTTCTTCGCTTATTCAACTTTCAAGGATGGTGTTTTTGATTATTAGCAAATAAAAACTAACAACGTTTTTCATCCATATTTAATTTCATAAAAATATGTCAACCTCAATAATGGATTATTACCACATATTATTACCATCGTAGGACCGTCTGGTAGCCAACGATTTCATCCAATGTCGTAAAGTCGCCGAACATGTGGTCGAAAAGATTGTTGGCAGCGGAGACGCGAATGGTGCGAGTGCTGGCAGCGGGAAAGGTAGTGCTACGGAAGATAGCGGAAACGATGCCCCTGAAGAGAGGGTGGAACTGTTGTGCTGTGATCAGGTATGTGGTTTTATTTAGGTTCTTATTGCGAGCGAGCATTGCACTGAACGAATTTTGCAAGTCTAGAAAAGACTGATATATTCAATTCTAGTGTAGCAACTGCAAGACGTCTTCTATGCAGTGAATTTTTTGAACGAGTGAAGTGATAGTATCTATACACTAACAATTTAGAACTAAATGATAAAATTAATTTGCTATTAATTAGACTTGCAACGAATAGTATATTCGGCAGTATACCGAATATTCGGCGAGGCCCCTGACCGAATAGCCAAATATTAGGCAAAAGTATTGGGCTGGATTTTAGCGCCAAAAACTTGTACAGACGTTTTTGTTTCGCGCTCCTTTGTTTTGTTCTAATGTACTCGTCGCTCGCGCGCTTGCTGTTGTTCTGATCTTTGCATAAATATTAGTAATATATCACGTCATGGCAACCCATATACATAGTGGCAAGCAAGGAAATTTGAATTTCCGTGTTTGATTAAGATTGCAGCAAAATATTTGTCGGCACCAGGAAGTAGTGTTTATTCAGAGCGCCGTTTCTCTGAAGCTGAGATGGTCTACGAGAAAAAAAAAAGTAAACTACTTCCTAAAGATACAGAAAAGTTAGTCTTTCTGCACCATAACCTTCCCCTTCTAAATTTTGATTATAAAAATAATTCAAATGCATAGAAAAATTCTTAACTTGTTTAATGCAGATAATTATTGAATTATGTACCTGTTTTATGTACCAATGACTACTTAATAAATGATTCTAAAAGAAATGAGAACCTTATCCTTCTAAATTTTGATTACCACAATAATTCAAATACATAGGATCCTCCATTTTTCCAATTCAGAAGATGTTATTATGTACCTGTTGTAAGGTAAAAAAAATTAAAAAAGACTGTAAACTAGTTAGTTATTTCAAAAAAGAACGAAAAATTCTGGAGGTGGTGGCCGGTTGATGGTAGCCGATTTTAGCTTCTCAGCTTCCATTTAAAGTGAGAGTTGTAACGGGCGCCGGGAAGCTGGTGACATCTCCGGGTGTCCGGAATAACTTACGGGAACATCAGCTTTTAATCTCAAAGGCAGTTTTGACTAGGGTTGAATGATAAAGGTGTTTTCCTCTTCAATTATTTATTGTGAAAGTGTACATACCAGATTGGATTCCAGGCGTCAAAGTACATTAAGTATTGGTTTTACTTAGACTATTATGACTGGTCCATGGTCAAGGATATCAAAATGATATTTATAAAGATTATAAAGAGTATAAAGATCACTTAAAGAGCTGAAACAAAAGAGACATTTGTGAGACCAGGCAACATGGCTAGATATACCTATGTATGACAATTTTAATCTTAATTCTTACCTGCAATCGCAGCTCTTTTAAAGTTTTACTAATGGGCCATTGGCACCAATATTAGTTTGCAAAAATGCGATGAGCGCATTTTTGGAAAAAGAAACCGAACTATAAATTATTATTATATTTCACATTTTTAAAAGTGACTGTTCGTGTCTGCAAAGAACCGAAAAGTAATGTTGCCAGGTCGCACTTCCAAAAAACGCCGCGAGTCTCAGTGTTGGCGCATTAAAATTTAAATTTGGGCATGGACTAACCATAAATTACAAAAGTTTTCTTAAATTTAGAATAACAATTATTACGTATTTATTTTAATGTTTTATGAAATTAAGACAATTTTTAAAGATGTGTTTCGTTTATTAAAAAAAAATAGGGAAAATCCTTAAGTGACGGATGTCAAACCATATATTATTTATCTATGTATGTGACGGCGTAAATACGACGTTACAATTCCCCCCCACTAGATTTTATAAAAATAACGAATGTTATTTTTATAACATCCAACTACACCTAACAGTAAAGAAAGAGGAAAGAAAAAAAAATGATTACTTTATAATAATCTAATAAAATTTCCATTGACTGGCATGCAACTGGTTAAATATGGTCGGCACACTCGCCCCATATAAAACAGCAAGTCAATTTAAATATGAAAACAAAAGTTATATTAAAACTAATTTATTGCAGAAAATATTCCAATATAAGGATTTCTTGTTATGCATTGAAACGCTTCTGGTTTAGAGTAGTCAGCACCATCGCCTTACACTAAACATTCGAATACAAACAATATTCCTAATAAAATAAACTTTATGAAAGTTTCAAATTCTTAACACATAAATGTGTGGAATAGGAAAGAGAAAAAAAACGTTCTACCGATTCAACCGATTTAGAGTAGTCGGCACCCTCGCCTTACACTAAATTATCGAGCAGAAACAAAAATTACCAAACACAATAATAATCGAGTTGGAAAAATAAGTATTGGGTTACCGAATACTACTGATTCAATGCAGTCGGCACCTTCGCCCTACATAGAATGATCAAGTAACTACAAAATTAAATGCAATCTAATACAAAATGAATGCATTTCAAAATACAAAAGGAATGCACTACAAAAGAATGAATGCATCACAAAATTAATGCACTATCGAATACCACTGATTCAATGTAGTCGGCTCCTTCGCCCTACATAGAATAATCGCATAGCTGCATAAAGAAAACAGAACGAGTTATCTATAAAACACCGTCTGGAAATTGGAAAAAAAAAAATCAGAACGAGTTATCTATAAAACACCGTCTGGGAAATTGGAAAAAAAAAAACAGAACGAGTTATTAATAAAACACCGTCTGGGAAATTGGAAAAAAAAAACAGAACGAGTTATTAATAAAAACATCGTCTGGGAAAATAGTATGTCAGTCATAAGACTAACATTACGAATTTTTTCCAGCAAAGCTGTAGGAAAAACACAGAACATTCTAATGATGTCTAGCAAACCTATAAAATAAATTGTACCAAATCAAGTATGAACTTGATGGAAAAGGGAAAAAGGGGACACCTAAAGGTGTAAAAGTACCTACAGATCGAGGAAAGTCGACTGGGAAAAAGTAAAACGGGAAAGTCCGTCTAAAAGTCGCGTCCGTGTAATAGTTCTTAAGACTACAGACTAAACACAAACACCTAAACAAACTTTACAAAATAGTAAATTAAATAGTAATCCCTAAACTTCAACTATTTATACAAACGAAATAAACATTATTACGTTATTAGTAGACTATTGTGGAAGAACAACAGAAGCTAATAAGGAATAAACGTGGAAACAAGGAACTCTAATCCATTAATCTAGTTAATGAATAAAGACCAGAAATAAAGTATTAAGGATCTCCAAAAGTTTATAAGTCTTTAATAATAAAACGTATAAGACTTGGAAATTTAAAAACAAAAGGTTATCTATATAAAATCCTCAAAAATATGAGATCTTATAAAAATAAGAAGATCCAAAATAAACTAAGATAAGATCCTATGATGCTAGAAGCAAAATTAAATTCTTCAAAAAGAGTTAAAACATCTAATTGCCAGATAGAATATTATTAAATTAATTTAATTACCAAAAATATGCCTAATGAAGTGATACCAATTTAATTTTTAAAACTGGGATTCTATTTCTTCGTTTCAGGAACACTCATACATCACCATTCAATATGCCAGCAACCTTTTATGCATCTTACATTCATCATCTCACAAGCTGGCCGTTTCCAAAACGCAAGTGAAAAGAACCAAAGCGAAATTTAGAAAGTGAAAACCGCAAATGTCAACTATCAAAATGAACAAAATGTCTAATTATCTAAGTTATATTTTCAAAATATCTTTAATGTGGTATCTACCAGTACTATTTTTATCAAAATCTTTTAATAAATAAACATTATTTGAAATTTTGTCAATTATTTTGCATTTAACGAATTTAGGTGCTAACTTTGAAGAAAAGAAATGAATTGCGTTGGATTGTACAAAGTTTCTCCTCCATACAATATCTCCAACGTCATAGGAAATGACTTTTCGATTCGAATTATAAAATTTAGCATTCTTTTTATAAGATTTTGCTAAATTATCAACAACTTTAATAAAAATATCTTTAAGTGAATCTAACAAATTACCATAACCGTCAGGTTTCTCAATATTAATATCAAACAAGTCATCTATAGAAGAATATCTATGCAAGGACCCATTCAACACGACTTCACGACCGAACATAAGAAAGTTTGGAGTAAAACTAGTAACCAAATTAACAGTACTATTAATAGCACTTTGAACATGGGGAATGAACTTAGACCATGTTCTATGATCATTTGCAACATAACATGAAATACAGGTTTCTATTGTCTTATTGAACCTCTCTACAGGATTATTCTGAGGAGTGTAAAGGGTATTATAAAATATTTTTGGAATATTATAACCTTTTATAAAATCTACAAATATATTTGAAGTGAATTGTGTACCGTTATCGCATATAATAATTTTTTGACAACCAAATTTTAAGATATTTCATGTTCTAAATTTTTAACTATAACTTGGGAAGTAGCATTTCTTAAAGAAAAAATCCAACAAAATTTTGTGAAAACATCTACTACTGACAAAATGAAATTATGTCCAGAATAAGACCGCGGCAATGGACCAATTAAATCCATTGACAGCATTGTCATAGGACGATCTACTAATTTAGGATTACTCATTATTCCTAAAGGAGGTGAGTTTGAATGCTTATAAGCTTTACAAGTTTCACATTTACTAATATAATCTCTAACATCTTTAAACATTTTAGGCCAAAAGTAATGAATTTTAAGTTTCTCAATAGTTTTGTGAATTCCGAAATGACCTGAGTTTATATTATCGTGATTATCACGAATAGTATTCAATACTTCTTCACGAGGTATAACAATTTTCCAAGCTAAATTTTGAGATAAATTATGTTTAGGTTTAACAAATTTATAAAGAACATTATTTTCATCTACTTTAAAAGTTTTAAATTTCGAAGGATATTTTTGACAATTCTGAAACATTTTCCTATACCATGGATCATGAATTTCATCCGGTACTTGAGTAATAGCAGCAATTTCAACTCTAGACAAAGCATCAGGCACAGTATGACAACTACCTTTTTTATGAATTATTTTAAAATTATATTGAGATAACTGAGTAGCCCAACGAGCGAGTCTACCAGAAGGATTAGCTAAATTTTTCAACCATTTTAAGCTTGCATGATCGGTCACAACTGAAAACTCAGTTCCTTCAATGTAAGGTTAAGTTTCGAAAAATCAAAAGGTTTGCGATAAACAACAGTATGTTTGGCACAATTACTATTGTCCAACGGTAAATTATTATCAAGTATACCTTGGTTAAAGTTTGAAGAATCTAAAAGAGATGGAAAATTTTCTGCACCCATATTCCGGTTAAAGTTAACGTGTGTTTCATCTAAAGTAATCATATCTTCATCCTGTTTTGAACCCACAGAAACCCTTCTTGACTTATTTTCTGAAGTTCCTGCCATGATTTTATCAGTTTGACACTCCTTATCCGTCATAGTGTAAGATTCTTATAAGACTTAAGTTATTTTCTCTATTTCACAGAAAAATATTAAACTATATTGTAAGTTTAACAAAAACTACCAAGTTGTAATGTTTTCCAATAAATTTAAGTTGTTTTTATAAAACTAACATTAATTTAAGGTTAAATGCTAATAATTTTTACAATTATTCAATAAAAATAAGAATTACCAAGAACTAATTCTTGTAAACAAACACTTTCCGCAATAAAAGTTATCTCATATCATTGTATACTAAGATTTGCAATGAAAGTTTAAGTGGAAATTTATTGACAAATTGGAAAGTTAAATGCAATGTTTATGGAAACCTACAGTTAAATTAAACAATAACAGTTATTCAGGAATATGAATTAACCAGTATAATATCAGAATTAACCTGATACTCAAAACATTTGAACTTCAATGTACAAAACTTAAGTTTGACATGTAATAAAACTTGTTATGTATTGTTGTTGTAAAAAAAAGTTAATTTTGCATTATTAATTGCATAGAAAACTGATTAATAGACACTGTGCATAAGTGATTAACAACAGGATTAAACAATTAAACTATTTTCAGTAAACACTTAGTAATAAACACATGTACTTACTTGAACTTATATTAAGTTTACACAATTCTGTAAATGATAGGTTAACACAAGTAAATTATGCATGAAACAATATTTATTTCTTGCTGAAAGCTGAAATGCACATTAAATGACAAAACAACAATATTATGCAATGACTATTTGCAAATAATTTGTCAAATCTCAAAATATGGTCAAAGAAAGTTGTGTGAACGGTTATTAGCATCACATTTTCTTCTCAGAATCTATTTATTCTAAAATATATTATGTACTAATTACATAATAGCAAATTAGTTTATAATGAAAGTAAAATATGGCTATAAGCTTGCCAAAACAAAGCTTTGAAGCAAAAATGGAAAAAGTTACTCGATGAATGTTATGTGATAATAACATTCAGTTCAAAAGTGAAAAATTAATGAATTTATGTTAAGCAAAATGTGAAAGTTATGATGGATATAGCAAAATAACTATATTTCACTTACAAAGTTACAAAATATCCTAGTCAAAATCCTGTCCCTATGTGAGAGGCGACATTGTAAGGTAAAAAAAATTAAAAAAGACTGTAAACTAGTTAGTTATTTCAAAAAAGAACGAAAAATTCTGGAGGTGGTGGCCGGTTGATGGTAGCCGATTTTAGCTTCTCAGCTTCCATTTAAAGTGAGAGTTGTAACGGGCGCCGGGAAGCTGGTGACATCTCCGGGTGTCCGGAATAACTTACGGGAACATCAGCTTTTAATCTCAAAGGCAGTTTTGACTAGGGTTGAATGATAAAGGTGTTTTCCTCTTCAATTATTTATTGTGAAAGTGTACATACCAGATTGGATTCCAGGCGTCAAAGTACATTAAGTATTGGTTTTACTTAGACTATTATGACTGGTCCATGGTCAAGGATATCAAAATGATATTTATAAAGATTATAAAGAGTATAAAGATCACTTAAAGAGCTGAAACAAAAGAGACATTTGTGAGACCAGGCAACATGGCTAGATATACCTATGTATGACAATTTTAATCTTAATTCTTACCTGCAATCGCAGCTCTTTTAAAGTTTTACTAATGGGCCATTGGCACCAATATTAGTTTGCAAAAATGCGATGAGCGCATTTTTGGAAAAAGAAACCGAACTATAAATTATTATTATATTTCACATTTTTAAAAGTGACTGTTCGTGTCTGCAAAGAACCGAAAAGTAATGTTGCCAGGTCGCACTTCCAAAAAACGCCGCGAGTCTCAGTGTTGGCGCATTAAAATTTAAATTTGGGCATGGACTAACCATAAATTACAAAAGTTTTCTTAAATTTAGAATAACAATTATTACGTATTTATTTTAATGTTTTATGAAATTAAGACAATTTTTAAAGATGTGTTTCGTTTATTAAAAAAAAATAGGGAAAATCCTTAAGTGACGGATGTCAAACCATATATTATTTATCTATGTATGTGACGGCGTAAATACGACGTTACACTGTGTTATGTACCAATGACTACTTTAATGATTATCTATACTTATAATAAATGTGTAGAGATGTCAATTCTGTACATGAAATATATTTTTAAAATAATTATCAGGGGGTGATTAGTGATCGATACTGATGCCAAAAATGCAATCAGTAAAATTTTTGTCTGTCTGTCTGTGTGTATGTTCCTTATAGAAACAAAAACTACTCGACGGATTTTAACGAAACTTGGTACAATTATTCCTCATACTCCTGGGCAGGTTATAGTATACTTTTCATCACGCTACAATCAATAGGAGCAGAGTAGTGAAGGGAAATGTTGGGAAAACGAGAGAAGTTACTCCATTTTTTAAGCTTCCGTCGCGTGTGCAGCATTAATGGTTAAAGTTACATAGAAATCATGTATGACGGAAATATTCTACATAAAATTGTCTAGAAAATATCCCGCAACAGCATATGTCTATCTTTTATGGTTGACTCACAATAACACGTGTAACTCCCGATAGCTTAGCAGTTCGGAGCATTCTGATCATATTTGTTTACTCTTACGTTTATAATACTCTGACTCATCCCTAATTTAAAAAAGTTAACATTATTAAATATTCAATAAAAAAAAAACTTAGAAATCGGTATAGAAACACCAAACTTATACATGAAATCGCACGTGAATACTGAATCATGCTATAAGGATTATTTTTGTGTAACGGTTGCCGCGCTCGACACGGGTCGCGGCGGCGCGGCGGTAGGGTATCAAAAGGCGGGAGGTCCGAGAGCGAGCTGTCTAAATCTGTTCTCTGCGTCGCTCCCCCCCCCCCCCCCCCCTGGGGGACGATCGCTTCCGATGAAGCCTTAGAGGCCTTCCCGGCCAGTGGGCCAATCGCCTAACCAGATTGCTTTGGAAAACGCTATCGCTTACGATTTCATTTTGTTATTTCTAACCGCCAAAATACCTCACGCTCATTTTCTTAACATTGTTATTACCAATGCAAAAGAAAAAAAAAAGAGCGCGAGGCATTTGAAAATCTCAGGGGGCTAGAAATAACAAAATGAAATCGTAAGCGATAGCGTTTTCCAAAGCAATCCAGTTAGGCGATTGGCCCCCAGAGGCAGCCCCTACGGGTGTTTTTTAGTCAGTACGAGTCTGACATAACCTTGCAGCCGGCTGTAGGGTATCCATGAGGATTTCACACCTTCTTCCCTGCCTGGGAGGAAACAAAAAAAAATAAAAAAAAGAAAGCGAGCGAGCTTCAATATTTGGCTGTTGATGCCTTCAGAGCGCTCGACCTTATTGACAGACAATAATTGATATTGAGGAACCGTGCTTTAAATAGTTTATTTGAATTTCTTTTGTTGTTATTTTGTAAAATAGGTATTAGTTGTTTTGGTAGTGTTTAAATATTCGTTCAAATTAAAAATTATTAAGCGTAGGTACTTTTATTAATTAAAGTAGTTATAAGTATTTATTTTTAAGTGAAGTAGGTATAGGTAGATAGTTTTCACAGGCGTTTCAGCTTTATTTTCATTTATTTTTTGTTGTGAGGTGTATATATTTCTGGTTATAATTCTATAAGAATATTTTAGTTTAAATAGTCACTTAGATTTTAAGTGTAAGGTAGCTAAAGTTAGGACCACGTATTAGTTGTTTTGGTAGTCTTTAAATATTCGTTCAAAGTGTAATTTAATCATATGGGATGAATGTACGATGGCCCATCGAAAAGGAGTAGAAGCGGTAGATGGAACTTTAAGGGATATAAAACAAAATGATCGACCAATGGGCGGTATCACAGCTTTATTTTGTGGTGATTTCCGACAAACCTTACCGGTAATACCACGGGGAACCCGAGCTGATGAGGTTAAAGCTTGCCTGAAATGCTCTTATTTGTGGCGTGATATACAATCGGTGCATTTGGCTATAAACATGCGAGTGAGAACTGTAGATAACCAGGATGATCGTGAATTTTCTGATATATTATTAAAGAAAATACCTTCACCAAAGATACCTATCCACTGCTACACCAAGGAAAACTTATTCTGACGCCTGAGTTATGTAGTATAGTGCAATCCCAACAACATCTTATATCCTCAGTTTACGGTGACGTAACAAATATATTAAATAAGGACAATTCTTGGCTATGCGAAAGGTCCATTTTAACTCCTCGCAATGACCAGGCATCTGAGATTAATAATAAAATACTGTCGAATATCCAGGGGGAAAGCAAAGTTTATAGTTCAATAAATAGAATGGCCGATGAACAAGAAGCCACTAATGACCCGATAGAATTTTTAAATTCTTTAAATATGCCCGGACTTCCTTCTCATGAAATTTGTTTAAAAATTGGCATTCCGATTATTCTGCTCCCAAATTTAAGACCACCACAACTTTGCAATGGAACTCGGCTTAAAGTAACCCAGTTGCAACAAAATGTAATCGAGGCTAAAATTTCAATAGGTTGCGGTGCAGGAGAAACCATTTTTATTCCCCGAAATTCCCGTGATACCAAATAATTTTCCATTCCAATTTAAAAGAACGCAATTCCTAGTATCGGTGTGTTATGCAATGATAATAAATAAGGCTCAAGGGCAGACTTTTCGTGTTGCTATAGTAGATCTCGGTGTCAGTTGTTTTTCACATGGTCAGTTATATGTCGCTCTTTCCCGGGTTAGCAGTTCTAGAAATCTTTATATTCACGTGCCGGACGGGTCAACTTTCAACGTAGTTTACCCGGAAGCTTTGCGCTGAAGTATTTCATTCTATATGTACTTAAGCCTCATGTGAAAGTGATCTAAACAATATTACCAATACATTAACATAATAACATACAAGGAGTTACACGCTGATGATCTCGGGGCACAGTGATAATAATAATATTCTGCGGTTCCTTATTGCGATATTTTTAACAGTATTGTGGATTGACATATTATATTTCCCTACTAAAATACGAAAGTTAGTTAAGTAATATATACGTAATCAATCGATTTTAATTTTTCATTTTACCAATCTCTATGACAAAATATATTATTTAAGTATTTGGTATTCAACCGAATAATATGTTGATATTCGGCCGAATATAATAAAAGCAGCCGAATAGGCCGAATACCGAATAGTAACCGAATATTCGTTGCAAGTCTACTATTAATATATTATGTTCTAATATTAATTGTTTAACATTGTTAAAAGGGCGAATCGTCTTTACTATGTAGACCAATCCTTTTATTTTAAGATTAATTAAAGATTTATGTTTTTAAATATGGAGAACTGTAAGGGTGCTGTCCGACGGCCTGTTTTGATGCGGGTGGGGCCGCGAAGCGCAAGGTTGCCAAACTTATGACAACTCTAACGTTTGAGATTTAGCAGTCTTTATACATGATACGTGGTAAATAGAAATCTCGTATACTTTGTGAGGGCATAATGAAGCTGTACTTACTGAGTCAATCCTTTGTGGAGTGGACATTTATTTATTTTCTGATAATATTTTTGTTTTGTGTACATGACACGAACAGTCAACATATTGTTCAAATCGCATATCAAAGTGTACGAGATTTCTATTTACCTCGTATCATGTAAAGAGACTGCTAAATCTCAAACGTTACGCCCGCACAGGCCGTCGGACAGAACCTTAACTCTGTAAAGGTTTCCTGTAGTATTTTAGTTAAAAGTTATTTTATAAGATATTTATTTTTATAATTTTGAAATATTCATAAAGATAAACTTCTTAAAATAGGAAACTGATGCAAGGTTTCTGCTGGCCTGAAAGTAAAAATACCTTACAAGGTATTGAAATTCGAATTAAAGAAATTTATCGTTTTAAATAAAACTTAAAAACACCTAATATTCAAATAATATCTAAATCCCTTACTAGGAAAGTGCACTATTTTGTTTATTTATAACCCAATAATTATATTATTTTTCAGGTACTTGATCCCAATATGGATTTGAGGACCGTAAGACATTTCATCTGGAAATCAAATGTTGAATTCACTCTACACTACAGAGTATTGAAGCAATGAAAGTATATTACTGACTTGTACAGGTCACAACTTAAAAGGTACTTCACATTTCGATGTATAATTGAGTGATAAGCAGTATATAAATATATAAATAAAACACTGTTTTAACTTATTTAAGATGTGTTTTTTTTACTTTTATACATATTTCTACGTTTCTAATCCTTTATAGACTCCGTTCTAAAGAGTAGAGAGAGAATGTAGAGATGTGTTTTAAAAAACACATTTTAACCTGTTAATACAGTGCTTTTTTATTGAGAGATGTGCGTGAAAACTTTAGAATTAAATAAGCAGAGTATTTGTTTTTAGTTGTCAAAGTATCAAATATTAGATATCATTGTTTACTTGAAAGAAAATATAAAACTAGTTTTTCACGGGTTAATGAACGAAACTTTATTTATTTATGACGTTTCGCAGAATGAATTAATAAATAAAGTTTCGTGCATTAACCCGTGAAAAACTAGTTTTATTTAATGAGTGATGTGCGTGAAAACCTAAGAAACAAATTTGAAAGAAAATAATTTATAGCAGTGTGACCTAAACCCGCACTTTACGCACGCTTTTCCGTGACCTAAGTTGCCTATTTCTGCACCGTGTGTAAATGAATTGACCAACTTCACTCATGTAGAAAAAATAAAAGGAAACACATTTAAATGTCATTTGGAGCTTAAAAACTCACAGCAAACAAATGACAAATTAGCGATAGGTTAAGAATTCTTGTTTGAATTATACGAGTACAAAAAATACAGCTCATTCCCGTTGTTTAATATATTGTTATGCCAATCTAGGAATAAACGTTCATGGATACATTGAAATTCTATTTTGTTGTAATGATATTTGATTTTTTCCTTTTGAAATATACTTTCAAAATGGTAATCTGAACCGGAATTCTTTCTTTTCAGAGTTTGACTTGCAGTCTGTATTGCAATTCTTTGTGATTGCAATACATGAATTTTACTTTCAAAACACTAATCGCATCCCCCCCTCTTGCCCGCGTCCGGGGCGGGTTTATGTCACACTTGCTATAAAATAGTATACGATACTTGTGGCCTAAGTTGTCTATTACTGCACGGCAACTTAGGTCACGCGTATCGTAATGTACTATTGTGTAATTGGTTTCTTCATAGACTTTTCGTTGTACCATAAAATTGTACTATCAAATAGTGTTTCTATCATTAAAATTGTTTTTAAAACTTTGAAGACTAAAATTAAGAAATGATTTTTTTTTATTACATTGAAAATTTTGTGAAGAAATGAGATGGCTTTTTAAAATATTTTAAGTAATTCTCATTTAATACTTGTAACTGCATACAAGAATTATGAAAATTGGTTCTATCAAGACATTACAAGATGTGAATATTGAAATAAAAAAATGTATTTGATGATAGTGAGTGTTTTGTTTCAAATATGCGCAAGATATTAGCTAAAATACCGTATTTGCATTATTATAAACTATATTTAATGGTGAATATATAACTTAAGATTTTCGTATTCCTAAATATGATTTTGTATCATGTTTAGGCTTGTATGTAACATTGACAAAGTGTAAAACTTACAAAAAATTACTCAAGAAGTGTGAAGCAAAATGAACTTTATGACGTCGAAATAAAAGTGTAAATTCTTACTTAGTCTTGTCAGTTCGGCACTCGTTATTTCAGTCTATAGGGTTATTGTTATATATGTTTATATTACTCTTTCTAGTAACTGTATATAAAAAATATGTACAGGACTTGCTTTTTAGGTATTTGATGAAAAAATACTTCGGACTATAATTCACTTTACGACTGATTTTGTGTATTACCAAACAATACATTGATATATACATGAGCCTCTACTAAATCTGCCCTTTTTCAGTTCAAACAAATTTTCAATTTATAATTCGAATTTCAAATCAATTCTTACCTTTATACATGACGAACTAATATTAAATACAAAAAAAACATGACCTGTATTTTTTAACCACAAACACAAACTTTTATTAGTTATCGCGACAAGAATTTCATCCCGTATGCCTATAATATATAAAAAAGTGTTACATTGGGTTCTTAAACATTAATACTTATGACTTAGTCACCTTGTGCAGGTATAACAAGTATTAAATAGGTTTAAAATTATTATAGCATTATAAATTGTATTAAATTCAATTTGGGTTGGGAGATTCACTCATCATTATATAAACCTCAGACCTTAAAGAAATCGTATTTCAAATATCTCACATCTCGTCGATCTATGTTTTATCTCTTTCTTCGTATTTTATTTTCTATTTATGATTATTGATTCTAGCAACATTTTCTAGTACTCTACTACTGTACTTCTAATGTGTAGAAAATAATAAAATTTTAAAATATTTTCATTATAGCTCATATTGAAATTATACAAATCTTATCATTACCTTACGGCTTTGCCCTTGTTATGAAATTACTTTCGATAGATGTCGATTAACTTTTAAATATTCCTAAAATTGTATGGTATCACTTTCTTTACGTAACAAGAGAACATCTCATTTAATAACGCATTAAATTTATTTGGCATTTCAAGTTGCGGCCGTTATTCGTGATTTTATCAGCTCAGTTAAGTGGAAGTGAATGAAATAATACATGTATAATGCTAAAACGCTATGGAATTTTTGATAAATTAATAGCAACACAGGTAGCGACCTCATTAGAACTAGGTACTTTGTAAATCAAATTAACAATAGATGTTTCAGAATTTGTGAAGAATCGTTAATTAAAATTAAGCGGTCAATAAGCTCCAGTGTTTTGCTTATCAATAGATATTTTATTAATTCGTAAACCAAGTATATATAGTACAATTAGAAATGATATTGGTGAGAAATTTGCCTTACATTGCTGTCAGTTTTATAACAAATAGTTGCAATTTTGCCTAGAATAGACTAGTGTATCCAATTAGTAGAACTGGTTAGAAATTACCTCCAACCCCAAATTGTTACAAGGTGGATTGACATGAGAATTAACCAATATTGTTAATGGCTTAAGAGAGGCAATCTCAAATAATATCATTGACATTACTGAATATATTTCTTGACAAACTTCAATGATACTTCGGAATGTGGTTCAATTCAATTAAATACATTTATTAAAAGTTAAAATGCAGATGCAAATACATTAAAGGAAAACTTTAACCTGGCAACAAAGTTTCTAATATAAGTGTTGCCATTATAAAAAAAAATGAGAAGTGTTTTATATTTCTGCATGGATAGTGGCTCCATGTCATGTAATCAAACCCGTTTTATTACAAGTTTCTAGGTCTTTTACTGTGACCTAAATGTAATAATTTATTGACTTAAATCTGCATTTATCTTGAATGATTTTTGCATCATGCAAGCATCTGTCATTATTGATGGACTGACTGACTGATGCTTGCATAACCATGTACCATACACCTAACGGCCAGTTTCAAAATCAACTTCCAGATAAGGTTAAGGATAATCTGTTGGTCTATTTGCTAACTCTAGCTACTTAGTAATCCACTACTGCTCTATTATAACGCCATTAAGATACTTTTTCTAAAAAGCATCGATGGATATGCAATTTTCTCTTTAGTTACAAACTGTAAATATCAAAAAAGTTAGCGAATAGGCCGGCCGGCTAGTACCGTGTCTTAGCAACAATTGTTATTATAATATAAATAATAAAATATTTAGGCAACAAAGCCCTAACAGGCCTATATATAACGGAGTTTGATTAATAAAACTGCCCGTTAGTCGATTCCTAGGCATGTATTTTTAATCTTTAATTATGCCCGTCTTAAAAAAATCTATATCTGGTAAGAAATTGATTTCCTAGATATTTTTGTAAATTCCTAGTGAACAACAAAGCTTGCTTTATCATAATTATTAACTTTTAATTGCACTTGCTGTATCATACTTATTAATGATTATGATAAAGCTCTCTTATCGGTAAAACATATTATTGACGTCCGTCAATTATTTCTTTGATTCGTGTGATTCGTTGACTTTAAATATTGACATATTATATATGCTATAAGTAGCTCCGTAAACAGAACTGAAATATCATTGTGTGATACAGCTGTAGTGTTTCAACTATTATTTAATTCAAAATATAGTGCGACAAGGATCTTTATGAATGTGGCGAAAATTGGAACTATCTTTTTAAATATCATATTTTGTATGTCATTTACGTAGACAGCAGCGCCCTCCTTGGACATTCACTCACATTCATTAAGTTCCTTGTCGCACTCTTAATACACTGTAATTATAAATTAAAACAAATCAATAAAAGCAACGACTTAATGTTAATTTGCAATGTCGATTATTCTTATGTAGGTACATTTTTCGGCATTACAAAATGTACTTCACTTGGCTATTCGTGTTTGCTATTTCTAAACTTGACATAAGTCTGTCCTTTTCATTCCTTATAAGGACAAACTATTATCAAGTATCAAGTTTATAAGTAGCAACTACGAACAACCAAGTAAAGTGACGGCATTAGAAAGAATTTATAATTAAAAAAACACTTTTTGTATCAACATAAAGCTCTATTCATTTATTCTTAACATTATTCTAAATAATTGTTACGTGCCCTTTACAGGCTCCGTAGGCACAAGATTTTTAACTATATGTAACATACTCGTTCAAAAAGAGTTTTTTCATTAATTACTTTGCGTTAAAACTTAAGACATAATTATTAATTAATTTGTTCAATTTTATGAGGGTAGTTATACCTAAACACAAAAAAGTTTGACTTTGAAACAAGTTCAGAAAATCTTACAAAATTTACCTAAACAAGGTTTGAAACCGTGTCTATTTTTTTGTAATAAGACCGTTAATGGTTCGTTCGAGCTCCATTTAATAAACGAATTAGAGTGAATGAAGTATTAGATGGATATTTAACATCCATTTATGTAAAATAGGTACTGATAGCGATAGAACTAAGAAATTTTGTAAATTGTAATACAATCTATCGTAGGAGTAGTTAAATTCTTAACTCAAAAGTTAATCTGATAAAGTAACATGAGTTATGTATTTGGTGGAAATGTTCCACTCAAAACTGAATTTATATGATGCAAATTTGTTTATTTTAAATCTTTCATCGTACGCGTGGTGGCATTCAAATTTCTGCATCATATTTGATCATTTTATTCCGACTTTATGTAAAGAACTTTTTGGGAAGTGTGAGTGTTAACTTTGACGTGTTGTAATATAAAACCTATTTGACGTTATTTACACTTACCAATTCTATCTTAATCATCGGATAAAAATAGATTTTTAAGGTCGGATCGGATAGTCTAAATCTTGCTTTTAAATGATGAACCTAAATATAAAGTCTTAAGTTATCTTGTCAAATGTGTAAAGAATTATAGCGCGATTACACTATATTCAACTTCAGTCAAAGATAAAAAAAACAATATGCCGAATTTAATACGCATGTAAATTCATAATGAAAACAAAGTGACAGTAAAAGGCCTAAAATTGTAGCAATTCTCAAACTTTGGATGCATTATAATACTTCTAAATTGTTTTTTTTTATCTTTTGTCTCAGAGAAATTGAATAAAGTATAAGTTGTTTGTTCCAATTTGGCAGAATACACGATTTCAGTGATTATGTGAAGTAAGGTTGACTAATAAATCGGAGCATTTTCACTACTTATACTTTAATACTAATACTTTTTTCGGTATGACATGCACTGATTTATTTGTTTATTGACGTTTCGTATCCTTTTCAGGTTGCGTCGTCAGAATTATGATTTTATTTACTTTGTCGAGCTAGGTACCTACGTAAGACTTTCCAGTGGTGTGCGTAAAAACCTAAGAAACAAATACTTTCTATTTTGACGTACACACGACATAAACGTACACACGCCCTGCCACCTTAGCGTGAGCACCGCGATATGATAAATAGCTACTTTTATCACGTTCAGCTGTCAAAATACTATGGAGTTTGACAGTTTTGACGGCACTACTTGGCTATTCGTATTTGTAAACTTGACAATAGTCTGTCTTTATCATGCTCCATAAGGAATGAAAAAGACAGATTAATGTTGAGCTTACGAATAGCCAAGTGAAGTGCAGGCAATACACGCGATTCAAAATGTGATATAAATTATATTGCTATGGTCATGCTACGGAGACTGACTTGATTATAGGACCTTGTGAATCGCGTTATGAAAAAATCATATTCAACGTCGATTAAAACAAATATTGTGACGATACCTCATTGTATATAAAGTGATAAAAAGGGCGATATAAAATTCTAAATATCGGTAGTTAAAATTCAACATTGACAGCGCTTTATTACCTAGCATTAAGATCCATAATCGCAGTGAAAATGTCTCCACTGTTCATTGACTGTTCTACTATTCGATTACATCTGAAATTTTATCAATGCCGTGATAATTTAAATCTTCATTATGACGAGAATGTTGAAAATGACCAATGAATTCAACCATTGCAATAAGAACTAAAATACATATATGAAGCTTGTTGGACCTTGCCTACAGCTAGCAATAATGATAATTACGAACATGTAGTTCTCCATGAACTGTGTTGCATTGTTTAACTGCAACTTTTTAGTGCCTCAGTCAACAAACTAATCTGACAATATGTTACATAATATGTGTGTGTTTTTTAAAACTTAACGGATATAGGTAAAGCTCAACTGTCACAAAATAATTAGTTAAATAAATTAGGTATCATTAAATCATAGTGAATCAATATCATCAAGAACTTCTGCTAAATAATTAAAAATCCGTCCAATATTATGCAAAGTATGTAAAAGTTACACATAGTTGCTGTCGCTTTATAAATACAAAACCTGAAGATGAAAGCAACGCAATGAAATTGTTCCTTAACCGATTAAATAAGTTTCAATTTTATACTAAAAGAAATACTTGAATGTTATGCAAAAAGGTGCTGAAAAGCAAATTCTAAAAAACTCGTCAAAATAAGAATACGATACTTACAACACATCTCGATCTATATACGACTATAATAGCTAAAGCGCTTATTCCACCTGATTAAATTCAGACATCCTAGTTAGGATCCTAAAAAGAAAGCTCAATTAATGAAAGCTAAATTAGAAACTCCTGAGATTACACTTGACTAATTTAGTTACTGATTCAGTCAGTTTCAAGCGCGCTGCGATTTCAGTCGGACTTTTTCTTAATGGCTCCAGTCCTGTCAAAGCAACAAAAAATCGGTCTTTTCGTAGGCCTGGCCGTTGGCTCAATAAAAATAAAATGAAGTAAAAAACGAAAAACGTGGGTGAAAGAACATTAATAAGTATTATAATTTTAATAGAGAGAATGAATATAAGAATATTAATATTTTAATGTTATTTTTATCATTTTTGTTCCAAAGATACTGCATATGTTTATACAATTCGTTTATGTTACTCATAACTTTTTTTTCTTTTACCGCCGACATCGCGCACTTGCATAATTCGTAATCGAAGGTTAAAAAACGTCCTCACACAGTGCCTGCACGTGCGGTGCGACTGAAGCATCTAAACGCTATTACACCTTCCTAAATCCCGTTCTAATTAGGATACTAAATGATTTAGTCAGTCAGAAGCCACACTTCTTCCGATTTAGGATGCTAATTAGCATCCTAACTGCCTAAGTGCTATTTCACTTGACTGAATTAGTTACTGAATGATTTAGAACGCCTGAATTTAGTCAGGTGGAATAAGCGCTTAAGCAATAAGCTATTTTTAGTGTGGCCTTAGCTTAACTACGAATTTCTGTAAAGATTTAAATTGTCACGACATAATTAAACTACTGGGTAGAGTACTAAACTTTGTGTTTACAAACTTCTTGAGCAACGACCATGGACAAGGAAGCCTGCGCAGTAGCAATTTTACATACAAAAACGTCTACTGCGCAAGTTTTGTTCAAGAAGTTTAGTGTTATATACCAATATATTTTTTATTAATTATTTTCGCCAATAATATTAGAGTTGCCAGTCACTAAGTACTATTATCTGCTATTTTGATGACTATAAACAAACATGTTTCTTATAATGTACTTTCTCATATTGAATAGACAGTGTTATAATTTATCCGAATATGCTTGTTTAGCGTGATCTTATCGAATTATAAATAAATAAGTATCGTTAAATTATGTTTTTTTTTAATATCATTTTCATTTACTTAACAATCATCACGGAATATTCATTCACGGCCTTCCTTAGGACTCATAACTCACTTCATTACCTACGTGGGCCCAGTGCGCGTTACTGCCTGTTAACGATTACAAATGCAATTGGAACAAATACTTTACGTGAAACACAACAACTCAAGCTAATAAATGTTTGAGTACCCATTCTCCCACCAGCTATTGCGAAAGTTGCTTAATTCCATAATGCAGAGCGAACGCGCAAATCACTGCGCCATTGAGGCTCTTCACATACTTGAGGCAATGCTTGTACCTACATAAGTGACGTAGCGTAGTGGGGGCGGCAGGGGCGACCCGCCCGGGCGACAAAATTTTACAATAAATAATAAAAATATTTCAACCAGGCGGCCGACACCCACGCTACGCCGCTGACCTACATGAGCACTGGTTTAAATAGTCAGATTTTATACAAAACGTCCGTCTAAGTATGTACAATAGTTGTATTTGACGACTAATGACAACTTATCCTATAATCGCATCTCAAGGACATCCTCTGGAAAGTACTGTGACTGTCCATCCAACTGATTGTTTGCCCAAATTGGAGCGCCCTACGCGAGATTTTTTTTGTATGGTGTATTTGTTACTATTCTGGTTAAAAACAAGTTAATGGTCGGCTCTTTGACGGCTCGCCTGATGGTAAACAGCCACAATAAAAAAGCCTTCGATACCTAGTATATCTCGCTAGTATCCTACCCTATAAGGGTATACCTGAAAGTAAAGGACAGAACCTCGCATGATAAAAGTAAACCCATATGATGTTTTATCGCTACTTTTTATTATTTTAAAGGCCATATAAATCTATATTCGTTTGCTTAAATGCTTCTGTCACTGTCAAAGTGTCAGTTGTCATTGTCAAAATTCAAAAATTATAACCTAAAAATCACCTGAATCCACTACAAATCAAATGTAATATTATTCTTAAATCTATCACAAACATGAGTGGACGCTTATTATTTCGCTCGTTATATTATAATTTTGCCAGATTTTCACCTCTTAAAAGCAATGTTTCACCATGTAATAGGTTATTTATAGGAGTTTTCATCAAAAACTTCTCAACTAAGACCGAGAATAAGTTTGTGGAGAAAAAGCACTGTAATGTAGGTACTATAGGTCACGTAGACCATGGGAAGACCACATTGACTGCCGCTATAACTAAAGTCTTGGCTAACAACGGCTTGGCTCAGTACGTTTCATATGATGAAATCGATAAGGCTCCCGAAGAAAAAGCGAGAGGTTTGTAGTCAATATAATTATTTACAGTACAGTCCCCGGCACGTAACTTGACAAGGATTGGCGTAGTGGGGGTAAGTTCGCGCATCGTGCACTTAGTGGAACAAAATAGTGGTCACTTTTATTCCGTTTCACTATTTTCTATGATTATTGCGAAATTAAAATTACCATCCGAGTTGGTGGAAGGAGATGGCTGCTCATCCACGGCAAAACTATCTTCACCGACGTTGCTAGAGGAGTCGCTGTCGTCACCGGCGTAAATAATAAAACATTCAGTTACTGTGTCAACTACATGATCATGTCGAGCGAAAAATTAGGCTGAGTACAGTCAGCCTAATTTTTTTTAACTTTCTCACATAATTTCGATCATTCATCAACAAAACTTATTTCATCAAAAACTCAACAAAAACAAAGGGTACAACTTTCATGCAAGCATGTGTAATCAGCAGCGAACGGAAGGAAGATGCTGAGGGAGAAGCAAGGGTTAACTGATGCACCAATCGCACACTAGTATCAGCCCTACCACCTACCCCACGTCTTGCTCCACCACCAAAAGGATCTAAAAATCAACTTGTCTATCAATCTAAAGACTCTTGCCAAGTTATGTGCTGCGGAAGTCTGTACTTTCTGTAGGAATCTGTACTTTATTATAAATTGATCTACACTCACACTTAGTTCACTGTCACTTAAAACCAAGCTTAAAAAAATATTATCGCCAGTATTAAGTTCAACTATTATAATACACATCATATACTACACAGAAAATTTATCTCTTATTGTGGTATCTTTATATTGTTTTATATTGTGTTACTTATTATTACTACATAAAATTAATAGCTTCTTTCTAATTTCCAGGTATTACAATAAATGCAGCCCATGTTGGCTATAGCACAAAATTGAGGCACTATGCCCATACAGATTGCCCAGGGCATGCAGATTATGTAAGAAACATGATCTCTGGAGCATCACAAATGGACGCCGCAATATTGGTTGTAGCAGCTAATGATGGACCCATGCCACAAACCAGAGAACACCTGTTGCTAGCAAAACAAGTCGGAATAAAACACATTGTAGTGTACATAAATAAGGCTGACATTGTAGATAATGAGGTTTGTTTTTTGATTTCATTATGTTGTGCTCTTATGAAAACATGGAGCCATGATACTTCTAGCAATAAGCAATAAAATGAAACCTTCTCTGTATTAATTATGCTAAAAAAAAGTCAATCTATATATATGTATGATAGCGTTCAATATGTACTGAAAGAAAGTGATAATTTTCAAACCTATTAAAGTGTTCTCATATTTGAACGTAGTTGGAGGATAATGGTATTATTTTCTGTTATTACAAAAACTTCTATGTTAATTATAAATCTAGCATTCCAATGCTTATAATAACAATAATACTTCTTCTATTTGTATTCCAGCTTTTAGAATTAGTGGAAATTGAAATGAGAGAGTTGTTATCAGACTTTGGTTATGATGGAAACACAGTGCCTGTGATATATGGCTCTGCTCTGAAAGCTTTGAATGGAGATGAATCTGAATTTGGTAGGTAAATATATAAATAAAACAATAATAAATAGTCATTAACCAGAGAAATTAACATAAATTTTTCTAGCCCCTCCTAGTTGGCTAGCTATGCTATGATTAGGTATTATCTTAAAAGTATATAACGTCGCTATACAGTGAAAATCCATTAATCGACATTAGATGATTAGTTGATCCATTGCAAATGCAAAAATTTTTGTCACATTAATGGATTAATGGATTTTGGAGACAAAAATCTGAGTTGATTTGTATTATCAACTCATTTTGATTTACTGGGTTTTGGCTGTAATAGGACAACATTATATATTAATAATCACACTAATATTAGAAAGGCGAAAGTTTCTGGTGTGTGTGTGTATGTTTGTTACTTCTTCACGTCTAAACGGTTGGAGCGCTTTTAATAACATTTGGTATGGAGATGCCCTGGATTAACACAGGCTCCATTTTACAGCAGGAAAATATCCCTAATAAAGCGTGGGTAACATCGCGGGGCACAGCTAGTATTATCTAAGTACAAGTCTTTTAATAAAATTTGTTCCAATTTACAGTAATGTTGCTATTGCACTTGGGCTTTTAGAATAGACTTTGATTTGGAATCATTAGGTTTTTTTTTATTTTCAGGTGTTCCATCAATTAGAAATCTTTTACAGACTATGGATAGTTACATACCTCCAATTGTAAGAGATTTGGCATCGCCATTCCTGATGTCCATAGACAATGCTTTCACAGTGCCTGGGAGGGGAACAGTGGTAATTGGTACCATAAAGAGAGGCGTTATGAAGAAAAACAATGATGCTGATCTAATCGGCTTCGGATACAATATAAAAACTACTCTATCTGTTATTCAAATTTTCAAGAAAAGTGTTAGTGAGGTGAGGCTCGAAAAGTAATAATATATTTTTTGTCTTGAATGTTCTTTTAGGTAATTTGTTAAAGTGATAAAATCGGTGAAGATCATAACAATGATAGAATGTTTAGTGAAATCATTTGATGATTATGTATCTTCAAATCAACTATTAACTATGGAAGTCTGGCCTCAATTACGAAGACGCAGGGCGTCCCGCGTCGCATCGGACATTTTGTCTGTTTAAGAGCTAACGCGGAGCGAAAAGCAGCTAACGCTGAAATTTACGTATAAAAATTGCAAAATTCGAGGTTTGGCTCTCGATGATTTCCTCCTCGAACATTAGATATTATGTAAATACTTATTGGATCTCCACATAGACGTCTTTAGTGGTGATAAAAATTTGTTTGGTAAAACTGTACTTCCAGTGCCCAAGAGGGTTTGTTAACAGCAAACCAACGTATAAGCCTTCCGAGGAGGTTCGATCAAAATTTAAAAAAACCGTATGACCCGTAATTTTGAATGTTCGAATAATGTATACAACCTCCGTAAATGCAGTTTTGCTCCGTAAATGAGTTGAAAATTATATTTTATATATGAAAATCATTTCTTTAGTGATAAAAAAAATCAAGGAGGAATCATTCGAGAACGTTTGCATGGAAAAAGCATTGCCCGCCTCCCCTCTTAAGGTGCCATTCTGAGACGGGTAGACCGCAAACTGCAGCGACAGCTCGTCTTGTTTCTACGAATCTCTATGAAATTGATTCCGAACACCGCGACATTACGGCCGCGGCGCGTATGGCATTGTGCAGTCGCGGCATGACGCCGTGCTAATAAAAGCAACCACTACGAATATCATCAACAGCCTATCCTAGTCCACTGCTGGACATAGGCCTCTCCAATTGCACGCCGCTCAGATCAATCTTGGGCTACTCGCATCCAGCTCCTGCCAGCTACCTTGCGCAAATCGTCACTCCATCGTGCCTGAGGACGTCCTACACTACGTTTGCCTAGACGCGGTCTCCACTCCAGAACTCGTCTACCCCAACGGTTATCGGTTCTTCGGCAAATATGGCCAGCTCACTGCTACTTCCAACAACCACCACGACTGCCACAGTGTTTCTCTTTGCAAATGATTTAATTAAAATAATCGAAAAAACATTTAAGAATCGGTTTCTTCTTTTGACCCGCAGAACCGGTTCGTTTAATACCGTTAAAAACGATGCCCTAGCTATATCGAAAGTCCACTTTAAGAGTCTTAAGTACTTGGAAGCTCATATGTAACTTTAAGCCCAAAAGCCTAACGTGCCTTCGGAATCATGAAGTAACTCGAGAGAATAAATTGTTGGTTAATCATCCTATGACCGGTTATTGCGTAACCCTAGTATCCCATAACACATGCCTTACAGTGCTTACTTTGGAGTAGTGATGTAACGAATGTCATTTTCTGAACATTCGCGAATGCGAATGCGGATGCATGTCTGGTGCCGACATTCGCGAATGCGAATACGAATATTTATTTATTTTTTTAAATTAGTGCCAATTATCTATGGCATGGTGGCAATCTCGTTCGAATTGCTGAGTTGATATGAACTCATCCGACTGAAGTGTCATTCCGCTCGCACCGGTCTTTCCGTAAACAAAACAAGTGAATTTTGAGGTTAGTGATTGTGAGTGGTAATAGTGATTTATTAACTTGAGTAAATCGAATTCTAGTGAAACGTAGACTTATTTCACACTTTGAGATGCTGAACGAGCTAAATGCAAACTGTGTAACAATGAATATTCATGGAAAGGCAGAACTACAACTTCTTCAAATTGTTTTTTTCTAATATTCATATTCGCAAAACATTCGCAGAGATTTTGCGAATGCGAATGTGAATGCGAATATTCAAAAATATGCGAATATTCGCGAATGCGAATGCGAATGCGAATATTCGTTACATCACTACTTTGGAACTAGGCTAATTGGTGTAAGTGTTAGAAATATTTATTTATTTAAACCGATACTGGTGATTTAAATAAATAATAATAAATATTTTTTTTAAGGAGCTCGATGGCGCAGGTGGTTAGCGGGTTCGGCTGCGATCATGAAGTAACTTTCGCAATGGTCGGTCATTGGATGGGTGACCAAAAATCTTCTATCTCGAGTTCCTCCGTGCTTCGGAAGGCACGTTAAGCCGTTGGTCCCGGCTGAATCTGCAGTCGTTAACACCCACCAATCTGCACAGGGCCCGCGTGGTGGGTCATGGCCCAATCTCCCTTATTCCACCCATAGGGAAGGCCTGTGCCCCAGCATTGGGGACATTTATAGGCTGATGATGATGATGGTGATGTAATATTGTTTATTATTATTTTCAGGCATTGGCCGGAGATAATGTAGGTGTCCTACTGAGAGGCATGAAAATGAAATCTGTGGAAACCGGAATGATACTATGCGCGGCTAAGAGCTTGAGACTCAGCAACCATTACAAGGCTAAGATATACTTCCTGACAAGGAACGAGGGTGGGCGGAAGAAGCCGATATTCTCCAAATATTCGCAGCAAATGTACAGTGGAACTTGGAATATAGCCTGCAGAATCGATTTGGGTAAGAAGAGCACAGATAATTTTAAAATACATTTCATAATTGAGGCTTTCAGTGCAAAGGCCTAACCCTCAATTATTCATATTCTGATTTATCGTCTACAATTCAAAAAAATGAGTTAAAATTAAATTGAATAGATGGCTTTGCAAAAGTTCTTTTTGCATTGATTTTTTTTCCCAATGTAAACTTCGTAAGTAGCCTAAGCTGCTTAATCAGAATATGAATAATAGGGTATTTGACAAGTTTTAGAAAACGATCTCATGTTATTGACTAATGTTTATGGAGTCCGTAAAAAGCGGATATTCATTATTCTGTTGTGTATTTCAGTAAAAGTAACCAAATCAAAAACTCCATTTTCAAGTTGCCTCGTAAACGTTTCTCTGCACAATATGGCGTCTTACTAGTGTGTGACGTCACACGACTGTTATTAAAACGTCAAACGATACAATGTAATGTCACTATAACCGGAAGTTTACTTGCGTGTGACGTCATTTTAGGCTCCGCCAATCTCAAGCGTTTTGGGTCACGTGACAATAGATAAGAAAACTATTATCTTTTTCGTGGGTTTTTAGTAAAATTATGAATATTATTTTTGTAAAAATAGTAAAATCCCCTGCCAATATTCATTCTAAACACAGATGCTAACAATTGGCACTTTATTTTTAATACTGTCAAATACCCTATTGAGGGTTAGGCCAGTTTTGCGCTGATAGCCACAATTTTACTGGTCACTTATTATTTTCGTCAAGAATATTACAAAGTGTTATAGCTATTAACGGGATTGTTACCATGTACCTTGTTCTTTATGAGTCTCCAATATTTCGGCACTGTTGCAAGAGCCATGATCACGGAGTAACTGACAGTTAGAGTTACTCCTTAAAAAACAAGGTACATGGTAACAATTCCGTTAATAGCTATAATGTTAGTGACCATGAAATTTTAAAACAAGTTTACATAGTGGTTCATCCCCGGAGAATTATATAAATGCATATTGCAAACGATTAAGGTCGCAATTTCTTTAGTTTGCGCAGGCATAAGTAGAATGGATCCGCGGTAATCCGAAAAACGGTTTGCAGGGCGATGTCGTATTAATTTTGTGTTATGGGATACTAGGGTAACGGATATGTATTCAATCAGTTACCCTGGTTATGTAAGTATATTTATGTAGAAATTTATATAAACATCCATATCTTATCTAGGCAACATGAGTACTGCTTAGGACCGCCCTTTATAGTTCGATTTTTTTTTAATGACTTGTAATCGGACAATTTTTCAAACCAGGTAATAATAGTTATATTATTACCAAATTTCATCCAAATCAGGTCAGCCTTATTGCATGGTTGGGTTACAAACATACAAATTTTCACTATTGTAATAATAGTAGAGGAGAATCTTAAAACTCTCAGTTCCACTTATTTATAATCGGGTTTCAGTTTTGTAAAAAAACTGCTACTAATTTGTCAAGTAGTGTAGAAAATGTTTATTTGCTTTGCTCGTTAAATAAAACAAGTTTCGACGGGTTAGATGCACTGATTTTGTTTATTTATTAACGTTTCGCAGCCTTTGCAGGAATGCGTTATCAGAATAATGATTTTTTATTTACTTTGTCGAGGTACCTTCGAAAGACTTTTAAGTCTTGTTTTTATGTAAAACTAGCGGCCGCCTGCGACTTCGTACGAGTTATTTGCACATAATTTTTGACCCCTGTTCACTGCTCGTTCTCCGTAGGTGATAGCGTGATAATATGTAGCCTATATGTTGATCAGACTTCTTAATAATATTTGTGCCAAAGGACAATGTTAAAATTGGCCTAAGAACCAACACCAATTTGGCATTTATGATAATTCCTAGTATATTTTTTGCGATAATTATCATTATTTAGATTGTGACGGACACTTCCAGTTAAGTAAGCTAAATTTAAAAGTTAAAAATAATCTGAGACAATAAATACCATTTTATGTGTATAATCTATGGCAGCGCTGCAAACAAAACACTCTTTCTTCCTAATGCCGGCACTTCACTTGGCTATTCTTATTTGCTTTTTTAAAACATGACATCAGTCTGTCCTTTTCATTCCTTAATAAGCATGACAAGGACAAACTGATGTTAAGTGAAGGGCCGGCATAAAACTCGTGACTCTGTGGTTGTGGTGCAGGCAGTTTGCATTCGTAGTAATCTGTGACATTCTCAATTCATAGGTTGACCTATGTTTCATTGAATATTAAACATAACCTCGAAAAATTTTTAGTATTCCTAATAATTTAAGCTCTCAGAAGTGTCCGTCAATAATCTTTCTTTTAACAGTCATTTACTTACGATTTTGAACCTAGAAAATAATATTTCATGATTGTTGGTTCTTAGGCTAACTATGTATGGACGCTGAACAATGTCCTTTGAAGTAAATCCATGCAGTACTTTTTGAATTTATCCCGGACATACATATAGACAAAAATTCTAAAAACTATATTTTTGGCTTCGGTATCGATTGTAGATCACACCACAAGTATTATATTAAAAAAATATCCAATGTATAGTTTTGACTTTCCTACCATTTTATTATATTATGTATAGATGTTTGTTTCGTTTGTGCATTTTAGATCCGTCGATGCATATGATGATGCCCGGTGATCATGGGGAAGTATATCTGACCCTTTTAGAAGCCATGGTGATGACACAAGGCCAGCCTTTCACGATACGTGAGAACAACGTGACCGTAGCCACGGGGATTGTGACAGAAACTCTCTCCTCCATAGAGGTGCCCAAAGGAAAATTAGGGAAAGTTGTCATGAAATATGACGATTGAACTGGACAGTAGTGTTGTGTAAATACTTCTTTGTAGATATTGTTAATAAATTATTTAAATGTTGTGTAAGTGCCTTGGAATTTTATTTCGTACTAGCGGCCGCCGAAATATGAATTATCCATTTTTTATTTTATAGACAGGCCGCTTAAAGCTTGACACCGACTCGGGTTCTGTAGGCTATTAGCAAGACGACATATATGGAGTAAATAAAACTGCACGAAAATTTTATTCATTATATATTTTTTTTCAGAAGGTAATTAATACAGTGCCAAAACAGTAACAAAACATTAGTAAGAAAAAATCATGACTGCATCTAGCATGAACTACTGAATACTCAGATAAACAATATACCCTATTCGGTTTGATAGGAGGACAACATTTAACACTTACATTTCACAACATTTGAACAAGACAGTTGGCGTAAACTATATTTTTTTTTTAATTTTTATATAAATTGTGAACTAGATTCATAACATCGATACGCCTAATGGATATTGTATTTCGCTACGATATCTAGTTGGGGTGGTTATGTGCACTTAAAACTTTTTATGTCTATTTATAAAGTTTTTGTTAGTTTGTTTTACTGTAACGTGAATAAATTTTTGTACGTGGAATGTTGATCGTATTTTTAAAGAGGGTAAAGTTGCTTTTCAAATCAAACTAGTTAACCTATCATTTTTCTTCTTTGCAAGACAAAATTGTTTATATCGTCAATTCGAAAGGGCAAAATGTATCAATAAACTAGAAAATTATGTTCTAAACAGTCTAAAAGCACTTAATTTACCACAGAAAAAAGGTTAAAAAATGCTTATATAAATTATACTTTATTATATGGATAATATTACTCCCCACTTGGTGCATAACAGAGTTCTGAATATGGGCGGAGTTAGTTAGGAATTTGAAATATGTTTGTTTTTTGTATACCTTGTTTAAAGTAAATATACCGGAATATTTTCATAGAAAGTTAAAATGGCGGACTCGTGGTACTAATTTGAGGGACACTGGCTTGCGCCTGGGCGTTTTGTATTTGCCACTTCGAAAAATTGGAATGGCTTGTCTCCTCCTTTGCTATAAAGTCCTTTAATATCAGAAAGTTGTTTTAAGCAAAGGTGTAAACGGTGGTTCCTTGAACAACAATACGAGGCGGCAAGTACAGCGTATGATGCTATTTAATTGCTAGTAGTATTTTAAACTAAATTAGTGTCTCGACTTGCTGATGTTGTCCTAATGATTGTGTTTTTAATAATATAATAATTGTTAGGTGGTGGCAGAATACCACCGACAAGTCCAAACTTGACTGTCACATGCTGAGCCACATACCTTTTTCTTTCAATTAAAATTACTATTACTTTTATTCTATTTGTGTATTGTACCAATTGTATATTGAAGCAAATAAATAATTTATTATTATTATTAATAAAATATAATTTATATATAGCATTTTTTGTCTGAAATGTATATTATACTTTATTATCCATATAATGAAGTATAATTTATATACTGCTTATCATGTCATGTGTGGTGTATAATTTATATTAGGATCCGTTTTGGCGCGTCACTTTCCTAAGTAGTAATTTTTGGGTGCGACAATTAATGTCCTGATAACTGCACTACAATAAGGTAACGCCAAAAGCTGTTTTTATTATTTTAACTATCGTATTTTTTATTACAACTATTGATTTATAAATTTAGTTGATTGATTTATATATTAGAAGTAAACTAAAACAAACAGTCTAAAAAGTAATCGCTATAATTTTAACATTATTACCATTGACAGCCGTTCAACACGTGTTTAAGAAAAAATTACATACAAAATTTTCCTAAACAAGGTTTGAAATAGTATCTAACTTATTTTGTCGTAAGAGAGTATTTCCTGTTTCTTTTAAACCAGCATTACAACAAAGTTGGTTTTGCACATAACCACCCGCACTTTAATACTGTAAGGAGCAGAATGCACCTACAAACTCACGGTGGCAAAGTTTTTCCTCCCACGAATATACCTACCTGCTCTAAATCAGTCTGCCATATATAGCTGTCAACGCGCCTTGTATTAAGATAAACATTAATCACAAAGATACTTGTATACATGAATCTAACATGGAGAGACAGAAGACATGTCAAAATATTATTTTATCAATATCATTAACATATATTATGTATTATTATTTTTTTTACCTTTTTTTTGTAATTCCGTCCATGTAAAATGCTATAGGTACCGTCAGCGAGTGAAATGATCTACACTTACATTATACATCCTTGGTCCAATGCAGAGCTGACGTGGCATCTTATGAATACTATTTTAGCTTCATTAACAAACACTTTTTTAAATAATATTTTTAGTGTAATACCAGCTCGATTCGATATTGCACATCTCTTCATCCACTCTGCTAATACAATTGTTTTTAAAAATTGTTTCGGAATTAAAATTTGGTATAAAGTTGAAACAGTGTCGTTTATAAAAAAATATCGATATCGATACTTGTTCATTGTAATTAGCGGAGCAGAATATTTTAATTGGTACTAACGTTCCAAACGCTGGTGCGTTTGTTTACCCCTCGGTTATGTAAAACATAAGCAGACTTTGAAAACGTTAAAATAATTATGTCATTACGTATAACACAAGGTACGTACGAGTATAATCAAAACGCTACTATCAAATCATGATTATAATAGAACAGCCAGGAAAAAAATAAAGAACAATAATGAAATAAACATGTCTTTTACATAACGGAAGGGAAGATACAATTTCTAATAAATCATGCTTAAGGTTTTCTTGAAATGAATTTAAGACCGTCTCTAGGCGAATCAAAAGTTAAAATAATAATACAATATGGAGACGTGCATTATCAAAACATATACAAATTAGCACACCATGATACAATATTTTCGCAATACCGTTACCACGGAATTAAGTTTTAATAAGCTCATAAAATTCGATATTCACCACAGACAGTATATTTTGTATTATTCTTTAAGTATCTTAAAACATCTAAGTATTTTTAAACGGACAGATCCAAAGTTATATATGAGATAGGACTAGCGAATTTTTCATTTCCATAATCTATTTAAATGGTTTCATAAACACAGTTGTTGCGCCTACAAAGCTTTGCTAAAACAACAAATAACCATAACAAGAAACAATTATAAAAAACAGAATGCAGCTTTAATAATTATAACGGGCATTTTACAGTGGCAGTGTTACAATAATTAGAAATGTAAGACAAATTATATAATAAGCATTTACCGTATCATATAGCATTTGTTTATGCTTGATATCCAACATTTTGACATCTCAAATACCATTTTTTTATTATAATACCATAATGTTATTCTGTCGACCACATACTGAATTAAGTTAACAAATGGCAAACACACAACTGATTAAATGTCAGAATATCTTTCCTTATACTTATAAATGTCACGTGATTCAGAACCGGGCAAATTGTACATGTTATTTCTAAAGAACAATAGGAAACAAAAAGATATAGTCATACCATTACATTTGCCGAGTTGTGTAAATAACAAACTGAATTAACACTGTCACTTAAAACTTAAACGTACAAAATACATTATTGGTGTCGACATTTAGTGTAGTTTAGCACCACAATTAAAACTAACTATTCGATATTACGTATGCCCTTATAACAAATCCACAGAATGTTAGGGTCAATTCCTTGCCATTTCGTAGAGGGAGTAATGAAATAAAATCTGAAAATTCCCACGCTCGGGCGAGCAGAGCGATAATACTTGTGTACTTACTTACACAGTACCTAATATGTTAAAATTAATTTATCAACACTTACAACTATGAAAATATTTTAGAAATTCTCACTTACATTTAAGAGGAACTGGCAAAATAAATCCTGTATTCCCATTTTCAACTCACCATTAAAATACAAAAACCAGATTTTGGTCCACACATTTATAATTCATGATGCCATTCCTATTATATTGGACAGAAGTATTAACGGCGAGCGAGTAGCAAAAATATTAGTAGACTATGCACACTAAACAATGGCTCAAAATATATCAAATCCGCTAAATACCCAATAGCAAAAAATCCGCCTAACATTACGGCAAAACCTCGTAGAAGCAATGTTAAACTTAAGAATCTAATAGAGTAAGATTAAAAACTGGTGGTAGATCCACGGTTTGTGGCGTATCACAAAGATATACATTAAAAACAGGACTGACCATCGTTATTGTCCACACTCATACCACTATAAATACTAACATTTGCAACTAATGTTAAACGTCCCATACAACTTCCACCGACTAATCTTTAGTATCAAAAACAGTGATTATTATTTTTTAATTAGAGTAGAGTATTTGTGCACATGATGCAATATTGACGGGGGCGAACCGTGCAGTACGCCGAATGACGTACAAGACGAATTGCCACATATCGATAAAAATCCTAAACGCCACCGCGCATCCCTAATCGAAAGGACTGACACATATTATGCTAATTAGTTACAATTTGTTCTAAACGAGGATTCTTTAAACCATGCACGGTTATTTTAAAAAACACGTAACTATTAGATTCGTAACTATAAGCATTAGGACCGTATCCATTCTATTCTAACTCCACCTTATGGCAAAGGCTCCAGATATCAATCTACACAACTAGCATCATTTAAAATAGATAAAAAACCAACTACAATACACAATCTTGCGGGAATAAGTATCTAAACAGTGAGTTTATGAATACTCTTCCCTCTATTACATTTTTATAACAGTCGTCGTATCATTATCTCTCTTTCTATTTAAATATTCATCCGTAAATTATTATCAAATTCGATAAAGCTCTAAGATTGATCCACATTCACATAAATCAACGTGATCAACACATTTCGATCAGAAACGGTTTGTATCGTCTCTGTTGTGTTCAAAATTAAAACCTCTTTTTGAGACGACGATTGATCAATGACTTTATAATAACATAACCATATCCAGTCTTGCATGTGGCCTAGTTAGGGTCACTTCTAACCATTTCTAAGGAGAAACATCTATCTGATACCTTATAGCGTAGTGTCACACATATTTTGTACATTCAGGATTTCAGGAGCAAAAACATTGATAAATTAAAGGATTGCGTCGACTCAGTAACAATAACATTAGGCCCGCTGCGTCTATAGATAAACAGGCCTGTAGGTACGCGTATTATCAAGTACGAAAATATTTTGTGTACGTCGTGATCTATTTTATATTCACTAAAATCTCAAACATCTAAAACATTGACTAAGAGATAAATAAAATAATAAATCAACAACAGCTATATGAAGTTATTCATGCACATTTTATCTAACTACAAAATTCTAGCGTTCGTAAAGTTCTCTTAGGTTATTTATATTTAACGATGCCTTCTGGTTGCAAGATTATTGTCAAAATCGAGAAGTTTTCTAATGACACTGGGAGAATTTAATTAATAAATATTGCTAAAATGGCCAGGATAATGTGTAAAAGTTTTGATAAAGCTGCAGAGGACTGATTCATGTGCATGTTAATATAGCCTTTTGTATACTACAAGCACACCACTGTTTAAAGAAAATATTTGACATTTAAAGCCCTAATGATTATTAATTCAAAATTAGCAGAATGTATCTGCTTAATAGAATAATGTTTATATTACTATATTATGTTGTTATATGTTAAAGAACGAAGCGTTAAATAATAAGCATCGATTAAACTTCAGAAGTTTTGACAACAATCTTTCAACATTATATATATTCGACAAGCATGAGGCCCCTATACCAAAAAGACTCGTTTCTAGCTTTTAAAGATTATAATGGCTTGAAGTCTACTGTTCCTGTGCAAGGATACTGTATAAAAGCCGTGTTCGAGTGCAAACAACAAACACCGTATAAATAATTATTTATAATCTATTACAATCTGTAATTAACAGATTCAGTCGAGACAGACAGAGACAGAGCAATTAGCTCTTGAACAAAACTTCCCCAATTTTTATGATTATATCACGAATCTTTTTTGACATAGGGTCGTCGAAAGGCCGCTGCCTACGTTTAAATTTGAAACGCTTTAAAAATTTAGTTATTCATTATTTTCTTTTATTACAAAGTAATTTTTATTATTTCTCTAGCACCTTTCTCGCACATTCGATGGCGACGAACGTGTATAGTAAGACTCTAGATGCACTGAATGCATTTTTAGCAGTTTAGATACATTTCCCTGCAGTCATAACGGCGGTAGACTGCAATGAACTGTCAATTAGTCATAGCCAAGTCTAACTGCATCTGGCTGAAATTTCGTAGTAGGTGTGAAATTTATACAATCAGTATGTCTAGAGCCTATGCAGGCAGCGGGCCCTTATAAGCCGAAGGGACGTACCATTGACATTTTCAAAGGATTTTTTTAGAATCACACACTAACTCATAAATATTCCTCCGCAAGCGTTCAATATTATTGGCTTTAAATTAAGTACTGTCATAGTTTTGGTATTATAGATTATTTTCTTTTCACGTATTTAAAGACTAAGTAAAGGACAATTCGTTACAATTATAATTAGGTTATATCACACATATATTCTTATAAAGATATGCTGTCACAAGCGTTGGTCACATAGAAATTCAGAAAGTGTTTTTTTTATTATTTATTATATTAGCACATTCATCTTATGACGAAAACTAAAAGTAAACTTAAATATAAAAAAATCACCATTTATTGTTTTCATTAGAAAAGGTAAGAGTACGGTAAGAGCTTTGTGGGGTTTGAAAAATGCTCAAGTGAAACAAGCTTACTCTATTCGAAAATTCCAATTATTTCATGGACGGAAGGAACGATATTTTTGAGCTAACTGAAAGGGCGTTCGTGATCCAGCATTCTTCTTCCCGACTGGGACGTTGGCATTTCTCTAATTCTATATTATTTACCTCCTTTATTCACAGCCATCGAACTTTAAAGCTGATATACTCGCGTATATCTTCGTTTGTCGTAGGCCAATCATTATTTTTTCAAATCATAACAAATTAATGAAGATTATAAAGATTTTTTTTTACAACCGTATTAAACATAGTCACTTTATAAATCAACATTATGTAACAACCCCTCGGTACAGAGATACAAAACTCGATTAATAAAAAATAAAAACAAAATCCTTTTTAAAATTCAATAATATAACATCAACGTCCCAATCGCACGATCTAATTTAAAAGAAGCTAGTTGTGGCACTTTTGATAGATAAATTCACCGATTTCTTAACAATATGATAGCATATTATCCTAATTTGGAGGTACGATAAGCAAGCTAAAAATCTCTAAATTTCATAGCCGCTCTGCATTTAATAGATTTCATCATAACGGTCATTAAATTTCCATATGACATAAATAATAGAAGTAAATAAATTCATCTCACAAAAATAATTAAATAAATTATTAACAACGCATATCATTTGGCTGTATTGGAAATGTGACGCGGTATATCGATAAATTCAATTAAATCACAATTAAGGAATTTGTAGAGTTTAAGGTGAATAATTCTTAAAAATTAAACTGGATTATTAATTATTATTATATTATTATTAAAATTGAACTGATGATTGGAGATGGCATTGGATTTATTCAATTCTAAGTTTCCAAGATAATCAAGAGCTGAGGTTGAATATAGTTTGTACGATTATGTATTTTATCGACGCGATAAAAACTGTTATAAACAACACTATATCCGATATTTCGTATCGAGCTTGACAACTTACAAAATATGACTAAAAACAGCTCCGCATCACATTTCTAATGCATTAAATGCCAATCCACTTCTAATATCTAAACTAACGGATTGATTTCGAAAATCATAAAATACACACAATGTATCGTTTCAAATTTAACTACTAATTCCCAAAATATGGTACAATGATCAAAATATTTACCCTTAGTTTGCGCGAAAAAATAAGTTCTTTGTAAAGCATCTGCAAGACAGAGATTTTGAGGTAATAGTTACAATATATGGCAACATTAGAGAGTAAAAGAAACTTGTAACACTGGAAAGGGGACTCCATTATTTAGACTATACGACTTAAAGTTGAAGAAGTCTATAATTGTTGTTACTATAGCGTTGGTTAGATCAAGGTAAAATATTGTAGGTATTATAAGCGGGTACTTACTTTGGGCTCTTTTGTGAACCAGATAAACTAAGCACAAAATGACACTGAGAAAACTTTCCCGAAAAATTACAGCATAAATATTTCAATGTAGGTGAGCGGTTTTGTTTTCAATACTCAAAGATCATCATGTATTGCAATCTTTAAATTATTAGTCATAAAGCTCATTTAATTAAACATATATACACAACAAATAGGAAATAATACATTTACATGTAAATGAACAAAAAATATATGAAACAAATTCTTTAGGTTATCCTTTAGATGGAAGAACATTCCATATATAATATGATAAGAATTACGTTTATTTCAAACTACAATTTCGGGAAAATTGTTCAGTATTACCTATAACTCGATCAATTAAGTTAAAAAAAATCCCTAAACATGTGTAAAAAGTGACAAAAATATGTGACTCACTAAGTTTTAACCTTAAACCATATACGGCGATGGAGCACAGACCTATTCCAGCAAAATTGTACACACTCTTGGTAAATTATCAAGGATATAATATAAATATAATATTTTTTATTATTATATCAAAGCTCAGACGAAAACCTCAATATTCACCGAGTTAGTTTTCAGTCTACAAGTCGAAAATTAATATAATAATAATTATATAACTAACTACTAAAATTTGCTAAGAAACTAAACACTTCATTATTGTGCTACAAATATTTTTGTAAGAACAAGATGCGTATATTGTCCTTCGTTTTAATAGTTCAATTTTGACAACAACAATTGTTAGCATCCTCCTATCCGATTAATTAATTGAAAAATATTAAAAAAATACCCCATTTATTTCAAAATGGATCGTCAAACACATATTTTAACAATTTCTTCTATACTATAGTCTACTTTATTGCATTTGTAATCGTGTAACTTAAATTAACAGTTGTATTTTTTTATTACATCTAGCAAATTGATAAATAAAAGAGCCCGGTAAATAAATATATTTCTGTCGTTGTCTTTCCAAATCGAGCGTTCAAAGAAATTTATCAAAGCTTCATCTCTATAAATTGAGAAAACTCTACTAACTATTAAGATGGAGCGCAAGCAATAATCGACTTAAGCTGACACAAAATTATTTTTTTGCATATAAAATACCTCCATACTTTACCAGTCCCAAAATTATCTAATAAAACGAAGGACCCACTATAAATTTGACTATACACTAAATTCATATAATGCTAAGTGCAATTGATTGTACTAATAAATCTTTCAAATGTATAAAAAAATGGAAGCATTCACTTTTTAACAGGGGCTGGTTTCACTTTAATTGATTGGAAAGTTTGGAACTATTCGCGTCAAAGTAAATTTGTTATTTTTAATAATTTGATTATCATAAGCGCAACGAATCACCAACCCCGATTGTTTAAATATTGCAAACTCGTTGTCGCGACTTAAAAACTTTTCAAAGCAGAGCGGAAAATGCAAATATTTTCAAAACGCAGTAACACCGGCAAACAAAATGCTATTTTATAAAGAAATTAACTTCATTCAATGTTTAAAACAACAACATAGTTTTTAACGAAATTCTGTACGAACTGCACGTGACTTCAAATGCATGCAAGTCTCAATACAAAGGCACTACACCCATCAAATACTAGAAAATATAACCTTTAGGCTTTTTATTCACACCGACTGTTTGGGTTTTTTAAAAGCTAGCTATTAAAATGTATAAACTAACAAATAATTATGACTATTTTCAAATCTAATTTCACAAAAATATAAATGAACAATCAGGCTCAGTGTACAAAGTTTGTCTCACAGTGAACTTTTTAACAGACAGCTGTTTACTGAACGTTCGGTGTGAATGAAACCTTAACGACTATCGTTCAAGCCATCTCGTCAGAATACGAAGGTTACTACTATTAATTTATTTATTGTTACACCGTTACACCGGAATCCGTGTTAAAAACCACAAAATATAAACATGTATCCCTTAAAACTAACATGAACTAAGAGATGGAAGATATCTAGGCTAACATCGATTTGGTTTCAACATGCTATATTTGTGCACCTTTCAGTAGACAGACAAAACTATTTTCATTAACACTAAAAAGCGTTATTTAAAAAGATTTAAAAACCTTAAAAGCAGTACCCAAAGGTGACGTTTTGAAACGAGTTCGTATCATGAGCAATGCATTCACTTGCGAATATCGTGACTAAAAAAATAAACTAATCTATTTGAAGTGAGGAACTGACTATTGAAATTTAGTCCTACTACATTTGGCCGTAAAAAATTCTACTAAAGAACACAAGTGCGCTTCTCGACCGTAGCGACACGGGGATAAGGTTCAAAATCGCACAACGCTGCACGTATTTAAAATTAACAATTGACGAAAACTAGTCGTTCAATCTAACGAAGCGATCCACACATAGGGTTACCATCCGTCCGGATTTTGTATGGATCTTTAATATGTTTGGATTTTTTAAATTACATTGAATATGAATAATAAAAGTTCATATTGATTTAAATACCATACCATTATAACAACGTGAGTAATGGTACCATTATGTGACTAAAAAGTCCGGACTTTTTTCGAAATGTCAGGACTTTTGAAATTCCTAAATGGTAACCCTATCCACACATCACCTATCCCGTCACATAATCAATTCCATCTTCCGTCTAACCATTTCGCTTCAACTATAACTATAAAAATTCATTTGAAACAATATTTTCACTTTGAATAAATAAAAAAAATGTGGTACACTTACACACTAACTAGTAGTTCATAACTTCATTTTATATACTTTTTATGTTATTATTTTGCACGAAACGTGATATATTAAAATAGTGTCAACTAGTCGTAGAAACATCACATTTGATAAGAGGTTTTCCATATAAATTTGGTGTGAGCGAAACCTTATAAAGTTATACCAAATTTGGTTGGTATCAGTCGATGTAACTTTTCAACGTTACTATTGAATCGCAATGACTAGAAGCTAATTTTTTTTGTAAATAAGACATGGTACAAAAATCCTTACAGATTACGTCATAAATACATTTAAGTAAAGTTACAAGTATTAAAAAGGTGGTACTTTTGATGTCAGATCAGGCGTAAACTATAGGGATTTTAATACTCTTTCATTTTTAAAAAGTGTCTTTATGTATGACACTTTTTACCCCTGTAAGTTCATTAAGTTTGCGTTTAGCTCATGATATAAACACATAGTAAATACATTTCAATTTCACTAATATAATATGAATAAATTAAGATATATCATGTCGATACTCGATACTTGTGGGCAGTATACAAAACTGTGATTTTTATCATACGATAGTCATTACAATATATAAAAAAGCTAAAAATCATCACATGACTATCGAAACGGGGTTAAGAAAAATATCACGTGATAAAGTATCGAGTATCGTCATTTCGATATTATGTTCGATATCGCCATTTCGCTCACACCAATCAAACCAATTTGGCAAGTACTAGTCGCTAGCTATATCTGCCGCCAACAGACAGACACACGTAATACTTTTATTATTACATAAAACCCAGCCAAGCACGATTATTAAATTACGCGGGAAACTGGCGTACAAACTAACCTAAACACATCTAGAGTACATAACATATTATATATTTATTTATCAATATATACTTTTTTGTTTATATATTATTATAATAATCGTGGTCTCAGTTATACCTGTGTATGTCTTTTGCGCATACACTTTTTATAATCTGACGAGTTACTTAAATGCATGGTAGTTATTCTAAAAAGTGTAAAACGCAATATTATTTTATAATATTTTATTTCATTGTTGATATGACATTTATCATAGGATTGCAACGACCCCACTTTTTAGAGCTACCATATTAGGTCTGTAAATAGGCAATGTTGGAGGTGGAGGTTCTGATAGTTTCATAACTCTATATTTTGGCATCAAATGCGTTTTTGTTGTCATAAAATATATTTTTTAAAGATTTTTCAAATAATCCATCTCATTTGTTTTTACTATTAATAGTAATCAATAATAGCAGCACTCAGGGAGGCCAATCAAATTAATGATAGCCACAGTGGTGTGTTGTCTTATTCTTTTGCTTTCGCAAAGACGATGTCTTTTTCTAGAAGCTACTTGAAAATTAATCAACGTCAGAGTGCAGTCGTGAAATTGATGAAATACAAATATGATTTATATGTGTTATTAAGGAATATTTGTTTGCTATTTATCAACATTAAACAAGCCTACTTGACCGCCAACGTGCGAATGCTACGCTTTGTAAGATATTACGCAAAATTTGTGTCGTGGGCATTTTCTTATAACTTTCTTTATTAGTTTGTGAGGACACTATTCATTTTATAGTTACATAGTGGTAATATTACCGTAATTGGTTTTGAAATAAATATATTTAATTAATTATTTGAAATTTATATTTTTATTATTATTATTGTGATTGTAATTATTTAATTTGATTATCATTTTTTATTTATTTTTCTATTTCTGTATGTAATATGGGTAGTATGCCTGAAATAAATGGTTATTATTATTATATTGTATCGTATCGACGCGCATCGCGTTTTAGTAATTAATAAATGTGTGTAGAAATTTGTCGCTGATGTAGCATTATACAAAAAAAAATACTTTGTTACTTAGACACAAACGTGGTTATATACTTTTGAATCGATATAATTATTCTCTGTCATAACATAAATAACTTAAGGTTTTTAATGCAAACATTCGAACAAATGGAATGGAATAATATTATGGGAAAAATGCAAAATTATTATTACTCATCCACAAACCAACATTGCCTAGTAACTGTAGAATTAAAGCCTCCGACCTACAGATAATAAAATTCAGTTAACTAGTCACAAACGTTCACATCGAAATCAGGGGGCCATTCGCCTAACGAGATTGCTATGGCTATCATTATCTCTTACAATTTCATTTTGTTAATTCTGACCGCTGAAGGTTTTCAAATGACCCGCACTTTTTTTCTTTTGTATTGGTATTAAAGAAAATGAGCCCAAGGAATTTGAAATCTTTCGGCGGTTAGAAATAAAAAAATGAAATCGTAAGCGATAGCGATAGCCATAGCAATTCCGTTAGGCGATTGACCCCCAGGACGTCAAAATGCAAATGCTATTAACTCGACGCCTAATTTTAACCTTATATATCATCGACATAAAGTCCCGTTCTTACTAATAAATAGCTACAGCAAAATTGAGAACGTTGAACTTAAGAAAGTTCAGTTAAAAGCCACCAATCGAAATGCGCACAACGAGTTATTCGACATTTGCCAAATTCACATACACCTATTCACCATTGACATAAAAATCATTGTGGACTGACAACTTTGGAATCTATAAATGTTTATTTCAAAGATTTTTTTTTGCTCATATAGAAATACATATTGCACTACATCATCGCTCAGTTGGGGAAATATATTTTTCAGAAACTTGCATAAAATTTTCATTTTAGTTCATTGCATTAATAAAAACTATTATTTTATAATTCCAAGATTGCCAGTCCTAAAATAACACATTTTAAATTTTTCATTGGCTGTTGTATAATTTCATTAAAATAGATATAGGTACATTAATTTCGTCAATTTCATAAATGGTGAGTAAACGAAACGATAAATTGGCATCCCTTTATTCACAAACAATCAGTCTCAATATAGTTATCGTGTTGTTATATATTTCATATTTTTGGTCGTATTTTTTCAGCATTTTCCAATGTTATAGCCATAATATTTTTTCTTACTTATCTGTTCGTATTTGCTATTTGTAAACTTGACAAGAGTCCTTATCATGCTTTATAAGGAATGAAAAGGACAGACTGATGTCAAGTTCACAAATAACAAACACGAATAGCCAAGTGACTGGCCGGCATAACTTGTGAATAGACAAAATTCCGTCTAAAAATACTCAAGATTTTCCTGTGCATTTTTCAGGAGAATTACCCAATTTTTTGTTTGTTTGTCAATAAACGGTATTTTTATAAATTTTCAAGGGAATTACTCAATTTTTCCGGTTGTGTGTAAATAAAGGGTACACTTTCGGGAGCTTTTATTAATGAATTACCCAATTTATCGTTTGTTTGTGAATAACAAGATTTAATTGATAGGTCCAGTGGCTAAATAATGGTAAGGATGCCTGTTATGCATAAACCTATTGTCGTACCTCTGGTTTTTAGCGTAGAAATCGTTGCGATGATTAACCTTCCTATAGTTGGGCGTTCGCCTTTGGTTGTTTTTCTCCTGCGGTTTGTCCGTTTGTTTGTTGGTGATATTGTTGGGGTTTTTGGCGTCCGGTTTCGTTGGTTCATTGGCGGGTTTGTCCTAGGAGAAAGTATTCAAATTGAAATGTTTATTTTTACTAACAATTGGGATCGGTTTCCTAGAAGTTTAGTTTGAACATTCGCATTGCAATAGGGTGGAATCACCAGTTCAATATAAGAGTTAAATTGTCGATAAAAAGGCAATTTTATTGACTGATAGTAAATTAAAGATTATTTATGTATTTTATTACGGTATTTTTAAACAAAGGTCTGACAATTCGACACTATTATTTATGGACACAGCTTTTGGATTAAGAAAATTTATTTTAAGAAATACCTCTTTAGCCTCAGCCTGCGATGATTTGGAGGTGCTCTGCGTAGAATTAGAAGCGGCGGCTTCTTGGTTCTGTTTCGGAGGCGTAGTTTGCATTGGACATTGGCTCGATGTCTCACTCTGAAAAAAAAAAAAAAAATTTACAACTAAAATTACATATGAGGAGCTCGATGGTATAAGTGGATAGCGCGTTCGGCTGCGATCGTTGTAGTTCAGCAACTTTCGCAGTGGTCTGTCAATGGATGGGTGACCAAAAATTTAATATCTCGAGCTTCTCCGTGCTTCAGAAGGCACGTTAAGCTATTGGTCCCAGCTGCATCTGCAGTCGCTAGCACCCAGCAATCCACTTTACGAACCAATCCCTTTATTCCATCTATAAGGAAGGCCTGTGCCCCAGCAAATGGGACAATAATAGGCTGATGATAACGATAATTTTTATCTACACCCATACTTAAACCTTTATTAAAGATTCTGAAACAGCTTATTGCCAATTAATTACCACTAATTGATGAAACAAACGTGTGTTATATGTTCACGTTATGCACATTTCCGAGCAGAAGCTTCCAGAGCTAACCTTGGTATTTTTTTACCATTAATAGACTTCAGTCACAATATAACACACTATCACCCTGGCCGCTTCATCCAAACAGTGAAATAGACATGTCTTCTTCTCTTCGCCTAGAAGAGGAGAATTCTTAGATTCCTTTGTACACACATAGATCAAACCATATTATTGTTTAGCATACCACCAAAACAAGGTCGATTCTGACAGGGTTCTCTTAGGCTTAGATTAGGATTTAGCGGCAGTGTATCCTTGTCATTCCGTATACAGAGTGATAGTGAGGGACTGGTGTTGGATCTGTTTTTGGGTCTGAAGAATGATGACAGAATAGATACGAATATGTACCTAATATTAAGTTTTTGTGGTTTTACAGTGTTTGTACTAGATATATTGTTTTGAACTTTCATGGTCACTAACATTATAGATATATATATCATTATCCATCTGCGAGTTTTTCATTGATTAAGTTATATTACTACTTATATATAAGTATTATATTATATACATATTATGTACATATTATATTAGATATATATACAAATAAAGAAAATGAAGACCCAAAAGAAAAAAGGACCATTGATACGAAACAAGAAGAAACCGTATCTTTGCTAAACGACGATGAACAACAAACAGCAAAAAAAAAACAATTCATGTATCAAATAGGTATACAGATTGATAGTAATAGATGAAACGACGTAAAAAAATAAAAACAGGTAAACATCATTTACGAATATATAATGATTTCAACAGAAAAAATAACCAAGATAATAAATTACAATAAACGATCGAAAACAAATGAACGTAATATTTATAAATAGAATATAAAAATAGTAATCAAAATAATAAATTACAGAACCAATTAATGTTTTTAAAATATATAATTGCAAGCATACGAAGCAACATTAAAGAGACCAAGGTCAAAAAACAATCAAGAATTAACATATAACATACATTAATTTAAAATAAGATAAACGTCACTTAAAAAAAAGTGAACAAACAAAAAAACATTAAATGTATAAAAGGATAAACACAGACTGCAAAGAACACAGTCTTCAAAAGGAACTGCATCCACAGATATTGCATCATCATAATAATAACAGTGAACTCAACGAATAGTTTCAATAACAAAAATAATCAAAAGAAAATCTCACCATCGAAACCGAGTAATACGGCAGAAAGTATGGAGGATATTTTTACAAATATAAAGAGAGTAAGAAAATATGAAAACATATTGGACACTTTGGATACTTCAGTATCTGAAAAATATTTGAAACGATCGATATCAATGAAGAAGAAACAGATATCGATGGAGAAAAAGACGACAACGCTAAACAAACATCAACATTAGATGAAAAAAATGAAAAAGAAGTAGAAACCAAACAAACTGCAACGTCGAAAAAAGAAAACGAAGAAAATAAAATGCATGCACAACCTTCAACGTCCAGTGAAAAAAATAAAGAAGACAAAGATGCACAGCACTCAACATCCAATAAAAAATGAAAAAAACCAATTCGCATTCCATCGACGAAGACATCAACAGCAGACTAGACGATTGGAAGATAAAACAACAAGCGTATAAAGATGATATACGTGAATATTCAAGCATCAAAAACATAATAACATTCTTTGAAACAATACGAAATTACATAGAAGACCCGGCTTTAATTGAAATAAGTTTTTATGTGCCACTCTTCAATAGTGAAAGTGATCAAAAATTAACATATTGCAAAAAATGTGCTGATAAATTTTTCATTAACAGAATACCAGTCAAATATTTAGAATACGTATCTTATCACGTGGATTGCTTTAAATCTGCATTCTTTTGCTCTATTTGTAACGCTGCTTGTTTTAAATATATTTTAGAAAAAATAAGGGAAATGTAGGGTAAGTAATTTAATAATACAATGTAATCGATTTAGAGATAGTTTATAATAGGGTTTATAATATAACTATCTCTAAATCGATTACATTGTATTAATATATTACTTACCCTACATTTCACTTATTTTTTCTAAAATATATTTAAAACAACCAGCGTTACAAATAGAGCAAAAGAATGCAGATTTAAAGCAATCCACGTGATAAGATACGTATTCTAAATATTTGACTGGTATTCTGTTAATGAAAAAGGAGAATGCTCATGGATGTATGGACCGCCGTACAATGGTTGCATCAATACCAAACAAATGTTAAATGATCGTTTAATATTCAAATTAGTATGACAAATTGGAATTTTGAAAATAAAAACAGGGGTTTTAATGTTATTGTAAAAAATGTGACATAACCTCAAATCCTTAATAACTCCTATTTAAAGTTGGTTTACAGCTATTTTGGGTACTTTTTTATTCTGTTATTTTTGATCAACTTGAGTCTTTCACTGTTTTTCCAACCTACTGCATAGATTTTCATGACAACACAGATTTCAGTGATGGCAGATTTACGTATAGGTAAATAAAAACATTAATATAGGACACTTTTTATTAGATTACATATATTAATTGTACACATTATATTTGAATTACCAGTATATTTCAAATCAACATAATCTTCATAGAAAAAATAATCTAAATAAGGCGCCAGAGCAGTAACATCATTGTAACGACCCCAACTTAAAAACTGAACTACAGTCATTATGTGGTCCTAACAGCCCACAGGTTGTTCACCAAGGAGACAGCTGCAATAATAACCTTTTATAGCCTCTAATATGTCTGCCAAAGCAGCATCTCTACTGATAAGTAAATATGAGTTATATGTATGCTGCTTAAGTGTCAGGATTTAATCCTACCTCTTAATAAATAATTATTTAGACCTAAAACAAGAGGAATATCATCTACAAACAAACAAATTCAAACAATTTGTAGCTTTTGTCTTACAATGTTCTTATGAAGCTCCTGGATTATTGAAAAGAGTGGCCAATCTTTCGTTGTTATCAGCAGTTCTTAATTTAACTAAATAAATACAAAAGGCTATAGAAGCGTTTGGCACTTGATCTGCTAGATTGGTATACAGTTGAGCAAATTATAAAACTGTTCAGAGTTCATAACAAGTCAATAATGACATAAATGAGGAGACATAATTGAAACATTAGAAAAACCTAATTAGTAATTGGCTGATCGCTGTATCATAATCATTATATTATCAAACTGTGTGCCAGTAAAATCTCTTAATTAATTCAAATTCATTCATTTAAAAATTCATTCCATGAACCATAATTCAAAAAGTGATGACAAACACATGCACCAGCTGGTATGCACAATTTATTATTATACAATAAGAGATCCCTGATGGTAGATGAAATAAGTAGACATTCAGGCTCTAAACAATTTGCAAATACACAGGATACATGTATGATGATGATGATACAATTTTTAGAGTCACTTTTTGAACTGCTTCTAGTCTTGGTTGTGGCAGAGGAGGTGGCACAAGTATAGAATGATTGCCACTTAATGTAGTATCTACAAGAGTAAGGCGACTTGAGTCATGTTGTTGTTGCCTTTGTACTTGTTCAATCTCCAACATGCAGCACATACATGTTCCATTCTTGAGATCTAAAAAGATAACATTAATAAAAAATTAATAATTAATATGGAAAATTCCTTTCTGTTTATTTTAAGGAATTTCTGTATTCTCTCATCATCTATTACCTGTCTAGTGATAACAAAACAAATAAAATAAAATAAAATAAAATCTAAATGTTACCATGACTACTACAAACATCTTAGTTCTGGATTTGTAATTAAGTATGATATGCAATAATAATATACAGTAATAATAGTTTTCTCATAAGATTGTGATAGTAAATGATTCCTAACCTAAGTATCTAGAACTGTTATTACTTTTTTAAGAAGTCAAACAAAACAGTTAATATATATTTCATACAGTTAGTTGCACATGACATTAGACAAATAATATTAGCTCACCTGAGTAGGATTTATCCATGACTGTAATATGTTGAGGGCTAAACTGTTCTTCTACAAAAAAAAATTAAGTATCACCTCTTGGGCCCTGGAAATACAGTTTTACAATACACTGGTTTAGCCAGTCAAATAGTCTAATCGTCATCGATTCCTCATTTGTAGTAGAATGCGTGAGTAGAGAACACTACAAACACACATACGGTAAATAAACGTCCTGTCGTGAATGCACTATTTTTCCTGAAAAAATCTTGCCTGTCTTAACAACTCAGAAAAAAAACGTTTCATACGTTCACACGCAATCATTATCACTTCACAATTTATGTAAAAAACTCAATCAACACAAAAATATGAGTACTAACAACAATTGACAATTCTCCAATCATTTGCAATAGGGTAGGGTGGTGATGATCTGAAATTGAATATACGAATAATCGATGGAATTAAAGAAAAATGTTTTTGTATATAATCGATTTTACGCAATGAATAGATCTTTTCAGATACAAATAAATCCAGATTCAATTAATTAATAAACAGCATAGAAATAAATATAATTACTAGTTATTACTTAGTTAATGATGAAATCGACAGTTAGGTGAGCGCCTTCTATAAAAACGATTAAAGATTTTCGCGGAATTAACCTTCTTTAACATTATTAATACGTGTCGAATTTTTAAACTTAGATTCGAATACCCCGGCTACACGTTCCGTCTTACCTAAGAGCATGCCTGCACAGATTAACTAGCCTCTCTTTGTCGTCATTGTCGTCCGTCCCTCTCTAACTTAGATACTTTTATGGACGTAGAACAGGAAGCGGCACAAGCTAATGTACAATCATTGTATTTTGCGTACAAGAATAAGGCTTTTTGACTACGTAGGCAAGACAAAGCGCTGGGTAAGCACGTGCCTCTTTTTGTCCGACTACCTACATGCTCGACATTTTATCATTTTCATCTCTATGCTTAACACGTTACATCCAGTAAGTAGACACTACATACAGCAAGAGACGTGATAGGAAAGTGTCGAGTTTAGCCAAGCGACGGGTTTCTGACTATGACGTATTAAGCATAGAGACGAAATAGATAAATAACGAGTTGTCATCGCAACAGTTAAGACAATAAAAACGTAAAATCACTATTAAACAATAATTAGTAACACGTGATTTATTTGCTTTTTGATGCCCCACTCATCGGTAACAAAAACAACAATCGATTATAATGTATAACTAATAGGGTACTATGGCATCACTATTTTTACGATAAATAAACAAACGTCAGATATCCGGATCAAAATATAAACAGTACTATGACTAATATTATTTTAAAAATTATTCCCTGTTCAAAATAGCCATTCTGATAGACCATCGTACGTATAAATTAAAGAAAATAATTATCATAATAATTTTATCTTGAGGCATGAGACAAAACTGTACCAAATATGGGCATTCTCCTTTATCAGCACATTTTTTGCAATATGTTAATTTTTGATCACTTTCACTATTGAAGAGTGGCACATAAAAACTTATTTCAATTAAAGCCGGGTCTTCTATGTAATTTCGTATTGTTTCAAAGAATGTTATTATGTTTTTGATGCTTGAATATTCACGTATATCATCTTTATACGCTTGTTGTTTTATCTTCCAATCGTCTAGTCTGCTGTTGATGTCTTCGTCGATGGAATGCGAATTGGTTTTTTTCATTTTTTATTGGATGTTGAGTGCTGTGCATCTTTGTCTTCTTTATTTTTTTCACTGGACGTTGAAGGTTGTGCATGCATTTTATTTTCTTCGTTTTCTTTTTTCGACGTTGCAGTTTGTTTGGTTTCTACTTCTTTTTCATTTTTTTCATCTAATGTTGATGTTTGTTTAGCGTTGTCGTCTTTTTCTCCATCGATATCTGTTTCTTCTTCATTGATATCGATCGTTTCAAATATTTTTCAGATACTGAAGTATCCAAAGTGTCCAATATGTTTTCATATTTTCTTACTCTCTTTATATTTGTAAAAATATCCTCCATACTTTCTGCCGTATTACTCGGTTTCGATGGTGAGATTTTCTTTTGATTATTTTTGTTATTGAAACTATTCGTTGAGTTCACTGTTATTATTATGATGATGCAATATCTGTGGATGCAGTTCCTTTTGAAGACTGTGTTCTTTGCAGTCTGTGTTTATCCTTTTATACATTTAATGTTTTTTTGTTTGTTCACTTTTTTTTAAGTGACGTTTATCTTATTTTAAATTAATGTATGTTATATGTTAATTCTTGATTGTTTTTTGACCTTGGTCTCTTTAATGTTGCTTCGTATGCTTGCAATTATATATTTTAAAAACATTAATTGGTTCTGTAATTTATTATTTTGATTACTATTTTTATATTCTATTTATAAATATTACGTTCATTTGTTTTCGATCGTTTATTGTAATTTATTATCTTGGTTATTTTTTCTGTTGAAATCATTATATATTCGTAAATGATGTTTACCTGTTTTTATTTTTTTACGTCGTTTCATCTATTACTATCAATCTGTATACCTATTTGATACATGAATTGTTTTTTTTTTGCTGTTTGTTGTTCATCGTCGTTTAGCAAAGATACGGTTTCTTCTTGTTTCGTATCAATGGTCCTTTTTTCTTTTGGGTCTTCATTTTCTTTATTGTCTTTGAATAGATCTTCGATATCTTTGATTTCTGACATTGTTAATTAATTTATAACATTCTTTAGAAAATCTGAAATAGATATATATATAATAGACATTTATAACTATCCATTTCTCAAAAAAAAAATATACATCATTCATCTTTTAAACAATTTAATAACTGATACTTATATATATTAATCATTAATATTTAATAATTGATATATATATTAATCATCAATTTTCTTTTTAAATAAAATACACAATTTTTTTCCCCCCTTTTAAACAATTAAATAACCAATATATATATATATTAAATAATTATTTACTTTAACACAATATCATCCTCCATTTTTTTTAACAATAAATATATATATATATTGATTAATCACACACACACACACAATATTAATAAACAATCAATCACTTTAGAAAAGAAAGGAACCAGCCGTCCGTCGCCGCTCGACCTCACAGGATGGGAGGTCGGAGGCGCCACGAGTGCACCATCAAAGAACTGCAGGAATGCAGCAGCAGCAGCATCACCTATCCATGGTACGAAATACACATTCTATATATATATATATATATAATAATCTGTGTATTGCTTACCATCGATCAATGTGCACACACACTTGTTCACCGGTTCACTATAAAAAGGCGACTGAAACCCAATTCATAATAATAATCTATATTCTTGTATATCCTCCTCCTTTGTTCATTAATATTCAAGTATTTTTAATATAAAGTTATCCTCATGTCGTCTCTCTCCGTCTCTCGTTGAATGCAAACCGGTTATCTACGAGTCACAAATTGCCATGCGATAATGCACTCTAACTCCATCGGCGCACGGGTCGCCCATTACTCCGTGATCATGGCGCTTGCAACAGTGCCGAAATATCGGAGACTCATAAAAACAAGGTACTGGTAACAATCCCGTTAATATCTATAATGTTTGTACTAGGTTCCCTTATTTTGGTTATCGTAAGTCTATTTCTTAAGTAATTTTTTACGCATGCAGTGGCAGCCTTTATTAAGGCAGCACTAAGAATTGTTTTCTTTTTTCTTTCTTAGTTTATATTGTTATTTGGTGTTTGCCTTGTTGGCTGTCTTTAATAAATAAATAATGTTGTATTCAACTTAATCATAACACTCCTTTGCTTTTTAAATCCCTTCCACGTTAAGGGCTGAGTCATCAGACAACCACAAGTTTAACTGCTCGAGGCGTGGGTGGTATTATGAATTTCAAAAAAGAACATTGTCATTCACGAGCGCTTCACTAACACAGCGCCGAAACTTTTCATGAATTTCGAATTCTTAGAACGCTTTCAGAATCTTTAATAGAGGATTCACATAATGGGTGTAAATAAAGTATTGTATGCAACTGTTAGAATTAGGTATATATATATATATATACCCCTCAGTATACACAGTTACATTTTTTTATATTGAAACTATGCTCGGAGTATCCATGAAGGATCGCATCAGAAATGATGTAATCCGACAGAGAACCAGAGTCACCGACATAGCCCACCGAATAGGGTATTTGACAAGTTTTGGATAACGATCTCACGATACTTACTAATGTTTATGGAGTCCATAAAAATCGATATTCATCATTCTCTTGTGTATTACAGTAAAAATAACTAGTTGCCGCGATAACGTTTCTCTGGGCAATGTGACGTCACACGACTGTAATTAAAACGTCAAACGATACGTCAAATACCCGATAAGCAAACTGAAGTGGCAGTGGGCTGGTCAGATTAGCCGCAGAACTGCGGCCGTTGGAGCTGTAAAGTTCTTGAGTGGAGACCGCGACTCGGTACTCGGGAAAAGATGGGATGATGACATTCGTAGGCTGAATAGAGCGGGCTGAATGAGATTAGCAGAAAATCAGGAGCAGTGGTGTGCATTGGAGGATACCCATGTCCAGCAGTGGACGAGCAAAGGTTGGAGTGATGATGATTGAAATTATTATTTAATTTTATAAAAAAAAAATATTTAAATTAAATTATTATTAAATCAATCAAATTAATAACTCGTCCTTCTTCGTCAAAACTGTACTTCTGTGGAACGAACTTCCCCTAAATATAAGAATGTCCACCAACAAAATTAGCTTGAAAACCAAGCTACGAAGCTTTTTACATTAATAAGCTTAAACGTTAGTCGTCATTATTATATGTTTATTTAGTATATATGTATGTGAGAATTTATATTATTTAATTTTAGACGACCTCCGTGGCCGAGTGGTTTGTACGCCGGGTTTCATGGTGTCGTCGACTCGAGAGGTCCCGGATTCGAATCCCGGTGGGGGCAGATGTTTGTGTGATGAATACGAGCATTTGTACTCCAGTCATGGATGTTTAATATACTGTATTTCTATATAAATGTACTTATATATGTACTGTATATGTATTCTATCCGTTACCCTAGCATCCCATAACACAAGCCTTACAGTGCTTACTTTGGGGCTAGGTTAATTGGTGTGTGTTGTTTTTTTTTTTGTTTTTATATGTAAGTACTTATTTATGTATGTGTAATTATCGGATAATATGACTACTTCGTCTTTATATCTGCTCATCTTTCTGTAATTTCCATCTAAGTTGTGCACCCTACCACTATTTATCCACAACACCCTATGGTTGAATGGTAGAGAATGCCTTTGGCGTTAAATCCGCCTTTGTACACTTGTGCATTAAGTATAAAATAAATCATTCACTCAATAACTCACCGCGACAGGCGGGGCGGCCGAAGCAGCCGGGGTGGGCGACGGGGCTAAAGCCACGGTCAGTGTAAGATCGCACCACATAGCGCAGCGGGCTCGTCGAGCGCAAACGCCTAGCTGCTTCACCGCCTCAGCTAGCTGCAGGATGGCTGGGTAACAAACAAAAATTTACATTTCAACACGTGTTCTCCAAAAAAAAGCATTTACGGAAGTTGTACTTTTACATTGCCAAACAACGGAGCATGCGGTATAATATATACCGCATGTGAGTCATTTTGAGTTTCCTGTAAATAAAAAAGTGCATGTAAATAAACAGCAAACGTATAAAAATATTGATTTATGTCGTTTACAAACATTCTAAAACGTCGCAAATTCGGAAAAAACATACCTACCTATTATGGGCCTACCACACGCTCGAGCTTCACCACAGTTTTGCAGGCCGGTTTGTACGCGGAACACGGTGCGTGTAGTTGGTAAAACTGTATCACGCGCCAACCCCACAGCGCGGCCTGCGCATTTTTCGGCTTGCTTGAAATTTTGCCTGCGCAAGCCCGGCCTGCACGTGTGGTTGGGCGTTCAGTGTTCAAGCCACAGTCGAGTGTACTTTGTGTCGAGGCTCGCGCGTCGTTTCATGAGGTCGTTCGTCATCGTCACTCAAAAATGGCAGATTTGCGTACGTACAATCGCGAATTCACGTCTAAATTAATTAGTTTATACAAATCTCTGCCTGCACTCTGGAAAATTAAATCTAACGATTATTCCGATCGAAATAAAAAGAACTACACCTACGAAACAATGATAAATAAAATGAAAGATGTAAGAACATAATTTTTGCAACTAAATACCTATGCCTAATACCTACTACCCACTTGCACATATTATGTACATATCCTATCCTTTTTACATGTTTTATTTAATAGCAAACACTTGAAAAATAGTAGCATAAGAAATGTTTCTTCATTAGGAAACATTGTTTCCACGCCAATGATTTCGATAAGAATGAGGCTTGCGCGTACTTAACTGTGCCGTGTGGTAACGCACAAAGTGTACAGATTTTTCGTGCGAGTTGCTTGCGCAGGCCAAACTGTGGAGAAGCTTGTGCGTGTGGTAAGCGCATTAAGGAATAATTATCCGTTTAAAGCTCCGAATAAGTATCATACGGAAATGACACGAAAACGTATACATACGTAGCAACATTATTATTTGGTATAGAAATTACAAGTATAGTGTTGTCTCCTTTTTACATTCCTATTGATGCATATGAAAAAGACACCAGCCCTCTATTTCGCAATATCGGCTACAGTCTTAGTCTTAGTAGAACGGCGGGCTGTTCCCACAACTCGACACCCGGGACCTATTTTGCGTGGGGATTGGCATCAGTATCGGCTACAGTAGTGACAATCTATATCTATCATACAATTGTGCTCGTGTCGCCATCTTAGTCCCCCATAAGTAACCTGTGGTTCCCTAGTTTGTTTACAAATAAACTTAAAGTTGTGGACGTGATTCTTATTAGAGGAGTTTTAAACCGTGAAAATAATTAAATTTAGGAATTAAACATAAATATGAAGTGTTCTGTAATTGATTGTGGCCTGTGTCAAAACCAAAATAGACCTAACCTAAGTTTTCACCGGTAAGTAATCAATTTAATTAGAAAAATACTATTTTTACAAGAAGTTGATCATGAAACTATATTAAAAATACAGCTTCAGAAACCAAAGGCTACAGGCACCAATGCCTTTTGCCTTCCAAAGAATTTTCATGTAGTTTACAATACTAATCTAGCAACTAATCAAGTGTTGTACGCTCCCGCGTTATCGATATTTTATTTCCCATTTTTTTAAGTTTGTCTCGAACAGCAAATAGAAAAAGGAAATTAGATGCGATTTGGCAGGAGAATATTCGGCCAGGCACCAAGAATATTATTGTACGCTCATTGCAATTTCAGGAGAGTTTCTTTAATAAAACTCTTAACATATTAAGGTTAAAAGATGACGCTGTATCGACAATATTTTCAGAGACAAGCCTATTCACTTTGTAGTAATAACTCGCAACAGGGTATTGCTTCAATTTATGAAAAACAATAAACTAAAACTTTTTCCTTTTCAGTCCACTATAGCCAAATTAAGTAACTCAAGCACAAGGCCTGCACTAATCCATGATACACATAATATTCTTGAAATGGTAAGTAAAGTATTCTATTTATATTTTGGTTATTGCATCTTTATATTTAATAATTTTGTAAAAACTATAACATATAAAACTTAGCATCTAATGAATGTACCATAGTATAGACATCTGGATCTCGGAAACCGCTTATTCACTAGATATACTTTTTATATTTTATAGTGTTTACAGAATTATGAAATATACACCTGCAATAACCAAAATATAAATATAATAACTGGGTTTCAAAAATTGTATGCAGTGATACCACAGCTCCTTAGCGGACTGGGACTGCACCCGAAATACCTTGCTATATTTTCCATGCATCCTGAAAAGGATGCAAAATGTCATAAATACAGTGAAAAAGTATTAAAAACGCATTTAGGGAAAACGCATTCTATCTAAAAACTGTTTTAACTGTTACATGTACACCGATTACTTAAAGATTTCTGGTCCAATTTGAGTGATTCTTCTTTTCTTCAACTGAAGATACTTGCCGTTTGGTTCCATAAAAAAATATTTTGTTTGATCCAGTAGTTTTTATTAAATATACTCACGGTCTTGCCGCATATATCTGCCGGCGTGCGGCGCCAATTCGCGACGGCGTGCCGCTTGTACCGCTCCCACTGCACTACGCCAAGACAACATGGCGCTTTCCACTTCACTATGCGGTGCACTATACAATAGAGAAAATTCAAATTTAAATATCGTTTATTTAGTAATGTGCTATTCAATTGAGATATTTAAATTTAATACTATTCATTCAGTTCAGGCTGTTATAAAGGCTGTAGAGCTAGCGTAAATCGGCGCTCAGTAAGCTAATTGTACCTAGTAGTTCTACTTTGCGAACAGGGTGTTACCACATGAGTTAAGGAGGCAGAAGTAAATCTTAATGCAGCGCGAGTGCCTGAGTCAACGATATTAAATACCCTAGATACACCACGTGCGCTTAAAATGTGTCCCAATCAAGAAGTGCTTGAACACGACTTAAGCACTTCTTGGTTCACAGTCACGCGCGGAGTGTTGAAAAGTCAAGATGGCGCGGAGCTCCGTGAAAAATGAGAAATAAATACTAATAGTACGTAAAGTGTCCGTTTTTCGACAGGTATATAATAAATGTTTGTTAATTTAACGCATTTGAAGCAAATAAACTGATTTAATAGAAAATATTTGTGATATTCAAATGCATAGCTGTCTTTTTACTCGCGGTCCATACCTGCTATATTGCCTACGGCGCATCTAGAATAGGGCGTACAATCAAAGAAATAAGGTCTATATTCTTCCGCATATAGCAATAAGTCGTAATTTTTTAAGAGCTTCCATTTTGAAATGTCAGAACTGTTTGACGCATGGCTTTCAATTAAGACCTTATACAGTATGAATTAAAGGTGACTTTCAATGTTTAAATAATGCCTTAGATTATTTTTGACTACGCGATCATGTTATGGAGCTTCGTGGTCTAATGTACCTTTTGGAAAGGTTTCGGCCACGATTATGTTCGTGATGTTGTATCTAAGGTATTTAATATCGTTGGATTGAGTGAACACTGGAGGTATGTTTCCGCCAATAGAAATGTTTCTCTACGTACGCGACACGCGCAATTGGATGAAGCTCTGCCTCTTTGCTCGTGTGGTTTTACCGAATTGAAACCTGCGCATAATTTCTCCCGCAGCTAATGAAACCATTGCAAACCAACTATGTAATAACCTCTTACGAAGATATAAGCTTCGTGATCATGGATCTGCTTTCGAAGACTATCATATATAATGTAAAGAAGACCCACTTACATTTCAGCCAGATTATTGAAAACCACGTACACAGATGAAAGTCGCCGGGTCAACACCTATCTGTTCAACCACGTTCTCTTTACCACGTTTGGAGACTAGAACCTTAGAACAAACCGATATTTAAGAGTAAATAAGACTACTACTTACATTTCGGCCAAATTCTTGACATCCTCCTTCCACGTGCTTGGATCGAAAGTCGCCGGATCGACACCGCTATCTGTCTCTCTCTCACTCGCAACGTTCTCTTGTCCACGTTTGAGGACCGTGATCTTGGGATCGTCAGATTTGTTAGGCTTCTTGTTCTGTGCGACGCAAACACTCGCTCGCAACGTTTCCATCTTACCCATTAGAGTTAGTACCTGAGAAATGGCATTAATAAAAAAGGTAAGTTGTATTTTAATTTAAGGCATTAAACTGCAATATTTATAAATCCAAAGTTTTTTTTTACTAGAAAAATATTCACTCGGTTTAAGACAGGATCCGAATTACGCCTTCCGCGTCTAAAGCCGTGACCGCGTGAATTATTTCTAGTATTTTTTTACTTTACATTTAAAAATACCGTATCACTTAGAAACTACATATGTATAAGGAACATTATTCTACAAACATTATTGAGACTGATTGAAATTTTACTATTTTTAAGAAAAATAATAATTGACAAAGTAAATGGTTTTTAATTGCTCTAACTAAATCATTAACAATTGAATTGAATTGAAACGGCTCGACCGATTTTCGTGAAATTTTATATGCATATTCAGTAGGTCTGAGAATCGGACAACATTTATTTTTCATCCCCCTAAATTCCAACTTTTTTTTCCACTCCAATTTTTTTTTTTGGACAACATGTTTTGTTTTTATTTTTTTATGATACATCATATAAAAATACATGCAACCCTAAATTTTCACCCTTCTACCACCAACACCTATTTATTTATGGCGGTACGAAGTTCGCTGGGACAGCTAATATATATATATACTAGCGGCCGCCCGCGACGCACGAGTGAAGTTAGTTATTTGCACATACTTTTTGACCCCAAAAGGGTTCACCGCTCGTTCCCCGTAGGTGATAGCGTGATATGTAGCCTATATGTTGACCCGACTTCTTAATAATATTCGTGCCAAATTTGAAGTAAATCCATGCAGTACTTTTTGAGCTTTTCCCGGACATACATACAGACAAACAGACAAACAAACAAAAATTCTAAAAACTATATTTTTGGGTTAGTCGATTGTAGATCACACCCAAGTATTCTTTTTAAAAAATATTCAATGTACAGTTTTGACTTTCCTACCATTTTACTATCGACGACCTCCGTGGTCGAGTGGTTTGTACGCCGGGTTTCATGGTGTCGCCGACTCGAGAGGTCCCGGGTTCGAATCTCGGTGGGGGCAGATGTTTGTGTGATGAATACGAGCATTTGTACTCCAGTCATGGATGTTTAATATATGTATTTCTATATAAATATACTTAAATATATATACTGTATATGTATTCTATCCGTTACCCTAGTATCCCACAACACAAGCCTTACAGTGCTAACTTTGGGGCTAGGCTAATAGGGTATTTGACAGTATTAAAAATAAAGTGCCAATTGTTAGCATCTGCATTTAGAATGAATATTGGCAGGAGTTTTTAATATTTTTACAGAAAAAATATTCATAATTTTACTAAAAACCTACGATAAAGATAATAGTTTTCTTGTCTATTGTCACGTGAACCAAAACGCTTGGGATTGGTGGAGCGTAAAATGACGTCACACACAAGTAAACTTCCGGTTAAAGTGACATTTGATTGTATGGTTTAACGTTTTAATGACAGTCGTGTGACGTCACACACCAGTGAGACGCCATATTGTCCAAAGATACGTTTTTCGCGGTAACTTGAAAATAGAGTTTTTGATTTGGTTTTTTTACCGAATTACACAACATAATGATGAATATCCATGGACTATGGACTCTATAAACATTAGCAAATAACGTGAGATCGTTTTCTAAAACTTGTCAAATACCCTATTGGTGTGAGTGTTAGAAATATTTATTTATATGTACTAGCTGACCCAGCGAACTTCGTACCGCCATAAAAAAATAGGGGTTGGTGGTAGAAGGGCGAAAATTTTGGGTTATATTTATTTTTGTATGATGTATCATAAAAAACTAAAAAAAATATCTAAAATTGAAAAAAAAAATTAGGGGTGGATTACCCTTAACATTTAGGGGGATGAAAAATAGATGTTGTCCGATTCTCAGACCTACTGAATATGCATATAAAATTTCACGAAAATCGGTCGAGCCGTTTCAGAGGAGTTTAACCACAAACACCGCGACACGAGAATTTTATATATTAGATTTGAACTAGCAAACCAGTGAACAAAATGTTCACCAAAAAAAAATGTATTTAATTAATTGAGAACTTCGGAGATTTTGTGTGGTTTCGTTTGAAATAGAAATCACGTGATTTCTCGAAAACCGGAAGTGCTACGTTACTCACATCCGGTTTGTAGTCTTATCAGACTATTCTTAACTTATAACTTAAACATTCTCTATATCTATCTCTTACGGTTTGGCCGCTGAAACAGCACCACGGACGGACGGACTTGTCTAATAGATAAGAGATAGTCACCTTAGTATGTTCCCTGAGCATGTCCACAGTGAGCCTGTCCACCCGTGTGGGGCAGGGCGGCAGTCTCGGCACCGGTATAGAGTTGGAGGAGGACACCGCCCGGCCCGGGTACGCGAGCGCCAGCCGCGCCTCCGTCCGCTTCCGCTCCCGCTCCAACTGGCGCCACTGCTCGTAGCACGCGTCCAGTCGAGCGTGCAGCACGCCCGACGACGAGGCCGCGCCTCTGCGAAGAACAATTATTTTGGTACTGTTCGGTTTCAAATATATTGAATGCGTTAGATATGATAACGTAACATTGCATCCGCTTACCCACCTTTTCTTTTCCCTTGGACGATTTTTTATTGTAATACGACGGTAGACAGGCAGTTGACAGATACTGCATGCATAGGGATCGGTCGACTTCCGAAAAGCCCCGATCCAAATTATCTAGTTTAGTGCGACGGTTGTTTAACTAGCACAAGGGAACATCAGCAAATCAACAGATTACGCGAAGGACAGTTAGGGCTAACTCAAGATCACATTCTTAAAAATCAATGTAAACTTTATCAACCTGATGCATATAAATAAGCAAGGAATGATGGGTAAGGACTTGAAATTGAATTATTTATGAATTGTAACAATATAGATATATTTTGTATCACAGAACATTGGCTTAAAAGTCATCAATTCATGTTTAATTTTAATAATCATCAGGTTGGTAGTTCGTTCAGTCGAGAAAATGCAATTCGCGGTGGCTCTTTAATTTTATTAAATAATACACTTAAATTTAAGGAACGTAAAGATATTGTGAGCCTCTCGGTTGAGCGAACAATAGAAATCGCCTGTGTGGAACTGGACCGGCTTATTGTACTGAGTGTATACAAACATCCTTCAGCATTGTATGATTGTTTTGAAGTAATTATGGATGAAGCTTTAAAAAAAAATTGTCATCACTGGTAAACAATTAATTGTTTGTGGTGACTTTAATATTAATCTATTAGAAACCTCTAGTTTGAGTATTAAATTAAGAAATCTATTTCAATCATATAATCTGGAAAACTTGTTCATGGAGCCTACTAGAATAACGGCCACTTCGGCCACTTGTATTGACAATATTTATACGGATATAATACCACATAAAAAAAGAATCGTTAATCAACTAGATAGTGATCATTGTGGTCAGTTGATTACTTTTCCATATCCAAATAAAAATGTAACCAAGAAATGTATCACTATTGTGCCAAAATCAGTTAATCGTATACAGCGTTTTAAAATTCAATTAGATAGGAAGTTGAGTAAAGACAGTCCAAATGAGTTGTATAATGATTTTTTTAATATTTTTTGTAAAGAATTTAATGACGTCTTCGTTCCCAAAACCATATGTGTTAGTGATGCAGTAACCTTCAGTGAGTGGGCCACCCCAGGCATACATAACAGAATAAACAATTTTTGGTGTGCATTTCATGTGAAAAGAAATATCATTTAGATTGCGCTAATGTGTCATTCCAGCGTTTTCGTATAATGACACCAGCTAACAAAAAGGCTTTTAAGTGTGATATTTGCTCTACTGCCTCAAATAGTAATAATAAACAGTCAGTACACAGTGAATCTTCTTTTGAAAATGATCACATAACAATACGTAAAAAGAACACACAAATTACTTGTTCACAACAATTATCTCAACAACTCTCTGATGAAGAAGAAACCGATTATTCTTCAATAACTTCAACGCCAAAATATGAATTAAATAGAAGTTTTACAAAATTGATTTCGAATTGTAATAGTGAAATAGAAAAACTTAAACAAAAAGTACTGAATCTGGAGAAAAATCTACAAATAGCAGAGAGTGAAATAACAAATTTAGCTTCTGAAAATCATATATTAAACAATCGAATTGCGGACTATGAGTCACAGTTTAGACAATTGACACATAATAAATCAACACCGCTAAAAAGATCGGCAAGAAAAAGACTAAGAAATGAAGATTTAAATCATTCTAATATCGCTGTTAGTAATATTGTCGCAAAACAGATTGAGGTATCATCGATAGATGGCGCAAAAATGAACATTCTCAATGGAACCGTATCCGACATCATTGCACCATCATACAAACAGGTACTTAATGTCTCCGTCCAACTACAACAAGAAAGGTCGATAGATGCCGCTGACACAATAACTCAAGATAAAAACAATCATATTTTTATTGTTGGTGATGAACAGCTGCGGGGACTGTCTTTATCATTAACAAAATCGAGGTGCAGAAAATGGAATGATATTTATAAATCTTTTTCTTATATCATGTCTGGAGCAACAAGTTCAGAAATATTACAGAGTTGTGATAGTGACGGTTCAATTTTGAATAATTTGCAAGAAAATGACATTGTTATTATTGGTATTGGTAGTCATGATAGTGATATTTTTAAATTACATTCTAACATTTGTATTTTACTTAACAAATTGCGTAAGGCGACTGTTCTTTTAGTGCCTATTTTAGAGAACCCTTACTTTAACGAAATTACACTAAATTACAATTTAAAACTATGGACTAAGCATTTTATGAATGTAAAATATATTGATATTGCTGTGAATTCATATGATTGTTATAATAATATTAAAAATGTATGTGCTAAAATTAATATATGTATAGATTATATTCAGTATAGAAAACATAAGAAAATATATAACAAAAAATCACTGTAATAAAAATAAACCTATCATAACAATACCCAAAAAGGGTACTATACCTTTTTACTTTCAGAAAATTCCGATCACTAATACCAAGCAGAATCATTTTACTATGTCTAGCTTAAGTACAAGTCAGGATACATCAGGTTTAAATAAAATTGTTAATAGTCCAGAATCTATGAAGTTTTTTTTGAACCTAAAACATATGATTCCAAACTTAGAATATTACACCAAAATATACAGAGTTTTTCAAAGAAGAAGGATGTATTTGAAATTGTATTGACAGAACTGCATTGTAAAAACATAGGTCCTGATGTTATATGTTTGAGCGAAACCTTTATACAAGAAGGACGTGAGAGTGATTTTAGACTGCATGGGTATGATCTTGCTGCCTCATACTGTAGAAAAAACAGGCAAAAAAGGGGTGGTGTATGTATCTGTATTAAAAAGGGTCTAAGCTATAGAGTCCTCACAGAAGTGAATAATAAAAGTCAGGATTATTATCTTGAATGCTGTGGCATACACCTTGATAGCTATAACATAAAAATTATTTGCATTTATAGAGTTCCGAAAATGAATAAATATGACCTAGATTTCTTCTTTAAAAAGCTTGAAGACTTGTTTTACACTATTTTAAAAATAAACACTAATAATAAGTACGTCATATTGGGTGATTTTAATATTAATATGATGGATAATAATAAATACACTCAACAATTTCTTGATCTTATAAAAAACTTTAATTTAACATTACATGTCAAACAAGCTACTAGATTAAACTCTTGTATAGATTTGATCTTTAGCAATGTCAGTGATGCTTTTGCTGAATTGTTACCCCTTTCTCTGTCAGATCACAATATGGCACAGATGCTGTATATTCCACTGGTTACAAAAAAACTACCGCCGTTAAAATATTTTATCTTTAAACGAGACTACAGTGATGAAAACGTTACCAAATTCATAAATAGTATTTCAGGCTTATCATTTTCTGATGTTTATAATGAAACCGATGTAGATAAATCTTTTAACAATTTTTATGATTTATTTCTCTTCTTTTATAATTTATGTTTTCCTAAGATAAGGCTATGCATTAATAATAAAATCCGCCGACCGAGGTGGATTACGAAAGGATTGAGGGTAAGCTGTGCAACGAAGAGACGACTTAGATTTAGCTACTATAAAATAAAATCGGATAAGAATAAAACAAAATATAATGCTTATTCTGGTATATTGAGACGTTGCATAAACCTAGCACAAAAAATAAATAATGATAAATACATAAAACACTCTAAAAATCAATGCCGTGCATCTTGGAATGTCATAAAAGGTAACATAAAACATATCAATAATAATTACATTGAAAAAATTTGTGTCAAGGATAAAATAATAACAGATCCTCAGCAGATTGCTGAAGCATTTAATAATAGTTTAATAGATTCGACAAATATTGATAATAGTAGCCATTACAAAAATACAAATAAATTATTTGTGCCAAATAGCATGTATCTGAAACCTTATAGCATAGACGAAATACAGAAACTAGTTATGACATTGAACAATACAAAGTCAGAAGGCTTTGATGGTATATCGACGGATATAATAAAACGTAGTCGTATGGTTCTAGGTGAAGTATTGACCTATTTGGTAAATTTATCATTTGAAAAAGGGACTTTTCCCACCATGCTAAAAATGTCTGTGGTCAAACCATTGCATAAAAAGGGTGACACCAAAACTATAAACAACTACAGGCCTGTCACTTTGGTTTCAGTACTGTCAAAAATATATGAAAAGGCTATGGCTAGACGTATTATTGAATTTATGACGAAATTTAGTCTAATCAGAAAGGAGCAATATGGCTTTCAAAATAATAAATCAACTAGCCTCGCAGGTCATGGTCTTATCAATGATATCATTGAGAATTTAAATGATGGGCGGAAAGTTACTGCCGTCTTTTTTGATATGACAAAGGCTTTTGATTTCGTATCACATAAAATCCTTCTGAATAAATTGGAAAATATCGGTTTTAAAGGACCTGTTATAAATTGGATAGCCTAGCTATTTAAAAGAGAGGACACAGTATGTTGAAATAGCTAATATTGACAGAACTCAAACTGTAGTCAAATATAAATCCCAAGAAAGAGTCAATGCGTTTGGCGTTCCGCAGGGGACGATACTTGGACCGATTTTCTTCAATTTTTATATAAATGACCTACCTGATGCCATATCAGATAAATGCGTTCTTTTTGCTGATGACATTTCAGTTCTTGTGACATCTAGCAAGGAAACTAAAAATAATATATATGAATCAAATATTAATAATACAATTCAAGATATTTCTAAATGGACATTATATAATAATTTATATATTAATATAGAAAAAACATGTTACATACAATTTGCTAATTACGGTACTTTGACTAATAACCTCAACTTATATTATAATAAACAACTTGTAAAACAAACAGACGAAGCAAAATTTTTAGGAATAATACTGGACAACCATGTTAACTGGAAGGCTCATGTCAATAGGATTTGTACGAAGATAAATAGTAACATTTACCTTCTCAGTAGACTCAGAAAAACAACATCACACTCTACATTAATCACAGCTTACTATGGTTATATTTATCCTACGCTTGATTATGGCATTCTACTTTGGGGTAACAGTACAGATGCTGATAGGGCATTTATTGCTCAGAAGAAGTGTATTAGAGCCATGCACGGATTAGCACCAGATGAGTCATGTAGACCATACTTTAAAAGGTTACGTATTTTACCATTATATTGTATGTACATTTTGAGTTTGGTTTGCTTTGTCAAATTTAATAGCAATTTATTTACGAAATGTAGTGATATAAATAGAACTCAAAGAACCCTCCGTTACCCTGACAAACTTGCTTATAGTGTTAGACCAAAGACCAGTCTTTATTTGAAAAATTCTACAGCTATGTGCATCAAGGTATATAATGCTTTACCAACAGAGTTTCTAAATCTTCCAAAAACGCGTTTTCGAAGGACGATAAAGTCATGGTTGCAGGAACAATGTTTTTACTCTGTAGAGGAATATTTTAACTTTATGTTTAAATCCAGACATATTAAGTGACAAATTAATTAAGATTGTAATTTTTATTCTATGTGATATATATTTATTTTAGTGATTTAATAATATTTAATTGCTTGATAATTTGACATGTGTAAATGGAATAAATGATATAAAGTGTTATGATTGTAAATTTGACTAAAATTATAATTTATTTTTAATCAATAATATTATGGATTTCTTAACATGTTTATGTGATGACATATGACGATTAATTGACATGTTTTAATGGAATTAATGTTTTGGAATGTATAACAATAGTGTGACCAATTAAAATATTATTATAAAATAATTTGATATTTGCATGCTAATTTAGCGAATCATGTTTGAGCACCATATGTATTGTAACATCTTTTTATTGTACCATGTTTCTTGTAAATAAATATGAATATGAATATGAAAAAAATATGAATATGAAGAAAACTTTATGAACTATACAATGAATGCAGCATTAATACTACTGAAAGATTCAGAGAGTATGTACGTAATTATTCTAAGTTATTTAAAAAGGTATGTCGCACAGCTAAATCAAATTATTTAAGTTGTAAGATTAAGAATAGTAATGACAAAATTAAAATGACATGGAACATTATAAACAATGAAACTGGAAAATCTAAATCTCGAAATACCAGCTTTAATTTAAACATTGAAAATAGAAATGTTACATCAGATACTGAAGTTGCTACAGCATTTGAGAATTTTTTCACTGATATTCCAGTTTCAACTACAAAATCCTTGGACTCCTCCCCCATTGCTGCTGAATTGCAATATTAAAAGAAAACATAAAACAAGGTACTAGTCAATTTAAATTTAAATATGTTAACTGTAAAGACATAATCAAATATTTTAACCAATTGAATAAAAAGAAAACCGCGGATCTGTGGGGTAACTCCGTGGATGTTTCTAGATCAGTAATTGAGACAATAGCTCCTATTCTGGCTAGCATTTTTAATCAATGTGTTGACTGTGGTGTTTTTCCTGATCTAATGAAACATAGTAAAATAACTCCATTGCATAAATCGGGTAGCACATCTGACCCCACAAATTTTAGACCCATATCCGTGCTACCCACCTTTAGTAAGATTTTTGAAAAGATTATGCTAGATCAAATGCAATCATATTTTTATAGTAATAACTTTCTGCATAGTAAACAATTTGGTTTCACAAGGGGTCGCTCAACAACCGATGCCGGTGTTGAGCTTGTACAGCAAATTTTTGATGCCTGGGAGAACTTGCATGATGCACTCGGTGTGTTTTGCGACTTATCAAAGGCATTCGATTGCGTTTTTCATGAAACATTGATCAGGAAACTACAGCACTATGGATTTAGAGATACCACTCTGGATCTTATTGTATCATATTTGAGTGATAGGGTTCGGAGGGTTGACATCAATGGAGAAAAATCTCCTGGTTCGTCGGTTAAGATGGGAGTTCCGCAGGGCTCAATCCTTGGTCCTTTCTTATTTTTAATTTATATCAATGATTTGCCTTATTTTGTAAAGGATAACCATGAAATAGTATTGTTTGCGGATGACACTTCACTTTTGTTTAAAATTAAACGTAGGCAGTCGCAAATTGACGACGTGAACAAGTCTATTTCTAAGGTAGTCCACTGGTTTAACGTTAATAATTTACTGCTAAATGAAGGGAAAACTAAGTGTTTGAAATTTGTTTTACCTAATGTTAAACAGGTAAAAACGAATGTAAATATAAAGGATCGAAATGTGAGCCTTGTAGATACCACAGTGTTCTTAGGAATCACACTAGATTCAAAGTTGCAATGGGGCCCACATATTGATAAATTATCGAAGAGACTTAGCTCTGCAGCATATGCTATAATGAAAATACGTCAGTTAACGGATATAGAAACTGCCAGATTAGTCTATTTTAGTTATTCTCATAGTGTAATGTCTTACGGTATTTTACTGTGGGGAAATGCCGCCGACATTCAAACAATATTTGTGTTGCAGAAGCGGGCTATTCGATCAATTTATAATCTTAAAGTTAAGGACTCTTTAAGAAATAAGTTTAAAGAAATAGGCATAATGACGGTTGCATCACAATACATATATGAAAACTTAGTATATGTCAAAAAAAATATTAGTTTATTTACTAAAAATAGTGAAATACATACACTTAATACTAGAAGTAAAAATAAGTTAACTTTACCTGCTACTAGGCTCCACAAAATTAATAATTCGTTTAGAGGCCTCTGTATTCGCTTTTACAATAAAGTCCCAAGCAATATTCAAGAGTTGAGCCTGACTAAATTTAAATCGACTATTAAAAAACTCTTATTAAGAATGCTTATTATAAAGTGTCTGATTATATTACAGACAAAAATGCTTGGGTTTGAACTGTTCCAACCATTCCAACGGGTATTTCTATATGATATATATTATGAATCACGTGTTGATGATACTTCTATTGAAAAGCTGTATTTAAAGCTGATTACGTAAGGAAGAATATCAGACTATTAAAGGAGATTTGAATGACAAAACGGCGTGGTCATGATTTCTCCATTGTTTTTGCTTTGTAATTGTTTGCAGTGTCCTACAGATAAATGACTTTAAGTTTAAGTAAATATGTTGTGGTTGATATAGGTGGTTATGGGTAGTCATGCTCTCTTAAAAGTCTCTTCGGTGGTGTCGTGTGAGGCGGGTCGTTACGTTCCCTAAAATATGGTTGAGCGAAGCGATGGCTGGTTCATGCGTCATGCTCGTGAACGGGTGCTGCCAGCGGAGATGAGTCTGCCCTAACTAATTTGATATTTAAGATGTAAATGTTTAATTACACCTATTATAAATAACTCTGTTTGTATTTATACTGTGTGACACAGCAATCAAAATGCAGGTGTACAATTAATGTATAATTTCACATTATGTAATGAAGGGTGACTTCATGAATCATCTCTGAAGTCATTTTTCAACCTGACGACTCTGTAAATGATAAAACAGGGAGAAAAAAACAGCCCTTGCTGAGTTTCTTGCCGGTTCTTCTCAGTACAAGGTCTCCCGCCGTAGATTTACGAACCGATGGCGTAGCTTCTAGACATTCATATGTGCTTGTAACAGCCTAAACTGAATAAATGATTTTGATTATTCCTACAACATCCGGGAAACTTACGAAAATACAGGCAGACCGGCGTTGATCTAAAGGCTATCGAAGAAAACAAAATCGTAAGTCCAAATTCCTTTCTGTCCCGCACAGGTAATTCCCGATGTAACTTAAGAGCCCTTTCACATTTTGTGCAAAAAAAACGTAATTTTTGAGCGCCTCGTTTACTCGCTTCGAAAAGCTTTTGACTATTTCCAATAGAAGTAAACAGTAGATTTATTCTTCCTAATGTAAGTTAATGTAGAATATTTGCAAACACTATTTTCATTTTATGAAAAAACGATAATATCACAACTTCAAACGCCTCAATCTCTAAATAAAGTTCAATAAATTAGTTCATATTAATTACGACGAAATCAGAAATATGTTTTTATTGTAACATAATGTATTAGTATTTTGATTTCTCATTTCATTAATTATCAAAAAAACATCTAACCTCCTAAAAAATAATGCAGGTTTACCTCGTATTTTGATATTGAATTAAATAGAATTACTATCAAAAATTTTCATAAAGCTAATCTACCATCATTGAACTACTGAAATATTTTTATAATTAGTTCATTAATAATTATTTTTTAAGACTCGAAACATCACCCGTAAAATACAATATATACTAGTGCAAAGCTACCTACGCGCCCATCAGTACGGCAGCGGCGCAATTTTGTAAAAGGGCTCTTAAAGGTACAATTTCGCAATGGCCTGCAGACTGCAATCGCAGGGGACACTGCGGCTAGCGCCTACGGCTCACCGCAGTGCTGCCTGCGGTTGCGGCAGCGTCTATTCCGAGCGCGGCGACATGCCGCGGCTGCACAATGCATATAACCTTGCCTCAGTCACCCCAATACCTTGCGAGACAGAATGTCGGACAACGGTACCGATACTTTACTAATGTCTTTTGTTGGAAGAGGAAGATGATGACGACGTCGCTGCGCTCGGAATCAATTTCATGAAGATTCATAGAAACTAGTAGTGTCGCCTGCAGTCTGCAGCTGCGGCCTGCGGTCTGCGGTTCAGTTCAGACTTGTACCTTTACTTATAACACGCAAATAACGATACCGAGGAACAGCATGGAAGCAAATTTTGTGGGAAAAAAACAAATTCTGCTGTCATAACGATATGAAGGCTGAAAAGGGTGGAATTCGAGAACACGCGAGTATTGAATTAAGTAGATACCTACATAATTTAATATAGCAAAGAGCAATAGTCGATATTGTGCTGTTTAAGGTTGCTTGAACTCTTCAATAATTAAACTTTTTATACGAATGCGTATTTACTTAATATATATATTATTTAATTAATATACATGACTAATTTCATAAAGGTACATAATTTGTTTTTGGTTTATTTTACTATTAATCGCAATATAATTAAATAGGTCAAATTTAAACTTCTTAAAGTTAATTTGGATTTTATTTATTCTTGTCAATAATTGAACAGTTATTGTTCATGATTACTCGAGATAGGTTATCATTGTCTAATCCCATGTGCGTTGCGAGCGGTAGGCAACATCATCAACATCTATTCAAATATACACTCAAAAAAGGACAAAAGATTTAATTCAAATAGTCTAGCAAGGAAGTAGCTGAAACAAAATCCTAGAATCTAACATTCTAAAAAACGACTAAACTCACCTTATATTCCTCATAGCGTAGAACGGTGCAAGAAGCGGCATATCCAACATGGGAGATGGTAACACTGGCGGCGGTACTGGTGGACTGGGGCCTATTAACGCTCCCAAACCTGACGATAATATGAAAAATGAAATTATTTCCTATGCTTAATAGATCGAAACGTTATAAATATATTGTTACTAGTAGTATAGGAGCCCAAATGGAGATTTTGGGATTTACTTGAGCGTGGCAGAGTTACATAACTGAGCCCTATTTGTGGGGCCGATCATCTAGGGCAACAAAAAAATTTCGACAAGCACTCATGATTTTTATAGTAACGACACGCTACGATGACCGTTATGACGTTTGTGTGCCCTTGAAGTTTCATATTCGAAATTAGTTCTAAAAATGAATGAAATAATTATTAACCTGATTGTCATTAGAGACGCGCGTTTAGTTATAAAATTTATCGAATCAGTAATTTTAGGGCGTAGAATGAATATTTTACAAAACTATCTTCTATTAAGGTCTAACTATACATAATGATTCGGAAAACTTTTCAAGCTTAAAACAATTAAATACAATATAATTTTTAACTTAAAAACACCGGCCATTTATATAAATTTTTTCAAGGATTAAGTAAATTAATTTAATTAGTTGTTGTTTATTAGGAGGGTTCACGTAACATGTCTTCTGAATGTATGACGCGCTCAAATTTTGTTTTTTCCTTATATCTTATTATCCTCTTCGTACGGCCACCCACACTATGCAAGCTGGCAGATTTTTTTCAATATTTGAAACGTAACGTTAACCCTCTAGTAGCTTCTATTTAAAAGACTAACGAATTACTCAGTGCTTTTAAGGATTTGCCAATGACATTCAAATGTATCTGAAAATAGAGTCAAAGAAAACTAGAAAATTACTTACCGAGATTAAAGGGTGTATTCTCGTGTAGAAACGACACGTCGACATTCAATTGATTCGGTGGCGGTCTATTTCTCATCAGCAAACTCATTTGCCTTGCCAATTCCTGGTTCTGTCGCATCAAAGCCTGATTGTTACTACCAAGAGGATTCTCAAAATTAGTCCGTTGTTCATTTAGTCCATTCGCTTGATAATTCTCACGAGGCATAATAGGATTCATATCACGTCTCTGCATATACTCGTTCTGGTGAAAACCGTTAGGTTTGTAGTTCATAGCATTCGCCCCAGATACGGGCGTCGATTGATTCGGAAACTCGAAGTTCTGCCCCATAGGACTGCGTTCGTTCATTTGCGACATCATATCGTAGAAATTGTCACCACCAGGGAAGCTTTTAGGCGGCACTTGCTGGTAACTCCTGTTATAAAACATCTTATCTTGCATTTTATTGTAATCTTCGTTAGGATAAGGGTTGCCGTCATGCAATTTGAAGTCCATAATGTTCGGCATCAGATTCTCTTCCCGAGACCTATCCATGGAAATGTTTAGGTGGTTCAAATAGCTTAGCAAATCGCCATCTTGGCTCGTTTCTTTGAAACCGTTATTCGGATACCTTTGAGCGGTGTTGAACGGATTCTCGTAGTTATTGTAATTCATGTCTAGGTTTAAACTGTTGGGCCTGTTGAAATTGTTCATTGGATACATATTCGATTCAGGTAGCGAGTTTCTTTGGCTCGGTTCGAAAAAATTGTAATACTTTTCGTCGTACTTCGGACTCGAGAACTGGGCGCCCCCGATCTCTTGAGCTGCAAGTCTGAGCAAGTTCAACTGTTCCGGTGTGACTTCGGAACCGGTATCCGGCACCGTGTCAATACCGAGTAACGTGTTCACGTCGTTGTCCGGATAATTGACAAAGTTCGATCCACCAAAGCCATTCTGCATGAAGTTGAAACCGTTCTGGTCGTTCTGTGGGTAGTTGTACAAATTGTTCTGGTAATTGTACGATGGCGGCATGAAAGAGTTATTTGTTTCGCTTTTTGGATATGGAGCGGATGTTGGTAGTACGTTTACAGCTTTTTCCGGTGGTTGTATAGAGCTAGAAAAGATACAAAGTAATCTGTTGGATTATTTAAAACAAAACATACAGTTGATCATTTGATCATATTCAGGTTAAGAAGCATCTTCAACATTTTTGTATATACCTATTTATTTTATCTACACTCATGTCGAAATATTCGAATTACGAAATTACAAATGGTTTTACAAAGATGTACCTATAAACGCAAAACATAAAATTAAAACTCATAACAGAACTGCTAGCTATATCGTGAAATAACTTTTTCAACACATTTGCTCAAAATATGTATTATTAAATTACGGGCCATACAACGGAGCGTGCGGTAAAACGTTATACCTTATGCACCCATATTTTTTTTAAAAATAATAATTACAAAGCTAAGCATGCCATAAATCGCAGTGATTTGTCAAGTGTGCTAACATATACGATTCAATATCATATTAACATGATATTAAGGTGGTTAGTTTAAAAGTATCATTACAGTTGTTGAGCGAGAGGTGAATAGCAAAGTGAAGTAAGGGGAAGGACACATGCCGCGAACACCTGGACCAGACCATTAAAAATTACTATTACTATCGTATTCTTTTACGTTTTTTTTTTGTAATTTATACCTTTGTCTCACTTTAATACTACAAAGAAAAAAATCCGAAGATGAAGTTTTAATTTTCACTACTGTACGTGACACCATGTAGAAATGCGCGCCATTTTCTCATTAAAAAAGTTTAGTTTGCTTCGTTACTTAAATTATTTATAGGTTTTTTTCACAAATGTGTTGAAAAACGTTGTATTACTATAGTAATAGTAATAACCAACTTACCGCACTAATATCATAAATAACTAATTAATCATTATAGCACAATATTTATTTAATTTATTAAATTAGGCTGCATGTGAAAATAGAGGCGCACATATGCGTAGTTTGAACTAAATTTCCCGCGCTTCCCATACAATTTCTGCCGATCGTGTTTTGTTTTTGGCATTTTCTATGACAGTCGCAAAAACTACTAGTTTAATATGCATGTAAATGAATAACATGAAATCGTTGTTACATTACACAGTGTATTATGAAACCCATTTTTCGGACGTCTGCTTTTTATTACAAAATCCTGCAGTTTCAATCATTTAAAACGCTAGAGTAGCACTCCAGAGTATCAAAAACGCTTAGTTTTGGAAAAAATATATTTGAAAAACTTGTTTTTTTTTGCGGATATTTTTTTAGAAAAATTCCTTCTCCCTAAAGCAAACATATTTTAAATATATGTCATAAGTGATATGAAAGCACTTTACAAGCTTCATCTTTAAGAGCTATTAGCGACCTCGTAACTGCCATAGAAAAGGAGAAATTATTATTTTTCAGTTTTTCGTTTTTATTTTATTTTTCAGATAATCCACCGTATTTGGAAAAGTTATCCAGATGAAAATGAAGGTCCTAAATCCTTCTACCTACCACTAAAAAATCACATCCAAATTGCGTGGAGTTTAGAAGCTGTGTTCAATTAAATATTTCGATCAGGGTTGTTACTTTTTTGAATTTTCAATATCCGGAATTTTATCTAAGGTGGGTGGGTGGTTTAAGTCCCACGTGTGGTGTGTAATATAACAAGAAACTATATAATGTTGAAAATACATAATATCATTTAGTTTTAATAAATTATGCAATATGTGAAATGAAAATTCTATTAAGTACCTAAATTTATTTCAAACACAACTTATAAAAGGTACTTGGAGAAGAAAAAATGTACAAATTCCATTGAAAATCGATGGGAAATTACAAACCCTACATTGCGCGTGGTCCGACGTCCGTGCGATTAAAAACAAATTACACGGGCGAAGCCGCGGGTAACAGCTAGCATTTAAATTATATTACATACCCTATGATTATACCCCAATATTCCGGATATTTTTGAATTTGAGAATAGTGTCAACCCTAATGAAAAAAAACCCGGTTATTTACAAAACAGGCTGTATCATATAGACTCCACGCAATTTGGACGTGATTTGTTTGTGGTAGGTAGAAGGATTTGGGACCTTCATATTTATTTGGATAACTTTTCCAAATACGGTGTATTATCTGAATAATAAAATAAAAACGAAAAACTGAAAAAAAGTTATTTCACCTGTTCTAAGGCAGCCACAAGGGCGCTAATAGCTCTTAAAGATGAAGCTTGTAAAATGCTTTCTAATAACATTTGTCATATATTCAAAATATATTTGCTTTAAGAGAAGGAATTTTTCTAAAAAAATAACCGGGAAATAAAACCAAATTTTCAAAGATTTTTTTCAAAACTAATCGTTTTTGCCACTCTGGAGTGCCTACTCTAGCATTTTAAATGATTGAAACTTCAGGATTTTTTAATAAAAAGCAGACGTCCGAAAAATGGGTTTCATAATACACTGTGCATTAGAGTCGACGGTACGTGGTATTTCACAATACAAATTTGAAAAGAGATTATTTTTTATGACTAATTTAGGATTTAAAGTATTAACTACTCAATTAGTTATTAAAAAAAAAACAACTTATACAATTAAGTTTCAAAATATAATTATAACAATGAGCATTTAAATCAAAAACATAAAAAAAGAAAATTTTACTAAAAAAAATATCTTTAAATCATCACACCTAGCAGTTAAATGCATAAAAAATAAAAATATATAATAAACCACAATTGCTATTTCTTCTATCAAATGTGTAATTGGTGTAATACTTGTAAAGGTAAAAAATATTATAACAAAAGAGCATTTCCTAATTAAAGAAACATTATGTTTACCTGCCCCCTTCTGAGGGTCCAGTCTCATCAAGGATCTTGGTGATGAGGTCCCGGACCATTGAGTTTTCTTCCATAATGCGTTCCGACTGTAAATGAAATGAAATTTAATTTTATATTTTTATAAAAAAATGACAACTATTTCTCAAATATCAAAAATAGTAAAAGAACATCATAAATGTATATCTTTATAAAAGAAGTCAAGTTCGTTTTGACATAGAAATGAGTAAAGTAACTGGACTTAGACCTTCCCTTGAAATATTAACTATCTGCTACTTGAAAATGACTTCAGAAAAAGTTGGTGGTGTGTGCGGTCCAAATGTATATTGCTTTCTTAATAAAATAAATAAAATTTTACAAAAAGTTTATTCATTCTTAAACTTATGCACTTAGAGAGAAGAAATTGTGTAAAGTAATTCAGTTCTAAGTAATTTCTACATAATTATTTTCTAGACAATCTTATAAATACATAATAAGTGCTTTCGTCAATATTGTTATAAAAAAAATATAATAGGAGGTTTTATGTGGGAAAGGCAACATTGTAATTTAATGCAAGGTGGATAGGTCAAAATATATATATAGGATAGGTTAAAGGTAAGGATAGAGATAGGTTAAAATTTAAAAAGTACTGGGGCCCCCAGACCTACTTCAATAGACTCCCCAGAAGGGCATTTAACTATTAATCACAAGGAGGGTTGAAGCAAAATCCAAACTCACTTTGGTGTATATGTTCAAATTACAGACTATTTGCCAAAGATTTTCTTGAATTTAGGTCCAATTATCATCATATATTTTTATAAAAATATATATTCATATTCCATTTATAATATAATTTTCTTTTACCAGAATTATGTTTGTTTGACTTTTTTTTGGTTGAACCCGCTAATCCCAGAAAATGATGATTGCATTTTGGAAAATATTTTGTGTGGATAGTGCATTTATTGAGGAAGTTAATAGACTATATCAACACGCTACGACCAGAAGGAGCAGAGCATCCATGAAAAATATTGCAAAAATATGCAGATAATAATATTACATTTGTTAGCTTCCATTGCGTGCACTGGGTAAATAGTTAAAGTTTTTGCTGTATTGTCAATGACTTCCACAGCATACGCGATACAAGGTTATGTTTTGGTATTTCTTTCACATTGGATTACATTATCGAAGTTTTCACCCTAGTTTGAACCCTAACTTTTTAGCAAACACGCCTATGTTCATCAGGGATATTATAAGATTATAAAAGTGAAAGAATTTTTAAATTGGTTAATAGTTTAGGTATCATTATGTTACCCAGGATGGTGAAAGGATTCTAATGATACCACATACATCTAAATCGGTTCAAGAATTTTACATACATACATGAACCCTGAATAAAAACATTTCTTTAATATAAAAATAAATAAATTGTTGCCTTTGTTTCCTGAAATGATGACAGGCACAACATTTGCTTTAAATGAAGTCTTACTGTGTTTTGTAATCAGGCAGTATATGCTTATTGCAACAACTACAGATTGTTACAATAAACCAATACCTACTAAAAATATCAAACACAAAAACAAGCAAGCCAGGATCGATATTTCTTATCATGAATTGTATGTAATCATAATTTTGTTGAAAGATTAATTCAACATTCTTATGTATGATGCATCAATATGCTACTATAAAAATATCTCATGTGAATAAGAAACTTATCAGCTTTATAGCACATAAAATGTGTTATAAATGAAAACATAATCTATTTAATATTTAAATGACCAAATGCAATCAGTCCTTCTCCGCAAACAATATTGTACACTGAAACAGTATTATGTTTAATCCTTAGAATTGAGTTTTATCTCCATCTCCTTGACTTTTAAACTATATAGACAAGTGCAATCAAACATTTATACTGCTAAATTGATATTGACATCTCAATGCCAAGAAACTGAATGTAAGCATACTGAAGTCAATTTAAGTTTAACAAAAACATAACAAGATCATATCAAGAATGTTAAAACTTACTTTTATATTTTTTTTTAATTGAAACATACTTATCCATGATTCTTGAAAAACATTTAAGTTACCTAGTAAATGCAATATTTATTTATAAGTTGACATTTCACAGTTTGCAAAATGTTATGTCATTAGATCATAAAAAATAAGCTGAGTATTATTAGTTGGTAATATGTATACAAAAACTATGACAGGAAACCAACAAATAAAATTGATTACCTACTGATTTTAAACACTTGTATCTGTATTAAAATATAAAGTAGTAGATCAAGGTCATGGATACAACTCAATCCTGTTAAATTTCAACTTTTGGTGTGATTTTTAATTGACTTGATAGTGCTATAACCATTTGTTTAACAATATAATTAGTCTAAAATATTATATTAAAATGTTGGATAGGTATCAAAACTATTTGATTGATTGTCAGTGTGCAATTTGTAAACATTGTTATCTGTTCATATTCATTCTTAGATTTGCAAGTGAATGGGCAATACAATGTCATAATGTGGCCTAGTGCACGTAATGAAGGACTCTAAATAAACAATTATACTCAGAGAAAGTTGGAACAACCTTAAGCATATTGTTTGTCACATAGGCAACATTACCTAATAAGATTCCATTATAAAAATGCTACATAAGTGCTAATATCAAATGAATGTTGTTTAATTTACGTGTATTATTCTTTCGTTACCTTGTTATTCTGTCCTCTAACGTGCAATCTACATTATTCTAAAAATATTATGTGCATTCTTCAGATGTCATAGTATAACTCTCGAGGAAAAAACGCACCAACATCACACGGATAAGACCACATAAACTTGTTACACTATAAAAACACACTAAAAGCTTTAACGATGGTAAAAACAAACATTTTTTTTATGCTACAGAGACGTGAATGGATTTTTCCCGGATTTTAGTTGAGATTGACAGGCGAAGACATTTACTACACCCATTGGAAAACACACATAAACACTTCAGATCACCACTTACCTGATCTGGTTCATTTTCGACGGTTTTGTACGCATTACCTATGTGACATAAATCACTGAAGGCCATTTAAATAAAAGTTATTATTTGCCACGATACATACGAGCTTTCCGTGCTAAGCCATTTTTTGGATGACCTACATGTGTGTATGTTGTATAGACTATAACGCACTACACTACTACACTGACAGGGTTGCTGTTTCAGAACGTAATGTAATGTAGATAGTGTAATTGCGTTACCTAGAAATACAAGACCATTGTAAATAAAATTAATTAAACTTACCTGATATAACATTAGTTTTAATGAATTAATAAAAAAGTAATAAATATATTTAGCTAATGTTACATTCATTAATTTTTTAAACAATTTTCCCGCGCTATGTAACTTTTTAATTTATTTATTACACAGATTTATTATTATTTAAAGTATTGTAAATGAGGTTTTATCTCAGTGCTTTAATAATATATAATTATTCTAGTTTGTGGATTAGGAAAGCAGTAAGCGCTGAGCAAAACTCTTTAATAATAACATCCCACCACTTTTTAAAGCTTTCTCTCCGTTTAGAGTAAATAATATAATAGCATTATTGTCATATTAAAATTAGGCCATGTTAAAATTATTTACAATACATTTCAAAAGCTGCGGATTTTACAGAGGGATAATAAAAATAAGAAGACGGAGACAATTCGGACTAGATGGAGCATCTATAGACTATATAAACCGTCTATGTTGGCTCTATGGTAGCACTTGCTTCAAAATCTGTATGCGTTAGTTTTAACAAGTGGTCATAGATGTCGCTTTATCGTTCTAAAGCTTAGTAAATTTCTTTACAAACAGATGGCACTATGCGCAAATGTATTAATCTAGTAAAAACAAAACAAATTCAATGCAATGTAATTAAGTCTGTTTCTCAATCACGCAGAGACTGTACCTTATTATAAAGCTCACTGAGAGGTATAGCCTCAGGGTGGTGCAAGTGTACGCACCGACCTCGACACACTCGAACGACGTAGTGGAGGATAAGTTCGGTGATATGTCGAGGGCCCTCCACTCCACAAATAAGACCCACTACAACGTTGTTATGAGGGACTTCAACGCTAAAGTGGGAGTACAGAATTGCAGCGAATCGGTAGTAGGATTCCATTGATTTGGAAGCAGAAATCGTGGGGGCAAATGCTCGTCAACTTCCTCGAACGGGAAAACTATGAATAAGGAGCAAAGTAACCCATGACAATGGGTAACATTGCTCCTAGGTATATTCCACAAACAATCTCCATTGCAGAAGTTTTTGAGCAAAGTTATGCTTTCCTTATTCAAACTATGCTCCAGTTATGTTACACTTTACCTTTTTGATAGTATCAATGATCGGAAAATGGGTAAAAATATAGTTAGCCTAAGAAGCAACAACCATGAAATATTATTTTCTAGGTTCAAAATCGTAAGTAAATGACTGTAAAAACAAAGATTATTGACGGACACTTCTGAGAACTTAAATTATTAGGAAAACTAAAATTTTTTTGAGGTTATGTTTAATATTCAATGAAACACAGGTCCACCTATGAATTTAGTATAAACTCAGTATGAAGTGAATTAATAGTACAACTAATTCATTTTATTCGGTGTGATTTTAAAGAATAACTAATAGAAAAAACTTGGTTAGGTAGGAATCATGAATAAAATAAAAACTGTAGTTTTGTTTCTTATTTATTGACTAGTTTCACATAATTGTATCATATTGTTTATTGTATTTATTTGTATATCACATGTAGGTATATTGTGTAAATATGCAGCGTGAATGTGTATCAGGGTTTCTTGAATAATTTGGCAGTATGATCCTCTAAGGATATTGTGGCACAGGTTCACTAGCACTTGGTAATAAGGGCTCTGCTCTTTGGTAACATCGATGGCATATTAGATAGCCCAAATAGTTAAATTATAGGAAAAATAATCGCAAATAAACACACAAAACATAAAACAGGCAATCCGAAATGAGAACGCACTTTCCGGTATATATTATACTCAGTGTTGCCAGTACCTGCGTCGTGTTTCTTACGATTCGGAATCTGAAAAGGGACGATTTTTAGACAAAAAGGACGGGCCTGCAGAAATATATTTATCTTACGTGTTGTGTTGTGACGCCATCTGCTTCATACATTTAGTACGGTTAGAACTATATTTGTGTGTCGCGATGTCTCGACAGCGTTCAGAAATCAATATATCTTTATTCAAATTGGATGTTTAGTAGAACTCTTTTATATCGTCCAAATTTTTTTCCCTACCACTCGTTATTGGACAATTTTTTTAGCTGCGGAGAAAAACGAGCGAGCGAAAAAAAGTCCACAACATTAAAAGTATAATGTAACAACATTTACAAATCATTATGTTGTTACAATGTCAATACAATCATGATTTATTTAATATAGAAAAGCTGTTGGAATGATTGGAACAGTTCATACCCAACCATTTTTGTCTGTAATATTAGCAGACACTTTTTAATAAGCTTTTATAGTACCTAACTACTTTTTTATACTATCCTGAATTTATATATGGTTAACTCTTGGATATTGCTTGGGATTTTATTGTATAAGCAATCACAAAGACCTATAAATGAATTATTGATTTTGTGAAGCCTAGTAGCAGGTAAAGTTAGTTGTATTAAGTGTGTGAACATCGTTGTTTTTAAAACACAAATTATTATATTTTACGAGTAATAAATTTTCGTATATGTATTGTAATGCGACCGTCATTATGCCAAATTCTTTAAACTTATCTCTTAGAGATTCTTTAACTTTAAGATTATAAATTGATTGAATAGCTCTCTTCTGTAGCACAAAAATAGTCGGCGGCGTTTTCCCACAACAAAATTCCATACAACATTACACGATAGAAATAACTCAAGTACACTAATCTGGACGTATCTACATCCGTTAACTGGCATATCTTCGTTACAGCATTATGCTGCAGAGCTAAGTCTATTTGACAATTTATCAAAATGTGGGTCCCATTGAAGCTTAGAATCTACAGTAATCCCTAAGAATCCTGTGGTCTAATACATGTGGTAATCTACAAGGCCCACATTTACATTCACACTGGTTTTTACCTGTTTTACATAAGTTAATACATTTCGTTTTTCCATCCTTAAGTAATAAATTATTAACATTGAACCAGTGGACTACCTTAGAAATACAACTGTTCACGTCATCAATAATTGTTTCCTTGCGTTTGAGTTTAAATAAAAGTGATGTATCATCCGCAAACAATACTATCTCATGTTTATCTCTTTCATAGTAAGGTTATTAATATATAAAAAAATAAGAAAGGACCAAGGATTGAGCCCTGCGGAACACCCAAGTTAACCGGCGAACCCTGAGACTTATTGCCATTAATGTCAACCCTCTAAATCCTATCCCTCAGTTATGATTCAATAAGATCCAGATCGGTATCTCTTAATTCATAGTGGTGGAGTTTCTAAGTAATGTTTCATGAAAAACGCAATCAAAAGCCTTGGACAAGTTGCAAAACACATCTAGAGCGTCCCGCGAGTTCTCTAAGGCGTTAAAAATTTCTTGTATAAGTTCATCATCGGCATCGGTTGTTGAACGACCCCGTGTACACCAAATTGTTTACAGTGAAGTATATTATATTTATTAAAATGTGATTGCATTTGATCTAACATGAGTTTTTGAAAATTTTACTATGGATGGGTAGAACAGAAATTGTTCTCAAAACTCTTCCCCCGTTGTTTATGGGGTCTGATATACTTCCAGTTTTATGCAAAGGAGTTATTTTACTGTATTTCATGAGGTCAGGAAAAACACCATAGTCGACACAATCATTAAATATGCAAGCTAGAATAGGAGCTATTGTCTCAATCACCGATTTAGAAACATCAACGGAATTGCCCATAGATCCGGCGTTTTCTTTTTAAATAATAAATAAATAAATATTTCCGACACTCACACCAATTAGCCTAGCCCCAAAGTAAGCACTATAAGGCTTGTGTTATGGGATGCTAGGGTAACGGATAGAATACACATACTGTACATATATAAGTATATTTATATAAATACATATTAAACATCCATGACTGGAGTACAAATGCTCGTATTCATCACACAAACATCTGCCCCCACCGGGATTCGAACCCGGGACCTCTCGAGTCGGCGACAGCCATGAAACCCGGCGTACAAACCACTCGGCCACGGAGGTCGTCGCCGATTTTTATTTAATTGGTTAAACGTTTTTATTACATATTTAAAAAGTCAACATGTTTAAAATAAAAATGGCTAGTAGAAGTGTTCACGTTTTCTCTTAAAATTGATTCGGCAGCAACGGGGGAAGAGTTCAAAGATTTAGTCGTTGAAACTGGAATATCAGTAAAGAAATTTTCGAATGCTGTAGCAACTTCAGTATCTGATGTAACCTTTTTATTAACAATATTTAAGTTATAATTATTATTGCGGGTTTTGGATTTTCTCGTTTCATTGTTTATAATATTCCATGTCATTTTGATTTTGTCATTACTTTTACCATATTAAATTTATGAAACAGATAGCTCTCTGATGCATTAAAACAAACACGACAGATAAGTGTAGTTCTGTCATAATACATTTAAATAAAAAAAACGGCCATTTTAGTTATATTTTTTTGGGCACATAATAAAATAAAGAAGATGGTACGGAGGACTATCCACTATGTTGTAGGTACAGCATGGTGGTACGAACGTATCACAGACTTTACAAAGTAAGCACTTATTCCTAAGTTATTATATTCATAATTGAAACATACCTCAAAAACAAAAGTTTTTATTAGGTAAGATAATGGTAGGTGGGTTTGAGCATTGCGTAGGTATATATTAAACGTAGGCATAGCGAGCGTTGGATTCGATGTAGTTTACTTGGTGATTTGACGAACAAAGTTGACAATCTACAACGTATTGTGATTGCAACTTAGTGAAATAAATCAATGATTGAAACGAAATGCATTCGTCTAATGTTGCAGTGGAGCTTTATTTAAAACGGACGGAAAAAGGGACGGAATATGTAAAAGGACATCGAAGGGACGCTTTGATGACAAAAGGGACGAAAATCGTCCCTTTTGGGACGTTCTGGCAACGCTGATTATACTATTCTTTGGAATGCACGAATGCCACAGATTACTACGAATGCAAACTGCATGCACCACAACCACAGAGTAACGAGTTTTATGCCGGCCCTTCACTTGATAACAGTTTGTCCTTGTCATGCTTAATAAGGAATGAAAAGGACAGACTGATGTCATGTTTTAAAATAGCAAATACGAATAACCAAGTGAAGTGCCGGCATTAAGAAGAAAGAGTGTTTTGTTTGCAGCGCTGCCATAGATTATATACATAAAATGGTATTTATTGTCTCAGATTTTTTTCAACTTTTTAATTTAGCTTACTTAACTGGAAGTGTCCGTCACAATCTAAATACTGATAATTTTCGCAAAAAATATACTAAGAATTATCATAAATGCCAAATTGGTGTTGGTTCTTAGGCCAATTTTAACATTGTCCTTTAGTTACATCACTTTGTTTCATTGGTTTTTTATATTCTTAAATTATAATAGGCACTGCTATCTTAACAAGAAATTTGGATACAAAAATCAAATCGAAAATTAACTAACGAGATAAACTTCTCAAAAATTAAAACTAAAAATTATAATAAAAAATAAACCCCAAGCGGTCAGTTTAGGAACGGAATATATTTCACAGCGGTATAACACATCAAAACATTCCAATTGAATTTCATCGACGGGTTTAGGCCACGTCCAGGATTTTAGCGACTTTTTCATTGAAGAGACATAATTATTCCCTTCTTTAGTTATTTTTGTAATATTCTTGATAAATAGTAGATTATTAACCAAGGGGATAAAGCAGTGTCTTCTGTCGCTGGTGACGATTTAAATCGCGAGCGTAACGAAGGAGTCGAGGTTTACTCCCGAGCGTAGCGAGGGTGTTAAAAACTTAAATCACGAGCGAAGCGAGGGATGTAGCGAGGGATTTAAGTTCACCCAAGACTAAGGCCCGTATTAAAGAAAGATTCTCACTGGTTGATCTAGTCTTGAGCATAGTTAGGAAGGGATGTCGCTATATAGAGCACATAGCGCCATCCCTTTCTAACTGTACTCAAGTAAAGATCAACACTTAGTTGTCATTCTGTAATACGGGCCTTAGTCTTGGGTGAACTTAAATCCCTCGCTTTCTATAATACGGACCTTAGACAGCTTTATCACCCAGGAAAATACTTTACTTTTCGTACCATTTGCAAAAAAAATAACATAATAATAATATGAGATAAGCATTTATAAAAATATTGACAATTAAAAGTAAAAGTTAACATTCGAAACATTGGTCCAATTAAATACGGCCTCGTCGGTTTTCGTAATTTTGTTTAATAATCATAACTGCACAATAAATGCGTATTCCTTTTTCAAAAAGATGTATAATGCTTTCTATACAAACTATATGGTGTAAACACAGTTGTAGTTCAGAATTAATTTCGGTCAGTATTCCAAATTTAAATCACATTGAAATTCAGTACAATATTCTTTGCCTGTTTTTAACAGATTAAAAATGACTATTGTTATGTTCGCTTTTTGTGGCATAGAATGTCACTTTTTTGAGCAAGTGGTACGAAAAAGTATAATAATAACTACTTACAATGAATAATGTACGTCGTACGGAATTTTATTGTGGGGAAATGCCGCCGACATTCAAACTATTTTTGTGCTGCAGAAGAAAGCTATTCGATCAATTTATAATCTTAAAGTTAAAGAATCGTTAAGAGATAAGTTTAAAGGATTTGGAATAATGACGGTCGCATCACAATACATATACGAAAATTTATTACTTGTAAGAAAAAATATTAATTTGTTTCTTAAAAACAGTGATGTTCACACACTTAATACAAGAAACAAAAATAAACTAACTTTACCTTTTTTTTTAACTCTGGTAAAAATACTGTTTACTGACGACGGCGCCTTTAAGAGGCACACCGCCGAACGGACCTCAGACCTGGCTCCCGCAAGTCTTACAAACCCCCCAGTGGATGCCCACCGAGGGCCCCGCAACTCTTATGGGCGCTTTACGGCATAACATCCGCAAAAAAAGTCCTGCGAATACCTTCTACACTGCTTAATGCGAAGCCGCGGGGTCCCCATTTAGGGATTCTTCCGCGACTCCGCGCTTGAGGTGCGGAGTGAGCCCTTCGCCACCCCCCTTTGCAGGACAAAACTACAAGAGGGGGGGCCACTGTCCGTGCATACCGCGCACAGGGCCAGGGCGGCGCACGTCACCGCCTTGTGACCCGCCTTTCCGCACCTGAAACACAGGTTGCTGTGGTCAACCTAAGCTGGGCAGTTAGTGGCCGCATGACCCCTGCCCATGCATCTGTAGCAATGCGAAGGCAGGGGGCCTAAGACTCTCACCCGAGTGAGGTTCCATCCCACCTTTAGCATATTGCCTACAGCCACCTTTTTGGCCGCACCCACCGGGCACCTCACGGTGGTGACCCTTCTGCCTCCTGGTCCAGTCTGGATAGTCGGCCGTGCTTTGTTTAACCCAAACAAACCTTGTTAGGTTTGTAATGTAATGGTAATGTTTTGTAACGTGTATTGAAACGACGGTTGTAGGATGCAGACTATTTTTATTTCTCACGGTAACCGTTGATCAGTTTTTACAACATACCTCCAATTATTAACTATAACATTACATCATCCTCCTTAACAAAACGAAAAAAAGAAAAGAAAAAAACATGCGCACAATCATAATATAAATTACCTTTGTATAATATGCGTTTTCTTTTTTTTTTTTTTTTTTATATTTTCCTATACAAAACTGTACAGAACCATATTTTTCAAATTATTTTCTTCTTACACTATAATAACATTAAATTAAATTATATATATACAGAAACTGTATAATATTCATTTAAATATCAACAGATACAATTTTCTATCTACCAATAACAACCTTTTTAAAATGGGAAATTGTAACTATGAAAATCTTATTACTGGACTGAATTAAATAAATGCTGAGTTTATGATATTGTTTTTATTTTAAAACTATTATTATTATTATTATTTTTACCATGACCTTTGTCCCTGCGTTTCTTAACATGCTTTAATTTCAAAATATGCGTATAATCGTGTTATAAATTATCTTTGTATAATATGCGTATATCCCCACCTATCAGGCGGTCTGACAGTCCTACCGTATCGAGTGACACGTACATTTTTATCAATGTTGTCGTTTACATTCGCACCATGCAAGATTATATCATCATAATCGAAATTGTAGTAAGGCGTGTCATGTCTACCAGTTGGGTCTACAATGATGTGTCTGCGATTTCTGACTATTTTGGTACCCGTCTTTAACTGTACTTCATACGAACGATTTCTCAATATACGAGTAACGGTTCCAGCCATCCAAAACCTCTTCTGAAAACCACCCATTTGCAGAATTTTGACATTTTGTCCTACCTGCAATGGACTTAAATCTTTTGCATTGCGATCATAATATACTTTTTGTTTAGTTTGACGATTCATTAAGTTTTTATGAATACTTTTTTGTATTTTAGGTTTCAATTGCATTGCCGATACAGGTATAATGCTACGCAGTTTTCTACTTTGTAGCAATTCTGAGGGAGATGGAACGTCATTCGCTAAAGGAGTATTTAAATATTCTAAAAGGCCAAGCCGATAATCTGATCCATCTTCACTCGACTTACGCATGATATTTTTTACTGTCTGAACTGTACGCTCAACCTGACCATTGGATTGTGGGTAATGTGGAGAGGAGGTGGTATAAGTAAACTTCCATTCATTAGCAAACTGCCTAAAACCATATGATGAAAACTGTGACCCGCCATCTGATACAACAATGCATGGAATTCCTTGACGACTAAAAATATCTTTCATACACTTAATTACGTAATCTGAACTTGTAATATGTAATTCTACCACTTCAAAAAATTTACTGTAATAATCGACTAATAAAAGATAATTTTTATTTCGTAAATAAAATAAATCAATTCCTATTTTTGTCCACGGTCTATTTGGAATATCATGTGACTGTAACGTTTCTTTTTGATTTTTCTTCCTGTGCGATAAACATATATTACAATTTTGAACCATATTTTGTAAGTCATTGTTAATTCCAGGCCAAAAAATAGTTTCTCTCGCCCTTAACTTACATTTTTCTATGCCCATGTGTCCTATATGAAGGTTTTTTAACATTTCCCTTCGCAAAATTTTACGAATAACTACTTTCTCATTTTTCCAAATTATACCAAAAGTAAATGTTAAATTCTCTTTGTAATTCCAATATGGTTTGACCTCATTTGAGATTTTATTTTTATCAGAAGGCCACCCATTAATGACATATTGTTTAACCAAATTTAATTCATCATCTTTTTCTGTATATTTTTGTATTCGCATAAGTTGAATATCATCGAATTGTTGTGCCGCGTGCGACATCATATCACGCGTTACCATACACACTTCGTCGTGCACTGAGCCGATACAGTGCTCTGCCGTGTGCGCTGCGAGCTCGAGCGGGATCGAGTCACTGTCTTCGTGTGCGCGCGACAGAGTGTCTGCGATGTACATATATTTACCTGGCTTATAGATAAGTTTAAATGTATAACGCTGTAATCTTAACAACATTCTTTGGAGACCCGGAGGGGAGTCTTTAATAGGTTTCTTTATTACACTTATTAATGGTTTGTGATCCGTTTCGATAATAACGTCTGATCTACCATAAATATACATATAAAATCTTTCACATGCAAATAAAACCGCATAAAGCTCCTTTTCAATCTGAGCGTATTTTCTCTCGGCGTCATTTAATGACTTTGAAGCATAACAAACTGGTAAATTATTTTGTAATAGACACGCGCCGAGACCGGTTCTCCTAGCATCCACAGATAACAAAATTGGTTTTCTCATATCAAAATATTGCAATATAGGACGCGTTGATAAATAACTTTTTAACTCCGAAAAACATTTATCATGCCTATCGTACCACTGCCACTCGGTATGTTTTTTTAATAATTCTCGCAAAGGTAAAGTTTTGTCCGAAAGGCTCGGAATAAATGAACTCACATAAGTTACTAATACTAACAATCTTTCTACATCTTTTCTATTTTTCGGTGTGAGCATGTTGGTCATGGCAGAAATATGTGATTTATCAGGATAAATACCGTTACTTGTTATCAAATGACCTAAATACTTTATTTCTGTGAGGCCGAATCTGCATTTATTTAAATTCAATTTTAAATTAATTTTTCTACATCTTTCTAAAACTTTCTTTAAATTTTCATCGTGAACCCTCTTACTAGACCCGAAGATCAAGAGGTCATCAACATACATACAAACACCCTCTAAATCATTAAAATTTTCATACATTTTTTTGTGAAATATCTCAGATGCTGAACAAATACCATACGGCATCCTCAAAAATTTATACCTACCAAAAGGAGTGTTAAATGTACACAAAGAATTGGAATCATCAAGCTCCACTTGCCAAAATCCATTTGTGGCATCTAAAGTACTAAAGTATTTTGCACCAGCAAGTTTGCCCACGATCTCATCTAAGGTAGGAATTCTAAAGTGTTCTCTTTTTATACTTTCATTTAACTCTTTCGGATCTAAACAAATACGTAAGTCCCCGTTTGGTTTCTTGACTACTGTTATGCTACTAACCCAATCAGACGGACCCTCAACTCTTGAGACTATTCCTTGACGCTCCATCTCCGACAACTTACTTTTAACTTGTTCTCTAATAGAAAATGGCAATTTTCTAGGAGCATGGACTACTGGTACCGAATTTTCTTTCAATTTAATTTTATATTTTCCGGGTAAGCAACCTAACCCATCAAACACATCACTATATCCATCCACAACTTTAGGTATAATTTTGTTACTCACTGTATTTTCCTGAATTGACATCACACGCCTTACCACATTTAGTTCTGTGCAGGCATCTCGACCTAAAATAGGAACAGATTGAACATCAGCAACTTTGAATTGTAATAAATAAAATTTGTTTTTATAATTAATGCTCAAATATATTTTCCCTATCACTTTTATCATAGTTCCTGAATAACCAGTTAATTTCGTATTTGTTGACAATAAATCACTTTCTTTTAAACCAATTTTGTATAAATAGCTTAAAGGTAACACATTTACATCGGCCCCCGTATCTAATTTAAACTTTAAAGGCTGACTGTTTATTATTAAATTTAAATTCCAATCATTATCATCACAACTAATATTTAATACCTGTTCATATGTATTTTCCACACAATACACTTTACACATTTTGGCAAAATGGTTCATCCTTGAACATCGCATGCACTGTCTTCCAATAGCGGGGCATTCGTTTTTCAAATGCGCACCTCCACAGCTATTACACCGGCTAGCTCTATATTGACGGCTTCCCCCAGAATCGAACCCGCCACCTCGCGAGTATGAAGTAGCGTGAGAGTGCGCGCCTCTCCACGGACCGCGACCACGTCCCCCACGCCACAACGATGATGATGACGATAACCCACGAAAGTCGCGCCGTCCGCGTCCCTTTATTGCATCATGTCTCCTGATTGCATCATTCTGACCCTCATTTTCCTGACTCTCATTATATAACTGAAATACTGGTTTAACTTCCTTTTTTATGTCCTCACTATAAATTCGAGACACAACTGCAGCCCTTCATATCTCCAATGCCTTTTTTAGTGTTAAATCGTCTTCACGTAATAAACGTTCTCGAATGTTCGCACTAGTTACCCCGCAGACCAGCCTGTCTTTTATTAACTCTTCGTTCATAGTATTAAAATCACACGATTGAGATAATTTGCGTAACTCGAAAACGTACTGTTCAATGGTTTCACCTTCTCTCTGTTCTCTTGAAAAAAATTTATGACGCTCGACGGTTACATTTTTCTTACATTTAAATTGATCGTCCAATTTTTGAAACGCACCTTCAACAGTTTTAATGTTTTCTCCACCTTGATATAAGATTTCCCTACATTGTTCACCGATTACGTGCAAAAAGATATTATACTGCACATCTGCCGCCTTTTTGTTGATCTCACACGCTTTAATATAAATTTCGTAGCTTCTCTTCCACTTTACCCACATCTCATGCAGGCTGCCAGATAGTAAGTCGACCGAATTACCATCGTAGGTAAATGGCTGAGGAGGAGATAAAATGCTTTCCATTATATACGCACTAAAAATAATATATTTTTTTCTAAACCCGGCTGCGCCATGTAACGTGTATTGAAACGACGGTTGTAGGATGCAGACTATTTTTATTTCTCACGGTAACCGTTGATCAGTTTTTACAACATACCTCCAATTATTAACTATAACATTGCATGTTTTACCTATTAACTACAGGGTTGGCATTTTATCCATATTCTGATTTTATTTTTATCACGCATAAACAACTCTAAGTACCTTTAACTCTGCAGCCTGACGAAATCGTTTTTTCTGTCATTTCCGTAAATTAGGTGTTTGAGAACCCTGTGTGTCCGCAACTATGCCGCAAACTCCACACTCAATCGGGGGGCCTCGGTTCTCAGAGTGCGTGGGGTGCAGGAGTATTCTGTAGTTGTTACTGAGTAGGGCCCTGTTATTTCATCGAGCATCGAGGGTCACGCATTTTCCAGACATGGTAAAAAAAGTGTTTGAGAAACCTGTGATGTGTTTTACATGCTATGTCCAGGAACCTTTATTTGTGTGCTTGTGCGAAATCCTTCAACCATGGTGTACAGCTACAGACGATTATCCAAACTGTAAAGAGAGACACAGAAGTAAGTAGCTTTTTTTCGTTTACTAAAGTGTCTTTCTTTGCACACAATAATAATTAATGCTGCAATTCTCAGATGGAGCGCACTTGTCGTCGGTCGTTCGCATTAAACCTCTGTGCGGGAATAATTCAGTTACACACACGTGTGTCCGAAGCTATGCGCTGATTCAATTGCACTCGAAACGACGGCGGTGGTGCGATCACAAAGGGTTCACAGTTCGGTACTGTACGTCCGCCTGTAATTCAACTCGCTCGCCTATGATTGAGCTGCATTTACTTGCCAGAGATACATATATACATAACTACCATACCTTAATCACACGATGCATAATAATACAAGTCCTTAATATGGACCTATAGGATCAAAAATTGGTATACATGTATATCCATTCCAAAGCTTAGCTTAGCTTAACTTCTGGCAGCGGACAGTGGATGGACGAACATTTGTTTTTGTGTGTGTAGGCTGTTGGTCGTTTATGACCTAACGGAAACCTCAAGTTTGTACAAATATGTGTAGAACAGCGCTAATGAAGAAAAGTGTTGTAGAAATGGCTCCTAAATTATATAATAAGTTGCCTGACAGCATTAAATATTATAATACAAATACATTTAAAAAATACTGACGAAATTTTTAGTGGATTATTTTTTTATTTTATTTTATTTTATTGATTTAGGTAACAAACGGTCTCTAACAGTAATATTTGCTTAAACTAAATAATGTATGACTAGACCTATAGTACCATAACTTAAGTTAATATTATGTTTAAACAAATTGAGTCTATGAGAAACTTCTTAGTTACTGTTTACAAAATGTTTCAAAATCTTTACAATCTACTAGTACAACATCTCGCGAACCAGTTTTCTGTAATTATTATAAGTACTTGAAAAAATGTCAATATTGGTCAGGTTTTTGTTATAAAAATCAAGTGATCGCCTCAAATAAGAGATTTTGTGTAATTTGTGCGGATTGGCGGGACATAAAATGTACTCTTAGACCGTGAGGAGGGACGAGGAACCTTAAGGTGGATTTTATCTAACAAATTAGTGCAATCAATTCGGCAATTAACTTTTTTATATAATACCATAGTGTCCAAAAAGTACGTCTAATTTGTAATGGGGTTATGTTATATTTTGAGGCACAAGTCCTGTTATCGTTTAAAATATGTTCATCACGATAGCTTAATAATTTTAAAAACTTATTTTGTACTTTTTCCATGCGATCAACGTGAACAGCATACTGTGGGCTCCAAACCACACTACCAAACTCTAAAATACTGCGTACGTGAGTGTTAAATAAAATTATTAAAGTTTTTGTATTTTTGAACGGTTTCCCTAAACGATTTATTAAACCAAGTTGTTTACGCACGTGATACTATATTATCAATATGAGTATTAAAGTGAAGTTTGGAGTCCAGAGTTACACCGAGGTCACGTATGAAGGAGACTCTTTTTATAGTGCTTCCAAAGAAGTTATAGTCACAAACAATCGGATGATGCTTACGGGTAAATGTAATAGTATAGCATTTATCAGTGTTTAAGAAAAGCTGATTTCTTGAACAGTAATCTTGAAATCTACTAAGATCATTTTGCAGCGCACTACAGTCATTAAGAGAGGTAATTACTTTAAAAATTTTAGTGTCATTAGCATAGAGCAGATGGTGTGAATTTACGTACAGAGTAAAAAGATATGGTCCCAAATGCGACCCTTGAGGAATGCCAGATGGATAAATGTTATTATAATTTAAATGATTTTTTAATGGATACCGATATTTTGATTTATTTTTTTATTGATGTATAGATTAATGTATTGATTCTTTTATGATTATGATTTTATTGAATTTAAAATGATTCGTTTGCTGTTGAGCATGTCATGGAGGCACATTTATATAAATTTTGAAAACTTATTGTTACCGATGACAACGAATAAATGATTTGATTGATTGATTGACCTTTACAGCGTCACCAGGTTTGGGCGCTAGATGAAAAGATATATCGAAACTACTTATTTGGGTTCCATGATTACTCGGTACGGAACCTAAAGAGATAAAATTAACATTTATCGTCTTAGAATTTCTAAGTCCAGCTACATCATAAAATGCTAATCTACATGCGCAATTTTAAATTCCTCCTAACTCTTAACAAGAAGCCTTCCTTTAATTTACTTAAGCACAAACAAGGTAATTTCTCAATATTTTCCAATTTTGTTTTCATGTCCTAAGAGTGTACTTATGATTTATAAGAACTACGTGTCTCGTTTAATTACTGGGTTCTCAATATTTTACCATTTTTAACACACTCTAATTAGTAAAGGCAATGTAAACATTGTAAGGCTTTTTTGTTATACCAGCTACCTACAATGTCAACTGATAGAAACACAGAACACTGACAAACAAAGAAAGAAAAATTCTGCAACAGTTGATAATCTGATTTATTGATAAGTAATCATCTTATGCTTCTTCTGTAATTGCGCGACAAAGCTTTGGGTGGCTTTAGTACAAGTGCGCTTAAATTATCGTTAGAATTTTGAATTATTTCAGTCGTAGTGGATAAGCGTGCTGCGTGTCTATAGACGCTAAACGATAGCTTGACTGGTAATATTTGACACGCTAAAAGAGATTGTGGAAAACGATAAATTTATATGTGCAGCTGAAGGAGCGTACTTGATTCAAAGTTCGAATGCAAATTTTAGCGCATTAAAGTACCATAGCCACCCGAAGCTTCGTCACGCAAGTATGGGATAAGCATAGATTAAATCACTGATTCAATCTAAGATAATCACAACAAGAAAATCATCCTTATAACATAATATTTAAGCAAAACCAAATACTGGCCAACAAAAATTAGAAACAAAAGAAGGCAAAAACAGCGCTCGCTTTTTCGTAAATGTGTAACTACCCACCTACCCATAAGCCACGTGTTGTCCGCCATGTTGGCTTTGTGACGGCCGAGTCACCTGTGACAGGCCTGTCGTACCCGAACCGCCCGCCCGCTGCGAGCATTATCCAATTTATATCTGAATGCGAGTATTAAAATGGGCAATGCTAATGACATCCCTTGATTGTTTGATTACTGTGTACGGTGCGGTACCTACGTGAGCGGGAAACAACCCCGGTTTCAATACTATCTCTACTTGTATATCCTCGTACACCAAACAATTAATAACAGGAGTAAATACGCACTACAGGAATACAGGAGTTATACCCTTAGCACGAACTCATGTCGAATTCGAATATTTAATCTCGAATGATACGCATCAAATGTCAAAATTTGTATGGCACATTTTAAATTCTCGTTATGTCCATTGTGGCGCAGTTCACCATACAAATCTTTTTGACGTTTCACGCGTATCGAGATCGAATTCAACTATGTTTTTTAATTCGATAGTGGTTCGTGATAAGTGTACCGTGCCCTTTTTAACGGGCAGAGTAAACGCCTATAGTATACTAATGTACATACATTATAGGAACAGTAAAGGAAAGTAGGTAGAGTAAAAATTATTGGAAAAGTAGACTAACTAGCAAAGTGAGCAAGTTACTCTACAGTCTTTCCTCACTCTTTTTTTGATCAATATTTTTGGCTATCGAAAATGAGCATGTGGCTAAAATTAAAAAAGAAATTGTTCATACAAAATGAAAATGCATAACAAATAATAATTTATTTCTGATTCACTATTTTAGCGATAATAGCTTACACATTAAAAATAGATATATGCTGTCCTGGACTTTTTTGTAGAATTATTTAAGAGATACATTTCCACTATATATATTAAATTCATGTAACTTTTATTGTTTTTGTAGTAAAGGCCAAAATGACTCGCGGATGGGATTTCTTTTTCCGTCTTACGTGACATTTATTGTTACATTTTGGCCATTTCACTTTATAACTTCATAATTTATCATTATGTATGAGCTATATTATTGTTAAGTTTCATTAAAATCTATTCAGTATTTTTTTGGTAAAAGAGTAACAAAGATCAGTACAAAAGCAAGATTGAAATTTAAAGCGCAAGTGGTTAATATACAAATTTAAATCGTTGTAGATCCTAAACAGTCATATAAAATTAAAAATGGTGTAAGGAACCTAAACATGATCTATTAGGAGACGATGATACTCGACATTTCGTCAAATTATTCTTATTTTATCCTTCTCACAATATGGCGCCTAATTGTCACCATATCGAATTTCGATTACTATCATATCCTTAGTAGTACATCCCATAATTAAGACGAATCGATTGACGTATAAATCATCATAATCGGTCCACGCGTTTGATCTCTAGTGTGCCACAAAGGAACATACTATACGATTCAAATAAGAATAGGAAAGCCAATGACCTCCATCTGTCAAATGTCGCTTGAAAAGTACGATTTGCAAAAAAATCTTGGAACACTTTTTAGCACTGAGCTAATCTTAGAATAAAAACTAAACATTTCTAAACAAAAGAAATAGATAAATACATGATTTATTTATCGTACGTATAGAAAATGAATTTTAGAAAAGGAAAATATAAGAACTTTAGATTTATTATAAATACAGATAATAAAAAGACCCTTTTTATTTTAAATAAAGATGTCGTTTTAAAACCTAAAATAATCGATATTTTATTTTATAGCCGAAAGCAGCAGCGATGGATGATGATGGCGATGATAATAAGCTTATAATCTCTTCCTGGGTTCTGTGGTTGAGACGTTAATTATATACCTACCTTTTGGTTTGATTGTTTTCAAGGTGTTTTGTCACTTCCATTGCCACAAAGGTTTTCGGTTCGGAATCCGGCAGAGTTCAATACAACAAATCCCACCAACCACCCATGGCCTGGCGAACCTTCTTGGTTATGCAGGCCGAAGCAGCGGGAGATACGCTCGGAATGGCCTCCACCGCGCGTACTTTCTTGATTCCCTATATTTTTTTCTTTATCTGTCTCCTTTGTCCCTATGGTCCCTCTCCCGTTTCTGGGGCGGATGCACACGAAACGCCGTCGTCGACATCCCAGCCGTCCCGTGCCCACTATGAAGGGGAAGCGAGCATAGTTTTTTTTATACAAACGCTCTCGACTAATTCCTTCTTGATTTTTATAATTAAAAAAATGATTTACATACATAAAATATAATTTTGCTCATTCTATACTTCTATGTCATCCTTTTTTGTATAAATTGTGATTCAAAGAAACTAGAAGCCCTTAAAAATGACAAAAATAAACATTTTTTTATTGCCACTAACGACGTCTAGTATGGAGATTCAATCAGCATTTACAAAAAAAGGAAAACCTAGAAGACTAGTATAACTACTTATTCTATGAGTTATATTTATTTTACATTTATATCTAACTAGCGGCCCGCCTTCGTTTCGCTTCGGTGTAGAGCTGAAGTGTAGACTACAGTTATTGTTCTCAGGCTTGTATTATACACAATGACATTCATCTATGATTCTTCTTTTACCTGCATGCAAAGTCTCAGCCCGATCGGTTTAAAATTGACAAAGTTTCATACAAACTTTCATGCCCTATTTTATCCCCTTGGGGGTAGAATTGATCAAAATCCTTTCTTAGCGGATGCCTACGTCATAACATCTACCTGCATGGCAAATCAGCCCGATCCATCCAGTGGTTTGGGCTGTGCGTTGATAGATCACTACGTCAGTCAGTCAGTCAGTCACCTTTGAGTTTTATATAAATAGATTTTCGAGGAGGAAATCGTCGAGAGGCGAACATTGAATTTTGCAATTTTTATAGTAAGCAATTTTCAGCGTTAGCTACTGTTGCCCCTATCGCGCGGTATTTACCAATGCGCGACAGTTTTTTCAAATACCTTTTTCTCAAATGTCCTTCAGCTCGCGTGCGCTCCTAAAGTCTTTTAATATTTCGGGTTAAAGGTTAGTTAAAGGCTATTCAGATATAAGCGATAACGCTGTCGCGTTCGGTAGCGACACCGGATCGGTACGCGATATCGCGACAGCGCGACGCCGGACGGTGCGTGGCAAATACCCGCCTCCTCCCCGCACACGCAGCGCATCGAGCCAGTCCTTCCTTCACTCCCTGCGAGGCGCATCTCACGTGCACGTATTGCTATTTGTTTTTGCATGGACGAGTTCGAGATCATGCCGAAATCAATTGAAATAGAAAAAGTTGTTGATTTGGTAAAATCTTATCCAGTGCTATTTGATATGGCTCATCCAGATTACAAAAACATATTTTTGAAAAATTAAATATGGGATGAGATTGCAGGAAAATTAAACATTAGTGGTAAGTTTTTGCATATCTTAAATTACTACAATCTACTTTTGATTAAAATAAGCTAATCTAAGCGATAGCGCTAAAGTACTTTACAAACTTTTTACGTATTTCCTCTTCATCACTATCCATCATAAAAAAAAACCAGCGGGCACACACTAAGTGTATTCGTGTTTACTAACGGACGGCACAAAAGTAACTAACCATTTACCGAGCGCGACAGCGATTACCGCGCATGTCGCGATATCGCGTACCGATTCGGTATTGCTACCGAGCGCGACAGCGATATCGCTCATATCTGTATAGGCCTTAATAAAGCCTCGCCCGCGACTTCGTCTGTGTGGAGAAACGGTTTCCCATACAAAAACCCACCCACTTTTCACTATCATAATGGATGATTTCTGGGATAAAAACGTTCGCATGTCCTTCCCCGGGACTAAAACTGTCCGTTAGGGACGGCACTGGGCGTAATATAAATGAAATACTTTAGAACCAATAATTAAACACACAAAACAGGAAACACAACATCAAGTAGGTACACAACACATCAACAAGTAAAACAATAATAATAAACAAAAATGACAAGTATAAAAATAAAATAAATTCATAAACATGTCAGTTGACTGGTGACCAGTGTATGTCGCCAAAACTATCTATGTACCAAATTTCATCGAAATCGGTTCAGTAGACGCAGAGCTTATCCTCTTCAAACTCACGAACTCAACAAACTTTACTTCTTTAAATATACATATTAAAGTGGCCATACACACTACGTGAAGTGAAAACTTATTAAGCGGCGTTGTAAACTTTTTTAATAATGGTTAAAAAATGATAAAATCGCATCAGGCCGCGTGGCCTGATCGCGTCAGAACACGTGACCTAATCGAAAATTCGTAAAACGAAAACAATATAATTGGAAAGGTTGTTGATTTTCTTTCAATATATTGGACGAAACATAGTAATATTTATTTTATCGTATAATGATAATAAGTCTTTATCTAGGACGTCCAGGTGGCAGCTTTATTGCGAAGAAAATGCATTTTTTTTACAATAGATGTCGCTAGCTGCGCTTAAATGTGGTTCATGTAAGTTGATTTTTCTGAGCGATGAACTTTTTAATGTAATATACATTGTCATGTTTGTGTACGATAGTGCAATAAATAAATATTGTATTCCACCACATAAATGATAGTACTTTTATACTGATAATTAAAGCAATTCGTGCAAAATTATTATTCCCTAACCATTCCAAAATAACAAAAATACACAACGTTAATCAAGTTTTCACCTCTGCCGGCACTCCCGGAGTGCAACCCGTCGTTTTTTTTGTTTAACTAACATACAGGGTGGCCGGGGAGTTGACGTTCAAGCGTAAAATTTAGATAGTATCCAAGTCACCCCCATGTATGTTCTACGATTTTGCGTAGTTTTCGAGTTGTAATTTTTTTAATGATTTTTTTCGTAATTACCACCTAACATCCGTTTTCGATTTTTTTCTCATTCTGTTGGACGTTTCTGGTTCAGTTTTTTTGTAATAACTGACTAACATAGTCTAACCTATCACCCTAAAACTTATGGTTTATCTAGGCATTGCAGAATTCACTTAGAATTTGTTCGAAAGTTCAAAATTACGATTTGAGCTCAGTACACACAAAAGTATGAAAAAAAATGTAAATGGGGGGATTTTGAGTTCAAAGTGCTTTTAGAAACTTCCTGAAACATTAAACTTTAAAACAAGGCCAAATAAAGGGGTGGGGGTAAGCTTAACACCAGTAAAACTTTCCTTTAGTCAGGGTTGGTTTAAGCGTGCCCCTTTTTCACACACCCTTCTGGCGTGTGATTAGGCGAAGGGCTTTAGGGGAGAGCGCAACAGTCGTGTAGATCCCTAAGGCAAGCCAGGTAGTCATCCTTCCCGTGGTTGCCACCCCGTTAAGCATTGCTCATCCTTTTGATGAGCAATGCAACCGAAACTACCTGACGCATTCTTCATAACATAATCGACGTTTGTGGTCACGCCGACATGGGCCGGTCATCCAAAAAACCAGGATGGCAGGTTTCAACTGACCACCCGCGTGTTTGCCGTGCGTGGAGACCCGTGCGGAGGGATGAAGGGAACCTGGAGGTTGAGCTGTAGGTAACCACCACAGTAACACACCTCTTTGGCCCTGATTTCTTCCTAAACGGGAGGCCTTGGAACTAGCCAACCAGGGTCAATCGGCTATGACCTTCCCGTTAAAAGGAAGTCAGGCGAGGTCTCTGAACCGCTGGGAGCGTTTGGCCCGGTCGCGGATCCATACGACAGTGTGGACAACCAAGACTGGTCACCGGATGTCAACCCACGGGGCTGGAGACCTATATTCCCAGGGTATCTCTGGCGTCTGCACACGACATTGTGTGCAACGTCCCCACTTTGCGGGCTCCAGGGAGGGTGGAGAGCCGCTGGGAATGAAGACGAACAACCAACACATATGGATATCTTAAACTCTAAACATGTGAACAAAACCACCAAGCCCGCTGCATCTTCGGAAGCGCAGGCTACACACCCAAACACGGCAGCGTCCTCGGATGCGCCAAAGCCCGCTGCATCTTCGGAAGCGCAGGCTAAACACCAACACCCACACATGGTCGCATCTTCGGATGCGCCTAAGCCCGCTGCATCTTCAGATGCGCAGGCTATACACAGTGACACAAACACCGTCACGAGGCGGGAGGTCATGGACCTGTCTGCTATCGGTGCCGCAATCCCTGATGTTGCCCCGAAAGGGGTTGCATCCTGGAACGTGGAGGTCCGAAGTAGAAAGGACTCTGGCAAACCGCCCGTGAAAACCACCAACAGATCACTGCCACCGCCGAGGGCGCCCTTGGCTGATGTACCATCGGCAAAGGAAGCCCGCAATAAACGCCGCGCGAAAGCGCGCTTTATGGCGAGACAGATGCGCGCGTCAGGGGTTGGAGGGAGTAAGCAGCCAGAGGCCGCTGAAGAGCCCACAAGGACTCACGCTGCCGGAGTAGATAAGGAACCCGCTAGTGCGACTGGTGCAAACCGGCCCGCTGGTGCGGAACCTGTTGAAAAAGCACTTCCGACTCCGGACGATGCGCTCTCGAGCAGCGAACTGACACGACCCCGTGGCAAACGGTCGGGACAGGCCAGAAACAATCGGCCAAAGAAGTCCAGCTCTAAACCAGCAAAGCGAGGACGTCCCGACGACACCATATCACCCAGAGGGGACACCAAAAGGCCCAGAACAGGTCCGAAAAGCTCCGCCGTGAATTACGCAGACGCATTGAAGGCCAATGACCTCTGCGTCGCCGTAATGATGGAGCCTTTCCAGGACCTAACCGAGGCACAGGCTACCAAAATCGAGGAGAACATCGAAGACGCCCTGGACGAGCAGATCTACAAGCCATCCACCACGGCGACTCGTTCACCTGCTTTCCGTGGCAAAGCCTTCTGGTCGGAAGGCGTCCTCAAACTATGGTGCGAGGACGACTTTTCGCTGGAATGGCTGCGCCAAACAGTCCAGAACATCCGGCCTCCCCTCTCGGGAACCGTGTTGACGGTTAAACGTCAATCCGAAATCCCTAAGAGGATGAAGGCCTCAATCATCGTACCACGCTATAAGGGCGAAAGCCTTGACCAACTAAGGCTAAGGCTGGCCGCCCAAAACCCGTGGTACAACGTAAACCAGTGGGCCCTGTACCATGCCGTGAAGACGGAGGAGAAAGAGGAGCTATTCATACTGGTGGGTATTCCCCAGGATGATGTAGCCAAACTCCTGGCAAGAGACCGACGCGTAGCATACAAGCTCGGGTCGATCTACGTCCGTTTCTCGACGGGATCCGCCGACAAACCCACCACGACACCGAGTGAGCCACATCCACCAGCCACTACGTCGAACCTACCGAAAGTGACGGCGACGACGACAACAACAACACCGGCCTATAACTCGCCACCGGCCCGACAGTCCAGTACGGAGGAGGAGGGTACTGGACGTATGGACTGGTGGATTGAAGGGGAGAAGGCGAAAGAAGAGGAAGAGAGAGCGGGATGTTCGAGTCGTCAAAATGACGAACGACAACCCAGCCCCCCTCTTTAAAATCATCCAAACGAATCTCCAGCACAGCCAAACAGCCACGTCAAATCTTCGGCGTGTGCTGGAGACCAACACCGAGACCATAGCCCTCATCCAGGAACCGTGGATAAGAGGTGAGAGGATATGTGGTCTGTCAAACATCGGAGGCAAATTACTTCTGAACACCACCGTAAGTAAACCACGTACATGCATTTTTACTCCTAAACATGTTAAAACCGTATTAATTACCGAGCTCTGTTCCAGAGACCTGACTGTAATCAGGCTCCTCAGTGACACACCTAGCCTTCCCGAGGTGATTATAGCGTCCGCCTACTGTCCGGGCGACGCTGACATCCCTATGCCGGAGCTCGAAAGGCTGGTGACACACTGCGAGCAAGAAGGACTGGAGATAATCATCGCTGCTGACTCCAACGCACATCACACACTATGGGGCAGCAACGACACCAACACCAGAGGTGAGGAGTTTTCAACCTACTTATTCTCGACAAATCTAAAAATTATCAACAGAGGCTCTGAACCCACTTTTGTAACATCAAGGGCCCAGACAATTATCGACCTAACCCTCACTAGTGAGAGAATTGCCCAATTCATCACTAATTGGCATGTATCCGACGAAGCATCTTGCTCGGATCATAGATGGATTAGGTTCCACCTTCACATGAACACTAAACCACCAGACCCACGACGAATTCCACGTAAGACTGACCGCAAAAAATTTAGCTTACTAGCTACGGCCAGCCTGAAGTGTCTCCATTTACCAGAGGTTTATAATAACCCTATGGAAATAGACACACACGTGAATAATCTAACATCAAGCTTAATCGTCTGTTATGAACAATCCTGCCCACTCACACAGCAACGCTCAACAGCTAAAAGTAAACACAACTGGTGGGGTCCTGAACTAACTAAATTGCGACACAAGGTAAGGAAAATGTTCAACAGAGCTAAAAACACCAGACTAGAACACGATTGGATTCGCTACAAGGAGGCACAGTCGCAGTACAAGAAGTGCATCCGATTCAGGAAAGCTGAATGCTGGAAGCGCTTCTGTAGCGACATCCAAGACAACAATCAAGCTGCAAGAGTGAAGAAAATCCTAAGCAGCGACCCTGAACGCAACTTAGGTTCACTCAAAAAAGCCGATAACACCTATACAAAAACCGACGCTGAAACCTGTGAAGTACTAATGCAGACTCACTTCCCAGGCTGTAACACAAAAGACAACCAAGAATGGGAAGATGAAACATTTGCAAATCCGGAATCAGCTGACTGGGCAACTGCACACAAAATCATAAAACCCAACACATTAACATGGGCCATCAAAAGCTTTCTCCCATTTAAAGCAGCAGGACTGGATGGCGTTTTTCCAGGCCTACTGCAATGGTGTGGTGAGTCGATACTCGACCATCTTCTACGTATCTATACGGGATGCCTGGCTTATCGGTACATACCCACCAAATGGAGAGAGGTGAAAGTCATCTTCATACCAAAACCAGGCAAAAGTGACTACACGCAACCTAAGGCATACAGACCAATAAGTCTCACATCGTTTCTCCTAAAGGTACTGGAGAGGATGTGTGACAGAGATCTGAGGGATGATGCCTTACAGCGAGTACCACTACATGCAAATCAACATGCCTACAGCATGGGCAAATCCACTGACTCCGCTCTACATAACGTAGTCAAGCAAATAGAAAGCGGACTATTACCAAAACAATCAATGTTGGGAGTCTTCATAGATATTGAAGGCGCCTTCGACAAAACTAACTTTACCAGCATTAGCCAAGCACTTGTGAGACATGGCGTTGACTCCACAACTGCGGGATGGATCAACAACATGCTCAAATATAGGGCAGTACAAGTGACTGTGAACACTACGAAGAGAGCCGTAGTGGCTCGGGGTTGCCCACAGGGAGGAGTCCTGTCTCCTCTCTTGTGGAACATTGTGGTGGATGAATTAATCTGCCAGCTCAATCAACGCAACTACCACACAGTAGGCTATGCAGACGACATAGTGATTCTCATAAGCGGGCCATTCCAGAATGTGCTGTGCAACTTAATGAGCAATGCTCTCAAACTAGTCGAAAACTGGTGTTTTAAACACCAACTATCGGTGAATCCGACCAAAACAGAGATGGTCATGTTCACAAAGAAACGTAATTTGGATACTGTTAAATTACCCAAGTTATTCAACACGGAACTGTCACTGTCTAACGAGGTCAAATATCTAGGCATAATCCTTGACCATAAGTTGACATGGAGCAGTCACCTAGACCATAAGATAAACAAAGCCTGCATCACATTTTGGCAGTGCAAACGACTACTCGGTAAAACCTGGGGTCTAGCACCAAAAATCACAAAATGGCTTTACACAACCATAATCAGACCACTCATCACCTACGGTGCAATAGTTTGGTGGCCTAGAACCGAACTAGCCACCGTTAAAAACAAACTGCAGCGTTTTCAAAGACTTGCATGTTCAGCAATTACAGGCTGCATGAAATCCACACCGACAAACGCCCTAGAAATAGCGCTAGACCTATTGCCACTTGATCTGTTCATACAGCAAGAGGCAACAATGGCAGCGCTAAGAATGTACCATCTGGGCCTATGGACGGGATACCAGGGACCTCACTCCAAGATTTTGGTAAGGGCTATACAACACCAACCCCTTGTAATAGCCCGCTGTGACAAAATCCCGACTATACACACATTTGATAAGAAATATCAAATAGAATTACAGGAAGCCAACAAGGACTGGTCCGGCACAGACGAAATGCGCATATACACTGACGGATCCAAAATACCAGGATCCGGATCAGGCGCTGGAGTATTCTCCCTAGACCTTAACATCCATATATCAACGGCACTGGGTACTCACAGCTCAATATTCCAATGTGAATGTATAGCTATTACTCAGGCCGCCACCGCCGTCATCAACAGGAAAGTCACGAACTATAAGATACGCATAATATCTGATAGTATGGCTGTCCTAAGAGCCCTAGACAGTAACAGCAAAACGTCTGGGCTAGTATACGAATGTCACCTAACATTGGAGCGAATAGCAAGAGAGAACAAGGTTATCCTCCAATGGATCAAGGGACACAGCGGCTCTATGGGGAATGACGCAGCCGATGTACTGGCTAAAAGGGGATCAGCACATATAGTGGAAGGCCCTGAGCCGCGCCTGCCGTTACCCTTTAACCAAATTCGTGCATGGGTGCGCCAGCAAACCATACAGAGCCATAACACCCGCTGGGCCAACACCGAGGGCTGCAGGCAATCTAAGGCTATCTTCCCTAGCCTCAACCCAAGACTAACTAGAAAACTACTAAATCTCAACCGAACTGATCTCCGAGTAATGCTGGGCACTATAACAGGGCATTGCCTGCTAAATAAGCATTTACTAACCATACGTGTTACAGATAGTTCTCTGTGCAGACGATGTCTAGAAGCAGATGAAACGGCCGCTCATGTGATCCTGGAGTGCATGAGTGTGGCAGAACACCGGGCATCAATCCTTGGGACGCCGAGGACGCTCCTAGAAGCCTGTGAGAGTCCCAGGAGACTACTGCGCTTCTGGAAGGAGCTGGGCTGGCTGAGCTAGCTAGCCCAATCAACCCTGCACGCACAATGGACCAATTATGAGTCTACGTGCGGAAACGGGGGCCCACAACAAGTGACAAGTGACAAGAAAGGCCAAATAAAGATAGGGTTAATGGGGTTTTTTTTCTGTAACTGACTTTCAAAGTAAATTAAGGCATTTTTCAAGGAAAAAAAATAATTATTTTCTTTTATTTAAATCTTTGCCTATCTCTCAGTTATGATGAATTTCAGTAAAACACAGTTGTTAATGACCTAAATTCTACTACTACTTACTTACTCGTCTTGTTCTGCCGTTTTTTCTCGACCACTATTTTGTATTTTTTGTATTTTCACGCACACCAATCACTAAATAAAACACTGTTTTAACCGATTAATGACGCGTTTTAAATACTTTTATAGATACATATCTTAACGTTTCGGATCCTGATTTTGTTCTAAAGAGTATGATTATAATAAATAATTAATTCAGTTCTCCCTGCGTGTTGGTCCACGGTGCTCATCATAGATTTGCTTGTTTTATTTAATACACCATTTTGAATAAATTAATACTGTAACTAACAGTTAAAACCTATTTCATCATCATCAACCTCTTAATGTCCCCACTGCTGAATAGGGAGATTGGGCCATGACCCACCACGCGGGCCCAGTGCGGATTGGCGGGTGCTAACGACTGCATGTGCAATCGGGATCAACGGCTTAACGTGCCTTCAGAAGCACGGAGGAACTCGAGATAGAATTTTTTGGTCACCCATCCAATGACCGACCACTGCGAAAGTTGCTTAACTATACAGATCGCAGCCGAACGCGCTAACCACCTGCGCCATCGAGCTCCGCTACCTACCTTGAAGTCAATTCAATTCAATTGAATTATTTATTTCAGAACTAGGTTTACATAGTTTTAGTAACATTTGATATACTTATAAACCATGTTAGTATAATAGAAATTATACAAAATATAATTACATGTCAAGAGTTATACTCACAGAAATATTATTTCTGTTGTTAACTATGTATAAACTAGATAAACGAAAAAAAACGTTACTAAACACGTTTTTTTTCTAAATTGTTGTTGCATCTTATCGACATAATTACTAAAATATAATAGAAAACTAATAATATATTCAGGAAATACAGACTAACAAATGAAAAATATCGCTGAAAGGGCCAATCTAATGAATCAAAACGAAAAACAGCGCCAAAACTCTTTTAAAATAAAAATAAATAAATTGTTGGTTCTAAATTGTTTTTTTTTCTTGATAAGAGTAAACAAATCTCTTTGTAAAACAATAATCTTGGCAGCAGTTCAACGGCTTGAAAAACAAAAGACCATACGAATAAAGAATTCAATAGAAATCAAATCAAGAGTTCGTCTGCCGTGGGTGCGAGGGTGACCGCTATAGCTGGGAAAGCTTGCGCGGGAAAGGGACGTACGCAACGTTAATCCTATTGGCTTATACCGGGCGACGTTTGCCACGATTGGTCGCCGTGCCTTATTGAACTGTCACTGAAGACCACGGCTTAGGGGGCGAACGGTAATTCGGGGGCAAAACGGGGAGAAAAGTCTGGGGGAAAAGGGAGGTGGGTGGAAAAGCCGTTTCACAGTATGGAGTTTGGCGATTGACTTGTGGGTAGTTTTTAGGGGTCCCTTTTGTAGAAGTTAAAAGGGTCTGCCGATCGATACAGTAAGGTAGGTTTGTGTTTCGTCATTTTATATTTTGATGCTGATTTTGAAAGATTAAACAAATTCGTCGTTTTTGACATATTATATACCTAGTGAGGTCAAAAAAAAAATTATAAATTCCCTCGAGCGTGAATAGTCGTAGAGACTTAGTTTTGATGCTAGCAGACAGTTGTAGGTATAAATACTGTCATTATCTTCCATAATTTTAAAATTTTCAGAAAACAGCAAGTTTATCTCGGTCTCGGAAGCTAAGTAAGATGTAAAACAAGCCCGCGATAACGCTGTGAAGGTCACCTGCGTTTAAAACATTAATCACTTAAAATCTTAGCCATTATAGTTATAACTAATTTAGGTATGCGTCAAAATACATATTAGGTTTCTGTTGAGCTATTTGTTATATACTTAGCGTTGCGTATAATTCTAATGTTAAAATTTTTAAAATTAATATTTATGTAACCTTTTACTTATTACAACCTGAGTGATTAAATTAGTTTGTGAAAGGTTGCAACATGAACTAACCGCACCTTTATCCCAACCCAACAAAATAATATCTCTAAATTATAAGTCCAGATCCAGATACAATATCAACCTTTAAATCCGACATAGGTAAGTAATATCAATCGTGACATCAAATTAACGTAAAAACAGAACAAATTGAAATTACAATCACATCAAAAGGGCGTATTCTTTGTACTACATAATATTTCTATACCTCGCCCAAATGTAATGTGGTTGTACGGAAGTATAACTCAGGCGGATCACGTTATGTCATTTCCCTTACGCTCTCAGCCAATAAAAGAGCTCGGTGTGTTTGACTTTTCCTCTCTGACGTCACTTTTGGCGGGAGAGCGCGCGATTCGCCACGCCCTGCGCGCCCTTATTGGGCGAAATATCAAATGTCATTGGAGCAGTACACCTTAATATAGGTACTGCCTATTTTACTTGACATTGGCTGAACGCATAAACCGTGCATGCCATAAAAAAAAGAAAAAGAAGGTACTGCCTACTAGATTTTTAAACTTACATTATAAAAGTAGGTACTTACTGTCTGAATGCGTTTCCTTGGACCATGCTTCGATGTTTGCCGCGATGTGACGCCAGGTTTTGTTTCGTTAGTGGTTCTTTTCTACTGTAGTTTTTTTGGTGGATAGAAAAAAGAACACTTTTGTTTAGCGCTGTTATCTATAAAAACTGAACTTATCGACCATAGAAGCCGGACTTTTGGAAGCAAAAACAAAAGTATCTTTTTTGGCATAAAGTTCAGATAAATCATGTATTTTATAAGAACGTTATCAAATAAAAAATTTTTCAAAAAGTTGTTTCTAAACATGCCGTGTTGTTTAAAAACAACTACCGGATTTCCGGAAAAAACATTTGGTCTTAAGTGTGACTGTTGTAAGTTGAGTAGCTGGCGAATAAAACGGTATAATTACATAAAATTAAATTTTACAGGAGCAGTATAAAACTGAATGACATGCCTATAGTGAGCTTTTGGCATGGTTTTTATTTATAAATTTAGTAATTTTAACACTGTTTTAGGCGGTTTTGATTGAACATTATTTGAGATTAAAATTCAACGGGCCCGAAACCACCGGACTGCTAAAAATTTTGCCTCAGTCGTGAAGATAAGTCTAAAGCTAATTTCCTTATTATAGGGAATGGATTTCTGGCTACCTCACTTATAGGATGAGAAATAACATCTGGATCTTTAGTGCGACTGTTGCAAAGTTGCGAAGATAGGTCTAAAGTCAATTTCCTTAACCCACGGATATCTGGCTACTTCATTTATAGGATGAAAACAGCCGAATCCGCCAGTGAGATTAGTGTTCATATTTGAAATCACACAGGAAAAGTGAGTTTGTTCTTACAGAATAACACTAAAACTACCTAGCTTTCACAAAACAGAAAAAAAATATTATGAAGAAACTTAAATAAGCATTTGCCATTGCCAGTAAAGTTACCTACAGTTGGCATCGGTAAAATTATCAGCCTTTATCCCATTGACGGTTAAAACAGCAATTCCGTTCTCTGTAATTGGAAACCAAAATACCTATTCGATTTCCAAGTGAAAATCTACGGCGTCATTATTCTAAACGGCTCGGCGGCGCGGCACGGGCAGCAGACACAGCGCTGTAATACCACAAATTAAAGCTTAAAACGGCCGCTTAACAGCTGACCCAAAAACCATCTCCCCGCGCTACCCTTTTGTGTGCTCCAAATATTGAGACGGTCCGAGGATAAGTTTGTTTTTTACTTTTTATTTACTTCATGAAAAACCGCGACATTGCTGCATCACACAAACAAACCAACAACCAACCAAACAAACTCACTTTCGTATTTATAACATTAGATTGGTTGCTTTTATATACTTCATGAAATACAGCAACATTGCTGTATCACAGGCATTGCTAATGTCCATGGGCGATGGGACCACTTAACATCCGGTAGCCATTCCGCTCAATAAAAAATACAAAGAAATCATTTGTAGACAGTCAACTTCTCGCGGTTGTAGGTAACTAACAGAATTTGAAATAAAAGTCAATTCTATGTCTGGGATCTTAATTTGTATATATTTTGTTTTATGTGAGAGAATAAAGAAATTAAAATCATTCGTTAGTCCGGTATACCCTGCGTGTATAAGTCAAGAAATCTAGTGTTTCGCTTGATTGATAAATTGCTTCGTAAAAAAATGAATTGAAAATATTAATTTCTTTATAGTTATTTTTACTGCTTATCCCATTGATTTAGTGAGAAAAACTTAATTGTAAAGTAGTTTTACTTATGCAGATTTCCTAACCCGCTGTCATTTTAAGTTAATCTTAACGCTTTCAATTGGATTCTGACTACCTATTCTTTGATTTTAAAATTTAAAGATTGCATTTACAACAATAACGTAATTTTTTACTATGCTGTAATAAGTAATTTCAAATGTCTTCTTTAAAACTTTATCCGCCTTATTACGAAACGTAGACTAAAATTAAACCGGGACTAAAACTGATGCTAACACTTTTGTTTGCAAAAAGAAAACAGAGACAACATTTGGTTTAAACCAAGACAACTTTAGTCCGCATTTAGGAATAAGGCGGTATTAGTTTTCCTAACATTATCTGTAAAAGCTCCAGTTTGTAGTCACCCCATCTCTCCCAGCACTACCCCACGTCAGACGCGAAAAGCAACGGGCGGGGCGGCCACGCCTACGCCCAGCTTACGGCGGCGGTACCGCGTCAAAAGTGCCCTGGTCGCCGCGGCGAAAACGGCTGCTCCCTAGCGCGCTTGACGAAAAAAAAACATACGTCACGGTTCCGCTCCCGCGCTGCGCACACAGATCCGGCGGAAATTTCGCTTTTTTTTAAGTTTTACCTGTTCGATTTTTAAAATTCACTTTTTTATTTCTTCAACAGCTATAACATTCAATCATATAAGTTGTTGACAGAGTTTATTTTTCAATTGTAACTGTAACATGAAACGCTTATGAACTCAAGTTTTAGTTAAATAACTAAGTAGTGATAGTTTTTTTTTATAACAATGGAAGTCGCCCAGACTCCCCTTCAGCTCACTCAGGATCATCAAGACGGCAGAATCAGGGGTATGCTCTTAAAATCAAATTTTACTTGTAAAATAATTATACTGAATTGAGAAGGCATGAATTTTTTCAACGTAGGCAAGTAATTACAGCCTGTAAATTTAATTATAAAATTAAAATACCTACTACAAAATAGCGAATAAAAAACAGATCCAATGAAATATTCGTGACAGTTGACAGTGTTTAAATTAACCTTTATTTTGGGAGAAAGTTTTAATCACCCGTATTATAGACAACTGTTTATTAAATATTGATCTTAAATATATTTAGTACCTACCACAAAGAAATAAAGGATATCAATTTGAAAATAAAACATAAAATTTACTTCCAAAAGTACCATAGAGTTGCGAGTCTCAGTCATTGTATACCTATATTATCATTTATTGCCCATCTTAAATAAGGAACTACCTATTTTATTATTCTGATTTTACGAGTAGGTATGGTATGGTAACTCAAAATTGCTAACATTGACGGAGTCTGGAGTAAGTCACTGTTGTAAGCACGCTATCTCATAAAAGGCTATACTTTGGTCCAATAATTTAATAATAACAGCACTCTATTATGCGTCTTATTTTTGAAAATAAAATATGTATGTTGTAGTGACACATCCAGCGGGTGACCGAGACAAAACGTGTTTCTGGCAACTGATTTGGTTTATCTTATTTGTTTAAAAGTAAAGGAAAATAATCAAATTGTCTCATGAAAACAACATGATTAATTTCCTTTCGCCATTTTCAAGTATAGCTAAGGTGAAATTTGCAAAAAAAGACAAACTAAGCGATTTTTTACGTGAAAACTTAAGAGATTGCCTTTGAGACGTACGAGTATTTGTGGCAACTTTTTTGGTTTTTCAAGTATTTAGAAGTAAAGGAAAGTAACTTAGTTGTTTGAACAAGGTTACACTAGTTATATTTTTTTAAGCATGTAACTGCTCAATGTTTAAATCGCGCTGTCTTGCAGCTTAAGAAAGGCTAGAAAGAATTCGACACGGCCATCAGGGCCGCGGTAGCACAATGGTGTGTGTGCATTCGCCCGGATAGCGAAAGGTGCGGGATCTACTCCCGTCTGCTGCCCGGTCCGCGTAGAATTTTGTCCAGTTTTTTTTTTTATATTTCCAACACCCACACCAATTAGCCTAGCCCCAAAGTAAGCACTATAAGGCTTGTGTTATGGGATGCTACATATACTGTACATATAAAAGTATATTTATATAAATACATATTAAACATCCATGACTGGAGTACAAATGCTCGTATTCATCACACAAACATCTTCCGTGGTACCTCTCGAGTCTGCGACACCATGAAACCCGGCGTACTAACCACTCGGCCACGGAAGTCGTCATTTTTCTTTAGCTGGATTTTCTTTAGATTCTTCAGGTTACTTTCTTATTTTCAAGAACGATTAAAGCGATTTTTCATGTGAAAACGGCGTTAGGTACCCTCGTGAAAACAATTTCATTACTTCCCTTTATTTTTAAATAAATATAAAAAAAAAAAAAAACAGTAGGCAGAAATACGTTTCATATGCAAGAGCATATCTTGCCAACTTGGAAAATCGTTTAAACCGTTTTTCCCCCAAATTTCACCTTGCTGTTACTTAAAAATACTAAAAACAACTTGATTACTTTGCTTCAGCTTTAAATAATAAAATAAACCAAAACCTTTATTATAAATACGTTTTGTGCCCACTGCCGCTGCTGCTGGATGTGTCTGTTAGTTTCAGCTACATTATAATTAAATAGTAATAATATCTCTTATCTATTAGACAAGTCCGTCCGTCCGTCCGTGCGTGGTGCTGTTTCAGCGGCCAAACCGTAAGAGATAGATAAATAGAATGTTTCAGTTATAAGTTAAGAATAGTCTGATAAGACTACAAACCGGATTTGAGTAACGTAGCAGTTCCGGTTTTCGAGAAATAACGTGATTTCTATTTCAAACGAAACCACACAAAATCTCTGAAGTTGTCAATTAATTAAATACATTTTTTTTTTTGGTGAACATTTGGTTCACTGGTTTGCTTGTATATAGTTAAACTAGCTGTCCCAGTAAAAAAATAGGGGTTGGTGGTAGAAAGGTGAAAATTAAGAGTTGTATGTATTTTTGTATTATGTATCATAAAAAAATAAAAACTAAAAATTTTGACTAAAATAAAAAATATAAGGGTGGACCACCTAACATTTAGGGGAATGAAAAATAAATAGATGTCCGATTCCCAGACCTACTGAATATGCATATAAAATTTTACGAAAATCGATTGAGCTGTTTCGGAGTAGTTCAATTACGATATACACGATAAACATCGTGACACAAGAATTTTATATATTAGATAAAGTAATTTCCGTTAATACAAGGTACCTGACGTGGTTTTAAGCTCTCTTTAAGTTCCAATGATGCAAATGGGTAATCACTAAAGACATACTTACTATCCATACAGTATACTCAGATAGTGCGTAGTATTTACTTAGATATGATATATTTTTAGTAGATATGACTTATAATTCTATTACAAAACGACAGTAAGTAATTGAACAGCTGTTTAAAGTTGTTTGCTTATGTTGTGTGTGTGTTAGCCCAAAAGAACATCATATTATATGAGTATTACTTTATTTTTAGCACTATTTTATCGAAAACCTCATGAACGAACTGTCTTCTACTGCCGTCACTTGAGAATAATGTATCTTTGATATGATGCTCAATTATCCTCGCGATAGTAATATAGTATCCATTTGCCGACCTCCGTGGCCGAGTGGTATATACGCCAGGTTTCATGGTGTCGCCAACTCGTGAGGGTTCCAATTTCCTGTGGGAGCAAATGTTAGTATGATGAATACGAGCATTTATACCTTAGTAATGGATGTTTATATATATTTCTTTATAAATATACTTATATATGTATTCTAACGGTTACCCTAGTATCCCATAACGCAAGCCTTACAGTGCTTACTTTGGGGATAGGCTAATTGGTGTTAGTGTGGGAATTATTATTATTATTATTTACAATCAATATGAGGTAAGGTGAGTTCATTTGTCGCGCTTCGTATAAAAAAGTTAGCTAGTGCGATCGAAGCCCAGTAGCAACACCATCTGATGCCATAAAGAAATTTACCGCTCCTATCATCTCACCCAATCTCCCAGTAATATGATATTTGACGAAAAGTATAACGTCATAGCTATTAACGGGATTGTTACCATGTACCTTGTTTTTTATGAGTCTCCGATGTTTCGGCACTGTTGCAAGCGCCATGATCACGGAGTAACTCCGTGTCATAAAAATAAGCTTTCATATTTTTCGAGAAATCGGCTAATCAGTAAAATCACTAAATAAAAAATCATTATTCTGACGATGCAGACCTGAAAAGGCTGCGAAAATTCAATAAATAAATAAAGTTTCGTGCATTAAACCGTTAAAACTAGTTATATTTAATGAGTTATGTGCGTGAAAACGTAAGAGACAAATAAACATTAAATGTTTTCAGTCACATAAGTAGTCCTTTGCACGTTAGTCATCATTTTGCAAACGTTCATCAAAAATTCGTCATGTAAGCCGCGATTTGCACCAACTAGAATTATTAACGAACGATAAAAAATATGATTGCCATAATTAAGTACAAATAAATTTCGTTCAATCAGTTAAGAGATCGATCACGATCTTGTAGAGGTGCGGTAAAATGGTTTTGATAAGGCAAGAAGTGTAATAATATTGTGGTCAAATAATTCTAAAAGTCGTAAAATATACTACGGCAGGGGTGGCCGACTTGATTAGACCCAAGATCTACTGTTTACTGTCGAAACCCTGTGCTCTACCAATTACATCATCATCATCATCAGCCTATTAATGTTCCCACTACTGGGGCACAGGCCTTCCCTATAGATGGAATAGGTAGATTGGACCATGACCCACCACGCGGGCCCAGTGCGGATTGGCGGGTGCTAACGACTGCAGATGCAGCCGGGACCAACGGCTTAACGTGCCTTCCGAAGCACGGACGAAGAACGAACCAATTACATACTTCTTAGTCTAAAATGAAACAGCAAAATATGTTGAACCAAAACACGCAGTTGTTCAACACATCTCTTGAAATTTGAATATTTATCGTTTGAAACCAATGCCCAGAAATCTAGACCTGAGGTTGACTTCGCTTTTAAAAATATGTCCCAGCGCATTCATGGTCATTATTACATGTGGTCCATTTGAAATGTAAATGTAAATATTGAAGCCATTTAATAGATATCACTATAGAAGAAAGGATAAAGCAGATGCGTGCAGCAGTTGGTGATTACAATGCGCAGTCTGTTCTACTTATTTATATTTTTTGACTTGCCACAATCGACTGATCTAATAGTCGTGATCCTGTGCTGCAAACCTGGGATAGCGGCCTTAAGCCGTGGATTGTCTAGTTTTATAATCAAAAAGTGGTAGAACACGGTAATTGCCGTAGCATTGTCACACGGTAATTGTAAGAAAAAATTTTGGACGTGGGCTAGGCAGCAGACGGGACTGGAACCCACACCCTTCGCTATCCGGGCGAATGCGCGGGCCAATTATGTTACCACGGCCCTGACGGCCGTTTCGAATTTTCTCTAGCCTTTCTTAAGCTGCAAGGCAGCGCCATATTTTCCTATTGTAGGTAACCCACAATGTCAAATGAATACCTTTAGAAGTATTAAACATTTGAAAGAAGTAATAACAATAATAGTTATTTTTTTTATTTTTAAGCATTTAACTGCCAGATGTTTAATTCTAAAGAAAATTTTACTAGAAACAAATCCACGCAGCCCATGCTGCAGACGGGACTCGAACCCGCACCCTTCGCTATCCCATAAAAAATATGTGTCAAATTCATTTTGTTCATCGACCTGATAGTCAAAGAAAAAAAAAGTTAGTCATCATCACTTTTCCCTTCCAATCACGGTTCAAAATAACTCCCTACGCCCTCCCCTCTCCCTATATAACCACCACTAATAAAAAAAACGAATATTCAAAACGCGAACTCAATATACCGGCGTGAAAACGAGATTTCAAATTCCGCTTCGGACATTGACTGCTTAGTATTCAGTGCGCGTCCTGACCGGGTAAAGTGGCAAATCATGGAGAGGCTGAAAATCAGTCAAATAGACATGGGAGTTACGGACTCCGCGCCCCGCATAGTAATGATCGGAATATTTTCTGAATATAAACGCCATTTGCATTTTGGCTGTTTGAGATGCGGTGTAAGTGCCTACATAGAATATTATTTCTTTGTACATAATTGTGCTTATTTACATACTTATTGAGATGAGATTTAATTTTTCGCCTTTGGGTAGTTTGATACAACGTCTTTGAAGTTTAGAGAATTAATCTACATCGAATACATCTGTAGGTACTATATATAGTGTTTTAAACTTTCATGGTGACTAACATTATAGTAATATAAGTTATTTACGGGATTGATCACGGAGTATGTTACTCTATCGCCCCTCGGGCTGCTCACCGCTTGCCGAATGCACCACGCAATTACCTGCGTCGCGAGAGTTGTTGCAAGCGCCATGATCACGGAGTAGAGTAACATACTCCGTGATCATGGCGCTTGCAACAATGCCGAAATATCGGAAACTCGCTAAAAACAAGGTACATGGTAAAAATCCCGTAAATAATTTATATTACTTTAATTTATTTATTTTTAAACTTTATTGACCAAAATATAAATATATAACATTGATGCAAAAGGTGGACTTAATTCTAAAAGCATTCTCTCCCAGTCAACCTTTGGGATTTAATCTGTAGTACTTGTCCCTCGGGCTGCTCGCCACTTGCCGAATACACCACGCAATTACCTGCGTCGCGAGAGTTTTTGACAGCAATCCAACGCGGCGTTGGTCATTGTCGTGGATATAACGCATATTTTCTCCCCGTCATCGAAAAAAATAAAATAAAAAGGTACTTGTACCATAGCCAACAATGAACTAGAATCTGTGCGGAAAGAGAATGGGCGTGGCGGAAAACGGAACTAACATTAAAATTTTTATTTGGCAATCAAACCCAGCAATCTGTAAATCGTCAAAGTTTGGTATTGATATGGATTTGGTTGTTGTTGTGATTTCTTGCGGTTTTTTGTATTTAATCATGTCTAAAAGGGGTAAAACCTTACAAATACGGTAGAAAAGCTCTACAGCGCCGTCCAATCTAAATCCCATTCTCTTTCCACACAGACTCTAAAAGTGAGTAGAGCTAGAAATAAGAAACGAGGGTGAGCAGCGGGTAGTTCCGATAGTTTTATCGCTGGACTATAAGCGAGTGTGCGAATAGGTACAACGCGCCACTAGCTCACGGAAACTGTCCTGAGTGCCTTAAATGCACGCGCGCGCGTTTTGAGACAAGCGAGATTCAATATCGCTGAGCGAGTATTATCTTTTCGATAGCTCTTGTCGCTCAGTGACAATCTAGTGAAGAGAGTTCTCGCCGTCAGTGTGAACACTCAATCAACTATTAATATATGCATCTTTTTTGTTTACACAGAATGTATATCCATTGTACGTTTTTTGAGCAAGAAAATAGCTGATAGTTAGTTGAGAGACAACTGCCTTAAGTGCTAATAAAAAATATTTAATACTACATGTATGAGTTAATATCATATTTGAGAACGGTTTTTTAAACTTTTTGTTGTCATGGAGTACCTTCAGAATATGTTACTTTTATGAAAATTACAACAAGTTATATCTGCCGAAGTGAACATTTCTTTAAACAAACAATTATATAGGCTTGTGCTATTGAATAACTTTATCACATGTGAAAGTGGTAAAACAAATATTTATTTATTCCGTGGAATTTAGAATTTTCAATTGCCGTAGTGATACTGCTACGCGTAGCAACCACGCTACGGAATAGCGTAGATAGCTACAACTTACAAAAAGTCACAGATTAAATGGGGATAATGACGGGGTGAACTAAACGAAATTCTATTTATTCCGTCAATAAGTATATATAAAATTATGGACAAATTATAAATTATTATTATTAATTATTTTGCTTTTCTTATTTCACCAAAAAAATACAAAGATACAGCGCGATGATATGATGAGTTGGGTGAGTTGGTCAGGATTGGGCCTCAATTTGATTAAAAAATGTTGGTGCAAGATGGCGCTTAATGTTTGACTTCACCATCATTAGCCTTTTAATGTTCCTACTGCAGGGGCGAGGGCTTTTCTATGGACTTAAAAAGGAGACTGGGCCCAGTGCGGATTAGTGGGTGCTATCGACTGCAGATGCATCCGAGACCAACGGCTTAACGTGCCTTCCGAAGCACGGAGGAGCTCCTGATAATAAGTTTTTGGTCACTCATCCAATGACCGACCATTGCGAAAGTGCCTTCACTTTCACGATCGCAGGCCGAATGTCTAACCACCTACACTATCAAGCTTTACAATGTCTTACCTGCTTAGCAAAAATTAAGTTGTTCATCATTTTCCCTAAAAAAAACAAAAGAAAGTTTTTACGACCGCCGCAGCCTTGCTTGGCATATTCCCATCATTCACACAAAACGTTCTGTATAACAGAACAACGGCGCCTTTTTATATTTCCCGTCTTACATAACGTTGGCAGTAACGCTCCGATACATTCGAGGAAATGGGAATAGACGGAGGACGGAACGTAAAAGGGAATTTCGTAAGAGACATAAAAAGTTCCGTTTGCGAAATTGGAAGTCAGTGGGGGAGGGGTGGAGGGGCCAAATCCCGGTATCAAGATAAATCAATGTTTGTCTCCGGGAGTACGGCACTTAGAGCGGCGCAAAGGTGGCGCGGAGACGCTGTAGCCTGGGAAATTTTAGTTGTTCTCACTGTGCCAGGGAAATCTTCAGGGAGATGTGTCACAGACGATTTTGACTTGATACACATCGAAAACTCTTGAATGGGTTCTTTGAATATTACGTTTTGTGGAAAACTCTTGAATGTGCTCTTAATATTTCGTTTCTATTTAATTTATATAATAAAGGCAAAGTATTATATAATTTGCCTTCTATACCTACCAAATTACGTTATTAAATGGATTGCGTTTATGTGGTTTAACGTGGCATCAGTGAAATATGTGACTCGTCAGCAATGCAATGTTTTTTTATTGCATGTCTTTTTTATTCTAACAAATAATAAAAATAATATTAAATTATTAGGTATCTTTTTTTTTGAAGTAACGTATAAGAAGTAATAAATAATGTAAAAATCTAATAAAATTGCGCAGTTTGTTTCCTTTCGAAAAGTGTTTTTATTAAATAACATAAGTACTCAAAGGTTGATACCACAATTGGTTTACTAAATTTCTGTTGGGCTATCTCCATTCAACCTTTGTTCTCAGTCATCGGAAACTTTGTCGCTTGCCGTTTTATTTGGTTTTCTTTTGACGCGGCAAGCCCTTGAGCCTCTCTGATTAATTTCACCCCTCGGCCGGATTCATGCTCAAAGCCAACGAGACGACACCAATGCAACCTTCAATGCTACTTTTATCTCTTCAGTGCTGGGCTGCGATGATGGTGTTGCTGATTGTACTCATCTTCAGTATTTTTAGCTGAGAAACTTCTTGAAATTTGTAGTATTTATACAAAGTTTTGTAGAAACACTTCACCTGCGTGGAAAATTGCTTATTTAGCTGAAGGGTTAACCTCGCGTTTATGATGCTCCATACAAACTTTGAACACTCCCGTTTTATCCTTTAAGTGGTGAGTTTTGGGAAATCCTTCCTTAGCGTAAGCCTACTTCACAATATGTTTATCTGTGTGCCAAACCGCGCAATCCTTTTAGTGGTTTGAATTGTGCGTTGCTAGATAAGTGAAACAGTGACGGTTGCCTTTTATAAATACAGAAGAAGAAAGAAAGAAATATATATATATTCTTTGTTCCTGCATATACATACTGCATACCTTTCAGTTTGTACCATATCACCGCGCTCATGTAAAGAGTAGAAGAAGTAGAAGAAGAAAAAAAGATACGTCCGTTTATATTGCGTATGGTATGACAGGATTGATTCAAGACTAGTGTGTGATGGAATGAGTGTGTGGTTATATAGCGCGTTCGGTCTGTTATCATGAAATTTAAGCAGCTTTCTTAATGATCGGTTAGGATTGGAGACCAAAAATTAGTTATTTCGGGCGCCTGTGGCGTGTTTTCTTGGTTGCATTACAGTTAGCTCACTAATCCGCGCAATTCCAGTGTCACTCTGTCTCTCAGTTCATTCATTCGGTTTAAACTTTATGATCTATTAATAATTTATCTTTATCTGCAAAACATGAAGGCACGTGGCCCACCGTCGACGATGAATGAGAAGCGACTGGCCCCACTGACTCGCAGTTGAGAGTCCTGAGCAAAAATGCAAAAGCAAAAATTTGACGCCAAGCGAGCGTCGCTAACCGAGTATTGCCTTTGGCAGCTCTTGTCGCTCAGCGACAACTAGTGGAGTGAATTCTCGCAGGGTGTGTGAACAGCCAGGGATCAATATTAATATATGCATCTCCTTTTGTGTACAAGGAATGTATATCTATTGTACGTTTCTTGAGCGAGAAAATAGCCGATAGTTAGTCGCTTCCCCACCGGCGGTGAGACAACTGCCTGATACTTACTTGGTACTTAAACGCATGGTAAAATAAAATTCTTTACTGAAGGAAATTAAAGTACAAGACGCTATCGCCCACCGAGGGTTCCGTACAAATTTATAGGTACGCATCATAGCCGCCGTATCTTTTTTTACGTTACCTTATATGTTTGATTTTTTCACAGTTTCAATGGACCGTAGACCCAGATAAAGGGTCTTGACAGACAGACGGACCACAAAATGTTCCTATAATTGTTTCTTTTATTTTCCTTTTGTGGTAAGAAATCCTAAAAACACCCGTTTATCAGAACCTTTTTGGTGTAAGAGGTCTTTTGAGCTTCTTTATGACCTATTAGTTCGATTTTTTTTATATCAATAAAAACCAATTAATATGACATTTGATTAACTATCCACCTTATAATACAATTCTTGTAACGATGGTACCTAATACTAATCTCACGTGTTCCGATTTCAATTGTAAAAACATTGCCCAAATTAATCAAAGTAATTCTCTAAATCGAACGTTGAAAAATAATATCTCTATCAACTCGATACCTAAGTACAGAATCCTAAATAAAGAAAAGTATTTATTAATAGTAGGTATTTGATACTACCAACTTGCACTTGTCCTGTAAAATGCAAAAACATTTCCTGAAAAACGCATATCTTTCCTCTATCAACTCGGTCCCTTATTACAGAATCACAATGGCAAAACAGGCGTAATCCCAGATCCCGACGGTCCTATTAAAGTATTTATTAATAGTAGGTATTGGATACTACCAACTCGCACTGTTTTAACTGTAAAAACATTGCCCTAATTAATCAATCTAATTCCGACATTTAAAGCATATCTTTCCTCTATCAACTCGGTCCCTTATTACAGAATCACAAATGGGTGTAAGCCCAGATCCCTGCGGTCCTGGAAAAGTAATTATTATTATTGGGTTTTTGATACTACCAACTTGCACTTGTCCTGTTTTAACTGTAAAAACATTACCTTAATTAATCAAGCTAATTCATTCCGACATTAAAAGCATATCTTTTCTCTATCAACTCGGCCCCTTATTACAGAATCACAATGTCAAAACGGACGTAATCCAAGATCCCGGCGGTCCTGGAAAAGTATTTATTAATGGTAGGTATTGGATGTTACCAACTTGCACTTGCCCTGTTTTAACTGTAAAAACATTATAATTAATCAAGCTAATTCATTCCGACATTAAAAGCTTATCTGTCCTCTATCAACTCGGTCCCTTATTACAGAATCACAATATCAAACCGGGCGTAATCCAATATCCCTGCGGTCCTGGGAAAGTATTTATTAATAGTAGGTATTGGATACTGGTCACATTAGCCGCAGAACTGACGGCCGTTGGAGCCGGGAAGTTCTTGAGTGGAGACCACGATTCGGTAAGCGTAGTGTAGGGCGTCCTGAGACAAGATCGGATGATGACATTCGTAGGCTGGCTGGAGTGGGCTGAATGAGAGTGGCAGAAAATCGGGAGCAGTGGCGTGCATTAGGGGAGACCTATGTCCAGTAGTCTGCGAGCTTGGGTTGATGATGATAATGATGATTGGATACTGCCAACTCGCACTGTTTTAATTGTAAAAGCATTGCCCTAATTAATCAATCTTATTTTCTAATTACAACATTAAAAAATCATATCTTTCCTCTCTCAACTCGATCCCTTATTACAGAATCACAATATCAAAACGAGCGTAATCCCGGATCCCGTCCCGCAGTATCGCATGTGCGACCCGCCCGCGTACTCCCGGGGGAGCAATCGGGGTCATATCGATTTTATATCACGCACCATATTGCCTCCGCTTCGGTATCATAAGTGCTTACCAAACTCGTGTGAGTTAAACTCTACTGCTACGAAATTAAATTGCAAATTAAAAAAAAACTTGACTCCCAAAAGTAATCTAGAAAATAAATAAAATAAACTGTGTTGACCCTTTGATATTAAAATTACTTAGTAATAGCTAAACCCCGGCATCGCCAAGTAAGGAGGAACGCTTGCAGCGTTGCCATTGATACGGCAATTACTGTAATATGTAGCAATTAAATTTAATAACGTTAAAAACTTAGCAATATAATTCTTAAATATTAAGTCGTAGAAATATTATTATTTATTCAGCGCCATCTATCATCATGCATATAAATTATTCAATATCGAAATCCACTTTGAAAAGCAATGGACAAGTACAATATATGTGTGAACCTAGTAGTTGCATTTGGAATGTAAGTTAGAGGGAGCTAGTGTGCAATTTCTTTTGAATGAGATGCGGAAATGGATGTGACGTCACATTAATGTTCTGGAAACATTGAAAGGCGGAGTCAGCAAAACCGGTCCGTGTGCTTCCTCATACCAAATATGGTGATATGAGAGAAATTTGCAATGACGCTGTCACGTGTTGTAGTAGCCTATAAATAGCAGTGCACAAACAGATTCGCTCTCTTTTGGCTGATAGAACCTTGAAGACCATACTTAGAAAATAGCATTAAGACTAGCAGTGGTAGTCAGTGCATTATATACTTAATATTTCTCCCCGGATTAACGGGTAAGTTCAATACATTTGATTCGTTAGGCTGTAGGTCCAGTTAGTTTTTTTATTGAATTATAGAAAAATATGTAATTGGTTCTAGGTCCATTAATTTGGCTAATAAATAACAGTAAAAGTCACATTTACTTAATCCTGATTGGAATCTCCTTGGAAATATATATATATATGAGCCTGTGAAGCTTCCTTGAGCAAAAAAAAAAAGCGACGGGTTCACGTGATGACAGCAAGTCCTGCTTCATCCCTGAGGACATTTGAGTGATCCTGATGCTCCCATGATCTTGCCAAGCTAAGTAAAACTTATAACTTCTTGATATTTAACCAGTGCATACTCCGGTTAACAATTTCTGTTTAACGTGATAAAGGATTTCTATTAGTAAACTATAAAGCCATTATAAGTACATAACAAATTTTTATTGTTAGATTTTCAAAATTTAATATTTTATAACTTGTTTAATAATTTGTTTATATAAGAAACTTAAATTGAGTATTACTGTATTAGCACATGATCTTGAATGTTTGAATAGCTTTAAATCAAAAGAAAAATCTTTGAAGAAATATAACTATGTATTTTTAACTTGAATGTGACTAGTATTAAGTTTTAACCATGATGAAATAAGATCTGAATCTTTTTAACAATATAATATCTTGTTCACTGCTGTTTTAGACATTTTCATTTATCTCCCTCAAATCACAGTATCACGGTGCCCTGATTTTAAATTAAATAAGTTTCGAGTCTCATGTACGCCCTGAAATAGTCGGTGGTAACTAAAATTGTTACAAAATGGCGACCAACTTTAGGGCCGAGCAATAAAATACTGTATTTGAGGGAAATACTGGTGTGCTGATATGATGATAAAAAGATTGGTGGAAAAATTTAATGCTTAAAATCCCCAATCAGTCTGAATAGCACATTAGAAGTAAATTACTTAATAACTTAAAAAACTTTAATAAACAATACTTTTGGAATACTAGTGTGTCTAAATGATGATAAAAAAGGTAGGTGGAAACATAGATGCTTAAATCCCCAACCAGTCTGAAAAACACACTAGCATTAATTAACTTAGCACATTAGAATTAATCAACTTATACTACAATAACACCTTCGTATTGATTGGATGCGTAAAAAATTGACCTTGAACAGTGAACAAGATAGTCTTTAAGAATTGAAACTTGTAATAATAAAAGTACCCTCCTTCAAAAAAAAAAAATTTTTATAAATTCCTTTGTATTTAACTTTCTTAGATTAAATAACTTGAATAAGTAGCTTGATTTAAAAACTTGATTAAACGTAATTTAATAATTAACTTAATAATTAACTTAGTAACAGAAATAACTGACTTTAACTTAAAAAAAAAAAAATCTGAGAAAATGCTCTCTATACAAAAATATGTAAACTACTTAAGAAAGGATGAAATCATATATGAATTGGATATTCTTGGCATTTCCACAGCTCCTGACACATCGGTGGATGCACTGAGAAAGCAGCTTCGCCAAATTTTTAAGTTGAAGAGACGTGGCAGCATCAAGTGTGCTCCAGTGATCACACCACTCCCGGCAAGCGAGCTCAAGGCATGTACGCCGAAAATTGCTGAGCTCGAGGATCTGCTGTCATCAGGTGACCTAGGAAAGGACAGTAATCTTCACTTACGTGTGTCAGTTAGGGCTAATTATCTAATCGATAGACTTGCTCGATTGGAGGTTGACAATGCTTCTCTTGTGGATTTGCGCCACAGGCTCATACGTATCTTAGCTCAAGTAGAACAGGAAGATGAAAGTAGTTCAGACGAATTAAGTGACAAGGAAGGTACTCCCAAGTGTAGTAAAACCGGCATGAAGGATGTGAGAGAACAAGAGACGGATGAATATGTGTTGCCCATCTCGAAAACAAGGATGAATGAAAAAAATGGAAGTGAGGAATTAATTGTCATTAAAGAAAAACCAATTAACTTAAATTCACTCAATTTAAAATACAATGGTTCGAGTTGCGTTAGAAGTTTTATTGAGAGGTTAGAGGAACTTAGACAGGCCCGCGAGATTCCGCAATCTCGTATGCTGACAGCATTTTCCGATCTCTTAGAAGATTCTGCATTGGCGTGGTTTAGAAGTAACAAAGCAAACTTTAACTCATATTCTGATCTATTGTTACACTTAAGAGAGGATTTTGATATTCCGGATTTAGATTATCGACTTAAAAACGAAATTAGACAACGCACACAAGCTAGACAAGAGTCAATTGTGAGCTATATCTCCACGATGCAAGGAATGTTTGCGAGATTGTCTATTCCCATGTCATTAGAAGAACAGCTAGAAATTTTAATGCATAATATTCGTCCGGAATATATGAAAGAGTTGGCTCTTCATAACGTTGATTCTATTCTCAAGTTAAAACAATTAGGAAAGCGCTTGGAATTGGCTCAAGTCCGTGCAGAGAAATTTACGGAACCCAATTTGAATAAATTATTTATTTCAAATGACCTTCAGTCACGAAGAATAAAAAATAATTTCAAACCAACCCGTCAGATCTCAACCGTAACTTTACCTCAAAATGTCTCAAATGATAGGAGGTGTATGAGATGTCAGAGTCGAGAGCATTTCACTAGAGAGTGTGTAAATTCGAGAGAAATTCTTTGTTTTAAGTGTGGTAAAAAGGGCGTAAGACGACCTGAGTGCCCACAATGTAATCCAAGTAATAATTCAAAAAACTAAAAAGTGGGAACTTCACATATAATTACGGTAAAAAAAGGTCACACATTAACTTAAATAACCGTGAAGTTCTCTTCCATAAGAAAAAGTTTGACAATAGACCTTATTTGCAATTTAAAATATTAAATGTAGATGCGTTAGGACTTGCTGACTCTGGAGCGTCATGCTCGATACTCGGCAAAAACTCGCACCTCATCTTTCTGAATTTAGGCTTTAAACTTAACACTTTAGATAAAGAGCGTATTGTAAAAACCGCTAATAGCACTGAATTGCATTGCGTAGGGTACATGTCTCTGCCCATTGAATATAACTCAATACTTAAGGTAATTACATTTTATGTTGTTCCAGAAATTACTACACCAATCATATTAGGTATTGATTTTTGGCACCATTTTGGTTTGACAAAAAACTTGATGTCATCCAACTTTAGTAATATCACTTTAAACTCAGAAAATCCTATTAACTCAATATCATTAAAAAACGGGTTAGAAGATTACAATGACTTAACGACGGCGCAAAAGCGAATAATTAATAAAATAATTGATAAATTTGACTTAATTAACACAGAAAAGGTTGGTCTTGGTAGAACTTCATTGGAACACCATAAAATAGATACTGGTAACCATAGTCCGATTAAACAGCGTTATTATCCCTTATCACCTATCAAGCAACTAGCACTCGAGAAGGAATTAGATAAAATGTTAGCCCTGGGGGTAGTTTCTCCTTCCCAATCGGCTTGGAATTCTCCAGTAGTAATGGTAGAAAAACCCAATGGTGAAACCAGATTATGCCTAGACTCTCGAAAACTTAATTACGTCACAAAACCAGACGCTTATCCCTTGCCTTATATTAACCAAATATTAGATCATCTTAACAACGCTAAATATTTAACCTCAATTGACCTTAGTGCCGCATATTGGCAGATTCCTTATGACTCTGCAGCATCTGCTGAAAAGACAGCTTTCACAGTTCCTCGTAGAGGCTTATTTCAATTTAATGTGATGTGTTTTGGGTTAGTAGGGGCGTCAGCAACCATGCAACGCTTAATGGATAAATTATTTGGCCCAGAATTCGATAATAAGGTATTTGCTTTTCAAGATGATATAATTTGCATTAGTAACACTTTCTCAGAACATATTGAGCTCCTAGAGAAAATATATCAGCGCCTGAAAGAAGCAGGCCTGACAATAAATAAAAAAAAATCACAGTTTTGTCGCAAAGAGCTCAAATATTTAGGGTATTACATTGATAAACATGGTTTAAGAACGGACCCTGGTAAAGTAGATATAATCCTTAACTATCCTACACCCTCGAACCCCAAGGAGGTAAAAAGATTCCTTGGAATGGCAGGTTGGTACAGAAGATTTGTGAATAATTTCTCTGAAATCAGCAAACCGTTATGTAAACTCACCCGTAAGAATGTGGATTTTGAATGGAACTCTGAGGCACAGAAATCCTTTAATTTGCTTAAAACTGCCCTTGTTTCTGCCCCTATTTTAAAAATGCCAGATTATTCGCGCCCTTTCCGTATTTTGACTGACGCATCTGCATACTCAGCGGCGGCCGTTCTCACCCAGTCTTATGACGGAGTGGAACACCCTATTGCCTACTGTAGCCGCTCACTTAATAAAAATGAAGTTAATTATAGTACAACAGAAAGAGAATTATTAGCTGTTATTTATGCATTAGAACAATTTAGACAATATGTTGAAGGTCAGGAATGTACCATAGTCACAGACCATGCTTCACTGTTGTGGTTTTATAAATTAAAAAACCCCACAGGTCGTTTAGCACGATGGAGCATGCGTCTTAGTCAATTTAACTTTAAAATAGAACACCGGAAGGGTCGGGATCATATCCTCCCGGATACTTTGTCACGTATTAAATTAGATTCAATAGAAATAGATTTATCAAAAGATAGTTGGTACTCTTATATGTTAAATGCAGTAAAGAATAACCCACGTAAATTTCCTAACTTCATGGAAAAAGATGGAAACTTATATAGATATTCGAAAAATAAATATGATCTTACTAGCGAATTTGATTGGAAACTGGTAGTTCCTGAAGAAAATAGATCGGCAATTCTTAGGAAATATCACGATGACCCTACTAGTGCACATTTAGGTGTCATGAAGACACATAGGAGGATCGCCTTACATTATTACTGGCCCCACCTATACGAATGTGTGAAAAAGTATGTGAGTGAATGTGAGACGTGTAAGCAATACAAACCTGTGAACACGGCACGTCCCGGTCTTATGGGAAGTCCTAAGAAAGTGACCAAGCCATTTGAAGCCATTAGTTGTGATCTATTGGGACCCTTTCCAAATTCAAGGAATAGAAATACTTATTTAATAGTTGTTTCAGATTACTTTAGTAAATATGTCATGTTGCACCCTATAAGGTCAGCAACAGGCATGGCTGTAGCAAACTTTATAGAAAAATATGTATTTTTAGTCCATGGCGTTTGTAAAACCATCTTTATAGATAACGGTCCACAATATGTTAGCTCCCATTTTAGACAGCTGTTAACTAAATATAATGTACCAAACATATATTACAATCCTAAGTATCATCCCCAAACGAACCAAGCTGAGCGGGCAAATAGAAACATAGTTCATGCGATAGCCTGTTATGTAAAATCCGAACATAGAAGGTGGGATGAACACTTAATAGAATTGCAATGTGCTTTAAACACGGCTGTGAATGAAGCAACTAAATTTTCACCCTATTTCCTAGTCCATGGTAGAGAGTATATAATAGATGGTAATTTATATTTAAATTCCTTCCCTCCATGTCCGTTAGATCAAATTACCTCAGACAGTACATTGGAGTATGGGAAAAAGTTGCTTGAACTTAATAATATCTTCCAAAAGGTGAGGAAATATTTGATTGTTGCCCACCAACGGAACGAAAAACAATATAACCTCAGAAAAAGACACATTGAATTAAGAGTTGGCCAGATAGTGTATAAACGTACTCATTATTTATCCAATAAGGCAAAGAATTTTTCTTCCAAATTAGCACCAAAATTTATTAAATGTGTAGTGACGGCTAAATTATCACCTTTAGTTTATACTTTAACCGATTTAAATGGTAAATATTTAGGTAATTATCATATTAAGGATATACTAAAATATTCTGAACAACAGAACTAACAAATCTTTGAATTCCACATAGGATGCTTATTTTAGTCACTTTCAGTATTAAACGGTTGGTTAAGAAGAGTTATGGTATAGGAAGAGTGCATATGGAAATCTGTGGGCTACGGTTCGAAACCTGCCTGAAAATTAAATTGTTTTTCTCTTTTAACTAAATAAATATTTATTTACAACTTTTTTTAACCTATATGATCACTTTTAAAAAAAAAATATGCTTAAATGAAATTTCGAGGAATTTTAATATTTTAACACAAAAAAAAAAAATTTTTTTGATAAAATTATTTTCGTCAAGTTGTGTTTACTGATATGCATATGAATATGAGAGTAGTATGAAATGCGTGATGTATGAAAAGTTTTTTTTTTTCAAAATAAGCACGTGCAATTTATTTTAATACTTAATAGAAAAATAGATCTTGATGTAAGAAAGGCATAAGCATAAGGAAGTAGACATATACTTTAGACTTGATAATTAAAGATAGGAAGATTGTTGGAAAATAATCTTAATCTTTTGAGTTAGAAAACATACAAACTTCTTTAATCTTGAGTTGTTTTCTTAACTACCTTAAGTTCTTAAGATGAAAAAAAAGCCATGTTATACCACTGGATATTAGATCCAAGAAAGGTATTTACATGAAACTAAAAGAAAAATCATTAAACAGCAAATATTTAATTGTTGCTATTGACTTAGAGTTTAGAACATTACGTGGAGTAAATAAATGGATACTCACGTATATAAGTTTAAATTTTTTATCTTGGCTAATACTTAGTATTGTTGATTTGTCTGCAAGTCAGTTGCAGGTTAATTAATTAAAAAAAAAAATTTTTTGGAAAAAAAAAAATTTTTTTGAGATAAGGGGGATGTTGTGTAGCAATTAAATTTAATAACGTTAAAAACTTAGCAATATAATTCTTAAATATTAAGTCGTAGAAATATTATTATTTATTCAGCGCCATCTATCATCATGCATATAAATTATTCAATATCGAAATCCACTTTGAAAAGCAATGGACAAGTACAATATATGTGTGAACCTAGTAGTTGCATTTGGAATGTAAGTTAGAGGGAGCTAGTGTGCAATTTCTTTTGAATGAGATGCGGAAATGGATGTGACGTCACATTAATGTTCTGGAAACATTGAAAGGCGGAGTCAGCAAAACCGGTCCGTGTGCTTCCTCATACCAAATATGGTGATATGAGAGAAATTTGCAATGACGCTGTCACGTGTTGTAGTAGCCTATAAATAGCAGTGCACAAACAGATTCGCTCTCTTTTGGCTGATAGAACCTTGAAGACCATACTTAGAAAATAGCATTAAGACTAGCAGTGGTAGTCAGTGCATTATATACTTAATATTTCTCCCCGGATTAACGGGTAAGTTCAATACATTTGATTCGTTAGGCTGTAGGTCCAGTTAGTTTTTTTATTGAATTATAGAAAAATATGTAATTGGTTCTAGGTCCATTAATTTGGCTAATAAATAACAGTAAAAGTCACATTTACTTAATCCTGATTGGAATCTCCTTGGAAATATATATATATATGAGCCTGTGAAGCTTCCTTGAGCAAAAAAAAAAGCGACGGGTTCACGTGATGACAGCAAGTCCTGCTTCATCCCTGAGGACATTTGAGTGATCCTGATGCTCCCATGATCTTGCCAAGCTAAGTAAAACTTATAACTTCTTGATATTTAACCAGTGCATACTCCGGTTAACAATTTCTGTTTAACGTGATAAAGGATTTCTATTAGTAAACTATAAAGCCATTATAAGTACATAACAAATTTTTATTGTTAGATTTTCAAAATTTAATATTTTATAACTTGTTTAATAATTTGTTTATATAAGAAACTTAAATTGAGTATTACTGTATTAGCACATGATCTTGAATGTTTGAATAGCTTTAAATCAAAAGAAAAATCTTTGAAGAAATATAACTATGTATTTTTAACTTGAATGTGACTAGTATTAAGTTTTAACCATGATGAAATAAGATCTGAATCTTTTTAACAATATAATATCTTGTTCACTGCTGTTTTAGACATTTTCATTTATCTCCCTCAAATCACAGTATCACGGTGCCCTGATTTTAAATTAAATAAGTTTCGAGTCTCATGTACGCCCTGAAATAGTCGGTGGTAACTAAAATTGTTACAAATATACGGCAATTTGAGCTCATAATTTCAGATTATACGGCATACGGAAGATTTGTCATTGCCGTATAATAATACTAACTACCTATAAATTTTAATAAATCAAATTAGGTAATACGACAGAAGCATGATTTTTATTTAAAAATACGGCAATCTGAAATATCGAATACGGTAACTCTTTCAAACTTGATGGCAAACACTGACCGCTTGTACCAAGTTGGAAATTCATTATTATTGCTACGTATAAGAAGTCGAAAAACTTTTTCGTTTGGTGCTCTTTCCATTCGCGTTGACTGAAAACTCCCACAAATCGCCTCGTGCAAATAAAACCAATATCTATGTGACGACCTCCTTGGCCAAATGGTTTGTACGCAGAGTTTCATGGTGTCGCCAATTCGAGAGCTCCAAGAGGTTCGCATCCCTGCGGGGCATGTGTTTGTGTGATGAATATGAGCATTTGTACTCCAGTCATGGATGTTTAATATGTAATTCTAAATAAATATACTTTGAAATGTATCAGTATATGTATTCTATCCGTTACCCTAGTATCCCATAACAAGCCTACAGTGCTTAGTTTGGGGCTAGGCTAATTGGTTTGAGTGTTAGAAATATTTATTTATTGTGTTATAACAAATAAGTAAAAATCCTCGCACCAGTCGAAAAAGTCGTAAAAAGCATTAGCCGTCGTGACTGAATTTAATTTGTGTCGAATGGTTCCGTACAAATCGTGGCGGGGGTCTGTCGGCGACAACTCGCTGCCCTCATCAAATTATCTTATGGGCATGGAGTACGGAATCTATTAGATGTGACTGAGGAAAAAAGGTATAAGTATTTATTTATTTTTTTTGTTGCTACAAAACAATATGTTTCTATGTATATCTAGAAAAGTTACACAAACTTTATCGTACTTACTTTGGGGCTAGGCTAATTAGTGTGAGCGTCAGAAATATTTATTCATAAATTATAAAAGGATTTCCCTTATTTAAAAAAAGTTTATTTTTGAAACTTATAAATCTCATTGCTAAAATGTTGTAATTCATTCTTTCCATCCCGTCTTAACTTCTCAGGTAAATAAATTTCAAATCTACTTGGTATCCATATTTCCAATTTTCTAGTCTATTTATTATCCACTGAAGACAAATTTCACTTTGAAGGTCAAGCACTGTTCGAGTTATTGTGATAAGACTGAGAATTAATGAGTGACCTTTCGCAACTTTAATAAATATTTTGATTAAAGTCGAATATAAGTACAAAAACTAAAAACTATTTAATGATTGAAAACTCAAATTTCATTAATAGTCTTACCTAATTATTAAACATATGAAAAGCTAAAAATATCTCTAACAACTTACTTTGGAATCATAACAATAGGCATGTGATGTTGTCAAAACATCGCGCTGTCACATCTATGAGATTCGTTAGTCTACCGCTCCCTACGTGTTGTGACTGCTCGTGACACTTAATATAGGTAAATAAATAAACACAATGGCGGCATTGTGATTGTGAATCACCAATTATCACTAACTAGCTGTGACGACTGTAATTTACTTTGTCTACAATTGATTCGATGGGATTTGAGAACCAACGTGATTTGGATTTGAAATGAAGATGATCATTTTAGATGGGTAGATTGGTACTAAGTACGTTTGGGTGTTGACAGTTTTCAGATTTATTACTAAGTTATTTTTATATGTAAGAGAGGTAGGACTTAGCGGATTTACCGCTCGAATTGGAGCGCCCATCTGGGAAAGTAACCCCTACCTTTCAGAAGATCATAGTAACATAACGCTACCTTTTGGTGGTGTTGTGGTTCTGTCGATGAGTAAGGTTCTTGGGCTCCACGAGGTAGGGGATTGGGTCAGTGCGAGTGATATGTTTGGTATCGTAAGCGTCTATATATAGGTATGGTGGCCGCTCACCATCAGGCGGTCCAAGCGCTTCTTTGCCGATGGTTAACACAATAAAAAATTACAATCATTAAACAATACATGAACATCAATTACAAATTATCTTCTAAGTTCCTTATGGGGCGTCAGTCTTCTTGACAGTACAACTACTTTATTTGATAAATCTCTTCACTTCATAATCCTAATTAGGACACATTCTACACATCTGATCACAAGTTTCAATCTACGATAAAAAAAAACTTACTCTTACTCAAAAAGCAGCCAAAGGGCTGTGTCACGTCTTCCTTATAGATGGAATAGAGAAATCGTGTTGCGACCCACCAAGAATGCTCAATGAAGATTGGTGCTAATGTTTCCAGATACAGTTGGTTGCCGGACTTACACTTGTCCTCTGGAGCACGGACTATAGGCATGTTTATCGGTTTGGTTGTTCTGTACCGGGGCAGACTTGAACTGTTTCTAATCTATGGGAATGCTTACTTGTACAGGAATTCGGCACAGATTACTAAGAGAAATTCGGGCGATAATGTTAATATACTTCTGTTACTACGCCGCGTCTCTCCTTGTGTGCACTTTAGAATAAGTCAACTTGTCAAATATGGAATGAAATCGTTATCCTAATTATTGTAAATAAGCGTATTAGAATATCGATAGCGTAATAATTTTCAGTTTTTTTTTCTTATGACACCGAAACATGGCAGACGGTTTGAATATTATGTTAATAGTGTATTAAATATCGACGAAACAAAGCGGCCTAAGTGATGAGATGGAGTTCATTAAACTTATCATTGACAAGTGTGAGCAATTTAGCCATCACATCAATAGGCGCACATTCCATCGGCAACTAACTGTGAAACCACATCAAATCTTATCCCCCCTTTGATCGTTAAGCGCCCACCAATCACATAATTGATTTGTCACATTAGTGAACACTCTGGCATATCGTAAACAAAAACGAGCCACCTTATCCTGACGCAATAAGGCCGAAAATTGTGCAGCTAAAGTTGCTAAAATATTTTGAAGGGCTCCTTCAGGGGAGCGTACTGGGCCCTCCGCATTATTCCATAGGAAAGTGGCAATTCTATTAAAAGGGGGGAACTTTCAAATGGTTATTTTATTAGCCTTATAGTTATTAAATGTTTATGGATTTAAATCCCTGAAATGGAATCAATCACTTGGCTGCTATGATACAAATTATAATAAAAGTATTTAAGCACTTGAAAATATCGGTGGTTATACCGCACCATGAAGCTTGACATAACCTAGCAGCCGGCTGTAGGGTATCCATGAGGATTTTTCAAAACCGCTTCCTCGCCTGGGAGGTTATAATTCGTATTTAAAATAATAATAATATCGATTGAGTTTGAGACGCAGTTTGACTTTGATTTAGGTATTTTAGTTGAGATACATAGATTGATATTAATTGCTTTTTCTAATTTCCGATATAGAAAATAAAGGCTTGCTCAAATTATATTGTGGTAACTACAACTACGGAACTCTACACTGCGCGTGGCACGGCACGTTTTTTCTCTATATTAATAACGGCAACAGGTATACGCTAGAAATATTCACAGAATATTAGGATAATATTAACTTTAAAAATAAATAATTAAAATAAAATAAATAATAAGGGCAACTCCCATACAACAAACGAGATTTTTTGCTGATTTGTTAATTTTTTTTGTACGATATTAAAATATAATGTCTAATATTTTATCAATAAAGGTACGATATCCTTTGTGCATGAGTTCGACTCGCACTTGGCCGATGTTTCCGTTTACTCATGCACTTAAGTTAAGCATTTTATTCCAGCTGACGACAGCACTTCGCCCCTAAGATGGTCGCCCCCCACATCAGCTGCTTTGGTGGCGGCAGCGTTAGCCCCGCCAGCTCTCAGACCTTGGCTGCCAGACACTCCTACGAAGAAATCCAACCACTTGGGTAAGACAGGTTGGCAAACCATGCACTTTGCTTTTACGTTTAATTAGCGAGCTCTGGTGGCGGCAGCGTTAGCCCCGCCAGCCATCAGAACTTGGCTGCAGCAGAGTGGTTGCACTACTGGCCAGCCACATGGGTAAGACAGGTAGGCAAACCTGCCACTTTGCTTTAAGGTTTCATTAGTTACGTGTGAAACGTACACTTCACCAGTTTAAGAGACATAAAGCGAGATGCACTGTTGGTCTTTTGGATGAAAATTTTCTTGACCAGATCAAAGACGTCTCTTCATCATCTGCAGCCATAGAGCAACACGGAACGAAGTAGCCATATCGACTATTCAAATCACTCTGTCACTTTTTGCGCGGGGGGGGGGGGGGGAATATGCACACAAACGCAGTTTGACATGACTACGACACTCACACATAAACAATGACACAATACAATTCGACAGAAGGGAAAGCTGTGACTGTGGTCCTTGCCGCGTCGGTCGTGTTGCTCCATGTCTTCAGCCTTTTAATGTTCGCCCTGCTAGGGCACAGGCTTTCCCCATAATAGGAAGATTTGGCCCTGACCCACCATGTGGTGAAGATTCGTGTATGCTAACGACTGCATAATGCATATGCAGCCAGAACATAGGCTTAACGGGCCTTCCGAAGTACAGAGGAGCTCTAGATAACATATTTTCGGTCACCCCAAACGTTGTCATTGTCACCAACAAAAAAGAACACTAATGCAGGTTACAACATCAGACATGCGCACAAATTCTTCTCTTATACTGATTTAAGAGAGTTAAGGCGAGTGGAAAATCCGCTAATTTTCCACTCGGAATAGAGTGCCCGTCTGAGGAAGTAACCTCTGCCTTACAGGAGACCACAGTGAAATAACACTACCTTTTGGTGGCGTTGTATTTCTGCTGGTGTTGAACTGAACTGCGCGGAAGCAAATTCCTCTTAACGTCAGGTGGGGAGGGGTGACGCGAAAGAATCCCTAAACACAGGGTATTCGCAGGGTTTTCAGCGGATATTATGCCGTAAAGGGCCCGTAAGAGTTACGGGGTCCAGGGGCTCGTAAGGTTTGCGGGAGCCAGGTGTGAGGTCCGTTCGGCGGTGTGCCTCTTAAAGGCGCCGTCGTCTGTAAACAGAGTTATTGCCTGCGTCACAAAAAAAAAATGGAGAGGGGTAATTTGCTTTACTCGTATAAAAAAAACCTAATACATCTTTCAAACTATGTACCTCAATATATTTTTATTTTTTAAGCATTAAACTGCTATTGCGAAATAGCAATTTTAGTTAAATAAAAATATAACTAAAATTGCTATTTCTTCTTTCAAATGTTTAATACTTGTAAAGGTATTCCTTTGACATTGTGGGTTACAATTCGAAGAGACGGCGCTGCTAGCCTAAGAAGTACTAGAAAAAAATTGACATGGCCGCGGTAGCATCCGCCTCGATAGCGAAGGGTGCGGGTTCGAGTCCCGTGTGCTGCAGGCAACAACGTTTTATCTTATCGTACCTTGTACAGGGCTGGTGTGTGTGGTGTGCGGCGATACGAGCTCGGGCAAGCACTACGGCATACTCGCGTGCAACGGATGCAGTGGTTTCTTCAAACGATCCGTCAGGAGAAAACTTATCTACAGGTCAGTATTATTAGCATCTTGCACCAAAGTTCTTAACCCTAAATGATTTTACAAATGTACTATAAACTCACTTTCGAGTATGTTTGTTTGTTACTCAATCACGAAAATGGTACGAAGATAGTTTATGACCTGGATTGAGACATAGAATACTTTTTATCCCAGAAAAATATAAGGTTCCTGTGGGCTTCTCAAAAAAACAAAGTTAACGCGGATGAAGTCGCGGGCGGTCGCTAGTTCAAATATAAATTATAGTAATATAAGTTATTTACGGGATTGTTACCATGTACCTTGTTTTTACAAAACAAGGTAAAACTCGCTAAAAACAAGGTACATGGTAACAATCCCGTAAATAACTTATATTACTATAATGTTAGTGACCATGAAAGTTTAAAACAAATATAAATTGTACTAAATCGGTTGAGCGATTGAAGCGAGAACAGGTATAGCAGCAAACTTCTTGAGAGAAACCACAAACAAAAAAACCTGCAGAGTAGTTAGGATTTATATAAATTAATTTTAACACGCATTCGATTAACTCGAAACTCAGTATTTATTCTTACCACGAACCATTATCGAATTGAATAGTTCGCGAGTGCGAAATGTCAATGTCAAATTTTGTATGAAAACTTGAACAGCAGCGCCAAAAAGTACGTAACGAGAACTAAACATCGGTACACATTTGACAATGACATTTCGGACTCCCAAACTATTCGAATTCAATATTATTTCGTGCTAAGGGTATTGAAATAAAGAATAATACGTATCTCGATTTTTGAATTTCTACCCCTGAGCCAAAAGTGGATGAAAGTTTGTATGAAAAATCGTATTACTTGGTTTAATATACTTGAAACTTGGCACAAATCCTACTACTACCACTACATAAATATTATAAAGTTTATCATTTTTAGTTTTTCTTCCTACTGAGAGGGAGTCCCTCTAAGCTGCGCAGGCTTTCATATGCTTAAGATGTTTGATGGCTTTCATATGCTCGATGCTTAAGATGTTTGCGGGGGTATTTAACAGGCAGAAACACTTTTCAATTTATAATATTAGTACCTATGGATAATACTTAACCACTCACCTTATTTTTGAGCTATAATTGCATATTTACTTAAAAGGAAATCTAAACGCGCAGTGGGTCACATTTTCCATCTCATTGCGCAAACTCAACTGGTAAACGTTATGTAAAGCAGGATATTCAAATATTGTGTATGATAAAACGCTCCACTTATTACAAATTAAGTAACCGAAATACCATTTTCAATGGACCGAAATTAATGTCAAACAGCAATGAGGTCACAAGTGTGCCATAGAAATTTAAAGCAACTGTGGCAGCTAAGCAAGCACATCTTTTGTTGTTGTGAATTTTATGAGTACATTCAAACTTTCTATTTGGGCCACTTGATTTTATAACAAGAATGTATTGCATCCTTACAGCTAACTGTTGATTTTGGGTTGCCCCGATTTCACAATGACATACATTGGAAATGCACGACTTTAATGTGATCACTTTTAACCGTGACTTGATGTCTAGTACTAGGGCCGTGGGTAATTATAATTAACCAAAAGAAACCAGAAGAAAGAAGAATTCTCAGAAATAAAATCATCCTTAAATATTCTTAGATTATTATTTATATACTAGCAAACCAGTGAACCAAATGTTCACCAAAACATGATTTAAAAAAGAAAAAAAATATTTAATTAATTGAGAACTTCGGAGATTTTGTGTGGTTTCGTTTGAAATTCGTGATTTCTCGAAAACCGGAAGTGCTACGTTACTCAAATCCGGTTTGTAGTCTTATCAGACTATTCTTAACTTATAACTTAAACATTCTCTTTATCTATCTCTTACGGTTTGGCCGCTGAAACAGCACCACAGACAGACGGACGGACGGACGGACGGACTTGTCTAATAGATAAGAGATTAAACCGAATATTTTCATGGTGATTTGATTCTTGATGATTCTTAGATCGAATTAACGAAATATGAATTTGACATTATTATTACTTACTTGGTTTTTTTTCTGTTAAACAACATTTTACTTAATATGTGATGAGTTTCGCTAAATTCTACTGTTGGTTATCATTTCTATCAGTAAAGTCAGAAATCAACCTAAGGGCGCTTGGTATCGAGACAATTTCTACCCGTGTCTACGTCCGGTCGTCAGTTATGTACAGGTTGCGGCATGTAACTCTAGCGCTGAACAAAACGCGGAGGTGATAGCTGCGCATGGGTACGACTAGAGAGCCAATCGGCCGCGCATCTCAGTTTCCTGTCAATACATCTAATTTTTATTTTTGCGCAATAACGGTCAGCGATAGATTTTGTGCCGCGACTATAGAGGTTTGTTAACAACACCGGCGCCAGCGGCGGTATGGTGGTCGGTATAAAGGTACAAACGGGAGAAATCGTTTCGTTATCAAGCGACCTAATACTATGTATAGGAACCAGAGGAAATAAATATTAATTCAGCCGGGATCGCAGGTTAATATGTAAATGTCTTAGCATCTTTCATTCCCGTCCATAAGGAAGTCCTGTGCCCCAGCAGTGGGGATATTAAGGCTGGTGATGATGATGAAGTGTCTCAGCGGGTTAAGGTCCTACATTTTCCTTTCAAAGCGAATGACATTAAGCAGGTAGTCTGTAGTCTTTTTTAGGGTTCCATAACTGAAAAGGAAGTAACGGAACCCTTAAAGTATAACTTTGTTCTCCATCTGTTTGTCAAGGTCCTTTATCTTGGGAAGTAGGGGAGGTATCGAGTTGGAATTTAAACCAAAATAATAATAAATATTAAGTTGGAAATCAAACCAAAATACTCAGTTCTACGGTCCCTAGAAGTAGCAAAAAACAAACTTCTGAGTTTTAAAAAAGTTTACGGCCGTTTATGTGTCTGTCTGTCAAGATCCTTTATCTCGGAAACGGTAGGAGGTAATGAGGGATGGCATGACTAAAGCCATCCTCTCACGCAAAATGGACACCTGGTGTCGAGTTATGGAAATTACCCACCGTACAGAAGAAGAAGAGGTAACGATTTGAAATTTAAACCATATACTCAGATTTACGGCACAAAATGGACATAACAGAAGGTAATCTACATTCAAAGTGCGCTCGAGCAACGCACACATAGAAACCGCTCACGGACACTATATCTCGAATCACTTCGGAACACTATCAGCGCGAGTTCCACCCGCTCGAGACACTTTGTGAACTTTTTTAAAACAAAAATGGAGGAATTAAAAACAGTTAGTATATATAGAAATATAATAACAACAATTTAAAAACTTCCTAATGTATAAAATTACCTTAACCTACCTATAAAAAAACATACTTACAAAATGAAAAATAAGTCACCTCCAGCGCCGCCGTCAGGAATGGTGCCCAATAGACTAGCAGCATTGCCAAGATGAATGGCAAGGCTCATCCGTTGATCAAGATAGCTGCCAGCCTTTTGGTCATGAGTCTCTTTGATATTTCTTTAAAAAAAGAATGAGCGCTTGGACCCCATGGGCCCATGATCTCAACACCAAATGGCACAAATACTCGTATGTTTAGTAGACGGTTGTTTGAATTCAACATTAAGCGGTGAATTCACATTTTCTTTATTTGTAATATGACAACATCATTAGAATTGAAATGTTTTAGTTATTATTGGTTATTATTTCCGTTGTTTCTTTCATTATCAATAATAAATCAAACAACTAGATACGAGTGCCACTACTGGGATAGGTTTTTGTGCATAAGCCATTGTTGACAATCCTAGCTCGCCCGCCGAGTACATACGCAAAGTAAAGGACGAGTACGTACATACATGAGATCTAAGTTTTTTTTTTCATATTAGATTTATTCAATTATTTACAAATTTCCCTCAACTAATTTATTCTAATTCAAATTTCAACGTGTTTAATAATATACTGTCCGTACTCGAGGCTGCTATTTGATACAGCCAGGGGCGCGGGCAGAAGTCGGAAAGAGGAAGCAAGATTTGAATCGTTAGATATGCCCTTCCTTACCATAGTTTGACCGCACCGAAATCTGTTCACTGATGTGATGTGAGCTCACTCATCTCTAATAAGTGTTCATCTGAACACAGTGACGTAAGTAATAAAAATACTGCAGTGATTCTTTACGAGGAAATGCCTCAAAATGCCGTCGCGTGCCTTCCGAAAATGTACTAACAATACTAAAAATATAAATAAAGCTAATAGTAGTGGCGATTCTGGCATGATTCTCCAAAATTAAAACTAAATTTAAAATCAGTCACTCCTTTTCATTCCGTATACAGAAAGACAAATATAGACTGTTGTCAAATCTAAGTTTAGGTTTAGATAATCGTGCCAGAATCGACACCGATGTAACATATAAATGGTCCCGGAAGATTTAAAGAACTATTATTTTCATTTTTCTGTAGTCTTCCTTATGGTGGAGATTCTATTCCATATGTCTCATAAACATGACCTTCACTCGTTAATCGACAATACCACACTTACCCAATGTATGTTGTTGTAAAGTTGCTTTATATTTCGATACACTACTTCATCATCATCAGCCTATTAATGTCCCCACTGCTGGGGCACAGGCCTTTCCTATGGATGGAATAGGGAGATTGGGCCATGACCCACCACACGGGCGCACGGCGGATTGGCGGATGCTAACGCCTACAGATGCAGCCGGGACCAACGGCTTAACGTGCCTTCCGAAGCACGGAGGAACTCGAGATAGAAGATTTTTTGTCACCCATCCAATGACCGACCACTGCGAAAGTTGCTTAACTTCAACGATCGCAGCCGAACGCGCTGACCACCTGCGCCATCGAGCTCCTCATACTTACTAATTATTCAAAACGTAAAAGAATCTTTAATATAAGTTTATATTTAATCAACAAATACTGAGCATGTGACTGAATTTGATCCTACATCCTACATAATATTTGTTATTTTAACAACTTACTACAGTTAAAAATGAAACGTTAAAATTGAACAAGGTATTGTCATTCACTTTTTTAATAGCACAAGTGTGGGACACATCATCATGTGATTTCACTTAAGTGATTCATAATTTTACACCTGAAAATAATTCCAAAGATATTTATTGTTTCATATGTTAAATATCGAACGAAAATTGTATGTTTCTTAGAAATATTATGAGGAATTGTTCTGGTGAAATATATTTTTTATCATTTTCGAAGTTGTTTTATTTCCTCATATTTTGCAAAAAACAGTATTAAGTTACTGCATAGTATTCATAATTCAGTTAAATGCTTCAAAAATAAAATAAAATCATAGTTCATAGTAGTTTGATTACTCGACACATGACTCATTAAATAAAAATAGCTTTAAGTGTATGTGAATTCTATATCTTTAAATATTATTTTGAATTATATTAAATGGACTGAACCTACTCTATTAATGAATACCGATTATTGAATAAAAAATTATTTATTTATGCAGGTAAGTAAGTTAAGCTGAATAGTTTTTCAGTTTGTGTTATTTTAATTTATCTCTATCTTGTTTCAACAATTATGCAATAAAATCTGTAACAAATAAATAAGTTGAATCTATGGAAACAAACTGTAAACATTTACCTATCGTTTATTTTTAATGAATAATTATTGTTATCATAATTATTTTAGTGTCAAAAACAACATTAAATTAAAATAATTAAAGTGCTTGTTCTTCTTTGAAAGAAAAACAATGAAGAGCACTAGAAAACTTAATATCTACTATACAAATTGTAATAAATTACAATTTGGCACCAAAGTTAAAACCTCATCCCCGTAAGTACCTCTCAAAGAGAGATATTTAATCGAAAGTTATCCCGGCATCAATCCACATAATCCGTATCAAAAACTGCAACATGCCATGGGCCTCATCTGGCAGGCAAAAATGACAATGGAAAAAGCCGGGGCGCACCACTTGTATCCACTTAATCCATGGTGGACATATTTCTAATTCTTACTACATCTGTGACCTGGCAAAGGTGCGGATATGGAACGGTAGATTTTACGTTTTTAAGATTATCACTAGAGATGTACCGAAATTTGAAAAACATTAACATTTGATATTACCGAAATTCGGCAGCATTTACCGAACTTCCACCTCAGCCGAACTTCAATTAAATTTCGATATAAAAAAATTACATCAGTCTTATGGCTGAAATTGTCTTGACTGTCTCAATAGCGAACAAAAACTGATAATTCTGGTTTTTTAAGAGTTAATGATGCTGCTGCTGAGTTAATTGTTGAGACAAAAAAGAATAATTTCAAGGGAGAAATGAAAACTTTGCTTTTAAAAGAGATATTTATTTCTGTTGTTTTCGGGATTAGAATATTCGTAATCTGTTTAAAATAATTACCTATTATTTGTCGATTTGACTGTATGCGTGATAAGTTAGTAATATTATAAAATTAATTACAATTCATAAAATACTAAAAACACTAAACAGCAAAAATCTATTTATAAAAGTGATTTTGATTCGCAAATTATTATTTTTTATTATCACTGCGTCCGCTCGCCGCTTTTGCTTCGCTCCTATGTCCACACCCTGCACATCTCCAATCGGGGTATTTAAATGCGATGCGAATTTAATTTTCGTTTTTTATGGTGGGGTATTTTGGCTCCCTGTTCACTGTTTAGCGTTTTATGAGGGGTACCTTATGATTCCCTTTAACAGACGAGCAAATATTATTTGTCTTTGTACAGGGAAAATAAATAAATGTTGCTCCTCTCTTTTTTCTCCATGGATAGGTGATCTGTTTTCTGCATACATTTGAGAATATCGCATTTGTAGCTTTGTATCAAGTATCATTACACATTTCTAGTTTTATGTATTTTTATTCTGAGATTTAATTAAAATTTATTTATTACACAACATTATCTTTCAAAAATAACACTTTATAGATTTATAATTGTGTGTTTTTCAGAAAAATAATAGTACTGAAGAGGTAGCAGTTTTGGCTGGCTCAAAAAAATATAGTTACAACAGCCTAGCTATATAATCCAAATTTTCACCCAGTAATGTACAGTAGTATAGTAATTATGAATATTAAAATAGCTGTCGGAAATCCCAAGACTTTTAGCTGATATTTCTACTTGAAATTGTCAGAACTGTCTAGACTTACAAAGGTTCCTGCTTGCCGACACAATGCGATAATATTAAAAACCGTTTAACATTTGGTCCACCCCAAGTGCCGTTTCAATTAATTCGCCACGCACGCACCCCTAACGTTATTAATTTATTGCGCACGGTCCCTTATCGATGTATCGTCAAGTGTGACATGTGTAGTTTCTTTAACATAATACAAATAATTATTGTTCGCTTTTTATTCTATCCGAGAATCACAAACAGATGTGTGAATTTGCGTAATTTTGAGTACATTACATGTAAGAGACTACGAGTATCCTATGAATGCTGGAGATACTTGAATGAAAATAGTGGGGATGTTTGCTTATTCCTTTTTGATCAACCCGGAAAATCAAAGCTTATGATATGAAGCAATTACCTATTTATTTGATAATGTTAAGGAGTAATATGAACTTAGAAACTACATTAATTGAATGCTCTGCACAGACAAAAAGTAATACTTAGGATCTATTGTAGCTCAGGTCCTTACCTTATTTCTAAAAGTATGTCGTTGATCCAAATGATAAATAAAACGTAACAAATACGAACGGGACTTAAAAATTAATCGCATAAAATTCATTACCTAACATCATCAAAGGAAATGACCAAAAGCTTATAGCAACCAAGAAAAGCAATCAAATATGGAACTTGCTACTAAATCCGAACAAGGAAAAATACTCAATGAAACCGTTGGTACCGTGAATACCGCAAGCTGCTGGCGTAGAAACTAATAAAGATTAAAGATATTTCATTACTGGTAATCCGGTCGTAATAGGCTTAGGGTCAAGTTGACATTTGTTGCACTTGCCGAATATAATGAATAGAAAGAGTTTGGGATTCAGAAATGGTCCCTGCGCTATACCACTTAAGCTTTGGCAAAACGTTTTATTTGAAGTTTGCTTTGTATTATATAATATGGTATTTTCTGTAGAAGAAGCAATAGCACTTTGAAAAATAGTTATAGGGAAATTTTCAAAGTTGATAAATTGGTTAGGGATTTATTCGCTAAACTTGAACTAATGAATATGAAAATCAGAACCGACATATTTTTTTATATTATAGGCGGTAACTAAATATAACTGGTAACTAAATCAGCGCCCATAGACATCTGCAACACCAAGAGTATCAAAAATGCGATGCCGACCTTAACATACATGTTTTGTGAGAAAACGAGAACAAAATACAAGGATATGAACTCATCCCCATGTGTTGGTGCTTAATGTCGTAGAGCAAGATTACTGTGTAATATGAATGAACTACTTATTTAGAATTGTGATTTTTCAATGTGTAAATTTTCCACTTTAAGTTTCGTTCGTATACTTACAAAATCATCATCATCATCAGCCTATAATGTCCCCAATGCAGGCCTTCCCTCCCAAGCGTGACAAGCGACGACTCATAACTGGATCCTGCAGTTACGCCTGGAGGGTGAGGAGTAGATCGGGAAGTTGGTTTACCTGATAGTTACGAAATATTTTTCTTCCACAGATGTCAGGCTGGAACTGGAAGGTGTGTGGTTGACAAAGCCCACCGGAACCAATGCCAAGCCTGCAGACTGAAAAAATGCCTCGCCATGGGAATGAATAAAGATGGTAAGTCACGTAATTATTATATCAGAGCAAGGCAAGTAGAAGTATTTAGTAAGAAGGAAGATGTACTATGAAGTTTATATTAACAGGTAATGTTTCAAAAATAGGACATTTATTTCATTTTATAAAATGGACTTCCTAATAAACCCTTTTTTTAGTCCAGTAAAATCCATACTTTGCGTCCAATCTTTCTTCTGATTTTTGTGATGACCGTGCAATGAATAATCCAAGTTTGTGATGTCAAGTATCGAAAGCACGAAATTTTGTCAAAAATCGTCACAATCGCGAAAATTTCTTTTTTTTTGCTTCTATTTTTTTTTGGCAGATTATAGCGGTTATAACCCTAAAGGACTACATTTTAACAGTATCTTTTCAGCATATTTTTAAAGTAGATTAAATTTGCTACAATATGAGACTAGAATAAACTCCGTAGATCCAATTGTTTCCGAAATAGAGCCTTTCAAAGTTTTAGTCCAGTATATTAAAAGTTTAATTACATCAGAACTTGCGTCCAGTCCGGTAGTTCTGAATTTTTGTAGACGTGGTTATGACGACATTTTCTTTAATATTTTGGTGATTAAAATAATCGCAAAAATCTAAAAAAGTCGAAATATTTGAAGTATTATTTTGTTGATGTCAAACAGAGTGCGTTTGTTGCTCAAGGTCTCAACTTGGATTATTGATTGGGCCAACATCATAAACTAGTCTGAAAAAAAACAGAACTACCGGATTTGACTCAAACAAACCCTATACTTCCAAACGGTAATTTTACCGGACTACTTATAACCATAATTACAACTAAATAAAACTGATGATCTCTTAGGTCCACTTGCAGCAATTTTGCTAATCTTAATTTAACTAATACTAGATATAACCCATAGAATAATGATAAAATGACATTAGCACCTTGATATTTTTCTATGGGTAAAATCTTGTTTATATCGAATCGATATTATCAAAATTGCTGTAAGTGGACCTAAATATGTTTTTTAAGTATGAAGTAATACAATAAGTACATATAATATTGTATATTTACTTATTTACTATCCTTTGATTTTGCGGTTTAAAGATACAGTGTGCACGCATAAAAAACTAGTTGACTAAGATAAATCCGTTCAGCCGTTCTTGAGTTTCAGCGAGACTAACAAACAGCAATTGATTTATATATGTATATGTGTATATAGATTAAGACCTTTTTTTCATTTTCAACCCCCACGTAAAGATTTTAAATATGAAACGTGTACACCTGTGTCTCCATTTGTTACTTGGATGATTTAAGATACTTACTGATGCTGCAGTATCATCCTGATTCGCGGGCTACATTTTAAATATTTTTGTATATCTGTGTTTTTCAAAAGTACCTATTGCTTTAAACGAGGAGACTTGTTAGTTTGCGCTCTAATGTTTACGTAGTTATGCTAATTATGTTTTTCTAATCTGTTCAAAGAAACTGTTTCAGCACATTTTGCTCATCGAGGCAATCGTGCATTATAAGTACATTAAAATAATAAATATTTCTAACTAACTAACTTGTAGATACAACACATACCTACAATGACTCTTTGAAAGAAGACAACGATATAAAATTATAACCTTTGATAGAATTACTAATAAGCTCGATTTCGGCGCTCAATTGGTGACGGTAGTTTAAAGTAAAAATCTTAATCTGGGGACTGCTTTTGATAATTCTAATTGGATCATCATCATCATCATCAGCCTATTCATGTACCCACTGCTGCAGTAGAGGCCTTCCCTATGGATGGAATAGGGAGATTGGGCCATGACCTACCACGCGGGCCCAGTGCGGATTGGCGGGTGCTAACGACTGCAGCTGTAGCCGGGACCAACGGCTTAACATGCCTTCCGAAGCACTGTGTCTAATTGGATAGGTATATTTTATAAGTTAAAAAATTGCTTGATCCCTATACATTTTTGATGTGTATAGTTCACACGCATAGATTGCTTTCACCTATATTGTTAATACTGAGAACAATTGCAATGTCTTTATCAATTCTATTACGGCCGATCAATTCTGCGTGTGGTGCGGACAACGGCGGAGATTTGCGCGTGTTATGATGTGTTTATGACATGTTTGCCTAATAGGGGATCAGTTTAGACGTGGGAATACGCTATGGGAACTAGCGATCTATCAGTATTTGTAGAACAATGTTTTGACGATTATTCTTTTTAGAAAACTTTACGTATAAGTAGTGATAGAAAGAAATACTTAAGTACTTACATATAATATTTTAAAGAGGATTACCTATATTAACTTCAATTAGTTATATGCGGTTTCCGGAAATTAATTATGTGTTTGGATCTGAAATAAGTCAAATTACTATTAAATTCCTAAAATAAAATATTGTAATGAACCTAAGTAACAAAACTGATTTGGACAGAATTTCATTTTATAATTAAGGAATAGAGCCTAATAGATACTACGTAGCCTTCAAATTTAGGTGAAACTTCAAATTTACTTAAGATTTAGAGAATTACATCAGAATCAAGGCCACTGTCCTTCTAATTACGAGCTCTCTACTATTTAACCCTTCAAAATGAAGATCGTCTCATCTCTTTGGTGTGAACAAATAGAAAAAGGGGTTTTAAAAAGTTGTTTTTTATCCGTCACACTTTCGCCACGTGCCGTCGGCCGCGCCGTATACAAATTATGGCTTAAAGGTGGCCCCCTAAAATGGTTATTCAATTTTTTGAGTTAAGTCGTGCATACGTTTGTTAGTTTAGTTCGATTGGTTCCGTACGAATGGACTTGGCGATGCAAATTGCTTTAACGATTCTGTATTACATGATTTATTTCTGCTTTCGTTTTTAATGTAAGTATGGAAAGCCTAGAAGTTGATCTTGACTTTCTCAAGTGAATGTAATGAAATTCTTTCAGTGCATTATGAAGTTATCTTCGTCAACCGTTTTGTTTTACTTTATTGATGATGGCAAATATAATTTTTAAATTAATATATTTGAGCAGTTCTTAATTTGGACATAGTCTAACAAAATTTTGTGATGGAATAGATAAATCATACGAAAAGTTGTGTAATTTGTTATACGTCAATAGAATAAAACCATCTTGCTTATCAAATACAACTTGTTTAAAACAAATCATTTAAGAAATAAGTATTCGCCAAAAGCCTATAAGAAAAAACTGATAAGTACTTACAACTACATCACGAATATCGTTGAATACCAGATACGAAGGCACAAATCACTTCGATTATTTCATATCACACTGTACAAAACTCTGATTTCTACATGATTAAAAATAATAAAGTTCCCGCGTGACGTGAACAATATGAATAATTACAGATTTGAAAGCTCTTTCCACCGCAAACCCTTTACGAGCGTAATGCCCTTAAGCCACATCTAATAAGTTGAGTTTCGGCGTCAACCACGCCCCCTTTATAATGAGCGGCACATTCTCACAAATAAAGATAATTAAGCAAAAACTACAAAGGCCAAAGCCTTCGGCGTTCGCGCTTCACATTCAAATAAGCACCCCTCGTTACGGAGATGTTTAACCGCAACTTTGTCTCCGAATCTGTATAGAAACGCTTTTTAAATTTTCGCCATCATTAAATTTGAATTTGGGAACATTGGCTTGCGTAGAACACGTTCATTTCATCAACGGTTATGAATTTGCTTTGAAATTGTATCAGTACCTTTGTCTTGTTATAATTTATTTGACTAAATAAATAAAATAAATAGGTATAAAATATAATTTTCCTAGGAGGTCAATGTATGATCATCGTAAATAAAACTTATGATTATAAAATAAAACAATTTTCAACGGGTGAGATGAGAGGATTCGTTTCGATCGATCCCGGGCTCCGGGATCCCGGGATCCCAGTCATATTTTAATCCCAAAATTTTCATAATGACGGATTTTGGATTTTCGGGATTGATATATAGTTTTTTTAGGCCAATAAAAATATATGTGAAACGAAACACACTTACATTCATTTGACGATTTGACTGCCATCTTGTTTACACAGCTGACTTCATTTATTTTTGCTAACGACCGGTACCGGATTATGTGTAAAAGCATGTAAAAATTCCGCTGCACGTCGTGTAAATATTGATATTTTTTTGTTAATTGCCTGAACGCGCTTTTTCCGCCTCTTCCTATTTGTGCAAGAAATTAAGAAGTATGCTTTCGGATGAGACGTTGAATGCATTGTTATTCCTTAAATGTTATTTTCGTGGGTTAAATAAGTAATTTATAAAGTTTCTGGTCTATTTAATTTAAAATTCCACTGATTTTACTTATTTATTGACGTTTCGCATCCTTTCAGGAAGGCATCGTCGGAATAATATAAAAAAATTAGCCTTATGATTATAACTTTTAGGACCACTTGCACTTTTCTCAATTCAAATTAAGGCTGAATCGTGTTTAACACATCGTTCCATTTTTGACAATTGTTCAAAGCCCAATAAAGATACGAAGAGGCTTAAATATAAATAACTTATAAATTAGATCTTAAGAAAATATTACTAGAAAAAAATCCACGGGGACCAGGCAGCAGACGGGGCGGGAAAAAAATATATACATAATTAGAAATTTGATTTAAAAACTTAAAGCAAAAGGGGGCCTAAGAGTAAGTCATGTGAATTCAAATACATCCTCGTACATTTTATCAATACTTTTATTTGTTACCGATTGAGCTTATTTAGTACTTTCTACAAAACTGTATTACAAAACAAGAAACAAAGTTAATAATTAACTTTCGAAAAACAATGTAAATCACCAAAACGTAGCACTCAATTCTGCGAACAAAAATCTCGGCAATCAAACTTGAAAGTCGAATTTCCATTTCCACGATTACCATAACGCGAGCGCGCCCAACAATGAAACGTTGATCCAATTTAACACGAAAAGAAAGTGTCAAAAAGACGTTCCTAGGGAAGTAATGAGGGCGCAGAATGCTGCCCTGAGGCATCCCGAGGGTGGCTTTATTACTTTAAGCTTTGTATTATTTTGCTCCCGACGCTCCTGTGAAAAGGAACGCTTAATTCGGTTACACTTTGAGATGTCGAAGCGACGATCTAATTATCCTCGGTAGCTTGTGGCTCACCTTGTCAAAAGCCTCAGCGTGTTTAGGTAACTGAATTCATCAGGCAGTCTCGCTTGTTTTAGATGTTTAATTCGAACGGATGTTATGAACGAACTTATAATGAAGGATTGTTTATTCTGTACAGAGTACTCGATGAATTTATCATACGATTGACTTTACTATTTGGAATTGTATTTCCTCTTTGTTTGAAACTTATTTATTTCCTGTTCAGTAAGTATATAATTTGTTTGTTATTTCTTATTATCCTTATGTCGTTACAATCAGTAATTGCTCGTTTATTTGAGAAGGCAAATATGAATAATAATTAAGATTGAACATGTTGCCGTGGAAATTATAACTTCTGATGAATTTAACAATAATGTGATATTAGAAATTAATGGGAAGTAATTTAAATCTAGTTAATAAGACAGGTTTTTTATTCTATTACTGTTGCTAGTATCTTACTAACAACTTAAAATAAACTTGAAAATTAATCTACAACTATGAGTGTATCCATAGTCTTTTATTTACTCATTTCTTCATGCTGAAGGTGGGATCACTAGCAATAAAGTATAAACGAATATCTAGTGAATGAAAGCTGAAAGTGAAGAGAAGCTGTAAATTTTATCGTGAATCGAGGAATATGTATTAAGATTCTGTTGCTCAATTGGCTAAAACGGAAACCTTATAGGACCACTTTGTTGTCCATCGGTCCGTCTGTCCGTCTGTCTATCAAGACCCTTTACCACGGGAACACGTAGAGGTGTCTACTTGAAATTTAAACCCTTTACTCAGATCTGCGGTCTCTTAAAGCTATGAAAAAATTATACGTCTAAATTAACGTGAAAAAAGATATGGCCATTTATGTTGCGCACCCAGAAGTACGGAACACTCGATGGGCAAGCCCGACTCGCACTTGTCCGGTTTTTTTCTAATAATATGAACTCTGCGGCAGGGTGCCTTAAACAATTTTATTAAATAAGGCAAACCTAAATTATAAAAAGAACCCTATCATTGCAAAGTAGAAAGCAGAGAATTAAAGATTCATTTGTAAAATTAAATGCTAATGAGATGACTTTGCGTTATAATCCTAGGCTGTACCTTCTTCATGCAGGTTTACGTTCGGAAGTAAAGTAATACAGTCGCGTGAGAAAGTTAAGTGAAAATATTTTAGTTCATTATATTTTACTGCTAGATGTTTATGCAATATGCAATTGATAGACTAAAATTGCTATTCCTTCTTTCAAATTTTTAATACTTGTAAAGGTATTTCGTTTGACATTGTGGGTTACAACAATGCGAAGAGATGGCGCGGCCTTGCAGCCTAAGAAATATTAGCAGAAAACATTTTAGTATAGTAAATTTTTGAGGTTGACAATGCCCTTTTAAAGATAAGATCATTACTCGTAAATACTTTAGAGAAACTTGATTACTTATATTCATCACGAGGCCGAGGGTATTTCCTAATAGGCTATTTTATAGGTAGTTACATTTGTTTTTCCTATAAATACAAACCTACATAAATGCAAAGCATCTTTAGACAAAACGTTAAAAAAAAATACCTGACAAGATAGATAAATACTTTTAAATAAACATGTTATTTTCAGTCACATGTGAACGACGTTAAATACCATTTACAGTTTTTAGGTATTTATCAAAGACTTATTTACGTAGGTTTTATATATGAGTTTAAATTAAGAAGCCGTTTTGGCAAGGCAGCAAATTAATTACTAAACATGTATATGAATATCCTAAAGTGATTTATACTAACTTTGAGTTCCTGATTATACTCTAAATCCGACGTCGCGTACCCTAACACTTAACTGTTTATACCAGAGTTAAAGCTACAGTAACAGACACTGATTAATGCGATTTTAATCCCACCATAAAACCCCCAAATCCAGCCCTGTATTAATGGCCAGTTCACCTCTTAAGGTCACAAGTCCCCGCCCCTCACAAGCGAAACTAAACTCTACCAACCAGACAAAACAGATGGATTTCCAACATCACGTAAATCGGAAGGATGATTTGGAATCCAGCGATATTTAAATTCAGATTTCTAACTTTTAAGACTGACAAGTGTGAATTCAAATGCAAAAGGCTTAGAGTTGCGTCTCCTACTGCCAAAGCATTAGTATTATATTCAACGGCATTAGAATATGGTCTTTATAATCATAAAGATACAGTTTGAATCCGATTACTTGGCTGACATCAATAACCGTTAAGCCGAATCAGTCTGACAGAAGTCGTTTTCGAACAAGCATTAGGTTTTTACACGCGAGTGAGTGAGATGAAAGTATTCCACGAATTTCGCTTTTCGAATGGGGATTTAGAATCGAGCAAAGGCTTGTACAGACCACCTGATCAGTTTGATTTTATTTTTCAATTATCTCGGGATCCATCTGGCATGCGAGGTTCATTTCACTGTTTATTAGATTAAAGAATCTTTGGGTTCTTCAATTCATAAACACGAGATTCATCTGGAAATATGCCTAATTTACAGTATCCATAAGAAATTCAAGTCCATTTATTATATTTAAAGCTGTTGTTGTTTTTTATTGATTTATTTACCAGTAAGTACGAGACCTCATCTGCATAGAAAAATCAATCCAGAAATTAAAAACTTCCTTTGTGTCTTGTAAGCGTTTTAATCGTTTTACTGCTAAGTTTGTACAGTTCATCTATTAAATGATTCATCATCATCATCAGCATATTAATATCGTTACTGCTGGGGCACAGGCCTTCCCTATAGATGGAATCGCTAGATTAGGTCATAACCCATCACGCGGGCCCAGTGCGGATTGGTAGGTGCTAACAACTGCAGGTGCAGCCGGGATTTAAAACAAACCTATTTACTAATAACTACACTTTACGCATCTGAAACAGCTACGAATAAAACTACAGATTATGTTTTTTTTTTATGTTGGGTGGGAGGGCAGGGTTGGTAGTGTCGATTTTGACATATATAAATCGGACAAGGCGAATGCTTCGGTTGATAGTTCTAGCCTATTTTAGGTAAAATTGGTAGCCAGTTTTTGTGTATTTTTAACAGTTATTTCAAGTGAATCATATTTTTAAACAGAGGTCGTAAGGTACAACTGATTCCTTGCTGGGGCTAGTTGTGCCGCAGCAAGGGTATGTTGTGCCGCAGCTGGGGTATGTTGTGCCGTATATATTTTTCCCCCTTTTACATGGTTTAATATGGTTTTTTAATAAAAAACCGGCCAAGTGCGTGTCGTGCCACGCGCAGTGTAGGGTTCGGTAGCCGCGTGTAGTATTTGAGCAGGAGTCTTTAATTTCTGTATCGAAAATAAGAAAAACCATCTTTTTTGTTTTCTCCCGGCAGACTCTTACTGACTAAACTAAAACATCCGTAGTTCATGCTTAGGCTGCAGATAGACGACGCGAAAAAATTTTTGCGCCGCCGCGCGGTCGTTGCTCGATCGCTCCGTAGTTAGTTACTCACAAAGAATTTCAACGTTAAGTCCTAGTTAATAAAACATAAATCTGCTATGCCTGAACAGTTATTACGCGGCCACAGCGCGGTGACCGCGCGGCCGCCTAGCTGTCGCCGTACTGTCAACGCGCGGCTGCCACGCTGTGACATTCTGTGTCATATAGACGCGCCCTTATGGCCAGAAGGGCCTTACAAGCTTCATCTGAAGCGATCATCCCCTGAGAAGGGGATACCGCCTGTATAACCACCGATCTTATCAAGTGCTTATATACTTTTTATAAAAGACGTTACCTTAGCGCGACTCAGGAGCTGTTGCCGTTGGTACTTGCGGTAGCGTTGTGAAACTAATTATATTTTATTGTGGTTTTTAAATAGTTTTCTTTATTTTGTTGCATTGCAAGGTTTTACCCAGCAACAACTTCATTTATGTCACTATATATGTTTTTTTAAGTAATTTCCAATAGATAAGAAATTTTCTTTAGCCAAAGTTGAACGACTATTACTTTTGAACTAACAAATCCATCTTAACCGTTATAGTTTTCCTTAAAATTTCATAAAAAGCACTATAATAATGATTTTATCAAAGATTTTCAAGACAATAGTTTAGCTTTTCGAGGGGGGACGCCCTATTCGAACAAAAAATAACACTTTAAAGTTCAATATTTCGCAAATGGATCCCTAAATCGGAAAACAGTCTTAGGAACCCCTAAGTAATTTTAAAAAACCTATTCAACGATACCCTACACTAAGGGGGAGATGATGAAAAAAAGCCTAAGGTTCCACAATTAGAATTAAAATTAAATTCTTTTTAAGTGATTTCTGATAATAGATTGTAATATGTTTTCTTAATTACTTAAAATTTATGAACCAAAGAATAATGCCTTGCTTTTATTTATCACCTTCTTCGAATAATTTATCATGATATGAGTGTGTGAAATTAGTTAGGCCTTGCATAAAAAGTTGTTGGATCTTCAGCTTCTGTAAGAACACGTATGCGCTCAACTGCTTGAAAATAAAAGCAAACGAGCAAGAAAAAAGTTCTAAACTGTGCTAGAAAAACAATATATTTAAAGCTAGTTGGGGGTTGATCGTGCCGCGGCACAACCGACCCCAGTTGAACGGCACTTTTTACCACTTTTCAATATAATTAATGAAAATAATGAATAATAATTTTAACAAAAACCGTCTGAACAAAGGGCTGAATCGCACAGAATTATGAACCTCCCATATTCGTAACACAAAAAATGCTTACTTTAGACTAAAAAGTATGAACGCAAAAATATTTACTAATGTGGGGTTCAACGATCATCACACTAGCTGTCACTTCGTCCGCGTCTTTGGCACAGTGAACTATAATAAATTTTACTATAGTGTATTTATTCCCCACATAACAAAGAATTTGTTTCTTTGCGAGATTTAAAATGTAAAAACATGAAATCAATAAGATAGCTACATATAGTATGCTGAACGTGACTGAATATTTATGCTTTCGTTTCATTCAATCTTTATAATCAGGAAGTTGTTTCGATATTGGTTAAAATTTCAAAAGTTTTAATATTACTAGCTTTTTTTTTCAAACACACACCAATTAGCCTAGCCCCAAAGTAAGCACTATAAGGCTTGAGTTATGGGATAATAGGGTAACGGATAATACATATAATGTACATATATAAGTACGTTTTTTATAGAAAATACATATTAAACATCCATGACTGACTGGAGTACAAATGCTCATATTCATCACACAAACATCTGCCCCCACCGGGATATGAATCTCAGGAGTCGGCGATACCATGAAACCCGGCGTACAAACCACTCGGCCACCTAGGTCGTCATTGATTTGTTTTCGATATCAAACAGACTTTTCTCGTCACTAAATTGCAATGTGTCATACTGGCATGCATAGCATGCCGCGACTATAGACGGCCAAAGCATTAGACCTAATACGAACTTAAAATAATAATAATAATATTTATTTATTTCACAAGCCATTTTTACAAAAATCGTACAACACAATATACAGTATAGCTTAGAATAAATATTTTATAGTATACTCTGTACAAGGTTATAAAAATACCTGTATCATAGACACAGCGCTCATCCCTAAGGACCAGTTATACAACCTTTATGTAAGAAAAAAATACAATTCTTGTGTTAGCTTAACAAAGTTAAATCAACATATTATTTAAGTAAAAGAATAATTATCTCTCTATGTTTTTTAGATTTTTCCATCGGAACAATTGACCCTCGGCACTTTCAACCCCGTTCTCCCCTACAATTTATTATTTTCTGATTAGTTATTAAAAAAAAGACTCTTCTTAAAATATTGTTTATTTCAATAAATGAGATCCTGAAGTCTATCTCTTCGTTAACGCACCATCAAACCTGATTAATCAGGAAGGCACAAAAATCACCAACCCATTATTTAAACATATAGCTGTCCCTCTCTTTCCCATCTGAAAGTCGGTGCAGCCATCCCTTTCCCCTGGTGCCGAGAATGAGACCTCAAAGATGGCTGCTGTAGTGGGAGGGGCGTCTGATTTATAGCAGAGGAAGGGGGTGAAACTATCCCTGCTGTCAATGTGTGCGTATTACTTACACTTGTATGGATTGTTTAAAGATAACTTGGTGTCATAATAACTTTAACGTGATTTCGTTTATGAATATCTATGGAGCAAACGCAAACAACGATTTTTTTATTATTTGAATTTTTTTTATATAACTAGGTAGGCAAATGACTCTAGCAGTTATAAACTGCTACATTATTTGAATATATCTAGATCGCTATAAGACAAGGCTATTAGGCAAGGAGGAGTTCGATGGCGCAAGTGGTTAGTGCGTTCGGTTGCGATCGTTGAAGTTAAGCAACTTTCGCAGTCATTGGATGGATGACCAAAAATCTTCTATCTCGAGTTCCTCCGTGCTTCGGAAGGCACGTTAAGCCGTTGGTCCCGGCTGCATCTGCAGTTGTTAGCAGCCGCCAATCCGCAATGGGCCTGCGTGGTGGGTCATGGCCCGAACTCCCTGTTCCATCCATACGGAAGGCTTGTGCCCCAGCAGTGGGGACATTAATAGGCTGGTGATGATGATGATGATTAGGCAAGATTTTTAACAGGAGGTAGAATAAAAACGTGGAAGAATAGAAACACGCGAAATCATATTTAAAGCTTACTAGCTTACGCCTGCGACATGGTCCCTTTTTTTTAACACAAGTACCTTGAGCAAAGTACCTATTAGAAAACTCAAAAAAATACGATGTAATCTGTCAAGCCATTCTTAATAAGCTTTGTTTTTCATAGACAACGGTAAATGGAAAACTTCACCAGTCCCATAATAATAATACTGACTATAATGCGATTCAAATAAGAATAGGAAAGCCAATGACCTCCATCTGTCAAATGACGCTTGAAAAGTACGGTTTGCAAAAAATCTTGAAACTCTTTTTTAGCACTCAGCTAATTCTAGAATAAAAAAAACAAACATTTGTAAAAAAACATGACGACGATGACCACTCCGGTAGTTATGCAGAGCTGAGCGGAATTGAAGAGCTAGATTCCGATTAATATTTTTACTCGCACAGTCATAAATCGGTGGTTTTTTTTCTCAATCTTAGTAAATAAATTTTATTAATAAAATCTGATGTTTTTTTTCACTTAATCTAAGTAAATAACTTTTATTTTAAAAAAACCTGATGTTTTTTCTCACTTAATCTTAGTAAATAAGTTTTATCGAAGAAAAACTTTTATTGCTCACTTCTACCTATTTTGTTTCAATTGACAGCTTTGACATCACAAAATGGCGCCCAATCGATCCTATTCTTAGTTGAATCGCATTATACCTAATTCAGGAATATACGTAGGTAAAGGTTTTGAATATATTCATGGCCATAAAAAAATGGAGAAAGGGAGGTCGAATGCGAAAAACACGTCCATAAAGACGGTTTTACGTTCTTGCTATTACAATGAGACGTTCCCACACACCTATCTATATTTATGATTGACTAGCTATGCCCCGCGGTGTTACCCGCGGTTTATTAGGGATATTTTCCCGCAGTTAAACGTAGCCTATGTGTTAAATCCAGGGTGTCAGCTAACTCCATACCAAATTTTATTAAAATCGCTCCAGCCGTTTAGACGTGAAGAAGTAACTAAACATGCACACTCACGCACTCGCAAACTTTCGCCTTTATAATATTAGTGTGATTCATAATACCTAATACCCTTAAGATATTCCATTTTTCGTGGGTAATGCAGAAAAGACAATGTAAATACTTACGGATAAGTTTGAATAACAAGCATCATAGGGTCGTTTGAACTTACAAATGAATATGTCAGTACCCTTAGTCCTTAGTACGAGTTCACAATTACGAAAACTATGATAGTTTTCGTGAGCTCGCACTCGTACTAAAGGTACTGATTTTATTGTTTTTGTTTCAATACAAATAAACAGTATTTAAATTCTATCATTAAATCATTTCCGTTTTCTTAAATTTTAAGAATATTTGGTTACTTTTCACCAAAATGGACATACAAACATAATTTACAATTACGAAAACTATGATAGTTTTCGTGAGCGCAAACTCGTACTGAGGGTACAGTTTACGCTTACTTAAAAGTTTAAAATAAGTAATTAAACTTTAAAAACATATTTTTTGCAAGCTTCTTACGTTCGAACAATAAATCCAATGATTGATGCACGTAATTTTTTTTCCAATATCAGTCAATGATACTAAGGTAGTTTAAATGTCTCAGTTTAAAACCTCCAAATGATTGACTAAATCCAATGCATTAGGCACATTCGGTTTATTCATGAAGTTGAATTTCATACAACATATTCACCATACAAAGTTTTTCAAAATTCGTTTTTAGCGTAACCTAGCACACGCCGTGTATCCGCTAGTTCCACACAAAAACTTTTCGCTATTACGCATAAAGTTATGCACCTTTATTAAATAACAAGGAATAAGCTTAGACTAGTTACGCCGTGTTTTGTTCATGTCATTCAAATGCCATTTATAATTTATAATCAACTAGCGGCCCGCCCTCGCTTCGCTTCGGTGTAGAGCTGAAGTGTAGACTACAGTTTTTGTTCTCAGGCTTGTATTATACACAATGACATTCATCTATGATTCTTATTAGTATACCTGCATGCAAAGTCTCAGCCCGATTGGTTTAAAAATTGACAAAGTTTCATACAAAGTTTCATTCCCTATTTTATCCCCTTGGGGGTAGAATTGATCAAAATCCTTTCTCAGCGGATGCCTACGTCATAACATCTACCTGCAAATTTCAGCCCGATCCGTCCAGTGGTTTGGGCTGTGCATTGATAGATCACTATGTCAGATCAGATAGACAGACAAAACATGGAGTAACTAATCCAAGCGTAATCTTCGTTTATTGACGACCTCCGTAGCCGAGTGGTTTGTACGCCGGGTTTCATGGTGTCGCGTGGTGTCGCCGACTCGAGAGGTCCCGGGTTCGAATCCCGGTGTGGGTAGATGTTTGTGTGAAGAATACGAGCATCTGTACTCCTAATACTTATTGGTGTGAGTGTTGGAAATATTTATTTATTAATAAGGGGTATGAAGAAAAATAAGTGTTATAACTCCATACTAAACATATACGTATCTAGAATATTCCCCGTACATACGTATCTGCAAAGTTAAGCAGTAAAAGGTGCCCGTTCGACTCCGAGGCAATAAAATCAAATGGGTCTGGCTGGAGCCTCCCGAGGGCGGGGGGCAGTGGGTGGTCGTGGCTGTCTGAAATGAACAACGTGCAACTGGCAATTTAGAGGAAACCAAGTATAAGAGCAATCTCTGGCTAGATTTTACCACCAAGCTATGTTTTTGGCAGACTATATGCTTAATATACTTTTATTTGACAAGTAGACTTTTAAGTATTTTTTATTTATAAAAAATATTGTTTTAAAATTTCATGGTCACTAACATTATAGTAATATATGTTATTAACGGGATTGTTACCATGTACCTTGTTTTTAGCGAGTTTCCGATATTTCGGCACTGTTGCAAGCGTCATGATCACAGAGTAACTGAAGTAATTGCGGGTAGGCTGTTATTGGCAGACATATCGGTCTACCCTCCGACGAAGTCTTTTATTGCGTTCGATACCTGTAACACTGTTCACATTCTCACTATTCACTCGAAACTGTTCCCAATACACAACACTTACAGTATCGGATCGCGACACGACACTTTTTTGATTTTTCCGGTTTTTACACATACGAACCACAGGATTCCAGATACTCGACAATATCGGAAACTCGCTAAAAACAAGGTACATGGTAACAATCCCGTTAATAACATTTATTTATACATTTTGTAGACACAAATCAAAATAGTCAGTGATAACAAAATAAGATACTAGTACAAGGGCACAGCTTATTTCAATCTGAAATTACTTCCAGCAGACCCGTAGAAGGAAAGCACATTGAAAAGGCAGTCAGTGTGTATATACTTAATTATGATAAACATATACGTAAAGTACTTATGAATAGGGGATATACACATATAAAATTGATACCTATGTACTAAGACTTATAATATATATATTTGTTTTTGTGCTACGAGTAAGACTTTTGCACCAATTTTGCTAAATCTCTATTAACTAAATACTACATTTAACCCATACAATAATGTTATATTTTATAAAGGTTAAATCTAGTTTTATTTAAATCAAGATTTAACAAATTTGCTGCAAGTGGGCCTATTTAGGCCGTAACGTACTTCGTTATTGTCATTACAATAACTAATTAGGAGCTCAAAGGCGCCAGTTGTTAGTACGTTCGGTCTGTGATCGTGGAAGTGTTAAGAAACTTTCGCCAATGGCCAGTCATATGATGGGTGATCCGAAATGTATTAACTCAGCTGTCATGCTTTGGAAGGTATGCCTTTAGTCCCGGCTGGATCTGCAGTCGTTAGAAACCACCAATACGCACTGGGGCTGTTTGATGGGTCGTTACTAGACTTGCAACGAATATTCGGTTACTATTCGGTATTCGGCCTATTCGGCTGCTTTTATTATATTCGGCCGAATACCGAATATAAAAATATGAATATATTACATATATATTCATATTTTTATTTCTGTTATATAGGTAATAATTTAAGTAGTCATTGGTACATAACACAGGTACATAATCATTTTCGGAATTGGAAAAATGGAGGATTCTATGTATTTGAATTATTGTGGTAATCAAAATTTAGAAGGGTAAGGTTCTCATTTCTTTTATAATCATTTATTAAGTAGTCATTGGTACATAAAACAGGACATAATTTAATCATTTTCTGTATTAAACAAGTTAACAGTTTTTAATTCATTCAGCCATGTGATGAATGGTTACATAATAGCAATAATTTAAAGTTCACGCGACGTTTTTGGCCATATCTCCAAAGTTGGCTTTGTCATTTAGCCGCATTTAAGCTTGAGGACGGCAGATTAGAACAAAACAAACAACAAGTTTTTGGCACTAAAATCCAGCCGAATACTGCCTGCCTAATATTCGGCTATTCGGTGAGGGAACTCGCCGAATATTCGGTATTCGGTATACTGCCGAATATACTATTCGTTGCATGTCTAGTCGTTACCTCATTTTCTATTCCATCTATAGAGGCCTGTGTCACAGCAGTGGGAATAATAATAGGCTGATGATGGTGACAATAACTTTATTTCAATCTAACGGTGGCAATGGTTATGAACTATTACATGTTATCTAACTATATATATATATTCTAAATGATGTAATGGAAGGTGACTCCAGAAGTATCTCTGAAGTCATTTTTCAACTTGACGACTCTATATACATATAACAATACAGGGAGGAAAAAACAGACCTTGCTGAGTTTCTTGCCGATTCTTACAAGGTCTCCCGCCGTAGTTTTGCGAACTGATGGCGTAGCTTCTTGACCTTCACAAGTGGTTGTAACAGCCTAGACTGAATAAATGATTTTTGATTTTATCGAACGCTAATAGTTTAATGTAAATTTTGATAATAATCACAGAACACAGAAAGATTGAAATGTGCTTATAGACTCTTTCGCCCCCACTACGCTTCCACTTAGTAGATAATAGCCAATCAAACGACGCGACATCAAAAAATCTACCCAATCAGCGCTCACACCCTAGGACAACGACGCAATCAGAACCAGGTTTTGGTCACGTTATGAGTATTTGCTCACACATAACTGTGGCGCGCCTGCCACAAAGACCTTCTAACTGTGTTCTGTGGTAATAATGAAAGTAAGTAAATTTTTCTAATTTTCCGATACAAGTAAATACATACATATAAAAACGGTACATCAAAATAACCCCCCGCATTTTTAAAATAATACCTAATCTTTTACTTTATCTATTTACCGCATTTTGGAGTACGCCAGTAGTCCCTTTGGGAGCAGCATCGTATACTGCAGGGGTCGAAGTAAAGACTACCTTTTTGCTTTATTTTTGCGGATGATACGAACGTGACAGGTACGGTCTTCAAACAAATAGGGTGAGCGAAATAAAAAATGGACGATTAAAGGTTCCGTAGGGAGGTTAGAATACTAAATTGTCTGCCAAAGGCTCCTTCTTACTATGTATTTAATATAATAGGTGTAATAAGTAATAGAATAAGAAGAATACAATAACGTCAATTATTCGTTTCGAGATTTTATTCGGAATTCTTGGGTAACGGATACAATAATATAACGATACATACATAAGATTTTTTAAGTGAAACTAATAAAATAAGTAAATCGAAAAATCCCATTGAAAATATGAAACAAAATGCGTCACGAGCGTCACATGACTATATAAATATAAATGTTTGTGTGTGTGTGTACGTGGGATGCGTGCGCAGCTCTTCCCGACGAACATGAAAGTTGGAGGGTAACGCGGCGAAGGCTGAAACGCTACGAGCGTGACACGCGACAACGTATATATATATATGCCTGATGCGGCGCTGCTTCATTCGCCTTTGAATCATGCATCGTCTATTATTAGGTTGTGTAAGAAAAAAGTTTCACTGCAGGTGTGTGATCCGTGCACACATTTTTTTTATACGAGACACAACAAATTACTGTCTCCACCTGATCTTAAGTTTAAGTGGAGTCCAGTCCCGAAGATAGATGATGCGAAAGAATGTGTGCCTCCCCAGCCATCCTCACCTCGCCGACGGTTCCTCGGTAGCTTCAATCCTATTGTGGGTCTCTTCAATCCTAATCTTGAGTTTAATCCATTTGTATTCATAGCTGCAGCAATGGCTTGCCAGTTGTACTTTTAAGTTAAACACATTGAAATATAAATAACATTGTATTTATTTCGCGCCGCAAAGTGAAATAATAATGAATATTCATGTTGCCTATAAAATTAGTGAATTTATGTATGATTTTCACAGTGTATTTTCGATGTTTGAATAATATAAAAAGGCGCCTTACATAGTCTATTAATATCAATTACTGTCATGTTATAATGTACCTGTATATACATTATGTTTTATTATACAAATAAAGAAATTTCAAAATTCAATTCAATTCATTCAACTTTCTTTTCGGCCCCTTCCCCTACCCCCGGATCCCTACTAGCCAGCATAATATTTTAAACATTATTCGAGTAAAAATGCTCATTAACACCATCATAATTATTCAAACATTTAGGATTTGCATCTACCCGGGATTTGAACCCAGGACCTCTGATAAGGAGTAAACATGAGAATCGGTGTATAAAAACCACTCCAGCACAGAGGTCGTCAAAGTCAAAAATATTAATTAAAGTATTTCCTGTTTATAGTTATGCTTTTTAATTTAACTGGTACATATAAGGAAGAAGCTTTTTATTATTTCTGAACTAGCGGCCGCAAGCGACTTCGACCGCGTTTTCTCTAGTTTTTTGAATCCTACAGGAACCAAACATTTTTCAGGGATAAAAAGTATTCTATGTCTCAATCCAGGTCATAAACCGTATGCGCACCAAATCTATTCAATAGTTTTTGCATGATTTAGTTACAAACATACAAACTTTCGCATTTTTAATATTAGTAGGATATCTTTACGCTGTCAACCACAGAACAAAAAATATGTTCCGTGCTGTCAACCATAAATAACCGGTACAGTTTTTGATAGTGTCTTCAGCACGTTTTTACTATTCCTACAAGGTTAAGCGATTTAATTTATCAGAATTTAAGGAATTGTTTGTATATAAAGTTGATGGTGAAGGCTAAAGAAATACACTTTAAACCTAAAATAATATCAACTTGAAATTATAAACTTCAATACCTTCTTTTTCGAGCAGCTGCGTAGAAGTCGCTAACTTTCAGTTCATATATTCGCAGCGGTGCAGAACGAACGCCAACCACGAAATACTGCGACCATCAGGCCGGAAGCTCTGCGGGACATGGATCAAGAGCGGGCGTTGCGAGAGGCCGCTGTCGCAGTAGGAGTCTTCGGGTGAGTGCGATGAGGTTGAAATCAGGATTGCCAACAGTACGAGATTTTAGGTCTTCCGTACGAGGTACGAGAACACTAAATACATCTCGTACAATGATGTACGAGATTATGTCAGAAAAAGTTACAACATGGTTTTACATTGTAGACAACATGTTGGAGCATAAATCGTACGTATCAAAACCCGTTGGCTTATATTTTAATACTTGCTAATACTTGGAGGGGTGGCAAATCGTGTACGAGGTTCGAGATTTTTAGCTGCATAAGTAGGGAGAAAAAGAGACTACGATTGACAAACCTGTTTTAAATGAACTTGAGTGCTTCTTAGCCCGAAATTAAATACATATTAGCTCTTATTACTAAAGGCAGAAAAACTTTTTTTTTTAAGTCAAGTGACACACATTTTTATTGCCTACCTGTAGGTAAGCAACAAGGTTTGCTCATGCATGACTTCGCCATTACGTTAGGGGCATGGAGCTCTGGAATCTTATTTATTTACACTAAAACAACACTATGAAACGGTAGGTACTGTTCTTTAACCGTGGTGTTCTGTAAGAGGTTACTTCCCATACGAGCGCTCCAATTCGAGTGGAAATTTCGCTATGTATTACCTCTCTCGAAAAGCCGTTAATACTTATAAAGCTAAACATCTGACGAAAGACAATCACGGTATTTCACAAATATTATCAATCTTAAAAAAGATAGATATTTTAAAACCAACAATAATTACTTAAACCACTACAATTTCACTTTGAGTAAGAAATTATCATATCGTACGGCACCTAACTTTTTAGCCCGTTTCGTACAAAAACGATGCAAGTATGTATAAGGCAACCGTGCTTTATAACAAAAAGAACAGTTTCTATGTTCTCCAAATGGATATCATACTCATTATGCATCAGTCGACACTCTAACGCTCAAACAATCTCTTCAAAGAGTCATGCTAGGCTAAAGGATTTCTGTGAAACAGCCAATTCCACATCGTCAAACTCGCGCCACAAAGACACCACGCGAGTTCCGTTTCCGATAGAAAAGTCAAAGTGGAAACGTGCTTTGCCGCGTCTGAATAACTATATCCGTGAAAATCCTGAAGAAAGGCACACACTATTTTAGTTTTAAAGAGGTGTTTATTTCTTATTTATTTAATACTAGCTGTGCCCCGCCGTGATACCCGCCGTTTATTATGGATATTTTCCCGCATAGAACATAGCCTATGTTTTAACCCAGGGTGTCAGGTAACTCCATACCAAATCTTATGAAAATCGCTCCAGCCGTTTAGACGTGAAGAAGTAACAAACATACACACTCACAAACTTTCGCCTTTATAAAATTAGTGTGATTTGTAGAAGCTGCTTTTAAAAAAAGAATCCATAAAAATTTGTTTACACTTTAAATTAAATAAATCTGTCTGAAAGAAAGGTCCAACTGTATAAGACAAAAATCAGAGGTTTTGGGACGATTTTCTATTGTTTCTTTTTTAGATTGCTGAGTAGGAATATAGGAAGAAACTAAGATGTTATTATACACAAATCCATAGATCGACACATATTCTTATATAACGTAACTTAATTTTTTTGTAGTATCACGGCCAACGAAAGTCCTAAATGGGCGTTAGGAAAACCAAATTTTGTTCAAAATAAGTTCTGTTGTCACGACAATCTAAACATAGGAGTTTAACGTTTATAAGTAGTAGCAGTGGCGTTAATGGTTGAAAAAAAAACGGTAAAAAGTTAATAGTTGAATATAAATATCGTAATTATAATTTTAATGGTTGAAAATATCGGTTATTATTTTTATTTAAAGAAAGAACACGTGACTATATTGTTTAACTTAAAAAAAATAATAAAATAAATGTTATCAACACTTACACCAATTAGCCTAGCCCCAAAGTAAGCACTGTTAGGCTTGTGTTATGGGCTACTAGGGTAACCGATAGAATATATAATATACAGTACATATATAAGTATATTTATATAGAAATACAGATTAAACAACCATGACTGGAATACAAATGCTCGTATTCATCACACAAACATCTGCCCCCACCATGAAACCCGGCGTACAAACCACTCGACCACGGAGGTCGTCCAAACTTATGTCCGACAACATTCTAATAAAATTTAGAGAAATTATCGCTAATATTTTTGATGAATATTTCGTTAATATTCCTTTGGTGGCTACATCTAATTTGAGTTCGTTACCGGTGGATGCCAAGACATTGCTCGAGAAATATGTACCTAGATGTGATAACGTGTTTTAAATCTCTTGAACAAAAAAATACAAGTTAATTATGGGGTATTTCTACTATTTAGATAAAATAAAAAAATTATGGGATATTTGTATAAATTCGATATCTGAAAAATTTTCATAAGTTGATTTATTGTCAATATAATCTGGACATCTTCAAGGCCAGAGTGAACAGGCATCTTCTAGGCAGGCGTGTACCATCCTAGGCCTCATCATCGCTTTCCATCAGGTGAGATTATGGACAAAGGCATTGCCTATTTTGCATAAAAAAAATTACGGTCTGTGATTGAAATTATTCATTACGATAATTTTAATAGTCGGTTACATTAATCTATATGAACACTGTTGCGTTGAAATCAACTTGAATTAAATTAATATGGTTGGAAATATTGAATATATTTGTATTTTTTTAAATAGTTTAATTTAATGGTTGATAAATATATTCAACAACTAGTACATTTATTTTCTCTTCTATAGTGGCTAATTGTCTATGCAGCTTTTGCGGGAAGCATGAAAGGATTTGAGTTGGTAATTTTTTGACTACCCAACCGATCATTTACAACTGAGAAAGTTTCTCAACTTCAATAAGCTCGGTTCCGATGTTCTTACCTACCACTGCGCGACATAATTCCATAATAACACGTTCAAGAGATAATAAAAGAGCGCCCAAATGTGAGTCGGACTCGCCCATAAAGGGTTCCGTAGCAGTAAGTAATTATGACGTATTAAAAAACTACTTACTAGATCTCGTTCAAACCAATTTTCGGTGTTTGTATGGTACATCATATTTTTTTTGTTTTATTATTTTCTTATTTTAGAAGTTACAGTTATTTTAGAAGTTACTTCAGTTTAGAAAAAAATGATATTAATAATCTTTTCTTTGTTTTTGAGTTTCAGTTATATAGGGTTTTTTATTCTATTTTTGTGGAAAAAACTTAATACGGTTCACAGAATACATCTACTTACCAAGTTTCAACAGTATAGTTCTTATAGTTTCGGAAATAAGTTGCTGTGACATACATGACGAATCTATAAGAGTTCCGTTTCTTGCCATTTAGCTACGGAACCCGTAAAATCATACTTAAACCTTTTCATATTTCATAGTGTGGGGTGGGAGTGGGCACATTTGGCATTCAAATCTCCTCAATCAGGGTAGTGCTTACTGTTGTACCGGTAAATCATTTGCTGTATGCAAATCCAATATTTATAGTTGGAGGGAACTCAGGTTCAGTCGCAGGGTGGAATAATATTTCGCTTACCTACACAGATAGGTACTTATGTTTATTTGCAGTTTTATTTTGCAAAGGTTGTTTTTTATTGTGATAATGACATTACTTATCTTTGACAATTAATTTTATACCCATTTTTTGTTTCTGCTGGTTTTCCAAGCTTTTAAAGTATTAAGATATTAATGTACCAACACGATCAGAAATGAGGTAATCCGACAGAGAACCAGAGTCATCGACATAGCCCATCGGATTAGCAAGTTGAAGTGGCAGTGGGCTGGCCATATTTGCCGAAGAACCGATAACCGTTGGGGTAGACGAGTTCTGGAGTGGAGACCGCGTCTAGGCAAACGTAGTGTAGGACGTCCTCAGGCACGATGGAGTGACGATTTGCGCAAAGTGGCTGGCAGGAGCTGGATGCGAGTAGCCCCAGATCGATCTGAGTGGCGTGCAATTGGAGAGGCCTATGTCCAGCGGTGGACTAGGTTAGGCTGTTTGATGATGATGATGATGATGATGTACCAACACGAGGCAAGCTGTTATATATAACGCTTTCGGTGGCACAATAAAATTAACCAAAAGTTGTTTTATATTCACCAAAATTCCTAAATCGGAACAACATTTTTTCTCCTAAATATGGTTTTTCCATGTTTACACTCACCGATATATACCAGCATAAGTCGCAACATACAGTCAAAGGTATGCCGTTACTTAACTAGTGATGTCATTCATCTGCTAATTGGGACGTACCAGTGCTTAATCGAAACCGCTTTTTGCGTCGCTTCTTAGAAACTTTAAGCAGTTTTTTTTTACCCCAACCTTTCCTTAATATTAAAAACCTAATCATTTCGACATACTTACCACAATTTCTTAACCTTGACGTATCGGAAAAACCGAAAGGGGCTATGTCACAATGTTTTGTAACATAATAATATTGTACGCTTGTTATAAAAAATGGAATGGAACTAGAGATAATATTCGATGGTACTTAAAATTAGTAGCTAATAAAAAAAAAACGGTTTTCCCAATATGTCTCGACACTTAAATTTGTTTTTTGCTGCCTGTCTATATGGAGTTTACGTGAAAAGTAATAAATTATTTCACTGATCACATAGGTACTTTAAGAAATGCGTGGTGCTTTATCCTGCGGAAAACATAAAAAAATCTAAGAAAGGGCAAAAGAAAGTTAATATTTTAATAAAAAATATATATTAGAAACTCGAAATCCAGGTAGGACTGGTACAGTATGCCTAACCGAATGACTTTCTTAACCACTACACTAATACGAAAAAAATCAAAATAAAAATCTATTTCATTCACCAAATCCCATAAAAAAAAACAAAGACTGTTAGCTACAATTACTCTCTTTATCACCCACTGATGTGCCATCGTTTTCCCAGAGCGGTCCTTGTTTATGAACAGTGGCAACACTAGCCTTCGGTCACTCAGTCACCCGTGGCCACCTTTGATCAGCCAACAGCCAATGCATTGAGGCTTGATCCACACGGATAGTCTGACGTCAACCAAGGGGCATCTATTTATGGAATTTCCGTAACGTCCCTTCAAAGTGCGGCCAACCTTTTTACATGACTTCCCCTAAAGAGAAAAGAGGTTTTTCTGAGGATTGGATCCTTATTATATAGTTTTGTAGGGGTTTCATAAACTACTGAGGATTTGGTCCTTCTTAAATAAGTTTGTACGGGTAGTCTTTGATGTTGTCTAGTTTTGTACATGAATATTGCCTTCCAAAGTTAATGGAATATCAAAGGTACGACAGAAGCACGGGAAAAGGTGAGGTAAAACATGAATTTTCTGCTATAATTGGAGTTCCCCTGTGGGGAAGTAACCAGAACCTTGCGGTACACCTAAGTCAAACACCACTACCTTTTGGTGGTGTTAAGTTTCGTTCCTGTTGGTTTTATAATAATTATAATCATTTATTTCAGATAATCATCCATCGAATTATTAGTACAAGTTAGTAACAATGTCGGGCTTATCCTACGTCAGTATTATTAGTATATTAATAAATTGTTTTTAAAATTACTAAATCATTTGCCATTACATATTGATTATATTCACACACTTATCATAAATTATACATGTCAATTTAATTTTTATTATCTTTAAAGTCCCATGGCTATTTCTACTCACTGTCTCTGTATGGAACAGTCCATTTTAGCAGTAATCATTTTCTGAAGGCCAGTGCCACTGTTACTTAGAAGGTGTAATAAAGAAGCCGCTTTTTTGCACATAATTGCATGAAACCCATCTGTGTGCGCGTCTACGAACATTTTGGAAGCGGAACATCGCCACGGCATGCAACAGCATCCTGAAGGCATTATAATATTGTATGCGCAGGACATTATAGACTCGCCGTGAATATGCCACCCACTGACCACTAGCGGAAAAGGTCTGACAAAAAGCTTTAATGATTATTATGATGATGTGTTATTCGTTAATTGTTCCAGCCCCCCAGTATCACTAGCGATGGCATTATCACCCGCCCGGTACCCGCTGCTTTCGCCACATTACGCCACACTACCGCCACAACCGCCACCGCCCGTGCAACCAGACTCTTCGCGGGACAATGACGAGAATACTACACACAACACTGACAGCGATGGTAAATGTCCTCTTTATCTCTTAATATTACTGTTTTTTTTAGAATTTTAAATTTCTTTATTTTCATAGTTAAACATAATATATACTAATAACATGATAGTAATCGATATTAATAGACTATGCAACGCGCCTTTTTATATCAATCAAACATTGAAAATACACTGTGTAAATCATATTTAGGTAAATTTACTTTAATATGAAACGTGTAAATTCGTTATTATGTATTTCAATTTGCGGCGCGAAATAGACACAGTGCTTGGTAATTGTAAAAAAACAAAGATTATTATAAGAGAAGATACCTATTATCCTACCTCTTCCGATAAACTCGGAAGTAGAACTGACAAGCCATAGCTGCAGGGGCCTATGTCCAGCATTGGACTGATATGACGCACTATGCAAAGCTGACGTCATTAGTTACTGCTCACACTGTAAATAACACACGCTTATAGTAAATAAGTATGACGCACTACTTAACGCCGCCGTCATTACTGGACTTGTATGATGAACTACGTAAAGGTGGCATCACCACTGCCTGCACATATTCTTTGTATTTATGACGCATTGCGCAACGCTTTCATCACGACTGCTTTTCAATGTCACTTTATGTACGACGCAGTATACAATGCTTCAGTCACCACTATACGCGTGCTGCAATACGATGTCGTTATAACCTCTTTTGCCTCCTCAACTTTTATTGTGATGCATTCTGTATGTTATTGAAACTTTAAAGACTGTCCTTATTTTGTGTTAAAAGTTCTAACTTTCATCATTAACGAAAAAAAATCCATTTGTTCGTCTTTACTGAATTTTAAAGATAATTCATACAATATTATTATAGACACTAGCATGTGCCCGCGACATCATCTATACCAAATAATCAGAATCACATACAAACTTTCAATCCCTATTTCACCAACATCAATTTTTATTTTCACAATAGAAAGTACCTTCTATCCTTCTCCTAGGTCTCCTTTATCTTTATACCAATTCATCAAAGTTGATTCAGTGGTTTAGGCGTGAAAACTTACAATCAGACGGGCGCAGGCAAATAGTTACGTAAGCATTGGTGATATTACTGCGGACTAGGACTGTATGTTTCTTTAGTGTCGCAGCACACGGGCCACCGATCACAACCACAAAACGCCGCCACCGGCATATTTCTTGTAGTTTTCATCCATTTTATATGGACTCGCCACACACGATACGCCGGCGCCGGTGCCCGCCACACGCTACAAATCGTCGTTGCTCGCTTCTTGTGCCTCGGATTTCGCCACTTAATGCGCCGATACAAAACGCCGCCACACGTCACTGGCGCGATGCCCCACCCCTCTCTCCCTTACCTTAGTCGGCCGCTGTCGCGCGCTTCAGCCACTTTAATAGCCGCTTCTAGCTTCTCGTGGCGGCGTTTGTGGCTGTGGCGTGTGGCCCGTGTACGGCGACACTTAATCATGTTATATTACTATCCGAACAAAAACATTTTCATGTAAAATGTTGCCAAGACGAGACCATATGACTGGCACTCTTAAACAGTGACCAGTAGTGCGATTCTGTAAAAAAAAAACTCACTTCCGATTTCGGCAGCTGCCATTTTAGATATAAGTTTGATATGTATTACGCCATTACACGCCAAAATGTCGTTATGTCTGCAGAAGCAGCCAGTATTAGATATTTGTCAGAAATACGAACAAATGAGATCGTAACTGGGATTGCATCTTACAGAATACCTATGCTGCTCTCATGTAGAGCCATGGTTTAAATCTACAAGTTCTAACTAACAAATTCTACACCTTACCTAAAATATGAGGCTTGGCCGTTTCGTTACTACTAATGAACAGTGGATAAGTTTTTCACCTTATACCCATGTGAATGTAGCGAAATGACCAAGCTACATATTTTGACTCTTGTCGTCTTGGCGAGGAGGAGGACACGGGAGTGTCCCCAGATACCGGGCTCGTGTTGCGAGTTATAGTTTAATCATTCTATTCCATCCATAGGGAAAGCCTGTACCCCAGCCATTAATACACGGAAGCTGATGATGATGATGTAATTTCTTTTGCAGATGACAGTATCGATGTGACGAACGAAGAAGACTCTACATCATACTCGCCTCCTTCAGTCACCAGTTACACACAAAACTGTGTTCCTTACAGGTGAGAACAAATTTATTCATGTTTTGCTTAAAATAATGACGTTGTTCCAATGATTTTTTTAGTCTTTATCTTTTAAGGGAGACCATTTTTTCCCTCAAATATATGCAGTTGAAACCGCAGGGTTTAATAATTTTTCATATTCGTCTATTGAGAATTGAAATACGCTTTTTTTTAATTTCTTGCAACTTATTCTGGATAAGCTATGGATTGGAGTCACAACGCTGACAAACTCTTTCAGATGTCTGGTTTAAGATCAAGGCTTCCCCCACAGCAGTGGCGGAATTACCCTAAGGCCCGGTAGGCCCGGGCCTAAGGCACCGGCCAGATTTAGGCGCGGCACCAATCGACACCCTAATCTGCCAAAATAAAACGCGTCAGAAATCAAAGAAAAGGCCAAAGCATTGCAAAAAAATTTATTCTACTGACTTAGAAGGATATTTTTCAAAAATGACACCATCGTGCTTGCTGCACTATAAAAAATGAGGATCGAAATAGTGCTGTCAATTTGTTTAAATGGTTACGAACTGAAGGTCTTCAAAGCATTTACCCAAACGTGGATATTGCTCTTCGTATGTATGTGTGTACTCCCGCCAGTAACGTTTTGGAGAACTATCGTTTTCTTGTTTACGACGAGTAAAAAATAATTTACGACAACCATGACGAACCAAAGGTTAAACGATTTTGCTTTAAGGAAATTGGATTGCGAAGATTTAATTAATGATTTTGCTGCACTAAAGTGCAGGCGAGCTTTCTAACAAATTGTATAACACTTATTATATTTTATCTTGCACTGTTGTTAAATAAATAAAACCTATATAACCATTAAAATGTTTTATTTAAATGTGCAATTATTCCTGAAACCTTGTAAAATATTATAAATTACTAGCTATTATTATTATTATTTATTCTAGTAAACTTATAGCTACTTTTACCACACTACCTACCCGTACTTGCGATAACAAGTATCTCCACGGATATCGATGAGTAGCTTCGTACATATTAATTGTGTTTAATTATATATTCAAATATTCAACTCTCAAATCAGTGTTAAAAGTTGATAACACTCGTGTAAAAGTTATCATAACCCGTATGCCAAGTTGGCAGAGTATGTTAGAGCAAATAACTACGTAGTTGTAACAACTTATGTACGGTACCTTATTCTTGAGAAATAAAACATTTTTTTTTCCTAAACTTCTAAATCTATTAAGATAACAATAGGCAATAAAGAAATATCATTATGAAGTCTATGGTGAATACTGAGAAAGGGGCAGCTGATGGCTTGGGGCCTAGACTGCCGTCCTCAAACTAAAGTGGGCTATGACATGTGGTCGAATTTTCAGTCTTAATTTGCATCTTATACAATTTTTACTTCTCTATCGATCTGTCTTTAAAGAGTGTTCGTATCTTTTATACCTAGTTTGAGTCTAAAAATCCGTCATTTGATGAATGGCTACGAAATAGCAATAATTTAAAGTTTACGAGCCGTTTCTTGACCATATCTAAAAAGTTGTTTTTATCATTTAGGCGCGTTTTAGCTTGAGGACTAGCGGCCGGGACTGTAAATCCGCCGCTGCCTATAGGGGAAGCACAAAACAAAGAAAGAGGTTAGAAGGGCCTTGTGGGAGGGGCAAGCGCGCCACATTTATGTTTGAGCAAATGCTCATAACTTAAAAAAAACTTGGTTCTGATTGCGTCATTGCTCTCGGCTGTGAGCGCAGATTGGGTTAATTGTTTGATGTCGCATCGTTTGATTGGCTATTTTCTATTAGGTAGAAGTGTAGTGGGGACGAGTCGGCGACATAGGTTCCTGTTCAAGCTGTCTATGATCACCCTACTAACCACTTTCTGTGTTCTGTGGGCGGAAGGATTATGTACATTAATACCAAACCAATCCCATTTCTATCCAGACCTTTGGGCGTGGAAAGCTCAGCGGAAACAGCGGCACGGTTGTTATTCATGGCAGTAAAGTGGGCCAAGAATCTTCCCTCGTTCGCGAGTCTCGCATTCAGGGATCAGGTAGGTAATGTTCAACTATAATTAACTCTAGTAACTATCTATTATCATTAACTGGTTCATTTCTTATCATCATCAGCCTATTAATGTCCCCACTGCTGGGGCACAGGCCTTCTACGCGGGCCTAGGGATGAAACGATACCATCTAGGTATCGATACTTTACTCGATACTGTATAGGTCATAAAGTATCGATGCCTACTGGTATCGAATGAAAAGAATTGATACTTACTTGTATCGATATTTTTTTTAAGTTTCATGATGTCGCCTACTCAAGAGGTCGCGGGTTCGAATCCTGGTGGGGGCAGATGTTTGTGTGATGAATACTAGCATTTGTACTCCAGACGGTGGATGTTTAATATGTATTTCTATATAAATATACTAATGTTTGTACAGTATATGTATTCTATCCGTTTCCCTAGTATCCCATAACACAAGCCGTACAGTTTATTTTGGGGCTAGGCTAATTGGTGTGAATGTTGGAAATATATATTTATATATTATTTAGTCAAATTTAAAACTTAATTAACATTTAAGTTCAGCCGTTTGATGCTAGTATAACTAACTCTTGCTCATGTTGTTTAGGTGATTCTTCTGGAAGAAGCTTGGTCGGAACTGTTCCTTCTGAACGCTATACAATGGTGTCTTCCTCTAGACACTGCCTGTGCAGCACTATTTGGAAGCGACCAGACTGACCAAGGTGAGTTTTTTTTCACGTACGTGTTTTATAATGGAGTTTTTAAGAACAAGCAGTGCGTAATAGTTATTTATGATATTAGTACGGTCAGTAGGTTATTACAAACAAGTAGACCAATGTAAACCCGAGACGAAGTCGAGAGCTTACCATAGTCACGAGTTTGTATACCGATTCTGCACGAATGTCGGTTTGATCTGAGATTGTCACGTCGGAAAATATGGGTCATACAAATGCGGTAAATCTTTTTACCGCACGCTCCCATACATGGCGCCGCGCGTTTTTTTATGTTTTTTTTTTTATTTCGTTTCGTAGTTTTTTGAAATGACTACAAATAATTTCGTCTAGATTTTTAATTGACTACATCGCATAATGCCTAATATCACATAATTACTAAATCTTTATTTGACCTAATGAAATAATGACTATATTGTAAAATGACTACATAATGAACTACATCTTTGGTCTCCTTTGCGTTTTAGTATTAAAGTGGGACAACGATATAGATTAAAAGCGCTTTCAAGAAGTTTCGATCTCAATAAAAGAAACCGCAAAGAAAACGCGCGGCGCCATGTATGGGAACGTGCGGTAAAACATTTTACCGCACTATCCGTTGTATGGTCCGTAATTTTTAACTTTCGAACAATGTATACACAAAAAAACGCATTCTTTGAGTACATGTGTTGATGATAACTATTTTATATTTTTTAGCAATCTCGAGAAGAGTGAGGAAGTCATGGCCCGTTTTTCCTTTTAAATCCATAAGGGAAGCGCCATACATGTATACGCTGTCCCAACAGTAGATTAGACAAATTAATAGATAAACATTATGTTGGTGATGTTATTAGCAAAACATTAAACTATACTAATAGGGTATTTGACAAGTTTTAGAAAACGATCTCATGTTATTGACTAATGTTTATGGAGTCCGTAAAAAGTGGATATTCATCATTTTGTTGTGTATTTCAGTAAAAATAACTAAATCAAAAACTTCATTTACAAGTTGCCGCGAAAACGTTTCTCTGGACAATATGGCGTCTTACTAGTGTGTGACGTCACACGACTGTTATTAAAACGTCAAATGATACAATGTATTGTCACTTTAATCGGAAGTTTACTTGCGTGTGACGTCATTTTAGGCTCCGCTAATCTCAAGCGTTTTGGGTCACGTGACAATAGATAAGAAAACTATTATCTTTTTCGTGGGTTTTTAGTAAAATTATGAATTTTTTTTTTTGTAAAAATAGTAAAAACCTCTACCAATATTCATTCTAAACACAGATGCTAACAATTGGCACTTTTTTTTAATACTGTCAAATACCCTTTTACCCCATAAAATCTCTTTGTTTATTAGAGAACGGTGTGAACTCTGCAGTGTTGAGGCGATTACGTGAAGTGCTCGCACGATATCGCGCCGTTCTGGTGGATCCAGCGGAATTTGCCTGTATGAAAGCAATAGTTCTATTCAAATCAGGTAGGCACTTAATTATACATATTTTATCAAATTCTTATTAAACTTGTTATCTATATTGTGACGCGATTCATACTTAATTAATGAAGGCTGCGAAGTTATCGCAAGTTGCCATGTCGGATGACATTAGGGTAGACAACCCTACTATATAATATATTTATTATTCTACTTAGGAGGGGATCAAATACTATATTTCTAAAAAATATATATAGAAGGCGAAACTACTAGTATATTTTGCTTAAAGCAGATTTTTGCCAGTAAAAGCGTTCTTGGAAACAAAAAATAATTATTATCAAGGCATGAAAGAGCAAAAATATATTCATTCTAAAAATAAAGTAGATATTTTAACCACATACTATATTGTTTTTCCATTTCTTCCAATTTTTTTCTCATCATTGAAAATACTATAATTGATAGAAAAAAAGTTGGTAACCCTAGATGGCATTGAAGAACCTGCGCAAGTTACGCTCGCGGCTAACTTCATCACACAAGTCTTTAAGTTTGAATCGCACTCTACTCTAAATAGCGCTTATGCTTGCTTACACAAAAACATCGGTTACGCGTGGCTTCAATCGGGATGATAATGGTTATAATGTCCTTTCTTAAAAGTCCGCTCCATACTCCAAACATAGGAAAATAAAAACATATTTATACTCTATTCAATTTCCTATGAGACCAAAGGTAATTGCTCAGCTTCCATACATGTTTGGCCTAAAGACCAATAATCATGAAAAATTGTTTCCTAGATTCGCAATTATATATAAATTACTGTAGAAACGAATATCATTGACGGACACCGCTGAGAACTTCTAAAAACCATATACAATGAACATATTAAAATAATAAAAAACAAATAAGTTATATAGTAAACTAGGGAAATCAAGCCAAGTACCGAAATTATGGATTAGATTCAGATATATATAGCATGTAGATTAACAGATAGTTACCTGTTTTTAAAGTTAATGCATAAGAGTAACTTTTAAAATCAAGTGTCATTTCCGGTTATAATAAGGTACTCTGTGACAGAAACTGTGTGGTGATTGTGAATGCGCCACAGATTAGAGAGAATTTTTAAACTCTCGTTAACCAAAGAAAGCTATGAGATTTAGGTTCTATAGCCATATATTCAGTAGCTTCATTATTTTTGTTATGTTTTTAAGATTATTTATATATTTTAGGTTTTGAGTGTATCATACCTTATAATTTTATTTATTTATTAATTTATAGTCAGGGAACGTAGGCCCATAGATAGATACCTTAAAGTCTAACATATATATAGATTATAATGTGTTTATGGAGGGCGAAAAATGTATGGCAATAGACTTTATGATGTCGCCTCCCATCTATAATAATTGTCTGAGCACATTTGCATCTAGTGAAAATGATAATATAGTTGTGTATATTAATACCACAGTGTAATAAAAAAAAAATATATTTTATCGATTTTTACAAAATCAGTCTTTGGCTGAATGTAACTACACCCATAGCCATTAAATTAACCATTAAAATTCGTATGTTTTCCAATCCGGTAAAATTAAAAGTCCTTTTTAAAGTAGATATATTATACGAAGGTGTCCGTTGAAATCTAATGACTGTAAATTAAATTATAAATTACGCCAAGAATTACCGTGTATGTCAATATTTTTTGTGCATTTGGGCCAATTTTGGGGCAATCTCCTTTAAAGAAATAAACCAATGCTTCTGAAACTTTTTTGTCAAGTGTAAAGATGGCCGATGTAACCAGACTGATGACAAAAATTCACATTTCAACGTACATTATTTAGTTTATTCATACCCTTTAATTTATTAGTATTTATAGTGCGTTCAAAATTTGGGAATAGCTACAGTTCTAGGCCTTTTTAGTGTCACTTTTCAAAATTATGATTTTAAATGCGAATAAAATTCGACCTATTGAACAACTGTTTTTATGGTTTGTTTACCTTTTGTCTCAGAGGAAGTTGAATAGACTATACTTATTTACTGATCTACTTACAGAAACAAAAAAACAAACAAATTGTAAGTTCTACTAATAAAAATGAGATAAATATTTACGGTGCAAAATAATATACAAGGCCAAAAGGTGATGTTGTTAGTTTCTAAGATAACCTCCTACTTCAAAATTAATCAAATACTTAGTAATATCAGCCGGACATTGTGGTTAGCAATAGACTAGGTGATAGTTAAATGTAATCAATTATGTAATCATCTCAATGTCATCATGGCATTACGAAGCATTTTTAGGCAATTTGTTAAATTTGTTAAATTTTGTAACTAGCAAGTCTGAAAGGCCTGCCACATAAAATATATAAAAGATCTATAGCTCGACTACATGGTTCTTTATCTGGTCCAATCATGAATCCAAACCTTCCACAGGGACTCCCTCGAATGTACACATAAAGTTTCATCCAAATCAGTTTAGCGGTTTAGGAGGAGTTTCGTTAAAATACACATGTAGTTATATATTTGAAGATAAGAAGTGTTAATAATGTTTCTAGCTTTACACGCCTGCCGGTTTCAGTGGGTTCCATAAAATCTAAAATTTTAAAGAAAAATTTTTACTTGAAACATTCCGCTATCCGGGCGGATGCATTGACCAAGTATTGCACTGACAAATTCGACAGGGCCGTTATTGCCGCGGTAGCATAAAGGTCATAGCTCATTAGAACAATCCGGCACCCGGCTAGCATCGGCACCGCCTCAACTCGTGCGGTTTATATTCTATGAATTGATTTCTATGGGGATGCGCTCACCACACCAACTCCGTACTATCGCCGCCTTGCACGCTTAATTAGTCAGTGCATCTTACCCGGAAAGCGGAGGGTGCGAGTTCGAGTTCCGTCTGCTGCCTGACCGCGTTGCATTTATTCGCAAAAAAAAAAAATCTTTAAATTTTTTAAATTTTATAGAACTCGCTAAAACCGGCAGGCGTGTAAAGCTAGTAACATTATTAACACTTCTAATCTTTAAATAAATAACTACACTGTCCATGTGTATTGTAACGGAACTCCTCTTTATCCGCTAAACTGATTTAGATAAAGTTTTATGTGTACATTCGAGGGTGTCCCTGTGGAAAGTTTGGATACATGATTGGACCAGATAAATAACCAGGTAGTCGAGCTGTAGATCTTTTTATATTTTATCTGGCAGGACAGTCAGGATTTTTTCTAGGAAAAAATCTTTAGGTTGTAACATCTTGCAGTTAAATGCTCAAATTAAAAATAATAATCAAATCTATTAATTTTCCTATAGAAACGCGCGGCCTCAAAGACCCCCTCCAGATCGAGAACCTCCAGGACCAGGCTCAAGTGATGCTCATGTCGCACGCGCGCGCCGCGCACGCCGCTGCGCCCGCGCGGTTCGGACGCCTGCTCTTATTGTTACCGTTACTGCGCGTCGTACCACCACAGCATCTTGAAGCGGAATTCTTCGCTAAAACCATTGGGAGGACGCCCATGGAGAAGGTTCTGGCAGATATGTATAAAAACTAATTCTTCTAGCCGCACGGCCATGAAGAAAGTTGTCGTAGTATACAAGAACTGCCTCCACTGTTGATATGGTGCAAGTGATTCGAACGCCTGCTGTTATTGTTATCGCTACTGCGCGTCGTGCCGCCACAACATCTCGAGGCTGAGTTCTTCGCTAAAACTATAGGGACGCCCGAATTAGTATAAAAACTAACTGATCTACCCGTACAACTATCTTTAAACGAAATACTACGCCAAGACAAGAAGCCAAACTGTTACTACGTTTGGTACCGCCACAACATCTTGAAGCGGAATTCTTTCCTAAAAACATTGGGACGACGCCCATGGAGAAGGTACTGTCAGATATGTATAAAAACTAAATCTACCAGCCGCACGCCCAAGAAGAAAGTTGTAGAAGATATATAAAAACAAGCTGCCTCCACGGGGCAGGGGAAATTCTTCTGCTGCCTCGCCCGCGTTCTGGACGCCTGCTGTTGTTGTTGCTGATCTGGAATCAGAATTCCTTGCCAAGACTATCGGATGTACGCCCATGGAGAACATACCGGTTGATATGAACAAGAACTATTAGCTACCTCTATTCATAGATACTTGAATTGGTATACTTAGCCGTGACTATGAGCCGCACGTCGTCGCCCCGAGCGTTTCAGCCGCCTGCAACTGTTACTACCGCTACTGCGTTCGTACCACCACAGCACATTGAAGCGGAATTATTCGCTAAAACCATTGGGAGGAAGCCCATGAAGAAAGTTCTTGCAGATATTTATTAAAACTAGGTATCTACCTACTACTGATACTAGAGATAGCAATATGGCCGCCTGCTGCTGTTACCGCTGCTGCGATTCCTACCACCACAGCATCTGGAGGCTGAGTTCTTTGCTAAAACTATAGGACGGACGCTCATAGAGAAGGTAATGGGCGATATATGTATATGTATGTACAAAAACTAGCTAACTTCATTCATACAAACATCTCGAGGAAGACTCGGCCACATAGATTTTAAAATCGCCCCTAAGTGTATGTAGCGGCAAACAGACACACTTGCGCAGTAGACATTTTTGTACGTAAAATTGCTACTGCGCAAGCTTTCTTGTTTATGGTTTATGCTCAACATGTTTGCCAGGTTATATACCCACGTCAGTCTAAAATATTATGGCCAAATATCACAATTACGGTAATGTTATTGTATATTTTTTTACTAGTCACTATGTGCAATATAAGTTACCGCCATAAAGTTTTAAACTTCAAGTCAGCGACCTTTAACAGAGAATATTATTTACTATCTGAAGAAAATCTTTTTATTTTATTAGTGTAGATTGTAACAGCTAAAGATAATGTTGTTAAGACGTGTATTATAAAGAAAAAGATAAGCCTAATATTAAAATCTGTATATATTCCATATGGCTGCGTATTACGACTAAACGTTACTAATTAATGTACCCACTAAATAATAGGATAAAAAGCAGCTGTGAAAATGCAATTAAATTCAAGTAATTTGTAAATAATTAGTTAACGAATTTAGACGGCCTCAAATTTTTCATTGTTAAGCAATTGTAATGTTTGTAGCATTGTTGGCAATTCGACATTCCTTTTTGAATACGTGTATCTTTATTGCGATACTATAGATAAATCGTATATAATAACAAATATTCTATGATTTTAAAAGATGACACGGAATGTCTGTTTCAGTTGTGTTTAGGGTTCCGCATCCGTACCCAAAAGGGTGGCAATAAAATCCTATTTATCGGTCGGATAAACAGCAGTTGCATTAAGGCCCGTATTACAGAATCACAACTAGGGATGCAAAGTCTTTTGAAATATCGATATTTATATCGAAGTCAGGAAAATATCGATATCCGATATATCGACCCTTTTAACTCGATATTATCGATATATCGATATTTTTTTCTTTTTAGCTTTGTATTAAGTTTGCAAAGCAAAAACCTAAAATTAAGGAAGCAAAGGTTTCCGAAATATCGATATTTATAATGTGGGCAGGTAAATATCGATATCCGATCCGATATATCAGCCATTCCAACATTTCCAATACGATGTTTTTAGATATTTTCTATATTTTTATAGCGCTGTAAGAAGTATCAAATCAAAAGTAATTTCGATTCAAAGATATTTATTTTGTTTAAAATGTTAAAACATCAGGGGCGTGCCCATGGCTTCAGAATAGGGTAAGCCCAAAGCTTCCAAAATTACTATACCTATCTTACTTTCTTGACTTGGCGAGCTTAAAAATATACGATTTGTATAAGATTATTAATTTTATTTTGTGTTATATTACAATGATGTTAAATTTCAATTAATCAGTAGTTGACAATTATCTAGAAAGAGAGGCAAGGATTTTATTTAAGTGCATGAGTTACCATTAGGTATACGATTATACCTATATACGTTGGTGTAGATTCTGGTATGATTATCTAAACTTAAAACTAAATTTAACATCAGTCTCTCCTTTTCATTCTGTATAGAGAATGACAAGGATACACTGTTGTCAAATTTAATTTTAGGTTTAGATAATCATACCTTAATCCACACCAGTTTAATATATTTCTTGGGGTTCAAGATTTTTTTAATACATCTATAAGCTCTTGCGATTTCAAAGCAATGGTTATTACGATATTATTCAATTTAGATAGTCATAGCAGGTAAATTAATTGATATTATTGTGTTCAAATCAAGTCTACGAAATATCGATATTTTGGAATTTCCGATATCGATATTATCGATATCGGTGAATTTTAAATATCGATATAAATATCGATATTTTGGTCTCGATATTATCGATATTCCGATATATCGTTGCAACCCTAATCACAACTAAGTGTCGATCTTTACTTGAGCACAGTTAGAAAGGGATGGCGCTATGTGCTATACAGAGCGACATCCCTTTCTAATTGTACTCAAGAAAAGATCAACACTTAGTTGTCATTCTGTAATACGGGCCTTAATCTTCCTCCGATATGAACCTACCTACTACGGCTAGCACTACTAGATGGCACTCCCCAAGTATCTTACAGTTGATCGCACATACTAATAGCACAGAACACAGAAAGATATTAGGCTCATAGACCATTTGTACGTGAACCGATGTCGCCGGCTAGCTGGAATACCGACCACTGCGAAAGTTGCTTTACTTTAACGATTGCAGTCGAAAGCGCTAACCACCCGCGCCATCGAGCTCCTCTATGAGCATTTGCTCACACATAACTATGGTGCGCCTACCCCGCCCACAAGGTCCTTCTAACGTCTTTCTGTGTTCTGCGTACGCGGCGCATTAAGAATTTATTGTGTGCAATCATATGAAACCTAAACACTTCCATTAGCATCGTACGCGCCGCATTTCGTAAAGTCTATCTGTATGAAAATGCGTCGCGTTTAGCGCGTGGGGTACGATGCGGATATAATAATATGTGCGATCACCTTTATTTATCGTCCGCAAACCGACTTTAGAGACAGCCAATTTTGTATGTAACATGAAGGTGATAATAATTTACAAAATTATAATAAAGTGTACACGAATAAAACTTTTCCGTTTTGTATTTATTTTTATAAATTGTTATTTTAATTAAATACCTATTTCTATAAATTAATTAGTATGAATTAAATGAGCATCCAGGCTTGAGATGTTTTTTTTTTGGGCTATGGTAAATAAATAACTATAAAATTTTAATTAAAATCTTCATAATATTAAAAACAGCAAATGCCAAATGCTTAGCGGACTATGTTAATTTATGTGCCAATTAGATTGATAAGTACAGCCTGTTGTAAATAAAATAAATGTTACAAGTATCATACCTAATTAAATAAGCATAGTTATTGAGTAGAATACTTACCTATTAAATTGTAAAATATTTTATTTGTATATAAGTAACTTATTATTTTAATTTGCTCTAAGATAAACTGCCAAATTTGCTCGTTATGTACCTACACAGTCTTTATAAACTTCAATAAATGTAAAAAATACTGATCCTAAATTTAATGTTTCATTTTAATATGACATCCCTTTATTTTATTCAAAGAGAATTCAGCGATATACGTGATTTTATTGAAAAGTAATAGTAAGAAAAAAAGCAGTCTCAAGATTATTTGGCCATCATACAAAGGCTGTTAGGTGCAATAAAAATTAGGTTGCAATTCTTGTTCCGGAAACAATCATGATAACGGTCAGTAATCGAAACAAAAACAAGCAGCTTGCGCATTATGTAGCTGCAAAATAAACAGACACACTGCAAAATAATTATTTGGTTAGCAAGATTGTAGAATTGGGCAGTAAAGAATTCACATTTCTTTAAGTAGGTAAAATATGCACTCCACACAAAATGTGTGGGTGCGGTTAAATAATGCAGACTGATTTAGAAATATTTGCTTACCAACTAGCTATTTTGGCTAATCAGTATATTCTTTACTATGAAAAATACGCAGTATTTTTTACATTTATGTAAATAAAATAAATAGGGTGTCATTTAACGGGTGCTACCCGTGGTGTGCCGAAACCCAATGGTGGTTTAAACAACAACCTATTTATTTTATTCATCACAGTGGTATTACCGATATTGGAAAAAGGATAAACACTTATTTACCTCCCGTCATAAATTATAGCAAAATCCAATATTAAACCCAACATTTGAGAGAGAAAGGGCACAGTGGATTTCCCGCTCGAATTGGAGCGCCCGTCTGGGGAACTAAGCTCCGCCTTAAAGAAGATCACCACAGTAAAATAACACTACCTAGCCATGAAAAAGTTGGTGAACCGTGTATAATAATTGTCAGGTACATTGATAATCCATAATAATAGCATGCTTTTTCTGCTCGTAATCATTCAAAATACAAAGGGCCCTGTTGGATAGACAAAACTTTCTTGTTAAATTACTTCTTTTCTATTAAAGATCCGTTAGAGTTAGTACATGAATCGAGAGGTACATTTGAGACAAGCTACGATCAGTGTTATTTTTAAGTAGGTACTAGGAGCGTTATACAGCCGAGCCTCGATGGATAGATGAAGCGATTTATCGTAGAGGGCTATCGCGTATGAATCTACCGCTAGCGGCGTTAGTGTTGCGTGAAGTCTTCGAAATGTCAAATGTTATTGCTTGTGGTTTGACTACGCAGGTTTATTTCTGATTAAAATAATGTAGGGAATATTTGGTGATAACTCGGCTAGTTATGGCAAATATGAGTTACATGGTAATGAATGTCAGTTAATTAAATAAACAGTTAAATAAAAAAAATATATTATGTACTCCTTTTTTTCGAACAAATCACTGCGCATCACTGTGGCATGGCCGTTTATGTTTAGAATACGGTTCCTTTTGTATTAAAATAAGATTTAACAGTAAACTTTGATTTCACGTGCACATTAATCACAGACATTAATAAACTTCAAAAGTTACAATTCAGGACCTCATCCAACAGAGGCGCCATCTGGTGAGACAGAAAATGCTAGCCCTTAAATGTTCCTCAACCGTTTTGAAAGAAAAAAAAAACAGTTGAGGAACATTGAACCTTGTTAATAAATTCACGAGGTACATTGAACAAGCAAAGCGTTAACATTACTATTTTAAGTCTAGGATTAGTGGCCCCGCTAGATAGAAACACATCAATCACACCGGATCACACCATACATTCATACAGATTACTGAACTATGTCTAGGTGAACGACATATCTCAACTTCACGAGCGAATAGCTAATACTGGGGCTGTGTTGCATTCATTTGACATTACCAAGGACTTTTTATAGGGTATAAATACCTACCTAATGCATATGCGTAATGGTGGGGTTTTTCTGTGTTTACACAAAAGAAACAAGGCCAAAGATAAACAGGGGTTTTTTCAGAGATTACTATTCAAATCATTGTTTTGTTTTTTTACGGAAGGCCTTTCAAAATTAGTTCCAGTTCATTTATGATTACTGTCTACTTAGTCCAGTACCTAGAGCAAATAACGTTATGCATCTCCTTTAATAAGAATGACCTCCTATTGCCTTACATGCCTACTTTTGAGCAGCACTTTGCAGCCCTTTATACTATTTCGCTTTCTTCTTCAATGCCAAAGAAGTGTGTCAATATGACACATCATATTATTTACTATCTTTCCCGACTATGTTAAGAAAGAGAGGAGATTTATTGCGGAAAGGGAAAACGTTACATAATGGTCACAGCCAGAGATGATCAAAATTATCTATCATACAGCAGCTTTTGGTCCGACGCCGGCGTATTCAAATCTCTCAAGTATTATTGTTACGCTACAAAGTTACTCAAATTTGGCTTTTCGGCGTCTTTAGCTAATAGGGGAGCCCAAGAGGGGATTTAGGGTTTTACTCGAGCGCGGTGTAAGATAAAGCGGGCAACCTTCATCATCATCATCATCATCAGCCTAATAATGTCCCCACTGCTGGGGCACAGGCCTTCCCTATGGATGGAATAGGGAGATTGGGCCATGACCCATCACGCGGGCCCAGTGCGGATTGGTGGGTGCTAACGACTGCGGATGCAACCGGGACCAACGGCTTAACGTGCCTTCCGAAGCACGGAGGAGCTCGAGATAGTAAATTTTTGGTCACCCATCCAATGACCGACCACTGCGAAAGTTGCTTAACTTTAACGATCGCAGCCAAACGCGCTTACCAGTTGCGCCATCGAGCTCCTCCTTGCACCTTGTGAAGTAAATACTCCCACCATGACTTTTGGTCGCGACCAAAGAGTCAGTCTTTTCAATAGGAGCGACTGGAGGGTTCACGTAACATCCCATCTCAATAGCCGTATGTTTGTTTCACTATATTCTACCTTTTCGTACGGCTAGTCCTACACCATAGAAACCGGCTCATTAATATTTTTTCGGTCCTAAGAAATGTTACGGAACCCTCCAGTAGCTTCTATTCAAAAGACTGACGATTTGGACGCAAACAAAAGTCCGTTATACGTTTGCTCTACATAAAGAGCTCAGGTATGTTTGGGCGTACGTACTCCAAAAGGTGCAAGGTTGCCCCCAATATGTTATTCCGCAGCGCTCGAGTAAATTCCAAAATCCCCGCTTGGGCTCCCCTACTTTATATAAGGACGCCTAAAATTAAAATTAAAGTGAGATTATCTAATATTCCTAGTACCTATACAAAAGAAAAGACGACTTGAAAATTTCTTGGCCTTAATACATTCATGATTTAAATTCTTGAAATACAAGCCACCAACGAGGAAAATGGTTCACACTTCACTCACGAGATACTGCTAATATGTAGGCAGTTTTATTTAAAATACTTAGGTAGAATACGATGCTAACAATTAACAAATACTTAGTGGCCATTGGCCAAGAATATTATAAATGGGTGTGGTTAGTTAGGGTAATAGCAGTACGTAAACACGTACTGCTATATTATTTATGACTTGTATAGGCAATAATAGGAACCTACTGTCCAAATTTCATCATTCTAGGTCCAGCCGTTTCAGCTGTGAGTTGATGAGTCAGTCAGTGAGTCTGTCAATGTATCATTTTCTCTCTTTATATAATAGTAATAGTATAGATAAGGCAATGTTATGTAAACGTTTTCATTAATTTTATGATGTTTTGGCTTTTCTACGATGCCGCTGCCGTGATGAGAATATGACTGCGACCACAGAATACATGGTGTGATGTCTTAAGATCATAGTATAGATCTAAAACAATACTCTTCACCACATATTTGACTAATTTGCTCTGTTGCTTTCTTTTTCAGGTTTCCCGCTCTTTCTCTTTGAAAGTGCGAAAAAAGATTAGGGTATTTCACAGACAATAAGAGAGTAAATGTATTGGAAAACAAACTCGTTAAATTAATTGAATAGTAGATTACATTTTGTTATTTGAATATGCGATATTTTTCATAATTATAATAATCTACCGAAACGCATATTTATTACTACTTACTTTATTAATTAATGATGGCAATTATTGTATGTCGAAGTCTGCATTTTCTACTAGATAGAGCTTTTCAAAAGCTATGAATGAAACGAAAAAAATTGATTGACTTCATTTTATCAAATGTTATAACGGGATTTACACTACCCAATTTTAAGGGACCAATCGAATGGGTGGGTGTGGCCCCTAGCTAGGGTAAGCAATTATTACACCCGTGCCGATCCCCGTAGATCGGGTCCCTTACAGGGAGTAAGGGAACTCACATTACAACACCCTTAGTCAGGGTAAGTGTCACTTAAAACTGGGTAGTGTAAATCCCGCACATATTATAAGTATAAGTTTGACATAATTGTTCGTTTACGTTTCTTTGTGTTTTATTTAGACCTACGCTATTGTTAAGTTTTCCGTTTCTCGAAAAAAGTAAGCGTGCTTTTGTTTGCCTGTGCCGTCTACCGGTATGAAAACCACAATTGTAGAAACTGTTGGTTTGAAAAGAAAAGGTATTTTTTTTGTCTTAAATGTGATATCGCTAACTGCAGGTCAAGTTACTTAGATCTGTCAAATTTCTACAAATGACTGTGCTTTACATTACGCAAAATAAGATTCACAGACTTTATCTAGTATGTAGGTACCTAACTATTTCGTCAATCAACCAAGCAAGTCACCCAATCTAATCCCGAGTCCGTAACAAAGACATTTACGTCTGCTAACTTAGATTCTGCTAATGTTGTGTTATGTAGGTGATATTTGCCGCTGACGTCACTGTAATTTCCCACTTCCTAAACTCTCGTGTAACTCACTTAATCACCCAAGTCAAGTAAGTATATTTATTTAAAATTAATCTCTTAAGTAATACACAGAACAAAAAGTTATTGCTAATGTTGATTTAGGTAGGTACCTACTTATTTATGTAAGCTGTTGGTATGTACACAAATTGAATTAATATTGCAAACAATATTTATAAGAAAACTAGATTTTTACAAATACTATCAATAAATTTATTTTTCACAACATGAGATTCAGTTACATCAAGTCTTATTGTAAAGTTATAATGATAAAATTATTCAGTAAGTTCAATAATATGACTTCTAGCCTGTACATAAAACATTCTTTACATCATTGTCATAAGAGTCATTCAAGGAAATCACATTTATAAATAAGATGATGACCTTAGATTAACAAGTTCACAGCTGAGGGGACGAGCCAGTTATGTTAAGAAGTAGTATTTATATACCTGATAGATTTTATCCCCACTCATTTCTGTGTATAGTACTTGAAAAGATCAATTAAGCTTCTTATTTGGACTTGTTTTAAATACTAACATACTCCTTCAATTGTTTTTGTGGTCTACAAAAGAAAGAATCTAAATTTGTGCCAAACTGCAATATTTAGTGCCCGAAGTTTGCAGTCTCTGTTGGCCATCATCAGAAAATACAAATACTTAATTACATTTTTAAGGTATTGGTATGGACAGTCACAGTAACATACCACTTCAATCACTTTAAAAATAATAGACAGATTAGATATAGGTATACTTACATGATTTTATAACTGCAATAAGTGCCAGCCTGTACATTATTTTACAAAATATAACTGCATCAACACAAACATCTGTGCTAACGTGTTGTAACCACATTAATCATTAAAACAACTTTAATTAATATATTTTATGATAGACAAAGTATGTTTTAGGTTGCTTAGCAAAAATACCTCGGAATAACAATCTTACATTTTAATTAGATTAAATTTGATTTCTTATATTTTTATACACTTGGGATCTTTACTTTGCAAAACTTTGTTAATCAGTTGTTCCCATAAAAATCAGGTATTTTCCTAGAATGAGTATTACAAACAAGTCATAATTCCATTTACAAAAGATGAAATATTTTAACCTTATCCTAAGTCTGCATTTATCATACAGAATGTTGTGACATTATGTAAATTAAACATAAAACCCAGAGAGACAGAAACATTGTATGAAGGTTAACATCACAGATAAGTTGAATTTAAAATGATTTTTACCAATATAAATGCTAATTTAAAATAATGATGGCTCTTGATAGATTCCACCGAATACTATGGTATTGGTAACTTTTTCTATTATCATGTAACTGAATGGTCGGTTTACATTAAAAGTTATAACTCCGAAACGATTGCTGAAATCGGCAACAGTGACTCCGCTAGCAACAGTACCTTGTTCGGATACTTCTATTTCTGACTTGTGAATAATCTTTGAAACATATAAAGGCATTCTTGCCATACGGTACAGTCTTGCTTTGGAGATGTCAAAGAGATCAACAATACCTAATCTGTCTCTCAAAATGGGTGTGAGATCTAGGTTTGATTCAATTTTGAACCTTGGAAGGAAGCAACTGACCTCATCGTCACCATAATTTTCTCGGGCAATCTTTAACTCTTCAAACATTCTATCTATTGTGAAGTTATTGAAATTTAGAAACATGCTGTCTAATGAAACTCCAGTATGTGGTAACATGATGACCATGGAAAGACGGTTTTCAGTTCCATATGGTAATTCCAATATTCTGGCTTTTATCTCAGGTATATTTGCAAATGGATAAGTGTAAGTACTGTGCATCATGTTCACTTCGCCGATTTGTTTTCCATCACTACTATAGAATGGACTCTTTCTTGTGGAAGACGCGTTAAAAGGTATTGTCCACTGTCCTTTGAAATATACAGCGCTGGTTAAAATTAAATGTGAGTTGGTGAAATAGCTGCTGTCAACTAATTTTGGTATCCTGCCGTGGGTCACATTAGAAATAACCCTGTTCACTAAATCAGATGCTACATCAGATTCTGCGAAGTTTAGAGGAACAACATCAGTGTCATAGTTAGCCTTTGCCGAGTCTATGAAGTCCTTTAGAGGGAGGCCTGCTAGGTCTACGAACATAGCGTTAACTTTTGCAAGTTCTACAGTACCCGTTTTAACTTGAAGCCATTTCACAATGTCCTTGTACTCATTGCGCACCAGGTCCCGATTTTTCGCTGTCACGCGTATAACATTGTTGATTTGGTTGAGTGTTTCACCCGCTGCCCCTTCAGCAGTGACTGCTAAAACCGTCCACACTGTGATCGGCGATGCAATAAGATTCGAAGTTCTCGGCTGCAACTGAGACGTGTGATACAGGAATTCAATCGAGAAATTGCCGATCTTCTCTGTGAGTCCTTTGTGTAGATCCACCACGTTGGGTATATTTGGAATATTTTGTCCGTAGCACAGCGTTAATGTTAGTAACACAAATTTTATCACGTTCAACTGCATGTTGATTATATTAAAATAGTTTTAGAACACAACACGGCACATTAGATATAAACCAACGATTTGTTTCCGAAAAGTTTTCAATGTAAACACGTATTCACCATCGTGCGACAAACAAAATGAGGCGGCGGGCGGAGTGAGCCAACGAGGAAAACTGATTAACTGACCGGTTTGTACCTTTGCGCTGTTTTTGTGTTATCGTCTCGTCGAGTTCATATAGGCAAGCACGTAACGTATAACGTAACTTTAGTTCTTATTAATACAACTAGACGGGCGACGGGGTTTTTTTTGCTTCAAATTTACTAGACAAACTGATGGTATGGCTTTACACGCACACAACAAGATTATTCGCTCAGTATTTAAAATAAAGATTGCAAGTCACAACAGCAAGTCAAACAATCGCACACTGCAACAAAAAATAATTGATTTCGAGTTATACGATACTTACACGGTTTTAAATCACTAAACTATCTATAAACCATCATTAATTAAGTAAGTATAATTATAGTAATTTGGAAATGATAATTCAAATATATTACATGTTTAAATGGTTCAAATTAGCATATAGAAATACAATAGGTACCTACTTAATTAGGTAATGTCTAAGCACACATTATTTAAGTAGTAGTCAGTACGTATATTCATTGGTACGCACAAGCGGAAGTTTGAAGTAAATAAAATATGCAAGTACAAGCGCCGTTACAGGAAAAAACTGAGTGCATAAATATTTACTTACTTATTTTTTTTATACAAATCTAGATCAAATGAAAAACAAACGGCCTGCGTTCATTCCCGAGTCAGGATTTTTTTTCTGTAAGTACAAAAACAAAATTTCACCAGCTTCCAATTTACTTCTTTCCAAGTAGGTATTTTGGCAAGTTGTGTGAATTTGTCCTATACTTTTTCATAGGTACCTATTTATCTATAGTCAGTTTCCAGCAGTGGCAAATGTAATCGGACAAATAAAAACTCCAAATCAACAAAAAGTAGGAACTTTAGTTACCTGGACGTTACATACTCTTGTGGGACCCCAGGTAGTATCGAAACAGAAAAAACATGCACGGACCACGGGCACGGACAAAGAATCATAATCGCAAATAGTTCGACAAAAAATGTAAAAGTCAGTGAAACACAGTAAAAGTCAGTGAAATGCCAATGTCAAATTTTATATTGAAACTTGAACAGCAGCGCTTCTTCTTCTTCTTCTTCACGGTGGGTGTTTTCCGCAACTCGACACCAGGTGCCTATTTTGCGTGTGAGGATGGCCTTAGTCGTGCCATCCCAGCTCCCCCAAGAAGCTCAGCAGTCTCCTGATGTCGCCGCAGGCCTCGAGTAGCGTCTGCGGGCTGCCCAGGTGTGTCATTCGATGTCTGGTCACGCCTCTGCACTGCAGCAGGACGTGAGTGCTCGTCTCCTCTTCCTCCATGCAGGCTCTGCACAGAGGACTGTCCGAGACACCTATTTTAAACAGATGTTTATTAAAGTGTCCGTGTCCTGTGAGAATACTCACTATTTGTTTCAGAGCATGTCTTGGTAACTTGCAAAACTTACTTGCTAGCCGTGGGTCTACCTTAGGTATGGCCTCCCTGGCGTGCCAGCAGTCTGCAAGTCCAGCCCAGTATTCGTTGTGTAGTCGCAGGTACCGTTCCCTAATCCAACTTCGCAGCAGCCGGTATGGGATCGGTACGATTGGTTCTGGGCCATATACCACAGTGTCCGACCCTCTCCTGGCCAGACAATCTGCTGCATCATTGCCCCTTGACCCACTATGTCCTTTTATCCATTGGAGTATGACCTCGTTTTCTCTGCCTACCTCCATGAGTTTGCAGTGGCATTCAAAAACCAAGCCGGACGTCATTACATTGTTGTCTAGCGCCTGGAGTACCGAGGCACTGTCAGAGAGTATCCGGATGTTTCTACTCCTGATTGCACGTTTTGTGATGGCCTCCGCTGCTCTGACAATGCCTATACACTCCGCCTGAAAGACCGTATTGAGGATGCCCAGGCTGTCTGATATATGAATGTTGATATCCTCTGAGAACACACCTGCACCAGTACCTGAGTTGGTTTTGGAGCCGTCTGTGTATACCCTCAGCTCCTTGTGTAGTCCTCGGTCAGGATTGTCTTCATATAGTTGTATTCTATATTTTTTGTCAAATACATACTGTCTAGGGATGATGTCGTTTCTCGCCATGAAGAAGGGGTATTCTTCCTCAATGCCTTTTAGAATACGTGTATGTGGCGTATTGTAGTCTCTCCGCAAGCCTAGCATATGGAGCCTAGTAGACGCACATGCTGCTTCTTGCTGGATGTAGAAATGTAGTGGTCTTACGTTCAGAATTGTCTCAAGTGCTGCAGTAGGGGTGGTTTTCATGCAGCCCGTTATCGCCCGGCAGACCCTCCCTTGGAAGCACTTAAGTTTGTCTATGGTTGTTACCTGTGTTGTCTTCGTCCACCATACAAGCGCTGCATAGCCTATGATGGGTCTTATTATTGTCGTGTATAGCCATTTTATTATAAAGGGGGATAAGCCCCACCTCTTACCCAGCATCCTCTTGCATTGGTACAAAATGATGCAGGCTTTCTTAATGGTTTTGTCAATATGTGTTCCCCAGTTGAGTTTGGCGTCTAGATTTATGCCTAAATACTTTACCTCCTTTGAGAAACACAGCGTCTTGCCGAATAATACTGGCATGCGGTAGCTGCCCAGGTTCCTTTTATTGGTGAACAGAACTAGTTCTGTTTTACCCGGGTTTACCTTTAGTCCATAGTCCGAGCACCATATCTCTACCACTCTCAGTGCCCTTTGTGTCACATCGCATACCGTGTCCGCAAACTTACCCGGGATTAGGATCGCCAGGTCATCTGCATATCCTATTGTGAGGTAGTGCAGATTGTTCAGTCTTGTTATGAGGTCGTTCACAACTGTATTCCAAAGTAGTGGTGAGAGTACCCCCCCTTGAGGGCAACCTCTCGTAGCCAGTGCTCGCAGTTGATTCTCTCCTTGTGGTCTTATTAACCTGTTAGATAGCATGTTACTTATCCACTGGACGATGGTCTCATCAGCTCCGTGTCTAAGTAGGGCTGTCGTAATGCTGCTAAAACTGGTTTTGTCAAATGCTCCCTCTATGTCTATGAATGTGCCTAGGCAGAGCTCCTTACGTCCTAGGCTGTCCTCGATCATGCTTACTACGGCATGCAAAGCCGATTCTGTCGATTTACCTGGACTGTAGGCATGTTGATTTGGGTGAAGCGTAGCCTTAGTCAGTTGATTGTCTCTTAGTTCTCTGTCGCAAAGCCTCTCTAATAATTTTAGTAAGAAAGAAGAGAGGCTAATTGGTCTGTATGATTTTGGCTCACTATAGTCGCTCTTACCAGGTTTAGGGATGAAAGTTACTCTGACATCCCTCCACAGTTTGGGTGTGTACCTGTAGGCCAGGCATGCTCTTAGTAGAGCTACCAGGATCCGTATTAGGTCATCTCCCGCCCACTGAAGAAGTGCCGGGAAAATTCCATCCGGACCCGCGGCCTTGAAAGGTTGGAAACTATTTAGTGCCCATTTTACCTTGTCCTGTGATACTGTCTTGTTAGCTATGTCCCAGCAGTGTAAGGTCGGTGTCCAAATGTTTCCCCCCCAGACATGTGCTGGCTTCATCACACAGCCCGGGAAGTGCGTCTCCAGGAGTGGCCTCTGTGCTTCTACCGGTGTTGAGGTGTATGTCCCGTCAGGTCTGCACAGCTGGCCCAAGTCCTGTGAGTTGTCTTTGCAGAGTAATTTTCTTACTTTGTTTGCCGTGGAACACGTGTCAATGCTGGTGCAGAATTTCCGCCATGACCCATCGCTCCAGTGCCGAATTCGTCTTTTGTACAGAGATTTTGCATCTCTATATGCGTCCCAGTCTTGGTCATCACAGGTGTTCATGGCCCTGTTAAAGAGGCGTCTTACCTTTTTCCTCAGTCTTGCAAGTTCAGGTCCCCACCAGGAGTTTTTGTTACTAGGGTTAGTCCTAGGTGTGCTGAGGGGGCATGCATTCCGGTAGCCGGACATGATGGCCTCAGTCAGCTCCTCGGTGGTCTTGTCTATTGTCTCGGTGTCCTCATAGTCCCTGAGCTGCATGCGCTGTAGGGATTGAGTTACCTGTAGTGTATACTGCTTCTTATTTGTCTTCCTAGGTATGCGCCTGGGTGTCGGGATTACAGTTTGTATAGCGAGTTTGAAAGTGATCCATCTGTGGTCCGAGCAGGAGGCCTCCATGGAAACCTTCCAGTCGGACACCAGATTGGCACCCATCCTCGTCGCCAGTGTTAAGTCTATGATGGTTCTTGCTCTTCTTGTCACGAATGTTGGAGCCGACCCTATATTTAGGATGCTCAGATCTGTCGTAAAAAGAAAGTCTACTAAGTCCTCACCTCGCTTGTTGCTGTTTGGCATGCCCCATAGAGGATGATGGGCGTTGGCGTCAGCGCCGATGATCAGCGCCATGTCGTTTTGTTCGCAGTATCTCACCAGCTCCACTAGTTCATCTGGTGGTGCCGACTCCTCCTCATGCATGTAGGCGGAGGCCATCACCAGATCGGGTACACTTGGATCTTGCGATTGTTTTATTTTGATGGTCGTTAGGTCGCTAGAACAGAATTGTGTCATTAATTGTGCCTGTATGGTAGTAGAACATATGATACAGGACCGCGGAGCACGGTTCTTTGCTGTATAGAATGTCTTACCACCGCTGTTTCTGAAGCCGCATACGCTATTGGATCTGACCCACGGCTCCTGGATCAGAGCCACTGCCTTGTCGTTAACCTCCAACCATCTCGTGAGCTGAGCCGTTGCGGTACGACTGTGTTGGAGGTTAGCCTGGATGGTCTTAATGGTCGGTGGTGGAGGCGCCATCGGACGATAGCAGCACATCAACATCGACCTCCTGATCGATGTTGATCCCACCGAGTCTGTCTGCCCACTCGTCTACAACCTCCTGCTCCATCCGCTCCATCGAAGCAGCGTCGCAGGTGGCCGAGGTGTCGTCTGTTTCAGTCGTACGCTGCGGCGTCTCGGGAGGCTCTGGTTCTCTCTGTGACGGAGCCGGTGTTGTATGTTCTAGAGGTGGCAGGGTTTCAAGGTACGGACCGCCCTTGCTCCTGAACCTCACGTACACAGAGCCCAGTAGATAGCTGAGTTGCCTCCTCCTCGCTACCAACTTCTCCGCAACGTCCCGTGTCGTACTAAACACCAGAAAGGTGCTCGTGTCGCCTGTAATTGCCTTATGTAGCAGCCAACGGTCTACTTCGGCATCAAGATTTTGATACCGAAGCACCTTGGCAATGGTATAGGGCTCTCGGATGTCCGGTATGAGCAGCCCACATACCACCCTGCTAGGTCGGTCTATTTGTCTCTGGACAACCAAGTCCTCCACCCCCGTCACTTTCAGTGACCCCACCGTCCTCTTCAGCCACTCCAGTGTCTGGGGTGTTTTGCACCAGAGGCTCAAGGCTCCGTCTGCAATCATGGGTTTCCCCTTGAGAGACGGTCCTTCGATTGTTGGGGATCCAATCGCCTTAAGCGTTTCCTCAACAATTGCCTCTTCTAGCGCTTTAAGGACTTGTCCAGCCACGGCAGCGCTGATGTGTCCGGTCTTCTTACTGGTGATCACCACCAGTAGGTCAGCTTTGGCAGCGTCGGCAAATGAGGGCCTCCCAGGTCCCTGGCGCGGATCTTCCGATTTGGGCTTCTTGTGCTCCCCCCTCGGTGAAACCGTGTCATCTAGCCTAGGTCGCTTGGAGGTCTCTTGTCTGTCTGTGTGTGTGTCTTGGTCTGTCTTTTTGTCGCTCGGAGTGCTAGTATGCGCCAATTTCTTGGCGTCCTCCAAAGCCTTCTGTCGGTTCCTGATTTTCCTCGCCCTCTTACTGAGTTTAAGTTGATCAGTCTGTCCGTCATTGTCTGGTCTGTGTCCATCGGCATTGCGACTACTGTTCCGGTCACCACCCCTCCGCTTTTTACGGCGATGGGAGACGACCTTCCAAGAGTCAAGCTCTGCCTCTGAACTGTCTTGTGCGTGCTGCCTGACACCGGGTTTCCCCTTCAACAGGACTTCCGCCGCACGGGAGGTCGATGGTAAGTCATGTGCTTGCTGCCTGACACCGGGTTTCCCCTTCAACAGGACTTTGTCGTCTTTGTCGGTTTTTGTTTTAAGGGATCTTTGTTGTTCCATGTCCACGTTATTGTCAAAAATTCATCCTCACCAGTCCCACCCACCACGGAGCCACAACTGGGATGCCGATATCAAAAATCGAGGCACCAGGATTGTGGTGAGGATATAGGGGCACAGAGTTTTCCTCCCTGCGCGACATCGGGAGCTGCAGCTACATGGCTGGTGGTCGATCCCAACCACCAGTGGTTCCATGCAACCTTGCTCCGTCAGCATGGCCGGAGTCCATCGCTGGATGTTAAAAGCGACCCCCATGCCCCTCGCCGGCGACCCATAGACGGTAGACGCCTTGACCGTTGCCGTGTGGTCGGCTACACCACGAGGTTACCGTCTCGCTGGAAATCCGGGCCAAAGTGCTGTGTTGCTTCCGGGGTGCCGCAGCTACCCTTTCCGCTCAAACACCAGGATCCCTTCATCTCCGCTCACGGCGGTGCTGCGCAGGTCCTAGCGCAGGAGAGGCTGAAGTACCACCAGGCCGCCTCCCTGTTCCTGGTGGATGGGGGGGAAGTCGTCTGACTGTTTCAGTTACGTCTGTTTCATAGGGAATCAGACCAATAACAGGCGGCAACCACGTGAAGGAAAACAGCCAGGCTTGTCTGGGGGATCTACACGACATGCGCTCGCTCCCCAGACCATTAGCCAGATTACCAAACGGGACACAGAATGGTAAAATAGGTGATGTGTTAGGTTTAGCCGTCTTGTGCTGTATACAAACTTAACACATCCCCCGCCCCTAAAGGGGCCGAACAGCCGAACAGCAGCGCTACAAAGTACTTAACGAAAACTAAACCAATATCGAATTCGTTCGTGCAAAAGGAATAAAATTTGACAAAGATATTTCGCACTCGCAAACTATTCGAATTCGATATTGGTTCGTGCTAGCGGTACTGTAGGCCTATTCGCTAACTGCTGTTGACCGATGGAAGTGATAATCAACGAGCTATTAAGTGATCCACTACCTACTTCTTTATTATAACGCCACTAAGATAATTGTTTTGAAAAACGTCGATGGATAAGCAAATTTCTCTTTAGTTGCACTTTAAATGTCAAAAAAATTAGCAAATTGGCCGGCTGAGACTGTAATATGAACTCTAGGCAAGCTCCGTTCTTTGAGCGGGCATCACATAGGTATGCACACTAGAGCAACTACCGCTTCTTCAATTGCTATTTTTGCCTGGCGTCAGTTGTCAGAAGTCCTATTATGGCCCCACTACGCTTGATTCTTAGAGAATCTGGTATAAGGTATAAGAAAACAGCTCCTCAAAACATCTCATTCAAAACCCTTTTCTTATGTCGGGGAAAAGGATAACGTTTCCCTCGCCCACCGGGAGAGTATCTGAAGACTCCTCCCTATCTACTTCACCCAGCTCAAGAGCTAAAGACGAGAGTAAAAACGAGACAATACTCCCAGCACCGGTCATCCGAAACGCACCTGAGGACCGAAGTTCTCGGAATGCGCATCGAGAATGCGGGTATACCTAGTCGCGGCACCAGATTTACAACTCGCCGCGTGAGTGCCTGTCTACATGTCCACGTCACAACGTCGTCAATTTGGAAAAAGCGGTAAGGTGGCACGGGGCATTGACATAACGTGCAAACCTGGTTATAAATTTGCACGTTATGTCAGTGCACCGTGCTGCGTTACCGTACTGGCACATCGTGACGTGGAGACCTAGATGATAGAATGTTCCTATTATAGTAATGCAACTTGAAGTGACTGAGTCGTTGTAGCGGCTTGAGGTTAAACAAGTCTTTCTTATACGGCAATAATGCGTGTCGCCTATCCATCCAAAACAATGAGTAAATAATTAACTACTTATTTTGTGAAGATATGCTGATTCATTCATTACATCATTAGACCATAATGTGCTAGTTTCCTTTGTTCAGTGCATTGAGTATTCAAAGTACTTAGTTTAGTTGTTATGCTTTCATAATGGACTGCAGGGAAGCTAGGGAAGCCGTTCCTAAGTGGCGCCGCACACGGGCCACCGACCACAATCACAAAACGCCGCCACCGGCATATTTCTTGTAGTTTTCATACATTTTATATGGACTGCGGCGGCCACCGGCGTACCGTGTGTCGCCACACACGGTACGCCGGTGGCCGCCACGCTACAAATCGTCGTTGCTCGCTTCTTGTGGCCCACACTGGCCACTTAATGCGCCGATACAAAACTCTCCCTTACAAACTGCCACAAACGCCGCCACGAGAAGTTAGAAGCCGCTACACAGGTAGCTGAAGCGCGCGACAGCCACTTGTGGCCGGTGGTCGTCACTTGCCGTCGGTGGCTGCTACTTTTTTTAACACATGTGTGCAGTATCATAATGGACTCTGACGAAAAAGGTTTGAAGGCGGGTAATCGCGCGTGTGGCGGCGTTTTGTAGCGGCGCATTACAATAGTGGCTGGTGCGGGCCACAAGAAGCGAGCAACGACGATTTGTGGCGAGAGGCGCCCACGGGCGTTAACCGTATGCGGCAAGTCCATATAAAATGTATGAAAACTGCAGGAAATATGTTGGTGGCGGCGTTCTGTGGTTGTGGCCGGTGGCCCGTGTGCGGCGACGCTAAGGCAAACCTGCAGTTATCACGTAAGTTAAACAGACTACTTGGACAAGACTAGAAACAAATCGTGGGTATCACGGGTCATGCCTATTTCAACAAACACCTAATATACTCGTAGCTATTTCTGACAGCCCTCTGTGCAGCACCTGGCTAGAGGAGTAAAAGACGAGTGCCCACGTTCTGCTGGAGCGTAAAAACTGTTGTAAAGGAAGTTGCAAGACAAAGGACTTCTCTACTGGGAAAATCACGGACACTAGAAATTAGTAGCGTGCAGTAAACTTCCGGGCACTGCTGGGTTTCTGGAGGAACTGCGATGGAAGGAATGCCATTCTCACGAAAAATAGGCACATGGTGTCGAGTTGCGAAAACAGCCTATCGTACTACTAAGACTATGCCCTCAAAATGTTGGCGCTGTCTTGTTTCTGCAAATTCATATGATATGATACTCAGTCGGTTTACATTTTTGTACAAAAGGTTTCTTCTCTTTCTTCTTATTGTGGAAGGTACTTTTCCACTACTGGAGGTTTGCCGTCAGCTCTGCATATTTGTCCTTATTTCGTGCCAGACAAAACAATTCTTCCATACTGGCGATACTAGTCCACTTTTATTTTTCGGAGCCACGATTTTTCCTGCTTTTTTGGCCTTGTAACTTTCCCATCGTTATAATCTGTAGAAGATGATAGCGCTCATGCTTACTACGAGATCAAGAAATTCAACATTTTATGGTACAGCAACACTTGACGTCATATGTATAAGTTGCATAGTCCCCATGTTTTTCCCCTTTCGCTGTCTTCCGACGCAACTGCTAACAGGAAAAACTGTCTTATTAGTAAGGAAAAGGCGGGGTTGAAAGTACTATCATGTGTTCTAGTTAAACGCTGATTCTTTGTAGGGAATAATTTGTTGCAAGAGGTAAACAAAATAATTGGTTTTATAGGGAAACAAAAATAGTTGAGCGTAATAATTTCCTATCCTTGTAAATTATTTATTTGAATTACCCTTAGAGTAATCTAACCGTTTGTATTTTAAGTTTATAGTTTTGAATTACATTTATTAACTTATTCAAACTTTATAATATATAAAGTTACGAATAAGTAGGAACTTTAATAACGTCTCCGTGTACCTACCTAGTGCTACGAAATAATTAAAATTAATTATTTCTATGCTGTACCTACTTAACAACACAGAAATAATATGATTTATTTCTGTGAAGTTAAAAACTGCAAGTAGGTAAATACTTATTACCTACTTGTGTTGATGTTGTTTTCAAAACAGAGATTTCCAAGATTTTCTTTACAAGAATAATAACCTTGTTTCCACTAACACAGTGCCAACAGTCTCTAAGCTATGAGGTTCCAGGTTTCTTAAGGAAGATAAATGACTAAATGGGCGCTAGTGACTAACTTTCAGGTGGGCCATACGCAATCGTGCATCCTTCCTTTTACACAATAAAAACAAGACCCATAAATAGGTAAAACATAAAAACGGGTAAATAATAAAAATACAATTCCCATAGCAAAAGGTTCCTTTGTGAAACAAAAAAAAAATTGCATGACACTTGCTCAAAATATGCATTTACAGAGATTGTATATGTTACCGGCCAAACCCGATTTCAGGACAATCTAGTTTTGCCTAGGCTAAACTGGTTCTTCCTATACGCGATAGGATTAACTAGTATAGCCTAGTCCAAACTAATTTATCCTAAGCGCGACAGGATAAACCAGTTTAGCCTAGGCCAAACTAGATGATCCTGATATAAATACGCACACTCTAGGATAAACTAGTACGACCTAGTCTAAACCAATTTAGCAAAGCGGAAAGTAATTGAACAGAGATGTCAGGACTTGTACAGGGCGCGTCATGTAAAAAGAACGCTGGAAGAAAGTGGAGGGAGTGTTTTTTCTGTAATTGGTTTTTGTTTAACTCTTTTGTTGTTGCCGGGAGTTCGGAAGACAGTAAAGCCGGGTACGCATTAGCGATCTGTTACCGTAACATGCGTGATACAGTACGAAGTTCTAGTGTGTACGCTAGTAGCTCAGTTGTGAACGTTGGCTCGCTTCAAACCGCACGCGTACCGTTCTCGCAGCAGGTTATCGAACCACGTACACACTATGCTTTTTGGTTACAGTGCGTGCAACGGTTATGGTTACAGCTCGCCAATGAGTAACTACCCGGCTTAAGAAATTCCGAATCATTCGAACCTTTTACAATTCATCTCACTGTAAACTCAAAATATTTTAAGAAAAGTTTACTAGAAAAAAAAACCACGCGGACCAGGCAGCGGACCGGACTCGAACCCGCACCCTTCGCAATCCGGGCGAATGCACTGACCATTATGCTACCACGGCCCTATTCGCCGCGTCGAAATTTTCCTAGCCTTAAGCTGCAAGGCAGCGCCATCTCTTCGCATTGTAGGTTGCAACCACGCAACCCACAATGTCAAATGAATACTTTTTCAAGTATTAAACATTTGAAAGAAGAAATAGCAATTATAGTTAGTGTTTTTATTTATTTTTAAGCATTTAACTGCTAGGTGTTTAAATCTAAAGAAAAGTTTACTAGAAAAATTAAACTTTTCTTACTTTTCTTTGTATTACTAATTATCCATAACTTGTAACGATGAATCATTATGGTTTTAATAAAAAATATTATTTTTCCAATTACGGATTATTTTATTCAGTTTATCTATTTATTTTGACTTTCTAGATATACTATAATGTTTACACTAGGCCATACTAGTTTATCCTAGAGTATGCGTATTTTTATCAGGATCAACTAGTTTGGCCTAGGCTAAACTGGTTTATCCTATCGGGCTTAGGACAAATTAGTTTGGACTAGGCTATACTAGTTAATCCTATCGCGCATAGGAAGAACCAGTTTAGCCTAGGCAAAACTAGTTTGTCCTGAAATCGGGTTTGGCCGGTAACATATACATTGTTCGAAAGTTCAAAATTACGAGCTCCAAAGGAACGTGCGGCAAAACATTTAACCGCACGTTCCCATGCATGGTGCCGTGCGTGCGTATTCTTTACGTTTTTTTTTTATTTCGGTCGAATCTCACTAATCTCGTCGGCGCTGTGGGTTAGAGTGAGGAGTATCAACATGGGAAGGAAGTTGTTAAACTAAATGAGCACAGGAGATTGGTAGGAGAAGAGGGGATTGGGGGATTGGAGGGTGAAAACGAATTAGAGGCTGATAAAAGGGATGGTGTAAAAGAGATTCGAGGCTGAAAAGGGTATTGGTGGGTGATAGTTAGGATTGATGGGTGCTAATAAAAAAATATTGAACTAAACGGAATTGCTTACTCTAATTTTTTTAACATTCAGCCGCAGCATTAGATTAGCTTATAGGTAGACTTATTACTGTCTTTTTTCTGTGGTTTTATTCTATTTGTGCATCTGGTAAATATATTATTCATGATTACTAATGATATCTTTAGAACTACTTCTGCAATGACCGTTGACGTCATAGGCTTATTGATCCAAATCGTGTATTTCCCCATTAGTTGACTTTTAAGACGCTATTGCTATGCTAGCGAGAAAAATTGGTACTTACGTACTTAGTTAAGTAAGGAAAACGGTATCAAATAATATAAGTACTTGGGTGATGTACTTATTTGATGTATTATTAATTGCCAATTAATTAATTATTCGAAAAGCGTTTGTACTTTTATGATTAACTAGCGGCCCGCCCTCGCTTCGCTTCGGTGTAGAGCTGAAGTGTAGACTACAGTTTTTGTTCTCAGGCTTGTATTATACACAATGACATTCATCTATGATTCTTCTTATACCTGCATGCAAAGTTTTAGCCCGATCGGTTTAAAATTGACAAAGTTTCATACAAAATTTCATTCCCCCTTTTTTATCCGCTTGGGGGTAGAATTGATCAAAATCCTTTCTTAGCGGATGCCTACGTCATAACATCTACCTGCATGCCAAATTTCAGCCTGATCCGTCCAGTGGTTTGGGCTGTGCGTTGATAGATCGCTATGTCAATCAGTCAGTCACCTTTGAGTTTTATATATATAGATTTTCAGTGGCAGTAATTTTATGATTGATCGAAGAGATGTAGGGTATAGCGGGGTTTCGTTATAATTGGAGCGCACGTCTGGGGAAATAACCATTACATTACAGAAGACCACAGTAAAATAACACTACCTTTGGTGGTGTTGTATTTCTGTCGGTGATTAAGGGTCAGGACTCCACGGGGCAAGGGATTGGGTCAGGGTACGCAACGGCGCAAGTGATGTTTTTGGTATCGCCAGGGTCTACAGGCTATACCTGGCGGATGCGCGGCCATTCGGAAACGGGTGCCGCGACCACACCCGCCCTCTCGGCACACTCTAGGGACCGTGGTCCTCATAATGCGTGTTGGGTGACGGTGCAGGAGCACAGTCTGGTTTTTAGTGGCCCTGTTCAGGGCGTAGGTAGGGCCCTGTTTACTCCAGCGAGCTCCAGGGCTGACTGAAGGGGACAGGGAGGAGTTCCACATACCTTCTTCTCGCTCCCCCAGTGGTTGAAGGATGCGTAAATCATTTCCTAGACACAATAAAGGGTCTTTAGGCTATGGTGGTGGCCGCTTACCATCAGGCGGACAAAATGCTTGTTTGCAACCCGTTTAACATTAAAAAATAAACTAAATGTTGAGCATGAAAAACTTTTTGTGAATCACGTGCGTCGTACTCAGGTACGTAACTATCAGGTGTTTACTTTATGAAGTTATGTTAAGGAGGTAAAATATGGAAAAGTATACTAGAAAACATTCCACGCGGACCAGGTAGCAGACGGGACTGGAACCGGCACCCTTCGCTATCCGGGCGAATGCACTGACCATTATGCTGCCGCGGCCCTGACGGCCGCGTAGAATTTTCTCTAGCCTTAGGCTGGAAGGCAGCGCCATCTCTTCGCAAAGTAGGTAACCCACAATGTCAAATGAATACTTGTAGAAGTATTAATCATTGGAAAGATGAAATAGCTATTATAGTTATGTTTTTGTTTTTTAAGCATTTAACTGCTAGATGTTTAAATCTAAAGAAAAGTATACTAGAAAAAAATCCACGCGGGCCAGGCAGCAGACGGGACTCGAGCCCGCTATCCGGGCGAATTCATTTATTTAGATTTAAACATCTAGCAGTTAAATGCTTAAAAAATAAAAACATAGGTAAAATAAAGTTACATCGCTTACTCTTTTCTGTGGGTTTGCAGTCTTAAAACCACAGGACCTTTTCCTTTGCGAAGTTAAATTATTGGAGATTTGACGGTACATTTATTATTATTATTCATGAAAGTTTCCACTTTATATGCACATACCTCATTAGTCATAGTGACAATTCTGTGTTGAAAATTTTGAAGTGACTTTCGAAGCATCGATGACGCAGTGGTTGTTGGCGCATTCACTCTGTAATCGTGGTCGTCGAAAAATCTCTATTTCCAGCTCCTTCGTGCTCCGAAAGGCAAGTTAAGTTGCAGTTGCATTTGCAGTCATTACCAACAACTTTTTATAAAAGGCTATTAAACAGTATGAAAAATAAAGTACCAATTTTGGCATGTGTTTAATATCAATATTGGGAGCGATTTCATTATTCTGACAAAAAAGTATGTAGTTGATAATATGACTTCGAATCATTGATAATACAGGTAGTACTGCTGCCGCCATCCTCGAAAACAATTAGGGTAGTTACACACATAAGCGGACCTGGCATTAATCGGCACAGCCGGGCGGTAAAATCGAATTATATGTAGATGAATATTCAGCAGTAATTACTACGGGTCGGCTCTGTTGTTCGACAAATATTGCCGGCCCGGTTATGTGTGTAGCTACCCTTACCTACCTAAACATACCACTATTGACTTCGATAACTCGTGCTGTGAACAAATGCTGCTTCAAACAGAGAGAACTGACAATGCTTGTCAACGCGACGTCAATGTGTACTTAACAGAAATGATGCTGCTGCAAATGAATAAACAGAAAATTTACTTTGAGCAACGCAATTGGTCAATTTCTTTAAAACTGCTTCTAAAAACAGCCAAAAAACGCATCCTTGGCGTACACCATAGGCACCCCCAATAATAAATAAATATTTCCAACACACACACCAAGTAGCCAAGCCCCAAAGTAAGCACTGTAAGGCTTGTGTTATGGTATACTAGAGTATATTTATATAGAAATACATATTAGACATCCATGACTGAAGTACAAATGCTCGTATTCATCACACCAACAAATGCCCCCACCGGGATTCGAACCCGGGACCTCTCGAGTCGGCGACACCATGTGACCCGGCGTATACCACTCGGCCACGGAGGTCGTCATTATTGTGTACCGCCACTGCCCTCAAAATTAGTAACAAATCAAAATGTAGGTCAGTAAAGAATGCCTTTATATGACTTCTGACGCCCTGGGCCATGGTTCTTTTGGCCCTAGGGGAAATACGCCCCTCTACTTATCATATTTTTACTTAAGTACAAAAAAGGGACAATATATTATATATGTTGCTATGAACAGCGTGCGAACTAGTATACAAAGGCCAAGTTAAATAAATTGGAGACCTTGGCTACCTTTACGATACCGAATCAAAAAGCGATCTAATGTCAAATGCAACCTGCCAAAACGCCACTTATACTTATGAAATCGTTTTGTTAATTTATTGTCTATGGGAGTGCACCCTCAAACGTCCATAGCATTACTTCTATCATTTTAGTTCTTGTTAAGAGGTGAAAACGCAGCATTAATGCTCATAACCTAAGGTTTAATTTCCTTTGAGTATATATAAGAGAACATTACGATTATATAGTTTCTAGATCACTTAAATGTCTGGGATTCGTAATAAGAAATACTAAAAACTTTAAAAACCAATCAACCATTATAAGATTGTATGAAAGCCTGGTTAGATCTACTCTCGAATATTGCAGTGCAGCTTGGAACCCTTATTATGATGTACACTCCAATAAAATAGAACGTGTGCAAAAAAGGTTCTTGTATCATTTGTCCTATAAATTTAACCTCGCAAAAAAGCTGCACGGATATAACGAACGTTTAAGGCATTTTAAATTTTCATCGCTGAAAAATCGGCGCAATATGATAAGCTTATCTTTTCTCCATAGGGTTGCAAATGGTAACATAAATTGCCCCCAACTGATACATAAACTTAACTTCTCGATCACTCGCAAACTACCACGTCTGTCAAGATACTCCTTGTTTACACCAAAATATTGCAAGACTAATTTAGGTCTTTACTCTCCTATAAACAGGCTTCAAGCGCAATACAATTCAATAAGCAAAAATAAGGTAATCGATTTATTTAGTCTGAGTCTCCCTACACTTAAAAAAAAAAAATACAGCTTAACACTTAATAACTCATCTATCTATCGTTTTTGTTTGGTTTTTTATCTTAAAAATGAAATGTTATGGACTTCTGTTTGCTTTTTGTTAATTTATAAAATCAGTATATTTTTGTAAAGGATGCCTTATGCTCCTAATTAGATTAGACATTTTTTTTGCTTTCCGTGACAGCCTGTTATTAAGGCAACACCAAATTACTTAAGAAAAAAGAAATGTATTATTAGCATGTAAGGTGTATGTTCTTGTTGGTTGTCCAAATAAATAAAATAAAAATAAAATAAAATAAGAGAGATGAGTGAATGAAATGCCCAGTATATTTCTCATTTTATTTTTCATCAGCAATATATTTCTTGCTGTCTACCATCACGTGTTCCTTGTGAGCTTCTGTAAGTATTTTAGTTACTGCCTTCATTAGTTTTGCTGTGAATCTGGATACAGTCGTGTGGTCATCGTAAGCAATGCATTTGAGATCTCTGTCAATGTAATACTGGAATGTACTCCATAGCATCTCTCTGGCTCGCAAAATTGAGTTTGCTTGACTAAAAAAGAAAAATATTTTTATTCATTAATAGCGTCCGCCCGCGATTTCTAACTTTAACTTTGGTTTTTTTTAAGAATCCCAGGATCCTAATATTTTTCCAGGATAACAAGTATCCTAAGTCTTAATCCGGGTCACAATCTTTGAGAATGCCATATTTGCATTAAGTCCGCCATTTGCAGTGTAAAGGCAAGAAAGATTAAATAAATAAATAAAATAAACAAAAACTTTATCCAAACTAAATGTTTTTCAAGTTTTTGCTTGATTGTAAGTACGTAACAAACATACATATATAAAATTGCACAAACATAAACTTTTATAATATTAAGCAGCATTTAACGAGATTGTCAAAGGTATTTGAAGAAAACTACAAGAAAAGTGTGTATACACACATTAAATTTTCAATATTTTTAGCATTTAGTGCTCAGTGTTAAGAACAATGTATGTTAGTACTTAGAATAAAAAATATGATTTATTTCAGTCATACCTGGAGGGAACATAAACTTCTAATCTGTGTTTCGGTAATACAAGCTTGGTCATACTGCTTTCACCATCATCCTGTAAAAAAATATAAATTTTATCCAAATACAAGCGTGGAACTTTTATTCTTATAATATTTCTTGCGTAATTTTTTCTCCGTGACTTAAAACTTTTTATACAAACCTTGTCCTGGAAATAACGAACACCAAAAAAATCTTATTTGGTTCAGTCGTTCGGAAGTCACACGCGCACATACTTTTCGACGATTCATTTATATATATATAGATTAGTGGTGTGTAAGTACCACTCGATATCTAAGCTTTTCATCGCACAGTTTATTCTGTCCGTAATTTGCGACAGAGATTTTGTCTGCGTGGTTTAATTGGTTTCCCATACATACCGCCACCCCTTTTCACCCTTTTAGGATAATTTCTGGGATATAAACTATCATATCCTTACCCCCGGGTAATCGAATCCCGATTTGAACTATATCTATCATCATCATCATCAGCCTATTAACGTCACCACTGCTGGGGCACAGGCCTTCCCTATAAATGGAATAGGAAGCCACAGCAGGGACCAACGGCTTAACGTGCCTTCCGAAGCACGGAAGAACTCGAGATAGAAGATTTTTGGTCATCTATCCAATGACCGACCACTGCGAAAGTTGCTTAACTTGAACAATCGGAGCCGAAGCCGCGCAATCGAGCTCCTCAACTATATCTCAACCAAATTTTATCTAACTTGGTTCAGCTGTTGGAACATGTAGTTCTTAATAGTAGTGTCTTTGTTTCCTGTTTGCTTGCTTGCCAAACTTATCATATTATGACGTTTTGCACGTAGGTACAACTTCATTTTAACACGCTTTTATTAGGTCGACTTGTAACAAACAAACTATGTAATAAAATCTAAGAATCTGAATTACACGCACTTCTAATTCTTGTATCATCATGAAACTTGGCAACTATATGTAGATTAGATGACAATATAATATTATGGTACTATTGAGCTGGTCTGATGATAGGACTGGTAGGTGGCTGATGGAACCTTGACCTGGCTTATTATTATTGGCCTACTAGCAAAAATATCGAGTTTGGGCTCATAAGATTCGTCTAAATAGCGCCATAAACTCGTTCTATGTTTTGTAATAAAATAAAAAGAGAAAAATAAATTAACAGTTTAAAAAACTAAAAAACACGCTTTAATTGATTGCACTAAAAAGCCAAAAATAATCAAAATATACTCTCTGTTTACTTGTTTTTTTTTCTTTAAAACGTCGAACATAACAATATTATGTCACTTTACCGGCAGTTTACCTGCTTGTGGCGTCGTTTTAGTCTTCGGCAATCCCAGGCATTTTCGGGCACATGATCATAGAGCAACAAATAATTTCCATAATGTGCTATTTTTTGAAAAGTTTCTAAATATTTTGTACTCCCAGAATCGTTCAACTGCTGCTAATATTCATATTGAACACAGATGCCAACAATTGGTACTTTTTATTTTTCATACTGCCAAATAGCTTTTGTAAGTTTCCTTGGTTAAATAAACAAATATTTCCAACACACACCAATTAACCTAGCCCCAAAGTAAGCACTATAAGGCTTGTGTTATTGGGATACTAGGGTAACGGATATAATATATGTACTGTACATACTTAAGTATATTTTTATAGAAATAAATATTAAACATCCATGATTGGAGTACAAGTGCTCGTATTCATCACACAAACATCTGCCCTCACCGGGATTTAAACCCGGGAGGGACCTCTCGAGTCGGCGATACCATGAAACCCGGCGCACAAATCACTCGGCCTACATACTAGTAGATATTACGTTGCGATTAGTAGCGCAAAAAAATAGTAAAAATAATCCATTTGGGTGACACCGTAAGCTACGCTGCGTAAATAATTAAAGTTACACAAAAATCATGTATGGCAGAACTTTTCCCCTTTAAAAGTTATATAAGAAAGTCCTTGACAGAATATGCCCATCTTTTAAGTTTGACTTACTATGAAACCTTTTCCTCAAATTAACGCGGGTGAAATCGCAGGGGATCTTTAGTGACAAACTGTAAAAGTTAGACGTATGGTTTCGGGGACTTTTTTGTAGATATTTATGTCGTCTATAAAACTTTAGTACATCACTTTGCTCTGTTGTCAGTGGTTGTCAATGACTGCCGCAGCGTAAACGGTATAAGGTTATTTCTTGCACACCCTGTGTTGCATAACGAATTTTTCTGACGGAACCACAAATTTTTGAAAATAACCTATAGCCTACGTTCATCAGGGATAATGTAGGATTCTAAATCTGTTAGAATTTTTTTAAATCGGTCCAGTAGTTTCGGAGCCTATTCAATACAATCAAACAAACAATCAAATCTTTCCTCTTTATAATGTTAGTATAGATAGGAGCTAGAGTTAGGAGGAGCTCGATGGCGCAGGTGGTTAGCGCATTCGGCGTGCGATCGTGGAAGTTAAGCAACTTTCGCAATGGTCGGTCAATGGATGGGTGACCAAAAACTTAATATCTTGAGCTCCTTCGTGCTTCGGAAGGCACGTGAAACCGTTGGTCCCGGCTGCATCTGCAGTCGTTAGCACCCATCAATCCACTTTGGGCCCGCGTGGTGGGTTAGGGCCCAATCTCCCTATTATTTTTCTAGGGAACGTCTATGCCCGGCAGTGGGGACATTAATAGGCTAATGCCGATGATAAAACTTTGACATTGCTTACCATTTCCTCCACTTTTATGTCTCCTTTACAAAACAATAACGCAGTATGTGGTGATATTAAAGACGTTTTATATACGACCAAAGCCCTCCGTTCATGGGAATGTTGTCCACCGTAGTAAGCTAATAAATGGGTCTTGTTTGATCGCTTCGATATAGCGTGGTTGACGCTTTCGCTACCGATATGTGCTCGATCGCCTTTACTGTAAGAAAAATAATGAATATATTACTCATCAGAAGAGGCAAAGAATCACGTTTTTTTACTTTAGACGGATTTTTATTATTTTAAATACTGATGTTCTTTTATTATCATTTTTTTTGACTTTGACATACAATTTAAAGGAAATGTTACTCGAATAAAATCAACACATTCCAGGCATCAGTCAGGATTCGAAACTGCACCTTCCGCATTATGGGCGGATGATATCTATTGCCTGGGCAGCATGGAATTTATTTTAACAAAATTTTCTCTAGATCTATAAAAATGACAGTTAAATGCTAAAAATAAATATAATAGGAACTACAATTGCTATTCCTTATTTCAGATGTATAATACTTATAAAAGTTTTATGTTTGACAATGCGTTTGACAGCTTAAAAGCTGAAATACTAAAAGAAATTTAAAACAACCGTTAATCTCGGTCCGGTAGCATAATTGGTTAGTGCGTCCGCTAGCAAAAATTGCAGGTTCAAATCCTGTCTGATGCATGGACGGACCCAGTGGATTTGTTCTGATAAAAATATTTTTTTATTTACAAACCTAGCAATTTAATGCTTGAAATAATAATCCATACTATAAAATTATAAATCCGGAGTTTTTTTGTTGAAACGCTCAAATCTCATTTTGGGAAAGGAACTAGTTTCTTGTTTTCAGCCAATTAGGCAAATGACTCTAGCCCTCCTGATGTTATGTGGTGATAAAGTCCAAACGCGAAGATTGCTGGTACAGCGGTTATAAACTATAAAAATATTTTGAGTTGGAAAGTGAATGTATAGAGGGAGGCTGTAGGTCATTAACAATACGTTACGACCAATGGGAGCGAAACAGTAACGAAAAATGTTGCAAAAACGGGAAAAAATATTCCATTTGTGAGTTTCCGTTCTGTTTCTGGTCTGCGCAAACGGTAAAAGTTACACAAAAATTATGTATGACCGAATTGTTACCTTTTAAATGTTCTATAAAAAAGTCCGCGACAACATATTATACACTATCTTTTAAGGGGTCACACTATAACCTTTCTCCTTAAATTAATGCGGATGAATAGGAAATAAGAATGAGAAATCTATATATATAAACAATTGCTGTTCGTTAGTCTCGCTAAAACTCGAGAACGGCTGAACGGATTTATCTTATCTTGGTCTTGAAACTGTTCGTAGAGGTCTAGGTAAGGTTTAAAAGGTGAGAAAACATGGAAAAATTGCAAGGAAGATATTAAAAACGTCAATTTAATTTTCCCATATAAACTGTTCTATCTTCTTTCCTGTCAAACATTTGACGTTCGTCCCTTTTGGTACGGTAGACTCGGGTCCGTCATTTCTTCCAAATTATTTTAATTCGTACGAAGTACGCGGGGCCAACTAGTAGGTAATAAAATAGAAATACGAAGAAGAATAGGTAAAGTATGGGATAGGAATGTAACGATGCGATGTTGGGCTTACTTATTATGACGATTTGTGCAAGGTGGCTGGCAGGAACTGGATGCGAGTAGCTCAAGATCGATCTGGAAAATAGGCTGTTGTTGATGATGATGATGAATGCGGATGAAACCGTCTAGTAATAAAATAAAGTCAAATGTAACTTACGACGTGAACATATTAACAGTAGTGGCCAATTTTCCTTTGGTTTTCACGTGTCTCTTGCTGATCAGCAAAGTGTTGGATCCGGCCAACAAGATGGCCGCCGTGAGTTCGTCCAACTCTGAGAACCGGCTCAACTCGTCAGTGTCGGGATTAGATTCTATATACGACGATCTTATTAATTGCTCTAAATGATGATTGGATAATTCTGGAAATAATAAATTAATAATCCTTTATTTCCAATAAGTTGTTACATCATGAACACGTTAACTAATTAAATTTTACATAATTTCAAACAATCGTACATACATAACAGAGCTAGTAAAAGGTGTATTTTTTTATTTTTACTTAAGACTAAACGTAAGTATACCGTAGCATTGACTGTGGGTCCCACACTAGGAGAATCCTGTATCGTGGGCACCCTAATATTATAAATAGGATAGCATCACATCAATAAAGTTCATACGCAATTATTATATGTAACACAACACAGACGTAATGCAATCAATTAAAAATAATGAAATGAACAAAAAGACAAACAGGATTTTATTAATGAATTTTGTATGGACGTGTATGTTTGTCTGTCTGTCCCTCACTGTGTGTGTGTGTGTGTGTGTGTGTGTGTGTGTGTGTGTGTGTGTGTGTGTGTGTGCGCGCGCGCGTGCGTGCTTGCGTGCGTGTGTGTGGAGAAGAATAGGCAAAGTATGGGATAGGAATGTATCGATGAGATGTTTGGCTTACTTTAAGTGCTTAAAAAGTTCTATAAAAAGCTAGAAAAGCGTCTGTTTATGTTGTAGATAGCATAATATAACAGTCATTAAAGAAATGTATCACAAACGACCTTAGTAAAACAGCCTGTCTTTCTCGCACCTGCTATCCTCAGTAACGTGCGAGAGAGACTCAATGTCTTGCGTCGGCATTTTCGATTTCATTCTTTAGTGATACGAGTAGCATAAAACATCATCACTATAGTTTATATTTATTATTATTAAAACATGTACCCCTTATTGATAAAAAAGAAATAGGCTTAGCTTAGTTACGCCGTGTTTTGATCATGTCAATCAAATTCCATTTGTCATTTAATGAACAGAGACAAAACATGGTCAACTAATCCATCATGATTTCATCGTTGTTGATATCAAGACGTAACGTGGTCTGCATGTATGTTACCTAGATAAAATAAGTTGCGAGCTCAGGTAGCTCTGATTTATTTTTCTAGTTTATATCGAAATCGTAAAGAACAAAATACTGTCATTAATTATACTATCGTTTCTGTTGTGTGAATACATATAACCTATACAGGATGTTACAAAAATACAAATAAAGCTTGAAGGGTGTTGAAGTACATCATTTATGGAGTCTTCAGTAATTTTCTTCAAATATTTGCATGTAGTTTTGAACTTTTTATAAAAACAGTTCTTTTTAATGATTAATAAAAATATCGGTCATTTTAAGACACGTCACTAGTTCGAGGATAATTAAAAATAACTGTTTTTATAAAAAGTTAAATTTCATATGAAAATTAGAGAAGACTTATATGATGTACTACAACGCTCTTCAAGCATTATTTGGTTTTTTATAACACCCTGTATAGTGTCGATTCTGACATGATTTTCTAAACCTAAGCTTAAATATGATAAGAGTGTTTTCATATTTAAGTCCCTGTCATACTCTATACCGAATGAAAAGGAGTGACTGATGCTAAATTTTGATAATCAAGCCAGACAGTTGTATCGATACAACTGTCTGCCGGGTCTCCTATCAATAATGAAAAAACAAAACAATTATAATGAGTATATAAGCTATGTTCGTTATTTGCGTCTGATCAATCTTTTTATCGTTTATTATATCTAAAGTAAATCTGAACGGCAATTTCGCTCAGATGAGTTCGATGTAAATCTGTTTGCTCGGAGTATTATGACCGAAGAGAAAGATTAATCTGGTTATCCGGCATATGGTGAGGTTAGTTTAAATTAATGTACGGTTGGCCGGGATGTTGGGTTTGGTAATAGCAATTTGCTCAGATTAATCTCTGATCACGTGGCCACAAATCCGTCGACTCTGCGATGCAAATACCGAACGCAGCTAATGACTCACTTTTGATGTAATTCAGTCTATCTCCCCTGAGATGTCGCCTTTCACACCACTGCTGGCTGTAATCTTTGCCCATCCTGTCCGTAGTTATTTCGAATTCAGTCTGTATCTTATGAAGTGCTGCGTGATCTGAGCTTTCGTTGTATGTTCGTTTGAAATCGCGGATCTCTGGAAGAAATTTTGGCAAATGAATTCACGGGTTTCAGATTGTTCAGACTGAAGATTTAATCTTAAATAAATTAAGCAGATAATTATGACAACACGTATGGTTTCGTTTACATTAATCTTAATTAAATGTACTTTAAACAAATCGAAAGAAATTTTCACTAGAAAAAGGCAGCGGGCGGGACTCGATCCCGCACCCTTTTTTTATAGATAGGTCCGACAAATGTCTCCACCCCACTTGATGTTAAGGGACGGTGAAGTCCAGCCGCGAAGTTAGCTGATACAGTAATGCTACATCAGCCGTCCTCACTCTGCCGGCCTGCATGTTGCTTCTTCACGCCTCTTTTAAAGGCTCCCAGGTTGGAAGAGGGAGGGGAACACGTGAGCGGGCAGAGCATTCCATCTACGGATAGTGCGACAAAGAAATGAGTCACCAAACTTCTTTGTACGCGTTGGAATAATGGCCACAATTAGTCGGTGGCAACGTAAGCCAGCGCGTGGTCCTCTGAAGGAAAGGGGAAGGTGGAATAAAAGAAAAAAACTCTTCAGAACACTCTGCGTTCAACAAGCACAGTAGCTCGGGCCTGTAAAACGCCGCACCTTGTTCAGGACTCCGAGTTTGCTTGAGGGCCGTTTTAACCACGTTTTCGATGTAATGCTTTGGATTAATGCCAGCGGATTTCTATACCGAACATGGTGACACTGCTCTTTAGCTTCAGTGTTGTTCCCTGAGAAGAGTTTTTGCTGTGAAAACGCAGACCTGGGTTTTTTAGCATTGAACTCAACCAAGTTTTTGGTACCGGATTCGAAAATGTGGTCCAAAGCCTGATTGAATTCAATGACAAGATTCTCTCGTTTTTCCTTGGTTACCGCCTGCTACCATTATGCTACCGCGGTCTAGATGGCCCTGGACCCTAAGAAATGCTAGAGAAAATTCGACACGGCCATCAGGGCCGCGGTAGCATAATGGTCAGTGCATTCACCCGGATAGCGAAGGGTGTGGGTTCGAGTCCCGCCTGCTCCTTGGTCGCTGGGATTTTTTTCATGAAAAAAAGAGCGGACTCCTTCCTTGAAGGCCGACATCGCATTTGGTATGGGCGATGATCACTTACCATCAGGTGAGCCGTCAGCTCGTATACAATTTTCATGATATCTTTCAAGCATTTTACCGCTAGATGTTTTTTTAATATACTATAGGGGTATAGCATAACAGTAAAGCAGTAAATGCTTAAAAGATATCTCGCATTTTATATTTTTAATTGTTATTAAAACTTGAGTCCCTAACATCCATGCGCCGGTGTTTCAGTTACGCTATGCGGGCGGCTCGGGTTCGACGCCCAGCCGAGGAAAGACTTTTTTCCCAAATTTTATTAGTTAAACCAAAGGCGATATAAAAATAACTTCAAGTTTTGCATTGCATCGGTTTAAAACCATGCCATTCTTTACGATCTTGGATATTGTTTTTCATTCGTCCTCGCGCCTTCTGAACCACAGCACATTAATAAAAGTCTTATCCTTAGATATTTCATATAATAATATAAAACTCTTTGATTATAAGCACACCTAGATACCGTATTAACTGCACGGAAGTAGCACAAAAAGAATCTACTACATACAAATTCCAACTAAATTCTCACTGTCTTTCCTATCTGCTGCTTCAACGATAGAATGTTGAAGATGTATGTAGTATGTTTCTAGTAGCCACTGATAATAATAAACTACCTATATCCGAGGCTATCTTATATGAAAATGTACAAGTAAAATCTAATAATATATAATAAAAATTCTCACCGTCTCTCCTTTCAGCCGCTTCAGCGAACAATTCCAAGTTTTCAGCGCAGTGAGTTACAACATTAGCAGTAGATAGTATGTTTCCAGCCGCCACTGATAATAATAAACTGTATCCGAGGCGCGGTGGTAGAGACATAGAAGATATAAGTGAGCCGAGACGGGTTAGATGCTCGGTTGGTGTAAGGGCACCTGTGTTTGATAGATAAGATATTGAAGAAATTAGAAAGATTTCCAGAAAATTCTCATTTGTATTTACAAAAGATAGTTAATAATAAAGTCTGCCCCGCTACCACTTAACTATACTCTATTTTACTTCCTCTGAGACAAAAACTAAATAAAGGTTTTTCAATAGGGCAAATTTCATACATTATGTCAGCCGTACGACGCCCACTGCTGAGCATAGGCCTCCCCCAAGGATCTCCACACCGATCGGTCCTGCACCACTCGCATCCATCGGCTTTCCGCGACCTTCACAAGATCGTCGGTCTATCTTGTAGGGGGCCTGCCCACTGAGCGTCGTCCGGTCCCTTCCAGAACCTTTCCGCCCCAACGGCCATCGGTTCTTCTTGCTACGTGTCCCGCCCACTGCCACTTCAGCAGAGCAATCGTTCGAGCGATATCGGTAACTTTGGTTCTTCTACGGATTTCCTCATTTCTGATTCTATCGCGTAGCGAAACACCAAGCATCGCTCTCTCCATTGCTCGCTGTGTGACCTTAAGCCTTCTTATGAGACCCGCAGTTGTGAAGACACTCCGGACCGTTGTCTGCATAAGGAGTTGAGGGTCTACACAGACGGTTCAAACACCAACTATGGTACAGGTTCAGGTGTCTTCTCCGAAGACCTAAATATACACATCTCAACAGCATTGGGAGCCTATAACACGGTCTTCCAGGCAGAGTGTGTGGGCATCATTAGAGCCGCTGAGGCGATTGAATGCCGCGGGCCACCTGCAGCAACATTCGGGGACTGCTGAGCTTTCTGGAGGAGCTGGGATGGCAGGACTGATGCCAATCCCCACGCAAAATAGGCACTGGGTGTCGAGTTGCAGAAACAGCCCGCCGTACTACTAAGACTAAGACTACACCGGCCACCATTACTGACGACAAAAAAGTTTTAGGGATATTGATTTATATGTTTACCTTTAATCTCAGAGAAAGTTGAACAGAGTATACAATTATATGAATTAAATGTAAATTTTGAAAATAATATTTATGTGTATGAATTCAACATTTCATGTTAGATTTGTAAACATTTTCATGGCACCTTGAGAAAACAAATGCATATATTAAAAATTGCCTATTTAAAGTTGCATTATTGCGTGCTCTCTGGTATGTGACGTCACACGACTGTCATTAAAACGACAAACGATATAATGTAATGTTTGACCGCAAGTTAATAGTGTGTGACGTCATTTTAGTCTTCGCCAATCCTTGGCCTTTTCTGTCACGTGACCATAGAACAAAGATTATCTAATCATTTCTATTTCATTAATTTTAGAAAAGTTTGCAATTATTTATTTTCTCAAGAAAGTATAATCGCTGATAATATTCATATTAAATACAGATGCAAGCAATTGGTCCTTTATTTTCGATGCTGTCAAATACCCTTTTTTGATAGGATAGTAGGATTACCTAAATCGATTAGATCATTGACAGCGTATTCTATAGCTTTCTTGCTGGGCGGTTCAGGCAATTGTGACAGAAAATCTTCGACCATAACGTCTCGCGCGTAAGTCTTACAATCCAATACGGTCTGCTCTAACGGCACTCTCAGGATTTCAGGCGTAGAATGTGGAGCTAATTCGGCTTCTTTCTCTTTTGTGTACAATCTGAAGCAATGGCCTGGAAATATAAATAGGATATATTACTCGTGATATTATAAAATAGTAACAAAACGATCGGTCAAATTGTTAAGAATAATTCACGCCAACAAAGAAGAAGAAGACGACCTCCGTGGCCGAGTGGTTTGTACGCCGGGTTTCATGGCGTCGCCGACTCGAGAGGTCCCAGGATCGAATCCCGGTGGGGGCAGATATTTGTGTGATGAACACGAGCATTTGTACTCCAGTCATGGATGTTTAAATATGTATTTCTATATAAATATACTTATATATGTAACGTATGTGTATTCTATCCGTTACCCTAGTATCCCATAACACAAGCCTTACAGTGCTTACTTTGGGGCTAGGCTAATTGGTGTGAGTATTGGAAATATTTATTATTATTATTATTATTATTTAATTGACCGAAAATGTCTTGCATGGCCATGTTAGATCCGCCTGTCTATTGGCGCGAGTTATACATTCTTGAAACTTTGATTAAACACGCGCTTAGATACCTACACGGAATTGCGTGCTTAACTTCATGGAAGCGCCGAAAAAATATCTACCATATATGATAAATACGCTCGTCAATGTGTACGTGTGTAGTACACACGCACATTTCATAGTATAATACAAATATTTCTGCTTCAGGAGCGTTCCCCTTACACCCTGTATATATTTGTCCCTTTTTTTGTCTATGTGTTAAATAAGATAACTATATGAGAGACTTTCAATTTAAATTCTTTTTATGCTTTAGTTCTTGTTCCTAGATTACCATCTCAGATATGTGTTATCTCGATTATAAGCTGGATTACCAGCTTATAGTTATTATATCAACTATAAGCTGGTAATCCAGCTTATAATCGCGTGTCTAATCATTATTTTAATACAAAGAGTCAGTACATTTGTCATTATGTCTCTCATCATCAGCCTATTAATGTTCCCACTGCTGGGGCACAGGCCTTCCCTATGGATGGAATAGGGAGATTAGGCCATGACCCACCGCGCGGGCCCAGTGCGGATTGGTGGGTGCTAACGACTGCAGATGCAGCCGGGACCAACGGCTTAACGTGCCTTCCGAAGCACGGAAGAGCTCGAGATAGTAAATTTTTGGTCACCCATCCAATGATCGACCACTGCGAAAGTTGCTTAACTTCAACGATCACAGCCGAACGCGCTAACCACTTGCGCCATCGAGCTCCTCTTATTTGATTATGTCTCTAATTTATGCATTTATTAACTACTGGATAAATATCTATATAAATGTTAAAAAATGTTTTACTAGATTTTTTTTCCGATTAACATCGAGCGAGATTATCAGATTATCTAATAAATCTACATTGTACCTGCGTCTACTATATAACTTACCGGATTGAACTCTTCCAGCACGTCCGGCCCTCTGTTTAGCGGCCGCCAGTGATATCCATGTTGTTTCCAAACTGGCTGTACCTGCATAATATATAAATATGAGATGTATTTTCTACTCCATAGCGTTAAGCTTAATACTATAGACCGGATAATCGATAAATATTCTGTAAGATGTCCCTAATGAATAAATAAATGTCATTTATGTTTTCTCATTAACCCCACCACCATTTCTCATACACCTTTCATACATTTCATATGAGAAGTTAAAAAAAAATAAAAATTTAAAAATATCCTAAAAAATCGCTACCGTAATTTTTTAGTAAAAAAATAATGTTAAGTAAATATGCATCCGATTATCCGGTCTGTACTCATTACAGAGGACGATTTGGCCGTTTAAAAGCAATTCGTCACTTCAAGGCTGCGTTCTAAACCTACGCTCTAAGTGCATTTTCTTTATCCTGACGTTTCAATTTTAATATAAAATGTATGAAACTTATGTGAAATTTGACAATTATTCCACCTGAAGCGTAGATTCAAAATGTAGTCCAAGTCTATCGGAATTTATCGGTTTTCCTTATGACTTTAACAGATGTCTCGATTTGTTGTTATGGGCCATTCGATACCTGCACCCCTGGTGGGATAAATTGGCACTTTTCTTCCCCATTGGAACGCCTGTCTGAGAAAGTAACCTGTATCTAACAGAAAACAGTGGCATAATAGCTCAAGTTTTTGGTGACGTTGATTTTTTCCGGGTATTTAATAAGGTGCCAAGTAACTTTATACAGGCTTGCTAATAATAGCCGCTTGCTGGTGGGTCATATGCTTGTTTACCATCAAAGGCTATATTGGATGACATTGCTAAGACATAATTTCCAGAGATGAAACTTTATATTTTTTACTTTATATTTTTTTCGAGATTAAGCCCACTATGTGAAGTCCTAAATTAAAATAATAGGGTTTATTTTCGCATCCATCACTCACCACGTAAGATAGTTATAGCTACTAAGATAGGACTATCTAGTACAACCAGACCAATATGACCTATAAACTATGAATAAGGTTTATTTTAGCATCATTTGTTATAAAGGTCTTTGCCACGGTAGTAGCTAGAACTATCTTAGACGGCAAAACCAATAGAACCCTTGTGAGAACTATAAATAGGGTTTGTTTTACTTACCAGTGCCTTCCTTAGTTCTGTTCTCTTTATGCAGCCCTGTATCTATGACATAGACTACATCGGGTATAGTTATAGAGGTCTCCGCTACGTTAGTAGCTAGAACTATTTTGCGAATTCCTGGTGGAGGTTTTGAGAACATTTTAGATTGATCCGCAGTCGATAACCTGAAAAATTAATGGTTGTTTAAAAAAAAACTGAAGAAAACATAAGGAAAATGTTACTTTCTAATAAGAAAAGTTTTCTTGAAGTTTGCAAGTTTACATGAAGTGACATTATAGTATTGTTTTGTGTACAAATACATAAATAAATTACCTGGAATGAACCGGCAATATCATGTGTGTACTCGAGTCACCATAATGGTCGTCTAACAGTCGTTTAGTAGTCTTGATGTCGGCCCAACCCGGGAGGAACACTAGTATAGCGCCTTCTGGTTCTTTGGAATCAATTGCTTTTATCACTTCGAATAACTAAACAATTAAAAAACTAACATTTTACATGGCTATTCGTGTTTTCGTTTAGGTATGTACTGTTCAATCTACAATTATATTTTTTGGGAAGAAGCCTAATTAAAGCCAGCTGTATCTAACGTCCTATCAGAGCTGCAAAGCTTAGGTTGCACTCAAATTGTAGGACATATAAACAACTTTAATATATAAAAAGCGACTTTCTCAACAAGTTGAACTTTGCGAAAGTTAAAAATCAGTATCCTAAGCCGAATTATTCAGCAATGAATAATAATAAATAAATAAATATTTCTATCATTCACACCAATTAGCCTAGCCCCAAAGTAAGTACTGTAAGGCTTGTGTTATGGGATGCTAGGGTAACGGATAGAATACGTATATTTCATACACATATAAATAAGTATATTTATATAGAAATATGTATGACTAAGGTACAAATGCAAGTATTCATCATACTAACATTTGCCCTCACCGGGATTCCAACCCGGGAGACCTCTCGAATTGGCGACACTTTAAAACCTAGTATATACCACACTGCCACGGAGGTCGTCGAAATGTTACTTTATTGAAATTTTACTTAATTTTTAAATTAGTAAACAATATGATGCTGTTGTTTTCAAATAACAATAGTACTCAGGTACTACAGTTCAAATTAAATAGACGGTTCTCTGGTATTCTTTATATCTATTCGGTTAAGTATGCGAATCACATTAATATTATAAAGACGAAAGTTGTTGCGTGTGTAACATACACACGCAACTTACTTTTTCACGTCTAAACTGCTGGAACGATTTTAATAAAATTTGGTATGAAGTTAGCTGACACCCTTGATTAACACATAGGCTACGTTTTACCGCAGGAAAATATCCCTAATAAACCGTGGGTAACACCGCGGGGCACAGCTAGCCTTCTACAGTTCTACTAACCCTGCAAGGGATATAAGAGGTGTCAATGTATGAATACTAACCTCTTGACAATTAACGAAATATCTACCACTCTCCCGGTTACAATTGTCGACCGTGTTACCGAGAGATAAGTTGTATTTTCCTATGATATCCTCCAAATGTGACACTTCCACTGGGAAAGTTCTTCCGGGCACTTCTATAACTGGACATTCTTGGAAATATCTGGAAAAGGTATCGCTTGGATATAGTTACGGAAATTATGATAGTTTGTGTTGGCTGAACTAAAATAATTTTGATATTAAGATAGTTCATGTTGATCAAAGATATTTTGTACATAACTAAATAAATATATAAAAACAATTTGAAATGAGAATGCATGGCACAGGAGCATGGTGGTGCTTTTCTTCAAAAAGGGTGACAACACCCTTTTGAAGAATGGTGAATGACTCATCTCATTGCGGAGCTACGTCTACAAGTTGTTTTCTAGTGTGATTACGAATCGTCTCGCTAATATATCAGACGACTTCCAGCCTCCCGAGCAAGCCGGATCCCGGAAAAGCAGGCACCATAGACCACTTCCACACGCTGCGGCAGGAAGAATATAACCTGGCCACTATGCTTAGCGTTTGTGGACTATGAGAAAGCCTTTGATTCGGTGGAAAGATGGACTGTGTTGAGATCCTTACAGTGATGCCGTATCGACTATCGCTATATCCAGGTGCTCAAGAATTTGTACGAAAACGCCACTTTGACAATCCGTATACAAGACAAGACTATAGGACTTATCCAACTGCAGCGAGGAGTGCGACAGGGAGATGTGATCTCCCCGAAACTGTTTACCGCTGCGTTGGACGACGTCTTTAAGCTTCTGGATTGGAGCGGATTTGGCATCAACGTCGATGGCTCACCTTTGATTTGCCGATGATATAGTCGTAATGGCAGACACTTTGGAGGATCTCAATACAATGCTCAACGACCTCAGTAGAGCCTCTCAACAAGTGGGCTTTAAAATGAATATGAGTAAGACAATAATTGTCTAACGCTTCTGTCAAATCTCGCGACAAGCTTTTATATTATACAAATTGTGTAATGAGTAAAAGTTATAAGGGAACATTTTATTTTATTATTTTCAGCGCATTAAAATAAAAGAAGGTTATTATAAAGTTTTCCACATTCAATTTTTTAGTATTAGTTCAGATACTTGAACCTTAAGTAAAAATTAAATGTTGGTATATAATTGACTTATAACGCCTTACTATTTTATTTATATTATATAGTTAACGAATTAGAGATAATATGGAAGCATGACTGCCTAACAAAGACAGCTAAAAACAAGGTCCCAAACTCATACAACTGAACTTCAATACGAACACGATATGCACACAAACAAAACAAAATACTTTACCAAAACACATATCTGCCAATGAATTCGGCTATCTATTAATTGGGTAAGATAATGTTAAACAGAAATCTTAACCAATACCATGATCGACGTATTGATTGCACTTATTTCGCCACCACTCGAACCAATTTTTAGCGCAATTCGTATTACATATAATTTCTAATTCGTTGTATATATAGTATAGATTTACCTTGTAAACACATCGATGTCTAGAGTAGCACTCATTATAACTATCTTAAGTTCTGGATTTAGTTCTAACGCTTTTTTTAACAACAGCAGTGTTATATCTGTATTGATGTCCCTTTCGTGTGCTTCATCTATTATCACGTGGCTGCACCCAATTAGACCTTAAAAATATCAAAATATATGACTTAATTTTGCTTGCAGGTGAGGTTATTTCTATATTTTGAAGATTGACCGAAACAAAAAAGACATTTTGATATAATAATATTTACTTCAAACTAAGTTTCCATTCGAGAAACTCGCAGTGGTTAGCGAGCACAGTCTGTTTATTGTGGAGATTAAGCAGCTTGCGCAATGACTGGTTCGCATAGGATGGGTGACCAAAATTTTATCATCGCTAGCTTCTCCGTGCTTCGAAAGAAGCCGTTGGTTTCGTCTGCATAGTCGTTAAAGCAGTTCTTTCTCAAAATATCATTTTCGAATCTTTAACGAGAAACAAATCATAAAAAAAGAAATTAATTTCAACATTTAAAAATTGGCCAAGATTTCAATAAATTAGTGAATAATTTCATTATCTTGTTACACTCTACGTTACACTAAAACAATGTTCATAATAAAATCAAGAATGAAAGTTAAACTTATTGCAAGAAAGATAAATAAAGGATTTTTCAACAAGAACTTTGTTTTCTAAAACAAAATAAAACAAAAAAATTAGATGAAGATGATTAAATTTTTAATTGAATTACAAAGAGAAATGTTCGGCAATTATGAATGCAAAATAATATCTTGCAAATGTCCACCACGAGCACGCTGACAGATGTCGAATCTTTCATCAAAGTTTTTAACTACTGTTTGGCAAAATGGCGGGAATATTTGAAATGAAATGAAAAATTATTTATTGGCCATCATAAACATAGTATATGACAAAAATAAAACTTAATCTATAGACGGCCAACCAGGACCCTGCCTCAGCATAAGCTAACATAGCGAGAAAAGAAAAAAACTTCTCTCACCATGTCGGCGTTGTTATTCTGGCAGGACCTGTGCAAGGTGGCTTTAATGGATTGTAAAATATTCAAAAACCCAGTAAACACTAAAAACAGAACAGTAAGAAAAAAACCCACATCACCATACAGTACGTATATAATATATATTAATATAAAGAAAATTACAATTAGTCGTCGTAATTTATAAATTTGTTTAAATATATAATGTAAATAAACCATGTACCCGAAGTTAAGTATTTAATTTACACTGTCATAAGGACTTATGTCAAACTTACGTTGACAGCGCCCGAGTGCATGTTCTGAACGCAGACTTGTACGGTTCCTATCATCACTAATCTGTGCGAATGGCTGCCATCTCCACGCATTTATTTAGTAAATGGCGGACTTAATGCCATAGGCATTCTCTACCAGTCAGCCAGTAAAGGTGTAGGAGATGAAATGTAATGGCGATAGAATATGAGCTACTTAGTGTGGATCATAAAAACTATCTACTATACCTAACTATTCTATAACAACAATAAATATAAAATACATATTATACCTACACATATACTGATACACATATATATTCATAAATATATATATATATATTTATAAATAAATACATAAATAAACATACATACTTACACTAATATTAGCAAAAAAAATATGATATATAGATGACTACAGATTAAGAGGAAAATTAGTTTAACAGATAGTGAGCACGCACTAGTTTTTTGAATTGTAGCTTATTACGTGCACTGCGAATATTCAGTGGCAAAGCATTCCAAAGACGTATAGCTGTGATGGCGAAAGATTTGGAAACGAACCCTGAATGGTGAAAAATAGTTTTAAGGGTAAGGTGCCTGCAAGAGCGAAGATCACGTGGTCTGGAGGGACCCAGAAACTGAAACCTAGATTTCAAGTATTCTCCGCATTGTCAATGACTGCCACGCATTACGCCACGTAGAAAAGTAAATCAGTCAACGCCACATTGGTTTGGTTAGATTGAGTTCTCATGCCACGTATTAAATAAAAAAGATGAGGTCTTGCCTACGCAAAGAAATGGACATTGCTGTCAAAAAGAAATATTCGAGTGTTACCGCATCATCAACAATGCTTGAAGTCCTGCAAAAAAAAACAAACCACACTGCGCCGGTTACGCACCCCCAGAACCCCATACACAACGTGAAAAATCTGATGTAAGTTTAAAATATTCAACTACTATTGAGCTGAAGTGATAAAAGATGTTTCTTTAGATGGATTTTGAATGTACCAATGGTTTTCAGGTCACGCATCGGCGGGGGGATGTCGTTCCAGCACCGCGTGGCGGCGAACCTAAAGGATCCACGGAAAGCTCTTGTGCGATGCACCGGTATTTTAAAAATCGGCCTACAGGATCTTATTGCATAAGCACTATGATCTTTTGCCCAAGTAAGTTTTTGGTAGAGGTAAATTGGCTTACCGGATTTGATGATACCAAATAACAAATTAGAGAGATGAAGCCTTCTGCGTGCCTCCATTTTCAGTAAATTATTGTTATTAAGAAATGGTGTGACATGTACTCGTGGAGGTATATAGAAGCAGAAACGTGCACAGGCATTTTGCACACGCTGTATCAATTTAGCTGTCCTAGCTAGAATACAGGGGCCATACACAGTAATTTAATTTAGATAAAATAAGTGATTCGCAGAGGTTGATACGAAGCTGCTCATGCAAATACGGTCTTATCTTATATAGTAGTTTAAGCCTATAGAAACACCCAATACCATGAATTTGGAATTCTTGGGGTTGAGGACAAGGCAATTAGACCTGCACCAAATAGCTAGTTTGGCCAGGTCTTTATTAATTTTTGCAACAGCGATATCATAGTTCTCGGGAGCAAAAGAAATATATAACTGCAAGTCATCAGCATATAGGTGAAATTTGCAATGAGATATAACATGAATTAGGTCTGCGCTGTAGAGGATATATAGAGTGGGGCCCAGTATGGAGCCTTGTGGGACTCCTCGCTTGACAGGGAGTGATGATGAACAGGATCTGTTACCGGCCGCATCAATCAGCTCCACATATTGTCTTCTATCCGTCAAGTAACTCTGAAACCATTTCACAGTTTCTGTGTCTGCACCATAGAAGGATAATTTTGACAGCAGAAGTGAAGGTATTAATGGTTTCACACGCCCTTGAGAAGTCCAAAAGCACTAGGATACTGGCACATCCCTGGTCCTGAACTAAGAGAATGTTATCAAACACATCAGTCAGTGCAGTTGCCGTACCTTGATTCGCATGGGAGAATGTTGTTGTCTTCGAGATGCTGTGTTAATTGATCACAAACCACCTATTTCTTTACTGCCCTGTCTCTCTAAGGTACTGGTTAGAGAGACAGGGCAGTAAAGAAATAGGTCGTAGGTCATGAGGTCCCGATGGCTGATTGACCTTAGGTAGTGGCTTCACAACTGCAGTTTTCCAGCTGTTAGGAAATGTACTTTCAGTTATTGATCTGTTGATGATATTGGTGATTGCGTCCATTGTATAAGGTAGTGTCAATAACAGCATCTCCAGCGATATACCATCACAGCCCTGTGCGTTGGATTGAAGCCTCTTGATAACTTGCATTATTGTGTCTCCACCAACCGGCACCAGCGATAACGTAGTCTCAGAATGTCTATGAAACTCGTAATATGTTAGCTGTGACATTGACACTTCATTGTGACCCGGCGCACTAAGGAAGTGAACATTCATTGTGTCTGGGTTGTCCAAACACCGGGGAAGTTCATTTGTACCTTTCTCACTAGACAGCACTGTGCTTTTTAAATTGTGCCACAACTTTTTTGAATTTCCAATGTATTTGTTAATATGACTATCAAAATAACATCTTTTTCTCTGTCAATAGTCTCAACCACAAGGCGCTTCATGGTTAAGTAACTTTCCTTGTGTGTACTGGTCTTATCAGCCTTGTAGGTCAGCAAATACTTGTTTCTAATATGCATCATCGATTTTACAGTATCTGTGATCCATGGATGAGGAGGATGCTTGAATTTTTGTCTTTTGATTGGCACATGAAGATTGAACAAGCCAGTCAAGCAGAGTGTGAAGTTTTCCACCAAGTTGTTAACATCATTTGCATTACCGAAATGACTCCAGTCTATGGCACCTAGGTCACTTTCCCACTGATCATGAAGAATGTCTTTTAAAGGTCGGTACTGTACCCAATGGGGATGATTTTCTTCTTTTTTTATTTTAAATTCTGCCAACACCATAACGTGGTGTCCCAGGTCTGGGCAATGCTTAACTACAGTCCTCAAAGTGCGTACATCAGTACAGATCACATCTATCAGTGTTTTGCTATGGTCTGTAAAGTGAGTAGGCTCTGTCATCACCTGTTGCAAGTTCATGGTCTCCACAAACTGTAATAATGCCCGTGGTCTACCGCTGCCCCCGGAGAGTAAATCTATATTGAAATCTCCAAGAAGTATTAACCCATCACGTTTAGTAAAAGAAGCAATAGAATCAGTGATGGCGTCGAAAAACGCGTCAACGTCCAACCATGGCGGGCGGTATGCAGTCCCTATTATGATATTCTGGCTGAGGACGCGAACACTCAACCACATTTGTTCTCCCGTTGATGCAACGGGGTGAGGGCATGGGCATACGTGCATTTATGCCCTTACGGACATAAAATCCAACCCCACCACCCCGGCCACCCCGTATATGGTCTGGGTGGGGGATGTGTCGCAAACGATGGCTTGGTAGCTTAGGTGCTATGTCCTCTTCCCTATTTCTTAGCCAAGTCTCATTAATCGCCATAATATCTGCTTCCAACTCCTCCATTGCCGCTATAAATTCCTCGTGTCCTGTAGCGACAGACCCAGCATTAAAAAGGCCAACTTTAAGATTTTTATGGCAAATCATTTGTTAAAATTAATAATTGTGGAAACTGTAGTTCCATACACACACTCGGATTTATTGAAAAAATAATTTGGAATTATAAATAATGCAATTATACTTTTTATAACTGCAATTGAGCAAACTGAATAATTGTATAATTTGTTAATATAGTATAAAATTGATATGTATAATAATGGTAATATTGTTATCTGTGGTATAAATAAAGTTTTAGATATAATGTTGTAATGCTTGTGTAAGTGAATAATATTAAAAAAATATTTAATTTTTACATAAATTAACATTAATATCACATGAATTTCAAAAACTTTTATTTCGTTAATCTCATCACGGATTTTGAGTTTTAAGGCTGCAATCGATTCGATTGTCCCCGTATACACTCAGTCCTTAACATAACCCCACAAAAAATAATGTAGTGGTGTTAAATCACATGATCTGGCTGGCCACTTAACAGCTGAGTTTAGTGAAATTATGCGATCGGGAAATTTGGTTTGCAATAAATTGATCGTTTCATTGGCTGTGTGACATGTGGCGCCGTCCTTTTGAAACCACATATCAGTGATATCCACGTCATCAATAATAGGCCAAAATTCGCCATTTGGTGGTTCTGGATCACCCCAATTGTTGAGAACGTCGCGGAATTGACAAATTTGGATCTGCCTCAACACTGTGGCTCACGGCTGCGATGCTTTCAGTTGAACGACCCGGTCGAACACGCGTTGGTGTTGGCACATTTTGTATCGAACCTGTCGACTCAAATTTAACGACCAAATTCTTAATAGCGGTCTCAGAAGGACGATTATGTTGTCCGAAAATATCACGAATTTGACAAAATGTAACTGTAACAGAACCACTATTGTCATAGTGAATTTTAATTATTTTAATTCGATTTTCAAGCGAAATTGAATACATTGTAACAATTGCCAATGCATCTTCTACGAATTATCATATTGTTGGTGTAGCCACAATTGAAAAACAAAGTTCTTGTTGAACAACCCTATATATTCCAGTGTCATTTAATTTTAAAAGACTTCTCAGCAGTTCAACTTTGTTCAGCTGGAGATTTTGACCTTATTGTAATGAGATTGGAACCCAAATTAAGGCAACTATCTTAAGTCAAATACAATTTATCCATAGCTCTTACCTGGGTTAGTTTGTAGCCTTCTAAGAAGCACACCAGACGTGCAGTAAAGTACGGAACCGCACGGTGGGCGTGGCGTTTTAGATTGTAATCTCACTTGATAACCTACTAAACCACCTACCTAAAACAATTGAGGAGATGTGAATTTTAAGATATCTAAGCAAAGGGTTGATTTTTTGAAGACTAAGGCTTTCCTTAGTCTGTCGAATAAATGTACCCAATCTTAAACAAACTTCTTTGTTTGTTTAAGATTGGGTACATTTATTCGACAGATAAGATTCACCCAACAATGGAAATATCGGTTGGTGCAACCGATGAGCTTCTACTTTTTGCTTAAAAAGATCTGCATTCGAATTTACGTATGGGCTTTTTTATGTGATGTATGTACATTGGCACAGTAAATTATCTCAGAATTGTTGCCGGCGTGCCATATCCACTTTCGAAACTATAGCGTTAGTATTAGTGCCTCAAGATGGCTGCTTACGTACCACATTTCGCAGCACCTAGTATTATTTTTGAATTAAACTCACGTCATCCTCCAACTTGCTGAGCGAGTCTAATAGCGGCAAATCTTCTGGGCTCCCATACTATAGCGTTAGTATGGGCGCCGCAGTGCCTTAAGTTGGCCGCCGGCACCTACGATTATTATTGAATAAAACTCACTTTATCTCCCAATTTGCTGGATACTCTTTGAACGAGCCCAAGAGCGTCAACTTTCTGGGTTCTGATATTATAGCTTTAGTATTAGCGCCACAGCGCCTCAAGGTGGCCGCCGGCACTTGAGACTATTATTATTAAATAAAACTCACTTCATCTCACAATTTGCTGGACACTCTTTGAACGAGCCCAATAGAGTCCACTTTCTGGATTCTGATATTATAGCTTTAGTATTGGCGCCACAGCGCCTCAAGGTGGCCGCCGGCACTTGAGACTATTATTATTAAATGAAACTCACTTCATCTCACAATTTGCTCGATACTCTTTGAACGAGCCCAATAGCGTCAACTTTCTGGGTTCTGATATTATAGCTTTAGTATTGGCGCCACAGCGCCTCAAGATGGCCGCCGGCACTTGAGACTATTATTATTAAATTAAACTCACTTCATCTCACAAGTTGCTGGATACTCTTTGAACGAGCCCAATAGCGTCAACTCTTCTGGGTTCTAAGACTATAGCGTTAGTATTGGCGCCACAGTGCCTCAAGATGGCTGCTTGCATACCACATCCCGCTGCGCCTACGATTATTGCTGAATTGAACTCACTTCATCCTCTAACTCGCTGAGTGAGTCCAATAGCGGCAACCCTTCTGGGCTTCGATACTGTAGCGTTAGTATTCGCGCCACGGTGCCTCAAGATGGCCGCAGGCGCCTACTATTATTCAATAATAATAGTTAAATTTAATTCAATAATTAAACTCACTTCATCGCCCAATTCGCTGGCTACTCTCTGAGCGAGCCCAATAGCGGCCACTCTTCTGGGTTCCGATACTATAGCGCTAGTATTGGCGCCACAGTGCTTCAAGATGGCTGCCGGCGTGCGAGTCGACTTTCCACATCCTGCTGCGCCTACGATTATTGTGACACGGTTGTTGTCTATCGCTGATGTAATTGTAGACCTGTGACCAAGAATTAATAATAAGTTCTGGACAAATATTACAAATGATGTTGTCCCAAAAAAATAAATAAAACTGACTTCAAAATCGAAAATGGAATTATAAAGTAAAAAATTATATCTGGTTCAAGATTTGGAAGTCGGGTGGATCAAGATTGAAAGACGTATTATTACCGATCAGAAACGAAAATCTATTTAATAATAAATAATAAATAAATATTTCCAACACTCACACCAATTAGCCTAGCCCCAAAGTAAGCACTATAAGGCTTGTGTTATGGGATACTAGGGTAACGGATAGAATACATATACTGTACATATATAAGTATATTTATACATAAATAGAAATTAAACATCCATGACTGGAGTACAAATTGCTCGTATTCATCACACAAACATCTGCCCCCACCGGGATTCGAACCCGGGACCTCTCGAGTCGGCGTCACCATGAAACCCGGCGTACAAACCACTCGGCCACGGAGGTCGTCAAATGTTTAATGTTTCAATCTTGACCCAGCCCGACTTCCAAATCATGAACCAAATATTATTTTTTACTTTTTAGGTCCACAATTGACGGAGAAATCGGTGAACATACATATAATATATATGAGTATATATACAGTCGAAAACAGAACCTTCTCCTTTTTTGAAGTAGGTTAAAAACTAACGGTCAATTTCTATAAATCAAACTCTAGAAAGGCCTATAAGAGTCTTGTTGCCTAGATATTTACAATATTCTGATTATAATACCAACTATTTCCAGGGGAAAAAATGCGATTTTGAGAGATTCTTAGGTAAAGGACCCAGTTGAAATCCAGTGCACACTGCACTGACACAATGCTGAGCTGGGCCCTTTTCAGCGCAGCTGTGGATACGGATAGTGGTGTCCATTCTGGCACGATTATCTAAACTTAGGACTGAATTTGGCATCGGTCTCTCCTTTTCATTCTGTATAAGGAGTGACAGAAATACACTGTTGTTAGGTTTCAGTTTGCGTTTGGGGAATCGTGCCGGAATCGACACCAGTATAGTTCATGTCAAGTTGTATTTATTTTATTTTAAGTTTCCTGTCCCTTTTTGTTATTTTGTCAAATTATAACTTTCCGGGGGTACGGCAGAGTTTAGTGCAATTGACTAGGCAAACGCACTCAACAATCTAATTTAATATAATATGTGAGATACATTGTGTTTTCATGCGATTGCCAAGTCTATTTATTTATTTAAAACATACCAGATTTTTAATATTGATATGGTCAGAATAAGATGTTGTTAGGTGAGCTCATTTCGTAATAACTCAAGACAGAAGATTCCTTAAGTAGGAACCGAATAAATAAACCGTCTTGGAATAACATGGATGTCACAACTTTTGACAGTAGAAGAAGTAGAACTGAGTTGCGGGACTTGTTTTTTTACAAGTTATGTTTTCGATGGCATAACTATTTGTCTGTATCCGTGTACTGTGCTGAATAAACGATTTTGATTTTTGATTTTGAGATAATCCTAACCTTTAACTGGAGGTGCTTCATAAAACTGGCCATAAGCAAGCTTGTAATAAAACAATAGAAGCAGACAGATTGTACAAGCACATTGCTGATTTAAGCGGATTATATATCGGCTACTTAGTCGTTTTGAAAAAAGGGCACCTATTATAAACAGCGTGTCGTTAATTAGCAGAACTGTCATTGCGATAGGTTTTTTAATTAATCATTTTAGTATCACGAAAATCGGAATTGGTTTTCCCTTGGGAAAATTTGCAAAATGCGGAAGGAAATTGGAATTGACTCTCTTCCTTCCACCTATGATTGTGAGATGAGCTCCCTTTTCCCTAGCAATATAGTATGGATATCTTCACACAACAGCACCCTTAGCACGAACCTAATTCGAATTCGATCTCGAAACGTGTCAAATGTCAAGAAGTTTTGTATGGAAATTTGAACAGCGCCACAACGGACGTAACAAGAATTAAAAATCTTCCGGTTATTATTATTGTATCTTATATATAGATTATCATATATATGATTCCGAGTATCGAGATGGAATTCAACTATTAGATAATGTTTCGTGCAGGGTATTAAATGAAAAGCTCATTGAAGACTGCTACGTGAAATGCGCTTATGAAATCCCTTGTTTTCGATGATTCCTTATTCTGATTTCAGTATATTCTTTGGTAAATTTTATTAGCCTAAGCACCCATTATAAGTCTGTAAGGAACAAACCCCGATCAACGTCAGGCATGCAGCAGTCTACCATCTACTTAACGAGGCCAATGAAAACCTATCTGAAGGTATGATCATCTATGATGGATTATCACAAGGATTTCAATGCTTTGCTGACATCTCCTTGGTTAATTGTGCACTTATTTTTTTAAGTGGTTAGCTAATACATGAGAGAACTTATGATTAACCACGATCTTATTTCATAAGCAAGGACTATCTCAATTTTCTTCAACAAAACAAGTCGAGTGGTATCGTTGTTTCTAGTCATCAATATTTGTGTCAAAACTTTCGACAGACAGGCCGTTGGAAACATGTGTTAACAAACTTAAATTAGGTTTTTACGATCACACGGAAAGTGGGCAGGATTGATATGAGTTCCTATGTCAGATGCATCACGCTACCATGAAACTTAGAGTGATTGTCATCTTCAATTCGAAAAGATATTGCCAGGCCATTAGAACAGTTTACAACCTAAGGTATTAATAGATCGCTCTTAACACTGAGACTACGATCTTGAGATGCTGTTTTCATACAAGACAACATTTCAAAATCGTACTCGAGACTGATATCTCTCTCTCTCTGATAAGCCTTATACCATCACACGGAAAGTGGGCAGACGTCTGTCAAAATCTGTTGGCACACAAACCCACTTTTACCGCTCTCGACATAGGTACTACTACGTCAGCCTGTCAGCTGTCACGAAACCGAGAGTGAGGAAAGTATAGTGTCTACGTCACTGTCTGACGTATAAACGTTGAAAGAAATCGAGAGTCACTTTCGATGTCGAATGCACTTTCGATTTCTGCAAACGCCGATTCGATAGCATCGTCACGTCGTGACGTAGGTGTGGTGTGACGTACAACAGTGACGAAGTAAACATTAGCAATGATAAAAATAGTATTGAACAATGTAGAGTAATGGAAAACTATAAACATTGCAAAAAGATGTGACGTCTGTAAATATCGAGTCATAACTAGTAAGTCATTAAATCTACTGAGAATGTATACACACATGCTAGTCCTACACCTCCTCGACCGTAAACATTTAGTACAGTGAAAGTAGCACTTTCCCATGAATTCTGATTCTCTGAGCATCGTAGCATCGTTAAAAGTGCAAAGCAAGCCGCATTACTTACTAACAATTGTTCTAATTTCAAGAGAATAGCTAAAAGCGGGGAAAACTCGGATCAAAAACAAATATAAAAAAAAACGTTTACTATTCGACTGCAAATTCTGACAAGTCGAATTCACATTACTATAATGATGAAAATGAAATACAATGTATCCCAGTTATAATGTTTGTAATAGATAGGCTCTTTTTAGCAGTAATTTTATAATGTTCATTCCCAATTTACAGATAGGAACGCAAAACAAATGACAATCTAAAACTCTAGCAAAAATGAACCTCAGCAAAGAAGAATGTAATGGTATTAAAAATTTAAAGCCGAGCGTTCTAAATTTGAACAGCAACGAAACGAGAGTGCAATTGGAAAGATTACACTTTCGACGGAAAACTTTCGGGTTGGCGATTTCACTGGGGCGAACTAGGTCGCGCCGCCGCGGTTCGGAGGTATCGAGGTCGCGAGTCGCTCTCTACTCCACATTTTCGGTGCACTTTCAACAGCACTGGCGGCGTTAGAAAGGGACAGTGGCTGTATAGTGACGTTAGATCGTGTACGTTTCGTTGCAACCGAATGACGTTGGCCAAACTGAAAGTGAGGATGCGACGTCATAGAATGGGTATGGATGGACAGGGAACGTTGTAGGCTACGTATCTTAGGGCATTTTAAAATTAAAGTTATTAGTTTAAGCTGTGAGACATCAAAAATTTAAAGTAGCAGTAGTTTTAAATATACTTGGTTCGGTATTGTTTCCTGCTATTAGACTGTGGGTTGCCTTTGTAGTTTTCACCGTTTTAAGGTTGTCTGTTGTATCTAGAAATCAAGATATATTACGGGTAAACCATTTAGTTAACAGCAACTGCAAAAGTTGTTTTACCACCGCAACCCAGACAAAGTATAGTAAACAATTTCTCTTAGACTGTGAAAGAAGAGATTAGTCTCAGAATGGTTACGATTTTTTTAGCATTAAAGTTTCACGTATATATATCTAGGTTTTTAGCATAAAGTCCGCCTCTTGTATCTTCTTAATGTATTGGTCAATAAAGCTTCATTAATAAAAAAAAAAAACATTACCTATTTTTGAGTAGAACAGATTTAATTAATTCACTATCTTGAATTTTATATAGTGAAAATGTCTTTAAATATTCTTGAAGCAAGCAAGACCAAGCTAAAAGTGAGGTAGGGAAATTTCAGTTTTCTGTTTCAATAATTAGGCTTCAGTAAACGATAAGTTTCTTAGCAACCGGTGTTATTATAAACTAAATAATATATAACCTGGCGATCGAGGTCCAATACCAACCTCCGTGGCCGAGTAGTATGCACGCCGGGAACATGGCGTCATCTACTCAAGAGGTTCGAATCCCGGTGGGGCAAATATTTGTGTGATGAATACGAGCGTCTGTGCCTAGGTCACGAATGTATTATATGTATTTCTACATAAAATATTCTTATGTATGTACCAGTATATGTCTTTTATCCGTAACCCTAGTATCCCATAACACAAGAATTTCAGTGCTTACTTTGGGCCTAGGCTAGTTGGTGTGAGTGTTGGAAATATTTATTTATATTAAGGCAACGAGCTCTTATGATAGGCCTATCCCTTACTGGAGTTTTGCGCCTCACTCATTACATCTGTCACAGATTTCATCCCACAGGAAAGTCGATGAAACGGGGCCATCCGATTAGCCCCGTTTCCGCGTCCTAAAGGTCGCGACACGGGCCAAGGTCACCATCGGTCGCGTTTTAAGGTCGCGCCTTCAGTAACTAGGATTCAAGGGCGTTTGTTACGTTCAGCGTTCCGTATTGAGGACACGGGGGCGGCCGCGCGGCCTATGTGGCACGTGTACACGAATCGGGAACGCAACAAGGTCAAACGGTTGGTAGGTCGAGGTTGTTACAAGGAGGTAGGTAGCTATTGACCTGACCTGTGATGAGATGATAAATCTTTCTATCGTACTAAAATTATAAATGTGAAAGCTTGTATGTTGGTTACTCTATCACCCAAAAAGTATATAACGGATTTGGATGAAATTTCGTACGCATATAGATTATGACCTAGATTGAGACATAGGATCCTTTTAATCTCGAAAAAGTGTTAGCTCCCTGAGGGATTTTTAAGAAACAAAAGTTAACGCGGATAAAGTCGCTACTAATAATATTTTATGAATATGACTAAATAAAAATTTCGTAGCTTTGTAGGTAATAAAGGGTAAAATTAAATGTTCGGGTATTTGTTTAATTTCTCGGGTTAAGACATAATTGATTGTAGATTAAGAATTCTTTGATAAAGAATTTGGTAAGTACATAAAAAAACGAAAGTTACAAGTACAAAAAAAAATCCATGAATATATCGACTTTTTGTGAATTATTCGTAAGAGAAAAAGTTTATAACTCTTGATTTTTATGTACCAACAATTTTATCAAAGAATTCTTACACTGAGAAAAAAAGTTATTTTTTTATTTGCATGGAATACTTATTGTGCGGAATTATCGCAACAATATCCTTAGATATTGTGTGCTTTTGTTGAATTTTATTGTTAAAGTGAAAGTGAGTACAAATCAAGCGATATTATGAGTAATTTAATTTGCATTAAAGTTTTCTTTGGAGATGAAATTCCGTCCATTGAGACACTCATACTTCGTAATAATACACTTTATTGTAGTACACCACACAGGGTACAAAAGAAACAAAACATGATAGACAGAACGACCAAAATATAGGCGGCCTTATTACATAAGAAGGATTTTTACCTTACGGCAGCCATCAAGAGACAAGGAAGTGGAATAGTTACGGTTAAGTTGGGAAATATCAAGATTATTTATAAGATTATTGCTACGAGATTTGCCAACCCCAAGAGATTTTAGTCCAGAATTTAGCTGGATCTTAATTTTCAACAGATTTGTTGATATAGCGGCTTTGGGTGTCCCTTATCACAGAGTTGTAGCGATTTATACTTACTATTTATACTACCATATTTCTGAGTACTTACTGTGTTATGATGTTGTCAGTAAAGAGTTGTGTTATTGTATTGTATGTTAAAAAAGGTATCACAAGGAAGTATAGAAGTAGCGCACGTGAACCGTGATAAAAGATTCATACAAGGATTGTGTGAAGATTAAATATAGTCGTTTTATAGACTGTTTAGAAATTTATCTAACGTTAATTTTTTAAAGAGTGATAAATTCTTTCCCGGTAAAATGATTATAATATATCAAGGAATTGCTAAGATGAACTAACTATTTATTTCTTAATACATTAAAGAAAATAAAACATAATCGGGGGGTGAACGTTGGCAGGTATAAAATAATTTTGTAGTATATTCAGTGATGGGGAATACAAGAGGCCTCGGCCTCGGGCAAAAATGCTTGCTCGAGGAAAACCAAATTTACATTTTAATTCGTAAATTCCTATTCTATATATATTCGGGGACATACGAGCGGACAGCTTACAAGTGCCTTTAGCACGAACCAATATCGAATTCGATCTCAATACGCGTCTAATACGAGGTTCGGTGTTGTGTGAGGTGGGTCGTTACGTTCCCTAAAATATGGTTGAGCGATGCGATGGCTGGTTCATGCGTCATGCTCATGAACGGGTGCTGCCAGGGACGATAAGTCTGCTCTATATAGTGTTACTATTGAGATGTTATCTTTTATACCTAATATTGAATGATTAATACCTAATAGAAAACTGTTTGTATTTACTGTATGAATATGACACAGCAATCAAGATGTGAGTGGACGTTTTGTTATGGTAGCGACATGTTTTTTTTGTAAATGTTACTACGTCTGTTAAATGCTGATGAGTTTCTTGCGCCCACTCTTCTATTCAGCTAAAAGATTTCCTGAATGGGTGGTAGGAAAAATATTGGACGATTCAAAAGAGCTTTTAATAAGTCAATTTAAATAAAGTATAATTTCATTTCATTTCGCACGAGGCGATTTTAGTTGATCAACTGCGAAATCGCATACCATTTCAACCGTCTAAACAAACTTTCAATCAAAGTGAAGAAAAGCAATTGAACGATAAAGCTTAGTTAATTAATTTAAATCGCCTGGTCTCACACCAGGTATAATGTCAAGAAGATTTGTATGAAAGATCTTGACATTAGACGCGTATCGAGATCGAATTCAACTGTTCAAATTCGATTTTGGTTCGTGCTAAGGGTACTTATGGTAAGTAATCACTGCCGCCCATACACATCTGAAACACCAGGAGTATCACAAATATGATGCCGGCCTTTAAGGAAGGAGTAGGATATTGTTGTAAGGTTTTCGGGTCGTGTTTCTTGACTTTGACGATTTCCATGGCTAAAGTGGCATGTACGACGGGTTGTAAGGTGTCGCTTACTGCAAAAGCTGTAAGCTCTCGTCAAACGGATTTGGAGAAAGGGAAGAATGGAAATAGGAAGATATTCGGTAAAAGACGTAGGAATAGGTTTTTCGGATTTGGGATAATATTCCCATTTTTCCAGGATGCAGGAAAAATACCAGGCAAAATCTAGGTATTGAGTATGTGGGTATTAATAGGAATCAGGAATTCCGTGGCTATAGTGATATGTACGCCGGGTTATAAGGTGTCGGTTACTCTGAGGTCCCCCAGGGTTAGAATCCTGGTTGGGGTAAATGATTGAATTTGTCTGCTGTATTGAATTGGTCGACTAAACATTCAAATTACATATTAACCAAAGTGGTATTTGTACCTAAGCCATGGATGTTTATATTTATTTCTAGATAAATATAGTTATATCATCATCATTAGCCTATTATCTGTGGGTATAGGCCTTCACTATCGATAGAATAGGGAGATTGGGCCATGACCCACCACGCGGGCGCAGTGCGGGTTGGTAGGTGCTAACGACTGCAGATGCAGCCGAGAACAACAGCTTAACGTGCCTTCCGAAGCACGGAGATAGTAAGTTTTTGGTCACCCATCCAATGACCGACCATTGCAAAAGTTGCTTAACTTCCACGTCGCAGGCCGAACGTGCTTTCCACCTGCGTCACCGAGCTCCTCATATCGATACTCATATATGTATCAGTATATTATGTTTTCTATCCGTTACCCTAGTATCTCAGTACACAAGCCTTACAGTGCTTACTTTGGGGCTAGGTTATTGGTGTGCGTTAGAAATATGTATTGATGTGTTAAATCTTTCCTCTCGCTTTCCTGCAATTTGTGGGAGTGATTTCGTGAAATGGGACGGAAGTGTGTAACAGGAATTCGCGAAAGCGCGCGCTATTTGATTTGATTTAAGAACATAATGTTCAAAAAAATAATTCAAAATTCAATATCGTTTATTCAGTCTAGGCTGTTACAAGCACTTGTGAATGTCGAAAAGCTACGCCATCGGTTCGCAAATCTACGGCGGGAGACCTTGTACTGAGAAGAACCGGCAAGAAACTCAGCAAGGGCTGTTTTTTTCTCCCTGTATTATATACAGAGTCGTCAATTTGAAAAATGACTTCAATATGAGATAACTCATGAAGTCACTTTCCGTTCAAATGTCTTATTCCTTTTGTAGGTTTTATTTCTTTTTTTACTAATATAAGGTGAGGTTTCAAATGTTACACATCATACGCGACTACTGTAAGGATCGTTCGTTTTTTTTATTTATTACTTACGTGTATTCATCGATAGGCAGCGGCGTGAGATCTTCGTCGTAGCTTTCGAAGTGTTTCTTAAGGAGCAATTCGCGTCGATTTACCGCTTGTGGGGATGGAGGGCTTATGTTCCTGCCATACACGGGATGGATGTATTGGCCTTCTGTATTAACATAAAAATAAATAAATAAAAAGTATTTTTATTAACAAAAGTGCATACAATTAGCAATGATGAAACGGTCCCGGTAAGTTATTGTAAAATGCTTGTGTTGGGCCTGTTTCGGGCCAAAACCTTTGTAGCCAGTACAAAAATATGTATTTAAACGATATATATATGTATATATATATTAATTGCACAATTTAAAACAAGAAAATCTTCAAGTAAGTAGGTAGTCCCCACATTTAGTTGCTTGTTAAGTATGTGAGTATGATTTGTTGAGAGTGTGGTGTGATTATGTGTGTTGTGAGTATATATGAGAGTGAAGTGTAGTTAAGTATGTAACATAATGAGGGTGTTAACGAAAATTTGCGCCACCAGTTGGCGCCACTGTGACATGAGGTCTTGTGTATGCAGTTCTTTGCTCGAATTAATCGAACAAGCATTTAAATTGATCCATAAACTATGACAACGTAGGTGATTTGACGGATGAATAGACCTTTCGTCTCAGTGCTGCCAACTGGCTCCCGTCATTCCAGACATCACTCATTATAAATATAAAAAAAAAACTTTTAATCGTTTTTGCATCAAGACAGCGCGAGTATGAGAATGAGAAATACATAACAAGACTTAGGCTCAAAAAATATGTTCAATTCTGATCGTTGATGGTCTTTTACTATTTGCGCACTAGCCGCTGGCATTCTGTCTGTAATATATTGATAGAAAAGTATTGTTTTCGTCGTATGATGATTATTAAATCGAATTTTCGCTAAAATCCTAGGGATTTTGTCAAAACGCAGATAATTAGACAATGACGATGATATTGCTCAATCTTCCTGATAACAATATTTTTTTCTGGAACCTCGTTGGCTGCTCCCATGGCATGCTCGCTACGCTCGCTCTGCTCGCGCGTCATGGTATCTACACTAACAAGAATATTTATAATAAGACAAAGATTTTTTTCGCAATCTTACAGGCGACTCGCGTTTCCGCGAAAATTCTATCTTTTTCAGTAAGACTGAGAAATGTCATCGCCTTTGTCTAATTAACCTCGGTTCTGCAAAATATCTAGGATTTTCGTGAAAATTCGATTTATATAATCCTCCTGCAACATATACATAGTTTCATGCATTTCAATAGGATGTTAAAATAAGTAATACATGATAATCTAGAAATGATTAGGGGCATATGGTGGGTTCAAGGTTTTCGCCGAAATTAGCCACCTAACTGTTTTCATTAAGAACTATTTATTTAACTCTAGCGAATAATGGTTGTGACTAATAAAATTGCCCATTTGGTTCAAACAGCATACTATTTTCATAGCAAAATGAGAGAGTTTTAAATCTAAACAAACTTTAAACACTCACCGAAAATGTCCGCGCCGGCTTCTGAAGGGCCTTCGTCTTCCGAAAAATCATCTAGAACAAACATAAAAATTTAATACATATTTTTTTTTACTTTTATATTTAAAGAAAACATACAGCCTTATTATAATACATTTGAGTACAAAATATTTCATTTATATATAAGCCACATCAGTTTCCACGACGTTATAAAACTTTATATTGAGTAGATTTTTAATTAAATCTCACAACTGTAACAGGGATAAACAAGATTTTGTATAAATATTTGAAATGTTGAATAATTTTGAATAATTGAAATTTTGATGAGTCTCTTTTTATTTATGTAAGTATGTCATTAAAAACAATATGAGAACAAAATGTAACAAACATTGATTGGCCTACATAAATGGGCCTACATAATAACAATTCAATTAAAACAAGACAATATACGTTTCCAAGCACGTTTTAAAAACAAATTAAATAAAGAGGTATGCAAGCCTGGCCATTGGCAGATTTTTTATGTTAAAGGGCTAGCTAAAGAAGTATATCGCCCGCCTGATGGTCAATTGCTATCATAGCCTATAGACGCTTGCGATACCAAAACTGTCACTCGCACTGTTACCTACCCTGACTAGGCTAAAGATAACGCGGCCGAAGTCGCGGGCGCCCGCTAGTATGAAAATAACACTAGATTTTTGTAGGGTTGTGTTTCTGTTGGTGAATGTGGTGGCTTACACTTAACATTGATCGAGAGCTTGTTGAATAAATGCTTTATGCAAGAACAAGTTAGACTATCAGCTCTTCTATTCATTAATTAAAGGAATGCAGAAATACGAAGGTAAACTATGGTATCGATTCTGGCAAGATTCTCTAAACCTAAAACTAAATTCAACATCAGTCTCTCCTTTTCTTTCTGTATATAGAATGACATGGATAGGTACCTACACTGTTGTCAATTTTAAGTTCAGGTTTAGAGAATCATGCCAGAAGCGACACCTATATCCCCTTTAATAATAAACGAAAAGTAAGCTTGGTTTAGTTACTCTATGTTTTGTCTCTGTACATTGAATTACATATGGTACTTGAGGGATATGAACCAAACACCGTGTAACTAATCTCAATATAAGTAAGTTTAAATACTTGCAAACTTGTGGTTAATAGGTAAAACATTTTCGCACCTTCATCTATACTGGAATCTTTGACTAGCATGAGACTTATGTTTGATTTCCTTGTTGCTGCTTTAAAAGTTTCTTCATATATTGGCACTGAAAAGAAAGGATAAAATTTCAACTCTGTTTGAAGTATGATAATGTTGTGGTGTAATAGTAAAAAATAAATACGATTTTTAACTATTCATATCACTGTGTAATGGATACTTTGTTAAGTTTGTTAGCCAACTTCCATTTCTTATGAATACACTTTATTGTCGATCCTACTAATATTATAAATATGAAAGTTTATTGTTTGTTGTTACTCAACCATGCAAAAACTACTTAACGGATTTGGATGAAAGGAAAATGCCCAAAATAGGCTCAGCATGGACAAGTTGCTTGGCAAAGAACAACTTTACGATATTGTTATATTTATTTTTTTAACAATTTCTATAACCATAATATAATATATAAGGTCACTTCCTTCCATTAGTTATCTAATGTCACATGATCGAAAACAATGCATTGCATGCATTTAAGTGAAAGCCCAACTTAGATAACACGATATACAAAAGCCCCGAAGTATCCAGTAAACAATTTTCAAAATATATGAGCAAGTTTCGGCTAAGTGCAAGGTTCTCTTCAATACTCCTCTGGAGGAGGCAAGTTAGATAGTTTAATACAACTTTGAATTTTTTCTGAAGTAACAATCACAACCAGGCGGTTTTATCATACAACTATTGTTTAACAGTATAATTTCCTTTCTCAAAAGCAAGCAATTTTAAAATGGTTTTAAATTCAACTTATAAAAGAAATGTTTACTTTGACCCATAAATATTCCATGAACTTTATTTTACCTGTACAATGGTAACTTATTTTTGTTTTAATTCCTAGTATTAAAAGTATGTACGTACATAGAAGCACTGCTTAATTTTGATAGAAACTTTAATGATGTGATATGATTACAGACTGTCAAAGTTAATGCTTGGGCCTCTGGTACAAAAAAAATAGATTCACATGGTGTAAAATTATAATAAAATATAACAGAAACAAACCTACATACTTATCCCTGTGTTGTAATCACTCCAGATCCGTTCAATTCTTGCAACAGAGTTATCACTGATACTCGCTTCAAGTGGCTTGTTTATTGAACTACGAAGATCATCTAAGACATTCTGGTCATATATGGGGAGTCCTTTTCCATCAATATGTCTGTTCATGTATAGCCAGTGGAGTGCCATTGTGGCAGCTTTTTCGGCTGCCTGCCGTTTTGACAAAGCTGTGCTGTAGAATAACATTTATATTTAACTGTCAAAGTTATTAATACCTTATGTGATTACTAATAGTTTCATCTATGTGGGCTTTAGAATTTTGTCTCTATAGTCATTTCCATGAGGTAAATAGTGCCCTATATTAAATCAGACAATGCAATTCCTATGTCTCAAAATTTATCCACATCAATATTTCATTTACAAACCTTTGTAAATGAAACAAAGAAACAATTTATAATTATAAGATTTATTAGAATCTCAAGCATATTTAATTAAAAAATGAATCTTTGCAAAAATGATAATTTTATTTAATTAGTGATGTGCGTGAAAACCTAAGAAACACATGAATCTTTGCAGTTTGCTGTGGTAAAATCTATGATACAGACTTCAGTGGCTTCTTAATAAATTTATGTTATAGGGTCAGTTCGCCTGTTCGCGTCCATCGCCCAATTCGCGTCCATTTTACGGATATCCCATAAAAATCCTCAAAAATAAGTAAACTAACACACCAATCAAACGAAAAGTAATTACCGCTAATACCTTAATATATAAGAGACACGAACACATGGTCAAAAGGTAGGTGCGCCAAACAATCCCGTTTAAAAAAAATAATTAGTCTCGGTTATTCATCAAGGGAGTGCGTACACGCGGGATGTTTAGATAAAAAATAGTGTGCAGCGGCGCGTTCGGTGGTAAGTTTTTTATTTTTTTATGTTAATTTAAGGATACATAGCTGTTTCTTGACTTTTATAGTGAAGAAAGGAATGATATTAATTATAAATTTTCTTATGTTTTTTATATTTAATGAATAAAATAAGGTGGACGCGAATTACTACATCGAAATTACAAAACTGCCAATTTGCGTCCGCAATGGACGCAAACTATACCTACAGGGGATAATAATAAACCAAATTGCGTCCACTATTTTCGTTAAATACAATTAATTAATTATAATTTAAAATATAGGTATTGATTATTATTATTATATATTTTTATTAAGACTACGTGTTTTTAATGCTATTTATAAATGAAATGAGTATTTTCAATCAATCAATCAATTAAATACTTTATTTGTTTCATTCTTATTTTTCTTCTATTTGAGATGAGTTCTTCGGAGACAAGAAAGTAGAAGGAAAAGATACACAAAAGACGATTTAAAGAAAGCGTTAAATGAAATTCGAGAATAGAATAAATCGGTAAGACACATAGACATATTGTACAAAATCAGTGGGCGCAGACCAAATGAAGTAAAGAAACCGGGACCAGACACCACCTGATGCTACCCGAAATTTTTAACAAAGCACGAAAAGATAATCAAAGAACTCTAGCAACCATATCTTCTGCTGCATGGAGTAAGTATTAAGAAGATAAAGAGCAGATCAACAATGAAAAGCAGGAAGCAATACGAAAAAGAAAGTTAGAACGAATAGAGAAACAAGAACAGAGTTTAAAACACTCTCAAACGGTTCGTAAAACTGCTCCAAAACGAAAGAAGAAGATACATGCCCTTCAAGAAGTCACACAGGAAATGGTAAATCAGGAATTTAAGAAAGAATATTTTCTGAATGTGACGATATACTAATTTCAGATGTAGAAGACGACGATGAGAAAAACATACCTTGTGATTTTAGGGTAAAATTAACAGAACTGATTACTGTTTATTTTTAAAGATGCAATCATTATTTATCTACTACTTATATAATTTTAAATTCAATCAGTATTGAGAAGAATATTTTTTATTTTTTTAAAGTGATAATTTTAATGATAATAATGTTGGTTTTAATATTTATATTTTAAAATAAAGAAATTGTTAAAATAGGTACAATCTTTCTATACAAATTCTTAAAAATATCACCCCTATATTCCTTTTCTAAGGTGGTGGACGCTAAATGGTCCACGGGTGGACGCAATGTGGATTTTGTGGACGCAAAGTGGGTAAAACGCCTTATTCCGAAGTTTATCTATTTAAATAAAAAACAATAGATGTTTCGAACAAAACTGAAAGTTAATCTTAAAATAGACTATATAATGAACACATTACATAATTTTTTCATAGAAATTAGTGCTGGGATATTTTTATTATCGCCGTCAAACTTTCCAACTGCACTAAATGGACGCGAACAGGCGAACTGACCCTACATACTGTATGTTATGCATACTGTTTATAATATAGGCAATGCTTACTTTGTATCATTAACTGCATGTTTCATGTCACAAACACATGAAATAATATTTATTCTTTAAATTCACTTCTATTGGGTAAGTACCTGAGTCCCCATTTCATCTTGGTACAGATGAATGATGTTCATGAATAGAATGTAATATGTTCATATCTACATAACTATAAAATGAATTGACTAACTTTATTTTTACTGACGACTAACAGGCATGCCTCCATTATGACTTAAGGTTAAATGAAAAATAAAAAAAATATTAAATCAAATATGCTGAGCCCTGACAACCATTCATATGAAACTTTTATACATCTTACAGCTATTTTACCTTTCAAATTTATTTTTTTCAGGCCATATGAATGCATAAGTACAGACCCAGTCACCCTGTACCATTTTCTTTTTGGTGCCTTTAGTTTTGACAGCTATTTGCTTATAGTGAATATCAAATATTTTCTGTGGTGTCTTAGCAGAGAGTTCATTCAATGTTACTCTAGGTTGTGGAAAAAGCTTTGATATATGTATTAATTCTGTAAAGTAATTTATAATTTAATTTAGTCTAACATTTTCATAAGAATATTAAATTAGATTATTGATGAAACAAATGATATTAGTAGGCCCAAAAAATATTTACAAAAGAAATACCTTTACTTATTTCTTCACCTTGACTTAAATCATTTGAGTTAAACTTTATATGTTTTGATGAAAAGGAGATTTTTGTATGATGTTGATATTCTGAATTAGTAAAACAAAGTATCCAGGAGCTTGGTTTGGTCCCAAAAGGTGCACCTGCTAGAGTAAAGCGTTATTTATCTTTTATTGAACATAAGAAATTTATTTTATTTTTAGGTTATGTTGTGTACATAAGCTTACCGTAGTTTCTTATTGAAGTAAATAAACAACTACTGAAAGCTTCTTTCCTAAAGTAATTACGCCAAAGATTTGATCTCACAATAAAATATTTAGAGAGAAACATGTTGCAGTCCTCTTTCTTGTAACTTTGCAGGAAAGTTCACTTTTATTTTCTTAGTATCGCTATTATTACAAAGGTACGTATAAGTACATGTTCTTGTAATCTAAAAACCAGTCATGTCTACAGAACTTCGGTGTAATATTTATAATATTATGTATTTTTGAACAACTTTGAACAGTAGAACAGTTTTTTTTTCTACTTTGTTGCTCTCCGTCTTCGTGACAATGACATTACGAATAGAGATGCAACGACTTGACTTTTCAAACCGGTTCAAACCGGTTTGAGCATGGACCGAGTTGAATCGGTTAACGTCTTTGTAAACCGGTTCTACTGTGGCATTCGTTCGTATCGCGCTGCGCGCACGCGCGCCTGTCAATTCTTGTTTATGCCGCCATCCACAAATCGCGTGCGGCTCCTGACGTGCTTTACCGACCCTAATAAAACTTGACCGACCAATACGAACCGACTTACAGCAGCGGATACGGTTAGCGCGCATCGACAATTTAAATACAACAGCCATAACCGACTTACCGACCGAACCGAAATGAAACGGACTCTGGTAGATTTGACTAACTTGACGGTGTAATTTTGTTTTCATTATTATGTAATATGCGACGTAATTGCCCAGCTTCTAAAAAAATAGACCAAATATTATTCCTAAATAGTTGTAAGAAAACTTTTTAATTGTTGTTTGTACCAAAGAAAGTTTCTACGACTCAAATGATTTTACAAAAATAAGTTACGTATTTATTATATTGTTGATTATTAAAATTGTATTTTATTCTCAAAGTTAAGAAGTACGATTTTATGTAATTAATAGAGTTTATATATTTTTTTTGTAATTTTTTAAACACGGTATTTGTTTATTTTTATTTTGACATTTTTAATTCTGATTATTATTATTTGTTTTCATATTTTAATTGTTATTTTTCAATTACCTTTAAATATTTGCACGATGTAATATCAATAAAATACGTAGAATTAAAAAAAATAGCACCTGTTGTTTCGTAAGTTTCATTCGTCAACTCATCAAACGGTTCAAACCGGTTCAAACCGCGGTTTACTGAAAATTCGGCGGTTCGGTTCGGAAACCGATTTGCATGTATTACTAACCGATCAAATCCGGTTTGTCAAAATTCAAGACCGTAACATCACTAATTACGAATGACATATGGTAGTATAGTGAAAATGACACTGACACTCAACTGTCAAAACCTTTACAATTTTAAATTCTTAAGACAAAGGTTTAAGACGATTTCGTTGAAAGTGCCTACCTAATTTAAATTGACAAAATTAGAGAAAAGATAAATTATTATTTTATGGTGAGAATAACTAGAAAAAGGCAAACAACTCATTATCAATTTCAGTCAAAAACCAAAAATTAGAGGAGGAATTATCTCCCCGTCCACTCTGATGTGGGCCCCTAAAGGTGATTTAGTCCAAGGGCCGTAAAATATCATTGCCTCGATTTTCGCCACAGAAACATCCAGACCCAACATCCTGATGTGGCCTGTCACCAGCGAGGCCCCCATCGTGGCTATACGTCTTGCGTCCTCATAACTACTGCCTCGGGCTATTATTGTGGTGTCATCAGCGTAACAGATCACCTTCATCCGGGGCTGTAGTACTCCTCGCAGGAACAAATCCTATCAAGATTCCACAGGAGCGGCCCTAACATTGACCCCTTTTGACTCCGCGTATAATATTTTTGAGATTTGAGGAGCTCGATGGCGCGGGTGGTTAGCGTGTTCGGCTGCGATCGTTGAAGTTAAGCAACTTTCGCAGTGGTCGGTCATTGGATGGGTGTCCAAAAATCTTCTATCTCGAGTTCCTCCGTGCTTCGGAAGGCACGTTAAGCCGTTGGTCCCGGCTGCATCTGCAGTCGTTAGCACCCGCCAATCCGCACTGGGCCCGCGTGGTGGGTCATGGCCCAATCTCCCTATTCCATCCATAGGGAAGGCCTGTGCCCCAGCAGTGGGGACATTAATCGGCTGATGATGATAATGATTTGCTACTATCCTAAAAAGGTAGGTTGTGATGGCTTAGCGCGTCTTTTATAACACGGAAAGGGGATGGTATTGGAAGCGTTCTTGATGTCCATTGCAGGGACACTGACACCACCTTTTCTCTTCCATTCACTGCTCGCTGAGTGTGACTTTTTAATTCCATCAGCGCATCTACCGTTGAAAGAGCTTTTCGAAAACCTAATTGGTTTGCCATTAAGTTTGGTCCCGTCGAGTCTAAGTGCCGGTGTCGAAGGGTGGGAAGTTAGATTCATCACTACCAATTTTTTGGGGGAAAGAACAAAAAAATAGAAGAGGTCAAGGGAGGAAAAGAAAAGAGTGAAGATACAAAACCAAACTAGGGGGAAGGCAAAAATTGACGGTAAGGGCATATCAGACAGTGAGTGACAGTCTTTGTAGTAGCAAGACAGCCGCTGCTTTTGACACCTGGGTTTCCACTCTACTAAGGTTCCCTGCAGGATCTTTTTTCGGAATTGGAGTTCCAACTCCATTTGTTTCCCCTTTATGTGCTGAATATTACACTCTTCGGCATACAGCCTAGACTCGTCAGCGCAGGCCATTGCCGGCGATTTATCACCCTTCTTATAACCGAGCCCGTCTGACTCCTCTTTTCCTTCTCCTCCACCTCCTCTTAGTCGTAGAATGTAGTTTAGTATTTATAGCGGACCCATCGTCATATTGTCCATAGAGCGCTTGTTACCTAAAACCGCTAGTGGCATGTTTTGCACTCTAGGGGCCAGCTGCATCAGAGCGCCCGGTGTAGTGTGCCATCACTAAAGTACGACATTACCACAATTGTTTCTCTCTTCCGGGCAAGGAAACCCTGGCCTTCATCGAGTGATATTTGACAAAGGTTTACTCTTTGCGACCCCAACCCTAAGGGGTAGCGGCCCCCAGCCCCACACCACGTGTGAGGTTGCGGGCCGGAACTGATACAGAGTTCGTATCGCAACCGTCCACAAGCAGTCACACCACCACAACAGGGCGTTGCCGTTCCCTTCAACAAAGCCTCGACTGCCGCTACCCAGGCTACCCTACCTAGGACGCCAGCCGAGACCTCCCCCTGTCATTTTTAAAGAGGTTGTCTTTCTTGCAGCCTCCATCTCCAAAGGAAACAATTCCCTTACAGACGGCGGCGGCGGCCCCCCTAGAATATTCAAATATTCTACCCTTATGAGGTAGAATATTTGAATTCAGAAAAAATACATATTTTTAAACTTAGTTTGATGCTTGGCATCAATTCTAAATTTGTATAGGTGTGAATTTGTACACTTTGTATTTGATGATACGTATATTTGCGAAAATTTCCCGGTTATATAATATATACTTACATACCAAAAAGTCGAAAAAAAGACAATATATTACAACGAAAGCGATTCCACCTTTTACACTTCCGGGTACATCTTCGGCCCACCACAGTAAGACAACAGTAGCATTTTAAGTACCTATTAACGGCCCATATTTAAAAATAAATGTTACGTTGAGCAAAAACTTATTACTTGCAATTTTGAAGCCGATTAGTTAACCATCTTTTCGTTAGTTTTTAAAATTAATCCTCAAACACAAACTGTCCGAAATCCTCAAACATAAATACAAACATACTTACTATAGGCTACTAACACTTAGTTATAAGTTAAGTTATAATGTGTACTAACATATGGATTTGTATTGTCTGCCGATAAATGATATTATTAATTGATAAAAATACATTTTTGCTACAGACCGTTGAAACTGACAACATTGAATGGGCCCATAGATGTGTCCGGAAGTATATTTTAGATCAAGAAAAATGGAATTGTAAACAAGGGCGGATCCAGATTTCGCAGGGGGGGGGGGGGTCCTATAGTCGTGGTCAAGTCACAGTGAGTACAGATGGACCCGGCCAGGGGGGGGGGTCGTACTCCCCCCCCCCTCCCTTGAATTTGTAAATGGAATGGAATCAAGCAAATGGAACCAAACTACTTCTGGCGGTTAATTAGGGAAACCTGAAACCTAGAGCACCAGTAACAAGTAAAAGGCAAATTAGAAATAAAAAAAAGGTTTCTTTTCTTTATACATTTAAATTGAATAGGGAACAGGGATGATGACTATTTTTTTTTCTTCGCTTATCAGGTACATTATCAAAAAGTATTGGACACGTATTTTTTCTTTTTTCACATTATATAAACATTGCAGAGATATATTGATTTGAAAAGTCGCATGACATAGTAATGATATAACAAAAAAAATGTGACGTGGTAAAAGTGTTTCATAACTTCTTAAAATTATTCGCGATACCTACTTGTGAAAAAAAAAATGTTTTTTTTTGAGGTCTACTGTATTTTTTCTAAGAATATCACATCATCATGGTCGAGGTTAAAATTATAGTTGACTGAGTAGGTATCTCAAAATTAAGATACTGTGAAGACATTAGAAAACAATTTTTTATTGCCATAATACTAAAACAGTTCAGATCTAATAAACAGATGCAAAATGTGATGCAAATACTCGTATCTCACAAATTGCTTTATATAACCACTTGTAGGTATCTAATTCAATTGCCTCTTGACATAGGTCATTGCTCTGGACAAGCACTTGATAAGAACATTAGATAGCATTGTAGGTACCAACCACAAAATATATAGTACAGAACGTAATCTACATGTGCACTTGAGCAACGCACATATAGAGATCGCTTACGGACCCACGGACACGATATCTCGGACATTCTCGGACCACTTAGGACCACTGTGAGCGCTCCTGTCTGTACTAGAGAAACAAAAATTATAATAGGTAACTGTTCATTCAAACTTTGTTTGTTTTTTTTTAATTTGTTCCTACCTATTAAAGAAGTAACATTAAAATTTAAATACTATAGTTATCTATTTTGTATACCAATGCTTTAGAATCTTTGGATACGCTTTTGATGTCCGGAATTCTTGAGCGTTTGTTTTAAATATGTGACAATCATTCTACGTGATATAATGATTATGCTTTAATGATACGATGCGATGACAAGGTTAACTTTTTGCGATTTCTTTGTGTTATTTTTGTCATTGTGTGCTGTGTGGGTTTTGTTTTGTTTCCTTCATTTAAAGATGTTAATTGAAGGTGGTAATGGACTGTGGGCTGTGACCACTGAATCGAAAAACTACTTAGTAACTATTTTTTTGTTAGCAGAATTTATGATCGTATTATGTTGGTTTTTACGTGGCACTTACCCTATTTATATAAATGAGCTTATGCATGAAATCCACACAGGTTGGACTAAATGATACCCACATTGTTACTTAGTTAAGTAGGTACCTACCAACTTACCTAATCTATAATATTGACAGGGAGATGTGAACCCCCAAAAACCGTTAACCGCTGCGTTAGAAGACGTCTTTTAGCTTCTGGATTGGAGTGGATTTGGCATCAACCTCAACGTCGAGTACACCACTCACCTTCGATTTGCCGATGATAGCCTAATCGTTATGGCAGTCACTTTGGAGTACTTCAAAACAATGCTCAACGACCTCAGCAGAGCTTCTCAATAAGTGGGCCTTAAAATGAATATGAGTAAGACAAACATTTTGTCTAACACTCGTGTTCCGCTCCATTCGCCGCACAAATATATCTGAGACAAAATGTCCAATTGACATGGATTCAGACAAAGGATAATTTTAATCCCGGAAAATGTGAGGTTTCTCAGGGATTCTCAAAAAACTGAAGTTAACGCGGACGTAGTCGCGGGCGGCCGCTAGTAGAGTAATAAACCATTTTAATAAGGTTAAAGGAAGGTTTAATGTGGAAATAGTAAATACACATTCTGTAAAATTTAAAGTGTACTTAGTAATAAAGGTAATATTACTCATAGCGGACTCATCGTGTGGAGAAATTAGTTTCCCAAACAAATTTTCACCCCATTTTATCCCCTTAAAATATCTCCTTTGGGATAAAATCTACCCTTTGTCCTTTCCCGGGATTCAAACAATCTCTATATAATTTCATCTAATTCGTTTTAGCGGTTTAAGCGTGAAGAGATAAGAGAGAGACAGGTACACTTTCGCATTTTTAGGTCGCCCGCGAATTCGTCAGTGTGGAATGACTATAGGTTTCCCATACAAACTTTCATCCCCTTTCACCCTCTCAAGGATTATTTCTGTGATAAAAAATATCCTATGTCCTTTCCCGGGTGTCAAACTTTTCTATTCAAATTTCGTCTCGATTGGCCATAAACAGGTATCAGATAGACAGACAGACAAACACACTTTCACATTTAAATCGCGGAAAAAATATTCCTTTTCAGAGCTTTCGTTGCGTGCGCTACGTAAAAGATTTAAGTTACACAAAAATCAGATATGAATAAATTGTTCTCCTTTGAAAGTTCTCAAAAAAGACCACTATGTCTAACTTTTAAGGTTGACACACTATATAATCTTTTTATGGTGGCTACCTACCTCATCTTTGTTCTGAAATAATGCACTATTTGCGAAGATGATTTAATAAACTTTATATCAAACTTTATCAAAATACTTAATAATATTATTCATCACAAGCATTGAATTTTTACAAAAATGTACTATATTTGATTTCAATGAATATCTTAGGAGAAGTCTAAATTGATTTTAAAATCTAAATTTTAAAATGTGGAGGTTTTTAATTGACTGTTAGATAATGTTATTTGTTTTTTAATAAGTGATGAAAAGCTGAAAACCTCCCTAAAATAAAAAATATTATGTACAAAGCGCGCATTTATGATCATGAGGGGAAAGGACTTTATTTTCTGTGGGAATGTACCTGAGCAGTGCTATTCTTTAATTTTCACGCGCGGGTCCGATGTGGAACCGCGCGGATTTATATGCAGACCGCGCGGATCCACATCGGACCCGCGCTTGAAAATTTTACAGAAAAGCACAGCTGGTTGGCATTTGTTACTTTTTCCATAGCCAAAAAAATATGAAGCTCTTTTGGGTGCAAATAACCCCAGCAATCTATATTTAATGTTCCACATGATTTCGCGCCTAATATCGTTTACAAAGAGTAGAACCTAAAGAAAGCAGCTCTTCAGTTCACCAAAACAACCATGTCATCCATCTACGTACGTAAAGTTGTTATATTCCAAAGTACCACAAGTTGTTAATATGAAATGCAACAATTTACGGCGGCGGACTGAAGCGACGGATGGTTTTTATTTCGTTACGCTAATTGGGAACCCTAATAAAATAGATTCCTAAGCACTTCATCGATACGATTATTTACTTAAATCTATTAATATAATAAAACTAGCTGTGCCCATGACTATGCGACTTCTGATGGAAAATAACCGCACTCCACGACAGGGAAAAATATAGCCTACCTACACCCCACTCTCAGACCTATCGCCTATATAAAAATAGTCTGCGACCCATTCTCAGAACTTAAAATTACAAATACTTACACAAAAATGTCATAAAAATTTGTGAATCCATTTCGGAGAAACGTCAACAAACTATTGTAAACACAAGATTTATATAGCTGACCCACCGAACTTCGTATTGCCATAAAATAAGGGTTGGTGGTAGAAGGGCATAAATAACGATATCGTTTGTATGAAAAATAGTTGACGTCTTATTCTCAGACCTACTGACTATACACACAAAAATTCATAAGAATCAGTCAGGCCGTTTCGGAGGAGTTTCGTTACAAACACTGTTATACGAGAATTTCATATTTTAGAATTAGATAGGTAGATACAAAGGGCTGGTATATAAAACGAATTTTTGATTCTGTCGATATTCCAACGTCCCAGTAGGTAGGTAATAATAATGGCGGACGAACGCGCCATTTTCAAACAATAGAAATGCTATCAAAATTCAATTTCTCTTATTCTTACTTTTACTTGTTAAGCAATAGATAAAGGAAGTTATTTTTTTATTTTGTGAATAATGAGATAGATATGCCTTATTAATATTAGTGACAAAAATATGTTTCTGAAAATTATTTATATTTTATAAGGGTGCCCGTGACTTAGTCGACGTGAAAAAATAACCACGTTATAGGGTGATTTCTGGAATAAAAACCATTATTAGTCCTTCCTGGGACTCGAACTACCTCTTTACCAAATTTCGTTTAAAGCGGTGCAGCGACAGACAAGTTTTCGATTATATAATATTACTAGCTGACCCAGCGAACTTCGTACCGCCCTAAAAAAATAGGGGTTGTCCAGCGAACAAAATTGTGAATCTAAACCATTCTCAGATCCCCTTGAACACACACAAAAAATTTCATCAAAATCGGTCCAGTCGTTTAAGAGAAGTTCAGTGACATACACACTCACAGAAGAATTATATATATAAAGATTATAGCTATCTATGGGATTGTTACCATGTACCTTGTTTTTTATGAGTCTCCGATATTTCAACAAAAGCATTTCAAAAATTTAGAACAATATTTGAAAAACGAGGTACATGGTAATAGTGATGTAATGTAATTTTTTTTACATTCGCGAATACGGATACGGATGCGATTGTCTGGTACCGACATTCGCGGATGCGAATGTTTAGTATATTTTTCAAAATTGGCACCAATTGTCTATGGCATGGTGGCAGTCTCGTTCGAATTGCCGAGTTGATAGAACTCATCCGGCTGAAATGTCATTCCCCTCGCGCCGTTCTTTTCGTAAACAAAACAAGTACTTTTGAGGTTAGACTTTAACTAGTGATTTATTAACATGAGTGGATCAAATTCTAATTAGTGAAATATGGACCTATTTCACACTTTGCATTGCAGAACGAGCTAAATGCAAGCTGTGTAACAATAAATATTCAAGGAAAGGAAAAACTACAACTTCTTCAAATTGCTGTTTTTCTAATTATTCATATTTGCAAAACTTTCGCAGCGATTTCGCGAATGCGAATGCGAATTTTCGTTACATCACTATATGGTAACAATCCCGTTAGTAGCTATAATGTAAGTGACCATGAAAGTTTAAAACAATTTATATTATTAGTTTGGTAATTTGGTCACTACTACACACTTTGGCATTTCGTGGCAGCCTTTATTTATGATACTTCGATGATACCACGTTGAAATGTCAAAAACGTGTGATGAGCTGTATTACAATTTAGATGTTTTTGTTGGGTGTTCTAAAACAATAAAATAACAAATTCGTAATTTATGGATCATAAATGGAAGCTGGTTTCTATCTGGTATTTGAATATTACAAACAATGATGTAATTGCAAGGCCGGTGACTATATAGTGAATTAACTTTTGTTCTAAACAGTATTGTCAAACATTTTTTATTCAAGTACCTACTTATCTCGGAAATGTCAAAAGTTTTAAATTGTGTGATGTATAATGTTTATATAGATCTAGTACATTCAAAAAGTTATCTTCTTACATAAAAAATGAAAATAAATTGGGTACATATTTAAACAGCAAACTCTTATTGAAAAAGGTACGTAATAATAAATATTAGCATTTAAAAGATCATTAAAATATAATTAGCCAACAATAAGAATAAGAGGAAAATAAAACAACAAAATCATATCGCACACAACACACGTTTTCGTCACACCAAAAGCAGTCTTATAACGAATTAAATAGAAGCTCTTTATATAATTGATTAGCTATCCTTATTCTATTTGGTTAGAATAGCGTGGGTTTTGAAAATATTCCACCAAATATCATTGTCATTGTTGTCTTCTCCATAAGAAAATATATAAAAGGCCTGTTGGCGTAAAAGCTAGGCGGCGATATTCTATCAGCGAAATACGCTTCTGTTGTTGCGCTCGCAACCGTCCCTGCTTCCGACACCTCAATATCAGCTTTGTGCACGATTGCCGACACAAATATATCCTCATTAGTTATTCTATCGAACTTTGCTTTGTCTGGTTGGAAAATATCGTAAACGCCCATGTTATTTAGAGGTTTATTCATAACAACATTCGTAGTGATGTGAAATCTAGGTATTTTTACGTCTATTTCCTCATCGCCAAATTCTTCCACGTCTTCTTCAAGTTGCTTAAATATATCCTTCAAGCTTACATTTGCCAAGTTCTGGTATGCTTCGGTAACTTTCACTCCCTGATATGGCAACAAGAATAACATGGCATACTTCTTATCGTCGCCATAAGGCAACTCTAATGCGAAACATTTCATTGCTCTAACATTTGAGAACGGGAAAATTGATTTCTGGTTCATCATATTCACACGGCCTATAGGGTTTTTCGCTTCGTCGTAAAATACCTCCTCTTTCGTATTAGATTTGTTGAAAGGCATCGCCCACAGACCTCTAAACGAAATCACGTTAGCCAATATCATTCGTGACTCCGCAAAGTCGTCGGAACGTAAAACATTTTTGACATTACCACTCGTTCTTTGGATTTTGTTGTTGGCCATCTCCGCTGAGTTTGGATTTTGAAAGTCTAGCACGTCTACAGTCGCCTTGAAGTCCGATACCAATGTCCGGGAGAATTCAGGAAACACTTTGAAGTCATTGTCTAGAAAGACGAAATTCGTGCTCGACAAAGTGACTCCTTTCGTCGTTGGGTTCAAAACATCTGAAGTTAGGTCCCTGTATCCTTTGATGAGTGCATTCCTGTCTTTTGGAAGGAGGAACGCGTGTGCCAATTGATTGTAGCTCTCTCCCGTAGCTCCCAGAGCCACACCTGTCATCAGCGTCCATATTCCGAAAGGTGAAATGACTACATGACCGTTCTTCGCCAATTGGGTGTAATGCACTAACTCTATGCTAAAGTTCCGAGGCCGCTCACTGAATTCCACATCACAATAACACGATGTTACGAGGCAAAATAAAAACAAAACTATCCGCATTGTGTCCTCGACCGTGTCCCGTAATACACTAAGCAATTATCATGTGAAACGAGAAACTGACTAACTTATAAGCGAGGCCGCACCTCGATATATATTGAAACGTGTGCCTCAGACAACAAGGGTTACTTTTCGGTTGGACTTTAGTTTGTGCGTAACGTCAGTCAGTAAGCTACTATAATGATGCGACGGTGAGTAACCGGTTGTAGTGTGGTGGTGACCACTTCTGTTTTGCTGATACCAAATATACTGAAATTATACTAAATTTAGATGACAAGATTACCTACCTACCTTTTTTTTTAATTACATAAATTCTGAGCTAGCATGATATGCATCCGTTGATATACAAAACAAAACAAAACAAAATATGATGGTAATAAAAATACAGTTTGACATAATATCTGTAATGTATACCAGCTTTAGTCAATTACTAATAATATATACATATTTAATGCTATCTAATGTATATCTATGTATAAAAGAAAGTCGTGTTAGTTACACTATTTATAACTCCAGAACGGAGAACCGATTTGGCTGAAAATTGGTGGGGAGGTTGCTTGGAATCAGGAGACGGACATGGGATATTTTATCCTGTTCGTGGGATGTTTGATGATCCAACATGTAATGTGCAAAATACTCCACAATGGTCAAAGTTTTATCAGCATCGAAAATCATCATCTGGGACGAATGCACAATGGCGCATAAACGTGCATTGGAAGCACTTAACCTAACATAGAAAGATCTACATAATGACTTGAGATGTTTTGTAGGCACAATGATTTGATGATAGTATTTATAAGATTTTATTATTTAATCGAATTTTTCGATAAGATTTTATTATTTTATCGAAAAATTCGATCAAATAATAAAATCTTATCGTATTTTTAAGAAAAAAATATAAGACTGAAGGCACATAAATTTACATCAAGTTGGAAGTGAGTAAAATTGTTCAAAACATAATTAAAGATAACATTTTAAAATTCTTTTGCGTACTTGGGAAGGAGGATTGTGGGTAACAGCCGGCTCAGGAGTAGACTGGATTGGAATATTGTTCCTCCACTCCTCTACAACAATATTCCAATACCATACACTGACAAAGTTAAAAACCTTGGTTTGATAATGGACTGTAACATGTCATGGTTCTCGCATATTGGTGAAGTTAGTAAGCGTATACATTACTCTTTCCACTCTCTCAAGTGACTTCAATATTTTTTACCATTTAAAACCAAAATTATGTTAGCGCAATCACTCCTTCTTCCAATTCTCGACTACGCCGATGTCTGTTATCCTGATGCAAATGAAGAGCTACTCAATAAATTAGAACGACCCCAAAATTTAGCCATACGCTTTATATTTGGTCTGCGGAAGTATGATCATATGTCAGCTTATCGCTCTCTACTTCAATGGCTCCCTATTCGTCTTCGCCGAGATTTGCATATGCTTGTCTTCTTATTCAAGATTCTCAAAGATCCAAACTCCCCAGTATACCTGCGTTCCCGATTCAAGATTCTTCCCCCTCCTTCACGCTCTAGGCGACCTTGCATTACTAAGACGCTTGAGCTTCCTAAAAGTAATACCATGTCCTATTTGAATTCCTTTTCTTTTAGGGCTGCACAGCTGTGGAATAAACTTCCGTCCAATATTCAGGAATGTCCGACCATCTTCTCGTTTAGGTCTAAAGTTAAAGATCATTTTCTCAAACAGAAATCTCAAACTTAATGAATCATTCTCACGAAGTATCTTGTTTCTTATAAGTATTTATTTATCAGGTTTATATGTGTGTTATGTATATTTGGATCGGTATTGTATTTATCTCTGTATATTTATGCAAGTTTATTTATGTAGGTATATGTATCATGTAATGTATATATATATGTAATGTGTATCGTATAAATATATAACTATTATTTGTTAAGTCTATTTCCTATAACAGTAGTAATAAATTATTTTTAGTTTAATTTTTATTGCACTTTCTGTTTCCCGCTAAGTTGTGTTCACCTAGGTTGGCTGGAAGAGATCTCTTTTAGAGATAAGACCACCTTTGCTTACTATGTATTTGACTATATGTTTTAACTATATGATGCAATAAAGAGTATAAAGAGTATAATAAAAGGTCAAAAAGTGGGTTTTTTGCGATCGTCATAAAAACGGTAAGAGTTATCGTAATCGACCTTGCGATAAAATTGTAGAACATAAAATGATTTATAAAAAAGGTATCAATATTTTTTTTCCTAAGAGCCACTGTTTCTGAGATAATAACGATTAAAAAAGTTGTAGGCTTCATAATATGCATACATCTTTGTAGCAGTTATACAAGTAAATATATTTTCCTATCGGTGATTATAACTTACATTTCAAAATATATAAGTATAACTATGAGAATAATGTGCTGAAGTTTTATAAAAATAATTTAATTCCACAAGAAATATACACCAACGGAATTGGCTTTCTTCTTTCTTTGTACGGACTCATAAAAAAAATCTGCTTAGATAATGTATGTTTTGCTAAAAACACGCGAAATAAAAAAAAACATTTATCGATAAGCATGTTTTTAAAAAAAACACTAAATAAAAACAAGAGCTATTAGCTTGTTATCATCCAACTTCAGGTGCTGCTCATCAACATCTTTTTCAGGTATATTACCCAGCTCAAGTGTGTCTTGGTTATATGGTAGCTAGACCCAAAAGAATGCGGTTGGAAATTTGTCGACAATACATGAAAACCAAATCAGAATTCAGACTTTACTCCTACCTGCGCGGAAAAAACAGCTAAACTCATTTTTTTGCAACTGTAAAAAGGGATGCGGTGTTAAATGTGGTTGCAAAAAGTTGGATTGTTTTGTTCTCTGGCATGTATGAATTGTCAAGGTCAGTGTGTATGTGTTTCTTTTTGACTGAGATCGGAACTGTAATTACATTTTATATTAACTGAAAGATTTATAAATCTAAAGATACAAATTTTACTATAAAAAAACCAAGCGGTCCAGGCATCGGGCAAGACTGTTAAGTAAGTGTTTATTACAAGTTGTCGCTTATTAATTTTAAGGTTTATAAAACGTGGTTTTATAAAAAAATAAGGATTTGAATTTTGGATCTAGCGGATTCAGTTTCAATTAGGTATTAGAATGGTTTTTCCATAATGAGAAGCATCGATCTACCAATACCAGAAATCATATGCAACACTAGGAAAAGGATCTCTATAACAATTCTACGAACATTTAATCTTATCGTATTGAATAGAACGAAGTCTAGTTAAAGGCGAATTTTATCTAAACATTCTTCTATTTTAGGCAATTTCCCGAAAGTCCAGGTAATAGACGACTAGTAACTTTTTTCTTCGTCTAACTGTTAGACTCGAACAGGTAGATTATGAAAAAGTATTGGATACGCTTTTTTTATTTATTAACATAATCAAACCATTCCGGGATTTATATTGATTTGAAATGTCGCATGACGTCACTTATAGGTACAGTACCCCTAGCACGAACCAATATCGAATACGTTTCGTTTGTGAGTCCGAAATGTCATTGTCAAATGTCTACTGATTTTTAGTTCTCGTTACGTACATTGTGCCGCTGATGTTCAAGTTTCCATACAAAATTTGACATTGACATTCCAGTTTGCAAACTATTCGAATTCGATAATGGTCCGTGCTAGGGGTACAGTTTTTACTTAGAAATTACGTCACGAGCCCCCAATAACAAATTGTCTATTATATTTTGATATTCTGACTGACGGACTAAATAGAATTTCATTTATTTAAACCCGCATCGTCGTCCCAATTGGTAAGTAATCTGCCCGCTTAGTAAAAGGTTTGATGCTCATTTCGATGTGTTGATTTTTATTTCAGAGCAATTCACACACAGTCTTTTTATAAATAAATTGATTAAATCTAAAATATCTATATAATCTAATATTTTCACTTTCTAGCACGTTTAAAAGTGTTTTTGGGATCGGTGAGGTGTTTAACAATAAGCATGGCGTTCCATGTTTTAGACTCCAAAAATCAAGAGGTTCATTTCCGGGTTGTAGTATTGCACTTTCCCCAAGATCTGATTGAGAAGCTTAATCAGATATTGGCGAGATGACGTCGCTTCTTAACAAGTGTTGTAATAGCCTAGACTGAATAAATATTTTTTGAGTTTGGGTGAGTTCTAACGACCACCGATGCAGCTGGCACAAAAAGTTTGCTTTACTCTGGAGCACGACGGAAGTCGAGATCATGAAATTTTGATCACCCTTCCCAAGACTGACCGTTGCGAAAGTTGCTCAACTTTCACGTTCACCAGCCGAATGCGCAAGCACTGCACCATCAAGCTCAGACACTAATATGAATTATGTACTGCAAACAGATTATATGAATGATGCTATCCTTATTATAATTGTAAATTATGAAAAAAATATTGAAGAAAAAAAATTTTTTGTAAATTTTCGTCAGTACCCCTAGCACGAACCATTATCGAATTCGAATAGTTTGCGACTGCGAAATGTCAATGTCAAATATTGTATGGAAACATGAATAGCCACAAAGCACCTATCAAGAACTAAAAATCAGTACACATTTGACAATGACATTTCGGACTCGCAAACGTTACGAATCACGTTAGGATATTGGTTAGTGCTAGGGGTACAGATTTAAACATCTAGCATTTAAATGCTTTAAAAATTTAAAAATATTATTTCCCGTGTATCGAAAGACACCTTTCCATCTTGGTCATTGGGTTTTTTCAATAAATTGTGTCCGCTTTTATACTCACGTATTAACTGGTACGACACGACCTAGGTCACGATTTTTATATCAGTGATGCAAAAAACGAATGTTATTCATATACTTACTGTACTGGGGATTATGGTGACTAACTTCTTTTTTCTTTACCTGTCAAGTAGATTATCAAAACGTATTGGACATGAGTTTTTTCTTTATTCACACAATTAAAACATTACACATTATTTATTTGAAATGTCGCATGACAATACGTCGTGAGAGAAGTTTTACTAGAAGTGACGTCACATTAAGCCTTTTTTTATTTTTTTATTGTTGGGAAAATGCGTGACGTATACCCCGCCCCTGGGTCAGAGACGGGGTTATGTGGGACTCCTCTTCCCCCCCAAACGAGGCTTTGACGCGCTTTCTCTTTGTAATTTTTTTATTGATTGACAAAAGGAAATATTTCCAACACTCACACCAATTAGCGTAGCCCCAAAGTAAGCACTGTAAGGCTTGTATTATGGGATTCTAGGGTAACGGATAGAATACATATATTGTACATATATAAGTATATTTATATAGAAATACATAATTAAACACTCATGACTGGAGTACAAATGCTCGTATTCATCACACAGACATCTGCCCCCACCGGGATTCGAACCTGGAACCTCTCGAGTCGACGACACCATGAAACCCGGCGTACAAACCACTCGGCCACGGAGGTCGATATGTTATATATGTATCAGTATATGTATTCTATCCGTTATACTAGTATCCCAAAACACAAGCTTACAATGCTTACGTTGGGGCTGGGCTAATTGGTGTGTGTTAAAAAAAAACACTTGTCACTGTAATTAATAATGCAGACAATGTTGATTTAATTAATATTTGAAAAAATGATAATAGTCTGATAATAATAATTACATAATTTATCAACATTCCTAATGATATATTCATGCACATCTGAAATTGACTATTGTAAAAAGTTTAATGTAAAATATTTATATATATATCGATTAGTTATAATAAATGTATATGAAATGAATAAATATATATTTATATATGTATATTATTTTCATTAACTTGTTAATTTACCCTTTCATACAGTATCAATCTTTTTTAAGTTAAATAAACTCTTTTTGCGTCTGGTTAGACTATCGAACTTAAGGAGTAAACTCCAGTCGTGCGTCGGAGCTGACACACACATCTTTTTTTATTTTAATTAGCTGTTTAATAATCGTTTTTTTTGTTCCTGAAAAAGTACCTTGTTACCAGCGTTGCGACCAACTTCTGGAGCCGGCCTCATTTTCGATGACGACAGGCTGCTAAAGGAGAGGGAGGCAAGCCTGCTCGGTTGACTCAATTATTTAGTTGTTATCAATGAATGACTTTTGTTTGGACTTTTATAAGACACGGTATTGTATGGACAGTAGTATGAACACTGTAACGACATAATGATTCGTAAGTGTAATATTTAGGTATTCCTATTTGAGGAGCTGGCGAACAGAACCGGATTAGTCCACGAAAATAAATTTTACACGGTGGTTAAAAAACTAATATCAGTATTATGGAGGTGACTAATAACATATGGGACTAGTCCGGTTTTGTATCAAAATGACTTTTTTTGCCTACTTCGAGCCGGTTGATTAACAGGGATCGACGAAACTGGGTCAAGACATCACGATTCGAAAAAAAAAGTTTTTTTTAAATAATAGTGAACAAGTGCGGTTCTATTCGCCAGCTCCTCATTTAATTTTGTGTCGTTTCTTGTCCACAACTAAAAGAAGTCGTAACTACCACTATAAAAGAATAATCTTTAGGGCCGTAGCCAGGCTGCGAAGGACGTCAAACCTCTGCTTACGCCCTGTACAACTCTGGCTGGCCCTATCTTAAATACAACTCTGGCTACGGCCCAGTCCCGGTAGCATGAGCACCACAATTTACACATTATGTTTATTATAACGTTTTTTATAGCGTCTAATTGTCAAACTCCTTAGTAATTTAACGTGATATATACAAAATCAAAATTCATTATTATTCTTATTATTATATTATTCAGTCTAGGTTGTTACAAGCACTTGTGAAGGTCAAGAAGTTACGCCATCGGTTCGCAAAACTACCTTGTATTGAAAAGAACCGGCAAGAAACTCAGAAAGGGCTGTTTTTTCTCCCTGTATTGTATATGTACAGAGTCATCAAGTTGAAAAATGACTTCAGAGATACTTCTGTAGTCACCTTCCATTACATCATTTAGAATATAGATATATAGCAATAAAATTTATAGTTAACTTTATATTTATATATGAAGGAAGCATCATACATAGAGCAACACAGCCGACGCGGCTAGGAGGGGAGTAGCCATAACGACATAATACCACTGAAATCATTTTGCCGCTCTTTGCGGGGGGAGGAATATGCACACAAATGCAGTCCAACATACTTTCGCAAAAACGAAATTGTGATTATGACACTCACACATAAAATATTACAGCACTAAATCGGGCATAGATGAAACTTTAGGTTTGTTCTGGGCGAGTCGATTGTCTTGTTGAACAAGTCCGTCGATTGAATTTTAACAAAATAATATGAATTTTGTGTTTATGAGTGGTAAGAGATGGTAATAACATGTTAATAATTCTTCTAATTTTGACGACCTCCATGGCCGAGTGGTTTGTACGCCGGGTTTCATGGTGTCGCCGACTCGAGAGGTCCCGGGTTCGAGTCCCGGTGGGGCAGATGTTTGTGTGATGAATACGAGCATTTGTACTCCAGTCATGGATGTTTAATATGTATTTCTATATAAATATACTTATATATGTACAGTATATGTATTCTATCCGTTACCCTAGTATCCCATAACACAAGCCTTTACAGTGCTTACTTTGGGGCTAGGCTAATTGGTGTTAGTGTTGGAAATATTTATTTATTTATTTACTTATAAGTGAAATTTAACACCATCCTTTTGTAGGTTTAATGTTGATATGTTTTACAGTAAATTACATAACATTATGGCATTTTTGATCTCTAACATAAACTCGCGCTACTTGACTCAGTCTAGTGAAATATCCGACGCGCAACTAGTTTGTTTTTGAGCTGGCCCAACAGCAGGGGAAAATCGACAGAGAGGAACGCTGTGAATTCCTATTTTCCTAATGGTCATATCGGCCGCGTTGTGCTATGGTTAATTATCATATCGCAGTGCTCATACTAGGGGGCTGGTATCACTTCCAAGTTGTATGCACTCGATTCTATTGATACCAGACTAGCAAGCGGTAAAGTTTGTATAGTTTACAGTCTATTCTAAACAATTAGATTAGTCATTATTTTGTTCTGAATGACTATTATAGTAAATTCCGAGCAAATCATCGATGGTTTTGCCTGTGATAAGCATAGTTCGTTCTAGGAATGCTAAATGACGGCAACGCATGTTATATATTTGTTCTTAGGTTTTCACGCACTTCTTCGCTTCCTTCTGTTATATAATATGTTAAAGGAGATAGAAAGCCTCCCTGAGTTTGTTTCGCCGGTTCTTCTCAGAAAGGTCTCCCAATTTTGGAACCGGTCGTAGTTTACGGTAGTTAGGGTCAAATAATTAAACTCAAAATTACAAAAATGAATTTTAACTAATGTACTTTATTAACTAAATTAACTAATAAATTCATACATAGACAATAAAGCTTTAAAAATCTTCCAATGAAATATCCGAACACTCAATAAAAAAAACTTTCGAAGGTAGCTCGACAAAGTAAATAAAAAATCATTATTCTGACGATGCAGACCTAAAAGGCTGCGAAATGTCAATAAATAAATAAAGGTAGTGCATTCCCCGTTAAAACTATTTATTTGCGACAGGCTAGGTGTGAGGTCCGTTACGTCTCAAAATAGAGGTTTTGCCTGCGTAATAAAGAAAAGGTATAAAATGGAGCAACAAAAAATAGTTATTATATCTGTTCAATAGACGGTTGTTTAAATTCAACGTTATGCGGTGAATTGACGTTTTATTCATTTGTAATAATCATAATCAAAATCACTTTTTCAATTTAGGCTGTTACAAGCACTCATGAATGTCTAGAAGCTACGCCATCGGTTCGTAAATCTACAGCGGGAGACCTTGTACCGAGAAGAACCGGCAAGAAACTCAAGGGCTGTTTTTATCTCCCTGTTTTATTATTTACAGTCGTCAAGTTGAAAAATGACTTCAGAGATGATTCGTGAAGTCACCTTTCATTATCTAATGTGAACTTATACATTAGTTGTTCAACTGCATTTTGATTGCTGCGTCATACGCTATAAATACAAATAGTGTTATTTATATTCGGTGTAACTAGACATTTACATCTTAAATATCAAAGCAGACATCGCTTCGCTCAACCATATGTTAGGGAACGTCTTAAGAGAGCATGACTACCCATAACCACCACTACCACTAACCAAAACATATTTACTTAAAAGAATAACATTAAAATTTAAAACATTTAGTGCCACTACCGCTAAAGCTTTTTGTGCATAAGACAATGCTGATAATCCTAGCTAAGCGTAGGTATGACTAATGAAGTACCTACATAAGATAAAGTACCTCCTGTACTATTTTGTGTTTATTAGGAGTTTGCGCAAGAGCGTGTTTTGAGATGCGCTGCGCGGAGACCATGGTATAGTACTTACACTCACCCTGGTCTCCGCGCATGACCCACCACGCGGGCCCAGTGCGGATTGGTGGGTGCTAACGACTGCAGATACAGCCGGGACCAACGGCTTAACGTGCCTTCCGAAGCACGGAGGAGCTCGAGATAGTAAAGTTTTGGTCACTCATCCAATGACCCACCACTGCGAAAGTTGCTTAACTTCAACGATCGCACCCGAACGCGCTAACCTCCTCGTTGACATGTATTCTATAATAATAATAATTTATTGCATAAAATTATTGTATAAAAGGTGTTTCAATCAATCAATGTAATAATCTTTTTTTATAACTGTACCTCCAGATCAACCGAAGCACAGGTGATTATAATTTGGTCTATAATACTAAAATACCCATCGCAACGCAGCATTTTATAATAAAAATGTAAACTTAATAAATATAAATAAATAAATATTTTCTACACACACACCAATTAGCCTAGCCTCAAAGTAAGCACTATAAGGCTTGTTGTTATGGGATACTAGGGTAACGGGTAGAATACATATATTGCACATATATAAGTATATTTATATAGAAATATATATTAAACATCCATGACTGGAGTACAAATGCAGTTATTCATCACACAAACATCTGCCCTCATCGGGATTCGAACCCGGGACCTCTCTAGTCGGCGACACCATGAAACCTGGCATACAAACCACATGGCATCATAAACAATACCTCTATTCTTAGTCAGGAATACACTCAGCTCTCTCGGACTTTGCACCGAGCCCCTTTATCACTGCAAATTATTACTTAATAGTAATTACCAGCCATCGTAATTCAGTTCTTTATTAGGTAATTATATTCTTATAGTGTATATAACTAATTATATTATTTATTACGTGATTGCACTTTGCAGAGTTAAGCAACTTTCGCAATTGTCGGTCATGGGATGGGTGACCAAAAGATTATTAATTCGAGCACCTCGTGCTTCGGAAGGCACGTTAAGCCATTGGACCTGGCTGCGTCTGCAGTCGTTAGCACCCACCAATTGGACCCGCGTAGTGGCCCAACCTCCCTATTTCATCCATAGGGAAGGCCGGTGCCCCAGCAGTGGGGACATTATAAAGGTGATGATAATGATGATTACCTCTATCTTATAACAAAATAATATTTAGCCGTATATTTAAATTTATCTTTGCTCGAAGATTTGGTATCCTTCATAATTTTGTACCAGCCTATTGATATTGCCACTAGGACACAAGCAAATTCATAGGAAAGTATGGATGGAATACTGCCAAACCATAACCCACAACCCGGGCCCAGTGCTGATTGGTGGGTGCTAACGATTACAGACATGCCTTAAGAAGTGCAGAGGCTCAAAATAATAAATAGGGATGAAGATGCCTTCTAAGGGGACGATCGCATCCGATGAAGCGTTAAAGGATTTCCCGGCCAGAGGCAGTCCCAACGGGTGTTTATAGTCAGTAAGAGTCTGACATAACCTTGCCGGCTGTAGGGTATCCATGAGGATGACTCACGCGCTCCCCCGCCTCTGGGAGGAAACAAAAAAACGAGCAAGCCTTACAGTAGTCGCGTATGATGTGTACAATTTGAAACGTAACCTTATATTAGTAAAAAAAGAAATAAAACCTACTACAAAGAATAAGCCATTTGAACATTATGTTCTAAAATCAAATCAAATAGCGCGCGACTTCCTGTTACACACTTCCGTCCCATTTCACGAAATCACTCCCACAAATTGCAGGAAAAAGAGAGGAAAGATGTTACACATCAAAAAGGACAAAGTAAACAAAATTCTATTAATACCGTAAGATTATCAAAAAATAATGGACACCTATTTTTTTTTTGTCAATAAACTGATAAACAACAACGATAAAGTGCGTTAAAGTTTAGGTGTGCTAGTGACGTCACCCACGTCTTAGTAAAAATTGCACCAAGACGTGTCGTCATGGAACATTCCATGTCTCTGTTAACATTACAGATTGTGTGAATAAAGAAAAAATATGTGACCAATAATTTTCGATTAATCTACCTGATAGACAAAACAAGGGAGGAGCTCGATGGCGCAAGTAGTTAGCGCGTTCGGCTGCGATCGTTGAAATTAAGTAACTTTCGCAGTGGTCGGTCATTGGATGGGTGACCGAAAATAATCACGAACTCGTCCGTGCTTCGGAAGGCAAGGTTAAGCCGTTGGTCGCGGCTGCATCTGCAGTCGTTAGCACCCATCAATCCGCACTGGGCCCGCAGAAGCGAAGGCGTGTGCCCCAGCAGTGGGGACATTAGTGGGCTGATGATGATGAGACAAAACAAAACCTTAGTCATCCATCATCCCTATTGACCGACTATTGCGAAAGTTGCACAATTTACAAAATCACAGGCCATACGCGCTATTTATGGTCCAGTCGAGTTAATCAAAATGCATCTAAACACAAAAATAAGGCCTTGTTCAGACTACCCGCGCACGCCAAGCGTAAGCCCCGCGCGTCCATACGCTTCAAAATTGGTTGTATACCTAGTATTTGAGTCTTATGACACTACAATAAAGCTCTAAATGCATTCATCGAAGTCAAACCGCGCACGACTGGCGACACTTGTACGCAATACATGCGCGCAATAAACGAATTTTGAGATTTACTGAGTGTATTAAGACTCAATTTTATGCAACCAATGGACATGCCTCACACTCTCACTTGGCTTGACAAAACATGGCGTATGAGTGGTCGGCGCGTCATGCGTACGTGGATTAAATCAATTAAACATTCGAAAGAGTGTTTACAGTATAAACACAAAAATGATGTGTCGAATCATAATGCAATATAATGAAATAACACATCAATAAATGCGCCATGCGAAGTACAATTGAGATTGTAATTAATTGTTGTACCCACTCACCCGTCCTATGACCGGCTATTGAGAAAGTTGTAATAACTTCTACGATCGCAGACAAAAGACAAAACGCGGAAACCGTTGCGCAATGGAACTCCTCATAATGCAGTTTGAATTAACACAAAAATAAATCAATTGATTTAATAAAATGACGCAATAAATACCTATTCCACTATGTGGATCCTTATTAATAGATTTGTAATAAGGACTTCTACCTCGAAATAGAGAGGTACAGAAGTCAAACTCATGTATGTACTTTACTATTCGTAACTAGCCTACGCTCAGAGCGGTCGCGTTAGGATTGTCAACTTTAGCTTATGCACAGAAAACTATCGTGGTAGTGGCACTCGTATGTAGTAGTTTAGTTTATCTTGAGAATGTTGGAGGCAGTCTTGCCAGAAGGTTACTTATGTAACCTTTTAGGTCATGTTTGAACTGCATTGGTTACTTTTAGGTTACACTAATGAAAAGGTTACTTAAAAGAGATTTTTCGGAATTTGTAGAATTAACTTTTAATATGAGAATATGTATATGCAGAGCATTGCGACTGCTGACTAAATTAGCCTAAAACTTAATTTATTTATCAGAATATTATTAAATAATCAGAGTTGAGTAAGTTCTCAAATACTCATCGATGTTTCTGTAAGTGAATACAACTAATATTCTATTCTACCAACTTATAATACCTTTCCAGTAAAAAAATATGAAAGGTTATTTTTTGAACAAAAAGGTTACATTTTTTTATATTTTAGGTAATTTCTGACATGACCCGACTGGCAACACTGGTTGGAGGTAGAATGGAATTATAAACCAATACAAAAATAATATTTAAAATTTAATGTTATTGAGAAGCTCGATGGCGCGGGTGGACAGCGCGTTTGGCTGTGATCGTTGAAGTTATGAAACTTTCGCAGTGGTCGGTCATTGGATGGGTGACCAAAAATCTATCTTGAGTTCCTCCGTGCTTCGGAAGGCCTGTGCCCCAACAGTGGAGACATTAATAGGCTGATGATGATGATATATTACAAAAACCGTTCACTGTACAGTTATAACTTTTTGGTTGCACCATTTTTACACAAAAATGTTCACAGACGCATGTCCCAGCGGATGAAACTCGCTCCCGCAGTGGTATCCTAATTCGAGATATTATGTCCGGCGATGTCTAGTGTGCGAGCGCATTTTGTATGTAGATTGACTTCAGTACCTATCTGTTTTGATATACTAATGATGACTCATATATTAGGTATATGACAATGCGGCAAACACACCTACTATTGTCTGGTGCATACGTTGTTTGTATTAAAGATGAGTCCTCAATAGGGTAGTGGGTGACTAACACCACTAGCCGTAATAAAATTAATACTTAGAATTTCGGCGTGTAATGGTACAAAGAAATTAATAGAGCTACGTAATCGGCCACTTGTACGATGTTGGTGACTTTTGCATTGATAACAGAATTTTAGTATGGAAAACTCCTAACAAATATTATAAATACGAAAATGAGTTATTGTTTGTTACGCACGTTTACTGTTTAATCCATTATGATTAATTTTGGTATAGGGATAGAGGGACATTGGAGACGGTAATATATAGGTAGATGGGTGATTTTCCCAGGCGCGGCGAGGCTGAAAACAGTAGTGTTGAATTACAAATACACAAGTTTTTATTTTTTGTTTAGTATTAGGTTTTGCTATCTTCATGAGGCAAAATATATTTACCTCCACATTACACATGAGGAAAGAAATATCTTTTCTTCCATTTTCTAAGTCTGGTGAGCGCCCAGAAACCGTTTTCTAAAAGATTTCCTAATTATGTCCAAAATTGATCAACTTTTATACAGTTACGCTTTTAAAATCACAAAATATAGTAGTTATTACAACTATTTACAATTTTATTTCCTTTCTAGGGCTCTAATTTACATTTAAAACATGCCAGAAAGCTTCGTCCGCGAATAATTGATAATTTAGGTGGGTATATACTCGTACTATAACGCGTGCTTACATGTATTTACAAGTTAAAAAGAATTACCATTTGCGATTCCTAGAATCTCTCCGCTCTAACCTGCTGAGATTTTCCGCCAAAAATATAAGTTTATCACTTGGACGGTTTTTTTATGGTACGGTTTCCTAAATTTCTTAAAATTAATTCCCAATCCTAAGCAAAAATACTTATTGCACAGCAAAATAGTCACCTCAAAATATTGATATATTAGTTACAATTTAAATTCGTGATGTATCGCTACTTATTCAAAACTTAAGCTTTTTTAAAAATGCATAGCTAATAAAAACCACCTCACAACAAATATGTCACATAATTTTTTTTAAACCTTTATCTAAGTGAAACACCATTTTATTTGACATAAGAATCTAATTTTGAAGTAAAACTTCTTTAGGCACGATTGACTTGGGGGGTAAATTGGCGAATGTGTTATGATTTCGCGTTACGATTAGTGTCATTGGTGACTCATCGGTAAACAATGAACAATGCTTGGTTGGTGGGTGATAACGGACCCAGCGCGGATTGGTGGGTGATAACGGACTCAGTGCGGATTGGTGGATGATAACGGACCCAGCGCGGGTTGGTGCGTGATAACAGACCCAGTGCGGATTGGTGGGTGATAATGGACCCAGCGCGGATGGGTGGGTGATACCGGAGCCAGCGCGGATTGGTGGGTGATAATGGACCCAGTGCAGATTGGTGGGTGATAACGGAGCCAGCGCGGATTGGGGGGTGATAATGGACCCACTGTGGATTGGAGGGTGACAACGGCCCCAGCGCGGATTTGTTTTCTTTTCTACCAACAAATCTTCAGGTTAAGTTTATGATTTTCAGATCATTGGAGCTAAAGAAGTTTCACTTTAGTCGTGTGGTCATAAGCACACTCGCTTTATTTTCATAACCATCAAAAGTGTCCCAATGTTGAGTAAGTTTTGAAATGCTTAATGGGAATTTTGTTGCAAAAATAGTTGTTTTGTTATGAGTGTGAGTATTTTGCGTCGAAGCCCTGGTTAGTCCAGTCGGAATAAACATGAGACCTATTCTAAGACACCAGCGCTTAGCCAATTTTTTCCTAGATAGTATAGACCCCCACGAATATGCCCTCCATTTGTCCCCGCTAGAACCCGTGTTTTGTAGCCAGGAAAATTGTTTAAACAAAGAAAAACCGTTTTTTTTGAGTTTTTTTGCTTGTAAACGGGGATTTTGAAAATTTTTTTGAATCAAAGTTGTTCATTACCTTGCCCTCTACAAAATCAGTTCTATGAAAAAATAACGTGAGATTGTTAGTTTAGCAGTAAATTGCAATTATGTCGGTTTTACGTTTGCAACAATTCAACATGTTATAATAAACATTTTGATTTCTAAAGTAGTTTATCATGTGGGTGACGCCACTCCCAAGAGAGTCATGTAAAATTTATCGACCTGTGTCGCAAACTTTAGCAACAACTTTATCAATCGTATATTCGAGATGAGGAGAGAAAAATACATTAGCTTAAAAAAAGAAATATTCTACGTCAATTTTTAAAAAAAATTTAAATCGTCCAAAAACGAACATTTTTATTAACGATTTTTTTCTACTCGATCGATTCCTCAAAATTCTTGGTGAATCGAATCACCTGAATTTTTTTTCCCGCTGTGCGCCTTCTGGGAAAGACGGGACAGGCAAGTACTTTTTTTTCGGAGATTGAGAATTGTTGCTAAAGTTTGCGACACAGGTCGATAAATTTTACATGACTCTCTTGGGAGTGACGTTACCCACATGATAAACTACTTTAGAAATCAAAATGTTTATTATAACATGTTGAATTGTTGCAAACGTAAAACCGACATAATTGCAATTTACTGCTAAACTAACAATCTCACGTTATTTTTTCATAGAACTGATTTTGTAGAGGGCAAGCTAATAAACAACTTTGATTCAAAAAAATTTTCAAAATTCCCGTTTACAAGCAAAAAAACTCAAAAAAAAAACGGTTTTTCTTTGTTTAAACAATTTTCCTGGCTACAAAACACGGGTTCTAGCGGGGACAAATGGAGGGCATATTCGTGGGGGTCTATACTACCTAGGAAAAAATTGGCTATGCGCTGGTGTCTTAGAATAGAAGTCTGTCCAAATTATGGCTATTCCGACTGGACTATGGTTAATTTTCTATGCAATCGGTATATTTGCTGTGCAATCAGTATATTTGATATGAAAATCATATTTCTGCACAATTAAACAAGTTTTTTGTTACTACAGATTAGTTGTATATTTTTAAATTATTTTCAGCACTAGTTTTGTTTGCAGTAAAATAATTAATTTGATGTAAAAGTATTTCATTGCTGTAAATAACTTGATGGGTAATAAGTTACTATTTAACTCAAGCTTGGATGTCACAAAAATTAGCACTTTAAAGCCTAATATTTAACAACCTCGCAATATTTCAAAGTTTTCTTCACTGAAAGCTGCTGCTGACAAGTAAAAAAAATCCATCAAATATTGTCTGAATTTGAACGTATTCATGCAATGTCTGTTATGTTGTTAAAAAATGCGATATTAAGATAGAAAATACCTATTATAGATACTTCAATAAATTATTTTACCAAATAAAGTTTACGTATATTGACGACCTCCGTGGTCGAGTGGTTTGTACGCCGAGTTTCATGGTGTCGCCGACTCGAGAGGTCCCGGGTTCGAATCCCGGTGAGGGCAGATGTTTGTGTCATGAATACGAGCATTTGTACTCCAGTCATGGATGTTCAATATGTATATCTATATTAATATACTTATATATGTACAATATATGTATTCTATTCGTTACCCTAGTATCCCATAACACAAGCCTTACAGTGCTTACTTTGGGACTAGGCTAATTAGTGTGTGTTATAAAAAATAAAATAAAAAAAAATGTAAGAAAAAAAATCACGTGTTATTTGTATAATATTTGATGCAAATCATATTTTTGTTAATGTTAATAAAGTACAAACATTAAATAGTACCCCTATTGAAGAGCGCGTCGTTCAATCAGCTGATCAACGGCCATCGACCTCTTGAAATTATGTTAATGGTTATGGACAACGATCTGCTACATTGAGTCAGACTTCGGTTTTTCCAATACGACTTTCTTTTACGGATTCCTTTTAGTTTTTTTGTTTGCTTTAAGCTTTAACCAACACACTTTCGAATGATATTTTTTTTAAGCATTTACCTGCTAGATATTTAAATCAAAAGAATAGAGAAACTATAATTGCTATTTCTTCTTTCAAATGTTTAATACTTGTAAAGGTATTCTTTGACATTGTGGGTTACCTATAATACATAAGAGAAGGCGCTGCCTTGAAACCAAAGAAATACTAGGGACGACAAGGACAATTAGGGCCGCGATAGGATCATGGTCAGTGCATCCGCCCGGATAGCGTGGGTGCGAGTTCGAGTCCCGTCTGCTGCTTGGACAGCGTGGAATGTTTTCTTGTAAAAAAAATCTTTACACTTTTGGATGTAAGTATTATTTACAGTCTATGCTGTAGTAGTTGTACGTTTTATTTGTAGACTTAGTCTGGGCGGAAAATTTGGCTTTCCATGAAAATATCCATCCCCTACTTTAAAGATGATTTCTGAGTTAAAACTATCCTATGTTCTTTCCGGGGATGCAAACTTCCAAACCTATCAAATTCCATCTAAATAGGTTAAGCAGTTTGCGCGTGAAGAGATAAAAGACACACACTTTCGCATTTATAATAATATTAGTACATTGGATATCTCAACACTGCATGTAACTTGTAACATCTTCTAAATAAATAAAGATGTCTAGTGAAATACTTTTTAAACGGGTATGAAGCACGATTTGTTTAATTTTTAAGTCGCCTATCACATGTTGGCCAGTGAAGTCCAACGTATAGACAGCATATTTGTCTTGCCTTGTCATCGCTCGGTGTCTAATTTGTCGAGTAGAAGAAATTACCAACGTGTATTGGACCTCATTTGGCATCGCTTATCGCCTCGCGGTGTCGCTCGCCTATATTATTTGTCTCGTCCAACCAACCATAGATTTTTTTTTTCGTCTACTTCTACAGCTAAAAATCTCGCTTTCGAACCTCGATTTGCACCATTTCAATTCTTAATTTCTCTAATTCCCTTTCTTTCTTCCTAACTTATGTGGATAAGGAAACTCATACCTTTCATCTGGTCTCTTTCTATCCCACCCGCCTTTTGCTACGGCATACTTAAAGCCATGCAGAGGACGATTGGTGAGTGGGCTGCCGGCCACTCTCTGGTGCGGTCTGCCTGCTTACCACAAATAAAAATAGTTGAGTAAGTGGAATTCAATAAAAAGAAAATAAGAAAAAACCCACTTAATTAATAATCGAAACAAACTTACTATAAAAAAATAGGGTACCAGTGTATGGGTAGTTCCACAAAGTTATATAGCTTCTACATTTGACACTTACATTGGTCTTCTACAAACTTGCCCATCTAAACGGTAGCACTTGCCGTGTATCAGTATGCCTTCACTCGTGTTAGGTTTAACTCGGCCAGCATTACACTATTTTAAGTTAGTATTTCGGATCCTTTACTTACAGCTAAAGTGGTCTCACAAAACTTGTGACCACGAAATGAATGGGCATACGTATTATATAAGTCAACAAAGACGTTCTTAATGACATACAATATGATTTTTATAATCATGTTATACAGAAAAGGAGAATAATCATTTTGGTACTGATCTTGTACAAACATTTTTTATTATATTATGTTAATTATTTAAAAGTAAGTAATATAAGATAAAAATTATATTTTTATCTAATGGCAAAACAATAGCATATAAAGACGACGAAGGTTAGACGACTCCAAGCCCAAACAAGCCGGATTCCGTAAAGGCTTTAGCACCATAGACCACATCCACATGCTGCGCAAGGTTATACAAAAGACCGAAGAATATAACCTACCATCATAGATGAATGATTGGTCTCGCTTCACTCGCTTCAATGATTGGACAGGTCAAGTGCAATATACCCTTTCAAGTTGCTGGTGTCTACAAACTTGAATGCGACTGTGGGCTCTCCTACATCGGGCAAACAAAGAGGAGTATAGGGGCTCGGGTAAAAGAACATATCGCAGATATGAAACATAGGCGCGAAAATAAATCTGCAGTGTGTGAACATGCATTAGGGGGACGAAACCACTATATTAGATTTGATAGACCACAGATCCTTGCAGCTGAGCGGAGGTTCGTTCCTCGAATGATGCGCGAGGCTATTGAGATTAAAAAATATCCAAATTTCAATAGGGAAGATGGTTGGTATATACCACCAGCTTGGGAACCTATTATACAGGAGATAAAATCCCAACCCCGAGCACACACTGCAAGACCATCAGATACTATTAGTTCTTTTTGTTTGCATAATATGACATAAGAAGGAGATAGAAAGCCTCTCTTGAGTTTGTTTCGCCGGTTCTTCTCAGAAAGGTCTCCCAATTTTGGAACCGGTGGTAGTTTACGGTAGTTAGGGTCAAATTAATAAACTCAAAATCACAAAAAAGAATTTGAAATAAAATTACTTTATTAAGTAAATTAAATAATAAATTCATACATCCGGACTATATATAATAATATAATATTATAAATGCGAAAGTAACTCTGTCTGTCTGTCTGTCTGTTACTCTTTCACGCCAAAACTACTGAAAGGATTTGAATGAAATTTGGTATACAGATGGTCTAGACCCTGAGAAAGGACATAGGCTGCTTTTTATTGCGAAAGGGGGGTTGTAAAGGGTTAAAAGGGGGGGGGGGGGGGGTGTGCAAAGTTGTATGGGATTGGGAACTACGAAGCCAAACTTTTTGTATACAAAATCTTAACCACTGAACCTAGGAACACGATATTTAGAGATTTGGATGTATCAAGTTAAAAAAAATTTGGCTTTTGAAGTTAAAGTTCCTTTTAACGAATACTTTGCATCGCCGTCGCTGCCGTCGGTGGTCGGTCGTCGGTCGTCGGTCGTCGTCGCCGAAGTGTGGCGGCAGGCAACGGCGCTGTCGTGTGGTGGGGGAGCGCACGAATCTAACTATGCTTACCAGAACGGGCAGACGTCGTTGTCGGACGCATGCGATTAGAGAAATTTGCGCTACAGAGAATTACATTTTTCGATCCAGTAAAATAATTTTATTGTTTCGTATAATTTTTAAGTAAGTATTTTTTATTACTTAGGGCCTGTAAATTAATTTTGTACATACTTAATATTTCGGGATCTTTTAGTTCATAGTTAATAGTAGGTAAGATAGTTTCCGTTACTTTAAAAAAATCCGATTTGCTTTTATTTTCTTTTTTGAATTAATCTAATAAGTCGTAGTAGGTGTAAAACTAACCTAACCTACTTACCTCCTACTCTTTTTATGTATTAAGTATTGATAATTTAATTTCTTAGTTTCTTTTTTTCCATTTAAACGTGACTTTAACACATCGCCGTGCGGTGAGCGCATCATTTTTACTACGTAGCTGCTTATTAAAGGTTTTTTTTATGATAATAAATCTCAATCTGTACATCTGTTTTGTTCGATTTATTTTATTTTAGTTTTTCTAACTTTGTTGACTCGCAAACGAAAGTCCAATTTAGCTAATAGCTCTAGCAGAGCTCGGGCTGCTAAACTTGCTAGATCACTGGAATCGGAAAAGGATTCACAGATCCGTCGGACTTTAGATGCCGAGCGTCACGCAACTCAAAGGGCTGCTGAAACTTTTGAGCACACGCAGACCCGTCATAATTTAGACGCTGATCGTCATGCTGCACAAAGGCCTGCAGAGACCTCACAGCAGACCCAAGCTCGCCAAGTCTTGGATGCCGAGCGTCAAGCGGCTCAAAGAGCTGCAGAGACCTCTCAGCAGGCCCAAGCTCGCCAAATCTTGGATGCCGAGCGTCAAGCGGCCCAAAGAGCTGCAGAGACCTCTCAGCAGGCCCAAGCTCGCCAAATCTTGGATGCCGAGCGTCAATCGGCTCAAAGAGCTGCAGAGACCTCTCAGCAGACCCAAGCTCGCCAAGTCTTGGATGCCGAGCGTCAAGCGGCTCAAAGAGCTGCAGAGACCTCTCAGCAGGCCCAAGCTCGCCAAATCTTGGATGCCGAGCGTCAATCTGCTCAAAGAGCTGCAGAGACCTCTCAGCAGACCCAAGCTCGCCAAGTCTTGGATGCCGAGCGTCAAGCGGCTCAAAGAGCTGCAGAGACCTCTCAGCAGACCCAAGCTCGCCAAGTCTTGGATGCCGAGCGTCAAGCGGCTCAAAGAGCTGCAGAGACCTCTCAGCAGACCCAAGCTTACCAAATCTTGGATGCCGAGCGTCAATCGGCTCAAAGAGCTGCAGAGACCTCTCAGCAGACCCAAGCTCGCCAAGTCTTGGATGCCGAGCGTCACGCGGCTCAAAGAGCTGCTTAGACCTCTCAGCAGACCCAAGCTCGCCAAATCTTAGATGCTGAGCGTCAAGCTTCGTACATAGCCGCAGAGACCTCCGAAGAAACACGTAGACGACGTTTAATTAATTCCGAGCGGCAAGGAGAAAGGAGACGTACGTTTATTTTTTTAAATATACCTACTATACCTACTAATGATTATTAGGTTAAATAATTAAAAATGCTACCCAAAGATAATATTGCTTTCCATCAGGCGAATTATGGTCAAGCGCTTACCTATTACCGAATAAAAAAAAAATAAAAAAAACTATTCCACGCAGACGAAGTCGCGGGTAACAGCTAGTAGACAATAAAACTTAAAAATCGAAAAATGAAATAACCAAACGCTCATTAAAAGTCTTTCGAAGGTAGCTCGACAAAATAAATAAAAGTTTTATTCTGACGACGAAGCCTGTAAAGGCTACGAAACGTCAATAAATAAATAAAGTTTCGTGCATTAACCCGTAAAAACTAGTTTTATTTGACATCAAGCGAGTCGGGGGGACCCACTGGATGCGGAGAGGATCGTTCCATATGGAAATCCTTTGAGGAGGCCTATGTCCAGCAGTGGACGTCCATCGGCTGATGATGATGATGAGCGTACCTATAAAGGAACGTAGGTAGTTTGTTATTATATTCGAAACAATCTTTAAAACTATTTGTTTATTATTTAAATAATTTTCTGAAGTACTGTTCAAATTTTCCAAATAACTAATGTTTTTAACATTAATTGGTTAAATTAATTGTTACAAACAATTTATATCAAAATTTGAGTTAGTTTTTGTCCAAATCTCAGAAATAATTATAATAAAATATAAAATCGATTATCAATCCGATTTTTTAAGGTTCTTGGTCTTTGGTCTGTCGTTATGGAATTCGTTTGTGATGTATTTTTTATAATAAAGGGGTATACGAGTTGACGGTTAACCTGATGGTAAGTGATCACCGTCGTGTCTCCCACAGATACCTGCAACACCAGGACTATCACAAATGCAAATGAATGGGTGCTGCCAGCGGAGATGAGTCTGCGCTTGCTACATTGGGTACTATTAATCTTTGTACTTAACTTAATCGTTAAATTTGTTTATGCCTAATGGACACGGCATTCCTAAACATTCCTAAACTTTGTTAAACGAGCTTTTTATATTTTTTTATTTTATAGTCATAATTTAATATTGATATTATTACATTTGTTATGGAAAGCGACTTCATGAGTTACTTCATATTGAAGTCATTTTTCAATTTGACAACTCTGTATCTGTATATAATACAGGGAGAAGAAACAGGCCTTGCTGAGTTTCTTGCCGAGAGAGAAGAACCTCAGTACAAAGTCTCCCGCCGTAGATTTGCGTAGCTTTTTGACATTCACAAGTGCTTGTAACAGCCTAGACTGAATAAACGATATTGATTTTTTTGAATTTTGAATGCAATGCCGGCCTATAAAAAGGAGTACGCTCATAGAATCTCAAGAATAAGCTGAGATTAGTTATTCCATGTTTTGTCTCTGTTTATTCATAATCATAATCATAATCAAAATCAAAATCATTTATTCAGTTTAGGCTGTTACAAGCACATATGAATGTCTAGAAGCTACGCCATCGGTTCGTAAATCTACGGCGGGAGACCTTGTACTGAGAAGAACCGGCAAGAAACTCAGCAAGGGCTGTTTTTTTCTCCCTGTTTTATTATTTACAGAGTCGTCAAATTGAAAAATGACTTCAGAGGTGATTCATGAAGTCACTTTTCATTACATAATTATTAAATATACATTAATTGTTTACCTGCATTTTGATTGCTGTGTCATACAGTATAAATACAAATAGTGTTATTTATATTCAGTGTGACTAAACATTAACTTCAATATTAAGGAAGTTAGGGCAGACTCATCTCCGCTGGCAGCACCCGTTCACGAGCATGACGCATGAACCAGCCATCGCTTCGCTCAACCATATTTTAGGGAACGTAACGACCCGCCTCACACGACACCGCCGAAGAGACTATTATGAGAGCATGACTACCCATAACTACCCATACTAACTACAACATATTTACTTAAATTAAGGTCATTTACCAGTAAGACACAACAAACAATTACAAAACAAAGCAAAGGAGAAATCACGACCACGCCGTTTTGTCAATCAAATATTCTTAAACAGTCTGGTAATCTTACTTAAGTTATTAACTTTATATACAGCTTTCAGTTTAATTATAGTATTGTCAACACATAATTCATAATTTAAATCATATAGAAATACCCGTTGGAATGGTTGGAACAGTTCATACCCAAGCATTTTTGTCTGTAATATAATCAGACACTTTATAATATGCTTTCTTAACTAGTAATTTTTTAATGGTCGATTTAAATTTAGTCATGCTTAACTCTTGAATATTGCTTGGAACTTTATTGTAAAAGCGAACACTAAGACCTCTAAACGAATTATTGATTTTGTGGAGCCTAGTAGCAGGTAAAGTTAAGTTATTTTTATTTCTAGTATTATATGTATGTATTTCACTATTTTTAGTAAACAAATTAATATTTTTTTTTACAAATACTAAGTTGTCATATATGTATTGTGATGCAACTGTCAATATACCTATTTCTTTAAACTTATCTCTTAATGAATCCTTAACTTTAAGATTATAAATTGATCGAATAGCCCTCTTCTGCAGCACAAATATAGTTTGAATGTCGGCGGCATTTCCCCATAGTAAAATACCGTAAGACATTACACTATGAAAATAACTAAAGTAGACTAATCTGGCAGTTTCTATATCCGTTAACTGCCGTATTTTCATTACAGCATATGCTGCAGAACTAAGTCTCTTCGACAATCCATCAATATGTGGGCCCCACTGCAGCTTAGAATCTAGTGTGATTCCTAAGAACACTGTGCATCTACAGAGCTCATATGTCGATCCTTTATATTTACATTAGTTTTTACCTGTTTCACATTAGGTAATACAAATTTCAAACACTTAGTTTTCCCTTCATTTAGCATCAAATTATTAACATTGAACCAATGGACTACCTTCGAAATAGACCTGTTCACGTCATCAATTTGTGACTCCCTACGTTTAATTTTAAACAAAAGTGAAGTGTCATCCGCAAACAATACTATTTCGAGGTTATCCTTTACAAAATAGGGCAAGTCATTGATATAAATTAAAAATAAGAAAGGACCAAGGATTGAGCCCTGCGGAACTCCCATCTTAACCGACGAACCAGGAGATTTTACTCCATTGATGTCAACCCTCTGAACCCTATCACTCAAATAAGATACAATAAGATCCAGAGTGGTATCTCTAAATCCATAGTGGTGAAGTTTCCTGATCAATGTTTCATGAAAAACGCAATCAAAAGCCTTTGATAAGTCACAAAATACACCTAATGCATCTTGCGAGTTCTCCCAGGCATCAAAAATTTGCTGTACAAGCTCAACACCGGCATCGGTTGTTGAGCGACCCCTTGTGAAACCAAATTGTTTACTATGAAGAATGTTATTACTATAAAAATATGATTGCATTTGATCTAGCATAATTTTTTCAAAAATCTTACTAAAGGTGGGTAACACGGATATAGGTCTAAAGTTTGTGGGGTCAGATGTGCTACCCGATTTATGTAATGGAGTTATTTTACTGAGTTTCATTAGATCAGGAAAAACACCACAGTCAACACATTGATTAAAAATGCTAGCCAAAATAGGAGCTATTGTCTCAATTACTGATCCAGAAACATCCACGGAGTTACCCCACAGATCCGCAGTTTTCTTTTTATTTAATTGGTTGAAATATTTTATTACATCTTTACAGTTAACATACTTAAATTTAAATTGACAAGTATATTGTTTTGTGTGTTCTTTTAATATTGATTCAGCCGCAATGGGGGACGAGTTCAAAGATTTTGTAGTTGAAACTGGAATATCAGTGAAAAAGTTCTCAAATGCTGTAGCAACTTCAACATCTGATGTAACATTTCTATGTTCAATGTTTAAATTAAAACTAGTATTTCGAGTTTTAGATTTTCCAGTTTCATTGTTTATAATGTTCCAAGTCATTTTGATTTTGTCATTACTATTCTTAATCTTACTACTTAAATAATTTGATTTTGCTGTACGACATACTTTTTTAAATAACTTTGAATAATTACGTACGTACTCTTTGAAACTTTCACTAGTATTAATGCTGCGTTCATTGTAAAGTTCATAAAGTTTCCTTCTACTTTTATGTATGCCTGGGGTGGCCCACTCGCTGAAAGTTACTGCATCACTAACACATATGGTTTTGGGAACAAAGACATCATTAAATTCTTTACAAAAATTATTAAAAAAATCATTATACATATCATTTGGACTACTTTTATATTTTAAATAACTCAAACTCCTATCTAATTGAATTTTAAAACGCTCTATACGGTTAACAGATTTTGGCACAATAGTAATATATTTCTTGGTGATATTTTTATTTGGATGAGGAAAAGTAATCATCTGGCCACAATGATCACTATCCAGTTGATTAACAATTACTTTTGAATGTGGTATTATATCCATATAAATATTGTCAATACAAGTGGCCGAAGTGGCAGTTATTCTAGTAGGCTCCATGAACAAGTTTTCAAGATTATATGATTGAAATAGATTTCTTAAATTAATACTCAAATTAGAGGTTTCTAATAGATTAATATTAAAGTCACCACAAACAATTAATCGTTTACCAGTGTTGACAATTTTTTCTAAAGCTTCATCCATAATAGTTTCAAAACAATCATACAATGCTGAAGGAGGTCTGTATACACTCAATACAACAAGCTGGTCCAGTTCCACACAGGCAATCTCTATTGTTCGCTCAACCGAGAGGCTCACAATATCTTTACGTTCCTTAAATTTAAGTGCCTTATTTAATAAAATTAAAGAGCCACCGCGAATCGCATCTTCTCGACTGAACGAACTACCAACCTGATGATTATTAAAATTAAAGATGAATTGATGACTTTTAAGCCAATGCTCTGTGATACAAAATATATCTATATTGTTACAATTCAAAAATAATTCAATTTCTAAGTCCTTACCCATCATTCCTTGAATATTTATATGCATCAGGTTGATCAAGTTTACATTTTCTTTTAATTGTTTGGGATTTTTCTTAATTAAATTAATATTTTTATGCAAGTTATTACAATAATTATTTATTATTAAGCAAGACGAGTTGTCTGTTGTCTCATTATTTAATTTAAACAATAGTTATTATTTTGTAATTTGTCAGTAGAAGAATTACTGACTGTCAAGTCAATGGAACATTGCTCAATAAAAGCAATTTGTTTAGCCAAGTTTTTGGCTGTTATATAAAAATAATATGATAGCGACTTAGCTATCTGTCTTTTATAATAATTAGAAAGATAATATTTATCTTTGGTCAAATATAAATTTCTAACATAATTGTTAGTGTCAATAATATGAAATTTTTCACTTTTACACATTGTGAACAAAAGCATATTTAATTTATATCTTAAGATATTTTCCTCCTTTGGCAGACTTCTACAATAGGGCAATGTAAACAATATAATTTTTTCAACATTTAATGAGCTCAGGTCATTGACATATTGAATCAATGATTTTTTGTTCAAATTGCCTCTATTTCCCACAAAAAATAACAAAGTAGTGCATTTACTATAATTCTGTTTGATTGCATTTCCTAAGATATCCTTATAAGAAACATTAGGCATACAGTGATTGATAATTGAATTTCCCATTTTAGATACAAGAGGGCCCATGCCCTTGCCAATTTCATCACTAAATAATATGATTTTTTCATATTTATTATCTAAAACTAAGTTGTCCGAGTGAATTGTTTTCACTGAAGTCAAGCATTCCTTTGATGGCTGCTGTGGGGAACTAATAGTTACATGTTGTGATATGGAGGAATCACAATTGACAGGTGACTGAGCTGTTAACTGTTTACAATCACATGTGTGATTGTTAGTTAAAGAATTAAATCTGTCATTGTTGTAATTACATAATTCAACCAACTCATTCAGTGCCTTCATGTGTTCCTTTATTTCTTTTTGTGACAGTTCATATTTTTTTGTAACATTTATAAGACACTCTTGTAATTGTTCAATTTTACTTTGCAATGTTTGTGTGTCTTTTTTATATCTTAGGCTAATGTTGTCATATTTTATTGAATATATATCCAATTTATCAATTAATTGCAATCTTTCCTTGTTTAATTTTACATTTTTTATAAAGAACTTTTGTTTTTTTACAAGTTTTTGAGTTTTTTTAATGTATTTATTAATTTTTATGTACTTCTTTAATTTATTTCCTTTACATCCAATAACCCCCAGTGTATTCTTACTGTTTTTAGTATCATCATGTGTGATTTGAATTGAATATTGAATAACAAATGGCATTTAAGTGTCATGAACATAGTAACTAGTCTGCTTATTCTTCGTTTCAATAAACGAAGAATAAGCAGACTAGTTACTATGTATGTTATCAATATAAGGGGTTTGTGTTGATGTTATTTTTTATTTTGTGGGATTTCCTACGATTTCTTTAAAGTCAAAAAGATTTTGATAAAAGACAACACAGATTTGTGCTTGTTTTATGGACTCTGTTACTAATAATAGGACTACCTCCGTTTATCTTAATAAATGGATGGTAAATAAATGTAAATATTTCCATACTATAAAGTGCTTGTATTGTTATTTAATTAAATATTAAATACATTTTTTGCGAGAAATCGTAATTGTTGAGCGCTCACTTTACCCTCTTAGAAATGATTTTGACTATTTCTGAAACAAGTAAGTAGATTTAACTTTCTTATTGTAAGTTAATGTACAATATTTGCAAATATTATTATCCTTTTTGATGTGTAACATCTTTCCTCTCGCTTTCCTGCAATTTGTGAGTGTGATTTCGTGAAATGGGATGGAAGTGTGTAACAGGTAGTCGCGAAAGCGCGCGCTATCTGATTTGATTTTAGAACACAATGTTCAAATGTCTTATTCCTTTTGTAGTAGGTTTTATTTCTTTTTATACTTATATAAGGTGAGGTTTCAAATGTTACACATCATACGCGACTATTGTAAGGCTCGCTCGTTTTTTGTACTGATCGTTCTACGGTAGAACGACCTTGTTTACGAAAAATACGATAAAATGCATAACTTTAAACCGGTAAATCTGTGCATTATGTTTAATGAACCAGTTTAAATCAATTGCTATGTTATCTCAGAAATATGTTTTTGTTGTAACATAATGTATCACAATATTGATTTTCCGTCTCATGCAAATATAACAAAACATACAATTACGTATAAAACAGCTAACCTCCACGAGTTTTACCTAATAATGACGCAGTTTACCTCGCGTTTTGATATTGATTAAAGTACAATTAATATCAAAAACTTATATAAAACTGATCTACGATCATAAAATAACTGAAATACAAATTTATTTTTCATAATAACTTCATTAATTATTATTTTATAAGACCTAAAACATCACCCGTAAAATGGAATATTTACTAGTGCACAACTACTGGCCGATCAAGCGTTGCCATTTGACGTCTTTGGATGTCATTTTGACAACTTTTGATCCTCTATGCCATCCTCGTGGCAACAGAGCTAAAATTACATCTTTTTGACTTCCTTTTAAATTAAAAAGTCGGGCTCTTTGCCTGTCTTTGCTAAAGTTTCGTCTGGATATTAGTGAATAAAATGTACCTAATTACTATGTCCATGTCTTGAACCCAATATTTTTTCTTAGGTTGGTGTTGGACAAAGCTGTACAAAAAAAATTAATTGAACTTTCCTCGTCTGTGCAAGTGGAGGATTTCTGCCACGAGTTGAAAAAATTATTTTCATTTTTCATATTTTGCGTTTTATCATATCTAGTAATGGTATTTAATTTACACATCTAATATATAGCTAAGTTTGTAGATAAACTGTTCAGGATTGATTTAAAACATAAATGAAGCCTGGATGTACAGTAGAACTCAAATAAAAATAGGAAAATCGGCCGGTTTTTTTTTTTAACAAGTCTCCAAGGTTTAAAACGCTGTTTTGGTCTCTAGGGATTAAAAGGCTTGTTGGTCCCTTGGGGTCAAAACGCTATTTCGGTCACTGTAATCAGAGAACAAACTACCCCTTTTCGAATAGACGTGACAAAAAATATGTATAACACACCAATCCACACTGGACTCAGTGCAGAATGGGCCTAGTGCGGATTGGTCCCTGCGCAGAATGGGCACAGTGCGGATTGGACCCAGATAGTAAATTTTCCCTTTATCCTCATCTGCCAAACTACTAAGAAACTTCGTTCCAAAATTGGAAAGCAGAAAATATATTAGGTTTCAATGATAAACATAGGTGTCAATGATTGTGCTCCCATACTAGAATACCAAAAGAATGGAACGCCAAAACTTGAATATTTTGGGCAAGACGCAACGCAAGAGTGTCGTGTTTCGTGTTTATGGTGGGATTATCAGCAGTTCATCACACAGACAACGTTGTTAATTCAGCATAAATATTCTTCAGTATTTATTTGGATTTCTGTCAAATTTCAAATATCTAATACTGGCGGCTTCTACAGACTGAGCGACATTATGCCGTGTAATAGCGTAACGCATATCAAACTAATGTCCAAATTTTTTTTTTAATAGTTTGTACAGAACAATGTAAAACGCTACATTAGTCAGAGACTGTGTCGCAGTTATTAGCGCCCCACCTCGAACATGATAACTAGTAACAATAAACACTAAAAATACTAACTTTAATATTTATAAAAACGTTTTTGCGTATGTGTGTGTGCGGGTGTGTGTGTGTGTGTGTGTGTGTGTGTGTGTGTGTGTGTGTGTGTGTGTGGGTGTGTGTGTGTGTGTGTGTGTGTGTGTGGGTGTGTGTGTGTATCTCTCTTTGTATTTTGTAGGTTTACATCATTTTTTTATTTATTATTTTACTGTATAAGAGATTCGATATCTTCATATCGAAGGCTAAGCAGCCACTCATTTAAAACACTTTTACATTCACTATATGGTAAACTGTAGCTACCGCAATCGGAAATGAGATTTTATTTTATAGAATCGCTCTACAGTTAATCTGAGGTTGTTATATGCTTACCAAATGCTAGTTAACACGATTCACAGGATGACCGATTAATGCTTTTTGTGATGGGCATCGCACCGAAAATGTAATTGCTCCAGCCATATTTTTAACAATATACTTGTGAGAGAAGACATAAAAAACGAAGAAAATAATGAATAAAGTGTTTGTTGTAATTACGTTTCTTTTAATGGGTCTCTGCCTTTTTTGTAATAATTTCTGATGAATTATTCATAATACAAACAGCTTCACTCTCCATCTGATCAACCATCCTTATGTTGATAGTAGGAATGTGTGTCAACATAAAAGTGTGCTTGCTATTTTTGAATATTTTGACGTGACAACGTCTTAAATTAGGTTGCGGCTGGGAGTCACTTATGAAAAAGTGTAACGCTCGGTAACGTTACGATGAGTCTCTCGTGTTAAGTTTAAGTTTACATGTACAATGTTTTAGTAAACAAAATATATTTCTATAGTTAAAATTTGTGCAATTCTTATTTTCATTCAATTCCTTGTTCCTATTGTGCAATTTAATTATATTCATATCAATAAATATTCTACCGAGAAAAAGACGTTGTCACGTAAAATCTTCGCCCGTAAAACCGACTTTACAGGCAACCATTTTTTGACTGCTATGTCTTCGAAGACATTTAGTTGTTCCAAATTAGTTTAAAAATGATGTTTAACATGTAGATTACACCAGGAAAGTCCTTTTTATTCTTTAAATATTTATTATTCAATTCATGCTATCGAATTCAATTAAAGAGTAACAGTATACATTAATAATAAGCTTTACAATGGTATACCTACTTACATATATTTTACTCCTGCACAAAGAACTTGATAGCCGTACCAACCCCTCATACAAAGTGGTTCTTATCCTTTGCTAATAAAATCCTATTGTAGATTTGGCTGTTAATACTAATTTTTTATAGTAATAACTTTTTATAGTAAGTGTACATTGTTTATTTTCCAAATAAAGATAAGATAAAAAAGACGTATTTTACTTCCTCCTCAAATTTAAATTTGTGGTTGGAAATACCAATTCCTATATTTCTCAAATTAGGGTTTCGTACCTTCTTGTCTTAAGATACAGAAACCGTTGTAAGCTCTGCGCAATACGCAAGTCCGATTCCGATATCTATTTCATGCCGGCATTTATACATGGTATTTGCTATGTGTAAACTTAACAACAGTCTCTCCTTTTTAGACCCTATCCAGTATGATAAGGACAACCTGCTGTCAAAATGACAAAATAATAGCAAGTACAAATAGCCATGTAGATTTTGTCCTCGGTAGTGTTGGTCATTTTGTACGTGTAAAACTTAGAGCATATCTAAGCTGTTAAAGAGGGAAAAATAAGTGTTTGCTTTTTATACTAACAACAGGTGTTGGTAAGTCCCGTTAAAATTATGTTTTCCTGTCCTATGCATTGATTACATAGCAATAATGGATAAGACCCCTTGTGTACCACCGGACCCTCCGGACTAGCCTCCCACACCGCTTACATAAATGGAACTTTCCCCGCCGGTATTCACTCAGTCCGGTCTTAATTTTTGTATTTTCCTTCTCCGGTCCCGGTATGGTGATCAGCGAAATCAGGTCAGGCCGACAGGCGCGATTTCTGATACTTTTTGTATGGAGTGTGGTGTGCGACAGGGTGGGATCACCTCTCCTCTACTGTTTAACCTATATGTCGACCATCTCATCGGCGAGCTCAGTGACACTCATACTGTGTGTTTTATAGATGAAATCAGTGTGAATAATGCTACGCTACGCTAATGATATGGTGCTGTTGGACCCGTTGCTCGGGTCAATACGCCAAATAATTGCGATTTGTGGGGTGTTTGCGACGGAGCATGGGCTGCATTGCAACTCGTTAAAGAGCGAAGTGCTTATCTTGAAACGAGGCAGAATTTCACCGGTAAATGTTTCGACTATTATGCTCAATGGCGCAGATTTAAATACCTGTTTTGTTTGTTACGCAGGGAAAACCTCTGTTTACAGACGACGGCGTCCGTTCGGCGGCACCGCCGAACGGACCTCACACCTGGCTCCCGCAAGCCTTACGAGCCCCCGCAGTGGCTGCCCACTGAGGACCCCGTAACACTAAAGGGCATTTTACGGCATAATATCCGCTAAAACTCTGCGAATGGGTATTAATGGCTAACCTACTTAGTGCGAAACCGCGGGATCCCCGTTTAGGGATTTTTCAGCGTAGATTTAAATACCTGGGATATATTATGAATGCATGCCCTAAAATGTGTCGTATTTTTTACATGGTCGGTCGTTAAATCAACATAGTAAGTGACAAATTTTTAAAACAGTATTTTAAACTTTATGTTCAAAAATATTTTATTAAGAATCCCTGTCGTGTAGTGGCTATCTACGTGAAATTGGCGGAATTGTGTGTAAATCCCCGTTGAGCCATTAAAACAGAAAGAAGAAGAAGGAGAAGAAGAAGAATAGGCATGTGAAGTTGTAGCATTATTTAAACAGAATTCTTATTAGGTTCGGACTCTGATTTTTGAATACAAGAGGATAAATGTTCAAGTTATTCTCCCTGATTCTAATGATGCCACGGAAATATTAAACAAAATCATGTCTGTATTGCGTCATTTATAATTTGTTTTGAATGGTGAAACCCGTTTCGAAGATCAATAATTTAAGTTAAATAACAGCTGTTTCAAATAAATTATGTTGAGTTAGGGCTCGAGCAGAATGTGCTTAAAGTCACGCGACATTCATTTGTTGGTCGTTCAAATATGAAGGTTTAAATTTATTTCGCTAACGTTGTGTTTAAGCATACAAAAGTAAAAAGTAGCACTTCATTCTTGTGATGAAGAAGGCGCTATCAACCGGGTCACGCTACAGGCACTAATCTTATTAAAGGGCCATAACTAGTATAGGCCAGATTACATTGGTGGATATAACTTGAAGTCGACAGCACCTTTATTGCGTAGGAATAGGAGTGGAATTTGCTGTGAAAAGAAGTAAATCAGTGTCGATCTTGACTATAACAGTTGCCTACACTGAACTAGTTTGTTGAGTTCTATAAGGAAATAAACTTAGGCAAGGCAAGATATATATGAAAAATGTGCCTTCTTTTTACTAGCATCAACTGAAGTAAAACACTGTTGCTAATATTTAAAAAAAAAATTCAGAAGTTTATACTCAGTTTAAAGAGCAAATTACAAATAAAAAGAACACGAAGCGCATAGAACAAGACATACGTGTCTGGGAGTACCTATCGACAGAAATCACTCTAAATAAGGGACTTGTGTAATACAACGATAAAGTTATCGTTGATATAGCAACAGTATGGTTAGACCTAGATCATAATAATACGGTACGTACATAATGTAAATTTGTATTCTGTTTTTTGACCCAGAGCCATTTTTATAATTAATTATAAGTGCAAGCTGTGTGGCTGTCATGTCATTATTTTGCACTCTTATGAAAGATACTTTATAATATTAGTATGATCACTTATTTTCCTTTTAGACTTCGAAATTTAAATACCTTGATAGTCTTGGAATTGTGGTTTTATTAATAATAAAACAAAAATATTTATTGGCATATCAATTTGTTTCACCTTCTATCTTAGCGACATCATAAAAACAGTCTTGTAATGATTAAATTAGAATTTAGACAATAATAACGATATTGATAAACTTTCTTAATAAATAGTCGGTTTCGAATATATGCCACCAAAGATCATAGTCATGGTACTTTTCTCCATCAAAAAGTATATAAAAGGTTTGTTGGCGATAAATCCGTGAGAAGATATTTTGTCAACAAAACTTGCTGTTGAGGTAGCCGTAGCCACGGTACCCGATTCTGTGACTTCTATATCGGCAGTGTGTGCTATTGCTGATATAAAAATATCTTCATTAGCGATTCTATCGAATCTTGCACGATCTGCCTCGAAAATATCGAACACACCCATGTGAGTTAGAGGTTTATTCATCAAAATATTGGTTCTGATTTTAAATCTTGGTATTTTGACCTCCGTTTCCTGCCCTTCGTAATAGTCGCTATCCCTTCTCAATTGGTCGAAAATATCCCTCAAACTAATTTGTGCTAGTTTCTTGTAAGCATCTACAATTTTCATACCTCGAGAGGGCAGGAGGAATAGCATGCTGTATTTTCCGTCGTCGCCGTAAGGCATCTCTAAAGCAAGCGATTGCATCTCTCTTATGTTTGACAGTGGAACTACTGAGTTTAGATACATCATATTTACACGACCTACCGGATTTCCGTCTTCGTCATAGAAAGTCTCCTCCTGAGTTTTGGTTTTGTCAAACGGGAAAGACCAAAGACCTCTAAAGGCAATTATATTAGCCAGTATCATTCTAGATTGCGCGAAATCATCTGAGTGCAAGACATTCCGCACATTGGCTCCTGGCAGTTCAAGTTTGCCGTTGGCAATTTCAACTGTTTTTGGATTCTTGAAATCCAAAACATCAATTTCAGCACCAAAATCGACTTCGAGAGCCCTTTTAAAATCGGGGAAAACTCTAAAGTTGTCGTCTAAGAAAACAAAGTTTTTCGATGTCAGAGTGACTCCTTTGGATTTTACGTTTAACACTGCGGACGTTAAGTCTTTGAAGCCGTTGATGATTTCTCTGCTATCTCTTGGCAGTAAGAACGCCCTTGCCAATTCGTCGAAGCTGTTCCCCGTGGCTCCGAGAGCTATGCCACTCATCAGGGTCCATATTCCGAAAGGAGATATAACTACATGACCGTTTGTTTCCAATTGGGTGTAGTGCACTAGTTCTATGCTAAAGTTCCGAGGTCTATCACTGAATTGGATGGCACAATAACATGACGCGGCGCTGAATAGAAAAAACACGACTGTCCGCATTGTGACCGCGACAGTGTCCTGCAATTTACTGACATGTTCCGTTGAAAGACGGCACACTGAGACCTCTATAGGTATTTATGGTTAACAGACAATTTTGTATCGTACTCTCTCGCAGGAAAGACTTCATTTTGTGTTGTATTGTTGTGTGGAATAAAGATGTGTGTATTAAATAAAGGAGGCATCATCGCTGAGCCGGTTTGAATCCACGCTCGATAAACTGGTGATCACGATGCGTGTTTTAAATTTTCATATGGTATAATATTGTTTATACCATATGAAACTTTAAGAGACGCATATATTACTTTATATATTACTAAGACCACTGTCCCTTTCTCTGTCTATCTGTCCGTCACCAGACTGTATCTCATGAACCGTGATAGCCAGACAGTTGCAATTTTCACAGATAATGTATTTCTGTTGCCGCTATTACAACAAATACTAAAAGAAGAATAAAATCAATATTTAACTTCGGCTCCCACACACTAAACGTGATGTTTTTGTGATTTTGCTCTATATTAATAATGGCAACACGAAGACACTTGAAATATTCACAGAATATTTAATTGTATATTCACATATTTTTTTTTTATATAATTAAATAAGAATGAAATAAATTTTTAGGGGAAACTCCTATACAACAAACAAAATTTTGCTATTTTTTGCTCGATAACATACTTAATAGTATCTATATTATTGTCTACGGAACCTTTCGTGCGTAGTCCGGCTCACACTTGGCGAGTTTTTTAAATTAACTGTTATCGTAGCGGTTGTTTTGGTTTTAGTCAAGTACGGTAAACTCAACAGAATAATTTATCGGTCCATATGACCCTGATGATAACAGCGGAGACGTCATAATATGCACAATGCATGGCCGGGAATTTAGTATAGTAAAGTTTTATTTTAATTTTAACATCTAGCAGTCAAATCAAAGTCAAAAATATAATCTACAATTGCTCTTTCTTCTTTCAAATGTTTAATACTTGTAAAGGTATTCGTTTGACATTGTGGGTTACCTACAATGTAAAGGGATGGCGCTGCCTTGCAGCCTAAGAAATACTCAAAAAAAAAAATCGACACGGTCGTTTAGGGTCGCGGTAGCATAATGGTCAGTGCATCCGCACGGATAGCGTAGGGTGCGGGTTCGAGTCCCGTCTGCTGCCTGGTTCGCGTGGAATATTTTCTAGTAAAATTTTCTTTAGATTTAAACATTAAAAGTGACTTAGATGAAGTAATTATTTGTTAATAAGTTTTATAAAGCGTAAAACATTGCATTGAAATACAAAAGCAAAAAACTATGTAAAAAACACAACAAAATATCATTAGTTCTACAAAGCTGCCGTTAGAAGGCGCTGTAAAGATAATAGGGACTCCTTCTGAAATATATTGTGGTAACGACTGTCACCTACGGAACCCTATACTGCGCGTTGTACCATTATAACTATTAGATATTTTGGAGTTCACACCTAAACAGCTGCTTGCAGAGGAGTTTATATAGACAACCTTTTCAGGACATGCACTTGGCCGGTTTTTACTTAACACTTAGGTATTTATTTATTGTAAAAGCAATCACAGCTTGATATTTATACATGAAAATTTGGTTGTAATTTTGTGGGCCAATTACGATCATCCATATTAACTAACTTCTGAATATTGTACATACCTATGTGCTCAAGGAAAACTAATGAACATTACATACAACATTATTAGAAATATAACATTCTAAAAAAGCCACGGTCTTTTGGGTGTCACCTTGTCTAAGGAAAATGTCGTACATAAAGGATTAAGTCGTCTGATTATTTTGCAATAAGATTTTATGAAGAGAAAAAAAGCTATAAGTACAATTTATCTGCTTAAATCAATTTAATGTCAGCTGTCAACGGACCAATTAGTTTTTTTATTTCATTTAAAAACATTGACATTTGAACAATATTTAGATAATAAGTTACTTACCTACTCATAATTTTAATGTCAATATTTTTGATGGTACAAGGGTTTTGTGTAGTTTTTTAGAATCGCTCCTTGAAGTACTTAACTATATTTTCCAATAACATTATTTATCGTATTCATAGTTTTTATTTTGGTAAGTACACTTTTTACGATTTCTTAACAGAGAACAAGTTCGTACGTTAGGCTTACTCACTATCTCTGTTCTGTATCCAAAGCACAAACAACTAGCGAGAACGTATTCGTATCGCCATCGTCAGTTTCTATGGAAAAAGCTAGTCTGTTCCTTTACGCCCGCTTTTAGTTTCCATAGAAACTTTGATGTGGCCATAAAATTTACTTTCTCGTTAGTAGTTCGTGTAAGACGTTTTGTCTTACTCATGTTATTTTAAGGCCGTTTAGAGGCTGGGCTGAGGTCATTGCGCATTATATTGAGCTCGTTTAAAGTGTCTACCATGACGACTATATTAGCGGCAAATCGAAGGTGAGTAAAGGACTCGCCGTTAATGTTGTTGCCAAGTCCGCTCCAATCCAGAAGCTTAAAGACGTCTTCCAACGCAGTGGTAAACAGTTTCGGGGAGATGACATCTCCCTGTCAACGTTATAGATTAGGCAAGTTGGTAGGTACCAACTCAACTAAGTAAGATTGTGGGTAGCAAACATTTAGTCCAACCTGTGTGGATTTTATGCATAATCTCATAGATATAAATAGGGTAAGTGCCACGTAAAAACTTACATAAAACGATCTTTAATTCTGCTTACAAATAAATAGTTACTAAGTAGGTTTTCCTCGCTGTAGTTGGATAGGTCTAGTAGTCTGGTCTTGTATGCGGACTGTCATGGTGGCTCTTTCGTAGAAACTCTTCAGCACTTGGATATAGCGATAGTCGATACGGCATCTCTGCAAAGATCTTAACACAGCCCATGTCTCCATCAAATCAATGGCTTTCTCATAGTTCCCAAACTAAGTATAGTGGCACTATACTAAAAAAATATAGAACTAATTAAATATCAAACATATCTTCTTAAATCTGGCGACAAGCTTTAACATTAGATAAATTGTGTATGACGTTACAAGTGAATAGTAAAAGTTAAAAAGACTTTTTTTATTTTATTCATTTTAACGCATTTAAATGAAGTTTGTCTTTTTCTGTCTATTTTTTGGGATACTCATAACACTTCAACACGTGTTAATGGTCACACAACACGTCTAGTTTCCTAATTAGTTATAGCTGTTGCTAAAACTAACGCTGTAAGTTTTCTAACTAAGCAAAATAATCAGACCAAACTAATGGTAATCAGACCAAAAAAATGGTATCTTTTACAGATTTGTCTCCTTGATTCCAGATACAATATATTTTGCAGACCATTTTCTTTGCTGTTAGCCAACCGTAGGCGTTCGCAGGTTTTTTTATTCGCTTATTTGTTCATTACATTTAAATTTTATGACAGGTTGGTAGAATAAGTCCATAAGAATCCGAGGCCGCTTCGATATGTATGCCAGGGAGGTCGTATGGGTGGGAAAAAGAGAAAGAGTTTAGGACGGTTTATTAATAGTTAGAAGCGAAATGAGAAAGAGAGGAAACGTAATAGAAAATAAGTAAAAAGTATAAAGGATGAGAGTAAGAACGAAGTAAGATATGAAGTTGAATCGGTCAAACCCATTTTCTGACAAGACAATGGGTTTGACCGATTCAACTTCATCTCTTGAGCAAGGGGCCTGACCGGTAAGAAATAATTAGTGGTTTAGTTCTTAACTAGTAATTACTAAAATTATGTGAGATACAAAATAAATACATAACAGATGCATTCTTAGTTTTGTTGTCATAGGCCGAGCCACCAAAATTTATCAAACTTCTCCAGCTGACGCACCCGACGTCTGGCCATACACAGCATTATTACTGTAGTATTCTGTTACCTGATTATCATATCAGCAGAAATTTACAATCATGCATTATTATATTACGGCCATTAACTAAATACATTAAATATTAAAATGAATGACCAAAACACTTATTATTTCTAGCTCCTCTGTGCTTCGGAAGGCACGTTAAAAGGGGAAGGCGGGTAATTTTTTTTCATACAGACGTTCTCGACTGATTCCTTCTTGATTTTTATCATTAAAGAAATTATTTTCATACATAAAATCTAATTATACTCATTCTATGCTCTTATAACTTTTGTTTTTCGGTAGCTTATATTTAAAAGGAGGAAGAGGCCCTCAAAAATGCGAAAAATAAACAAATTTTCGTCGCCGCTAAAGATGTCTAGTGATTGAATAAGCATTTACAAAAAAAAAATTAAAACATACAGGCTTAATATAACTAGCATTTATTCTATAGGTGAAAAGTATTTTTTTACATATATCTAATTTTAGAGCAGAAAACCTTCGAGAGCTAAACCTCGAATTTTACAACTTTTATAAGCAATTTTCAGCGTTAGTTATTGTTGTCCTTATCGCAGGGCATTTGTCATGTGCGACAAAAATAGTTTTTTCAAATACCCATTTCTCAAATTTCTCTCAGCTCGCGTCCCCTCTTAAGCTGTTGGCCCCAGTTGCATCTGCAGTCGTTAGCACTCACCAATCCGCACTAGGCCCGCATGGTTGGTTATGGTTAAATCTCCCTATTCCATCTATAGGAAAGGCCTGTAACCTGTGACTGTAGGCTGTGATGATGATACACACCCAAGTGGAAAGAGACTTATTTCTCGCTCAGGCAATAGTTATGTTAAGTAACATTGCTTAAGTTTTATATTAGGAAAATATGGCACCTTTCATTTGCCATTAAAGGGCCAAAGCACGATAATCTACGTTACCATCAACTTGACTTATTTTGCCCGCCATTCCACACGCATGAAGAGCTTTTAATAAGCTAAGTTTCTCAACAAAGAGATTTTATTGAGCTTTAGTGTTAGCACTAAATTACCCTTCTGCAAACAAGATTCCCTATACTATTTACTTACGTAAACTTCATTGAAATTGTTTAAACGGTTATGAAATACAGGTCTACGGGCAGGCAAACAGACAGACTAGAATTGAATTATTTTAGGGAGGTATTGGTGTCGATTCTGGCATGATTCTCTAAACTTAAACTTAAATTTGACAACAGTGTATCCTTGTCATTCTCTATACAGAACGAACAGGAGAGACTGATCTTAAATTTAGTTTTAAGTTTAAAGAGTCATGCCAGAATCGATACCATTCAACACTTAAATATGGGTGTGTAAAATTGTATCAAGTAAGGTGATAATAACTGTACCCACCCAAGTACGGCTCCACGGGGTAGGGGATAAATAAATAAATAAATAAATATTACCAACACTCACACCAATTAGCCTAGCCCCAAAGTACGCACTGTAAGGCTTGCGTTATGGGATACTAGGGTAACAGATAGAATACATATATTGTAGATATAAGTATATTTATATAGAAATACATATTAAACATCCATCACTGGAGTACAAATGCTCGTATTCATCACACAAACATCTGCCCCCACCGGGATTCGAACCCTCCCGAGTTGGCGACACCATGAAACCCGGCGTACAAACCACTCGACCACGGAAGCCGTCACACGACATTGGGACACGGTAGGCAACGGTTCGAGCATGGATGTAAGAGCGAAGGAGAAAGATCGCTGTAGAAAAGAGTGTCTTAAAAATACGGACAAAATAAGTGAGGCGCTGCCATCGCTAAGTTGTCTCCATAAAAGTGGGCTATTGTGCGCTAATTTGAACTGACCAATGCTGCGAAGAAAATTTGTACATTATTCAACTAACTTCATCTACTTGTACTCACAGATACTAGATATAAACAGCTAACTTCACAGATACTACTTACCGACGGCAGCGCGGCTGGTGGCTGAAAAATGAACTATAAATTCTACATATTTTCAGGGACAGACGGGCTAATGCTTTAGCACGTAGCGATTGTTCTCCTTCTCTCTAACCTCCAAGGGTGCAAGTGATATATTTGGTATCGCCAACGTCTATAGGCTATGGTGGCCGCTTACCATCAGGCAGGCCATACGCTTGTTTGCCACCCTGTTAACATAAAAAAAGTAAATAGATAAGTACTTTTTCATACTTATACAAAATCATGTTTTTTATTTTACATTAAAAAGGTTTCTGTCTCAATTCCAATTCAATATATTATTGAAAAACATTCACAATCACATTTTGAGAAGAAACAATAATTTTAGACAATGTATTCTTTGTATTAAAAAGTATTTTTTGTTTTTTGGTTGGTGACGGAACGGTCTAGTGAGTACAGTCCCATACGTTTAGAGCGACGTACCAGCCTAAGGTAGGACGTGCTTGCCTAGAAGAAACCGATTCCCTCTTCATTCACGACTTGAAGAGCCCCAGATTATAGGTGACTGGAAACAGTATCCTTAATGTAGATCCTTTAGAAATATTATTATGCAAAGTAACATAAGCTTTCGATGGCAAAAAGTGCTAAATGATTGTTTCAATTAGCTTATTTGAATATACATCAACCAATTGATGATATTTCAGTATTTAAATGTCAAGAAAAAGAACAAAAAAGTCAGTGTACATCATCAGAATGACTGAACTTAAAAAGTAACATGTCTATTTTAGAAGGCAAAAAAAACCGTTTATAAAGTTTACTTTATATTATAAAGTTCGAGGACAAGCATTTTGTTATTTCTGTCTGCGTTTTGAATTTTTACGGTTTTCCATTAGGTTAATCCGTTGAACTTTACATTAATGAAGATTACAGTGAAGATTTTTTTTATTTCGTTTTAGAGTGCCGTCTGATTGTGAGATCATAGCCGGACTTCATGATTACACATAGTTGAAGTGAGCTAAGGCGCAAAATAATAAAATACATGGTTATGATAACAATTTATTTCAACAACTTAGGGCCAATGTTTTCAATACCCGATTGAAAGTTATTTGAGGTGAAGATGGCTTAATCAAATTGCGTTACTTGTTACTTGTTGTGGACCCCCGTTTCCGCAAGTAGACTCCATAGGTGGTCCATTGTGCGTGCTGGATTGATTGGGATAGCTAGTAGAGCCAGCCCAGAAGCGCAGTAGCCTCCTGGGACTCTCACAGGCTTCTGGGAGCGTCCTCGGCGTCCCGAGGATTGATGCCCGGTGTTCTGCCACGCTCATGCATTCCAGGATCACATGAGCGGCCGTTTCATCTGCTTCCAGACATCCTCTGCGCAGAGAACTATCTGTAACACGTATGGTTAGTAAATGCTAAATCAAGTTGCGTATTTACCCAAGGTCAACAGGTCACAACGAACTCGGTCCTCATAGTGACCGGTGCAGGAGTATAGTCTGGATTTTACTGGGTAAGGCCCTGCTCCTCACTTAATTGAGCTTTCGAGATTTTAAAATAGGCCCCTGGCTGGACTGGATCATTTTTAAACAGCATTAGGTGAAATCTTGCAATTAATATTGATTCATTTTCATTCTGTATAGAGAATGACAAGGATACACTGTAGTCAAATTTAAATTTGGGGAATCGTGCTAGAATCGACACCATTATCACCCCTGAAGAAGTATGACATAATGTTCCGTTAGAATTTTTTAGATTATTTTGAAAAAGAAGTACACTGGGCAGCAAATAAATTGGGTCACTCGCTACCTCGGAACTCTGATTAGATTTTCTCAAAACGAATAAAACTTAAATTCTTCAAAGTTATACCTAAAGAATGTGCATTTCATGATGATTAAAATGAAAAGAAATTTATTGAGAGTAGACAATTTTTTAAGTTTTTATTAAGAGTTTTCCAAACAAAAATGTTGTAGTAAAAAACTTAGCAAAAAAACACAAGTCTGAGAAAACTATGGACACTAACTAAAGAAATAATAAGAACTAACTTCCTTTTATTAAAAAAGAACGGTAATGGCAACTTTACTAAAAAATAGCAAATCTTTAGCATTGTCTTTCTTGCTTGATTACACAGTAAATTGGCAGTACTTTAGGATAGTATATAGTGCGATTCAACTAAGAACAGGACCGACTGGGAGCCATATTATGACGTCATAGCTGTCAATTCAAAACCAGTTGGTAGAGTAAGAAAATAGTTTTTCTTTAATAAAACTTATTTACCAAGATTAAGTGAGAAAAAATATCAGAATTTTAATAATAAAATATTTTTTTAATTTTCTTTTATATTCGAAATCGGAATTAAAGATCTAGATTCTGATTAACACAAACATTAATCAGAATCTAGATCTTTATTTCAGCTCATCTCTGCACTACCGTCGGAGTAGTCATCATTATCGCCATCATAATCATACTACTACTTACTGCTGCTACTTTTGGCTATTTAATAAAATATCGATTATTGTAGGTTTTGAAACGACAACTTTTTATAAAATAAAAACGCTCGTTTTTTACCTGTCTTTATAATAAGACTAATGTTCTGATACTTCCCTTTTCCAGCACTCATTTTCTATACCTTACATTATGATTTATATTCTTCTTTTGCTTACAAATGTTTGGTATTTATTCTAAGATTAGCTTAGTATTAAAAAAAGTATTCCAAGATTTTTTGCAAACCGTACTTTTCAAGCGATATTTGACATATGAAGGTTATTTATTACTTTCCTATTCTTAATTGAATCGAATAGTATTCTACTCATTTTAATTATTATGAAACGCACTTCCTGCAGGTATACCTATGATAGTTTTTTTATACTTTTGAGAAAATCAAAACAGAGTTAATAAGGTAGGCTAGTGGGAGACATGTTTTATTTGAGGTGAAGTGTAATTTCCCTGCAACAGTTTCCAAGCTTCGAGAGTTTTTTTGAAGGTTGTTAGACTTTTGGGTATCATTTTTAAGAAAAATATATATGCGATTTTTTCTCTGAGATCATTGGGAGACTGTTTTAATTAAAAATAGAAAGAAGTTAGCACTGACCTCGTATTTATTAGTATATGACTCTGAATTTGTGGGTAATGTGCGCGCAAACTTCTTTAATTGGAAAATAAAATAGCAATTTGCAAAGCGCGACGCAATATCGCATACCAATACGGTCTATTTTTCCTTGACACATTTACAGAAAATGTAGTAGTTCTATAGGTCAAAGTCAGGCCATATGCACACAACAAATGCAAACATAATAACGATTATACCTCAGAGACATGAACATTTTTAGTACTTTATATGAAAGTTCCACTTAATTTGACGGTTGATTGGAGAAAAATTCGAAAACCTCATCACTGCTTCAAAGATTTGTTCTTTATCATGTTTGTTTACTTCATTACATCAGGAAAACAAATGGTGATAATAAAAAAACGAGTGTGCTTATGACCACATGACTGAAGTGAAATTTCTTTAGCTCCATCTATGTATATAAATATGTGTATATACTAGCTGTCCCAGCGAACTTAGTACCGCCATAAAAATAGGGGTTGGTGGTAGAAGGGTGAAAATTTAGGGTTGTATGTATTTTAGTACGATGTATCATAAAAAAATAAAAACAAAAATTTTTGTGCAAAAAACAAAAATAAATTAAGGGACTACCCTTAACATTTAGGAGGATGAAAAATAGATGTTGTCCGATTCTCAGGTTTACTGAATATGCATATAAAATTTCACGGAAATCGGTCGAGCCGTCTCTGAGTAGTTCAATTACGCACACCGTGACACTATATATATCAGATATATGTATGTGAGCTGTAAGAGAAAGAGAGAAAGTAAAAGGTGCACGCGTATTGCTTTCTCTTGCTTATATCCCCCACTCAACTCCCGTCCTTCTCGCCGGAACACACTTTTCGTAACGCGTAACGCATTCGCCAGCTTACCCCCCAAGTCAAGCGCGCGTAAAGAAGTTTCACTTCAAAACTATTACAACCTTTTTCCAAAACGCGGACTATAGTTAGTCTTGGTTTAAGTCTGATGTTGTCTCTGTCTTTATTTTAGCAAATAAAAGTGAGAGCATCAGTATTAGTCTAGGTTTAACTTTAGTCTACGTTTTGAAATAAGGCGATAAAAGACCGATTCATTTTAGGAACACATCGCAGAAGAAAATTGTTATTTTTATCAGTTCAATAATTCTTCATCCACACCTGTACGACGAAGCCTGCATTTAGATTCTGTACCCTTAGTACGAGTTTGAGCTCACGAAAACTGTCATAGTTTTTGTAATTGTAAATTATGTTCCTATGTCCATTTTGGTGAAAAGTATGTCGATTTTATAGGTCAGAGGAGCTGAATAAAATACGGAATCACAGTGACGAATGATACTTATATTCTGTGAAATATATTTTTACTAGGAAGCTGATACGAATGACTCCTAGCACAGCAGAATACAAAGTGAAGCAAGTTTATAAGTGAACTGAATGCGAGAATGATCGAATGAGTGGGGGTTGAACGAACGAATGAAGTATTTGAGTTAAGACTGATTGAACAAGTATACTTTGGCATTATCTAGTCATGTTACTTTCTTTTTATTACAAAAGGAATACAAATATATGTAGATTAATTTTTGCCAATTTAAATTCAATATAAATTCAACAAAGTAACCAAATATACTTAAAATTTAAGAAGACACAAATGATTTAATATTAGAATTTAAACACTGTTTATTTGTATTGAAACGAAAACAATAAAATCAGTACCCTTAGTACGAGTGCGAGCTCACGAAAACTATCATAGTTTTCGTAATTGTAAAACTCGTACTGTAAGCTACATTCTCACTGACGCTCTCATTAAATTGGATTTTTGGCAATTGTCAAATATCTGTTAATAGATGATTTACGGTTATTGTGATATTTTGCCTTGTAATGGCTATCTAACTAATGTTTTAGACATGGCAGTTACCGAATTTGAAAGTGGGATTTTATGTACTTTTTTTATTTCTAAATGGCTTCGCACGGCTTGTGCATTTAGCCAATGTCAAGTGTTAAAATGTTTACAAATTCTATAGCACTCGTGGTCAAAGTAATAAATCAAGTCAAAGTAAGTGGCAGTCAAGTCAAACCCCCTTTCCCTATGTTTCAGTAAATGTGTGGGGAGTTACTGGAACCTCCCCGTGGATTTCTTGAGGGAACGTCGAAAGACACTTTCCGCTATTTTGTTTCACTTGCCAACACTTGTGTATGTTCCTGAACACTTAGTGGTTAATAATCCACCATTATTAGACACTAACATCCGCCACAACACAATTTTTTACAAGAAAAACAAAACTGCTAAAGTGACGCTTCCCAATCCCGCCAAAAAGTCTGTGTACTAAATGCGCTAAAATAGCGCAGGGAATTCACTTCTATCATACTATCGGGCTACGTGTTTATAGTCGATAGCTTGACTGGTGAATTTTGACACTCATAAAAGTGATGATTTTATTTATTTTTAAGCATTTAACTGCTAGATGTTTAAATTTAAAGAAAAGTTTACTAGAAAAAAATCTAAACTCATAAAAGTGGTTGTTGTAGACGATAAAATTGCATCTCCACCTGAAGGAGCGTACTTACGATAGAACAAGTTTCAAATTCGAATGCTAATTTGAGAGTATGACACGTATAAAAGAGGTTGGTAGAGACGATAAAATTATATCTTACAAATTCAAAACTCGAACGCTAATTAAGTACCAGGGGGTCATTCACCCAATGGAAATGCTTTGGAAAACGCTAACGCTTACGATTTCATTTTGTTATTTCTAGCCGCCTGAGGTTTTGAAATGCCTCGCGCTGTTTTTTTTTCTTTTGCATTGGTAATAACAATATTAAAGAAAATGAGCGTAAGTTATTTGAAAACCTTCGGCGGTCAGGAATAACAAAATGAAATCGAAAGCGTTAGCGTTTTACAAAGCAATTCCGTTAGGCGAATGGCCCCCCATCTTCTTAGAGCAGGTGTGTAAGAAGCATACGGTGAGGGTTAGTTCCCTAGAACGACGTTCTAATTCCTATAATAAACCAAAGAGACCGGATACCTTAATTCATTCACTTCACTATTCAAAGCAGATGCGCTTCAACTGATGCACTTAGGACTAGTGATGTGCCGCATCGTTAAAATAAATTGACGGATATGAATACGGATTCTTGTTGCATCAACTTTTTACTCAATCTCGAACGGTTTCAGTTTCAGCAAGCGGGACCTGCAAACTAAAGTTTACGATTTGTGTTAGTATTGTTTGTGTTATTATTATACTGAATTATATAGTTTAATTATTACCTAAAAGATATTAAGAATTCATCATTTAACTCACTACAAGTGATTGTTTAAACATTTGCTTTTTGATATAGAAAATACAAACACGATATACTTCTAATAGTAATACAATTACTATTAGAAGTACGAGTATTTCATTGCTACATCTAATATAAAAAAAATCTCGTGTCACGCTGTGCGTAATTGAAGTACTCCGAAACGGCTCGATCGATTTTCGTGAAATTTATATGCATATTCAGTAGGTCTGAGAATCGGACAACATCTATTTTTCATCCCCCTAAATGTTACGGTTACTCTTAATTTTTTTGTTTTTGCCAAAATTTTTTGTTTTTATTTTGTTATGAAAATTAATTACTTTTTTTATTTACATCATACAAAAAACATTCAACCCTAAATTTTCACCCTTCTGCCACCAACCCCTATTTTTTGATGGCGTTACGAAATTCGATGGGATAGCTATTTTCTTTATAAATTAAATACGCAATGTAACTTGATAGTGAAAAAGATCCGTTCAAATTGCGCCAAGAGTAAGGGACACGGATACGATTTCCCCCCTCGGAAATCTCGCTACGAACACGGATATCCGGCACATCCCTTCTTACTAACCACGAGAGCCATTGCGAAATTTCCTACATCACTTACCTTGAAGACCGTACGTATACGTACGCGACGCGCTAACAAATACATCGAAATAAGTATATCGGTGCATTGTTCTTTGTTTCGCACAGTAGAATCAAGGTCCGCGCGGCAATTGTTTCATTTCCGACATTTGGGCACAATATGTGAATAATACTTTACAATACTTACGTTATTTGTACCGTGCTTACGTTTAAAAGTTTTTCGCAATGAGTCGTACCTATACTTATTCTAATGGGTGATTCCCACGATCCGTGATATGGCTATCATACGTTAACCACTGGAAGAGAGGTTTTTTCGGTGTGATATGCCCGTGGTTATTGGCCATCCGGGAAAATATCCAAATTGAAAAATTTTTCAGACACGGATTCCGGGCAGATGGAAACATTTTTTTAATAAGTTGTGAACAACATAAAAAACGGTCAAACTAAATATGCACATGGCTGTGTTTAAGACTGAGTTAAAAACAGATATAAAACAGATAGATACATTTTTGAAATTTGTTGTGGACAACAAAAATACAGATAATCTTACGTGCACACAACTGCGCTGAAATGGGCTTAGTTTGGAATATGTCTATTGTTTATTTTATATAATTCATAATGGTGTTTTGCCTCACATTGTTCTCTTAGGTCCACAGCCATTTACCAAAATTACAAAAAAAAAAATTAAAACCAATGAGAAATTTTGTGTCAGCCGTAGTAATTAATGTCGAAATACATTAAAAGTCGATATGACACGTCCACGCCCCTCAATGAAAACATACAACTTTGTTTTCCGCATACAACACAAACTTCTTCGGTTGCTACTCCCATTCACCACCCTGACATTTGGTCAAGTAATCAAGTAAAAAGTCCTTCTATCAAGTGGCACGACCTCCAAGTCCAAGGAGTCAAAATGTCTCCCCACTCACGGTCAGTGTGACATGATCAAGCCACTCGAACAAGCCGCAGGCTGGTGAGTGGCAACTATCAGATGTTTCTCTTCTCAATGCGTAGTGCTTGTCTTTTCATGTTGATAACATCGGGATCGTGCAAAGCTACCATAATATTAAAATAATTACTGTACTTCTGATTGAGCTGATTGTTGTTTTCGCACATTCTATCAATTTTATTTATTTCATTTACGCTTAAGGAGCTTGATGGCGCAAGTGGTTAGCACGTTTCTTGTGATCGTTGGTGTTAAGTAACATTTGCAATGGTCGGTCAATGGATGGATGACCGAAAATTTACAATCTCGAGCTCCTCCGTGCTTCGGAAGGCACGTTAAGCCGTTGGTCGCGGCTGCAGTCCTTAGCACCCACTGGGCCCGCGTGGTGGGTCATTGCCCCATCTCCCTATTTTATACATAGGGAAGGCCTGTGTCCCTGCAGTGGGGACGTTAATAGGCTGATGATGACATTTAAAAATAGATTAAATACATAAGGCATTTAAAGCTTTCTTCCTCTCAACTAATGATAGGTAGGTAAGTAGCTACATCCAATTCAAATGAACGTTTGGTATAGGTAATTATCTCATTATATTAATTAGAGCGCCCATCTGGAGAACTAACCTCCACCTTACAGAAGATTATTACAGTAAAAATTTTTTTAGTCCGGACCAACGTCCGACAAATGACTGCACCCCACCTGATGTCAAATGACGGTGAAGTCCAGACGTGAAGATAGCTGGTACTGCAGTTCTACCTGCCACACCAGCCATTCTCATCTTGCTGGCCTGCATGTTGCTTATTCACGCCTCTTTTAAAAGAGCCCAGGTTGTAAGAAGGAGGGACACGTGAGCAGGAAGAGCATTCCATTTACGGATGGTGCGACAAAGAAATGAGTCAAATAACTGCCTTTTGGGGTAAATATGGTTAGGGTTAGGGTACCATTTTGTCCGGACTTTGTCCGGATATTTTTAATTAGATGGAATATGAGTAAAACTATTAATTAAGTTATATCAAATAAGTCAAATAATCCTTATCAAGTTCTCATTATTTTAAAACAAAATATACATTATCTTTAAAAATCACAATGCGGGCGTCTGCTACCACGCGTATACTATAACTCTAACTAAGTGGGTGATGTTTGCATTTTATGACTAAAATGTCCGGACTTTTATTGAAATGTCCGGCTTTTTGTCAGGACTTTTCAAATTTTTATAGAGTAACCCTAGTCAGGGTAGGCAACGGTGCTTAAATGGGAGTGATATTTTTAGTATCTCAAGCGTCTATAGGCTATGGTGGCAGCTAAATCATCAGATGACGATGAATATAGGGAAACTGGTTACCAAGATCTATTTAGGGTATTTACTTATTTATTTGTATGAAAGTGAATTTTACTTTCATTGCTTAGCCACCATGTCATGTGGCTAACCAACGAAAGGGACAGCTATGATATTAATTTACGACTTAGGTTTCAAGTAGATAATGTAGTTGTATATTTATCCGTATTTCACAATATTTCACTTTTCTTTTCTTAAATAATTTCCCATAGAATATCCAAAGTTGTTGTCTTTTTGATGTAAAATTTTGCATGGAAAGGTAATGAATGGCACACTGTTTTTTTTTTCATTTCCAGTCAGCCCAGTCTATCCTTTGAGGAGGAAGTTATAAAATGTATTATAGGCGATTAACTATAGTAGCGGCACGCTATGATGGCTTACTATTTCGTTTTATTCGATCTTTATAATCAGCAACTTTTTGCAATATTGGTAAAAAAAAAACAAAAATATTAATAGGACTCATATTTGATCATATTTTATAGGATTTTTTTCGATAACAGGTTGACTTTTCGCATCACTATTGCAATGTGTCAAAACGGCCATCATATCGTGCCGCTACTATAAATGAACACTTGTAGTGTATGGAAAACAAAATAACAGGAATAAAAATAATGACACATAATAATAATGGTACGTAATCGTTTCTTAGACAGCTTATGACAAATATGTCGGAAAATTAGTTTTTCCGTGATGACGACGAGCATTAACAATTAATATAATTGGAGTTTAAACCCAGTAGGTAACTAGAACTGGGTTGAGTAGTTTAGTAGATATTTACGAAAAATAAGGGACTGGATAACATATTTTGCAAGATTAGGTGAATCGATAAGTGAAAAATGACCATACGGGCGATAGGAAAAAAAAAGTGTCGTATTTTCTTTTCCATTCGAACAAATAAATATTGTCTTTCAAATATCACAGGACTTCTTATAACAAACGTCATATTGTATGCGAGTTTTTGATTTACAAAGTTCTTAGCTAATAATGTAATTAAAGTATATGGCAATACATAAGTTACAAGTATGTAACAGAATGGAAAATGCAGTAAGAGTTTATTATTTAATATCCTGAAAAATTATATCCTCATTTATTTCTCTGATATTATGATGTAATTAAAAGTTGTTTTTCCTAAATGGTTTCGCACGGCTTGTGCATTTAGCCAATGTCAAGTGTAACAATGTTTACAAATTCTATAGCACTCGTAGTCAAAGTAAGGAATCAAGTCAAAGTAAGTGGCAGGCAAGTCAATCCCCCTTTCCCTATGTTTCAGTAAATGTGTGGGTAGTTACTGGAACCTCCCAGTGGAATTCTTGAGGGAACGTCGAAAGACACTTTCCGCTATTTTGTTTCACTTGCACACTTGTGCATGTTCCCGAACACTTAGTGGTTATTAGACACTAACATCCGCCACAACACAAATTTTAACAAGAAAAAAAAATTGCTAAAGTGACGCTTTCCGATCCCGCCAAAAAGTCTACAATTTAAATCTTAATATTTTAAGTATCAATACATTTTTTAAATTAAGCATTACTAATTAAAATTCGACTCGGTCCAGCATAAGTATTCTGTAAGATGCAATCTCACTTACGATCTCATTTATTCGGATATCTGACAAATGTCAAATATGTAATATTGGACTGCTTCTACAGACATAGTGACACTTTACCGTGTAATGACGTTATGTATATCAAACTTATATCTAAAATGGCAGCTATCGAATTAGGAAGTGAGATTTTATTTTATAAAAGCCCTACCGGTTTCAAACGGGATCCATATCCATATCTTCCGCAATTTTCTACTAAAAATTTCGCAATTTTCTTTAGATCTTAAAACTGCTTTAAATGATGAACGTAAAAACATTTCTTTTTTGTAAAAACTGTGAAGTATTTGTGACAATAAGAAAAACATGATACCTAATTCCGTGACCTAATTGAAATGTTCTACGGTAATGATTAATCGCTTTCGTCAATTCGCTTTAATCGTGTATAAATTTTCAACATACTCGTAATAAGACAAGTAATTAAAAAATAAATTACACGCAATCTGCCTGAATAATAAAATATAATGTATTAAGAATACAAAAAATACATAACTATTATTACTGGCATAAATCGCAAAAATTCACGTACAAAAATAGAAAATCGTGGGTCACGATTTTGGTTGTTTTTTTTTCTGTGAATATAGTTAATATCTGCCTTAAGTATTTTATAAGGTAAAAAACAGAACCAGTTAGCATAATGTGCGGTAATTTTATCCAAGGTAAGAAATATCAGACCGGAGGCAAAACTTCATTGATGTTCCATAATTATGGCAACTTTCGCAGTTTTTAGGTTTCCTTCAACAATGTCAGGGATCTCGGTTCTTGGTTTGTGTCGGGTGAAAGGTGCTGGAGTATTGTCTGGTTTTTATGGGATTATATGTGGAAATCCGGTAGATAGATACGTCCGTCGTGCTTCTTCCGGTGTTCGGAGACTGCGTATCGCATTTTCCAGGGTTCTTACGCCTTATCGAATGCAAGTTGATCGGTGACAAGTAACCGAAATCCCGATATATGAACGAAATTTCAATATACCGATATTTAATAGATAGATGTGATATTAAATCGAAATTTCAATGCTTACGCGGAACTTGTTTTGCCAAAAGATGCATTACAATTGATAACTTACTTTGAAACCAATTATATAACTGGAAAAATAATAACTCCTCAAACGTCCAGTGCTCTCTCTGGAGTCCTTCATAGGTTTACGGTAAATAATTCAAAACTTAACTCCAGTAAAACAAAATGTGTTAAGTTTACTCTACCTAATGTGAGGCAGGTTAATACTAGAATAAAAATAAATGACCCGCTTGTAGAGTTAGTGGATTCTACAAAGTGTCTGGAAATTACTTTAGACTCTCGTCTGCAATTGGATCCTAATATTGATGCTTTATGGCAATAAATGACAATAAAGTTTAATAAATAAAAAAAGGGAATTGGATATATTAAAAACTTTAAGCATTCGAATAGGCTAGTTTACTCATGTTGAATTGTATTAAATAAATGTTTATTTCTTAAAGTGTTTAGTCTAAGGAACCTTAATATATCGATTTCACTTCATAAAAGCAGAGGATTGCTGTAGAAATTTAATTTTAAAAAATATTTTTTAGTCTATATTTTTTAAACACTAAAAACGCTGTTCGCCACATTCGCCATGATTTTGACGTCTCTTATGGTAAACAACTAAATGTCATTCGCGTGTTCCTGTAGGTGGATTCTTTCGTCTGACTAAATTTATCTTAAAACACTTTTAACTTTAGGAAAGAAAAAAACAGTAAACTTAGTTTTTTTTGACTAAACAAATTATGGATGCCGGCTTTGTGAAAGCAGAAAGCACAAATCTGCCAAGAATTGACGCATTGATGGTTGGTGAATTTGTTGCACTAAACCCCGATTTCTGCTCTGCGGAGCAGAGAAACGACAAGGCATCTATGTAAGTACCGTGCATTTAGTATTACAATGTAGTAATAAACATAAAACTGATACAACATATGAATAAGTGTAATAAAGTTGCGTAGGTTAATTTCTTTCGGCACTTTAATCCACAACTTTCCTGGAGTCTTCAAGGATGTGTTTTTATATTCTCGTACAATACAGTAATGATAATTACTTTATTTTTCGTGGTATTTATTAGAAATCATGTTTTTTTTTATTAAAAACTCAGTTAAAAGTAATTTTCTACGTGTTTACGAGTTTTTGTTTACCACTGTTCACGTCATAGCATAGACAATCTATAGACTAAAATGGCCGACAGCGTTTTTGTATGTCCATGAAAAGTCTATTTTAAAATTAAAGATTTGTAGCTTTCTCGGTTTAAAAATACATTTTTTTTCGGTCTAATAGAACATTTATTAACCATTTAAAACCTTTTTCCAAAAAGGGTCAACTAGCCTATTATACAATATTTAAAGAAAATTGTGTAGAAATAATTCCACTCCGTCCTGTTTTCAGACGAGATTCGAACTCGCAGCTTCCGCTACCCGGGCGGTTAGTGAAGTGTCTGACAATTAAAATATCTTTAGATTTAAACATCTAGCAGGTATATGCTAAAAATATAATAATTTAAAATATTTTGTCGACGTTTCTGCGACTATCCGGCTGTTTTTATCTCATCCTCTACTATCTTACTATCAAGAAACCTTTTGCCTTGTGATCAGCACATAAGGATACTCTCTTACTTTCTTTTATTTCCAGCTTATTGAGTTGTCTGGAAAAAATCGCTCATTAGCGATAAGACCGCCCTTTGTGCAATATTGTAATTTCTACTCTGTTTTCTGCTGGTTTTTTTACTGTGTTGTGCAATAAAGAGTTTTTATTTATTAATTTATATTATCTTTATCTTGTCATCAGCTTATTATTGTTTGTAGGGAGATTGGGCCATAACCTACCACGTGGGTCCAGTACGGATTAGTGCATATTTAATATACAGATGGAAAAATATTTAAAGTTATTTCATTATTATCATTTAAACTATAAAACCATTTATAATAGCGACGCCATATTCCACTTACATCGCTTCAATTCCCACTAAGTAAGACAAGGTGAATTACTAAAGCCCTTGGGATGTGAGAACCCATAAACAAACACGTGAGGCTTGAAATTATTATACCTACATTCTAAATCGTAGACTAACATAAACATCTGAGACAATATAGTATATTTATTTTAAGCATTTAAAGAAAACTATCTAAACTAAACTATAACACTACGCCATCCAAACGTTTGCGTTTATTCTCCCACAAGACGGCTCCATGTCGAGAGTCTTTTCAAACCTCGCTTTTCTCGACAATCTCCAGTTGTCGTCGGGATAGTTGCTTATAAGTAACTTTCACAATTGCCGGTCATTGGATGTAGGAACAGAATTTTTTAAATCTTTATTAGAGAGCTTTGTCATTATTACAAACTTAAAACTAAATTTAACATCAGTCTCTCCTTTTAATTCTGTAAATTAATGACAAGGATATACTGTTTCCATATTTAAGTCTAGGTTTAGAAAATCGACACCTATGTTACTTTATACAGATAATAAGGATATAAATATTAAATAACAAACAAAGGAGAGGTCTCAGAACGAAACAAAAAGGTTATCTCCTTCTCGGGCCCTGCTGAACTAAATGATGAAGAGCTTTGGCTACCCTTGACAGAGGAAATGCCAAAACATGTTCACATGTACACATCATCCTAAAATCTTTATAAATCTGACGTTCATACTCAAAACTTAGTGACTTGTTTCGTAGACATTCCATCAATATATCTCAGATTATAGAACAATTAGTGGTCCGCCCTCGCTACGCTTCGGTGTACAGATTTAGTGTAGATTATAGTTTTGGTTCTCAGGCTTGTATATATGCACTTTTTGGTTGAACGCGCTAATCTCAGGAAATACTGGCCCGATTTCAAAAATTCTTATTGTGTTAAATAGTGCATTTATTAAGGAAGGATATAGGCTATTTATATAACATTACGCTACAAACAGTAGGAGCGGATTATCGATGAAAAATTATAGAAAATCGGATAAAAAATTGTGAGCTTCCGTGGCATGCGCTAGCTAAACGGTCAAACTAAGATAAAAAACATGTATTACAGAGTTTATTGCAGTTTAAAAGTTTAAAAGTCCAGGATAGCATATGCCCATCTTTTAAGTTTGACTCACTATAACCTTTTTCCACAAATTAACGCGGTAGAAACCGCAGGGGACCTCTCGCTGTGATATAACTGTAATACTTAGTTAGACATATGGTATCGCGGACTTTCTTGTAGATATTGATGTCTTCTATAACATTTCAGTAAATCACTTAGCTCTATTGTCATTACTTCCGCAGCGAACGCGATAAAGGGTTATTTTTTGTTTTTTTTTCTTACGGAACTGTTACATATATAACTATATTTATTAGTGATGTAACGAATGTTGGATTTTTCACATTCGCGGATGCGAATGCGATTGCGAATATTTATCTTCAACATTGCGAATGCGAATGAGAATATTATAAAATTTCAAAAAAAGCATGCGTAAAATGTTTGACAGGTTTGACGTTTCGTGTCGGTCATGTTTAAATTGAACATAGCCGAACCGATATTGGTTAATTGAATGAATTTAGTCACAGAACAGAAAGTTCATTCTAAAGGTTTTGTTTTGTTTTGAGGTTAGTTTTATGTTATTTATCAAATTTAACTGATATTTATACATTTAAAGCCAAGGGTTATAAATACTTAATACATTAGATATTTAAAGTTTAATAATTTTGTTTCAAGTAATTGTTTAGTTTTTTAGTAAATAGAAACTGTAAACTTTATTTAAAAATGGTAGAATAATATACTACTAAATAAATGCAAACCTTACATTGTAACAAGGCTGATCTCTGAAGTTCTTTTTTCATAAATGAGACTTTAATTTAGAATGTAGAAGTATGATTTAATAAAAATATCTAAGTGTTATCTATTGAATTATTATTTCATATGCATGCAGTGCATATAATAATTTCCTTTATGATTATTAAAAACATTCGCTAAATATTAGCATAAATTTAGCGAATGCGAATGCGAATATTGAAAAATATGCGGATATTCGCGAATGCGAATATGAATATCCGTTACATCACTAATATTTATATAGAAATACATATTAATATCCATGACTTAGAGTACAAATACTCTTATTCATCATACCAACATGTGCCCCCACCGGGATTCGAACCCAAGACCTCTGAGTAGGCGACAACTTGAAACTAGCAGTGCTATTCTGTAAAAAATTCAGGCGTAAATACCACTCGGCCACGGATAAATTACATAGATCCCAAGGGAAGGCATACGGAGAATGGGTCATGCTTGTGTCCCAGCAGTGGGAACTTTCATATAGTGATGAAGATAATCCTTTTTTTGTTAAGTACGCAACAAAGCCTTGTTAATTAAACTTCATAAAGTATGAATATGTAATTATAGCTATTGTTGAATTATACAATATTATACTTTTAATGTTATTATGAAAAAAATATATAATTTACATATTATTCGCATTGCTTGACGGATCCGGTTGGATTTTTTTAACAAAAAAAGTTTACAACCTTTGATTATACGTACGATGTTATTTATAATTAAGTAAATAATGAGTACATAGACAAAAAAAAACATTCGCATAGGTAAGGCATTTAAATCTTCTTTATTAGATAATGTTATAATCTTACGGCAAACACTTGATGGAACTCGGAAATAATTTTGTTATGTTTTATTACAAGTGTGTAGCCCGTGATTTCATCTGTGAAGAAAAAAATATTTTCCATTACACATTTATATCCTCTGTAGGCATGTGAATGACCTATGAACATAGTTTTTTGTATATTTTATTACCTATGTGTTTTTTGCCATGCGTTGAGGCGACCGCAAAGAACACATACGTAATAATACATGTATCTCTTATCTATTAGACAAGTCCGTCCGTCCGTCTGTCTGTGGTACTGTTTCAGCGGCCAAACCGTAAGAGATAGACAAAGAGAATATTTAAGTTATAAGTTAAGAATAGTCTGACAAGACTACGAACCGTATTTGAGTAACGTAGCACTTCCGGTTTTCGAGAAATCACGAATTTCAAACGAAACCACACAAAATCTCCGAAGTTCTCAATTAATTAAATACATTTTTTTTTAAATCAGGTTTTGGTGAACATTTGGTTCACTGGTTTGCTAGTATTATATAACATATTAATAATATCAATAAAAATGAACTAATAATTTATAAAAGTGGTAAAGGTCCTACTAATATACCAATAGCTACTTTATGTGGGAGGCCTCCTAACTTTGTTGAACAGTTTAAACACTTCGAACATGTCTTAACTGATAGAGTCTGTGCGGAAAGAGAATGGGCGTGGCGAAAAACGGAACTAACATTAAGATTTTTATTTAGCAATCAAACCCAGCAATCTGTAAAACGTCAAAGTTTTGTATTGATACGGATTTGTTTGTTGTTGTGATTTCGTATATTTAATCATGTCTAAAGGGGTAAAACCTTAATACGGTAGAAAAGCACTACAGCGCCCTCCAATCTAAATCCCATTCTCTTTCCGCACAGACTCTACTTTGTTTTTAACAGTACGAAGTTTAAAACAGTGTCTTACTTTTTTGTAGGAAGGCCGGTGTAGTACGTGCCATCTTTTACTTTAAGCAAATCCATTTATAGATATTGGGAAGTGTCCTGCAAACATTTGTATTAAAGGAGAACGGTCACGCCCCATAGAAAAAAAACTCAAGACGACTGAAACGAGTCATATCTCAGTTAAATTATATTTATATTTTATATTGAAAATCAATGACTAACACCAAAACATTGCTTCATGTTTTTGTTTAGGTCTTACACAAAAAAATACAAAATGCCTATTTATCTACAAAAATCGTAAATGCAAGTAACTAAATGACGATACAGTAGTTACGGGAAACATTATGTAGGTGACCTGGAGATGCAGCGGGATTATAAAGTTTTTGAATTTCTGATACAACTATGAACTAAGGATTCAACTATGAACTAAAGATTCAACTATGAACTAAGGATTCATTACAACAATGATTCATTGCAGATCAGAGATTAAGGCCCGTATTATAGAAAGATTCTCAGTGATTGATCTAGTCTTGAGCATAGTTAGAAAGGGATGTCGCTATATATAGCACATAGCGGCAATCCTTTCTAGCTGTACTCAAGTAAATATAGTTGTCATTCTGTAATACGGGCCTAAGATACCTACCAGGAACTGCCATAAAAAAATAAATGAAACCCATATGTCAAAATAAAGATTTTTGGTATTTATATGCCCCTTAAAACATTATCCATGCCCAGTGGTCAAAGTGATATCGATGTCTAGCCTACCCAAATTAATACTTACACAACAGTACCTAATGATGTGCGCGCAACTTCCCAATGTTCTTTTACCATATCGAGCGTATCACGAGCAGTAATATTCTGTGATTGCGTTTATAACTTTTTTATTGTGCAATAAATCGAATACGAAGATTTTAAGGAATCCTAAATAGATTGTTGTAGTAGGAGTTCAAAATTTATATAATCCAGCTGCATCTTCAATAGGCCTTTTCGCTAACTGATTTTAACAGATGAAAGTGATAATCACCGAGCTATTTAGTGATCCAATTCTGCTTTATTATAACGCAATTATGTTAATCGTTCTAAAAAGTATCGATGTATTGAAATTTTCTTAATCTTTAGTTGCACTCTGTAAATGACAAAAAGTTTGTGAATAGGCTCTAGGCGACTGGTCACTTAGATCCCATAACTGTGTATCGTCATTTAGTTACATTTATTTACGAATTTTGTAGATAAATAGTCATTTCGTATTTTTTGTATAAATCCTGAACAAAAACATAGAGCAATATTTTGGTGTTAGCCATTGATTTCGAATATATATATATATATAATTTGATTATATATTTATCTTATTATTTGATTCTTTATTTATCTTTGGAACCTTGCATATTTTAATAATGTATTTTAGTTTTTATATATTTTAAGGTTTTTAGTTATATATATATATTACTATTTGTTCTTTAGTTAAATTATTAAATATACATTTGATTATATAAAAAAATACAGAAAAACTAAGTTGTCTCGTTTCTGTCGGGTCCTCAAATGACCGTTCTTCTTTCACAAGAAAGAAATATTTTTATGTAGGATCTATTTTATTGTGTAAAAAGTATTATTGTGTCTTCAAACAGGCATCAGCTAATGTGCTTTGGTTATTTTTAATATTTAAATAAATCAATGTTTTTAAACACGTCATGATGTCTCATCCAAATCAATAAAGGATTTGTTTGAAAAAATTTTTTGTTTCAAATACAAATTCATTTCTATTTTAAACTTATAATATATTATCCTTGTCATCGGCTTCAATATTTCTCTTCTTCGAAGTTTTTTTTTAATAAAAAGCAATTTGTCTTAAAGAACTTTATTAATTACTCTCATGAGTCATGACTTCACACGGACAAATAAATACACTCTAGAATTTCAATTCTTTTGAAATTTTTTTACACTTTGGGTAACAGGTTTTAATATAACCACAGTAAATTAGTATACATCTGTGAAATCATCAATTTTCTTATCTAATAACTATGGCATTCCAATTAAATAAGTAAGTACCTACCAGTATCACAAATAACAAATTTTTGTGTCATGGTCACAAATATAATTGCTAACTTATCCTTAAATATTTATGACACTTAAAAATATTCAATATTAACGAATTTCTATAACTCCACTAATTCACAAATGTCTTTAGAAGTCCACAGAATCCTACTAAAGATACAACACGCGTGACTAATTTACAATGTTATTGTAACTGAATCAGACCACTGACGGCTGGCCGTACACTCCAGCAAACAAAATAACATTGACACTTCTCTCTATGATTAAAAACACGAACTCCCTATTAGCTTCAAACCTTTGCCCTAAAATCCTGTTCTCAAGCCCTACAACGGTAGACGAAGCGGCTGTAGTTCCTTCTTCTGTTACTTCTACCTCGACAGTCTGCAAAGTCTTCGAAACGTAAAGAGGAGTATCAGAAACACCAGGTAACTGCGCCTTTGACGCGTCAAATATGGAATGTATACCACTGTACTGCAGAGGAGTTATCATATCCAGTTTATTGGAAATCTTGAATCTTGGAATGAGACAATCCACATCAGTCGAACTTCCTGCTTCCCTCAATTCGTCAATCCAGTCCAGAGAGTTCGTCGCGAGATTGTTGAGAAGCTTTTTGACAGGTATACCATTTAACGGTACAAGGATGAGCATGGAATATTGAGAAGTCTTCCCGTAAGTCATCTCCAAAACTTGGGCTTCTATTTGGGGTGGATACGCCAAACTGTGCGGTGCTTTCTGATACATCAAATTTACTGTACCGATTTGTTTCCCCAAGGAGTCGTAGAAGGAGCCTTCTTTGGTTTGTGAAGGATCAAATTGGTAAGTCCAGCTTGCTTTGAAGTACAAAGCATCGACTAGCACCATTCTCAGGTTCTCTAAAGCCTGAGGTGTTACAGCATTCGTTATCAGACCATCTGTGGCGATGCACACGTAGTAATTTATGTCGTGAGCCAACTTCGTCGTGTTGCTCGCATCTACTGAGTAGATGTCGGTGTTGTAAGCAGTGGCGGCTTGGCAGAACTCCGGATGTACCTCCAAGGAGCAATCGGTGAACATAGCAGATTGTCCTTTCAGTATGACGTCCTGGCTTCCACTCTGCAGTAGGCTGTTCAAGGCCATGTGTAACGACTGAGTTCTCCGCAAGTCCCTCGGGAGTTTAAGTCCACCCATGAGCTCAAAGAACGTGTCGCCCGAAGATCCTTCAGCCAGAAGCGAGAAAATACTCCACAAAGACAACGGAGACACTGCGACATTCTTAGTACCAAAGTTTTCTTGGAACGCGTATGTGTTTTCCAAGAGTTGCAACGCGAATTGGTTCACATTAGCCAAATCAGTTGTCGCCGGCGGCGGCGGCGGCGCTGCGTGCGCGGCTGTCGCGAAGATCAAGTATGTAATGGCCTTCCACATTTTACACGACTAAATCGCAGAGGCTTGAGCGCAATACTGATGGTAAAAAGCGATGCTATCAATTTCAATGGTTTTCTCACGTGTGCTGCTCACAATGGGTATCATTTAACTGGTTAGGCAACGTTCATCTCGACGATTTAGTACTAAGGGCTTATATGACCATGTTTTCAATCGATTTGATCCAATCGATCCAGGCTTGAATTGTAAATCGATAAGATGTTAATTTGTGCTATGCTTGACAATTTTGTTAATTGTGCTTTTATTAGAAGTTATATTTTTTTATTAAGACTGTGATTACTAATAATTTTTTTTTTCATGAATTTATGTGTGGTGTAGTTTTTGGGATTTATGTACTGTATAACAAACACAGTAAGCGAATGCTTAGTAATAATTTCGTATTCTTGATGGTCTATTCATAAGTTTTGAATCAAAGGCTAAAATTAAAATTATGTAATAAACTAAGTAGTACAATAGACTCTAATGGCATATTTTTCATGATTTACAAATGTCTAAGTACGATTAACGCCTAGCTTAGACCAGAAGCAGCTGTGTCATTGCAATGATGTTTGCATTTTATAAAACATTGTCATTCCTCGGGGTGTACCATGTAACTGGATTGACATTCACTTAATTTTGCAACTTTATCATTTAAGTGAAGTAGGCACAGCGGATTTTCCGCTCGAATTGGAGCGGCCGTCAGGGGAAGCAGGGCTCTACCATACAGAAGACCACAGTAAAATAACACACTATTAATAAAACTAGTTTTTACGGATTAATGCACGAAACTTTATTTATTTATTGACGTTTCGTAGCCTTTACAGGCTTCGTCGTCAGAATAAAACTTTTATTATTTCGTGCATTAACCCGTAAAAACTAGTTTTATTTAATGAGTGATGTGCGTGAAAACCTAAGAAACAAATATGTTAACCAGTACGGGCTGGAAACCGCTAATAAGATCCGCCGATTGGAAGGTCTGAAGACAAAGCGCGCAAGGAAACTAATATCGTTGAATTTCCTGAAGAGATGCCGAGACCACAATCTCATCTCACCAATAAAAGTTTTATTCTGACGACGAAGCCTGTAAAGGCTACGAAACGTCAATAAATAAATAAAGTTTCGTGCATTAACCCGTAAAAACTAGTTTTATTTAATGAGTGATGTGCGTGAAAACCTAAGAAACAAATACACTATTAATATTTTTTCTAGATTTAAACATCTTTAAAAATAAAAAAAAATACTATAATTGCCATTTCTTCTTTCAAATGTTTAATATTTGTAAAGGTTACATCTGACGTTGTGGGTTACCTACAATGCGAAGAGATGGCGCTGCCTTGCAGCCTAAGAAATGCTAGATGAAATTACATACGGCCATCAGGGCCGTGGTAGCATATTGGCAGCAGATAGCGAAGGGTGCGGGTTCGAGTCTCTGCTGCCTAGGCCGCGTGGTTTTTTTTCTAGTAAAATTTTCTTTCGATTTAAACTACCAATTGGGTTCAGGCCGCCAAGATGGGAATGGCTGTAGCTGCATACTTTCTGCCGCATCATCTATCTTTGCGACTGGACTCCACTTACCTACACTTAAAATTAGGTGGGGTGTGGTAATTTTTTGCCCTTCGTACAATAAAAGTCAATTTTGCGACATAGGAAATCCATTCTTATATTGATTAAAATGTCCGCGTAACTAGTTATCTTCATAATGATTTGTACATTTCGTTTGTATTAAGACCTTAGGTTAGCTTAAGCTACCAAAAAACCTATAAAAATGGGTCCATGTCAAAAGTTAATGCTTATAATTAAAGTAACGTGTTAAACCCCTGGTCTGACTGGCATTTGTAACACCTTGATATATGTAACGAATGTTTAAATAGCAGTTCAAGGTAATGTTTGTTGTTTTGACTGTTAGTAAGCACTTTTGAATAAATGCATTGATTTAAAGTAAATCACACGTGTTTCCCGTGGGGTAGGAAGTTTCTGATTTAGGGATTTTTTTACAAATTAATTAAGCTTACGCCGGCGATCTCGTCCCTGTTAACTTTAGTTTCGTGTAACTTTGTAATATTTTTTTTTCATTAATAACCTTCCACAACGTACATCATCATCAGCCTATTAATGTCCCCACTGCTGGGGCACAGGCCTTCCCTATGGATGGAATAGGGAGATTGGGCCATGACCCACCACGCGGGCCCAGTGCGGATTGGCGGGTGCTAACGATTGCAGATGCAGCCGGGACCAACGGCTTAACGTGCCTTCCGAAGCACGGAGGAACTCGAGATAGATGTTTTTTTGGTCACCCATCCAATGACCGACCACTGCGAAAGTTGCTTAACTTCAACGATCGCAGCCGAACGCGCTAACCACCCGCGCCATCGAGCTCCTATAGTTTCTCCTTTAACTTTAGTTTCGCGTAACTTTGTTTTTCACTAAGAACCTTCCACAATGTACATACCACAGAAAAGAATATAAAGATTGGTATAGCAGATTACTGATCCACTGATAGTTTTGGTGGTGGTGGTGTGTTTCTCTCGGTGAGTAAGGTTGCAGGGCTCCACGGGGCAGGGGAAAGAGACAGGGTAGGCAGCGGCGCGAGTAATATTTTTTGTATAGCAAGCTTTTGTTCGCCGCTTACCATCACGTGGGCCATATGCTTGTTTAGAGGAAAATTTAATAGAGGTTTTGCCTACGTAATAAAAAAGGGGTTCCGTATGATAACTTCCATTATGCAAAAAAATACCAAAATATAACCTTATATCGCGTACGCTGCTAAGTCATGGACATGGAGAAAAGTGATGTACTAAAGTACCCCTTTAACATAAAAAATCTTTACTTAATAAGTTTTAATATGTGAAATGAGTTATTGTGTCTGTTCTTTTTATCTAAACTCATTCTCATTAAATTTATTATTTCTCATTAAAATATTCATATTTGATAAAAATGATGAGATAATTTCACGTATTTCAGTGACGTAAGTATCTCTATCAAAGATATACAATTTGTTTATAATTTGATATAGTAAGTACAATTTTGATTAATTTCGCATGAGAAAATTGTATGTAAAAACGTAACAAGAATGAACAATAAATCAGTTTTATCAGAATCTCAAGTAGTTTATGTGAAAAAGTGTAGTAATTTGCACAATGCATTCTGATGGAAAAGACGGAAATCTCAAAATCTTTGGAGTCCCTAAGATTGAAAAACGATAGAAATAACTATTGTGAGTACATTATATTTCCTTTATACTTACGTAGTCTTTGTTTATATATCTACTAGCGGACCCGACAGACGTTGTCCTGTCTACACGTCTTTGTGAATCTAAACCATTCTCAGATCTCAGACACACAAAAAATTTCATCAAAATCGGTCCAGTCGTTTAAGAGAAGTTCAGTGACATACACACTCACAGAAGAATTATATATATAAAGATACACAACATTACATTTAAATGAGTGCCTATTAATAAATTTAATGATATGTATTTATTATTACATAGAAATATTTAAATTACAATAGCTTAAAACTTATTACTGTCTAAAAACTTAAAAATAATTAAATACAGCAGCATACATTAAATGCAGGTGTCGATTCTAGCATGATTCTCTAAAACTAAACTTAAATTTGACAGCAGTTTAACCTTGTCATTCTCTATACAGAATGAAAAGGAGAGACTGATGTTAAATTTAGTTTTAAGTTTAGATAATCACGCCAGAATTGGCACCAATATACATTTATTATATTTATTTTAAACAAGTACCTACCTAATTGAATTCGTGCCACGTTGGCATGTAAATATATTATTTGTTTTTTTTTATTTAAAAGGGCTATGCTCGGCGTTTCTCTGAAGTATCGCATCAGGAATGAGGTAATCCGACAGAGAACCAGAGTTATCAACATAGCCCACAAGACTGCTAATCCGGTGTGTAAGTTGAAGTGGCAGTGGGCTGGCTATATTTGCCGAAGAACCGATCACCGTTGGGGTAGACGAGTAGTGTAGGACGTCCTCAGGCACGATGGAGTGACGATTTGCACAAGGTACACTATCTCTAATGAACATAGGCTATAGAGAATTTTCAAAAAAGGTTAGAGTTCTGTATGATAACTTCCATAATGTAAAAAATACGAAATATAACCTTATATTGCGTACGCTGCGGAAGTCATTGACAGTAGAGCAAAGTGATGTACTAAAGTTATACAGAACACTATATTTTGTGTAACTATTTCAGTTATGTAACAACTAGAGGGCCCGGCAGTTTCACACGCGGGCCCAGTGCGGATTGGTGGGTGCTAACGACTGCAGATGTAGCCAGGACCAACGGCTTAACGTGTCTTTGAAGCACGAGGGAGCTTGAGATACATTTTTGATCACAAATCCAATGACCGACCACTGCGAAAGTTGCTTAACTTCCACGATCGCAGCCAAACGCGCTAACCACTTGCGCAATCGAGTTCAAGAAGAAAACAATAGATTAAATTGAAATTGGTAAGTTATGGTAGGTATTTATTTTGTCGGCAAATTTCTACGCAATATTTTGCTCTGCATTTCTCTAAAATACTATAAATCATATCCTACTATAGTACATTTTTAAATAAAGACGTACTCAGTCAAATGGACTTGAGATTTTTTGTTACTGCCTACATTATTGGACGAACGAACAACGTGACTCATTAATATTTGATGACTAATTAAATGAATACTCACATGACAGAAAAAAAATGGCTGTATGGGATTGCATCCTCTGCCTTACTTATAAGAGAATTTTACTAGAAAAGAATGAAAGGAGTTTCTTCGCTACATTTAAATTAATATTCAAGGCTCTATAAAGGTGAGTGGATAAGGATCGAAAACGATTAACCTCTAAGTGTTTATTTTATAAATACCTTGACGTCAAATAATATTTTTCAATCATGTTTCTAGTTTTATCTACAGGGTTGTCACAAATATAATAAATAATATTTAAATAACTAGATGATTTCATTAGTTTTTTTTTACTTCTCCAAAACTAAAAAATGTTGATGAGGCAATTTTTTTTGGTATATCGTTATTTCTGTGGAGCATGTGCATTTGAACAGATAGCTCGTTTTGTAAGCCCATCTAATTTTATATACTTTATCTACACTTACGTCGAAATACTCGAATTACGAATTTAAAGATGGTTCTAAAGACGTACTTCATAAACGCACATACATAAGATTAAAAATAAAACTCATTACAATACTGCTAGCTGTATCGTAAAATAACTTTTTAATAATCATAATAGTACACTCTCATTTTTAATTTATTAAATTAGGCTATGATATTAGATTGAATGTAAAAAAAGAGGTGTAGGTACGCATTTGAAATTTGAAATTTATTTATTTTCGCTTACAATTAAATTTTCTGCCGATCGTGTTTTGTTTTCAGAAAACTTTTGCAAAAACACTCTTTTTTTTTTCTTTGTTTAATATCAATTGTTCCTATGAGTGAACATAAAGTAGTGTATGCAACATGCATACAATTTAGGTATTAAAACACTCGAGTCAACCTATTATCGCATATAAACAGACTCTCGTGTTTTAATAGATACCTTAATTGTAAGACAATCGCATAAACTACTATTATTAGATGACGTAAGGCTTTTCTCACAATGAGCACTCTTGTAGTTATTTTCTTCTGACCTAATTAGGGAATAAGTAAATACTTTACAAATCGCTGATAACAAAGAAATAAATTCTGAAGTTAAAATTATTTTAGTGAAAATACACTCAAGTCGAAGTGTGCCATAGGGCACACCACCGAACACAGAATTTTTTTAGAAGGGTCTTGAAGGCGGGGCTTGGGAGCCACAGTTATGTGTGAGCACATGCTCATAACTTGATCAGTACTTGTTTCGTGTTGATTGCACCGTTGCTCTCGGCTGTGAGTTACTCAAATGAAAAAAAAAATGTAAGTTTTCTAAAATGTATAATATTATTATATGTATGTCTACATAAAATAATCGAAGTCATATTTCCAAGTAGGCATTTATTAATAACTGCTATTATAATACTATTTTTTATGAAATATTAATTTACTGAACACATTTATTTTCTGCCATTAGATAGAATAATTAATGTTGATATATTGATTACCCTGCCCGTACACAAATTTGTCAATCTATCAACTTATCAACTTAATGTCGCAAACAGCTCAACTTTGAGAGCGTCTTCAATGTTAGACATTGATGCTTGCGTGCGGTTGTGCAACAGTAATCTCCAATGTTAATTATATTTTAATTGGATTTTTAGACTTGCTTAGAATTTGATAACAATTTGATCACGATAGAAATTCATAAATATAACTTATGTATTAATTTATTACGTGCTTCGTGTTATGATAATTAGAAGCTTTCGATATTTATAAGAATCATAATTCAGTTTAGGATGTTACAAACACTCAGGAATTTCTAGAAGTGACGCTGTCGGTTCTTAAATCTTTGGCGGATCTTGTACTGAGATGAACCGGCAAGAAACTTACTAGGGGATATTTTTCTCTCAGTATTATTATTTTTAGAGTCGTTGAGTTCAAAAATGACTTCAGAGATGATTCATGAAGTCACTTTTCATTGCATAATGTAAATTAATTGTTCATCTACATATCAGTGGATTTTCAAAGTTTTACTTGTTGGTATCACAAAATGGAGCATGTATTAGTTAAATAAGGTTGTGGCCGAATATCAGCGACTTTCGATAAAACAGCGGTCTAAGGCTGAGTCACATTCCCTTTTTGTTGCAGAAAAGGTGGTATGTCAGATTTTAAAGTTTTTTGTATTTGTAAGTATTTTTTGGAGCAAATAAATACTTATTATTATTTTGATGGCTGTGTCATAGAGTATAAATACAAATAGTGTTATTTATATTGGGTATAACTAAATAAAATATTCAATAGCAAAGTAGTTAGAGCAGACTTATCTCAGCTGGCATCAACCGTTCACGAGTGGGATGCATCGAACAGCCATCGCTTCGCTCAACCATATTTTAGGGAACACAACGACCCGCCTCACTCGATACCACCGGATTAACTTTTAAGAGGGCATGACTACCCATAACAACCTATACTAATAACTACAACATATTTACTTAAAATTAAGGTAATTTATCTGTAGGACATTGCAAACAATGACAAAAGCAAAGGACAAATCACGACCAGCCTGTTAGTTGCCTAATTTTTGTAAATTTGCATTGGTATCACTAAACTGCTTTAACGAACATTACAAACCGCTTATCTCATTTCAATGCAGACATTACGCCGACAAACAAATCAAAATAAGCAATGTGTGCTAGAAATCTTTTGAATCAAACTTTGCTAACGTAACTTATGTAAGGCGTTGAATTTGGTTATCATCATAATAAAGGCAATGCATGGTCCAGTTATTAGTCCATGGCTAAATTAATAGTCTGATTAAGCATATGGGTATTATTGTTTTTTATAAAGTAATAATTAGTGTGACATTTTCATTGATTTTAAAAAAAATAAACTATCTTAATTACTACCATCTTTTATTCTAAGAAACGAAACGCTATATTTTATATAAAAAAAATACTAGAAATTATCAGTTATCCCAGGTAGGTACTAAGTTATGTGTGTTTGAATAGATTAAAATCTGATACTGATAATCTAACGCACGCAATCATGAAAGCTGTAATTCGTAAATTTTACAAATTTTATCTGGCAATTGGCAACCCTATTCTGCTTGTGGGTACTTTACCTGGGTTTTGTAATATTATCTATGTATAATAACTCATGCTATCTAAAAAGAGGTAATCGGAAAAAATTACCTCTAACTTTCATAAATTAGCATAATAATTTGACAGCATACGGGCAAACACTGGCGTAATGCAAATTCCAGTTGATGACCTGAACGTCGAAACTACAGAATTGATAGCATGCTGAGCTATGTTGGAACAATATACAGGCTCAAATGTAGAAAAAAATATAGTGTGCACGGACCACACATCTGAAGTGAAATTTCTTTTTTTAAATAACCTAACATTAGGAGGTGCATAAGGCATAGAGGAATAGAGCAGTTCACGCATCACTCATCATAATTATACATCTTATATATAAAATTCTCGTGTCACAATGTTAGTTACCATATTCCTCCGGAACTCCGAAAATAATTCCGTGGGTCTGAGAATCGGCTACTATCTATTTTTCATATCCTTAAATGATAATGGTTGTCCACCTGTAACGTAGTGTTCTGAAACCTGCTTTTGCGCCTTCGCGCCAAAATTCAAACTATTGGGTATTGTAACGTAGTGTTCTCATATGGGTTAGGAGGAATGTTATTTTGGACAATATTTATTTTTTTATAATGTGGTTTTAAAAAATACATATAACCCTAAATTTTCTCTTCTACCACCTGCCCCTATTTTTATGGCGGTACAAAGTTCGCTGGGTCAGCTAGTAATATATATATACAGAGTGTTTCTTTTAGTGTGCCAAGCCAGTGCGAGCTGATAGCGGAGTATCATACCTATCAATTCAACACCCATGTATGTTCTACGATTTTTCGTAGTTTTCGAGATAGGCATGATGAGGCAACTTTGAAAAAGTATAACTTCTTTTTGGGTCGATTTTTCTTCGATTTTTTTTAACAGAGTGCCTATTGCTTGTACTTTTATAAGTAAAATAATCTCCTTCCTTACTTTAATCTAAGATATATTTTTTTTTATCGCTACTCAATAAAAATGAATTAAGTAAAACAGAATGGACTTTCTATTAAAAAAAAAAGATGTTCCATAACTTCTGACTAATTTTAAAAACTGTCCGACTACATAAGCTTTCATAAAAATTCAAAAAAAGATGTACTAAATGGGGCATTATTTGCTGAAATGTGTTATATCGGAAATCGAGTAATTTTAATATTTTAAATTTCATAGTATCTTTGTATATTTTGTCAATCTTAAGTTTTATTATCCCTTTTAGTTAAAGTGGAGCTAATTCAAAAATAAAAATAATCATTTTATGATAACTAATCTCAAAACTCCTGTTATCCTCCTTCTTAGGTATTTTTATTTGACGCTTAATTATGGAAGCGTCGTCGGCGCGTATGTTGAGGACTCTCGATTGAGCTTGATCGCGGGCCCACAGCGCATTGGTACTAACGGCTGCAGATACAGCTGGCACCAACGGTTTAACGTGCCTTATAGCACGGAGGAGCTCGAGATAATATTTTTTTTGCCATCCATGCAATGGCCGAACATTGTAAAAGTTGCTTAACTTTCACAATCGCAGGCCAAAGCCGCGAACCACCAACGCCATCGAGCAATTTTTGTCCGTTACTTTTTACGAGAAATAATAGATTATTTACGATTTTCAGCAATATAACATTCATCCTTATCCAATAGGGAAGATGCATATTTAATATTTATGAAAATTTTATGATTAAAATGTTAAAAAAATATAAAAGAAATGCCACTGCAACGTTTTCATTTTACATAATGTTGTTTTTTAACAATTATTACGAATTAAAAATACTTGAAACGGAACGTATTTTAAAACACCAATCAGCGTTTAGTGACGTCACTCCTGTTATGACAACTTCTTTGAGGTTATGGTTGTTAAAGTAAATATTATTTTATGGGAATATTTATTGCGTTTTTTACATTTAATAAAAATGGAAGTTGCGTATATCAAAGCAGACTCCAGGAATTTACCAAGAGTTAGTGTTGACATGGTAATAACTTTTTTTGTCCAAAGTGCAGTTTTTAAGTGTAGAAATGAAAGGGACTAAATTACTACGGTATGCTAAAATCGTAGTTGTTAAACTTCGTATTTTATTCAGCGGCTTCTACAAATCTTAAACGGCGATAATGCAATCGGCTATGTCCAAATTAAAAGAGATGGAGAATTATGTACAGTAAAAGGTCGAGTTCTCCGGAGCATAAAGAACGTAAAGAAGGTGTCGTGTTACAGTTATTTTAAATGAAACGCAAAGCTTGGTTCAGTCCTGCCAATGTGAAGATTGTGCCACACATTTTAAACTTTATCTAATTTTCGTAACTGTAAAATTAAAAATATGTTATAGACAGGTTTTGTAAATATCAGGTACGTTACTAATGCGTTTTTACGTACATACAAGTAGATTAATTAAGCATATAACAAGTATATTCGCCGACTTACGTCAAAATGATCTTCACAGCATCGAATTTTGGACTTTGGAGAATAATTGTCATTTCTCTTCGCAGCTTGAAACCACTTTTTTCAGTTTTGGGTCAGAAGTTCCAGTCAAAAACAATTTATTTGGAAACTTTGTTGAAGTAGATTGGCACAAAACATGACACACGGCTTTTTTTCGGAATATTAGTGGTATTGTTATAATCACATGATGTTGATGGATAGTCCATAAATTTTTAAAAAAAATATTTCTAAAGTCGAAAAAATATGCAAAAGTATGAAAATTTAAAGCCAGCGACGAACAAGTACGACCAGTGACAGACAGGAGTGACGTCATCGCAACCACAGGTTCGTTTTCGCGCGAAAATTTAAATTGTCAATTTAAAACCGCATTTTTTCCGATAAATCACAATGTTTTAATTTTTTAATATATCTGTGGTTTATTCTACATGGAATTCTTTAAAATGAAAACAAAAATAAAAATATTGCATCTTCCCTAAATACATTGCGCATTTAATATAGACCAATTTGGCCCTTTAACGCATGTAATTTATATGATTATTTTCGAAGATATTACAAATTTAAAATGTAGGGACATAGCGGTTCCGACGCTACCGGGCGGGGGGCTTGGCGGCGCGTGCCTATTGTAATAAGGTATTAGAAGAATGTCTTTGTGTATAATACAAGCCCGAGAACAAAAACTATAGTCTACACTACAGTTCTACATCGAAGCGAAGCGAGGGCGGGCCACTAGTAATTATAATAAGTGAGAATTTTTAATGTGTTTCACCATCATTTCTTGAAAGATATTTGTTTAATTAGATTCAACATCTAATTTCCCTTTTAGTGAGTGACATCTTTGGTGTCTATGTGGAATCTTACCAAACTAAAAACATCACAAACTAAGGAACTACGTGAATACGTATCGTATTGTAACCACAGCGCTGTAGGCAAGGTTAGGCAAATTGTTTCAGTCGCTGTGACATAGATGGCGCTGTTATTACTTTTCATATGCACAACTTAATTCAATCGTTTATTGCTTCTGTGGATATTATTCTTAAAATATTGTTCAGATAGCACTTTAAGAGAGGTAGGGCAAATTTTTGGGCGGATTTTCTGCTCGAATTGAAGAAAAGAAAGTAAACTGTAAAGTGAATGTTACTTCTACTCGTCTTTAGAAGTAGGTAACATTCACACAGTAAAATAACGCTACCACTTGGTGGTGTTGTGTTTCTGTTAGGTGTTCTAAGTAAGGTTCCTAGGCTCCAAATGGTAGATAATTAGGACAGGGTAGGCAACGGTGCGAGTGATATATTTGGCATCGCAAACGTCTGTAAGCTATGCTTACCATCAGGCGTGCCATAAGCTTATTTGCCACCGTTTAAACATAAAAAAATATTTGAATTTAAACCAACATAATAATTTCTATGCGATCGGGAAGTCTAGAACAGACTTTTATTCTGATATTCCTTGAAGGGTGACGCAGGTTTGGCCCTAAAATCATGGCATGGCCGACGTCTCCTAATCTATTTCTGCACCAATTTTCATCTCTCCATGTCTTCTATTTTCATACGCATAAACTACATAATGCTCGGAACCAGTATTTATTAGCAATAATATTCACTTTAAATTCTAGAATTAACTTTACAAACTTACAAAGTTAATAATTATGTGGTAGAGGTAAGGGGTAAGCGAGCATAGTGATGACTGTTGGCCAATAGCTATCTAATTAAGGCTGTTAATATATTCGATAAGTGTTTGCCTTCATCTATTTAGTGGTGTCGATTCTGACGTGATTCTCTAAACCTAAACTTAAATTTGACAACAGTATATCCTTGTTATTCTCTATACAGAATGAAAAGTAGAGACTGATTTTAAATTTAGGTTTAAGTTTAGAGAATCATGCCAGAATCGACACCATTATAAAAAAAAGGTGTCTAATTCTTCTATTCTTGTTCGAACTGGGTAAAGATTGGTTGTTGCATAAAATGTAAGAAAATAAAAGGCTTTTTACCCGACTGCGCAATGCAAGAGCGCGAAGCGCGACGCGCCGACAGGGTATAGTGTTTAACAGTCTATATGTATGTATGTTCCTTTGTGGCACACTAGAGACCAAACGCGTGGACCGATTTTGATGATTCATACATCAATCGATTCGTCTTAATCATGGGAGTGCTACTAAAGATATAATACTTATCAAAATTCAATATGGGGACAATTAGGCGCCATATTGTGACGATGTAAAAAAAAGCTGATGGAATATGTCGAGTGGGGTATCATTGTCTAGATAATCGAAAATCATGTTTAGGTTTCTTACACAATTTTTCATTTTATAGGACTGTTTAGGATCTACAATGATTTAAAGTTGTATATTAACCTTTTAATTTCAATCTTAGTTTGTATGGATCTTTGTTACTCTTTCACCTAAAAATACTGAATGGATTTTAATAAAACTTTACAATAATATAGCTCATACATGATAATAACATACAAATTATAATTTATGTAGTCATTGAGGAAATTGGCCAAAATACAATAATAAGTTTAGAGTAAGACGGAAAAAAACCACCCTTCTGCGAGCCATTTTGGCCTGCAAAAACAATAAAAACTTAGATAAAACCTAAGAGCGAAGCTCGATGGCGCGGGTGGTTAGCGCGTTCGGCTGCGATCGTTGGAGTTAAGCAACTTTCGCAGTGGTCGGTCATTGGATGGGTGACCAAAAATTTGCTCTCCCGAGTTCCTCCGTGCTTCGGAAGGCACGTTAAGCCGTTGGTCCCGGCTGCATCTGCAGTCGGTAGCACCCGCCAATCCGCACTGGGCCCGTGTGGTGGGTCATGACCCAATCTCCCTATTATATCCATAGAAAAGGCCTGTGCCCCAGCAGTAGCGACATTAGTAGGCTGATGATGATGATGATGAAAACCTAGGAGGTGTTTATAAATGTTTATAAACGTAGAAAATGAAAAAAATGGGCTACTCGCAGTATCCCAGCCTATACGAAGTACTTACAATAAAACTGTGATAAAGTTTCTTCTTATTAAATGATGAAAAATAAATTATCATAATTATTTTTAATTATTATTGAAAATTTATGAAAAACTCATTATTATACTGTTTTCAAAGTTTATATCATAACGATATTACTTTATGTTAAGGGGTAACATAACATAATGAGAAATAACTTTATTCGCTACTAGTTACATACATGATCTTTATTAATCAGCTCGCGACAATGTTGGTTTTGTAATTATAAACGATGGTTCTGCAACATTCTAAGCAAATAATATTAAGTTTAAGTTTTATAAGTGACCACTTCTTCCGTCACCCTACCCTTATAAGATTTTCGATAATGTAGCTTAGAATCAAGATCCCATCTATTTCTATAGGAAAATTTACCATAATCGATTTAGCTGTTAGGGCGCGAAAGCATAACAAACAAAATCGCTTTTGCATCTACAATATTATATTATACTAGTGATCCTCCCCGTCATTGTACGGGCGAAATTTATTATAACGGGATAAAGTATAGACTATGTCACTCGAATATAATGTAGTGATAAAAATGTTTTATTAAATCAATCGTTTACATTTACAAGTTACTTAATAATCTCCGCGATATTTACTCCCTTACTGAAGTATATGCCGCTATATAATCATAACTGAAAAGCGTGAAATAAAAAAAAATCAAAAAACCCGACTGCTTAAATATTACTTTAAATAAAAACTGAAAAGAAAACAACATATCCAGTAGTCTATAAGAATTATGAATTAAGTAAGGAACAAAGCTACTTTTACAGTCGGGACCCATTATTAAAAAAAAATCAATCTTGAATATCTAATTCCCAACAGTAAAAAAAAAGGTCAGTGCTCCTCCAGCTGTGATGACATTAATAGGCTGATGAAGATGATGATTATTACCACATACTTAAAACATTAAACTGTCAAGTTAAAGTTCTATGAAACTACTCGCTGTTGCGTCCTACTCCTACACATTGGTTATAATGTTGTTCATATTGTGTGTGGGGCTGCTGCCACCATTATATCTCGGTTAATTAACATAGTGTATGTGACAGCTGACGAGCATACGGGCTCGTATTACGTACGAGACTGAATAATTAACTGAATCACTCAGAATTTTGCCATAAAACATAGAACGGGAAAATCCCCTGAGAATAGGAAGATGCCAGGTTTTTCCCTTTTTAATAAAGTTTTTTATTATATTTTATTTATATTGCACTTTTTCGTTTCAATGCTAGCAAGCATATCACATGTCTAAAAGTATTGGATATTGGTAATTTTGATAGCAGTCTCTCCCATGATAAGAATTTACTTCCTATCAAATGTACGCATACCAAATACCAACAAACCCAAACAGTAACCAAATTAAGAGTGATGTTTTAAAGAATATTGCAAGAGGTTCTCAGAATAGTTGAAAGACTTCATAAAATGTATCCATCCCGCATAAATAAATAAGTTAAGAACTACCTACTAAAATAATGAGTACTATTTACAGGTCAGACCAAAGGGTTTGACCTACTTTATCTTTTTCACTTCTCTTACTTTCTGTCTTTCATCAGTGTCCTATTTCGAGATACTAATAATAAAATAAAACTTTTGCAAGACTCATGCTTGCTTATATTTCACCCGATAATGTCCCGTATGTATCTCGGTCCTATACTACAATGCACGATTGTGTGTTGCCAATGATAATTAAACCATAACACTAGCTGTGGCTCCAGCAGCATACGATATCTAGGGGTAGCTAATCGCCCATATAGGTATGTTCACACGCGCGCTGTTGTCAGATTTCATTATTAGTTTAAGCGGAAAGTGGCTTTTGAACCAACAAAATAAAAAAGGAGACAAAGAAAGGAAGATAACATCTATAATGTCTTTGCTTTGCAATAATTACTGGCATTTGCATATGAGGAGCGCATTTGGTCTGCAATTGCGATCGCGGAAGTTAAGCAACTTTCGCAATGGCCGTTAACTTAATTGGTGACCAAAAACTTATAACCTCGAGCTGCTACGTGCTTCAAAAAGCACGTTAAGCAGTTGGTCATTGGATGGGTGACTAAAAACTTACTAACTCGAGCGAGCTGCTTCGTGCTTCAAAAGGCACGTTAAGCAGTTGGTCATTGGATGGGTGACTAAAAACTTACTAACTCGAGTGAGCTGCTTCGTGCTTCAAAAGGCACGTTAAGCGGTTGGTCCCGGCTGCATCTGTAGCCGTTGGCACTCACCCATTCGCACTGAATCCGCATTGTTCTCATGAGCCATTCTCCTTTTGCCATCCATAGAGAAGGCCTGTGCTCCAGCAATGAGGACATTATTAGGCTGATGATGATGATTACAAAAATAAATAAAAGCGCAGTGTCGGTAGACCCTTCATCAAGTGGACTGACGACATCAAGCAAGTCAGGGGAACATAATGAATACGGTAAGCGCAGGACCGTTGTGTGTAAAAATCTTAAGAGAAGACTTTTATCCAGCAGTGGCCATCCATCGGCTTATGATGATGATGATGACAAATTAATAGCTGCTGTACTCCAAAGTTTAAAGTTTGTATGGCTATAATGTGTGGATTTCTGTTACTCTTTCATGCTAAAACTCATGACCGAAATTAATTATAATATCTATGTATATATATAAAACTCAAAGCTGACTGACTGACTGACATAGTGATCTATCAACGCACAGCCCAAACCACTGGACGGATCGGGCTGGAATTTGGCATGCAGGTAGATGTTATGACGTAGGCATCCGCTAAGAAAGGATTTTGATCAATTCTATCCCCAAAGGTATAAAATAGGGAATGAAAGTTTGCATGTTTGTCAATTTTATTAAACCGATCGGGCTGAGATTTTGCATGCTGGTATAAGAAGAATCATAGATGAATGTCATTGTGTATAATACAAGCCTTGAACTGAGAACAAAAACTGTAGTCTACACTTCAGCTCTACACCGAAGCGAAGCGAGATCGGGCCGCTCGTGGCATGTATACCTACAGTTTATTATCTATTTTGACACATAGGTTTTCTTATAAAACTTACTGTAATGCGGACGAAGCCGCAGGCGGAAGTTAGTGTTTAATAAGTTTGTCAGCCTTCTTCCTGTGAGGACGTATCTGAAGAACTTCAGTAGTTTTGTCAGATTCACATTAATATACGCCCCTGCAAAACGTAAATAACATGTTTCGAGGTTGAATAATCCTTGGGGGCTTTTGGGGAGTCTCTGAATTTCCCTGGAAAGGAAACTTGTTATTTAAGTAGTTAATGCCACGGCGGTATGGAGTTTGTTCTACTTGCGTATAACGAGTATGTAGTAAGGTTACATTGATTGATAGATCTGAGTCAGCAAGTATAATAAAGGTCAACTTTTGTATATGTTTTTAGTGGTTTTCGGGAGCTTGATAGAGTACAGCCTAAGAAATACAAGAGAAAATTCGACACGGCCATTAAGGCCGCGTTTATAACGGTCAGTGCATCGGCCCGGATAGCGGAGGGTGCGGTCCTACCTGGTCCGCGTGGATTTTTTTCTAGTATTTTTTTTCTATAAATTATAATATGTAAAAAGCGAGTGTGCTTATGACCACACGACTGAAGTGAAACTTCGTTAACGTCGTCAAACAACGTCAATATCATTGGAGATCTGAAAACATAAACTTCACACACCAATCCGAGCTGGGTCCGTTTTTTTTTTTGGTATCCGTTTGCTTTGTTATGAGCAAAACACTCGCTTTTGGACTACGAGCTGTTTTTGTCACTGTTTTATGTTAATAAATTATATTTGTGTTTTTGTAAATTTTAATTGATGTTTTTGTTAAATTCTTTTAAGTTCAATATAAAGAAGAGCTCTTTTTTTAAGAGCTGGGTATTATCACCCAACAATCCGCGCTGGGTACGTCATCACCCACCAAACAGCGTTGGGTTCGTTACCAACCACCAATCCGCACTGGGTCTGTTATCACCGACCAATCCGCGCTCGGTACGTTATCACCCACCAATCCGCGCTGCGTCCGTTATCACCCCCAATCCGCACTGGGTCCGTTATCACCCACCAATCCGCGCTGGGTCCGTTATCACCCACCAATTCGCGCTGGATTCGTTATCATCCACCAATCCGCACTGGGTCCATTATCACCCACCAATCCGCACTGGGTCCGTTATACCCACCAAGCACTAGTATTTTGATTCATGAACTATTCATGTATTTTGTGACGGGCATTGTTCATAGTTTACCGATGAGTAACCGGTTACACGTTTCGCGCGTCACACATTCGCCAGTTTACCCCGCAAGTCTAGCGTGCCTAAAGAAGTTTCACTTCGAAAACTACTTTTACAAAAATTGGTTTCATTCATCAGAGCACCACCACAAAGAAGACACACGGCCTTTTAGTGGTGTTGTGATACAGTCGGTGGATAAGGTTCCATGGCTCCAAGGGTGGGAATAAGGTCAAGGTAGGCATCTTCGCAAGTGGAAGTTCGGTATCATCTTACCGAAGTTCCACTTACGAAGTTGCCTTAGTTAGCGTCTTTACGCTATGGCAGCAGCTTACCAGCGTAAAAAAAACACCACTCAAATGACATTTACATATCAAAGAGACAAAGCACTATGTAACTACAGTCTGTTCATGCTAACTTGTCCTGTTTGGTAAACAATCTTGGCGCAACTTTTTAACAAAATCACCAATTAAAAAATAAAATAATAATAAAGTCAATATTCTATTCCAATAAATCGTTAGGTGAGTCGTTATCAGGTGATTTTTAAAGCTGCATCCTATATGTGTAATTTAAAAAAAAGGTAAATTTAAAAAATAAAAAATCCCGACTGCTTTATTATATTTCAAATAAAAACTGTGAAAAAAAAAACAAGTCCAGTAGTCTATAATTCTGTTAATAAGGAACAAAGCTACTTTAACAGTCGGGACCCATTAGATATTCAAGGATGGATCAAATTTTTTCAATAATGGGTGTGTGCCTCAATTTTTGCAAAAATGTGTAAAGTTAAATCAATTTCTTATCCGTATATCTAATGAATGTAAATTATATAATTAACTAGTACTTATTTTCCGTATTTATTCAAAAAGTCATCTTTTGCTTATGTTCTTTTTAGTAGTAAATAAAAAAAAATGGGTGCGTGTACTTATGTAGGCGCGTGAGAAGTTATCCTTCTTTGGCATCGTTTAAAATTAGTTTTTAATTGCATGCAAATAATTAATTAAAATAACTTAATAAAAAGTCTGGAAAAGGACACAGTCAATAAAGTTCAGTTTTAATTTGAAAAAATAAATAAATAATCAAAATATTCAATTAAAATCGCTACTGAATATAATTTATTAGAACATATGTGATTTGCACTTGTATGAAACTCAAACACGTATTCCGAATATACAAACTAGAAACATGTGGATAAATATTATAAATATGAATACCCATAACTGTTACTTTATTACAAAAAATAAAGATGTGGTTTTTGGTTCTACTACATCAATGGTCAAGAGATGGCGCTGTAGTCTCCTGAATCGCGTTTTGGTTCCGTTGTTCCAGATTAATAAATACTTTTGATAGGCCTTCACAATGCAGTCGTTAGCACCCACTAAATAGAGATTCTATTTCTATTTTGTTGGTAGATTTTCTGAATGTGCGGTAAACACAAAAGTAACAGCATAAAGTTGGTCGCTAAAGCGACCAACTTCATGCTGTTAATTTTTGTGTTACAGTGATGCGCGCGCATCTTAAAATTTCACTCTTATCATTTTTTCATAACACGCCTAAAGAAGTATAACTTCAAAAATATTTACTTTTATTCGTCGATTAATTAAAATTGGCAGTGGCTGTATGCAACTCTAAGATTGTGATATACACAAATGCAGTGCATATCCTTGTCTCATAATTTGTTTTACTTACATAATTCACAGAACCAAATCTGTAGGTGCCAGAGGTTAAATATTATTATCCTAACTATCTATACTAATAGGTAGGTATTATAAAGAGGCAAGAGTTGTATGTGTGTAAAAAATAATCTCTCAAACCTGATCCGATTTTGAAAATTCATTGACCATAAGCTAGCTACATTATTTAATACATTTTAAAGTATTAATCTCAATAAGTTGATTAATCTGCTCGATTTATAAAACTAAAGAAACTTTTACTTGAAAAATTCTAACAACTTCTCCGAGAGGATTTTTTAGTATTTTTTTTTCTTTATAAATACATTATATTCGAGTGACATAGGCTATATTCTATCCCGTTAAAATAAATTTCGCCCATGCAATGTCTGAGCGGATCAGTAGTATGATATAATATTATAGATGCGAAAGGGAGTTTGTTTGTTACGATTCCGCGCCCTAATAGCTTAATCGATTCCCTATACAAATAGATGGGGCCTTGGTTCTAAGCTGCATTATCGAAATATCTATAGGGGTAGGGTGAAGGGAGGGGTGATTTACCTATAAAACTTTATATTATTTGCTTCGAATTTTGCAGAATTATCTTGAAGTAATATCGTTAAAATAAACTTTGAAATCCGTTTCATTCTCTGTTTTTCTTTAAATTTAAAAAAAATATAAATACCTATTATGATAACTTATTTTTCATCATTTAATAAGAAGGGACTTTGTCACAGTTTTATTGTAAGTACTTCGTATAGGATTAGATACTATGAGTAGCCCATTTTTTTTCTTTTCCTCCTAGGTTTTTATCTACATTTATAAACACCAAAATTCATCACTTTTCCCACCATTCCCGCAGTATACTCGTACTCCTGCATAGCACAACGCGCTATCTATCACTTTGTCATCGTAACATCGTTGTAACTTTTTAAATATTTATCGAAATTACACAGAGTAAAGGGCAAAGTTTATCGTCTTTAAATATCAAAAGCGTTAAAAGTATTCGTTTTGATAAAAAATAATTTGTTTATACAAAATATGCATTTTGGAAATTTATTTCAAATAATATAATATAATTACACATTAAAAATAGATATATGCTGTCCTGGACTTTTTTGTAGAACTATATAAAAGATACAATTCCACGATACATTATATTCATGTAACTTTTATTATTTTTGCAGTGCAGGCCAAAATGGCTCGTAGATGGGAGATTTTTTCCGTCTCACGTGACACTTATTGTTATATTTTGGCCAATTCACCAAATAAAAACATGAATTATAATCTATATGCTATTATTATGTATGAGCTTTATTATTGGTTAGTTTTATTTAAATCCATTTAGTATTTTTTGAGTGAAAGAGTTACAAAGATCCATACAAACCTAAGATTGAAATTAAAAGCGCAAGTGGTTAATATTCAACTTTAAATCGTTGTAGATCCTAAACAATCATATAAAATGAAAAATGGTGTAAGAAACCTAACCATGATTTTCGATTATCTAGACAATGATACAACACTCGACATATTTCGGCAACTTATTTTTCTTTCTTTCTTATAATATGGCGCCCAGTTGTCTCCATATTGATTTTTGATTATTATCATATATTCATCATATATCTAATATATAAAATTCTCGTGTCGCGGTGTTTGTGGTTAAACTCCTCCGAAACGGCTTTCCCGATTCTCATGAAATTTTGTATGCATATTGGTATAGGTAGGTCTGAGAATCGGACAACATCTATTTTTCATCCCCCTAAATGTTAAGGGTAATCCACACCTAAATTTTTTTTTGCAATTTTAGATATATTTTTTTTTTATTTTTTTTTTATGATACATCATACAAAAATACATACAACCCTAAATTTTCACTGTTCTACCACCAACCCCTATTTATTTATGGCGGTACGAAGTTCCCTGGGTCAGCTAGTCACATATAAAAGTATTTGTTTTGATAAAAAATAATTTGTTAATATAAAATGTGCATTTTGGAAAAAGATTTTTTTTAGAACTATTTAAGAGATACATTTTCACTCTGCATTACATTCATGTTACTTTTATTGTTTTTGCAGTGCAGGCCAAAATGGCTCGCAGATGGGAGTTTTTTTTCCGTCTTATGTGACACTTATTGTTATATTTTGGCCAATTCACTCAATAACTACATAAATTATTATATATATAAAAGTGGTCAAAAAGTCGTAGATCAAACGAAACAGGGAGATAAAGAAAGTTATTTACAACAAAAAATCTTTCTACAGCATGGCCATAACTTCATTGCACGAAAAGTTATGAATATTTTTGTTTTTTTCAATGAATCTACCGAGTTTTTTTACAATTTAATCAATAAAAAAATAAATTCATTGAACACAATAAAACAAAAGGTGTTGTATTATGACCGGATTATGTATCAATACTACAAAAATTGTATTGGAGCTCTCGGTACCAAATTTAACGAGCAATGATTTTTTTTCGTAAATTTTGAAGCGTTACAAAGAATTATTTCTCACTTTAGGAGCACCATGTGAAAAAAAAATGTATTACTGAAAAGTGACCCTGTATTAAAAAAACTTGCTGATTTAATGCTGATTCAAATGAGGTACAACACTTTACTGTGTGACCTTTAGTTCTGGTTTTATGGTCGTTTTTTCATATCAAGGTGCAAATTTCATTAAATTAACCTTATTCAAATAATTTACTTGTTTATCATAAACGGCTAGTTTTTTGTACGTTGGAACGCTAGAAATGTTCTGTTCTTGTCACACTTAGGATTTATGAAATGGACAGACACTCTTTCACACTAACCATTTAATCCATTGTCAAAAATTGAGAAGTAGACCAGTGGTACGATTTGACAATGAAGAGCAAATACAGAGACAGTTAAGAATGAACCCTGGTATTAGCCAACGCCAACGAAATCTCGGGATCCCACGATCGACGGTGCAGCTTATTATTAAAAGAAAAAAAATACCACGGTTACCACGTGCAAAAGGTGCAAGCTTTACAGCCCTTTGACTATGGACCTAGAACGGTATTTTGCAGAGAGATGCGAGAGTTGTTTAGACGACACAGAGAGGATCCGCAGTTCTTCAACAAAATTTTATGGACTGATGAGTCAAATTTTAGAAGAATGGGAATTTTTAACATCCACAATTTACACTTTTACTCAAGAGTGAACCCACATATCATCAGAAATGATCGATTCCAGCATTTGTTTGGTATAAACATGTGGGCTGAAATAATTGACCAGAAACTTGTGCTACATGAACTGCCACCAAGGCTGAATGGTGCTCTGTATTTGAATTTTTAATTTTGAACCAAATACTCAACGAAGCTGAGATTCCTGAAGATAGAGTGGCAGAAATGTGGCTGCAACAAGACGGCGCCCCGCCTCATTATGCTCGAGCAGTTCGAGGACATTTGAACGAGCGCTTCCCTAACCGGTGGATTGGTCGAAGCGGACCTATTGCATGGCCACCCTGGTCGCCCGACGTTAACTCAATAGACTTTTTTGTTTGGGGCTATTTCAAAGAAATAGTGTATCAAGGAGAGGATAACACTGAACAAGAACTACGACAAAAGCTCGAGTTCGCTAGGTTACAAATTGTAATAACAGAGGTACATTCCGATGATTACGTGCGAATTTTATTAGGCGGTGCAGATTGTGCATTATGGTCAGAGGTAGGAACTTTGAACATTTAATGTAAACATTTTAATTGTAATAAAATTACTAAGTCATAATTGTTCTTTTTATTTCATGATGACTTCTGAAATTACTACATAGTATGTATGAGCAAGAATATAAATTTTCCTTTCAATTCACCATTTTATAAATTTGCACCTAGACATGAAAAAACGACCATAAAACCGAAACTAAAGGTCACACAGTACAGTGTTGTACCTCATTTGAATCAGCATTAAATCAGCAAGTTTTTTTAATACAGGGTCACTTTTCTGTAATACATTTTTTTTTCACATGGTGCAAAGTGAGAAGTAATTCATTGTAACGCTTCAAAATATACAAAAAAAAAAAATTTTGCTCGTTAAATTTGGTACCGAGAGCTCCAATACAATTTTTGTAGTATTGATACATAATCCGGTCATAATACAACACCTTTTGTTTTATTGTGTTTAATCAATTAATTTTTTTATTGATTAAATTGTAAAAACACTCGGTAGATTCATTGAAAAAAACAAAAATATTCATAACTTTTCGTGCAATGAAGTTATGGCCATGCTGTAGAAAGATTTTTTGTTGTAAATAACTTTCTTTATCTCCCTGTTTCGTTTGATCCACGACTTTTTGACCACCCTGTATATAATATTATTATCATATATGAGCTATATAACTGATAAGTTTCATTAAAATCCATTCAGTATTTTTTAGGTGAAAGAGTAACAAAGATCCATACAAACGCAAGATTGAAATTAAAAGCGCAAGTGGTTGATATACAACTTTAAAGCGTTGTAGATCCTAAACAATCATATAAAATGAAAAATGGTGTTAGGAACCTCAACATGATTTTTGATTATCTAGACAGGGATACCCTACTCGACAAATTTTGTCAACTTTTTTTTTGTCGAATCGATTGATGTATGAATCATCAACATATCGATCCAGGCGTTTGGTCTCTAGTGTGCCACAAAGGAACAAACATACATATATAGACTGTTAAACACTATACCCTGTGTGCGCGGCGCGTTTCGCGCTCTTGCATTGCGCAGTCGGGTAAAAATGAATCGCTGAATGTGTTGCTAAGCGCAAATCTCGAGAACAGCTGAACCGATTTCGAGTATTCTTTTTTTAGAATATTCCTTGAAGTACGAGAATGGTTCCTAGGCAGAGAAAAATAAAAAAAATGCCTTAAAAAGTCCAAAAACAACTATTTTCTATTATCCCATACAAACGATTCGTAATAATACTTAAAAGTCAATTTGAACTTTAATACCATACCATAAATTTCAAATGTTAGTGGAGAAGTTCTGGGAAAGCAAAACAATTGAATGTCAATAGAAGTTCGGAAAAGGCAAATATACCATTTTCAGATTTTTTTTTTTATTATATGAAGGGGCATTTTAGTCTACACTACAGCTTTACACTTTATAGTTTTGAATAAAAAGGAGTCCTAAAATTCTTTCCCAAATAGGACAATTTAGAATGAACAGACTGTAGTCGAAACAATAGTTATGCCGCGCTGTTTCATCCATAGTTAAATTTGACAATAGTTGATGTTACTTCAAATACATAGCAAATGTGTCAAATTTTGACAAATGCTTATATCTTCTATAGGACACATATAAGTAAGTATTTGACGTAGTAAAATTAATAGTAAAATTTTGCTATGTTTCAAAGATCGCGCCTTTAATAGGGGATTCGAGTTTTCGACTGATTCCTCCTTGATTTTTATCACTAAAGAAATAATTTTCATACATAAAATATAATTTTACTCATTCTATGCTCCTTTGTATCTCTTGCTTTTAATCTTCTAGTTTTATTGAAACTTGTGTTTCAATGTCAATACAAGCCCTCAAAAATGCTAAAAATTAACACAAAATTTATCACCACTAAAGACGTCTAGTGTGGAAATACTTTTAAGTGCTGCTGTCGAACCAGTTCGACAAAAAAATATCTCTCTCAACGCCGGCAACCGGACCAGTACGACAAGACTATATTGTTCTAGTTTAGACCTTATAATTTAAACAAATAATATCAGAATGGTTTGTGTCGTATGTCAAATGAATGAGAAAGAACGAACCTATTCATTCAAAGATTTACAGTCTACAAGAACAATACTCATTCATGTGACCACCATTCAAAAATATTCGCGCTCCTCCTCTCCTGTGTTGTTGACGTACGAATACTTTTCAGTGTGTTTTGTTTGTGAAATCCTACAAAGCAGTTAAAAAATGGGTAAGTTATCAATTCGTTATACATTTTTTTTATATTTAAAAAAAACCGTGCACTAATCCATGCTTTAGTTTTTGAATAATTCGCAGACAAACAAAAAAAAAAGCTATAATTTTTCCTACTATCCATTTTTCATGATTTTTTCCTATTTTATTACTTTATTATTTTATCCTAGTTTTAATTCAAACTTATAGCAAATTTACGAAAGAAGTTAGATTTTACAAAACATTTGTACTTAGAAAGATACTTTCACAATAAAATTCAAATATTGTAGGCAAACCGCAAAACGTTCGCAAGACGCACGCACACATGCAAAACATGACGTTTATGTGTGTGCGTGAATAGGCTAGTTTACTCATGTCGAATTGTATTAAATAAATGTTTATTTCTTAAAGTATTTAGTCTAAGTAACCTTAATATATCGATTTCACTTAATAAAAACAGAAGATTGCTGTAGAAATTTAATTTTAAAAAATATTTTTTAGTCTATATTTTTTAAACACTAAAAACGCTGTTCGTGACGTCCGCCATGATTTTGACGTCTCTTCTGGTAAACAACTAAATGTCATTCGCGTGTTACTGTGGTGGATTCTTTCGTCTGACTAAATTTATCTTAAAACACTTTTAACTTTAGGAAGAAAAAAACAGTAAACTTAGTTTTTTTTTGACAAAACTAATTATGGATGCTGGCTTTGTGAAAGCAAAACGCATTGATGGTTGGTGAATTTGTTGCACTAAACCCCGATTTCTGCTCTGCGGAGCAGAGAAAGGACAAGGCATCTATGTAAGTACAGTGCATTTAGTATTTCATTGTAGTAATAAACATAAAACTGATACAACATATGAATAAGTGTAATAAAGTTGCGTAGGTTAATTTCTTTCGGCACTTTAATCCACAACTTTTCTGGAGTCTTCAAGGATGTGTTTTTATATTCTCGTACAATACATTAATGATAATTACTTTATTTTTCGTGGTATTTATTAGAAATCATGATTTTTTTTATTATAAACTCAGTTAAAAGTAATTTTCTACGTGTTTACGAGTTTTTGTTTACCACAGTTCACGTCATAGCATAGATAATCTATAGACTAAAATGGCCGACAGCGTTTTTGTATGTCCATGAAAAGTCTATTTTAAAATTAAAGATTTGTAGCTTTCTAGGTTTAAAAAAAATACAATGCATTTTTTTTTCGGTCTAATAGAACATTTATTAACCATTTAAAGCCTTTTTCCAAAAAGGGTCAACTAGCCTATTGCTCCGGCTATTGAACAAGGGTGTTATTTTTATCTACTATTTTGAGATTTTATGTTCAACTATGAACGTACTTAGATACCTATATTTTTAGCATATGTTAGGTGATTAGATTTGTCCAGTAGTGATGCTGCAACAGCATCGATAGGTATATGTAATCGATTATAAAAACAGTCGAACCTGGGTAAGCGAGAATCCAAGGGACCCGAATGTTACTCTCGCTTATTACAGGCTTCTCACTAAAGCAGTTTGTCACTTACGAAGGTTTGAGTGTAGTTACTCTAGAGAAGTCGAGAAACATGGTGCTAGAGCGTTAAAAAATACATACATAACAAGTACACATTTTGTTTTTAAATACATATTTTATTTATTCGAAGAAATCAGTTAATTTTTCTGCGTGTCGTTCTTACAATTATGAATCTGTTTTTCAATTTCATAAAGTTTATGAAATATTGAAGAATCAATTTTATAAATTCTTTTTTTCTATATAAAAGGTAGATTCCGGCAAGTTAAAATCACTCATAATTGCGTTTCTCGACTAGGTTTACAAATTTAAGTTTATCATTTAACAAAATCACTTTAACTTTTCGTTTTAACATTTTGAGGGAACAACGTCAAACGCAGGTAGGGACAAGCGCACATGTGCGCTGCAGCCATTGTCGTTTTCGATGGAATTACAAACAATTCCATCGAAAACAATGACGCTTTGGCTTTCTTTGTTTACAAAAAGGATATGGTTTGGCTTGAACTTTGAGTTGCGAGTTTTGAGATGTGTATTGAAATATTATTGTAAATAGTCTCGATGGCGCAAGTGTTAGCTAGCGCGTTCGGCTGCGATCGTTAAAGTTAAACAACTTTCGCAGTGGTCAGTCATTGGATGGGTGACCAAAAATTTACTATCTCGAGCCCCTCCGTGCTTCAGAAGGCACGTTAAGCCGTTGGTCCTGGCTGCATCTGCAGTCGTAAGTACCCGCCAATCCGCACTGGGCCCGCGTGGTGGGTCGTGGCCCAATCTCCCTATTCCATCTATGTGGAAGGCTGGGGCACACCCCAGCAGTGGGGACATTACTAGGCTAATTATGATGATGATTGATTTTTCCAGTAATGATGCTGTAGTAGGTATCGATATATGCAATCGATTATAAATATCGATAATTTTGAATTTATTGGTAGAAATTATTTGTAATTGATGAATAAATATTTTATCAATAGAGTTTTCAAAGTATCGATATCCTATTATCGGAAATAAATAAATACAGTTTTATTTGGTCTAGGTAAAAGTTTTACGTTAGTTGGTTTTAAATGTCGTAAATTTGGTTTTAGAAAATTCACCGAGTTCCCGCCCGCAATCACCAGAAGATGTCCAGAGCCCAAATTTGGTGCCTGGGTTCCAGGTTTCATCTACCCCGGGGGGCAGCATAAATCTGCAGCCGGACGCTGTGCTGCTGCAGCGGTGTTCCAGAGGACTAGTCCCTTGGAGACCAACCCGTAGTCCGGTGATGGCATCCCCCACTTCGGGCCCTTCTTCTTCTTCTTCGTCTCCGTCCTTGAAACGCCGTCGTAGTCAGCGATCGCTTAAGTTTGGGCGATCAAGACGACTGCTGACTGCGTCGGAAATTGAAGCGGTCATCGCAGACTCCGGCAGCGACATTGAAGAAAGTGAAGGCGAAGATGACGCTACGAGTGAATTTCTGGCGGATGTCGGAGAAGCCGTGGAAGGCGACGAGGCGAGTTTGTCCTTCAACGTGGAGAGCATGAGACAAGTCGTCAGCGATTTGCGTTCTGAAATAATTCAGGTGGAAGAGGCAGCGGAAGAGGTCCAAGGGAATTTGGGTGGTGGTGACGGCGACTCATCTCAGTTTTCATGGTCAGAGGACTTTTCGACGTTCTCTGGCCAGAAAACTGAGTTTAGGGGATCTCCTGGCCCTACCCAAATTTCCCTGGACCCCGTAGATATTTTTGAATATTTTTGGGGGGGAGACATAATTAGCACGATAGTGGAGGAAACTAATCGATATGCCCGCCAAATGCTTGAAATAGCAGCAGAGCATCGGGTTCCGTCCAAAAGTTTTATGCATTGGACGGAAACCGATGCTCCTGAGATTTACAGGCTTTTGGCGATCATTATGTTAATGACTTTTAGTTATCGTGCTAAAGTTAAAGACTACTGGGCCACCGGACTGTTGGAAATGGTAAAATTTAGAAACCTTATGTCGAAGGACAGGTTTATGCTGCTAATTAGATTTTTGCATTTTGTTGACAATGACACGATGCCAAATTACGAATTTTCACACGACAAAAAAATTGCAAAAATCGCACCAATAGTTAAGTATTGTAACAAAAAATTTCACGAATTGTATAAACCCATTGAGTTTTTGAGTCTGGATGAGTCCCTGCTTTTCTGGAAGGGTCGTCATAGCTGGGTACAGTGCATACGATCGAAGGCGGCCCGTTTTGGCATCAAGTCATTTGAATTGTGCGAGGCAGGGACAGGTTACCAATTAAAGTTTATTCTTTATGCTGGCAAAGATTCAAGTTTTGTCCAGGGACCCATTCATGGGTTCGAAAATCCTACCGCCAAGGTAGTTCTTGAGCTCATGAATGAGTTCTTAGACTTAGGGCATACTTTGGTTATGGATAACTGGTATAACCAGTTACCATTAACCAGATTTTTAAAAAGTAGGGACACTGACGTTATTGGTACGATGAATCGGAACAGGAAAAATGTGCCGTTAGATTTTAAAAATTTAAAAGAGAAATCGTTACAGCGTGGAGCAGCATTATTCCGGCATTGCGGGGACATTTCCTTGGTCTGCTGGAAAGATGTTAAATTAGTAACGGCCATTTCAACATACCACAGTGAGGACATGGTTCCGAGCAGAAGAGCCGGCTTAAATATTTTAAAACCGTGTTCCATTAAAAATTACAACTCGCACATGGGGGGTGTAGATTTGAAGGACCAGAAACTCTCTATGTTTCTGATGGAACGAAAACCAGGTTCCAAATGGTATCAGAAGGTGTTTAGAAGACTTCTGAATACTAGTATTTTAAACGCCTTTTTGATATACAAGAGGAATCCTACTTTCAAAGTAATGACACATAGAGAGTTTCGGGTGAAATTAGCAGAAGGCCTACTGGAAAAATATCAGGTCAGCGCGCCCTTAGTGCGCACTTTGCCGGAGCGAGAGGTAAGATTAGACCAACAAAATAACCACTATCCTATCCAAGTACCAACTGAGCCACATAAACGAGTTTCTTTCATACGAAACCGTTGCATGCGCTGCGCAGCAGTAAAACGTCGGAAAGAAACTACAGTGAAGTGCTCGAAGTGCAATGTTTTTCTATGTTTAGGAGTTTGTTGGAAAGATTACCATACTCTACACAATCTTGCACCTTCTTCATCATCTTAGGTACAAGATTATGATGAGTGTAATAATCCAGTATTATAGTAATATAAGTTACTTAGGGGATTGTTACCATGTACCTTGTTTTTAGCGAGTTTCCGATATTTCGGCACTGTTGCAAGCGCCATGATCACAGAGTAATTCCTCGGTGTTTCCTGTTCCGATTCATTGTACAAATAACTTCAGTGTCCCTAACTCCACGATGTTACTCCGTGATCATGGCGCTTGCAACAGTGCCGAAATATCGGAAACTTGCAAAAAACAAGGTACATGGTAAAAATCCCGTAAATAACTTATATTACTATAATGTTAGTGACCATGAAAGTTTAAAACATTCTATAATCCAGTATGTTAATTAACCAATCTTATCTGCTCTCAGTATGTGTATGTCTCCATATACATTGACATTTCTGCAAAATATTAACCTCTTTTTCCTGTCCTCCGAAATTTGATAGTTAACCATGAATTTTTGATATACTATGGATATTATCAACAGTGTCGATATCTTTTTTGGAACAACACTAGAGTCGCAAAGCAAATACCAATATTTAAAAAACTTTCGATAGTATCAATTTCAATCATTTTTTTGTCGTATGATAATTCGTAATCTAATTACAACGCATTACGACAAATATTGCAAAACTATTGTTAACACTATTAACTTTCTACACAGAAAGTATCTATTTATCAGTAATATCGATAATTTTGCCATATCGATAGGATTTGTTCGATAAATAATATGTAAAATAGTTTTGGTATGAAGAATAAATTAGCTCACGATTATATGTATAATCAGTGTTGCCAACTCTACGTCTTTTTACGTAGATCTACGTATTTTAGGCCTTTTCTGCAAACCTACTAACTTCAGTCCCAGAATCTACGTATTTTCTTTATTTTTTTCAAATTTGTAAAATAATTTAATTCACTAGAATAAAGAAGGATATTTTCCGTTACTTTGCTATACAAATATTTATTTTTTATAAAGATCTATCTAAAAACTCTTGTATCTTGTAGATATTGTTGCCGTCATTGGTTTTGTTGACTAAATTAATGCTGGACGCAGGATTTGTGAAAGGAGAAGCGACAAAACTTTTTGACTTAGTAGGTACATTCATAACCTTAAAAATTGAAATTTTAAACTTTAAATATTATTCAATGAGTACTTACATCGAATTGATCTTTGCAAAAGGAAATGACTTTCAGTCGATAAAGTTACAGGATTTAGCAAGTTTTAAACATGTATTCATGTGTAAGTATGTTTATTTCTCTTGGCAATTTAAACCACAACTTTTCTAGAGTCTTTTACCAAGTGTATCATGATAACTACTATATTGTTCATGTGATCTATTAAAAATCATGGTTTTATAATATTAACTCAGAAAGTTTATTTCCTACGTGCTTGCGAGTGTTGGTTTACAAATGTTTTGACGTCATTGCATAGATAAGTCTATAGACTAAAAAGCGATTTAACAATTTAAATCATAATTCAAAAAAGTGTCAACTAGCCAATAGGCTAGATGAACAACAGTGTATCCTTGTCATTCTCTATACTTATACAGAATGAAAAGGAGAGACTGATTTTAAATTTAGTTTTAAATTTAGATAATCATGCCAGAATTGACACCCACCAGTGTCTGTGTCTGATGGTTAATGTCTACCACAGCATGGTAAATGCTTTCAATGCAGCGACTTCTCCAAGAACTCTTTGTTCTATCTCCCGTTTATAAAGAAATTGTATAACAAAATACTCGTTTCATTTGGTTTCACCTAACTTCTTTGTTTCACTCAGAAAAAAGTACGTAGATCTACGTACTTTTCATATGCAAAATTTACTAATTCTACGTAATTTTCCCATCGGGCCTACGCCTTTTTCAAAATCCGAGTTGGCAACACTGTGTATAATATTAGTTTACCAAAGACGTAAGCAATATAAACGAAATTATTTCTTAAATACTGAATATAACTATGAGAAGACTTATTTTTCATTTTGTAAATTAGATATTATTTATAAGTAGATTAAGTTAATTTGTATTTAAATTTTATAGATTACGTAGTTTTTAAGTTGTTGTTTTTATATTTCTATAAGTTGAAATATATAATTATGTTTATTATTATTCAGATAAGTAAAAACCTATTTCTCAAATATCTCTCAGCTCGCGTCCACTTTCAATGGTACAGACAGTACAGAGTTTAATTTGTGTTTTTCTCTAAAAGAAAAGATAAAATTAAAGCAATGTTTAAGGCGAAGATTGGCGAAACGGTTTCTCATCAATATTCTGCTGATCCATAAGTGCTTTCGATCGATGAATATCAGGGCTCCCGGTCCGGCAAGACTTGAAAGTTTCCTGTTAAGGATGAAACGCGATCCAAATCTTCAGATAGCATCAAGTGTCAACGTAAGCGGTTAAGACATCGAATTACATAGCGGCTAACTTCCGATAAAGTTGAAATTTCAATCAGTAAAATTGAGTGGAATTTTATCCGGTTTGATTATGTTAATTTTTTTTAAACCATTTCATAATACTTAAAGTTAATTTTGCGTCTAAGAAAATATTCATCATTATCATCAGCCTATTAATGTCCCTAACTCCTCCAGCTGGGGTACAGGTCTTCCCTATGGATGGAACAGGGAGATTGGGCCATCTACCACGCGGGCCCAGTGCGGATTGGTGGGTGCTAACGACTGCAGATGTAACCGAGACTAACGGCTCAATAAAATTTTTTTGCTCACCCATCCAATGACCGACCATTGCGGAAGTTGCTTCTTAACAATTGCAGCACCACTTGCGCCAAAGAGCACCTCAAGAGTCGATAACATTATCGCCGTTTAATAGAAGCTGTTTAAAAAATACTACAGCCGATTATGCCGATACTTACAGCATATTTTTACAATTTTCAAAACAGAATCTTCTCATATATAGAAGTAGTAAACAGCAAGTTTAGACTGTAACTTAGGAATAAAAGTTAATAAATGATAATATTGTGAACTAACAAAAGCTGTAAGTTACGTAGCAACTGTTGGTAAGATGAAAAGTTTACGCTAAGATATGAACTCCTTTGAGGCTCGCTCAGCACTCTACTGCATGAAGAGATGACCTAGAAACGGGGCCTTACACACGCGATACCTTTGTGTGGTTGAAAATTATAAAAATTGTATGGAGCTTTCACTTTTCGTATGTCAAAAATAATAAGATCTTATGACCTCTGTTAAACACTATTTCATCCTTTTTCAGCAGAACATTGGTAAGTATTGATACTTTAATTTAAACCATTGCTTTTTCGGATCTCGTACCTAAGCCATGAGAACGTAGAGCAACACGGCCGACGCGACCAGGAGGGGAGTAGGCAGATGCAGCTTTCCCCTCTGTCGAGTTGGGCATACAAACGATACATGTGTGCAGGATTTGGCGGTGTATTGTGTCATAGTATGTAGTAACACTTTTTTACGAGTGGACATTAAACTGCATGTCAGACATGCATTTTCCCCCTGGAAAATAATACAGAATAATTTTAATAGTATTACGTCGCCATGGCTTCTTCTTTTTCCTTTCCTTCGCCTTTCGCCTTCTAATGAATCTAATCTTCGCTTTTTAATGAACCGTAATTAGACGACAACTGTTTTAGAACGTAAATTTCAATTAATTTTTAATTAAAAAAATCAACGCGCCTTTTTCGGTTTTACCAAAGTAAGTTCGTCGCCCATTGGTAAAAAATGCATTGAAATGCATCACGTTGTTTAGGGATTGTGACTACCTATGTAATTAAATAGATAGATATACACATATACAGATGTGGAATGACGACATTCCTTTAAACATTCTTAGATAATAACTATCGAAATTATATAATAATATAGTCATTCGCTAAAACTCATGATTTAACCTGTCAGAAACAACAAAATTCGATTCAAACAAACTAAGTATCATAGTTGGTGGAACTAACTACTATAAGTTCCGTACAAATCATAACTAAAACAACAAGCGCCGCGCCGCGGCCGACGCGGGCAACTTTAGCAAAATGGCCGCCGCCGGCCGGAAGTGGTCCGCGCGCGCCAATTAATTATGCTGCGGGATAATAACTCATGGTTCATTAAACTGAAAACTGAAACAAAATACCCGGACACTTTAAAATGCCATGCGATTTATTAATAAAGCTAATTAACCTTCTTGCCATTAATATGAAATGAAGTGACTTTTGTGGCTGACGTAATTATTTTGTATATTTTTTTACCTACTTCCTTGGCTTCAGGTATAGTTAGTTCTATGCAAAATCAAGGTTGGTATAACATCAAAGGTAAAAATTAGATACTTATCTAGATAAATTAGATATTGATGAGCCTCTGGGTTCCTGTGTGAGTTAATAATGTACTATAACCTACTAAGTGGGCCATAATGTAACATATGTGTATGTACCCTACTAATAAAAAAATGTGGTACGTACTGTCAGATAGATTTAAACACCAAGCAGTTAAATGCTTAAAAATCTAAAAATAGAAACATATTATTTTTCTGTTTATATTTTTACAACTCTACTCTTAGATGAACTTTATTCTCCTTATTAATAAACGCGGACTAAGCTTTGACCAGTTACACCGTGTTTTGTTCCTATCACTCAAATGCCATTTGTCATTCAATGAACAAAGACAAACATGAAGTAACAAGTGCAAGCTTATTTTTTGTTATTAATAAGGGGTATGTGAACAAAAAGCATGACAAGCCCAAATAAAATTCTTTGTCTGTTAATAATGGGAACAAGTTTCCCCTTATGCGTTTTATATTAAATCATGGGTACACTATCACTTTACTAAATACATTTTTTGATTCCGCAGTTTTCCGAATTGAACAGAAAGTTGTCTGAAATACGAAAGTATGTGTGTTCGCAGATTTCCACCGTATTCGTGAAGTCTTCTATGATACTTGTCATTGTAATATAAACCTTGATTCCACCGAACAAGGATCTTGTTAGTTTTGACAATATAACGTTCCACGTTCAGGTTAATACTGTGAAATTCAGGTCAGAGTTTAACTCTAGCAATAATGTAAAGTGCACCCCGGTTTGGTTTCATACTAATGAGTGTAATTTCCACACTGGTAATAATGAAATGGGAACAATTATGTGTGGGTAATGTCGAGATGTTATTCAATGAGATAATGTTTGAGTTTATTATGATAATAATGGCATAACTTAGGTGTCGGAGAGATATTGTTAAACTAATTTCCCTCCCTTAGTCGCACCAACTTACTTCAACTGTTCGGTTAAAGTACTATTTATGTAAAAAATGGGTTACACCATTTGAGGATTTTAAAAATGAGGTTATAATTTGACAGTGACAACAACTGTTCAAGTGTGGCCAGTTAAAGTTATAAAAAAGCTAGGTCTGTAATTCAACAGTTATCACATATTACTCACTTATTGGAGCGCACGCTTGGACAAGTAACGTTTACACCATTGCAAATTACTATAAGTCCTACTTTATGATAGTATTGTCTTTCTATTGGTGAATAAGGTTTCATGGCTACATGGAGTACCTATTTTTAGAGTCAGGATAATCAACGCGCGAGTGATAATCTTATACTACAAGGTTTTATAGGTTCTTTTGGACGTGTACCATCAAGCATGGCCGGCCATGTTCTTGTTTGCTACCTTTTCACCTTATATTATCTCGTAAGATATCTAACAAAATCACAATTTTTATATTCAAGGCCATGACAGTTGGTACTGTTTTACCACGAATTTTAGTTTTTATTACCATGCAAAAAAATGAAAAAAAAAGTAAATCAAATTGCATATTGTATCTTCTTTTTAATGTGACTAAACTCTGTAGTCCAGTACTTGAAACGGTACTTCATACAGTAAACAAATCATTCACGAAATTACGTAAACCTACCTACTTAACACAATTAGAACACGTTCAAACCCAACAAACAAATGCACATAACAGAACAAGCTCTCTCAACTTAATGCTCAACCAAATTAGTCATTGTCAACAAGAGAAACTTAAAACATAACATACATAAAATTGACACAAAAAAGATGAAAACTTCATGCAATTCGCAAATCATTCCACAAAATAATATATAACTACCCAAGGAACACATGGACACTTAATGCTAAACTACATTAGTCATCGTCAACAAGAGAAAATATCATTCAGAAGAAAGTAGGCACGAAGATTGGAGCGTAAGCACTCCAGATATTTTATCCCGTTGTCAACAGGACGAATCAGTTGGTAATTGAACAAGAATCTGTAACAATTCCCAGTCGGCTCCTACAAATCTTCCTCCATTATCAGGATTAAGGCAAGGAATCTTTATGTGGCTTGGGATTGTGCAATGCGCCAGCTTGGATATACACAAACATACTGCGAGAAATTTCGTCTCAGGGAATTTCTGAAAGTTTTATGGATATGTACATGGTAATTGGCACTATTTTATTCTACTTAACAATGTAAATGTTAATATAACAACAAGTTGTAGAAACAAAATAACATCAAAATAATAATAATATACAAAGTTTGCGTCCAACCTTAATTGTAAATTTTTACGAATTCATTCTTGTATGATGAAATAAAATTCATGAAAATAGTAAACTGAGTGGTTATTTTATTAAAAATGATGCTATTCCACGCGGACCTGGCAGTTGATGGCACTCGAACCAGCACCTATTGCTATCCAGGCGAATGCACTAATCATTATGCTACCGCGGCCCTGATGATCGTGTCAAATTTCCTCTAGTATTAGGCTATATGGCAACACCATCTCATCTCATAAACATCTGGCAGTTAAATGCTTTAAATAAATTAAAATACAACTATGAGGGTGTAAGTTAAAACGATTCGGAATAATTTTAAGTAAAAGCTTATTTGAAAGCTAGTAAGGAATATACTCTTATGGATTTTAGAACAGGCACAGGTCAGTACAGTAAAGGATACGTTGATATTGTTGATAAGAATCAAAGCATCTAAACAAGTTTATTCCAATTCAAACCTCAATCAAAAGCGTAGTCGAAAGCCAATTCACTTATTTCGTAAATGTAAACATTTTAAAGACAGATCGCATACATTACATCGGTAGAGCACATCAAAATGAAAAAAGCTATGTAACCAATTTTACTGTCTGCACTGTATATTAGTTCACTATATTTTTATTTTACTATTTATTAAAGTAAATTCAAATACGTTACTATCCACAGAGTACACATTTTAGGAGCATCCTATAATCGATACGTTTTTATTTCTCTTGAGTGTCGTTTGTTGGATGTGAAATTGTGGAACTAGCACATAAGCCTTCTTAACTTACATTAACCAGATACTTTCATGTTATTTATTAGTACTAGGTGTAATACTTTGTTAAGGAATATGATATTCGATTATCGGGCCCGTGACATGCCCGTTTTTAGAGCCGACGACAAGATCGTGCTTACTGTTCTATTGAATTAGAAGATACTAGCAAACCCGGCGAACTCCGTTTCGCCAGATGGCTTCGTTTTATGTAACATTTCGTTTGGTGATTAAAAGAAGATTTTTTTTTAATTTCTCCTAAATTTTCTTTGCTATAAACCTCACGGAGCCCGAGACCTTTCCAACGAATGCAAAACCATGGCAATCGGTTCGTGCGTTCTGGAGTTATAGCGTCAGGAAGGAAAACCCGACTTATTTTTATATAGTAGATTATGTAAATTTTGTGTACAATGTCTGTTTGATTTCTTGAATTGAGTCTCCTAAATCTGATTGAGTAATATGACAGTATGATGAGAGTACAAACATAACAAAAACCCAATGACCGCTATGTTTTCATTGCTCTTTAGTGTCAAATGTCCGCCGTGGAACCTGACTTCATAATAACTTGCATTTTATCATCATCATTTTGCTGCTATCCACAACCGTGCGATTTTATCGATACTTTTTACCTCGTATGACAGAACTGTGGAATATAAATATTATCGCCAGCAGTGTTTCTGGACCAATATGACCTAAAAACTTTCGAAAAAAAGCGTACTTCCTGAAAAGCTGACATTGCATTTATGATACTTCTGGTACTGCTGATATCTTTGGGCGATGGTGATCACTTACTATTAGGTAAGCCGTCTGCCCCCTATGATATATATTAAAAAACTTATCATGGTATCGCATCGCATCCAATACAACGACAGCCCATGACAACTCTAGCATTATGCAGATTAGATGTCTGCTTGTCTTGTACAATCGAACGGGGATCCGCTCCCGCCTGCCGTGAATCAACTGGATATGCTAAAACGTATTTTGCATTCGAGTTACAATCGGTGGGCTGATCTGCGTTTTATGAGATACATTTATTTGATTGCCTCTTAGACTTGATTGGGAGATAAGAGTACAGATTTTTGTCTCGCAAAATCTTGCGATATGCTGATGTGAAATCTTATCTTGTTGTAGGTAACGCTTTAATAGCTTATTCTTGAAGAAAAATAGTCATTATCCCTAATGTGATACATACCCAATGGCAGCAATGGTGAATGATTTATATTGATATATATACCACAGCTTAAACTCGGCGAATACTGATGGTAGCAGGTACTGTAGTCATGGGAGTAATAAGGTTTATTACCGTACAATTATCTGCTACTGAATATGTATGTAGGAAAGGATGTTTGTGTGAGAGGACAATAATTCAAAATATGTATTGTCAAAGTTTAATAGTACCAATTAACTATGGTAATAGGATTGTTATGCAATTTTTTTCGAAACATTATTATATAAAATTTGTGTTATTTTTTTAATTATATTTATACGAAGAAAACAACGATAGTTAATAAAATATAATTTTCTTCGAAGGCATGACATGTACGCGTGAATGATTTTCTATGTAGTCAGGATGTGGGGTGATGTACTGCTTCAAGGATGTGTTATGAGTCCCAGTTTATACTGTTTAATATTTATACTATTAGATTTTCGTAACATTTATAATTAGATTTCAAAAAATAACTATCAAAACACTTTATTACATACAGTACGTATATACTAGTGTAAAAATTGTGACTGTTTTGGTATTGATGTTTGCGTGGTAACTTGATTTGGATTTATAAGTTTTATTAGGTAAAATCTTACTAAATTCAGTCAATAGTAATAAGTAAAAATTAAAAGCTAATGAGTCCACCCCTCCTGATGTTAAGTGACGGTGGAGTCCAGGCGCAAAGATTTAGATTTAGTATTATAAGTATCGTGTTGATTATGTTGCATTATAAGAGAGTTACAACAAATTTCCTTAAATAGTGACATATTTAATAAGGATACTCGGTCCTATTTAACACTAGGATAACTAATATAATGATTATATAAACTTTGTTCAATCCAAAAAAACAGCTGCCAAACCTTGAGCGACCCAAATTCTCGATGCAAAATCCCCCACAGACTTACCGTAGGTATTTCAAAATTAAATGTAAATGCACCGTTGTTTATCGCAAATTAAATTTCCATACGGCCCAGTCTACTGCAGATGTGGACTTGGTTTGACGAACTTTCGCCACGAATCGCGTTGTTTTATAAATTTAAATTAGTACGCAGCCTGGTTTTTGTTTTGCAACGACAGTTCAATTGTTTTGTGTAAATTTTTATTACGTAGCGGATAACACCTCTTTAATGTTCGTTAGACTTTTTTCTAATTTGTGAAGCTTTTCTAGCCATAATTATCAATCCATCAATCAATTGTATTGCTTTACCATAATGTACTTATGGACCCCGTCAGGCGCAGAAAAAGAGAGGGAGGCATTTTAGTATGATATATATATATATATATTATTTTACTATGAATCTATGGCATGTATATGTATATCGTTAAATTAAATAAATAAATACAATTGTTAAAATAAAATAGTTGTTTTATTTATATTGTTTTAAATATATTTCTTATATTTTATTGATATAATATTTTTACTTATAAACCTGATATGAAATTTGATTAAATAGTACTTACTGTCACTTAAGTAATTTTGTACGAGTATGGTATAGGTTATTAAATAGTAATTTCTGTAATTGGTTTACAAAATGTTTTTATTTATTTATATTTTTAATTATTAGAGGTAGCTCATTAAAGATTTTGCTTGTCATTACTAGTGGACCAGTGTTGTAAAGTTGTAGACTAGAATCGGGATAGCAAAGTTTATGCCATTTACGGAATGTTTACTCTGTATTGTTATTATCTCGTTTTTAAAATTATGTTTATGAGAACTATTGCGTACCTACTTTGAATTCAACAAAAAGTTCTGAATTGGAAACCGTTAATAATTATAGTAGGAAGTACCTAAAAATCTCTTATCTAATAGACAAGTCCGTCCGTCCGTCCGTGGTGCTGTTTCAGCAGCCAAACCGTAAGAGATAGATATAGAGAATGTTTAAGTTATAAGTTAAGAATAGTCTGATAAGACTACAAACCGGATGTGAGTAACGTAGCACTTCCGGTTTTCGAGAAATCACGAATTTCAAACGAAACCACACAAAATCTCCGAAGTTCTCAATTAATTAAATACTTTTTTTTAATTGGTGAACATTTGGTTCACTGGTTTGCTAGTTACAAATAATAAAATAAGAAGTGAAGTGGAAGTAGTCAAACATTGAAAAGACTGACTCACAGTACCTTATATAATTTTGTATTATAAAATAATATATAGCAGTTTCAAATGCATACCTACATAAATATAATAAAAGTACACTTGCTGTTTCTAAGAGCATTCCTCGGAAAGCGAAGAGCCCTGGTTCAAGTATATTCAAGAATATATAGGTTGAGTATAAATTGACTATAATATTTATTTGAATTTTTGGATCAGACACAGGCATACAGGCTTTCAAAATCTTAGCGACGATAGAAGTATACATTTTAGTGACCAAAGTGAAAAACCTTTGTGTCTCCAACAGACCAGTTTACATTTAAATAACGTTGTTTAGACATTAAAAAGCATTTGTCGAAACTACTGGAAAATTACTACTGGTAAAACAGCAGCGAGCCGCGTTTTATTTTTTCATTTGGTTTCCGTCGCACACCGCTCGGGCGCGATAACGCCAAACTGACGTTTGAAATAAACTTTCAAATATAAGTTGCTCTGTCTGCTGTTTCATTTATTTTTAGCTGCATTTCTTACTGTTTACTTTGTAAGTGTTGAAAAAATATGAAAACAGTTTACCACTGAAGTATGACGTTGGAAGATTTAAAAATCCTTAAATATTTTGACGATCGCATGTTGCATACCTAGAGGAGCTGGAGATTGCTGGAGGAACTCGATGGCTCAGGAGCCTCAGCCTACGTCCGTGAAAGTTAAGCAACTTTCGCAATGGCCGGTCATTGGATGGGTGAACAAAAGCTTATTATCTCGAGCTAAAGCTAAGTATTAATAGTTCAACTGCTTGAGTACGAAACGATCATCAATTTAAGTATTCATAACCCGTAGGACGACAAAGAGTATTCAAAGCAAATATTAATTTCTTCCACTATAACAACAATTTTAAAATAATCCAATACTTTGGTAGGTAAAAGATGACGAAACGTCAATAAATAAATAACATCAGTGCATCTAACCCATTGAAACTTGTTTTATTTGTTGAGTGACTAGTGACCCGCCCTCGCTTCGCTTCGGTGTAGACCTGTAGTGTAGGTAGACTATAGTTTTAGTTCTCAGGCTAGTATACACAATGAATTTCTGCATATGATTATTTTTCTCACCTTTTAAACCTTCCCTAGATCTCCACGAAATTTCAAGACCAAGATAAGATAAATCCGTTCAGCTGTTCTCGAGTTTTAGCGAGACTAACGAACAGCAATTGATTTATGTATATATATACCTTTATATAGATGTGCGTGAAAACCTAAGAAACAAATAACGTAATAGATAAACAAGGTATGTTGTAAACACCTTATATACAGTCTATTATTCCTTAAAACGTCGAACCTGTCAAATTATCAATTCCGTATAGTGTCGGTGAACAAAAATGTCAGGTCGAATAAGGCTGCAATATGTCACAATCAATCTTTAGGGCTGCCAAGTCTACCTATTTTGAATTTCTTTTTCATAGCGAGGTAGGCAAATGACTCTACCCCACCTGATGTTAAGTAGTGATAAAATACAAACGCGAATATAGCTGGTACAGCAGTTATAAACTGCTACACCAACCATCCTCACCTTGCCGGCCCGCAAAAATGCTTCTTCACGCCTCTCTTAAAGGACCCCAGATTGTAGGAAGGAGGGAACACGTGCGCGGGCAAAGAATTCCACTTACGAATAGTACGACAAAGAAATGAGTCACCAAATTTCTTTGTTCGTGTAGGAATAGTGGCCACAGTAAGTCTGTAGTAACGCAGGCCAGCGTGCGTGGTCCTCTGAAGAAAAAGGAGAATAACTCCTCAGAACACTCGCCATTTATTTGGCAAGAAGAGTTTATTTGAATTTTTTTTTGGGAAAGCAGTATTTATTTTTACAATTGAAACAAAAATATAATTTTTTAATATCATTTTGGATGTGAGATAAAAATATTTTTGGAGGCACTAATATCAGTTAAACTATTGTTATGTCATAATTTGGAATCAATTGGACTATAAATGATACTAAGATGACTACGATATGTTGTTTGTCTATCGGGATTATTAATGAAATAAATTAAAAACCAAAATATACAATTAAAATACGTGCTTCTTCTACGAGCGATTGAACAACTCGACTTTCATTTAGGACCTGTGTTGTATTACATACTGATATAATATTTTTACATCTACAAATGCAAATACAAGTGTTTTATTTCCATATCGTGTTATTACATTATAAAACTAATAAATTTGAATAGGAAATAGGAATAGGCACAGCGCAGCTGGTTTTAAGCCTACTCATCGTCAATTTTTTTGTGGTTAGTTATATAAATTTCAATTCAATTATTAATAGCCGCACACACATCTGTGTATGGAACGGTACTAGTTCCTCCACTACACTTTTCACTCCCAGATTCGAGAATAGTATTACCTTATTACTTTAAGCAGATTTTTTTTGAAGTGAAAACTTCTTTAGCGGCCTTGTACACTTTTTCTTGCATGGATAAAAAATATTAAACTCTATTCAGGTTAAACACGTGGGCTGATCGCATCATGACACGCAATAAAATTGGAAAGGTCTTTCAATATATTGGACGAAATATAGTAATATTTTATTTTACCGTATTATAATAATAAGTCTCTATCTAGGACGTCCACGTGGCAGCTTTATTGTGAAGAAAATGCATTTTTTACAATAGATGTCGCTAGGTGCGCTCAAATGTGATTTATGTAAGTTGATTTCTTTACAATAGATGTCGCTAAGTACGCTTAAACGTGATTCATGTAAGTTGATTTTTCTGAGAGATAAACTTTTTTAATGTAATATAAATTGTCATGTTCGTGTACGATAGCGCAATAAATAAATATTGTATTCTACCACATACATGATAGTACTTTTATACTGATAATTAAAGCAATTCGTGCAAAATTATTCTCTAACCATTACAAAATATCAAAAATGCACACAAATATTAACATTCCAGTTTTTACTTCTGCCTGCACTCCCGGAGTGAAACCCGTCGTTTTTTTTTAATTAATCATTTTACGTGATCATCATACAATTTCACGTTCGGCGCAACCCTAAACATCAGTATTGTTACTGACCTATTTCTCCGAACATTCATTGTCATCTACAGTTCGGGAACATATTGCTGTGTATGGTGCGGCCAGAAATAATTATGTGTGGAATTCAACCGGACCCAAATGCGACCGCAACCAATGAAGTCGCACATTCGAATTGTGGGAGAATACAATTTAACCAATGACGTATAATATAACTTTAAAACAGCATAGAATATAACTTACATACATATTTAAAGTCGGCAATAATGTTTTCATAACTTCTTTGTTAATGCACATCTTTGTAGGTACTACGATGTAGGTACACTTTAATTGTCATTGATTAAGACTGATAAGGAGCTGGCGCCATCGTGCTTAGCGCGTTCGGCTGCGATCGGTTGTTGTTAAGCAACTTTCACAGTGGTCGGTCATTGGATGGGTGACCAAAAATTTACTATCTCGAGCTCCTCCGAGCTTCGGAAGCACGGTAAGCCGTTGGTCCTGTCTGCATCTGCATTTGTTAGCACCCACTAATCCGCACTGTGCCTGCGTGGTGGGTCATGGCCCAATCTCCCCATTCCATCCATGGAAGAGCTTGTGCCCCACCAGTGGGGACATTAACAGGCTGATGATGATGAGGTGATGCTGCCACCTTACATGGCTATTTGAATTTGTAACTATAATAGTCTTTCCTTATCATGCTTTACAGGGAATGAAAAGGATAGACTGCTATCAAATTCATCAATGGCCAATACAAATAATGTGAACTGCTTACATATGATGATGTCCACAAACTATAGGAACAGGTGATCAAATCATCACATCATCATGATCACCAACCTATTAATGCCCCCACTGTTGGGGCACAGGCCTTCTTTATGGATGTAATAGGGAGATTGGGCCATGACACACCACGCGGGCCCAGTGCGGATTGGCAGGTGCTAACGACTACAAGTGCAGCCGGGACCAACGGCTTAACGTGCCTTCTGAAGCACGGAGGAACTCGAGATAGAAGATTTTTGGTCACCCATCCAATGACCGACCACTGCGAAAGTTGCTTAACTTCAAACGATCGCAGCCGAACCACCTGCGCCGTCGAGCTCCTTGACGATCTAATGAATGAATGCATTTAATATTTGTAATGGGTATGAAGCGCGATTTATTGAAATTTTCACGTAATTTTGGCGTTTCATGTCCTTTTTAGAGCTCAGTGCTCACAAAACTGATAAATTTCAAAACATATATCGGGCACGTTCGTTAATGTAATATAGTATATTTAACGGATTTGTTTTTTTCCTATGTTCGTCTATCAATAAGTACTTTAATTATCGTTTCTATTAATAATCAATCCTACAATCAAAGTATGAGACTCCACGAATAAAGTGTGAGTATTCCTTTACTAATTGATTTACATTCAGAAGTTTTGAATTTCATGTTCGATATCACCTCAATTTTGCACCTCATGAATTAATGAAGTTGCAAATTGGTCTTTGCTGCTTCGGAGTTTAGTGCTAGTATGGCATAACTAAGCGTCAATACTGTTAGGGCCACTCTCACATTAAAACCGGCACGACATCGTTGCATTATACGTATGGATAAAGAAAGTAAAGAGGACGGATCAATAACAAAGTACATAGATAGAGTGATTCAAGAGGTAGGTTTATATGTATAATACATACATAATATAGTAGAGAAACACTGATAATTTTAAAGGTTTTTAATTTTAGGTCGTAAATAACCTAGCATAGCTTACATTGCAAACACAGGCTGAACCCTACGAGATATATCAAAATAATGTACTACAGTATTGTACACCATAAAAACGTCTACAAAAAAGTCCGCGATGGTATATGTCTATCTCTTAGGGATAACCCACAATAACCATTTTTTAATTACTTATTACGAGAAAATAATGGCTTATTTACGAAAAAGCATTTTAAAGCAATACAGCATTAATCTTTATCCAATTAAGTACCTTAAATACATTTTGCATGTGCTATAGATCAATATGGCCCTGTACAACATGTAATTTAAATGAATATTTTCGAAGATATTACAGATTTAAAATGCAGAAACATACCGGTTCGGGCGGTACTGGCCGGAGGGCCGGCGGCGGCGCGTGCATATAGTAATTAGGTATTTAAAGAAAGTCATTGTGTTTAATAGAAACCTGAGAACAAAAACTATAGTCTAAACTACAGCTACACCGAAGTGAAGCGAGGGCGGGCCACTTGTATTATATAAATGAGTGTTTGTTGCCAAAGTAAATGAAAACAAAACTTTGAGTACTAAGTTGAAATAAATGGAAATGAAAAGCTGTAACAAAATTATAAAAGATCACATGGGCCAGTACGTTTATTTAAATATTACAAAACCTTACATATTCACTGATCTAGATTTAAGTGAACAATGTATGTGTTTCATATTATATGAAAACCGAGAGTGTCTTATTTTGAGTAGCCACGAGATCCAATTAAGTAGTAAAAAGAGCATATGCTCTGGCCACTTGTTATAATTCTATAGTTATTATTGCTTCAAATAGCGGCATTAACATTTTTTTACAATGCGATCAATCGCATGTCTGCATTCTGGACGTCAACGTCCAATATCCAAAACGGTAACGGGAATAAATAAAGTTGTGATAAAGGAAATGCTTTGCTCTCCCTTTTTTCATATTTTTTGCAGGCGAAGATGTTACACTTGCGTTATTTATTTCGATCTATATTTGTAAATACATCCCTTTTCTGCTGTGCTATTTCAAATCAGATATCAATAAATCCGAAGAAAAATATCCGATTACCGACATAGCTCAACGGACGGGAGGAGCACATAGTTTAACAGACCGATGGAGGTTGGAGTCCTACGGTGCCTCAATGGCGATCTCAGCACCTATAAGCACAGTACCAATAGATTCTTCACCATGAGGACTGACGACATCAAGTGAGTCGGGGGAATCCACTGTATGCGGGAAGCGCAGGACCGTTTTGTATAGAAATCCCTTATGTCCAGCAGTGGGCATTCGTCTGCTAATGATGATTGATTTATGACATCTGTAATTTATTATTTTACTAGCTGACCCGGCGAACTTTGTAACGCTTACAATAATTTGGAGGAAATGAAAACCTATCCGTTCGAGAGGAACACAACTTTTACCATAGTTACCAATTTTTTGGAGAAATCTTTTATATGTTTTATTTAATTGTTTTGCAATATCACTATATTATTTACTGACAGCTGAAAATTTATCACATGACTCTACAAAGTCTATTAATAGAGGCAAGCCATCATTTCATTAGCCGTAGTCCATGTTGGAACAACTATCTCTGACTAGCGAAATTCTCTAGACAGTAAAATCATTGTGCTCCCAAAACACATTAATCTATCTATCTATTACATTTTTCTAACAATATGGCCGTTCTTCCAGAGGCAGCCACTGCTACCCCAACTTCCTTTTATCTATTTAAAGTGTCAATGACGCGGATAGTGTCGCCGTGCCGGTTGTAATGTGTCGGCCCCCTTATTGATGCGTGTGTGTGACGCTGTGTCTGACGTCGCAAATTGTCCTCTATTCAGTTGTGGAATTACAGACGCGGCGTGTCGTGGCCCAACTAATTTCAGCGAAAACGTCGACGCGGAATTACGCTGGAATTATTCATAGAACGGTTTGATGACAGCCTATGTGTGTGCTTTGGACAAATTGCCGTATTGTAATAGCTCGCGGCGTGCATCCTCTGGAATTTGCATGATTAAATAACTTGTGATATACCAACTTACTTTAATTTTATACGGTAGCCTCGAGGTACAAACACAGTCTGTAGTTTCGGCTTGAGCTATTTATCCTGTTATATTATCATAGAGAAATACCGACACCGCTACGAGGACAGTAGTAGCCATACTCAGCTTTCTCCTCTGTCAAGGTATAATTCCCATTGGGGCAATCAACACTAGCCTATTATGTCCCTACTTCAAGGAATTCCCCATGGATGAAATAGGGAGACTGGGCAGTGCTATCACGCGGGCCCAGTGCGGTTTTGTGGGTGCTAACGACTGCAGATGCAGCTGGGACCAACGGCTTAGCGTTCCTTCTCAAACACAGAGGGACTCGAGATAATAACTTTTTGGTCACCCGTCTAATGACCTACCATTGCGAAAGTTGCTTAACTTTCACGATCGCAGGCCGATGCTTGCGTCCTACATGCAAATTGTAGAACAAATTCGATTATAATACAAAAAAGTTATAGTGAGTCCAACTATACCGTCCCGGTCTTTCTTATAGATCTTTCAAATGGGAACCATACCTTTATCAACGTAGTTCTTTGGATAGGTAAGTATTCCACTTAAGATACTATCGAATCATACTTAGTCTAGGCGTTGCTTTTTCACACCTCTTTTGAAGGACTTGGGATAGTACACACACGTCAGCAGGCAGAGCTTATCATTAACAGAAAGTGCGACAAAGAAAAAAAATCAGTTAAAGGAATAGTGTCAAATACATCAACAACAACATCCAGAAGTGCGCTACAAGGTTCAAACCAAGCCCAAACACTAATAAGCTCTGCTGTTGCAAAAATGCAAAGAATCATCTGAGGGGAGGCGCAGACAGATACCTAATTGGAGTGGATATTGCGATCTCTAATGACGTCATCCATTTGCTTTTCAATTTTTAGGGTTCCGTACCTACCCAAAGTGTATAAACGAGACCCTGTTACTAAAACTCCATTATTCTCTGTCTGTCTGACACAAGGCAAGAAATCTTATGAACCGTGATAGCTAGACAGTTGAAAATTTCACAGATGATTTGTATTTATTAATTTCAGTAGATATTGCGATCTCTAATGACGTCAACCATTGTCTTCTGTCTGTCTGTCAGGCTGTATCTTATGCACCGTGATAGCTAGACAGTTGAAATTTTCACAGGTGATTTGTATTTATGTAACTGCTATCCTAAGAAGAAAATAAAATAAATAATTAATACAACAGACGTTTTTTTCCGTTTTTAGTGCTGTATATTAATAGCGGCAACAGGTAGCAGCCTGAAATATTTACAGAATAATTTATTGTATATTCATTTTGAAATTAAATAATAGGAGGGGCTCTCCTACAGCAAGCGTGATTTTTTGCCGTTTTTTCTCGAAATTATAATATTGTGTCGAATTTTGTTTGTTTTAAAGTTTTATACTTAAAAAATAAAAAAAAGATATCCCCATAAAAGCCACGAGTTCTTTTTATACTTATACTATTTTTTTACTGCAGTGAATAAATTTTGTAGTTAAATATTAAATGATTGTTTTGCGTAGACAACTTAACTGTGCAAAACTTTCACACATCAACAACATTGTTTTGTAATGTGCTAAGAACGGCCTTGTGACATCCATGAGTAATGATTAAAAAACAACATTAAATAACATAATTTAGAACAGAAAAAGAGGTCAAATTTTCTCAGACTTTGAAATTAAACATTACAGTTTATTTTTATTTATTTATTTATACTTAATGCACAAGTGTACAAAGGCGGACTTAATGCCATAGACATTCTCTACCAGTCAACCATAGGGTGTTGTGGATAAATAGTGGTAGGGTGCACAACTTACATTACTACTACTACTACTTACTTACAGAAAGACGAACATGTATAAATATGAATCAGTCATATATATAATCACACATACATAAAAAATTACTTACATATAAATAACTATACATATACATACATACATACATATATAAATACATACTTATACATAATAATGACGACTAACGTTTAAGCTAGACTGCTAGTTCCTGTAAAAAGCTTGGTTTTGAAGATAATTTTGTTGGTGGACAGTTCACAATTTAAAATATATACTTAATATGACTAATTATTTAATATTGACTGGAATCTAGTACGGAACCTTTTGTATGCCGGCCCTTTTTGGTCTTGGTCTTTTTTCACCGGAGCTTTTTTTCTGTGACATCGGAACTCAGTTTAATGCAAAAATGGAGTCTCCTATAGAAGGCCGAGCTTCGTGGCTCGTTCTGTTTGATGCCAACCTCACAGTTGAATTTCATATAGTTTGTCTCGTAGGCATAAACGTAAGACGAACTCCCACTGTTACTTAATTTATTAGTTTCACCATCATTTGAAATTAAATCAAATGTATTTAAAATCAGTATCATGAAAGCTTGGAGTTCGGCAGTCTTTCAAACCCGAGTAACTGTGCTTGTTGTACAAGATACAACTGCAGCCCTGCTTTGCGAGCTGCTTCTGCTTGAGCGAGACGAGAGGTATGAGACCTCTCGTGTCGCTCTGCTGGCTCTGTTCTACTAAAATCATTAGTTTATTTTCGAATATAAATAAATAAAATAAAATAAATTTATTTGAGCAACATAACTCATAATCATTACTATAGAAAAAGGTAAATGTCACTCAAAATACAACTTAACATTTATTCAATTAAAAATTAATTCAAAACAGTAATTATTTAAGTAATACGAAGATAATACATTAAAATAACACAAACTTAAAAACTACATAGCTTAACCTATATAAATAAATAAATAATTTACAAAATATAAAACATATCACCCCTCGCGCCGTCATTAGGAATGGTGGCCAATAGCACATAATATTACCGTGCATAGGCTGGCAGCATTGCCGCGTTGGATGGCAAGGCTGATCCGTTGACCAAGATAGCTGCCAGCTTTTTGATCACCAGTCACTTCGGTGAGCCTCTTTGACAATTCCTTAAAACAGTAGTTATTTAATTTAATATAATAATTGAGGTTCAGGTCTACATATTAATTATGTCACAAAGAAAAATATTTTAATATTACATAAGTACAATAAATCAATAAAATCAGTGCATCTAACCCGTTAAAACTTGATTTATTTAAATAACATAATTTAAATTCATGAATTACCATGAACTCAAAATAATTAAAAGTCAAAAGTATTATAATGTCATACACAGAATAAATATGAAAATGTCAAACACAAAATTTCTTATTGATGTCAGACCGCATTAATATGCCTGCTGAATGCTTTGGAATATTGGATAGGTGCGCGACCCGCATCATTGGCAAAATGGAAATATAGAGGCGACCAATAAATAACCTTCAGTTTTAACAAATTGTAATGCGATTCAACTAAGAATAGGACCGACTGGGCGCCATATTGTGACGTCATAGCTGTCAATTCAAACTAAATATGTAGAGTGAGCAAAAAAGTTATAATTTAATAAAACTTATTTACTAAGATTAAGTGAGAAAAAACATAAGATTTTTTTAATAAAATTTATTTACTAAGATTGAGAAAAAAATCAACCGATTTTTAATAATATTTATTTATGAAGACTGTGTTAGAAAAAAACATTAATAAGAATCTAGCTCTTCAATTCCGCTCATCTCTGCATTACCGCCGGAGTAGTTACGAATAATCATGTACTATTACTAGGTCACATACGAACATGCATCCTTTATATAAACAAAAGTTTTAAATCGATTTTCTGAACCCAACTTAAAGTGACATTTGGTTGACGATTTAGCTTAAAAACCATTCATAGCCAAAGCTCAATAAATGAAAAAAAATATCAACCAATATTAATTATCAATATTTGTTATTGTTTGTTTACGAATGTTTGGTTTTTATTCTATAGAATTCACTGTGCTAAAAAGGGTTCCAAGATTTTTTGCAAGCCGTAATTTTTAAGCGACATTTGACAGATGGAGGTCATTGGCTTTCCTATTAGTATTTGAATCGCACTATACTTATGCTGCGACAATAATATCTGCTCCTACTACTTATTATACACTTCTGGACACATCTATTTGCCCACATTAGAGTTTAGGTTTCGATGGCCCCTACCGAAATATGATTGCTAGATTGAACAAAAACTGTTGATGCAGTTTTAAACCTCATACATTTTACCATCTTTTTCGATCGTATTGTTTTAAATTTGAATTCAGAATACCATACGACATGGAGCTACGTCTAACAAGTCGGATAAGCGCCTTGTTAAAGGCAATTGATTTTTGAATAAAAAACATGTTTTATCAAATAAAGGTTTAATTTAATAACGCGTGTTGCCTCCATGGGCATTTATCAACCGCTCTATGAAATTTTGAGGGATCATCTCCCAATATTCTTCTATGGCAGTTTTCAACTCCTGCATCGTCTGGGCAACTGGCTGACGAGCCCTAACACGTCTTTTCAGCTCGTCCCACATGTGCTCAATGGGGTTCATGTCTGGGCTTCTGGCTGGCCAGTCCATAACTGTGATGTTCACATCCCGAAGATATTCCCTGACGATGCCGGCCGCATGGGCTCTTGCATTATCATGCATAAAAAGGAAATTTGGGCCCACATAGTCCGCGTATGGTATCACGTGAGGTTCTAAGCACTCACGAATGTACCTTTCAGCATTTAATGTTGGCAGCCGTGGTCCTGTAACAACCTCAAGTTGAGTTTTGCCGCTCGCGGAGATACCGCCCCAGACAGTCCATGATCCACCGCCATAAGCAACCCTCTCTTCAAAGCAGCATTGTGCGAAACGCTCTCCCTTACGTCGGTAGACCTTCTTCCTTCCATCATTGCCATGTAACACAATTTGAGACTCATCAGAAAAGAGTACACGGCTCCAATCTTGCTGTGTCCAATTTAAATGACTGCGTGCGAAATGAAGGCGCGCTGTTTTTGTTTATTTTATAGGTATTTAATATTTAATCAGAAGATATTTCTTGTATGTAAATTGTCTTTCCGTTCGTCTAGTACTAAAAAAATATTTTTTTTTTGTAAATTGTCTAAATTGTAGATTACATTTTTAAAGAAAAAAGAAAAAACAATCAGAAGTACAATAGGTACACAGATTAGTAAGATTGTCTCTGAATGGCAATGTCAGTCGGGGCCGCGTTCGGAACCTGCGCTCCGGGTGCAACCAATTTTGACATGGCGATAGTGGCGCCCCCCTGAACTCACATTGTTGTTGTTTTTGTTTTTATTTTGTTATGTTTATTTTATTACTTATTAATGTTATTGTTTCGTGTCGTCACTAAACCGGTTCCAACGGAAGAGCAGCGTTGATGGCAACATCAACACATGCTGAGTTGGGACCGATTTGAGACAAAAAATAAATATGTCTCAAATAATTTTTTTTTTCTTTCTTTCTTTCTGTTCGGTGGGCTCGCGTTAGTTTGGGCCCATTAGCTGGCTTGTGTGGTACCATATCGCGTTCTTTTAACCTTCTCCGAACAGTTCGAGCGCTCACAGATACTCCGTGGAAGTCGCGAATTTGTTTTTGTATCTCAATGGAGGTAAAGTGACGATTTTTCAAGCTGGTCGTCACGATGAATCGACCCTGCCTTTCAGTTGTGACCCGAGATTGTGGCCTTCCTTGGCGACGAACAAAGCCGCCAGTCTCTAGGTACCTCCGATAAATATTTCGGATCGCAGATCGACTTAAATTAAGTTGAGCACTCACGTTTCTTTGGCTGTGTCCGGCCTGAATAAGTGCCACAGCTTGGGCGGCGACTTCAGGTGAAGTATCCATAGATTATTGATAGAACCTCACCTTAATGTTAAGAATAAGTAATGTTTGTTGCAAAACCAAAGATATCAATCACTTTTTCAAGAATTAAATCCAAGTAAACCAATAAAACCAAGTTTTCTTAGTATTCGATTGTTTGATATCAACAAACAGGCTCCAAATTGTCTTTTGTTTCTTTAAATTCTGTGTTCGAAATTCAAAAAAAGACTATTTAATGAAATTGTGAATGTGCCAGGTTCAAAAGTGCATATAAACTTTTTGCTCGACCTAATATAAAATTTTAGCTAGGACCACACGAAACTGAAAATACAAGGTGGGCCAATAGATGTGTCCAGAAGAGTATAACTACGGGTTCTGTCATCTATACCGTAAAGCGTGTTCTTAAGACATTTCCCCGTATCCCACGTTCGCTTCACGTTCAGAGTGTAACTAAAAAGCCAGAAATACAAAGTTTTGAAGTTTAATAAAATGTTCATAGTAAATAAGTATTTACCTAATTGTGTTGCCCTAGGTTTTCATGTCCTTACAGAATATAGCTGAACTGAATAGTGGTAATATTCAAAAGCAAGTAACGTAATTGTTACAATGACCAGGAGCTAAAGAAATAAGATGCGGATATGGCAATAGACATTAATTATATTTATTTCTCACTAGCTGTGTTCCGCGGTGTTACCCGCGGTTTATTGGGGATATTTCCCGCAGTAAAACGTAGCCTATGTACGTAACGTAACGTACCAAATTTTATTAAAATTTTAGACGGTTAGGTTTAGACGTGAAGAAGTAACAAACATACACACTAACAGACTTTCACCTTTATAATATTAGTGTGATTATAAACCATAAATATTAATAATTCTATGAATGAATGACGACTTATATACTAAGCCACTCAAACGCTTGAACTCGAGTTTATGCTTGGTACTAAATTCATTTTTTATATTATATTTATAGTAGTAAGTAAGTTTAAAATTTTACATTGGATAGGTCTTGGTTTATTATTCAGTATCTCTGAGTAACTATTGGGCGCAACGCACATTAGGAGAGGCTCGAAGGGAAGATACGAAGCGCGGAGACTACAAGTGCGGCCAAGAGCCCCTGAGCGGCACGCGGCGACTTTGAGCGGGGCCAAGAGCCACGGAGCGGCGTGCTACGATTTTGAGCGCAGTCTATAGCCACTGAGCGGCGCGTGGAGATTTAAGCGCGGCCAAGAGCCACGGAGTGGCGCGCGGCGACTTTGAGCATGGCCAAGAGCCACTGAGCGGCGTGCGAGAACTTTGAGTGCGGCCCATGGAACGGAGCACGGCGAATTTAAACGCGGCCAAGAGCCATTCAGCGGTGCGCGGCGATTTTGAGCGCGGCGCAGAGCCACGGAGCGTCTCGCGCAGCCACTGAGTACGGCCAAGAGCCACGGAACGGAGTAGTCGCGCGCCGCGTCTCGTAACCAGTGCTTGTAGCAACTTCAAAGCCTGTATGCAACTTGTGCATTGTTTCATGTTTGCCATTTTTTTTTAATTTATATTATATACGAGTATATATAGCCACGTCCAAGAGAACACATTATGGCTCTATGTATTCATGTAGGAGCATAGCGTACGAGCTCTATTCTTACGACTGATGTGTACAAATGGCTGTTGGTCTGTATGTATTCACGTAGGTATATTTCTGTAAATGCAATTAACTTGCAGCGCTGTTTTTCGTTTATGTAAAACGTTCAGTACATTCTCTTATTACTTAACTAGTCATTTGTTTGGTTTCAAAGCGCTTAGGTATTTAATAATACTAAGCTGTTCTTAAACTTTTTTCTCCTGAAGCTTTTTGCTTTGTTAAAGTGAAACTTCTGTTCGGTGTAGATAGAAAAATCCTATGGAAAAATGCGTCACGAGCGTCACACACACACACACACACACACACACACATATATATACATACATCACAATAACATTATAAAGGCGAAAGTTTGTGAGTGTGTTTGTTTGTTACTTCTACATGTCTAAACGGCTGGAGTGATTTTTATGAAGCAAAAATTAGGAAAAGAATCCATTTGTGAACTTCCGTTGCGTGCGCTGCGGAAACGCTAAAAGTTACATAAAAACAAATGGTTGCCTGTAAAGTCGGTTTTACGGGCGAAGATTTTACGTGACAACGTCTTTTTCTCGGTAGAATATTTATTGATATGAATATAATTAAATTGCACAATAGGAACAAGGAATTGAATGAAAATAAGAATTGCACAAATTTTAACTATGGAAATATATTTTGTTTACTAAAACATTGTACATGTAAACTTAAACTTAACACGAGAGACTCATCGTAACGTTACCGAGCGTTACACTTTTTCATAAGTGACTCCCAGCCGCAACCTAATTTAAGACGTTGTCACGTCAAAATCATGTGCATACGACGGAATTATTACTCTTTAAAAGTTCTATAAAAGATAAAATAAAGTATATAAAATTGTCTAAATATAATCTTTAAACCAGTTTAAAAGAGAAATTAATGCGGGTGAAACCGTAGGACTGCTCTAGTAATAAATATAACCCAATTTTCTAGTATAGTTTACACCACAAAATTCAAATGTGAACAAAACAAGCTCACATAATGCTGTCTCCTAACAAATTATTATTCAGTTTTCAGATTTGTTTGCCAATAAATTGCAAACTTTCCAGAAAGACGACAAAACTTCTTGAATATCATTAATTTTAACGAAGCCACAATCCCACGTATTAATCTATGTGATATGAAGCCGTGGAGCTGTGGCCTTTAATAACAATGAAGTTCGCGTAAATGACGAAACCTTATTACTAAGGCACAAGGACTATATTTGAACGGCAGGGCAAGACATGATGTGGACATAACTGAACCTCTCTTGAACTTTTTTTGAGTCTTTTCTTTCTAGAAGCTAAGCTAATTTCTTGAAAACAAATATCGGTATTATATACTTTTTCGTAGAGCCTATTTTGTATCACACATAATACTTAAACTTAGTAGCTTCGATTTCCGGTCACTTAATTTGAAAAAAAAGAACTTCTTTTGTGTTGTGTCTATAGATTTATCTAATACCCATATAAAATTCTCGTGACACGGTGTGCGTAATTGAACTCCTCCGAAACGGCTCCATCGATTTTCGTGAAATTTTATGTGCATATTCAGTAGGTCTGAGAATCGGACAACATTTATTTTTCATCCCCCTAAATGTTAAGAGTGGTCCACCATTATCTTTTTTTTTGGACAAAATGTTTTTTTTTTATTTTTTTATGATACATCATACAAATATAAATACAACCCTAAATTTTCACCCTTCTACGACCGATATTTTTTTCGATACGAAGTTCGCTGGCTCAGCTATTTACCCTATAGGTAATTGTTGCCTTAACTAATGTATTGTTGCTTTAATACCATTGACAATAAACTAATTTGGTTTTTAAAAGAGGATATAATTTGATGACCTCCGTGGCTGAGTGGTTTGTACGCCGAGTTTCATGGTGTCGCCGACTCGAGAGGCCCCGAGTTTGAATCCCGGTGGGGGCAGATGTTTGTGTGATGAATACGAGTATTTGTACTCCAGTCATGGATGTTTAATATGTATTTCTATATAAATATACTTATATATGTACAGTATATGTATTCTATCTGTTACCCTAGTATCCCATAGCACAAGCCTTACAGTGCTTACTTTGAGGCTAGGCTAATTGGTTCGAGTGTAGGAAATATTTATTTATTATTTATTTATATGTTAGAGTAAAAGCCAGTGGCCAACCAGACCTTGGTTATTTTTTAAAAGTTGAAAGTTTTTCAGCGCCTGCCTCGAGCACAGGTAAGATCGATGGCTCACTATGAAATTTAGATTATGGTTGCTTTGGCAGGTAAGAGCTCATTTCCACATACAAATTAGTCTGACTAAGGGTTGGAACCATCAAAATGGTCTGGCAATTGGAAAAACACCTTATTATAATAATCTTATATATAAAATTCTCGTGTCACAATGTTAGTTACCATACTCCTCCAAAACGGCCTGACCGATTTTTATGAAATTTTATATGCATATTCCGTGGGTCTGAGAATCGGCTACTATCTATTTTTTATATCCTTAAGTGATAATGGTTGTCCACCTGTAACGTAGTGTTCTGAAACCTACAATGCGCCTTCGCGCCAAAATTCAAACTATTGGGTATTGTAACGTAGTGTTCTCATATGGGTTAGGAGGAATGTTATCACAGGAAATTGATAGAACACTACGTTACACAACCCTAAAATTTGTTTTGCACATTTTTTTTTATAATGTGGTATTAAAAATACATACAACAATATTTTTTCTCTTCTACCACCTGCCCTATTTTTAATGCGGTACGAAGTTCGCTGGGTCAGCTAGTAATATTTTTTAAAATTAGATTTTATACTGTAACGAAAGTAAAATTGCATTATATTGACATTTAAAGGTGCTGGCGTATTTTGCTAACAGACTTATTGTCTAGCAATGGGTCAAATCTTTCCAATTACTGCACAAATGAAAAAAAAAAAATTTTCACAAATTAGGCCTATTATATAACACACATTTGTTACCTGTTACCTGCCAAAGCCACCATAATCTAAATTTCATAGTGAACCATCGTTCTTACCTGTGCTCGAGCTATGCGCTGGAAAACTTTCAGCCTTTCTAAAATAACGATGGTCTGGCAACCATGCGCTCTTGCTATGTGATATTAGCAAATTAACAGCCGCTGCCCGCCCGTTTGCAGCAAGGACCAAATGCAGCAAAGTAAATAAAATCTCAATTTTTTTAAAGTGCGCAACGAAAATATTTAGGTCGTAGTTAGTGATCAAAAGATAGGGAAAAGTTATAAAAATAAAAATCAACTTTTAATTTCATTTCCACATACGGTACACTGAGCCTTTACTGTACTTTTTAGTTTTTAACCAGTACAATTGAATTGTTTTGAAAATAATCAAATTTGTTTTTTTTTTTAAAAATAGTGACTTGTACAAAATGGAATAACTATTATACATTTTACTTTTTTAAACATGGCAATCACACTAATATTATAAAGGAGAAAGTTTGTGAGTGTGTGAGTGTGTATGTTTATTACTTCTCCACGTCTAGACGGCTGGAGCGATATTAATAAAACTGGTGGCCCGCCCTCGCTTCGCTTCGGTGTAGAGCTGAAGTGTAGACTACAGTTTTTGTTCTCAGGCTTGTATTATAAACAATGACATTTGTCTATGATTCATCTTATACCTGCATGCAAAGTCTCAGCCTAATCGGTTTAAAATTGACAAAGTTTCATACAAACTTTCATTCCCTATTTTATCCCCTTTGGGGTAGAATTGATCAAAATCCTTTCTTAGCGGATGCCTACGTCATAACATCTACCTGCATGCAAAATGCAAATTTCAGCCCGATCCGTCCAGTGGTTTGGGCTGTGCGTTGATAGATCACTATGTCAGTCAGTCACCTTTGAGTTTTATATATGTAGAATTTGGTATGGAGTTAGCTAAAACCCTGGATTAACACATAGGCTACGTTTTATTGCGGCAAAATATCCATAATAAACCGCGGGTAACATTGCGAGGCACAGCTAGGTTATTATAAAAAATCATTTATCAATATAATCAATTTATAGTATTTTTATTGATAAAAAGATCAAAAACCATTATATTATTCATTTCGGTAAAGTTCTAAGTGACATTTGTTGCAAGATTAGAATGTTTTTCCCTTGCAAGCAGGATATTTGCATCGTTGTCTTTATTTACCCCAAACAGGAAATGCTGAAATCCATCACGTCTGACATCACGAGAAGGTAGGATTGACGTATTTGGCTTCTGAACTTTTTCAATTTTATCAGATAAACTTGGTCTACCTCTCTTTTTATTTATTGCCCATTGTACATTTCTTCTACAATATGCTGAAGTAACTCATCATTAAATAACCATAAAAATATTGAAGGGGAGTTCCAAAATCTATAATGGGTGACCAGTAAATTTGTGTTTCCAGTATAAGTAAAGGGAGGTGATTGAAAAGATGTCTTCTTCCAAATAAATCTTCTAGGTGGCAGTCACAGAGCCAGGAATTTTAGATCTATTACTCATAGTAGATGATCGTCTAGGTGCCAGAGATTTTGTAATGGTACCTATAGTTGTCCCTAAAGTCATGCCTGATGTTCTAGACTGAGGATCTGATATTTCTGGCTGACGATGTCCAATATTTGTAACAACCTCGTTGACCAAAGATGAACACAGATGCCTCTGCGGAGATAAGGAAGTTTCCACGTCGCTAAGTGGCTCGGATAAAAAGTTTTGGATAGACCAAATTTTTTCGATGTCATCATCACTTTCAGCTTCAGAAAAATCTTGTACATCTTCAATCCCAGAAGGAATATTTTAGAAACCCTTAATACCTACATCACTCAATTTTCATTGCGACATTATCTGCAATAAAATCAAAGTATTCATAAGGAAAGTTATCGTAAGTACGTATAAGAAAATCAGTCACTAAAGCTCAACGTACCGTATGTGGAGCATACATTAAATATGATTTACTAATAATTTTACTATTGTTATAGGGTAAACTTCCAGTCATTGGACAATTAACGGACATTTGAAGGTTTTGAAAAGTTTATGAACACATTTACAAAAATCCCGGCTAATATTATTGTTATTTTATTAGTTTAATATGTAACTTTGTGTAATACATTCTTAAAAACAGCATTTAAGACCATAAACGCGAAAAAAAACCTTTTAAAAAAATGTTACAAAATATATAGTTATTGGACAGAATTTTTATTGTTGGACAGCATCAACTAATTAATGGACAGCACTTAAATGAACTTTTAAATTATCAAAATAGTCAATAATATCTGCTTTTAAAGGAAATAAATAAAGTATAAACTGTTCGTAATTACATTTATTAGGAAATAATCAATCAGAACATACATTTTTATATCTTAGAATGAATTTTTTAATCACATTTGGTAACAAAACTTATATTATTCAGTCTTACTAAATCTTAGGTACTTCTATAAAGCTTTTAACATAAAATAAAATGAAAATATAAAAACCTATATAAACACAACTTACCTTTGCAAAATATACACTTCGTTATAACATTCAGATTATTTTCGAGTCAAAAATGCTTTTTTTTTTGAATTCAAACAAAAGTCGAACGTTTCATATTCATTCAAATTTCACACTGAATGCACTTTAACAAAAATACGAACGTAATATTAAGGTAAAGATTTGTATTATTACATTGTTAAATATCAGTGGCTTCTATCAAGATGTCAAGAGATGACGCTACTACGCTAAGTCGGTGTTCTCCATATGGAACTAGGTAACTTGTAGGGTTAAAAAACTATCATGCATTTGTGACAAAAACAAACAATGACTCTTTCAGAGAAGAGTATCATATAATTTGTTTAATTAGAATTACTACTATAATTCTATAACTCCAAACTTTTAAACGACTAGACAAGTGCGAGTCGGACTCCGCTTTCGTACAAATTTGTAGGTACGCAACATAAATGCCTTATTTCTTTTTTACGTTAACTAAGAAATTTATTTTTTTCGCAGATTCGAAGGACCATAGACCCTAGTACCTATATGGTTCAAGTTTCAACTCGATGCCTCCACGCGTTCCCAAGATAAAAGGTCTTAACAGAAAGACGGACAGATGGAAAAATAGTGATCCTTTAGGGGTTCCTATTTTTATTTTGAGGCACGGAACCCTAAAAAGTAAGAAATGCATTAAATTTAGACCAACAGACGAGTATTAATAGACTGTATAATATATATGTATAAAAGGCTCCACTACTTTGAATAAAACTAAGTTTATAAAACTTATTTGAAAATACTCTATAGCCTATGTTCATTAGGGATAATGGAGGATTCTAAATGTGAAAGAATTTTTCAAATACGTACAGTAGTTTCGGAGCCTATTCAGTACAAACAAACAAAAAATCAAATTTTCCTCTTAAACATAATATTAGTATAGATTATGCTTTGTTGCAACTACAAAAAGATTGAGTCCCCAGGAAATAGGGATTTAAAAAAAATGTTTAGAATAGGTACATATAATTTTAAAGATGTCGTGATTAATAATAATAAACATTTAAATACGAATAAAACAAGTTTCATCGGGTTAGTAGTAGTAGTATAATTTCGTCCATTGGGACAGGCGAAGGTACTAAGCCATACTGCCAAGTCTTACGTCCATAATTCTGGTTGTCATCGGGTTAGATGTACTGATTTTATTTATTTATTGACGTTTCTTTATTGACGTTTGAAATAAATAAAATCAGTGCATCTAACCCGTTGAAACTTCTTTTATTTAATGAGTGATGTATGTGAACCTAAAAAACAAATATTTGAATACGAGTTACAGTTTATAAAGCTTCCTAACCTTGTTTATAAATTATTTATTAACTGCGGTAGTAAGAGCTACGCTTAGTTTGAACTTAAGATAGCTGATGTGAGCAGTTTGGAGTTGAATTATTATTTTATTCACTCTGCAACTAATTTATAAGTAGGTACTTCCAAGTCGGACTGAAAACAATAGAACAGCATACAATTTTATTATATTGCAATATAATAATAAACGACAATCAACGTTGGGGCCACAGAACACAGAAAGAGGTTGGGGCCTACAGTACACTTAGCACCAACCAATATCGAATTCGAATAGTTTGCGAGTGAGCAATGTCATTGTCAAAAATGTGTACTGATTTTCATTTCTCGTTACATCCATTATGAGGCTGCCGTTCAAGTTTCCATACAAAGAGAGACGATATTGGTTCGTGCTAAGGGTACTATACCCCTAGCACAAAACATTATCGAATTCGAATAGTTTGCAAACCGAAATGTCAATGTAAAATTTTGTATGGTAACTTGAACAGCAGCTGCACAAAGTACGTAACGAGAAATAAAAATCACACATTTGACAATGACATTTCGGACTCGCAAACGATACGAATTCGATATTGGTTCGTGCTAGGGGTACAGTACCCCTAGCACAAAGCATTAACGAATTCGAATAGTTTGCGAGTGCGCAATGTCATTGTCAAAAATGTGTACTGATTTTTAGTTCTCGTTACATCCATTATGACGCTGCCGTTCAAGTTTCCATACAAAGAGAGACGATATTGGTTCGTGCTAAGGGTACTATACCCCTAGCACAAAACATTATCGAATTCGAATAGTTTGCAAACCGAAATGTCAATGTAAAATTTTGTATGGTAACTTGAACAGCAGCTGCACAAAGTACGTAACGAGAAATAAAAATCACACATTTGACAATGACATTTCGGACTCGCAAACGATACGAATTCGATATTGGTTCGTGCTAGGGGTACAGTACCCTTATCACTAACCACTATCGAATTCGGATAGTTTGCGTTGCTCATGATGTTTATTTGTACACAGAATTTTTGTCGTATTTTCCTTTGTCCGTCCTAACTCCTGTGATATTCTCCGGCCGGTGCATTGGTGTATCCGATCCGCTCGTGTCACGCCCCACCCGGGAATCGAATCAGGGACCCGCACGAGTTTATTTACAGCGTCGTCGTCGCTGCTTGTGATAAATCCAATTTGTTCGGCGAATCTGCGACGGCTAGGGGTGGACTCGAACGGCGATATTACGTAACGGTTTTTTAAGTATAAAAGCACTTCTTTTTTCCTTTGGGCACTATTTGAGAATTATTTTTGAAGTGAAACTTCTTTACGCACGCTTCACTTTCGGGGGTAAGCTGGCGAATGCGTTACGCGTTATGAAAAGTGAAAAGTTCAGGGTAACCAATTATATCGTTTCCTACAAATCTTCGTGCAGTAGGTACATTTTCATTTTGAATTTCCAACCGGAATAATCATTTCTACAGCTTAAAACTCTTACCTGCTGAGACAAAGAACCCGTTGCAAAGAAAGTAGACAAAGAACTTACGGGTGTGATGGAATCACCGTCTCCGGGCATATTTCAAAAATATTCCCTACGGGTTTGGGACACAAATAAACACAAATATCACGCAAATATGTCAACTGAAAAGAGAAAATATACAAAGCCTTCGTGCTGATAACGATTTTGTTGTATAATTGTAGAAATAAAAGCTTGTACGTGCGTTATGCAAGAGTTTTAATTGACAAGTAAAATCAGCTGATTTGACACATATTTAAATTTTATATAAAAACAATCATTTAAGTACCTATATACATATATATAAACCAAAATAGGTTTTATAACACCCTTAGCATGAACAAATATCGAATTCGAATAGTCCGAAATGTCTTTGTCAAATGTGTACTGATTTTTAGTTCTCATTACGTCCGTTTTGGCGCTGCTGTTCAAGTTTTCATGCAAAATATGACAGTGACATTTTGCACTCGCAAACTATCCGAATTCGAATAGTTTGCGAGTGAGCAATGTCATTGTCAAAAATGTGTACTGATTTTCATTTCTCGTTACGTCCGTTGTGGTGCTGCTGTTCAAGTTTCCATACAAATAGATTCGATATTGGTTCGTGCTGTGGGTACAGTACCCCTAGCACAAAGCATTAACGAATTCGAATAGTTTGCGAGTGCGCAATGTCATTGTCAAAAATGTGTACTGATTTTTAGTTCTCGTTACATCCATTATGACGCTGCCGTTCAAGTTTCCATACAAAGAGAGACGATATTGGTTCGTGCCAAGGGTACTATACCCCTAGCACAAAACATTATCGAATTCGAATAGTTTGCAAACCGAAATGTCAATGTAAAATTTTGTATGGTAACTTGAACAGCAGCTGCACAAAGTACGTAACGAGAAATAAAAATCACACATTTGACAATGACATTTCGGACTCGCAAACGATACGAATTCGATATTGGTTCGTGCTAGGGGTACAGTACCCTTATCACTAACCACTATCGAATTCGGATAGTTTGCGAGTGCAAAATGTCACTGTCATATTTTGCATGAAAACTTGAACAGCAGCGCCAAAACGGACGTAATGAGAACTAAAAATCAGTACACATTTGACAAAGACATTTCGGACTATTCGAATTCGATATTTGTTCATGCTAAGGGTGTTATAAAACCTATTTTGGTTTATATATATGTATATAGGTACTTAAATGATTGTTTTTATCTAAAATTTAAATATGTGTCAAATCAGCTGATTTTACTTGTCAATTAAAACTCTTGCATAACGCACGTACAAGCTTTTATTTCTACAATTATACAACAAAATCGTTATCAGCACGAAGGCTTTGTATATTTTCTCTTTTCAGTTGACATATTTGCGTGATATTTGTGTTTATTTGTGTCCCAAACCCGTAGGGAATATTTTTGAAATATGCCCGGAGACGGTGATTCCATCACACCCGTAAGTTCTTTGTCTACTTTCTTTGCAACGGGTTCTTTGTCTCAGCAGGTAAGAGTTTTAAGCTGTAGAAATGATTATTACGATTGGAAATTCAAAATGAAAATGTACCTACTGCACGAAGATTTGTAGGAAACGATATAATTGGTTACCCTGAACTTCTCACTTTTCATAACGCGTAACGCATTCGCCAGCTTACCCCCGAAAGTGAAGCGTGCGTAAAGAAGTTTCACTTCAAAAATAATTCTCAAATAGTGCCCAAAGGAAAAAAGAAGTGCTTTTATACTTAAAAAACCGTTACGTAATATCGCCGTTCGAGTCCACCCCTGGCCGTCGCAGATTCGCCGAACAAATTGGATTTATCACAAGCAGCGACGACGACGCTGTAAATAAACTCGTGCGGGTCCCTGATTCGATTCCCGGGTGGGGCGTGACACGAGCGGATCGGATACACCAATGCACCGGCCGGAGAATATCACAGGAGTTAGGACGGACAAAGGAAAATACGACAAAAATTCTGTGTACAAATAAACATCATGAGGCTTTTACGTATTATGCAGAGGACACAGAAATAGGTTAGAAGGGTGATCATAGACGTTTGTACGGGAGCGATGTCGCCGGCTCATACCTGATACACTTCCATCATCATCATCATCACCGGCCTATAAATATTCCCACTGCTGGGGCACAGACCTTCCCTATGGATAAAATAAAGAGATTGGGTCATGACCCACCACGCGGGCCCAGTGCTGATTGGTGGACGTAGGAGCTAGAGATAATAAGTTTTTGGTCACCCATCCAATGACCGACCATTGCGAAAGTTACTTAACGATCACAGGCCAAAGGCACTATCCACCTACGCCACCATGTTCCACCTCATAGATAATAGCCAATAAAACGACGCGACACCGTCGTTCGATCGAATCGAACCAATCAGCGCTCTTATCCGAGAGCAACGACGCAATCAGAACCAAGTTTTGGTTAAGTTATGAACATTTGCTAACACATAACTGTGGCGGAGGAGCTCGATGGCGCAAGTGGTTAGCGCGTTCGGCTGCGGTCGTTGAAGTTAAGCAACTTTCGCAGTGGTCGGTCATTGGATGGGTGACCAAAAATTTACTATCTCGAGCTCCTCCGTGCTTCGGAAGGCACGTTAAGCCGTTGGTCCCGGCTGCATCTGCAGTTGTTAGCACTCACCAATCCGCACTGGGCCCGCGTGGTGGGTCATGGCCCAATCTCCCTATTCCATCCATAGGGAAGGCCTGTGCCCCAGCAGTGGGGACATTAATAGGCTGATGATGATGATGACGATGAACTGTGGCGGGCCTGCCCCGCCCACAATGCCCTTCTTACCTTTGTGTTTTGTGGTATTATGGTACGGCGGACTATTTTAGGTAACTTGAAAAAATCGGCGAAATGCTTCCACCAACGGCAACCACGCACTGGACGACGCTTAGTGGGTAGCCCACCAACAAATGACCCGATGTTCTGGTGAACGTCACGCGAAGCCGATAGGTGCGAGTGGCACAGGACCAATCGCTATGGAGATCCTTGAGAGAGGCCTATACTCAGCAGTGGGCGTCATACGGCAGAGATGATGATGAGAAACTCTGTGCCTTTGTAGCGTGTGGAGTGGCATCAGTACTACGAGTTAAAATTCTTTAGGAAATTCAGAAGCCGACGAGTGCTGTTGCAGGAGGAGCTTGTGATATCAAAGTTTTGGTCAACAATAACACAGAACAAAATAATAAGGAACATAAACATAGCTATAAGTACCAGGCGGTCGAAATTTTTATTAGGCTTCCAATCAGTTTGAAATCGATTATTATGACTACACATCTTTTCAAAACAAATTGAGGGACATCTTGTTGAAGAAGTGTTATTACAGTGTTGATGAATTTATGAGACAAAATTAGGTTCACATGTTTTTTTTTATATATGAATTTTATCCAATTTGACATAGTGTATTTGTATTTTTTTTATTTGTTACAATTTTAATAATCCACTTTGACATCAAAAATTTGTAATTTGTAGTAATATAAGTTATTTACGGGATTGTTACCATGTACCTTGTTTTTAGCGAGTTTCCGATATTTCGGCACTGTTGCAAGCGCCATGATCACGGAGTAACTGAAGTAATTGCGGGTAGGCTGTTATTGGCAGACATATCGGTCTACCCTCCGACGAAGTCTTTTATTGCGACCCGTACCACTGTTCACATTCTCACTATTCACTCGAAACTGTTCTCGACACACAACACTTACAGTATCGGATCGCGACACGACACTTTTTTGATTATTTCCGGTTTTACACATACGAACCACAGGATTCCAGACACTCGACAATTTAAACCCGTCCTCACGATTGAAATTTTTATGTTTTGTTATTTCAATCGCTTCCCTGACCAATCTTGGTATGTAGTGGCGTTCTGTCGAGATAATCTGTGGGTTATGAAACTCAATCCAGTGGTTAGAACCAGAATCAATCAAATGTTCCGCGATGGCTGATTTCTGCGTATCGTTGTTCTTGATTGCTTTTATGTGTTCCCTCATTCGGCATGATACTGTTCGCTTTGTTTGGCCAATGTACGAACTGCCACAGCTGCAATCGATCTTATAGACACCAGGTTTCTCCAAGGGGAAGTTGTCTTTAGGAGACCGTAGGTATTGTGAAACCTTTCGCACAGGAGTGAAGACAGTGTTTAGTGAGTACTTATTCAGTATGTTTGAGATCTTGTCAGTCACTCCTTTGACGTATGGTAAATAAACAGGTTGTCTGTCTACTCTGTGTCTCTGGTGTCTTAGTTTGTGTCTTGATGGAAAATGTCCCTGGTATCCATTACTCTGTAAGACTCGTCGTACATGCTCCAACTCTTCTTGAAGATGTTCCTCATCACACAGGTCATATGCACGGTTCGTCAGTGAAGTCATTACAGAGTTAAGATGTTTAGGGTGGTGATGCGAGGAGGCGTTGAGATAGCGGTCAGTGTGTGTTGATTTGCGGTAAATGGAATGACCAAGCGAACCGTCATTCCTCACCCGAATCTTCACGTCCAGAAAGGCCAGACTTCTGTCTTCTTCCATCTCATAGGTAAAGTTGATTTTAGAATGGATACCATTTAAATTTGCCAAGTGAGACTCGACATCATGTTTGTTACCTCTTAATATACAGAATACGTCATCGACATACCTCTTCCATAGTTTTATTTCTGTGGGTGCGGTGATAAATGATTTTTCTTCAAAATGCTCCATCCATATATTGGCAACCACTGGAGCCACGGGACTGCCCATTGCCAGTTGCAAGAAAATGACATCCCGAAGGAATATGCCAAGCTGTTGCATCATTGTTTGTCGATGAATTTCTTCATATATCAGGGTCAGTACTACCTCCAAATAGATGGGGTCGCAATGGGCAGTCCCGTGGCTCCAGTGGTTGCCAATATATGGATGGAGCATTTTGAAGAAAAATCATTTATCACCGCACCCACAGAAATAAAACTATGGAAGAGGTATGTCGATGACGTATTCTGTATATTAAGAGGTAACAAACATGATGTCGAGTCTCACTTGGCAAATTTAAATGGTATCCATTCTAAAATCAACTTTACCTATGAGATGGAAGAAGACAGAAGTCTGGCCTTTCTGGACGTGAAGATTCGGGTGAGGAATGACGGTTCGCTTGGTCATTCCATTTACCGCAAATCAACACACACTGACCGCTATCTCAACGCCTCCTCGCATCACCACCCTAAACATCTTAACTCTGTAATGACTTCACTGACGAACCGTGCATATGACCTGTGTGATGAGGAACATCTTCAAGAAGAGTTGGAGCATGTACGACGAGTCTTACAGAGTAATGGATACCAGGGACATTTTCCATCAAGACACAAACTAAGACACCAGAGACACAGAGTAGACAGACAACCTGTTTATTTACCATACGTCAAAGGAGTGACTGACAAGATCTCAAACATACTGAATAAGTACTCACTAAACACTGTCTTCACTCCTGTACGAAAGGTTTCACAATACCTACGGTCTCCTAAAGACAACTTCCCCTTGGAGAAACCTGGTGTCTATAAGATCGATTGCAGCTGTGGCAGTTCGTACATTGGCCAAACAAAGCGAACAGTATCATGCCGAATGAGGGAACACATAAAAGCAATCAAGAACAACGATACGCAGAAATCAGCCATCGCGGAACATTTGATTGATTCTGGTTCTAACCACTGGATTGAGTTTCATAACCCACAGATTATCTCGACAGAACGCCACTACATACCAAGATTGGTCAGGGAAGCGATTGAAATAACAAAACATAAAAATTTCAATCGTGAGGACGGGTTTAAATTGTCGAGTGTCTGGAATCCTGTGGTTCGTATGTGTAAAACCGGAAATAATCAAAAAAAGTGTCGTGTCGCGATCCGATACTGTACGTGTTGTGTGTCGAGAACAGTTTCGAGTGAATAGTGAGAATGTGAACAGTGGTACGGGTCGCAATAAAAGACTTCGTCGGAGGGTAGACCGATATGTCTGCCAATAACAGCCTACCCGCAATTACTTCAGTTACTCCGTGATCATGGCGCTTGCAACAGTGCCGAAATATCGGAAACTCGCTAAAAACAAGGTACATGGTAACAATCCCGTAAATAACTTATATTACTATAATGTTAGTGACCATGAAAGTTTAAAACAATATATTTGTAATTTGATTTATTATTTTATTTATGTCTGCTTTTATTTTGTATTATTATTATTTCCAACACAAATATATTGTTTAATGGAATAAATGAATTGAATTGAAAAATAAAATTAACAGGGAGTTTGATTTCGACAAAAAAAAATACTGAAACCTTTTTTTAAACTTAATTTTAAATGGCAGTTAGCTCATGTATAACCCACAAAACTGCACTGGGCCCGCATGGTGGGTCATTCTCTCTATACCATTTAAACACAAAAATTGAAGACAGATTGTGCTTACTGTTACGCTGTCGAGTAAGTACATTAATTAAGCTTTCGTGTGTGAAGGGAATAAAAGCTTCTATATGCGAACAAAAGGTGTGAGGATAATGGACGGGAATTCGATGACCTATCGAGTTCGTTCGCTAGCAATTTTTATTTTAGCCTGGAATGGGCAGGTTTGTACAAATTTTTCGCAAATGGTTGTTAATTATTGATATGTTTTCTATTCTGTTTTCAGTGTCTGTATTTAATTGGTTTAATAAAAGCTTCAATTAGAAGTTATTATGAATATTTGTATACCGAGAGCAAAAAATACATCGTTCAATCATCATCATCGTCAGCCTATTAATGTCCCCACTGCTGGGGCACAGGCCTTCCCTATGGATGGAATAGGGAGATTGGGCCATGACCCACCACGCGGGCCCAGTGCGGATTGGTGGGTGCTAATGACTGCAGGTGCAGCCGGGACCAACGGCTTAACGTGCCTTCCGAAGCACGGAGGAGCTCGAGATTTTGGTCACCCATCCAATGACCGACCACGCGAAAGTTGCTTAACTTCAACGACCGCAGCCGAACGCGCTAACCACTTGCCCCATCGAGCTCCTACAGTAATACTGGACCAACAATTATAATTATTTAACTGCTAAATAATTAAATCTATAGAAAATTTTATTAGAAAAAAATCCACGCGGTCCAGGCTTCAGACGGGACTTAAACCTGCATCCACCGCTATCCGGGAGGATGCACTGACCATTAAGCTAGCGCGGCCCTAACGGCCCTAAAAAAATCTTTAGATTTAAACATCTAGCAGTTAAATGCTTTAAAAATAAAAATGTAATTACAATAATTACAATTGCTATTTCTTATTTCAAATGTTTAAAACTGAGTAAAGCAACGATATTAAATATCCTAGATACACCACGTGCATTCAAAATGTATCACAATTAAGAAGTGCTTGAACACCACTCAAGCACTTCTTGGTTCACAGTCATTAGATATAGATATATATGTATGTATGACCACGCATAACTTTTTACAGAGCAGTCTGATTTTGATAATTGTTTTTCCATTGGGGTATAACCCCAAATTGGTACCATATGAATTTAGAAACAAAAAAGTTAAAAGTTTGGTAAACAGTTTTTAAGCATAAAAATATACTTAGATAAATCTGTTGTTTGCACCATTAACTCAATGGTTAATATTGTGTGTTGTTTATTATACTCGTATACTTTAGTGTGGTAAATAGCTCTCGTATGATTTACGAAGGAAGTTGGATATTATTGCTGCCTTTATCGCGTTTCGTGTTTCTCAGTTAATAACGATAAACATTAGGAGTTTGTTTCAGTATATCCAGTGGAACATTTTTTTAACATGGTCTGGGAGCAAAAAAAAAGCAAAAATGTTGCAGCTACTGAAATCTGTTGTGTGTCCCTGTAATTTGAGAAAAAATGTTATAGTGAGCTATGTAAAATTAAAATATAAATAAGCATATGCTGACCCGGACTATTTTATAGAACTTTTAAAGGGAAACAATTCAGTCATGCATGATTTTTGTGTAACTTTAATCATTTAAGCAGCGCACGTAACGGAAGCACACAAATGGAATATTTTTACCTGTTTTAGAATATCCTTTCCGTCCGTTTTGGAATATTTATTTTTTCAAAGAAATGCTTTTATTTTCAAGTCAGTTTGAAATTTAAATAAATCATTTGATAAGTTACCTCCTTGGTTGCTTTCGAGCAAAAGATTGTTCCATATTCAAATAACACAGATATGAGTTTACTATGTATAATTTATTTGGCATGTGTATTTAACATTATATTGGGAGCGATTTCACTATTCTGCCAAAAAAAATAGTTGATAATATTACTAAAAATCACGAAAATGTATTGATCTATTGTCACGTGGTAGGGATGTGCGAGCCGGATCGTCGATCCGATTTTTCTGATCGTAATGGATCGTAATGCCACGATCCGATCCGCGGATCGGATCGCATGCCGTCGACCCGATCTTCAAGAAATCGGATCGGATATAAATAAATAAGACTATTAATTTTAGTGTTTTATTTGGTAAACCCTTCAAAGTATGTAAAACTTGTGAACAAACAAGATTGCTCTATGTAAAACTTATAAACAAACAAGCATTTAGTTTTGAAAGAAACACAATGTGAAATAGTAATTTAAGTGCACAGAGAACATAAAAAAATATTTACTAGTTATTTATGAAAAATTTAGAATTCGAAGAAATGCGCCCAACTATTTACTAATAGTAAAAGTACAATTGAATCAGTCATTTCAAAAAATCTCTCCTTTTAAGTCACACTATTAGAGTTTTTCAGGAATTAATAATTAAACTGGTTCATGCTCAAACAATCGAATTTAATAGAACTTTTTTACGCTTAATTTAGTATTTGAGTTGTAAAAAATTCGAATGTCCAAGAACTTTTACTGTTCATAAATAATAATAATGAGAAAATCATGAAAATTAATTCTTGACTTATGTTGATTTTGCAAGAAATAGGTGACTTATGTGGTTTTAGCAAGAAATAGATTTAGTAGTATATATGTAAATTTACCCACAACTTTTGTTTATAATAATATAATGTATAAGATTAACGGATCCACCTGCAATGAATATTTAAAATGTAAACAAAGATAAAGTTCCTAACAGAAACCTACCCAATTTATTGTAAACAAACCGCGTTTTAATTCATACGATCCAAGCGATCCGATCTTTCAAGTTTTCTAACGATCCGATCTTTCAAATGATCGGATCGGCACATCCCTATCACGTGGCCGTGAACGCCTAGGATTTACTGAGCCTAAAATGAGGTAACCTGCTTGTAAACAAGTGAATTTATGTATGAAAGTTTGAGTTGTCAAAATCCGATGAACCAATCATTTGTAACATTGAAAAACCGGCCACGCACAGTGTAGGGTTCCGTAAATATTTGAAGTAGGTTTTTTAAATAGTTATTTTTAGACTTTGTTTTTCAATGCAAGATTTTATGCGTTATAAACAAGCATTTACTTAATGTAAGTCAGTTTTAATGAGTTTTCTAATACCTAAGTTGAACGACTTTTACTCTTAAGCTGACCAGTATATCTTATCCGCTATAATTTTCCTTAAAAGTTTATAAAACGCACTACTACCATGTATTTCTCCAGATTCACTTCATTCAAAATTAGCACTTTAAAGTTTAATATTTCGTAAAGGGATCCGTAAATCGAAAAATAGTCTTACCAAACCCGAAGTCATTTTAAAAGACCTATTTGACGATACCCCGGACGATAGGCTTTTTACATAATTATGGTAAGCTTTCCTAAAAAACTATTTTTCTAAATTTTATTCTACCACTTTATTGGCGTGATAATAATAATAGTACAATAATAATAATAATATGGCGTGATAATAATACAAACAATATAGGTTCCTCGTCAGACTACGTAACTCTAATAAAAACGATTACAGCCAGTGTGCAAGTACTTTCAAAAGTACCTTCAAGTACCGAAACAGTAAATTAACAAAATAAGTGAAGAATATAGAGGTATTTTAAAAAGTGGGGCGAATCAGGAGTAAATTCAGTAATCTTTGTTCTTTCGCTCCCAGCACAGCAAAGGAAGCTTTAGTAGTAAATATTAATTTGAACTTGTTATCCCCAAGGATTCTTAAGAAAAGGGTCTCGATACACAAAAGTCAGATAGCGAAGTGATTTTATAAGGGCTCCCCTTTCTTTATAAAGAATGGAACCTTAAAAGAGCTTGATGAGTTTTTTGTCGATTTAAAGCGGAGGTTCTCAAACTTATTTTGTCTACTGCCCACTTAAGGAATAAATTGTTATAATTTTACCTCGTTTTTAAAGTCACAGAAATATATAAGACTCAAGCTCGGAACTGGACGCGGTAGGGGGTGTGTTTGTGTGTGTGTATGTCAATAGAAGAAAAAAGTGATAAGTAATCAAGTTTTATTTTAAAGTAAGTAGTTGAATTTAAACTAAAGAGTAGATGCAGTAATATGGATTAACCACTTGTCTTATGTTTTCACGCATATTGTAATGGTATTTGTCTCTTTCCATTAAATTATATTGGAAATTATATCGCTCATTAAACTTAACACTTTTCAACGGGCTTCAAATGCGTTTTGATACATATCTCTAAGTTTGGCATCCTTTACATGCTGCATACTCATACAGGCATACTCTTGAGAACGCAGCTTGTGATGGGTGCGAATCGTAGAGATATTACATATATTTTACAGGTACATTTTAAACCCGTTTTTTTTAAATTAACTCCTTTGATATTGATACAGTTAAGTATTGTAAAATCAATATTAAAACAGCTTTTATGGAAAATATTTTAAGCTAATCGGTAATCTCTAAAACTTATTCACCTTAAAATAAAGGATTTAAACTTCCACTAGGGGGCGTTATCAGGCAGTTTCAGAATAACTGATATAAAGGGTTTAGCCTATTATTGAGACCATGGCAGCAAGTAATTTAATTTATTCAGTCTTAGCTCTTACAAGCACTTGTAGAGATGAAGAACTACGACGTCCTTAGGGTACGTTCACAAATCTACGACAGGAGACCTTGTACTGAGAAGAACCGGTAAGAAACTCAGCAAGGGCTGTTTTTTTCTCCCTGTATTATTAATATTATACAGAGTCGTCAAGATAAAAAATAACTTAGAGAATTCCGAAGTCACCTTCCATAATATAACTTGTAATATAGATACATATATAAAATAGGCTTTACAACGAGTTTTAAATTGTTTGTACATAGGAAGCGGCTGGCATTCCATGACCTTTCTACTTCAGCTGCCATCCTCGCGTCTACAAACATGTCCCGCCGATTTCCATTTTGCTGCGGAAAATAACACAAGCGATATCAGGTTAGTCGTTCTCTCAAATTCTCAATGACCTCATTGCTGATTTGATCTCTTCGTGAGATGTCCTAAATCGCCCGCTTCATGTCTGTTGCTTGCTATGTCATAGTTCAATTTTCGACTCCACAAGTTATGACTGGAAGTACGCATTGCTCATACACACGGCGTATGAGGTTTATTGGGATTTTTCTCCTGAAAACATCTTTCAGTTTACCAAATACCGCTCATCCTTATTGTATACGGTGTTGGGCCTCGCGATCCTGTATTTTCTTCCACAGAGAAATTTTTTGGCCCAAATATGTGTATTGGTCTATGTTGTCTATTCTACTACAATTCAGAACTATATAATCTGCCTATTTTGTCATTTTTTTGTTTTAAAGATGTTTACCTTTAGGCCGACGCGGAGAGAAGCTGTGGAGCGCAACTGCGCTACAGTCCGCTATACCTGTTCCCTTTATATACTTCCTACTACACACAGCGAAGAGATTAGAAATGAATAAATAATAAAAAAAGATAATGTTAGCACTAAACTACAACTATACTCCAATCTTGATCCTTCATAACCGTCGTGGAACAAAATGTGGGATCATCCAGTGTTCAGTACAACGCTGAGTGTAGCTATAATTTCTCCAGGGACACACGGGATGTATAGCCGAAGCGAGGGTATTACGTACAGGCCGGGGAAATGAAAGTCGATTATCGAAACTACAACCACAAAATAGATGGTACAGAAGTCAATATACATACAAAGTGTGCTCGAGCAACGCACACATAGACACCACTCGCTAACACGATACCTCGGACCGGTTGGGACCAGTGCGAGTACGACTTAAATCCGCTTGAGGTACACGTCTGTGATCCTTTTTTGTACAAAAATGGAGAAACAGGATATACTTATTACTGTTCAGTGAACTGTTGTTTAAACGTTGAACTGTCTTTTTTTATTATAATAATAACATTAAAATTCAAATAAAATAATTATTTGTAACATTGGTTTACTAGCGGCCACCCGCGACTTCGACCGCGCTAACTTAATTTTTTTGAGAATACCACAGGAACCTAACACTTTCCGGAATAAACACTGTCATAAACTAAATGTGTACCAAATTTAATCGAAATACGTTCAGTAGTTTTGGGTCATTTTTATATTTTATATTAACTTTTATATTTTTTAATATTAATAGGAAGTATATATCCGTTCACCGGTTTTATTTTCAACAATAAATCAAACAACTAGAAACCATTACCACTACCACGATAGTCTTTTGTACCTTTTTTTATTACGCAGGCAAAACGTCATTTTACAGACACGATAGTCGTTTGTGAAAGCCAAAGTTGAAAAGTGAAGTACATACGTAAGTTAGTCTTCTGTACCATATATTTCGTGCTACAACATTACGCCCGTTGTTCAGAACTCGAGTGGTGGTAGATACAAAAAGATTGTTTCGTAGTTACCTACCATTTAGGTACCTGGCGAACAAAAGTTTTGCTCCGCTGTAATAGGTAATAAGGAAAAACACGCACCCGCAAGATTGTTCATACGAACGTAAATGAAATAAGTGAACATCAACGGGATATTATTATTCTATTATACAATTAATATCAACCTATTAGATTTAAACAAAATGGGAAGATACGGCACTCGCTTCTCAAAAGTGATCCGCTAAAATTGTGGTGCATGACCACAATTCGCTTTAGTCACAATTGGACATCCAAACACGATGCACGTGCACTTAATATAACAATATTGCGTATATTCTGTGTTATAAAGATAAAACAATGCCTTCGATGCTTTTATAAAGAACAAAAATAGTTCAAGATCAAAAAACAAATGCCACGGCAACACTTTTCATTCATAAAACTATAAAAACATTCTTTCCCCAAAAATTACGGTTTGCCATGTATGTTAGTTACTGATTCGCCACTTTTTACCAAGAAAAGGACAACAATGGAAATCAGCCGTCTGTAAAGAAAGAAAAGAAAATGCAGTCGGCTGCAAAGCGACGCGGACTCACGCCGTTTCGCTCGCGCTGCGTTGAAGCGTACAATAGGTTAGTTGACCCTTTTTGGAAAAAGGTTTTAAATGGTTAATAAATGTTCTATTAGACCGAAAAACAATGTATTGTATTTTTTTTAAACCTAGAAAGCTACAAATCTTTAATTTTAAAATAGACTTTTCATGGACATACAAAAACGCTGTCGGCCATTTTAGTCTATAGATTGTCTATGCTATGACGTGAACTGTGGTAAACAAAAACTCGTAAACACATAGAAAATTACTTAAAACTGAGTTTATAATAAAAAAAAAACATTATTTCTAATAAATACCACGAAGAATAAAGTAATTATCATAACTGTATTGTACGAGAATATAAAAACACATCGTTGAAGACTCCAGGAAAGTTGTGGATTAAAGTGCCGAAAGAAATTAACCTACGCAACTTTATTACACTTATTCATATGTTGTATCAGTTTTATGTTTATTACTATATTGTAATACTAAATGCACTGTACTTACATAGATGCCTTGTCGTTTCTCTGCTCCGCAGAACAGAAATCGGGGTTTAGTGCAACAAATTCACCAACCATCAATGCGTCAATTCTTGGCAGATTTGTGCTTTCTGCTTTCACAAAGCCGGCATCCATAATTTGTTTAGTCAAAAAAAACTAAGTTTACTGTTTTTTTCTTTCCTAAAGTTAAAAGTGTTTTAAGATAAATTTAGTCAGACGAAAGAATCCACCTACAGTAACACGCGAATGACATTTAGTTTAAATCTAAAGAAAATATAACTAGAAAAAATTCCACGCGGACCAGGCAGCAGACGGGACTCGAACCCGCACCCTTCGCAATCCGGGCGAATGCACTGACCAATTATGCTACCGCGGCCCTCACGGACCGCGTCGAAATTCTTTCTAGCTATTCTTAAGCTGCAAGGCTTATATTATTTAGTTGTTTACCACAAGAGACGTCAAAATCATGGCGAAAGCGGCGAACAGCGTTTTTAGTGTTTAAAAAATATAGACTAAAAATATTTTTTAAAATTAAATTTCTACAGCAATCTTCTGCTTTTATGAAGTGAAATCGATATTTTAAGGTTCCTTAGACTAAACACTTTAAGAAATAAACATTTATTTAATACAATTCGACATGAGTAAACTAGCCTATTCTGTCTCGCTCGCTCGATAGAATGTTTATTTACATATGTGTGTGTGACAGTTGCTTATGTAGTTGAGTCGGATCATATTTTATTTGATGCTAGTATGAGCGTACCGTATCTTCCCTTTTTGTTTTGATCTAAGATATCAAAGGACAAATTAGCGCTGTTATCTTTTGTTTAAAATCTGTATTAGTACTAAGTTCTTCGATTTATCATCTATACGCTTATATAGCCATCCAAATAATGTCAATCACATTGTGTGCGTGAGTCTAATGTCAGATTATACTAAAGCAATCTATGTGTGCATGTGTAGCGACGAGCTTATCTACCATTATGTAGTAGATATTTTTTGCGCTGCTTCCGTGCAGTTAATTCGGTTTCTAGGGTATATAATATCAAATACTTGGTTATATCATAGTTAATTCTAGCTTCTAACGACCGTAATTAACATAGAGAAGTCAATTAAATGTAATGCTGCTGTTTTATTCTATTGATATCGCAAAGAAAGGATCTATCTTCACAAACTTCTTACCTTGATATGTTTTTTAGATACGATACTATCTAACATGCGTAGATTATAGGGTCCAATAAAATAAAAGCAAATGAGATACGATCCATAATATCATATTTTACATACATCATATACACTCCTATATGTATATTTTATTTACATAATTTGAATACATTCAAATAAGTAGCAATAACTTAAAAAATACTTAGAATCCAGATTACCTTAACCTACTTACCTATCTAAATAAATAATTTACAGAATAAAAAATATGTCCCACCAGCGCCCGGGCCTTGGGGATGGTGGTGGAATATGCTGGCAGCCTTGCCACGTTGGATGGCAAGGTTGATTCGTTGACCAAGATAGCTGCCAGCCTTTTGATCATCAGTCAATTCGGTGGCCCTCTTTGATGTCTCCTTAAAAAAGGGATGAACGCTTGATCCCCGTAGGCTTATAGCACGTAGTCTCAACACTAAACGGCACAAATATAGGCATGTAGTTCTCATTGAGAGCTATACTAATTGGTACTCTTAAATAAAGAAATATTTCCAACACTCACAGCATTTAGCCTATCCCAAAAGTAAACACTGTAAGGCTTGTGTTATGGGATACTAGGGTAACGGATAGAATACATACACTGTACATATATAAGTATATTTATATAGAAATACATATTAAACATCCATGACTGGAGTACAAATGCTCGTATTCATCACGCAAACATCTGCCCCCACCGGGATTCGAACTCGGGACCTCTCGAGTCGGCGACACCGTGAAACCCGGCGTACATACCACTCGGCCACGGAGGTCGTCAAATATATTGTGCTACGTACGTATATGTTATAAGCTATATTCTCATACTTGCCTTTAAAATACCGAAAAGTTAAAAATCATAGGTAAAACCTTAATAAAAATCCCTACGGCCACACTGTCGCACTATCGCCTTTTTCGTTAATGTTTTAAGCAACTATGGATTTTAACTTTTCTGTGTTTCAAAGGCAAGTATGAGAGTGAACCTGATAACATAAGTACCTAGCACAATATAATACTAAGTAGTGTAGCACAGTATGAAACTATATCTCATTCGCTTTCATCTCTAATGTTACGTCCATATCATTGGCCCGTAACATTAGAGGAAAGCATTTATATCAACAAAATACAACCCATGTTTAGCTGATGCTCGAACGCAAACTCAATAACATACAACGAACTGTGATTCCCAGTAAACATTGCAACTATTCCATCAGAAATCCACCCAGTTGCAAACCCACCGAGGTCTATCCGAATAATTCGAATGCAACTCGGTTACGGAACTCAAACTTCAAACAGCGATCGAGTTGACTCAGAGAATAGGATAGCTTGCATCCGAATAATTGAATTAATATCAAATTCATACTGCTCACAGCTGCGGGTCAATTAATTAAAACTTTTTATTATCTTCAACTGACTTTCGAATCTAGTCGACAATTCAAAAGCTAACAATCTATTAGCTTACCACAATAGCTTAAAAACTACGCAACTTTTTGATGTGTAACATCTTTCGTCTCGCTTTCCTGCAATTTGTGGGAGTGATTTCGTGAAATGGGACGGAAGTGTGTAACATGAAGTCGCGAAAGAGCGCGCTATTCGGTTTGATTATTTATTTTTTTACTAATATAAGATGAGATTTCAAATGTTACACATCATACGCGACTACTGTAAGACTCGTTTTTTTTATAGTCTATACACACACCAATCAGCCTAGCCCCAAAGTAAGCACTGTAGTATATAATATTACCGTGGCTGTAGGCTTGTGTTATGCGATACTAGGGTAATAGATAAAATACAATATACTGGTACATATATCAGTATATTTATAAAATAATACGTAGGTATTAAACATCCATGACTGAAGTACAAATGCTGATATTCATCATACAAACATCTGCTCCCACAGGGGTTCGAACCCTAGTAGGTGACACCTTGAAACCCGGCTACTGGAGGTCGTCAATCCTCAAATGTTTACGCTAAAAAGTCCACCGGTAAGTGCTTCTATCTTTTTCGAATGATCCCACAATTACCCGTTCACGAAGTTTGTTTATAGGGACTTCTAATACATACAAATGGCTTTAAACTTTAAAAAGGTATTTATGAACAGGTAAACCAACCCAAATGACCTATCATATAACTTTGTTGGTACCTTTCCTAACTATACCGACTGAATAACACAACTACCACAAAGCTGTGATTGGTTACAATGCTTTTGGGATTGACACCTAACTTCGCAAACTTGGACAGTAACTTATAATATTATGCGCCCCAGTTCCACTGGAACCTCTGAGCTAGTAATATAAGAGTCGGCACTTCCATACTAGCCCTTGTCCCGAATTAGGTGTGCATTTTATACCAACCATAATAAAAAAAAGTATAGTATAATTAGTTCACATAGGTACACGATTTTCAATGCTAATTACCACTAAGTTCTTTGAAAACACTATTTCATTTCAACTTGATTCATGAAGGAAAACATTTTGTTTTATTGCAACCAATAACCACCAACATACCAATTTAAATTATGAAGTACAGTACAACCTGACTAAAATTAAAATCATAGCAGAGATAAGCGACTCAGTGTAAACCTTGATACTTTTGTTTTAGCAGGATTGTATTTTTTATCTGATAGTTGTCACAAAAGGCACGCCTCAGTTATTTTGTTAGAAGTGACGACGCCCTGACTGGTACAGGAAGATATACCTATTTCTCTCCTGTTCTAGATATGAACTAAACTTGTGATGGTAAAATCCTGAGGTGATTACAAAAATATATTAACAAATGAAATAGAAAATGTAGTTTTGGTACCTATGTAAAAAATTCAGTAACTCAAGTAACTACCTACTTTAATGAGAAGCTCATTTTTTTATTTAGCCAAGACAAGATATACCACAGTTTTCAATTTAAATTTAAAAGCTAATCTTGTTTAGGCCTCATCTTCTTTTGACTTTAGAGAATTGACAAATATGATGTGTTAAACAGGTTTATCCTGTTTTAATTAAGAATGTTAGTACAAGTAGTAGCAAGTATGGGGCTACCATATGAATGTTAAACAAAGATGTTAACTAAATAAGGATATCATTTAGTAAAGATGTTAACGAGAGGTTATAAAGGCGTCAATTGAATTGCGCTGAATTTATTTCCCACCCAATCAAGAGTTGAAATTCAACTATTTGGAACTTTATCACTTGTATTTTCAATAGACATTTTATATAATACGTCAAAACACAGTTCTTAATCAAGTTAGTAACCTTGTTAAATAGGGTATTTGACAAGTTTTAGAAAACGATCTCACGCTATTTACTAATGTTTATAGAGTCCATGAAAAGTGGATATTTATCATTATGTTGTGTATTTCGGTAAAAAAAACTAAATCAAAAACTCTATTTTCAAGTTGCCGCGAAAAACGTATCTCTTGACAATATGGCGTCTCACTTGCGTGTGACGTCACGTGATTGTCATTAAAACGTCAAATGAAGCATACAATGTAATGTCACTTTACCCGAAGGTTTACTTGCGTGTGACGTCATTTTAGGCTCCACCAATCCCAAGCGTTTAGGGTCACGTGACAAAAGACAAGAAAACTATTATCTTTATCGTGGGTTTTTAGTAAAATTATGAATATTTTTTCTGTAAAAATAGTAAAAACTCCTACCAATATTCATTCTAAATACAGATGCTAACCATTGGCACTTTATTTTCAATACTGTCAAATACCCTATAGCTATCCACACTTATCCATGAGTCTATAATAATGTAATAACACACATTCCTGATTCTTGCTACTTCAACTTTGAATTAAAGCATCGTTAATTCAAAGTTTGCCGGGAGTTGCTTTTCATAAATTTTATTAAACTTTAATTAGCTGTTTCCGAATCTCCGTTGAATAGGTATCGAGTTTTGCTGCCTCTAGATTATAATTTATGCAATATAGACTTTGGCTATCTCGTTTGATATTGGAATGGAGAGTAATTCAAAGCAAGGATTATGTACCTTGTAGACAAGGACTGATTTTGCTCGAGAGGGCCTTTAAAAATTGTGCTACGCCTGTGTTGTAAAAGCTCTTTATAATTTTAATGACCTTCTTGATGAGAATATGGCCCACCTAATGTTAAGTAGCTGAAAAAAGCGTCTCCAACCCAGTGGGTCCCTTGAAACAGTTTTCTCTGCATGAATTTAACTGCAAGCTTCCTTTACTGTAAAGCGTAGCGCCACCTACAATGCGCATTTTTTGTTGTACGAGATTGCAACAATGACATAAATTGTAGTACTCAACGCCTTCTACAATTATGGTCGAAAAAAAAGTTTCTAAAATGCATACAAAACAAGAAAAATACGTTTCAAAATATTTTTGAGGGTTTTTTTGAGTTTTTCAAAAAACGCCTACGAGTTGAACATGCCCATCGCCAAGGTGGCTTACTGACGTCATTTGGCCACAGAAAAAACAAGACTTACCTTTAGGTTTTTTTTTCACTGAAACGATTTTTTTTCGACAGATTGACTGTACGGTAAAATTCCAAAACTGTGTACATCACTAATAAGATAATTATGAGACACATACTATACATGTTCAGGTCGTGTAAGGACAATACTAAAAGATATTAAAATGCACATACAATACATGTCATGTTCAAACCGTGTAAGGCGTTAAAAGGAAAACCATTTGGGTTGTTTTTTTTTTCTAAAAGGCATTTAGCCAACGTCAAGTGTTAAAATGATTACAAAATCTATAGCACTCGTGGTCAAAGTAATAAATCAAGTCAAAGTAAGTGGTAGTCAAGTCAATCCCCCTTTCCCTATGTTTCAGTAAATCTGTGGGTATTTACTGGAACCTCCCCGTGGACTTTTTGAGGGAACGTCAAAAAATACTTTCCGCTATTTTGTTTTACTTGCCAGCACGTGTGCATGATCCCGAATACTTAGTGGGTAATAATCCAACATTATTAGACACTAACATCCACCATAACACAATTTTTTACAAGAAAAACAAAACTGCTAATGTGACGCTTCCCGATCCCGCCAAAAAGTCCAATTACATTTGGGTTGTTTAAAAAATAAAAACTCTTTTGGATTTCTTTTTTTAACTTTTGTCATCAGTATGACACATATGGAGGTTAGGGCAAGGAGAACGATCGCTACGTGCGATGGCATTAGCCCGCCTGAATCTGAAAATTTGCAGAATATATAGTTCATTTTTCAGGCACCAGCCGCGCTGCCGTCGTTAAGTAGTATCTGTGAAGTTAGCTGTTTATGAGTACAAGTAGATGAAGTTAGTTGAATAATGTACAAATTTTCTTCGCGCCATTGGTTATTTCAAATTAGCGCACACCAGCCCGCTTTTATTGAGACAACTTAGCGATCGCAGTCTCACTTATTTTGTCCATATTTCTGGGACACTATTTTCTACAGCGCTCATTCTCCTTCTCTCTTACCTCCATGAAACAGCTCTTAATATGATATTTTTCTGTACATACTAGAATAGTATAGTATAAAACAATAAAACGGTTATGTTATTCTTCTTACCGTATGTTTATACAATACCTATATATGTATAATAGACGAATCTCAAGCTTGTTTCATAAATAATGAGGGATTGACTTATCTTACCCACGTAATATCCGTTTATCAATCAATTTACATATTGGAGCGTTCACATTAACGGTGATCATCGTTGAATATGTATCGGGAGCGACGTCACCGTACAGAAAGGGGATTTACATTAATGACTTTTCTGATTCAGCACACCATACACACATACATTTACATTATTGCGGTTCAAATTGTAAATGGGTATGATTTTTCCTATTTTAAGTTAAAGTAAAGTTGCATTATCACTGACTGAATCCGCCACCCCTTTTGTAATGTAATTTGTTATGTAAATTGAAATATGTATCTAGTCTGTAGCTAAAACAATTAACTACTCTGTTTGATTTATAAGTGTATGTTTTTCAATAAAGCTACTCTGTGATTTTTGTCCCGTAACTACGCAATTACTTTTGTGCTTAAGAAAACTGATTTGTAATATTTGCAAGTTAAGTTAAACTACGCAACAAGATTTTTTTTTCATCATACCTCGCTTTGTTGAACAAACTGAAAATATTTTGATATCGCAAGCGTCTATAGTCTATGACGCCGCTTACCACCAGGCGGGTCATATGCTTGTTCGCTACCCTTTTGACATAATTAAAAAATACCCCTCAAATTCAATTAATATGAGATGCCTAATCTTCTATAATATAAAAATTAATCGCTGAATGTGTTGCTAAGCGCTAATCTCGAGACCAGCTGAACCGATTTCGATAATTCTTTTTTTAGAATATTCCTTGAAGTACGAGGATGGTTCTTACGCAGAGAAAAATTCAAAAAAATGCCTAAAAAGTCTAAAAACAACAATTTTCTATGCTCCCATACAAACGATTCGTAATAATACTTCAAAGTCAATTTGAACTTTAATACCATACCATAAATTTTAAATGTTTGTGGAGAGGTTCCGGGAAGGCAAAACAATTGAGAGTCGTGATGTCAATGGAAGTTTGAAAAAGGCAAATATACCATTTTCAGTTTTTTTTTTATAATTATATGAAGAAGCATTTTAGTCTACACTACAGCTCTACACCGAACCATTGAAAAATAGAAAAAACATACATTCAAGCCACATATCAAAAGAGCTTACGGCGCAGTGGTTATTATGTTCGGTCTAGAATCGTGGAAATTCAACAAATTTTGCAACTTTTGAGAAAGTAAAAAAGTAATAAACTTGGGTGGCGATGAATATGTTGAGCTGTTAATAATTGTTTTTCCATACAGCGCAATAAATTAATTTTCTTCCTAGTCAGGATGAAGCATAGAGCATCACGGTCGACGCGCCCAGGAGGGGAGAGCGCATACACAGCTTTCCCCTCTGTCGAGTTGGGCATAATAACGAACTACGTGTGCAGAATTTGACGGTGTATGGTATCATTGCATATATGTGAATATCGTAATTATAGTCTTGTTTGAAATGAAATTTGATGAAACGGAAATGCGTCACGGGTACAGGAATAGTTTTTTACGCATGTTGTTAAACTGCGTTTGTGTGCATATGGGAGATATGCAAACATATACATATATATAATATATAAAACATACCCCTTCCCCCTCTTAATTACAGAATGATTTAAATTTTAATGGCTACTCCCTTCCGTGTTGCTCTATAGAATGAAGGTTTTAATAAAAGTCAGTTGCAAATAAGCTGTCCTTAACGCACATATCGCTGTACCGCCTTAGTAAATTACAGTGCCGTCATTGGGTGAAGCGAATTATATCGTATTATTCATAAGCCCCAGATTTGCGGGGCTAAATCTTAAGCGAACGCTGCCCACCAAATATTGCGGGGCAATACGCCGGAAACTGGTTCTGTGGTTTTTGATTAAACGTTAAATAATTCTGCTTGAATAGGTAGGTAGCTACAAGAGCAAACTTTAATCGTAAATTGCTGTGGTTAAAAACAAAATGTTATATATAAGTGTAACTTCTTTTCGGACGGGGTGTAACGGAAAAGATGAAACGGAAATGCGTCACGAGTACAGGCATAGTTACCTTGGCTTTTCAGTAATATTAATAAGGTACTCGTAGTTATAGTTTATCGTCTATCTATATATATAAAACTCAAAGGTGACTGACTGACATAGTGATCTATCAACGCACAGTCCAAACCACTGGACGGATCGGGCTGAAATTTGGCATGCAGGTGCAGATGTTATAACGTAGGCATCCGCTAAGAAAGTATTTTGATTAATTCTACCGCCAAGGGGATAAAATTGGGAATGAAAGTTTGTATGCAACTTTGTCAATTTTAAACCGATCGGGCTGAGATTTTGCATGCAGGTATAAGAAGAATCATAGATGAATGTCATTGTGTATAAAACAAGCCCGAGAACAAAAACTGTAGTCTACAGCAGTCTTCAGCTCTACACCTAAGCGAAGCGAGGGCGGGCCGCTAGTTAAATAATAAAATTACAGTTTTAAAAATAATGATAAATAGTTGCAGAATCAATTATACTTATTTTCATCAAAATAGACAAATAGATAATATTGACACCGTAGTTGCAATGAAACTAAACAACAGTCGCGCACCTCATTTGCCTTCCAAATACTTCGCAATGTTGAACGGCGAACTGCTTTAATGGCGATAACAATCTCATATTCTCTACAGGAGTCAGTCAGAATTTGTTTAGGTGCTGTATCGTTTATGGCTTACAAAGTTCCTAAATTAAATAAAAAAGTTAAAATTATGTTTAAAGCCCACCCTGTCTCTATTTGACTTTGATAAATTAAAGATGGAATGATATCTTAGGCCATGTTGTTTCATCCATAGTTAAATTTTACTATAGTTAGGGCCACTTTAATAATCACTGTGTTAAGTTCTAATCTGCTCAGTTTTATTTTTATTATAAATAGTTTCAACAAATGACTTCACCCCATCTGATGTTAAGTGACGGTGAAGTCAAGACGCGAAGCTGTGTTGTTTTTTTGGAAAAGAGTTTAAAAGAAAGCGTATGTGTTGTAGTGTTTTCTCCAGTATTATAACTATAGTCAAATTTAACTATATTTCAGACAAGGCGGCGTACAGCATTAATTTGATTAGCCTTAATAATGTGGGAGCAAGTGGTCCTAAGAACAATTAGCTAATTTTATTAATACAATGATCTGCAGTGCTATTCTGTAAAATTATGGGTAAAGCGTCGATCCCCTTTTACAGAACAGCACTGCTGAGAGTAAAATAAAACATTTGACTGTGCCAATTGCTAATTACTCGTGCCGATAGTAAAGTGCATGGGTCACAGATTAAATAACAAAATTTTAACAAAATAGGGTAATTGGCAAGTTTTAGAAAACGATCTCACGTTATTCACTAATATTTATGGAGTCCGTAAAAAGGATATTCATCATTCTGTTGTGTATTTCAGTAAAAATAACCAAATCAAAAACTCCATTTTCAAGTTGCCGCGAAAACGTTTCTCTGGACAATATGGCGTCTCACTGGTGTGTGACGTCACACGGCTGTTATTTAAACGTCAAACGATACAATGTAATGTCACTTTAACCGGAAGTTTACTTGCGTTTGGGTCACGTGACAATAGATAAGAAAACTATTATCTTTTTCGTGGGTTTTTAGTTTTTTTCGTGGGTAATGATGAATATTTTTTCTGTAAAAATAGTGAAAATCCCTGCCAATATTTATTCTAAACACAGATGCTAAAAATTGGCACTTTATTTTCAATACTGTCAAATATCCCATTTAGGCCTAATTTTATGCTAAAAATTTTGGATTCTGATTTTTTTTTCATTTTGTCTAACTGTTACATTTCTCTCAAAGAAGCGTCGAAAGCCCGTCAAACTTAATTTTAGGTATAGCTCAAACAGTTAGCTAGATTTGAATCACCAAATTTCTTAAAAATCAGGAATTTTCCATTCACTGCTATCCAAATTAGTTTGGGAGTTCGACATTTTATTTATCTTATTTATATCTTCATTCAATTCATAAACAAGACGGCTAATACGTCAGCATTTATTAATAGAAAAAAAAGAAAAGGTATAAAATTGTCGCTGTCAGTTCCATTCCTCCTTCAACCGACATCTCTCAGACCGCGGGTACTTGAATTATCTTACAGCGAAAAATCCTTTTATTACTTTATTTGCTGAATTCCCCAGTAAGTAATTGGGAGAGATACCTACGATGATTTCAAAGACTTTCTTTAATTCTTAGCGTGTAGTATCGTGTTTTTAAGCAAACTATTCTTATGATTTTTTTTAAGCATTTAACTGCTAGATGTTTAAACCTAAAGAAAAGTTTACTAGAAAAAAAAATCCACGCGGGCCAGGCAGCGGACGGGACTCGAACCCGCATCCTTCGCTATCCGGGCGAATGCACTGACCATTATGCTACCACGGCCCTATTAGCCGCGTCGAAATTTTCCTAGCTTTAAGCTGCAAGGCAGCGCCATCTCTTCGTATTGTATGTAATCCATTAATGTAAATCATAAAGCCTGAATATTTTGTCTATGCAGTGACTGAGGTTTCCAGAGCTACGGTACGACAGTAGTATAGTAAGGTAAATAGGTGATTCTGTAAGTATATCTATTGCATCATCATCATCAGCCTATTAATGTCCCCACTGCTGGGGCACAGGCCTTCCCTATGGATGGAATAGGGAGATTGGGCCGTGACCCACCACGCGGGAAGTGGCATCAACGGCTTAACGTGCCTTCCGAAGCACGGAGGACCTCAGGACAGAAGATTTTTGGTCACGCATCCAATGACCGACCACTGCGGAAGTCACTTAACTTCAACGATCGCAGCCAAACGCGCTAACCACCCACGCCATGGAGCTCCTCAGTATATCTTTTGCATCACCTAAAAGGTATTAAGATCATTTTTTCATAACTGACTAAGTACATGATTAATAATCTAAAAATAAATAGATATTATTAAATCTTACAGAATAGCACTGCTGGTGAGTAAAAATGTTTGGTATGCACAAATGGCCAAGCTAAGTAAACCGGAATTGTCAAAATTCACTAACTGACTTAGCTTTTTATTTTTTTTAATAAGATTCCTAATCTGTTGACAAATTTTTCCAGTTTATGGTTACTTCATGCGTGACTGTTTACAGTACCAATGAAGTACATTTACTTCATATTATATGACATACAAATTTAAATTAACATAGGTTATTCCAAAAAGTATGTCAACGAAAAAAAACAAGACAAATACCAAAGCAAATAAGAGGAACATGAAAACTTTTTGCTTGAAAAAAGTTTGGTCAGAGACAGAGACCACTATGATAATCCGCGCCCCGGCTGCCGTGGCTCGGAAGCTACAAGCGTCTATATAAATTTAAATAAACCCGTAACAAAATGCTGTAATCCGTCTTGGATCCAGTTTTGAGACTGTCATAATTTTGTCTTGCTTAGGGCTGTCGAAAAATTTAACGACACAGTGGGTCAGTTGAAGAGCTCGATGCGAGATTAGTTCGTTCGTTGTATTCGTATCGGATCATCATCATCAGCCTATTAATGTCCTCACTGCTGGGGCACATGCCTCCCTATGGATGGAACAGGGAGATTGGGCAATGACCCATCATGCGGGCTCTGTGCGGATTGGTGGCCGCTAACGACTGCAGATGCAGCCGGGACTAACGGCTTAACGTGCCTTCCGAAGCACGGAGGAGCTCAAGATAGTAAGTTTTTGGTAACCCATCCAATGACCAACCACTGCCTTAATTGCTTATCTTCAACAATCGCAGCCGAACGCGCTAACCACTTCCGCTATCGAGCTCTTCACCAACGGAAAAGGGACCAAAGGGTCCCGGTATCGGCTGCATCTGCAGGCGTTATTACCAACAAATTTGCACTGGGTCCGCGTGGTGGGTTATGGCCCAATCTCCCTGTTCAATCCATAAGGAAGGCATGGTACGAGTGATACTTTTGGTATCGCAAGCGTCTATAGTCTACGGTGGCCGCTTACCAGCGTTGCCAGACGTCCCGATTTTTAAATCTAAATTTAATGTACCGCGCGGGACAGGCTCAATCCCGGTTTTCTGGAAAACTCGACCGTGCGAGCGTACTGAGAAAGTGCGGATGGGCGGTACAGACAAGTGTTGACTGGCCGCCTGCCCGCGCGTTATGAAGATAAATATTCAATGACTTTTGATTATATAGGTTTTTTTTACTATGTCCCTTTCTTTCGACGAAAGAATCCCGCTTTTTTCACTCCAAAAAGTTCCTAAATCCCGACTTGGAAAAAAATAAATCTGGCAACGCTACTGCTTACCATCAGGCGGGCCATAAGCTTGTTTGCCACACTTTAACATAAAAAAAAGAAAACTAAATATGATAACAGAAAGTCGATTTCTAAAAGAATCGTTTCTAGCCAAGGTACAGACGAAACCCATTTTGCCAGTCATACAATTACTGTTCTAGCCAACGGAGCTCTGGAAACCTCTCTCATTGAATAAACAGTAGGCAATTTAAGTAAGGGATACGTTACTAGCACTAAGTTGGAGATGATATAGATAACAAGTTTAAATCTAAAGAAAATATTACTAGAAAATCCAATATTTTCTTTAGCTTTAAACATGCTTATAATAAAAAAATATAATTGATAACAAGTAAGTAACTCCTTTTGCAACCTCCGTGGATAATGGGGCCGATTCTGGTATGATTTTAGCATTTAAAATCAATCTCATTTTCATTCTTTATAAAGAATGACAAGTTAAATTTTATTTTAGGTTTAGAGAAATCATTGAGGAATTGTCACCAATACCTACATAATTAAGGACCTAGAATGAGGAACCTATATGTTTTTATATACTGTCGTTATTCAAATAAATAATAATAAAAAAACATTTTTTTTAATTTAAAGATTCGTTGTTCATTATTAAGTTTTAATATTTTTTTCATGTAATTTGCCATTGCGTACGCCCCTAACGTGTTGTGCGGCGCGCGGCTGAAAAATGAATGGGAATTAATTCGGCGAAATTATAATTCCACAGCAACGGCATTTTGGGATTATTTTCTTGACGAAGGCTCCGTTTTGCGGATTATTTGTATACAAACGCAACCATTGTCTGTCATTCAGCGATAAGTACCATGCTATATGAACAACTTGTTTTACTGCGAATACCTGTGATCGATAGATATTTTTTTTTTATTTACTAGCGGCCCCCCGGGAGTTCGCCCGCACTAACTTTAGTTTTTGAGAAAGCCAGACGAACCTAACATTTTTTCGTTATTAAAAGTATCCCATGCCTCAATCCAGGTCATAAAATATATAGTACCAAATTTCGTTAAAATTTCACATTTATAACATTACTGGCTGTGCCTCGCGGTGTTACTCGCGGTTTATTGGGGATATTTTTCCGCAGTAAAACGTAGTCTATGTGTTAATCCAGGGTGTCAGCTGACTTCATACCAAATTGTATTAAAATCGCTCCAGCCGTTTAGACGTGAAGAAGTAACAAACGTACACACTCACAAACTTTCGCCTTTATAATATAAGTGTGTCTATCGGTCGCCCGCGACTTCAACCGCGTTAACTTTGGTGTTTTGGAAATCTCACAACAACCTAAACATTATTCTGCGATAAAAAATATTCTATGTCTCAATACAGGTCATAAACTAAATGCGTATCAAAGTCTTTTCATAATTTAGTAATAAACATACAAACTTGCACATTTATAATGTTAGTAGGATACTAGCATGTAGGTATCTACGTTTATTTAGTAGAAGATCTGTAAATCTCTCCGCTGAAGAGCAAACTGCATATCCGTCGATGATTTTCGGGACAGTTTCTTAGTCGCCTTTTAATAAAGCAGTAGTCGATCAGTAAATTGCTTGGTAGTTATCGTTTCCATCTGTCAAAAACGCTAGCGAATAGAGCTACTAATTAGACCGTGTCACTAATACAGCTTACATAATAAAGTGGAAGCACTCCTCTAGAACATTTCACAAGGCGTGTACGCAATGCATTGTGACGCGCCAGTAATTCTAAATAAAAATATGAGAAATACCTACACATTATATTTTTTCATAAATCAACAACTAATATGCTTAAGCTTAAACCGCATTTTATATTTAATTTCCGTCAGTAAGTTGGTGTTTTGCTGGTAGTTTGTCCACAAAATGTGAAGCGGACGAACCCCTGGCGCGTGTATATATCGAATATTATATCTTTAGGATATTAATTTTTACTATTTCTACCTAAATAAGACACAATAATTATCGAGCCATAGTTAGATCATACATTATAGTAAAATATTTTTTTTATGTAATTAAAGGTCACAATTAAAGGTGCAATTTCACCTGCGTTAATATAAGGGAAAAGGTTATAATAGTGAGTAAAACTTAAGAGATGGGCGTATGCCGTCGCAAACTTATTTAATAGAAATTTAAAGGGGAATAATTCCCTAAGGATTTTTGTATAACCTTAATCATTTACGCAACGCACGCAACGGAATCTTGGGAGATTAATTCCAATTGTTTTTGCAACATTTTACATAATTGCTCCGCTCCTACTGGTCGCAGCGTAATATAATATAGCCTTAAGCATTCCTCAATAAATGCACTTTCTAACGCAATTAGACTTTTTAAAATTAGACCATTAGTAACTGAGATTTGCGTGTTTAACCAAAAAAATGGTGTTTTCGGTATAACGGGTCCTAAAGTAGCAACATTTTTTTTACTATTAGTTAAATAAATTTTCATGGAAGATTAACTATAAAAAAAATCATTGTGTATAATACAAGCCTGAGATCAAAACATATAGTCTACACTACTGCTCTACACCGAAGCGAAGCGAGGGCGGGCTACTAGTTACTAATATAATGATTTCAAATAAGTCGTCAAATATTTTAGGGATCAACAGTACTATTCTGTTAGAACAAACTCACTTTTCACCACGAAATCCAAGTTGTTATTTGAAATTTGAATAGGAATTTCAAATAAATATCAAATTACATGCGCGAATTTCGCGGTACAAAGTGATTTTGTTTTTACAGAATTATAATGCTGGCTATGGCTAAAGTTGACAATGGAACTCCATCTAAATAATTATATTTTATGTAGTTCTGTTTTAGTTAATTTTTCATCAGCTTTCTAAAACCTATTTTAATCGACTAAAATTACTAGCTTAATAATGATAAACTCAACCGGTTTCTGAATAAATACAAGTGACAAATATTCATGGCTCGGTAGGATACGAAGATGTATAATGAGAGACAAACCAGAGAGAAAAATTTGCAAGCCGCGCAGACATCTGACAATCGAGTTAGCAGCCTCGCAACAGGAGCCGTAGCTATCTGTCTATCTGACGTCTAGATAGGGCGCGAAACTTTTTTTTTATAAAGATATCGTGGGGCGTTTTGCTATAAAGTTTGAGGTTTGCGTATTTCAATAATATTGATTTCATATGTCGTATTGATATTTCGTGTTTGATTGAATTTGTCATGATAAATTAAGAACAAAATATAATAGGGCCTTTAATGTTATGTATAATCTTATTATATCGTTATGTCGCTAGTTGAAATACCTACCTATAATTGAACATTCAACCGTTTCCCTGTTACGGTTCATGAGGTAGATAGACAGACAGGCAAACAGCGGAAGCTAATTAATACAGTTCAATTTTGATCTTTTGCACACAAAGCTATAATGTTATACTCGTGTATGGGCGATTCTCTATAAGCTCGTAATCGGCTGTCCTGGCCGACTTTTTCAAAAAAATATTTAATATTTTTTTAAAATCACTCCTATTAAAACTTTTGGGTCTGTAACTTTACGGGCCCATTGTTTTTAGAACCATTACTATTTTAAGTTTTTTTTAGACATGATAAAAGCTGTAAAAAACACTCCCCTAGCTGTCCCCATTACTGTATTCCCAGCTAGATATGAGAATCACGAAGAATATTGGTTATATAGAGCATGTTCTTAAATTATACATGAGAAATTAAACTTTCTTGGCGTTACTTTTCTATTTCTTATAACAAGCCTTTGATGCTTCGCTAACTCAGTTACGGATTTTTCCAAGATATTATTTTCAATCATCGAATAGCAAAATTGAATGAGAAGCAATCTCGGCAATGTTATCAACATCATTACATACCAATCGCGTAGCCTTCAAAAAGCCATTTAAATCGTTCCCCCGAATAGAAACAAGCGAATACGATTTCGACTCGATGCAAAGTAATCGGTTAGAATCGAGTCAGCAACGCTAAATTGAGTAACTCGATTTGCCGTTCCGTCGTCCGCGACTTACCTAGGCACGGTTTTTTTTTTCTCTTCTTTTTTTAAAACATGGCGGAGTGCAAATCGCTTTTGGTCTCTTTTACAGACACTAGTAGGTACGGTGTGAATCGGAAAAACGTGTGAATTTCCAACGAATTCATTGAACACTAAAGCTTTTGGATGTAAGTACTTTTGTGCTTTATTGTGTGCACTGTCTTTTGTTTTTCAATTCACTTTAATAGCACGCGCAGACAAGGGATTTTTGCCCGCGGTATTTATTGTCCGCCAAAATAGATCACTTACAGCTGCATAGAATTACGCACACGGCGGACTAAAAGTACCGCTTACAAGAACTCCCCAGAGTAACCGATACCGACTAGATAGGACAAAAGTACGCGGCTGTCGCCATAAAAATAGAACTTATGTGACTAGGCGAAACAACGAATACATTGAATTTCACAAGTATATCACTTCAAAGTTCACTGTATGCGTTGAGTCTGAGAATATTGGGAAGAGAATACTGGGTTCTCTATCGAGTATTCTCTTCCCAATATTCTCAGCAAAAGTCCTTCGTCTGCGCAGTCTATTAAAAAGGTAAAAAAAATACATTTGATTTATTCTAGTTGGTCATGTGATTTATTCTATAATATCAGGAGTTTATTTAGATAAAAAAGTATAAAACTTACAACACACCTATTTATCTTTTGTTATAATAGTTATGTATGATATAATTGCGGTAGGTTGTATGTATGTAAGCCCGAGACAAAGTCGAGGGTTTAACATAGACACGCATGAGTTGGTAAATTGCAATTCCGCACTAATGTCATACAAAGTTAATTTTCAACACATTTGCGAGAAAACAGTACCTATACATAATTTTAGTAACTAAGCAAACTTTTTCAAAAGCAAAATGGCGCGCATTTCTCAATCGCGCCACGTGCGGGTGGTAAAAATAAGAACTACATCACATAGCCTCTTTTTCTTTTTAGAATTAAAGTGAGACAAAGGTATAGATTGAGTCATTTTCAAGGAGGTTCAACCGAATTAAAAAAAAAAAACGGAAAGGATACGCACGGCGCGATGTATGGGAGCGTGCAGTTAAACGTTTTACCACACGCTCTGTTGTAGCCCGTAATTTTTAACTTTCGAATAATGTATAACTCGAACTCCGTAAATGCATTTTTCGAGCAAATGTGTTGAAATACAAGTTTATCTTGTCTTTCTAAGCCCTCTGAAACTTTTGAATGCTTTGAACACATCATCGGCGAATATGTCAGGCTTTTCCAGAGCTGCAAAATGGCCGCCAACGTTCTTAGTTGTCGTACCAACTAGGTTGGTAAATTTCCATTTGATCATAAACTCTGGCATGAAGAATATCTCGTGTCTCAATCTCAGAGCCCAAGTCGGGACCTCCGTCGGAATCCTGTGAAAAGTTTATAATTGGAAGGAGAACGTCGATATTGAGAAATCGTTGTTTGTCAGAAATTTGGTTACTCAAGTTCATTGTTGTGAGCGCCGCTGTTCTTTTGTGAGAACGCCTTTTAGAAATATTTGAATTGTAATCTTGAAGAGCATGGCGTATAGAATAATTAAAATAAAATCCAAAATAATAGTTTTAACAAAAGTTTATGCTAAAAACTACGATATTCATTTTGTTCTTCCTAGATATAGAGGTTTTAGAAATCTAGTTTATTTTATATTTACATAGAAATATTTAATTAAATTAGAGGTTTTTAAATTTTCTTCCTAAAATTGAAGCTATTGACATAAGAATAAAGAAGTAATTTTACTTACTTTTCCATATCAATTTCCATTTCCTTGTTCCTCGAGTTTTCTTTGAAGATCCTGATGGAAGTGGTGATACTCCCAGTCATCCAGTATATCATGATGTTGTCAATGAGGTCGTCAGCATTGTAAGCGTCCAGTCCGCCGTTGTCTTTGAACTTGTTCTGAGGGTCGGTGCCTATCACAAACTTCTCAACGATGTAAGCTGCTAAACCCGCTGGTGACTCCCTGAGAGCAACTCCTGGAACGTAATTAAAATAATATTGGAAGAATTGGACATTGAAACAGGGATTGACCGCTTAAGTGCAAGCCAGACTCGCATAAGAAGGGTTTCTTACAATCGTACAAGATTTATTTGCATTATAGCCATTCTTATTATTTTTTTAGGGTTCCGTTCTTCAAAAGGAAAAAACAAAACCCTTACAGGATCACTTTGATTTCCGTCTGTTCGTCAGTCCGTCTGTAGCTCCGTTCAATCTATGTATTTGTATTTCAAGGCCCTTTTTCTCGAGAATACGTGGAGATATCGAGTTAAATTTATACGGAACCCATGGTGGGCGAGTCCTACTTGCACTTTTCCAGTTTTTTATTATTTATTGTTACAGCGACAATAGGATTAGGTACGCACTAAGCGAACATAAGGACAAACTACTTGTTTCAGTTAATGAGGCATGAGTCTCATTCAAGCTGTACAGCCTGTTGGCAAGACTCAGTTCGATATTTCTATTGTTCACTTCTTGAGTAATTCGAAATCCTAAGAAGGTAAATTTAAATCATTACCTAGAGTATCAGGCTTTGTGTGTTGCAGATGTAAGTATCCAGACTCTTCCAGATAAAAATTGACCTTATCCTCTACCGGGTAAAGTCTATCTGTGTAATCCTTTTCCACAAGACTTGGCCAAACCCCTCCAAAGACCCAAACTAGAATGGGTAAATCGGTGAACATAACTGCCATATTTGTATGAAGGCCAAGGACTTCACTTGGGAAAAGTGTAGCCATTCTCGTGCCAATTTTGTGGCCTAAATCTCCTCCCTGGACGTAAAACTGTTTGAAACCAAGCCTGTGCATCAAATTTCTCAGCACGATAGCCATTGGAGTTTCCGAGAGACCTGGTCTGACGGGAGCCTGAAAAAAAGTTGAAGGTTGGTTTATACACACACATAATTTGTTTGTTTAATAATTAAATAAACAAATAAAAGAAACGGTGAGCGTGAATTAGAGACACTCTATCATCGCATGTGTCTGTGTGGAATGGCAACCGCTTACCATCAGTGAAAGATTGATAGAAAATTTACTTTAGATTTTTATTATATTAATGAACAATTGATGCGAAGAAAAAATGCTTCATCCAGTGCATGGGTTTACACTTTCATCATCATCATCATCATCAGCCTATTAATGTCCCCACTGCTGGGGCACAGGCCTTCCCTATGGATGGAATAGGTAGATTGGGCCATGACCCACCACGCGGGCCCAGTGCGGATTGGTGGGTGCTAACGACTGCAGTTGCAGCCAGGACCGACTAGAACGGCTTAACGTGCCTTCTGAAGCACGGAGGAGCTCGAGATAGTAATTTTTGGTCACCCATCCAATGACCGACCACTGCGAAAGTTGCTTAAGTTCAACGATCGCAGCCGAACGCGCTAACCACTTGCGCCATCGAGCTCCTCGTTTACACTATGGTGGGGTATTATTTATGATCAGATTTTTTAATATTATCTTATCATGTTTGTATTAAGGCATGTAGGTATAACATTTGCTATCTAGCGTTTAAACCAATGTGAGTCGGTTACTAAATGGTGTATTGTGACGACACAGAATTATAAAAAGATTTTCTATATTTTTTTATTTTCGTCACTTAAATAACGAATTCATCTCGTAAAAGGTTTACGCCTATAATATTCGTCAATCACATTGACTCGGATTCTGGAGTATATGATCTTCGATCACTAACGAAGATAACTGAACCAAGATCACATCTTTGTGAGATCGGAAAAGTCTATCCTCCGTGACCACCCAGAAAAACTTCATACCTGAGAATATCCAAATCCGGGGAGACTTGGTGCAATGATTTCAAATACAAAGTCATATCCTGCTCTCGGTGAGGTCAATCGAGGTATAGCTTCATAGAATTCTCTCACTGAACCTGGCCACCCATGGAGGAGGAGCAATGGAATTACCTGAAAAATATTATAATGAAGAAGCAATTTGCAATCGATATACTGATAAATGAGACAACACTGCAAATACTGATCTCAATAGCCAATAAGTAACTGGGCACATGTGATATAAAAATCATAAACATCTAAGCTAAATAACTATAAACCCCCGACTAATTTAAGTAATTGAATTTACAAGTAGTCTTTATAGAGCATGTTGGTAAAAGCATTTCAAAATTTAAAATCTATTTAATCAAACTAGCTACAGAGCTTCATAAAATATTTTCAAGCTTTAAAATTACAAAAGGCTACTTACCTATAGCTTTACAGTATGGAAATAATAACGCATAAGGTGAGAAAGATAAGATTGGCTGGTACGACATATAGCTCCAATGCAACAGTTATCTTTGCATTTCTAGGCCACTCGTATATGGGATGGAGTAATAAGCTGGTTCATATATAAAAATACAAACCTTAATATCTTCATCGACTTTCGGCTTCACGTGAATAAAATGTATGTCCAATCCTTGCACATTAGTCTTGAAATGATTGAATTTGTTCAAATATTGTTCCCTCCTTTGAAAATTGTATTTGAAGATCCAATGTGAGAAGAATTGCCCGTAGCCATCCGAGTTGACACCGTACGTCCAAGTTGCGTTTTCGAAAGATTTTGTTTTCTTAAGTCTTCTATAGTCGTCAAACCTTCTTCTCAAATCTGTTAGCATCTAAAAATATTGGAGGAAGTTTCATCATTAATTTCAGCTTCATAATCAGAATTTCCATTGCTGGGAGCTTCCTATAGACTGAATCTCGTCTCTGGCTGGCTGTACCGTACCAAGCATGCCTTATGCTACTACCTATCCCAGGATTGGTAGCTGGGTAGCTGAATCACTGCAGATAAACCAGGGCAACAAGCTCAACGTGACTAAACTGTCGAAACTTTTTTTCAAAGAGTTTGAGGTCATTCTGGCTTATGTACCCCTCGCTCGACTTACGCAAAACCGTCGCGCAATGTATAGGATTTATCAGAATTGGTGCTTTCGAATATATTGGCTTAAATAACTTGAGTTTACAGTGGCTCGTGAATTATTGTGTACTATATTGATAAATTTTCATGTGCAAGGTGACTCTTCCAGTATTTTAAACATACTGTTGGGGATAGAAATATAATAATAATAATTGTGTGGTGTGCGAAAAGTACACTTTTAAGTACTTATTCCATTCACTCTTATGAAACATTATTACTATTTATTATCGTAGGACTAGAAAATGAAAATGCAAAATCTAACTTTTTGCAGAATACTGCATAGGTATTAGGGACCTACATCATGTTTAAATTTATTGTTTAATTATGAATAGTAGGTCACTGGAAATAAAGTGACTGATACTGCCTCGACCTTATGTACTATAATTTTTAATTTTATTAATTTAAAATTCTTACAGACTCACTGAACACGATGCGGAACGGCCTTATAGACGTGTCCTGGTTTAACTTAGTGTCGTTGGGTCCCCACCACGCGTCTAAGTCCAGATTAGGCAAATCAGGTACATGTACCAAGGACATATAAGCCTTGTAAGATAAGAAGACCACTAATACCGCCACGAGACCCGACACTAATGAACAGCACTGCAAAATAAAAGTACTTCAGTAAAACTAATGAGCATTATATACAAAAATCTGGTAGTGGTACCAAGTACCCACAAGAATAAATTATCGACAACTTTTTCTGTGGTCAATGAAAATGAGAACGTCTATAACTCGGTGTTACCCATAGAGCAACGCGTTCGACGCGGGCAGGAGGGGAGTAGCCATAGTGAAACAATAATACTGAAATCATTCTGCCACTTTTTGCGGGGTAAGGAAGATGCACACAAATGCAGTCCGATATAGGTAGTTACGCAAAAAACGAAATTGGAATTACGACACTCATCAATAAAAATGACAACGCTAAAACGTGAATAGATGAAACTTCACATTTTTTATTGACAGATCTGAAATTTGTACTGGCGAATCGATTGTTTTGTCACACACGTCCGAAGATTGAATTTCTATAAAAAATATTAATTTTCTGTTTAAAAGTGATTACATAGAAATAATATGTTAATAATTCTTCTTTCGTATGAAATGTTACACCATCCCTTTTTAAGTTTGATGTTACAAATCTGTTTTATCAGCAAATTACTGAACAATTTGTCATTTTTTGAGCTCTACTCAAACTTACACTCTCGCGACTTGAGTCAGTCTAGTGAAATATCCTACATAATATCATAAATAGCAACAAGTTTTGTTTTTGAGAAATTCAACAGAGGGGAATGCTGTAAATGCCTTCTCCCCTCCAGGCCATGTCGGCCGCGTTGCTCTATTGTGTTACCATATCTAGTGATTGGTTACATACTCTTATTTCATTAATCACTGAAAAAAATACAATAATTGGTTCTTAGTGTCGCCGTACACGGGCCACGCGCCACAGCCACAAACGCCGCCGCCGGCATATTTCTTGTAGTTTTCATACATTTTATATGGACTCGCCACACACGGTACGCCGCACAGTGGGTGAAAAAAAGAGGTCCCCTTTCATAGGATTTTTGAAAAAATAAAAATGTATATTATCCGTTTAAGGTATGCGGTTTTATTGGACATATCAGTACATTGAATAATAAAATAGTTTGGGGAATTTCCTTTTAATCTAACACCATAAAGCACGGGCTTTAGAGTTTCAAATATATGAAAACGGAATTTGTTTTGCTCATAACTTGTCTCGGTCTTCTACGGTCAAGCTGAAACTAATAGGGATTATTACCGGGTCTGTTACGAAGCCATGTGACCTTTGACCTTCACCCCGGACGGCCCCGTTCAAAAGATACGAATTTTTCAAAATGCTTATTAGGGTAATTTTGCTTTACGGGGTTATGTGTCTCAATAAACAGTTTGTTTATGTTTCTTGCCCAGCATTTAGTTATTAATACAGCGCAGATTATTATCTAATAAAACTATACATATATATATAGATAACGACACCATACAACTTAACTTTAAATAAAAGCGTCCTTATTCAAAAGATATGGAATTAATATAAATAGATAAAAGAAATAGTTTTAAGAAAAAGAAAACAAGAATACAATATTGTAAAGAATTACAATGAAGTCGTTTACAGCCTACAATTTAATCTTTTGTTTGACAATCGCTTAAAAGCCGCGCGCCATTAATGAGAGCATCATTACATATAAACAATGCAAACTCTATTGTTGCAGGTTTTGAGGAATTCAAAGGGTTACCCACAGTCATTACCTGCCGTTGTTTGCCTATAATAATTACTGATTATTTGCTTTTATTGTGGGTAGATGAATAAATAATACGTTGTTATTATTATTATTCAACAATGACTTCGATTATAATAAATACGGAGTACACCTATATTTCATTTCACTTATCATTATTGATTCGTACCGTAACGTTCTCTTTGCTCAAATTTTAAGTTGCTCAGAATGGAAGGGCTTGTGTCTAATCTTGACGTATATATATATATGAGGCAAAAATCTTTTAGTGCCGACATGTTATTTCAAAAAGTACTCGATTCAGTGAGATTTTCATTATCTGAAGAACAAAAGACAACTCATAAAACGTTTTGTGCTACATATACGAGTAATCTTAAACGCAAATGGAAGTCAGCTAATTACACACAAGGGAATTTTATAAAGAAGTTTGCTGACTGGTTGGACCAAGAAATAAAATGGCCAGAGTTTGTTTCACTAGACATAACTGAAGAACAATCAAATATTATGACGAGTTTTGAAGATCCTTCAACAAGTATTTCAACAGTAACAAGACCTAGTTTATCAACGGAATGCACTGTTCCTCATAGTGTAGCTGTGTCGACATCAACCGCTACATTTAGTCCTCGAAAAGAATTTGCCAATTTGAGTCCACTGCAAAAAAGAAGAAGAACTGAAAATCTCATTGCCGAAAACGATTTTGAGACACTTGCTTATGCCCTGGCTAGGAAAGCGGAAAATGAAAACCAAACGGACTTTGTAGAATTAGTGAAGCATTTGATTAAAAAGCCTGAAGATGCGCCAATGCTGCGAGCCTGCCTGAAATCGACGAAACGAACTTGTCATACCGATAAGGCACTCGGTATTTCAACATCACTGAAATTATCGAAATGGCAGTATATTACATTGAGGCAGACAATGAGAGACATGGGGTGTGATATACTTCCATCGTATGATGCTTTGAAGCAAGAGAAGAAGGAGTGCTACGAAAAAGAAGACATGGTAATAACTGAGACTGAAGTTAAACTTAAACTTCAGTCTATTTTAGATATTACGGTCAAGAGACTATTAAAAACTCTGGAAACTGATTTAACTGGCAGTAATTCGACTCTTATCAGTAAATGGGGGTTTGACGGTGCATCTGGGCAAAGCAACTACCAACAAAAAATTGACGGCGATGATTCAAGCATCTTCATGTGTTCATTTGTGCCGTTAAAACTGGTGAGAGATGGTACTGATGAAATAATATGGGAAAACCCCAAAGCGTCTTCAACGTTTTACTGTCGACCCATTTATTTTAAGTTTGCTAAAGAGAACGATTTGAATGTTAAAGAAGAAATGACTTCAATTGATACGGAAATTGCTGCTCTACATCCAACTGTTATCGATGGTGCAAATGTAAAACACGTTCTGCATATGACGATGATTGATGGTAAAATAACTTCACATTTATCAGATACATCCACAGCTACATGCGATATATGCAAAGCAAAACCAAAAGAAATGAATGATATCGACAAGGTTACTCAGAGAACCCAGTCTGTAGACATGTTTAAGTTCGGTCTGTCTTCCCTCCATGCACGAATTAGATGCATGGAATGTATCTTACATATTGCTTACCAACTCGACTTCAAGAAATGGCAAGCTAAGGGCGAAGATTTGAAGCAACAGTTAAGCCAAAGAAAAAAGGCTATTCAAGAACAATTCCGGACTGAAACGGGGCTACTTGTGGACGTTGTTAAACAAGGGGCTGGTACAAGCAACGATGGAAACACAGCAAGAAGATTTTTTGTTAATCCTCAAATTACTGCTCAAATAACGGGTGTTGATGAAGAACTCGTTAGAAGATTTGGAGTGATTCTTCAGGCTATCTCATGTGGAGAGTTTGTGGACGTGGAAAAATTCCGCCAATATTGTGCTGCTACAGCACGCAAATATGTCGAGCTCTATGAATGGTATTATATGCCCTCAAGCGTGCATAAATTACTCATTCATGGTGCCGATATAATAGAGCACAATAACTTTATACCAATCGGCAAGCTCTCTGAAGAGGCCTCTGAAGCTCGTAACAAAGATTTTAAAAACTTCAGAACCTTCCACTCGCGTAAATCTAGCAGGATTGCAACAAATGAAGATATTATCAATAATTTGTTAATATCGTCTGACCCATACCTATCAAGTTTCAGGCCTAAAATATGTCAACGAAATAAACCTCTCACAAATGAAGCTAAATCATTATTATTAACTTCTTGTGAAGATAAGGAAAATATAGAGTTTGTAGATGTAGGTAATGTATCTGATTATGACTTTGATTAGTATGTGTTCTTTCCCTCAAATCAAATTATATCAAACCTTGTATTTTTATTTTTTTGTATCTTTGTATCATATTAATATAAACAGTTTACATATTTAAGAACTGTTGTAGCCAATTTGAGTTCTACTAATCTTTTATACTTTAGCTTGTATGTGTGTAGTAATTTATACAGTTGTGGCTTCCTTATTATGCATTATTTAATTTATGATATCAAGCTTAGTTAGTAATTTAAGTTTTGTAAATAAAAATATTGATGTTAATAATTTTGTTTTATTCATAATGTAAATAGTTTATTTTCTCGTTTGGCAGTAACATATCAGAATCTCCCTTACTACATTTACTAATATTAATAACCAGCTAGTTTATCTGGAAAAACACTTTGTTCATTTTAAGCTTAGTCAGTTAAAGTTCTAGGTATCCCAAAATAGACATATTTGATCAAACCCTTTCTTAGATAGACATTGTAAGTGTAAGTATGTTTGTTTGACAAAATTAATTATTATAGGCAAACAACGGCAGGTAATGACTGTGGGTAACCCTTTGAATTCCTCAAAACCTGCAACAATAGAGTTTGTATTGTTTATATGTAATGATGCTCTCGTTAATGGCGCGCGGCTTTTAAGCGATTGTCAAACAAAAGATTAAATTGTAGGCTGTAAACGACTTCATTGTAATTCTTTACAATATTGTATTCTTGTTTTCTTTTTCTTAAAACTATTTCTTTTATCTATTTATATTAATTCCATATCTTTTGAATTAGGACGCTTTTATTTAAAGTTAAGTTGTATGGTGGCGTTATCTACTGTGTAGTTTTATTAGATAATAATCTGTGTTATATTAATAACTAAATGCTGGGCAAGAAACATAAACAAACTGTTTATTGAGACACATAACCCCGTAAAGCAAAATTACCCTAATAAGCATTTTGAAAAATTCGTATCTTTTGAACGGGGCCGTCCGGGGTGAAGGTCAAAGGTCACATGGCTTCGTAACAGACCCGGTAATAATCCCTATAAGTTTCAGCTTGACCGTAGAAGACCGAGACAAGTTATGAGCAAAACAAATTCCGTTTTCATATATTTGAAACTCTAAAGCCCGTGCTTTATGGTGTTAGATTAAAAGGAAATTCCCCAAACTATTTTATTATTCAATGTACTGATATGTCCAATAAAACCGCATACCTTAAACGGATAATAAACATTTTTATTTTTTCAAAAATCCTATGAAAGGGGACCTCTTTTTTTCACCCACTGTGCGCCGGTGGCCCCCACACGCTACAAATCGTCGTTGCACGCTTCTTGTGGCCCGCACCGGCCACTTAATGCGCCGATACATAACGCCGCCACACTTCACTCGCGCGATTCCCCACCCCTCTTTCCCTTACCTTAGTCGGCCGCTGTTGCGCGCTTCAGTCACTTTAATAGCCGCTTCTAGCTTCTCGTGGCGGCGTTTGTGGCTGTGGCGTGTGGCCCGTGTGCGGCGACACTTATTGGTCATTTGGGCCAATAACTTAAAACACAAAAGAGCTTTCAATATTCAATTTGAATCAAGTATAATTTCATTGCAATGGTACATAGTGTCTGTTTTCAAAGTACTACTCTGAAATCATCGGTTCGATTACCGGTAGAGATTATAGCAGTTTGCCTGTCTGCGATTACAGAAGTTAGGCCCACTTTCGCAATGGCTGGTCATCAGATAGCTGTCCAAAAATGTATTATCTCCAGATTTTTCGGACTCAGGAAGACTAGGAATCTATGTAAACATCTTACGGTAGCTCCATACATGGCTATTTGCATTACCATTTTGTGAAAACAACTCTATATGTGGAAATAATTGCTTTATTTGCACTTCGTATACGAAACCGTCCTTAGATCGCATATTTTTAAATAAGTACGGTAAAAAGATTGTGGAATACTATATAATTATTATACCTTATTATTGTAATCACGAATAAAAACAGCCAAGTATGGAGCCATCATAAGATGTAGAATAAGAGTAAACTATATTGTGATATGAGAATAACACTAAATATTTAATATTTAGTTTTAAACTTTCATGGCGCTTGCAAAAGTGCTTAGATATCGAAAACTTATATAAAACAACACCATCGAGGAGCTCGATGGCGCCAGTGGTTAGCGCGTTCGGCTGCGGTCGTTGAAGTTGAGCAACTTTCGCAGTGGTCGGTCATTGGATGGGTGACCAAAAATTTACTATTTCGAGCTCCTCCGTGCTTCGGAAGGCACGTTAAGCCGTTGGTCCCGGCTGCATCTGCAGTCGTTAGCACCCACCCGCACTGGGCCCGTGTGGTGGGTCATGGCCCCATCCTTCTATAGGGAAGGTCTATGCCCCAGCAGTGGGGACATTATTAGGCTGATGAAAATGCAGTGAACTTTACGTACCATAGATGTATCATAGACAAATAAAAAAAAAAACCGATACGACTGACTCCTATGATACAGAAAATGTTATATGTAGTAGAAAAAAAAGCTTTTTTAATATTAAATCGACTTACGTAATTAACATTTGAATTTTTTTTAGCTTTAATCGAAGCAGACTTTTTTTCAATTCTCTCCTTTTTTGACTTAACATTCTCTTTTGCCTTTTTACCCATCTTCTGTCACACTTACACAAACACAAATTTATCACAACTAAACAACTAATAGCACTGAGTAACATTCGCGCGGATATATTTTCTGTTATCTTGTGATAAGTAACGATAGTGAACGATAATTGTGTCTAAATTTATCGATAAATTGTTTATTTTAATTCTGTACGACGATTATGATTTTGTTTGAGTGTGTATGCTGTTGGTCGCAGATGACCTTTACAGCGTCACCGGGTTTGGGGATGGCGAGATCCTAAGGAGACCTCAAGCCGAGAATTGGCAAGTGCCTCTAGAAGTATTCCAGGCGGATAGCATCTCCCCACCTCTCCGTCTGGAGCCTCTAGACCACTAGAACCTGAGGGGGGACATTTATGAAGGACAAAAATTAAAATCTATATATCACGCACGCTCACCCCTTTTCCTATCCTACTTATTCATACTTATATTATAAATGCGAGAGAGAGTCTGTCTTTATTCATGTTTAAATAGCTGAATCGATTTAGATAGTTTGAGTCTCGAGAGGGATGAAAAGGGAGTTGAAGTTTGTATGAGACACCAAATTTTCAACGTAGACAAATTCGCGTTCTAGTTAATTATAGATCTCAAAGTTTGTGTGTTTCGATGTATAATAATTGATCACCTTCACTTAAATTGCTGTGTTATACAGTATAAATACAAAGTGTTTTTTACATTAAGTACTTGTGGCCGCCCAAGACTTCGACCGCGTTAACTTACATATTTTGAGAATTCCTCAGGAACTTAATATGTTTTCGGGATAAAAATTATCCTATGTCTCAATCCAGGTAATAAATTATATGTGCGTGACAAATATCATCCAAATCTGTTCAGCCACTTTTGCGTGAATGAAACAAACATAGAAACATTCACATTTATAGTATAAGTTGAATTAGTAGGATTTTAGTAGTTATCATTTCAATAGTAAAGTAGTATAGAGCAGACTCAACTCCGCTAGATTCACGAGCATGATGCATGAGTCAGCCATCTCTAAACTATACAAAGAAATCAAGAGTTTCATATTGTTCTCGTAAACAATACTCAATGTATATGTAAGATCTTCGCATTTTTTAATATAAACTCGCAAGCTCTGTTAAGGTGAAACAGATTAGCTGGTGGCTAGTCATAAAAGCGGCCACGCGGAAGGCGGTGCGATAAAAAGACTTACGGGCATGTAAGCTAGGGCTGGCGACTGGTGGATTTACAAAAATAAAAAAATAAAAATCAACACATAGTTACTTTCAGCTTAAGTTCTTAATTAAAATTAAGGCTTAATCATGAATAAGGTCCATTTGCACAACAGTTCTTAATTCCAATGTATAAGTTAATCATGTTCTAACCTCATTCTATTTCCATTTGACTTTAAACAATTGATTAAGATGGAATTATGTTTCAGACACAATTAAACTTTTATTTGACGTAAGAACGTTGCTGAATTTGGGCATAAGACATCATATATTGTTTTAAACTTTCATGGTCACTATCATTATAGCTATTAACGGGATTGTTACCATGTACCTTGTTTTATATCGGAGAATAGCTATAATAAGACATCATTCCCTCTTTGTCAATTGTTTAAATTCAAATAATGATAGATGAGGCCTAAACATGATTAAATTTAAATTAAGAACTTTGGTGCCTCTATTATGGAAGGTTGATATCACTAAAGTTTTTTTTTCAGGTGCATATAAATCGCATTGAAAAGGTACAAAAAAGTTTATAAATCTCTCAACTACCGTATTAATTGCATGAATGGTTTCTATGATGAATCCCTAAAAAGCAACAAAATGTTACTCTGTGACCGACGCAAAATGTTTGATATAGTATTTTTCTACAAAATATTGAACAATATGGTAGATTCGCCTACATTGCTCAGTAAAATTTCGTTCTTGTCACACATTCGGCTTCCAGTGCGACCCTCACGTAAGCTTCCATTATTTGTTCCTCCTAAATTACATAAAAAATATACACGTAACTCTTTTATTCATCGTTCCACCAACACTTATAATAGGTTAATCCACGATATTGACATTTTCCACAATTCTTTAAACTCTTTTAAGCAACAACTAAAGATAAAATTAAGATATAAATAAATTCACTGTTTGTTTTTGTGTTAAGGCTGTAGAATAGTTAGTGTTCTTGTTATATTTTTCTCATTCACTTTTCTTAATGTACACTACGGTACGACGAGGATCTTTGTGAGTGTGTGTGACGGTTCGGGGGGGCGCCGCTATCTGCGTAAACGACATACAAAAAAAAATGTAACATTTGTGTGGTGGCGGCGATAGTTACGATTTTCGTTCGCATTGGTGCGGATCCTTGTCGGTCTGTAGAGGAAGTAAGTGCGACCATAGAAAAAATATTGTAAATATCACTTTTCTTCACTATAGGTCTTTACTCATAACTGATGTATAATTATGTAATATACCTGTAAACGACTGTTTGCTGCCAAAATAATTCGCATTCCAGAGGAGGCCAATGTCTGTGTGAAGAACGCGTGCATTTTCCTACCTGTTATAAATGGTTATATGTATTTAAGTAAGTATATACTTATCTAGCTGCCATGGCTTAAGCCAAACTTAGTTTGGGGCTAGATAATGTTGTGAAAAGTGTCCAACAATTGGTGCCGGCTTAGTGGGACGGCAGCACTTCTACTTTCTGCTGCAATGGTTCTGGGTTCGAATCCCAGTAGGTATTCATTGGTGTAATTTAGATATGATAGGTATGAACCATAAAGCAAAGCAAAACGTAAATTATCTATCTGGAAAAATAGTGCTAGTAGTATCACATTTCTTAATCACAGTATATAAAAATTAACAAAGCCTACATCTCACTAGCGAAGTTCCTAATACTACACAATATAAGTTATCCAACTTACATCTGTTCGATGAATTTAGCCTATAAGCGAATACCATTTAAATGAAGTCTATGTTCCTTAGACAGACATAAGAAACTCCGTCGAGAGATCCTCTTCATTTAAAATACTCAAGAGCATTTCGCGTTTTCCGGCTTGAGGGAGGTCCCTAAGATACATTGTAATTCATTACGTTAAAATTCTGAGAAACAGTAATTTGTATGAGTAAGTCCTTGCTTTGAGTGTTTGTTTAACTTAAAATCTCTTACAATGTGAATAGATAGCGCTGCCTTGCAGTCTAAAGGCTCCTCTTTACAATGGCCCATGATGGGCGATTAAAAAAGTGGCCATCGACGCCGTCATGAAGGTCGCGGTAGCATAATTGGTCAGTGCATCCGCCCGAAGAGCGGTGGGTGCGGGTTCGAGTCCCGCCTACTTCCTAGACCGCGTGGTTTTTTTTCTAGTCAAATTTTCTTTAGATTAAAAAATTGAGCAGTTAATGATAATTTTTTTTTTTCTTGAATGTGTTGACCCTAATATCGCTTTGCGGCCTGATATATAGTAGCTAGAGGTTAATGTACTGAGAACACTAGCTGTGTTACACGGAGAGGAATAAATGAATAAAAAAATGGTATGAGTAAGGTAAATTTATGCAAATAGGAATATACTTTATATTAGGTCCTAGTTTTGTAAATTTAAAACATTTTTTAGAAAAGTATATAATCATTATATAGTCGTGTATTCTTGCCGTGTCTTCGTTAACTTCAGTTTTACGTTATTTACTAAAAATCTTTAAAATTCTGAATTTCTTTGAACTTTGAATCGGCAGAGACCTTCGGAAGTTATGGCGTGACCAAGGAAAACAAGGGCTAATTTTATGTAAATATAGATTTAACAAAATATTAAAAATATGTAACACAATTATCAGATTTTTATTTACCTTTGGGTGAGCCAGCAATATGGTAAAAAATAAACTAGTAAAGTGCCTCAAAGATTATTCAAGCTTACAAAAGCGGCTACCCGATCGAGCGGTGAATATGCGAAAATATTTTCATGACTTTAAAATATGAGTCCAGGTAAAATGCGCCACGAATTTGTTGTCAGTCGACAGATAAGCACAACACCCTGGTAGATGCAATGTATAGGTAATGTCTGATGCAGATACTTTATTTGTAAAGCGTACAATAAAGTTAGCAAATAAATGGCGGCAGAATATTTTCTTTTTTATGTTAAAAGGTAGTGTTACTTTAGTGTAGTCTTTTGCAAGGTGGGGGTTACTTCCACAGACGGCCCGTCTGGGGAAGTTCTGGAATCTTCACGACACACTTTAGTAGAATATGGAAAAGTGCATATAATAGGAGACATTATATGGTTTGTGCCACAACTGCAACCAAAACATCTTTTGCTGATAGATTTTTTCTTAAGGTACAAGTCCGAACTGAACCGCAGACCACAGGCCGCAGCTGCAGACTACAGGCGACACTACTAGTTTCTATGAATCTCTATGAAATTGATTCCGAACGCGGCGACATGCCGCGGCTGCACAATGCATATAATGCACGGTCAGCCGCAAGGAAATGGAGCAGCGCACGCATCATGGCATCATGGCTTTATTTGGTGTTTCTGTGATTGCCATAACGCGTCGTGCGCGTTTTCATTAGAGCCATAACACGAATTTCGCGATGTGGATGTTTTACTGTGACCACAACGCGTTGTGAGCTATTTTTCCGCTCACTGAGTGTTTTCGATCTTTGAGCGAAAAATATATATAGTCGCGTGTGACGCTCGTAGCGTTCAGCCTTCGCATACACACATATATATATATATTATATCTCTGCGATGGCTGAACCTGAACCGCTACGAGCGTCACGATATATAGTCATGTGACGCTCGTGACGCATTTCCGTTTGATCTTTTCGATAGGATTTTTCCATTTACACCCCGTTTGAAGTTTCACTTCAATTATTTAATCATGGACGACTAGACGGTCGTTTTCTGTATCTAATGGCTACTCTGAGGTACTCATTCTATCTCCATATCGCACGAAAGATGTGCTCGCTGCTCCGTAGTTCAGGTGGTTATTATACTTTCCGATATTTACCACGTAAAGTACATATTTCAATACACTTTAATCCTATTAATGGTGTTGATTTTGGCATGACTCTTTAAATCTAAAAATGAATTTGACAACAGTGTATCCTTGTAATTTTCTACACAGAATGAATAGGAGAGCAAATTTAACATCGGTGTAAAATTTGATTTTTCGTTTAGAGAATTACTTAATTCTCGGCTACATACCACGTAAACACTATATTTCATAAAGACCCAGTAGAAAAGTCACGTCCGGATCCTTTGAAAACACAAAAGTCTGCTAGCGCAAACTCTGGGAATTGAATACCACTTCCGCGTAGCTGCCTTGGAGATATTTAAAATTGAATCGTGACACTACGGCGAAGCGTATAAAATAAGTTGGCACAGTATCATATTTTTCAGAAAGGATGTCATTGATTAATAAAATGAAGGTTTTATTAAATCTATAGAGGTGGAAGGTAAATATTCGGTTTGCTTCGTGCGTGAAACGCTAATGGCTATTTTTCGGAGAAAACTCATTTTACGAGAAGGATTTTATTTAATTCAATTCTGAAAAGGTAAAAGCACAGGTATAACTGAACTCAGTAATTGACATACGTTCATTTTCAATAATCAAACTCCATTAAGGAACAGGCCTATTAGACCTTTGTGCCAACGTATTGTTATTAAAATAGGTATCTACGCATAAACATTGTCTACCTACTATTATCATTTTCAAATTATATTTTTGTTTTTATAGATGACGTCAATAAGTGCCTATAAAGGCTCATGTTGAATAAAGACACATTAAATTTTGTTGAGTTAACGTAATTCTATGCTTACATCATGCCTCTACTACCCATATTAAAATGTATTGCGGATAAATGTGCGTGTCGGCGGCTACACCCGGCAATTTTATGCAATTTATTTCAATCGCAAAATAACCATTGAACCTTCAATGTGTTTTCTTATCTAACCTTCTGAATACGGAGTTACGGAAATTATGGTAATTATTACATAAGAAAAAAAAGTAAGTCACCTAACCTCTTAAATTTTACTCAAAGTAGCTAAGTAATTATTTGATACAGGTATTAAAGTGAAAATTTCGGTGAATTTATTATCTTACAGTCGCACGATATACTATCAACATGACAATTGGTGTTTAGCTGTAAGTGAACTGCTTGTTAGACACAGAATAAGCTTTTGTTGAAACATAAAAATCTGCTTACAAACAAAGTTGACTGGTACGCCGTCGGCGTGACAGAAGTTTGGCGAACCACTCGGGCTCTGATAATAGGAAAATTTCGACGCGGCCATCAGGGCCGCGGTAGCATAATTAGTCAATGCAATCTCCCGGATTGCGAAGGGTGCGTGTTCGAGTCCCGTCTGCTGCCTGGTCCGCGTGGATTTTTTTTTAGTAAATTTTTTTCTTTAGATTTAAACATCTAGCAGTTAAATGCTTAAAATAAAAAAATGGATGCGTGTAACTTATGTACGCGCGTGAGAAGTTATACTTCTTTAGCATCATTAAAAATATTTTTTAATTGCATGCAAATAATTAATAATTACAATAAAATAATAAAAGGACTCGAAAAGGATAGTTAACACAGTCAATTAAGTTCAGTTTTAATTTGAAAAATTAAATAAATATTCAAAATATTCAATTAAAATCACTACTGAATTTAAGTTATTAGTCCATATGTAATTAGCACTTGTAAGTAACTAAAACACGTTGTGTCTATATAGAAACTAGAAACATGTGGATAAATATTATAAATATGAAAACAGTGATCAGAGGCGACGAGCGTGCCAACATTGTTTTTGACAACGCGATCATCTTATGGAGCTCCGTGGATCGTTCAAAGTACCTTTCGAACAGATGTCTAATAATGGTGGATAATCCACCATTATTAGATTAACCACTAAGTGGTTAATTTATTAGACACTAACATTCATAACGCGCCCGCGGCCAACTTCATGGTGTTACTATTGTGTTACAGTGATGCGCTCTTTCAAAAAATTTCAATCTCATCATTTTTTCATAACGCGCCTAAAGAAGTATAACTTCAAAAATAAAACATATCTTACAATGACTTGAGATTAAATTCAAAATGGAATGGGAAAAGATTATGATCGAAAAAGTACTAATATTTATATTATCATATAAGGAGTTATATAATGCAATATTATGAATATTTATCAACAACTTTGCTCCTAATCATGAATCAAAGAAAATGTACGCAGTTAGCTTGCTTTCTCACATTATTTTTTTCCACCGACGAAATGATTAAGGCACCTATCCCACTCTTAAGCTAAAGCGATAAAAGCTACAAACGCAACAAAGACCTCCAAATCTAAAAGAAAAGAAACAAATCTGTCCTGCAAAAGATAAATAACACGCTACATTTTTTTATCGCCGAGCTGAACTTTATATAGTATTTGTTTTAGATCTGACAAAAAATTAACACAGAACTGGTATTCAGAACCCTTAAATATATAAGGTGAAAATAAATGTTTTAATGAAACTTCGTGGGATTGTTGGGTTACGTATATAGAGTAACTCTGAATTTATTCCATTTTTTTTAAATATTGTTTTTTTGTTATTTTTTAAATCCTTTACTCCTTTTGTGTACTAAATAATTATTCTTTTTAAACATATGCGTGTTTAAAATGAATTACTACTCAAAAGGAGGAAATGACATAAAAATACACAAATTATAAATAAAAACATGAAAAAAAAATACTTCAAAATAATCAGGCATATATACGTGTATAGACACGTAACCCAATAATCCCACAAAGTTTCATTCAAACATTAAATTTCCACTTTATTATGAAAAAAAATTCATAAGAGACTCAAACCCACACTGTTTGTTTTGATAGATACCGAGGACAATCGCTTCTTCAGTCAATCAACCGAGACGCTAATTAGTTTTCTTAAAATTTTACAGCAACAGTAAAAAAATATTTTACGTAAGAGCCCTTTCACATTTTTTGCAAAAAATTGAAAATTTTGAGCGCCTAGTTTACCTTCTTAGAAAAGATTTTGACTATTTCCAATAGAAATAAACAGTAGATTTATTCTTCTTATTGTAAGCTAATGTAGAATATTTGCAAATACTATTATCCTTTTTTTTGTACTGACCGTTCTACCGCAGCTAGTCTACGGAAAAAAACGATTATAAGCACAACTTCAAACGCCTAATTCTCTAAATAATGTTCAATAAATTAAATCAAATTAATTACTAAAACATCAGAAATATGTTTTTGTTGTAATATAATCTATTAGAATTTTGTTTCGCATCTCATTAATTATCAAAAAAAACATCTAACTTCCGTGAGTTCTCCCAAAAAACAATGCAGGTTTACCTCGTATTATGATATTAAATTAAATAGAATTATTATCAAAAACTTTCATAAAACTAATCTACCATCATTGAAATACTGATATATGTATATATTTTTATAATAAGTTCATTAATAATTATTTTATAAGACTCAAAAGATCACCCGTAAAATGCAATATATATATACTAGTGCAAATCTACCTACACACCGTTCAGCACGGCAGCGGCGCAATTTTGTAAAAGGGCTCTTAAAGCTAGACTATAAACATATAACATCACTAACTGTTAAGAGCCAAGCATTTTCTGGGCTCGTGTGAGTAGTTAGTAGTACTACTTTTAGGAGAGGTAAGTGATAGTCCGGTACGGTAACCATCTTATAATACAACCTTTTACATACATATAAAAAACTTTCTGTATTATCTCTTATCTATTAGACAAGTCCGTCCGTCCGTCCGTCTGTCTGTGGTGCTGTTTCAGCGGTCCAACCGTAAGAGTTATAAGTTAAGAATAGTCTGATAAGACTACAAACCGGATTTGAGTAACGTAGCACTTCCGGTTTTCGAGAAATCACGAATTTCAAACGAAACCACACCAAATCTCCGTAGTTCTCAATTCATTATTTTTTTTTTAGGTTTAAGTAAACATTTGGTTCACTGGTTTGCTAGTCTCTTATCTATTAGACAAGTCCGTCTGTCTGTGGTGCTGTTTCAGCGGCCAAACCGTAAGAGATAGATAAAGAGAATATTTAAGTTATAAGTTAAGAATAGTCTGATAAGACTACAAACCGGATTTGAGTAACGTAGCACTTCTGGTTTTCGAGAAATCAGGTTTTGGTGAACATTTGGTTCACTGGTTTGCTAGTATTATATATTTTTGACGTATAATTTTATTTAGATCTTTATAGTGTTGTCGTCGGTGGTGGGGTATATACCTAACGTCAGACGTAACGTATTCGAGCCAATCAAGGCGTACGAGACGTGAGCTAATTAGCTCGGCTCGCCCACAAGGTGTCGCTCTTCCCTGATTAGGTGGGTTGATTTATCCAGTGGTTATACTGGACTTGGTTTGTTATGACAACTAACCTTTTTACTCTTTTAAATATGTTTAGGTAAAACAAACCTTTAGCCCAAAAACGAAAATTCTTCGTCCAAACTTTAACCGGATCAAACAAAAGGAAGGAGGTTGTATATTCGTCGTGTATTTGTTTGGAACTATTTCTGAATTTAAATTGTGAAACCATTTTCATTTTTTTTTATTTTTATATTTCCTATTCCCTTTAGAGATAGTAACACATGGGTGCTGTAAGTTTTCATGTACGGCAGTAGTATTACTACTATCAGATAAAGTATGACCTCCTTTGCCTGTATAAACATAAAACTAGGTTACTCTATAATACTGTGTCTATATGTCACGCTTCATGCCTTAATTGATACACCGGTATTGATAAAATTAAATATGAATTTAAGAGTACCTTAAAAAAGGACATAGCCTACTTTTTTAACGTAATTAAAACTTTAGAAGGAAGCTTCAAGTTTGAAAGCACTCGTTAGTGAATTCAATAGAGTATAATTTTAATTTCTTATACGAGTTCAATATTAAGAATGGTAGGTATTCTTATTAATATTAAAATAGCGTTACAAAGACAAAAGATTGATTACTGATTTGATTTGATCTTAAACTAATAAAAAAAATAACTATAAAAGAAAAAAAAAATACACACACACGCACACACACACACACACACATACACACACACACACACACATACACAAACACACACACAAACACACACACACACACACACACAGAGAGAGAGAGAGAGAGAGAGAGAGAGAGAGAGAGAGAGAGAGAGAGAGAGAGAGAAACAACAGCAAAATAAGACAAACAGTAAACAATTTTATGATAGTTTGCAATACGCGGCCCGTGTGAATTCATTCAATGTGCATTGAAACATGTCAATGTGCAGTGACAGCGTCTTGAGCGCGCGCAAAGCACGCGTAAGAGGCACGGAGTGCTGCAGGTTATTATGCTTGCGCGGCACACTCAACAGGGGAGGGTGTCTCCCCCGCCCCGCGTACTCGTTGGGCACACACAACTAAACTGCGTGAAGAATCTCTGAATTCCTTACTGCGAATTACTTTGAATTAATAAGGGGCCAGGGACATTTCCCTCCACACTTCTAATTTAAAATAGTCTGTCATGCCTATTGTGAACCTAATCTAGGTTACAAAAATGGACCGACTAGATGTACATCATACTGCTTAAAAAAAATAGCGAGTGTGCCTATGACCACACGACTGAACTTCTTTAGCTCCAATGATCTGAAAATCATAAACTTAACCTGAAGATTTGTTGATAGAAAAAAGACACCAATCCGCGCTGGGTCCGTTATCACTTACCAATCCGCACTGGGTCCTTTATCACCCACCAATCCGCGCTGGGTCCATAATCACCCACCAATCCGCACTGGGTCCTTTATCACACACCAATCCGCGCTAAGTCCGTTATCACCCACCAATCCGGGCTGGGTCCGGTATCACCCACCAATCCGCGTTGGGTCCGTTATCACCCACCAATCAACACTGGGTCCATTTTCACCCACCATTCCGCGCTGGGTCCGTTATCATCCGCCAATCCGCACCGGGTCCGTTATCACCCACCAATCCGCACTGGGTCCGTTATCACAATTCAATCCGCGCTGGGTCCGTTATGACCCACCAATCCTCGCTGGGTTCGTTATCACCCACCAATCAGCACTGGGTCCATTGTCACCCACCAATCCACACTGGGTCCATTGTCACCCACCAAACCACGCTGGGCCCGTTATCATCCACCAATCCGCACTGGGTCCGTTATCACCCATCAATCCGCACAATAGGGTCAGGGGGTCAAAGGGTCAGAAGAGTCAGACACCTCGGAACGTTGAACTAACTCATCACTCGTGACATGACGTCACATAACGTGAAATAACGTCAAACTATATCGTGCGTGCAGCCTGTGTCTTGATTTATAAGTCACGTCAAAACTATTTTTTTATCTAAATAGGCAAGATTGTTAATTTTGAAAAGTACACTTAATCTTTACTTCAGAAGCAATATCAACTTTACACTCTATAATGATAAAGTAAAAAACTCAAATATTAAGTTTTTTCCTTAAACATCTTAAAATGTTTCATTCAATCAAAAGTCTTTTAAAACTTAAACACGCATAAGCGCACCTGTTCCGCAAATTCTCGAAACTTGAGGGTTACAAGACATTAAGCGAAGCTACTTGCTCAAGAAACTTCTTTACAAAGCCTTTATACAGCGGTTACACGACAAAGATTTCAGATTGCCATTGTTAATGTATCTACACGGAGTGTAGCGTTATTTTTTGATTGAAAAACTGTGTCAGTTGTTTTGTTTACAACAGTAAATAATCTATAGATTATTTGATTAGATTTAGTAGACCTTCAGCTTAATGAAAATGAATAGAAAGAAGAAAGAAAATGTTTTATTCAATGACACAAATTAGTACATGAAAACAACATACCTTATACATAAATACAATAAATTAGGTCTAAACATTTGCATCTCTAACTGCGTGAATGATAAACAACCTCTCATTTCTTAAGCAAGTTATTCGTTTATGTGATGGATTTCAAATTAATCATCATGTTACCAAAGCTAAAAGACAACAGTTTAAAAATACTATATGCAAGATTCAGATACAGGGTGTGTCAATATGACTGCAATATTAACTTTGAGAAGATCCTAAGTCTTCGTCTTATTAGCTGTCTAGATGCTAACCATATTTTAAGCAAAAATCGTGACTTCGTGACTGGAAAGTCTACGCTGTTTTAGAGTTAACGGATGGTGTGGCTAAGTGTTTGAACAACAAGCTTAAGAATATAGGTATATTTTTGGATCTTACCAAGGCCTCTGACACCGTTACCATACCTATTTTACTTGGAAAGCTTGAGCCTATTGGAATTCAAAGTCATGTCGTATATGATCGTATACAGTATGTCGAGATTGACGGCCACGTGAGGGCCGGTAATATAATAATAGGTTTATCCATTATGGCGTTCCACAAGGTAGTGTTCTTGGACCTACCCTATTTTTAAATATACATAAACGATCTTTGCAATGTACCCCTGACAAACTGTAAAATTGTAAGATTTACCGATGACACCGTTCTACGTATTCATGGCGTAAATTAGCAGGACGTCCTTAATGTTGTACAGAATACTTTAAGCAAAGTTATGGATTGGCTCTCCAATAATCTTCTAATTTTGAATCTGATAAAACCAAATACATAACTTTCTCGCCCTCAACAGCGTCACTTCTTCCACCTGCTTTCACACTTTACGCTCACAAGTTTCATCGAAATAATGTCTGCAATTGTGCCCAAATATTACACGTACTTTTTTTTGTAAGTATCTTGGAGTTGTATTCGACGCAACCTTATCATGGAATTCGCATTTCAATTACTTAACCCCAGGAGTAAGGGTGCTTAGCTGTATTTTTAGAAGTTTAAAAACATTGGCAGATGTCACAAGATATTAGGATGGTTTATTATGCACTTAAACAATCAATTTTAAATTATTATATAGCAGCACGGGGAGGCGCAAATAAGACGACGTTTGTCGTATAGGCAGAGCAGAAAGAGCAGTTTTAACAGTAATGGCATTTAAACCTTTGCGTTTTCCTACTACTGACCTCTACATCTCTATGTTATGGCCTGACTATTCGATAAATGTTTTTGTTAAAAATAATTTTGTGCAAACATTGTTTCACTCTCTATGATGCAAATATCATGAGGTTACGTATATTTGACAGAGTTTGCAATACGGTGCTCTGTAGGATTGCTCTGGCAAGACAAGTAAATAAGTAACTCAATATCCCCTGACTTTAAGAGTATGCAAAATAATTAAATGACTTCAAAGTTTGACATACAATGAGACTGAGCACGTAATCAAGCACTGCATCAAGAATCATGGACATATGCTTCTAATTTGTGAACTAAATGCTTTGGAAAATGTGTTAAGTTGCACTTATCTAAATGTAATTTAATTATTTTTGTGGTAATCTCTAGTCAATTTTTTTTCTTTTGAAGTGGGTGTTAGCGTCTGCAATACAGTTTTATATTTCAGCAGCTTCTAATGTACACATGTGTTTATGAAATGTATTTTTTCGTAAATAAAGATCATTATTATTATAGACAGCTCATAATACAAACCTGTAAGAGGTGCTTATTGTTGTGCTAGGCTTATTGGTGTGATTGTTGGAAATATTTATCTATTTAATACGTAACTTTTACCTCATTTAAATTTGTAGGGGCCATTTCACAACAATCCGACTGTAGCTTGCGTTAACATTCCGGATGATTATGCTTAACGAACTATTGACGAAAACTTGACGGAAGCAAGTTGGTTGCCAACTAACAGTAAAGTTTACAGGAAAGCTAATTAAACTTTATGACTTCACATCAGTGTTATTTTGGATTGAGAGCGATGGAACAGAGGTGAAGCATTTCGGATTTTCAACTTGAGTTAAAGCTCGACTGGTGAAGTAACCTCCATTGTACCACCACAATAATGATTGAAGTAAATGCTGATTTACACCGGGGCAACACTGTGCGTCATTGCGGCAGGCCCCAGGGCCACATGCTACAATATTTAAAAATGTCGCACGTTGTGGCAGGAATCGTGCGGCATGGCAACACATCGCGTCATGTGGCGCATTGTCTTAGCATGAATCCCAACACTACTACGTTCCAAACCTTCGTTCTGAATGCAACTTTTTACCCTGACGTTTATATTTTGTCATAAAATGTTGCGCCTGGAGCGTAGGTTTGAAACGTAGCCTAGTTTGTAGGTTATGTTTATGTATCGTTTTTTAGGTGAGAAGTAAATTATCGGCCATGGAGTAGTGCAACGAAAAATATTAAGATTTAATTAAGGAGACAATCGATTGACATCATTGAATCCATTCTCACATGATTCTCTAAACCTAAACAAAAATTTGACAACAGTGTATCCTTGTCATTTTGTAAAGAGAATGAAAAGAAGAGACAGATGTTAAATTTAGTTTTTTACCACAATTCTTTAAAATGATCGAGGTACGATGTTGCCTCGGCATAAAATAGACTGCCTCATGTCGCAAGTATCGCAAGCTGTTCGAACGAATTCGATAATGGTTCGTACTAGGGGTACTATACCTTTCTTTAGCACGAACCATTATCGAATTAAACCGGGAACAATTATGTCAGATGTACATGATATTTGCGTAACTTTTATCGTTCGCAACTAAAACTATCAAATGGAATATTTTTCCGTTTTCGCAACAAATTTCATTAGTGCTCCGCTCCTGTTAGTAGCTTAGTGTTATGTTATCTAGCCCATAGCCTTCTTCGATACATGCACTATCCAACACAAACATTTTTTTTTAAATCGGACCAGTAGTTCCAGATATAAGAGCGTTCAAACAAATAAACAATCAAACTCTTCAGTTTTTAATATAAGTATAGATTAAGCTGGCAAAGAGGCTTTTTGTAATATTCCGCACTCCTAATAAGACGTGAAAGAAAATACGGTGCAAAATCTCAAAATACCCAGGAACTTAGCTAAAGTGTTTATCGTACAATTTTATTGTTGGATACAAATTAGATATTCAAGTCCAATTTCCTCAGCAAACCGTTTGAAATAAAACGCGGGACGCGATTCAATTGTGATAAAAGGTTTCAGATCCAGGCCTTTGGAACCTGATAATGTATGGATTGAAGGAGGAAATTTGGCACGTTCAATGGTGGATTTTGTTAGGGAAGCCATTTAACTTTTTTTTTGTTTGTTCTTTGTTCAGATTATCATGTGTTATAGCTGATTTGTTTGACAGTAGTCTCGTAACAGAACATACTTTTAATAAAAAAAAACAAGTTTCGACAGTATAATGCACTGATTAATTTGTTTTATTGAATGAGTGGTGTGCGTGAAAACACCACCCATTCAATAAAAGTGTTCCTTAGTCCTGACACGGAACCCTTATAGCTTCTTCATGTTTGTTTGTCTGACCGTCCCCGGTTTTGCTTGGATATTGTTTGCACTAGAGAGCTGATATTATGTGGAGATATATTTTCTTTTAAGGCATGTAACCTGGAAAAGATTTTATTTTTTTATCGTCTAACCCATCATGTGGGGTATCGTTGAATAGGTCCTTTAAAGTTAATTTGGAGTTCCTAAGACTAGTTTTCGAAGTTGGGATCCATTTGCGAAATATTGAACATTAAAGTGCTCATTTTTGATGGTGCAGGGCGTCCCGCCCCTCTAAAATTCCTCAGCAGAAAATATTAAAAGTAACTCAGACGAAGTAATTGCTTAAAATTAAGACTCTTTCCAAAATATATTCTGGTAACGACGAGCAGCTGCGGTACCCTACACTGCGCGTGGCACGACACGCACTTCGCCGCTTTTTCCATTTCTTTTCTTTAATTCAAATTGAAAAACATGAAAACTTGATTTACAAAGACAATAACGTTGGTCGGCTATCAGTAAAGTGCTATGCCCCTCACTCAGAAACTTCTTAAATTATCAAATTCTGGAAGAAATAGTAGGTATCATGACGGTAAACAAAATTTAATAACATCTGCATTATCATCTCGTATATGAAAAGCCTTCCTATTAAAAAATCCTTAGCCTATTTCATTTCAAGATTAAATATTTTCCTCCATATCTGCACGTTTCTTAAGTTACTTGCACATTTCAAGAACGCTGAGAAATCTGTTTCTCCCGTTCACTAATTATATTTTAATTCAACTAACGGAATAAACTTCCTTCCCGCAGGAGTACAAAGCAACTCAACTGGATGATCCAAGAAAAACATAATGAATAACGAGAATAATACACAAGCTTTACTCGGGAGAATTTTAATTCGCAATTTTTTTATTATAATAACTATGGTTACAAAATATGAACTAGATTTGCATTTTCTATACAGCAGTGCTACAAACGCACTAAGAATAGGAATTACGACTAAATTTCATATCATACCAACGAATTCCGCGGAAAAGTGTGTTTGTTCTTACGGAATAGCACCAATGATTCCAGAATTTATAATTTTTGTTTTATTTATTTATTTGAAAGCAGGCAACTTATGTAGAGATATAAATATATAAATACTTTATGTACAACACCACCTGTATCTGGAGCACGTATAAGTCGCGGCACGAAACTCTAGCGCTGACCATTAATGCGCAGAAGTAAAAATTAAGACGTCATGGGGGGAAACGAGGTGCGCGGGTGGGCGTGCGTTACGCCGATTGGCTCTCCAGTCGTACCCATGCGAAGGTATCCCCTCCGCGTTTTATTCAGCGCTAGAGTTACATGCCGCGACCTGTATTATATGTCACGTATACTCAATTTAAAGTAGGCTATTTAAACCTAAAGGAGCTGAGAAGTTCCCTTGGGTAATAATGACATTCAAATTTGGAACGCGAAATAGTCAACAAAAACTTCTATCAAAAAAACCGGCCAAGTGCGAGTCGGACTCGCGCACCGAGGGTTCCGTACAAACCTGCAAGGTTTACAAAGTTCGTTCATTACGACAATCGAGTCATAACTATGGTATTTTTATTGCAAAATGAAATTCATAACATTACAATGGGGAAAGATGGAGGAGCATAAATTTAAGACAAAGATCTCTTTATCGTTTAAGTAATCCTTTATTTTATATTAACACATATCATTTATCTATAATATAACTGAAACACTTATACTAGCCTTGCAGCAGACTTGCGAAAGTTCTTTTATTAAAGTTATTTATTTACTAAGTTTTTTAGTCACTATTTAGAAATCTGGTTCAAAAATATTAATTAAGTATTAAATTTGAACCAGACCTGTAAATGGTGACTGAAAAAGTTATGAATAGTACCACATTGAACATTGAAGTTCGAAAAAACGTTATCAATAGTTGTACAACTTCGTGTAGTGCTACTGTTTATTAACGGAAACATGTTTATGGATGAAAAATATGTGGAAATTCCATTTTGGGGATTCATTCTAAAATCTATATTGAAGTCTCCCACAACAATCAGACGAGAAGATGAAGTGTACATATTGAGGTTGCTGCCGAATATTGTTGTATTTATACATTCTATTGCAACATTAATTTGACATTGTGGTGACCTATATACAGTTATCACTCTGATATTAAACATTTCAAAATGCAAGCATTCACAATGGCCGTTTGCAGCGCCTGGGTTATTTAAATAATATCTTTTACATGATCCATCTGTCACGGCATCCTTAAGATTGCGATGTACATACGCGATAGATCCCCAACCTGGATTTGCATTAGATACAGCTGGACCATCTACTCTGCACACCTCATAAAAACCATCAAGTTCAAAAGTGTCTCTACGACATCCCCATTGAATGACGATGAGTGAGGTCGTCTTTGCCGTTTGAAAAATGTTGCCCTCCCCATACATAGTATAATAACTCGCGGTCATTGCTGTAACTACAATTATGTTTACAATCACAATTTTTTTGGTGGTATAACTACTTAAAATTTTAAGCTTTTCGGAATTTTTCTGTTACCTGTGCTGTAAGCTATTGCTTCTTACCAAATTTCGAGATTCTATGTCAACGGGAAGTGGTCTTTAGGTTTTAATTCCCTTGCGTGTAGTTGCGAGTTTCAAAATATGCGGTATCAATGGTTGTACTTTTGCGTTTTGCGTTTTTGCGTTGACTTAGAATTTTTTTTTTCACGGGTTAAAGGCAATTAGATCTAAGTATTTGATATGAATTTCAACTTGATAGCTCTACGCGTTCATGAGGAAAAAAGTAATAAGTTTATATTTATTAAAAAATATATATTTTGTAATGTAACTAAAAATTTAAGGTTTTCGGAATTTTTCCTTTATGTGTGCTATAAAACGTTGCTTCATGCCAAATTTCAAGATTCTAGGTCGACTGGAAGTACTCTTTAGGTTTTGATTCCCTTGCGAGTACTTGCGAGTTTCAAAATATGCAGCTTAAATTGCTGTTTCTTTTGATTGCGTTGACATAGAAGTTTGATTTTGTTACAGCTTAAAGGTATTATAGACCTGAGTATTTGGTATGAATTTCAATTTAATACCTCTACGCGTTTATGAGGAAATGGGTAGTAAGGTTAAAATTATTAAAAAAATATATATTATGTGATGTAACTAAAAATTTATGGTTTTCGTAATTTTTCCTTTATCTATGCTATAAGACGTTGCTTGGTACCAAATTTCAATATTCTGAGTTCACGGGAAGCACCCTGTAGGTTTTGATTCCCTTGCAAGTGTCGAAAATTTGCGGCATAAACGGCTGTATCTTTTGATTGCGTTGGCTTAGAAGTTTGATTTTTTCACAGCTTCAAGGGACAGTAGACCTGAGTAATTGATATAAATTTCAGCTTCATACCTCCACGCGTTCCTGAGAAAAAGGGTCTTGACAGACGGACGGACGGACGGACAGACGGACAACAAAGTGATCCTATAAGGGTTCCGTTTTTCCTTTTGAGGTACGGAACCCTAAAAAGAGTTAAAAAAAACAAAGCTGTTCTAGACATGACCTTCCTCCTTTTCCTTTTCCGATTCCTCGGTCCAAGGAGATTGATTATTTTGATATTCGACACATATTCAAAGAGGCTACTCCAATGAAAAATATTTAACAAAACAACTAGGCTCCTATTACTTTCCTTTGCCAACGAAACCAAATATCTTATGAAAAAATCGGTGATTTGTACCGAGAATTGTTAAGTTGTGTGTGTGCCATGCCATGCGCAGTGTAGGGCTCCATAGTAGCCTATCTATTTCACTATTAATGTTGTTTTTCTAAGGTATTTCAATAAGTTTTCAAATTGAGCGGGTGGTTAGTTGACTTGGAATATGACACGGTGGAGTCCTTGATCAAGTAAAACACGAACATGCACACACACCTCGCTATCACACACACATACACACGCAGTGTAATATATTATAAAAAACCTTGTAGCTGATATTTCTAATCATGTCTGTAATGTGCCTGTCTTTTGAGGTGGGCGCTAATAACTGTAACACAGTCCTAGACTGGTTGTTAACGCATTTTTTTTATATTGTATACTTCTCATGCTTCAGAAATAAAGGTACAGAATTCTAGAAACGACTGGTAGTTTAATATTGTCTAAACATTTAGTACATATAAATAATGTTAATTTTGTAATTATTTTTATTGACATTGTAATTTTGTATTTATTTGAATTATTTTGTTGTTGACATTTCTAATTTTGTATTTATTGTATTTTCGATTGTAATTTGTATGCTTTTATAATTATTATTATTGTTTTTATGTGGTTTATATGGCTAAATGGCTGAAATAAATGAATTGAATTGAATACAACTACGGCAGCAGCAGATGTAAAATTAATTCAAAAAAGGGGAGATAACCTGCAACCTTACGCCTTGTCACAAGGTGACTCCTGCTAGTATTTACCAGGTTATTCTGTTTTAAATTATCGTAAAGAATGTCACCCTGCCAATTTTAACCAAAATTTTAAATGAATGAAAAGCTAGGAGTACAGTTGATACCTACTACTCGGACACTAATCAGATGGAGCGCAATGCGAGTGCCGTGAAAGCCGTGAATCAGGGACCTACAGCCAGATAAATAATCAAACTTTTTATTAAATAATGACTTTCTCAAGTTCTTATTTTAAATTAGCAGCTCAGATTTCGAGGAAATTGGGAAGCTCCTTGAAACTAAGATCTAATGGCGCAATTACATTTAGTCGTTAGTCCGTGCGTCGATGCACGAATGAAATTACTCGGATTCGGGCACCCGAACCAATAGAATATTTAGACTAGAAAACGGTGTCAACGAAAATTATCTAAATACGGGTGAACTCGACTCCGTTCATTTACACTTAGTCGTTTACCCGAATTTTCGAATATTGGCACTCGTATTCGGGCTAACGACGAAGTGTAATCGTACCATGAGAAATGTAACACTTAAATATATAACATTAATAATATAAGTATATGTACTATTTTCTATGATCAGAAGGAACATCCGTCGCGACGTGATGCATAGAAAATACGCGTCGTGTGGCATTAGCTGGCGTCGCGTTTCGTTTCGGCCATGTTTTGGCTTTTAGAAGCAAGAATTCGAGGGTGACATGCAATAAAAAATACAAAGGGAACAAAGGAAAAACAAAATACTACACTTATTGAATTTAAAAGTCGATCCAAAGAAAACATTTTCTGAAAGACGCAGACGCTCCGCTTTGCGCAGATAAAAATCAAGCAAAGGGTTGTGTCATTTAAAATAAAAATTAACATACATACATGCCCAGCACGGGTACAGCACTTGAATCCCTAATAAACCGTCTAATTAACGAGGCGCTCTCGGAGCTTGTGTCGGTAGGGTGGCCATATATTAAAACAAACGTGAAAATTTTTCACACAATCACATTTTTAATTTTGCTTACATACCACATTTACTTAAGATATTAACAGTAGGGTAACACATTATTTTATGACAATGTATAATAACAAATACGTTGCGAAACATGACCTCTTCGAAAATGGAATGTCATAATTATGAAATATATAAATATTATTTTCTTGATGAGCCTTAGAACAATGAAACAACACAAAAAACCCACTCATTACAAAATGTTGACTAAACTTAATAAACTCAGTTTAAAATTACACTGACACTGTTTTTTGCTAAAGTGAAGTCAGGAACAGCTAAGGTTAGGTCATTAGCTCGTATGCGACTGCATATAGAATTTGGACAAACGACTAAGTGTAAATTAACGGAGTCGAGTACGCCCGTATTCGTTTTGGTTCCCCCCAATCTGGCATCACTGAGGTACGTTCCAACTCGCGTACGTAGGCGTAAGGTACTTACCAACGCGGGTATAGGGCCCGCGTTTTAGTACCCTAACGTGAGTCAAACAATGTATTTATTGTATGTCTTTTGTGCACCCGAATACGGGCTAACAACAAGTGTAATTGCTCCTTTATTTTAAGTTCACGTTTTGTTATAAGGTAGAAAATGTTTATTTTATTAATTATGTAAAATCGTGCATGTATATGGCAGTGCGTTAGCATGTTCGTTCTGCGGTCGTGGAAGTTAAGCAACTTTCACAATGGTTGGCCATGGGATGGGTGACCAAAATCAAAAATCTCGAGCCTCTTCATACTGTGGAAGGCACGCTACGCCATTTGTCCCGGCAGCATTTGCAGACATAAGCGCTCACTAACCTCAATTGCGACCGCGTGGTGATTATTAGCTAAATCGTAACCTTTTTTATACCGTGGGAAAAATGCTTGACGCATACCCCGCTGCCTGACGAGCGGCGATGAGTCTCCAGACCAGACCAACTAAAACCTAACGGCGCACCCTTGGCTGGGAGTGGTACCCGGGAAACCGTTTCCGAGTTGCCGGGTCACCCACTACGCGTAGAAAGGACCTTTTGGTTCCCCCTCTCTGAGGGCAGAAGCTTAAGCGCGTTAGCCTTCGATGGAGCCGTGCAATGTACGGATGGTTGTCAATCATCCGCACTGGCCCAAGTTCGCCGCGTATTGACACATCCTGACCCTCCGCTGCCTTTGCGAATACGGTGTCGCTTACGTGAAGAGAAGTCCGAAGGTCCCAGTATTGAGGACGTTAGCAGGCTCATGATGATGATAATCACAGAGCACATGTGCTTACCGTTTCTTCCACTTCGTTGGTTTTGTTTTTGTTCTATAATCTGAGTGTTTATGTTTGTTAGTAATTAATTGAATATGCAGAAAGTGTATATTTACTTATATCCTTGCGCCCTGTTATATATATAATAACTGTAACGCCTAGTACTCTATCTCTATACTCACATTCTAATTAAGTTAAAGGAGATTGTTCAAAAGTGGTAGTGGTTTCCGGCAGCGACTTAACATTTATCATTTCAAATTTTGTTTTATATTATAACATGGACAGATACTTTTTTATTTATACCTGATTAATAAGTTGTTGTAAGGATGCCGGCATGACAGGGTGATATAGGTAATGGCATATTTTTAATGTGTGGCAGCTTATAACGTCAACCTAATCACTATAGCCAATATCAAACAGTCCGGTCATGCATAATATTCATGAAATTGTGTTGAATTTATTATACCCATTTAAAGTGATTCTTCGTGAAATAAAATACCCAAAGAATACCTTATAATGTCATGAAAGATGAACATAATAATAATCCCTGCTTTAGTTACCTATGAATTAGAATATAATTTGATGCTTTGGCAACAAAAAAAAAAGGTAAATAAATTTGCCATTTGCCAATAAATAATTTTATATTTACATTGTATAATAAGAATTAAAAAAAAGGAGATAAAATATTTTCTTGTTTATTGTCAAACGATTTACAATTAAGTGCACTACATGTCCTAAAAATGTGGTGTCTGCCGGAGACGCACTACCACCCTTCATACAAATTTGAAACGTCTCTTTTAACATTTAACTGACATTATTAGAAAATAAGATCTTATCAGGGTTTTTTGATAGGGCGGTCTGCGAATGGAATTTACACTGTAAGAAATATTTAATCAAGTTAATTAAAACTTTTTAAATTAGTTTCACTTATTGAGTCAGCAAAAATAAAGTCTCCTTTGCTTTAATTAAATGATGGTCACCTAAAATAGTCTAGTGCGCAATTAGCGTGTACTTGTTGACAGATTATGGATGGTAATGTTCTCTTTCACTCCTACGATGTAGCCGAGAGAAGAGCGAGATAGATGCAGTTTATACGGCAAAGAATTATTGTAAAGAGTTTTCTATGCAGACTGAAATGAATGGTTGTTTTTTATTCATGCATTCATTCGTTTTGTTTCAGAGAAAAACTGTGGAAACTTATTCACTTTTCCGTGTAACGTATTTAGGTAAAAACGCACATAGGAAGCTGATCTTTTGAAAGGCGCATTGCATATGATGGGAAACCGAGCGAATGATAAGCTTTAATTTACTAAAATATTTCGTTTTCAATTCTCTTTCTGACATTGTTCCCACTGGGGGAATAAAATTAAAGCAGTGTATTTCTATTATGGAGGAATAAATTATAAAAATTGTTTTACTTTTACGAAAACAGTTTCTACTGTACAATTGTAAGGTGAATCCCTGGATTAGGGATAGAAGTTGACAGAATCAATGTTTTATTTTGTTGCCGTGGCATCATGAAAAAATATTATAACATTGTTTTTTTAAACCCTCACACCAATTAGCCTAGCCCCAAAGTAAGCACTGTAAGGCTTTTGTTATGGGATGCAAGGGTAACGGATAGAATACAATATACTGCACATATATAAGTATATATTATTTTTATAGAAATATGTACATATTAAACATCCATGACTGGAGTACAAATGCTCGTATTCATCATACAAACATTTGCCCCCACCGGGATTTGAACCCGGGAACCTCTGGAGTCAGCGACACTATGAAACCCGGCGTACAAACCACTCGGCCACGGAGGTCGTCAAAAATTAGAAATAAATCAGCGAGATTCTTCTAGTATTCTAACATCAAAGACCGAGCATGCAAAATCCATAGAGATAACATGATCAATGAACAATCAAATTAACTTGGCAGTTCTTAAAAGCAACTTATCCCTTTGTACAATAGCGTCGTTGTTTATTGGTTCATTTTGTTCAGATATCGAGTTTTGGAGGTGCGCACTGAGTAGTTCACGTTAACGTGGAACGATAAAGGAAGAGATGTATATTCGTCATCAATCTTTTGATATCCCCATTGCTGTGGTACAGGACTTCCCTATGGATGGAATAGGGAGAAATGGCTATGTCCCACTACGTGGGGAAGTGCAGTCTGTTATGTTTTTATTTTTTAAGCATTTAACTGCTAGATGTTTAAATCTAAAGAAAAGTTTACTAGAAAAATATCCACGCGGACCAACCAGGCAGCAGACGGGACTCGCTATCCGGGCGAATGCACTGACCATTATGCTACCGCGGCCCTGAATTTGACATTGTGGGTTACCTACAATGCGAAGAGATGGCGCTACCTTGCAGTCTAAGGCTAGAGAAAATTCAACACGGCCGTCAGGGCCGCGGTAGCAGGGGGCGGTACGGTGGGCACTAGGCCGCGTACTCAGCCCCCATGCGCGGGCCATCCTGCGCATGTCTGCGGGGTCCCCGCGATACTCCGGGAGACCCTGCCGTGTAGCCCCGGCTAGGCCGGGAGGCTACTAGGTGCGGAGACGCGGAAGAATCCCTAAACGGCGATCCCGCGGCTTCGCGTTTAGCAGCTTATAGGGTATTCGCAGGGTTTTTAGCGTAAATTATGCCGCAAGGCGCCTGTAAGAGTTACGGAGTCCTCAGTGGGTAGCCACTGTCGGGCTTGTAAAACTTGCGGGAGTCAGGTGTAAGGTCCGTTCGGCGGTGTGCCTCTTAAAGGCGCCGTCGTCTGTAAACAGTATTTTTTGCCTGCGTATATATAAAAAAAGCCCGCGGTAGCATAATGGTCAGTGCATTCGCCCGGATAGCGAAGCGTGCGGGTTCGAGTCCCGTCTGCAGCCTGGTCCACGTGGATTTTTTTCTAGTAAACTTTTCTTTAGATTTAAGTGTAGATTGGTCAATGCTAGTGCCTGCAAATGCTTTTTTATGTTAAAAGGGTGGCAAACAAACTTTTAGTCCGTCTTATGATATGCAGCCACCACCAACCTATAGACCCTTGCGACACCAAAAATATTATTCGCACCGTTGCCTACCCTGACCCAATCCCTAAGCCCGTGGAGCCCTGGAACCCTACTTACCGACAGAAACACAACACCACCAAAACGTAGTGCTATTTTACTGTGATCTTCTGCAAGGTTGTTCCCCAAATGGGCGCTCCATTTCGAACGGGAAAACCGCTATGCTATACGTATAAGAGAGATAAGAACCTCTCTTATACGCTGCCGTGGCGGACGCGGTTCCGGCGGCAAACAAAAAACTTGCCCGCACCCTTACCAGGCTAAATAGGGACAAACTTCGCAAGATGATAGGAACCCTGACTGGGCATTGTCCCCTAAACAAACACCTATATACAATAGGAGTAACAGACAGCCCCCTATGCAGAGGATGCGTGGAGGCAGAAGAAACGCCACAGCATGTCATCATGGAATGCAGGAGCGTGGCCGACCAACGGGCACGACTTCTCCAGTCGCCAGAATCGTTTCCGGAAGCTTGCAACAGTCTACCAAGGCTGCTTTCCTTTTGGATCAATATAGGCTGGCTGGATAAACGGGAATGTTTTTGAGACACGCACAATGGTCCAATAATTAGGACTAAGTGTGGAAACCGCCCTGAAGAACTAAACTAAACGCTGCCGGGGCCAACGGCATAACGTGTCGTGTTGTCGGCATAACATTGACACCTGATTTCTTTTATCTCTGCTCTATATGAATTCAAACTTTAAAGTTTTTAATGTAACTGGCCAGCCCGCGACTTCGTCTTCGTTAACTTTAGCATTTTGAGACCTCCACAGGAACCTTCCATTTTAATAGGATAAAAAGTATCATTTGTCTCAATCCAGGGCATAAAACTTGGGCGTACCAAAGTTCATCCGAATTCGTTCAGTTGTATTTGAGTGATTGAGTAACGAACATACAAACTTTCAAATTTATAATATTTAACGGGTCGTTCATTCCCTAAAATATGGTTGAGCGAAGCGATGGCTGGTTCATACGTCATGCTCGTGAACGGGTGCTGCCAGCGGAGATTAGTCTGCCCTAACTAATTTGATATTTAAGATGTTAATGTCTAGTTACACTTATATAAATAACACTATTTGTATTTACACTGTATGACAAAGCAATCAAAATACAGGCGAACAATTAATGTATAATTTCACATTATGTAATGAAAGGTGACTTCATGAATCATCTCTGAAGTCATTTTTCAACTTGACGACTCTGTAAATAATAAAAGAGGGAGAAAAAACAGCCCTTGCTGAGTTTCTTGCCGGTTTTTCTCAGTACCCGGTCTCCCGCCGTAGATTTACGAACCGATGGCATAGCTTCTAGACGTTCATGAGTGCTTGTAACAGCCTAAACTGAAGAAATCATTTTGATTATTGATTATTATGATTACGATTCACATCATTTCTACTAATAATATAAATGTGAACGTGTGTGTGTTTGTTACCCAATCACGGATTCGCATGAACATTGGTACATCAACAAACTAAAATTAACGAGAAAAAGGTCGTGGGTAGCCGCTTATTTAAAATATTACTATGATTGTAAATCTCACTCACGATAAATTGTAGCCACCATGCAACTGGCATTACGTGAACATATCCGTTGATTTCAAAATCCACGTTCTCCGTGAGTCTTAGAGACTCAAATCCCGTAGTGGCAACAAATAGAATAAGTGCGCGAACGGCACCTCATTCGAATACAGGATGAGGATTCAATACGAATTCAATTCAGATTTGGAAGTTCGATGCGACGCCTCGGCCCGCTAAGATATCTATTCAAAAGCTTGTATGCTCCAATGCCAGTGTGGAATATTAAAAAAAGAAATATGAGACACGCTTATTCAGTAAAACCAGGTGTCGTCAGTAAGGCTAATCTATACTTATAATAAAATGGTAGGAAAATCGAAACTGTACATTGATATTTTTTTTAAATAATACTTTATTACCACTTAACATCAGGTGTGGTAGAGTCATTTGCCTACCTCTATATATAAAAAAACGGGATGTGTGCGACAATCTATACAAAAGTCAAAAATATAGTTTTTAGAATTTTTGTCTGTTTGTCTATATGTATGTCCGGGATAAACTCAAAAAGTACTGCAAGGGTTTACATTAAATTTGGCACGAATATTATTAAGAAGTCAGGTCAAAATATACGAGTAGGCTACATATTATCACCTACGGGGAACGAGCAGTGAACCTTTATTTCTAACTAACTCCATGCGTACGCAGTCGCGGGCGGCCGCTAGTAGGAAATAATACTATTTATTATGTATTAAGTTTCGAGAAAATATAAGCTGGAGCTGGATAGAGTACAGTTATTACATTCAGCAGGTTACTACAAAGAGTCCAATAATCTTAAAATATTGTACACTACTCGTATCTTAATCGGGTAATTGTAAAGAAAATGATGTACTTTTTGCCAAACAAAACTAAAATAATGAAAGTTATCATCATCAGCCTATTAATGTCCCCACTGCTGGGGCACAGGCCTTCCTTATGGAGGGAATAGGGAGATTGGGCCATGACCCACCACGCGGGCCCGGTGCGGATTGGCGGGTGCTAACGAATGCTAATGCAGATGCAGCCGTGACCAACGCAACGGCTTAACGTGCCTTCCGAAGCACGAAGGAGCTCGAGATAATAAATTTTTGGTCACTCATCCAGTGATCGACCGCTGCGAAAGTTGCTTAAATTCAACGATACGCGCTAACCACCCGCGCTAACGAGCTCCTCAAAATAACGAAAGTATCTGATCGCAATACTGGCAATTTCACGAAACTGACATCCTACCAAAACTAACGACGGAAAATACCTAATTAGTGAAAATGTCAACTTATCTAAACTGCCTTATGCCCATAAGTTTAGTATAATTACTGAAATTGGAGAGTTAAGAAACTGACCAGTGGTAAGATAAATCGATTTAAAACATTCCATCCAAGTCTTTTCATTCTTTATAGAGAATGACAAGGGTGCACTGTTGTCAAATTAAAATTTAGGTTGAGTTCAGAACCAATGGCAATTTTCAATAACTTCAGCTATCACTAGTCATCAACAGTAACATTTCCATACTGGGATCGGAAAAGGGTCACAAAATAAAAAAAAAAGCTAGTATTGAAGTGTTTGTATTTTTGTTTTGTTTTTATTTAAGTGTCGCCGTACATGGGTCACACGCCACAGCCACAAACGCCGCCATGAGAAGCTAGAAGTGGCTACTAAAGTGGCTGAAGCGCGCGACAGCGGCCGACTAAGGTAAGGGAGAGAGGGGTGGGGAATCGCGCGAGTGACGTGTGGCGGCGTTTTGTATCGGCGCATTAAGTGGCCGGTGCGGGCCACAAAAAGCGATCAACGACGAATTGTAGCGTGTGGCGGCCACCGGCGTACCGTGTGTGGCGAGTCCATATAAAATGTATGAAAACTACAAGAAATATGCCGGTGGCGGCGTTTTGTGGTTGTGGTCGGTGGCCCGTGTGCGGCGACACTGAGTACTTCATAGCTCTAAAATAAACCGTAAAGTAAGTTTTTACGTTTTGTTGTACCTTTTTTAATGCTTAAAAACAAAAATATTATATATTTATTATTTCAGCATTAACATTTTTGGTCTCATTCATTTGAATCATTCAATAGATACTAGCTACCTACTAAGTGCTACATTTAAAATCTAAAGAATTTTATACTAGGAAATCTTTTACACTCTTTGTTATCAAGGAAAATCAAAAGTACTATCGGAATAGAATAAACTCGTAATAACTATCAAAACATTGATAAAGAAGCGGAAAGAGAAAATTCGCAAAAATATTTACTCCAAGCCCCTATATAAAATGCACTGAGAAATCCAATCTCCTTTTGCATTTAAATTGCGAAGGAGCAAAGCCGGTCGTGGTACTAGTCTCCAAGATTTAGGAAAAACAATTTAAGCAATCCTAAATTGGTTTAGCGCTCGCTGCGCTGGCTTTAAAGGATTTCTATAGATTTAGCAGTTTGCAACTCCGGCATCGCCGTTTTGTTTCTGTTTTGTTAGTTACTACGTACAGAAAGTTTTGGAGTTTCGGAGTTTTGTTGGATCGAATTTATACTTGGTTAAAAAATATGATATTTCTAGATCAAAGGCTTTTTTAGCTGCTGTGAGAACTTCTGAGTTTTTCAAAGTGAAACTTTATTAAATCGCCACATTTTTTTCGTCTATCTTTATTTATATATTTTACATTTTTAATTGTTAATAATAATTTCATACCTTATTTTAGCGAGCATCGGCTCGGGTTCGATTTCCAGCCCAGGAAAGGTTTATAATAATTCATTTTGAAAGTTTCACTTGCATCGTGGTTTTATAAAATCTTATTTATATAAATTAGGTGTAAATATAACCCAGTCTCGAAGATAGGTGATGAAGCAGAATAATGGGACAGACTTATGTTTAAACCAGAAGCCAAATGATAGCATTGAATGTATAAATAAATAAATATTTCCAATACTCACATCAATTAGCCTAGCCTCAAAGTAAGCACTGTAAGGCTTGTGTTATGGGATACTAGGGTAACGGATAGAATATATATATATATATATAAACAGTACATATATATGAATATTTATATAGAAATTCTTAAGAAACATCCATGACTGGAGTACAAATGCTCGTATTCATTATACAAACATCTGCCCCCACCAGGATTGGAATCTGGGATCTCTCGAGTGGGCGACACCATGAACAAATAACCGGCCACGGAGGTCGTGAAATAATATATAAATGTCAAAATAAATTTTATTGTCAAAAGCGCGATTGATACTACATTAACTCAGTTGCTTCGTGATCATGGCGCTTGCAAAAGTGCCGAAATATCAGGAAGTCACAAAAACAAGTTAATTATTTAGAATTTTTAATACAATATTAGCATTACTAAATAATTACGCATTCATGTCGGAAAATTTTAGTATTTATATAGTCACTAACATTATAGTTATTAGCAGGATTACGAATATCTTTACGCATATAATTTTTGTTGGTACAAACTTAGAAGATCGGGATAGTACCTATACAATATTGGGAGACGGTTTCAAATTATGTTGATTCGATAACAAAAAAAGCCTTTACTACGGTACGTTTGTTATTCATAGAAAGATAAAGTGGAAGAGTGTCCTCTGTATCAGTGAGTAGTAATTTAGAATTTAGACCCAAAAAAACGGCAGATCAGAAATTCTTCAGTATTACTCAATTTCACAGCACAACCGGTATCGCGAAACAAATCTGAACATTTGTACCGAAAGTCACGTGTGCCCCGCCTGCGTGCTTGGTTGACAAGAAATATCGCGATAGATATATACCCTTTTAAGGGGAGAGAAAGAGATAAAATCTTACGTTCACACCATACGAATTGATACATTTTTTAGATTGCACCATCAGAATTTTGATGTCAACGATTGATTGAGTAACGCTGTTGCGTTTATAACTGAAAATGCTATACCTACTTTTATGGCAGCTGGCTTACACTAGCTTTATATCTCATAACTTTTGTGAGATCGATGGATTATCATTAGCACGTATTCAGCAACTTTAAAACACTGTTTGGAATTAGTCATTTTGTAACTACCTAGTTATTTAATTAATAAAGAAAAAATAAACAGGTAGATTTTTATCACACACATCAATTAATTTGCCTAGCCCCAAAGTAAGCACTGTAAGGCTTGTGTTATGAGATACTAGGGTAACAGATAGAATACACATACTAATACTTAAATAAGTAAAACAAAAATTGTTTAGAAATACATATAAACATCCATAACTTTGGTAAAAATGCTCGTATTCATCACACAAATATTTCTTTCTCCGAGATTCGTACCCGGGCACCTGAGTAGGCGACACCTCAAAAACGGGCGCATATACGACCTTAGCCACGGAGTTCGTCGTATTTGGTGGAACGAAAAGCATGTTTTGTTAGAAATATTTTCTTAATATTCCAGGTATCCAAACTACTACCATAACACCTTTGACGACCTCCGTGGCCGAGTGGTTTGTACGCCGAGTTTTTATGGTGTCGCAGTATCGAGAGGTCCCGGGTTCGAATCCCGGTGGGGGCAGATGTTTGTGTGATGAATATGAGCATTTGTACTCCAGTCATGGATGTTTAAAATGTATTTCTATGTAAATATACTTATATATGTACAATATATGTATTCTATCCGTTACCCTAGTATCCCATAACACAAGCCTTACAGTGCTAACTTTGGGGCTAGGCTAATTGGTGTGAGTGTTAGAAATATTTATTATTTATTTATTTATAATAAATCTACCTTACTCAGTGACAGTAATACTACACCACCAAAAGGAAGTGTTATTTGGTAAGTATGGTGGATGATACCTACCCAGATGGGCGCATCGATTCCAGCACACAAACAGCTATGTTACGTATTTTTGTTATCCTTGATAAATTTACCTGAACATTGTTTTTCATTTAACCCACTTTCAGTTTTGACAACCTGTTTCGTTTCGACGCAAACTTTCCACGCGAGACGTCTTTCAGGGGAGCAGGAACCGCTTCCATAGTCAAAATATGAATCTCAACAGGGGCCTATTCTGAATGAAGGATGACTAAATCTAACAATCGAGACTACATCCTCCGCCATGGGATTAAACCGTATTTTCCGTCTAAAAATGTTTTCCACAAAAGTCGTACTTCCATTAAGTTCTTTATGGTGTTACACTTTTAAAGAATTGAGCTTTCCAAGAAACAACTAAAAATATAAACTACCTTAGTTTTACTTTTATAATTTTATAATGAACCTAAAAGATTGGATATCAATATTTTCATGCCAATTAAAATGCCGTTAAGAAAGTTCAAGCAAAATTGTTCTGAAGTTTTCCAAGTAATTAAGTAATCAGATAACCGTATCACACCAATAAACTCTAATTTTTTATCTAAACGACCATAATCTAAAATATAGTTTGTGCCTTCTTTTAGTTCCAGCTCATTGGGTTGTCTGGAAGAAATAACTCATTAGCGAATAGACCACCCTCTGTGCAATAGTTTTTACTTGTTTTGTTACTCTATTGTGCAATAAAGAGTTTTTATCAAATCTCATCTTAACTTATTTTGTCTCAAGCGTGGCTGTGACTTCTACCCCCCTTATTAATAAACATGGAATTAGCTTAGACTAGTTACGCCGAGTTTTGTTCATATCACTCAAATGTCATTAGTCATTCAATAAACAGATAAAACATGAAGTAACTAATCCAAGCTTTTTCTTCGTTTAATTATAAGCGGGTAAGAGTATAGCCTAGCGTTTCAGATCTCTAGAGTAGCCCCTTCAAGTTAGCTGCGCGTCGCGTCGCGTCGCTACGAGCTTGTTTAAACGGTTCTTCGTTCACAACTCGCTACTACGAGTACATGCCGTATGATTATGCTCATAACAGCTCCAGTTTGAAAGCAACTTCGTCTTCCCCCCACAACTCTGTTCTTGTTAAATCATGCATGTCGTAAAATTTCCAGTTTCTTGTCTGATTTAATATTATATTCAGTAAAATTAAATTAATATCTTTTATAATTATTCGCGCATGGCCTGCTTGATTAATTATTTATAGCCTTTTCACTAATATGTTTATTCGTTCTGACAATAGGAAAACCTTTGCCCTTTGTAGTGAGGATATTAATAGGCTCATGATGAAGATGATGATGATGATGTAGAATTAACCATAGCCGAATGATTTTTTTTAGTTTTAAATTATTTACTATAAATTTTAGAGAGAGCAGTATTAAGGTAGTGGAGCATCAATGACCGACAAAAACAATGATCAACAATTTTTTCTGTTATCAAATAGAAAATAAGAGTACGTAACTGAATCACTAAATATGGTAACATCAAGCATCTATAGCAGGTTTGTCGTCGTATCACAGAAAAAAAATATCGATCATTGATTCTTGTCGGCCATTGTTGCCACCCAGATGCTCCAAATACCCTCTGAAAATTCTTTATGTCTTACCTGTTTTGTATCCAACTTTAAATTTATGTATGTTTGTCTATTACACAGTGTTTCACTTCTATTAAATTTTGTCCATTTCCACCTGTGTCGTAGGTAACTTAAGTGCTTAAGTGTAGTACCTTACTCAACTATGTAAGTTAGAATGATTATTTCAAGACTTTGTTTGTTAACGTTCGTAACTAACGACGCTAATTAAAGTTGCAATACTCAAAGAAGATAAAGTTAAAGCAGTTACAATAAACTTGTTATTATTTAATTACTCTAGTCCGTTTGTTCCCTTTAAGTTGAAGTTTTAACCAGAAATATTGTAACAGAACTAATTGTCCGCTTAATTTCTTTATGGAGACAACCAACAGTATCATGTCATACTAATATTATAAATGTGAAAATTTGTATGTTTGTATCCATCCATCAGCCTTTCTCCGTCCACTGCTGGACATAGGCATTCTGCATTTGTATGTTTATATATTTGTTACTAAATCATGCAAAAACAACTGAACTGATTCGGATGAAATTTGGTACGCATATGGCTTATGACCTGGTTTTAGACATAGGATACTTTTTATCCCCGAAAAATGGTAGGTTCCTGAGGGATTCTTAAAAAGCTAAAGATAACGTGGACGAAGTCGCAGACGGCAGCTAGTCATATGTAAAACTAAATTATTAACATGACATTTGTGAACGAGTGTCTTGACTAATTTTCTCAAAGTCTGAACCTTTCCAACCCAAATTTGGAACCCTTGTAACATGATTATATTTTTATCACCGCATTGAACTGAAGGAGGTGAAATTTGATATAACAGTTTATATGGAAAACAAGACGAAATTGCGGCCAACAGCTCGTGAAACATATCGTATGATTTTCAGAACAATCAGATTTGATAATGATATAAATTAGTAGAAATTCTCAGTAAAGTTATGCGCACAGGGGTGCAAGGAAGACAGTTGCGCTCAAATAGAACTAAATTCAAACTTTAGGTAGTGTAGTACAGTGGTCGTACGTACGTAAGATAAACATTCGAAATAATCCATCGAGCAAAGGTGGTTTACAAGTTTTTTTTAGAAAGTTACAAATTGGTTCTTGAATCTACGAGGAGTTAATACTGAAAAAGATCGGCAAGGAAACTCACATAACTTTGTATTTTTCGCTCTCCCCATTTTATTTCCCATTGAGTTGAATAATTTTATGATTAAATTATTATGATGTACACTCGCCCACATAAATAAAGAGTCACAATAAAAACAGCAATCACTATCATCATCATCAGCCTATCAATGTCCCCACTGCTGGGGCACTGGCCTTCCCTATGGATGGAATAGGGAGATTGGTCCATGACCCACCACGCGGGCCCAGTGCGGATTGGTGGGTGCTAACGACTGCAGATGTAGCCGGGACCAAGGGCTTAACGTGCCTTCCGAAGCACGGAGGAGCTCGAGATAGTTATTTTTGGTCACCCATCCAATGACCGGCCACTGCGAAAGTTGCTTAAGTTCAACGATCGCAACCGAATGCGCTAACCACATGCGCCATCGAGCTCCTCATCTATCATATATTATCATAATTACATTGATTAAAAAGTAGCTGCAAGAAAATTTTACAACTCATAAGATAAATCATTATTATATTATGTGTTAATAAATTTCCTTTCAGATAATTTTTAATTTAATGAGCTAGCAGCTTAGGTAGTTACAAAATTGTACGGAGTTGACTTTTACTTCTTCTACTTTTAAAAACTGTTTCCAACGAACTGGGAAACCCTCAGTTTTTGGAAGTACATTAAAATTAAGAAATAAAGGTTACCAACATTTTCAACTGTTACAGTACAGATAACCCTTCACACAAGCGACATTCGTTTACGAGAATCATCCATATATTCAGAAAAGCTTAGCCCCTTGAATATAAATGAGCAATCCGATCTCACAGGTATTATGGTATGCTATTAATATGCAAGGGCCCTTCCATAAAATATGGACATGAGACGTCATGGGTTCACGTTAAGTAGAGTATATTTTGTAAATAACTATACTTAGTATTTGTTCATTCCCTTGGGTAAGAAACTAAAACGTACACTGGTACTTTAAGACATTAAATTTTATCGTGTTTTCTAAAACCTTTGTTTTTAACCTTAGTAAAGGAGATTGGTCAAATTGGCCTAAATGCAAATAAAATATTGACATATACAGTCATTCTTGGCGTAATTTATACTTTATTTTACAGTCATTAGATTTTAACGGCCACCTTTAAATAATATATTAATTTTAAAAAAGGACTTCTATTTTTACCGGTTTGGAAAACATACGAATCATTTGTATTGGCTATGGGTGTAGTAACATTCACAAAGACTGATCGAGGTTGTTTATATAACATCAAAACAAATCTATTTTGTAAAGATTGATAAAATATTTTTTTTTTATTACACGGGTGGTATTAATATCCACAACTTTATTATCATTTTTACTACATGCAAATGTGCTAAGACAATTAATATAGATGGTAGGCGACATCATAAAGTCTATTGCCGTACATTTTTTGCCAAACACCTAAATAAACACATTATAAGGTGTGATACACTAAAAATCTAAAATATGGTTATAATAAAAACATAACAAAAATAATGAAGCTGCTGAAGATATGGCTGTATAACCTACAGCTCTTAGCTTTCTTTGATTAACGAGAGTTTAAAAATTCTCTCTAATCTGTGGCTCATTCACAATCATCACACAGTTTCTGTTCGTGTTTTTAAAAACATGCACATATCTGTTATTTTACATGCTCTATATACCTGAATCTAATACATAATATCGGTAGGTACTTGGCTTGATTGCCTTATTTTCCTATATAAGTTATTTGGTTTTTATTATTCTAATACCTATGTGCCTATTTGCAAACATAACCTCAAAATCATTCAGTGTATATGGTTTATAGAAGTTCTCAGGAGTGGCCGTCGATAATATTCGTTTCTACGGTAATTTATATATAATTTCAAATGTAGGAAACAATTTTTCATGGTTATTGGTTTTTAGGCCAAACATGTATGGAAGCTGAACAATCTCCTTTTATTGGAATAAGTTTTTTTTTGGTTGAACAACAATTGAATCACATGTTGATATTATAGGTAAAACATTTTCATCGAATCATTTAAATAATAATTTTACACGCTATCGAAAAGTCGCGTACATCACTAATTCTAAACTAGCTCATCACAAAACTTGGTCACAGTTGAAGTTGAATCGTACTGAATAATGTCGCGATTCAGATGTAGTTCAGAACACCGAGCACTAACCTTTATTTAATGTTCTAAATTATTTATGGTTCACTGTTTGAGAAAGGAATGCATAGAACAATAGAAGAGTAAAAATATTGCTCCAATTAACAAATGAATTGAGATTAGAGCAAACAAATTAAACAGTGATGATTAAATAAAGGGAATTTCCCGCTCGAAATGGAGCACCTTTCTAGAATATACAACTCCCCCCACCCTCCCCTTAAATACAGAAGGTCTCATTGGGGACACCCTACACGCGGCCTGCGGCTGCGGCCTCTCTTATAGGCCTACCACACGCACGAGCTTCACCACAGTTTTGCCTGCGCAGGCCGGTTTGTACACGGAACACGGTGTGTGTAGTTGGTAAAACGCGCGGCCTGCGCAATTTTCGACTTGCTTCAAATTTTGCCTGCGCAAGCCCGGCCTGCGCGTACTTGTCTGTGCGTGTGGTTGGGCGTTCAGTGTTCAAGCCACAGTCGAGTGTACTTTGTGTCGAGGCTCGCTCGTCGTTTCATGAGGTCGTTCGTCATCGTCACACAAAAATGGTAGATTTGCGTACGTACAATCGCGAATTCACGTCTGAATTAATTAGTTAATACAAATCTCTGCCTGCACTCTGGAAAATTAAATCTAAAGATTATTCCGACCGAAATAAAAAGAACGACGACTACGAAAGAATGATAAATAAAATGAAAGAGGTAAAAACATAATTTTTGCAACTAAATACCTATGCCTAATACCTACTACCTACCTACTTGCACATATTATGTACATATCCTATCGTTTTTTTCATGTTTTTTTTAATAGCAAACACTTGAAAAATAGTAGCATAAGAAATGTTTCTTCATTAGAAAACATTGTTTCCACGCCAATGATTTCGATAAGAATGAGGCTTGCGCGTACTTAACTGTGCCGTGTGGTAACGCACAAAGTGTACAGTTTTTTCGTGCGAGATGCTTGCGCAGGCCAAACTGTGGTGAAGCTTGTGCGTGTGGTAAGCGCATTATGTGTATTTCTGTAACCACCACGACCCCGGCAGCCGCCGCGGGCAGTGTCTGTCTGTGAGACACTTAATATTGAATGTATTTCGTCAATGGCTGTATATCATGCAAGATTGTTAAACCTATTCCCTGACACTCTTATTCCCATCCTCTAAACATTATATTTATTTTCTGTTTCGTTTTCTTTCCTCTCCTCTTCATTCGCCTCTCACTATTATAAAACCGTCCTCTCCTCTCCCTGTCTTTCTTACCCATTCGACCTCCCTGGCTGCATCTCGACGCCGCCTCGGACTCTGATGGGGCTACTCTACCAACTATTGAATCCTCTACATCACAATTATGTTACATTCATCAACTTGAAATGTAATAAATAAATAAGTGTTTATAAAACACCCATTTGTTAGTACTGTTTCTGTTAGTAAGTTTTCAATGACTTTACGGTGTAGAGGATGGGCTTAGGTATGAACGCCACCTGCATAAGTATTCTGTAAGATGCAATCTAACTTATGATCTGAATTATTCGGAATTCTGACAAACGTCAAATATCAAATAGTACAGTCAATCTGTAGGTTGAGTGGTGAAAAAAAAACCTAAAGGGTAAGTCTTGTTTTTTCTGTTGCCAAATGACGTCAGTAAGCCACCTTGGCGATGGGCATGTTCAACTCGTAGGCGTTTTTTGAAAAACTCAAAAAAACCGTCAAAATTTTTTTGAAACGCATTTTTCTTGTTTTGTATGCATTTTAGTAACTTTTTTTTCGACCATAATTGTAGAGGGCGTTGAATGCTACAATTTATGTCATTGTTGCAATCTCGTACAACAAAAAATGCCCATTGTAGGTGGCGCTAAAGTTTCAAAAAAGTGTTTTTTCACTTTTTCACCCTGAAAATATAATTTTAATGGAAAACTTTAAATGGCAAAGTTATTTCGTACATAATTACCAACAACTTTTGTATAAACATTTTTTTTTGTATTACTTACCGTTTTCAAGTTATAAATTGCGCAGGTATGAAAAATCCAATAGAGCGGTTTTGGGCAGTTCAAGTACACATTTGCAGTGCACATTTCAATGAACGTTTTTACTATTTTTTTTCAATCATGAAAAAAAATAAAAATAAAACATTTTTTTTTTATTTTTTTTGTTTTTCAATCATGAAAATAAAAAATAGTAAACCGTACATTGAAATGTGCACTGCAAATGTGTACTTGAACTGCCCAAAACCGCTCTATTGGATTTTTCATAACTGCGCAATTTATAACTTGAAAACGGTAAGTAATACAAAAAAATTGTTTATACAAAAGTTGTTGGTAATTATGTACGAAATAACTTTGCCATTTAAAGTTTTCCATTAAAATTATATTTTCAGGGTGAAAAAGTGAAAAAAGACTTTTTTTGAGACTTTAGCGCCACCTACAATGCGCATTTTTTGTTGTACGAGATTGCAACAATGACATAAATTGTAGCACTTGACGCCCTCTACAATTATGGTTGAAAAAAAAAGTTTCTAAAATGCATATAAAACAAGAAAAATGCGTTACAAAAAATTTTTGACGGTTTTTTTGTTTTTCAAAAAACGCCTACGAGTTGAACATGCCCATCGCCAAGGTGGCTTACTGACGTCATTTGGCAACAAAACAAGACTTATAATTTTTATTATTTTTAAAGCATGTAACTGCTTGATGTTTAAATCTAAAGAAAATATAACTAGAAAAAATTCCACGCGGACCAGGCAGCAGACGGGACTCGAACCCGCACCCTTCGCAATCCGGGCGAATGCACTGACCAATTATGCTACCGCGGCCCTCACGGACCGCGTCGAAATTCTTTCTAGCTATTCTTAAGCTGCAAGGCAGCGCCATCTCAAAACAAGACTTACCCTTTAGGGTTTTTTTTCTCTGAAACGATATTTTTTTCGACAGATTGACTGTACTATAATACTGGCCGCTTCTATAGACAAGGTGACAATTTCTCGTGTAATGGTGTAATGCATATCAAACTTAAGCCTAAATGGCAGTTACCGAAATCGGAAATGAGATTGTATTTTACAGTATCGCCCTTCCGTTGGAGCTCCCACTGCTGGGAGAAATGGAGCTGTGAATGGAAAAGGGAAAATGGACTATGACCACGAGTATATGTATATTGATGGGTGCATATGAATTACATGCAAAAGGAATCAACGGCTTAGTGTGCCTTTCGAAGCATGGAAGATCTCGAGTCAGTAAATTTTTGGTCACCCATTCTGTACATAGTCATTGAGAAAGTTATTTAATTTCCACGACCGTGGGATGAACGCGCTAGTCACTGCATTATCTACACTGACCTGCAAAACTAAGTATCATACTTTTGTAATTGCATTAACTTTTTAAGTACACGTGATATACTTCCGAAATAAAAAGGACTCAAAATACAGTGTAATTTTGTACAAAAATTTCAAAGATAAAATATAATTCTGATAAAATTGACTTTAAAATATTTTTATTTTAAATCTCTTACTTTCTTAGCTTAAAAAATCTTGAAATCTTAAAAATGTGATACTTTGTTTTGCAGGCCAGTGTAGTTTCTCAGCAATAATAGTAATTACCTATGCATTTAATAATAAAAGCTAAAAAAACGAGCTAACCATATTTATTTTGTTTTTATAAACGAGTGCTCAAATAGCCTCCATAAATTTGAAACGTTGTTAAAACAACAGCGTAAATAAAAAGCATTCCAAGACATTAATTAAGACGTTAGTAATATTTATTAGCACAGAGAATAAAAATGGCAAATTTAAGAACTTTTTTTACGACTGTTTGCATCGACTATGGTTATAATTTTCTCCAAACTTAATTTTTACCAATGTCTAATGATATTGAGTTTGAACTTTTGGTCAGGGTTTGCTATGTTCAAGATTCTTCCGAAAGGACAGGTTTCAGAAACGGTTACAAAAATAATTATCGCATTAATTTGGAAGGGTAACGTTCAGATACACATACACTATTATTATAATATGAGATTTTTGTGACCATGCAATTATGCATGCAGTCCATAACCACTACCAACTTTTAAGATTTATTGCGAGCAAATCAAAGTATCTTTTTAAGATAGCTTTCTAAGATGCTCATAGTATTGCAAGATTTAAGAAATTTGTTTTCTAATGGGCATATTGTTTATATTTTCCTAAGAGGTTATCACAAACCTAGATTAAAGAGATAATAAGATAATAAAGAGAACTATACATGTATGAAAAGGAGCGAGTCATATTTTGAGTAAACCGAAGAACAAATTAAGAGCTGAAAAAACATGGACCCATGCTACCTGTTTCAATTCTATCGTCTTTACAGTATTAAATATATTGATTCGGACACTGTCTGAATATTTTGGGTCCAAATCGTCTAGTCCAATTAGAGATTGAAAAGAAATTAGATTGAAGTCTGGCATCGGAAACAGCCACTGCCAGAAAGAGCTTTGCTGTCCCTTTCGTCATATTCTTGGCACTCGAAGTACAAACACTTTTAGGACTTTAAAAATTAACTGGTCACGTTGGACCGTCCGCTGCTACATTTCCATCATATTAATCTTAGATAAATGATGGGCCTCCCTGTGTTCCAATCAGTTAACTAAAATAATATTCCTAAAACTTATGAAAAAATAGTAGTTAGGGACTATGACGTTGATTTATGACGACGATGAGTTTAGTTATGTCACTTTGATACTTAGTTTAGCTTTGAAGGATATAGGGAGAGCAAAATTTATAATAGTTGGCTGTGCCTCGGTAAACATTTCTATTATAATAAGTTACTTGATACCGTTAGCTGATACAAGAAATAAGTAACTTTCCATAAGCAACCGTTCATTGTCTGATTGTCAATAACTTCATCGTATACCATAGAGAATGATAATAATTAATTAACGATTGCCCTGAGTGAAGCACAGACGGCTCGGTGGGCGCTATCGGCGACAACAATACTCCATTGTCTATGATCCCGAGTATCTCTTAATGCATAGTAGCTTTACATTGTCCATGCACTAGAAATAGGTGCGGTTTTCGGCAATGTTTATAAATGAGGAGCTGGCGAACAAAAAGGGATAATTACGCATCTGGTCAAACTACTTTTTTTACAGTCCGGAGTTTTCGTGCCCGTTGAATTTGAATCGAAAATAATTTTCAATCAAAACCACCTATAACAGTGTTAAAATTACTAAATTTATAAATTAAAAACCATGCCAAAATCTCACTGGAGGTATGTCATTCAGTTTTTTACAGCTCCTGTAAAACTTAATTTTATGTAATTATACCGTTTTGTTTGCCAGATCCTCAAATAATACTTAATTCTAGTAAGTATTATTTGAGGATCATGAAATGATAATAAATACTTTTTCTTAATCTATCTTGTTTGTTAGTCGATCTTTGGTGAGAAGGAAAGTGCCACTTTCTGACTTCAATCAGCTTCCGTCCAATAATTATAATATAAAGAGATGGACCAGTGTTAGTTACATGTTTAATAATCCCGTTCTTCTACATTGATGAAAAGGGTTTTGGAAAAGTAAGATTGCTTGAAAATAAAATACCATACCAACTTTGATGTACAATTTATAACTTTTTTTCTGGCTATACTAAAAAGCTTCACTAACATGATGGTGTTCGAATCGCCAGCGAAAAAATATGAAAATTAAATAATGTCGATTTGGACTCTATTTCCAAATAAATAATGTCCATAGATAAATGGTTGGTCTCCTTGCGGTTGACGAAGCGAGGCCAATTATTTATCCGAGATTATCTCCAAGTCGTCACTTAGCAACTCAACTTTTTCTGGGACTCAAAGACATTGGAAAACTTTTCCTTGACTCAAAAAAACATTTAATTAAAAACCGTAATCTTTAATTGTAACCTATTTATATATTTTTTGCAAGCATTAACTCATTTGTTTTCAAAATAACAGCTCAAACTCTCGAAAACTCGAATAATAATTAGTAGGGGAAAAGTCACAATTCTCGAATACTTTAACATACCTAGACACAATGGATGCAAGTCTTTGGCTAGTTGAGTGCGTAAGTAAGGTGGTGGGGAAGGACTCCTACATAACCTGGTCTCTCACCCGGAGGTCCCCCATGACAACGGCTAACTAGAGCCGAGGTCCGAGTCTCAGAGACGCCCTCTAGTTGAGCCGACCCCTCAAGTTCAAGTGGTCTAAAGGCTCCAGACGGAGAGGAGACTCCCCCCGTGGGGAGATGCCATCTGCCTGGAATACCTCTAGAGGCACTAGCTAATTATCGGCTTGAGGTCCCCTTAGGATATCTCCGTCTCCCAACCCGGCGACGTTGTAAAGGTTATCAGCGACTAACAGCATAAAAACACCCGATTTATTAATAAGACGATACAATGGATGCGAGTGGAGCAGGACCGATCAGTGTGGAGATCCTTGGGGAAGGCTTATGCTCAGCAGTAGCCGTCGGACGGCTGATATTATGATGATGATGCCCTAGATACAAAAGACACAGTATTGAATCACCAAAACCATTATAGAATTACGGATACATTTGCAGATAAAATGTAAAGGAAAAAAATATACTTATCTGTCGAGTTGTGTTGTAACGCGATCTGACGCGATCGGTTTCATACATTTAGTACGGTGAGAACTATACTTGTGTGTCGTAATCTGTCGCACTGTGTCGATAGAGTTTTCACTCTAACCATACTAAATGTATGAAACAGATAGCTTCCTGCTGCGTTACAATTACAACACAACACGACAGATTAGCGTAGTTCTGCCATAAGTCTCGCACCGTCACCAGTCGTATGAGCCCTGAAGATGCCGCGAAGGGGGTCAGTCTAGGTAAAGAGCCATATTGTGTAAAGGGATGAAACTTGGGAACGAGTCAACAAATAGCCATTGTTTTACATCAGCTGCTATTCCGTATTCCTCGGCTTTATGCTAAATGATTGCGGAGCGGGAATCCTGTGAATACGACCCCTGTGTATTATTGTGGGGAATCAGTCAGCGCAATTGCTTTCAATTACAAAGTGATTGGCGAAAACATTTGTAAGATTATTCGGGTTGCGTACACTTTAATTAAGGAGAGCGATTTAGCACCAGTCAGTGGTTAGCGATTAATCATAGTCAGGAATTCAATCTGTAGCAAACAGAAGACAACTGTGAAGACAAAATCATAAATAAGTTGCTACCTTAAAAATCAAAGGTTATTATAATAATGGAAGATAATGTTATGTTTTTATTTTTTAAGCATTTAACTGCTAGATGTTTAAATCTAAAGAAAAGTTTACTAGAAAAATTCCACGCGGACCAGGCAGCGGACGGGACTCGAATCCGGACCCGCGTTTTTCAAGTAAACTTTTCTTTACATTTTAACATCTAGCAGTTAAATGCTTTAAATATAAAAACATAACTATAATTGCTATTTCTTCTTTAAAATGTTTAATACTTATAAAGGTATTCATTTGACATTGTGGGTTACCTACAATGCGAAAGATGGCGCTGCCTTGCAGCTTAAGGCGAGAGGAAATCCGACTCGGCCGTGAGGACCGCGGTAGCGTAATGGTTAGTGCATTCTCCCGGATAGCGAAGGGTGCGGGTTCGAGCCCGTCTGCTGCCTGGTCCGCATGTATTTTTTTCCAGTAAACTTTCCTTTAGATTTAAATGGAAGATATTGTTTGTGCACTTTTACAAGATCCAACCTTATTACAGTCACTCGGTAGAGAAAACATGCTGTTATAGCACTTTGTGGTGGAACGCAAAGAAATACACCAAAACAAGACTATATTGAAAAGTCTTTGCGATTATTTGTATTATTGACTTTTGTACGGGTATATTCGCAATGTGGAAAGGCAATACGGATACAATATTACAGATTTACGGATATAACAACTTCCGTAGGGGGATGAATTCCATAGCACAATTGCTTTAGCTACTTATATTGGGATCGGGAGTTATGTAATCTTTTCTCTATAAGTCGTAGAAAATTACCCCACCCTGATTATGTTCAGTTTGAAAGAAACCCAAATGCAAAGAGAAATGTGAGTTGCTCCAGCCATAATAGCGACTATGAATTATTTTATTCTCTTCTTCTATCAGTAGGTAGATCATCAAAATGTAAGACACGTATTTTTTTCTATTTTCACTCAAACAAAGCATTACAGTACCCCTAGCACGAACCAATATCGAATTCGAATAGTTTGCAAACCGAAATGTCAATGTCAAATCAGTACACATTTGACAATGACATTTCGGACTCGCAAACGATACGAATTCGATATCGGTTCGTGCTAGGGGTACAGATATATATTGATTTGAAACTTCGCATGACATTATTCCCAAGCTCTGACGGGCTTAAACTTTGTTATTTTACGTTTGATTGATAAAATAAAAAATATATTTCCTTTATTTTTTATTATTTATTGACGACCTCCGTGGCCGATACGCCGGGTCGAAGGTCAAAGTGTCGCCAACTCGAGAGGGGGGTCCGAATCGCGGTACAGCCAGATGTTTGTGTGATGAATACGAGCATTTATACTGCAGTCATGGATGTTTAATATGTATATCTATATAAATATACTTATATATGTATCAGTATATGTATTCTATCCGTTACCCTAGTATCCCATAACACAAGCCTACAGTGCTTACCTTGGGACTGGGCTAATTGGTGAGAGTGTTGGAAATATTTATTTATTCTTATTTATAATCTAACTGAAATTCGTTTAATTACCCCGTCATTACCCCTATTCCTACATGGAAACATATATCGCCCTATTACAAAACATAGACTAAAGTTAAAGCTAGACTAAAACTGTAGCTATCACTTTTGTTTGCTAACCAGAAGACAGAGACAACATTAGGTTAAAGTTTAAACCAAGACTAACTTAAGTATGTCAATAAGGCGGTTAAGGGTCACTTATTTTAAACCTTTTCACAAAAACTTACTTATTCAGAACCGTAACAGCCCGTCGTCACCCCTATTTTGCAGAGGTACCTATAATATGTTCAGTTAGCATAGTAAACAATTTTTACACGAGATTGGTGGGCGCTAACGATCTCAGATGTAGCCATGACCAATGTTCAACGTACTTTCTTAAGAATGGAGGAGTTCGATCTAAAAAACTATGATCACCCATCCCATTATTATCCATAGCAAATGTTGCTTAACTTCCACGATCGTGATCCTAACGCGCCAACAACTGCACCATTAAACTCCCCATAAAACACCATAACATAGGAAACAAAGCAAACATAAACACTATTTATAGTGGAGAACGTTGAATTGGTACAAATGTTTCAAACCTTTTAACCGAATTGAGCCACACTTTGGACTAAGTGGGTTGGGAGTTAAGGCATTGTGGATATCACTCGCGCTTACGGCGCCATAGTGGAGGCTTCGAGGGAAAACTCTTTTGTTACGTGATTGAAAACCTACGTCTCGTATAAAGAGATTAGGCAACGCTGAATGTACCTCTATAGGTAGGTGGCTTGTACTTTTACGCACTTAGGCAAAAAAACAGTTTATGAGCCCCCCCAAATAATAGTTGCATTCATATGAAATAACTAAAATTATGTTGCAATTATGAACTTTTCAATTTGACATTAACGCCACTATTCTAATACTTATTTTGAGAAATGTATTCTGAATTTTAGATTTTATTGACAAATTTTATTGACAATATTTGTAATCGAATTGGTAATGCATCCTAAATTGAAGTTATTTTTATAGATTTTCAATTGACATTTGCTTACACTGACATCGTTTTTACTTTTATTTATTTTTATTGACATATTAATTGACATTTTTATATTATAGTTTATAACATTGAAATAATATTGTTAATAATTAATGTAATTCTATAAGAATTTATTGTTAATTTGAAAGGACGACTAAACTATTGAATTAGGTATATACTTACCTGTAATAATGGTGAAATATATTTTGAATAAATAAATAAATACCTAATAAATAAATTATTCCATATCTAAGTGACAAAGTTTTGGCACTAAAAATAGCTTCAGCTGCACGTTACAAATTTATCGCCTCTCACAATCTCCTTTATGCATGTCAATTTATCGCTAGGCAAACTATCATCTAGCATCCATAGACACGCAGGCCTGGCCCATAGGTCTTGCCCTCATCTCCATGTTACGAAGTCGTCAACGTTAAACCGGGTGCCGGTAACGTTGCACCGTGGCGTTGACATAACGTACAAATTTACGACCCAATTTAGTGTCACCGGACACGGGCCACCGACCACAACCACAAAACGCCGCCACCGGCATATTTCTTGTGGACTCGCCACTCGCCACACACGGTACGCCGGTGGGGTGCCACACGCTTCAAATCGTCGTTGCTCGCTTCTTGTGGCCCGCACCGGCCACTTAATGCCCCGATACAAAACGCCGCCACACGTCACTCGCGCGATTCCCCACCCCTCTCTCCCTTGCCTTAGTCGGCCGCTGTCGCGCGCTTCAGCCACTTTAGTAGCCGCTTATAGCTTCTCGTGGCGGCGTTTGTGGCTGTGGCGTGTGGCCCGTGTGCGGCGACACTTATACGCACGCCTAGACAGATACGCACGGATTCGTTACAACAGAACTAATTGAAATTTCAAAAGATAATTTAGTACCAAGACCCCCTGAAGCTTCGTCACGTAGATGTGGAAGAAACATAAGAAGGTGGTAATTTTACTCATTCCCATACATCATCATCACCAGCCTATTAATATCCGCACTAATGGGGCACAGGCCTTCCTTATGGATGGAATAGGGAGATTGGGCCATGGCACACCACGCGGGCCCAATGCCGATTGGTGGGTGTTAACGACTGTAGATGCAGCCGGGACCAACGGCTTAACGTGCCTTCCGAAGCATGGAGGAGCTCGATATAGTAAATTTTTGGTCACTCATCCAATGATCGACCACTGCGAAAGTTGCTTAACTTCAACGATTGCAGCCGAACCGCGTTAACCACTTGCGCCATCGAGCTCAAATTAGACATTATACTTCATATTACAGGTTCATATATATCCAAGTTCCCATTTATCAGCTTGAATGACGAAATATCTGTTGCGTCGTTAAAGTTCACAACGGATTTTCATAATTATTTTGTTCAATCAATTCAACAGTTCAATGCGCAGATTGCGGCGGAGGCGGAAATTTTAAATTCACGAATATAAAAATACGAGAAACATCGTGTCTATGGTATTTCCCATTGTATAAAAAAGCGCGTGCTTTTTATACTACCACGCTCCGTTTATGGTGCTAGTGGAGCTTTGTGCAAAGTGAATGCATCGTAATAATTTGATAAATAAAACATTATTATTAACTATTAGGGCTTCGTATAGACGAGCGGCTCACAGCCGACGCCTTCGCAACTGAAGCTGTCGATTTCTCCAGCTGACGAAGATCGTCGCCGACGAGCTGTCAGCCGTGAACCCGTCGACGGCTACCGTCAATCAGTTGTCGATGTGGCGACGGCTGATGGCTCGTTGGGTATACGTTTGTAGCCCAAAGGTAGGTTGCCGATAGCTGCAGTTGCGATGACTTCCGCTGCGAATTGCATGTATAGGTAATAGGAAGCCATTACGTTCCCTTAAATAGAGTTCAGCGAAGCGATGGCTGGTTCCTACGTCATGTTCGCGAACGGGTGCTGCCAGCAGGGATGAGTCTGCTCTCCACTGCGTTACCACGGTAATAATATATACAGTATTCTATCTTCATACAAACTGTCGGAAAGCGAATCATACCTACGCCACTCGAGTTCGGGGGACTTTCGGGGGACACCCAGTCGCGAATGCGCCGCAGCGACGACCGAACGGTTGGCCCACTTCAGTAGTTTCGGTGTCGCACTCCGTCATCGGGGTCCGTCCTCCCAACTCTTCACACACCGCCCTCGGCGCGGTCAAGCCCACCGGGTGAGACCCATGAGGGAGGCCCAGTGAGCGACCAGCGAGCACGCGGCGGACTTAGGTGGGGGAGGATAGGACAGTCGGTTTTGAGTTAAGTCGGTAATGTGGGTTAATGATGCGTGTTGTGTTATAGTTATTTGTAGTCGGGGTGGTCCCGCCCGCATTTTTTATTCTTTTTTTTTTGTATATTTTTTTTCCTGTTATTCTTTTTTTTTTTTACCTTTTTTTTTATATTTATTTATTTGTGTGCGGGCGGGGCCGTTGTTAGTCTGGTGCGGCGTTTGGACGCGAGGGTCGCTGGCGCGACCGTGGTGGCGGGTCATCCGGTGGCGGCACGAGCTCCCTAGGGAGCGCGCGGCTGGTGCGGCGGTCGTGGGCGCGGTCGTACGCCGGCGCGATGTTGCGCAGGTGCCCATGCGCCGACTCGTCCGCTCGCCCGAACATGCTAGTAGTAATCCTGGTGATAAAATCTTTTAATGACTCGATTTTGAGATCTTTTTCGAGTGTGCTGTTTCTAACATAGGGGCCCGCGTTGGTTATCATTCTAAGCGTTGTGTTTTGCACTGCGTGTAGGCGCTTTATCGGGCCGTCCGCGGCCAACGCGTACCACGCGGGCGCTGCATATGTTAAAATGGGACGAATATATAGTTTATATAGGTTGACTCTTATACGTAGGGGAAGATTGCTGCGTAATACAGGCCTTAACATCGCTCTTGCGGCTTTGGCCCGTGCAATGGTGTTGTCTATGTGGGCTCGCATGTTAAGTTTGGAGTCGATAGTGATCCCGAGGTACTTGGCCCGGTGTATCCACGGGATCGGTTCACCGTTGATAAGCAGTGGGGGTGGTTGGATGCGGTGATTTCCTATTACCATGGCCTGAGTTTTTGCGACGTTGATGGTAAGTCTCCATTTGTCAAGCCATGGTATAAGCGCGTTCAGTGTGGGTTGCATCTTTTCTGCTGCGTGTCGGGGGCGGATGGATGCGGAGGTGTAGGCGGTATCATCTGCGTATAAGGCTAATTTCGCTCCGCTTAGCACTGGTATATCGTCGGTATAGGTTGTGTATAGTGTGGGAGAGAGACAGCTGCCCTGCGGTACGCCTGCCCGTACTGGGCGGGTGGTCGATAGCTGTCCCTCCACCGTAACACAAAAGCTTCGGTTGTGTAGGAATGAGGCGATGACTTTCAGTAACCGCAATGGCGTTGGGGTGGGAGAAGACGTTGATAGCTTGAATAAAAGTCCCTCGTGCTAAACACGGTCAAACGCCTTCTCCATATCCAAAAGTACCACTACGGTAAATTCCTTCTTGTTGAAGTTGGTAGCTAAGTCGTGTAACGTTCGAGTTAATTGAAGCGTAGTGGAGTGGCCCGAACGAAAACCAAACTGTTCGGGCCGTGGCATCGTGTAGGTAGTCAGTTTGTCCAATAATAATTTTTCGAAAAATTTTGATGCGGTCGGTAAAAGGGTAATGGGGCGGTAACTGCTAGGCTTCGTGGGGTCCTTACCCGGTTTATGGATCATACTGACCTTGCCACACTTCCAATCTGTGGGGAAGTGGCCGGTCCTTAGTGCGCCGTTGTAGATTCGGGTAAGGGCTGCGATACTCTTAGGCGGCAGGTGCCGTAGGGCGGCGTTCGATATGTCATCCAGGCCCGGGGCCTTCCGCGGTTTGCACCTGGAAATCTCCCTCCGGACCTGGGTAGGCGAAAAAACTATTGGATCGATGTGAGTGGTGAGCTGTTGAGACAGACAACTAATCACGTGTGACTTTACAGCCAGCACGTGCTCGTTGTCTGTCGTGGGGTTGGGGGTGAATTGTTGCTCTAGGTGATCAGCAAACAGTTCAGCCCTATCTAAAGCAGCGTACCTTGGTTGGTTGTGTTCGTTGTGTAGCGGGCGTATTGTACGTTTTTCGGACTTAAGTTGCTTGCAGAGGCGATAGACCGAGGGCATGTCGTCGCCCACTGCAAGCAAATGATTTTCCCAAGCTTCGGTAGCGTGCGCCTCCATTGCACGCTTTACATCGTTTGTTAGTTTGTTAATCTCGGCTTTGATAACGGGGCAGCGGGTAATCTGCCATAGCCTCCGCAGTCTGCGCTTTTGTTTGATTTGATCTTGTAACCGGCTAGGTAAAGTGGTGTTATATTTACCTACTGTTCGGGTGCGTGAAGCTGTTACTAGCGCAGCCTGGATCGCAGTGGTAAAGTCCGCTGTTGCATCGTCAACGTCGGTGGGCGTGTTGATGGGGCGTGTGGGAGTGTTTTGCGCCGCCTCGGACTGAAATATTTTCCAGTCAATGCGGCGGCGCGGTGCGGGGATCTGTATGTTAGTTGGCATCTTTTCTAACCTTATCATGACTGGTCTGTGGTCCGACGGAAGGTCCATCATGACCTCTTGTTGGATCGGTGCGTCTATACCCCTAGTTACTGCCACATCGAGGACGTCACCGTGTCCATTTGAATCGTATCTCGTCGGTTCGTCTGGGCCGTGAATTGTGTATTCGTGGTTTAGTGCATCTGTATATAGTATCCTCCCTGCGGTGTTTATGCTAGCGGAGTTCCAATAAGTATGCTTGGCGTTAAGGTCTCCGGCCACTAGAGTAGGTAAGGGGTGGAGGAGGTCCCGGAGTTCCTTAACGTCAAAGCTAGTCTGGGGCGGTCTGTATGTGGCATAGAATCGGGTGACTGTGCCCTCGAGGCTTAGGTCAATCCCGATTGCGTACATCGTGCGTAATTGTACATCTGGGGCCGGCTGGCGGATAATCCTCTGGTGTACTAGGATCAAAAGTCCTCGGTGTGGTCTGCCCTCCGGTGATATTTCGTCTTTCCGGTACGTCGTGTAATTCCGGACGCTAAAGGCAGTGCCCGGTCTGAGGAAGGTTTCGCTCACGATGCGCGAGCAAGCGACGTTTACCCGTGAGCGATTGCGCATTCCAGTAAACTATCTTTAGCGGCCGGAATTTTGGGCCGTAAATTGGTGGAAGCACCGCTGAATCTGTTCAGCGAGGGTTTTGGCCAGTGTTAGTTGCCAGTCTGTGTCAATTTTCGTCATTTCGGTGTTCGGTGGGTGGATCGCTGTCTCTGTCTCACCTTTAGGGGCGTGGTCTGCTGTGGCAGAGCTTTTGGCACGGTTTTTCCCTCCTCTTTTTTTTTTCTTCGGTGGGTAGTTTGAGAAACCGTCTGGGCTGCGTGTGCTTTTGCTTTGGCATTGTTCGCCGGGGCCATCAGTGAGTTTGTGGCGGTTTCACTCACCTCGGTGTGTTGGATGGCGGCCTTGGTGATCGGGCCGACAGAGGGGCCGGTTTTGGCGACGGTAGTGGCCCTCTTATTCCTTCCTTCTTTTTTGATAATGGGGCAGCTGGAGTGATTGGCTGGGTGTGGGCCCCCGCAGTAGCACAGGTAGCCGCGTCTGTGCGTGGGCGGGGGCAATCAGAGGCGGCGTGGGGCTCTCCACAGCGCACGCAAGCCAAGGGCCGGTGGCATCCCTTAGAGGAATGTCGGAAGCCTTGGCACCTGTGGCATTGCGCGGGGCCATTTTTACCTCTCCACGCCTCGATTGTGATCCCAGACATGCATAAAAGTTCGTTAACGGCGTATATGTTTGGAATCAAACCTGGTGTTTTCTGCAGCGCGGCGATGAATATGCATCCGGGGCGTCCCGCCCTTGCCCGGATCTGCTTCGCATGTTCGACTTGAAAGCCCTTAGCGGCAAGGGCTTCTCTGATCTGTATCGGCTCTGTGTTGTATGGCAATCCCCTGATGGCCACTTTAAGGCTGCACTCCTCCGGGAGGGCGTATCAGTACCAACTCAGTTCCGGCTGTACCTTTTCCAATTCGGAAAGGTACGCCTGGATGAGTCGGTACTCATCGCCATCCGCGGGAGAAAATCGCACTCCCATGCCGAATGGTCTGGCGCTGGGCGGCCGTCCTAGGCGGTCGTGAAGGGTTTTAAAGTGGTCGGCCCAGTTGGGGAGCTTTTCCACTATGAGTGGCGGGTACCTTTTGTCGCGTTGAGGTGCTGCGTTGCTAGGCTGTTGAGTAGCGTTGTGGGTTGCGCGTGCGGTCTGCGGTGCGATCGTCGCGTTGCTGGCTGTATAGTGAGTAGGCGGGGCGGTTGAGCTTCCGGCGGTAGTTGTGTGAGGCGGGGCAGGGGGCGTAGCCACAGCCTGCGAATATGTAGTAATTGGAGGGTAAGTGTGTTTTTGCCTTACCGGCTCTCCCGTCGGTACAGCCGCTCCACTATAAACCATTTTGCGATCTACCCCCGTGTTGGCAGATGTGCTGGGTGTTGAGGTTGGTTCGTCTTGTTGTTGCCCCATAACTCTCCTGGGCGGCTTAGGCTCGCGTTGTGGTTACGGGGCGGGAGTCGTCAGCGTCAGCGAGCCAGGGGTCGTCATCGGGGCAGGGGTCTTCTCCTGTGGTTGCGATGGTGGTAGTGCGCCTTCAGGTGTCGGGGTTGGTCTGGGGCGCTTCTTTGCAAATGGTGTCAGTCCCGTTGAAGGTTAAAGGATGGGTGACCCACAGAGATTGCGAAGCGCCTCGAGCGCTGATTCATCGGCCGGGCAAAGGGAGTAGGTTTTGCCCGCTTCGCGCTCCAGTATACGGACGTATGCGTTAAGCCAGCGATTAAGCCTATCCGATAAAAGACCGGATTCGATAAGCCGGGACACCATCACCGCATCAAACTCATGTTTGAGGCTAGGCGATGTAACCCCGGCCATCTTTTTGGCTACCTCGCTGACCGCGCTTCCGGCTACTGGAGCGCGAATTGAGGGTAGCGGTGAATCTAGGCTAGGTGTGGGGGGGGGGGGGTGAACTTTCCGCCGGAGGTAGTCGGCGTAGTCGTCCCCTTTGTGAGTGGTATCTTCGAAGCGGATGTGGGCTTCGATTTGGGCGGCGAGTGCGGTTGCGTCTTGCGTTTTGGCTGTTGGTCTGCCATTTTCGCGGTTATTACGCGAGCGCGACGCGGTGCAGGGGGTATCAACCGGCGCGACCCTGAGCAGCGCGCGCGAGCGCGCTGCCCCGCTGCAGTTTAGGTTGGAAGTTCCCCGCCGGCCGTGGGGCCAGGACAGGTACTTCAGTCTTATTTTCAAAATAAGATTGAAGACACTGAATTTAATTATATGGGTCCGTGCGCATTCAAAGTATCATGGGCAGTCCCACGACTGTTTTTTAAACGTCAAACGATACAATGTAAAGTTTAACCGGAAGTGTACTTGCGTGTGACGTCACTTTAGGCTCCGCCTTTCCCAAGCGTTTTGGGTCACGTGACAATAAATAAGAAAACTATTATCTTTTTCGTGGGTTTATAGTAAAATAATGAATATTTTTTTCGTAAAAATAATAAAATCCCCTGCCAATATTCATTCTAAACACAGATACTAACAATTGGCACTTTATTTTTAATACTGTCAAATACCCTATTATCAATGTTGGTACAAGTGGCCCTATAGATCTGATACAAAACAAGTTTCTAACTATCCAGACAATATCGGTAGTGGTCTAACTCAAGTGGGACTAGCTGTCAGTTTGACATCCCATCCCGATAAGCCGGCTAACGCAGCGTACCTAGGGATAATGCCCGGCCGTTGTACGATTTCTGAATTGTTTCGACGTTGGTAATCAATTTCAAAGTGTAGGTACTTTAGACAAGTTTATAATTCTGCGAGTGGAATTTAGAACGATGATTATTTAATAATACAGTGTTGGTTTAAAATTAAAACTATTTGAATAGTTAATTGAATGAAATTATTTAAAGTAACGCTTTAGACTTACAAAAGATTTTGATTTTTTAATCAAGGTACATCCACAGAACAAACAACCGGCCAAGTGCGGGTCCGACTTGCACACGAAGGTGTCTTTACTATTATTTAAACATGTTGTATGCGAGCCCACCCTTACATATCTATTTTATTTCAACTGTCAATTTTAAAATTTCAACTGTCTAGCTATCGTGGTTCATGAGATACAACTAGGTATCAGATAGACAGATAGTGGAGTCTTAGTAATAGAGTCCTGTTTTTAACCTAAAAAGGTACCGACCCGACTTAAAGCCTAAGAAGAATGAAATTTTTAATTATTACAAAAATTATAGTGACACTTATTCCTACATGGGCACATTTACTCTTGTGTTATTAAACGAGGAATATGCTTAGACTAGTTCAAGTGACATTTGTTATTCAATGAACAGAGACAAAACGAGTAACTAATCCAAGCTTATTCTTTTTCTTTCTTGTTTATTAGTAAAAGTTCACTTATTTTAAACCTCTTTGCACAAAAAGAGATATACTTATTTATAGCCACAGAAAAAATGAAAAATCTCGTTTGTAACCCGCTCGAGCTAACTGTGTCACTGCAATCGCTTATCGCGCTTGTCCGAGTAAGCTGCGACCGGTAGGCAGTGAATTTAAAAGTTTGTGACGTTCTTTTTTTATTCTGCTGTGAAGGTATAGGTAGGTACCTATATGATATATTTTTTATCATTTTCCGGCTACAAGACAGACTGTACAGAATAACAGGTTCTGCTAATATTTAATAGGATCTGAATTTGGAATAAGAAATAGGTGCCTGAAAATATTAAAATACTTATAGTATTTTAATATTTTCAGGCACACCACTCATGGAATAAAACACTGTTACATACATAGACAATAAAAAAATTTCAACAACCTTTTATAAAGTAATTATAGCTTTTCGAAGATTGAAAATCATGCTTTTGAGAAAGTAAAGGATCCGAAATGTAAAGATATAATAAATAAATATTTTTAATATAATTAAATGAATAATAAATATTTTCAACACTCACACCAATTAGCCTAGCCCCAAAGTAAGCACTGTAAGGCTTGTGTTATGGGATACTAGGGTAACGGATAGAATACATATACTGTACATACATAAGGATATTTGTATAGAAATACATATTTAACATCAATGACTGGAGTACAAATGCTCGTATTCATCATACAAACATCTGCCCCCAACGGGATTCGAACCCGGGACCTCTCGAGTCGGCGACACCTTGAAACCCGGCGTACAAACCACTCGGGCACGGAGGTCGTCAAGTCTGGGGAAGTAGTCTCCATCTAACAGAAGACCACGGTAAAATAATACAACCTTTTGATGGTGTTGTGTTTCTGTCGGTTAGTAAGGTTCCAGGGCTTCACGGCGTAGGGTATTGGGTCAGGATAGGTAACGGTGCGTTTGATATTTTTGGCATCGCAAGCATCTATATTTTTCTGTGATATTTTTGGTATCTATATGCTTTGGTAGCCGCTTATCATCGGGCAGACAAAAAGCTTACTAACCACCCTTTTAACACAAAATAAACTAGTTTTTTCACGGGTAAATGCACGAAACTCTATTTATTTATTGACGTTACGCATTAAACCGTGAAAAAAAAACTAGTTTTATTTAATGAGTGATGTGCGTGAAAACCTAAGAAACAAATACAAAATAAAATACTAGGCGCTAATACAAGCAGCTATGACAAGGCCAGCTGCTTAACAAGTATGAGCATCATCAATCACATTTGAAAACGTGTTTCCCACTACGCTATTCGTACAGTAACGTCCATTGCGTTACAGCCTCCTTGTTTGGGTAAACTCTTTGTTCATGTAATGCGTACAGCTGTCAGTTATATTAAAAAGGTTATGTCATGATTTATTTTTAAAGATTTGAAATTGGGAATCTTCTTTCCTTTGATAGAATATTCCAGCAGATAGAAATCAGGTACCACAACATACGGTTACATATTAAGCTATAATTATTATATTCGCCTTGATTTCTAATAAAATAAAAAAGTTAAACATATTAGTTGTTTTCCATTTGATAAAACTACGCTCCCAGGGCCCATTCCATCAGGATAGATCGCCGCAGTACCGATCATAAAGGATTGTTAACATATTTGTTTCTTAGGTTTTCACGGACATCACTTATTAAATAAAACTAGTATCTCATATTGAAGTCATTTTTCAAATTGACGACTCTGTATATAATACAGGGAGAAAAAAACAGCCCTTGCTGAGTTTCTTGCCGGTTCTTCTCAGTACAAGGTCTCCCGCCGTAGATTTGCGAACCGATGGCGTAGCTTTTCGACATTCACAAGTGCTTGTAACAGCCTAGACTGAATAAACGATATTGAATTTTGAATTTTTAGTTTTAAAGGGTTAATGCACGAAACTTTATTTATTTATTGTCGTTTCGCAGCCTTTTCAGGTCTGCATCGTCAGAATACTGATTTTTTATTTAATTTTTGGATTGTTAACATGTTAATCTATAGGTATACATATAAAAATCAAGTGTGTTTCGTTTGTCTCGCAAAAACTCGAGAACGGCTGGACCGATTTATTTGATGTTGGTTTTGAAATGTTTGTCGTAGTCCAGGAATAGTTTAAAAAAATTTGGAAAAATTGTGAGGAAAATAGTAAAAACAACAATGTTATTTAACCATATAAACTGTTTTACCTACTTTTCTGTCAACCTATGAAAATGGCAATGCCTGACATTACTAATCAAAATTTTCAGCCCTTTTAGTGATGGGAGAGTTTTAATGTCGTTAGGATAAGTGATACAAGGTACACCGGGTCATCTAGTAAGTAAAGCATAAAAATATGTATACAAATGACATACTCGAATCTTTTTTTTAAAAGGTTTTTTACTAAAATCATCGGTAGACTCAACCTAACAATATTCATAACCAACCCAATTCAATTTTGCAAAGCTGGAATTTCGATAATTTTCAACACGTACATATCCATTATGACTAAGTACAACAGTGAATGCTCTGTCTGGCTCTGCCTTTGAATGGCACAGAATATACTACTGTGAGAAATTACCAAATCATACAAAATGGTGAACCATTAATTTTCAATTTGCACTCCAATAATAAGCGTGTTGAAGACTTAGTTTGCTGGATGAGATTTGGATTATTCTAGGGAAAATGCAAAAGCTTATAAAACAAACAGAAAAGTTTGAAAGTAGAATATTCGTTTATGGTTTTTCTGGAACAAAAGTGCAAACCAGTTAGTTAATAATATAATAAATATTTCCAACACTCACACCAATTAGCCTAGCCCCAAAGTAAGCACTGCAGGGCTTGTGTTATGCGATACTAGGGTAACGGATAGAATACATATACTCTACATATAAAAATATATTTACATAAAAATACATATTAAACATCCATGACTGGAGTACAAGTGCTCGTATTCATCACACAAACATCTGCCCCCACCGGGATTTGAACCCAGGACCTTTCAAGTCGGTGACACCATAAAACCCGGCGTACAAACCACTCGGCCACGGAGGTCGTCAATAGAGTAACGATAAAGAAGAGTAAGAGAGTAAGAGATGCTAAATCTCCACAGGCTTCATAGTAATACACGTCATTTACGGGATTGTTACTATGTACCTTGTTTTTAGCGAGTTTCCGATATTTCGGCACTGTTGCAAGCTCCATGATCACGAAGTAACCGAAGTAATTGCGGGTAGGCTGTTATTGGCAGACATATCGGTCTACCCTCCGACAAAGTGTTTTATTGCATTCGATACCCGTATCACTGTTCACATTCTCACTATTCACTCGAAACTGTTCTCGATACACGACACTTACAGTATCGGATCGCGACACGACACTTTTTTGATTATTTCGGGTTTTACACGAACCACAGGATTCCAGACACTCGGCAATTTAAATCCGTCCTATAAATGTCATAAATAACGTATATAACTGTAATGTTAGTGACCATGAAAGTTTAAAACTGCATAGGCTACTTACAGAATTTGACTTCTAACGGTCCTAGCAGACATATCAACCCGAAAAAGGTTCATCATCGTATCAACTCGAATCGAGCAGTAGTCTATTGAAAGCAATCCAAATAAAATACTCGTCTTGCACAAATCACTTTTATTCTGCACTTCACTATAGTACATTATTTTTTAAGCGTCCTTTCGACGCCAAGAACTCGAACCGAATGACCGACCGCGTGACCTGCCAGTTGTTTTATATTTTTCATTCTTTTGTCAAATCAGCAACGGTACATTATTGCAACCGCGCGGCAACGGCAAGTCGTGCGACCGGATAAAATCAAATAAGCAACTTACAACCAAGTTCATACTACCCAATTACATTATTTGACAGCAATATTTACATCGATTGCAAACACTATGAAACACTCACAAAAGTGATCCGCATAAATTATGGTCCACGACCCTAATCGCTTTAGTCACAACTTGACATGCAAACGACGTACATGTGAACGCAAAAAAGAAATATTGCTAATATTTTGTGTTCATATGATAAAACAATGCCTAAGTGTGTTTTTAAAAAGTGCTCAAATTGCTCAAGAACTAAAAATAAAACTCACGGCATCACTTTTCATTCGTAAGTTCTATAAAATATATTTTTTCATAAAAATTGCTGTTTGTTTTAAATCTTATTCGGTAGTGACGTCGAGTACTGGTCGCGTGATTGGTCGGTAGTGCAGTGACGCGGATCTCGCCGTCTCGTTCGCGCTGCCGTTGAAACTTAACGTGCTGTTTCGTTCGCGTCGGTAATGCAGTGACGCGGATCTCGCCGTCCCGTTCGTGCTGTCGTGGGATCAGTTTTTGTTTGATGCAAGTAGGAGCGTACCGTATCTACCCTTTTTGTTTTAATCTAAGGTTATGATTCCAATTAGAGTCCGTTGCTGACTCCTGAACGGCTCGAGTTGATACGGTGACGATCCCATTCCGAGTTGATATGTCTGCTTACTACCATCAGTAGGAAAAACATTTTGAAGTGAAAGTTCTTTTCGGACGGAGTGTAAATGGTAAAGATGAAACGGGTAATGCGTCACGAGCGTTACACGACTATATATATATATATATATATATATATATATATATATATATATATATATATATATAAGTGTACGTATATATATATATGTATACGCTACGAACGTCACGAGCGACACACACGATAATATGTAATCGTATATGAGTGCACTCCTATGCAAAAGAAAAGAATTTTAACTTCTGATGTGTGGTCTATGCACACTAGTTTTTTTTCTACTGCATCAGATATTTTAACAACTAGACTTCATTCCCATTGAACTCAAAGTGGAGCAGAGTAATTCGCTGTTTATATGAGAGGAAAAAAATAAGAAAGTAACATATCCAGTCGGCTCAACATCAAACCGACAACGAAATAACAGTAATCTCCATAATTCGCGTCGCGAATTGGAATTTTCGGTAAATAGCAGGCTGGACTGCCCCCCAACAATTGGAAGTTTAAATGCAAATCAGGCACATTAATCGGCTTGTATTAGTATTGAATTGTGTGACGCCGGAAATTCGATCGGAAATTTCGTGTTTAACAACCTTGGTTTGATGTATTTAGTACACCTTAATAAGTAAAGCTCGTTTATTAATTAAAACTTTGTTGCTCGCCAAAAGTTTACGAACGATAAATTTGATACTATTAGGCGTTCCGACAGCTAATTATTATAAACTTCATGTTTATGAAATAATGTCAACAGTGTCCCAGTAGTGGGAAAATTCAACATTTTTGTCGAATACATGGAAATATTTATACCGAATATTGTCTTTCTGTAAACCAAGTTTCTTTAAGTTCAATTTTAAGTTTTAGGAGACGATACCTTGCACCAAAATCAAGTAGAATAAAATTGGTGTTAATACTAATAAATCTGGACATAGGTACAACAGTTAATAATAAGTTCAAAAACCATGCAGAGTTTGTTCTATGTAAATAAGTAGGTAAGTAATAATAAGTATATAACCATGACTCGGAAATAAATGTTGAGTTACTAATAATAACCAAATTAAAATTATGTTTCCTCCTTATCTCAATACAAATACTACAAAACCCAAACAGCCGTCTTCAAGTCTTTAACGTTCCATCAATTAAGTAAATCAATTTAAATGTTTTACAACTCTCTACTCTTATAAAAGTATGACAGGTTTTCCAAACATTAAGCTTTGCAAAAGGGTCTTCAGCAACAAAATAGACCGAATTTACTGGGACGTGCCTCTTGAGACTCTCTCCAGGAATACATTTCAACAGAGCTGCGATTGTGAGGATTTATTTGCGCACGGGAGGAATTATAGAAAATCTAAGATGGAAATGTCAAAGAGAATGCCTGAAAATTTGGTGAAACATTATTTTTTTTCTTGTTGAAATATTCGTTTTGGAACGCGACAGGAATTTTAAGCGCTTGTTCTTCTGAATTGTTTCCGAGTAAGGCTTATCTCTTCCATTACACTGATTTTATTTGATTGGAATTTAAATCTTGCCGAGATGATTTTATGAACTGTTGGAATATTATCTCTGAATTGATGATGAACTTACGGTTGAAACAAATGTTCTTTTTAAGTCTTATAATTAAGAACTTGAAAGTAATTAATGAAAAAGGCGCGCCTAGTGGGAAAACTATGACAAAACTTCAGCTAACAAAATCATAGAAAACTAGCGGCTGCCCGTGACTTCGCCCACGTTAAGTTTTCGTCGCCTTTGTCTCAATCCAGGTCATAAACTATATGCGTACCAAATTTGATCCAAATCCGTTCAGTAATTCTTGCGTGATTGAGTAATAAACAAAAATACAAACTTTCACATTTGTTATATTAAAAGGATATCCTTACATGTAGGATCTCATTTAATTACTTATAATACAAGCTCTTTCGAACACTCTCTATTTCATTCAATTGTGGAAGTAAATCAACTTTTACTATTGTTAGCCATGGCATAGGTGACCAAAAATTTGTTGTTTGGAGCTCCTCTATACTTAGAAAGGCAAGTCTACGTCTGCAGTCTTAACCCCGATAACTCCCCATTGAGCTACAGTGGTGGGTCTCAGTCCGTTTGCCCTAATTCGTATATATATGTATATGGTCATAAACATTCATATTCGATGTCAAGTGTATTGTCTGTTTATTTTAGATGTGTCCTCTTAGGCCCCGCCTAGTGGGTGTAAAATCCTCATGGATATCCTTCACTCGGTTGTAGGGTAATGTCAGACTCTTACTGACTATAACACACCCGTAGGAGAACGCCTATTCCGTGTCAGTATCTGGATCTGTTATCGGACGCGTCCCCAGGTGGCGGATAGGGGAGTGGCTTCCTGATATATAGAGGTTCGGTTTCAGCTGGCATGGACTATAACCAGAAGGGGGAACTCGGCTGGCGCCCCGATCAACCTGGGTAACTGTATAGACCGATTCAGGCTCAGCATGAATAGCGGAAGTCGCGAATGGGCGAGGGGGGGGTAAGTAGAGGATCAGTACGGGATATACCGCCGAATAATGAGGTTTGCGCGAGTCTGCGGCCCCATGGGAAAGGGTCGTAGGTGTTTTCCCACTTTGATATCCAAGATGTGAAATTAGTCATTAACTGTCAATGTCCTCCGGTTGACTACCGGCACCAGGGGAAATCCGGGACCCCTGGTGAGAAATCCATTACCAAGGCGTGCGTAGGAGATAGAACTGCAGTTAAAAGAGGCCCTTCTCAGGGGCAGCAAGAGGGAAAAGTCACTTTGAAGGGTTAGTCAGGCGCTGATATTAGCTCTTCTTAGAGTCAACGACTAGAGTCAGACGCTGACGTGATGGAGATTGAAGAAAGGTAGATCGAAGAGGCGGTTGTTGTTTGTGACGAGTGCTTCGAAGGCTAGAACGGGTTTGTAATCCGGTACAAGAGCGCAAGGTAGCCGTTTCCAAAAATGTGGAGCAAGTCTCAAGCAAGGTCTCAGTGCGAAAAAAGTCACATGAGGGGATGAGGTCTTGCGACGGCACGCAACTCTTCTCGGTGGACGAGGGCTCGGTAGGATTGATCATGACAGCGGAATGAAATCTGCTGCTGCGTATCTTAATTCTTTGCGTAGGCAACAATCAGAGACAGAAAAAAACTCTGTCTCTGATTGCTGCCTACGCGGTACGGCACAATGCGCCGTGCCGGACAGCTAGGGATCTCCGCGGGCAGGGTCATGGGATGGATGCAGCCAGGGCGTGCACTCGTATTCTCCTGCCCGCTTACCCCCAACTCACCTGTTTTAATGCTCAAGGAAAGAAGTCTCGGTTATGTACCGGTACATTAGTGAGAATTGGTCATAGTGAGAGTGTATTTCTTACCCAACAAACCGCTTCGCGAGCTGAAGGCGTGGGTAGATCAATTGACGGCAGTGGTAAGATGCCTTACCCCACTACAAGTGCTTATGATGGGGGATTTTAACGCCCATCACACAGCGTGTGATGTTCGCGATCTGTCTCAAAGGACATATCGTCTATGAGTGGGCGGTAGCCATAGGGCTGGTTTTGCTAAACGTGGCCGAACGTCTACCTTCCTTTGAAGGAAAGTCAACTCTACCATCGATTTAACCTTCGCCAACCCTTTGCTCGCTTATAGGGTACAGGGTTAACATGTCATGGAGCATGCGCAGTCATTTTCGGACCATGTATATGTCCAATATACACTTCCTCACAGATAGACGTACGTTATTGGTGGTCTGAGGAAACGGCTTACCTGCGCTGCCAGCGAAGAAGGAGGAGACAGCCTGGAGAGGAGGAGCGACTTCGTAAGGATTATGCGGAGGCAAAGAGAGCATTGAAAGAGAAAATGCGCACGTCAAGACTAGATCGTGGGAGGAGTTCCTGCTCGATTTAGACCGAGATCCTTGGGGCAGGCCTTTAAAATGGTACGCAATTGCCTGCGTAACCAAACACCACTCACCGAGTCTATGGAGTCGGAACTCTTGTTCAGGACTATTGATACCCTATTCCCAGCTGGAACTCCGGAAGTCGCTCTCTTGATGGCGCGCTTTAAACTCCTTGCACCTGGACATGACCGGGGTTACATTCCAGTCACAGACGTGGAAATGACCGCTGCTCTTGATCACCTTCGTGCCAAAAAGAAGGCTCCTGAACTGAATAGACTTCGGCTTTTGGTTGTAGCCCTCAAATACCTGGAGAAACACTATCACGCTATCATCAACCGATGTATGGAACGCGGAGAATTCCCCAGGTCTTAGAAGAGAGGACGATTTTCCCTATTAAGAATGGAGGGCAGAACCGCTGAGTCTCGGGCTGCATACCGTCCCATTTTGTAGCTGGACGAGGTTGGTAAGATATCTGCAAGAATAATTGTCGACTGGATCATCCCGCATCTAGAGCTACAGGGACCGAATTTATCAGACCTACAGTACGTGTTTAGGTGACGGCATATCTCAGAGATATAGAAGTGTTCTACGTGGGAGCAGACGGCCAAATAAGGACGCAGCGAATGAATCGGGATGTTCTACAGGGATCGGTTCTTGGAACACTTCTGTGGAACCTCGGTTATGACTAAGTGCTTCGCGGGGGCCTGTTACCCCAGATGACTGTTATTTGTTATGCAGATGATACGTCGACAACAGCTCGGGGTAAAACTTTCGGGGATGCGAGGTGCTTGGGTATGGCGGGGGCTTTCCTGGTGATCGGTCGCATTTGTCGAATGGGGATGGAGGGGATGGATAGGAAAAACGGAGGCAATCCTTTTCCACGGCCAAAAGAGAGGCCCGCTAGTAGGAGCAGACCTATAGATAGACGGGGTAATGGTACCACTGAAGCCCCACACAAAGTAACTGGGGCTGCTGCTGGACTGGAGGTAGAACTTCCACCATCACTTTTGTCAGCTAGCCCCAAGAGTGATACAAGCTGTGGCGGCACTCGGGAGGCTCCTCCCAAATCTCGGCGGCCCGAACGCAAATTGCCACCGACTAAATGCATGAGACATCCAAAGCTTGGCACTCTATGGAACTCCTGTATAGACGAATGCCCTCAACAATAAAAATAAGGCAATCCTGCGTCAACGTGTGGTGTCTAACAGGGCCATACGTGGATATTGTACAGTCTCCTATGAGGCAGCGTGCGCACTAGCAGGAATACCTCCGTGGGATGACTAGAAGCCCAGGTACTTGCAGATATGTATCGGGAGCGGACAGCAGCGAGAATCCGGAAAGACCAGCTAGCCCCGGAGGAGATGGAACATGTACGGTGTCAGACAGAGGTGACTCTGATGGAGCAATGGGAGCAAAGGCTGAACTCCTCCACAGCGGGGGGCGCGCACGATATAAGAATCGATAATAAGCCAATCAAACGACGTGACATCAAACAGTTGAACCAATCAGGGCTCACACTTGAAAGCAACTAAACGACGCGATCACAAGTTTTGGTCAACTTATGAGCATTTTCTCACTCATAACATTACTGTGGCGCGCCTGCCCCGCCCACGAGAGCTTTTTAACCTCTTTCTGTAATCTGTGGCTAGGCGATTATAAAAAATATTTTTTTATATTTTTATTTATTTATATGCGTACATGTTTGCTTACTCTATAAAAGTAAACAAGTTCTCAAATATAGCATCGTCCATAAAAAAATGCAAGTATTGCGTCTGCGTCTTATTCGGATTATAGTAAATCCTTCAATTTATTCATAATTCTTCATTCGGGGCGAATTCTCGTGGTGCGTGGAACATCTGTAATCCTCCAATGTCTCGGGATTTCAGGACTCTCCTTGACGAAATTGCACGGATCATTTCTAATACAAATTGTTTAAAATATGCTCTTCTATTGAATTCCTACATAGTAAGACCTAATAGGTTCGGCAAAAAAGGATTTAACTTATAAAAAAGTTTATGCATTAATATTTCATAATATCAGGTTACGATAGGGTTGGTATGGACAAATTGGTCCAAAAGCCTCTTAAAACTATAAAAAAAGGTTCCATAATACTTTTATATCTTTTGTCTGCAAATTAGCAAACGATGAAGTAATGAAATATGCCACTATAGATAAAGGGACAACACATTCTGTGAAAATTGACAGCATACAGTTTTTGAGTATGCAACCCATCGCTGCATCATTAACACTTATACCACTCAATTTCTGGACACTAATGTGTCCAAGACCAAAAACCCCTTGTTTGCATCGTGGACACACTAATGTCCAACAGCTGACCCGCCAAAAATATGGTTGTCACCTGTCTCTTATACGTTCTGTGATAAATGTTACATGTTTCTGCCACTAAAGCCCACGACTGTTCATACTATTAACACTTTGTACGAGAGCTCAAACTTTAGTTCGAGAAGTTCAGTCGGGCGTCATTGCAACAATTGTGATTTGATTTGTATTTCTTTTAAGAGAAAAGTGTGAGTAAATATCAATACTGTATCTTATTAGTAAAGTGTAAAACAAGTACATAAGAAATCGGTTTTGTGGTTTATACATTTATACATATTTATCATTGCAAAATACGAATACAAAGTCATCATTTTGCGATGTTTAGAAGTGTGAATATATAAAAAAAAAACTTATTTCACTCTTTTATTCGTATGACCTTAGAGTTACATTACTAAACTGAACAAAAAATACAACTTAAAGCCACTTGAAAATGTTTAAGCCCTTAACACGGGCCCCCCGCTGAGCAAGGTAATGATGTAACCATTAGGTACCTTGCGCAAAGCAAGTGAGCGGTTAGGCAAGTTACTCTTAATAACATAAATAATGAAATGGACAAAGAATCAAACTGTCCTTAAACACCCTAAAATTCATCTTTAAAAATATAAATCATTTTGTAGGAATCACAGTTAAATAACTCTCGCAAAACTTAGATTGCGATGGGCAGCAACGAGGAGACTCCAAAAGATTTAAATTAAGACTCTGATTGAGTTTTAAATTTCCATCTCTCAGTAATTATTTTAAGACGCAGCAATCTACATTATAGCTAAAGAGCATAAAAATTTTACGTTAATGTATGCGGACTGAATCTAATGCCTGTAGCCTGTCTCAAGGTGCTCTGGATTCTTACTCAATCAAACACAAACACGAAAATTATCTAATCAGTATTGACCGAATACAATCCTCAAGATTGGTTTTTTACTTCAACTCATCATTTATGTTAATAACAACAATTTTTTTTAAAATAAAGAAATACTGTTTCGTAAATTATCGGAAATTTGGGCTTTTGTAACGTACGCACGAAATCGACGCCGCCGTTAATTTTATTCCCAAACATTTGATGTGTATATAGTAATATGACCTGCTAAAAAGTCTCCAAATATCCGTACCGAGTTTATAACCAAATATTTTCGTCAAAGGGTAATTTAATACTACCTAAACCACTTTAATTCCATTAGTGTCTCGTAAAGACAAGTAGAGGTCAGATTTGCAGGTACTTATGTTACGTTCACGTTACGGCACTCTATAACGTGGCGCAAAATCCAAATAAAAACAAAATAGATTCAGAATTTCTCAAATCAAATTCGTCGTTCAAAATGGAAATATACGTTCTGCACGAGGAGACGGGAAGATTGAAAAGGTGCGAATGAGGAATTATAATTCATTACATGGTTCACTCGTTAAATTGTTATGGATTGTTATTGCTTGATTTCATTTCGGGTTTCAGTTACTTCAAGCACCTAAACAATTGCTAAAATTTGTTGTGAAAATCAGAGTTATAATTACCTATACCTGTTAGAGAAAGTACACACATTCAGTTTAGTTTTGGACATGGCTAGGCTAATTATGATACTACTAATCATCTTTCTCTTTTGAATTTTCTTTTGTTAATGAAATAATGAAGTTTTAGCTTAAAATTGCAATGGAAGAAATATTGTTATTGGAATAAAGGTGCACTCTAAATGCAATGGAAAAGATATTGTTCTTGGTGCACTCTAAATAGTTAATAAAGCAATTTGATCTTATACAAAGTTTTGGGGCATTTTCATAATATCAAGAATTTCAAAAGAATAATTAGTAATTGATAAAGAACATGGCAGGTAAATTACTGACGTAATTTATGTTATTATTATACTTTAAGTAGCTCTCCTTATCATTGAAACGTTTTGGATTTTAAGATTCTCCAATGAAATGAAAACTGAAATTTGCATTACTCTTAAAGATTCTAAAATAATCTGCGTCATTTATTTTAAAAAGTTTTACCAATTTCATAACAACTATTGCGTTGTTATGAAATTGGTAAAACTTATTGAATGTCTGAATTTAATTAGTTTGTTACATCAAAAGATTTACGTGTCTAAATAAAATTTTATTAGATATATTTTTTGAAAACAAAACACAGACAGCGAACTCTGCAATTTTAAGTTCAGAATGATACTTGATTGAGATAGTTAAGATACAATTTTCAAATAAAATATTCTCTTTGTTAAGCTTAAAACATATTCAAAGTTTCAAGCTTTATAACACTACAAATTATTCATCATTAATTACACCAGAGATATTGAAAAATGGCCACTCATTGGGTAGACGGCAAACTTAATTTAACTCCAATCGTGAGTCGACAGGGTTTATGAATTACAAATTCAACTTGATTACTTTGTGGGTTTTTGGAAATTAGTGATTGAAATATTTTAATCCAAGTATTATTCTTTTAAACAGCACCCTATCTAGGAAGTTATTTAATTTTAAAAGTTCTCAATCTTTCAGAATACGATTAGGCCACTTTTCCATCTGAAAGAACGAGAAATGTCTGACAATCAGTCCGACAGCAACTTGCAAACTTGTAATGCTGTCAGTAGCATACTTGCTACGTAGTTTATATCTGTCGGACAGACCATCGGGCATTTTCGTAGAAATATTGCAGGTGGAAACGCGCCCTTAGAAGTGATTAAACACTTATTTTGGGGTTTCGTACCGTCCATCTATCCTTCTATTAGTGGAGTTTTGTTTTATAAGCCACTACCTAACCCGGTGAACTTCGTAGAGCTTACGGAGGGTATCGTAACTTTTATCTTAATTTGGGGTTTTAATAACTAAACAACAAAAAAAGTTCATTAGTAATACTTTTTTGGACACTTGTAGATTGTATCCTACCGCTGACAATAATCGGGAATTTATATTCAAGTGTCATCATTAGAAACGATTGGGATTTTTCTTAATCACGATGTCACTACTAATGACAGCTAATATTTCATTTAACCTTTTGTCACTGCAACAGTTGAGGTTTGTCACCACTGGCAACAAATGGTATTATTTTTTCGTTTGCCCCAGTGGGAACGTAGCAAGTTGTGACGACTGGGAACCACCGGTTTATTAGGATAATATATATAAACAGACGCGGCAGAATCCCTAAACGGGGATCTCGCGACTTCGCGCTAAGCAGCTTAGAGGGTATTCGCAGGGTTTTTTAGCGTATATTATGCCGTAAAGCGCCCGTAAGAGTTACGGTGTCTTCAGTGGGTAGCCACTGCTGGGGCTTGTAAAGCTTGCGGGAGCCAGGTGTGAGGTTCGTTCGGCGGTGTGCCTCTTAATGGTGCCGTCGCCTGTAAACAGTATTTTTTGCCTGCGTATAAAAAAAAGGATAATACATATAAGGAAATTAATATTCATTCATCATTAGCCTATTAATGTGCCCAATGCTGGGGCACAGGCTTTCCCTATGGATTGAACAGGGAGATTAGGCCATGACCCACCACGCGGGCGCAGTGCGGATTGGCGGGTGCTAACGACTGCAGATGCAGCCGGGACCAACGGCTTAACGTGCCTTCCGAAGCACGGAAGAACTCGAGATAGATTTTTGGTCACCCATCCAATGACAGATCACAGCGAAAGTTGCTTCACTTCAACTTTAATTGATTTTACTTAGTAAACCTGGTCATGATATATTAGTGCAGTCTACGGATTTGGACCCTTAAGTGGAGATACAGTAAACAAAGTTATGTGAAAATTCGGAAAGTTCCGTATAACCATAAACCAAAGCACAAATAACTGACACCTCGGGGGCCTATAGTAAATTGGGCTCAAAGTTGGCGAAAACAGTTTATTCCATTTTACTCTGTCATGGTGCCATAAAATGAAAATAAGTTTTAGAAATATTAAGTACGGATCGTTGTGTAAAAATCCGATGCATAAAATTAAAAAAAAAAAATGTAAATTCCATTAAAAATAGCATTTATTTTGACACGCTCATATCTTCCTGATAAAAGAAATTTTACCACGAAACTCGGTGAAAGTGTAGCTCTTTACTTACTACATAAGTATATTTAAAAAAACGACAAATAAATATAAATTGCTTACCAAAATCGATTTTATTGATAGATCATGTTTTATTTTTGTTGAGGAGCTCGATGGCTCAGAGGAACTCGATGGCGCAAGTGGTTAGCGCGTTCGGCTGCGATCGTTGAAGTTAAGCAACTTTCGCAGTGGTCGGTCATTGGATGGGTGACCAAAAATTTACTATCTCGAGCTCCTCCGTGCTTCTGGAAGGCACGTTAAACCGTTTGTCCCGGCTGCATCTGCAGTCGTTAGCACCCACCAATCCGCACTGGGCCCGCGTGGTGGGTCATGGCCCAATCTCCCTTTTCCATCCATTCAGAAGGCCTGTGCCCCAGCAGTGAGGACATTAATAGGCTGATGATGATGATGATGTTTTGTTAATTTTGATAGCTCATACACGCTTTCACATTTCAAGTTAATATTGTGCTCAAAATTTTCTTGAAATGTTCTACTAACCACTTTTATTTAATGCACGCTTTTTAAATTGATCTTTAATCTGCGCAGAATCGGTTGACAAATCGGGTTTGTTTTACAACAACTAGCATCACTTATATTCCCACACAAACTGAAGTTTACAAAAAACATATTAAAAGTGAAAAGAAACAGGAGAATTCGATTAAACTTCGGCCGCCGCTGACAAGATTCATGAATTAATCAAATCAACTCCCAGCCTTCTAAACTCCATAGATCGGTAAACATTTTGTACATGATTACTTTTTATTGCCGTCAAAGCCGATTAAAATTGACAAAGTTTCATACAAACATTTATTCCCTATTTTATCCCCTTGGGGTAGAATTGGTCAAAATTCTTTCTTAGCGGATGCCTACGTTATAACATCTACATGCATGCCAAATTTCAGCCCGATCCGTCCAGTGGTTTGGGCTGTGCGTTTATAGATCACTATGTCAGTCAGTCACCTTTGAGTTTTATATATGTATATGTTACGCTCAAAGATTGAAAACGCTCAGTGAGCGGAAAAATAGCTCACAACGCGTTGTGGTCACAGTAAAACATCCACATCGCGAAATTCGTGTTATGGCTATAATGAAAACGCGCACGACGCTTTGTGGCAATCACAGAAAGACCAAATAGCGAAATTCGTGTCGTGGCTGACATGCTATTCGATCTCAATGCGTTGTGGCAAAGAAGAAAAGCCATGACACGTATGGAATATTATTTAATTACGACGCACACTACTTTCCGATATGGATCCTACTAGGCCTAGGCTGGAAACGTTTTGGTAGATGACTTTAGGAAATATTTTATAAAATCACTGCATAGCGTGTTTGTCATTATTAAATATGTTATATAATTATATTAATTAAAAAAAACGATATTTGTTATTTATTGAGATTACTTTATACTTAAAAAAATCAACGTATTAAGTAATAAATTACTGAACACAAAATATTAATCATTTGTAAATACCTACCTAAAATAATTAGGGATTTTATTTTTTTTATGACAATTTAAAATTCTTTCAAGTAATAAAAATATTTAACACAAACATAAATGTTTATTTATTACCAATAAACAACAACAATGTACTTAAATCAATTACTTATATTAGAAATTACTATAATTGTGAAAAATAAGTATTTGATTGCTATTTATTTTTACAGGAACTATTACTGTGGTATTTTGAGTTGCATTTTATATTATTGGAGCGACACCTGCACTTTTTATCAATACATTATCTTTTGCAGTGGCACATTATAAACCCTTCCTTACTTCCAGATTATAACATAGATGCTGAGCGAAGTGTTAATGACGAAGTTGAGGGCACATCACAAAAGTTAATTAAGTTGGTTTCAGAAAGTGTAAACTCATTACGTGCATAAAGTCTATCGAATGTACCTTCCTTGTTTCCTAACTGGTAGAGACCTGATGAATTAATGATCATAACAACACACATAACATTCCTGGGTGCTGCACGTCCTCTATCAACTTTCAACCTGTCCGTCGTGATATGGTTAAAACAATGAATGCTCAGAACGCGTCATGGCTTTTCTTCATTGCCACAACGCGTTGAGATCGAATAGCATGTCAGCCACGACACAAATTTCGCTATTTGGTCTTTCTGTGATTGCCACAACGCGTCGTCGCGATGTGGATGTTTTACTATAACCACAACGCGTTGTGAGCTATTTTTCCGCTCACTGAGCGTTTTCGATCTTTGAGTGTAACATATATAGATAAATCCGCTAATGACAACACATCCCAAGTAATTCTATCTTAGTCTACTCTAAATTATTATTTTGAGCAAAGAGCGCTTTTCTTATGTACCTACCGTATCCACTAAATATATACAAGTGCAATTAACTTATTCCATCTGCGCGGGAATCTCCGCAGCTGGATCATTCTGTGTTTATCTTTCGTTCCCAGTCTAGCATGGTAGATTGTAATTACCTTATTAATTTCAAATGCCGAGAATGTTAATGAATCAACTGCTTAAACGCTCGTAACGGGGCGTGTGCTTGATTTATTTACATTTTATACCGTTTATGTAAATTGAACTAAAGATTAACATGTTTCGATCGCTAACACGTAATATGTTACGTCTCGTCTCCACATTAAAGCTCTGTTCATAAGGATATTTTTATTACAATACATCGTTCAATAGGGATGATGACCATATATTTTTCTTCTTTTATCAGGTAGATTATCAAAAAGTATTGGACACGTATTTTTTCTTTTTTCACATAATATAAACATTGCAGAGATATATTGATTTGAAAAGTCGCATGGCGTCACGTTTTGGTACAATTTTAAAAAGTGACGTCACGAGCCCCTATTCCCAAACTTTGACGAGCTATAACTTTGTAATTTTTTGGTCGATTGCCCGAAGAAAAAATATGTGTTCATTATTTTTTGATCATCTAACTGACGGACTAAATAAAATTTCGTTTACTGTACCCTGTCATCTCCCCTATTATAAACATAACATTATGCGGTTCTAATATATAAATCACACTAATATATAAAAGCGAAAGTTTGTGAGTGTGTATGTTTGTTACTTCTTCATGTCTAACGGCTGGAGCGATATTAATAAAATTTGCTATGAAGTTAGCCGACACCCTGGATTAACACATAGGCTACGTTTTACTGCGAGAAAATATCCCTAATGAACCGCGGGTAACACCGCGGGGCACAGCTAGTGTTTCCATAAATCCGTTATTCTGACCGACGATATTGTATTTTTAATAGCTGTTGAAAAAAAGTTGCGCCTCGTCGTGAAGGCTAGTACCCCTTAGTACGTCTAAGTGCATCAAGTTCAAGTTTATATTGGATGTAAGGGGAACCAAAACCAGGCATACTATATACTTCTTGTAGGTTTTCCTATAGTCTACAAACAAAAAGCATCATTCCATATTTTATTCAATTTTTTATAGGCAGAAGTTTTGGTGATCAAAGGGATAACTAATTTCTCCTATTTTCTTAAATTATTTTTAAAATATTCATTTTACAAAATGGCATTAATATTTTTGAAACCATTGAATTCATATTGAGCGATTTTATCACATCATTATTAATACACACATCAAAAGTGTCTAGGGATCAACATATATTTTTGCAATAACTTTTCTCCTGATTGATATTAATTAAAATTTTCTTTAAGGATTCATCAAATAAAGTGTTTTCGTTTGTCACAGTAACGATAAACCAAGTCACCTTTGCATTAATAAAGAAATTTGCCATTTTCCTAATAAAGGGATTTTTGACATTTGAACCACTAACACAAAAGTTCGAAAAAAAGACTGAAATAACAGTTTTCTCTAAAATTTTATTGGGTAACTTAAACAATTAATAATCCGTATTTCTACCGCGAACACTAACAACACAAGAACATCGGTTTGGCATACTCAAAATGAGTTCATCCAAATCACGCTGTGGAATGGCCGCCCATGTTCGTTGCAACAACAAAAAAAGGTCTTCTTGCGACTGGATACCCTCCATATTCGGCAGAGCTCTTCTCTGTAGCATATCCCATGCATGCTCAATCGGGTTCAAGTCTGGCGACTGAGCAGGCCAGGGCAGGACATTGATGTTAGCTGCAGCGAGAGTCTGTCTTACAACTCTTGCGGTGTGCGGTCGTGCATTATCATGCATTAACTGAAATAAGGGACCGATTTGCACTTGTAGAGGAACGATGACGTCTGATACAATCGTCTCAGCATAAATTTGAGCGTTGAGGTTGCCTCTGATCCAAATCAACTCAGTTCTTCCGCCGATCCAAATACCCGCCCATACCATGATGGTTCCACCACTATAAGGATGGACTTCCTGGCAGGATTTTAATCGCTGTTGGCGTCCAGGGGTTCTCCAGTGTCGTATACGTCTTGTATCCGGTCTCATACCAAAACGAGACTCATCAGAAAAGCACACGAAACGCCATTGTTCTTCTGCCCAATTTCTGTGTTCAAGAGCCCATTGATATCGAATCCTACGATTGTGCATTGCTATAGGTGGTACCCGTAGCGGTCTTCGGGAATGAAGGTTCACTTCATGCAAGCGGTTTCTGACTGTTTGGTCGCTAATTAAGTTCCCTGAAGAGTGATGAAGCCTCACGGCTAACATCATGGCGGTTATTGTTGGAGCTCTTCGAGTTAAGATTTGAATGTATCGGTCTTGTCTCCGTGTGGTGCAGCGATACCGTCCTCCATGGCGCTCAGCCACGGTACCAGTGCTTCGGTATCGTGTCCAAAGTCGACTGATAACACTCTGACTTGTATTCAGAGCTAAAGCCACAGTTCGTTGCCGGGAACCAGCTTCTATCATTCCCACGGCTCTGAGCATTTCTTCCCTGCTTAAATGACGTCGCCGCTCCATAATAACGTTGGTTTTAATCAGTAGTAGGGAAACAGTAGCACTAATAATGTCTTCAATGCGTTGTATGTTTTTATAGGGAAAATATTGACAGCTGATTTTCATCTTTTACTCGAATTTGATTCACAGTTCCTGATTCAAATTATGAAATGCACCAAAAAGGATCCATATAAATTTATAAAATCATAAATTTATTACAAAGCCACATCTCAATCTCAAGAAATCCGCATAAAAATGCTTGATCCCTAGACACTTGTGATGTGTGTATTATAAAGGCGAAAGCTTGTGAGTGTGTGTGTATATTTGTTACTTCTTCACATCTATGCGGCTGGAGCGATTTTAATAAATTTTGTTATGGAGTTAGCTGACACCCTGGATTAACACATAGGTTATGTTTTGCTGCGGGAAAATATCCCTATACTAATAAACCGCGGGTAACACGGTGGGGCATAGCTAGCTAGTCAGATATAGAACACAGTTCAGTTAGCTTAATTTAAATCTTTATATTTCTAATGCACCCCTACATTCGGAATTCATTTATTTACTTTTTTCGTGCGTGTTTGGGTGTCAGACATACCAAATTTCAACTTCGGTCTAGTAGATTCCGTGAAAATTGAGTATGATAGACATACAAACAACCGAGTGATCCTATAAGGGTTTCGTTTTTATTCGATTGAGTTACGAAACTCTAGAAAAATATTAATAATAGCTTACTTGTGACGCGAGCTTTAGAGCAATATGTGGCAGACGCTCATAATTCTCATACCGTGTTAAATCTCATCTTTGTACAAATCAAATATTTAGCTTAAGATGAGATGAGAGATATTTTGAGACGTATGAGCAACTTGTAAGGGCTCGCTCGTCAGGGCTGCTGATACTGTTGTTCTTGTAACACATGCGATTTTGTGTTCACCGTTTCTCGATATACACTACACTGTAATGTAGGAAAAAAGTTATCTTATTTTTATATTATAACTTGTTTGAACTTTTGATTGTTTGGTCTTTCTAATCGAATAAAGTTTTAATTTAGATTTTTACTTTGCTATTTCTTAATTCTATTTTGCAATTTATTTCTAGATTTTTTTTCATGAAAATTTATCTTATGCTGTCTGAAATAATAGGTTCAGTAAATTTGATATGTAATTAAGTAGTAAATTCTTCTTGTCGGACTGTGCAGACATAGCGGAAAGGGTGAAAAAAAACTAACATACCAATTAGCCTAGCCCGAATGTGAGTAAGGCTTATGTTATGGGATACTAGGGTAACCGATAGACATATACTGTACAAATATAAGTTTATTGATATATAAATACATATGAAGCGTCCATGACTGGATTACAAATGCTCGTATTCATCACACAAACATCTACCCCCACCGGGATTCAAACCCGCCGACATCAAGAAACCCGGCGTACAAACCACTCGACCACGGAGGTCATCAAAAAAATTAAAGATTTTTCCCTTACGATTTTCCGTCACGGCCGTCAGCTGTTTCGTAATGTTTGGTGTATATTGTGTGTATTGTGTACTCAGGTGTATTTTTAACTTGGTTCCAGGGCTACACACATTTCCTTTGTTCATTGAATAATAATATTATAATGAATTATATGAATAATATACTCATTAAAAAATGTGTACGGTTTTGAACTTTTGAACGATTTTTGCTAACATTGTAGTATACCTAGTTATTTATACTATACTATTATAAATCAAAACGAAAAGTTTGTGTTATTAAAATTAGTCAATTTTATTTTCGAAAACAAATAATATTGAATAGGAACTTATTTTCCTTTTTTTTTTAAATTAAACGTCAATTTATATACCATACGCTTTCTGTAAATGCTGCGAGTTGCTTAGAGTTTTTGAAGTAAGTATTTAATATTTTTACAAATTAGAATATGTCTACCATTGTGATATCCTATTTTAATTAAAAGTATGATTCTTTTTATATAAGTGTGAAAAAAAGAACCATTCGTGAAGGTAGTTGGTTCGACAGGAAAATATGCCTCTCCATTCATCTTCACCTCACCGGCCTGAATCAATCACTTACCCCTTGGAACCCAGTCTTTGTGTTCACAGCTACAGCAGCGCTCTTTTCAAATTTGTTAAAATATTGCATAATCTTTTTAACTATTACGAGTCAATGGCGTATAATATATATACAGGCGATACACCAACATTATTGCATTTTAAAATGACACAAGTAGTCCCCGTCCCTTCCATCTTTCTTCCCTTGGCAGCAGCCGCTAATAAAACGCACTAAAGTAGTCTCTTTCATTCTCATTTATAAAGCAATTACGTCTCGCTCTTTAGCATTCAAGTGTCAACGGTGTCAGCAACTGTCAAAATAAGTAAACACTAAATATTTAAACATTAATTTATTTAAAACTGTACTTACGAATGAAATGATACATCTTTCTTGACTCCAATAGTTCCTGTGTATTTTGTGTAGGTAAAAACACACACAGGACTTTTTGTCTGAAAAACGTAGAATATTTACACGTTGTTGCGAAGAGAGAGAGAGCGTGCCCGACTGAATGCAAATCGGGCAATTGCCTGACTTTCGTATTGCCAAACCAGAAGCTTGTATGACGAATCTTTAACTTTAGAACATCATATATATCTTTATATATATAATTTTTCTGTGAGTGTGTATGTCACTGAACTTCTCTTAAACGACTGAACCGATTTTGATGAAATTTTTTGTGTGTGTTCAAGGGGATCTGAGAATGGTTTAGATTCACAATTTTGTCCGCTGGACAACCCCTATTTTTTTAGGGCGGTACGAAGTTCACTGGGTCAGCTAGTATATATATATATATATATATATATATATATATATATATATACCCCAAGTCATGCGTGCGTAACGAAGTTTCACTTCAAAACCATTTTTAAATTCCGTATGATTCGAAATACTACAAAAAAGTCTTTAAAATCACAAAAGGAACATCTTCGACACGAAAAGCACTTTGAGCAAAGAATCTCAGGCAATCAAAACCACATCAGCGAAGATATCGCTTCAGTATTTGTCAACGTCACTCAATGTTACACGACTATCTTACGACAAAACACAGCAAACATCCTTTTGAAAAAACCAGCAAAATCACTGCCATAAGTAACCTGAGAATAAAGCTCAAACTTGCATTGAACTATGAAATCCCGACAGCAAACAAAACTTTGCCCCGCAGTACAGGAGAAGTCGATTTAAGTTAAGGGAAACTTCTTAATGATTTCATGAATTACAAATCAAAACTTCGACCTGCCTGGCAAAACATTTTCCTGACATTCCCTCCGCCTAAATTAGGCGATGGAAACCACACTTTGCTTAATGAAACGCGTAATGGAACATTAGGTTTGCACGCCTAGTTTGTTTACACACATTAATTAAGTTATGAACTCGACGATATTTTGAGCTTCAAAATTAAGACGGTACTTAACTCAATATAATAAGGTTGGTAATTGATTTATGGGTTTGATTTTTTGACATGATAACGTCTTATAAATGGATGAACACCGGCTGCACGCACGAAAAAGTGTCACGATCCGCCTGAGCCTGAGCTTGCAAGCGAGAGCGCGGAACAAGCAATAGAGAGGCACGATCGGCCCAAGCGTCGGCTTGTACATATGTATATCTTCCCGCGTGACGTCAGAGCTAGCAATTATGCAATCAATGTTTCTTTATGGCCTTATCACGTAAAACTATCGTCCGTAAATCGACTTTTAAGATAACCAATATTTTTTTACTTAATTTGCCATTCCGAGACGGGCTGAAGACCTCAAACTGCAGTGACATCACTTGTTTCTATGAATTACAATAAAATTGATTCCGAACGACACTGCGACACTGCGGTCGCCTTTGCCCGCGTTGCGTAGCGACCGCAGCGCAGACCGGAGTGACTGAGGCATGGTTCTATGCAGTGTGCAGTCGCGGCATGTCGCCGTCCTTAGTAAAGCAACCACGACCGCAGGCGACACTGCGGCGAGCGCAGTCGCTGGCCGCAGTGTCGCCTGTGGTTGCAGTCTGCCGCCCATCTCGGAATTGTATCTGTACACCTTAAAACCCCACAACCAAGCAGTCAACCAACTTGTCATTAAAATTTCAGTAGGATTAAGTGTAAAGTCGTGAAGTACCATATAAAAAAAACAGAAGAGTTTTCAATGTAAATATTTATCAGTCTCAAGTTTACAAGTAAAAACCCGCCAAGCGCGTATCGTGCCAAGTGCAGTGTAGGGTTCCGTAGTTGCCGGCAGTTACCACAATATATTTGAGCAAGAGTCTTCATTTTCTGTATCGGAAATTAGAAAAACCAATTAATATCAATCTATGTATTCCAACTAAAACTCCTAAATAAAAGTAAAACTGTGTCTCAAACTCTATTCGATATTATTATTCTTATGATAACCGCCGTATTTTTTGTTTCCTCCCAGGGTGTGTAAAATCCTCATGGATACCCTACAGCCGGCTGCAAGGTTATGTCAGATTTACTGACCAAAACACACCCGTACTTCATGCTTATGGCTAGAAGGGCCTTACAAGCTTTATCTGAAGCGATCATCCCCTGAGAAAGGGATGATGCGGTATGACCGCCGATCTTTTCAAGTGATTATATACTTTTTGTAAAAACGTGACGTTAGCGCGATTCAGAAGCCGTTGCTGAGAAGCCACAACGCGTTGTGGAACTTATTATATTTTATTGTGGTTTCAAAATAGTTATTTTAGATTTTGTTGCAATGCAAGGTTTTACGCTACAATAACTTCATCTTTGTTACTATTAATGTTTTCTTCTAAAGAATTTTCAATAGGTAAGTAATTTTCTGTAACCAAAGTTGAACGACTAGTACTCTTAAACTAACAATTCTATCGTACCCGTTATAGTTTTCCTCAAAAGTTTATGAAGATCACTATTATCCTGAATTTTCCAGGTTTTCCAAGACAATACTGTAGCTTTTAGAGGGTCGTGGGACGCCCTACTCGAACAAAAATTAGCTCTTCAATATTTCGCAAAGGATCCCTAAATCGAAAAGTAGTTTTTGGAATCCTGAAGTAATTTTTAAAAGCCCTATTCAATAATATCCGACACGATGGGGTAGACTATGAAAAAAAAACATCCTCAGATAACATGTCGGGTAAAATAAACATATAAAAATTTTATCCTACCATTCTGTCGATGTGATCTCCACAAAATTACAGCTCTTCTAGTCCTAAGAGTCTCCAAGCAAAACCGGGACTTCAGACGGACATGACGAAACTTACTTACTGCGTTAGTTTAGTTTAGTTAGTTAGTTTTTCTATGTCAGCAGCATCAGATCTTTGTGCATCAGAGTTGAGTTCAACTATCAACGTCAGATTAGCAATCATGCATCATGAGATACAGATCAGACATACAGACGGACAGTGGAGTCTTAGTATTAGGGTCCTTACTACCTTTGAGTACGGACCCCTAAAACGTTTACTGCCCTGGCTTGGCAGGGCAGTTGTTTTTTATTTATTTCGTTTTTTATTATATAATTAATTGACAATAACCTACCATTGTATAAACAAACAATAACGCCTATCTAAGTAGGTATGGAGATAAACCAAACATCGTAAGATAACAAAATGGCTTTCAATTATTCGCCACACCTGCTTCTGCGAAATCAGAGTTACTCGACTTTTGGGATCGTAAGAGCTATTCTAACGGCCCTCCTGATTGTTATAGCTATTGTACTGGCGACCCACGGGATAGGCCGATGGGTTAACGGCTGGCAATACTGTAGTAACTCTTGCGCTTAATGCGTCTTCTGGGTTGAGGCAACTTTTGAATTTGGAAGTGAAGTTGCTTTGTTTATGCGGATTCGAGAAAGTTCCTTATTAATATTCTTCCTGGCCGTAGGTACTTAACTTTCGTCCTTTTGTTTACATTATGGTATTGGGCAAGTATTTCATTATTAAAAGAACTCAATAATATTATCTCTAAATGAAACAATTTTTTAGAGGTAAAACAGAACATATTTTATTTGTTTCTTAGGTTTTTACACACTATCACTAATTAAAATAAAACTAGTTTTAACGGGTTAATGCACGAACTTTATTTAGTTTTTTGCATAATTTAACATAAGAAGGAGATAGAAAGTCTCTCTGAGTTTGTTTCTCTTGTAGAAAGGTCTCCCAATATTGAAACCGGTGGTAGTTTACGGTAGTTAGGGTCAAGGGAAAGGGAAAGAAACTCAAAATTACAAAAAAGAATTTTAAATAAAGTACTTTATTAACTAAATCTATACTTATAATAAATCTGTAGAGTTAGTTAGTTAGAAATTCTGTACATGAAATATATTTTCAAAATAACTATCAGGGGGTGATTAGTGATTGATACTGATGCCAAAAATGCAATCAGTAAAATTTTTGTCTGTCTGTCTGTCTGTGTGTATGTTCCTTATAGAAACAAAAACTACTCGACGGATTTTAACGAAACTTGGTACAATTATTCTTCATACACCTGGGCAGGTTATAGTATACTTTTCATCACGCTACAATCAATAGGAGCAGAGTAGTGAAGGGAAATGCTGGGAAAACGGGAGAAGTTACTCCTTTTTTAAGCTTCCGTCGCGTGTGCAGCCTTAATGGTTAAAGTTACATAGAAATCATGTATGACGGAAATATTTAACATAAAATTGTCTAAAAAATATCCTGCAACAGCATATGTCTATCTTTTATGGTTGACTCACAATAACACGTGTAACTCCTGATAGCTTAGCAGTTCGGAGCATTCTGATTATATTTGTTTACTCTTACGTTTATAATACTCTCACTCATCCCTAATTTAAAAAAGTTAACATTATTACCTATTCAATAAAAAAAGAATCATAGAAATCGGTATACAAACACCAAACTTATACATGAAATAAGCCATCGCGCCGTCGCACGTGAATACTGAATCATGCTATAAGGATTATTTTTGTGTAACGGTTGGAAACACTGATAATTTTAGAGGTTTTTAATGTAAGGTCGTAAATAAACACAGTTTTTTCGCTTACATTGCAAACGCTGGCTGAACCCTACGAGATCGATCAAAATATTGTACTACAGTATTGTATACCTTAAAAATGTCTACAAAAAAGTCCGCCATGGTATCTCTCTATCTCTTAGGGATAACCCACAATAACCATTTTATATCCTATACTTTTTACGAGAAATAATAGATTATTTACGAAGCGATTTTCAGCAATATAACATTCTTCCTTATCCAATTCAGTACCTTAAATACATTGTGCATTTAATATAGACCAATTTGGCTATTTAACGCATGTAATTTAAATGAATATTTTCGAAGATATTACAGATTTAAAATGCAGGGACATAGCGGTTCCGACGCTACCGGGCGGGGCACCTGGTGGTGCGTGCCTATTGTAATTAGGTATTATAAGAATGTCATTGTGTATAATACAAGCCTGAGAACAAAAACTATAGTCTACACTACAGCTCTACACCGAAGCGAAGCGCGGGCGGGCCACTAGTTAACTAATAAATTGATACATAGACAATAAAGTTTCAAAAATCTTTCAATGAAATATCCGAACGCTCAATAAAAGTCTTTCGAAGGTAGCTCGATAAAGTAAATAAAAAGTCATTATTCTGACGATGCAGACCTGAAACGTCAATAAATAAATAAATTTCGTGCATTCACCCGTTAAAACTTGAATATATTTTTATTTATATTTACCACTTTTTTTAGATAAGAAAAACTCCGAATTTATTCGTGTTAAGATAAGAGTTCATAGTCCTTCCCCAGGAACCAAACAGCCCTGTTATTTATTGTTATAATGGAGACCATACCTTTTCTTCATTAGTGGTAACACCGATGGACTAATTAAGCCAAAGCTTGGACACAAGGGTAACATATTCTTTTAGGGTTGCGTAACCAAGGCGTTCATATAATCTTATGTGGCGGCGTGGTCTATTAGCGTTTCACGGTTTTGTTTCCAGTACCCTTAGCACGAACCAAAATCGAATTTGAATAGTTTGCGAGTGCGAAATGTCATTATCAAATGTGTACTGGATTTTAGTTCTCTTAACGTCCGTTGTGGCGCTGCTGTTCAAATTTCCATATAAAACTTGACATTGACATTTCGCATTAGAAAACTATTCGAATTCGATATTGGTTCCTTCTATACAACATTTGACGATGACGATAATATGATTACGGAACAATCAAAATTCGGGTTTAGGCGTCCGTATCCGCTTTTTTTGAGTGTGTATGTTGTTGGTAGGGATGTGCGATCCGGGTCGTCGATCCGATTTTTCGGATCGTAATGCTACGATCCGATCGCGTATCGGATCGCATGCCGTCGATCCGATCTTCAAGAAATCGGATCGGATTGGATACAATAAATAAGACAAATTATTTTGGATTTTTATTTGGTAAACCTATCAATAATCGTCACACCTAATCAGGTACAACTTTTGTTTTTAATAATAGAATGTATAAGATTAACGGATCCACCTGCAAAGAATGCCGCCAAGTTAAAATGTAAACAAAGATAAAGTTCGTAACAGAAACCTTAGTAAGTAGCTACCCAATTTATTGTAAACAAACCGCGTTTTAATTCATACGATCCAAACGATCCGATCTTTCAAGTTTTGTAACGATCCGGCAAAAATCGTATGGCCTCGATACGATCCGAAAATCCGATCTGATCTTTCAAAGGATCGGATCGGATCGGCGCATCCCTAGCTGTTGGTCGCCTCAAGCCGACAATTGGCGAGTGCCTCTAGAGGTATTCCAGGCGCATGGCATCTCCCCACGAGGGGAGTGTCCTCTCCTTTGGAGCCTCTAGACCACTCGAACCTGAGCTCTCCTAAATAGTCCTAGCCCTGAGTCTATTTCTAAATAAGATGACCATAACATTTTGTTGGGCATTGAAGTAGCCAAGTATTGACAAAATATAAATCTTCTGGTTGGAAGTGAAGGCTACACGTAACAGGGTTTTGACGACTTTCCGCTTCACATGTATACTATTAATCCTCCACATAGTAAAATCACATTAAAATAATAAGTTATTATTAAGCGAATTAAATAACACAATCCTTTTCATTTTTTAAGACTGGTGTGTTGTAAGAATGAGACACAGTCCTCTAGTGTTACCATCTCAACAAAAATGCCCGAATTGGCTATTGCATGTGACAATGTAAAATGAATTTTAGTGTCTAAACGACTAGATTAATGTTCGAAAATGTCATTTTTACCAGTACGCAGTTCTGTTTGTATAATAAGTCCATGTTGCGTACACTACTACAACCGCCGTCGTCCGATGACGCCCACTCGAATTCCGAAAGCTCTGGTACATCGACCAATTGAATCAAACGTAAAATGTATGTTACGTTTGATTCAATTGGTCGATGTACCCCGAGCTTAGTTCGGCCGATAACATATTAAGTTTATCTGAGACCCGAAGGTTTTTCTTCAGATCTTTAAGATGTCAATATCATATAGCCTAGAGGTTTTTCAGTCTTGCAAGTAGTATTATTTGGTTGTAAGTTCTATTTCATTGTAACACGCCTCCGTAAATAATGTACACAAAAGCGCGAGATGAAAATAGGACGGTTAAATATCTTTGTAATTGTACTATTATTTGATTTAAATTTTCATTCGAACATCAATTCAAGATTAAAGAATAAATCTAAGGAATTATTTGATGCAATCGATCAAAATATCTTACGAATGAGAACCTAATGATTCCGGAGTATGAGTACCGACCTCGATTTATTTCTCATTAATGTTTTTCAAACGTAGTTTCGAGTATAATTCGCTTTGATTAGCTCCTTAATTACTAAAACCTCAAGGTTCGTTTGAAAATCTATGAGACATACCTGAGACTACGCAATTTCAAACAACATTTTGACCACTGCTTAGCTCTGGTGTTAAACTTTAAAATTACGGTGTTTGGGGAACAATTTGTCTGAGCAAATATATGTGGTACAATTTATGTACTTCGTGCTATTGTTCAAAACTGTATACACAAATTGCACAGCTCTTATAAAAGATGATAATCCTCAAAAAGGTTGGATTAGAATTGCAACTGTAGTTTTTGGAGGATCTATTAATATGTTTTTGATTATGGACATATATGAGTGCAACAAAGATTTATAACGAAAAGAAGAATCGAATAACTCCATCATCACAAGTTAATTTAACGATATAATTCTGCACCGCAGTTTTGTGAACTGTAGCAGATGTTAACGTATCTTGGTTATATGTACAACCAGCCAATTTGATAAGCTTAGTTTGTTACAGCCATTTCAAAACAATAAGGTAAATATTTTGCTTCGATGTACGTATCCCTGGAAACAAATTTTCTGAACAATATTAATTTTGACGTGACAGATTTTGCCGCCTTCCTTTGAAATATTTTTCACATTAGGTAGAGTTTAGCCCATGGACTAACGATTTATCTTTAAGTTTACCAAAGTTTTTTATAATGTCAAGAAATCGAAAGAGTTTCTGTTACACTTACGATTTTATAAGTGATTTCCAAATTCTAATTCCTATTCTAAAGGACATGGTTAAATTTTGTATAAGCGACTAAAGCCCAATAGCAATGTATAAATATTGTACTTAGTAATATTGAATGCCGAATGGCGGTAAATTTATAATTTTTATGAAAAACGGCTCAGGAACTTTTGACAAAGATACAATACTGAAAATTATGAAAAACCTTGCTTTATTTGATAAAATATATTGCCAATTATTTACAGAGCCAGCAATTTCCCATTTTCTTAGCATCTTTCCTCCCATTTCTCTGATTAACACTTTCCAAAATTGATTTTAAAGCAAAAATATGTGACATAGACATCTGTAAAATTTAATTTTGATCATTTAATTTTGCAAATATTTGATTATTTCACGCAAGTTTCATTAGAATACAAAAACACGTAAAATTAATAAAGAAATATTTTAATGTTGCGGGCTAGTGTAAAATATTTGTACATGCTACGGGCAGGTTTTTATCTATGAAATGATCTATTGCATTTAAAATAAAGGTCAAATTTCAAATGAGGAGCCGGCGAAGAAAACGGTATAATTACGCACCTGGTCAAACTACTTTTTTTTACAGGCTTCGGGTCCGTTAAATTTGAATCTCAAATAAATTTCAATGAAATGCCAAAAGATCACTGGCAGGTATGTCTTTCAGTTTTATACAGCTCCTGTTAAATTTAATTTTATGTGCTCCTCAAATATATTTGATCCATATTAACGAAGATTCCTTGTTATTAGAAGGTCTTAAGTGCAATCACGCATTCTCTACAAAGGAAAACTGGTCTGTTTGGACATTTTTAAGCGAATTATCGGGCAAGTAGATCAGGAATCAGTTGGTACGATTGTGCAATGAAGTTGTTCCAAATAAATTATTATTATTACCAGTGGCAGCCTGCGACTTCGTCCGCGTTAACTGTAGTCTTTTGAGAATCCCACAGGAACCTAAAAATTTTCCAGGATTAATAGTTTCCTATGTCTCAATCCAGTATGGCGATTCTGTAAAACAAAATCTTACTTCCGATTTCGATAGCTGCTGTTTTAGACATTACATTTTATGATATGCATTACGCCATTATACGGCAAAATGTCGCTGTGTCTGTATCAGCAGCCAGTATAAGATATTTGATATTTGTCAGAAAACGTAAGTGGAATTGCAGCTTACAGAATACCTATATTATGAAATGTTTGAATGTTTGTGTATGCCTATATGTTTAGTTTGCATTTATTTTAATTTATTTTCAACTTATTATTTACACTTCTTTTGTCTTGTATTCCGCACAACCGCCCTCACTATTGTTAACGTGCTTTATATATTTCTTTTTCCAGCTCATTGGGTTGTCTGGAAGAAACCGCTGATTAGCGGTAAGACCGCCCTTTGTGCAACTGTAATTGTTTTGCCTTATTTTGTATTTTATTTGTGTTCTTTATGTTACTGTGTATGTAATTGTGTCATAGACAATATGCGTATCAGGTTTTATCAAAATCCATTTAGTATTTTTGCGTGATTGAGTAACATACTTTCATATTATTTTATAATTTTACCAGCGTCCGCTCAGGACTTCGTCCGTGTTCACTTTAGTTATTTGGGAATCCTACAAGAACCAAAAATTTTCCGGGAATTAAGTATCCTATGTCTCAAAGAAGGTCCAATGGACACCTAAAAAGAGGTCCAATGGGCACTTTTTGCTTTTGGGTCGAACCTTGAAGGTCCAACGGGTACTAGACCAAATAAGACCTCTCAATCCAGGCCATGAACTATATAGATACCAAATTTCATCCAAATCCGTTCAGTAGATTTTGCGTGATTGATTAACTAACATACAAACACACACAAACTTTTACATTCATAATATTAGTAGGATTACAACAAATCGATAAAATTTCGTCCATTCCGAATGAAAATTTCCATGTGATAATCGAACACAAATTGGAATAAATCTGCGAAAATTTTAATTCGATGTGCGTTTGTAGCGATCCGAAATGCGGAAACCTGGTCACAATAAGGAGAGGACATGTTGGTAAGCGCGAGCGTTAGTATTTTCTATTAACTTAGTCATTTATATTGAGAGAGAAACTGACTCGTGCGTTCGGTCTTCGGATCGGTTGGAAACCCTTCGTGCCTTCTATATGTGTGGCCACTAATTAAACGTTCTTACTATAAAAAAGTAAAACACGGTTTCAAACCTTGTTTAGGATTTTTGTTTTATATTTTATTTCTTAAACTCGTTTTGAATGCAAATATAACTTTTTTTAGCTATATGTGCCCAATACTTTAACGGTCTTACTATAAAAAAGTAAAACACGGTTTTAAACCTTGTTAAGGTTTTTTTTTCTTAAACTCGTGTTGAACGCATGTTAAACTTTTTTTGTGGTATTAATGGTGAATCTTTAGGTCGCAGTCGCAGTCGCATGACTATTTACTAGCTCTCTAATACGCATTGATTTGTGAGTTGAGTCACGAATGTTTTCAATTATTTATTCTACAAGTAAGATAAATTGAGACATTATAGTCTGATGACGTCATTATGGTCTATCATGCATTAGTATGTTTTATCTTTGTTTGGAAGTTTTCTTATTTTTTATTGTAACAAACATAACATATCTCACCTTAAATCTAACAAGACTATCACAATTACATTATATTTTATTTTACACTAACAAAACAGAAAACGTACTAGATAAAAAACAAATTCTTAGAAGTTACTTTAGCTCTGCTACGAAGGTTTTACTACAATAGGAAAAAAGGAATCAATCAGAAAGTTGACACCGACGGCGCCTTTTCATCTTTGGAAAATGAACAATGAAAACTCGACACTGATTCCAATAATACGTTCCCGAGAAACTCGAGACCTTTCCACATCCTTTTGTCAATGGAGGCGCACCTCAATGTTCCCGAACGCAATGCCTTTTCCAGCCTCCTCCTAGTACCGAGTCGCTAGTCAGAGGGGTTGGACGCATGCTGCTACCGACCTCTTTCGCGCGAAAACTGTACGAGTGACTTTTTGCTTTTTAAACTTTTTCGTTTTTAGAATGCGCAGTGAAACAACTGGGATTGCGAAGAGGTTTTAATACTATTTGGCTGTTTGCAAATCCGGAGGGGTGAGTAGTTTTTATTAAAGTTTTGGTTTAGGTTCGCTTAAAAAATGATAGTCTAAGTTTATTTCAAAAGTTAAATTTTCAGGGAAGACCTTCAGAAGTAGAGTTATAGAAATCACTTATTGTCTTCATTCTAAAAACTTACTTTTTTGTGTTTATCATATTTTCCATCAAATATTTTAATGGAGTTCAATTATAAAATATTTTAAAGTTTTATGAAACTAGAAAAGAATCACATGAAGTCATTAATAAATGCATAAATTTCTATCTCCACTAAAGAAAATTTCACTATAAAAAAAAAACATTTGGTCTAGTGATGTGTTAAAATATTAAACAACACCTAAGAAAATCGCGTAAAAAAGGGAGGATAAATAACTAGTTAGTGCCTCCGACCGGGTAGCAAGGTGCAAACCAGCATCAGATTTTTCGCTCGATTTGGAGCGCCCGTCTGGGGAAGTCTACCTTACAGAAGACCACAGTAAAATAACATCACCTTTTGGTGGTGTTGTGTTTCTGCCGGCAAGTAAGGTTCCAGGACTCCACGGGGTAGGGGATGGGGTCCATGGTTTCTCAGTAGGTAGCTACGCTCTTTGAATCGAACCATTTAGTCAGCGAGCGTTGCTAAGCTCTAATGTCTTCTATTCCACCAATCACGACCAGTTTTTCGAGATACTCGTCTCTTCCTCGCATTATGTAGCCGGACCTTTCAGTTATTTGTACTTAATCCATGGCTGAATTCATTTACCCTGTTAAAGTCAAACAATAATAAAACCCAACCCCTATAAATTGGGTCGCAACACAACTAACAGTTTTATTCAGATTAAGGTTAATCAAAATTCAATTCAACCATCGCGGCGAGGGTTGTACAAACTAATCACAAACGTTGGTAGTGAGTAGAACAAAGCCTTACGGCCGGCGAAACTTGCCAAACTTGTGTTTGTGAAGTTAATCTTCCATTGTTTACGGAATATCATTTCCTTGATGTAGTAGCGTTGTTGGGTTTCGCACCCCTTCTGAGTGTGTTAGTGATTCTATTGTTTAATTTGTTGTAATGATATTGTATTGTTGATAAATTGATGAGCTCGAATCGGAAGATCAACAGAGAATAGGGGTGATGACGGGGTACAGTTAACGAAATTCTACTTAGTCCGTCAGTGAGATGATCAAAAAATAATGGACATGTATTTTTCTTTGGGCAATCAACCAAAAAATGACAAAGTTATAGCGCATCAAAGTTTGGGAGTAGGGGCTCGTGACGTCACTTTGGAGTGAAAATTGTACTTGTTTTATTGTAAAACGTGACGTCATGCGAATTTTTTAATCAATATATCACTGCGATGTTTATATTATGCGAAAAAGAGAAAAAACGTGTCCAATACCTTTTGATAATCTACCTGATAAAAGAGGAAAAAAAATTTGTCATCATCCCTATTCGAAATTTTTTTGCCCGGTGTGCGGCCAGTAGACCGCTGTGGTTAAGCGCGCGATGTTCTTATGGTTTCTTTGTGGTAACTTTAGTAAATCTGGTCGTCGCGGCTGCAGGTCGTGGTCGTGGCCTTACCGTGACCTCGTTCAGTAGGCGCGAGGTCCATAAAACATGTTTTTTGCCACTTTTAACACAAAAGACGCAATTCCAGAGTAGGTATTTCTCGCGCGTCGTCGTGAAGCCCTAAAATCTCACTCATTGTCAGAAATACAAAACATACAAAAGGTAGTGTTATTCCACTGAAATCGTTCTGTTAAATAAAAAAGACGATTTCCAGGCGGGCGATTATTCTTCTTCAAGTTTACATTGCAAAGTAACAGTAGAAGTATTATAGTAATATAAGTTATTTACGGGATTGTTACTCCGTGATCATGGCGCTTGCAACAGTGCTGAAATATCGGAAACTCGCTAAAAACAAGTACATGCAAACAATCCCGTAAATAACTTATATAACTATAATGTTAGTGACTATGAAAGTAGAAGTATGTCAACTAATGGCTTAACAATAGCAACTTGTTGATAATAATCTGTCCAAACGAATTTTCTACCGATTAAGTACCAAAAGCCTTTATAATGTATCAATGCGTGGAATTTTCATATTTTGAAATATCAAAGCTACAATAAAGAACATGAACAAAGAAGAAGAAGTGTTTATTAATAGATGTAAAGAAAATTTTACTAGAAATAATTCAACGCGGAAATAGTCCGGGCAGCAGACGGGAGTTGGACCGCGTGGAATTTTGCTAGTCTTTAGATTTATAAATCTGTCACTTATATACTTAAAATAGATAAAGCAGAAATATTTTATCAATTTCTTTATGAGGTATGTAGACTGTATCGTCGGTGGAGTTATCACAGTACAGAGAGCCGCGATCCGAAAACTTTCGCCTAACTTTGGAAATTCTTTGGTCTCCCACATTTTAGGCGCAAGTGACCCTTTCAGATTATTGTGTAGAGAACAATTCTACCCTTTCTCCCTCATAGACCACTTAAGATGTCATGTTACATATCACCGTGATATGTTGGAGACGTTAGATACAAATTATAAGCTACGTTTTTAGATACAATTGTTGCTAACCGCGTCTTTATTGTGACGCAATAAGAGATATTGTAGCTGCCAACTTAAGTTTTTTTAAAACCCCCAGGTACCTTATTCTTTTCCGCTATAATAACTCCTTTGTCGCAATCCAGGAATTAAACTATATGTGTGCTAAATTTGTGCGTTATCGCTGTTTTTACGTGATTAAGTAACAAACATACAGTTAGTATTCACATTTATAATAATAATAGTCAAATAGAAAAAAAAAACAGTCAAATAGAAGTTTAAAAACTTTATTGCTAGCGAGCCCTCAGTATAGTTTTAAATATGGCTAGATCAGTCAACATTTTCATTTTCGAATTAACCACGTCTACTATTGTGTTCCATAAAGTATTTCTTGAAACTTAGCGCATTATTCTTAAAAAAGCCTATACAATTTTTTCACTAAATCAGAGGAGGTAGTTAACTCCACCTTATATAAGACAGTACCTACCGCAAATTATTTGGTGTGAGTAAGGCTTCATATATACAAGCGGCTCGCAGTCGACGGCATGGCAACTGCAGCCATCGCCACCTTTATACGGCAGTCGTCGACCCGTCGAAGGTCCTAAGGAAGAGGTAGAATATAGTTTTTCACCTATATTCTACCCCTTCGTACGGTAGTCTAGCTGAGGATTCACTGGTGGTTTCAAATAAGTCTTTTCTTAAAGAGAATACTAGCTTTATTTTGGTGCAAAATTTTGAATAAAGGTTACTTCGCCTTAGACTTTTTGGGGACGAAAAAAACTGTTGATAAAGGTCAGAGAATTGAGGATGTGTGTGAAACATTTTTTTTATGTATTTTACTGGATGAAAATTGTACTTGGAAGCAAAACGTTGATCTGATAAGTAATAAGTTGAACCGCTACGTATTTGTGCTGAAAAGGTTGAGAAACATGGCTGCGTACCAACTACTCTGGAAGCCTATCGTGGTTATATTGGTAGCATGCTTAGGTATGGACTCTTAATTTGGGGAAACTCGACCGACGCAGATAGACTGTTCAAAGTCCAAAAAAAATGTGTAAGGGTGATCTGTGGGCTTTCCCCACGCGAGTCTTGTAAACCATTATTTAAATCATTTAGAATACTGCCCCTTCCATGTCTGTCCATATTTTAAGTGGTTAATTTTGTAACAAACAAATTAAATCTTTTTAAACTGAGAAATCAAAGCAACAACAGAAGTGTAAGAGACCCAAATAGATTAAGTTTTAATAATCTACTGAAATCAACTTGGTACTTAAAACAATGTAATTGTATGTGTGTAAAAGTATATAATGCAATACCTAATGAAATAAAATGTCTACCCAGTAAATTATTTAAATCAAAACAATACTGTAAACGATTCTTTAATGACAATTTTGATAATCAAATAATCTAAATTAGCTATTTATTTCGTATTGCGTGGCTTATTTTGATGAAATGAATGAATATGAATATGATTGAAGTTTCTGTATAGACATGATTAAAATTTAAAAAATAATTATTTGTATCATATGTATATATTTTTTTTTATAATTGTATAGTAAAGACCCTTATTTTAATTTGACAATTTGTCTATTGTATAAATTACATGTGATTTATAGTAAAATATTAAGAATCTCTTTTGCATACATGTCACCTCATTGTACCATATTTTTTGCAAAAAGAAATCTTATCTAATCTAATAAACATTGATCATACAAAACGGTAGATTAATATTTTTTGCGTCATCAGAAACGTAACGTGAATCCACCAGTAGTTTCTATTGAAAAGACTGACGATTCAGACGAGACCAAAAATCATTGCCGTTTGTTGAATTTTTTATGCTGCCCTATAGGTTCGGCCCCATATAAAGAGCTCAGGTGTGATGGGAGTACTTTAAAAGATGAAAGGTTGCCCCCATCATGTAATCCTAACGCGCTCAAGTAAATCAAAAAATCCTTGCTTTTGCTCCTCTACTAGTACTGCAATATGCTTGAAAGCCAGTGCGTGTGCTTCTAAAATAAATGCATAAATAGACTTTGCCGTGTCGTATCCTACTAACGAAAAAAAAAACGACGGGTTGCACTCCGGGAGTGCCGGCAGAAGTGAAAACTTGAATATTAATGTTGTGCATTTTTGATGTTTTGGAATGGTTAAGGAATCAGCTATTCGTGCTAAGCTTTAACTATCAGGATAATAGTACTATCATGCATGTGGTAGAATACAATATTTATTTATTGCGCTATTGTACACAAACATGACAATTTATATTACATTAAAAAAGTTTATCTCTCAGAAAAATCAACTTATATGAATCACATTTAAGCGCACCTAGCGACATCGAAAAAAATGCATTTTCTTCGCAATAAAGCTGCCACGAGGACGTCCTAGATAGAGACTTATTATTATAATACGGTAAAATAAAATATTGCTATGTTTCGTCCAATATATTGAAAGTCAACAACCATTCCAATTTTGTTGTGTGTCATGATGCGATCAGCCCACGTGCTTAACATTTTTTACCCATACAAAAAAAATGTGTAACGTCACTAAAGAAGTTTTCACTTCAAAAATATGTTAGAAAAGAATGGAGGACGATGATGATTATCACGATATATCGAAGGCCAACTTTTAGAGTACAGCCTCTCACAATTCTGTGAAATAGTCTGAAATATAATAAAGTGATCGATTCCAAGATCTGGTTATTATAGGCTGTTCAATACTCGTCCAATCAGAGCTTTTCAATACAATACTGCTAGCTCTCTAAAGGGTAGGTATGTATAAAACTTAATTCTTCAAATAGAATTGGCTAACTGAATAACTCGCCTTTGATATTTTAAAGCCGTTTGATTACAAAAAGTTCGCTGTGTACTTTGTTGCGCCTAATCAGGAGAATAAAACAGCCCTTGCTGAGTTTCTTGCCGGTTCTTCTCAGTACAAGGTCTCCCGCTGTAGATTTACGAACCGATGGCGTAGCTTCTAGACATGCATGACAGCTTGTAACAGCTTATACTGAATAAATGATTTTGATTATGATTATTATGATTAGTTATTTTTTTTTGGAAACCTACTTACTTTTGTCCTGTTCAGTCTCTCTATGACTTCGGTTGCTCGGAGGACTTTTAGTTTGTAGGACTTTTGAATTTTGGCTACTTTCTATTTTGTGATATTAGCCAAGGGAGCTATACTACTTGTCTACAAATTATAGAACAGGACAAAATAATCTATGGGTACAATACATCTCGACCTATTGCTCTAATTACATTTGGTCGTTAGCCCGTATTCGAGTGAACGAAAGACATACTCGAATTCGCGCTCCCGAAGTAATATTTACACTGGAATACGAGCTGGAAGATAAATCTACCCGAATACTGGCGTATGCGACTCCGTTCATTTACACTTAGTCGTTTACCGGGATTCCATTGGCACTCGGGCTAATGACCAAGTGTATTCGCGACATTATGTAACAAACGTCACTCATTGCCGGGGCCCTCTTGACAAGGGACATTTAATCATGATTGTCCATAGCAGAAAATAAATCAAATGTAGCGCTTCAGTTAAGGACATTAGGATTATAATCAAAGTTAATTCGACTTTTTTTTAGAATGTGTATATCATTTCTGATAGGTATTAAAAAAGTTTTAAGCATTATGTTTTAAACATTATGTTTTAAACTTTCATGGTCACTAACATTATAGCTATTAACGGGATGGTTACCATGTATCTTGTTTTGAATAGAGAGAATGTGACCAATGGTAGGAGTATCGAGCGCAGTAAAAGACGACGTCAGAGGGTAGACCGATATGTCTGCCAATAACATCTACCCGCAATTACTTCAGCTCCTCCGTGATCAAGGCGCTTGCAACAGTGCCGAAATATCGGATATTCATAAAAAAACAAGGTACATGGTAACAATCCCGTTAATGGCTATAAAGTTTTAAGCATAGTTACCAGTATACATAAGGCAGTTTCCCGACCGACTATTTTCTCGTTCAGGAAACGTACAGTAGGTATACATTGTATCTGAGCAAAAGAGCCGCATATATCAAAAGTGATCGTTGATCGCTCGATCAGAGAGTGCTCACTCTCTTCACTAGTTTGCTCGCTCAGAGATACTGGCTCAGCGATGTTCGCTTGTCACAAAACGCATACGCGTGCATTTCTGCTTATGATTATCTCCGCGATCAAGTGGTGAGAGAAATCGTCCGTCGTACTCGCACACTCTCTTATAGTCCAGCGATAAAACTATCGAAACTACTATGGAACAAATATAGGAACTACACAATCGCTACCCGCTGACCGTCAACTTGTCTCGTTTCTAGGTTTACTCGCTCGTTCATCATCGGCGGTGGGACATGTGCCCATTACTATGTTAAGGTTTTAGTATAAGAGACTCAAACTCAAAAATAATTTAATCAGTCTAGGTTGTTACAAGCATTTGTGAAGGTCGAGAAGCAACGCCATCTCGGTTTGCAAAACTACTGCCTCGTACTGAGAAGAACCGGCAAGAAACTTAGCAAGGGCTGTATTTTTCTCCGTATTTTATTATATATACAGAGTAGTCAAGTTGAAAAATTACTTCAGAGATACTTCTGAAGTCACCTTTCATTACGTCATTTATTTCCATGACATAACATAACAATGCCAATGGAGTGAGAAAGTTGACAAATTAAATGGATTTCTAATGAAAAACAAAAAATACTGAAGACGGGGGCTGAATAAATTTAAGGGTGCTTCGCCTTAATACCAAAATACAACATGCTAATTTCATTTTTATTGAAGAAAATTTTACCAGAAAAAATCCACGGGGACCAGACAGCTGACGGATCTCGAATCTGCAACCTTCGCTATCTGGGCGAATGCACTGACCATTATGCTACTGCGGCCCTGATGGCCGGTCTGAATTTTCTCTAACCTTTCTTAAGCTGCAAAGCTAGTAAAATTTTCTTTAGATTTAAACATCAAGCAGATTCATGCTTAAAAATATATATATATATATATATGTATATGCTGATTACATATTCGAACGTTAAACACATGTGGGAACAGTGTGGCAGGTAAAACTGTTGCACCGGCTACCTTCAAAACTCCACCAATACTCAATATCAGAAGGGATGGAGTCGTTTGCTGGATCCTTTGTTATAAAATTATAAATATTTCTAATACACGCACCAATTAGCCTAGCCTCAAAGTAAGCACTGTAAGGCTAGGCTTTTAAGATACTAAGGTCACCAAATACTTATGCTGATACATATCTAAGTATATTTTTTAATTATTTAACTTGTAACATTTTTGAATCTAAAGAAATTTTTACTAGGAAAAATTCCACAGGCACCAGTCAACAGACAGGACTCGAATCAGCACCCTCTGCTATCCGGGCGGATGCACTGACTATTATGTTACCGCGGACCTAATTGTCCGTGTCGTTTTTTTTCTAGTATTAGTATATATATTTATATATACATTTATTTAGAAATACATATAAATATTCATGACTTAGGTGCAAATGCATTCATCACACAATCATATGATTTTAGGGCAAAGCCCTACTGCGATTCAAACCAGGACCTTTGAGTAGGCGACACCTTGAAACCGGCGTATATACCATGAGAGCCTCGGAGGTCATCATATAAAAAAAAATACTAAACGACGATCGAGGTCCAATTCATATTATTGCAAATTCAAAAAGTTGCTATTTACACGGAGAAGGAAGGCAACAAATTCTTTTGACAGTTTTCGTTTAATTTCCACAAAAGTTTTCGTCCTTTTATTTACTCATAAATCATTTTCTATAAGGTTTCAACACGGAAATTATGCAAATTCATCTGCGCAGTAACGTAAAGTTCGACTTCCGACATTATTTCGAGACCTACATAATTTTCTACAGCAATGATTATGTGGGCTTCATATAATTTACCTTTGTCATACAAATGTTTTTACCATGTTTAACTTATATTAGATGCTATTTATTTGTACATGCGAAATTGTTTTTACAGCTTTATGTATACAACACATTTGGTCAAAATATGCTACGAAGGATGTACACATTGTTTGAAAGTTCAAAATTAGGTACCATACTGTGTATGGAGTGTGCGGTAACATTTTACCGCACACTCCGTTCTATGGCGCCATGCGTATCCTTTATGGTATTTTTTTCAATCGAAACTCCTTGGAAGCTCCTTTGATTTATGCGTTTGTCTCACTTTAGTACTGAAAAGAAAAAGAGACAAAATATGTTCACAACTTACACGTGGCGCCAGTTGGAAATGACATTCGTGTCGAATTGGTAATAGCAAACTCGTGACTATGGTAAGCCTTCGACTTACCCTGGGGGTAACATTAGTCTATTCGTTTGTAAAAACCAAATTATCCCACTAATCACTCTAATATTATTAAGGCGAAAGTTTTTTTCATAGATAGGTCCGACAAATGATCACCCCGCCTGATGTTAAGTGATGGTGAAGTCCAGACGTGAAGATAGCTGGTACAGCAGTTTTACCTGCCACACCAGCCATCCTCACCTTGCAGGCCAGCATGTTGCTTCTTCACGCCTCTTTTTAAGGATCCCAGATTGTAAGAAGGATATGTGAGCAGGCAGAGCATTACATTTACGGATAGTGCGACAAAGAAATGATTCACCAAATTTCTTTGTACGCGTTGGAATTGTGGCCACAGTTAGACGGTGACACCGAAGGTTGTTGAAGGTTGGAAGCTTGTGGCTCTCTGAAGGAAAGGGGAAGGTAGAATAAGAGAGCATAACTCTTCAGAACACTCGCAGTGGTACAGACGATAGAACGCGCTTAGTCGTCACTAACGTGGCGTCCCACGTCACGGCGTAATTGAAGACGCTCGAGGTGTTTAATTCAAAATTCAAATCATTTATTATTCGGACAACATAGATCCATGTGTTAGTATACAATACTTAATACTATGTTAGTAAATTATATTAAAAACAGATATAACCCTATTTACAAAAATATTTATCAGTGGACAGTCCCCACGAGCCACTAAATCCCTCACAACACTACTGCGGCTACCACGAACCCGCCGTAGCAATGAACCTGCTTTTTTGCGCAAAATAGCCGGGAAACTGTCGACCTGCGCATCTGCGAACATTCCCGAAGCACTACAATATCGCGGCAGCCGCAGCAGTGCCCTGAAGGCATTATTGTATTGGACACGGAGGACATCATATGATTTTCGGGTAAAATTAACCCATAGGCTGCTCGAGTAGAAAGATGTACAAAAAGCCTTAAAAAGAGTGATTTTTACGGTGTCAGAACATCGAGCAAACCTACGGGCCAACATATTTGCCCTCTTAGACAATGCCCTTCGCTCCCTTTCAAGGTCAGCGTCATCCTTTAAAGTATCTGTTACAATATGACCTAGATACTTAAATTGCGTAACTCTACGGAGATCAGATCCATATAGTTTTACAGAGGGCACGTTTTCAGGAGTCTTTCCGTGAGCCTTAAAAGTCATATATACACTTTTACTGGTATTATAAGATAAACCATGATTGGTTGAATAGGTTTCACAAATGTTCACAAGCATCCTCAAAGCACTGATCGAAGGAGCCAGCAACACCATATCATCCGCGTAACTGATATTATTTACGCAAACACTCCCTACGTGACAGCCGACACGTGTACCGCTAAGCTCCTCAATCAGCGCGTTGATGTACAGATTAAATAATTTCGGTGAAGTTCTTCCCCCTTGCCTAACCCCACATTCTAATCTGTACTCCTCCGAATGAACACCAGCCCACTTTACACAATTGGCCTGGTTCCCGTACCAGAACATAAACAAAGATATTAAGTCTGAGGGTAAACCACACCCCTTTAATTTATCCCACAGAATACTGTAGTCAACCAGATCGAACGCCCTGGACAGGTCCAAAAAACAGGCATATACAGGCGTCTTTCTATCAGTGTAGTACCCGATAGCGTGCTTGAGAGTCCATATTGCACTTTCCGTAGATAGACCAGGCCTAAAGCCAAACTGAAGATCGTGGATGTTTAGATATTTACTGAGTTGAGAATCAAGCACCCCATCAAACACCTTAGCCACTACTGTTGCCAATGTAATTGGCCTGTAATTCAACCTAGATGACACATCTCCAGTTTTATTTTTTAAAATAGGGACCACTACAGACTTTATCAATTCGTGTGGCAAATAAGAATGTACCAAACAGACGTTAAACAACAGCGCCAGCAATCTATACAAGTGCGGTCCCGCGTTTCGTAAATGCTCGACGCTGAGACCGTCATGCCCGGGAGACTTTCCGCGAGTCAAAGATTTAATAACCTTATCAATATTTTTGCCTGTTATTAAACTCACCGGGTCACAACCTGTCTCAGCGTCGAGCATGGACTGGGTCGAGTTCAAAGGTGATTTAACAATAAAGTGATTTTTAAACAGGTTGGCTATCGCTACTGGATCACTTAAACCATCCATACTTGCAGGAAGACCAGGTCCCAAATTCATTCCATTTGTATACCTCCATAATTTTCCAAAATCACGATTGTTATAGTAGGTGGCAAGGGCATCCATTTTAATTTGTTCTTGGTGATTTTGACACCACTTCAATTTTCCCTTAAATATTTTTCGAGTCTGAGCCATTTCCTCATAAACTCTGCCACTTTTGGGCTTACCACATCCTACCCAAACAAGAAAACTGGACCTAGCCTTCCTGCGAGCAGCACAAACGTGTTTATTCCAGCCAAACATTTTTTTAAATTGTTTACTTCGATTACACTTAACATTGTAGGTCTCAGACGCAGAAGAACTCAGCACAGATATAATACTATTATATAAGTTATCAATATATATTTTGTGTAAATTGATATTACAAAGGTCATGACAACAGTTTTGTAATTCCAAAGGAAAATCAATATTTCTTAATTTTTCATTGCATAATTTGTAATATTTGTCTACCTGCCAATTTGATCTTTCTCCCCACCTAATGCGATTAGGGATTAAGTTGGAAAAAATTACTTTGCGTGGTATCAAATCTAATTTGCAACTGATGAGTAATGGAAAATGGTCAGACCAATAGACGTCATACATTACACTGACAGTTGTGACACACTGGAAAGCCGACTCAGTGACCACACAATGATCCAACCATCTCCTACTCCCATGAGCTTCACTAATATACGTGTATGTCTCAGAGGTAATATTCAAAACACTTACATCGGCGCAAATCCATGACTGGTCATTACAAAATTTACTTAGCTCATTATAAAGCAGCGCATCAGGGTGCGCATTAAAATCACCCATAATGAAAACTGATTCTACACCACTTTCTTCGATTATTGCACTTAACACTCCTACACAGTTTAGTCACCTCCTCATCGCCTATGATGCGGATCGCACGCCGCTGTAACCTATCCAAAGCATCGAGCAAGTACTTGGCAAGTTATTTAAGTCACAGCAAATTTCCATACCGGGCATGTTGATAGTGCTCTCTGGCTCCAGTGTTGTGCTCTGAAGAGAAGGACATGAAAGGAATGGCGATGTTTTTGCCGCGAAAGTTCAGACCTCAGTTATCTTAGCATTGAACTCAACCAAGTTCTTCGTGGTCCAAAGCCTGATTGAGTTCGATGACAAGATTCTCCCGTTTTTCCTGGGTTACCGCCTGTCTAGCCGCTGCTTGTTCGAGATACCCCGCATGCACTGTACTATCGTCTGCATAGCAATGAATGTTCCCAAGAGGAATTAACTTACTAGTTTGTGAGTGTGTGAGTGTGTATGTTTGTTATTTCTTCACGTCTAAACGGCTATAGCAATTTTAATAAAATTTGGTATGGAGTTAGCTGACACCCTGAATTAACACATAGGCTACGATTTACTGCGAGAAAATAACCCTAATTAACCGCCGGTAACACCACGGGGCACAGCTAGTTTCATAAATAACTATTATTTGTGTAAATCTATGTGTGTAGTAAATTTTGGACAAGTATCTAGTAACCAGTAAAAATTGCCTAAAATTCGTTAAAATAGACAATTTTACATCATTAAGCACAATATACATAAAAAAGAATACATTGAAACACAATCCAATGGTGACAATATAAAAACATTTTTCTTCTCAGTAGCAGGTAAAAAATACTTGAAATGACGTCGCTTAATGAGCTGCTCCCTGCCAATTCTTTGTACCGCCAAATTGTGCTCCAATACGAAAGATACCCTTCAAATTAATGGAATTCAGCCTCATAAGGCCTCCCTTTCTTATAAAATAATGACGTGCCATAAATAAAACCGGTTACTTATAAAAATACGTGTGGCACTCGGGGACTGCCGCGGTAAAGCTATTGCATAGCATTATTTATTAATTCAAGTTACATTTTTTGAGCGTGGTGACCGATAAGTAAACATTTCCTTTTTCTTTTATTGAATAAATGAGAAGTTAATATTGTTTAAAATATTTTTATTATCTGAGCAGCTCGTCTCGATCCGTGCATGCACGTTAAGGTTCAACTAGTCGTGGGCTCGAACTCACTCGTGGACGCGGCCAAAAAGCACGCTGTCTCACCTAACATTGTGTCTAAAAGTGATATTCAATTCAATTCGTTTATTGCATATCATATAAAAAAAATGCTAGAGAAAATGTATTAAAAAATAAAAAACTTGCCAGCGTTTTCGTGATTTGGGAGTTATTGTGGATGCGAGGTTGCGCTTTAACAAACAAATTGATGACATGATTGATGAGCCATCATGGCTTACCGAACGCTTGCTTTCAAAGTCATCAAGGATTTCAAAAGTTCACAAACTAAAATAACACTATATAACGCACTTGTACGTAGTTGATTGAAATATTGTAGTGTGGTGTGGAATCCACATTATGATGTGCACTTTAAAAAATAGAGCGCGTCCAAAAAAGGTTTTTTTCTTACAACAAAATCTTACAAAAAAGCTTCTACACTACTAAGACACGAGTAGACTACGATACTTTAAAATGGACTCACTAAGCGATCGCCGATTTATTTTGGATAATGTTTTCTTGTATAAGCTCGTTAATGGTATTATGGACTACCTCGATTTGCTCTCAAGAGTATATTTTAATATCCCCTTAAAACTGCCAAGAGGTTCAAGATATAATTTGTTTGCGACGAGAAGATCGAATCTAGGCTTATTTTCTCCTATAAATAGAATGCCCTCTCAGTACAATTCACTGTCAAAGTCGACTGATATGGACATCTTCGTGGATACATTGAAGAGAATAAAATCTTTATGTTTGGTTGTGCCCACGTAGTTTTTAAATTAATTTATTTTTCATTAATTTATTTTATTGTTGTTGTTCAATTATTGTCTCTTTTAAAATTTTATTTTTATTCAAAATTCAAATTCAAATGTTTTGTATTAAAATTAATGTAATTGTTAAAATTTTATAAGATTTAATTGCTAGTTAAGTGTATATTGCATGTCGTAATCGCCTATAATTAAACTTCCACTAATAAAGTGTTTAACTATAAATATGTAAATAAGAAATGTCTAAGTGTAACTCTGTTGGTGATCAAATAAATAAATCCACAATGTACAAAAAGATGTTAAATATGACAAAATACGATCATTATGGATCCTGTCGGTCACGCAACTAAATGAGAGATAGAAGAGAGAAGTTACACATTCTATGTTAGTTTATGGATTGAAAGAGTTAAGTAATGAATGTCACTATAGTTAATTTATATACTATATAAGTGAAGGAAAATTCATTACATCTACATAAACAAATAAATAATTAATAGGCGGGAAACTAGTAAAATAAAATGTTATCCTTCGATATCAAGTTATATAATATTTATGTATGTGTATAATTGTATATGCCATTTATGTGTATCATTTTATTGTCATTTTGTACATGATAGTCGCTACTTAAGATTGTCATTCAAATAATCATTAATACTATAGCAGCACTTCTCGATTAATAACAGTTTTAACTTGACGACCTCCGTGGTGGAGAGGTCCCGGGTTCAAATCCCGGTGGGGGCATATGTTTGTGCGATGAATAAGAGCATTTATACTCTGGTCATGGATGTTTAATATGTATTTCTATATTAATTCACTTATTTATGTACTGTATATGTATTCTATTCGTTACCCTAGTATCCCATAACACAAGCCTTACAGTGCTTACTTTGGGGCTAGGCTAATTGGTGTGAGTGTTGGAAATATTTATTATTTATTTTTATATTTTTTTATAAATAGAATGTCATTAGTTTCGTTTCTTAATGTCTCTGGTAAATGGTTATATATGATAATAGACAAGTTAAAGGTACTTGTTAAGTTTAGCTTGAGGCGTGAAGTTGGCAGTACTAATTTGTTTTTACATAGCAAGGAATACTTCATATGTAAATTCTCTCATCATCATCATCAGCCTATTAATGTCCCTACTGCTGGGGCACAGGCCTTCGCTACGGATGGAATAGGGAGATTGGACCATGACTCACCATGCGGGCCCAGTGCGAATTGGCGGGTGCTAATGACTGCAGATGCAGCCGAGGCCAACGGCTTAACGTGCCTTCCGAAGCACGGAGGAACTCGAGATAGATTTTTGGTCACCCATCCAATGACCGACCACTTCGAAAGTTGCTTCACTTCAACGATCGCAACTGAACGCGCTAACCACTTGCGCCATCGAGCTGCTCGAAATTCAATTCTTCTTCTTATTAAATTCTCTCGTTTAGTATAGAATTGGATATTTTTCTTTATAAAGAACATGGCTAAGAAACTGAATGAATGAATGAATGATTTATTTATTTTCGCTGACAAAGTCACAAAGTAACATTATAATTAATTAAAAGGGTATTGAATGACAAAAACAGTACTTATAACAATGCAGTTCTTTGAGAGAGCTGGAGATTGTAAAAGGTTACAAAACCTGTGTTACGACCCCCAGGCTCAAATGCTCTTAAAGCCCGTTAACTGCCCTTAACGTGTATCAATATTCCCTTAACGTGTATCAACTGCCCTTAACGTGTATCAATATTTCGCACTAGCTCGTAACTTTACATTTTTTTTTTAATTATTACGTGTTTATTATTCTCATACAACTTTCGTGAAATAATCAAATAATGAAAAGTATAAAAAATTACTATATGTCTGTTTAAAAAGTAAAATGTTCCGTTTTACAAAATAAATGAACAATAAAAGTACACAAAAAATATTTGTGTAAGTATATCGAAATAAATAATAATTATCATTTCTAAATTCCTTTAAACTATGACATGGCCCTATTTTTTATTTTAACAAATCACTGAAGGCCTAAAATAATAGATTTTATTATTCTGATCAGGCTTGAGACAAGGCTGTATGATAATTATTTTTTGCAAATGGTCAAAATAAAACTTCTCTGATTTCCTGTCAGGCCGATGAATCCGACGATAAAAAAATATTTGTATTTATTTTTGCTTTAGAAAAACTTTTTGTGAAGAGTTAATCTGAGAAATGAGAAGAAAGATTCTAAGAAAATGCGAAATTGATGACTCTGTAAATAATTGGCAACATCTTTTATCAACTGTAGTAAGGTAATGACATAGTAGGAGTTCGCATAATTTTCAAGATTGTGACTTTATCAAAAGTTCCTGAGTCTTTTTTCATAGAAACTAATTTTTAGTATACAGCTATTTACCATTAAATAATACTAAGTACATTATTTATACATTGCCAGGGCAGTCGCTCATACAAAACTTTACCATGTCCTTTGCATATCTCTAGTATGTATAAACAAGGCAGAGGAATTGTCTTATACTTTTGAAACTACGGTCTACAGCTTTCGGTATTTTCTATATTTGCAATAATACGTTATAGTTTTTTCTGAAATGTAAATAAAGTGGGTGCGTCTGTGCTATTTCCCCACAAGATGATACCATAGTTCAGCCAAGAATGCGCATATGCGTAAGTTACAATTGACGTTTTCATGTTAATAGTCTTTTTAACTTCACGTAGTGCATAAGAAAAACTCGATAACTTAGATTAAATTTTCCTTATATGTGTTTTCCAGTTAATATGTGTAACTATGACTATACCTAATAAAGAAAAGCCCTTAACACAATCTAAAGTTTTGCCCATGTAATTTACTGAAAATTTTAATTCTTTCTCTTGATGCGGGTGGAAGGTTTTTGTTTTCGCTATATTTATTTCTAGGTTATGGTCATTTAACCAGACAGTAGTTTAAGCAAGGATCGCGTCCAGTTTTTTGTTAATGTCGGTATTATCTTCGCAAGAGGTTAGGTTTTTTGCGAGTGTTTTGTTTCAAAACACTCGCTTTTGGACTACGAGCTGTTTTTCTCACTGTTTTATGTTAACAAAGTATATTTGTGTCTGTGTAAATTTTAATTGATGTTTTTGTTAAATTCTTTTAAGTTCAATATGATTTTTTGGATGAATTCTATATATGATTTGATTGTTGTTTATTATCCGCCCAGTAGGCCTACACGAGTCAGCGCCCTGCGCATGCTCGTGGCCCGCTCAATTATGGCGAGGCGAAGTTCCCGGGGAGTATAGTGGAGTATTCCCGGCTATTTTAGGTTAGGTTATTATGGATATATCATCTGAAAATAATTCACATGGCTCCTCAATAATTTTAGGAAAGTTGTTTAAATAAATTAAGAACAATAAACACCCAGCAACACTTCCCTGGGGTATTGATGCATTATTAACCCTACAGTCGGAGTATACATGCGTGTATTTTTTGGACTTTTTATCGAAGTGTTCTATCTCTACAAATTGTTTTCTATCTCGTAAATAAGATGAAAATCATTCATGGGCAGGGCCGCGGATTTCTATATCCTTTTTTGAATTGTGTTTTATGTAAATTGTGCGATTACACGTATTCATAGTTGAATTCAACTAAACGACTAAGTGTAAATGAACAGAATCGCGAACGCCCTTATTCGGGTAGATCTTGTTTTGTTTACCCGACACCGTCTTCCTGCCCGTATTTCAGTATAAATATTGCTTCGGGTGCTCGAAATGGAGTAATGTTTTTCGTGCACCCGAAAACGGGCTAACGTTGTGTAATTGCGGCATAAGTATGGCAAACCGACGACGTCCGTGGCCGAGTGGTTTGTACGCCGGGTTCGAATCCCGGTGGGGGCAGATGTTTGTGTGAAGAATACGAAAATTTGAACTCCAGTCGTGGATATTTAATATGTATTTCTATATAAAATATACTTATATATGTACATAATACAAGTCTTACAGTGCTTACTTTGGGGCTAGGCTAATTAGTGTTTGTTCAAAAATAAAAAAAATAAAAAATAGGTGTATGACCCGCCTGATTGTTAATGGCCAACATAGACTATAGATACTTGCGATACCAGAAATATCCCACCCACCCAAATCTGAGAATCTACGACGAGGTAGAGGACCCAAGTCCCTACCTCGTGGGGCCTTGGAAGCTTACTCATCGACAGAAACAACACCTCGAAAAGGTAGTGTTGTTTTATTGTTGTGGTGAAGTGTAAATCACGTCTTCTACGTGTTGATAATACTTCCCCGTTGCGATTAGGTATCTAAGCCCTAAACACGTCGTATACGTATTGTAAATAGTATGTAAGATGTAGAATAAGTTACTAAATTGTTGATACCACACTGAACGCTCGTCATCATTTCTCCCGTGTATCACCCACACCCCATCACTACAGTAGGTCTTCTGTAGGGTTAAAGTTACTTCACCAGTACCCCTAGCACGAACCATTATCGAATTCGAATAGTTTGCGAACAGAAATGTCAATGTCAAATTTTGTATGGAAACTGGAACAGCAGCGGCACAAAGTACTTAATGAGAACTAAAAATCAGGACACATTTGACAATGACATTTCGGACTCACAAGCGATACGAATTCGATATTGGTTCGTGCTAGGGGGTACAGCACTCCAATTCGAATGGAAAATCCGCTATTCCCTACCTCTGTTATAAAATAATAAGCCAACAATATCAACAATAATGTCGTGTCGAGCTGTATATTTACGTCAAATCGTAAATACAGTGTCACGTCGTGCGTAGGTCCCTACATGCGAGCCCATAAATCATCCCACACATATTTAGTGGTCCAGCAATAATTTCCCTCGGGAGTCGTCCCGTCAGGGCGTTTTGTTACTATGATACTCTTTAAACGACATTTATAAAAACTTGTTTCCCCCGCCACCTGTTTCAGGACTTTGATTAATGATTGCGAATAACTGTCTCTTTAAATAAAAAAAGATCAAAGTTCTCTAATTCAATATTTTTTTTACGAATGGTAACTACTTCGTTTTGTAAGTAGCTTTTCCTTGTGAATTGTATTGAAATTAGTTCTGCGAAATGTTTTTCTTAATGCTTTTTTTTACTTATACGCGTGAATGTATTAAAAACGATGTAGATTTAAAATCATTCATGAAAAATACTTCCTAGGCTGGGAAACGAATCCAGGCGACCCGCGTAGCAGGCTCGCCTGCTACCACTGAACCACTGAAATGTAATACGACACTATAAAGATGGACGAAAATAATTTTGGCGATGTAATAATAGTTGCACTTTAAAAAAACGAGTGTGCTTATGACCACACGACTGAAGTTAAACTTCTTTAGCTCCATCTGTATGTATATATATATATATACACACACACACACATATATATATATGCACACACACACACATATATATATGCACACACACACATATATATATGCACACACACTCACACACATATATATATACATTATTTACTGGCTATAAGAGAAAGAGGAAAAGAAAATGTGCGCGCGCACTGCTTTCTCTTGTTTATCTCTTAGTGGAGGATCCCACTCAACTCACGTTTGCCTCGCCCGAACACACTTTTCATAAGGCATAACGCATTCGCCAGCTTACCCCCCAAGTCTAACGTGCGTAAAAAAGATTCACTTCAAAACGCTTTCATCCATGGAGACCACATTAAATTTTATGTATTACTTTTTTTTCCATCTGTAACGGTTCATAAGACATCAACAGATGGACGGATTCCTTATCCTAAAATCTTCTCCTTCCTTCCCTCCCTTCATACCAAACGCTTCTCAAATACTTTTACAATGCGTATAGCGAAGAAGTGGAATTGCTTGCCTGCTTCTTTTTTTCCACAAGTACGAGATAATCCGACTCATTTTCAGCATTTTTCAGCCAGAGTGAATATTCCCTTCTGTGTAAGCTTGCTACGCTGCAGATCAAATCTCTGCTCCCGAACCGGATAGAGAATCAAAAGTTTATACATTAACAAATAAAATAAACTTCTTTTTCTAAATTGACCCGACTGATATTTAAATACAAGACCGTCGTGACAGCATGCTAACCTGAATAGCTGTTTTGTAATATAAAATTCCACCTCCCAAAGCAAGAACTTTAATTGACTTTTATTATGAAAGCTAATTAAGGTACAACTATAAAAAAATATTTCCAAAGCCTATTGGAGAGAAACTCGACTTCAAAGAAGGAAATGTTTACCGGGGCTAATTGTGAAAACACGATCTTGTTAAATTGTTTCAATTTATTTGCAAAGGGGAAATATTAATCATCGAAGCGGGACAAGAAATCTTTCACTGAATTAATAATTACTTTATAATTGAAGATAGGATCAGATTCACTTCTTGACTTTGGAAAGGAATTTTGTAAAACCATACCAGAACAATGCTTTTACAACTACAGAGGTTGTTGCATTGAAGAACTGGTCAAGCGTGAGTCGGACCCGCACCCGACGGGTTCCGTACCATTATCTGTTGTATGGGAGCCCTTAAATATTTATTTGATTTTAATTTAATTATTTATATTAGGTTCTTACATGTAAAATTGACGTTTTGTATGGGAGGAATACAAAGATATTTTTTTTTGTAAAAAAAAAAAATTGATCAAAGATGCACCGTTGTTATCTATGCACTTTTGCCATCACATAGGAAGTTCATTCAACCCGTTACTATAAAAACCATGGGGTGAGAATCAATTAACTCTTTGAAGGCGGTTTAAAAAAAAATACGAAAAAACAAATGAATGACTGTTTTCAAAACTCAAATGTATCAGCTAAATAAATTTATGAATTTGAATTTGGAATTCTTAACCAAAGAGGAGATCAGATCAAAGAGGTCAGTACGACAAAATGCCTATTTCATATTATGTAAGGACCTAATATTTAAATGAATACACAACAAGCGTCTCGTTATTGCCATTATTAATATAAATCAAAAAAGGACAAAAAATCCACGTCTGTTGTATGGGAGCCCCGTTTACATATTCATTTTATTCTTTAATAGTACCTACTTGTTGTTATAGCGGCAACAGAAAGACATCATAGATATCTGAAAATTTCAAGTGTATAGCAATCAAGGTCCATAAGAAACAGCCTGATGACAGACACACGGATAATGGAGTCTAAGTAATAGGGTCCCTTCTTTACTCTTGGGATATGGAACCCTAAAAAGCAACTGTTGAAACGGGATTCAATTCTAAATTACGAATAGTGATTTGTCTCGAGCTGACAAAACATAGTAATTGGCAACAAAGTTCAGGAGTTCAATAGCGCAGTGGCACGTTCAGTCTTCGATCGTGAAAATTAAACAACCTTCTTAATTGCCCTTCATATGATGGGTGATCAAAATTTTACTATCACGAGTACTTGTATAGAATGCATCGTATAGAATTTGATCATTTCTGAATTTATAGACACCTGTATTAACATTGGTATGTGGACTATTGCTTAGAAGTCATTAAAACTTTTTGAAGTTAAAATGAAAAAAAAATATTTAGGATAACAAACAATTGTGCAATTTTGTATATAATTTAGTAACACTATGAAATATATAGAATGTCATTACACAACCAACACCGTTATTCACTAAAAATATATCACAACACAAAGATTATATTATTATAGAACATGATAAGTTTGTAATATCTATTCCACTTGCAAAACTTTCAAATAAAGAAGAAGAAGTTCCAATTGTATGAACATATTCGATTGCATTTGATTATTTTAATTTCCTGAAGATAGTGCCGTTCAGTATTCTTTGAATAAAATTCCCTACTGTAACGCACACTAATCGGTATCGTAACGTAATCGTCTCGCCTTGGGACACGAGCTTGTCCGGGATGAGACAGCCTATAGAGAGTCTGTCAGCAGAGGTAAGGCCTACATTGTCTCTTTTAAATTTGAGATGGCTTTAAACACTTTAATAGTTTCACTTGCGTCAAGGTTTTTGTGCATTTACTTTTTACTAACACCATTCGAAAAACGGATGAGATACTAAATAAATCGTAATGAAACATACTAGTGGTGAACCCAACGAACAAACATTTGGAGTCTCACTACCACTGCTATATTATAAAGTATCAGTATACTAAATTGTCAGTCACATGTTATTTCGAGATTGCCCAGTAATTTCCCTCGGGCTACGTCTGTTGTACATGTGGGATCTTCTTGGACGTAAGTTCAAGCATAATATAGAAATTAATGAGATAATCTTGAGGTATCTATGTACGTTCAACTATAAGAACAATTTCAAAATGTATACGAAAAATGTAGCTATGAGCGTTCTGTAACACATGCGCGTAACTATTCCACTTGGGTAAATAAAAATCTGCAAAATATGATGTAAAAAATAGATGCATTGTTTCGATTATGGAAAGACACACACACAATATAGCTAGAAAGGACTCCATACATACCCAACTCGATTAGCAAACAAAAATAAATAGCTGTTAATACCAAAAATAAATAATTATTACGGAAAAAGTGAAAGCCGTTGGATGGTGCCCACCTTTGTTAATGAATTATTGAAAAATTTTACTAAAGATGTGGCCTCTAGGAATAGTCTTAAGCATAGAATCAAGAAACATTACCTACCACTATGTCTATGACTAGCTAATTAATGTATGTCAAATCTTACTATCTTACTTATATTATAACCGTGGAGCTTCGTAAGTTTGTAATTGTGACAAAATCGCGCAAAAGCTACTCAATGGATTTTTATTAGATTTGACAAGCAAATATAGTTTATAAATTTGAATAAAACAAAAAGAATACTTTCTATATAGGAAAAATGTAAGGTTTAGGTATTAATGAAGTGTAGTACTATTAGATAAGACCAACAATTGTTATTGGGAAAATGATAAATACATGTGTCACGGAAACTGCTGCCGTGAAACTGTATTGCAGAAAAATAGTTATTAAGTGTTTTACTCTGTGGTAAAAAACATAATAATAAAATTGTTTTAAACTTTCATAGTCACTAATATTATAGCTATTAACGGGAGTGGTAGGGGTATCGAGCGCTGTAAAAGACGACGTCAGAGGGTAGACCGATATGTCCGCAATAACATCTACCCGCAATTACTTCAGTTACTCCGTAAACATGGCGCTTGCAACAGTGCCGAAATATCGGAGACTCATAAAAAACAAGGTACATGGTAACAATCCCATTAATAGCTATAATGATAATAAAAAAATAGCTCCATAGATTTAACATAGTCAAGAAGACGACAAGATATCTGATAAACAACATTCTCACGATATGTTGTCAATAGCGCCGTATTTTGACTAAGGTTTTTTTTTATGTCAAAATGGTGCAAAACAAACTGCGTATGATGGTATGGCCCGCCTGACGGTAATCGGCCACCATAGCCTATAGACGCTTGCGATATTTATCAGAGATATCACTCGCATCGATTCCTACCCTAACCCAATCCTCTACCCTGTGGAGCCCTGGAACCTTACTTACCTATAGAAACAAAACACAATCAAAAGATAGTGTCATTTTACTGCAACCTTCTGTAAGTTGGAGGTTACTTGTCCATACGGGCGCTCCATTTCGAGCGGTAAGTCCGTTGCCCTACCTCTCTTCTGGTATAGAGTTGTATAGTTACGGCGTGTACAGTTGGAAATTGGTCAGAAGCTTGGAGATCTGATAACTTTATGACCGTGAAAGTCATATTATGGTCTCGTCTTGGCAACACTTAACATGATTTGTCTCAAATTATTTAATTTCAAAATTTGCAATAGCTGGTGTCCGCTACTAAGAGTCAGAAGATGGGTGACAATGATCATTATCATGTTGTGTAAAGTTAGAAGATTGGTCAGAAACTTGGCGATCCGATAAGTTTTTGACAGTGCAAATCATATTATGGTCTCGTCTTGGCAACACTTAACATGATTTGTCTCAAATTATTTAACTTCAAACATATATAATAATAGCTGGTGACCACTACTACGAGTCATTAGATGGGTGACAATTATCAATTATCATGTTGTGTTAAATACTCAGTATATGTAAGCATTATTATTTTTCAACTCTGTCAAAACATCAGTGGCGATTAAAAATACACCACACCTCTTCATATATCTGATCTAACCTGCACATAATATAGCAGGAAAGGAATATTGAAAATTGTAGGTAGTCCATACGTTATCCTATAAAGGGTAGGTACCATACGGGCGGATGCGTTATCTAAGTGGATAAGCCGACCGTCTGGTCAGCCATCCTTTCTGAGTGATTGATAGCCTTACGCCAAGTGGCTATCGCAATGTTGCTTTCACCGTCCGAATTTGTCAATGCTTTATGTTTATTCTCCCCCTTGGGACAGTGCAGAGTGTCCATTTGATGCCGTTATATTTTTCATTGGTTTAGGTATGATATTTATCGTAATTTTACTATTTAAAATCAATTTTGATGTTTAAGTATATGTGGATGATTTGGTGTTTGTTATATTTTTTTACCGCTCTTCAATTGAGTAATCTTTTTCGTCACCCTGCTGGTACGCCCTACGGGTGGCACTCCAATTCAAGCTGAAAATCCACCATGAGCTACCTCTCTTAAACTCTACCTCCATCCTGACTTGGCTTACTAAATTTATGGTTTCGTATCTAAGTGCTTTGTTACTTTTTACTTAGGCACATCGGAAATCTACTTGAAATCAGAGCTATCAATGTATATTATGTTGTCCAGTTTTTTTATTGCTTATGACGTTTTAAGCTCTCTTTGTCCCATTTCCCTAATAAATACCATACAGTTTTAAAAGTCCAATGTTTGACGTCATAGCCAACCCTGGAAGCACTTGATTCGCCGACATTTCCAATTCCCGATTGAATCAATCAGAATGTCCCAGTCATTCGCAGAAAGCTACTTTCTTTAGCACAACTACATGAGACTTTACGAACTATACTTATATATATGTTTAAGCTTTAATTTTCGGGTACCTTTTTAGGGTTGCGTGACCAAATGGCGGAAAAGGGAACCTTTATGGATTCGTCGTGTCTGTTTGTCTGTCTGTCCGTCCGTATATCACAGCCACTTTTATCCGAAACTATAAGAACTGTACTGTTGAAATTTGGTAGGAAGATGTATATTCTGTGAACCGCATTAAGATTTTCACACAGAAATAGAAAAAAAAACAATAAATTTTGGGGGTACCCCACAGAACTGAAACTCAAAAAAAAAATGTTCATTAAACCCATACGTGTGGGGTATTTATGGATAGATCTTCAAAAATGATATTGAGGTTTCTAATTTTTTTTTTTCTAAACTGAATATTTTAAGCGAGAGACACTACCAAAGTGGTAAAATGTGTCCTGCCCCCTGTAACTTCTAAAATTAGTGAATGATAAAACTTAAAAGAAATATATGATGTACATTGCCATGCAAACTTCCACCGAAAATTGGTTGAGTCTATTGAGTAGTATTTTTTAATACGTCATAAATCGTTAACCGAAATTTACCTTTCATTGAATCAACTCAAATATAAAAATAAAACATTTAATTTCATAAACATAAACCTTGTGCATAAACTGTGAACCATTTTCTAATAATATGTTACTTGCTGCTACGGAACTCTTCATGGGCTAATCCGACTCGCATTTGGCCGCTTTTTTGTGTTTACAACCGATATGAAAAATGATGTTTGGGATTACGTGGTTGCATGCGGACGATTGCAGATATCAGCTGTAATTCTTTTTTCTCCGAAAGAGTTACCTATTCCTTTTTCGTCGCAAAAAATGGCCTATAATTTATTTTGACGAAAAAGGAATCTAACAAATATGTCGGAATTTGCTTTCAAACCTAGCTCGCTGATTGGATTTCGAGAAATTTCGATACATTCCGGTATAAAGGAACAGGAAGTCTTAAAAGAAGTCATAAGCTACCTCTATAAACTCCATCTCTTTGTTTCGAACGTTAAACTCGAAAGACGTTAAAATAGGGGGTGAAAGTTTGAATGAGAAACTAACCTCTGTAACTTCATGTAATAAAACAGATCCCCGCCTTTTTATTTGTCTGTATGTGCGCGGTTATCTTGAAAAGCAAACTGGTTTTGAAACGGTTTCCAACATCAATTAAAATTATCTCGGTATGTTTATCCATACTAATATTAAAAATGCCAAAGTATGACTACCTTCTTCACGTGTAAACCGCTGAGCCATTTTAGCTGAAATTTGGTATACATGTCACCGTAAAATTGTTAATAGTTAGGTTATAATCTATCTCGCGAGATTGTAGTATATAAACATAGTATAGAATACCTAAACATATCAGTTTTCTGCCAATCTTCTTTCTTTTAAGATAACAGATTTTCAGTACAGAGGCGAAGACAGTTTAATGTTTTATTCATTAAAAGTTTTTCAGTTATATTAAGTTAATTATTACTAACATACATTGTTTAATCTAATGAGCTTTAATTTAGTTTGATTGTTAATTGTCTGAATATCGATAGGTACATAGTCTACAACTAGGAATTAGGAAATTAGGTCATGATTGTACAGGATTTCGTATCTATAGAGACCATTGAATCTTAGTTACATTTCCTGTGATATTCATCTATATATTTAAATATCCATAACTATAGATTAGGGAGTGAGATACGAGATGTAGATCTTACATCATTGACCTGTTACTGCAGATTAGATTTTGCTATTGCTATTTATGGGAGCTAGGTTGGAGCTGGCCCATAAGCGTCATAGCAGATATATCAACTCGGAGAGGGATCGACACTGACTCGTCTTTCGGATGGTCGTCAAACAGGCGTCTACCTAACGTAAGCATGTAACGTAAGCGGATAAGCAGCTCCAGTATGTTGGGACCGGCTACGGCTAGGCGACGCCGCGCTTACGGCTCGCCCACCGCTGGTAGATGACTTGGCGGCACAAGTTCGATCGGTCATAGTTACTTCCGATTCCGTCGGCCTAAGTACGTCTTAAAACACCTCGACTATGAAATCACCGGTGCAAATGCGCCTTCGACTCCTCCCATACAGGCCACAAACACCAACATTACACAGCTAGCAAACTTACACAGTAGCTTAGCATAAGGCAGACACCGCACCCGTAGGAAAAGAGTGCTAAGACTCGGTCTACACACGACATGCTCTACCAGGTACAGATACGTACCTGGGCATTTTTCCCCGCCCCCCACGACAACGACTAACTAGAGTTGTGCTCCGAGTCTCAGAGGCGCTCTGTAGTTGAGCCGCCTTCTCAGGTTCGAGTAGTTTAGAGGCTCCAATCGGAGAGGAGACTCCCCCCCCGTGGGGAGATGTCATCCGCCTGGAATACCTCTAGAAGCACGCGCTAATTCTCGGCTTGAGGTCCCTTTAGGATATTGCCGTCCCTAAACCCGGTGACGCTGTAAAGGTCATCTGCGACCAACAGCATACACACTCAAGAAGATCAGTCATAGAGAAAGTACGGAGTGGTTACTACGGAGAGCCGTAAGCTAGGCTACGGAGAGTTGACGAGAGCTTATCCTGAGGCGAGTCGATTACGTTACGATTCCTGTTAGTGTGCTTATAATAGGAGTTCTATACAAATATTATTGAAAGGCTCGAGTTGATACGGTGACGATTTCTTTCAGAGTTGATATATCTGCTACAACCATTTGCAAATATCAACTAGTCAATTTCTATTTTTCATCATGTGAGCCTAGTACGGAGTGGATGAATGATGGCAGTGATGTATGCAGCTGACTGTGATTTCTGAGATCCAAAAATCTTTAAGCTGGGCACTCTAAATCGAAGCTATCTTTATTAGGCAACTTTGTATAAAGATTTTTTTCATAAATCCTAACTAATAACCAATAAAAATTATTGGAAACGTAATAGTTTTCGATAATTTAACTATAGATGAGAACTACTTTATATGTTAAAAGGGTGGCAATTAAGCGTATGGCCCGCCTGATAGTAATCGCTCCTATTACCAGAAATATCACTCGCACCTTTACTTAACCTAACCTAATCCCTACTCCGTGGAACTCTGGAATCTTACTCTTCCACAGAAACACGACACCACCAAAAAGAAGTGTTATTTTACTGTGATCTTCTGTAAGGTGCAGGTTACTTTCTCTTAACTACTTACTATTAACAAATTTTGATGAGTTATCGAATTTGGTCCACCTCAATGTAAGCTGAGGTGACCCTTGAGTAATGTCAAAAGCCTATCGGATATCCAATCAACCGAATACTTAATTACGACACCTCCCAAAGTGAATTTATGATTGTCAGTATTTCTAATTCACGTTATCAACTCAATTAAGATTATGAGTGACGGCAAAAACGATAAAGCGATTCAAATGTTTCTGTGCTGGATCAATAGGCAAATATTTTTTCACAGAAATGAAATTTCAGATTTTTGTGAATTTTCATCTGAAACAGCCAAATTCGAAACCTCTACAAACTCAGAGATGTCGTGGCAAAAAAACATTACAAATTAAATGAAATATAATAGGTATCACATTTTGAATAATCAATGACACAGTATGTATCAATGTTAAGTCTGCGGCCGTGGCTGCGTCGGCCGTGTTGCTCTTTCTTTCAATTACATAACTGAAATATTTTTGTATTTTTCTACAAGAGCATTTATATAACAGATTTTTGTGTTTTAAAATTTAAACTGCTACATTTCTTAATGTTAAGATTGGTTTTGACTCATAATAGTTTTCTTTATTTTTTTTATTTCTGGTATTATTCGTTCAAATGTTCCGTAAAAACTATCCAACTGGGCCTTATTTCACAGAATCTACATATGTCGGCTTGGTAACTTATTTTTCTGGTGGTGTTATATATTTTTTTTCTTTGAAAGTCAAATCTGTGATATTAAAGAAGAAATTTATTCGTTCTTTATCAATTCTCCTGTATAAGAACTCATCTTTTTAAGCTTTCACGGAGAGCCATTTTTATATTTAACAACGAACACACTACAATTGTAACGCAAATCTTACATTAGCCTCGATTTCATGTCGAGAATTACTGACAATTTGAAAAATTAGGTAGATTATGTCGACTTAAAAAAATCTTGTTTCTCAACACAATTGTCGTTTAAGTAAGATAAAGACAATTGACAATTGTAACAAAATGCCTGTCATTTTTAAGACGGTGACGAGTCGAGTTGGTGAAACAGGGCCCTGATAGTGAAAACCAAACTAAAAGTCGTGAAATCGTCCAGGAGAGTCTTGATTTAAAACACCAAAATTCTCTTAATAAATTTATTACAAATTATAATCACATTTAAACTATCGTCTTTACTTTAACAATAATCATTAAGTACGTCTTAACACAAAGATTTTATATAACTCCCGTAAGCAATTTCCAGCGTTGAAAAGCAATAATCCTTCACCTTTTTAAATAAAAAGAATATTCCTATCTACAGCATGGGAATCCAAATCAAAAATCCTTATTCCATGTCATCGATACAACTATTAATGACAGCGTTGGTTATACTTGGGAACGCAGAAAAAAATTATATTTTAAAAAAATAAGGAAGACACTTTTTAATTAAATTTGGGAAATATGAGCTAACAGTCGGTTAGTGGTTTTTGAGTTCACTATTAACTATATTCGCCTTATTACAAAACATAATACTGATGCTGTCACTTTTGCTTGCTAAAAAGAAGACGAAGGCAACATTAGGTTTAAACCTAGACTTAAGTATTTTATTCTGCGTTTGCAATAAGGTGGTATATGCATGTAGACAGACACGGAGGATTTTGTTTCATAGTACGTAAGGACTAGTCAATGCATAGTTTGAAAAATATCCAAAATTAAAAATTATTAATGTAAGTTTTTGATTAAAATTTAAGTAGCGTCAAAATATAGGTATATAAATATTTTAATGTGTCTGAATATTTTCATAAGACATAACATTTATTATATTTCAATTTAAGTGTGTAGTTATATTCGACAGTGTATTACAATCAACTGACATTAACAGGCTAATGTTAGGTTAGGTTTCTTTTTATTATATTTATTTATTCACTTTATTACCGTGGTCTGATTTATGTCTATGTATTTGTTTTTTTGTCTATGTCTTTACTGATTTGGCTGACCTTGTCCCGGGGTGACGCTATTCCATAAGTCCCCGGGGACTGGGGCTGAGTGTTAGGTTAGGTTAGCTTAATAAAGGTTGTCAACCATAAGACAGATATGATTTTATTTATTTTTTAAGCATTTAACTGCTAGATGTTTAAATCTAAAGAAAAGTTTACTAGAAAAAAATCCACGCGGACCAGGCAGCGGACGGTGGGTTACCTACAATGCGAAGAGATGGCACTGCCTTGCAGCTTAAGGCTAGGAAAATTTCGATGCGGCTAATAGGGCCGTGGTAGCATAATGGTCAGTGCATTCGCCCGGATAGCGAAGGATGCGGTCCCGTCCGCTGCCTGGTCCGCGTGGATTTTTTTCCAGTAAACTTTTCTTTAGATTTAAACATAAGACAGATAACTCTAAAAGTTATGCCTTAGCGATTGTTGAAATGTTTGGAATAGGGATAATGACGGGGTTAAGTAAACGAATTTCTATTTAGACCGTCAGTTACTTTAACGAAAAATAAATTCAGATTCGCTCCTTTCATTTTGTTGCTTTCTCTAGTGGCCATAAGCGCTACTAGAGTGTCATTTAGCAGGCTATAACGATTCCCTGTTATCAAATTTCTCAAAAAGCTAAATTTTCTTTTAAAGACATTTATAAATTATACTTCTTATACTACTTGTATTAGTTCAAATTTCAGTTCCTGTGTAAATGTCTAAATTTCCCGCATTTTCCCAACATAAACGCTCTTCCAACAAATTACCCAATCAGACTGAAAATCCCCACAATTTAGGGAATTCTCCAAAGAACGACAACGCTAAGTGTTTTAAAGAATTAACTTACTAGCTTAAGATGAACAACGACTCCATAACTGAAGTCAAGATTCAAAGCCTTGAGCATCGCCGCAAAAGTTACTAGTCCAACGGTATTTAATTGAGAATTTCAGAGAGTGTGCTACCAAACTGCATAACCTAATTTCCTATTCTACGATCGGACGAGCCAAACTACGCTCCGGCAAAACGCCACCTATATTTGGTAGATACTAAGAGCAACTAGTAAAATTGATTGAGCCAATACAACAACTCCCGCCCCCGTTTGTCCTTTTCTGGGACTTAAACCATATCTATAACAAATTTAATCTAATTTGGTTCAGTGATTTAAGCGTTACAAATAGGTATAGCACACACGCATTTCTTCATGAGTGCACATGAGTATACAGTATTTTTGTATATATACATATAAATAAATATATATATATATTAAGCATGTAACTGCTTGATGTTTAAATCTAAAGAAAATATAACTAGATAAAATTCCACCCGGACCAGGCAGCAAACAGGACGGCTTTTTTCTAGTTATATTCTCTTTACATTTAAATATCAAGCAGTTACATGCTTAAAAAATAAAAAATATAACTATTATTGCTATTTCTTCTTTCAAATGTTTAATACTTGTAAAAGTATTCATTTGATATTGTGGGTTTCTTACAATGCGAAGAGATGGCGCTGCATTGCAGCTAAAGAATGGCTAGAAGAATTTCGATGCGGCCATCAGGGCCGCGGTAGCATAATTGGTCAGTGCATTCGCCCGGATAGCGAAGGATGCGGGTTCGTGTCCCGTCTGCTGCTTGGTATGCGTGGATTTTTTTCAACTTATATATTCTTTAGTATTTTACTAGTCAAGCCCTTTTCCTTTTAATTTGACAACAATATTGAGGAAGCCGCAAAAAAATTAGATCTAGATGTAGCTTGTAATGTAACTAACATTTTTTGTTAGAGTTTATTGATTTGTTTGAGATTTTGATGTAGAAAGCTTCAAAACCTTGTTATGGTTATTCCACGGGTCGCAAACTAGGATTTATACCCTTTTTTCTACTATCCGGATTCTTTCAAAAGAGGCGTGAAGAAGCATTACTGCAAGCCGGCAAGGTGAGGATAGTTCGTAGTTCATAACTGTTGGACCAGCTTTCTTTGCGTCCAGACTTTACCACCACTTAACATCAGGTAGGGTAGAGTCATTCCCCTTATTATAAAAATCATTTTGTATCCTTTGAAAGAGTATTTTATTAAATTCAGAAAAACAAACGTCTGTAGCTATGGTACCATTTTTTATCCTAACACACATAAAATTAAATGGTTTATTCCAAACTTACTAGCAGTTGATGAAATCCCATAACAGTGTTGTTGGCTGCATGTCGTCGTAACGAACAACGACGTATTTGGGTCAAACGTGTTACATGTTCTAGAAGTTGTTCGGCGTTTTGATTAAACGTCAGCGCGTTCAAAACACTTCGTTTCAATATTGTAAGGATTGAAAAAAAGCAGTTCCCGTTTTATAGCCAGTTAAATAAAAGAGGTTTTATGAAAAGGATAATGCAGCGTCGTGCGTGTTCGGTTTGTGGAACTAAATAAACTTTCGGTTTGCCCAATTGGCGAATGGGTGACCAATATTATATTATTACAACAAGATCTGCTTAGCCATTACACTACGTCACATACTGGAGTTAGGACACTTTCTAAAGTTAGGTCTTGTAGACTTAGAGCGTGTAGAGTTAGAAGCTTGGCTATACATGAGATCTGAAAAATTTTTGACGGCGCAAGTCATATGGTTTTGGCAACATTTTACATGAAAAGGTTTTTGGTGGTATCTAGTTTTTCGGATTAGATTTTACTTTATTTGATATTTTAAAGTTACCTATTTATTACACGTGTTGTATTAGTAAAGATAATAGAGGAGCTAGCGAACAAAACGGTATAATTACGCATCTGGTTAAACTAAATTTTTTTCTACAGTCCGGTTTCGGGCCCGTTGAATTTGAATCTCAAATCATTTTCATTCAAAACTGTCTAAAACAGTGTTAATATTACTAAATTTATAAATTAAAAACCATGGCAAAAGCTCAATGGAGGTATTTCATTCAGTTTTATACAGCTCCTGTTAAATTTAATTTTATGTAATTATACCGTTTTGTTCACCAGCTCCTCAATTTGTAGTATTTGTAATATTTGGGGTCCAAATCTAAGTTGACGGCGGCGGCGTCAATAGGGATGAAGAATAACTTTTTCCTTCGTCTATCGGGTAATTATTAAAAACATATTGGACATGTCTTTTTTCTGTATTTACATAATCAAAACATTAGCGAGATATACGCTGATTTGAAATATCACATTAATGTGCAATAAAATGATAATAATATAGTGCAATATAATGATAATTTCCATGATTACATGGAACATTAATATTAATAGGGGGGACATTAATAGGCTGATGATGATGATGACCAATGGGGGATGGGAGTGGGGGCTAGTGACGAAGTGACGTCACTAGCGCCCACTCCCAAAATTAGACGCGCTTTTCATTGTTTGCTTGATTGACAAAAGAAAAAGTAAATGTCCATTATTAATTTTTATAATGTAACTGATATACGTAATAGATTTTGTTTCTTTTGCACTCATCACTATTTCTATTATGTAGGTAGTTGCATTGCTTACGTGATTCATAGTCACTGTGAATTTACTTAAAAAATCATTTTAAATTTGACGACCTCCGTGGCCGAGTGGTTTATACGCCGGGTTTCATGGTGTCGCCGAGTCGAGAGGTCCCGGATTCAAATCCTGGTGAGGGCAGATTTTTGTGTGATGAAAACGAGTATCTGTACTCCAGTCATGTTTAATATGTATTTCTATATAAATATATTTATATTATGTACAATATATGTATTCTATCCGTTACCCTAGTATCTCATAACACAAGACTTACAGTGCTTACGTTGGGGCTAGGCTAATTGGTCTGAGTGTTGGAAATATTTATTTTTACATTTAATTTTTGATTCATTTGTTTCAGGTGCATAACGAAAATGAAAAGATTATTGGTGTCACTTATTGCTGCTATCCTGAACAGTTCAAGTAAGTGATGCACATTTTAACGTGAATGAATATTACGTTATTAAATAAGTAAAATTTAACGGTTCATAAAATATAATAATTTTATGTTCCATTTTCACATAATATATTCATAGAAACACGCCAAATCGTTTATTTACTCTTCCTGAATGTTTTAAGCTAATGCAACTAGATTTTAAATACAAGAAATTTAATTCTTGTAATAATGTGTCATATTGTTTTTTTATGTTTTTGTTTTCCAATCACTTCATTGAGGCACATCCGTCTTACCACAAACTCTTTGAATTCGTGGTTTCAATGTATCGAATGTTTCAATGTATCGAATGTTTCAATGGTAGTCTTTTAACTGAATAGGGATTTGTATAAGGCCTTGTTTATTCGTGTTTGATTTACTAAATTGCATCACGCGTTTTTCTTATCACCAAAGAGTCACTATTAGTTTGTAAATAAAGACGACAGCAAGGTTTAAACGTGTCGCAAAAAAAATATACAAAAATTTCATACCCATCATCTTGATGCGTGGTTATCCACAACCGTGCGTTTTTGTCGAAATTTTTTACCACGTACGACAAAATTGTGGAATATATTGTCGCCAGCAGTGTTTCCGGACCAATACGACCCAAAAACCTTCAAAAAAAGAGCGTACTCCTTCTTTAAAGGCCGGCATCGCATTTGTGATACTCCTGGTGTTGCAATTGTCCATGGGCGACGGTGATCACTTACCATCAGGTGAGCCGTCTGCTCGTATGTCCCCTATAACATAAAAAAAAAACTTATCAAGCAAATAACGATTAAACAATTTGGTCTTATTAAAGTTCCGCGATCACGAGAACGAGATGTAGAACATGTTAAAATCTTTTATTTACTTACTTCGATACGTTCATTTAGTGCACAAGTTGTATGTTATTCCTTTAATAGGTATCCCATTTAAAAGATATCCCTAGATAATTTATCAAAACACTTTATAAACTTACTGAATTGTGTAGTAATAACCATTGTTATTTTCAAATATAATAACTAACAAAGATAACCAGACATCTAAACTTCGGACTGCTTATCTCTTGGTAGAGATTTTAAATGACGGGCATGGTACAATTTATGATTTCATAAAATACACCAACGCTAAAATCCCCTTTGATTCTAAATACACAATAATCAGAGCGCATATAGTCGAAAACAAACACGTTTCATTAAAATTAAATGAGGAAACTGCAGTTTTATAATTTCCAGTCCCTTTGTGTTCTACACGAAAATACGTGCTCGCTCATTACTGAAAATTCGAAGTAAAAAGCATGCAACGGTCGTATTGTCGAATTGCGGTGGTATTCCGGCAGCTGGCATCCTCGACAACAACGTTGCTATATCTTCGAAATAAACGGAATGAAGTAATTTAAAGTTAACACCGAAATGAAAAGCTAAATATAATAACAGTTTAATATTTGAAGTGGGTGCCATACCAAATCAAGTAGTATAATGGGAACTCAGATCTATCAGACATGCTTGGCACCGATTCCAAATATTAATTTGACTTAAGATAAAAAGGGTTATTATTTTTGCTTTTAATTTCAGGGTTTTGGGCGGTTTAATTATTTTGTTGATAAGTTTTTATTTTATAATTTTATATGGCAATATTTTTTTAAATATACAACTCATCATCAAAATATGTGATGAACAATCATCCTTTTCCCCCCGCATCTAGGGTTAAGATAATTCAATCCAATTTCGAGCTATACTTTATCCAATAAAAAAAAGGATTATCATAATATCTGTAAGAAAATTTGTGTGATCTTAAAATAAAAAAAAACAAGTATGCGAGCTCGATGCCGCCAGTGGTTAGCGTGGTTGAAGGTAAGCAACTTTTGTAGTGATCGGACATTAAATGGGTGACCAAAAATTTACTATCTCGAGCTCCTTTATGCTTCGGAAGGCACGTTAAGCCGTTGATCCCGGCTGCGTCTGCAGCCGTTAGCCCTGTAAATGAAACACGCGTATTTAATTAAGCAGTGTATTTGCAGCACAACGTTGATTTTAATCACTCTCATCGTCGATTTCATCGTTGAATTTGATTAGAGAATAACAGTGCTTGAGTATTATGTGTGACGATGGCGGAAGTGTGAATGAATGAGTGAATCGACACGTGTCACCGAACGAAAGAACAAAAGAAATGATCATTTTTTATCGATTGTGAACAATGCCATTTTAAATATTCACAACATAAAATGGTACAGGAATTTACGGTGAAATTCTGTAGAGTTCGGTTATGCTCTCATTGGATCAATTAGCGAATAGTTGAGAAAACGTATTTGCAGCATTATTTGTTCCATCGATCGGAAACTCATTAAAGTATTACGATTGATTAACAGAAATAATGCTTTGGGTGGGCTAAGTAAATTTAAAGGCTAAGTTTTACCGGTCGAAAGTAAAATCTTATCAGCAAAAGGCAATTTCAGAAATTATTGCTGCTGACAACCTGTAAAACCAACACTTTTGTTACCAAGCTTCATCTTTATATCCAACAAATGACGCATCCACATACAGCTGTAATACTAATAATACAAAGTTGTCCACCTGAATCGCAAAGAGTATTCGATTCTATTGAAACCAGAAATGTGGATTCAACTTTTTCAGCAAAAATTTTTAGTCATCCTTATTTTCTATTTGAGAGAAACAAGGTAAAAGGACACCAAGAATAACCTCTACAAAGAAAAAGTAGGTACTTATATGAAATACGTTGATTACGTTATGTTATTGGCACTTGCCATTATACGGGAGATCTTATAGTGTGATATGAAGGACATTAAACATTGAGCACTACAAATACCACTATTAAGGCTACGTAATAATTGTACAAATAGCCACAGGTTAATTTATCTAAAATTACCAAATTTCTCCAAATGTGTGTTTTATTTTACTCTTACTTAATATAAAATTCTTAAGTGTCTGAAAAAATTGTCATTACAGACTTATTAGACATTAATAGCTATGCATATTGCTGATGTTTTATCAACATAATTGTTTTTTTAGTTAAAATGCAAAGTACGGTTTTGTTCAAAACAAAAAGTCCACACCACTTTTAAAATTTTCGCTGAGAGACGCTTAAATTATCAACAGGATGCAATTTCAGAGATTATTTCTGCTGACAGGCTGTAAAACAACCACTTTTGTACCAAATTTCTTCAAATGTGTGTTTAATTTTTGTCTTACATAACATAAAATTCTTAAGTGACTGAGAAAATTTGCCATTACACACACATTAGACATTGATAGCTTAGCATATTGCTGATGTTTTATCAACATAATTGTTTTCTCAGTTAAAATGCAAAGTCGGTTTTGTTCAAAACTAAAAGTCCATTCCACTTTTAAAATTTTCGCTGAGAGACGCTTAAATGCAAATAGAGAGCTAAGCCAGCGATATAATTGCAAAGGTTTCTCTTTTAAAGAACAAACTATATTTTGTGAATGACTTTTTAACGTGAAACGAAACAGAGGCACGAATAAAACACGAATAAGTCAATTATAGAATTAATTAAGCACAGTGGGTGGGTACCTACGCTCCGTCCGACGCAGTATTAGCTGGAACCTTCTAAATTAACCGGGATCGAACCAATGACCGGATAAAAGAACGAATGTTACGAATTAATGAGTAACTCGCAATCAGTGAACGGCAAGAGCGACTCCTCGGGATTCCTTATTTTAAATTTCGAAAGTAATTTTGTTCAAGGAATGGACTTTTTATTTCGTTTTTGTGAAGATTGAAAAAGTGGAAATGTCATTTGGATTCGTTTGGGGAGTGTAGGTTTCTTTTTGGGAATTTAACGGTTATAGCGAGACGGTTTGAATTTAAATAGCCTTAAGTGTACTCTTGCTACAAATAACCATAGAATACGCGCTGGACTGGTGTCTCGAAGTACTATATTTTTAATTACCTCAATAAACGTAAACCTTGCCACAGTAAAATGTCGAAAGAGGGATCTGATTGGCCGCCGTAATGTCATATTTATTTAATGTTTTCTTTCCGCTGACTACATTTAAAATGTCTGAAATTCATTGAAATTTCAGAGAATACTGTTTAAGTACTTCAACTTCATTATTTGTTTGATTAAGTTCTCGTTCCGAGGTATTATTTAAAACTACTAACAATACTAGTATGTATTAATATATCAATAAAAAGAAACAAACAATTAAGTTTGATTTTACTTTAATAGAGGCAAGATTGATTTCAAATAATATAATTACCTTTTAAATAATTAAGTTATACTTCTTCTTTTTCAAAGATTCACCTTAACAACGCTTCATTTGAAAGGCAATATACGCCAAAAGAAGATCACACAGAATTAAGCTAAAAACTTGAGTGCCAATCGTAAATTAATTAAATAAATACTTACTTACTTATAAATGACAATCACCATTTCACTGGAGCATGAAAGTTCCAGCGAGACAATTAATGAAGTGGCAAAGTTTATAACGAACAAGTTCGCTGACGCAGAAGTTTTCAAGAACTATGATTCTATTTTATAGTAATACAAAGATTCTCTCTTTAGTACTCGATTACATGATTTCATAACATTTTAGATCAAATAAACTAAAAGGATTAAAGCTATAAATGTAACATTTAATTATTTAGAATAGTTGAGCTCTAGTAAAGATAGTGTCGATCGATCGATGAGTGAAAGATGTCATCAAGATAAAATGGATGATTTATAGGAAAAATTACAAAGATAAATCTCGACAAAATTTAGTAATTGCGGCTCGTGACGTGACATCTATTTCAAAATTATAACAAGACAGCAAAAATGATTTAAAAGGTAATTATAATGATAACGATATAAAAAAACGAGTGTGCTTATGACCACACGACGGAAGTGAAACTTCTTTAGCTCCATCTGTTTGTATATGTATATATATAATAAATATATATATGTGTCTACAATATATACATGTATGTACATATACATATTTCATTTACTAGCTATAAGAGAAAGAGAGAAAGCAAATGTGCGCACGCACTGCTATCTCTTACTTATATATAAATAAATAAATATCCCCCACTCAAATCCCGTTCGCCTCGCCCGTGCACACTTTTCGTAACGCGTAACGCATATGCCAGCTTACCCCCTAAGTCAAGCGTGCGTAAAGAAGTTTCACTTTAAAAATACGTCTTCAATACTTTTTGGTAATGTACCTGATAGACGAAAAAACAAAGTGAGTCATTATCCCTGTTCTTCTATAATAAAATTTGTGAGTAGAAAATCACTGCAGCATATTCTAAATTATAAATCCCAAACTCATTTTACTTACCAGAATGTTAACTCAACACAAAGTTAAGACGGACAAAGCCTATCCCGACCAGATAAGTGAAGTATAATGAACTTCTGAGTTTGATAACGAGCAAGAGTAAGTTTGGTTGCCCTCGTGGTTTTCGTACCATTAATCATGAAATAAATCTAAAACTGAAATAGCATTGCGAAGGAATTACAAATTAATTAGTTTAAAAATACAACTTAATAATTAAGAAAAATATAAACTCACTATACAAAGAATAAAAATAATCTAATTGTTAGAGTAACATAAACAAACATAATATAATTAGAGTAAAAAGTCAATAGGAAACATGTTTTTAAAGAAGCTATTAAAAACCAACTACTACGTCATTCAGTTAATATATTTATGATTTTATACAACAAGGAATATAAATACTATAACAAATTTATAACTCAAAATATTATAGAGACCGATACGTTTCATAAAAATTCATAAAACAATTCATCATTCCTCGTGACATGTATTGTGACGTTTTTCATAACATAAATTATGTCTTTGTGAGCCGTTTGAAACATTATGCATTAGAATTCAAATCCATGTTACTTTCAATGACAACGATAAGGCAGTACCACAGATTTGGATCGAAGTAAACGCTGCACTTTAAATTGTACGGAAACCGAAAAAGCATGGATCCCGTTCACCTATTTCAATTATATCGTTTTTGCAGTTTAATATGACAAAGTTAGATATTTTTTAAACATAACGATTGACGTCAGGTATCAAAAACGGCGACAAGAAAAAAAAACGACGGGTTGCAGCACTCCGGGAGTGCCGGCAGAAGTGAAAATCTGAATATTTAACGTTGTTAATTTTTGATATTTTGGAATGGTTAGGGAATAATTTTGCACGAATTGCTTTAATTATCAGTATAAAAGTTCTATCATTTATGTGGTAGAATACAATATTTATTTATTGGGCTATCGTACACACACATAACAATTTCTATTACATGAAAAAAAGTTTATCTCTCTGAAAAATTCACTTACATGAATCACATTTAAGCGCACCTAGCGACATCGGTTGTAAAAAAATCAACTTACATGAATCACGTTTAAGTGCACCTAGTGACATCTGTTGTAAAAAAAATAACTTACATGAATCACATTTAAGCGCACCTAGCGACATATGTTCTAAAAAAATGCATTTTCTTTGCAATAAAGCTACCACCTGGACGTCCTAGGTAGAAACTTATTATTATAATACGATAAAATAAAATATTACTATGTTTCGTTCAATAAAAAAATGTTAAACTCGCGTCAGGACACGTGGCGTAAGACGAAAACAATAAAATTGTAAAGGTTGTTGACTTTCAACAACCTTTACAATTTTATTGTTTTCGTCTTACGCCACGTGTCCTGACGCGAGTTTAACATTTTTTACCCATACAAAAAAAGTGTACAACGCCGCTAAAGAAGTTTTCACTTCAAAAATTACCATATAAAGATAACCTTTGGTCTGCCTATTGACATGCGAAGTACATACACTTACGTTATCTATTTCGATCTTTATCTGTGGGCAATCCTAACTACATCTTAATGAAAAGTTTTCTTCGTTCTGCGCTCGATGAAGTTTCAACTACATAGGACATATCTACTGTTCCATCTCCAAACTTAGTTTTAAGGCAATTCTGGGGAAAACCAGCAAGTTAGACATCAGTGTGTAAAGTTCCGAGATGCTACTTGCAGTAATTAATAATAACGTTGACAGCTTTTCGGGAGTTTCGAAGGTTTTGTTTCCGACTTATCGAAATTGGTATACAGCTTGAAATTTTTGGGATACCTCTGGAGACTTTCCTGGGATGGAAACAAATAATATTAATTTGTATATTTAAAATTACAAGTGCAAATATTGAGTCGAAACCTTTTCTTAAAGCCTTGACAGGGTAATACAAAGAAAACGACTTATGTTACGCGCAATGTGTGCGTGACTCTAATGTCAGATTGTTTGACAGCAGTCAATGTGTGCGTGTGTAGCGACGAGCATATCTGCAATATGCATTGTGAGTTGCACCATACACTTGGTCGTTAGCCCGAATACAAGTGTCAATGGAATTCAGGTAAACGACTAATGGCGCGATTACACTTGGTCGCTAGCTCGAATACGAGTGTCAACTGAAGTCAAAAATAAATGAACGGAGTCAAGTACGCTCGTATTCAGGAAGATTTATTTTTGTTTACCCGACACCGTCTTCCAGGCCATATTCATGGGTAAATATTGCTTCAAGTGCCCGAATTCGAGCAATGTCTTTCGTGCACCCAAATACGGACTAAAGACCAAATTTTATTGCGGCATAAGTGTAAATGAACCGAGTCGAGTACGTATTCTGGTAGTTTTCGTTTTGGTTACATGACACCGTCTTCCAGTCCGTATTCCAGAGTAAATATGTCTTCTAGTGCCCGAATTCAAGTAATGTCTTTCGTGCACTTGAATACGGGCTAAAGAGCAAATGTAATTGATCCATTATGCAAAGCAAAAGCCATTTTTGGAATAGTAGGATTTAAGTTTTTATTTTCATTGCGTAGTTTCCTTTATTTTTATGTGAATTGTAATATTTTTATGGATATACCTACTTACCAAATAAATATTTTTCTATTCTGTTCTATGTTCCTAAGTAGTAGATATTTTGGGTATCTAAGTTAATACATAATTATCAAGTATTAAGCAGTAAAATTTGCAATTATTTGCGCAAGGTGGCTGGCAGGAGCAGGATGCGAGTAGCCGAAGATCGATCTTAGTGACATGCAATTGGAGAGGCCTATGTCCAGCAGTGGACTAAGATAGGCTGTTGATGACGATGATGATGAACCAGTAAATACTATTAAGTATAAATACAAAATTTTGTAACCATCAATAAATCACACTAATCACACTAATATTATAAAGGCGAAAGTTTGTGAGTGTGTGAGTGTGTATGTTTGTTACTTCTTCACGTCTAAACGGCTAGAGCGATTTTAATAAAATTTGGTATGGAGTTAGCTGACACCCTGGATTAACACATAGGCTACGTTTTACTGCCGGAAAATATTCCTAATAAACCGCGGGTAACATCGCGGGGCACAGCTAGTAAATAAATAAGTGGAACCGTATAAACAAAACAGTCGATCCAGCTTAGACCGAGTAGTATTTTTCTAGTTAACTTTTCTTAAATAATACAACTTGCTTTGCATAAAACTTTTCTTTGCATTATATAAAATACTAGTAGTGTAATGTTTCCTCCGTGACAACCTCCGTGGCCTAGTGTTTTGTAGTTTCAAGGTGTCGCCTACTCGAGAGGTCCCGGGTTGGAATCCCGATGGTGGCAGATGTTTGTGTGATGAATACGAGCATTTGTACTCCAGTCATGATTTCCATATAAATATACATATATATGTTTCAGTATATGTAATCTATCTGTTACCTTAGTATCTCATAACACAAGCCTACAGTGATTACTTAGGGGCTAGGCTAATTGTTGTGAATGTTGGAAATATTTATTTATTTATTAATAATGCTTTAAGTAAAAAAAACGAGTGTGCTTATGACCACACGACTGAAATGAAACTTCTTTAGCTCCATCTGTATGTATACATATATGTGTCTAATATATACACATGTAATACATGTACATATTTCATTTACTAGCTATAAGAGAAAGAGAGAAAGAAAATGTGCGCGCGCACTGCTTTCTCTTGCTTATATCCCCCACTCAACTCCCGTTCGTCTCGCCCGATCACACTATTCGTAACGCGTTCGCCAGCTTACTCCCCTAGTCAAGCGTGCGTTAAGAAGATTCACTTCAAAAAAATAACAGTCTCACAAGTGTCTCGTCCTCTCAAGTTCAAAGATTACATAACCTGACTGATTTTGTTAAGCACATCCTTCTCTAAGTTATTTACTTCGTTAGTTGCCGAAGTTACTTCACTATAGAAATCAGCAATCATCGCTATGTAGTCTAGGTAATAGCGTGATAAAGTTTCCGTATTCGCAGCACCACAATGTGCTCTAATGAACCTGCAACCCTCCTAACTAGCGCCATTCACTGGTGAAACGGGCCAAATATTGTATCCATTCGGCCGCCGTGTAGGCGGCAGCTTCGGACGTAGCGGAAGCGAAAATGGCTCAGAATTATTAAATATTATTTACAGGAAAATGATTCTTGGTTATCGTAAATTATGAGTTATCTGAAATAACCCTAAAAATTTGCGTAAATAAAAATAGTGCGAACAGTTTATAACAGTAAACGTACTACACTCTCATAGGAAAATATTGATTTAGATCGTTTACAAAATAGACCAAAACGGCGCAACTTTGTTAGTAAAATACGTATTATGGCATTATTATTCGTTTAAAATAAAAGTTTTTAAAAGTTGTTTTATTTGAATCAATTTATGACAACTTTTGTTAAGGTTTCATATTTGCACATTTTGTGAGTTAACCATTTTTTGAAAAGATTAAGTCAATAATTTATAGTTGTTTATATTATTGAAAAGTGTCCATAGTCTTTTGGTATTGAATAAGGATGATGAGGGGATAAAGCAATCGAAATTTTATTTAGTTCGTCACTTCGTATCAGAAAACACAAAAGGGTCCATTACTTTTTCAATCAACCAAAAATTTAAAAGATGAACTGCGTCAGTTTGGTAGTACAAATGTACCCAGAATGACGTCATGCGACATTGAAAATCAATATAAATATTCTGTGATGTTTTGAATATGTACAAAAATACTTTTCCAATATTTTTTGATAATCTACATAAAAGATAAAGATAAAAAATCAGTCACCATTCTTATTGTCCCTGGTTGTAGCTTGAATAATTTGCAACAGTTCGCTAATATTATTTGGCTTTCCCGATTTTATAATGGAATAGAATTAAAAAAAAATATTTGGTTGGTTATATTTTTTAAAACTGTCACATAAATATTTCACCGTGTCCTCTCAAATTAAATAAAAATATTTACCATAAAATAAAACTAATTCAATATAATTATTTTCGCCATACACATTATATCACGTCTACCGGTCAAACTCCATAGGAATTTGACAATTGAGCGTGATAAAAATGCGTTATATATCATATCGTGGTGCTCATACAAGGGGGGCAGAATCATTCATTACTTGCTTGCCATAAATTAAGTTTAGATTTTGTCATTGTTGTCCTAATAAGTCTGAGAAAAATGTTAAATGAGCTTCACTCCTCCCTCCCCCCTCCAAGGAGGGGTTATCAGTCAATAACATCGGATGCGTTATTGCGATATCTGGTTTTAGTACATTTTGTGTTAGGACGGCTATGAAGTTACACACTTAATAGTCTTAGTAGTACGGTGGGCTGTTTCCGCAACTCGACACGCAGTACCTATTTTGCGTGAGGATTGGCATCAGTCCTGCCATCCCAGCTCCTCCAGAAAGCTCAGCAGTCCCCGGATGTGGACTCAATAGTAGTATGACGAAATATCGCAATACCGCATCTGATATTAACGACCGGTAATAACGCACCTCTGCGCGGGAGCCTTAAAGTGAATATAAAATAGCCAAAATCGAGAAATGTACTTTTACTGGATTTAAAATCGACTTTTATAGGATTTTATTGAAAAGATTCCGCTATTGTACAAAACCGCAGCCTACGTACTATAAATGTCATTACATAAGCAATTTACTGGGAAATCTTTCACAACAGTCGTACAAATGACGCAGTTATATATCACTAGGAAGTGTTACGAGAAAATATTGTATGACGGGTGGAAGTACAATTCTGTGATAATATAAAACATTCATGGTATTGTGGCAATCAGTCCTTGAACACTTCGTTCTTGGCAATTGTTTTTATTACTGTTATTAATGGTAAAAGCTTTGTTTATTGATTGTGTGCTTCAGAAGATAACTGGTAATCATAAGTTTGGTCTTACTACGACTTGTATGAGAAGGAACGTATCCTCATTTTTCAGAGAATTTTTGGGAACATTTTTAATTAAAGGAATCTTCATCAATTACACCTATAGTCAAAGCTTCCTCTGAAAAAGTAGGTAGTAAACTGTATCTATGTAAAATTTATAAATTAACTTTATACCTATATTTTAAGAATTAGCTCAATAATATCTTTCCTATTTGATATCCATACGGTCCATACTGTAATAATACAAAAATTATATTTTCTTTTGAAAAATCAGCCACCCTTCGCATGTTGTGTCTTTTTCACGCATACTTTTGAGTCTGTTTAACCTCAAGACGTAGTCTAGACTTTTAAACAAAGAGTGCTAAAGTTTGCGTAGCGAATAGTCGCTACGCAAACTTTAGCACTCTACACAAAGAATCAATGAAGGTAAAACGCTCGCCTGAGGATATTTGCTCCATTCCGTACTGTGAAAGGATACTATGGGGTTGAATATGACAAATAATAGCCTTCGTTATCAGTATACCGAAATCTAGCCACACAAAGGAGGGAACCAGCCAGAGATTTTGAAAAGACATGATGACATAATAAAAATGTTTGCTTTTAATAGCCTTCGCAGACGAGGGACATTTGTCTACGGAGGACTTTTATCCGCCTTAAAATAGAATTAAATTCTTAACATCTAACTCTCTTAACGTACAGAGTATATTAATCCCCCATCCGATGACCGGCCGCTGCGAAAGTTGCTTAAACTTCACAATCTCACATCGAACGCGCGAACCATCTGCGCCTTCGAGCGCCACAATGTATAGTTAAAATTTTCTGAATTCAAATTTAATATTTATTTTCTCGCATTTTAACGCTAAAATGTACTGTTTTTCGCCTCCCCTGAGACTCGACTGTATAATTCCAGATGCATGGAGTCCCAACCGTTAATATTTATGAGATACCACCAGACAAGGACGTCTCGAGTGTTTCGCAAACTGTTTAGCATTAGCATAGTTTAAAAAAATCCTGCGGCAGCTATGCGAAAGTGCTTACGCAACAAACTTTTGCTGGAATAACAATATGCTGATTTTGCATAAATATTTTGTTTTTTACAAATTGAAACTCTTTAGACATATACTATAAGACTCTGTATATAATACAGGGAGAGAAAAACAGTCCTCGCTGGGTTTCTTGCCGTTTCTTCTCAGTATAAGGTTTCCCGCCGTAGACTTGCAAACTGATGTCGTAGCTTTTCGACATTCACAAGTGCTGTTACAAGCACCTAGAGCAAGAGCCTAAACTGAATAAACGATATTGAAATTTGAATATCAGGTTTCTCCGTGGGAGGCGTTACGTGACCTCCCACCCATTATTTTAAAAGCGCGCGAAACTTCATTTAGTCGTAAAACAAGGTTTAATTGTTTGCATGGGAGACTAAATGAATTCATCAATTGATTAGTTTATGTCCTCCCTTCCTCCAAAAATACTAACGAAATCGCAAATATTTTTTTAAACAAGTGTAGGAACCATAAACATAGTATGATCTGAAATTAATTTCTGTCAGCCATGAATTTTGGTGCAATGTAGGAGGAGCTCGATGGCGCAAGTGATTAGCGCGTTCGGCTGCGATCGTTGAACTTTAGCAACTTTAGCAGTGGTCGGTCATTGGATGGGTGACCAAAAATGACTATCTCGAGCTCCTCCGTGCTTCGGAAGGCACGTTAAGCCGTTGGACCCGGCTGCATCTGCAGTCGTTAGCACCCACCAATACGCACTGGGCCCGCGTGGTGGGTCATGGCCCAATCTCCCTATTCCATCCATAGGGAAGGCCTGTGCCCCAGCAGTGGGGACATTAATAGGCTGATGATGATGTAGGAATGTTTGCACACATGTGAGTAACCAGCAGAAGACAAACACTAGTACAGTAGTAGATACTTGCCATTACTTTTGCAATATTAAAACCAAATCATTACTAAATATATTGTAACGGAAATAGTTGTAGTATAGTTTCGTTGCATATATATATGGATAGTTTATATAATTTCTGTTTGATAATAAATTGAGAATAATAATACCCTGGTATTATGATTTCACCAATCCCCTGTTAACACCCAGTACTTACTTATTAGTAAGTGGTACGTACAGGGATTTAAAGCAGAAAAGTACTTTTGCAAGTAAGATATTAATATATACACCTATAATTCATCAGAAAATTATATTGCAGATAACAAAATAGTTACAAATAACAGTAAAGTAATGCTATATTGAAGCAATCATTTTGTAACTATTTACTGAACAAGTGCAAGCTTAAAACAAAACAGTTTTGTTAATTTTTCATAACTGTTTTGTTATAAAAACAAAACTATTTTAACAAAACCTAGTTTGTTTACTAGTAACTAGAGTTATGTAGCCACTATTTTTATGTAATTTAAGCTAGCGTATTTTTTTATTATAAATAACTTATGTTTTTATATTTTTAAGCATTTAACTGCTAGATGTTTAAATCTAAAGAAAAGTTTTACTAGAAAAAAATCCACGCGGACCAGGCAGCGGACGGAACTCGAACCCGCACCCTTCGCAATCCGGGCGAATGCATTGACCAATTATGCTACCACGGCCTTGATGGCCGCGTCGAAATTTTCCTAGCCTTAAGCTGCAAGGCAGCGCCATCTCTTCGCATTGTAGGTAACCCAAAACGTCAAATGAATTCTTTTTCAACTATTAAACATTTGAAAGAAAGAAATAGCAATTATACTTTTATTTTTATTTTTTTAAACATTTTACTGCTAGATGTTTAAATCTAAAAAAAAGTTATATAAATAAATAACTTTTTCAGTTCAATAGAGAAAATCCCGGCGCGATACTAATAATATGCGGAGCATGGGCAAACTTTTAATAAATTTATCATACATAGTGCCTTCGTGGCTAAGTTGCACTGTTGGTCAACCAGCCAGCCACCTGGACTTGTTCAAACTAAAATGTACTCTAACGACTTCAGTTTAGTACTCAAAATTGAGTTTACATGCTGAAAGTTCTGCACCACTCGCGCGAGCTAAGTGTTAATTGGATATCGATTCTCCATAATCGAAACTCATGGGTTCTTATTCGTAATTAGGAGCAGGAAAATAATCATCTTGTTCTGCGTTCGGCTGTAATGCCTAATCCGATAAATACTTTGTATACTTTGTATGAAGGTAAATTAAGATAATCCAGTGAGCAGGTACAAAATAACCAAGAGATAAATGTTAACATTTTAGTTTGGGTATCTGTCTCTATAGTTGGGTTGATGATGGGGTTAAGTAAACAAAATTGTGTTTAGTCCGTCAGTGGGATTATCAAAAAACAGTGAACACATTTTTTCTCTTGTCCATAAACGTGAAATGTATATAACTATGTTTGTATATATGTATGTATTCATGTAGGTATATATACTTATTTGTGTCTAAGGTTTTCACGCACATCACTCATTAAATAAAACTAGTTTTTCACGGGTTAATGCACGAAACTTTTATACTGATTAATAATCTACCTGTTGGAAGAAGAAAAGTAGTCACTATTCCGTGCTCAAACACTAAGCTTCCGTTGTACGTCTGTTTGTCGTTTAATAGACTAACTATATAACTATAATAGACTAGGTTAATACCGAAAGATGAAAAACAAAATGCTCAATCGAATTTTGATGAAACCAGAATAATAATGCGTTCGAATGAAACAAAAAAATAAAGTACAATACCTAATTAAAATTAGCGAAGTCCTCAAAGGAATATAGATTCATTCGAAAAAACGTGACTCGAAATGGAATATTCTAATAATTTTTACGTTCTACCTTCCGAGAGATAATTATTATGCTAAAACGTTCATTCAATTAACGAAACAAACAGTTAAATCAAATTTTTGATGGATTTAGTCTGACACTCATTAACACTTCGAATGTTAATTGGACTTACTTACTGGAATTAATGTTTTGATTGTATATATATTTTTATATATTTCTCTGTTGTGATTGTCGCTAGGGACCACTGACTAAAATTATATATTTATCATAGAACATGTATATTTAGTAAGTAGCTTCATTATAATCGTACGTGTGAGGCAGGATTTCCTGGGATCGCACATTTAATATCGCGTGCTAAATGTTATTCGCCAACTTTGTAGTAATTAAATTGTGCCATTGATTCTCTCGCTGGTTCTATGCCAGTCTTTCAATCAATGTGATTAGCCCAAGCGGGGATTTTGGGATTTTCTCGGGTGCGGCAGAATAATATAAGGGAAGTAACCTTGCGTGCACCTTGTGAAGTACTCCCACCATACCTGAGCCCTTTATGTAGGGTCGGACATCAAGGGCATCAAAAAAACAAGAAACGGTCATGACTTTGGTCGCGTCAAAATCGTCAGTCTTTTGATTAGGAGGTACTGGAGATTTCACGTAAAGTTTCTGATGACAGAAAAATATTAGTCTGTCGGTTTGTATGGTGTTAGGGTGGTCGTAAGAATGGGTAGATTAAATATAGGGGAAAAAATATTCCAACGCGTTAGACTTTGAGAAGGGAAGGCAGAAGTCATGGCCTTGATGGCATGGCATTTGATGTTTTTTTGTTGCACTACAGAAAATGCTCAGATACGATGGGAGTACTTCACAAGGTGCAAGGTTGCACCCTGATATTATTCTGACGCGCTCGAGTAAATCCCAAAATCCCCTCTGGAGATCCCTTGCTATTATGCAAAAGTTTACAAAGAGTCGAATTCCGCTTTGCCTTTATCCTTTACTTTGCCTTTAATGTAATGAGTTTGCAGTCTGGACTATCTAAAGACTTTACTCCGAATACTTTTCAATTCGTTCAAACGCATTACTGAATTCACTTTCCAAAATTGCTCACGTTACGTTTTGTATGCACAAGCACATACAATATGCAAGTTGTTGTCCTACTTTAGGAACATTGCAAGATATTCCCCTGATGTTGTTTCACTTCAGTTTTATCCTCTCATTACATTGACTATATTTCTTCTTTAATGTGATACTGTATGTGCTTAAGGATATTGTAAATCTTTGCAAGGAATTTGGTGTTATTTTTATTTCCAACAAATTTAACAACTATTAACATTACGTTATTAGGTTAAGTTCTATGCAGAAAGACAATCTTGGTATCCTCTTCAACATCCACAAGCTACTGAGTATTTAATGTCTCTTGCATGACGTCAAGTAGTCGATAAGTTTGGACTTGATTCTTATAGCTGCAATGTAGATTATTTGTTGATTAAAGCCACTGCTTTATTTACCACCCATAAGTACACAGTTAATACCCTACTGCAGTTGTTCTCTACTAATAAATATTGTATCCTCAAGTAGGTTATAAATTTGGCCACAAATAAATACATGGGAATTCCTATCTCAATTGAAGGGGTTTACCCCTTCAATAATTTAATTTGAAAGTCGGGATTTTTAGAATTCTAAAGTCGACGCAGATAAAGTTAAGTCAAAATATACTATGAATATTAAATAACCTCCGTATTACAAATCGTTCCGATATTATTGTAAAAGGATTTTTCAATATCTTCGATATCATTTTTAAACTATCCCAGAAATTTTCAAATACTTTAGGTTTGCACTCTCAATGCTCTCCAGACATTACCCCAATACTGTTCTTTCCCAAAAATTGCCAATATAAGGCGCCTTTCTCATCAGATCGGTGTGGTATCGTATAGCGCTCGGTAGCAATCGGTACAGACAGCTGTGTCTCCGCTCGGTAAAGAATATGTATCAAACGACTCAGTTAGTCAGTCAGTGATGAAGCTCTCATTTAATTACATGCACTCTGCAAATAATTTGTACAGATTCGGTATAGAAGCGAAAATGAAACCAGCCTGCACCGATCCGGTAAGAAAGCCGCCTTACGCTGTTTCACCGAATATACTTGCAATAGATAACAGCTTTTATTAAATGGATTTCTCTCGAAACGAGACTTTTCGCTAAATTAGTACAGCGATAAAGTTTAAATGATATACCTAAGTCTTTCTTTTCATTCTTGGCATTATACTTCCACCATAAAAAATACAAATATAGGAAAGTACAAGAATTTTCAAGGTAATCAAAGGCTTGTCTGTGGGTAAAATTTGACATAAAAATCGTTTCTGTTCGTTAGTCTTGCTAAAACCCGAGAACGGCTGAACGGATTTATCTTATCTTGGTCTTGAAATGTTTGTAAAGGACTAGGGAAGGTTTAAAAGGTGAGAAAATATGAAAAAAAGTATAAACGTCAATTTATTTTTCCCATATAAACTTTTCTATCTTCTTTCCTGTCAAACATTTGACGTTTGTCCCTTTTGGTACGGTAGAGTCGGGTCCGTCATTTCTTCCAAATTATTTTAACCCGTACGAAGTACGCGGGGTCAACTAGTCAACAATATTTTTGCAGCGACAGGAATCGGAGCATCGATGCGTCAGTATTTTAAAATTGGAAGGAGCGGGAAAAAAAGAAAATATAAAACTGTTTAAAGAGGTCGGTTATTCACTAGCAATGTTATGGACGTTTACACTGAAAACCCTTAAACAGCCGTGTAACCTCAAAATATTTTCCAAGTAAGCAATATGTTAAGTTTCACACATTCAATAAAGAAAAAGTTACGCTATCGCAAATAGAGTTTCAAAGTTTGAAAAGGATGTAAATATGGCTGCGTGTATCTAACTTCTTTTTACCCTTTTTTTCCTCACAAAGATGGCACAAGTTATCTTCCCTGTGGTAAAGCTTTACAACAAACGGCGTAACGACGGGAAGCGTCATTGTATCCGGCCCTCAGAGATACGGTAATGACACGTGTACTATGTGAACTTCACAATATTGTGTAGAACAGTGGTGAATAGTCTTATGTCATTATTATATTTTACTCCTAGAGGCTAGATTCATGTTATTTATTGTATTGGTGTGTCATTTAAATTTGGTATCTTGACTTATGCTGTTCTGGTTTGGAATATTCAGAATTACTTATATTTTTTTAAAGTCTTCTAATCAGCCTATTAATTTCCTCACTGCTGTGGCACAGATCTTCTCTACAGATAGAATAGGGAGACTAGGCTTTGACCTAGCACGCGGGCCCAGTGCGAATTGGTGGGTGCTAATGACTACAGATGCTGCTAGGACCAACGGCTTAACTTGCCTTCCGATGCACGTAATTTTTGGTCACCCATGCAAAAGCCGACCGTTGCGAAAATTGCTTAACTTCTACGATCGCAAGTCAAAATCAAGATTTTTGATGTTAATTTTACGGTAATCTTACTTATGAATTCCTAGTTTCCTGAAAATATTGGAAACGGTTTTGTGTAGATATTTATATGTAAGTTTGTCAAATAATAAGTATGATGTAAGTGTGATCGGTATAAGTACTATTAGTATTTTCTACCTAAAATATATTTTCATTAGTAAACAGTTTGCATGAAGTGATAAGTGATAAAAATTAAGTAACGCAGGATTAACGTTTTGAGTCAGGTAGAGTAAAGGTAATGACAGGGTTAAAACTCACGTAAAATGTTACAAAAGTAACGCTCTGGGAACACTGAACCTGACGATTTAAAAAAAAAACAAGTGTGCTTATGACCATGTGTACAATGTATATATGTATGTACATATACATACAAATGGAGCTAAAGTTTCAGTTCAGTATTCGCTATGTGCACGACAGAGCGCCACCTACAATACGCAACTTTCCGGGATTATGCCAAATAATGACATCAGTTTGTATTTTATTGATTTCTAGTAAATATAGTAAATTAAAGATAAATAAAAATTATTATATATTGTATAATAATTTAAATACTGTCGGATTTCAATTCGGAATTTAGTACAGTCAATAATAACTCTTGTATTGATGTAATCTGGACTGAAACACTTGGGCATTGTTGCTTGTACGGTGGCTCTATTCGGCCAAAAGATTAAATTAGCAGTTGAACAAGCTAGATTTTGTAAGATCGAATGAAATATACGTGAGATTGTGGTTTTTTTGTACACCAAATTACACACTCAATGCTGAAAATGTCAAGCCAGTTTTCATTTTTATCAAAAAAATCAGAAGTCGGTCTTTAGTGGAAACTGTACATTTTTTCATAGTTAATGTTGTTAATAAAAACTCAAAATTGCTAAATGACACACCAGAAGGATCTAGGAGTTCTTGATCATTTGTTATTGATGAAATACCAACAAATTCTTGACTTTTTGTTTCGGTAGATTGATCCTCATACGATTTTTTGTCAGTGCCACAGCTTTTATCTTTCTTTCTTGAATTATTTGTCATTAAAATTCTTGATGTTGGATTTCAGCATCACAGTGATCACTGTAAATTAATCTAATACAAATAAAAGTTGTATCTCTTAATTTCGATTCAGAAAACATATTGACTTGACATCCTTGATCGATCATAAAAGGTTGAGTTTGATTTAATTCACTCCCTTCTTCAATTATTATTTGACTTGATGTGGTATCTGAGACTTTTGTGGTTCTTCGTTTTGTCAAGCGTGTATATCTAGCTAGGACCTGTGAATCATTAACCTTCCTGTTTCGATATATATCAGGGAATATCGTAGGAGCATAACTCGGATTTTCTTCCTCGTCTGATTTTTCGTTTCCCATAAAATGTTCACTACAAATTGTGTCGTCAGGTTTGGGATACCATGGCGACCCATCAACACTAAAATAATAAAGACAATAATGAATATCACATAAAATATATAGCGCAAATAAAATTGATCATAATTTAAGGTTATTTCGCTTACTTATTTCTTTTTATGGCATCTATCCATTTATTTCTTTGATTTAATTTCCAGTCCAATGTAGGAAATATATACACAGACTATTTGTGCCCTTATTTTTGCAATTCACAACACAACAACATCTATTAATAGGCATTTTAAAAAATTTTTGTTTATTACGAACTCCGTGCAAATTGACTTTACTTTCCCGGATTGTTGCGTATTTCTGCCACGATAAGCGCTGCGATCGCTTCACTATACCCCCACCATGTACTTCGCACATAGCGAATACATACTTCATTTACTAGCTATAAGAGAAAGAGAGAAAGAAAATGAGTGCGCGCACTGCTTTCTCTTGCTTATCCCCCACTGAACTCCCATTCGCTTCGCCCGAACACAATTTTCGTAACGCGTAACGCATTCGCCACCTTACAGAAGTTTCATTTCAAAAACCCCACCCTTTTAAGACTATGACGAAATGCTAACCGTTATGCCATCTCAAATTTTGTTTATACCAAGCTATTTCGCATTGTATAATTAGATAAAACACGCCGTTGGAGTGACGTGACGGGGCAAACTCAATTGAATATGTATCATTCAGTGCGGAGCCGATCGACTCCAGCTAAATTATGCAACAGCAATAAGCGAGTGTTCCAGTATAAATGGAATTGTATGTTACAGTGAATTCTTGCACTAGTGTTGGGACACGTGCAGCGATAACAGGAACTGTGAGTTTGGAACAGTCGCCAGACCTCATTTTGATAAAAATTAGAATATCAAATTGTAACAAGCTCCTAGCTACAGTAAAAAGACAATATGGTGTAAGTGAAAATTTCTTTTAATAAATGCATAAACCAAAAGAAATACGTGTTTTTTATTATAGCTATTATTTAAGTATAAGGTACTTCAGCGATATAACTAATAAGTTATATATTATTATAGTACCTACCAAACCAAAGCCGATTTAAAATAATATGCAAAGTAGCTATTTAACCGACTTCAAATCAATAAGGAGAATGACCGGAATTATATTTTATCTTTATCATGCGCAGACGAGGGAGTTTTGTCCTCAACTGACTGTCGAGGACTCGACGCATATGGTGTGTGGACATTTGTTGCCCGAACTTTGAGAGAAGCGAATATGGAAGTAAATATTCTCAGAGGACGAAATTAGCCAGCTCCGTAATCGTATCGCATCGTCAAAATGTCTATAAAAACCAAGCAGCGCCCCTATCGGACGAAATAACAAACTGGTTTTTTCCATACAAAATTTGACGATGGCGATACGACTTTCGGAGCTGTCAAAATTCGTGCTTGGATATAAGATTACGTTATGTTGTAATTAACATGAATTTTATGAAAAATAGAAGACGTTTCAAAGGAGAATACTGGGTTGATTTCTGGGTAAATCGGATCGAGCACGCAACGCGGATAGGAGTTCGCTGCTTACGTTGTTGCGCCTAATCACATGAGTTCTATTTTTTTTTCGGGGACAACCCTGTACTATTGTCCATCCGGTCTCTCGGTGTCTTTCTCGGTTTCCCACAAAGTGACTTTCCTAGTGTGTCCTAAGTGTGTCATAGACAGAGGCGGCCTGCGGCCTGTCCTTATTGGTAGGTCGTGTTTAACCACTCTCTTACATTGCAAGCGAATACAACGGCCGCGACCGCTGGCCGCGCTTGTGTGTGAGACACTTAACTCAATACATGCTATTTAGCTGTATTTAAAAAATCTCATTAAAAAAAAAGTGTTGACTTTTTGCCTTTAAAATCCGTTCAGTAAATCGCTTTGCTTAATAATTTTAGTAATAGTTTTATATCCAATGACAATATTTAAATAACTCGATAATACCAGAGACAGGCCTAGTGATGGCATACCAGCGCACTGTCTTGTTAATATTACACAGAGTTGCTCTTTTCCCCGTGGTAGGCAAACTGTAAGGCTGTGTATCCACATAAACAGAGGTGTACTGAACTGAGCTGAATCTTAAAACAATTACCGATAGGATTTTTTCAAAATTCATATCTCATCACCGCTCTGCTTTAGTGAGATCACATTTAGCGGAATTGTGACGAAATTCATTAAAATGTTTGAGTGTGTCATGTTCCGGAAGGCGCAGCAAAACGGCCCTGGGCGAAGAAGCTCAGTGTAGCTGTGCAAGAAGTTTTTTTTTATGGATTGGTCCGACATATGACTCCACCCCACCTGATGTTAAGTGAAGGTGAAGTCAAGACGCGAAGATAGCTGATACAGCAGTTCTACCTGCCACATCAGCCATCCTCATCCTGCCAGCCTGCATGTTGCTTCTTCACGCCTCTTTTAAAAGATCCCAGGTTGTAAGAGGGAGGTAACACGTGAGCGGGCAGAGCATTCCATTTACGGATAGTGCGACAAAGAAATGAATCACCAAATTTCTTTGTACGCGTTGGAATTGTGGCCATAGTAAGACGGTGACAACGTAGGCTAGCGCGCGTGGTCCTCTGAAGGAAAGGGGAAGGTGGGATAAGAGAGAATAACTCCTCAGAACACTCGCCGTGGTACAGACGATAGAACGTCTTCTTTTTGTAAAGCGACAATATATCGCTTTCCTTAGTGAATCCGTTCATGGCTCCGTTCAGTTCATCTTCACTTTGCTCCACTCCGCTCATCACCACTTCGCACAGCTCCGCTTGGCTCATTTTCGCACAGCTGCAATGGAAACACAAGTGTTTTTTCACGGCTCCGCTCATCTTACAGAAGACTACAGTAAAATAACTTTATCTTTTGGTGGTATTGTGTTTCTGTTGTTGAGTACGATTCTAGGGCGGTCCTCGGGTCAGGTTCGGACCTGGGCTCTTAGGGGTAGGGGATTGGGTCAGGGTAGGCAACGGTGGTAGTGAAATTTTTTGGATCGCAAACGTCTATATTGGCCGCTTACCACCAGGTGGGCCATAAATACTTGTTTTCCATCAATTTTCCATCATCAACATAAAAAAACTCCGTTTCTGTGGAAACGCACCCTTATGAAGGTACTGAAGTACATTTCTGCGGATTTTGAAATTCGAAGACAACGTTTAGGGAAAATGATAAAAAAGCATGGAAATGAGGTTTTCCATTTATTTATTTACGACGACCCATGGGGTTTGCGATTAAATATTTGCGCAACGTTAAATATTATTTATGTAAGCGAAAAAAACTCGAGTTTGTGTATTTGCTACAAATGTACCTACTCATGCGTAGGTTTGAATTTGCGATCCAAATAGGATAACATAAATTGTTGCTTAGAAAGATATGTTTGAAAATTTATTGTGCATTTTTATTTGATGTGATTGTTGACTATGGACTTCGTTATGAGGCTCGTAGTAGGCCTCATAGGCCCTTATTACAGAATGACAACTAAGTGTTGATCTTTACTTGAGTACAGTTAGAAAGGGATGTCGCATTGTGATATTTAAAGCGACATTCTTTTCTAACTATGCTCAAGACTAGATCTATCACTGAGAATCTTTCTATAATACGGGCCATAGTAAGCTATGGTAGCCGCTTACCATCAGGCGGGTCAAACGTTTATTTGGCACCCTTATTTCATTAAAAAAACACAAAATGCCGTTACTGAGTCCGCCATCACAACAAATAATAAAAATAGAATCTGTTTCTTAGGTTTCCACGCACACCACATATTCAATAAAACAAAGCTTCAACTGTTTGTATGCGTATTTGTTTCTTGTCGTAAAACTTTTTTTTTCAGGCTGTATCGTCAGAATCATGATTTTTATTAAAATTTACTCTGTCGAGCTACCTTCGAAAGATTTTTATTGGGCTTTATTTTTAAATTTAATTTCGCACTTTATTTTTAAATTTAATTTCGCACTTTATTTTTAAATTTAATTTCGCACCTTATTTTTAAATTTAATTAAATAAAATCCCAAAGGGTCGATTTAACAACGATATTTTTTGCCCATTGTGTTCTGACCCACGCATTCGGTCAACTTTTCCACTAGTGTTCCTACTCCGTATAATGTAGGCCGCGGACCAGAGGCCAGTTGCCTCCTAAGCCTTTTATTGAGCCGTCGGATACTTCATTGAGAGAGTTTTGAAAATTCAAACCCTTGAAACTTGTTTTATTTAAAATAGAATTATTCAATACAAGCGGTTTCTGTACACGTTTTTTTTAGTCTTGCTCGATCTAGTTTTATGTAATTATTCTTGTATCAAATATTGTACTATGGCAGTTACATTTCAATGCGAGTTCGACTTCGGTCTTTTTTTTTTGTTTTTGACTAAGCCAACAGGTTCGAAGTTTTTCTGGTTCGCGTGGATTTTTTTCTAGTTATATTTTCTTTAGATTTAAACATCAAGCAGTTACATGTTTTAAATATATATATATATATATCTATAAGTTTTGACAAAGACTGTTAAAAGATTGCGTTCAATTTTAATTTCAAAATTCCTTTTCGAATTGGAAACATAACACAACTCTTTTGAATCGTCCATTTTTTTTCACCACCCGTTAAGGTATTTTTTTCTTTGCTATGAATTATATTATTTTTATAATAACCAAGATTATAGCAACACTAACAAATTTAAAGAATGAACATAAACGCTAATAAGCGCATATGATTTGTCTCAGCATAAGTGCTGATGTTCTGACAGGGCCTGTTATTTCTGAGCAACAAACAAAAACTAGAATTTATGTAGCAACTGTTATTATTAAAAGATGGCAGACATGGACCAAGCAAAGCGGAATCCTCAGGCAACAATCATCCACTCCGTACACACTGGCAAAAAAAATCTTCTCAGTGTCAAATTATGTATTACATTTACAAAATGTTATATTGTTACAGTGTCTGCGAAAATTAAATGATCCCGTTCAAGTGTGAACTGGCAGGGTATTTTTACTGGCGAACATAAAAATGGGATTTAATGTTGCACGCCACTAAAATGTTTAAGCCACCGTGAATACGGCGTCGTGGCTGCCTTTACTCATGGGTTAACGACAGCCCGTCATGAATATGATGGAATAGGCACTTTAAAAATTAACCTAAGCGAACGTAGGCAATATCCTATACATATATTAGTATCCTACCCATTTGCCCACTTCGGAATGAGCTCAGAGCGGATTTAAGCCGACTGTGAATTGGTCCCAATGCTGGTTGGGCCCAGAGCAGATTGGGCCTAGAAACCTCCCCTATCCCTCTCAACATCCCCCTATTCCATCATGATTAATGAAATAGGCACTTTAAAAATTCAACTATGTACTATTATTAGTATTTTAAGAATCTTGTCTGGTGCGTCTTGGCCGATCTTGGAAGCTAAGCAACTTTCTCAACGGCCAGTCATTGGATGGGTGGCCAGAATGACATAATTTGAGGTTGATTATGATCATTATGAATGAATTGAAAATGTAAATCAAATAAGCCAGCTGATATCACTTAAATGATAAGTAAAACTTTTAGAACAAAGAATTGAATATATTTTTGACACTCCTGGATGCACTTCGTATAATTACTATTTTAAGTACCTAAGTAGTTGAATATATCATTTTTAAATTACTGTTCAAGCTTGAAATTTGTCTTAGAATGATAATGTCATAGCTAACAAATTCATTTCTATGGCTATAGGCTATTTGACAGTACGAAAAAAAAGTATTAATTAGTCGCATGTGCATTTAACATGAATATTGAGTGCGATTTCACTATTCTGTCAAAAAAAAGTAGTAGTAGTTGATAATATTACTAAAAATTATGAAATAAAAGACTGTTTTTTGATCTTTTGTCACGTAACCAAAAGGGATTGGCGGAGCCGAAAATGACGTCCCCTGCTTGTGAACATGCTATCGAAGTGTGTATCGAAATCTCAGAATACAGCGAAATGAGTGCCGTGTTATCACCATCACCGATGCCATCCCCACGTAACCGCGAAAGTGCTAGAGAGCGAATTTGCCAGAGCACCTCGAGTCCCGCGAGAGGTCGAGTAATACGGCTCATTCTAAAAAGAGCCTTATGCAGTGCGGCGTAAAGGAGAAAGTGCAACGAGATCTGCACTTGTCTACAAGTTATGCGCGTTGCCTGCATAGGTATAAGTAGGTACTACGTACTTGCGTATGCCAGTTAACTCTCAATTCAACAGGTACTTTCTAGAATGCGTCGATTGGCGTATATAAGCGCGATTGGCGCCGCACAGAGACAGTTGAGTTTCAAGAGCGATTTCGGAACAAATCCAAAGGCGATCAAAGTGCAACAAAAGTGTTCAAGTGCGATTGTTAGGAGACTTGTATAGTGAAATACAGTGTTTAGTGAGTGTACTGTGATTAATTAACATTGTGTGGTGAATAAAGTACTGTCAAGCGTGAACTGGTATGTAATTTTATATATATATATAATAACTTTGCTTAGTTAGAATCATAGTGTAGAGGTACGTTTTTAGGGTTCCGCACTCGAAGAGTGCCAACGAGATGGTTATATTTCTAAGCAGCAGGCTGTTTTTATAAAACTGAAAAAAAAATCCATTGATCTGTTTTTTAATTGCCGTACTTAAATAAACAGGTAATTAAATATGTACTGTAACAAACTTTAATTAAAGTAAGTTAATGTTAACAATTTTATTATATTTATCTTAACATTTAACAGCTAGATTTGTGGTTTAATTCACTCTTGGGGGAAGTTGAAATATTCTAACAGAAAAAATACGTTGTATATTTCGAACCGTATTAAGAAGATAATTAGAGTTATTCAATGTCTATGTAGTTAGTTTGCCGCAACATTAATTTTCAAACGGATGCTACGGAACCGCTCGCATGAAAGAATATTTCTAGCATTTGGATGGATTTTTGTGTGTTGATCAAACGGGATTTCGGAACGCACAGTACAGAAAAGGCTGTTTTGTGGTTTTCGTTTTTAGTATGACGTATCACGACGACCTCTGGTTTTTACCGTCCATCCAGAATTCTATTACCAACATAGCTTGCATTTGAATCCAATAAAAAATTCCAAGCTGACTATAAGACATTACCATAATTGGGTGATTATGTTAATTCTCTAGTACAAGTTCTAATTTGTTTCATTGATTTGCTTCATTCAATCACTTTTGAACAAACACCGGTTTATCATACATAACCATACCTACATATATAACCGATTCACCGAATCGGTTATATTGAACACATTTCGCGAAGTTCCACGAAAAATCTTTTATAACATTACCTGTATTTTAATAGTCTTCGCTTATAGCAGTCTTAATAAGTTGTCTTTAATGTTTCTACGAAAATTAAATTTCATGACCAATTTCATGTCATAGAAATAAATGAGGAGAAAAGATAAAATACTTATTATGATTTTGCTCCAATAAATTTTGTTATTTCATTTACTTTGATGAATATCAAAATCATTGAAGCTGTCAACTATAAAAATTACGGTTTCATTAGATTTCATTAGACTTTTCCTTAATATATACCCATATATAAGAGCGGTAAATACTCATGAAAATACCGTTATTTGTATTTTTGTTTACTTTTACTTAAACTTTTATATTTTTGTGTTATATTTTTCTTTAGAAAACCTGTACCCTTAGCACGAACCAATATCGAATTCGAATCGTTTGCGAGCACGAAATGTCATTGTCAAATGTGTACTGATTTTTAGTTCATGTTAAGCACTTTGTGGCGTTACTGTACAAGTATCCATACAAAATATGACATTGACATTTCGGTTTGCAAACTATTCGAATTCGATAATGGTTCGTGCTAGGGGTACAGACAGGTCTCTTCAACCTTTGTACGAGTGAAATTCTTTTTTTTTTCGATTTCCAACGTGTACAAGGAACCATTAAGAAAAAAAACGAGCGAGCCTTACAGTAGTCGCGTATGATGTGTAACATTTGAATACTCACCTTATATTAGTAAAAAAAAATGAAACCTGCTACAAAAAGAAGAAGCCATTTGAACATTATGTTCTAAAATCAAATGAAATAGCGCACTTTCGCGACTTCCTGTCACACACTTCCGTCCCATTTCACGAAATCACTCCCACAAATTGCAGGAAAGCAAAAGATGTTACATACCATTCTTAATAGGGTATTTGACAAGTTTTAGAAAACGATCTCACGTTATTTTCTAATGTTTATAGAGTCCATAAAAAGTGGATATTTATCATAATGTTGTGTATTTCGATAAAAAAACTAAATCAAAAACTCTATTTTCAAGTTGCCGCGAAAAACGTTATCTTTGGACAATATGGCGTCTCACTGGTGTGTGACGTCACACGACTGTCATTAAAACGTCAAACCATACAATCTAATGTCACTTTAACCGGAAGTTTACTTGCGTGTGACGTCATTTTAGGCTCCACCAATCCCAAGCGTTTTGGGTCACGTGACAAAAGACAAGAAAACTATTATCTTTATCGTGGGTTTTTAGTAAAATTATGATTTTTTTTTCTGTAAAAATAGTAAAAACTCCTGCCAATATTCATTCTGAATACAGATGATAACAATTGGCACTTTATTTTTAATACTGTCAAATACCCTATTGTGGAAGTAATAATAATCCCACTAAAAACATTTTCATGTAAATGTTGCCAAGATGATACCATATGACTCGTATTGTCAAAAAGTGATGTAGAGCCAAGCTTCCAACTCTACACGTCCTAAATCTTAGTAAAAATATGTGGCTTGGCCATTTCGCTACTTTCACATAGGTGTAAAGTCTTGATGACACGGGGCGAGTTTGCAAGCTACAAGCCAGCGAGTTCGGCTTTTTTACCATCTGCTACTTGAGGACACATGCCGAGTTTACAAGCTTCTAGCAAATTCGCTGGCTTGTGGCTTGTAAACTCGCACCGTGTCATCGAGGCTTAAGGTGAAAAATATATCCACTCTTCAATAGTTTTCTGCTATATAATAGTTCTTGTAGTAACGAAATGGCCAAGCCACATATCTTTAGTAGGGTGTAAAGTAATAAATTGATTTAAATGTGTCACTGAACCCTTTATCGGTGATCGAAATAGAAAGCTGACCGTTCAATCCGCGATCGAATGTTCGTTAGTAGCTTTGTGTGGTTTGCACTCCGCACTGGAAAAGGTAGCCATTACTGCAATTAGAATGTAACCTCACTATTCCACCGGATAGATTCAATTGAATTTCTCACTTGAACACTGAATAAAAATCTGAAAATGGTTAATGTCGACATTCGTATTCAAATGTTGATCAGATTCATTTGACTACGAGAAGTTATAAGATGGATTTTATAAAACACTCGACTATGGAGGTCGACAAACTTATTAAAAGTACTACTTACTTAGTTAGTACGGATATTATGATTAAAAAACTAACAAAAAAGAGCAAAGTTACTTCAATAAATATAGTTTCCATTTGTTATAACATTGGAAAAAAAATTAAAATAAAGTTATTAACTTACATGAAGAAGAAAATCTGTAAAAATAATAAATATACTTAGGTAGATTTATAAAACGTCAAAGTTAAAGCAAATGGAAATAACCTTTTCTCCAATGTACCTACATTATTATTTATTCATGAATAATTTCATCCGAACCTTTCTAATCAAGCAGCCGAAATCAATTTGTCTGCCAATACCAATCCGTCAATAGCCGGCAATTTCATAATTTTGGCGACTGTTGGACAATCATTCAAAGTCTTGCTAAGTTCCATTAACTGTGACCCAAATCTTCTGTGTATATAAAAGGCAACTGACTGTTCCATCAAAACGCGGCTCAAACTACTGAACTGATTGCACTGAAACATACATATATCCATTATAATGTAGGCTTGCACCAAGAACGAATTTTCCAAAACTCACCAGCTAAAAAGGTAAAACGAGGGTTGAAAGTCTGTATGGGAAACCAATAATTGCACGCAGACGAAGTCACTGACCCGCACTAGTTATGTATAAGCATAAATTTAGTAAAAGATCAAAAAGAGCGATTTATAATATATATATTTTTATAAAATAGCGCTTCAGACCCTAGGCTTACCACTAAAAGTTAGCTGGTTGCAAACACAAGTTGAAAAAGGAAAGTCGTTCAAAAACATGGCTTTATGCAATGAGAAACTTTTTTGAAGTTATACTTCTTTAGGCGCGTTATGAAAAAATGATGAGAGTGAAATTTTAAGATGCGCGCGCATCACTGTAACACAAATTATTAACAGCATGAAGTTAGTCGCTTTAGCGACCAACTTCATGCGTTACTTTTGTGTTTACCGCACATTAAGCAAATCTACCAACAAAATAGAATCTCTATTTAGTGGGTGCTAACGACTGCATTGTGAAGGCCTATCAAAAGTATTTATTAATCTGGAACAACGGAACCAAAGCGCGATTCAGGAGACTACAGCGCCATCTCTTGACCATTGGTGTAGTAGAACCAAAAACCACATCTTTATTTTTTGTAATAAAGTAACAGTTATAGGTATTCATATTTATAATATTTATCCACATGTTTCTAGTTTGTATATTCGGAATACGTGTTTGAGTTTCATACAAGTGCAAATCACATATGTTCTAATAAATTATATTCAGTAGCGATTTTAATTGAATATTTTGATTATTTATTTATTTTTTCAAATTAAAACTGAACTTTATTGACTGTGTCCTTTTCCAGGCTTTTTATTAATTTATTGTAATTAATTATTTGCAAGCAATTAAAAACTAATTTTAAACGATGCCAAAGAAGGATAACTTCTCACGCGCCTACATAAGTACACGCACCCATTTTTTGTTGAACACCGGTATCGTACACATGCGAGTTCTTTAAATATTCATTGGCACTCTACATTAAAAATCTTAGAAAGAAATCTGACACAATAACATTCTTATTGTGTTCCTTTGAAATACCCAGATTCAAATTGGCCAATTTGCATTAAATGCTGGCCCTTTACTTGGTTTTTCGTGTTTGCTATTTGTCAGTCTGACAGCAGGTTGTCTTTAACATACTTGATATAAAGGAGTGCAAAAAAAGACTGTTGCCAAGTTTACAAATAGAAAATACGAATAGCCATGTGAAGTACCGCAATAAAAATATTTACCAACCGCATTATAAACTTTTTGATATATCCAAGCTAAATTTTCAATCCAAGTAATGTAAATCTAAAAGCTTACTGTGAATTGATGCAAATGTTAATATATTCCAGTTTTACGTAAGTACAACGGTAACTATGAAAATAATATATTCCGTTAGAGCTTGTGAAAGATAATATTATTGTATGCCTGTTTCATGGTTATAGTATGGAAGAAAGTTATCAAAACTTGGAGTATCTCATAAATAAACCATTTTCCGTTCATATCAAATAGCATCTTTGGTCGTGGGATCAAAACAAGCTCGTTCCTTTCGTCGAAAGACAATCAAAGCTTGTTGGAGATATTCCAAGCTGTAAACAGTTCTACCAAGATATTACTTCGATATTTTCATCTCTAAAGCGTTGAAGTAGTTTCATGATAGCTCTCACTTAACCCTCTGTAAACTTCTGTACTTATATTTTTGACGTTAAGTATTGCTATTTATAACAATTTACAGCAAACTTGAGGAGCTCGATGGCGCGGGTGGCTAGCGCGTTCGGCTGCGATCGTTGAAGTTAAGCAACTTTCTCAGTGGTCGGTCATTGGATGGGTGACCAAAAATTTACTACTCGAACTCCTCCGTGCTTCGGAAAGCACGATAAGCCGTTGGTCCCGGCTGCATTTGCAGTCGTTAGCACCCACCAATCAGCACTGGGCCCGCGTGGTGGGTCATGCCCAATCTCTCTATTCCATCCATAGGGAAGGCCTGTGCCCCTACAGTGGGGACAAAAATAGGCTGATGATGGTGATGATGATGAAACAGTTCTAACAAGATATTACTTCTACTCTAAAGCGTTGAAGTAGTTTCATGATAACTCTCACTTAACCCTCTGTAAACTTCTGTACTTATATTTTTGTCGTTTAAGTATTGCTATTTATAACAATTTCCAGCAAACTTCATAACCTTTCTTTATGTAGTACGGTGGTCTGTTCCTTCAACTTTGCACTCTGTGCCGACTCTGCGCGTGAAATGGCATCAGTCTTTATACAACCACGCCTGTGGCATTTCAGCTTCCAGTGGGCATCCATGGGATACCTACGTGTGAAGTCTTCTGCCTTGCAATGTCTTTGCATTCTACTATGGTATGGCAATGACGCTCGCCCAGTACTGATATGGGCAGGGAAACTGTCCATTCTACCAGATTTTAAGTATAAGTAGGGACTTGGCTATGAAGCTATAAACGTAGCAGAAAAACGTGCAACTTTAGCCATATTACTCCTCCTTAACCTAATTCTTTTATCCCATGGAGTTCCGGAGCCTTACCTTATAATCTTCTGTCAGGTAGAAATTATATTTTAGGTTTTTAATAAACAGAGGTTGCCGAGATTGGTCGGTTTTCTATACAAAATATCATTTTGCAACGAGTTTTGAATGAAAACTGTGTTCTTTCTCTGCATACGGAAATCGTTTCGACAAAGAAATTTCCCAATTGATCTCATAAATGGCCTGCGTATTAATCAGGCCGCGTTGTTTGATATGAAACATAGTTATAATGATACCTCATTTATCAGAAGCACAAGGAGCGCCATCATTATGAAAAAGAGATCAACCAATACACATACTTCCCTGTCAGTTTATATCAAACGTAAGTAAGATTTTTCTTTCCACCTCATTATTTTGACTACCTATAAGGAAGAACTCTATTCAAAAGCAACACGTGCCTTTCTATAGATATAAAGCGAGCCTTCCTTATGAACTGAAGTACTGCAGATTTATTTTTGTAAGGGTTTACTCTTTTCGTTATATTTTTTTGAAGGCACCTTCTCACGGAAAATACAAGAAAAAATATTTTAACAAACCTGGTGTGTAGCGTAGTGCGTAGTTGTTTTTTTAAGCATTTAACTGCTAGATGTTTACATCAAATGAAAATATTACTATAGTCTATTCTATTTACTTTGGCGTGAGACAAAATGACAACAATAAACTCAACAAATAAAACAAGGAAATAAAAAGAATTTAACAAATATGATAGAATATGCACGCTCGCGTCAACAGGTTGATCGGGAGAGTAAAGATGGCTAATGTAAACCAACCGATTACAAAACACAACACTTCAACGAAAAATGCTTATATCATGTCTACTCTTAAATTTTGTCGTATTAAAATACGTCTTAAGTTTGGGAATGATTGTAGTTTTAGGTCCATGTCAACTTAAGTGGTTAAAATAATTTGATCAGCAATATAAAAATATACGAGTTTATGATGAGTATGTAACGTTAAATATGTGTGAAATAATTTATTTTCTTATTCATATGTATGCCAGCATTTAAAATAATTAACATTTGTGTATATGTTTCCCTGCATTTCTTATGTAAATAGTATTTAATCTTTACTTTTGTCAAACGTAACCTTAAAAAGTATCCTTTTATGGTTTGTTTACATTTTGTCTCACGCCAGTGTGAATAGACTGTTGAAAAAGATCCACGGCCACACACACAGGACACGGCCATCAGGGCCGCAGCGGTTCTTCTTTTATGAAACTTCTTTGTCTTTTACATCAGTTTGAATTTGAACTGTTATAATATTGTTACGTGTCGGGATGGGGTTCGAAATTATATGCTAGTTCACGCTTGACAGTTCTTTATTCACCACACAGTTCACACAATTAACACACAATGATAATTACAAAACACTCACTAAACACTGTATTTCAATATAATTCTGTATTTTCACTATACAAGTCTCTTAACAATCTCACTTGAACACTTTTGTTGCACTTTGATCGCCTTTGGATTCGCTTCGAAATCGCTGTTGAAACTCAACTGTCCCTGCGCGGCGCCAATCTCGCTTATATACGCCGATTGACGCATTCTAGAAAGTACCTGTTCAATTGAGAATTAGCTAGCAGTACGAAGTACCTACTTATACCTACGCAGGTAACGCACATAACTTGTAAACAAGTGCAGATGTCGTTGCACTTTCTCCCTTACGCCGCACTGCATAAGGCTCATTTTAGAAAGAGCCGCATTACTCGACCTCTATCGCGACCCGCGGTGATCTGGCAAATTCGATCTCTAGCACTTTCGCGGTTACGTTTCGAGAGCGTTTGTGAGAATATTTTAAGTACGCCTATAGTTATAGTTACAAGTAATGTTCTCCATGAGAGAAAGCCTCTATACATTTCTTCACGGAGGCTTAGTTTATATGCGAAAGGGCTGGCAAACTTATATAAATGGCCCATCTGATGGTATAACTGCCAACATAAATTTTAATATTGCACAACATCATATACATTATTCCATATCAAAGTGACTACATAGCTGAAGAATTTCTGCTTCAATAATGAAAATAATGTGACTACAGCTAAAGTCATCATCATCATCATCACCCTATTAATGTTCCCACTGCTGGGGCACAGGCCTTCCCTATGGATGGAATAGGGAGATTGGGCCATGACCCACCACGCGGGCCCAGTGCGGATTGGTGGGTGCTAACGACTGCAGATGCAGCCGGGACTAACGGCTTAACGTGCCTTCCGAAGCACGGAGGAGCTCGAGATAGTAATTTTTGGTCACCCATCCAATGACCGACCACTGCGAAAGTTGCTTAAGTTCAACGATCGCAGCCGAACGCGCTAACCATTTGCGCCATCGAGCTCCTCAAAAGTCATAATATGTTAAATAAAACTAGTTTAAACGGGATAATGCACGAAACTTTATTTATTTATTGACGTTTCGTAGCCTTTACAGGCTTCGTCGTCAGAATAAAACTTTTGTTTAATTTGTCGAGCTACCTTCGAAAGACTTTTATTGAGCGTTTGGTTATTTCATCGTTCGATTTTTAAGTTTTATTGTCTATGTATGAATTTATTATTTAATTTACTTAATAAAGTATTTTATTTAAAATTCTTGTTTGTAATTTTGAGTTTATTTATTTGACCCTAACTACCGTAAACTACCACCGGTTCCAAAATTGGGAGACCTTCCTGAGAAGAACCGGCGAAACAAACTCAAGAGAGGCTTTCTATCTCCTTCTTATGTTAAATTATGCAAACAAAAAGAACTAATAGTATCTGATGGTCCTGCAGTATGTGCTCGGGGTTGGGATTCTATCTCCTGTATAATAGGTTCCCAAGCTGGTGGTATATACCAACCATCTTCCCTATTGAAATTTGGATATTTTTTAATCTCAATAGCCTCGCGCATCATTCGAGGAACGAAACGCCGCTCAGCTGCAAGGATCTGTGGTCTATCAAATCTAATGTAGTGGTTTGGTCCCCCTAATGCATGTTCACACACTGCAGATTTATTTTCGCGCCTATGTTTCATATCTGCGATATGTTCTTTTACGCGAGTCCCTATACTCCTCTTTGTTTGACCGATGTAGGAGAGCCCACAGTCGCATTCAAGTTTGTAGACACCAGCAACTTGAAAGGGTATATTGCACTTGACTGGTCGTAGAAACTGGTTGATCTTCTTTGGCGGCTTGAAGTATGTATTGATTGAAGCACGCTTCAGAATCCTCCCAATCTTGTCAGTGACTCCTTTCATGTAAGGTAGTATAGCAGGTTGTCGGTCGACTGTGCTAGGTTTGGCGCGACTGTGACGGCGACGTGGTACATTCAGATTATTATCCTTCAGTACTTGCTCGACATGCTGAAGTTCAGCTGCCAGGTGTTGTTCGTCACAGACACCCCGTGTTCTCTGAAACAAAGAGTTTCCTACGGCAGTTAATTGTTTCGGGTGATGTTGTGAGTCACCATTGAGGTACCTATCAGTATGAGTCACTTTACGATACACAGTATGGCTTAAACTTTGGTCAGGATTCCTAATTAATAAAATATCTAGAAAAGCCAGTTTACTATCTGCCTCTAACTCCATAGTGAATAGGATGTTGGGGTGTATAGAGTTAAGGTGATTTAAAAAGGCAGAAATTTGATCTGTTGGGAGGATTGTGAAAGTATCATCTACGTACCGCTTATATAGCCTGGGTGTGACAGGTGCTACGCTGAGAGCCCTCTTCTCGAAGTCTTCCATGAAAATGTCGGCGACAACAGGTGAGACAGGGGAACCCATTGCCACACCCTCCATTTGTACATAGAAGTCATCCCCCCATAACAGGTAGCCAGATGTAAGGCAATGCTCCAGTAATACTGCATATTCTATAGGCATATTATTTTCAAGTAGCTTCTTCTTAGTGATTTCAATGCAGTCCTGTACTGGTAGGCATGTAAATAAGGACTGAACATCAAAACTGACCATGATTTCATTGTCCATGAGACGTTGATCTCTAATCTCATTGACAAATTGGTATGTATATATTTATATTATGAATATATTTATATATATTTATGAATAATCAGCTCTTTTGTATGCAACTTTTATACCTATTAAAGAATACTTATTTATCGTCATCACAGCCTATTAATGTCCTTACTGGTGGGGCACAGGCCTCCCCTATATGGATGGAATAGGGAGATTGTGCCATGACCCACCACGCGTGCCCAGTGTAGACTACAGTCTTCTATGTACGCACATACATGGACCGCTCGACCAGTTGCTACAATAGCTCGATTTGTTGAAAGCATTGTGAGATGACAGTTGAAAGCGTGCCCATAGGCGCGGAGGTATATGGTGCTAACGACTACAGGGACCAACGGCTTAACGTGAGGAGTTCGAGATAATAAGTTTTGGTCACCCATCCAATGACCGACCATTTCGAAAGTGGTTTAACTTCCACGATCGCAGGCCGAACGTACTAACCACCTGCGATATAAAGTTCGTCAAGGATTCATTTTATTTATATAATATGCAGATATTAAAACATTTTTATAAAAACATTTATATTTGTATTATTAAAATTTTAATAATGTTCCTGTTACAATTCATGAGATACAATCCACTGACAGACAGGCAGACGGACGGTTAGCAGAAACTAAGTAAGTAACTAAGCCTCTACTTTTGGGCACGAAATCCTAAAGAAGCTTTTAAAAGCTTCCAAATAGTTAAAACTTACCGTTGCACAATCGAAGTTCCCTTCAGTAGCACTTAGTGCCGTCTTATCTGAGTGTTCTTGGAATTACCTCTAAGTGGTTACGGTAAGAAAAGACTGCTATTAATGCTTCGTTGGACCCGATTTAGTACTCGACTTTGGATTCGATTAGTTGCTCAACAAATCCAATTAGACTGTTCTATTGGTTACAGGCTCATAAAAAAATATTCGGAAAAATGTACAGAAAATAAACATTTTCAAACCTAAAGGTTAGGTTCTATTGCTGTGCAAACATCATTATTTCAAGCTCATTTAAATATAATCCATATTTTAATGGTTGTTTTTTTATAAACAACGAAGTTTATCCAAATATAAACTTTTTCAGTTTGGGAATGTTCTTTTGGGTTATTATTTTCTACTTTGTAGACACATAAATAAATACCACTCAGAAAAGAAAACAAATAATCTAAGGTTTCTACTTCATTCTTTGAAGACAACACTGTTGATTTCGCACTGCATGCTTAGAGTTGGGCGAATAGCCCAATGGATCGTATGTAAATTAAGTAAGTAACTGTGCGAGTGATATATCTGATATGGCAAGCGTCTATAGGCTTAGCCTGTAGATGCTTGCCTTATCAGAAATAAACAGCCCGTTACCATAAGGCGGGCCATACGCTTGTTTGCCACTCTTTTATTCTGAAATAAAAAATCGTTGTCCTGGCCACACAAAAAGAATTAAAATCTCATTAAGCGAAACTCTCTCAAGAGATACCCAGTCATAGGTTGGCTGAATAATCTACTCAGGTAAGTCTTGCCTTGCTCGAAGAACCATGGACAAACTCAAAAGTTGCCAAGAGTGTGTGCTTTGAAAATGAAACAAACCTCTTTCGCAGACGACAAATCCTTTTTTTTTTGAGTGGGTATGATGTTGGTCGCACATGACCTTTACAGCGTCACCGGGTTTGGGGACGGTGAGATCCTAAGGGGACCGCAAGCCTTGAATTGCTGAGTGCCTCTAGAGGTATTCCAGGCGGATGGCATCTCCCCACGGGGGGAGTCTCCTCTCCGTCTGGAGCCTCTAGACCACTCGAACCTGATGGGGTCGGCTCAACTAGAGGGCGTCTCTGAGACTCGGACCTCGGCTCTAGTTAGCTGTTGTCGTGGGGGGCGGGAAAAAACGCACAGGCACGTACCTGTACCTGGCATAGCGTGTAACGACAGGTCCTTAATGGACACTTCGAATTAAGTTCTATTCAAACTGCTGCGATTAAACGCTGCCACGATTTTCAAAAAAAAAATTAAATTAATACCTCAATAACTACTTAAGTTTTTTATTTACTATTTGGTCATATATCGGTACATAATAATTTATTAGTGTTAAATTGATTAGTATTTTTATGAATTAATAAATTTTAATGTCTGAATAATTTTTATACTGTCACAAACGCTCGCGAAACGTAACTGCGAAAGTGCTAGAGATCGAATTTGCCAGATCACCGTGGGAGCCTTATGCAGTGCGGCGTAAGGGTGAAAGTGCAACGACATCTGCACTTGTTTACAAGTTATGCGTGTTATCTGCGTAGGTATAAGTAGGTACTTCGTACTCGCGGGTGCTAGCTAATTCTCAATTTAACAGGTACTTTCTAGAATGCGTCGATCGGCGTATATAAGCGCGGTTGGCGCCGCGCAGAGATATTTGAGTTTCAACAGCGATTTCGGAGTGAATGTGAATCCAAAGGCGATCAAAGTGCAACAAGAGGTTCAAGTGAGATTGTTTAGAGACTTGTATAGTGCAAATACAGTGCTTAGTGAGTGTGTTGTAATTAACATTGTGAGTTGATTGTGTGAACTGTGTGGTGAATAAAGAACTGTCAAACGTGTACTAGCATACATTTCGAACCCCATCCCGACCCGTAACAATACTTTTAAGTGCTAGAAGTTTAAATCTAAAGCAAAATTTACTAGAAAGAAAAAAACCGGTTTAGATTTCAGAATATAATAATCTACAATTAATATTACTTATTTCAAATGTTTATTCTGCTTGCCATTGTGGGGAATACCTACAATGCGAAGAGATGTTGCCTTGCTGCCTAAGAAATACAAAAGAAAATTCAATGGCTGAAGTTTAAACAGACTCATTAACCTCAACTTTACCAAGTTGGTAGTCGTTACAATCAATTTTGCCTTTTGTCACTCTAACAATACGGTCTAATGTCATGGTAACGCATAATTGATTAAGGGGCATAGTATCGTTTTCAAATTCGATTTGTTTGTGTTCCTGAATAGGTCGCGAGGGGCCATTTTACCCTCCGAACAAAAAATAGCCTCCGTTCAAAGGAAAGCCGTTATTCTTTTCGTTCGTAATAAAATTCAGTAAACGTCTAGATAATATTGTTGAAAACGTGACTTTAGACAGGTGTTGATCTAAAATTATTCGAAGTTATTTAAATATTACAGACATTATGAAAAAAAAGCTATAAAAAGTTGTTAGAAGCTCTAGAATAATAAGTTGTATTTACTGACCTAAAATATTTTAATAGAAATTTCATAGATTTTTTTGTATAGATGTGTGGTATAATTGTTAAGTGCTATACTAGCACATTTATTTACTGATTAAGTTTGATGTTTATATCATTTTGATGTAATTCTTAAAGAACCTTATTTTCTTACGACAAACATCCTGTTTCAGTTATTTATTTATTTTGTACACACACATTATGATATTTGAGAAAAAGAGTTGAGATTTACTTACTTACTTAGTTGTTTGACATTTCGACTGTTAAATGCATGATAAATGTAGGACAAAGTTTCATAATTTAAAAAAAAATATTACTAAAAAAATATCCACGCGGGTCAGGCAGCAGACGGGACTTGAACCCGGCACCTTCGCTATCGCTTCGGATTCGCCCGGATAGCGAAGTGTGCGTGTTCGAGTCCCGTCTGCTTTTTCTGTCTGTTTTTTTTCTAGTAATATTTTCTTTAAATTTAAACATCGATCAGTTACAAAACTAAACAACATAACAAAGCAGTTTATCAGCAGTGCTATTCTGTAAAATCTATACATATAATAAAATAGTAGGAAAGTCAAAACTGTACATTTAAAAAAAAATACTTGTGGTGTGATCTACAATCGATACCGAAGCCAAAAATATAGGTTTTAGAATTTTTGTCAGTTTGTCTGTATGTATGTCCGGGATAAACTCAAAAAGCACTGCATGGATTTACTTCAAATTTGGCACGAATATTATTAAGGAGTCGAGTCAACATATAGGCTACATATTATGACGCTATCACCTTATTTGGGAACGAGCAGATAGTTATTAGTATCAAATATCCGGGTGGATCCAATGCGATTTAAGTATATCCTAACATGTGAAAATTTTACTGAATAGCACTGCTGGACTCTTGACGCCTTTTTACAAAACATAGACTCAAGTTAAATCTGGACTAAAACTGATGCTGTCACTTTTATTTGTTAAAAAGAAGACGGAGACAACATTAGGTCTAACCAAAGCTAGACTAACTTCAGTCCGCGTTTTAGAATAAGGGGGTTGGTTATCTAGCACCATGCGTTATGCGCGTTCCTTTTTCTTGCGTTTCAACAAGATCTGGAACGAACTTCCCATAGCGGTTTTTGTTATCAGCTTCGATATGGCAGTCTTCAAAAGGCGGGTAAACCTTTTCCTTTAGAGCTGGTAACGCATGAGTCTCTTGGTGCTGCAAATGTCTATAGGCGGCAGTGACCACTTTTCCATGAGGTGAACTGCCAGCTCATTTACCTGCAAAAAAGAAATAAACATAAAAAACTTAGTTTTCAGCCAAGCATCAAAATCCGCGGTTCACAAAATGTCATGGATTCAGATCTTCGCTTTACAAAACATCCCTTTCCTTAAAAGCCTTTGCGTTTTGTACCGAAATTTATTCATTCAAATTAATTAAAATTTATGCAAGCTTTGGAGACATACTGCTTCTATTTAACATTTCCGATCCACAACAGTAGGGCATTAACTTGAAGATACATTATTTAAAAAAAAGTTCAACTTTAAGAACGGTCGGAAATATTGTGATTTTTTAAATATTATTTATATAAATTAATAAGTTTGTGCAAGAACGATGGCTTTTTCACTTGGATTGGAGAGCGCACAGAAAACTGCAAGTTTTTTTTCCCTCAAAATCAAAACTACGCTTAGGAAGCTGCGGCCAAAAGCTAGTAAAAATGTAAAAATTACCTGTTCTATATACATATTTATATGTATATTCTTAAACATTCTTAAATTATTTATGTGATACGCAGTCAGCTAGTCAATTTTAAAACGTTATTAACTGATATTGAAACAACGGATGTAAGAAAAATGCAATATTGTTATGGAGAATGTTGGGAAAAGTCTATTGCTTATGAAATACTTTCAATATTTTCATTTGCTTACAGTAGCTTCGTAATTTATTAGTTAAGTCTTATTACTTAGGTTAATAATAATTTCTTATGTTCTACTGTTTTATTTTCAAACTTACCCCTGCCCATGACCTCATTGCCCTTAACTTTAAGTAATGAGCAACTTTTTTTTTCTCCATCATCTACTACAAAGTATTAAACAACTTAAATGTATAGAGTCGATGATGAAAATAGTGCTTTTTTAAAATAACTTTGTTAATGATATCAGTACATATTGTAATATTTAATTATCTTTAAAAAACTTAGACACCAAAACATAGGAAACAAAAGTTGTATACAACCTCAAAATAGCAGCGGAAATGGAAAGAGAGAAATAATTTAGCAAACAAAAATGGCAATGGAACGAATGAAATGGAGTGAATCACGCCCAGTCCGCGGATCATAGCAAAGGTCCATTCACACGGAACTATCGCAGCATTGATCAAAATCGTTTGAAGGCAGACGTCGTTTCTTCGTGTGCAATGAATATTGAGATTAAAAACGGGCAAATTGTCAAAGAGATCTGTGATTTTGATCATGCGCCGAACAAAAACGTTGACAGGAAAAAGGAAGTTCTATTGAAACGTACTGATTTTGCGATATCTTTGGATTTAAAACATTAAATAAGTCCGAATTACTCTCAACAAAGATAATAATCATTATACACTTTTTTCGGTCCAGACTTAAGACACACTTCTTACGCTTCAGCCATTGATAGTAGTAGTTCTTTACATCCACGACTATAAAGTGACATTTGGCATTTTCCATAAAGATGCAGCACACAATAATGTCCAATATTATAAGACGCTTACCTCACCGGGTCGGTGCGTGTCATTTTGGATCTGTACAGTTTCTTTATCGAAAACCACTTCTTGAGCGGCTCGATTTTGGTACGGTCTCATCATCAGTCTCTTAATGTCCCCACTGCTGGGGCACAGGCCTTCCCTATGGATAGGAAGGTTGGGTCATGACCCACCAGGCGAGCCCAGTGCGGATTGGCGGGTGCTAACGACTGCAGGTGCAACCGGGACCAATGGCTTAACGTGCCTTCCGAAAAACGGAGGAACTCAAGATAGAAAATTTTGGTCACCCACCCAATGACCGACCACTGCGAAAGTTGCTTAACTACAACGATCACAGCCGAACGCGCTAACCACCTGCGCCGTCGAGCTCCTCGGTATGGTTTGGTTTTATTTGCTACGGTTTTGTTTGTGCGAGTGACGGGATTGTGAGTCGATTGTTTCGGTAGTACACGATAGCACTCGATACAGGGAGATGTAAAACCCCTCGGTAAAGAATCTATACCGAAATGACTCAGTTAGGAAGCTCTCATTTAATTACATGCAAACGGTAAAGAAACTGTGCAGAAACGAAAACGAAACGAGCCCACAACGACTCGGTGTGGCAGGAGTCTAAGAGCGACGTTAAAGCGATAATAATATTTAAAAAACCTTAAACCCGACTGCAGTACCACTTAACGGCCCGAGTTGTAAGTTAAGTTGTTTTTTTATTAAATTTTCTGCTTTTTGCGCAACTTGCTTCATGATTAACATAAAAAGATTATAAAAATTTATAAAAAGAAAACTTATAAAATGAATGAAAAATATGGATAACATTGATAAATTCGTTGTCAACGTAGAACGCGATATAACCTTGCATTCATATTTATATAGAAATAGGCATGGAAAAGAAATTAAATTTCAGATGTCACATTAATAACCTCAGTAAACAACACGATAAATCTTGTTTTTATGATCCCATTGATTTGCATACTTGCCTATTAATTGTAAATTTTTTTTGTACATCTAGTTCTGAACCTGTCTTTAGTTGGCTTTCGCAGAACAAAATGGTTTCTTCCTTCCTAGCGCTAATGTTTCGCCATTAATCTAACCGACAGTGCGGTGTAGTGTACCAATTGACACATATCAACGGCAGCAATTCCAAACAGCAAAAGGTTTCCAAGTTCATACAGACCAATAAATTGTGCATAGTTTATTGAAATATCGAAACTTATTAGTAGCGGCCCAGAAATAACTGCATTTGATGCATAAAATAGCTTTTGAGCGATTTCTATTATACAGGGCGTCCCACGGGTACCTCACACGGAGGGAAAGTATATTCAATATTGAAGATAGGATATTTTACCGAAAGAAGACATCATTTTATTTTAAATTATAACTAGAACTGCAATCACAGATTTTTTTTTAAATCGCCTGCTTAAACGGGGAATCAAACTCGTGAAAAAAACACTACACGTTTTATGATAACCATCGAAAGAGTTAATCATAACAATTATTTTTTGCTAAATAACATAGCATTTTAAATGAAAGAAAAGCCATAAAATTACACATTTTATTAAAAATATTCAACAAAAAGTAATAAATAACGAAATGTATCAAAATAATGTTCAAAATGTGATCCGATTTATTGTATGCAAATTCTCACTCTATTAATGTTTTCTATGCCTGTTGATTTCATTATCTTTGCGTGGTGAATGTTTGTAATAATACGTCTGAGTTATTGTGTAACTCCTGCACACTGTCTTACCGGTTCTTGTATACTACATCTGTTACATAACCCCACAAAAAAGTCCAGTGGGGTTAGATCTGGGGATCTCGCTGGCCATCTTATTTGTCCATAAGAACCGATCCAGGAAGGAAAGTGTTCATTAAGAAACTCGGCACTTCTCCTACTGTTATGAATCCTATTTTGCTGGAAAATGAGATTTCGTCGAATTGCATCAGGAAGATTATTGATCTCACCTCTTAAAATATTAAGTATTTCTAGATATCTTTCCGTATTTAGATTCCTTTTGTAAAAATGTATTAAGAGAACCCGGTTTTTAACTAAAATGAAAAATACAAAAAAAGAACAGTACCCTTAGCACGAACCAATATCGAATTCGAATAGTTTTCGAGTGCGAAATGTCATTGTCAAATGTGTACTGATTTTGAGTTCTCGTTACGTACTTTGTGGTGCTGCTGTATAAGTTTCCATACAAAATTTGACATTGACATTTCACACTCGCAAACTATTCGAATTCGATAATGGTTCGTGCTAGGGGTGCAGACGCTTGAAAATGTATGTGTTCTATTTCCGAATTATTATTTTTACAAATTTCAGCCAATCGCATTGTAACCGAGTTCAAAAAGAAATGCATACGTACTACAGTTTGCATATCACTTTATTCTTTTTATCACGTAATAAGACATTCCTTTCATTTAAAATGCTATGTTAATTAGAAAAAAATAATCTTTATGATAAACCCTTTCGATGGTTATCATGAAATATGTCGTATTTTTTTTTCGAAATTTCACGAGTTTGATTCCCAGTTGTAGCAGTCGATTTTAAAAAAATCTGTGAATGCAGTTCTAGTTATTATCAAAAATGAAATGATGTCTTCTTTCAGTAAAATATCCTATCTTTAATATTCAATATACTTTCCCTCCGTGTGAGGTAACCGTGGGACGCCCTGTATAACTATTTCGTCATACATGATTTTTGTGTAACGTTAATCATTTACGCAGCGCACGCAGCGGAATCTACCAAATGGAATATTTTTACCCGTTTTTGCAAAATTTTACATCGATACTCCGCTCCTACTAGTTGCAGCGTAAGATTATATAACCTTATGCCTTCCTCAATAAATGCACTATCTAACACAAAATAATATCGATCGGACCATTAGTTCCCGAGATCGGCGCGTTCGACCAAAAAAATGGTGCAGCCAGTACAACGGGGCCTAAACTACGCAACAAAATTTTCACTATTAGTTACAAAGAAATTCATTGTGTATAACACAAGCCCGAGAACAAAAAATATAGTCTACACTACAGCTCTACAATGAAGCGAAGCAAAGGCGGGCCACTAGTGTAACAATATATACATATTGTATATTATATATTACAAAGTACTATAATATTGTTACTGTATCAATCACAAAATCACGTCATCTTTATCATTATTCATTTATTATTATTTATGGCTTATTATTTCATATTTTTAATATTTGTTGTGTTTTAATAGCTGTTCTTTTTCCTACAATAAATAAATTATAGATACATGGAACTCGAACATAGATGGCATGGAAGAAACACAATTTAACCTAGGTATTTCCTTTTTTTGAATTAAATTTTTGCCAAGCAATTATTTCTACGTTGAATGTAATATATTGTTATCATAATACCATTTTCATGTTCCTGATCTTTGAAAGATGGGATTGTCATAGGATCACTCTGTTTTCCTTCTGTCTGGTAGTCAGACCCTTCTCAAAGGAGGCCTGTAGGCATCAAGCTGAAATTAATATCAAACACGTATAGTTATACGGATCGATGAACAAGTATTGTACAAAAACCCTATTTCTATGTTTTACATGGATTATCTTTAAAAGACTTTTATCTTTAAAACCAATGATAAATATATATATAGATTATTTGATGCGACTCATTTGTTTTACAAACTCACTTTAAAAACTACAATTGGTCTTGGATTTTCAATTTATTCTTATAATATTTCACTGGTGAAATAAATTATTTAAATCATTTCAACAATTAGGGATGATGACTTGGAAAATTTTTATGGACATTAATATCTTTTATTTAGAAAAAATACCTTTTTTCTTCCTTTTTTTGGTCCATAGGCAATAGAAAATATTTGTGTCCATAATTTTTTGATATATCTACCTGACGGATTAAATAGAATTCCGATTAATTCACCCTTTCATTATGTCTAATAGATTTTTCGAGATACTCAATCTTTGTATCGCTTAGCGCGATGTTGTAAAGCTTGGCCTTTAGAAAGTCACTTAATGTTAAGATCTCTTCGCACTTAAAGAACTAGGGATACAGAGTAATTTAAAGCTGGCCCGCAAAAAGGTTTGTTCCTTCCTCCTGTTAATGTTGCCGTCATTAGCCACTCCGAGATTTAACCCACACTACGATTTCCAGTCGCTTCCTTAGCTCTCGGCGGACTGAAGTACTTAACTTCCTTTTTTATTTCGTATCTTACAGTTAGCTTAAGTTTTATACTTCCTAAGATAACAAAGAAAAAGTTTATAAGTTTTAATAAAATTACTTAATTCTTGTTTAGAATATGTTCTTGGATTTTAAGAGTTTAATTTATTTTGTTAAAAGGGTGGCAAAAAAAGGTGGTAAGCAAGCAATTATCTGCTATAAATTTAAATCTAAAGAAAATATAACTAGAAAAAAAATCCACGCGGACCAGGCAGCAGACGAACCCGCACCCTTCGCTATCCGGGCGAATGCACTGACCAATTATGCTACCGCGGCCCTGATGGCCGCGTCGAAATTCCTCTAGCCATTCTTAAGCTGTAAGGCAGCTCCATCTCTTCGTAGGTAACCCACAATGTCAAATGAATACTTTTACAAATATTAAACATTTGAAAGAAGAGATAACAATAACAGTTATAATTTTTATTTTTAAGCATGTAACTGCTTAATGTTTACATCGAAAGGAAAAATAACTAGAAATATATACATATATATATCTGCTATATGTTTAAATCTAAAGAAAATTTTACTAGAAAAAAATCCACACGGACCAGGCAGCAGACGGGACTCGAACTCTCACCCTCCGCTATCTGGGCGGACACACTGACTATTATTCTACCGCGGCCCTAATGGCCGTGTCGAGTTTTTCTAGTATTTCTTAGGCTGCAAACATTTAAAATAAGAAATAGCAATTGTAGTTATATTTTTCTTTTTTTAGGCATTTATCTGCTAGATGTTTAAATCCAAAGAAAATTGAATAGACAAAATTTGATGATGACAGTTAATTCAACAAGCATTTTCTTAAAGTTTGTCCGATTAAACATACTTACGAGCACCGTATTAAAATTTCATGTTAACATATCACAAACTCAATAACGGAAATAATAAAATATTAGCTAATTTGGCGCTAGCAGTAGGTATTCCGAACTTCCTAAGCAAAAGCAAAATGTATAAATTTGAATTACGTTGACCAACAAACCTACGCGTTTATCTTTCAAGAAACTATTCCATAATTCTCCGGCAGGCGGGTATATGAGATAAGAAAAAAATATATTTCCTTAACATGTTCCGTCATTCCGAGGCGAGGGACTACCGCCTCAGAAATATTAACATTACGAACTGACACGATAAAGCTGGAGAGTTATAACCTTTTTGGTACACAAATATAAGGTAATGCCATATATTTTTTTTGGAAATGCCCGATGGAATTTATTTGGTAAGTTTTCTTGGAAATAAAATTTTAGTATTATGGGTTTGATAATATCGTCATTAAAAACAGGCCAAGTGGGTGTCGTGCCACGCGCAGTGTAGGGTTCCGTAGTTGCCTGTAGATACCACATTATATAGGTATTTAAGTATTAATATCAAAGTATGTATCTCAACTTAAGAACCTAAATCAAAGTCAAACTGCGTCTCAAACTCAAAATCTGTTCGATATGGTAACCGCTGAAGACGAAAATGATGAAATTATAATGGTTTCCTTGTCAGGACTACGGAACGCTAAAAAAGCTGAATTACATGTGAATGTTGGTATTAAACGGTACTATTTTTTTTTATTTAAAGAAGCACTGATTCAGACTACTGGGTATATTAAATATTAAACCGCATTAATTTGAGGGTAAATGTTACAGTGGGTCACCTTTGAAAGACAGACATACATATGCAGCCGTGGACTTTTTTATAGAATTTTTAAGGGAGAATAATTCCGGCAAACACGATAATAGTGTACTTTTTACAATTTACGCAGCGCATTTAACCAAACAAACAAACTCTTCGCTTTTATAATACTAGTATGGAAGTATAGATAGGCGATGAGTAGCTTGGTGGCGCAGGTGGTTAGCACGTTCAGCTGCGATCGTTGAAATTGATCAACTTTCGCAGTGGTCGGTCGTTGGATGGGTGACCAAAAATCTTCTATCTCGACTTCCTCCGTGCTTCGGAAGGAACTTTCAGGCGTTGGTCCCGGCTGCATCTGCATCTGCAGTCGTTAGCACCCGCCAATGCGCACTGCGACGCGTGGTGGGTCATGGCCCAATCTCTCTATTCCATCCATTGGGAAAGCCTGTGCACCAGCAATGGGGATATTAATAGGCTGATGATGATGATGATAAATAGATTCGCAAAGATTCGTTAAACATCATTGATATGTTTATATACACTGTCTATAATGTAATTTATTAAAATCTCGTTTCATGTCGAAATCGTGAGCTCATTTCATATTCATATTTTCATCAAATAAATAAAAACAGATCAGATTTATAGATATTCTGTATTTCTTACGAAACAAAATTGATTACGAGCAAGATATTACAATCGACTGCTCATTTCAACTTGTCTTATCTGGGAAATCATTATTTATTTACTACCCAAGAAGATATCACTGCAGAGTATTTTTTTATTGAATACATTTTCTACGTTTAAATTTCGAGGTAAATGAATTTAGTTTATTCAGAACGTTTCTTTAAAGAATATATTCGATACTTATTAATATCTCAAATATGTCCGTCCCTGCATTGTGTAAAAATAGATTTATCAAATCTACTTTGAACTCACGCAACCCCGTTGAATATTAATTTGAATGAAAATACAAGCTGTAATTTTAGCTGAAACATGACGGTAACATCACTTGACCGATGTGTGAGTATTTTTATAGCAGATAATCGGTCGAGGTTCATATGGTAACTTTTTAAGGGGCTATTGAAGTCTCAACTTTTATTATATTTTATAAGTAATTTTCAAACCTGTTCAAGTATTTTTTTTCTAACTTAGGTCACTTGTATTTAAGTAAGAGGGGTTTTCAGCATTATATCATGGAGTACGTTGATGTTGAATTTTTGTTAATTAGCAGATAGATTTTTGTAATTTTAAAATGACACTGAAACAAGAAGAAAGAAAGAAATAAATAAATTTTATTGACCATAAACAGTAGTGATAACATAAATAAAAACAATAAAAACATTTTTGGCCAACTAGGTCCCTGCCTCAGCTTGATACTACAGCAACACCAGGGCTGCTGCAGCGCTGATGATTCTGGCAGAGCCTAAGGTTGATGGCACAGATTATTATTTTTTAAACAATAGTAAAATAAACAACCATACCAATGTACACATAAAAAAAAGATAATAACAGCGTAGGCTGAATGATTTTTACCATCCTTAGCCAGAAAAAGTACAAAAAATTAAGAAAAACAATGATTTATCTATAGGAGGACAGACTACAGACTTGCCATAAAAAAGAAAAAGAAGAAGACTACAGACTAGAACCTAAAAACAAAAGAAAAAAACAAAGAAATAATTAAATGAATTGCAAACTTATTAATAGTAATTCTACTGCCGATCCGTGCCTAAGGGCAACTATGACATTGACAACAAGAAAGGACAAATAACATGAGGCAGTATGCAAAGACAGAAAAAGAACAACAATAATCGGCAAATACACAGGGACCCTTTAGCTTTATGTTTATTGTTTACACTGCTAATATGTTTTATGATTCTGAATTTATCTTAATTTAGAATCATAAAACATTTCAATATTCACAAAGTAAATCGTAGATTGATCGAACTAGTTACTAGCGTCTTATTATTTGTTGTTGATGAATTATTATTTTAAAAGCACTAACAGTTTATACCTTATACTGTTTTAATAACGATTTGTTCTTAAAATTGATTTCTTATGACGATGTAACTAATCTTGTGCGATATGATACTTATGCTCACATTATTGGCCTTAGTCGCACAAGAGCTAACAACATTTCACGAAGCCAATTTAGCTAAGCACAAAGTTATGCCTACGTTACACAGGTGTTACCACACGTTATGAGAATATTGTATTTTTTTTCTTGACGTCCCTTTAGAAGAGGCGCTGATGAAATACGCAGCTATCTTTGAAGAAAATGAGTATTTCGGTAAGGCTTGCAATATTGAGATTGCGTTATTTTCTTGGTGATTATTTCTTGAGAGAGAGAATGCAAAATTCGTGGAAAAATATTGTGAATGGAAATAAGCTGTGATGATAAAAAAATCTTCAGTTAGGTATTCAAAATTTATGGAGGAACTTGACTTTAGTTAAGACAACGTTCAACGTTATTAGTTTGATGAAAAATATTTGGTAAATTATGATTTTACTTGCGAGCACAAAACACAATTATAAAAATATCCTTCCGAAACCTAATATTAACTGAATGGATTTAGAGAAAATTGAAATTTTGATTATTAAAAATCTTTACGCTTTAACAAACTTTAACTTACAAGCCTTACAGTGCTTACTAAGGGGCTAGGCTAATTAGTTTAGTGTAACAAAACTTACAAATTAAAAATAATATCGATAAAACTATCTCTAAACAGAATCAGTACAAAGAGTGGGCTCTTAAATATTTATTGTCAATAATATTCATATTCATAAACAAAATGTCTTTATATGATATGCAACTTTGAATATTACATGAAAATAATAAACTTTATATTGTTTTAAACTTTCATGATCACTAGCATTATAGTAATATAAGTTATTTACGGGATTGTTACCATGTATTTAGTTAGTATATGACTAGTGGTACGGGTATCGAATGCAATAAAAGACTTTGTCAGAGGGTACACCGATATGCCTACCAATAACAGCCTACCCGCAATTACTTCAGTTACTCCGTGATCATGGCGCTTGCAACAATGCCGAAATATCGGAAACTCGCTAAAAACAAGGTACATGGTAACAATCCCGTAAATAACTTATATTACATCTAAAGAAAATATAACTAGAAAAAATTCCACGCGGACCAGGCAGCAGACGGGACTCGAACCCGCACCCTTCGCAATCCGGGCGAATGCATTGACCAATTATGCTACCGCGGCCCTCACGGACCGCGTCGAAATTCTTCTAGCCATTTTTAAGCTGCAAGGCAACGCCATCTCTTCGCATTACAGATAACCCACAATGTCAAATGAATACTTTTACAAGTATTAAACATTTGAAAGAAGGAAGCAATTATAGCAATTATTTTCTTTAGATTTAAACATCAAGCAGTTGCATGCTTTAAAATAATAAAAATTAGAACTTATATTACATAAAATAATCTTATTCCGGTTTAACCTCCAAATCTTAATCTTTAAAAGCTTATTCCACAGCATTTAATCTGCAACATTATCTCCATTGCTTTTTTTAGTGTAACTTGAATAAATCAAAAGTGGGAAAGGGCAATTTCTCCATTTTTTCATTTGCAGTTCACTCATAAATTAAAAACATTAATTTTCAAGTGACGCTCACGAAAATTTATTTCGCTCTCTTCATGGTGGATTGCTGTAATAATACATTAAAGTGGGAACAATTGCTCCATTTCTGTTTTCAGAAAATAAAAATATTTACCAACCAGTCTGCTTTAATCGCCACATGAAGTTTAACGTTTAAATCCTTATTCGAGGCTAATTTCGAAGTCTGTTCAATTTTAATGATGCGGGGTTATGACCTTAAATTATTATTTTCATTTATATTATATTGTTTTAAACTTTCATGGTCACTAACATTATAGTAATATAAGTTATTTATGTAGTATACATGGTAACAATCCCGTAAATAACTTATATTCATTTATATTGCTTCAAAATACACAATTCAATGTTTATGTGATGTCTTACTAAGTTATTTTATACAATATTTAAAGAGACCGTACGTCATCATCATCAACAAACTTTTAGGTTCCCCACTGCTGGGGCACAGGCCTTTCCAATGGATGACATAATTAAGGAGAATGGATCATGAGATACCACATGGGTCCAGCATAGATATTCTGTAAGATGCAATCTCACTTAAGATCTTATTTATTCGGATTTCTAACAAATGTCACATATCTAATCTCGCTGCATTTACAGACAGAGCGACATTTTGCCGTGAAATGGCGTAATGCATATCGAACTAATGTCTAAAATGGCAGGAATACGGATTTGTGTGTGCTAAAGACTGCTGATGCTCCCCTAATCACCGGCTAAACTTGTTTTCCAAAGGACGAAGGAGCTTAAGATAATAGTGTTTTGGCCACCCAACCAATGACTGGACATTGGAAAAGTTGCTTAGTTTAGCCTAACTTACACTTGCCACGATTGATAAATCTGTATTTGACAGTGTTATTACGGAAACAATTCGTCATTGCATCTACATTTAAAATTGAAACGCTTAAATTAGAACAATATCAATTTTCAAAGGTCAAAAAGCCAAAAGAAAATAGAACTCTTACGCAATTCTATAAAGAGATCCAAACCGACTTATTAAAATAAGAAAGCATTCTGAAACCGCTCTTTAGTTGACCACCAAAAAGGTCAATTATCATAAAATTAAAGGAATGGTACGAGCCTTGTAACCCGTTTAAGAGGTTTTTTAAGGTTACGTACACAAAAGCATGATTCCGGAGTGCTATTACTATGTCCTTGTCATTATGTTCATCTGTCAGTATGCCGTCCCAAAGTAAGCACTGAAAGGCTTGTGTTATGGGATACTAGGGTAACTGATAGATTCTATCCGTACATATATAAGTATATTTATATAGAAATACCTATTAAACATCCATGACTGAAGTACAAATGCTGGTGTTCATCACACAAACATCTGCCCCCACCGGGATTCGAACCCGGGACCTCTCGAGTCGGCGACACCATGAAACCCGGCGTACAATCCACTCGGCCACGGAGGTCGTCAATATGCCGATTGCCGACGACCTCCGTGGCCTTTTAAATGATTATCATTTAAAAGGGTTAAATGATTATCATAAAGTTATATCCTCAAAAAAAAATACAATTGTTAACCTGACCAAACTTTTAAGCTTCCCACTAATGACGTCTAATTTAAAGAAAGCTTATACGCCAACATTATTACATTTTAAAATGTATGCACAAATTGTCGCCGCCATAACTTCCCTTGGCAATAGCTGCCAATAGAGTGCACTAAAGTAGTCTCTTTCACTCTCATTCATAAAGCAGATTACATCTCGCTTTTAGCCTCTATGTGTCAACGGTGTCAGCAAAAAAATAAGTAACCACTAAATATTATATCTAAAATTACACATAGGGCTTTTTGTCTGGAAAAACGTAAAATATTTACACGTTGAAGCTAAGTGTAGCCGTGGCGAGAGAGCGTGCCCGACTGAATGCAAGTCGGGCAATTACCTGACTTTCGTATTGCCAAATTAGAAGCGTGCATAACTTTAAAACATCATAGCTACCTACCAATTTTATTGTATTTTTTTGATGATTTATTTAAATATTTTCCCCATTTTATGAGGGGGTCAAACTTCCACCTAGCATGTATTTAAATTTATCGCTATGATAAGTCATTAGATAAAAAACGTTCAATAATAATATTTAACCAATCTTAAATAAGTACTCGTAAGACCTGGAGGGTTTTAATAGCCAGATTGCCTGTATTTTTTATATTTGTCTAATTTTTTTTTGCATATAGTTCTTATATTTTGTTTAACTTTTAAATTTTTTTAATGGTAACATATTTCACGTAACCTCAAAGAAACACAGTGCTACCTAATTTGTCAAATTTGTATGAATATGCGTAAAAAAAAAACAGATTTTATTTGAGTATGTCATGAAAACTAAACTGAATAAAACAGAATGACATAATTATAGTGATTTTTTTTCTTGTTTTGAGCGACGTCAAAGTCAAACTATTAAGAGCCTACCTTTTATAAAATTGCGCCGCTGCTGTACTGATCGGCGCGTAGGTAGATTTGCACTAGTATAAATTACATTTTACGGGTGATGTTTCGAGTCTTATGAAATAATTATTAATGAAGTAATTATAAAAATATATACATAATTCAGTAGTTTAATGATGGTGGATTAGTTTTATGAAAGTTTTTGATAGTAATTCTATTTAATTCAATATCAAAAAACGAGGTAAACCTGCATTATTTTTTGGGAAAACTCACGGAGGTTAGATGTGTTTTTTGATAATTAAGGAGATAGAAAATCAATATTCTAATACATTATATAACAACAAAAATATATTTTTGATGTCGTAGTAATTAATTTTATCTAATTTATTGAACATTATTGAGAGATTGAGGCGTTTGAAGTTGTGCTTATTATCGTTTTTTCCGTAAACTAGCTGCAGTAAAACGATCAGTACAAAAAAAGGAAAATAGTATTTGCAAATATTCTACATTAACTTACAATCAGAAAAATAATTCTACTGTTTACTTCTATTGGAAATAGTCAAAATCTTTTCTAAGGGGGTAAACGAGGCGCTCAAAAATTACGATATTAAGCAAAAAATGTGAAAGAGCTCTTAAAGTGCTCATTTCTTTACTATTACAGTATCGAAATTCTGTAGGTACACTATTCCCCTAGATAATCTTCATTTCTGAGAAATATACTCAGCGTTTATTCATCATATAAATGACCGAATCGTTCGGACCCTGACTACAAGCAAGGAGGTAAATTGGGGCACTTCATCACACTACAACCTTAAGCTTTTTTGTGGGAAAACTCACCTAAAGAGGTTGAATGCTGAAAGGAAAAAAATGTAGCTCTTAATGAAATTGGACCTATAATTCAGATCGACCGCTAGGACCGTACAATCCTTCTTACACGGAATGAATTAAGTGGGAAAATCGAAGATTTTACGTCTCCAATGTTGAGTGTAAGGACGTGAGAGCTTAAATTCTCTTTGCCGAATCTGTGTTATGGATATGAAATAACTCTAAATATTTCCTTTTGACGTGACAACGTCTTAAATTAGGTTGCGGCTGGGAGTCACTTATGAAAAAGTGTAACGCTCGGTAACGTTACGATGAGTCTCTCGTGTTAAGTTTAAGTTTACATGTACAATGTTTTAGTAAACAAAATATATTTCTATAGTTAAAATTTGTGCAATTCTTATTTTCATTCAATTCCTTGTTCCTATTGTGCAATTTAATTATATTCATATCAATAAATATTCTACCGAGAAAAAGACGTTGTCACGTAAAATCTTCGCCCGTAAAACCGACTTTACAGGCAACCATTTTTTTTTACATAATATTCATAACGAGTGGCCGCCTTTTGATTACAAAGACCTTCTTCTGTTAATATAGATGCGAAAGCACGTTCGTTGCTTACTCAATTATATGAAAACTTCTTCTCGCATTGAATATTATTTAACACTATAAACTTTCTTGTCCAGCTAGCAAAAGAGGGCTTCAAAGCTTATATTATCAGTGCTTAGGTATTATATTCGAAACTAACACGTTAACACACCACCATTCCACTAATTCTCTTTACAGTGCGTTCCATCTCTGACAACCTTTCAACCATATCCGGTTCATATGAACCCACTATTTTTCATCCCTAATAAGTTAGGTGTCAACTAACACCATTCTCCTCACGCGCTGGGTCGTTTTTACACGGAACACAATATAAATCACCAGTCTATTCTCACCGCGGCGAAATGATCCGGATTAACCGGATAGAACCGGATAAAGGTAAACACACAGAAACAGATTGTGAGTGAATTTGTGGCTCTATGAGGTTGCAGTGAATAGTGCGTAAGGTCATATGATACTACGTAACTAGTGAAATGTTACTGATGTCTTTGATATAAAGTATAACGGTAAGACCTTTTAACATTTTGAAATCTGATATGCTTCTGAGGCCTTTTTTTTTATTACGCAGGTAAAAAATCTTTTTACAGACGACGGCGCCTTTACGAGGCACACCGCCGAACGGACCTCACACCTGGCTCCCGCAAGTCTTACGGACCCCCCAGTGGCTCCCCACCTGGGACCCCGCAACACTTACGGGGGATTTACGGCATAATATCCGCTAAAAAACGTCCTGCGAATACCTTCATCACTACCTGATGCGGTGCCGCATCTCTCCGCATCCCCGCACCTAGCAGCTTCCCGGCCTCGTCGGGGCTCCACAATGCTTCTGAGGCCTAAGCACGAACCTTGTCAGCTCCGTAAGCGTAAGTTATCGTTAAATTCTGTATGGAAGGAGCCAGTTTGCACTTACGTCCGGTATATACGTTTACGAAGCTGTCAAAGTTCGAGGCTTGGGCCTCCAATCAATAATTGGTATAACAGTATTTAATTAAATCACATATAATTTCAGACAATCACACCAAGTTTTGTAGTACTTCCAAGAGACAATATGGTTTCTAATCGACAATTATAGTTCCATTGTCTTAGTGTTGGGTTCACCAAATCAATACCTAACGATTATATAATTCGGTATAGTATACAGTATATAATCAAACAGCGTTTGTTAGCTTCTAAGGATTATCCTTTATTCCCTGCGTGACAACTAAGCCTTCATTAAGTCAAAGAGCGCCTTCTTGGATTTCAATTAACAAGAGTATTCTCAAATTCAGTTTTCTATTGAACCGAAAATGAACAGATAATCTTTAGATGGCTTCGATTTCTTATTTTTAAGACTCGAGGGCGGCACCTTGAAGGTTTATTCAAATTTCATAATCTCTTTTTTTTAATTAAATAGTTGTAAACCGTTGGGTTTATTTTGCTTAAGTAAATTAAACGATGATTAATTTTTAAATGGTTAAAAAGAACAATACCCTTGTATCATAAATAGCCTTCTTTCTTATTTAGTTAGTTTTATACGATTAATACAATACACACTAACCGATTTATGTACTTGTATGAGAACTTACTACGTACTTTACGTACCCAAAAATGACAGTCTCAAGAAAGGTAAATTATTTAATCTGGTGCCAGCGGCCAAGTTTCTTCACCGCAACACATGCTTGGCGTTCTTGCAATACTTGCGTTCCTTTTCCAGCAAGATCTGGAACGAACTCCTCCCAGCGGATTTTACTTTCAGCCATGATAATAATATGGCGGTTATCAAAAGGCAGGTAAACCTTTTCCTCAAAGGTACAATTCCGCAATGGGCTGCAGACTGCGACTAGTACCTGCGGCTGACCGCAGTGCTGCCTGCGGTTGCCGCATTTTCTATTTCGTACACGGCGGCGTGACGAGGCTGCAGAATGCTTAGAACCATGCCTCAGTCACTCCAATACCTTCGTGCGAGGCAAAATTTCGGACAACGCTACCGATAATTTACTAATGTGTCTTTTGTTTGAAGAACAAGATGAAAACTTATGACTATATTATGTAAAGAAAGAGAACACCTGATCTTTCATTTAAAAGTCGAACCGAGGAAGGAACTTATTCTAATCTGATTGATTCAAATATAATTGATGCAGAGAAAAATGTCGGAAGTATTGTCGTTTAAATAAAAATGAATTTGACTTTGTGTTCAGTTTTGTTAGTGAACAAACTCCAATCGAAAAAAAGCGACACGCTATTACAGCGGAGGAAAAATTGTATCTAACTTTAAGGTAAGTAAAAATACTCAAAACGCTCTTCATTCATTACATGACCTTGATTTGCCAGAGTAGACAAATCTCTGGGCCCTGGTGTTTCGGCTACGGTATAGAAATGGGGCCTGTTTGTAAATCAAATTATTGCGGTAATTTAGATCGGATGTGTCGTAAAGGACTGGATAACCAAAAACAAACTAAAGGTACAATTCCGCAATGGGCTGCAGCAGACAACCACAGGCGACACAGCGGCTAATGCCTGCGGCTGACCGTGCATTATATGCATTGTATAGCCGCAGCATGTCGCCGCGCTCGGATTCAATTTCATAGAGACTCATAGAATCTAGTAGTGTCGCCTGCAGTCTGCAGCTGCAGCCTGTGGTCTGCGGTTCAGTTCGGACTTGTACCTTTAATTAATTTCTCTTCATCATCATCCGAAATAGATGTCATTTTTTTTAAAAACGCCTAGTAGTGTCGCCTGCAGTCTGCAGCTGCGGCCTGCGATCTGTCGTTCAGTTTGACTTGTACCTTAAGAGCCAGTAATCCTTGGTGCTGCAACTTTCGATTTTCGACAGTGACCACTTTCAATCAGAAAGATTGTCAATTCGTTTACCTGCATAAACATAGAAAAAGTTAGTACATATTTATCTGCTTGAATTAGAACTAACTCTCACCTTACAGAAGACAACAATGCAATAACAACATTGCGTCGGTTAGTAAGGTAATGGGTAGTTGTTATTTGTATCTGATTTTTAATGGGCTTTCTGTTTCCCGCTTAGCTTAAAATTTCCAACACCAGCTAGGTTATATTGTTTTAAACTTTCGTTATTCACTAGCATTATAGTAATTTCTGTTTTTACGGGATTTGAAAGTGTCATGTCGCGGTCCGATACTGTGAGTGCTGTGTGTGGAGAACAGTTTCGAGTGAATAGTGAGAATATGAACGGTGGTACGGGTATCGAACGCAATACAATACTACGTTGGAAGGTAGATCGATATGTCTGCCAATAACAGCTTACCCTTAATGCTGCAGATAGAGGACGTGAAAAAATTCGTGCGGCCGCCGCGTGGCGACCGCGCTGTGGCCGCGTAATAACTGTTCAGTCATAGCAGATTTATGTTTTATTAACTAGGACTTAACGTTGAAATTCTTTGTGAGTAGCTAACAGCGCAGCGATCGCGCGGCGTCCACTCCTCGATCACACGGCGGAACTTAGTTACTTACAAAGAATTTCAACGTTAAGTACTAGTTAATAAAACATAAATCTGCTATGACTGAACAGCTATGACGCGGCCACAGAGCGGTGACCGCGCAGCCGCCGTACTGTCGCCGTACTGTCACCGCGCGGCCGACCCGCTGTGACATTGTGTGTCACATAAACGCGCCCTAATTACTCCAGTTACTCCAAGATCATGGAGCTTGTAACACTGCTACAATATCCGGGAAACGAAAAAACACAAGGTAACACAATGAAAATTTAAAACAATATAACATTTAATTAGTGTGAAATCAGTAGGTATCTAAAAAGTATAAAAAAGACAATCTTGTGAGGAGAATCTATTTCTTACCGGTGCAAAGCCTACTTTAAGGAAAAATTTGTTCACGTCGAGAGTTGTGACGTCATTCACTGATCATTAGAGGAACGCGTTCTCAATACGCTCACAATATTTCAATTACACAGGTCGTTTTCTTGCGACCGAATCTATGTGGGCTCATGTTTCTTCATCTTCATCCTCATCACCCTACAAATGTCTCCACTGTTGGGGCACAGGCCTTCCCTATGGATGGAATAGGGAGATTGGGCTATGACCCACCACGCGGGCTTAGTTCAGATTGGTTGGTGCTAACGGCTGCAGACGCATCCGGAACCAATGGCTTAACGTGCCTCCCGAAGCACGGAGGAGCTCAAGATAGTCAATAAATTTATTGATCACCCATTCAATGAGCGATCACTGCGAAAGTTGCTTAACTTCGATGATCGCAGCCGAATGCGCTAATCACTTGCGGCATCGAGCTCCTCGCATTTCAATTACGCAGGCCGTTTTCTTGCGACGGATTCTATGTGGACTCGAGTTTCTTATTTGCAGGGAAATTAACATTGGGGAATCAAAGTTAATTTGTCTTAGTTAACGGCTTTCGTGTCTTGTTTCTTATTAGTCCGGTGGAAGGAAAATCGAATAAAGAAAGAATTACGTGAATTAAGGAACGTTCTTTTAGTATGTAGGTAGTTAGTATAGTATAGGTACCTACAAAAGTTTGTGTGAGTGTTGGAAGCATTTGTTTTAACATATCTTTATATGGTGATATATGTTGTTTGATATTTTTATTAATAAAGATATGGGAGATCCAATCATATAATAAATTAGTAATATGGTTATTGTTTAAATAAGAAAAATATCCGTTTATTTCAACTAGTAGATCTGGAAGGATAAAAAACTCCTACAAATAGAAATTATCGGAGAAAATAAATTTTGAAGTTTGTTTAGCTCTACGATGAGTAATCCTATTTATAGGCCTTTATAGGACTCAACGGACAGCAGTAAATTGTAATATAAATTCATCAGCATTAAGTGTGTTTTTGAGGAACATTGAAGAACAATTACTGAATAATTATTTGAAAGGATGGGCATCTGGTTTAATAATAATTTTAAAACTTGTCTGTATTTTTGAACATAACAAAAAGCATACGCGCGTCAGATAGTTTTGATCTTCTTTAGTTTTACTGGAATGTAAAAAAAATAATTAAAATTTATAAAACAAGACGTAGCAAAACTCCTTAAAGTTCAGTTAAATATATTATATCGTAGGTATCTATGTAAATATAATAGAAATCTATTTGGTCGTAGTAGAACTGAACTTTAAAACTCTACGGATACAATCGATTTTGCAGCCACCTGTTTGCTTATAAGATTACAGGTGCAATATAGAGTTTTAATAATTAATATTTGAATCTTAATACTACCCTCAATTTTTAATACCTTTGCACTCTTTTGCCAAACCTATTTTTTTTCAATAATAAAAACCATTATATTGTTGAAGAGCTTGGTTCCCTGACTGAATAAACCACCCTATTCATCTTACAAAATGCTTGTACTACGTTTTGTATACCATATTGCAATAAGTGTGTATTACCCATTAGGGCAGGCCATAAGAAGCAGGGGGCCAACGGCTAATGGTCCAGAAGGAGTCATTAGGGAACTCTGTTGCGTAAGGAATACCGCACACTAATTCAGCGGCCGTACCTGTTTAGGTACGTACCTATTCGAAATTAGTTCCGACTGTTTGGTATGCGTAGAAGGTTCTAATCGTACCAAAATCATTTAATGAAACAGGATTCTTCTTTCTAAGCGGAGTAACTAGCCCTTGGAGATTGTAAAAGTCTTATTTTCATACTTAATTTAGGAGGAAAGGTTATTTTTTTTATAGTAAGGTAGGCAAATGACTCTATCCCACCAGCCCCTCCAGCATGACCACTGAAACGGGATATGATAAAGCTTTTTATCGAATCTTAACTGCCAAACGCCGCTGTAGCCCGACAGTTAATGCCGATATACACCGAAACGGGATATAATAAAGCGATTATCATATCCCGTTTCAGTGGTCATGCTAGATGGGCTGATTTTATGTGGTGATAAAACGAAGATAGCTGGTACAGCAGTTATAAACCGCTACGTCAACCGTCCTCACCTTGCCGGCCTGCAAAAATGCTTCTTCACGCCTCTCTTAAAGGAACCCAGATTGTAGGAAGGAGGGAACACGTACGCGTTTTGACTATTAAAAAGAATGATTCTACCTATGATGATGAAAGACATAAGGCATATTTAAAATGTTTTGTCATTAGTGTTTTGATATTCGACTGCGTCAGACATTGAAAAGCGAAGTTACGTGAACTCTCCAGTAGCTCCTGTTCAAAAGACTGCCGATTTGGACGCTACCAAAAGTCATGGCTGTTTGTTGCAATTTTTTTGCTGCCCTAGATGTCCCACCCCATATAAAGGGCTTAGGTATGGTAGGGGTACATCACAAGGTGCAAGGTTTTAATGAATTTATTACGTTCATTCTCTTTGACGACCTCCGTGGCCGAGTGGTATGAACGCTGGGTTTCAAGGTGTCGTTTATTTGTGAGGACCCGATTTCGAATACCGGTGGGGGCAGATGTTTGTGTGATGAATACATTTGTACTCCAGTCATGGATGTTTTATAAGTATTTCCAAATAAATATACTTATATATGTATCCTATCCGTTACCCTATCTCATAACACAAGCCTACAGTGTTTATTTTGGGGCTAGGCTAATTGGTGTGTGTTGAAAATATTTATTTATTTAATCTGACGCTCGAGTTCATCCCAAAATCCCCACTTGGGCTCCTATATTACTATTATAAACATTCTTCCTTTACAATGTTTCTATATGAAACAAAATAATAATCATAACATGATCATAGAAAGCTGATTTAGTATACGCTGTTCCCTTTGCGACAGTTGTTGCTAATGACTTCTGTTAGTATATAACAGTATCAGTAAAACATATCTACATAATAAACAATATACTGCCAGTTTAGGCCAATAGGCAAAGGAAACTGTACGGTCTCCAATTAAAATTAATTAATTCTATCGTTTTGAACCCTTTTGTGATCATAACAAGGCTTCGATTCTAATAACGATGGTATGTTCTATTAATCGAAACGACTATACTTCATGTTTTGGTAGGATAGATATAGCCTGCGACTTTGTCTGTGCGAATTTTCGATTATAATCCCTAGCCTTCCGGAAGCTTTGGAAGTAATGACCATTGTTTGTTCGTATTCTTTTGCGAGATCCATGAAGGGTTCAAAATGTCAAACATCTATCTGTATTTTCTTAGGTTTTTCTGTTCTGTTACAATTACGAGTTGTACGAGTTAGTACCAGTACGAAATAAAGCATTTCTATATCAATTTTCAAGTAATTTTAATAAGGTTACATTTATTTAGTACTATTAGCTAGTGATAAATAAAAAAATATTATGTACAGACGAAGTAGCAGACACTTAACTGATTTCGGAATAATTTGTTTCCCATTTAAACTGTCATCTGTTATTTAAACCTCTTATTTAAATAATATTTTTGCTACAAATATAATATAACCTAAACTACTTAAACCCGCATTATATTATCTTTTCTCTTTATATCAAAACTAGCGGCCCGCCCTCGCTTCGCTTCGGTGTAGAGCTGAAGTGTAGACTATAGTTTTTGTTCTCAGGCTTGTATTATACACAATGACATTCATTTATGATTCTTCTTATACCTATAGCATGCAAAGTCTTAGCCCGGTCGGTTTAAAATTGATAAAGTTTCATACAAACTTTCATTCCCTATTTTATCCCCTTGGGGGTAGAATCGATCAAAATCCTTTCTTAGCGGATGCCTACGTCATAACATCTACCTGCATGCCAAATTTCAACCCGATCCGTCCAGTGGTTTGGGCTGTGCGTTGATAGATCACTATGTCAGACAGTCAGTCACCTTTGAGTTTTATATATATAGATTTACGAATCGGTTCTGTGATTCAGGCGTTTAAGCGAAAAAGACAGATGGATAGAATTTACATACAGACTAGTTTTACAGACGTAACATTTCACTTGACTTTAAAGTTAACTTAGAAAAAATAGATAGTATCAGGGTATACCAGCGAATTTTATTTGCATTGTTCCTCCTTCTGTTTGTCTATCAGCATGTTGAATACCTCACGACCGTAATAACTGTCATTTGCAGAGTATGTGTATTTATTGCTGCTGTAACAACAAAACAAAGTATTGTTAGCGTAGCAGTTAGTGCATTCGTCAGAATTTTGAAAGGGGCTGGTCGTATCCAGAATGACACCTTTTTTTTTGAGTGTGTTTGCTGTTGGTCGTAGATGACCTTTACAGCGTCACTGGGCGTGGGGACGGCGAGATCCTAAGGGGACCACAAGTCGAGAATTGGCGAGTGCCTCTAGAGGTATTCCATCCAGGTGGCATCTCCCCCGGGGGAGTCTCCTCTCCGTCTGGAGCCTCCTCACCACTCGAACCTGAGGGGGTCGGCTTAACTAGAGGGCCGTTTCTGAGACTCTAACCTCGGCTCTAGTTAGCCGTTGTAGTGGGGGGCGGGGAAAAACGCCCAGGTGTATCTGGTATAGCGTGTCGTGTGCAGACCAGATCTTTGCACTATTATCCTACGGGTGCGGTGTCTGTCTAATGCTGAACTACTCGTAGGTTGCAAGTATGCTAGCTGTGTAGTGTTGGTGATTGTGGCCTGTGTGGGAGGAGTCGGAGGCGCGTTGACGCGGGTGATTTCGTCGTCGGGATACTCTAAGACGTGCCTAGGCAGACGGAATCGGAGGGAGCATGACACCTACGCTGAGCGGAAATTTTTTTTGGTAATAATTTCGTAGATTAACAAAGCAAAGATAAAAGACGGACGAAAAACCGGAAAGGTTCCTTGTTTATAAGATGCAATATAACTTAACCAGAGTCCCATAAAGCACAAATTAACTATGTGGCGCCTTTTATTTTTAGACCGGATGTAATACCGGATGTGTACCTACATATTTGTATTATTTGTAATAGTATTTTGTTTTATTATAGTATTTTTAAGTAAGTATAGTGGTATTTCGTATATATGTATATATGTAGTTTTGTAGGTATATTAATAGATGTCACATTATAATTATTATATTAAGTATCATGTAGTTTTATCAATTTAATATTTTTTTTCACCTTTTGCTTTTATTTACTATACCGCATAATGTCTCTGCTTAGCCCGATGGTTGACTTGTAGAGAATGCCATGTGGCATTAAGTCCGCCATTTGTTGTGAAATGGCAATAAAGAGTTAATAAATAAATATTTATCTACCTTGTTATGTAAAAGAAACACATGGAAGTGTACAATTTTGGTTTTTCATTGTATCATAATTAATGTTGTTTCTACAAAATTTAATAGCAAAGGCTAACATGAATATAATAAAAAAAATTTAAGTGAAACTGGAGGTAGATAGTCGGAAAAATCACTTTTTCTATTTTAAATTTCATTCATAAAATGTTGACATATACTTATTTTATATTCCCTGACAGCTTATTTAGCGAAAGATCCGATAAAATTAGGTGGCAACGGAGTATTATTGACATATTTAAATCTTAAATCTTAAGTGGTGTATCATTCAAGGGGCACTTAAAAACAAAATGGCGGCATACTTTGGGATATAGGTATATCACTTTAAGTTTTCGGCGTTGTTTGTTTTACCTAAACCATCGTTGTATTTCAAACGTTAGAAGGGTAAAAATATATCAAGTAAGCGGGGCTTTCTCGCACTCGGCCTGTCATTTTCTCAATATATGATTCAGATATACCAATTAAACGACCCAAATAACATACAACGGTATCATTAACCCCAACGAAGTGTGTCAAGAAATAATTATCACGAGTATTTCCCCTCGTAAAGAGCCAAATTGCGAGGAAGCCTTTCATTCGAAGACAATACGAAGCCCAGCGATTTCGGCCGAAATAAATAAACATTTTCAAACAGAATGACGCTTTTACTTTCCAGGGTTGCCATTGTCTTTTTAAACAATTGTTTGGGCTGTGACTTTATTCTCGTGGCTTTTAAGAATGCTCTTTTACGAATTGAGTGCGTCATGAATGGGGATAGGTGATGTGCTTTTGTTTTCCACTTAAACATGGATGGACTTAATTGAATAAGCCAATAAGAGGTAGATTTTTTCATTTGAAACTAATTAACTGTTTTGAAAGAAATGGGATGCGAATTGGTTACGCTCGTGTGTAACCGTAGAATTTGACGACCTCCGTGGCTGAGTGTTTTATACGCCGGGTTTCATTGTGTCGCCGACTCGAAGGGTTCAAATCCCGGTGGGGGCAGATGTTTGTGTGATGAATACGAGCATTTGTACTCCAGTCATGGATGTTTAATATGTATTTATATATTAATATACTTATATATGTACAGTATATGTATTCTATCCGTTACCCTAGTATCCCATAACACAAGCCTTACAGTGCTTACTTTGGGGCTAGGCTAATTGGTGTGAGTGTTGGAAATGTATATTTATTTATTTTAAAATAATTGCTGATACCACATCAGCAAAATGCAAAATAATATCTGATGGTAAATTTCCTTACTATAATGTAATTACTATAATTACTTGTTGGCGAATTGGAGCGCCCGTCTGGAGAAGTAAGTAACCTCCACACTACAGAAGACCACAATAAAAGTAATAGTACATCTATACTAATATTATAAAGAGGAAAGGTTTTTATGTAAGTATGTTTGTAACGAATTGGCTCAAAAAGTACTGAACCGATTTTAAAAATTCTTTTACCATTTGAATGCTACATTATCACTGATTAATATAGGCTGTGTATTTTGTGTATTTTTAAAAAGTTTGGCTTCTGTATGAAAACTTCGATAATGTAACCAGCGCACGCAACGGAATGTCACAAATGGAATATTTTTACCCGTTTTTGCAACATTTTTAGCGATGCTCCGCTGCTACTGGTCAATAGCCTGGTAATATATAGCCTATAGCCTTCCTCGATAAATGCACTGTCCAATACAAAAATATTTTTTCAATTCGGAACAGCAGAGTAATGTTGCATTCGGTACCTACGCAACAATTTTTTTACTTGGAATAGAAGGTTTATAAATATTATGAAGAAGGTCATTGTGTATAATACAAGCCTTTGAACAAAAACTACAGTTCTACACCTAAGCAAAGCGAGGGAGGGCCACTAGTTATGATATAAGCACGGTAAGTTGAGAATTACAGCCGAGGCGATATTGTTAGCCCTTAGCCGTAGGCGAGGGCTATAAGAAGGCAGGGGCTGTAATTATCAATCCGCACGTATGTCATACGACGTTTTATAACACATTTGCGAGGAAATAATACTATCTACGTACGTACTTTCTGAAAATGAATTTGCACCTTTGTTTGTTTTCCATAAGATGAAATTTTGATACGCTTGACTGTAAGTATCTATCCGTGGATTTTTCGGGCCAGAGCCTTAGCGTAGCTTTTTCGACTTCTGGCGGTGTCAAATTAATAAATTCGTTACCACTTGACAATGTTTTCAAATAAAAACAATACAGCGGGAAGAAAACAAAAACGTGTCGAAAATTCAGTCAGCGCTGGCTGCAGCCAGAATACACATTTTAATTAAAAGAAACAAAATCATAATAGTTATATTAATAACAACGGCAACCCTGATAGAGCACAATAAATTGCAATTTACGGCAACGTTTCGTTTAATGAGGCTTCATTCACTGGCTCGACGCGGTTGAAATTTTACACTGAAATTTCAATTTTCGTGGCCAAAGTAACAGCTTGTATTCATAGTGTACCAGGGATGGACTGAAAGGCAACTTGTCAGAGGTTTATGGTACTGTAACCTTTCAAAGTGCCTGAGTGTTTAATTTTAACGTAACTACCAGTTGGCACAGGGTTGCACTCGGAGAAAATGCTACACTCTTAGGTTGTAGGGAAAATAACTTTTTCAGCACATTTGCTCAAAAAATGCATTTACGGAGGTTCTATCATTGTTCGAAAGTTTAAAATTACGGGCCATACAACGGTAGGTACGGTAAAACGATTTTCTGCTCCCATACATGGCGCCGTACGTATTCTTTACGGTTTTTTTTTATTTCGGACGAATCCCCTTGGAAGCGCACTTTAATACTAAAAAAGAAAAAAAAATACGAAAGATGCAGTTCTAATTTTCACCATCCGCATGTAGCTTCATTTGAAAATTCGCGCCATTTTCTTGTAAGGAAAAGTTTGCTTAATTATTTAAATTAGGTATAGGGCACTGTTTTATCGCAAATGTATTGAAAAACGTTGTATGACATTTTTGCGGAATTGGTATTTACAAACTCGTGACTATGGTAATACCTCAACTTCGTCTCGGGATTACATTCGTCTACTCGTTTGTAATAACCACCTTACCGCAATAATATCATAAATAACTATAGAAACACTGTTTTTTATCTTTTAAGATTTTGTTTTACCACTTTGTTGGCGAGTCAAATTCCACCTTTCTGGTATAATGCTAAACTATAAGTATTTGAGTCTCATCATCATCAACATCATCAGCCTATTAACTTTCCCACTGCTGGGTCACAGGCCTTCCCTATGGATGGAATAGGGTGATTGGGCCATAACCCACCACGTGTGCCCAGTGCGGATTGGTGGGTGCTATAACAGATTTGAGTCTGTTTAGCTGTAAATGTCGAACGGACGGATATTAAGGATCCTCGTTAACTACGGAACCTGAAAAATAAATATAAAGCATTAACCATATTAATGTAGATTATGAAATTGATAAATCGAAATATTAGAAAAATTGTAATCAATAGTCTTAACAGTTCTGACAAGCACTGTTGTTAGCGGTAACTGTGATTGATCCGTTTTAGTACATGCTGGTTTGCTCTGCGATTTAAATTCTATAGATATGCTTAAATAACTCACTCATTGTCTTTAAATTATTTGAATGCACTTGTGTATACAACTTATTGTAACTCTGCTGCTTTACAGTTTTAAAGGACACAGATGATTTTCTACTGATTAAAATCTAAGTCCATACCTGTCTGACATCAAACTGAAACTGAGCTCTCTGTAAGACGAATGTTGACCCCAATTATTTAGAACTACCTTTGCCTCGACTTCAACACAGAATTACCTTGTTTAGGATACATCCTCTTGGTCGCCTATTTCGAGATGGGTTCATGGATGTCTTGTTTCTTTGTTCATATTATGTTGTAATATATTATATATGTATATTATTGATTAACATCAACGAATTGGTTAAGGCTGTAATGACGTCAATAATTGCCTGTAAAGCAATGTTTAATAAACTCCTTTTAATTTGTCTAGATCTCATGAAATTATGAACAGCCAAGACTTGTGAATATAATTTTGACATTGCTATTGATGAATGTAAGTATCATCGTTAGGCCATCGTTATTCTTCTCTTCCATTCTATGCGAGCAACAGACGACCTCTGTGGTCTAGTGGTTTGTACGCCGGGTTTCATGGTTTACCGGGTTCGAATCCTGGTGGGGACAGATGTTTGTGTGATGAATACGAGCATTTGTACTCCAATCATGGATGTTTAATATGTATTTATTTATTAATATACTTATATATGTACAGTATATGTATTCTATCCGTTACCCTAGCATCCCATAACACAAGCCTTACAGTGTTTACTTTGGGGCTTGGCTAATTGGTGTGTGTTGGAAATATAAAAAAAAAACAGTCCGATATTCACTCCTTTTTTATCGAAACATTTTTAACACAGTCGCCTTTAATAATTCTTAAGGCGCTCTATTCTTGTAGACTTGTCCACATTCGTGTAAATTACAATATTTTTCACATGCTAGCTGGTAGGTAGGCAAGATGATTTTAAGATTAAGGTATTTAAATAATGCATTATTGTAATGCTGTGATAAATTATAAACTGTAAGTTTATAACATAATAGCATCCTTGTAAACCCGTCCACATTCATGTAAATTCCCATATTTTTCACACGCCTCTGATATCTTCTCATTGCATGACCGAATCATGAAAGTCAGTTACCGCTCAAATTCTATTACTGGTAAATCTTCCAAATTAACCCAAAGAGTCATTTTCCACACGCAACAGATTAAATTGCTTATCATCAGCCTATTTGTGTCCCCACTGCAGGGGCACAGGCCTTTTCTATGGATGTTGTGACCCACCACAGAGGCCAGTGCGGATTGGTGGCGACCAACGAATGCAGATGCATTCGGGACCAACGGATGTACGTGCCCTCCGTAGCACAGAGGAGCTCAAGATAATAACTTTTTGGTCACCCATCTAATGACCGACCATTGCGAAAGTTGCTTAACTTTCACGATCGCAGGCTGTATATGGTAACCACCTGTACCATCGAGCTCCTTAATACTGCACATCACTAAGATTGATGTTTGATACCTTTTAGTCCTTGTTAAAAAGTCTATCTTCATATCTAATAAGGGCAGAACAGTGGAAATACTCCCGAATTTTGCAAATGTACAATTTAATTAAATAAACAATCTCAAAAATGAGCCCGCCATTAGAATAGCAATCAGAATTTTAAGGTGTCTCCCCACTTTATGTGCAGTCGTAAAGGTTTAATTTATTTTACGCGTTGTAAACTTTAATGAGTTTACGTTTAGCGTTCCCGTAAAGATAAGCAAAACACACCAGGTAGCTACGGATGAGGACAATAATTCATTCGAAAATAACGGAGGTTACCTTTTTTGAGATAAATCTTTTTTGGCCTATTTAGGTACTAATAATATTTGGACAATATCTTATTATTATATTTTAAGCATTAAACGTAAAAACCTTTGTAAAAGCTAACCTGTGGGATGCTGTTTAAAATAGATGAATACCGAAATTTATAGAAACATGCAATTATAAAACATAATAATTAATAAATAAGTTGACGTTGACTCTCATAAACATCCTTTTAACAATACCTCTAGAGGCACTCGCCAATTCTCAGCTTGAGGTCCCCTTAGGATCTCGCCGTCCCCAAACTCGGTGACGCTGTAAAGGTCATCTGCGACCAACAGCATACATACACAAAAAAAAGGTAAGAAAATGAAACTTTTTCTCTGCATGAAATAAAAATGTTTATTTCTTCTTTACTTCATGAAGCAGAAAAATAAATAACTTGTTTTTACTCTTTGCTGAAGAAATTTACAGCTTATGCTTAGCAGTGTGCTTGCGGTCCCTTTGATGTTTGAAGCGGCACAGAGCTGCAGAAAGCCAAGACTGTTTCGTTTAGATTTGCCAAAGACCGCTAATTTGCATCATCATAAAACTGCGACTCATAGCCGTGACGAAGAAACCACAGACCTAATAGGAATAATAGACACGGGCTTTTTAAACATGCTGTCAAATAAAATAACTTTTGAAATTATCGTATTTTGCGGCTAGACGACAAATATAATGAAGCAATAATCATTTTACAGTTATCTCAAAATCCCAACTGACTTATATCTTTATATTACTTGTTGTTATTAAGATTCGCGACCTGTATTTAGAAATACAATCTGTAGTAACCTTGGTGTATGGCTCTCTGCAAATACGTAAAAAAATAGTTAATGGGTATTTTATACTAACTGTCCTCTTCATCATAAAGGTGATTAACTTTTTACCATGATAATATGAAAAAGGTGTATGTTTAAAGGTATTATTTGAAATTTATGTCGTTCGATACCTTTTTACCCAACTTCGGAAAACAAACGGGTAACTAACTGCAATGATTTGTTTGTTAGGTAAGTCTAGTTTTTTCATCCCTTGGTTTGTTTTTGGAACCAGGTCGAGTTTTTTAAATCAATCTCTGTCTCTATTGTTACTAGTCGAGATGGGGTTCGAAATTATATGCCAGTTCACACAGTTATTTCTTAAACACACAATATTACACTCACTGTACACACTCTACAAGTTTAAAAAAAAAACAACAACACTTTACATGCACTTTGATCGTCTTGAACTGTCCAACTGTACTGTCTACTACGCGGGGGGTCGAAAGCGCTTATATATGCCAATTGACGAATTCTAGAAAAGTTCAGTTTATTTAAGAGTTAACCAGCACTAACTAACAAGTGCGTAGTATCTACTTATACGTAGGTGACGCTCATAAGTTATAAGTTAATTTTTCCCTTTACGCCGCACAGCAAATGGCTCATATTAGAATGAGCCCGACCACTCGAGCCTTATCGCGATCATTCACGTCGCGACACGTGGTTTTCTGGTAAAATCTGTCTCTAGTATTTTCGCGGTTTAAGTTCGCGAGCGTTTTTGACACTATCAATGCCAATTGCACCATTAAAGTGTACGTCACCATGAAGAAGTATTTTACACATTTACTGTGTCTTTTCTTTTGATGTTCTGTCTATCCCCAAGGGAGAATAAAAGGAGTAAACATATTTATGTTTTGCTTTAATAGTAATTTCATTAATGGTTGTATATGCTAAACTTAACTCTATGGTGAAACAGGGATAAAAAACCACTACTGTGAATACGGGCTCTGTTCTTTACCATTAAGCTAATGACGGCAAACCATTAGCTTGGTATGTGCAACTACAGCATAGGTATGTGATGAGCAAGTAATTGCTAAACACTTTGCCAGTCTTACTATCACTAGCTGTTAGGTATGCAAGAGGATATCACGATAAAGGTTAACGATGAAGCATTATTGTAATGCTGTGATAAATTGTAAACTGTAAGTTTTTAACAAAATAGCATCTGCTTTAATGATATTTTTTTTAGTAATATGAAAAAACTTTTTATCTACAAAAAATGTTTTCATACAGTGTACTCGTGTTTTAATACCCTTTCTTAAAAGACACTCTGAATGAACTACTTCTACTTTATAATCTTTACCTTATAAAAAAGACAGTGAAATAATGCAAGATATCACAGGGCAAGGAATAGGGCCAGGCATCTATTTTTAGTATCAGGCAGTACATAATTATGTTTGTCTCGCCATATACATTTACACAGGCCACAAACACCAACACTAAACAGCTAGCATAATTGCACACTAGCTTAGCATTAGCCAGACACCGCACCCGTAGAATAAAAGTGCGAAGACCCGGTTTACACACGACACGTGGGCGTTTTTCCCCGCCCCCCACGACAACGACTAACTAGAGCCGAGGTCCGAGTATCAGAGACGCCCTCTAGTTGAGCCGCCCCCCTCAGGTTCCAGTAGTCTAGAGGCTCCAGACGGGAAGGAGACCTCCCCCTGTGGGTTGATGCCATACGCCTGGAATACCTCTAGAGGCACTCACCAATTCTCAGCCTGAGGTCCCTTTAGGATCTAGCCGTCCTCAAACCCGGTGACGCTGTAAAGGTCATCTGCGACAAAGCCACCATAGACTATAGATGCTTGCGATACCAAAAGTATCTCACACACCGTTGCCTATCCTGACCCAATTATCCTACCCTGTGAAGCCCTGGCCCCTTACTCACCGACAGAAACACAACACCACCAAAAAGTAGTGCTATTTTACTGTAATCTGTAAGGTGAAGTAGGAAATATTCAACGCATACCAGTATAAAGTAGTTTTGCAAAATTAACCTGGCGGGTGCGCGGCCATTCGGAAACGGGAGCCGCGACCACACCCGCCCTCTCGGCATGCACTAGGGGGACCGCGGTCCTCATAGTGCGTGTCGAGTGACGGTGCAGTAGTATTGTCTGGTTTTTAGTGGTCCTGTTCAGGGCGTTAGATTGGGCCCTGTTTATTTCACCTGACCACAGAGCTGGCTGAAATGAACAGGGAGGAGTCCCACATACCTTCTTCTCGCTCCCCCAGTGGTTGAAGGATGCGTAAAGCATTTCCCAGGCACAAAAAAAAGGTTTGCAAAATTATCCATGCCAATATTATAAATACTAAAATGTGTCAGTCTATCAGTCAACTTTAGGATAGTCTTTATCCCAGAAATCATGCTCTTAGGTGGTAAAAAGGAGGGTACAGGGTTATGGGAAACCAATTACACCACGCTGGCGTAGTAGCGGGAATCTGCTAGGGTTTTCATAATTTTACTTGATTCCATAAATTTCCTTGTGACCACGAAGCCTGAAAAGGATCGAATCATCAAGTATAATGTAAGAAATACAATAAATCACACTTGATACATGTTCAAAACGTGTTTTATTAAGAGGCGAGGCGGGCAATGCTTTTTACAAACAAGCGCTCTCGACTGATTCCTCCGTGGTTTTTATCATGAAAGAAATGTTTTTCATACACAAAAACTAATTTTACTCATTCTATGTTCCTGTATCTCCTTCTTTTCGAGAATTTGTGTTTCAAACTAACAATACGTCCTGAAAATGCTAAAAAAACTTTTATCACTACTGAAGATGTCAATAGGGATGATGACTAATTTTTTTTCTTCATTTATCAGGTAGATTATCAAAAAGTATTGTACACGTATTTTTTCTTTTTTCACATTATATAAACATTGCAGAGATATTCTGATTTGAAAATTCGCATAACGTCACGTTTTATAATTAAACAAGTCAAACTTCCAAACTTTGACGCGCTATAACTTTGTCATTTTCTGGTTGATTGCCCAAAGAAAAGATACGTGTCCATTATTTTTTGATCATCTAACTGACGGACTAAATAGAATTTCGTTTACTGTACCCCGTCATTACCCCTATTGTGGAGATTCAATAATAATAACAAAAAAACAAAACATAGAAGCCTAGTATAACTAACTAATTATTATATTGGTAAATTTTCTTATACATACATCTAATTTTCGAGGAGGAAATCGTCGAGAGCCAAACCTTTTTGTAATTTTTATACGCAATTTTCAGCAATAGCTACTGTTGTCCGAAAGCATTTGCTATTTACGGTACTATCTACAGTATTTGCCAATGTGCGAGAGTAATAGTTTTTTCAAATACCTATTTTTCAAATGTCTTTCAGCTCGTGTCCGCTCTTAAATGACTATTGTCCGGGACTAGTACCCGTTGGACCCTCAAGATTCGACCCAAAAGCAAAAAGTGCCCATTTTACCTCTTTTTTGGTGTCCATTGGACCTTCTTAAAAAGTTTTATATTCAATGTGCCCATTTGACCTCTTTTTTGGTGCCCATTGGACCTTCTTAAAAATTTTATATTCAATGTGCCCATTGGACCTCTTTTTTGGTGCCCATTGCCCGCGACTTGGTCAGCGGTAACTTCCTTTTTTTGGGAATCCCTCCGGAATAAAAAGTAGCCATATCTATAATCCAGGTCACAAGGCGGGAGCATCGTGGGGTGACATCGGTGTGTCAAATATTTATTTTTTTACATTAGTTTTTTAAGTAAATCTGTTTGTTACTAACCCACTATGGATCCATTGTTATCCGAAATAAATGATATTATTATAAGCAATATGCGTACCTAATTTCATCCAAATCAGTTTAGTAGTTTTTTGCGTAATTGAGTAACAAAGATACAAACTTTCACACTTAGAATAGGATTAGTGTGGCTGAAAACTTAAAAAATTAGCTGTAATTATAACTTGTTATATCTACTCGCTCTTAATAGGCTATTAGGATAGGCGTACAACGTACAACCTACATAATTATCTGTATGAAGAAAATTAGGAAATCCTAGCAGCCCTCTGAAGGAAAACCGTACATAAAAACTAACAGAAGACCTATGTAGCGTGATTCCATCCTATTTGACTAATGACGCGCACCCATTACTCCGCTCCATCTAACGAGTAAAGCGTAGGTACAACCCACTTTTTCTTCGCAAAGGAATAAAGAAAAATATAAATAGGAATACATGGAATGTATTTACGCTCTAATTTGCAAATATCCTTTAGGAAAGTCTTACGTGGAACGTTTCATCTCATCACTCTATGTTATTTCATCAACCGTTATTAGGTTACTTTTTTCCTCAGATTACAGAACAAAGGAGGAGCTCGATGGCGTGGGTTGTTAGCGCGCTCGGCTGCGATCGTTGAAGTTGAGCAACTTTCGCGGTGGTCGGTCATTGGATGGGTGACCAAAAATCTTCTATCTCGAGTCCCTCCGTGCTTCGGAAGGCACGTTAAGCCATTGGTTCCGGCTGCATCTGCAGTCGTTAGCACCCGCCAATCCGCATTGGGCCCGCAAGGTGGGTCATGGCCCAATCTCCCTATTCCATCTATACGGAAGGCCTGTGCACCAGCAGTGGGGACATTAATAGGTGATAATGATGATGATGATGATGACAGAACAAAATGCAGATGGAGAAAAAACTGTGCCGCCTTATTCATACATCATAAAAACGGTTCACAAAGACAAAAAAAGCGTAAAGTTTTGACTTCATATTTGCTTTGGTGGCACACATTGCATGTACCATGCGCTCTATCTGCCTTTTGTTCCGTAATCTGAGGTTATTTGTAAGATTATCCATTGTCTAGTCTAGATTTCAAAATTTTCGAATAAAAAATGGGTAAAATACATTCTTTAAATACACAAGCAAATAACATTTATTTAGGTAATTAAATAACTACTTATTATAAAATCTGTTCAAAATAGTATCACAGTGGAGCCGACCTGCGGGTCAATTATGCTTTAGTGATATAATCATAATGTGATTTCAATATGATGTTGATGCCAACTTGACATTGTTTTTAAATTGGTATTATGAAACATTCCTATGTCACATCAAGATCATATCAATATCATATCTTGTACCTATCACATTTTTGACGTTTATGCGATACTGTTTTAAGTCAAAAAGTTGAACGTAATACGCATTTAAGTTGATATCATTTTAAAGAGTTGATCATAATAGGTACGCATAAGTTGATGTCATTTTGATATCGCATTTTTCGGAGAGCATAATACGTAATGTGAAATTGACATCAAAACAATATCACAATTAGCGAGCATAATTGGCCTGCAGTGCAGTGGCTGCCGACGCGACGACTATTTTATAGGTGATACCGTTATAAAGCCGTTCGTGCGAGTTACTTGCTGCGTTTATATAAAAAATCGTGGCTATCGATTGCGGACGGCTAAACAGCCGTCACGCAGACGTTGGAAAGTTGTTTGTCTGGGTTAGGTCCTACGATAAACTGCAGAAAATCTCAGAAAATCGACGGTTTCGACTGTTAGAAACGACAAAAAACAATGGAGAGGTTCGTTATGTGATTTGCAGGCGACGGCCGCCGACATGCTGCATCTGTTGTTTGCAGCGAGCAGATGGTGCGAGAAGACGTCCGTCTACTGCGTTTCTATACGAATTTGTAGCCACCTACTGCGGACGGCAAAAAGCTATTACGCAGTCACTGGAAAGTACTACATCTAAGTTAGCACTTAGCATGAGCCCGTCCGGCTCGAGGACCATATTAAACCGGACTATGACATGACTACGATGTTTATTATATAAATATTTTTGAGCATTTAACTTCTAGAGAGAAGTAGAGAGATTTCTTCTTCTTTAATTAAAAGACTGCGTCTACGATAACTGTCTCGTTTACGACTACGATGTATTGATGTTAAATTAACGTAAACATTCATAGAAATAAACAAAATAAACTTAACGTATCTTGTAGATCCCTTCGAATAATATTGATTCCGAAAAGGTAACACACAGCATGTTCCCGTCTTCCATCCCATTGCAGGTCTCTTCGAAAATTGGTTATCATCCGTAACTAAATACAAAAACAAAGCAATTTAATACCTACCAATTTTGAAACTAACCTGACAAATCACATGTGCTTAATAGTGTTACGGATCCTAACTCGAATCTAACAAGGCTGTCCTTTGCAATTAAAATGACATTAAATTAATCAAAAGCGCTAGGGATGATTAATTATTTTCTTGGTACGAATAATTAATCAAACAAAGCTTGTTAGAGAACATTGAAATCCTTCAAATTACGAACGAATTAATCTTGTCGTTAGTGGCCATTATGAATGGAGAATCGGTTCAAACTGTCCAATTGCTGGGTGATGACCACTAATATTTGTAAAGAAAGAAGATACTTTAATCCTTTACAAGCTTGGCAGAGCACCTGAATATGACCTATATGATCATATCATGTGTCTAAACTGTCATTGCGGCAAACTGTATTTTTGGGCCTAGTAGTTAATACTTCTCACTAGGATAGGTTAGTGGTATGACCATAACGGCCGGCGAAGCGCCATTTGAAAAATTTAGTTCACAGTGACCTTTTCAATCAAAAAATGTGAAATGTCAGACATGGGCCTAGAAAGTACAGTTTTACCAGCATCTCCTTTCGAAGCAGAGCACAGCGGATAAGCCGCTAGAATTGAAGTCTGCAGGTGAAGTAACCTCCATCTTAGTCACCAAGTTATTTCTATAATTTTAACTCGAGGTGCGACAAACCACTGCACTGAAGTTAAATGTGGTCTGGGAGATGTGGTCATCTGTATGGTTGAGTTTACTTCCTCAGATGAGCGCTCGGGTGACGCTCAATTTGAGCGGAATATCCATTATACGGTAGGGCATTTAATATATATGTTATGGGCGAAGTGATTATTCGGGCATTATTTATAATGCCCGGGCAATATGAATAATGCCCAATAAGAGCGGTCAATGCGATTATAACCAATCAATTTATCACTTTGCCCGGGCATTATGAATAATGCCAAGTGCCTATTGGGCAGAGTGATGTAAAGCATGTTTAATACTTTCAAATGAATACTTAGTTAGATAGACCGAGCATTACAAGTAATGAAATAAATTATCGGGTAGAGTAATAATAAAAACATGTTTTAAAATTTAGTATTTATTTTAAAATTTTAAATAATCAGACTTCGGTTTTACTTCGACCAATTTACGAAGGGCTGTATTTAGAAATTATAGTCTATAGTAGTTTCAATGCAGTTTGTTTAAAAAAAATCATTAAATCAGTTAAATGTTCAGAATTTATGGTTCCCTATCTTTTAGGATGCAAGGACTAGGGAAGTAAGAACTAGTACTTCTGCCTTATCTCCCGCTCTGCGGGAATAGCAGCCCCTCCGCCTTTGCGTGACAAAGTCACAAGCATCACTCCCCTTTACACCACGATTCTTGCGACTTTGTCACAGCAGCCGGGGCTGCTCTCCCTCCGCGCCTCCGGGCCCTATAAAACACTCTAGGGGTAGGGCAGACCAAGACCACAGCGTGTCGGGGTTGACCAAGTCGGTTCTGAATTAAAGACTGTTGTAAAGCCACATTTACCTTTTTTTCTAAGTGTTGAGCCCATACCATTTTGCTCGTTGCCATCCCGCATCCCATCTTCGTCGCCACTGTAAAGTATGCGAGCACAGGGACTAGTGAAAGACTCGATGGCTGTCAACGCACTGATTTATTGAGTAGGTTAATACGTCGGCGCGGGCGCAGCCGCGCACACAAGCAAGACTCATACATAAAAATATACATATACTAAGACGCTAATTTTACATTTCTCTTGTTACAGTTGACACTCTCACCGTAAGACATGGACGAGAAGACGACTCACACAAAATTATCTTCGCACAATATAACGGGTAAGAAAGTCATACAATATGTCAAAATAAAAGAGATTAATTTAAGAAAAGTAGAGCATAGCGGATTTTCCCCTCGAATTGTAGCGCCCGTCTGGGAAAATAACCTCCACCTTAGAGAAGACCTTAGTAAAATTTCACTAGATTTTGGTGGTATTGTGATACTGTAGGTGAGTAAGTATCGCCGCACACGGGCCACACGCCACAGCCACAAACGCCGCCACGAGAAGCTAGAAGCGGCTACTAAAGGGGCTGAAGCGCGCGACAGCGGCCGACTAAGGCAAGGGAGAGAGGGGTGGGGAATCGCGCGAGTGACGTGTTGCGGAGTTTTGTATCGGCGCATTAAATGGCCGGTGCGGGCCACAAGAAGCGAGCAAAGACGATATGAAGCGTGTGGCGGCCACCGGCGTACCGTGTGTGGCGAGTCCATATAAAATGTATGAAAACTACAAGAAATATGTCGGTGGCGGCGTTTTGTAATTGTGGTCGGTGACTCGTGTGCGGCGACACTAAGGTTCGATCGCGAGTGGACGTATGAATCATACAGGTTGCTTATAATATTATAAATTAAAATTCTAAAATCGAATATAGGTAATATTTATAAGTTATAAAAAATGTTATAATATAGGTCAATGTAGGATAATTTTCGTGGCGTGGGAGCCTGGTGACCTGTACTACAGGCCTTTAATGCCTACTTCAGGCATCAGCTTCTTACACTTCAAATACGTAGTTATTGATATGTTTAATGATGGCAGATGCTTAATCGTTTGTATTTGCTTAAATTATCTATAAGTTTTTGTAAATTTCAGTGTGTGAGAAGAGAACAAATAAATATTATTATTATTGCCTTACAGGGTAACTACTTGGTTGGTAGGTAAGGTAGGGCTTGGGTCCGAGCGATAATTTCAGTACAGCAAGCGTCTATAGGCTATGGTGACCGCTTACCATCAGGTGGGCCATACGACTATTTGCCACCCTTTTGCCATAAAAAAAGTTTACTTGTGATCATTCTCTTACAATGTTTTGAAAAAAAATACTGCAAGGAGAAAAACATTTATAAAAAAATATGAATAATATTCATTCTATAAAAATTACCCCGTAACAAATTATTTTACTAATTACGTATCGTTTCAAGCTTTCATTTTATTAATTATAATAATTCCATGACAGTCGAATAAAAAAGCGCTTATCGACCATTCCCGATGCCACCTTTTAACTGCCTTTAAAGTTTTACGAGGGCGAATGTTCCAGCTAAAGTCGGGGTCGTAACGAGAGATTCGGCCCCAGTAATTGTTGAAAAATGTTATTCCTACCCCATTTGGGACCGTTTCAGTGGAGAGATGTAATAATTAAAAGTTACAAGTGAACCTAGATAACCAAGAATTGATATTGTAACGAGGGGCCTGTGAAGTTATAAAAGTTGGCAGCAGCGTAGTCTGTTTCTAATGACCTTTTTTTGCAAAGTCGTATTGAAGAGATAAAGATACTGGTATAACAGATTTTCCGAGCCATGGAATACGGAAATTTTGGACAGGAGCAGTAACCTCAAACTTCAGAAGTTAACCACGTTAAGGTAGGGTATAGCGGATTTCAGCTCGATTTGGAACATCCGTTTGGGGTAGTAACCTCCACCTTACAGAAGATCACAGTAAAATAACACTACCTTTTGGTGGTGTTATAGTATCTGTCTGTGAGTAAGGTTCCGGGGCTCCACGGGGTAGGACACTGGATCAGGGTAGGCAACAGTACGAGTGATATTTTTGGTGTTAAGAGCGTCTATAGGCTGGTGGCCACTTAACACTTACCATCAGGCGAAACATACGCTTGTTTTTTTTTATTTTTATAGCGAGGTAGGCAAATGACTCTACCCCACCTGATGTTAAGTGGTGATAAAGTCCAAACGCGAAGGTACAGCAGTTATAAACTGCTAAACTAACCATACTCACCTTGCCGGCCTGCAAAGATGCTTCTTCACGCCCCTCTTGAAGGATCCCAGATAATAGGAAGGAGGGAACACGTGCGCGGGTAGAGAATTCCACTTACGAATAGTACGACAAAAAAATGAGTCACCAAATTTCTTTGTTCGTGAAGGAATAGTGGGCACAGTAAGCCGGTGGCAACGTTGACCAGCGCGTGTGGTCCTCTGAAGAAAACGTGATGGAGGGATAAGGGAGAATAACTCCTCAGAACACTCGCTGTGGTATAGTCGGTAGAATGCGCTTCATGATGCCACATCGCATCGTAATTATACAGACTCGAGTTTCTTAGTTACCTCTTCATCGCCAATGATGCGGGCAGCGCGCCGCTGCAACCTATCCTAGGCATCGCGCAAGTACTTAGCGGAGCTATCCGAGAGGTGCGAGCAATATACCACGCAAGACCGCACTTACGTTTTGTACTACAAGCACAGTTGATCGGGCGTGAAAAAACCCGGCACATTGTTCAGACCTCCGAGTTTGCGTGAAGCTGTTTTGATCATGGTTTCGATGTAGTCCTTCGGATTCTGAGCGAACTTCCATACCGAGCATGGTAATGTTGCTCTGTAGCACCATTGTTGTGCCCTAAAGAGAGGGAAGGAGAAGGGATGGCGATGTTTTTGCCGTGAAAGCGCAAGCCATAGTTTTCTTGGCATTGAATCTAACCAAGTTCCTGGTACCTTTCTGTTCAATGACCAGATTCTCCCGTTTCTCCTTGGTTTCTACCTGTCCAGCCGCTGCGTGTCCAAAGTTTCTGGCATGCACTGTACTATCGTCTGCATAGCAATGAATATTCGCAAGTGCAATCAAATCATTGATATGTAGCAGAAAGAGTGTGGGGGATAGAACGGAACCCTGAGGAACACCGGTATTCACTAACATGAACTGCTAACTACATCCATCCGTAAGGACGCGAATTCTACGCTCATACAGGAAGTCAGCTACCCAGGCGCAGAGCTGAGCAGGCAGACGGTATGCAGGAAGCTTGGGGAAGCTTTTATGGCAGACTCTGTCAAGGCTAATAGCCACAGACTCTCCCCGCCTGTCTATAGCTTCACCCCAGATGTATGTCACGTACGCTAGAAGGTCACCCATCGATCGATTAAATCCAAATTGACGATCGTGAATTAGAGAGTAATCTTCTAGGTAGCGGGTCAGATGGTTGTTAAGGACCTTTACTAAGACTTTACACAACACTCAGGTGACAGCTATCGGCCGATAGTTATATAGTTAGTTGTATAGCCGATAGTTAGATAGTTATATCGGCCGATAGTTATATATGTTAGTATAGGGCCGATAGTGCCACGGGCGGCCAGCGGGATTTCTACGGGGTTCCCTGGCCGGTGGGTCGATGCAGTCCTCCCGGTATCGGTTCGACGGATGCCTCCACTGGACCGAATCCGTAGCGGCAATCTCCACTCGAGGTCTGGTTGTACGTTGGCTGATCCCGAAACGCGCGTGAAGCACTTCACGGGTTGTAACAAACCAGGCGGGTGTTAGGCACCCTACCACCAGAAGAGCAGATGGAAGCTCTGATATTCCTCAGTCGCTTCTTACGACACCCGCGGGAAGTGAAGGGGCGGGCGGTGGGTGGTTTTCTTTCTCCGTCACCACACGGATAAAAACCATTTGTGTGAATCAATTAAGTTTTCAAGGTGGAGTAGAAATGAGGTTTGGGTAGGCAACATATAAATTATACTTTGTTAACACATAAGCATCATAAGCTATGGTGGCTGCCAATCTCCTTGGGTGAAAAGTAATTTTATTTGATTATATTGCTTGCTATATTTCACTTGTAACGTACTATAGTACGGAACCAGTCGTGTGACAGTCCGTCATACTTAGAAGGTGTTTAAGAATGTTTTCGGAATATTAAAATTTTCACTACTAGTAAATTGTAGATATATTTTTTGGGCCTAAGGAAAATCGTTAAATAAATTGGCATTGTTTGCACCTTTTATAACACAACCCTAAGCGTTTATATTCTAAGCTGACAGAGCCACAACACTCTTAAGTGTAGTACCGTTTTAAAGGCTCGTTATAAAATCCCAAAACGTTGTGTTGGCTTGGCATGAGTTAACAACGCCAAATTTTAAAATTTTACGTAAGCATTTATATAATTTTTTTTTAAAGAATGGATGATGTTAAGTTGGTACAAACAAAAGTATGTCCTGCTTGGTTGTAGACATAGAACTTCATGGGTTGTATAGATAGCCATAGATCAAGTTACCCGAAACTGTCTAATTCGCTAGGTGACTTGGTATAAGAATCACAACCTATTGAGCAAATTTAAGAGTTAGTAACTACATGTTTGGCTGTCTATCATGTGTCTATACATAGCCATCATAGCCTACAGATGATTACTAGCGCTTTAGACATCATAAATCCATCTACTTTACAGTAGCAGTCTTTATTTCACTGCAGTCTTTAAATAATAACCTAGATTTCTTCACTGGTACACTTCAACGATGATTCATAAGAAGAGGTTTTGCCTAAAACATGAATTTCGTAGAGTTAACTACCTATAAAGTAAGTAATCCACAATATTTTGTTGCAGAAAAGAGGACCATCCGAAAACCTGGCTTAGCGGGAAGGCCCTGGGTCCTGGTAAGTTATGTACTAACATATCCTTAAGCTTTACTTGACAAATGTTCGTTGTCCATGACGCGGTCTGTTTTGTCACATTTTCTCGTTTTTCTTTGTAAGCGATGGTGTATTGTTTTGTGCTTGGCTGGGTGGCCCGATGATTTATTGAAAAGAACATGCAACATGGTTCGCGATTTTCGAATTGGTAAACGCAATATGATCATTGAAGATCATTCAAGAAAACAATAAAGGCACAACAAAAAATTTCCGCCATTCTAATGATGACTTCGACTTCGATAAGTTTACATTTTTATTGTGTATTAAATAGTTTTAAAGTACATAAAAAACTTTGTAATTGCCAAAGTTTGTTAGGAAATATCAAATCAGGTATCAGTTCATGGCATACAAGCTTACAAAATGAATTTTACCGTTAAAAGGCTTTGAAGTTAGCAGCAGGCATAAAATTTGATATTCTTTTTTAACTTCCATGGTTATTATTATTTCCGCCAATTATAACGCTTTTATTAATATTATTGTTTGTGAATGTTACGTAATGTATTTGGTGTTATAATAAAGTGTTAATCTATCTTATCAATCTATCTATCTTTCTAATTATTGCCAATAGGTGGAAACTAAATTTCTTGACGTTCTAATGTATCACCAAGCATTCACGATGTTATAAGCCACGGTACGAAACTCTAGCGCTAATAGTTATTGCGCAGAAGTAAAAATTATATGTCTTGGGGGGAAACGAGGTGTGCGGGTGGGCGTGCGTTGCGTCCTTTGGCTCTCCAGTCGTACCCACGCGCAGCTATCCCCTCCACGTTTTGTTCAGCGCTAAGGTGACGTGCCGCGACCTGTAAGTACGAGCACATTTTTAATCAAACGCGCGAATAGGAATGATAACTAATTTTTTTTTCTTCCTTTATCAGGTAGATTAACAAAAAGTATTGGACACGTATTTTTTCTTTTTTCACATAATATAAACATTGCAGAGATATATTGAATTGAAAAGTCGAATGACGTCACGTTTGAGTACATTTTTAAGTGAAAATTCACTAAAAAGTGACGTCACGAGCCCCTACTCCCAAACTTTGACGCGCTATAACTTTGTATTTTTTTGGTTGATTGCCCAAAGAAAAAATACGTGTCCATTATTTTTTGATCATCTAACTGACGGACTAAATAGAATTTCGTTTACTGTACCCCGTCATCACCCCTATTGTTTTCGCATCTATCTTATCATACAAAAACAAGTGCCGACCATGACACACAGACGCCACTTTTTAGCGACAGAAAGATAAATAATAAGACAGGAATCTCATTTTGCATCTTACATTTGCAGTAACGTTACATTACATCAAAATGCTCTCTTGATTTTCTACTTTATTGTAGCATACGTAAAAACGTTATATTTACATGGAAATGCTTTAATTCGTACCTCGGAAGGAAAAACGGAACCCTTATAAGATCGCTTTGTTGTCCATCCGTCCGTCTGTCAAGACCCTTTTTTCTCAGGAACGTGTAGGCATCAAGCAGAAATTTATATCAAATACTCAGGTCTACTGTCCCTTGGAGCTGTAAAAAAATCAAACTTCTAAGCCAACGCAATCAAAAGATACAGCCGTTAGTGCCGCAAATTTTAGCAAATTTTCGAAACTCGCAAGAGAATCAAAACCTATAGGGTAATTAACTAACTCAGAATTTTGAAATTGGATACGAAGCAACTTAAAGAACAGATCAACAGTTAATTACCTGTCAGAATTTCACATCAAAAAAGGCTTTTGAATTATGATAAAGGATCTGATTGACTTTTATGCACAGAAAACTGTTAACTAAATCTGTCAAATCTTCTAAATTGTTATTTAATGGAAATAGGAACGTCGTGGAAAATTATTGCTCCTAAATAATGCTGGTATATCTTAATAATTTTGTTAACAGAAGAAAATCATGTCATTCGACCCAGTTACCAAACTTGATTCAAAGTCAAATTTTCATTATTCAAATGGGAAGCATAATACAACTCTTTTGAATCGTCCAAATTTTAATAACCTACCATTACCCTTCGCTTAACTTTAAGATAAAAATAACAAACATTAATGCTTGATTAGATTTAATACGATAATATTATCGTTTATCTTAGTGCGCCTGAATCTATGATGGCCATTTACCATCAGGTGGGTCATGCATCCGATTTCTATCGTGTGTTTTATAATAAAAAAGCCTATTAATTTTATGTATAATTATTTCGAATATTATGAGGAGCTTGATGGCGCGGGTGGTTAGCGCATTCGGCCTGCTAACGTGTAAGTTAAGCAACTTTCGCAATGGTCGGTCGTTGGATGGGTGACCAAAAATTTATTATATCGAGAACCTCCATGCATCAGAAGGCATGTCAAACCGTTGCTTGGTCCCGAATGCATCTGCTGTCGTTAGCGCCCACAAATCCGCCCTGGGCCCGCGTGGTGGGTCATGGCTGTATATCTCTATTCCATCAATAGGGAAGGCCTGTGCCCCAGCAGTGGGCATATTAATAGGCTGATGATGATTCACTGTTCATGCAACAAACAACCTCCTAACAGATGGAAAGAAGGATAATTGAGATAAGTATTTAGTTAAATACCTTTCAGTTCAGGGATCTTGAAAATACACAAAAAATGGTATTGTTTTTTTAAACTCGTTCTATTTGAATGAAACCTTTAAAGTGTTTTTATATGCCCCTGATGCTCTGGGGCATCTTCATCGGGGTGGGTTCGTTCACGGACAAACACCTAGCAGGTGCGCGGTCATTCGGAAACGGAAGCCGCGATCACACCCGCCCTCTCGGCATGCACTAGGGGAACGCGGTCCTCATAGTGCGTGTCGGGTGACGGTGCAGGAGTATTGTCTGGTTTTCAGTGACCATGTTCAGGGCGTTACGTAAGGCCCTGTTTTTGACCCGGACACAGGGTTGGCCGGAATGAACAGGGAGGAGTCCCATATACCTTCTTCTCGCTCCCCCACGGGTTGAAGGATGCCTAAGGCATTTCCCAGACATACAAAAATCGGAAAATTATCCGAAATTGCTATATCTTGCAACTGATGTGCTGTATCCATATTTTTTTGTGAGATATGGTAGGTGTAAACATAGACCAAACAATAGTCTAAGTAGGCCTAGCCTTCTACACAGTCCCTTGTCTTCGAAGGACTTTTGAAGATTTTCCCAGGCCTCAAATGCAGTCTGTCTGTGTCTGACAATCGAAATAACTGAAGTTTGAACACTCAGACAAATTCATGCGAGCGCCTTGTCCTGTTTCTTCTTGTCTTTACACTCCGGCTTACCATCTTTGCCGATAATTATGCATTCAATAAAATCTTCCTGTATGAGTACCATTCCCATTTGGAACTTTCATGTTGTGTAGTTGTCCACCACGGAAAGTTTTTCAATGATATATTGATTACTCATTTTGAAGATGGATTATATTAAATAAAGAAACAAAACCGAAAATAATATACTTTAAATCTTAAGGCTCTGCTACTATATTGGAGGAAAATGAAAATATAAACTTGCTTGTAAAACTTGTATTCCAAGACTTCTCGTTTTTCACGTTACTAAGGAAACGTGTGTCAGCAGTTATTCCGGCTTATAAAAATTGGAATATAAAAAAGTCATTAAAAATGTACTGAATGTGACATGCTAATGATGAACGAGAAATTTTTCGGCAGAGTAATAAAAGTTTTGCTTTAAAATAAAATGACACTGAATACACGGTCTCAAATAAGATAAATTTAACAAATGTAGCATTTAGGAATCCAGTGAAGCCATTGGGAATAACAATCACGAAATTATGTTGGGGATGGTTGAACCGTACTCTGTTCCATAACATGTTAAGTAGGTTTGACATGTTTACAGATTTAAGTAATTAAATCTCCATGTAAAAAGGGGATTTTCTCTGAAAAAGCTTAAGGATATTTCTTTGGGGTGAGTTAAGGATCAGAAATGGAATATGGAATAGCATGAGATAGATTTTCATGTCGTGAGATGATTTGACAAATCAAGTTTTTGCGAAAATCCCAGGGCTTTTGAGAATATGCCGGTAATTAGACAATGGCAATGACATTTTCTCAATCTTACTGAAAAAGAGGATTTTTGAAAAAGCGCGAGTCGTCTCAGTAAGGCTGAAAAGTATCTTTGCCTTATTACAAATATTCTTGAGTTTCTATGTTCTTTGGTTCACACAAGGTTAGGTCAGTGTTGTGACCATGAATCGCCAGAAAATAATTTTGCTAATTATCCGTGTTTTCGTAAAAAAAACCTAGGATTTTCACGAAAATTCGATTTATCAAATCATCCTACGACATACATAATATAAAATGTAGCAACTTCGAGTAATGACTGGTTAAACTTTTTTTATCAAAAGCTTTTAAGCAAACTCCAAAATTGAATCCAATTTAAATTTTTTTGATGCTATTGATAAATTGTAAATAGTCTTTAACAGCCTTACCACCAATAAATAGGTTTGTATTAAGCATTTATACCTGCTACTTATAGTACGAAGTATTAATAAATACGAAATATTTTCTAATCGGCAACACATATATACAAGTTAGTCTCTCCTAGAATAATTAGACTTAAATTCGTTAGTCTAAGTCCGAAGCATGCTATTGGTTTAGAGTTAGACTATTGATTTAGACTATCGTCTGTACTACGGCGAGTATTCTGAGGAGCTATCGATCAAGTGAAATTGCGCCGTAACGTCAATCGATTCGTATTAATTTTTCATTTTGCGAATATTACTAAAGACATGATAATAATCTAAATTCAACACGGAGATAATTATTTCCCCCAACGGTCATCCGATCTACGACCAGCTACTAGAATAATATAGCAAACGAATCAGAAAACTTCCAACTCAAATGTAGTGGGCAACTCCACAGCTGATCCAATTGTAGGGATTGAATAGGCTTCAGTGAATGGAAAGCTCTGGAATGCACGCTGCATGCGGCAGCTAACAGCATTCAGAAGTTTTGCGTACCGTACCTACTCTAAACTGTTGTTTTTATTCGTTTATCTCGGACTGAGAGAAGTGGTAAGTTACTTTTTGTTGCAGTTCCTAAAGTGGTAAATCCGAGTTGTGAGTCTATCTTTATATATATAATTCTTCTGTGAGTGTGTATGTCACTGAACTTCTCTTAAACGACTGGACCGATTTTGATGAAATTTTTTGTGTGTGTTCAAGGGGATCTGAGAATGGTTTAGATTCACAATTTTGTCCGCTGGACAACCCCTATTTTTTTAGGGCGGTACGAAGTTCGCTGGGTCAGCTAGTTTTTTATATATTCTTTTGACTATTGAAAAATCGTAAATTATAAGTTTTCCAAGCTGGGATATATGAGAGAGTGGACTGGTGTTGCCAGCGTGAAAGATCTATTTGGTCTGGCGCGAGACAAAGACGAATACACAGAGCTGACAGATAACCTCCGGTTGTGGAGACCATAAGAAGAAGAAGCTGTGATAGATAGGTACAAGTATATAGACAGCCACAAGTAAGATTACTATTTACACAATTGAAAAGTCCTGACTAAAACGCCGGACATTTCCATAAAAGTCCGAACATTATAGTCACAAAATGCAGTCATCACCCACTTAGTTACAGTGATATTATACGCGTGGTAGCAGAAGCTCGCATAGCGAGGGGGTCTCGTTGCTGACTTTTTAAAATGATTTATATTTGGTTTTATATTATTGAGAACTTAATAAAGATTATTTATCTTATTTGATGCAACTTAATAAGTAGTTTTACTCATATTCCATCTAATTAAAAAAGCCGGACAAAGATCGGACAAAAGGCAAAAAGTCAGGATATGTCAAGACAAATCCGGGCGGATGGAACCCTAGCCACAAGTCAAGCCCCAAAACTGACAAGTATCTCCAACTGACTCTTAATTTTATGTTATTTGATATAAGATTTAGAATCTGTTGAGATACTGTTTGTGGCAACTGCCGATGCTTTGTTGTAGGGTACTATAATGCCCTTTGGAATACCTTGAGATCCTAGAAAATACGCAGTAAACTGGTCACTATGCCTTAAAAAATCTTCTGTCCAAAGACATTATTGTCTAGTAAAAATTTCTTAAGATAAAAAAGGCTGGCAGTTTAATGCTTAAAAGTATAATGAAAATGTCTTCCATAACTCGCTACCAAATATAAGTATCTCCGTATGGCACCTAAATAGTTTATAACATGGATTGAAATATGCGATAATTTTTATTCCGGATATATGTATATTGAGTACCTGAGGGGTTTTCAAAAAAAATAAGTTAACGCAAACGAAGTCACTTACGGCCGCTAGTACAAAAATAAATCTTCATCATCATCATCAGCCTATCAATGTCCCCACTGCTGGGGCACAGACCTTCAGACGCGGGCTCAGTGCAGATTAACGGGTGCTAACGACTGCAGATGCAGCCGGGACCAACGGCTGAACGTGCCTTCCGAAGCACGGAGGAGATCGAGATAGTAAATTTTTAGTCACCCATCCAATGACCGACCACTGCGAGAGTTACTTTACTTCAACGGTCGCAACCGAACGCTCTAATCACTTGCGCCATCGAGTTCCTCTTAAATAAATCTTAAGGCCCCTTATTAATAAACGACGAATAAGCTAAGACTAGTTATTCCATGTTATGTTCATGTCACTCAAATGCTATTTGTCATTCGACAAATTTTTCCGGGTGATTTCCTCCGGGTGTACGATACTCGTCCCAGATAGATGCTTGCTGCAGGATAAGGGTATGAAGTTATAAATGCTAATATGTGTCTGTCTGTTTGTATATCTGCCTGCTGCCTATTCATACTTAAACCACTGAACCAATATAAATGTTTGGTATATAAATAGTTGCGAGTCCCTAGAAAGGACACAGGATAGTATTTATCCTAAAAATCAACCTAAGGGGGTGATAAACGAGGTTTGAAAGTTTATATGAAAAACCAACTTTTCCACGTAAAATAATTCGTGGGCACGCAAACTACAACAAAGTTTCACAACAAGCAACATTAATAAGCGCTTCAAAACGAATTATTCAATTAGGCAATAGGCACCTATCATTTAGCTTTCATTTCCATACTAATTGAAACAGTAGATATACATACACCTTCGGCATAATAGAAATTGAATTTGAATTAAATTCTCGCAGCATTTGATCCCTCAGTCAGTTTGAGTGGGATCTAGTTGCATTAAGGTTTCATTCAGTTGATATGTCGCGTTGCATTCAGTTAGCAAGCGAGAAGCAAATTTTCCTTTGTTCGTTTAATTTGATTTCTTTGTCCTATTTCAATACAATTCAATTCAAAAATCATTTATTCATATTAGGCTTTTACAAGCATACGTGAAAGAAACTTACTCCATCGGTTCATATAACTACGACGGGAGACCTTGCTAAGAAGAATTGACAAGAAACACAGCAAAGACTTCTTTTTTTCTCCTGTTTTATTTCATACAGTGTCGTCAAATTGAAATCTGACATCTCACTTGCAAAAATGTATTGTGGTCAACTTCCATCACATAGTTGAAATAGGTAATAATAAACAATCAACGAATTTGCTAAAAATAAGTGTAAGAAAAGTCTCAAAATAGCAAGAATATGTTTTCATAACTAATTGAGCAAGCAGAGAGAGTTTCAGTGCAAGGTTCTCTTCAAAACTCTTTTTATAGCCCTCAAAAGTTTCAAAAGGTTTAGTATAACTTTTGAAATATTATCTACAGTTAAAAAAATATAACCAGCCCGTTTTATCATTCAAATATTGTATTAAAGTATAAAATCCTTTCTTGAGTAAGCAATTCTTAATGTGTATTTTAAATTTATGAAGCACTAGCGGCCCGCCCTCGCTTCGCTTCGGTGTAGAGCTGAAGTGTAGACTACAGCTTTTGTTCTCAGGCTTTTATCATACACAATGACATTCATCTATGATTCTTCTTATACCTGCATGCAAAGTCTCAGCTCGATCGGTTTAAAATTGACAAAGTTTCATACAAACTTTCATTCTCTATTTTATTCCCTTGGGGGTAGAATTGATCAAAATCCTTTCTTAGCGGATGCCTACGTTATAACATCTACGTGCATGCCAAATTTCAGCCCGATCTGTCCAGTGGTTTGGGCTGTGCGTTGATAGATCACTATGTCAGCCAGTCAGTCACTTTTGAGTTTTATATACAGGCTACCCGTCCCACGGCTACCTCACACGGAGGGAAAGTATATTAAATATTAAAGATAGGATATTTTACTGAAAGAAGACATCATTTCATTTTTAATATTCACTAGAACTGCATACACAGATTTTTTTAAAATCGACTGCTACAATTGGGAATCAAACTCGTGAAATTTCGAAAAAAAATACGACATATTTTATGTTAACCATCGAAAGGGTTTATCATAAATATTATATTTTTGCTAATTAACATAGCATTTTAAATGAAAGGAATGTCTTATAACGTGATAAAAAGACATTTCTTTTTGAACTCAGTTACAATGCAATTGGCTGAAATTTGTAAAAATAATAATTCTAAAATAGAACCCATACATTTTCAAGCGTCTGTGCCCCTAGCACGAACCATTATCGAATTCGAATAGTTTGCGAGTGTGAAATGTCAATGTCAAATTTTGTATGGAAACTTATACAGCAGCACCACAAAGTACGTAACGAGAACTAAAAATCAGTACACATTTGACAATGATATTTCACACTCGAAAACTATTCGACTTCGATATTGGTTCGTGCTAAGGGTACTGTTCTTTTTTTGTGTTTTTCATTTTAGTTAAAAACCGGGTTCTCTTAATACATTTTTACAAAGGGAATCTAAATACGGAAAGATATCTAGAAATATTTAATATTTTAAGAGGTGAGATCAATAATCTTCCTGATGGAAATCGACGAAATCTCATTTTCCAGCAAAATGGGACTCATAACAACAGTAGGAGAACTGCCGACTTTCTGTTAATGAACACTTTCCTTCCTGGATCGGTTCTTATGGACAAATAAGATGGCCAGCAAGATCCCCAGATCTAACGTCACTGGACATTTTTGTGGGGTTATGTAATAGATGTAGTATACAAGAACCGGTAAGACAGTGTGCAAGAGTTACAAAATAACTCAGATGTATTATTACAAACATTCGCCACGCGAAGATAATGAAATCGACAGGCAGAGAAAACATTAGTAGAGTGAGAATTTGCATACAACAAATCGGATCACATTTTGAACATTTGATACATTTCGTTTTGTATTACTTTTTGTTGAATATTTTTAATAAAATGTGTAAATTTATGACTTTCCTTTCTTTTAAATGAAATGCTATGTTATTTAGCAAAAAATAATTGTTATGATTCACTCTTTCGATGGTTATCATAAAACATGTCGTGTTTTTTTTTTCGAAATTTCACGAGTTTGATTCCCCGTTTTAGCAGGCGATTTAAAAAAAATCTGTGAATACAGTTCTAGTTATAATTAAAAATAAAATGGTGTCTTCTTTCGGTAAAATATCCTATCTTCAATATTTAATATACTTTCCCTCCGTGTGAGGTACCCGTGGGACGCCCTGTATATAGATAAGTGGATGGACTATTTATAAATATACCAAATTCCTTAAAAGGTTCCATATCTGATAGACAGCCATAAAGCGGAGGCTTCGTAATAACGTTACTTCGTCGCGCTTTAGCTTTGATTTCTTTGAACTCAAAAACATTTAAAGATCATTTGTTTTAGAAAAATCCACTGGGTTCCGGTGTTCGACAGGAATCGAATATGCGCCATGCGGATCACTAACAATTATAATTATTCCTCTAAAAAGGAATTAGAAACGTATCCATTAAATAAAAATAAAACACGAAATTTTGATCAGTAGCACGAACGCATTGAAACCATACATACCGAAATGGCAATGTCAAATTTTCTTGGAAACTTGAACAACAGCGGCACAAAGTACGTAACGAGAACTAAAAATCAGTACAGATTTGACAATGACATTTCGGACTCGCAAACGATACGAATTCGATTTTGTGTCAAAATATATATTTATATTAGATAAGAGATATATATTTATATTAGAGAAGATAAGATTTTTAGTTCTCGTTACGTGCTTTGTGCCGCTGCTGTTCAAGTTTCCATACAAAATTTGAGATTGACATTTCGGTTTGCAAACTATTCGAATTCGATAATGGTTCGTGCTAGGGGTACAGATCCTGTTTAATCACCGAGAAGGTAGCGCAAAGCACTACAAAAAAGTTTTTACTCTAAACTCCCCGCTCTCTCATTTAGCATCCGAGGACTTTATTCCTTCGGGCTTTAAGTTTGAGTTGCGTTGGTTTATTACTAAAGTTCAATATGGATTAGCAGTTCCGTATAAACTTTAGCTGCAGACCGCAGGGTTGCAAAGTTTGAAGTGCATCGCAGAGTTGCAATGCTGAGCTACGTTCCTACTCTTAAACTAAACGGGTTGAAAATTGCAGCGATCCAGCTTGTTAATAGTGCCTTTTTTCTCTCTCACTCCCCACTCGAGTGCTTTCGAATAATTTCGCTGCCTAGTTTCGGCTGTATTTCTGAAGTTTAAATGAGAGCAAATTTTTATTTAACGAAGGACTTTAAACGGGGCGCTTATGAAGTATTTGGACTGAAAAAAGGATGCAGTGAGGTTGTGGTTGTATGCAAAATTAAGTCTACCTTAAGGAGCATAGAAACTAGGCACATGGGCTGCAATAGATCCTATGATAATAATAACGCCAAATAAGTGTTTAAAGTTATAATTATTATTTTCAAGCTTGATGCTTAAATCTAAAGAAAATATAACTAGAAAAAAATCCGCGAGGGACTCGAACCCGCACCCTTCGCTATCCGGGCAAATGCACAGACCAATTATGCTACCGCGGCCCTGCCGGCTGCGTCGAGATTTTTCTAGCCGTTCTTAGCTGCAAGGCAGCGCCATCTCTTCGCATTGTAGGTAGCCCACAATGTCAAATGAATACTTTTACAAGTACTAAATATTTGAAAGAAGAAATAGCAATTATAGTTATAATTTTTATTTTTTGAGCATGCAACTGCTTGATGCTTAAATCTGGGCCACGTGGATTTTTTTCTAGTTATATTTTCTTTAGATCTAAGTGTTTAAAGGTTAAAGTAGTGGTAGGTTTGGGTAGGGTAAGCGAATTCTCACGGATATCAAACTCTTTCTGACTCAAGTATGCCACGTTGCCGTTAGTTCCGACTTAAAGGGTCTTCAGGCTTCATTTTGTTATTCAGTTGAAACTTTGTCCTAGTACTAGGTAAAAGAAAATGGTATAGGAAAAAATAATTGGAGTGCCCGTCTGGGGAAGTAACCTCCATTGGAAGGAAAAAAATATATAAGATAAGATAAGCTAACTTTATTATAACACCAATTAAGTAACAATATAAAAATAACATTCTAAATTAAACTAGTGTCACAAGTGGCGGTCTTATCGCTTAAAGCGATTTCTTCCAGACAACCGTAGAAAATTTTATAGAAACTGAAAGATTGAGGTGTTAATTTACTTATAATCCAAAAAATTAATTAAGAACTAATAATTAAAACGACTGTTTAAGAGAGCTTTCAATAAGTCAACTGGATTGTATTTTATTTTCATTCACAGGGGTCACAGGGGACATGACTCCCCCCTCCAAATCTAAGGACAAATTAAAAATTTCAAAAATTTGCCAAAGAATAAAAGGAAATTTCTAGCCATTCCCTAGCAGCGATAAATTTATAGTTTGCTGACATCTAGTACTTGTTTAGAAACAAGGAACCGAACTACGTAGTTTTGGTAATTCTAGCAAAATCGACATGCGTCGTTCGTCGCAATAATGTTTATTTTATTCCAGATACCTTTTTTCTTCTTTTTGTTAGTGTAGTGAGTGACCCCCTCCAAAATTTCAGGCTGCGACCGCGCCTGCAGTAGAACAATGTCAAATAACAGTACCTTTTGGTACGGGCTAGAGGAATGGGTCAGGGTCGTCGGTCAGACCGTTGTCTACGCTGAGAGCTACAATAGAAATCCTTTCTGTATCAGAAGGGATCCTGGCGACTGAATTGGCGCAAAAAACGCAGAGGCCCGAAGAGCAATATATTATTTTAGAAAAAGGTGAAATGTTCTTTTGTTTCATTTTCTAGTTCAGGATAACAGGATCGTAATTTCACGAAACAAAATCGGCAAATTAACCCATGTCCAGTTTCATCTAATTGTCAAACATGGTTTTTGTTTACCAACTAGGTTTTTAGATGTACAAGTAAATTAAATTAATTATCTAGCTAATTATTAATTATACTATATATGTACATTCTAATTATGATTATATTCAGATAACTGAGATGACAAGGGGCTTAACTGAAACTTATTTTGGTTATTTAACCAAATGCATACCTAAATTATTACTGAAGGAATATTCCGATTTTTAGAATGGAACTATAATAATGGCGCGATTACACTAAGACGTTAGCCCGAATACGAATGCCAAAAAAGTGTAAATGAACGGAGTCGACTCCGTCGACCGTCGACTCCGAACGGAGTAGACGTACTCGAGTACGTCCGTATTTGGGTAGATTTCCATTTGCTTACCCCCGATACCGTCTTACAGTATAAATATTGCTTCGGGTTCCCGAATTCGAGAAATGTATTTCATGCACCCGAATACAGGCTAACGACCAAATGTGATTGCGGCATAAAGATTGGACATAGCAGATCACCGTGATGCAAGTCAATTGTGCATTAGGTGTAGCGGCAAGACATTCAGTTATTTCTAACGGCCCAATCTATTGAAACGACAAAAAATCTGTTGTATATAATAAAGTCAGCGTGAAAAGAAACCGAAAACTTTTTGATATTGACCCGATAACGAGAGAGTTGTGTTAGGGCTGTAACAAGATAAACCGATTCCGCCGCCATATTGGACCACAGATTAAGGGTATTCTTAAAAAGTAGACCTTTTTAAGTTCGAACGCTATTGTATCTTTAGTGGCGTGCGAAATTAAAGAGGAGCAAATTACGGAATGGAGCCGTCAGGTAGGGTTTTTAAAAACTAAACTTTTAATTATAACTTTATTTATTTAAATGTTTCACAAAATTACTTATATTGATTGATCCCGATGATCCGGTCTAACAAACTATACGTCAAGACGCTTTGAAGCTCAAGCAACTCCCAAAACTGTCCGAAGGTTTTGCATGAACTAAATCTGTCTAATAAGCACTTTTTAACACGATTGCTCAATCGAGCCACCTGCACTTGGGAAACACATATGAGTGACGTAGACAAGTCTTTTACTCGTAACAAGCACGTTTTGAGTCTAATGTAATAGGAAATAAAACAATAATTATAAATATTTCTAACACTCACACTCACTTAGACCGAAAGTCAACACTATAAGGCTTGTGTTATGGGATACCAGGGTAACGAAAAGAATACGTGAGGAGCTCGATGGCGCAGGTGGTTAGCGCGTTTGGCTGCCATACTTGAAGTTAAGCAACTTTCGCAGTGGTCGGTCATTGGATGGGTGACCAAAAATTTTCAATTTCGCGTTCTTCCGTCCTTTGGAAAGCACGTTAAGCCGTTGGTCCCGGCTGCATCTGCAGTCGTTAGCACCCGCTAATCCACACTGGGCCCGCGTGGCGGGTCATGGCCCAATCTCCCTATTCCGTCCATACGGAAGGCCTGTGCCCCAGAAGTGGGGATATTAATAGGCTGATGGTGGTGTGTGGTGAAAATAATACATAATATTGAAACATATTTGTATACGAAACCGGCGAAATAGGGTTTAAAACCCGGCGTACAAACCACTCGGGCACGGAGGTCGTCTCCGTCGTAAATAGAGGCAAAGTTGTACAGGCACGCTATAATAGCTACTTAAAATAAAATAAAAGTATATTCCTTCACTCTTAAAGAGCTGTTATATCGCCACATTAAAACGTTTGAACGGCTCCTACAAAGCGCTTGTGAAGTTATAAGCTGTACAGTTTGTGCTTAATTTAAGGTAAAAAAATCTCTGTAGCCGCTTATACAAATATTGTAGAGCTTCTTTATACTGCTGAAGCCATCGCCAGTTTCCATTAAACGGCTGTTATATCGCTGTTTTATACAGCCAGTGTGCTAGATGGGCAGGTATATGAAAGTTATTTCAATTTGAGGACCACTACGATACCTACCCACAAACGCTAGATAGCATCGAAATTATTACATTTCGTGACCGTGTGCGTGCTAACATTTACGTGCACGTGTACGATTCAATGTTTTGATAGGGTGGGTATGCGAGAATAACCACCTGTTGTAATACGCCGCCATCGGTTCGGCCACTTTGGCTTAACATCATTTGGCTCGATGCAAAATAAATAATGGAGTCGACTCGTACAAATGAAAGTATATTCTCACTCTCTCTCATTCAGTGTTACTCCGATAGTAATATTAACTACTATATTTGTATATATAAAATGGTCATGTTAAGACCTTCCAAATGATACCGATGTTGTAATAATTTGTATTTTTTTTTAATTTATTATAATTAATTGTCATGTTGCCATTGTTGTTACTATAATTTTAATAGTGTAGGTACATAGCCTATGTCACCCGAGATGGTAAAAAGAATTCTAACGATATCACATAAATCTTAATCGGTCCAGTACCGAAGTAATGGTGGAATAAAGAAAAAGACATGAACCATGAAAATATTACAAATATTTGGGCAGTCTTGTAAAAAGACCAGGGTTGCCAGATGGCGGGGAAATCCAGGATTGTCCCGGAATTTTGCGTCATGTCCCGTGTTCAATAATTAACTCTTATTGTCCCGGAATCACCAAACATCAGTTTTTTCACAATATAACTATACCCATACGTACCTGCGAGAGGCGACAGAATCATGCCATGTTAAGGCATGCGTTACTGACCTATATTTTGATGTGATGTTTTATTTCTAAGGAGGGGGGGGGGGCTATACCGGAAATGAAATTTTGGTTTGTAGATGTAGGGTAATTACCAGGGACGTGCCCTTTGTGTTTGAAACTATCCTCATATTTATGGGAAAAAACCTAAAGCAAATATCCTAGAGGAAAGGATAGGATTTCTTAAGAGACATAAGAAACATGGACATAACCCGGAGTGGAGTATCGTAGATACTTACATGATATTTTACCATTCAAATTGTTCTGGCATTTTTTGTAAGGGGTAACTAACTCTCCTGTCTTGTTATATGATATTAGAATATATTTTTTCTGAGCAGAAAATCTATTTCATTTTCTTCCATTCATTTGTGTAATTTAATTAATATGTTTATTGCCACGATATCTTTGCAAAAATCTCATTAACGCGATACGATATAAAGGACCATTAAAAATTATGATTACAACATTATCTTGTTTAGTAAGTGGAACACAAAATTTGGTAGATCAAACAGTTAATTACAAATTTTAATTTATAACGGTAATTATTATCTGGAAATTAGAGAGAATTCTTAGAAATATTGTAAACTAGCTGTGCCCCGCGGTGTTGCCCGCGGTTAATTAGGGATATTTTCCCACAATAAAACTATGTGTTAATCCAAGGTGTCAGCTAACTCCATACCAAATTTTATTAAAATCGCTCCAGCCGTTTAGACGTGAAGAAGTAATAAACATACACACTCACAAACTTTCGCCTTTATAATATTAGTGTGATGTGAAATTCTGTCTGTTACTCCTTCACATGTACAATTTTGAATTATAATTTCAGTATATAATATTATTTAATGTCACTTTCTACATCACAACTCCTTTTATGATTTACTTAATTACACTGTATTTCTCAACGAATTGGGACAAACCGAGAATCTAACAAACAAAAAAAAATTTTGGTACAAACGAAGAATACAAAATGGGACATTGTCAGATTTTTTTTGAGACATAGCTCAGTGGCACGAACTGAGAATAAATCGTTTTAATAATAAATCTTTTTTATTAGCACATTAATTATGTTAATACTAAAATACACTTTTTATTTCAGGTGCAGTCGAGGAGTATCCAACAATCAATCTTAGTTCTTGGTTAGTATGCTGTTTTTTTTTAATTTAGTTTAACTAAGTCTGCAAGTATACAGCAGAAATTTAGCAAGGGCTGATTTTTTTCTTCTTCTTTTTTTTATAGCCAGGTAGGCAAATGACTCTACCCCACCTGATGTTAAGTGTTGATAAAGTCTAAATGCGACGATAGCTGAAACAGGAGTTTTAAACTGCCACACCAACCATCCTCTACTTGCCGGCCTGCAAAAATGCTTTTTCACGCCTCTCTTAAGAGACCCCAGATTGTAGGAAGGAGGGAACACGTGCGCGGGCAAAGAATTCCACTTACGAAAATTCTTGTCTATTTTTTATGGAGCCCAAGCGGGGGTTTTGGGATTCCGTAAACCCTTCAGTAGCATCTATTTAAAAGAGCTCGAGCTTACTTCTGTACTATTTATTTTGTGGTATTACCTATTAGAGCTATCTCTACCTGAACCTCAAAAGCACAAAATGCGGTCAGTACCAATAAGCTAACAGACAACATAATTCTGAGAATACATTAAAGTTCAAACTCACTAATTGCTTTTAACACAGAAACATCCATTGCACAGCACTATGCCCGTTTAAATGTATAATGATATCAACGGAGAACTAATTAGCCTTTAGTCAAACAGACTGTAGTTTAGCCGCTAACTGCGGTATAAATTAACGCATGGGTAATGGTGCTAGGCTGATAGGTACTGTTATATAGTACGTGGCTGTGAATAACATAAACTGCTCTAGATTTACGGTGTGAAGTGAGTTGAGTCAGACGTATAATTGTACATAGACTATGGTAATAAGTCTACCTTGTATCGCAGAACTTTTAATGATATAATATTATTATGCATATGAACGCAGGGCATGAACTTAATTTTGTAAAAAAACAATTTGTATTCTCTTATTTACTAGAAATTCAAACGCATTATTTTCTAAGCCAGAATCATCTTTAGGCATAAAATCAATATCGACAACACAAAAAAAGCAGAACCGTCATATCGCAGAAAGTTCACTGCCAAATCGCATTTTGGCATAATAATATTTAACTTTTCATTTTATTTATTTTTTATATCTTGTGGCTGAATATATTCAGGTTATAACACTAGCTTAGCCTAACCCACTGACCGATACTGATTATGCTTAGCGAAATTATACAGCGTAAAATTTGTCAAATATAATTATGCCTAATTAAATTCTGCGATCTAATAGTATGCCATTCTAAATTTGGACATATAAACATTATACAATACAATGATTACATTTACAAGAAAATATGCCTTAAAAACAATAGTTTAATGAAAATTATGCCAAGTGTTAACCAAATGAATTTCGGAGCAACAAGATTCTGCCAGATAAAGGGAACCCTATGATGATATGATATCGAGCAACTTTTGACAGATGCAAAACATGTTTTGTATAAAAACTATCTTTAACGATGCAGTCGGAACCGACAGCTTAACGTGCCTTCCAAAGCATGGAGGAGCTCGTGATAATTAATTTTCGATCACACACCCTAAGACCCTTGCGCTTAACTTTACAACCTTCGACTGAATATGCTTAAAACTGCGATATCGAGTTTCCTAATTATTTTCTTGATTTAAGGGTTTCGTACGGCAAAATCAAAAACAGAATACTAATTTAGTTTTTAGTTTAGTTTTTCAGGGCGGTTTCCGCACTTAGCCCTAAGTGCGGAAACCGCACAATTATTAGACCATTGTGCGTGTCTCGAAACATTCCCGTTTACTCCAGCCAGCCTAAGTTAGTCCAGAAGGAAAGCAGCTTTGGTAGACTGCTGCAAGCTTCCGAAAGCGATGCTGGCGACTGGAGAAGTCGTGCCCGTTGGTCGGCCAAACTCCTGCATTCCATGATGACATGCTGTGGCGTTTCTTCTGCCGCCATACATCTCCTGCTTAGGGGGCTGTCTGTTACTCCTATTGTTTTGGGGACAACGACCGGTTAGGGTTCCTATAATTATATAATTATGCGAAGTTTGTCCCTATTATGTCTGGTAAGGGTGTGGGCAAGTCTCTTATTTGTTTCTGGAACTGCGTTTTTCGTTTGTCGGCATTCTTCACCTGTTTTTTACTCTGTCAAGTGTAATTTCTGAGTTCTAAAAAAAACAGAATACTACTGGAATCACTTTGTTGCCCGTCTGTTTGTCAATACCCTTTATCTTGTGAACTTGCACAGGTATCGAGTTGAAATTTGAACCATGTACTCAAGACTATAGTTCCTCGAAACTGTGAAAAAATCAAACTTCTAAGTTAATTAAAAAAATATATGGCGCGGCCGGTTATATTGCGTACTAATGCGTACCTACAAATTTGTACGGAACCCCTGGTGGACGAGTCCCACTCCCACTTATTCGGTTTTATTCTATAAGTTAACTTGATGTTATGTGACATGAAATCCAAGCAGAAAGATATGTGGTGCAGCAGTTTTACCTGCCACATCAGGCACCCTCACCTTGCTGGCCTGCAAGTTGCTTCTTCATGCCTCTTTAAAGGGACCCCGGGTCGTAGAAAATCCCGCAATATCCATTGTCAAAAGCATAACATAGTTTCATCACCATCATCATCTCAGCGCACGCCCACTGCTGAGCATGGGCTTCCCCCAAGGATCTTCATATCGATTGGTCCAGCGTCACGCGCATCTATGGGCCCCGCGATCTTCACTAGAACGTTGGTCCACCTGGCGTCGTCGCCTTCGAGAACCTGTTTGGCCTCATGCCATCAGTTCTCCTCGCTACGTGTCCCGCCCACTGCCACTTCAGCCGAGCAACCCTTTGAGCGATGTCGGTTATTTTAGTTGCCATAGTTTGTTCTCGATTAATTTGACCGTTGGCATTTTCAATCCTAAACAGCCATTGCGTTGGGATTTAACTTGAACATTTTGTTACTGGGTAAAGTATTCCAAATGTGACGTTATAATGTAGTGACTAAAATTTCTACAGTTTACAGAACGAAGTATTCCGAGCACGATCCGTTTCGAAATTACGACTGAAATCTGAAATAATGCGTGGTAAACAATGTTGTACATTTCCTATTCAAATTGCGTCTAATGTACGCACGTATGTTGTTAATAACTAAAGTCTAGTCACTCAGCCCAAAATTATCAAAGGTATTTTTTATTATATTTTTAGGCATTTAACTGCTAGATCTAAAGAAAAAATTATGCTAGAAAAAAATCCACGAGGACCAGGCAGCAGATAGGACTCGAACCCGCACCCTTCGCTATCCGGGCGAATGCACGGACTACTTCTACCGCGGCCCTGATGGCTGTGTTGAATTCTTTCTAGTGTTTCTTAAGCTGTAAGGCAGCGCCATTTACAAGTATTAAATATTTGAAAGAATTAATAGCAATTATAGTTATATCAACCTATTTCTTATTTACATTCGCCCGGATAGCGAAGTGTGCGGGTTTGAGTCCCGTCTGCTGCCTGGTCCGTGCGAAATTTTTTCTAGTATATTTTTTCTATGTAATTTTTCTTTTCACAAACTTTCCTATTCGACAATTTATTGTTGTAAACTTTCATGGACACTAATATTATAGTGATTTATAATATTTACGGGATTGTTACCACGTAGGTACCTTGTTTTTAGCGAGTTTCCGATATCAGTTCAGTGATCATGGCGCTTGCAACAGTGCCGAAATATCGGAAACTCGTTAACAACAAGGTACATGGTAACAATCCCGCAAATAACATAAATTTCCAATTCGCTTCTACATTTGACATAAACAGGACTAAAATATGATATGTCCAAAGAAAAACATTACCTACATTATCTAACCGTTTCATAAACTGACCTGTCATTTATAGGCTTTTCATTTCGTCTGGACAGCCTCCCGCGAGGAGGCGACTAACTATCTATTTTCTCGCTCACTTAACTTACATACATAGATATACATTCTGTGTAAACAAAAGAGATACTTAAATTAAAAATTGATCGCTGACTCAACGATAACTCTCTCTATGAGAACTCTCTATTCTAATTTGTCGCTGAGCGACAAAAGCTATTAACGATGCTAATAATGGCAAAGCGGTGCTCGCTTGTCTTAAAATTTGTTCAGTCCCCATAGTAAAAGCACAAGACTTTAAATTATATATCGTTTTCTATCGAGTGTAGCTGTCAAACTTCATAATACACAATTTAACTTAATAAAAACGAGCTATATATCGTATTGCGGTGCTCAAGCTTGGGGGGCAGGTTAGTCTCCGCGAGCGAGTGGCGCGAGTATCAATAAAATTATCTGAACTACAAACTCACTACCCGCTGCTCGCCAACTCGTTTCTTATTTCTAGCTCTACTCGCTCAAAGTCGGAGGCAGGACAAGTGCCATAGCATGGGTAATTTTTGTTGAAATCATTAATATTATCTAATTGTTGTTACAAACCGCTCCTAGGCACAATAGAAAAAGCAACACATGTAAGCACTATGTATCATGAATGTATTCAACCCTTAACAAACACCCGTAAATAAAACACGCCAGTGATAAACAGATATTGAGTTGACATTATGCATGGTCACGTTCTATTGCAGCCACGTATACGCTTCAGAATTTATGCATATGCAAAATATTTTAAGCGTCGATTCGAGGGTCGTAGTAAAGGTCAATTAATTCAATATCAATTGAGACTAAGGCCCGTATTATAGAAAGATTCTCAGTTATGAATCTAGTCTTGAGCATAGTTAGAAAGGGATGTCGCTATATATAGCACATAGCGACATCCCTTTCTAACTGTACTCAAGTACAGATCAACACATAGTTGTCATTCTGTAATACGAGCCTAAGTATATTCCTATTATATGCATAGAAGAGGATTTTTTTCATGCGGGCTATAAAAATTATGTAGTTCATAACCTGGATCTTGGATATAGACATAGGATACCTTTTATCCTGTAAAAATGTTAGGTAAGTGTCTGATTCTCAAAAAACTAAAGTTTGTCGTAATGGGTTTGTGTATAAATAATTAGTCTTTATTTATACGGTAACGGTTTTCCACTTATCACAAACATAAAATCCAAATTAATAATAGAAGGAGTTCACAAGCACATAGTTCAAAGCAGTAAAGATAGACACAGAAAACAGTTCTGACAAAGCATAGAGAAGAAGAAAATAGACATAAACAATATCGTATCAACACTGCGTAAGCTAATGAGCGGCGGTACTGCAAGCTTGGATTCCCCGTACTTCATCAAATAAAGTGTTTTCGTTTGTCACAGTAACGATAAACCAAGTCACCTTTGCATTAATAAAGAAATTTGCCATTTTCCTAATAAAGGGATTTTTGACATTTGAACCACTAACACAAAAGTTCGAAAAAAAGACTGAAATAACAGTTTTCTCTAAAATTTTATTGGGTAACTTAAACAATTAATAATCCGTATTTCTACCGTGAACACTAACAACACAAGAACATCGGTTTGGCATACTCAAAATGAGTTCATCCAAATCACGCTGTGGAATGGCCGCCCATGTTCGTTGCAACAACAAAAAAAGGTCTTCTTGCGACTGGATACCCTCCATATTCGGCAGAGCTCTTCTCTGTAGCATATGCATGCATGCTCAATCGGGTTCAAGTCTGGCGACTGAGCAGGCCAGGGCAGGACATTGATGTTAGCTGCGGCGAGAGTCTGTCTTACAACTCTTGCGGTGTGCGGTCGTGCATTATCATGCATTAACTGAAATAAGGGACCGATTTGCACTTGTAGAGGAACGATGACGTCTGATACAATCGTCTCAGCATAAATTTGAGCGTTGAGGTTGCCTCTGATCCAAATCAACTCAGTTCTTCCGCCGATCCAAATACCCGCCCATACCATGATGGTTCCACCACTATAAGGATGGACTTCCTGGCAGGATTTTAATCGCTGTTGGCGTCCAGGGGTTCTCCAGTGTCGTATACGTCTTGTATCCGGTCTCATACCAAAACGAGACTCATCAGAAAAGCACACGAAACGCCATTGTTCTTCTGCCCAATTTCTGTGTTCAAGAGCCCATTGATATCGAATCCTACGATTGTGCATTGCTATAGGTGGTACCCGTAGCGGTCTTCGGGAATGAAGGTTCACTTCATGCAAGCGGTTTCTGACTGTTTGGTCGCTAATTAAGTTCCCTGAAGAGTGATGAAGCCTCACGGCTAACATCATGGCGGTTATTGTTGGAGCTCTTCGAGTTAAGATTTGAATGTATCGGTCTTGTCTCCGTGTGGTGCAGCGATACCGTCCTCCATGGCGCTCAGCCACGGTACCAGTGCTTCGGTATCGTGTCCAAAGTCGACTGATAACACTCTGACTTGTATTCAGAGCTAAAGCCACAGTACGTTGCCGGGAACCAGCTTCTATCATTCCCACGGCTCTGAGCATTTCTTCCCTGCTTAAATGACGTCGCCGCTCCATAATAACGTTGGTTTTAATCAGTAGTAGGGAAACAGTAGCACTAATAATGTCTTCAATGCGTTGTATGTTTTTATAGGGAAAATATTGACAGCTGATTTTCATCTTTTACTCGAATTTGATTCACAGTTCCTGATTCAAATTATGAAATGCACCAAAAAGGATCCATATAAATTTATAAAATCATAAATTTATTACAAAGCCACATCTCAATCTCAAGAAATCCGCATAAAAATGCTTGATCCCTAGACACTTTTGATGTGTGTATGTGAAATGTAACATAGTTTTGTGTAGACTATTATGTTGAAGGTTGATATGTGTTTGAGCAAAGATTGGAGTCTTCTTCAAATAAAAACTTTTAAATCTCCTCAAGGGGAAACATGCTGGATTTAGGGCGTTCGTTACTGAATTTAGTATGTGACGTAACTCTAGCTTATCATCACAGCCGGTGATCAAATCATCAACGTAGAAATCCTTTTGTATGATATCTTTGATGAATTGCTCACCACACTCTTCTCCAACCTGTTTTAAACATCTAGTACTCAAGTAACTAGCGCTTGCAGTACCATATATTATAGTATTGAGCCGCCATGTTTTAATGGGCTCATTCTCATTTTCCCTCTACAAGATCAGTTGCAAGTCCCTTTCTTCTTCTATAACATTTATTTGACGGTACATTTTAGCTATGTCACCGGTCAAAAGGCTCTGACCAACCCAGGCTTACCCAACCTTAGGGCCCATCATCAAAATATCGTTTAAAGAATATCTTAAAGTTGTGAGAGAGGAGCCATCGAACACTATTCGAATTTTGGTTGACTCACTCTCTCCTCTTTAAAGACAGCATGATGACATAAAAAATATGATGGATATTGCTCTTTCGTGGGTGATTCAGACATATGACCTAAATCATGATATTCCCGCATAAAACTTGTATATTGTGATTTTAGCTCTGGATTTCTTTTAAATCGCTTCTCAAGGTTTAGAAGCCTTTGTTTGACTCGAAAGTAAGAATCTCCAAGGCAGGCGGGAGTGTCCCATAGAGGCAATTTCACGCAAAATCTGCCCTCTGGAGAACGAGATGTATTCTTCACAAAATATTTTTCACATTCAATATCATTGTAGCCGAGATCTGTCTTTTGTGGCAGATTTTGAGCTCCTAGAATTTTGTTATTAAACTACTTGACCGTCACTGAAAGCTTTATATTGAGATAGCACTTCCGTTTCCCGTCGAATTACCATCAGTTTCCGTACTTTTAATCACCTTGTATCCGGTCCAGTGGCGACACCTGGCAGAAGCGCGGCCATTTTTGTTTTCCTATGTTTTGACAGCGCCATATTAACTCATTGGCGTTCTGACTCCCGTCGAAGCAACACGTCCTCAATCTGAGCGATCGTTGTGAGATTTTAAAGGTTTTATTATTATTAAGTGATAAAACTGTAAGTAAAACTATTTTATTTTAACGGTTTTTGCCGTTCGTATTATTCCAAATAGGTACTTTACGTGTTAAAAGTGAAGGAACCGTAAGTAAAACTATTATTCCTTTTGATAGTTTTTGCAGCCCTTGTGATAAGGGATATTTAAAACAAATATGTTAAATTGTGCAATACGCTTGTTTGAAAAAGTAATAATAAGTCGTGAGTAAAACTAGACGGCAATTCAAGGTGCGTTTTGTTTAAAAAATTAAAGTACCTACATTAAAGTAAATTTTGCAATACTTTACGTCTGTCTTGGTCGTTTATCATAAAAACTATTTTAAGAGTGTTTTCTCTTGGTACTCAATTAATGTTTCCGTATAAGTAAATGTGAAAGTAAATTGGTAAATGTATTACAAAATACTTAATTAAATTGTTTTACAGTTTAGAGTGAATGAATATCGGTCAATATTGACTTTTCAGCCGCCGACTGACTGGCATTATTGGCAAAAACAGCAAGATGTGTCATTATTGTTCTTCGAACAGCTGCAGTAATAATTGGTAGAATTTGTCGTCTTCTGGTATAACGAAAGCGGCATCGCTGCCTCAAGAAAAATAAGCGAGCTTGATATTCCAGCCCTTTTATTAAAAGATTGTTCGAGGGGTAAGTGAACTATGTACAATCTTAATAAGGTATTTCTAATGTCGATATGCCGTTTTCTGAACATGGCCAGCTATCAATATCTAAAGGCTTATGAATAAAAAGTTCTAACATTTTTATTGACCAATACACGTAATAAAAATTCTCATATGAGTCGTGTGACTAAACTAGGATAAAGGAACGCTCTGTTCGAAAGACATTCAACGTTTATTTTAAATGATATGCTGATGTAAATTAAAAATTATAATCATAGTCCAGGCTTTATCAACCTGGAAACAAACAACGAGGTAAAGAAGTATGATGATAATTTATGATATATCACGTTCCTGACATTAATTTTCTTTCAGCAATTGCATATTTCTAAAATAAAAATGAATCATTGCGGGAAGGCACCTGCTCAGATAATTTTAATAACGAAAGTGATAAGATAACAGAATCGTTTCTTAAGTCTTTTACAGCTAGCACAAAGCTAAAAAGTAAAAACTAAAGCACTGCTTAAGAAGTTAGTGATCTCTGTGATGAAGCACCACTTAATAAGATACCATCTATGAGGTTGTTTTTCTCGTATTAAGTAAGTATTTGTCATGGATTTAAGTGATTGACATTTTAACAACCAAATGAGCAACTCGCGCAGAGGCAAGTGATATTCATAAGCTTCATCTCATGAAGCCCAAGGCGTGTCAGGACATGCCCTCCCATGGCGTACCTACACATATGAGTAGCGGTGGCAAATCACCCTCGCGGGGTGCATATTATATATAATTTGTTTCCACTACGTGGAATCTTATTAAATGCCTCTAATGCCTTGCCTACATATACGAGTACCGGTGGCAAATCACCCTCGCGGGGTGAATATTATGTACAATTAGTTTCCACTACGTGGAACCTTATGAAATGCCTCTAATGCCTTGCCTACATATACGAGTACCGGTAGCAAATCACCCTCGCGGGGTGCATATTATATACAATTTGTTTCCACTACGTGAAACCTTATGAAATACCTCTAATGCCTTGCTTACATATACGAGTACCGGTAGCAAACCACCTTCGCGGCGTGCATATTACCAAAACTGATGACCGCCGACCGCCCCTCGCGGGGGCATATTATGTATAATTTGCTTCCTCCGTATGGAACTCATTATGAATAAGGACTTGCCTTCCATGGCTTGCCTACACATACAAGTATCAGTAACAAAACATCGTTGATAGAGAAATATCCTCATCAATCTTATAATCGCCCTTGTGGGGTCATATCACACATAATATATTATTTCCATTACGTGAATATCAATATATGTTCTCGTTAGAACATGTTCGCTTATGGAGTTCGTACTATTATGGAAGCACCGGTAACATACGACACTCAAGTGGAGCAAATTATGCATAATTTAACATGTAGTCTATTCGTGATTCATAATTTATTTTTGTGACCATGGGGTCTGTAAAAGTGTAAACGATTCGAAACATTAAAAATAAGTAAATTGAAAATATAATAAATGTCGCTTGACATAATTCATTACTTCCATCGCGTGGAAATCCATACATCAACGCAACGCAACATACCCGCTCATGGCTTGCGTACACACATAAGTATCGGCTATAAACTACCCTCTTAATAGACTATAAAGATCGAACATCGAATGTTGACGTACCCCGTTGGGAAGTGCAATGTACGTGGTTTTTAAGGTGTCGCATACTCTGAGGTCTTGGGTTCACCCCGGTGGGGCAAATCATTGTATGATAAAAACGAGTATCTGTGCCTAAGTTTTGGTTGTTAACAAATATGAATTCAAAATCATACTAATCTATGCATCATCATTATTTATGCATTTCTAGGCGTTAGCCCATAACACAAGCCTTTCAATGCCCATTATAAGGCTAGGCTAATTGGTGTGAAGTGTTGACTCTATCACTACGGTTGTTCTACCGTAATATATAATATATTTCAAAAGAAAAAGGAATATCGAAACAATTAATGTTTGAAAAAATTTAGTGCAGGTAAGTTGATAAATTGGGAGCTCCATAAATAATTCTTAATAAATTTAATGGTATCGCATGCCATTCAGAAGCTTGTTTATCTAAATCCAATATATATCAAACTCCAATCTCAAGTGCAGTACACTATAAATATGTAAAGAATTCTAAGTTTTCTGCAATTTAAGGACTATCTGCCAGATAAATAGATGATAACATATTTTCTCTTGAAAATAACAAAAGTAAACCAAATGGGTTGCTCACTCTTTTGATCGCGTAATGAGAGAAACTTGCAATATTAGAAATGTCGTGTATGTGGTGTCTGAGGTGGCCAACATGATCATTTTGATATATAAGTGGTGCTATGTACTGAAGAAAGATTGCACGATCTACCTAATTCTTGAAAGGTTTTGAAGATCATTGTATGCAATTATCCACTTTATGTTATTTTAGTAAAAATTACTAAAAACTGTTCTTAATATTAAACTTACGCTTTCTAACCTTGCCACGACTGTCTGGAATAAATATACTTCAAACCCTACGCATAGTACATGCACACCTCATGTAAGCTGTGTAAATGTTATAAATAACTAAATCTTTATTTAGTATTAAGTAACACATATAAATGACTGAGATCTAAGAACTGAAAAACAAAAGGAAAAATTACAATCAATTATAGATTCCAGGATGGCAAATGAATTTCATAAAATCTGGTCTGAACTTCGTAATAGCATAATTTATCACGGCAACCCAACAACAATATAAAAACTATACCAGAGAATTTCGTTGTAAAAACGTAAACTTCAGAAGTTGATCGGTTTCAACATTTTTGTCATTCCGTGGGGTTGTATCAACCACTCCCTACTTCTAACAATAATTATGAATTCACTGCAATCGACCTTGCAATCACTTCCCGCCAATCTAATATGAAAGCTTGGGAAGTATAGTTGAAGAACACGGCTCTACCACTTAACTTCAATCTTCACTTCAATCAAATAGATATGCTAGCACTACGCTTTTCAACATATTCTACAAAGAGCGACAGCTCTGTCTTAAACAGCTATGAGATGGCTCGGAAACGCTGGCTTGCGTGGTTACATTGGTCTAGGAACAAGAATGTTTATCGGAATAATCCCGCAAGTTGTGGACTCGGCTCTGAACTAACACGATTTTTGAGAGACTTATTTTTAACAGTAGTTTTTACATGATATACCAATGGATGATAAGTCTAATTACCTAAGCTCACCTGTCTTGGCAAACATATATATATTGAAGTCGATTGTTTTTTAAAGAATCAGTCCGTAACCTACTATTCTGTGTCTATAAGTTAACTTATTTCCTTTTCTTCAATAATGTACTCGTTACATCATAATGATCTGTTTCAAATACTTCGTCATATATGTTGTTCTGAACGTCATACAGTAATTATGCTGCGTATTATTTGGTTCATTGTATTTGTTTCATTGCTGCATTGTATTTGTACCGACGAAGATTAGTTTAGCCTTGTTTTGGTTCAAAACAGGTGAAAGTAGTTAAAGAAAATCCGATTGGTGACTTGTACCGAATAATGGTAATCGTAAGTGGGACCCTGATTTTTGGTACTTATGTAAAAAGTACAGTCTTGTAAAATGTAAGACTCAGTATCGAACAACTTTACATCTTTTTCTCGCGTTCGTACGCCTTATTTGTGATATACAAAGATACAAATTAATGCTACACAAGGAAGCGTCCGGTCATTAACAAAGCAAATATATGTAGAAGTATATATATATATATATATGTATATATATATACTTCGCGAGTTTTAAGCAAAGGAATATAGCGATCAGCTAATACATATGTTAAAGCAGCTTCGTAAGCTTGAAGAAATTAAAGGCGTGATTCAAATAATATTATTTGATTCACTTTTAAGCTTACTCGTTTCTTTATACAGTTTCATATAATCTGATAAATGTTAATATTTAAATTTATCATAAATTGTCACATTGGCGTATATATCTATGTACGTGGCGATCACCAGGCGATAACAAACAGGTCTCAATATAAAGCTTTCAGTGACGGTCAAGTAGTTTAATAGCAGCATTTTACCTGAAATAAAATGCATATTAAAATACTTACCTCACTGAAAGCTTTCACTTTAAATTCTGCCTGGTGAAATAATTGAGCCAATGAGTTAATATGGCGCTGTCAAAACATAGGAAAACAAAAATGGCCGCGCTTCTGCCAGGTGTCGCCACTGGACCGGATACAAGGTGATTAAAAGTACGGAAACTGATGGTAATTCGACGGGAAACGGAAGTGCTATCTCAATATAAAGCTTTCAGTGAGGTAAGTATTTTAATATGCATTTTATTTCAGGTAAAATGCTGCTATTAATTCATCAACTTTAAGTGTTTTATTTTGATTGAGAGATGTATGATTGCAGAAAGGCAATCATAAATTCTGTGCTAATACAGATTACGCACTATAATGTAGATATATTTTTATTTGATCTTACGTTTATAAAGGTTTTCGAATTTTTGCTATCATTGTTACCATTAACTTTATTACTGCTCGAATTGTAATTAGGAAACGGACGAGAATGACCTTGAAGTTTCATATTTGAATTTGAGGTGTCCTCGAAGTTGTTGCCGACACTCGGCAACTTGTTTACATGTTCATTGCGACGCAACGATTCGAGTACATCGGCATGGTCAACCAGAAACTTCTTAAATTGTTCTAAAGAGGGAATGTCATCCAAAGTATTGGGAAATTCCTCCTATTTAATATTCGTTCACTATCCAATTTTGACGAAAGACTGAAAATTATAAGAATGTTGGGTTGGAAGACCAAGTGCACGAAGGTTTTTAGTAACATGATCAACAAGGAAACGGAATGATCTTTCCGATTCTCGAATTATGAGATGAATTTTAAATAATGATTCTAAATGATGATAATGAGAAGCCTTTTACTGTCGTAACGATCACAAAGAAGCTGCCAGGCTTCCTTATAATTAGTAGAAGATACTTCCAAATTTGTAATGATATGCGCTGTTAGGTGTGTTGGTTTTTTGTGAATTAAATTCGTAAAAATGTCACGGAACTCAAGCCAGCGGAAGTATATCCGTCAATTTGAATTTGTGGCAACCTTATACCCAATTCTATGTCAGTGCACTCATGAATAGCCTTTTTTATCGAACCATAATTTTGTTTGATTATAGCTTTAGCCATTGCAATGCCTTGAATAAACAAATTCTCAATGAGCTCACTTTCATCAATCTCACATGATAAATTATCTGAATTTATATCTTCTATCTCATCCTGCAAATCATCGAATCTGGCTGACAAGCTTTCAAATTTATTCATTTTTAAATTTAATTCTGCAATTTCTAAATCCATTTTTTTCTTGATGTTCTCAATTATCTTTTCTATATAATTTTTAAACTTAGTTGTTTGTCCCTTTATAGTACTGCGTTTTGTATAAAGAGAATTTAAATTTGTTGTTGTTGCAATTAAATTAGAAACAGCTGGATTAGGTGATAATGAAGTAGCCATTTTTGACACCAAATAAATAGGAGAACTACAAAAATGCTTATTCAGTCACCAAAATTCGACGACAAAAGAGGAAATATTGAACTTATTTTCGAAGAAAGAAAAATTGGTAAAAAAATAGGAGTAATTGAATAGGCATATCTGACAGTCCCAATTCGCCGGAACGTCTCAGCGGGTGTCCTCCGGTAACGCAAGCGGTCGAACTCCAAAAGCTCTGCCACCTTTCCGCACCACAAACGATCGGATGAGAAACAACCAAATAATACTTTTGTGACACTAAAATGCTCTATTTGTTGACTAACAACTGATGATTAATTATTAAATAATTTAAACTCTTCCTTTTTTATTTTATACTGTTTCGAGGAATTCTTTTATTTCTATATTAAATCCAAATATAAACAAAATTACACCCCTAAAAATCCTACGAGTGTGTGAGAAATATTTATTTATTTCTTACATTTATATATCATAGTACAAAAATAATCATAGTAATTTTGAAGGCAAATTCGAAGTACAATATTAATTGTGTTAAACATCTTTCGGAAGCCAAATCTGCCTGGTTCGCTTCAACCACTGTTCAGTTTCGTGTCCTTCTAGTATAGGAGATGCCTTAAACGGGTTGGTTAGTGATTTCTCTATAATATCAAACTTGTCAACGTCGACAACGATCATTATGTACCGACAATGTGACGTAATTATTACACAGGAGCGCTATATGTTAAATTTAATCCATTGTTATGTAATTAATGTCACACAGTGGTGTCGTAAATACATCAGTTGTAAATTGGAACCGAGCGAGCATTATGCACGCTCATGTGTTGCGGTTAACAGCACGACGTTGGCGTAGTTCATATTTGAATGTGGATTTAGCGTGAAGTTAGTGAGTTATGTATTTTGATCTGGTGAATACAATAAACACTATTTCTATATAGGTATATACTGTATGACACAATAATCAAAATGTAATTGGACGTTGTTTTGGTATTAACGTGATTTTATGTAAATTTTGCTACTTCTGTTAAATGCTGACGAGTTTCTTGCGCCCGTTCTTCTCATCAGTTAATAGATGTGGTATTAAAAAATAATGGACGATTCAAAAGAGCTTTGAATAAGTGAATTCGAAAAAAAGTATAATTTAATTACGTTTCATAGCCCACAAGCTGTACTTTGTCCCCAAATAAAAACTTAACAATGTTACGGAATAAAAGGAATCCTTGTAGAATCTTCCTGTTGTCTGTCCGTATGTTTATCAGTTCATTGCTTTGTTTACCTGTCAATCAGTCAATACTCTTTTTCTCAGAAACGCTTAGCAGGATACCTTCACGCGTTTCTGAGAAAAACAGAACAACAGAGATAGTAACAGCTGTTCTACTATTGTAAAACATTTCACAACGTATGAGAAGAAGAATCAAAATTCAAAATCAAAAATTGTTTATTCAGTTTAAGCTGTTAGAAGCATAGATGCCTAGAAGATATGCCATCGGTTCTTAAATCTACAGCAGGAGACCTTGTACCGTCAAGAACGGGCAAGAAACTCAGCAAGGGCTGTGTTTTTCTCCCTGCATTATTATATAAAGAGCCGTCAAGTTCAAATATAACTTTATATGAGTGTTTGATGACTTTACCTTTCATTAAAGAACGTCAAATATACAAAAAATATTCACCTGCATTTTGATTGGTGTGTCATAGAAAAAACATTCCTTATGATTAACCCTTTCGATTGTTTATTATAAAATACGTCTTGTATTTTTTTTTCATATTTAATGAGTTCGATTCCCAGAGTATCTTGTGGTTTTTAAAAAAAACTGTGAATGCAGTTCTTGTTATTATGAAAAATAAATTGATGTCTTCTTTTAGTAAAATATCGGAATCAGGTTCAAAGAAACAAGTTTATATCAAAATTTCATATAAATAAGTTGGATATAGGGATTGTTCAAAGTGTTCTGAGCAACCCCGAATCAGAAGCCGCATTGTACTTGTGTAGTTTAGTGGAATGCTGCCAGTAAATTACACAAGTATGAAATTTAATGTAATAATTTTACAATTCTTAATTAATTAGTTCAGTACTCGTTAGTTTGTTTCGATGGAGCTGTCATGTCATCGGACAAAAGCTCCTAAACAATAAAAGATAAAAAATAAAAAAAATCTTGAGATGCTTTTTTGCATTTTAAGGTCGATCTTAGACTTGAGAACTATCTATCAATACAGGCCTTGAACATACTGTAAGTAACAATTATGCTGAAATTATTGTTTCAGGTATACTACAGCTGACAGCTTATTTGCGTGGAAGAACAATCCCGGATTCGAGTATGATGCCGGTAATTGGATGAATTATATAGATATTTTTTAATTAATTATGTGCCTAATATTATCTCATAATTTTTCTTTAATAATTATTTAATAAGTACTTACAATTGAAGCTGTCCTTATTAGAACCTAAAAAAAATATTCTCCAATCATATTAACAAAATGGACAAAATGTTTTCTAAAACTGTAAACATTGATCTACATATTGAAGACAAATTTGAGTTACGTTTTAATGGACACGATTCAAACTTGTATGGAGAGTGGTAATGAGTCTCCGGCAGAATCCAAATTTTTATGACATACATGGAGTGCTCTCAATTATAAATCGTTTGACAAAATACAAGAATTTATTTTATCCCCGTTGTTTTAAATATTTTGTATAGTTTAAAATAGCATAGTTCGTCAGTGAAGTTACTACAGAGTTTAGATGTCTAGGTTGGTGATGCGAGGAGGCGTTGAGTTAACTGTCTGGGTGTTTAGGTTTGCGGTGAATGGAATGACTCAGCAAATCTTAATTACGCACCCGAATCTTTACATCAAACTTCGGTCTTCTTTTATCTCATATGTGAGGTGAAAGGAGTTTGAAGAAGGCCTGTGTTATGGCTTCATTGGTGCGACTCTTTAGGCTACAGAGGCTATTGATATTATATCACATGATTATATTTTTGTTTTTTTATTCTCCAAAGGATTTAATAAATCCTGGATTACTGAAGTCCATTATAGTTTCGTGTCCATTGCGTATATCATGCCGTCCCTGGTTTAATGTCATAATTTGGCTCGGCGATGTACTAAAGGACAGCGATCTCATGCCAAATGATATTCACAAAGAGCACTTATAATCGTAATTACATATGATATATAGTCTCCAATTTCTGCAGCATGTGCTATATTAGTATCTACTGCTACTAGTTTCATGATATCCTTTATCTCCTTTATGATCTCCTTTTAAATTTTATCACTAACAAAAAAAAACATTTTTCTTTCCATTTAATTTCTGTAATAAAGTTACTTTAAATCTAAAGAATACTTTTGCTACAAAACAATAAATTTAAAGCGGGAATCACACAGAAATAAGCCATGCATTGCTTTAGGTGTAAATGTTTTAAGTTAGATGATTTTTCTATTTTGCCTATAATGAAATAGCAAGGAAAATATTAGACTTTTACTTGTTTCGTAGCGTATTGTGTGTTGATGTGTTTAAGGCTCGCGCTTCTTACGGCAGACCGTACCGCAAAATGCAAAGGGGTCAGTATCATTTTGCAGCCTTTGCGATATTAGACTAATATACTTTTTGATTATTGCTTTCTGCACATTCATTTTGAAAAAATAATAAAAGTTAAAGGCTCACTGATTATTTTATTTTAACAGTTTTATTTGTTTCCCTATCTACTCGAGACGGTATATATTACTGATAATTAATTTCGACACCGCTAGAATTAAAAGTAACTACTACAAAATCAAAGCAGTCATTGAGAATCTACTCGTAAAATAGAGAAATCAATATTATACTCCAGGCAAGAGTTTAGTAACAGTTAAGACAACAGTAAACAGTTAGTAACAACTTTAATATCAATTTCAATTAAATAATTTGTTTTTATTACCTCGTAGGTAGAGTGTAAAGCACTATGTTTCCTTAGAGAGAAAGTGCTATTCCCAACTTGGGTGTATTAAGGCAAACTATACCCTCGTTGGTAATCGGACACTTTCTGTAATTGGTGAATAATGTACTATTATTTCTAGGAGAACATTTCATGAGACACAAAAGAGATATGGGGCCTGGAAATATAATGATAACACAGCGTTTTAACGAGAAAATCGTCACACCTGGTGAGGACGTAAGTAAATTATATCTGATAATTCATATTACAATTATCCTGTTATCGCCTCCGAGATTTATTTTTCTTTACTACCTCTTAGTTCTGTAGTACCCTCAATACTACCAGCCAGTCCGCACACAGTTTAGAGTGTACCTAGTTAAAAAAAGTAGGTATCGCCTCTCTTCACCACGCCCTCGGCGTGCTCGATGCCCTTTCATGTGTGCGCACGCGCCACGTCAGCACGCAGTCTAATAAAAACCAGTTCTACACGTGATCGAGATCAGTGATTTATTTTTCAGAATAATGTCTAGCTAAAACTGGAAATTACAACACAGTAAAATGTGAAAGAAATCAGAAAAAGTGAAATGAAAAAAGTGACAGAAAAAGTGAGATTTAGGATCCCGCCCTCCCTAATATACCTTTTACCACCTAGTTATCTAGGATAACATCGCCAATGTTGTCTCTTATTCTCTAAAATATAGGTATATGAGCATCGTAACCACGCGCAGCGGTAGCCGGGCGCGGTGAAGAGAGGGGTACCTCCCACTTTTTTACTATGCTCTAAACTGTGTGCGGACTGGCTGGTCGTACTGAGGGTACTACATAGTAAAGAAAAATAAATCTCGGAGGCAATAACGGGATAAATCAGATCGAACTTCACTTAGGTAAGTTCGTTTGATCTTTTAATAATGAAACAAAAGTTGAATCTAGTTTATACAAAATTTCGATGTTAAATGGTCCCGGTCTTATAGATTGTTACAAAATCGCTTCCTATCTGGCATCAGTTTATAAATTAGTATATAAAAAAAGAATGGTTATTGAAATTGATGGTAGCATCTTATGGTTTTCGCCGCACTGAATATTTGAATAAAGCCAATTGCCAAAGCCATTGAAAAGCGGTTGAACGAATCCTCTAAAACCATTTTCAGTTTAAAAAGTACACACATATCTTTCAATTTTATTCGGTAGGTAAATTTGAAACTGAAATTCATGCACAATATTTCAGATAAGTTTACAATGCACAGCCACGTCTGCTAGACCGCCGAGATTTATATGGGAGAGAGACGGCGTTGTCATATCTTCCAACACAGAATCCAGGTACAAATCTTTTTGGGAATATAAAAACTATGATTTACAGTTAAAAAAGTTGCCATTTCACTCTTTCTTCTTGTAAAACTATTTTGATTTTTTTAAATGGTATTCAAGTGTAATAACTTTAACTAATGTATTTTGATAACGATAATACACTATGTACTTTTACAAATTAAATTTTATATCAAGTTTTACTTAAAGACGAAACCATGAAACTGTCTTCCTATTTTGGTCCTAATTTTTTTCGTAAATGTAGAGCCAAAACATTCACGAAAAAAGCGTAAAAAATCTTGTAAATAAATTGTATTCGTAAAGTTAACTTTTAATGTATCATGATCATCAAAGTCGTCTATCGTACTTCAACCCAAAATTTAAATTTAGTATGATAAGTGCGAGTTCTGGAGTGGAGACCGCGTTTAGGCAAACGTAGTGTAGGACGTCCACAGGCACGATGGAGTGACGATTTGCGCAAGGTCGCTGGCAGGAGCTGGATGCGAGTAGCCCAAGATCAATCTGAGTGGCGTGCATTTGGAGAGGCCCTTGTCCAGCAGTGGACTTAGATGGGCTGTTGATGATGATGATGATCAGTACGTTCGCTCAAATAGCATAGATGGGTCGTGTAACCCGGACCAAGTCAATTTTTTATAAATGATTTCTAAAGATCAAATTGTAATGTTAAAGTTTACATTAATTTAAGAAATACTGGACGTTCATACAATATGAAAGTAACAGAAAAAAAAGAAGAATTTGGTTCCCAAATAATTGGTAATGTTTCCCATGTCTGCTACAATCGCACGTTTTTCACAATGGATGAATCTGTAGCAATATTGTATGAACCGTTTTATTGCACAATGAAACTCAGTTTCTTTTTGCTACCTAAACGTCCTTAAAGCAAAATCTTAAATGAGCCGACACAAGATTATGAAGCAGTAAGTCTCAGGCTTTTTCCTCGCAATAAAAGCCTTTTTGCGACCTTAATGAAGATGTATGACAAAGAATAACTTTTCATTAACCTATTGTTAGGAATATAAGTAGCGGCGACATTAAAGCTGTAATGTAAGTTACGTTCTTTGATTCTTTAATGTCAGTCTTAGTATTTTCTAAATCTTTCTTTTCATTTTCACTCTACACTAAGTAAATGTGCTTATAATATTTTTATTCAATTAGTTTTCATATTTCATTCAGTTAGTTTTTAGGTCTTTTATATAATGGTTTCCTTGACATAATTAATTAAATTTCCTTTTCAAAGTCATATCACCGTTCTTAACATAACGAAAACGACGCACAATTATTTGTAATTTACATTATGTAAAAAGCATATTTAAGCAGTCAACATTGAACATTATGTGTAATTATGAAAAGTTTATGAGTAGGTGTATCTCGGATAAAAATTGCGAACGCTCTATATTAGTAATTAGTAAGCTTTTCCTACTTTAGGTATTCGTTAGGGCAAATGATGTCACCATCGGGAATTGGAGTGGTGTCACACCTAAACATATCGAGGACACGAGTAGAAGATGGAGGATTGTATTCTTGTTTAGCTGTAGAAGGAGATTCTAGCGTAATGCATGTAGCTCGAGTTGATATTTACGGTAAGCAACCATTACCTTCAACATTCACAGAAAAAATAATATTAAGCATGTAATTTTTCGAACGAAGTGTTCAAGTCAACCAAATATGAACAATTATGTCTACATAAATACAAAATAAACAACATTACAATGCACATCCTTGTATATTAAAAAGTGACAGATTCATTATAACGAAGGTAATTTATTTTTTAGGACCACCGTATATTAGAGCCCTTCCACCAATCAAAGTACAGAGCGGTGAAGCAATGAAACTTAGATGTCCGTATTATGGATACCCCATAAGGTAAATTTTAATACAATTACATATTTCAATTATTAAACAGTAAGAATAATATCAAAATTTATGAGAACAATAATTATCTGACCCCATAAAACTTTCACCCTTTACCAATCAAAAACGTGCTACGAGTATTGATTAAATTCATCTTTCAGTAAGTTAGAATGGGAGTACAAAGGGAAGAAGATTATAAGCACATCATTATCTCAACATGGAAGGTACAAGAGAACATATGGAAATCTAAAAAGGAAACGCAGAAAACGGCAAATCTATGAACCGAGCGAAGACGGTGTGTTAAATATAGCAAGAGTTATAAAAGAAGAAAACGGTGAAATGTACACTTGTATCGTTTATAGTCCTTCGGGTGAAATGGCAAGAAGGTAAACTTCTAAAGACACAAAAACAATTTGATCACACGTCAATATAATTTTACTTTAAATTTGTTGCAAAGAACCATAAACAAACACATTATAGACGTATTTTATTTCAGATCCTTTGAAATTCAAGTTGTTGAAGCGCCAGAGCTAGATGAACTTCGAGTAGGCTCTGGTTTGAAAGAAGGTCAAATAGTGCAAATCACATGTAATATAATAAGTGGAGATCCGCCCTTATATTTCTCTTGGCTTAAAGACGGAAAAAAAATACCAGCTAGTTTAAAGGTAAATTCATTTAATGACTTAAATAGTGACCATTTAGTTACTTGATTTAGTAAAAGCTAACAGTGATTCGAAGAAGTTAAAGGTAATATTAAAGTTCCCTGTGGAAGCCCATATTCCAAGACATTCATTTATTCCAGATTACGGAACGAAGCGCGGAGCTATTTAGTGTCCTAATAATAAAGAGAGTTTCATTAGAACATTGCGGAAAGTACACGTGTATAGCTACGAACCACGTCGGAAAAGTTAACAAGACCGCCGATCTTTTTATAAATGGTAAGCTCTTTAGTACGGTATTCTAACTTGGTGTAGAATTATAAGGAGCCTCTGAATTTTCTTCGATATTATCTACTCATGCTTTAAAACCTCTATTAAAGATTCTGAAATAGTTAACTTATGGCCAACATTAAAGCATCCAATATTAAAGAACTTGAAATACGACAATGTAATTTTTTCTTGTTACTCAGTAGATCACTATGTTGTTAATTCGGGAGAAGCTAATACCTACTGAATTGGCTATCATTGGCTGGAGTAAATAGCCTTAACCCTTAGCTTTATTACTCTGGGCAAATTGCCGCCCCCTTTTATTGTGTGATGTAGCTTTTCATCTAGGCTTTTAAACACAACTGTGAGATTTAGTTTAATATATTTAAAAGTGTTTCCTTAACTCGTTTCCTCGTATGGAGTTAAAGACCAACACCCTTTTTACTTTCTACTACTACCTTTTTTTTCGATGACGGGGACAATAAAAAAGATTTCTTTAATTTTTATCTAAATCAAAGAAGTTCATGATACTCAGTCACAAGATCAACAACATGTTATCAGATAACATGGTAGGGGAGCCCATGTGGAGATTTTTAGATTTACTTTGTGAAGTAGGTACCCCACCATACCTTAGCCTTTTTTGTTAAGCCAAACTTCTATGGCAGCAAAAAAAATCAACAAACGAATATGTCTTATGGTAGAGTCCAAATCTTCAGTTTTTTGAATAGAAGCTACTACTGGAGGGTCCAAAATTTCCGCTTGGGCACTCCTACTTTTATACTGAAAAGTATAGTATTAAACTGTTTTTTATTTACTATTAAAGTGGCACCAAAATGGATGCAAGAACCATCAAATACATCATTGTTACTTGGACAACGTGGTGTGGTATATTGTGATGCAAATGGATATCCTACACCTCAAGTGCACTGGATGAAAAGAGATGGTGAGTGAAATTAATATTTTAATATAAATTTGGGGATAATTATGATTGCGAGTAAAAATTTAAAGTAAATGAATAATGGATTTGTTTTTTCTTTCAAGTCTAAGTAATTGCTGACGATACAGATGTCGTGGTGATTTTCATAGTTAATTTTCATCTAAAACAGAATTACAAAGGCAATACAAAACTACACTTAACTAATAACGAAAAATAAACAACAATTCTTAATCATTAATGAAATTTTCCAAGTATAAATAAAGACACTTAAAAGATACACAATCTCATGTAAATTCTAGTCAGGTGCTTGTATTACAGCCAAATAACTTTAAGTAAGTTGCTTTGGTTCCTTTGAATAAGATTTATTACATTAGTAATCGGAACTTTTGTTGGCAATTTAACTTTTTAATACTTTCTTACTTTGAATTCCTAAGAGATCAAAGGTAAGGAGAAAATATAGATACTCCACATAAAATATATAAGGATGGCAAAGAACTTAATTGGACAAAGAGTTTGGTTTCCTCAGGAGGCTAATTGGTCACGCGGTCTATAAAATATTCTACTTTTTACAACCCTTCTGCTTTTTAATACGACGAAGTAGCTTTAAGGCCAGTTTTCTTGTATATTGCCTTAGTATTTTTTTTAAGGTAAAAAGTGAAATTTCGAATACGAAATAGGTTGATAATTCAATTAATCGAAATCCATTAGTAGGAAGCGAACAAAGTAGAAAATTATTATATTCATAATAAATTTCAAGAAGAAAAATGTCTGTAACTTTGAAATTTTTAGCTACACTTGGAATTTGGCGACCAGTTCTTGATCTCGCTGGTGGTGGAGTGATGAGTTATCCTAACGGTACACTCATCATTGAAGTCGTATCTTTGGCTGATGAAGGCATGTATGCATGTAACGTAGAAAACGGAGTCGGAGAGCCTCTCAATAAAAACTTATGGATAAGCGTTAATAGTAAGTTCAATAATATTTGTGAATATTTACTTTCTTCTTTTTTATACCTATGATAAAATAAATTATTACTAGCTGACCCGGCAAACGTTGTTTTACCATATAAATTATTTCTAGGGAATTTCTTAGAAAATAGGGGTTGGTGATAGAAGGGTGAAAATTTAGGGTTGTATGTATTTTTAGTGCCACATTATAAAAAAAATGAAAATAAAATTTTAAAAAATGTTAGGGGTGGACAGTCCTTATCACTTAGAGGTATGAAAATTAGATAGTAGCCGATTCTCAGACCTTCTGAATATGCACATAAAATTTCATACAAATCGGTTAAGACGTTTCAGAGGAGTATGGTAACTAAAATTGTGACACGAGAATTTTATATATAAGATATTGTAGCTAAAATTCAATTGCTAGCAGAACACACCACCAGCATCACTATCTCCACTGACCTAGTAATGTCCCCATATGTAATGTAGTAATGAGCCATGACCCACTACGTAGGCCCAGTGCTGACTGCAGGCGCAACCAGGACCAACAGCTTAACTTGCATTTGGAAGCACAGGTGAGATAATGAGTTTTTTGGTCATTCAAGCAGAACACAATGTAAATGACTAACATTTGCTATTACGTTGAGCAGACGTGAAGTATCTTCAAGTGAACTCACAAGTATTATGAAATAATATTAGTAATATTATGCAAAAAATCGGCTTCTTTTGTCAGAGCTGACTTGCATTAAATGTTTATCTAAGCATTTAGATGACATGAAGATCGAAACTACAAATAACACTAAGTGAATAAATTTCAATGTTGTAGCTATTACTCATTAATGAAAATGTTAAAATCAAAAGGCAATAACTTGAAAATTACCTCTAGAGCCGGTGCACTTCGAGTCGGTTGGTTCTAATGTCACCACTAAAATGGGTTTGCCTGCTATTCTAACTTGCAAACCACTGGGAGATAGTCCGATCAGAGTGAAATGGTCTTTGAATGGAAAACCTTTAGACTTCACTTCTTCTAGGTAAGATATAATGTCTGGATGTAGCAAAATGTTTTTGCTTAAAACTTTCTAAAGTAAATGAAATTATGCTAAAATCGTATAATTTAAATAAACAAAAAATAATTGTATATACTCGTATGCTAAATCTTAAAAGAACAGTATTTTCATTGTGTTAAATATTGTCATTTACAAATTGATTGAAATCCAAACACCTAATAAAAATTTATTGCATTAATTAAATTGCAAAAGCAGCAAAATTCGAAGCAATTCATAGTAGCGCCATCTGTATGATTCCGTAGAATGTAAAGCGTACAGTTGTAGCGGTTTGGTTATCCCTATTTCTACTTCCCTTTTTAAGAAACAGAAAAGCTGGGCAATGCTTTTCCTTAAAAGCACACTCGAAAAGTTAGAGAATAGAAAATTTACTTTTGGTAGATGTCTCTGTTAGTGTTTGACACCGAATATTTTGAGCTCATACAATCGTGATAGTACTTGCTATGGTTTGGTTTCAGAATAACAGTATCAGAAACCCTGACCCACAATGGTGTTAAAAGTATCATTAACTTAAATTATGTTGAGAGTCGAGATGGAGGAACATACGAGTGTAGAGCTAGTAATCCATTTGGAGTTTCAACATACAACGTAAATTTGAATATACTGGGTAAGTAAATCTCCGTTTGAATGATATTTACTATCTTATGTCTTATAGCACACCTTGATTTAAAATTATTGTTATTGTGTACGCTATTATTTCGCAAATAGCAAAAACCGGTGAAATATGTGCATTATTAAATTAAAAAATATTAGTAATAATTATAACGAAATAGTTTCGACTACCAACAAGCCTCTTAAAACAACGTATGTTCAAAAATTCAAATACTATCGCATGATGTTATTTAACTGCTTCATTTGCTACTAATGAGACATAATGTAAATTTAATTATAGAACCACCGACACCACCTTTAGATTTACAAGTAGATTCAGTATCGAGTAATTCAGTAAAACTCTCGTGGAGGGATACCATCAGTGCACATGTACAGTATTATACCATACAATACACTACCACCGACTTCACGATGTGGGATACAGCAAAGAATATAAATATAACGAGGTAAGAAATGTTTGACAAAATATACTGATCATGTCATTAGTTTCGAAGTACCCTTATACCTAATCCGCATAAAGATACTTAATAAAGTTATCTAGATGATATTTTCGTTGCACATTTACTTGGAAGTTTTTAATCAGCTTTATAGTAAATATGAAAATCATAATATCCATCACTACATTATTGTTACATTTATAAAATATGCTCAATAATTATAAACTTGACTGATCTTACAGACAAGATGGCGATTTAAGACAGAATATTGAATTAAGGGATTTACAACCAGCAGTAGATTACAGGGTTAGAGTGGCAGCGGGAAACCAAGTAGACTTGAGTCCTTATACCCAACCTGTCCATTTCACGACACAACAAGAAGGTAAGGACTTAATTAAACAACAGATCGAATTAAAAAAAACATAGGAAATACTTTTTACTGCCATAGTAGTAAACTAGTCACTAAAACAGTGTAATAGGGATGATGACAGGGTAAAATAAACGAAATGACATTTATTCCGGCCGTGAGAATACCAAAAAATTATGTATTTTTCTTTTGTCGATCAACTAAAAAATAAAGCGCGTCAAAGTGTGGTTGGTTCGTGACGTCACTTATAAGCAAATATTGTACAAAAACTGACGTCATGCGACATTCAAAAACAATGTATCTCAGTAATGTTTTGATTATGTGAAAAGAAAAAAAGTTAATCATCATCCCTATTCAGGTGGAGCTTCTATTCACGTTTCCGCTTATTATAAATAAATAATTAAATATTTCCAACACTCACACTCAAAGTAAGCACTGTTAGGCTTGTGTTATGGGATGCTAGGGTAACGGATAGAATACATATACAGTAATTTATATAGAAATACATATTAAACATCCATGACTGGAGTACAAACGCTCGTGTTCATCACACAAACATTTGCCCCATGAAACCCGGCATACAAAGCACTCGGCCACGGAGGTCGTCAAAGGTTATTACGTTACATTGAAAACAAATGTTAGTTTTTAACCCTTAAAGGAGAATAATGACTGTTCTCACCTTTACACATATTTCTAAGTCATTATTAATTATTTCAGCACCATCGTCGACTCCACTTGGAGTGCAAGTCCAACAAACTGAAAACCCTGGAGAGCTACTCGTCACGTGGATTCCGCCACCGCGGGAGAGCCACAATGGCCTACTGCAAGGATACCACGTGAAGGCCGTACCTAGGATAAGCGGAGAACCAGGTTGGCATCATATTATATAGCCATTTTGACGTTTGGATTCAATTTAAAACCAAATAAACAAAGGAGAAAAACTAAGAATATGTTATCCCACTTTCCCCTTTCCTTCAGAGGTTCACTCGCGCTGACCTACCTTTATCACCGACTTAGTGTGGCCACCATTTCCACGTGAACAAATAAATTTTGTGACTCATTTCTTTGTTCCACTATTCGCAAATGGAATGCTTTGCCAGCTCATGTTTTCGCTTTCTCTTATAACCCGGGATCGTTAAAGAGAGGCGTGAAGATGCAAGGTGAGGTGGCAGGTGTGGCAGGTAGAAATGCTGTATCAACTATCTTGGCGTTAGTCTATCGTCACTTAAGTGGGGAGGAATCATCTGTTGAACCAATGTATTACTTAAAAATATTTTTGTCTGTGGTTTTAAATCTGTACAACCTTTATACATCTATTATAAATTCCTTGAGTAATTAATGTCGACTGGTGTTTATTTTCGATTACGTTAAACACTATTAAGATACAAAATACCATCACAAACATCTAAGTTTACGTGTAGTCTTTGATTTTTGTATTCAGAACGACTTTTAGTGTCGTCGCACACGGGCCACCGACCACAATCACAAAACGCTGCCACCGGCATATTTCTTTTAGTTTTCATACATTTTATATGGACTCGCCACACACGGTATGCCGGTGGCCGCCACACGCTACAAATCGTCGTTGCTCGCTTCTTGTGGCCAGCACCGGCCACTTAATGCGCCGATACAAAACGCCGTCACACGTCACTCGCGCGATTCCCCACCCCTCTCTCCCTTACCTTAGTCGGCCGCTGTCGCGCGCTTAAGCCACTTTAGTAGCCGCTTCTAGCTTCTCGTGGCGGCGTTTGTGACTGTGGCGTGTGGCCTGTGTGCGGCGACACTTAAAGTGCTATGAAATTGTATTACATTGTCATATTAAAACTATAATTGCATTTTTAGGACCGACTGACACCCAGACTAAGGTGATAAAAGTAGTATCGAAAAAAGGAAAACAAGAGACTACCCTTAGTGGACTATTGAAAAATACAAGGTATATTATGAATTTATATTAAAATATAATATTATGTTTTCTACAAGGTGGTGACTTACTACTTTAAAAAATAATTTCAGATATGCAGTTACAGTAAGTGCTTTTAACTCTGCTGGTAATGGGCCATTTTCGTTACCGGTATACCAAACTACACGAGAAGGAGGTTAGTTTATAAAATCCTTATTAATGTTAGGTAGAATGCGAAAGTGAGTTTGTTTTTTACGGTTTCACGCCTAAACCACTTAACAAATTTACAAATACAAACAAATATACAAAGTACGCATATAGTTTATGATTGAGAGATAAGACTTTCTATCCCGGAAAAGTGTTAGATTCCGAAGTTAATGCGGATGAAGTTGCGGGCAGCCGCTGGTTTTAAATAAATTAGAAAAATATTGATCAAAAATAAACACTCAAAACAATCCAACACAATGTATCCATTATACACACTATTTAATACTGTATTCCTGGCGATATGATAGAATAAAATCCTAGATAAATACTTAATAAAATTTCATTGAAATCATCGAATATTCAAACATTGTCAAACAAAAATCAGACCTTTATGTGGCTAACGTTAACATTCAGTTGCTTTTCATTTCAGCTCCAGAACATCCTCCACCTGGAGTGGAATGTAGAGGCGTATCCTCATCTTCACTGAGAATATCATGGCAACCTATCACTGCTCCTGGTTCATCACTGCTCGGATATTCTGTTTTCTATGGCACTGAAGGTGAACAATTTTAATTTTAAATAACCATTGTAAATACGATGTTTTAAGCCGTGTCACCAGGAAAAGTTGTTGAAACAGCAGGCATAGGATATAAGACAGATAAACATTAATTAATTATATTTTTTCGTTGACATCCATTAATTAATTTGTATGAAGTCCCAAAGGTGCACTATGGCCAGAATCCTAAGAGCATGACATTTGTATTGTCTCAGGGTCTAATTAAGGTGTAAGGATTTTCATTAGTAACATAATTTTATTAACAGAAAAGATAATACATCAGTCAGAAAAGATCGCTTTCAGCGATAAAACCGCCTTTACCCACCATAGTTTACTATCTATTTTGTAAACCCTATAATTGTGTATGTGTGAGTAATAAAGCGTATATCTATCTATCTATCTACATAAATTCTCTTATAACATTTTCAGACGGGCCTTGGCAAAACATCAGCTCGCCTCATACAGAGCTGTACCTTCAAGCACTCATGAAATATACTAACTACACCGTTAAAGTTGCTGGCTTCTCCAACTACGGGATTGGACCGTTTTCCTATCCGATTACCTGTACTACATTGCAAGACGGTAAGATATAAATATTTCCAACATTCACACCAATTAAACCTAGCCCCAAAGTAAGCGCTGTAAGGTTTGTGTTATGGGATCCTAGGGTAACGGATAGAATACATATGCTGATACAGATATAAGTATATTTATATAGAAATACATATTAAATATCCATGACTGGAGTACAAATGCTCGTATGCATCACACAAACATCTGCCCCCACCGGGATTTGAACCCGGGTCCTCTCGAGTCGGCGACACCGTGAAACCCAGCGTATAAACCACTCGGCCACGGAGGCACGAGGTGAGATATTTAAACCTTAAGAAAATGTTACTAGGAAAAAATCCACCTGGACCAGGCAGCAGACGCACCTTTCGCTATCCGGATTGTCCTTAGATATAAACATCTAACGGTTAAATGCTTAACATAAATATGTAATGGTGAGATATAGTAGATATAGTAGTCAATTAACGTCATTAACCTATTAAAGCCCTCACACTGCTTGGGCATTTCCTATGGATGGAACAGGGAGATTGGGCCATGACATAACTCACTACGCGATTCCAGTGAACAGTACAATGTTTGAATATTCGATGGGTACTAACGACTTCAGGTGTAGCCGAAACCAACGAAGTATGGAGGAACTGGAGATGATAACATTTTATGTCGCCCATTTTATGACCGAATTTCGAAAGTTGCTTAGCTTCCACAATTTGCAGATAGAACGCGCCAACCATTTATGCCATCGAACTTCCAAAGATTTATTTGATAAACATTATAACAGTTGGCTACAACTGATAAATTTAGAAAGCAATGGTGCAGGTTATTCTGCTCTTTTATTTAGATGCAGGTTTATGATTTTGTATAATTCAAAAATGTTCAGCCTTAACTTGATATTAAGTTTTAAGAAATTGTGTTCCAGTTCCTGGTCCACCATCAGCCATCAAAGTGGTGGTGTCATCGTCCACTTCGCTTCTAGTCAGCTGGAGGAAACCAGACCAACCTAACGGAGTTATTTCACACTACACCATCTATGTGAAGCCAGTTTCAAGGTATTTTCTTGATTAGTATTTATAAATAAATAAAATTTTCGTACCTTCTTGGATAGAGCACCATGTGAATGTCTGTATTGTTTTGTATCAAAACCAAGAGTTGTACTTCGATATTTACACTAAACCGATAACACAAGTCACTGGCACTAAAGAACATAATGTTTATGAGCCGGCCAAGTCGAATGTTTTTGAGCAGGCCAAGTCGAAGTTTTTCTAGTAAAATTTTCTTTAAATATTTACTTTTAAGAACCTAACAGTTTAGTGCTGAAAATATGAATTAAAGCATGCTTTCATATATTTTATTGCGATATCAATACTTATCTTAAAAGATCAAACGTCATGTGCCATTTAGTAAGTATATTAAAAAAACATTCTCTTAAAATAAAATTTTGGTTCGTAGTACGTTAATAAAGTACTTTTGTTAAATTTCAGTACTGCAGCTCCCCAAAGCTATCGTGTAGAGGCAAACCAAGAGCAATCAAGACAGCTAACATTCCCACTAACTGAATTGTCTCCTGGCAAACAATACGAAGTATTTGTGAGGGCCCACACTTCTGCTGGAGAAGGTGCTCCAAGCAATCGGATACATGCAGAGTTATCTTCAAAAGGTAAATTTAAATTTGAATTAGCAAACGCGATTGCCATAATGCTGAAATTTTGAATTTGCCACCATTTTTTATTGCAGTATATCAATTAAGAGAAAATATAACATCAATAATTATTAATATTATATTTATAATAGAAATTAAATAATAAATAATCATTGAACAACACTTGTCTAAAATGTGAGCCTTGCAGGACTATTTAAGTTATGACAAGATTTTAAAGAGAATCCTCAATTCCCATTCATAATTATATACATAGAATAATCTGCCACTCAAATGCGATATATACCAATCCAGACGAGTACCAGCAAGTCTGTGGGTTATAAGTTGAGCTAAAAACACCCTATGAGATAATATTGTACATCAGTATTAAATTTAGCTCATGGAGCTCGATGGCATGGATGTATGGTAGTGGAGCGGCAGTAAGCATGGACGGCCTGCAATTGTGAAAGTTAAGCAATTTTGGTCGGTCATTGGATGGGTGTGACCAAAAACTTACTATCCCGAGCACCTCCGTGTTACAGAAGGCACGTTAAGCCATCGATTTCGGCTGCATCTGCAGTCATTAGCACCCTTTAATCCACATCGGGCTCGCGTGGCGGGTAACGGCCCAGTCTTTCTATTCCATTAATAAACTGATGGTGATGATGATGTAATATTAATACAGCTTATTCTAATTTGCAGTGGTAGCAGGAGTGGCTTCGTTAGGTGGTCACATATCAGTGGGTGTGGGCAGTTCGTTACTACTCGTGTGTCAATGCGTGGGTACGCCACCACCACGTACTGTGTGGTACCACAAGCACAACATTATCACGCACCACCCGCGCTTCACCAGGAACCATGATGACAGCCTGCTGATTAATAGTGAGTAATTCAAAGTCAATTTCAAACATCGGCAAAAGTCGGATCAATAGTGACTTTATTATGTTGTTCCATATCAATGGTATACACAATATTCTGCTACCGGTATGCTACCATAAGCAGAATGTCATCACGCACCACTCGCGCTTCACCAGGAACCTGCTGATCAAAAGTTAGTAGTTTAAAGTTGGATCAATAGATAGTTGATTAGATATTCGTATATCAATGGTATACACAATTCTTTGCTACTGGTATGTTTTTTTTTTTTTTTTTATAGTTAGGTCCGACAAATGACTCCACCCCACCTGATGTTAAGTGAAGGTGAAGTCCAGACGCGAAGATAGCTGATACAGCAGTTCTACCTGCCACACCAGCCATCCTCACCCTGCCGGCCTGCATGTTGCTTCTTCACGCCTCTTTTAAAGGATCCCAGGTTGTAAGAGGGAGGGAACACGTGAGCGGGCAGAGCATTCCATTTACGGATAGTGCGACAAAGAAATGAGTCACCAAATTTCTTTGTACGCGTTGGAATTGTGGCCACAGTAAGACGGTGACAACGTAGGCCACCGCGCGTGGTCCTCTGATGGAAAGGGGAAGGTGGGATAAGAGAGAATAACTCCTCAGGACACTCGCCGTGGTACAAACGATAGAACGCGCTTAGTGACGCCACATCACGGCGTAATTGAAGAGGCTCAAGGTGTTTAGTCACCTCCTCATCGCCTATGATGCGGATCGCGCGCCGCTGTAACCTATCCAAAGCATCGAGCAAGTACTTGGCGGAGCCATCCCAGAGGTGCGAGCAATATTCCACGCAGGACCGCACTTGCGTTTTGTACAACAAGCACAGTTGATCGGGCGTGAAAAAACGCCGCACCTTGTTCAGGACTCCGAGTTTGCGTGAAGCTGTTTTGATCACGGTTTCGATGTAGTCCTTTGGATTCAGGTCTGAGCGAACTTCCAGCGGTAGTGTTGTGCCCTGAAGAGATGGAAGGGGAAGGAATGGCGATGTTTTTGCCGTGAAAGCGCAAGCCTGAGTTTTCTTGACATTGAACCCAACCAAGTTCCTGGTACCCCATTCGGAAATGTGGTCCAAAGCCTGATTGAGTTCAATGACAAGATTTTCCCGTTTCTCCCTGGTTACTGCCTGCCGAGCCGCTGCTTGTCCGAGATACCCCGCATGCACTGTACTATCGTCTGCATAGCAATGAATATTCCCAAGAGGAATCAAGTCATTGATATGCAGCAGAAAGAGAGTGGGGGATAGGACGGAGCCCTGGGGAACGCCGGCATTCACTGACATGAACCGCGAACTGCTACCATCCGTAAGGACACGAATTCTACGCTCATGCAGGAAGTCAGCTACCCAAGAACAGAACTGGGCTGGCAGACCGTATGCCGGAAGCTTGGAGAGAAGGCTTTTGTGCCAGACCCTGTCGAACGCCTTGGCAATGTCAAGGCTGATAGCCAACGACTCGCCACGCTTGTCGATAGCCTCACCCCAGATATGAGTTAAGTACGCTAGAAGATCACCCGTCGATCGTTTCGGTCTAAATCCATATTGACGATCATTAATCAGGGAGTGATCCTCTAGGTAGCGGGTCAGATGGTTATTAAGGACCTTTTCTAGAACTTTACATAAAACTGAGGTGACTGCTATTGGCCGATAGTTTGCCGGGTCTGAGCGATCCCCTTTTTTGGGCACCGGTTGCACGTTAGCATCTCTCCAAGTCTCCGGCACACGCCCCAAAGAATACGAGCATTGGTACAAGCGCGTGAGCACGGGAGACAACTCCGCTGCACATTTTTTAAGTACTACTGCTGGGATGCCATCAGGTCCACTAGCTTTCCGGACGTCGAGTGATTGCAATTCGGCACGAACCTCACGCTGCCTGATTTTAATATCAGGCATCGTTGTGCCACAGTGAGGTAATGATGGTGGCAGTGCATTGCAATCATCGATTCGGGAGTTAGCCGCAAAGAGTTTTGCCAGTAAATCGGCTTTCTCCTGCGGCTTATGAGCTAGTGTTCCGTCTGGGCATCTCAGAGGTGGCAGCGAGGGCTGGCAGAAGTTTTTTTGCACGGCCTTGGCCAAACGCCAGTAGCTACGGGAGCCCGCAGGATGCGTTATAAGTTCCTGGCCAACACGTGCAACACGCTGGGCATCCGCTCTGATGTAAGCCTTCTTACAGGCCTTGGAAGCAGAATTGTAGGCTGCTTTGAGTGAATCGACCCCGGGATCCTTGAGAGCGCGGCCTCTGATCCAAGCACGATATGCCGCTTGCTTACGCGAAGCAGCTTCAGCACAGTCGTGATTGAACCAGAGGTTACGTGTGCCCTTACTGATGAGATCAGAATGAGGAATATAGTATTCCATACCCATTATGATCTCCTCAGTAATGGCAACGGTACTGCCCGATAGGTCCCTGTCACTGAAGCAGCGCTGCTTCCAAGGGACGGACGCAAAGTAATCACGCATACCGTCCCAATCTGCCGACCCATAATGCCAGATACGGCGCTTGACCACTGCTGGACGCGGAGGCTTGGCCTGTGGTGCTTTGGCAGATATCAGGCAGTGGTCGGACGAGCTCTTACCACAACCTGATAGCGCTGTGGATGGGTCGTGAGCAGAAGGTCCAGTAAAGAAGGCGCTTGACTTGGAATATCTGGGATCCTGGTGGGCTGATCAACCAGTTGCTTCAAGTCATGCGTGAGAGCGAATGTGTGAGCAGAGATCCCTGCATGGTCAGTTTTGGAAGAACTTAACCACAAATTGTGGTGAGCATTAAAGTCCCCCAAAAACACCAATTCTGCATTGGGAAATCGCTCCTGCGCGTCATCTGCTGCCCGACTAAGGTGTTCAAAAAGTCAAGTTGTCTCAACATCGCCTGTGTGGGATCTGTAGAGGCACACGTAGACTCTGGCCCGGGGGCCAGAGTCGACGTGTACCCCCAGCATGGAGAAGGAGGGATCTTCCAAGCAGCGGAGATGGCGACAACAAACATCCGCCCGAACATACAGGCATACACCGGCTTTCGCTTTGAAGGACTCTTCAAGCACGTAGCCGGGATAATTAAGGTAGCCTGTGTCAGCAGGCGGAAGTATTTGTGTCTCCGTCAGGAACAACAATGCTGGCCGTGCTGTCTCGAGATGGTGGTGGACAGCGTTGAGGTTAGAGTGGAGTCCGCGTATGTTGCAGAACTCGACCTCAAACAGCGTTGAAGGCGTGGGGGTGTGCACCGCTGTACGTCCAAACTTTGTTATTGAGGCTGCCATGGTGGAAGTGAAAAAAAAGAGACGCGAAAACGAGCGGACGCCGTCGCGAAGAGTCCGGGCAAATAAGGGGGGTTTGTCTTCCCGATTGACTGCCTGCAGTGGAGATGCGCCGACCCGCCGGACGGAAGGGCCCCCGCACCCCCCCGGGAGTGGCCGCCGGGACCCCACGCCCCGGTCACCAACCGGCACGACGTTCCATCCCGAGATTACGCGTGACATGATGGGGCAGCCTCGCGAACTGGTTAGGAATGCTTGGGCCCCTGTACTGTGCCACGGGCGGCCAGCGGGACAGCCGTTTCTACGGGTCTCCCTGGCCGACGGGTCGATGCAGTCCTCCCGGCATCGGTTCCACGGATGCCTCCCCTGGACCGAATCCTTCGCGACAACTTCCACTCGAGCTCTGGTTGTACGCTGGCTGACCCCGAAACGCGCGAGAAGCACTTCACGGGTTTTTTACCATGCGCACGGTGGTAACAAACCAGGCGGGTGTTAGGCACCCTACCACCAGAAGAGCGGATGGAAGCTCCGATATCCCTTAGTCGCTTCTTACGACACCCACGGGAAGAAAAGGGGCGGTGAGTTGTATTCTTTCTCCGTCACCGCACGGATAAAAACCATAATCACAAAACTATCTCGCACCACTCGCGCTTCGCAAGATATTATGACGACAGCTTGTTGATCAATTGTGAGTACTTTAAAGTCAAGTTTCAAAGATCGGCAAAACTCGGATCAATGGAGAGTTTATTAGGTGGCCTATATCAATGATGTACACATTTCTCTGCTTCTGGTGCAACATCATCACGCACCACCCGCGGTTCACCAGAAACCACGACGATAGCCTGCAGATCAATAGTGAGTTCAACCTATACTAATCCTACTTATATTATAAATATATAAGTTTGTATGTTTCTGTGGTTGTATGTTTGTCTGTTCTTTATTACACAATCACGCAAAAAGGGGTGAACAGATTTGGATGAAATTTTACACACATATAGTTTATAATCTGTAAAGAGACATAGGATACTTTTTATTCCAGAAAAAATATACGTATCTGAGGCTTTTCCAAAATAACTTAATCTAGTCGCTGGCGGCCGCTAGTAACATTATAAATGCGAAAGTGTGTCTGTTTGTCTGTTACCTCTTTACGCTTAAACTCTTAACCAATTTACATGAAATTTGGTACAGGTATACTTTGAGTCTCAGAAAAGGACATGGGATTTTTTATCCAAAAGAACATTATTTCAGAAGAAGTTTAAGGAATGGAAGTTTTTATGAGAAATCAAATGAACTACCCACCCATATAGTTTAAAACAAAGTGTTCGGCTTGAACCAATAAACCGTAATTCTAAAAGTCCTATTTTCAGCGGCAATAACCAACAGTATGGTTTTTCCAACAAATCCTTGGTCCGTTTTCCTTGAAAAATAGACTAAGGGCAATACTTGCTTAAATTTGATAAAACTTTGATCTACAGTACCTACTTTCAAAAAAGTTGTTTTTTTTTTCAGATATTGATCAATCGCTCAGCGGCAATTACACGTGTCTCGCGAAGAATCTTTATGGATCAGACGCGGTGTCATATGACGTGACAGTGCTGCCAACACCAGAACCACCCAGTTTGAAGGTCATAGCCCACAAGAACACATTGCATTTACATTGGGATGCACCGAGGAAGATCGGTGGAAAATTGCAGAAAATAAGTACGTAATTCATTGAATTTGAATAGTCGAATCGTTATTTAGTACTAGTTGCGAGAAGAGTCCTTCAGACTACTTAGGTCTATACCTATTTCCTATGCTGAGGATTATATCTAATGACTCCACTGTTCCCAGTAGTCTTACCAAGAAGTCCAACCAGTTTAACTAGTGGAAATTTCGTTACCAATAGCCTTTCTGATAGTAAGATTTCGATGGTGTTATTTTTCCTCATTAGTTTTACTATATCAAAAATTATACATACATATGTATATACATACATATACCTATTTAATATATAACCATAGACCTCGTAATTGATAGACATCAGTATTGATACTCATCAGTAGCTTTATCAAGTCTAAGAGAATAAACAAAAGAAATAAAGAAATTATAATTGCATTTTGTCCAAATGACAAACAATCCTTTAACCATTTTCATTACAAGAACCTCCTACTAAGGTATGTTCTCATGGTACTTTTTTCAAAATAATAATTTTATAAATGTGTATGGTTTTAATACAAGCTTGACAGGGGGATATAGGGTACTCAATATACAATTTTAAAAGAAAGTTTTAATGTCTCAATAACTAAAAGAAACACCAGTACTATAGAATAGATACAATTTTAAAGATAAGTTCTAATGTATCCCCACATCAGTACTGTTGAAATCCTGATATCTCCCCTTTTAGAAGTAATACCTACAAATATTTCGATGAGGGTGCAGTATGCAGCAGTGTTTATGCTGCTCGTGTCTTTCACTTGGCAGCATATTGAATTCTGAGCGAACTGATAGATTCTTGATTTATCTTCGGTCATAGATTGAAGTTCACAAACTATGTAGATCAACTACTTAGATGTACATGAGAGTAGGACTATTGGGAATTTTAATGAACTGGTAAGTCCACTGGGTACAGTTCCTGGCTAAAGTTCCCAGTGGTCTTACTAGTGAGTCTATTAGGAAGGAAGTTCCCATTAGTTCAACTAGTAAGACTACTTGGTAAGACAATAAAATTAGGAACAATTAAAAGTTAAAATTAAGGCATTTTGCAGCTTTTTGAAAGGAAATATAAAATTTTATTAGCAGATTACAAAATCTAGACAATAAAAATAAAGTATCTTACAACAATATTAGCAACTAGTAGACCTGAATCACTCTTAATTTAAAACTACATAAAATATTGGGTACTACTGTACATTTAATATTCATAATTATCTTTATCTACATCTATGCCTTAAAATCGCTATTAAAGATTCTGAAATAGTTAGCTTATTGCCAACATTAAAACGTCCAATGGCATAATAAAGAAAAACACCCAAACGGGTGATATGATGGTTATTTTTTTAAATAAATTACATTATAACGCTCATCAGACAGCTACATTTTCACTCCTGGATGCGTGGTATTATGAATTAAAAGAACATTGTCATTCACGCGCGCTTCACTACCACAGCGCCGAAACTTTTTATGAATTTTAAGTTCTTGGAACGCCCCATGATTTCAGAATCATTTATAGAGGATTCATATCATGGGTGTAGACAAAGACTTGTATGCAACTATTATAATTAGGTATTAAAACACTGATGTGATACTGTTATCCCACATTGGTGAGTTTATACCCCTCATTATACAACAGTTGCCTAAATAACTATTGTGTTATACCAGGTTATAATCTAACGTGGAAAGAAGCCAACGGCTCCTGGCAAGATGTATGGACTAACAAGGTCACCTCTCTACAAGGCACACATGAGTATACTCTGCAGAATCTGAAATGTGGCACTAAATATTCCATTAGAATGACCGCTTCAAACAGCGTTGGTGCCTCACAACCGACTTATATCGACGCTACTACCCTAGGAGGGAGTAAGTATAATTTAAATATTTACATGGACAAATTGATGTTAATGTTAAGTTACTGTTTCAACTTAATAACGTAACAATAAGAGCGAAATTAATAGCGCAAGCATCCCCATGGATTCCTTCCAGAAATTCAGACATAATAGGAATGCAGGTATTATAAGAAAGCACTCATTTTGATTTGAAAATAACACGTTTAAGGAAACAGGCATTGTAATCCTGAGTGATATGTTCATATGTGAAATCTCGTAAAAAGTCTATATAGTCTGTGGGTGATAGTGAAATTGATAATTTAAGGAACTTTATAAAAGCAGCAATACCTACTCTTGATAGAAATTTTGTCCATCTTGTTACTATTCTATTAGACAAAACACGACTTAGGAAACCATCGTAATTATTATGAAGATCGTGCCGTAAAATACACTACAAAAAAAATTTCACACTTTGTGTTAAACCTGAGGCAAGTCCTCAAATTTATTGTTAATCTTTTAACCCGTTCACAATCCCTCTTATTTGTTATTTGACAAATAAATTAAAGTACGTTAAACCGTTTTTGTAGTTCACACGCAGTCTTCTAGGATGCTTTACTGATATGCATTTCTTTTTTTAGTTCCTATATCTCCTACTAGCACCGAATGGTTCTGGAGCAACGCAACTCACGTATTTATCCAACTTAGCGGCTGGGACGACAACGGCTGTGAGATCACCAAGTTTGAAGTAGATTATAGAGAATATGGAAGCAAGATTTGGAAAAGAGCTGACAACAAAATTGTAAGTATTGATTTATAAATGGCCCACGATCTCACAATTCTAGTTTTTTTTGTTTTTTGGTAACTTTCTATGTAATCAGGGTTAAAATCGAACTTAAACCAAATCAGCATATTATTTTATAAATAAAATTTTATAACAGCGACGGCATAATAGAAGCAGCTTTATATCACCCTTATACTAGTAGCACTTATGCGATTTGTAATTAACAATTTCAATTACCTCACGTAAGGACGTCTTAATCATGTTGCTGAAATCTGCACCTGAAATGAATTGCCAACGCTCACATATTTATTTATTTGCAATAATACGTATTTCAGATACAGAATTATTTATGAATAATACTAATAGGAAAAAAAATTGTTTACAACAACATTAAATTTCCTTTTCTTAGAAGCTTACTCTTTGGCATTTTGTCTGGAATAGATCGTTTAAATTGTTACTTCGGCCTGGTATGGTATCTTGAATACGAGGTGTCGAATTTTCACCACTTTTTGACATTATGGCACCTACACCTCGTTGAAGATGCTTCTTATGTTTAGCTTTAGCTCTTCTATAGCACTTGGATTGTTCACATACATCAGTGATTTTACATAACCCCAAAAAAACTCAAGGGTCATTAAATCACATGATCTTGGAGACCATGTCTTATCCCTCTTGATATCCGAATCGTTGTATTTCTCTTTCAATAAATTGATTATTTTTCTGGCAATATGAGAGATGACGGTATCCTGCTGAAAAAAAAGACAATTACTTTCAATTGCGAACAAAAAAACGAATTATGATCTAGTTATGATCACCGATTCACAATTAACCCACTTTATACTACCGTCGTTTTAAAACAACTCATAGTAAAAAAATATTACAAAAGATGTAGACATTGTAAATCTTTTTGATTAATTACGATTTGTATATTATATAAAAGTAAATTAAGCTGTTTTAACGATGAGTTTATCAAGGTAAGTAAAAATCATAAATTACACTATTTATTGAGCTAATTTATATCATCATGATATTATTATCATAAGCTGAAAACAAAATAAAAGTGGTTCAGAGGATTTGACAAAAAAACTAGTATTGTGGATATAAACGCCAATAGTAAAATATACTACTTTATGCATTGTAAACGCAATCGCTGTTTTTTTTAATGTGAGGTAAAAATAACGAGATATGAAGCTTATTGAAATTGTAGGGGAACGGCAAGACACAGCGATTGTTCTGTGGTATATTCACTTATTATATTGCTACCCAAAATATAATGCTGATAAAGTATTGTTGCATAATTTACCTGGTTTGCCAATGCGAGCTCAAGCAGACATTTAGTTAGGTTCTCCAGATACTGAATAAGATGATTTGTCTAATTGGCAGTGGTAGTATCAATGGCATGCAGTAACATTTACACTTGATGTTCTGTGACATGTGATGGACACATGAAAAATAGAACGAAATATATATTTGGGTAAAAACTTCTCGTTTGTATTATATCTATATTTCTCTATTATTATTCATTTTCTACCATAGGTTGCCTGGAAGAGATTGCTGTTTAGCAATAAGGTCGCCTATTGTATAATCTTCTTCATTTTATAAGTTTATGTCTTGTGTCCTTTGTTGTATGCAATAAAGAATATTATTATAATTATAACAACTGGTTCAAATCTTATCAAGGACATTGTGATTAAGACTTGAGTCAGTACAGAAATCACGGGTTGGTGGCATAATGCTGATGATTTATGCAAAATCGACACTCAGCATACTTCCATTTATTTTTTGATATTTTTTTTAATCAATACCACATATTTAAGAACTGGGTTAAAGAAACTTTAAACTAACTTGAATCATATGAAAATCGCGTGTCTAACTGACCATTACCAGCCAATAAAGAAATGACAAAGACAAAACGAGGTTTGTTCCGATATCGATGAAAGAGAGGGTAGATACGGTACGCTCCTACTTGCATCAAAAAAAAACTGATCCCCCTTTACTACATATGCAACACTCACACATCCACCTGTTTGTAACGATACAATCGAACGAACGAAACAGCAATATAAGTTTCAACGGCAGCGCGAACGGGACGGCGAGATCCGCGTCACTGCAATACCGACCCGAACGAAACAGCACGTTAACTTTCAACTGCAGCGCGAACGAGACGGCGAGATCCGCGTCACTGCGCTACCGACCAATCACGCGACCAGTACTCGACGTCACTACAGAGTAGCGACAGAGAAAAAAATAAAAGTATTTTTTATTAAATATAAGTTTTTTATTAAAATTCAATAAAAAAAATCCACATTGAGCAATTTTCAATCTACTTTGAAAAGCTGAGGGAATGAAACTGTTTACAAGTATACCTACTAAAAGTAGTAGTAGTAGTAGTGTACATGTCATTTTTTTTGAAATGTTGTGAACATACTCGACTATTATGAGTCCGTAGCCACTCCGGTTCTAGTCGTTGCTTTCTAAGCACAACTGACCATTTTTGTTGTATTATTTCAGCTTTTGGAAATCTGTCATACATTAAAATTAATTAATAACACTAAATGCAACAAATTACCTACAAAGAATTCACAGAATCTCAAATAAAAAAGTTAATGGTTCCAATGGGACCACATCGGAAGTGCAATCTCTCGAATATATTTTTTTTCGAATATTTTGGAAATCGGTCCACAGTTGGCGGAGAAATCGGTGAACATACATAAAAACAAAATATGCAGTCGAACACAGAATCTCCTCATTTTTTGAAGTCGGTTAAAAAGCGACATTTGTATGAGACATTCAAAACATATTATTAGTAGTTTAATTTATGCATGCTATACAGACAGACAGACCAACAAATTAGATTAATCAGGAATTTCATATTTCTTCATTTTATCTTCCTAAACTAACTTGCCATTTTTAGGTTTGAAACTACTAACCATGACTTAATAAATACATATTATGAAAACATATGATCTTGCTATTTTAGACGCCCTTATTTTATATTATTTATGCTGTTTTAATACAAAATGAAGCATGGGAATCTGATCAAGAAATCAAGACCCGGATAGAAATCGCTCGAGCCTCTTTTAATAAAATGAGGAAAGTTCTTTGCTGTCGTCAACTGAATATAAAGCTCCGAGTCAGGCTACTCATGTGCTATATCTGGCCTATTGTCATGTATGGTTGCGAAACGTGGACCCTGAAAGAAGACACTACAAGACGTCTACAGGCATTCGAGATGTGGTGTTACAGTCGCATGTTACGCATTAGTTGGACGCAGAGGGTCAGGAACGAAACCGTGTTTCAGCGCGTTCATATATCCCGGAAAATGTTGCCTTCTATCAAAAAGCGCAGTATAGAATATCTTGGCCACGTGCTCAGGAACGATAGATACATGCTGCTGCAGTTGATAATGATGGGCAAAGTGGACGGAAAGAGACGTGCTGGGCGAAGAAAAAAGTCATGGCTTCGGAATATCCGGGAGTGGACCGGTATTGCCTCCGTCGAACAGTTGTTCCGGCTGGCTGCTGATAGAACTACATACAGGAAGCTAACGGCCAACCTTCAGGATTGAAGAGGCACTGGAAGAAGAAGAAGATTACAAAAACAATTTTAAACCCTACAAAGAATGAAAACGCCATTTCTGTAAGTACAGAGTATATTAAAGCTAAAATGTCTGAAAAAATAAATAAACCTCTTCGAAGAAACCAAAATGTAATGAGTTTAATAAATGCAGCATATTTTTTACCTACATAAATTAATATTCCAAAAAAAAATTACGAAATAATTTTTTGTTGACTCTACCCAATTTTTACTCTCGACTGACATTACAATGGCAAATATTCGCGCTTATGCTTTTTCTCCCTCATACAAACGTTTACAAGTGTTGTTGTCTTTTTCTTAATAACAAATACCGAATAAGATTCAAAACAAACAGCATTATGAAAAATATATTTTATAGTACTTACGAATGAAAAGTGATGCCGTCGGTTTTATTTCTAGTTCTTGAGCAATTTGAGCACTTTTTAAAAACACACTTAGGCATTGTTTTATCATAAAATCACAAAATTTTAGCAATATTTCTTTTTGACGTTCACATGTACGTCATTTGCATGTCAAGTTGTGACTAAAGCGATTGTGGACTTGGGCCACAATTTATGCGGATCACTTTTGTGAGGCTAGTGCCGTATCTACCCTTTTTGTTTTAATCTAAGTGAAAGAGGGACGAAGAAATTATTTTGTGTAAAAGGCACGACAACAGTGAAGTTACGGTGGCATCAATGCTGTAAGAATACGCAACAAACAAAACAATGAGTTTTTCGAGAAAGGAATATAGGAAATGTCCATGTATCTCGATATTTCTCGATTATAATTTATAAAAAATTATATCAAGAACATGGGGAACGTCGACCAGAACCGATCCTTTTAGAGAGCATCAACTATAGACAAGAAATGGTATCATGGCCATACGTTTGATCGTATCATGAGTCTTCTTGGTATGATGGTATCTACTACATTGTAAAATACAGACAAGGACAGTTACTCTGATCATTTGCCACAAACAAGTCAAATTATTTTTGTTAAAACACACCATGAACTCTCGTGTAAGAAGGCAATTACTTTACCCTTACTCTTCATTCTAAAAAACTTATCGAGTGTATTATACCTACTACCATGTGAATAAAAAGTATTTAGGCATTTTTTCACTTAGTTTTATCATAAAGCCCAATTACAATACAGCATTGTAGTGAAACTGTTTTCTGATAACACGCATACCTGATAGTAGTGCATTCTACTACTACTGTACTACTATTGTTTATAAACGACACCGTTTTTCCGGATTTCCATGCGGTTATTTTTTTTTTAATTTTTTCCATGTTATTAGACAGATTATAAGCCTCATATAAAAAAATATCAAAAGCAGACTCAATAAAACGTTTCAGGTGTATCTGGGTCAAGGCAGCACCGACATGTCCACTTGAGCCCCTAGCCCAAAATATGCATCAGATATTCATTCTTTCATATGCAACAGCCTTGCATGAATCTCTTACGGATTATTCAAAATCCTTAAGAGATTCATGAAATCCATTTTTGGGCTTTACCCTTAGGAAATAGTTTAAAATTATTTCACTTTTTGGCGAATACTTCTTTAAGACTGCTGTACAGTTTACTTGTACATAAAAATTTGCTAACACCGCGAACGTCACTCAGGCCGCGTCAATGACCCGCGTTTACCTAGAGTGTCATATTATCGTAATTATAAATTATTATTTCTTTATTTAAAGACAGTGCAATTAGAAACGCGAACTAATTAACACACATTAGAGACAAGAATAGCCTACACCTTAACTGTAACTTTGTTTACAATATATCTCGGTATTTATCTCTCTCTGATCTTTTTCTCCTGCACTCCAATTAACTAAATCTCAACAACAACTACATTAAAAGGTGTACAAACTGTACATATTTTGGTCCTTCGACAATAAGGATTCGGGAGTTTTTTGTGTCTCTAACTCAGTGGCGAATCGGTCCAGCTGGCCTCTCACAAGCGAGAATCCCCAGTTGTATTGAGAAGGCGCACACACTGTTTGAGAGTGCATAAACACCGGAATCTGGATACGACCAATTTTCAAGCTTGAAATTGTGAAGATTGCGAATCATCAAGTGGTCTTCGTGTCGTGAATCAACGCAAAACTCTACCTCTGTCACTGTCAACTACGTGCCAGCAATATGGACAAATTGGAGATTCAATCAACTTGCTACGCGAATATCAAGACCTTGTGTGTCAACTATCGCAAGGATTCTTCATCTCGAAAAAACGAAGAGTATCTTAACATACGTTTGTCATCCCTGGAAGAGCAATGGAGCGACTTCGAGGCAAGACATGCTCAATTGGTACTCGAACTTGAAGACAAAACTATCAACTATTTAGCCGACGACGTGTATGGAAAACTTAAGGAGATGTACTTAGCAACTAAAACGGATATTAACAGCAGACTGAAACTATTGGAACAACATAAACGAAGTGTGAAGTTTGACTTGGCGGGAACCTCGGGGGAAGACACTCAAGTACGGGAAGGTGACAAAACATTACAACAACTATTAAACAAACAGGAATGCAACTTTAATGCAATCTACCGTACTATGTCTAAGATTGACATTACCAGCATCTCTGAAAAATGGGAGCTAGAAGACAACCTAAATATTTTGAAGTCGAAATGGGAGCCCATCGACAAACTGCACTGGGAAATCGATTTTCATTTGAAGGGATCTAATGACCACTATTATAGCATGTTCTCGGATATTGAAGATAAATATGATGAACTACGAAAACAGCTTCATTCCAAAATTTGGTCGAGTGCTCACTACCAACAATCTGTACCAAAGGTGGAAATTCCCGAATTTTCCGGAAATTACAGCAAGTGGATTTCTTTTAAAGATCTATTTCTTGAAACTATCCATAACAACCCAGCTATAAACAAAGCTCAAAAAATGAAACATCTGAAAACTAAATTGAAAGGTGAAGCTGAAAGTCTGGTGCAGCATCTCTCCGTATGTGCCGAAAACTATCACTCCTGTTGGGATATTTTAGTGCAACGTTACGATAACCGACGTTTACAGTTTTCATCATTTTTCAACGCAATGATTCATCTTCCCACCATACAACAGCCAGACGCTAATAATCTCAAGAAAATGCATGATGTGATCAGAGAATGCATGAATGGCATAGCTAACATTGGGTTGGAAACTTCAACCTGGGATCCAATGATAGTCCATTTAATGTTACCCAAACTGGACTCAACTACACTTAATGACTACATGAATGAAATAAAAGATCATAGGGAAATACAAAATTTACAAGATTTTCTATATTTTCTGGAATGCAAGTTTATGGCGTATGAAACTGCAAGATCTACAAAAACTGCAAGAGGGAATTCAACTACGGAAAAAACTACTTTTTGGAAACCAGTCAGCAAACAACCTGTGAAAAAATCATACGGTGATTTCAAGAAAACTTATAATTATCATACTGCCTATGGAAAATGTCCCAATTGCGACGGAAATCACGTTTTAATGCAATGCGCAAAGTTCATCGACATGGACACGGCGCAACGAAACTACACAGTTGCGAAATTGAAAGTCTGCAAAAACTGCCTTTTCAGACATAACAACGAAGAATGTAAATCGGCGAAAACTTGCAAGGAATGTAATTTGAAACACCATACGCTATTGCACAACTCTAATCGAAAATTATTGAATGAGAAAAATAACATTGGACAGCAACCGTCAACATCTTCGCAGCGACAAGCCTCAAATCACTTATCTTCAGATAACACGGAGATTTTACTAACCACAACCCAGCTGAAAATAAAAACTATGGATGGAACTTATGTAACCCTTCGGGCCCTCCTCGACCAAGGCTCGCAAGTGAATTTAATAACTGAAAATGCCGCACAAATTTTGAGGCTCCCTCGGAGGAAACTGGCTGCAACTATCTCTGGAGTTGGTTCTGTTTCCGGTGATTGCAGGGGACAACTAAACTTGACCTGTAAATCAATAAACTCTGAATACAATTTTGAAATACAAGCACTGATCATGAAGAAATTGACTAACAACTTACCAAATACAACTTTTGAAAAATCCAACTGGCCGCACCTAGAAAACTTAAAACTAGCCGACCCAGACTTCAACATATCCCGCCCTATCGACTTACTGCTGGGAGCCGATGTTTACTCGGAAATTATCCTCGACGGAGTCTTGAAGGGAAGCCATCAAGCCCCAGTAGCTCAACAAACACTTTTAGGCTGGATCCTATGTGGAAAAATGAAAACATTCAACTGCCATGTCACGTTAATCAACTTGGAAGAACTGACAAAATATTGGGAAACAGAAGAAATCCAGAATACTGAAGATATCTCCAAAGACGACCAGTGTGAACAATTTTATTCGCAAACAGTACAACGAGATCCTGAAGGGAAATATATAGTGAAGATGCCTCTCATCCCCAACTATGAAGAAAAACTGGGATCATCGAGATCAATCGCTATTTCTCAATTTATACAACTAGAAAAACGACTTTCAAGAAACAAGAAACTATCAACTATGTACAAGAAGTTTATGGAAGAATACGCGAACCTGGCTCATATGGAACCGGCGTCTCAAATTACATCTACCAGCTGCTACTTACCACACCACGGTGTTTTGAAAGAAAGCTCAACAACAACAAAACTGAGAGTTGTATTTAATGCATCTCAAAAAACCTCGAGCGGTTACAGTTTGAACAGCCTCCTTGAAAAAGGACCTAACCTACAAAAAGATATCCAGGCACTTATTTTAAAATGGAGAACTTACAAATATGCATTCACCGCCGACATTGAAAAAATGTATCGCTGCATATGGATTAACAAAGACCAACAACATCTACAGAAAATTATCTGGCGTGATTCATCTACTGATGATATACAGGAGTTCAAACTCTGCACTGTTACGTACGGTACAAAACCCGCTCCGTGGTTGGCGCTCCGAACCCTCAAGCAACTCGCTATCGACGATGGCCACATGTATCCTGCTGCTGCAAAGGTGCTGGAAAACGATTTCTTTGTTGATGACCTTGTCGGCGGGGACCACTCATTTTTGGGAGCTAAGGAGCTACAGCAGTCCCTAATCGCTTTATTGAAGGGTGGGGGCATGAATTTACGCAAATGGTCCAGTAACTACCCAACTTTACTTGAAAACTTACCTAAAGAGCAGATTTCAACTACAAACAGCTATGATTTCAAAACCGAAGAACCTTCAAAAACTCTGGGACTACGCTGGAACACTGACACCGACACATTTCATCTTAACTGGTCTGTAAATGAAAATATAACTCGACTCACAAAAAGACTATTACTTTCGGAAATTTCAAAATTCTACGACCCGCTGGGCTGGCTCTCTCCCGTGACGATCACCGCAAAAATATTATTTCAAAAACTCTGGATGAGCAACATCGACTGGGATGATAAAGTTCCGCAAGATATTGAGTCGGAGTGGATAAGGCTAAAACAAGAACTGCCACTTATTAAAAACATAACTCTGAAGAGATGGATCAGCGAAACAAACCAATGTATTGAATTACTTGGCTTCTGTGACGCAAGCGAGAAAGCTTATGCTTGTGTTATCTACAGTCGCGTGACAAATAAATCCGGAGTTCCGATAATTACATTACTTGCATCTCGAACGAGGGTTGCCCCAACAAAACAAAAAACTACACTGCCTAGGCTTGAACTTTGTGGTGCCTTACTATTGGCTAAACTGATGGAAAAAACTCAACAAGCTTTACCTGGATACCAACTAATAACACGAGCCTGGTGTGACTCACAAGTAGTGTTAGCTTGGCTCCAAAGCGACACGACGAAGCGCGAGACATATGTAGCTAACAGAGTGTCAAAAATCAAACACATTATACCTACAAATCAATGGCGTTACGTCAAATCAGAACTGAACCCGGCTGACTGCGCTACGAGAGGGATGCTACCAAGCAAACTAGCCAACTTTGACTTATGGTTCTATGGACCTCCATTTCTAAAGGATGTAGAAACCGAAATTAACCTAAATTGCAATATATTCTATACCAACATCGGCGATGATCATCTGTGTCAAAAGGAAACTTTTTCGGAACCTGAAAAAGAACATTTTATAACTACATTATTACATAATTGTAGTTCATTGACACGAGTATTACGAATAACAGCATGGATACTTCGCTGTATAACAAATATGCGCGCCAAAGGGAAACCTGAAACTACTTACCTATCAACATGTGAAATACATGAAGCCAACAAAATGATTATAAAACACGTGCAGCAAACTTTTTTTTGGCAAGAATATAAACAACTTTTGTGCAATGGAATTCTTTCTAAGAAGAGTGTGATTTTAAAGTTGAGCCCTTACCTGGATAACGACAAAATCATACGCATCGGTGGTCGCCTACAGAACTCAAACTTACCTCTGGAAATGAAAAATCCCATCATATTACCACGCACTGGCCGATTTACGCAACTTTTAATAGAACAGTCGCATTTAACAACATTGCACGGAGGAGCGCGGCTTACGTTGACTCATATAAGGCAGAGATATTGGATCGTCGGAGGCAATAGGGCTGTCAAAACTCAACTGCGAAAATGTGTTCGTTGCCACCGTTTCAGTCAAACTGACAACCATCAGATTATGAGTCACCTGCCACAACAAAGAGTAACTCCATGTCGACCCTTCACTTTCACAGGAGTTGATTATTCTGGTTATATCGAACTCAAGATAAACAAAGGCAGAGGCGTTAAAACTTCAAAGGGGTATATAGCAATATTTATATGTATGGCGACTAAGGCGGTACATATTGAACTTGTCTCGGATCTCAGCACTGAAACCTTTATTGCAGCCTTCCAGCGGATGAGTGCAAGACGTGGCACCCCTAAACACATGTACTCAGATTGCGGAACTAACTTCATTGGTGCTGCAAAGGTACTTCGTCAAGAATTTGAAGAATTCAAACAAATTATGACACCTGACTTCTTCAACCAACTAAACAAATTAGAAGTAGAATGGCATTTTAACGCCCCTGCCTGGCCTTCTGCTGGCGGCTTGTGGGAGGCAGCTGTCAAATCGATGAAACACCACCTACGTCGAGTACTAGGCGACCAGAAGCTCACCTACGAAGAGATGACTACTCTCTTGGCCAAGATCGAAGCGTGCTTAAACTCGAGGCCCTTGTGTCCACTTACTGAGGATCCTGAAGAATTCTACAACTGTTTGACTCCTGGTCATTTCCTTACCGGAAGCTCAATAATGACGTTACCATCATCCGATTACAATGATATTCATATCGGCGTTCGTCGCAGATGGCAACTGACAGAACAAATGTTCCAGCAATATTGGAAAAATTGGTCGAACGATTATCTGACTCAACTGCAAACTCGTAGCAAGTGGAACAAGCCCACAAACAACATTAAGGTCGGTGAAGTAGTATTGGTCAAGGATAACAACTTACCTCCAGGAAAATGGGCCTTGGGGCGCGTCCTTGAAACTCACCCTGGTTCTGACGGATATGTTCGAGTTACAACAATAAAAACTCAAACGGGAATAACCAAGCGGCCAGTTATAAAATTATCCCGCCTGCCCATAGACACTGAAATTGAAAATCACGAGGATCTTTCATCTAAACAAGAAATAAAAACAAACTTGGAGCGCTCAAAGAAAAAAGGAAGAAACAAAACATCTAAGCTGTTATTAGCAATGTTAACCATGTTTACAGTTTTATCGGGATCATATGGCTCCATTGACGGCGTGTCGTCAAGCGCTCAAATTACTAACTTCGAACGTGAGCGCCCTATCTACTATGACGCAATGGGTAAAATGCAATTGATGCACGATGAATGGATACTCATTATGTATTATAACATAACAAACTACTGGGAAGGAACTCGTCGTATTGAACATTATTTTGATACTGTGAAGAACTTGTGCTACAGAACTAACTTACTATACTGCAGAGCGACAACAGAACAGCTAAGTCACGAAATGGAACTTCTAGATTATTATAACACAATTCTTCTGAATCCTCATAAACATTTAAGTAACAGGAAGAAACGTGGCTTATTGGATGGAGTGGGTTATGTAGCGAACAGCTTATTTGGAGTTTTAGATCAACGGTTCGCCCATAAATACGAAAATGATATACGAGCCATCCATACCAATGAAGACTTTTTACTGGAGCTAATAAAAAACCAAACAAGTATCGTCGAACTGGAAAATAAAGCGCTGAGAAAAAGTGAAGATAATATTCAACGTCAGTTTAATATGATCGAGAACTTCCTGAATCAAACTGAACTAAATATGGCGAGATTGAAGACAGAAATGCAAATAGTTTCCGCCAACTCCTATTTCAACTCTGTTTCGATGACAGCGTATTTACTCATGAACAACCTAAGATCTTTCCAAAATATGTTATTCGACTCGCTCACTAATGTCTATCGAGGACACATAGATGTGCATATGATTTCTCCTGCTCATCTCATACAACAATTAACGGACATATCTGGGAGCATACCAAAGGACTTATCACTACCAGTGCAAAACTACAAGGAAGATATAAAGGAACTCTACACTTTGATTTATGTGAGAGCTCGAGTCACTGAGAACTATATTATTTTCGAAATGCACATACCGCTAATAACTAATGAAGATTTCAACTTATATCAAATTATACCATTACCTGTCAAATTCGAGGAGATGGACACATCATACGTACAGACAACTTTCAAATACATTGCAGTGAATTTGGAGAAAAATATATACATTTCACTCAATGATGAAGATCTCGAGCACTGCCGAAAACAAAGATCGGACAAATTCATATGCAAAACAAACAAACCTGTTTTCAATATGCATAGCAAAACAGCTCCGTGCGAAGCGAAACTGCTTTCGCATCAAAATGACCAGCCCTGTGACGTCGAACGCGCCTCATGCAAGAACGCGTGGATCGAGTTACATTCTCCTAACAAGTGGCTTACCATATGTTGTGATACGTGTTCATTACGTACCATATGCAATAGTGACGTTACATCGCACACCATGACGTCATCAGGAATAGTGACGTTACCTCAGGGATGCCTGCTGCAATCTGAGGATTTTACAATCTACTCCCACAATCACTACAGCAGCCGCATGAAGATGAATTATAACATCGCAGCTAATACATTGGATACATCAGTAAACAAGATAGTAAACTTAACTTATAATCACACGCCACGTATGGTGTTTCAATCTACAGCTCGTGAAACGGAAGGGATCGAAGAAGACATTACTCGTTTGAAAGACAACGAAAAATTGACAACAATATCAAGTCATGACGTACATCAATATATTATTAGTTACGTGTTACTGACGTCAGCTGTTGCAATTTTGCTTGTGTTGGTTGTAAGGAAATACTGCCCTCACTGTTTGAAGAAAAACAACACAATCTCGAATAACAACCAACAACCACATCCTACAGACATCGAACTTCAAACCTTTTACCGAAGACATGACATGCAGAGGGACAACATTGAAGCAGAAGCTCCCCCGAAGAAGCCTCCTCGGAGTCTCAACGCCGGAACAAGCAACGCTACATTCAATTTCGATTAAAATAACAATTTTTGCTTTGTTAATATTTATTATTAAATTTTAAGGCTATTCCTTGCTCTTTTGTCATGTCAACCTTTTATCTCTTTTCTTTGTTTTTCTCGGTTTGCCAAGATGTACAGTTTACTTGTACATAAAAATTTGCTAACACCGCGAACGTCACTCAGGCCGCGTCAATGACCCGCGTTTACCTAGAGTGTCATATTATCGTAATTATAAATTATTATTTCTTTATTTAAAGACAGTGCAATTAGAAACGCGAACTAATTAACACACATTAGAGACAAGAATAGCCTACACCTTAACTGTAACTTTGTTTACAATATATCTCGGTATTTATCTCTCTCTGATCTTTTTCTCCTGCACTCCAATTAACTAAATCTCAACAACAACTACATTAAAAGGTGTACAAACTGTACAACTGCTACGTTGACCACTAGCTTCCTATAACGCACGAAACGTTCGATGAATTGAATTACCGTTTAGACAACACTTTTTATTGATTTCAACGCGTTGCTCAGCTGTATAGCGACTATGTATCTTTTGTATGTACATACTTACAAAAATGTATTTATCGAAAATTTGCGCCAATAGATTATTATATAATGTTTCCACAATAAGCTGTCAAAAACATCCTATTCATATTGGAAAACCCTGTACTATTGACGACGACAGTGGCCGAGTGATTTTAAGAAATTTTATTTTTGAGATTTTAAGGTGTCGCCTAGTCCTGAGTTTGAATCCCGGTGGGCAAATGTTAATATGAATTATACGAGCATTTTTACCTAATTCATGGTTGTTTGTATGTATTTCTAGATAAAAGTATACTTTTATATGTATCCACAACACAAGGTTTTCAGTACTTACTTTGGTGCTAGGCTAATTGGTGTGAGTGTTGAAAGTATTTATTTACTATTATTTAATAATAATGAATATTTCAGCCTCATTTAGACTCCGGTTGGAATCACTACATATCTTCGTCCATATTGAATCAACCAAACTCCTTTGTGATTGGGGATTTGTCACCAGCTCAGTGGTATCAAATCCGAGTATGCGCTGAAAATTCCGCTGGGGTATCCACTTCGTTATATACATATGCTACAACCACTTCAAAGGGAGGTTTGTAGATTTGTGATCGTATTTTGTAATATTAGCCACTTGAGTGTTCACTACTGTTCCGTTATATCCGATCTCGATATAAAGCTATTTCAAATGATAATGTATTATATTATGCGTTTTTATCATTTCAGCATGTATTTATTTTACGAAATCTATTTTAAGTGGTGACAATAAAACTATATCAATGTTTAAATGAAATATCTTCTTAATCCAAGTCTGTCTAAACGTCTTTACTAATTTTTTGCCTGGGAACAAAAATATAGCTCTTTAATTTGTTTCGTTACAGAATCAATAGGACCACCATCTGAATTCTTTGATATCAACATGCTTGTTATCATATGCAGTTCAATACTACTAACGATTTGTTGTTTGACGTGTATTTATATACTAATAAAGAGGCATAAGTAAGTAACCAAAATATCTTTACTAATATTTAATACAGCTAATGAAAAGCTTCTCATTTAATCAAAGAAAAAATATTTTATTCGAGTTAGATCATGACACGAAAATATAATTCGATCCTACAAACTTTATTAATATTGTAAAAATGTAGTCATCATAGATGAATGTTTTAAAATTTTAATTTCATTTTTGTTTCTTTTTGCAGTCATCAACGTTTAACCGAATATCGTAATTCGCTAACAGCTGAATGTAAGTCAGAAAGAAGTAATGTCACTGCAAATACACCACAAAGTGTGCCAACAGATGTGAATAACAGAGTATATAGTACACCAGTTCATCTTACAGCTGATACTAAGCATGGTAAGAGAGTTTTTCTACTAACATTTAAAAAACGAAAATAATTATTAATGATAAACTTGCAGAGTGTAGGTTAATTACGAATAAGGACCACATAGTGTGTACGTATTCGTGATCCTCGGCAAGTCGGTCCTTTATTCTTCTTTTGTTTGCCTTCACTATCAGTTTTTAGATAATTATGAAAGTAAAGCAGTACATAGCCTTACAATGCCCCGTTTTTTAGAAAAAACAAAAAAATCGTCAAACTCTCTGATGTTCTCACCGCTTCATTACAAAAAATCCTTATATATACAATTAAAGGAAAATAACCCAGATCCAACAGACGTAGCTAAGACCTATGGCATTTATTTATGTATATACTTATATAAATAAGCAAAAAAATATATTCTGGTTCCAGAACTATATGAGATCAGTCCTTACGCGCAGTTTGCTATTGGATTCCGGACGTTTGGGCATGTAGATAACCAAGAAGTCCCAAACAGAACACATCTACCGGGTAACAGCAAATCGAGATATGATAGTGGTAAGCATCTTGTATAAAGAACGTAAGATACAATTTCTCATAGATTGATATAAATTACTTTCTGTCACATCTAATTGAATAATAATCAATTAACATTGGATATTGTCAGAGTTACAACGATTATTTATTATCAAATCAAATCAAAATCGTTTATTCAGCACAGTACACGGATACAGATAAATTGTTATACTTATAATTTACAAAATGACAATAAGATACAGACATTAATAAATACCACTTAACATATACCATCTGGCGTCGATTCCGGCACGACCCCCCATACGGAAACTTAAACCTGACAGCAGCGTATCCCTGTCACTACGTATAGTGAATGAAAAGGACTGACCGATGCCAAACTCAGTCCTAAGTTAATAGAATCATGCCAGAATCGATACCTATACCACTCCGTATCCACGGCTGCGCTGAAAAGGGCCCAGTTCAGCATAATGGCAGTGCAGTATGCACTGGCGCTGGTTTTCAACTTCTAAGTAGACGACATGATAATAATCAGAAAGAGTTTTCATTGACACAGAGCTACCAGTTTGCAGGTGAAAGGCCGGTATTCAAATTAGTCTATTCATTACAGAAACCAGTTTTCAAATGAGGTCGGAGTCTGAAGAAAGCGATTGCGTATCGAGGACGACCACACTGAAAAGCTTACCAAGAAGTAAGATGATATACTGCACTTGCTCGGAAAGTGCGGTTGTTGTTGTCTTGTTTTTAAAAATTAAGCAGAAAGTACCTCTTTACTGTTGTACTACTAAACGCGCTGGAAAAGTTAGCTGAAAAAGTGTTGAAATCTATTTCTACCGCGGTAAACGGGCAGAAAAATTCTATGGAAATTCATTGTTAACGTGCAGTTTTTATTTTTAATATTCTTTTTTAATTTTTGTTCCATAAAAGCAAGTGGTCAGTATGATTTTGCAGACTTTGCGATCTATTTTTAAACATTAAGATAATTGTGTCCTGTACATTAATTTTGAAAAAAACTTATATTTTTTGTTAGAAATTACTTGCTGTTCTGAATCAAAAAAAAGAACTAATAGAGGTGATTGCTATATCCTATAGCAGATTTTCTGAATCAAAGTGCCCGTCTAAGGAAGCAAAGTTCACCGCTCTCCACCGCAGGAGAGCTCTGTGAAATAGTTTACAACCGCAATATCTTGCTAATGTACAAGTAATTTTCTTCAATAGACAAAATGATATACCTACCTACCTCTATATCACCTCCGATCTCCGTGGCCGAGTGGTTTATACGCCGGGTTTCTTGGTGTCGCCGACTCGAGAGGTCCCGGTGGAGGCAGATGTTTATGTGATGAATACGAGCATTTGTACTCCAGTTATTTCTTTATTTTATTTTATTTGGGAAATTTACAGACAAATAACAAAATGTATTAAAACTATGATCAGTCACATGCTAATAATAAATTTCCACATATAACACTTACATAAATTTCTTAACTCACACACAGACAACATATAAAAAATGTCTAACCAATTTTGAGGTAAATGATGTTTTAACCATTGGAGCATTAAAATTACTGATAAACTACATTTCAAAATATTTTCCTGTCAAAATTCGCTTCACCTTTGAACAGCTAGTATAAAACAAGTCTAGGTTATCAGATGTTGCATTATTGAAGAGTCTAACTCTTATGGATGCTTAATATGTATTTCTATATAAATATATTTATATATGTACAATATGTATATTCTATCCGTTACCCTAGTATCCCATAACACAATCCTTACAGTGCTTACTTTGGGACTAGGCTAATTGGTGCGAGTGTGGAAATATTTATTTATTTATTTATTTATTTTGTATAAAATAACATGCTCTTAAGCTATCATTTCATATGAATAGTCATATTTGCTATTGGTAAATATGTCCTATTATATATATAATCCTTATCATGTTTTATAGGGTATGAAATGAGAGAAGAAATTAACAAATAGCATTTAAGTATAACCACGTAGAGTGCATTAATAGCATAAATTGACTTTATTAGTCAGTTAATCAGTTGACCAGAAGGCAAGTTGGTAATATTTGTACCAAAGGCTTCAAATTCAAACAATAAGTTTCTTAAAGTATTGGTTTCATACATGGATTCTTATGATTTTTAAGTTAAATTTAATATCTTAAAATTATTATATTGTTTAATATTTATTTCTTTTTCAGAAGCATGCAGGGTGCCACACCACAGGTAGCTGAGTAGATAGTCTTAAATGGTTTAGATTTAATAGTTTCTGGTTGTGTTCATTACAACAATGCAATAGATAATTATACATTTTTCTGATCTCATGTACATTAAGAGTTTTAGAGTTAAGCCGTATTTGAATTTGTAAGTTACGGTAACAATTTTTTTTCTAGCGAAACTGACTGGATTTAAAACTTTAGTATTATGTGTTGATTATTTTTATAACTGGCTAAATTTAAAACTATAGTATAATGTGTTGAATTTTTTTATTTATATTCAGGATATCATCAAATATAAAAAAGATTCGATTAATATCAATACATTGAAAATATCTCAGAAGTCTTGATCATTGGTAGTGATTTAATAGTATTTTTGTACTTTAAGCGAACTGTATATAAAGTTGATAAAAATGTATATAAACGTTAAGACAAAGAGAATGTCAATAAACAATGATATTAGGTATTATTGAATATGATTCAATTAAAAATATATTTTTCAGTTTATTTTACCCTTATTAACTAGTCATGCAACAATTAAACTGCCTTTATATTGCGACGATTATATGGCGAATCCAAAATGTTTGCATAATCTATTTCTAAAATGTGTTCAATTTCTTTTAAGTCATCATCTAAAAGAGACAATCTGATAAGAACTTATAAGAATAGCATTTTTGTACCTATCAATTTATATGTGAACTGTACATAATTTACGATCTAATTTATCCAAATAATAATTTTCGAGCAACGTCTTATAATACTCGTAGATATACTACGAAAAAAGAGGGGTGTTATAGAGAAAATATTTTTATGGATCTCATGCCTGCATTTGCCTGCTTAAATTTTATTAATGATTGATTATTCCTTTTCTGTTCTAGAAATAAAGCGAGGGATTTTTATTTCTTTGGTCTAATAAATAAGCATTTACTTTATCTGGGAATATGGGTATACTTTTTAAAAATGTGAATTTCTTTAATAAATCAAAGAGGATTCACCTAAAATGTTTATTTTAAATTTGTTAAGTTTAGTATGTGCGAGATTATAAAATGTTCGTAATGGTAACGATCAGAATATGAAATTATCTTCCAAAAGACTGATTGATTAGTATTTATTGTTTTGTAAATTCGTAATTTTAAATTTAGGATTAAAATTTTGATGACAAATATAAATGTTAGTGACGATAATTGTGTTGTTTTTTTTATTGCCATATTATATTATACAGTTATTTCAATTATTATTTTTTATTTTATTTCAAATATAAAGAAAAAATACTGTAAATATAATAAATTGCATGAGATACCAGTCTGAAATCAAACCAGGAAATACCACATACATACAACGGTACATTTAGGTAGATAGTAGGTACCTGCTTATTTTTACGCGGGATTAATTTTCCTTTAAAATTAATAATGGTAAATAATTTTGTTTCATTTAAAAAAAATCTCAGTGCATTAACCTTTGTACCTTTGAGTGAGTACCTTTTTAAGCACGTTAATTATTTATAAACTATTAATACGAATTTATCCATGCCCCAATATGCGACACTATATATATTAACTGGTTAATGGTGAATGACAACCCAAATTTAGATAATGCTAAATATTTCACGTTAAGTCACAAGCCCGTAACGTGAATAAATTAAGTAGATTATACGAGAATTTCTCCCTGATGAATCAGGTGTAATTCTTAATTACTTAAGAAATGGCGTAAGTGTATCTTTATTGTTTTTATATTAACTAGTGGCCCGTCCTCGCTTCGCTTCGGTGTAGAGCTGTAGTGTAGATGACTTTTCATATAAGTGATTATAAAAATCTGAAAATGGTATATTTGCCTTTTCCAAATTTCTATTGACATCGCGTCGCTCAATTGTTTTGCCTTTCCAGAATCTCTTCACTAACATTTGAAATTTATGGTATGGTATTAAAGTTCAAATTGACTTTAAAGTATTATTACGAATCGTTTGTATGAGAGTATAGAAAAGTGTTGTTTTTGGACATTTTCAGGCAATTTTTTTAAAATTTCTCTTCGTAAGAACCATCCTCATACTTCAAGGAATATTCTAAAAAAAGGAATTATCGAAATCGGTTCAGCTGTTCTCGAGATTTGCGCTTAGCAACACATTCAGCGATTCATTTTTATATTATAGAAGATATGCTACGCTAGTATGGACAGTAAAGATATCATAATTAATAACCTTTTCCAAATCCATACGGAGGTATGATAAATTTTGACACTCGTATAGATAGGTAAATCAACGCAAACAAACATGAGGTCATCATCAAACTTCTGGGGGCTTTATATTTTATTACCATCTCATTAATATTATGTAATTGCTTTTGATTGTTTTTATCACAATAAATAAATTAATTAATAAGAATTGAATTTTTCAGACTTTTGCAAATAATAGCAAAATTCAATACGTAATATGTGTCCAACATTAAAAGTTTTAATTTCGAATAATTAATAATAAAACCAACTGAACGACGTGACGTTAAATTGAAAATGTATGTTATAACAACAAATGCTCGATCACTTCCCATTGTGTTTCATGAGTATTCATATTTTAATAGCGTGGAGCTCGCATATTGTTAAAACAATTATTTGCGTGTTCGCGCAAACAACCATGACATCCACAAATACAATTAAAGTGGGCCAATTAATTTTGTCCCTAAAAATTTTTGTTGTCGCCCCTTTAACCTTTGGAATTCCGGGAATTATTTGAAGATGTCTCGTAAAAAGGATGCCACTTAATTTCGTTGCTTATAAATTGGGTATGACTTGTTTTTCTGAACGTTTTTCCGTTGTTCCTTCCACCTTTTAAAATACTTAAACATGGATCATGTAGAATTTTTCAACAAAATTTTGGATATTGAGGTATCTATTATTAAGAAATTCATTCAAAGATGGAGAGAAGGTAAAGATGAATATTTCATACACCCAGAGTATAGGGTAGGGTACTTAGAAAATAGTGGCGAGCTTCGTCGCTAACCGTCCGAGAAGTAAAGGTTTGCAATGACGGCGTTAATAAAGAATCACGTACCTGAGTTGAGTAGGCTTCTTGAACGAATTTCACGAGTTTGATTCCCAGTTGTAGCAGGCGATTTTAAAAAAATCTATGATTGCAGTTATAGTTACTATTAAAAATAAAACTATGTCTTCTTTCAGATACTTCGTCCAACATCGTGGACCTACAGACCACCACTGCACAGATCCGGCTTGTCAGTGGCCTTCTCGTACACACTAGAACCTCGTTACTGTATCTGTTTGGTTATAGTTAAAGTTCTAAAAATGAGTACGCTAGGTGAAAGCGCTTCGGCGACTTCGTGAGCCTAAACTGTAACAAGCGTAAACACTAGAACCTCGTCCTGTATCACGCATGCTACGGTTCATCATCATCATTATCAGCCTATTAATGTCCCCACTGCTGGGGCACAGGCCTTCCCTATGGATGGAATAGGGAGAGCTGGATAGGGGGATGTTACGGTTACAGCTCGCTAATGAGTACCTGGCTGTGGTAACCTTTTCAATGTTGAATAAAAAATTCATAAACCTTTATCAAACACAGACATGGACACTGATAAATGGTAAAAGTCATTACTGCACAAAATATCAATATAATCAGATTTTTCTTTAACTGCGGAGACGATTAGAGGATGCAGAAAACCGAAAGTTGTTTCTCGATTGGTAGAACGTCATACGAATCAGTGCCGACGACGACTTGAGACGTATTTCTCATGCCAGGGCAATGCTGAGGAGCGAATAAAGCCACATCTATCGGCGTCCCCTCACGGTTCTTCACTCGCAGCCAAAGCTCTACGGGACGGAAGTATCTAATTTCCTATTCGAATTTAGGATAAAATATGGGTGTTTTATGAGGATATACAACATTTCCATTTTATTTATGCTTACTTCACTACCAGCAGCAAATTCAGAGTGTCAAAAAATAGATATAATATTAAGAATGATATATTCGTATTGCTTATGGACCCCCTATGCTTATTTTATTATTTTAATGTCGCTACTGCATAAAAAATGGTTTATTGAAACAATTTATAAAGGTTCTACGTCAAAATTTTGATGACATTTTCCTCTGAATTGTCAGACTAAAATTATAAAAAATTCTAAAAAATAAATTTTTGAAACAAAATCAAAATCTTTTTTCTTGACGACCTCCGTGGTCGCGTGGTTTGTACGCCGGGTTTCAAGGTGTCGCCTAATCGAGAGGAGGAGGAGGTTTCAAATCTCGGTGGGGGTAGATGTTTGTGTGATGAATACAAAAATTTGTACTCCAGTCATGGATATTTAATATGTATTTCTATACATATATTCTTTATATATATCAGTACATGTATTCTTATATATTGTATATATCGTTACCCTAGCATCCCATAACACAAACCTACAGTGCTTACTTTGGGGCTAGGCTAATTGGAATGCGTGTTGGAAATATTTATTTATTAATAAACATTAATAATAATAATAAATATGTTTTCATAGACTTGTAAGTAAAAGAGATTGAAATAAATATTTATTTACTTGTTATATACAACTCAAAGAAAATAGTTTGCCATTTTCTATAAAATATAAAATTACATTCTGATATTATACAAAATGTATTTTTTTAAATATAATTGTTTCTTACATAAGTTATCAAAATCTGATACAAAGAATTTAGACTCAAAATTCGTTGTGGCTGATGTCAATCTCCGAAGCTGGTTTTTATGCCTGCATGATTTCACTGAGAAGTCTCCCTGTATCTCGGCTCCTGTAAATATTTAAATAAATATTTCCAACACTCACACCAATTAGCCTAGCCCCAAAGTAAGCACTGTAAGCTTGTGTTATGGGATACTAGGGTAACGGATAGAATACTTACAGTACATATATAAATATATTTATATTATAGAAATACATATTAAACATCCATGACTGGAGTACAAATACTTGTATTCATCACACAAACATCTGCCCCCACCGGGATTCGAACCCGGGACCTCTCAAGTCGGCGACACCATGAAATCCAGCGTACAAACCACACGGCCACGGAAGTCGTCCTATAAATATCGCATTCGTGAAGATGATAAACAAATATATAAATAATAAAAAAAACGTTATTGATAAACTTTAACAATTATCTACTTTACATAGCGAAATTTGACATTGTCTTCTTCGAGAGTACTTTTTGCACAAAAGTTACGTCCAACTTTTTACTCCTCAAACAGCAGCTATACAATAAAGAGACGATGGAAAAAAGAATTCCCAAGTCACATGGGACCGGGACAGAGGCAACGGACCAGAAAATTGGTTCCTCTCTGTTTAAATCGATGACCTAATTCAGAAACTCTGTACGGCATACTATATGAAATGGAATGTTGTTGAGCGAAGCGGAAACGTGTGGCGAGGAGGTGTCGATGGAAACACGATGTCTCATTTTGATAAGATTTCTTAAGGTTAATGTATCGAGAGTAAGGATGTTTTGATTTGATCTCAAGTTGATAATACAAGTGAAACCATTATAATCTTTTTGGGTAGGTATATGAAAATGAATTTATGATGTTTAACGTATACTTATTTAGTATGCGCTAATGATTTCCAAATGATTTTACCAAAATGGTTTACTATGTTTAAGTTCCACACGTTATTGCCAGGATAAAAGTTCAGTATGTAAGGTTTTTTAAAACCGCCGAAAAAAAAATCCTTTCAGAATGGTGTTTTTGTATAAACACCAATACTGCGGGGATATTCTGTAAAATTTTCACGCGCGGAACTGCATCGGATCCGCGTTTTACAGAAAATTTTATAAAATAGCCCCGCTGTTCTCAATGTAAAATTATAATACTGGCTAGCACATTGGAAGTCAGGTGGGAAACTATTTGAAATTTGCCAACCGGGCTATAAAAAAATATTTTTAAAAATTTGCTTAAAGTATAACATTTGGTGAATTGAATTGAATTTGAATTAACTTGGTGTTCAATCGTAACTCCAATTGGAGCGCCCGTCTGGAGAAGGAACCTTCTTGCAGAATACTACAATGAAACGGCAACTTTTTGGTGGTGTTGATGAGTACGGTTCTTTAATTAATTCTAGGTTTCACTATCGCAACTCTTTGGTGGTGTTCCAATACGCATGTATGCCTCTGTTTTTATATAAAAATGTACAAGCACTTATTTAAATCGAACTCAAAATGTTCCAACTCGTTTCTCCGTGTACAGTATTCAAACTGAACACTGTGACGAACCAAACTAGGATAGTTAGTGTACGAATCTGGTCCACCGCGACAACTTCAACTACAATACTGTAAAGTAACGCTTACAAACCGTACCATTCCACGAGTACTAAGGAAACTAGAATGTCTCGATGCTAATTTTATTAATACACACTACCGCAAATAAAATGCGTCACCCACTAGTACATAGGAACTCCGATTCGATTTTCTCAAAAAGTATAAAACTTACAACCATCAAAGTTCTACCTACAGATTTTTTTATAACGATTGGCGTAAAATTTTATTCTTAAGTTATTGTCAACTTACTGTGCAACCAAATAAGAAACACAATACCTACTAACGCAAATTTTTAAATTTGAAACCTTCAATTTTCAAATGCACGCACGATGTTTTTTATAATGTGTTCACAGATTTCTCCGTCAATTGTGTTATTGTTTACTTGGAAGATGTAATTTTTATTAAAAAGGATGAAATAAAAAAAAAACGGCTCGAAAATCGAAAATGGAACTATAAAATAATATCTGGTTCATGATTTGGAACTCGGGCGGGGTCAAGATTGAAACATTAAATAGATTTTCGTTTCTGATCGGTAATAATACATCTTTCAATCTTGACCCGCCCGACTTCCAAATCATGAACCAGTTATTATTTTTTTACTCTTTAGTTCCATTTTCGATTTTGAAGTCGATTTAATTTTTTGTTTCATTTTTTTTTATTTATAAACTGAGGATACGCTGATACTTCTTATCATTTCTTTAGCTTTTGTCAATCTTCACGAGTCTTCCTTGAATCTTCATAAATTCCTGTTCATTTTCAACCGATGAAAATAACGGGGGAGGTTATCAATTGGACGCATATCTTTTAGTTTTTTCATGAACTGCACTTTCTGTATGTAAGCTACACCAACTTTGATAATAGAAAATCAATTAAGAGTTCAGAGGTAGTAATCCGATTTATTTCCTGTCCATTGTAATATATCTTTGTATCGTGTTACTTACCACAGCATCACTAATAGACGCACTCCTGCCCTTTACTCTAAAAATCCTGGTAACAGTCATAATTTTGCTCCAGAGTTCAACTGCAACTCTGGAGCAAAATTATGACTGTTAATAGTTATTTATTATACAAGAGTGGAAAGTTCCTTTTTAACCGCGTGCTCGATTTGGATGACCGAGCAAGCGAAGGATTCTAAAGTTGAATCACGAGCGCAGCGAGTGATTCTAAATTAGAATCCTGAGCGTCAGCGAGGGAAACAAACGAGCACAAGGTGAAAAATCTTTCCACTCGAGTGCAATACGTAACTTTTCATCCCACCTCAGCGAGGAAATGACAAAATGAAAAAGAAAACAATTTATAATGACAAAATATTTAAGCAATAAAACGTGAAAAACTAGAATGGCGCGAAGCACGCAAATAAAACAAAGAAACCAAGAAGGTTCCAAATTTAAATTTTTTCACAATTTAAAAAGTTCTAATCATAAATTTGGCACCATAGAGGTTACATTAAATAGGTTTAATGACGTTTTGAATTTACAATTATATTGAGTACTCATTATATGTGATGTTCTAAATTCAAATCTACTTTGCCGCTCAAGCGAATAAAATAGAATTTTCCAGCCAGATTTCGAAGCGCAAAATTACACTTTCCGAGGTGGTGGGATGAAAAGTCTATTCCATTCGTTATTTAGTTTCGTTATGTAGTTGTGTCCTATAGAATTGTTGTTAGTGATTCGAAATCTAATTTCACTATTATTTGTACAATAATATGAGTATGTTTGATGTAAGTTGGCTCTGTTTACCGAAGCAAAGTGCTTGTAGGTTTAAGAGCAGGATTCCTGTATTCCATATATTTAAATGTGAGCTGATTAGAAAGACAATATGTTTATTAAAAAGCATAGAAAACTAAAAATTATGAAGAACATAATTAGATCACAAAGCAGTCTTACACTCTATTTCGGGTTTACTTACATATATCAGTAATTAAAATTCAACCCAATTATAGTCATGATTTTGAATTCCAGCTTGGTGCTTGAGATAATTTGAAAATTTAGTAGATCAATCATAAAATTAATTAAATACTGATAGCAAAATACGGCTTTCTACTCAATTTAGACTTTCGATTGATCAAGAAAGTTTCTTAAAACTACTATTAATTGTCTATTTGAACTTAACTCGTTAATATAGCCTTTGAAATACTTCACTTAAAGTCAACTTATAGTCAAAAAAAATACACACTCAATACTTGAGTTTAAAGTGGTTTGAAGACTGTAAATATCCATTCAATTTAAATGTGAAATTTGAAAGATGTCTACAGTAGAGTTTATTAAACAAAAATAAATAATCTTTCATATAGAAGGTCATTGGACAAAAAGGACAAAAACTGCGCAGAAATAATGGTCAGTACTCAGATACAGAATTACTCGATAATTTTCCTCTAAAGCGAGTAAAAATCAACGGATTGAGTCCGAATTACGAGACTTCGAGTTGTGAGTTTTGCTATCCACACGTTGATTTTTACTTGCTTCAGTGTAAAACCGTCGAGTAATACCGTAAGTGAGTACGGACAATTACGAATATTAAATAAAAAAAGGACAGTTTGGACAGAACTAAAGAATATTCCATAGTATCGTGTGTACTAAAAATGAAACAGCGAGAACAAATGGTTACAAGCAATCCGTAGTTTGCTGGGCAAACAAATAATTAATCCACCGAGGGGTATGGTTTAATTGCTTGTTTGAGTTCGTCTTCCAGTTTTGCTTGCTGAATTCCGGTTTGATAAATCCGAACTCTTTCACGTTGTTGACTTTGGAATGTTGATGTTACATCTCCGTCGCAATGATGGGATCGTGTTTTGTTTATTTTAAGTGCGACTTCGAGTGTGAAGTTGAAATTCGTGATCAGTATGTGAAGCTCGATGGCGAAAGTGGTTAGCGCGTGCAGTCTTCGATCGTGGAAGTTAACTTTCGCAGTAGCGAAAAGGTAAAAAAAAAATATTTCAAGCGTGTTTCGAAATGCACGTTAAGCAATAGTTTAACGTGCATTTCGAGGACGTGGACCAATAGGTCCCAGCTACTTCTGCAGTTGTGAGGATACTATCTGATCCGAACTGGACCCGTGTGGTGTGTCACGACGTAATCTTGCTTTTCCATCCACTGGGAAGGCCTGTGCCCCAGCAGTGATCACATTAATAAGTGGATCATGATGATGACACAGTATTCCCGTTTTCTGACAAAAAATATCCATAGGTAATGGATCGATTTTTGTTTTAATTGCTGCATTTAACTATTTATGCCAGATTCATCCGAATGCATGACCTGGTAACAACATGTCACTGGTTTTATCCATAAATCAGATAGCAGTCTGATAATAACATAAAAATATTCGTTGTCTTTAAAGAAAACATACGAGCAGTTTATTAAAATATAATATCTCGATATAATTTATTTTTGGTCACCCATCCAAAGGCCGAGGTTTGGAAAATTGCTCAATGTATGAAATCTTTGGTTAAACGTGTTTACCTGTACTGCGCCCTTTATAAGAAAAAATATACTCATATATAAATCTAGACGCCCGCGGCAAGTAATCAATCAAAGTCGCTATTGACTTTTCGAGTATAATTATATTTTGCCGAAGTAATGGGTAAGTTATTTTCCTTTGCTTTCACAGTAAATATACTGAACTTTGGCAAGAATAATTACTAATACGGGAATATTATTATTTATTATTCATCTGTCGGTTCCCACTACTGTCTGTACTTAGCAGATTACATCGATAAAATATTATCTTTATTGATATATGTTGCCACTGGTTTTCTGAGAAATTCGTTTTGTTTCTACAGGTATTAGGGGTATTTTATTCTTCCATAATGGTAGAATTTTAGAATAACAACATAATAGGTCTTTACCTCTGAAATTTCTGTTCTGCTTTACTAGCTATTTCAAGACCATTTTTTTTCATCTTTTGGCTAAGAATCCTTTTTTTCAATTTATGGATTTCTTTAAATTAGTCATTTGTTTAGGTAATTGTTACCTATGTTTAAGTGCATTTGTAGATTTTTATTCATCATGGATATGTTAAAAATTCGAGTGATTATTTGGTGATTATGGAGTATGACTGTCGTGTACCGTCGTGACAGCAAAGCGGCAGAAGCGGCACACAACATCGACGACGTATACGAAGCGAACACTACTAACGATTGCACTACCCTTTATTAGTTTGCCCGCTTCCGCTCTGGAAATTGCGACATAAGAAATGAACCTCGTGATCGACCAAAAACTTTAGTTGACAATGACAAATTAAAGTCGATTATGAAAGCCGATGATTGACATCTACAGCTGAATTTGCATCAGCTTTCGATGTTGGCATCAAAATAATATTGGTTCAATCGCGTCAAATTGGCAAAGTAAAAAAGCTTGACAAATGGGTGCCCCACGATTTAAGTGATAGCCAGCGTGAAGTTCGCGTCGAGTCGAGCCTTGCACTACTCAACAGGCATACAAACGAAGGGATATTGAATCGCATTGCTAGTTGCGACGAAAAATAGATTCTGTTTGACAATCGCAAGCATTGCACAAGTTGGTTAGATTCTAGTTCAGCACCTAAATAATGCCCCAAACCAAAACAGACCCCTAAAAAGTGATGACCACTGTTTGTTGATCTAGCGCCGGTGTCATTCATCACAGCTTCTTAAAATTAAAACGCAGTTCAAAATGCCTCTGAAGAATTTATCAACTGACAGAGCATACTTTTTCAAAAAGGGCATCAATAAGCTAACACTACGTTGTCAAAGTGCATAAATTGCATGGAATTAATAAAAAATATTGTTACGTGTCGGGATGGGGTTCGAAATTGTATGCCAGTTCACGCTTGACAGTTATGTATATTTATTCACCACACAGTTCATACAATTAACACACAATGTTAATTACAAAACACTCACTAAACACTGTATTTCACTATACAAGTCTCTAAACTATCGCACTTGATCACTTTTGTTGCACTTTGATCGCCTTTGCATTCGCTCCGAAATCGCTGTTGAAACTCCACTGTCTCTGCGCGACGCCAATTGCACTTATATATGCCGATCGACGCATTCTCGAAAGTACCTGTTAAATTGAGAATTAGCTAGTACCCGCGAGTACGAAGTACCTACTTATACCTACGCAGGTAACGCGCATAACTTGTAAACAAGTGCAGATGTCGTTGCACTTTCTCCCTTACGCCTCACTGTATAAGGCTCATTTCAGAATGAGCCGCATTACTCGACCTCTATCGCGACCCGCGGTGCTCTGGCACATTCGGTCTCTAGCACTTTCGCGGTTCTGTTACGAGAGCGTTTGTGACAATATAAAGGAAAGGACGTCAACTTATTTCATGAAAACGGCAATTTCATAGGTAAAGACCTAATATTTGGGAGTTGTTGGGTTGAGTCGGCGCTGCTTACTACAATTGTTTAAATTTTTTGTTATTCATCATATCATATCAATTTCTATAACAATTTGTTTTTGTTGTAGTAGAAACTGGTTAATTGGGAGAAGATCAAAAAATTTACTTCTTCTACCCATAACTGTTCATAAAATACAACCAGTGTTCGGTTCAAAACCGAACATTAAGGTATTGCGACATATTAGGATGACGCCCGGGGCTGCTCGCGGTAACTGGGCAATAGACTGCCGTGCACTTCAAAACTTTAGTGCACTACATTTTGCGGTAGCAATTGGTTGTATTCATTAACAAATAGCATAAATTTAGAACATTTTTATAACATTTAATTATATATTAATATAGTAGCAATGATACCATTTTTCTTTATTTTGCTTCGACTTTCATGGTTTTTAAAACGCGAGGAAAAGACCTTACTGTGATACCATCTGTACATCTCAATGGAAAGCCATTAAATAGGGTATCTCATTTCAAGTATCTGGGTCACTGGCTCACTGAGGACTTATGTGACAATATGGACGTGGAGAGGGAAAGGAGGTCACTGGTAGTCCGATGTAACATGTTGGCTCGGAGAAATTGCGCGAAGTACTTTAGAAGTGAAATTGACTTTATTTAAATCATACTGCCAATCATTCTACTCGTGCGGTCTCTGGGTTGACTGTACGCAGAGGGCTTACAACGCTTTACGTGTACAGTACAACGCGTTCCGGGTGCTGATGGGGCTGCCGCGTCGCAATAGTGCTTCTGGCATGTTCGCTGAGACAAGGATCGATGGATTCCATGCCATTATCCGAAAGCGATGTGCCTCGCTACTGAGTCGGGTGCGCGCCAGCCCCATCAGCATCCTGTGCGTGTTGTCGGACAGGTGGGAGTCGCCTTTACTCCAACATTGGGTGGGCCTCCATATAAGAGATTAGGTAATTACCTAATCTAAATTTAATTAAATTGAAATGTATTACTAACATAGATTAAGGAAACATGTTACAAACAAAACAAAACTATGGACACTAGTCTGAAATAAAATTTTATTATATATTATTATTATTTAATTGAACATTTCTAAGTATAAATAAACTCTGTGTCCTACTGTAGAGTAAAATAAAATATTTAACAGTTTAACCAGTGTATTTCTTCATTAAAACCTCACGCAGACAGATACCCCGAACAACCAGCTGTCATCGTTTTGGCACTACCGTACTTAACAAATGGAATATTGTTTTATTCTATTCATTTCAAGATATCAAAAAAAAAACATTTTTATCAAATCCCAATAGGTTTAGGATGCTCCACTAGTGACGAAAATCTTGGATCATGGACCAGTTTGAAGGCAAGGCTTCTGAGATCGGCTGAAGTCCGCAAACATACAAGGAAGCCACTTCACATACGACCACGATTCCTGATGATACGGAGACGTACTCGATATGTTAAAAAGGTAAGAAAATACAAATATTAAACTCACAATTTTTTTTATCTAAAGGCACGCATTCTTCAAATAACAGACAATCATGCAACCTACATGGTAAGCAGCCATCACGACCTTTAAAGACTTGTAATATTGGAGTACCACTCAAATTGCCTAGGTACATTGATCAGTGTCTACGATTTCATCTGTTTACTAGTCGTGCAGTTTAATATCTTTTTCATGTCCTTGATTTACTTTCTACAACATCCAAAAGCGTCAAAATTATTGCACTTCGATATAGATTAAAATGGATAAAGTAGGATCAACACATAAATAATAAAATACAATACACAATACAATACAAAACACTTTATTGTACACCACAGATAACATAACATAACATTTAGTACATAACTATTTAAAACTAGTGTAACAATGGGCGGCCTTATCGCTGAGAGCGATCTCTTCCAGACAACCTTTGGATGGAGAGGACTAGAAGGAAGTGGGAGAGACGGCGGCGTAAATCACTTGAGTGATTTAGGTAATAATATATACATACATAAATATAAATATATAATAAATACATACAAACATATAAATAATGGTGATATCACACTTTAACGAGACTCGTTATGAAATCGTTAAGCTAAGTATACCTAGAAGATAAATAAACAATTATATGCAGTATCTTTTTCTTTTTTTTTGTGATACTGCCTTGTTTGGACAGACTTTAAATTTCATCAAATCCCTAGAGAACCTTTAATAATGTGTAACATACGGAGACACCGTATGTGTCTATATTTACTACTCATGTGAACACTTTGATCATTTATGAACACTTTGGCTAATTGTATTTTTTGTGAAATATTCAGAACAAAGATTGTTTGAAAATGTCCAATGAAACAAAAACAGTTACTAACTAAGAAATTATTAAGAAGAATTAGGGACATCAAAACATCGGAATTCTTGCAATAAACACATTTCTCACATTTCAGTTACAAGTTTGCTGCTGCGACCGGAACGCGATTTGCGTGCCGGCCATCCAAACTGCAAAAAAATGCGATTACAAAACCACAAGGAGCACAATAACTAACTCGAACTGCCAGATCTGTACTCAGAACGAAACGTACCAATCTTGCTATCAGTACGGCGACGGATCTCCTAAGCGTGAATGCAAATTTTGCGCTCGAGAAATAATCTTGAAGTCCAGCAAGAGTTGCTGTACTGAGAATGTAGATGAGAGTAGCGATAGCCAGAACAGCCCCGAAGCACCTGTGAAAAATGTATGTAGATTCACTGTGGATGCTTATTTTACCTAAAAATAAATAATGCCTGAACATTTAAGTCTTTTTTCTATATTAAAAGAGTGACAACAAGCATATGCCCCGCCTGATGGTACATTTACTATGATTTTTTGTAAGGTGAAGGTGGTTTTTCCCAGAAAGGTGCTCCAATTAGAGCAGCAAATGCTCTAGGCATTGGCATCTCTCTTTATGGTGATATGGAACTGCTGAAATTTTTGTTAGAAAACTTGGATATTTATGAAGTATAAACTGCTTTGCATTTATTCAAAATCAATATTCATTTATTCATAATTTATATTTTTGAGCATATAACTGCCCGATGTTGTATGTTTTTCTAAAGAAAGATAGATATAAATCTAAAGAAAATGTCACTAGAAAAAAATCCACGCGGACCAGACAGCAGACGGGACTCGAATCAGCACCTCGTTTTTTCAGTAATATTTTCTTTAGATTTAAACACCGAGCAGTTACATGCTTAAACATAAAAATTATAAACATAATTGCTATTTCTCCTTTTTTAAATGTTGAATACTTGTAAAGGTATTCATTTGACACTGTGGGTTATCTAAAATGCGAAAAGATGGCGCTGCGTTGTAACTTAAGAAAGGCTAGAAAAAATTCGACACGGCCATCGGGGCCGCAGTAGCATAATGGTCAGTGCATTCGCCCGGATAGCCAAGGGTGCAGGTTCGAGTCCCGTCTGCTGCCTTGTCCGCGTGGAATTTTTCCAGTAATATTTTATCAATTTATTCAGTTTAGGCTTTTACAAGCACATATGAAAATCCAAAGCTACGCCACTTGAGCAAGTTTAATAAAGACACTAAGTGCAAGGTTCTCTTCAATACTCGTCTAGACTATAGTAGGAATAAAAAAATATACTAGGAATAGTCTTGAGGAGACAAATTTAATATAACTTTGAAAGTTTTCTGAAGGTAACAATTACGACCAGGCAGTTTTATCATTTTTAATATTGTTTAACGGTATAGTATATATATATATATATCTATTTATATGTGTATTTATGATATTTGATTATTATATAATATTTATTTATCGTTTATTATAGTATAGTTAAGTTAAGTAGGATAATATTATATGTTTTTATAACTTTAGTAGCTCGCACTCTATCGCCATAACATTCGTCTCCCACACCCTTACTGGTTGACTGGTAGAGAATGCCTATGGCATTAAGTCCGCCATTTACTGTATTTTGGTAAAGAAGAATAAAATAAATAAATAAATAAATAATAATATCCTTTCTTAAACAAGCTATTTTTAATGTGAGTTTTAAATTCATTTAGCGGTACATCAAGAATATCACTGGAAATCTTATTATAGAAATGTATACCTTGAACCATAAATAATCTATGAACTTTATGCAACCTGAACAATAGTAACTTAAGTTTGTTTTTAAAAGAATGTACTCGTACATCACTGTGTTTGAGATAAAAGCTAATATTGTTAGGAACAAAATGTATACAATTGTAGACAAATTACGAAGCAATGGTCAAAGGCCCCGATTTCTTTAAATTTTTCTTTAAGCGATTCTCGAGCTTAGTCGATAATCAGCACTTGTTTGCAAAATAAATATCGATAGGTACGTCAGGGTAGGTTTAAAAACAAAGTGAAAATACCTACTAGAACTAAGGACCCGAGCGCCAGAAGGGGCCAGCCTTGCACTTAGGAAAGTAGTTCCACCATATCTAAGCCTTCTATGTAGTGCCGAATGTCTAGGGTGGCAAAAATAAATCAACAATCGACAGTGTCATTTGGTCGCGTCCAAATCGTCAATCTTTTGAAGAGGTGCTAGTGGAGAGTTCACGTCCTCACTTGGGCTCCCATACTAGGCTTTTTGACTCTAACTACCGGAAGATTCCCACACGAACGAAGATATTAAGTGACTCGTTTCCTTGTCGTACTATTCGCAAGTGTGACCCCAGTCTGTAGGAAGTCCCCTTGTTCCTACAACCTAAGGTCCTTTAAAAGAGGCGTGAAGAAGCATTTCTGCAGGCCGGCAAGGCAAGGATGATTGGTGTGACAGTTTATAACTGGACTTCGCCTGGACTTGCGTCTGGACTTTACCACCATTTAACATCAGATGTGGTAGAGGCATATGCCTACCTAGTTATAAAAAAAAGAATCTTCTATAATATATATCTATATAGGTATATAAAACTCAAAGGTGACTGACTGACATAGTGATCTATCAACGCACAGCCCGCACCACTGGAAGGATCGGGCTGAAATTTGGCATGCAGGTAGATGTTATGACGTAGGCATCCGCTAAGAAAGGATTTTGATCAATTCTACCCCCAAGGAGATAAAATAGGGAATGAAAGTTTGTATGGAACTTTGTCAATTTTAAACCGATCGGACTGAGACTTTGCATGCAGGTATAACAAGAATCATAGATGAATGTCATTGTGTATAATAGAAGCCTAAGAACAAAAACTGTAGTCGACACTTCAGCTCTACACCGAAGCGAAGCGAAGGCGGGCCGCTAGTATATATATATATTCATATAGAATTAACTTTGATAACAAAATCGAAATAGGATATTCACAGCACATTTCGCTCCACATTCAAATAATCTCCAGCCGAATATTAAACACATAAAGGAAATGCTTGCAGCATTGTTATGCCAACACGGACGCCTTTTCATACTAAAACGTCGGTATAAATACACATATAATGCTTTTATATCCAGACTCTAAAGACCTGTAAAGTAATCAAGGATACAAACAATATGGAATTCTACTAATATTATAAATGTTAAAGTTTTTATGTTGGTTACTCAATCATGCTAAGACTACTAAACGGATTTACGAAAACGTAGACTAAAGTTACACCCGGTCTAAAATGATGCTGTCACCTTTGCTTGCTTTTTCTTCTTCAGTCTAGAGAAGACAGAGACAGTTTTAGGTTTAAACCAAGACTAAAGCCCGTATTATCAAAAGACAACTAAGTGTAGATCTTTACTTGAATACAGTTAGAAAGATATCTCGCTATGTGCTATATATAACGACATCCCTTTCTAACTATGCTCAAGAGTCTAGGTCAATCACTGAGAATCCTTCTTTAATACGGGCCTAAATCTTGGACGTTTTGGAATTAGGCGAGTTATAGTTTATGGCCTGGATTGAGACATATTATACTTTTTATCCCAAATAGGTTTCTGAGGGATTCCTAAAAAAAAAAAAACTTAACGCGGAAGAAGTCACTGTTTGCCATTAGTGTTATTTATGTTCCTTGACTCAACTCAATGGCTGCGAGTCTAGACGAAAATGTTTCATAGTGATACATTATTTGCTACGACTACTGACAAGATACTATGCTGGAATTCGGGGTTACCCAAATTTTCGGTCAAAATATGCTATCTATTACTTTGGCTGTAATCTGTAAGCAAAAACTAGCGGGTGCACGCGACTTCGTACATGTGGAGTTAGTTATTCGTTGTTACAGAATGCGTTGAAGAAATATAGGTTTACTGCTCGTTCCTCGCAGGTGATAGCGTGATTATATATGTTGACCCGACTTCTTAATAATATTCGTGCCAAATTTGAAAAAATCCATGCAGTAAATTTTCAGTTTATCCCGGACATACATACAGACAAGCAGACAAAAATTCTAAAAACTATATTTTTAGCTTCGGTATCGATTGTAGATCACACCCTAAGTATTCTTTTAAAAAAATATTCAATGTACAGTTTTGACTTTCCTACCATTTTATTATATGTATAGATAATAAAGTCGTTTATTTTCTCATCACATACACTTCCATCAATAACAATTTTTAAATATCAAATTATATTAATGTTTGTGTGAGACTGATGCGCGCTAGGTAAGATATAGGTACCTTACTATTATTTTTATTTTGGTGAATGCAAATAGGAATAACGACAAAAAAGTGAACTTCTTTGATGAATTTGACCCTCGGAAATATAAAACATTACACTCGGCGTTAAGATATAGATGGATAGAACATTAAAACTTAATAAAAACTATTTTTAAACTAAAGCTAATTTCAGCAATCTTTAAAAAAAGTGTTTTAAATTGCAGTGTACATTATTAACTGTTGTGAATTTTTAAATTATTCATAACAAAGCAAAGGCATCGATCCGAGCAATTAGGATTAAACAACCCTGCGTTAATTACGTTAAATAACATTAAGGAATTAATTAATTTTAACGGTACCCAAACGGAGTGTAACGACGGACGGTGCGAAAATTTATTTGCGAGATAGAAAATGTTGAGGCTGTTTAATATTATAAACATGGTTGGTTAATTATTATATAGGTAAACCTAATTATCGCCACATCCTTTACAAAATAAGTAGAGGTAAATAGATACGTGGGATATTAGAAGAGGTAAATAGCATGGGCGCCGTAGTCACGTAGTTTGTGTTGGTCGACTGGAGATCGTCTAAAAGTGTTTTAGTGTCGCCGCACACGGGTCACACGCTACAGCCACAAACGCCGCCTCGAGAAGCTAGAAGCGGCTAGTAAAGTGGCTGAAGCGAGCGACAGCGGCCAACTAAGGTAAGGGAGAGAGGGGTGGGGAATCGCACGAGTGATGTGTGGCGGCGTTTTGTATCGGCGCATTAAGTGGCCGGTGCGGGCCACAAGAAGCGAGCAATGACGATTTGTAGCGTGTGGCGGCCACCGGCGTGGCGAGTCCATATAAAATGTATGAAAGCTACAAGAAATCTGCCGGTGGCGGCGTTTTGTGGTTGTGGTCGCTAGCCCGTGTGCGGTGACACTTATAGCTGACTTTTACTTTTCGAATTAGTAGTTTTAAAACAATTTGCTAAACAAATCTGATAAGCAACTAAAAACAGAAACCCGTCAATGGGTGAAACCGGGCCTGTGAAGAGGAATAAGAAAGCCTTTGTAGTGGCCCATTCTCTCTATTCTGTCTAAAGGGAAGACTTATATTCCGCAGTGGGGCCGATGATATGACGGAGTAATGATGTTAAATATTTCAGTGTTCGAAATAGGTTGCACGTAAAAGATTTTGGTACCGTAACCGTCCGTAGGTCTTAATTGCATTAAGTTATATTCAAAGTGAATATTCCTCAATTTTTACCGAAAACTACGTCAAAGGCAAAATTTAAATTCGATTACTCAATCTAAAGAAAAACATTAATTAAATACATAGAATAGTTGGGAATTTTGGGTACTGGCGCCGGCTGGTCATATGCTTTATGCCACTCATTTGACATAATATTCAGCTTCACAAGGAATACTCTTAAAGTAAAAAAAAATCAAACCACAAAAGCTTTCATTCAAATTATGACAAAACTGATTCTACTCTTCTGATTTGAATAGCCCAATGGTTTTTCTCCCGGAGCATGAGTCTACAATTTACATTATATCACGTTTTTCATCGCGTGTAACTGTCAAACTCCAGTAATTTGACAATTGAGCGTGATAAAAACGCGTTTTATATCATATCGTGATGCTCATGCTAGGGGAGGCAGCCTCTCTAGCATGACCACCGAAACGGGATATGATAAAGCGATATATCGACATTAACTGTCAGACTACTGTCAAATTCCATAATAGTCTGACAGTTAATGCCGATATATCGCTTTATCCTATCCCGTTTCGGTGGTCATACTAGAGGGGCATGATGTTTTAAACTAAAGCACAGGAGCACACATAAAATACTTTTCCTTCGCCTGGCCGCAACGACTGTCGCTTCGATTCTGGTCGGTCCACAAATTCCACGCTGATAGTTTTCTCATTTGCACCGAGCGGACGAGTGGAACAAGCTATCAAAACTCACGTAGTAGTCGACGGAGACGGCGACCTTAAGGTTAGTACAGAATCGCTACAACTAAAATACATTTTTTTCTTTTTTTTTATAGATAGGTCCGATAAATGACTCCACCCCACCTGATGTTAAGTGAAGGTGAAGTCCAGACGTGAAGATAGCTGATACAGCAGTTTACCTGCCACACCAGCCATCCTCACCCTGCCGGCTTGCATGTTGTTTCTTCACGCCTCTTTTAAAGGATCCCAGGTTGTAAGAGCGAGGGAACACGTGAGCGGGCAGAGTACATTGCTAGTACCAGGCCCCTACTGCGACAGTGTAACATATTTAACGAATTCTGCTGTGCGATTGCTATGTACGCGGGGTTTCAGTATCTGATAGGCTGATCTTAATGTTGATGATGTAAAAATATTTTTTTGTAGTAAGTTGTAATAATATTTAAAACCGATATATTATACTTAATGGGTTTATAACTTAAATTTTTGTAATGATTCTTTACAGGGTTAATTTTAAAACACCAACAACCTATTAGGGGGTAATTATACCCATCAACAGGAACAACTTCTACAATGGGGCTAATTCTGAAATCGCGAAAAAAAATCAGCTGTTTCATACATTTCGGTCGATTATCTTTTTTTATATTTCGCGATTTCAGAGTTGGTCCCATAATAAAAGTTGTTCTTGGTAGGGTAGAATCTCCCCCTAAGAGGTTGTTGGTGTTTTAAATTAAACCTATATCTAAAATTAAAATTAACAATAGACGTTATCCTTCTCAAACTCTATAAATATAGAAAAAAAGAAGAGAATATTGTAGAATTAAGTTTTATTGTTCATGCCAACATCGAGTTCTGTGATAATTGTAACCTTGAAGTCCAATGAGTAGCTGTAATGACTTGAAAGTACAACTGAAATAACAATACTTTAGTTGCAAGGAAAGTATCTAATTCACTATATAAACTAAACAACCAGATACCTACTTCTAACAATCTCGAACAACATTATTTCAAGTGCCGAGAAAGATAGTCAGTTTTCGATTACCAGTATTAGCTGGTATTAAGACAAGATTTATTATTGCAAATGGTTTACAATTTCGCAATAATCCTTACTTATTGAACGAATCATCTAAATAAGTAAATACTGTAGTTGTCGATTGTTTATTCAGAACTAGACAGATTTCTGATTACAATTTGTTCGAGTGAATACAAGAGCTCTTAAAACGTTCTTTAAATAAATCTAACACACACCAAAGTAAGCGTAGCCCCAAAGTAAGCACTGTAAGGTTTGTGTGCTATATTTTATCTAGGACATCGGTCTACTCACTGATGTTTTGGAGCCATGAATTCTTATTTAATTATTTAAACTTTATTGCCAAACATAAGCAAACGGCGGACTTAATACCATATGCATTCTCTACCAGTCAACCAGTATGATTGTTGGAGACAAATAGTATGGCTAAAAATTAAATAAAATGAACAATATCAAAATAACAGCAATTTCTTCCTTATATATATAATTCTTCCTTTTTCCAACGTGTAATTTCCCTCTCTATATAGGGCATAGATATGTATTTTATTTTTCATCTACAACCAAAAAGTCATAAAGTATTTAAATCATATATGATAACATACAAAAACCAAAAATGTCAACACTTTCAACAATTGACTCTTCTTACTAGTAGTTAAAATGTTACAGTTTTTTTTTAATTTGAAATGGACTGCCAAACTAGAATGTTATTCTGGTTTCATGAAACCCCTGTACAAGTTAACTTTTAAAATCATTAAATAAAAAGTCCTTCCTCAACTGGGAATCGAAACACGAGTCGGCAATGATAAGGTCCGAATTTTTCAATAACTATTTCAAATGTAATACGCCATGTTAAAGATGAACTAAATATATTATCGGGATGTAATAAAAGCTCCTTTTAAAAATTATGACAAAGAGACATCCCATGTATCCACGGGCTTAATCCAAGTCGTAGCAAGCGATCTAAGTTAGATTAGTTGGTCTGTTTGCCTCGCCTCAGTAATTACTCCGGGAAACATTCCTAACTACCCCTTAATATTACATAGCCAATATGTTTCTTATAGCCCGCTGTACACATTTGGCCAAGGTATTTCGGGAACATTATGTTGGGTCTCTCCTTACCCTTCGTTTACACCACGAAACAAGTCATATACTAGTTTTATACAAAACTTGTAGAATAATATGTTGTGATATTCTTTCTTTTTCACTGAATAGATAACTAGATAAGGACTATCTTTGCAAGTATAATCACTATTTATTTCACATATTTAGTGTAGCAAATTTTGATAATAATAATTTATTTGCAAAAATATAGTTCACAAATTGATACATTTTATAGAAGTAAGTTCATGTATTCTACCTGCAGGTGTGCAAATATTGCAGTCAGCTATTTTGCCATCTGTCATATATTCCTTAATACTATAATAACATTTTGTTTGTAATCATTTTGTCAACTAACTTTTAAACATTGTTCCAGTTTCTAATTTTATATTGTCGGGTAATCTACTATATAAAAATAAGTCGGGTTTTCCTTCCTGACGCTATAACTCCAGAACGCACGAACCGATTTCCACGGTTTTGCATTCGTTGGAAAGGTCTCGGGCTCCGTGAGGTTTATAGCAAAGAAAATTCAGGAAAAATTAAAAAAAAAAAACTTCTTTTAATCACCAAATGAAATGTTACATAAAACGAAACCATCTGGTGGCGAAACGGAGTTCGCCGGGTTTGCTAGTTTATTATACATACATATTAACGAGGCTGATATAATAAGTATCTATATTGACATCTCGTGTGTCTATTGCTCATTTCTACGCGCTTCTCGAAATACTTGATGTGATCCCTGACAAAGAAACATGCCTTATGTACATGCAGGGCAATGGAAGTATTTCGAATTTTTTAAATAGGGGTTTGCAGCTTTCAAGAAACCAAGCACCATCTAACATTCTAATGCATTTTTTTTGCATCCTAAATACCCTATCCTGAGTTACCAAATAAGAGCAGTCCATAATTTCAGACGGATGAAACATATCCGTGGTAAGCCATTCGCGCAGCCTCTGTAGATACTGTTTGTCTCAATCTTTTTAAGGCAAAAACGATTTTTTCTATTTTCGAACAGACAGAGTCGATATGACATTTCCGGTTTAAATTCTTATCAACAATAGTACCAAGAAATTTAAAAGATTCAACTCTTTCAATAAGAACCCCATTATGACTTAGTTGAACAGACAGAGGTTTACTTTGGTAAGAATGAAATTGCATGATTTTCGTTTTTTGCATGTTGATATTAAGTCGGTTTGCGACTAGCCAGGTATTAGCCTCAGACAATGCTTTATTAATTTCAGTCTCAGGCTATCACGTTATTGTCACATTCGACAGCTAAAGTGATATCGTCAGCAGAAAAGTACGCACTCATTGCTTATACAAGTATTGTATACTTCATGTTTTAAACCTGGGCATAAGTGTAAACAGAAAATTAAGACATGGTATAAAATTTGTTATGTACATGTATTATACCTTGGTGTAAACGAGGGGTTATATATTGGCGTATTGACGTATTGGTACAAGATGATTGTTATACTGGAATTTCAAATGGAATGGAAATGGAGGAGATGGATGGGGCAAGTGGTTAGCGCGTGCGGTTGCGATTGGCGAAAATAAGTAACCTTCGCAGTAGTCGGTCATTGGATGGATGACCAAAAATTTACTATCTCGAGGTCCTCCGTGCTTCGGAAAGCACGTTAAGCATTAGTACCGGCTGCATCTGAAGTCGTTAGCAACCACCAATTCGCACCGGGCCCGCGTCATGGGTCTTGGTCCAATCTCCTTTTTCCATCCACAGGTAAGGCCTGTGTCCCTGCAGTGTGGACATTAATAGGTTGATGATGAAGACGATTTTGAATGACTATTCATACTTGTTATTTGTAAATAGAGGCGTGTAATAACACGCTTATTGAATACAGACAAATTGGTACTTAATGTCAAGCGATGTTGAAAACGGATAACCACATTCTTGCGTTTGCAATATTTTTTGTATGCTCCTATAATATATTTCATTTTAGAGTGAGGAGACGTTTACTTAAAAAAACATTAATAGCCATGTCAAGTTTTAGCACTAGATGTGTTTGATAAACCAATACAGTATATTTTATTGACCAACATATACCAACAATACGCTAAGGACATTTTACATTGGCCCAGCATTTGGCCCAATGTGTAAGTACAGCTTCATATAACTATAGCTAAAATATTTCGTAAGTTATTTGAGTTGTGTTCGCCAAATATTATTATTGTGTTATCGCATAGACAAACATCGCGGTATTCCTATATTAACAAAATAATGTTTCTGGCTTCAATATTGTAAGTAAGTATTCATGAATGTTATTACATCCAACGATACAAAGTTATTTGGCTGAACGCAAAAGTTTCCTATATCAGTACTAAAGAATCTTTTAACGACGAGCTTAGGTACCTACTATTGTGAGCCTAATTATTGGGTTAGGAGTCTTATTTAAAATATTCTCAATACAATATGTTTATAATGCTATTGTTTGTTTTTTCATTATGATACAACATCCATATATCACTTGACTACATATTATAAAATAAAGTGCCCAAGTAAAGGGTCAGGAGGCCGTGCTTAGGTGGACGGTCAGCGCTTCTGGTCGGGCGGCGCTCTTTGTTGCTAGCCAGCGCTTCTGGTGTGTTGACCGGTGCTGAAGTAGAACGGCTGGTGCTGCTGGTAGCCGCAGACGCTTTTACTAGGCGGACCGAAGCTGCTGAAGACCGGACGATCAAGAAGAACGTATAGTGTAAAGGACGAGTATAGGAAAGTACGACGTTTAGAGAGCCAAATGGTGCAGTACCGGCTTTGAGTCTTTGCTTAAGTCCTGGGACAAGGTTTTTTTGTTATTTTTAGAGGCTCGGTAGCAAGCCAACAAAAGTTACTGTGTAAATTTTTGTCGTAGGAATTCTGAAATTGATGATGATATGCGTCACAAAATGTGTAAAATGGAACCTATAACTGCCAAAACAAAGGATGTTCCTGAAATACGTTACATTATAGCAAAAACTACAACTGGTTTTCATGTGATTATTAAACATCAGTTTGATAATTGTTCACGGAAGGTTTATATTTATAAGCCCGAAATCAAAAAAATATATTTATGATTAAAGGACAATGGGCAAAACGCACCCAGCTCCGCCAACAATGTAAATAGTAAGAATCGATAGATCTATGAAAAACTAGCCTTTTTTAATGACACCGAAAATAAATATCCTGGGAGTCAAAAGATATGACACTGTAAAAAATATCCTGGTACTCAATAGATATGACACATAGGCATATTTAAGTAGCTGAATAAATTCATTGATTGCTACTTGATTGATTTTTATCTAACACGCTTTGGATATTGGAACACGATTATCGGTTTTGTCAATTAGTATGGATGAACTGAAATCATGTGTTTGTGATAAGTTTGTGTAGTCTGTGGTCGCTCCGTTTTACATAGAAGACAATTTACTATAACGAACAAAAAAATCCAACCCATGCGGGGATGTTTGAATTTACTCTAGCGCGGTAGAATAACATAAGGGGGCACCCTTGCACCTTGTGAAGTACTCCCATAATTCCTGAGCACCCTATGTAGAGTCGAACTAACTAACTAAATTAATTCTCTTGTTTCATTAATGTTCGTTTGTTATAGTACTTGTACACATTTAACTTAAAATAACTAAAGACCCCCGGGATGGAATTTGATGCGCTTTGGCACAGATGATCTTGACTATAATACCTTTCAAACAAATGTAGTTTAAGCCGTGGAGGACGTGGGTGCAGCGTCCATACATACCATTTATTATGCCCAATGTCCTTTTCATTCATCTTCATTGCGTAGGCAACTGAATGTAATGGACTTTTAAAATACAATACACTTGAATGTCCAATTTTATTGAGTTTGGTACTAGAGTAAATTTGGAATTGTGCGTCTTGATACTTTTTATTTTTATCGCATGTGCAAAATTTTAAACTGCATTATTAACTAACAATTGTAGTGCAGATAAACACTGTTTATTTTTATTTAAACGGCTATTAATGTCCCGACTGTTGGGCATAGGTAATCAATATAAGCAAAATCAAAAAGAAAGGACCCATGACTCAATATATATCTCCAAACAATAACAAATAATGCCGGAGCCAGTGGCTTGATGTGCCTACACTATGGAACTTGGGATGGTATTTTTAGTGACATAATCAACGAACTTGAAGCAGCCTACAGCTAGCGACAAATTCTTCTTCCAAATCAAATACTGAGCTCCTCTAAAAATATCGTGCTTATAGGTATTGAATAAATTAGGAAAATATGAATTTAAATATTCATGACACGACATAATAATAATAAAAAAGTCGCTTAATTTTCAAGTTTGATTAAAGTTGATGTTGTTGCTTTCTTCGTTAAAACAATAAAATAAGACAAGACGATATTTTTTTCAAACTTTTAATTTAATTGACGTAGGTTTATTAGGATCCACTGGCAGAAAGTTTGCTTAATCTCAATTTAACTAAAACTAGATTTAGCCCAAACAATATTGCTTCGGGTGCCCGAATTCGAGTAACGTCTTTCGTGCACCCGAGTACGGGCTAACGATCGAGTGTAATTGAGTTCATGTATCTGAGCGCTACCGACAAATTCGATAATAAATTACATTAAGAAAAGATCAACATTAGTAGTTCGCAGTTTATTGTAAACTTCACGAGGACATTTTAAATTGACGGATTGAGATGGATTAACAGCTTTCTGTTAGATTTCAGAAATAGACACTGTTGATTTTGTTTTCTACTTTTGATTGAATTGGTGTTGCTTTTTCACAGATTGTAACACTTAATTAGAACAAGATAAGTAATTTAACACGGGAATAAATGCGTTTCTAAAAAGAATGTATAAAATAATACAGATGAAAGATCGCACGTCAAGTTTCCACAAACTGTCAAATTTTCCTAATAGGTTGTGGAGCTTATAGTCCAGGAAATGAAGCTAAAAAATTGTAAAACCTCGCATTTTTTTCGTCTAGCACCGATTTGTACAAAAATTTGGGATTAGGCTTATTTCACCCTCTAGTTAATTATTTATAGTTTTCTTTATTGTGCCGTTGAACGCTGTTTGTTTTTTAGTGGTTAAAACTACCCCTTATTATCAAAAAATATAAAACAAAACTAAAAACCTCAATAAAGTTAAAAAATGATTGTTCCATGCTTTAGGATACAATTTCATTATCTTTCAACCTACTTTTGTTAAAAACTACCCTTAAAAAGATTGAAATATTTATTTCAATAAAAATTGATCGGTTTTTTAAGCATAGCTCCTTCATTTTAGGTGATAAAAATTTGTTTTCAGAAACAAATTAGTAGAGCTTTTCAGGAGCTATAAGACTATGTGAATTAAATTACTAAAGATCCCTTCATTTTTAAATGGGGAAATAAGCGCTTGAATAAAGTGATGTTCGATAGTAAATGTAGGTGTTAAACGGCTATATCTCGCCGAATATTCACTGTACAAAAAATATGCACACAGGAAATGTTTTGTCATTAAAAAAGCTACAATTTAGTTCTTTATCGTTTTTTTCGTATCTTTAGTATTTTGGGAGATATTTTTAAGAAAATAGTGAAAAACACAAAATTGATTAAAATCGGTTTTCTCTTTATTCAATTTTTCAAAAATTTGGCACGGTCAAACTTCTTGGGTGTATTAATAGTACATATGTAAAGAGAATCACAGAAGGGTGGCGATCAATTTTAATTAGGGGGTACTTTAGGGGTTGTTTTCACGGATTTTTTTCGTAGAAAAAAGTGGGTACCGATCTTATTTTGATCATAAGTCGGTCAATTTTCATACTAGAGACATTATTTTTTATTTCTTTGAAAGCTCTAATTAAATACTTTAAAAAAGATTCTATCAGCTTTCTTCGAATAATGCAATTTTTTCTCGTTATTTCGCTGTAAATCTTCCAATTTATGCATTTGACGAAAAAAGCTAAGCAATAATTTGCTGTATCTTAGTTCATATATGTCACAGAAAAATTATAAAAAACGCATTGTTTTTGTTTATCGTTTATAACATTTTTTTCTTAGAATTACCTTTTCCGTCGATTCCTACAGTTAAAATGTAATAAAAAAAAAACACCCACGAAATGGGGGGGGGGGGGGGGAAATGATCCTTGAGCTGTTCCCTACCTTTTGTGAAAATTTCAAGAAAATCCTTGGTGGACGAAAAAATTTCGAGCCAAAATGCTTTCTTTCCTGGACTATTATATCAATATAGTACTCGTAACTTGACCAGTGGCTGTTTATGCCTCCAGCTTATATTTCCACGTAATAACTGAACTAAAATAAAGTATCCACAGGGAAAAACACAGGTAGGCAAACATCGGTATGGGAGCGAAGAAAAGGTTTCCTATTAAGCATCCTCTTATAATTATGTTGAGACGGATTCCCGAGTATCTCGATTTATTTCGTATTATTCCTAACGAATGGATCTCACGGGACCTTGATAAATCAAACCTGGAACGAATTTGTGGGTGTTGCCAGTGTTTGCGAGTATCTAATATTTTCCTTGGTTATTTCATTTTTCTACGAAGAGTGATCTGTTATGCAATAGCATTATTCGTGAAAAAGATAATGTACGTATTCTTTATTGTTAAAAGGGTGACAAAGAAGCCGTACGACGCCCACTGCTGACCATAGGTCTCCCCCAAGGATCTCCACACCGATCAGTCCTGCGCCACTCGCATCCATCGGCTTCCCGCGACCTTTACAAGATCGTCGGTCCACCTTGTAGGGGGCCTGCCTACAGAGCGTCGTCCAGAACCTTTCCACCCCAACGGCCATCGGTTCTTCTTACTACGTGTCCCGCCCACTGCCACTTTAGCAGAGCAATGGTTCGAGCGATATCGGTTACTTTGGTATTATAACCTATATACACTTGCAATAAAAAAATATCGCTCGCACCATTACATCCCCGCACCGAATCGCCTTCTCCGTGGAACCCTGGAACCTTAATCACCGACAGAAAGACAACACCATCAAAAGGTAGTGTTATATTACTGTGGTCTTCTGTAAGGTAGAAGTAACTTCTCCAGACGGGCGTTCCAATTCGAGCGGAAAAACCGCTATGCCCTGCCTCTTTTATAGTAAAGTAAGTAAAGTACAATTTGATAAAGTACAAATATAACATACAGTTAAAATAATTAACGAAAAATATTATCTTAAGTCTTATAATTAATAAATTGTAAGATATCTTATTATAAATTACAAGCTACATTTACTTGGAGTGAGCTTCCCCTGATTTGTACTACATTATGTAAGCGATTTTGGGACTGTTTCTAAACATCCTGGAAGACTGTTTACCGCTACAGTTATGTTTATTAATCCCTCGGGATGTTAAGGATGACAATGTCCAGTGTAGAACAAGCGGTAGCGGTGCGGATAGACGAATGAGTTTTTAAATGTAAGTACGTCAGGTGTCTTTCTATATTTATTGTAAAATGACTTATCGCTGTTGAAATTCAACTGTTAACGATTTGAAACTAAACTGCCCACTGCACGGCGCCGGACGTGCTTTTAAACGCCAACCGACGCATTCTAGAAAAGTCCAGTTCAATTGAGTTTACTAGCACCGGCGAGTACATAGTACCTAGTTATATGTAGGTAACGCGCATGAGTTGTAAACAAGTGCAGATGTCGTTTCACTTTCACCTCAGCTATTCTCACCATTGATAAAGAAAAGAAAACTGATGTTTTACAAGACAACAGACAAGCGATGAAGCACGATGCTTCGCAGGAGCGTGGATATTGTATGGTTTCAACAAGATGGTGCAACCTGACACTCAGCACGATTTCATTTTGCCAATTGAGCAAGATCAACCGATTTAACCGCTCCTGATTTCTATTTTTGGAAGTCTCGAGTTTATGCTTACAAGCCTCAGACAATCTCAACCTTTAAAGAGTCATCCAACATGAACGCGAACAGTCATCACTGGAAATCTTGCAGAAATAATGGAAAATGCGATAAAATGGGGATAAAATTACATTTGTATCAACACTGGTGGCAAAACTTTACGGATATCATCTTTTCTAAATAATATAAAAAAACGAGTGTGCTTATGACCACACGGCTGAAGGGAAACTTCTTAAGCTCCATCTGTATGTATATATGTTATGGGCGAAGTAATTAGTCGGGCATTATTCATAATGCCCGGGCAATATGATAATGTCCGGGCAATATGTATAATGATAATAAGAGCGGGCAATGTGATTATAACCAATCAATTTATCACATTGCCTGGGCATTATGAATAATGCCAAGTGCCTATTGGGCAGAGTGATGTAAAGCATGTTTAATACTTTCAAATGAATACTTAGTTAGATAGACCGAGCATTACAAGTAATGAAATCAATTGTCGGGTAGAGTAATAATAAAAACATGTTTTATAGTTTAGTATTTATTTTTAAAATTTAAATAATCAGACTTCAGTTTTAATTCAATCAATTTACGAAGGGCTACATTTAGAAATCATAGTCTATAGTAGTTTCAATGCAGTTTGTTTGAAAAATTCATTAAATCAGTTAAATGTTCAGAATTTATGGTTCCATATTTTTCAGGATGCAAGGACTAGGGATGTAAAAATTAGTACTTCTGCCTTATCTCTGGCGCTGCGGGAATAGCAGCCCAAAGTCACAAGCATCACTCCCCTTCACACCTCCTTCAGCTTGTTGGTTGCCACCTCCGGCGGCGACCAGCCTCAGGCGCTACGGGTAGCACGATTCTTGCGACTTTGTCACAGCAGGCGGGAGCTGCTCTCCCTCCGCGCCTCCGGGCTCTAAAAAACACTCTAGGAGTAGGGCAGACTAAGACCACGGCGTATCGGGGTTGACCAAGTCGGTTCTGAATTAAAGACTGTTGTAAAGCCACATTTACCTTTTTTTTAAGTGTTGAGCCCATACTATTTTTTATTTACCAAGATCTAAAACAAACACAAAATGGCGAGACATTTGTCATTTTGACAATAGTACCTACTTTTTGAATTTATTCATACTGCCCGGTCCAAGCGATAAATTCAAGCTATCTCAAACACTGATTTATTACATGGACCACGAGCCGTCCGGCATTATTAATAATGATCGGGCAATGTGATAAATAGGTGAGTTTAGATTGTAATTAATCACTTGGACCGATATTGCTGGGCATTATTCATACTGCCCTGGTATTATGAATACTGCCCGCATTAATCACTTGGTCCATAACATATATATATATATATATGTATACAGGATGGTCCAACTAGTGACGTCAACAATTTTTTTTAGATTCCTCGCACCTGGGGGTATTCGAAAATACCCCATGTAAGTTCCGCGTATATTAATAATATACCATAGTATTTGTATATTGGTATTTTCGAATATTGCAATAAACTTAGTAACAACAACAACCTTCTATTTCATTTAACTACTTTTTCATCTTAATACTGGCGTACTCTTACAACTACTAACTAATATATTACAAGTGTACTTCTGCAACGTGAACTACGTGGTGGACATAGTAAAAAAAAAATACAAAAACTAATTAAATAATTCCTTTTTTGCCACCTTGTACAAAAGGTGATGAAAATTGCTAGGTTTAATATCGCTCCGCTCTATCTTCTATGCTCTAGCGTTATGGTCGGCGAGGGGAAACTAACCACGAATACCAAAGATGAAATATTACTATGGTCCAGTTGTAATGAGCGGGGCTGGTGATTCAGATTAGGCGAAACTAGGAAATGAATGGTTACATTCACAGATTATTTTCTATAGGAAAGAAAATTGCGCCCGCCAATGAAAAAAGCTGGAATGAAAATATTGTGTATAAAGAAACTATTTCAGAGACACGAACTTTTAAAATCATTAATAAAAAAAATGTGTGCACGAACCATACATCAAAAGTGAAACTTCTTAAATAATATAACATTAGGCGGTGCATAACGCCAAGGGGAATGGAGCAGCTACGCATCACTCATATATATGTTTATATAAATATTATCGCGTATAACGCTCGTAACGCTCGTAGCGTTTCAGCCTTCAGAAAGAGGTACGCACGCATCATACATACACACACACACACACACGATATATATATTTATATATATATTATGTGACGCTCTTGACGTATTTCCGTTTCATCTTTTCCATTTACACCCCGTCCGAAAAGAAGTTTTACTTCAGAAACTTCTACCTCTGCTGGGATACGTACCTGTGGCCGCCCGCATAGCTGGCGAGTTTTCTACCACTTAATCACCGATGCTTGTTGAAGAGGTTTGATTTTTTATAACAATAAAAAAAAATGCCAAGTGCTTAAAATAAACTAAAAAAATGTGGTGTTATAATAAAAGTTAAACTTAAACAATAAAAATAATAAATATAACAAAAAAGATATGGATTTTTGAAACCTCGCTGGCAGAAATCATTAAAAATACACAAAAAAAATTATAACTCGAAAACTAAGAAAAATCGCGGAACATACATAGGGTATTTTCGGATACCCACAGGTGCGAGGAATCTAAAAAAAATGTTGACGTCAGTAATTGAACCAACCTGTATAATAAACATCGAGATGGCCTTCGAAATCTGTTGTATAATTATTGAACACTTAATATTGGTTGATTCAGTGATGTTATTTCTGTTTCAAAACTCATATGTGATTTTGAGAGGTTTTTGTAACAAATGCGCAGCGTGTACGGTCCGTGTGTCAGGCACGTGGAAGAAGCACGATCGGCGATGTGGCGCGACCATTGCCTGTCCATCCTAAGGGATTCGTGAAGGTATTAAGAAGTTCAACTTGCACATTAAGCTACTATCTACCCTATGATGCCATACCGAGACGAAGTGTATAAACAAATGCATTTTACGCCTAACAGCTAGTGTCACAATATCCACCATACCAGTGAGGAAAAGTGAGGGATAAAGATAAGGGTAATACTCATAACGGCGTTTGTAAAGCCAACGTGCAAACTTTCGCTGTACGCGCTCCACCATCAGTGCATATTTATACTCACGTGGGTCCCTAATAGCAGCGTATTCGAGTTTACTTCGTACATATGCGCTATAAGACCTCAGTCACGGTTGCATTATTAAATTCGGAGGCAGTCCGTATGATAAAACCTAACAAATTACTTGCTTGTTTGCAGGTTGCTATTACGTGTTCGTGGAAGTCTAATTTATCGTCTAGAATTAATCCCAAGTTCTTAATTTCACTAACTCTCTTGCCAGAGGTGTCGCCTATCTTATTATCTATTATTAATGGGGGACGTTTGCGTAATTTGGGTTTGGTTTCGGGAGTATGTCATAATTTTAGATTTGGAGCTATTAAAGAGGAGGTGATCTGCCCAACTTCTCTCTGACACCGCATCTATATCGGTTTTTAAGGCTTGTACATCCATGACATCTTTTATGCCTAGAAACACTTCAAATCGTCTGCAAAGAGAAGGCATCGAGCAGTAGTAGCAGACAGTGACAAGTCATTTGTCATTATTGTAAAAAACGTCGGACCTAATGTGCATCCTTGACTGACTCAGGATCTTGTAAGTATTCCGCAGAAGCAAAACCCCGCACTCTCATCAACTAGCGTCTGTTGTTATTTAGGAAATTGGCAAAAAACCTCGACAGTCTGGCGTGAAACCTATTATTTTCAAGCCAATGTTCTTAATAGTATATCATTGACTACTTGATCGAAAGCTTTTTTAAAATTGAAGTAAGCAGCATCTACCTGCCTCCCCGCATTTATTTCTGCAGAGATGTAGTCCACCAACTTAATTAGATTCCACGTGGTCGAACGAGTCCTGCGAAATCCATGCTGACTACAACTCAGTTGACTTTCAACTTGAGTGGTAATATGACTATTCAGAAAAGTTTCAAATATTTAATGACAAAAATACTGAAAGGACCTTAATTATCGTTGGACTCTATAGCTTTTAGCACTAGTGTTACACGTGATAGCTTCAAACAGGCTGGGTATTCTGAAACATCCAGACACTTATTGAAGATGTATAGTAGCTGAGTGCAGAAAATTGATTCATAGTCCTTCACCAAAAGCACCGGCACGCCATCAGGCCTACCCTACCTGACTGCGCCTTAAGTTTCTTTATTGCAGTCTTTATATCAGTCTTGATTATGCAGTTAATAATAATAATAATAATAATTTATTGTCTTTTTTTACATGTTAACAGATATTTAAATAATAAAATTTCGTTAAAAATAACACAATAGGAAATGGCTCAGCCAATGTTGGTCAAGCCTAGACCTGAACCAACGCTGTTTTTCAGCCACCCCTTAACAAATTTTACTTAAAATTAATAATATGTATATAGAGCCTCGAATTATCCATTATTTGATTATAATAAATATTGGAACATGTTTCGTGCATAAACGTATAAACGTATTCTCCTACTTGCTATAGATGTACTCGCCCTACTCGTACCTTCCATGCGTCACTGGCTAGGCCTTAGTCAAAACAAAAAAGAGCGGCAAGTGGCTATGATAAGGATGCCTCAGGTTTTCCGCAGCAAGTTGTTTATGAAGTAAAGCTGCTTTGTAGTATTTTTTGAATTTTGATGTATTCATTTTACAACGAAGGGGTGGAGGTAGGTCATTCCAAATCCTTGCTGCATTGAACCTGAAACATCCCCTATATCGTGCAGATTTGTGAGCAGCAACTTTGAGCAGATTTTGTGTGGCAGAGCGAAGATTCCTATTAGATTCCCCGAAGAAGATCAATTTTTCAAATAGGTATACTGGATCTTTCCGCCAAAGTACTTTTTGTATTAAGCATGAGTAATGGAGCTCCCGGCGCGCTTTCATGTTGAGGATCTGGTTTTTATTTAGATACGGAGTAATGTGAACACGCTTTGGGATATCAAAACAGAATCGCATACAGGCATTTTGTACTCATTGTATAGCCCTCTCTGTGTTCACATTCAGCCGTGGTCCGTAGACGGTGCTGCAGTAGTTGAAAGGAGACAACACCAACGAATCGACTAATAGAACTCTTAGTTCTTCAGTGATGTACCGCCTGATTCTGTAAAGTGCTTTCAATTTGAAGAAGGCTCCCCTAATTTTGCCATTAACATGTTGTACATATTTTTGTTCCCCGTCCAGTATTATACCCAGATTACGTGCATTTGTAACAAATTCAATAACTGTATTGTTTAGTTTAACAACTTTATTACATTCCAACACTCGCCTGATCTGATCTTTGGTTCCCAAAACAATTGCTTTAGACTTCTCTGGATTTAGTAATAAGTTGTTCCGTCGTGACCACTCCCAAATGCGTTGCAGATCGTTGTTGATTCTTTCGATGGCATAATTCGTATCTCCCCTTTGGAATGAATGGTAAATTTGTGTGTCATCGGCATAAAGATGATACTTACAAGATAATATATGTGCCGGGAGATCCGCCGTAAATATTGAGAACAATAGCGGACTTAAAATCGAGCCTTTGGAACACCACGCTGTACTTTACAAACAGAAAACATTAGTTTTTCACCGTTTGGTGATTCCACAAGTACCATTTGTTCTCTATCGGCTAAAAAAGACCTGACCCACTGTAGAGCGTCAGCAGAAAAACCATAATATTGCAATTTAGCAACAAGCAAATCATGAGGCAAACAATCAAATGCCCTTGAGTAATCAAGAAGTACCATGACGCTACTTTGACCACTATCTGAAGCTTCCGTGATATCATCAGAAACATGCAATAAAGCAGTTTCCGTGCCAAAGCCCTTCCGGAATCCTGACTGAAACTTGGGCATTATATTCGTACTCTCCAAATACTCGTTCATCTGACTGAGAACAGTCCTTTCCAAAACCTTTGACAAAACTGGTAGTATAGAAATTGGCCGCAGATCTTTGAGTCCTTCAACTGCACTGGATTTTGGCAAGGGCTTTATCAACGCTCTTTTCCAGCAATCAGGGAAAACATTAGTTTCAATCGATTTATTGACAATCCTCGTAACAACCGGAAGTGTTACGTAAGACGTCATATCAATCATGTCTATACTGATTTCATCACACCCCAATGCCTTCGTTTTAATACTTTTTAAAGCCCTTGCTATGTCCCTTTCTGTTACAGGTTTCAGAAAAAACTTACTTACCCACGCCGCTGTGCAAATTCTCTCTAAAATACCGCAGAACTTTATTTTCCACATCTCCACCATTTAGTAGGTCCAAGAAATGTTTATTAATATTGTTGGGGTCATTTAAAAAGTCTGGGATTGAACATATCTTGGATTCTAGTGTTGGAGTACTTTTTTTTATTTGATTCCAAAGTTTCCTGGAATTCTTCACATTATTGTTGATGAAGTAATATAAGTAGGCTGTTTTTTCTCTTTCTATCGACGCACTGACAAGGTTTTTAAGACTTCTGTAGTACTCCTTTGCGCCAGTCGTCTTTTTCTTTTGAGCCTTTATCAATGCTTTGTCTCGTAGATCCATCATATATTTGACCATATTTGTAATCCACGGCTTAACTTCTGGTCTTATGATCTTTTTCTGCACCGGAGAGTGTTTGTCAAACAAATCCAAGATGGTTTTATTGAAGGTTTATACCATAGCATTTACATCCTCCATCTCCATAATATTTTCCCATTCAATAGCTTCTAAGTCTTCTTTGAACAATGGCAAATCGATATCCATTAGAGATCTAGACATTTTAACTTTTTTTATGGGTTTTGGTTTCTTGATGTTAAAATCTACCAACACCAGTGCATGATCACTCAAACTTCTATTGTGGACAACAGTTACCTTTTTACATCGCTTTGGTGCATCCGTCCAAACAACATCAATAAGAGTTTCTGTTTTGTTAGTTACTCTGGTCGGTTCCTTCACTATTTGATCAAGGCCATGCTGGTCACAAAAATCTTTGAATTCCTCAGACTGTGATGTCCCAGCATTCCACATATTGATATTAAAGTCTCCCAAAATAAATCCATAATCATACGCTGAAAAAATACTTAAACATTCACTTAAGTCGTCATACAGTACTTGTGGTTCTACCGTTTCAGGTCTATAAGCTGTGCCAATCACCATCGCAGTTCCTGGAAGTTGAACTTCCAACCAAATTTGTTCCAAATCGGACTTCGGGTGTTGTTTCTTATGTAGTTTTAGATCTTCTCTTATGTAAAAACCAACTCCTCCCCCTCGCTTATTCTTTCTTGGCCTGTGAATGAATCTATAATTTTGCACCTTAGGTGCAAGTGCTTCCTGCCCTTCCTTCAACCACGTTTCGTTAACCGCCAGAATGTCAGGTGCATGCTTCAATAACATTACAATAAATTCATCTTGACCTGTATTCAAAGATCTCGCATTCAACAATCCCAATCTCAAACATTTATTCTTTATGCCTACCATTGTGACAACGGTATTCATAAGAACGAATTGGCAATAGAAGGCATGCGAGATACCACAGAAGTGCATAAATAATTAAGGTTGATATTTCCAGATGTAGAACTTCCACAACAAAGGCAGCCAGACATACCCACGAGTAGCACGACACATCCATGCTTAATCGGATACCGACAACTACTTCAGGCCAATAATTTATAGTATCAATAGCACTCACAAAATAAAAAAGAAATACATGCGAGCCAGAGTAATACGGCACATTTGGAATCAAATGAAAAGCATAAATATTAAAAGCGAATAACTGAAGCATAGAATACATATACAATTGCGAATAAATACACAAGCAATGCCATACATTAACATTTAACTCGAAAAATAAAAGTGAACGACAAAGCATATAAGCAATTATTAATAATATTACAATAGCACAAACCAAACACATATGATAGCAATGCGGTACATTCAAAATTAAATTAATACTTTCAAAATTATAAGCACAGCAATAAACAACTTTTATTTCATTGATTGTTCCTAAACACATAAAACAGCAACAATACGTCTCATTTAATAACAAATAAAAGTTCATATTATTAAAATCATTTAAGTGAAATACAAAATACGAATACAATAACAAATAAATATAACATTCAGACTCATGTACATTTAATATGAAATAAATGATCACACTGCAACAAATAAAAACAATTACAATTATTTTATAGATAGCACATACTAGCCACATAAGATAGTAATTCGGCATATTCAAAATCAAATTTAAAGAGGTAATGAGTAAAAAAACAATACTACAATTTTCATTGAAATTAGAAGATATAAATATAGTATAACCATTACAAGTTACCATAGAGGAGAAACACATCTTATTATAACATAGCAAATACAAGTTGGAGTTGTTACTTGCATGCACACGAAGATTCAGATGAGCCAACTGCACCAAGACCAAAAACACGAAGTACATCAGCTTCCGATCGCAATTGATGACGCGGTGCATTGTCGTTCTGATGCTGTCGTGCATACACTCGCCCGCCCTTGGTCCAAACATACCGCCACTTGTACTGCGCTGCCATCACACGAGCGCGGCGAAACACCATTCTGTTTGCACGGGTTAGTCGCTCGTTGACATAAAAACGACACGGAGGGCCATCAATGCCAGTGCCCTCCGTAGTAGCGTCGCGACGCACACGGGCAGCCTTCAGCAGCTGATCTCGTACCGCTCGACGGGTCAGCCTCACTATTAAGATCCGTGGCCGGGCTGGCGGCAGCGATTCAGTTTCCTCCACCGGTCGCCCCACACGGAAAGCACTCACGATATCCTGCTCCTCGAGGACGACACCTAGTTTTTTTGAAAGTGTCATTACTACATGTGTTGCATTTTCACCTTTATTCTCTGGAATACTAGATATTTCGACGTCATTTGTAAGCATCTCTTGATCACGATCGTTAGATCTTGTTTGAGTTGTTCAATAGTTGCCAAAAGCGAGTCACTTTTATCACCCTCTGTATTTTTACTCTCAATGCGTCTCTCCAGAGCTCCTATGCGTTCATCCAGTTGGTCGACCCGACATTCGCAAGTTTCGATCCTGGTGGCAAGTTGCGAGATGTTATTATTTAGCTTCTCCATTTCACACCTTGTTATAGTCATCTCCTCACGTAACATTCGCAGCTCGATGACAATTAAAGCCAATTTATCTAATGCGTCTTCGTGTACAGTGTGAGAGTGTTCACTCAGAGCAGTATTATGAGCATCTGGTATAGAAAGTTGATAGCAATGCTTCTGATATCCATCTGAAAATATGCAGCACACGCAGCTTATATCAAATTGAGCCGTGGTAAACTTTGGAAAACAGAACTGAAGTATTGAGAAAAAAAATCAAATGTTTACGTTTTATAAGTATTGTGAAATTCATTCTCGTTGTTTGACCAAACACAAAATCTGAGATGGAAATCAAATCATTAAATCACAGCTCCTCGGCGTAGTAAACACTTGAGAAGTCAAACAAATTACCATCGTAATCTGTCCAACTGTAATTTGGTGTTCAAACAATCCACAGTGTAAATAAACAATTGTCTTTATGGAGTTTTTGGAGACATCGAGATGTAATGGAACGGGAAATATACTAATGTAAAAATAAAACAAGTCGATATTTTTTAAGATCATTGCCTGTATTTTGATTAAACATATACTAATTTATCTTTCTACAACTTGCTTTTTAATATACCATGAATTTAACACTCCAAGAAACTCGAATAAGAGGCGCCATCACTAACTGGGAATAATAAAGCGATTTATTTTTAGACAGAAAATGTAAACAAAACGAGTTTAATAACTAAGAACTTTGAACAGGCATTCTACGTAATCAATTCAGGTTCGAATAATCCTTTGAGAAAATAAACACAGGTTTGAGAGAGCCCCTTTAGACGCTAGCAATTTGTTCTGGGGTTAACGAAGCAAGAATCGCAAATGAGCCGGAGAGTCCTGTCCGCAATGTAGTTGGTATTGGAAAAAGGTGATATTTTGAAAGGAAAGCATTTGCATACCTAGAGTGTTGGAGTTGATTTCTTGTGAAACCTCATTTGGGAATCAAAAATATTTCTATAACAAAGGTCCTAGGTTATTAAGTCCTATTTATTGTAATACCCTGTATACCATGTTTACAAGCAAATAAAGAAGAAGAAAGAAGAGCAAACACGAGAGTCGTGGAACACTCTATTGGAATGAAGTTGTATTATACATTTGCCACAACCCAATCCGCACTGGGACCGCTTGGTGGTCCACCAATCCACACTGGGCCCGCCTTATTAGTCATGACCCAATCTCTATTCCGTTAAACTATTAAACAAATCTTTAAACCAAGTCCACAGCCACCGTCGTCAGTGGTCGCCCACATAGCTGCTTATCCAGTTATCTGCACCTTGCTAGCTGTCTCGGTAGGTTGTGACGGAAAATATCTTATTTTTTTTCGTATAGCCCCCATCCCCCATAACGTCCGAATAGGAACGTCGTTCAAAAAATATTAAAAAAACATATCAATCAACGTTAAATTCAAGTTAACTACATTATGAGACTAATGCGCAATAATTATTACTAATTTGATATTCCTTTTACAATAAACTATTAAGCGTAAGTTGTACCAACTTTATCTGTTAAGTTATAGCACCGATTAGGTTAAATAAGAGTGGCACCATTTGACGATAGTCAAAATGAGGTCATAATTTGACAGTGACAATTAAATTTATACAATAAATTAAATAAAAACCAGTAAATAAACTACATCACATAAAATTATTACAATTCGTTCTTCTTTCAGATATATCTAAACTTAAAGATGCTATATATAGCCTAACTAAGGTAAATACCATCCATAACGGAAAATTGTTATCAGTAAATGATAAAGTAAGTGATAGAGAATTAAAGTGAATAGATATCCAAGTGAGAACAATTAAAGTTATAGTAAATTTTTATGTTAACTAGCTTTGTGGTGCAAATCACACTTCAAGTAAAAGAAGCCTCGTCATAGAGTAACACGAACGTCAGAACATTTTTTAATTTTTTTTTGGCAGCTTTTCCCTCGATCAAAGTATTTTAACTAATTAGACTTATGCATGACATGGCATGGCAATCTCTATAATTTTGTGTAGATGTGACATCTACACAAAATTATAGAGATTTACAATACTGGGCGGTGTATGCTTATGATCATCATTGTTTCTGTGGACGACAACGACACTGTGGAGGATAAGGACTGCATTTTTAATTATTATTAAAGAGAAAATAAAACAGTGGTGGCAGTGACAAGGTAAAACAATCTATTAAATGTCAAAGAATAACAAGCTCAATAAAAGAAAGTATCAAAAACTCATAGACAAATCATAGTGATATAAAAGGTGCGCTATCCGGCACAGACACCGTTTAATAACAATAACAGTTTTGATTTAAATGAACAAAAAAAAATTGATGACTCATTTCTTTGTCATTATCGCATTACCCGCAAATGGAATTATTTGTCTGCTCACGTGTTCTCTACATCCTATAACCCGGGATCCTTAAAAGAGGTGTGAAGAAGCAATGTGCAGGCTGGCAAGCTAAGGATAGCTGGTATGGCAAGTAGAACTGCTGTACCAGCTGTCTTTGCATCTGTTCTCCACCGTCACTTAACATCAGATTAGGTGGAGTCATCTGTAGCACCTTTATATACAAAGAAATTTTTAAAAAATGCACGTAGTAAGGTGTCAAAGTAATGGTAATAAAATGAGATTTGTTTCACTTCCAATTTAGCCTGCGCTTTAAACACACTCAGTAGGTGTCGTCTAAAATGTGTAATAAGTCATAATAGCTTAGTCAGATAGGTTGATATTAGTCAGACAAATTCCTTCAACAGATTTCATGTGGATATATTTCAAATCCCCCTAGAATCACACCCTTCAGATTAACACAAAGTCCAATTAGCATATATCCGAGTCAGCCGATGGAAAGGGATCACAAATCATGATAATTTATTAGATGTACTATGATAGCTATTATGTATCTTGCGGGTGGTAACGGATTGTCTTGAAAATTTGCATTTCCGCCGTCCGCCATATTCAATCAGTGCGCACTTCCGGCGTGGTCGGCTATATTCGCGACTGGGCTTTTCTGATCAGTACCCTTAGTACGAGTTCCAGCTCACGAAAACTATCATATGTTTCGTAATTAATTGTAAATTATGTTTCTATGTCCATTTTGGTGAAAAGTAACCAAATATACTGAAAATTTAAGAAGATGCAAACGATTTAATGATACAATTTAAACACTGTTTATTTGTATTGAAACGAAAATAATAAAATCAGAATCCTTAGTACTAGTGCGAGCTCACGAAAACTATCATAGTTTTCGTAATTGTATAAAATCGTACTAAGGGTATGGTAGGAGTGGCGTAATTTATTGCAAATTGTTTAAACTATGTGAAACCACGATACAAATTGAAACTAAAAAGGTTAAACGACTAGAATCATATAAACCGAAGTCCTTGTTCCCCGTCCTACATGCATACAGACAAGCACACACACACACACAAACACACGCACAAACACACACGCACGCACTTACGCACGCACATACACACTCACACACCCACACACATATAGACACATAAAAATCAAAAATATAATGCGACATGTTAAAGGTGAGCGAAAAAATTTGTAGCGATGTAATAAAACTGTCGTGTAATTGCGTAGCAAAAGTAAGCCTTATTCGAGGAGGATGGCGCAAGTGGTAAGCGCATCAGCTGCGATCGTTGAAGTTAAGCCACTTTTGCAGTGGTCGGTCATTGGATTGGCGACCAAAAATTTACTATTTCGAGCTCCTCCGTGCTTCAGAAGGCACGTTAAGCCGTTGGTCTCGACTGCATCTGCAGTCGTCAGCACACACCAATCCGCACTGAGCCCGCATGGTGGGTCATGGCCCAATCTCCCTATTTCATCCATAGTGAAGGCCTGTGCCCCAGCAATGGGGACATTAATAGGCCGATGATGATGATGAAGCCTTATTTCGTTCACAGCTCAGCTTAAGAAAACATACTATTGGAGCTTGGAGCAAAGGACGCTCTTTCAGTACATAATGATAGTATTATCTTAATATATTAAAAAAAGTGTTATTTCTTTCTCTTCTACCAAACAAGCACATGACCCGCTTCATAGAGAGGGCGCCATAGCTTTGTGCCGATCCATACTTGTGTCATGAAGCTCCGCGAACAAGCGAGAACGTATGGTTTTCGCGGTTTCACACCTGTTCCATGATCGGTGCCAGTATTTTGTCCTGCGACAAAGTGTGCACATGCAGCAACTTCCACGTCCGTTTCGCGGCAGTTTTGATCCACGAATGTGTGACTCGTGAATATAGATCATCACTACCACTGATGTGACTTCACGGTGCGAATTCACGCCTTAATTTCACGGCATTTCATCGCAATATCGTTTGGAGCCATTATAGACGCTTGCAATACCAAAATATCACCACAAAATAGACATAACAGAAGGTAATCTCATGTATATATGTACTTGCATGTATGTTGTTGACGACCTCCGTGGCCGATTGGTTTGTACGGCGTGTTTCATGGTGTTGACGACTCAAAAGATTCGAATACCGGTGGGGGCAGATGTTTGTGTGATGAATACGAGCATTTGTACTCCAGTCATGGATGTTCAATTTGTATTTCTATATAAATATGCTTATATATATACAGTATATGTATTCTATCCGTTACCCTAGTATCCCATAACACAAGCCTTAGAGTGCTTACTTTGGGGCTAGGCTAATTGGTGTGTTGAAAATATTTATTTATTTACTTCACTTTGCATACTTACGCTCGGCGGTCGCGTTAGGATTGTCAACATTGGACTATGACCAAAAACCATCGCGGTAGTAGCACTCGTATCTTGTTGTTTGATTTATTGTCGAGAATGAAACCTTTCTGTTTCATCGGAAATTTAAACTAATAATAACTAAAATATTTAAATTCTTGTTATTGTTGTATTAAAAATTAAAAAAAAGACGATTCACCGCGTAATGCTGTTTCAAACAAAAAAAAAATTCAAACAAACTTTTACTGCACTGATATATTAACCTGTTTCGGTTCCTACTTTTTTGCACAAAAAAGTTCACAGATGCGTGTGATGATGGAACTCGCTGTAGTCTAAACTGATATCGTGTCTGTGAGCGGTGTCTATGTGTGCGTTGGTCGAGCGCACTTTGTGTGTAGATTACCTTCTGTTATATCTATTTTGGGGTATCATTTAAATGCATGCAATGCATTCGTTTCAATTAAACATTAATGATTAATCACTTTTCATCAGTTGAAAAGCACTCTTACTTGTCGCTTCAAAAGCAAAAAAAATAAGAAATTTTATAAATGAATTCACAATTTACACACTTTACTTAAACATAGAGCAAGTAAGAGCATTATCTGTGATATAATGCATATTTTGTGTGAGCGTCACGCGATCTCCTTTTGTTTTCAAAACAATACCGACAGACTGTGCGATGCTCACGAACTTTTCACATGAAAACGTATTGTTTGCGTCGTCATTATGATTTTTGTTGGAACTACTGGATAGAGTTCATGAAAAAACAGTACCTATTGACTAAGTTGAATGGAGTGGCGCACCTTTTGTTTTGATCGCTACACCCCGATCTGATTGCGAATACGCATTGATTTCATGCATGAGGATGTTACATGGAATTCCTACTAGACTAGTTACACCGTATTTTGTTCATGTCACTCAAATGCCATTTGTCATTGAATGGACAGAGAGAAAACATGGAATAACTAATCCAAGATTGTTCATCGTTTCTTAATCAGAGGATTAATGTAAAAGTTTGTATGTTTGTCATTCAAATGGGCAAAAATTTCTGAATGGATTTGGATTGAATGTGACATAAGATACTTTTTATGCTGGAAACATTTTACATTCCTATAGGATTATTTAAAAATCGAACTTTAGAGTGTATAAGGACAGACTGACAGACAGTGGTAACTAGTTGTATTGCAATGTATGCGAGTGTTCAAATACAAACAACTAATAAGGACTGGTCGCAGCTGCAGACCGCCTCTGTCTGTGAGCCCTTTCACGCGGACGAAGTCGCAGGCGGAAGCTCATCGGAAATAATTTGCAACCCATCAAAGCGATGAGAACTTATGCAAAATTTGCCAAATTAATCCTGATCGTTGATGGCATTTTACAATTAGCATGTTGAATAGTTCCGGTATTTCTTTACCTCTCAAGTCTATCGTAGGGTAGACTATATAATGTTGGACCTATAAGCGGAACTCTTCATTTGTTAATCTGTATAAAATTCATTTTCAGTTTTCTATTGAATATGGTTCCACAATCCTATTAAATAAGAGTTAAGTAACAAAATAAAACGACTTTAACAGCATGTTAAGTCGTATCGTATCGTCGTATTCTCAATATTCATGTCAAGGACGACGCGACTACAGCTCAGAAGAGGCTAACACGACTGGCCGACTACCGTTCCGACCTAGCGCGAACTGCGTACTCATAATCTTAGATATAAGTAGGGTCATTTTGTCATTTTTTCATGCGATCCAGAACAGCAAAAATTGTAATAATAAATAAGAAGAAAATAAATCAAGAAAGAAAAATCGAGTTTTAATCATCATACAGTCCACAACAAGCTGCTGGTCACATCGAGCCGAATCTGAAGAACGCCGGAATTTGAAGAACGCCGGAACGCCGGAATTGAAGAACGCCGGAATTGAAGAACGCCGGAATTTGAAGAATAAAATATTGAAGATGGTCAAGACACGCTCCCAGGAAGCCACGCCGCCTGCGCAGACCGTTTTTACGGAGCCACCACGCTCACCGTCGGGAGGAGGCGCAACCCAAGAACGGGAAGACTTGTCGACCAGGCTGAGGACAAACGTCCACATGGACGGTAGTAACGTCATAGGGGCCGGGGGGGGCACCCTGCCGGGTACCGCATTTCACACCCCCGCGCACCCCGCTCACGTCGAAGCATCACGTGACCCGTCACCGGCGCGATCAAGAAGATCGACAAGTAGCGCCGTGGCAAGAATACGAAACGCACAACTGCAAGCGGAAGAGCGACTGGCCGAAATAAGGAAGAAAGAATTGGCGATCGAATCGGAACTTATTAAGAAGAGACTGGCTGCCGACATTGAAGAAATTCGTGAAGAGGAAGCTGAAGCGGAAGGATCATGCATCGAGAATACGAACGAACGAGTTGACGACTGGCTGCGACTGCACACGACGATGCCCTCCGAGGTGCGGGGGGAGTCAACCACTCCGGGATTCACGGCGCCCATGAACGACGGGCCCACTCCTGCGCACGAACTGCGCACCCCGCGGACTGTGCGGGGGGAGCGACCGACCGGTGCAGTACACTTCGAAGAAACTCCTGCACGCAAAGCAAGATCACCGACGCCGACGCGACACAGAAGGGGCATCGAGCAACTGGCAGAAGCGTTCGAGAAGATGATACGGGTGCGCCCCGCGCCCCGGCAGATCACCGAGCTGCCTACTTTCTCCGGCGCTGTCAACGAGTGGCTACCCTTCAAGGCTGCGATGGTCGAGTCGACTGCTATTCACGCCAACAGAGAACATGGCCCGTCTACGCAACTGCCTACGGGGGGAGGCCCGTGAAGCCACATCCGGACTCCTGAGCACCGCCGGCAGCCCTGAGCAAGTGATGCGTACCTTGGAGCAATGCTTCGGAAGACCGGAGTTCATCATAGACAAGACCATGGAAGAGCTGCGCCGCCTGCCAAGACTGGGGAGCACCGCCAACGAGCTGAACGCCTTCGCAGTGAAGCTTCAGAACATCGTCTGTATGCTGCAGAACATGGATCGTCAAGACTACCTACACTACCCGATGCTGGCCAGGGAGGTGCTGGAGAAGCTAAGCCCCTACCTGCGCGCCCGGTGGTGCGACTACGCTCAACAGAACGTGAAGTCCCACGAGCCACAGATCAAGCTACTGTAGAAGTTCCTGATGGATGAAGCGGACCTGGCGATGCGGTTCACCTATACCGCACAGCCGGCAACAACGTCGAAGACTGCGAAGCCACCAGCCACTACCCCAGCGAGCGCCACGAAGAAGAAGGCGACCATATACGCCGAAGTCTACAAAGACCGATGAACAGCAAGAACGGAAGTACGAATGCGCCGCATGCAACGAGAACCACACGTTGCCGAACTGCAAGAAGTTCAAAGAAGCCAGCACCGACGAACGATGGAAGATCGTCAAGGAGGAGGGCATTTGCTTCAAATGTCTCGAGAAACGCCATCGACGCCAGAGCTGCAACAAGAGGGCCTGCGGTTTGAACGGATGCCGCCGTCCTCACCACCGACTGCTCCACACCGAACCCGTGGAAGAAGCGAAGAGTGCAAGCAACGAGACCGTATCAGTCGCCACTGTCGCCGGCAAGGATAGAAGCGTGGTACTGCTGAAGGTGGTTCCAGTCACCGTCGGGGGCCCACAAGGGGAGGCCAACACCTACGCACTACTCGATGAGGGCTCAACCGTGTCACTCATGGAAGACGACCTGGCGCAGAAGTTGGGCATCGAGGGGCCAGCGCGACCACTGCACATACGTGGCGTAGCATCCACCAGCCAAGAAGCCACCAGCAAGCTCGTGAAGGGCAAGAGTGACGACACCACGCACCACGTGAAGCTACGCACCATCAGGGAACTGGTGCTCCACCACCAGTCCGTTCCGGCAAGCGTCCTGAAGCACACACACCTGCGAGGGCTGAAAGAAGCCGACGTCTGCTACGGGACAGCGAGGCCGCAACTACTGATAGGCGCCGACAACTGGCACCTCATCGTGTCACGCCAACTCAAGATGGGACGAAGAAACGAACCAGCCGCTTCGCTCACCGGGCTCGGGTGGACAATCCACGGCACCGTACCACGCACGCTGTACGCAAAGGATGCCGAATCGATCCTGGACGTCTTCACGCCAGACTGCAACAGCAATGACCGCATAGAGAGGCTGGTAGAAGAGCACTTCAAGATCGACGCGCTTGGAGTATCCCTGAAAGAGAAGACCGAAGACACGGACCAACGCGCCATCCAAGTCTTCAACGCAACGGCCAAGCGAATCGGCAGACGCTTCGAAGTAGGACTACCGTGGCGTAAGGAAGAAGTCACCACGCCGCCCAGCTACAACGCCGCTCTGCGAAGACTAAAGAACGTCGAGAGGAGGTGTGAACGAGAACCCCACTTTGCGTCGCGATACAAACAAGAAGTCGAGGCGCTACTGCAGAAGGGCTACGCACAGCCATGCGACGGCACCGAAGAAGAGAGCCCGCGGAAGTGGTACTTGCCGTACTTTCCGGTTTTCAACCCAAACAAACCGGAGAAGTTGCGCCTGGTCTTCGACGCCGCCACCAAGTCACACGGAGTCTGCCTGAACGACCTACTGCTGGAGGGACCGGACCTGCTACAGTCACTGCAGGGGATCATGTTCCGGTTCAGAGAGGGCCCAGTGGCAGTGACCGCTGACATACAGGAAATGTTCCTGCGCATTGCGATAAGAAAGGAAGACCAGCCGGCCCAAATGTTCCTGTGGAGAGAAAAGCAAGATCAACCACCGCGAAAGTACAAGATGACGGCCCTGATCTTCGGCGCATCCAGCTCACCCTTCCTGGCCCACAGCGTGAGGAACCGGAACGCGGAAGACTTCGCGGCCACCCATCCCGCCGCGTTCAACTCCATCACCCGGAACCACTACATGGACGACCTCATGGAATCCTTCAGCGACATCGCCACTGCAAAGAAGACGGTCAATGAAGTGGCCTTCGTTCACGCGCAAGCAGGCTTCAGGCTACGAGGGTGGAACTCCAACAAAAGGACGACTTTAGAAGACATAGAAGAGGAGCTCAGAACGAGAAGCCCCACTCAACTGGCACCAGCACCAGACAAGACGCTCGGCCTGCTATGGGACGCCGAGCGAGACCAGCTAGCCTTCAACACCACACTGCACCGAGTCCCCAAGGAGGTCATCGAGCACCAGCGGACGCCGACGAAACGAGAAGCCCTGGGCGCCGTCATGTCCCTATACGACCCGTTGGGACTATTGAGCCAGTTCACGATACGAGCCAAGATCGTGCTGCAAGGCTTATGGAAGCAGAAGCTGGGGTGGGATGATCAGATCATCAAGAAAGGCTACGACGAGTCTGCGCCGGGGGGAGAGTTGTCAAGGACGACGCGACTACAGCTCAGAAGAGGCTCACACGACTGGCCGACTACCGTTCCGACCTAGCGCGAACTGCGTACTCATAATCTTAGATATAAGTAGGGTCATTTTGTCATTTTTTCATGCGATCCAGAACAGCAAAAATTGTAATAATAAATAAGAAGAAAATAAATCAAGAAAGAAAAATCGAGTTTTAATCATCATACAGTCCACAACAATTCATATAGGTATATTAAAAAAAAACAAAAATAAAACGTAGTGATTTGCATAGCAATGGATAGCATACCAAAACTTTGATGTTTTGTTGCATTTTATGTGAAACTCTGCTAAAATAAAATTTCCATCTATGCAGTACTTATATTTTACTAATAATGTCGATAAAATAAAATATTTTGTCAGAAAAAAAAACGTGTTTAGAACTCTTATCCCTACTTAATGGCTGCTTTTTCGTTGCATGTGTTCCGATGGCGACGATCAAATTTCATGTTTTTTAAATACCATCGTGGAACTCAAAATTGTACTGAAGATTGAAGAATTGCCATCAAAGAATAATAAAAAGGTATCGAGTGCAGTATTTAATTTATAAATTTTATATTTCAGTATATATCATTGTGGATGGGGCAACATTAGTAACGGTTTGCCTAGGAGATATTGCAGCAACTTTCTTTCATCTAAACTAGCTATACAACCTTACTCAACCAACCATTCCATCATGCTAATAAACGCATTAAGTTCTAACTCCGGCCAATAAGGGCCACGGCAGCCATTAGAGGCTCGGCGGCGACATGAGGCTGCGGAATCTGGCGATGCCGTCATTAGGGCGAAGCACCCCCGCTCGAGCACCCCAATTAAATTTAATACCTGCTCGAGGATGCGCTAATGAAGTTTGAAATCATGATAAAATAGTAACATTAGGTACTATTGCCTTAAACACCGCGTGCTGAATCTGTACTTTCATCCATACTAATCTTACAAATATTCAGCTCTAAATGCAGTGTTGCCATATGTCTAATTATTTTTTTTGTGACAAAAACATATTTATTGTATTATATCTAATGTGCGACAAAGAAATGAGTCACCATATTACTTTTTACGCGTTGGAATTGTGCCCACAGTTAGACGGTGACAACTTAGGCCAGCGTGCATGGTCGTCTGAAGGAAAGGGGAAAGGTGGAATAAGAGAGAATGGTGACCGCTTACCATCAAGCAGGCCACACGCATGTTTTGCCACCCTTTAAAATTTTAAATAATATTCTCCGTGATCTTGGCAGTTACAATACTGCCCAAACACATGGTAGCATATTTCTTGCTATTAACATAAATAACTTCTGTACGATCAAATCGTACATTTTGCAAGCAAAGCATTTAATTGTTTAGGTCAATATTTTACCGTTTAAATACATTTCATAATCACGCCCAAGTTAGTTCGCGTTTGTCTCAAGCAGTGTGCACACAGTTACATCAAGTTTAATAATAAATATTTTCGTCAAGTTTATCAAGTGTTTTCCTGTCTTCAATATCAAGAAATAGCAATTCAATGTACTGAGTTGACAAGGGCTCGTACAACTTCATTCTACCATTTTTAATATATATTTTTAACCCCTCTTAGTATTCGATTGTAACTGCGACGGAGTGTGAATTGAAATCATCGATCCGATTTTGAGGATGGCAATCAAAAACTCGCTGCGGATTTCAGATTGGAAGGATTAAAACAAAGCCGTACTAACTATTGTTCGACAAACGTTACGGAAAAAAACACACAACTAATGCTACCTTTATACCCCACTAGTGGCCCGCCCTCGCTTCGCTTCGGTATTTTATCCCCTTGGGGGTAGAATAGATCAAAATCCTTTCTTAGCGGATGCCTACGTCATAACATCTACCTGCATGCCAAATTTCAGCCCGACCCGTCCAGTGGTTTGGGCTGTGCGTTGATAGATCACTATGTCAGTCAGTCACCTTTGAGTTATATATATATAGATTATTAATGAACGCAGAATAAGCTTGAATTAGTTATTCCATTTTTGTCTCTGATTATTGAATGACAAATGGCACAATAATATGAGTGACATGAACAGAAAAAAATACGTGTGGCACTCGGGGACTGCCGGTAAAGCTATAGCATAGCATTATTTATCAACTTATGCAATTATAATTATTTATTTATTTTATTTATGCAGTATTTTTTTTCTTTGATATTAATAGATGGCGAGGCAGGCCTTATGATATTTTATTGGGCATGCTTGCCCAATGCATGCCCCAGCAAACAACAGCATTGCCCGGCGCCAAAAAACTTCCACAAGCTCAACAGTTTACCATATTTAGTCCAAAAATTTAAATTATAATTATAAAGTCTGAATAAAAGGGAGACAAATACAAATAAGAACAGGTCTTGGGGTCTAAAATAAATATATTATATAAAAAGGAAAAAAATATATAATAAAAAATACGAGTGCGGGATTTGAACCGACGACCGCGGTGATGCGTCGAACGTTGGTCCCATGGCAAAAATTTAACACACTGCGCCGTTCCAATCGATACTGGAAGGGCGAAATTGTGTTCATATGCACTGTTGTCAGGTTATTTTCGTTACGGAATTTCTGGATTCGGTCGCCACGCTCAAAGCTCGCGATAAAATCTATGCAATTGCTTAACAAGGCGTAATTAGTCTAAGCTTTTTCCTTGTTAATTAATAAGGTGGAATATATTTAATTCTCTGTGTATACCAGTCGACAACCAGTCAGTGAACATTATAGTTTTAAGAAGTTAGTTGTGTTGTGATGCGAAATTGGCTTGTACTGAATACCTCAGCACAAAACGTACTGAAACTTGCAAATTCAACCTAAATAACAAACAATTTAAAACTTACTGTAAAACCTTATTTGTATCTATAAGTATATAAATCGCTTTGTGATTGTTTTTAACTTTTAGTACAGTCAATCTGTAGGTTGAGTGGTGAAAAAAAAACCTAAAGGGTAAGTCTTGTTTTTTCTGTTGCCAAATGACGTCAGTAAGCCACCTTGGCGATGGGCATGTTCAACTCATAGGCGTTTTTTGAAAAACTCAAAAAAACCGTCAAAAATTTTTTGAAACGCATTTTTCTTGTTTTGTATGCATTTTAGAAACTTTTGTTTCGACCATAACTGTAGAGGGCGTTGAGTACTACAATTTATGTCGTTGTTGCAATCTCGTACAACAAAAAATGCGCATTATAGGTGGCGCTAAAGTCTCAAAAAAAGTTTTTTCACTTTTTCACTCTGAAAATATCATTTTAATGGAAAACTTTAAATGGCAAAGTTGTTTCGTACATAATTACCAACAACTTTTGTATAAACAATTTTTTTTGTATTACTTACCGTTTTCAAGTTATAAATTGCACAGGTATGAAAAATCCAATAGAGCGGTTTTGGGCAGTTCAAGCACACATTTGCAGTGCACATTTCAATGTACGTTTTACTATATTTTTTTTCAATCATGAAAAAAAATAAAAATAAAACTATTTTTTTTTATTTCTTTTCATTTTTTTTGTTTTTCAATCATGAAAAAAATAAAAAATAGTAAAACGTACTTTGAAATGTGCACTGCAAATGTGTACTTGAACTGCCCAAAACCGCTCTATTGGATTTTTCATACCTGCGCAATTTATAACTTGAAAACGGTAAGTAATACAAAAAACTGTTCATACAAAAGTTGTTGGTAATTATGCACAAAACAACTTTGCAATTTAAAGTTTTCCACTAAAATGATATTTTCAGGGTGAAAAAGTGAAAAAACACTTTTTTCGAGACTTTAGCGCCACCTACAATGCGCATTTTTTGTTGTACGAGATTGCAACAATGTTATAAATTGTAGCACTCAACGCCCTCTACAATTATGGTCGAAAAAAAAAGTTTCTAAAATGCATACAAAACAAGAAAAATGCGTTTCAAAAAATTTTTGACGGTTTTTTTGAGTTTTTCAAAAAACGCCTGTGAGTTGAACATGCCCATCGCCAAGGTGGCTTATTGACATCATATGGCAAAAGAAAAAACAAGACTTACCCTTTAGGTTTTTTTTCACTGGAACGATATTTTTTCGACAGATTGACTGTACTATTTTATTAGCAGCATGAAAGGCTTTCGAACTTTTAGTACCTTCAGAGAAAAAAATGTGTATTGCTTCCAGTAATATAGGAGAAACTATAGATTTTATATCTCTATAAATTTATCGTGTACTCGTAGCACGAATCAGTATCGAAGTAGAATAGTTGAATTCAATCTCGATACTCGTCATATGTCAAGAAGTTTTGTATGGAAATTTGAACAGCGCCACAACGGACGTAACAAGAATTCAAAATTTTCTAGGTATTTGACAGGTATTGATATAGAATTCAACTATTCGAATTCGATATTGGTACGTGCTATGGTTACTGTACCCCTAGCATGAACCATTATCGAATTCTAATAATTTGCGAGTGCGAAATCGCAATGCCAATTTCGTATGGAAACTTGAACAGCATCGCCACAAAGTACGTAACGAGAACTAAAAATCAGTACACATTTGACAATGATATTCCGGACTCGCAAACGTTACGAATTCGATATTGGTTCATGCTAAAAATACTGTTCTATGAGTAGGATAATCGACACTCTGACTTAGGTACCTAACTGTTTACACCAATATTAATTTAAAGTAGTACGAAGAAATATGCTTCAATTTATAGTTTTTATATGCCGCAATTCAGCAAAGGCTTAAATCCGCAGAAGTGAGTTGCATCCCAACAATTTCCATCAAAACTGAAATAAAGTTAAGCCAAGCATATCCGCACCAATTCTTATTTAAAACGAATTAAAGAAACTTGCACCTTCCGCTCTGGTAATAAGGCACCTTGCGACTGCGCAAGAATCAGTGTTTTGTGTTAAAATTTATCTTGATGCAAATAGGCCGCAATCTGGGGAACATTCAAGGAGCGGATTATAAATTTGAAACGTTTATGCAAATACACTCATTTAACTCAAAGTTTTGAGACTTAATTAAAGCTGTGAATGAGTCTTAGCAAAAATTCAAGAATTATACCCATTACTGACTTGATGTTATAAATGTTGAATTTGTAGAGGTGATTTTCCTTTATCACTCCGTTTATGTGAATTTATCTTTTTTTTTATTTTAAACGGGTGGCAAATATTCTTATGGTCCTCCTGATGGTAAGCGGCTACCATAAACTATAGTGTAGACTCTTGCGTCACAAAAAATATCAAACATGCAGTTACCTACCCTTCCCAATAACCAAGCCCGTGGAGCCCGGGAACCTCATGTTCTATGTTAGAGGATATGGTTTTCGCACTTAGTCCTCAAGTTGACCATTGAACATACGTGAGTCATAGTGGCCGATTACCTACTCCAACCAGCCCACCTCACTCTAGAAGCAGATTGGTCTTCTCAGTCTTCTCAGGGCATCCGCGAGGGATTCCGGTGTACCGAAAGTCTCTCTGCGAATCTGGGCGACACCTGTGCACTCTAGGAGCACATGTGCCTATTGAAGTAATACTTCTTGGACAATTGATTAGTAGTGATTTGACAGACATTGGAATTTCTTGAAAGAAGAATATAGTTTTTTTTGTTAGTATGTATGTCAAGTATTGAAAATATTCGTATTTAAACTGTTATCAATCATTATTATTTATTTTATCTTCTATTACTATTTCATTTTTTTACTTATATATATAAGTAATCATATCTTAGTATCTTACGTATATTTAGTATCTTTACTAACTTCCAAAACTTTAAGAAAGTCTGAGCTTCCACCACCACGCTTACTGAGCAACTGGGATAAGTGAGTACACAACAGTGCCACCATCTCTTCAGCCTCCATGCATTCTCTGCATAGTGGTTTATCAGTGACTAGCGGCCCGTCCTCGCTTCGCTTCGGTGTAGAGCTGAAGTGTACTACAGTTTTTGTTCTCATATATTATACACAATGACATTCATCTATGATTCTTCTTATACCTACATGCAAAGTCTCAGCCCGATCGGTTTAAAATTGACAAAGTTTCATACAAACTTTCATTCCCTATGTTATGCCCTTGGAGGTAGAATTGATCAAAATGCTTTCTTAGCGGGTGCCTACGTCATAACATCTAACTGCATGCCAAATTTCAGCCCGATCCGTCCAGTGTTTTGGGCTGTGCGTTGATAGACCACTATGTCAGTCAGTCACCTTTGAGTTTTATATATATAGATACATAGAGTGTGATCCGGAAACCTTAATCACCGGCAGGAACACAACACCACCAAAAGGCTCATATTAAGAAAATTAAACTGGTGATATTTTACTAGTTTTTTTTCTTTAGATTTAAACATCTAGCTGTTACATGCTTAAATTATTAAAAAATATAACTATAATTGCATTTTCTTCTTTGAAATGTCAAAGGTATTTATTTGGCATTTTGTGTGGGTTACCTACTATTAAACTTGCCATCAGGGCCGCGGTAGCATAAGGTTTGAGTTCCGTCTGCTGCCTGGTCCTCGTGGATTTTTTTATATTAAAATTTTCTATAAACACAACTGGTAATCCAACCTAAGGTTTAGGTGACCTATTTCTTGTGATTATAAACAAAATTTTATATATATTATAATATAAACATAATATCATAAATTTATATTTTTCTTTTTGTTTTATGTTGTATGATGCTTATTTTTACAATCTTGTAACAGTCAGTTTGGAACTGTATAAGAAATAGAACTTACAAATTAATATCGTTAATGCTGCTTGCAACAGTGGCGAAATATAGGAAACACGCTAAAAACAAGGTACATGGTAACAATGCTGTAAATAGCATTAATTACAATACTGTTAGTGAGCACGAAAGTTTAAAATCAATTAAAAATATCGATCATGATACTGGTCCAATTTTGTTTGCTATTTCATGCGATTTAGTTACTCTTACATTGCTTACAAATACAGAAAATTAAGGCATAGACTCCCTGTAATGCAGTCAATTGCGCGATGGTGAGATTTAGGTACATCTCAAGGCGTCGACAAGTAGTTTTGAAATGCACAGTAGTCTAATTTTAAAACTTGTTAAGCGACGAACATAAATCAGAATAGCAAAATTTATTGAAATTTATTTTTTTTCAATACTCTTTTAACGTTTGTCTAACCAATATATTTTTAATTACAAAACAAGGTTATACATTTGCTTAATAGTGAAAGCGATGAGATTAAAGAAGGTCCATCTGAGATAGCTTCCCAACTCACATAAAACAGCGAGTTACCAAATGACTTCTAAAAGTATGAGCGTTATATCTTATAGTGCGTAAGGCTGCGTTTACATAAGAAATGTTCTAGGAAGGCGAATGGAGCGAGGATGTGTAGTGAAGCTGTCAAACGGTGCGGGTGTTTTACCCGCATAGCATATCTCTATATGCTATAAAGATGAGCGGTAGATGCTGAAAAGGATAGTTAAGGAGCTATGAAACGGTGCGCAGCTCAGAGGTGCGAAGATATTTTTCTCGCTTGACTTCATCCACAGCATGGGATGTATGCTGACATATTCTGGCACCAAAATGAAATAATCATAATAAATATTTGCAACACTCATACCAATAGGGATGATGACGGGGGTAAACGAAATTCTATTTAGTCCGTCAGTTAGATGATCTATAAATAATGGACACGTATTTTTTCTTTGGGCAATCAACCAAAAAATGACAAAGTTATATAAAGTTCGGGAGTAGGGGCTCGTGACGTCACTTTTTAGTGAATTTTCACTTAAAAGTGTACTCAGACGTGACGTCATGCGACTTTTCAAATCAATATACCTCTGCAATGTTTATATTATGTGAAAAAAGAAAAAATACGTGTCCAATACTTTTTGATATTGTACGTGATAAACGAAGAAAAAAAATTAGTCATCATCCGTATTAGCCTAACCCAGAAGTAAGCACTGTAGGTTTATGTTATGGTGTTCTAGGGTAACGAATAGAGTACATATACTGATAATATTTATATATAGATAGATACATATTATACATCCATGACTGGAGTACAAATGCTCATATAAATCACACAAACATCTGGCCTCACCGGGATTCGAACCTCTCGAGTAGGCGACACTTCGAAACCCGGCGTAGAAACTATTCGGCCATGCATACAACAACACTGTATCAAAACTTATTACAGAAGAAAACGTCAGCATATTGATTTGCGGAATGATACGAAGCTTGTTCACTCACGTCACGAACTGTCCGCATGACATTGAGACCGGCTGGTCGCGGTCTGGCCGTGCGCAGATCTAGAGTGCTCATAGCAAACTACAATGTAGGTTGGCCCCAACGACCAGACGTGCTGGTCCGGTGGCGCCTAATTGACCACTGCATTTGGTTGCAATGCGCGATGTTCATATGGTTTCTTTGGTAAATGTGGTCGTTGCGACCAGTGCCCGTTTTCGGTCCTGACCGTCTAGTGAGCGAGGTGCTTTAAACTTTTCAACTAGAGCTGTACGGCCTGGCCGTGTGCAGATCTAGTGCGCTCATAGCAAACTACAATGTAGGTTGGCCCCAACGACCAGTCGCGCTGGTCCGGGGGCGCCTTATTGACTACTGCAACCAAATGCGCGATGTTCTTATGGTTTCTTTGGTAAATCTGGTCGTTGCGACCAATGGCCGGTCGCGGTCGCGGTTCTGACCGTCTAGTGCGTGAGGTGCTTTAAACTTTTCAACTAGAGCTGTCCTGACCGACGCCATACCAAGGAAGTGATTCTATTGGTTCCTTATAAACATCAAATTCGCACATCTCTGGGGGCCATTCGCCTAACGGAAATGATTTGGAAAACGCTAACCCTTTCGATTTCATTTTGTTATTTCTGACCGCCGAAGGTTTTCAAATGCCTCGTGTTCTTTTTTTTCTTTTGCATTGGTAATAACAATATTAAAGAAAATGAGCGTGAGGTATTTGAAAACCTTCAGCGGTCAGAAATAACAAAATGAAATCGAAAGCGTTAGCGTTTTACAAAGCATTTCCCTTAGGCGAATGGCCCCCTGGTGGACACAGCCTTATACAGTATCACTCAGCGCTATTAACAGGGGTTGTTACGCACACCTGCCCACCTTGGAACCTCTTGCGAATTGTGTTGTTTGTTTTTGTTGTGCCAAGAGTGACTAAGTCCCTCAATACGTCAACGAAAATACAAAAACGTATATGTATATCGTACTGTTAGATTGCATAAAATGGATCGTGTAACCTTAACACGAACCAATATCGAATACGAACAGTTGAATTCGATTTCAATACGCTTCAAATGCCAAGAAGTATTGTATGTTTTTTTCGTTTAGTCCGTTGTGGCGCTGTTCAAAATTCCATTGAATAATTCTTGACATATGAGGAATTCAACTATTCTTTCAGTGTTAAGGGTACAGATCGAATTTGACGATTCGATCGAATTCAATCAGAATGTGGCACCAGGCTAAAACAATCACAAACATTATCCTCGGAATCAAAATTGCAACACTCAATCAGACTACGTAATCCACCACTCGAGGCTGTGATTCTGGATTCCCTTTGGTTCTCTAGAAATCCTCACAAAGACTACCGCAAGGATTAACGCTTAGCTCAGAATCACTTGTGCTAAATAAACTAAATTATGTAAGATTATGCCAGAACTTATATTTTAATTATCCAAATCTAAGTAGAATAGCGCTATATGATAATATCTTAACAACTGAACTAAATATTTGTTTATAATTATTTTATTTCTATTATTCATTCATGAATTTATGGATTTTATTTTTAATAAAACTAAAAACTGTATTTTTAAAATAGAGACGTCATCAATGTTGTATAAAACTAAAGCTTATAAAGATTATAGCTATTAACAGGATTGTTACCATGTACCTTGTTTTTTATACCTACCCTATTAGTGAATAGTGAGAATGTGACCAGTGGTTGGGGTATCGAGCGAAGTAAAAGACGACGTCAGAGGGTAGACCGATATGTCTGCCAATAACATCTACCCGTAATTACTTCAGTTACTCCATGATCATGGCGCTTGCAACAGTGCTGAAATATTGGAGACTCATAAAAAACAAGGTACATGGTAACAGTCCCGTTAATAGCTAATAAAACAATAAATTACAAAGATATACTAGTGCTATTCATTCCTTATGGGGTTGACAGAAATCAAAGTCAATCAAAGTTGTGGCAGCTTGGCATTATAAAGAAAAACATATAAATGTTCTAGGCAGATTGGAGCGTACCCACGTCAACAGCGCACGGATCTACCTCCCACGTAAGTGCTCCGCCGTAAAGTTGGACTTTACTTCTCCGTGAGCACTGCCTGGCGCCATCGTGCCAGCGGGGACCGTCACCGAGCCTCTCAGCCGCAGGCCTTGAGCGCGCCGCAAGGCGTCGCTCGGCCAAGATCGCGCTGACGTGAGTCCCAATTCGCAGCATGGACGAGCCACCCGCCCCGAAGCAGTACCCTGACCCATCAGTGGACGATGATACAGCCTACTTCGCGGCCTGTGCGATCGCGGACCGATCGCATCGCGCTCAATATGAGTTTGACGCAGCGATGGTCGCGCGTCTCACGGACTGCGGACTGCTGTCTCCCAGGCTGCAACGCTGGCTGTGGGTTTACCTCCGTCTCCTGGAGACAAATGCGAGTGTTACCTCCAGCTACCAGCCTGACGACCGTGAGCGTGATGTGCGCATCACCGCGAGGCGCGAAACAGAAGAGCGACCACAGTGGCCCGCACAGGCCGCCCCCACACGGAACCACCACCGCAGCGAAATGAGGTGAGCGAGCACGCGCCGGCCACCCTTATGGCCCCCGCAAACGCTTCTCCCTCACCTACCACCCGCACCAAACGCCGCCGAAAGAGAAGCCGTCCAGAGAGCAACTCGCCATCGACGGACACGGACACCACCGCCCAGACACCCGAACAGCCGATCACCACGGTCCTAGACACGCCGCCGCCTACGCCCACGCAAGAAGAAACAACGCGCCTCCTGTTCAAGCTCTCGGACCTGCTCGCGGACTTTGTTAAAAAGTTCGGGCAGGCCGAGAAAAAAAGTTCGACACCTACCCCCAGCGAAGATTCTACCCCCGCGCGCTAAGTCCGTCGCCCGCTCGCTGGTCGCTCACTGGGCCTCCCTCGTGGGTCTCACCCGGTGGGCTTGACCGCGCCGAGGGCGACGCGTGAAGACGCGTAGGGGGTGGACCCCATCGACCATCCCGTTCGAAACGGGATGCGAACCCGCAACCTCCGCAGTGGCTCACGCCAGATAGGACTCCCCGCACGCCGCGGCGCCTTCGGCGCCGGCGACGCGCGAGACGAAGAACAACGGTCTAGGCAGATTGTAGTTTTTGACATACTAAATACTGGGGCAATTGTTCTCAGCTAGCGCTAGTTAGTGTTCAAACTCTCATAGTTTGATCAAAAACTTAGTATTTAAAGACTAACGGAGTGACGAAAAGATATATATATATATATATATACGATAATCCTATTAAGTAGAAACAGACGCAGCATGTTGTATAGACATGGGCGTTTTTGGTTTTGAACGCAAACGGATATTTATCGGATTTCAGATTTCAAAATCGATTTTAAAATCCGTTTTTAGATATCCGATTTCAGATGTGCCAAACTTAGCCAATTCACTAGTTTGTGTTATGATTTGGTTTTATTAGCTAACGACAATCACAAACAATTAATTGTAGGAAGCAAGAATACTCGTAGATTTTCGCTTAGGACTAGCAGAAAAGTTATGTTTACGGTTAAGAGTAAAACTTTTGCGGCGCATTTAAAAATCGACTTATATACAATGATTTCTTTTTACATATTTTTTTAGTATTTTTTTTTGTTTTTCTGTTTGTTTTTATTATTTTTCAAACCATTTACAAAATCAAACCTAATTACTTCAGGTTAGCGTCCAAAAATGTAAGTTGCTCGACTTTTGATGTTTTTAGACGACATATCTTTTCAGTGATAAATAATCCCGCCTCAGAGAAGAGCAATAGATTTCCGTAAACAGCAAATCGAAATCGGACTTCCGAGCACGAAATCTGACTTCCGAAAACGAAAGCACGAATTTCGAATCCGATTTACATTTGGATACTTATGGTATTAGATCGCTAGCGTTTTGGTTCGGTTAGATTTCTGAAATCGGATTTTCTTGTTGAGAAATCGTTCGGTATCGATTTGTGTTTGAAATCGGATTTTGGATTCGTTTTGATATATCGGACGCATGCCTAATGTTGTACCTTTGGTCCAATAAAGTAGGAGCCAACATCGTTCTGTTAAGCCTACTGTGATAAAGTTTATTATGAAATTATGTGAAACTAAGAAAACAATTGTGCTTGTACAATGTAGTTTGTGTTATGATATCCTGTTTTTAAACATATCTTGACAAATCGACACTATCACACACAATCAAAACCGATACACACACACGAACAATTAAAAAAATCTTTGGAACACTTGTGATAGGTACTCTTGTCTATCTTTACATTCTATGTCTACATATTCATTTGCCAAAATCACAGCGGTGAATTTATAATATGCGAGTTGTATTATGCGTGCAATTATAATATAATGTTATCAGTAATAAAGAATCTGAAAAATCTTAATCATTTTTTTTCCATATACACATTTTATTACCCCCTCAGGTTCGAGTTCGAGGCGACACCTTGAAACCCGTCGTAGGAACTACTCGGCCACGGATGTCGTCAATTGGCTACGTTAATGCACCTCACGCACTAGATACCTACGATTACGGCCCGTATGCTGCTGCAGCCCCCTCAGGTTCGAGAGGTCTAGAGGCTCCAAACGGAGAGGAGACTCCCCCCTTGGGGAGATGCCATCCGCCTGGAATACCTCTAGAGTCACTCGCCAATTCTCGGCTTGAGGTCCCCTTAGGATCTCGCCTTCCCTAAACCCTGTGACGCTTTAAAGGTCTTCTGCGAACAACAGCATACACACTCAAAAACAAAATAAAGTTTATTTGTCTTTTTAAGCTTATCACACTCCCTACGTTTCTAAACTTTAGTAATAAGCAATTATGGTTGCAAAGACATCTGTATAAAATCGACATTAAATTATACAGTTGAATCAAAATGTCTAACTCTCAATCGGACTCAGTAATCCACGGACGCCTCATTCGGAAATCCCTTTGCTCAACGGTTCCTTACAAAGGATCAGAGGGATTAACTCTAAAGCTTTGTATTCTAGAAACGCTTGTTTAATTACTTACAGAAGAGGTTAGTTCGGTAAAGGAATAAGGAGAACAATTTCGACAATCATTTCCTTAGTTTCAAACAAAACTCTTTCGATTGCGTTCGATTGAACAACCCATTTTAACTTTAAAATTTTCTTGGAATGATGGAAACAGCCATAGACAAAAAACACCCAAACTATCTTGTTAATAAATGATAAATAAGTTAAGAATAGAAACGCTGTGTTCGGATTAAGTCACTCAAGTGCCATTTATTATTCAAAGAAACAGAGACAAAACATAAGTAACTTATCCAGGATTATTCTTTGTCTATTATTAGGGGGGAAAATAAATTGTCATATTATATTCCGAATAGAGACGAGAACTCGTATTTATTTATTGAGCATTAGGGAGGTGCTCATTTCCTCTCACGAGGAGGAGGAGGAGAGGTTCCCCTCATTTAAGATGAGGTGAGGGGGAGCGCGCAACAACGTTGCAGTTGTTGCGTGCGTTGTACCTAATAACCGAAAGTGACCAAAACTCGTATGAAATGAATACGATTTAAATCGTATTATGCCTAGCAAACACTCACACCAATTAGCCTTGCCCAAAGTAAGCACTGTAAGGCTTGTGTTAATTGATACTAGGATAACGGATACAATACATATACTGTTCATATATTAGTATATTTATATAAAAATACATATTAAACATCCATGACTGGACTACAAATGCTCGTATTCGTCATACAAACATCTGCCCCTACCGGGATTAGACCTTGCCGGGACCTCTCGAGTTGGCGACACCATGAAACCCGGCGTACAAACCACTCGGCCTCGGAGGTCATCAAGTAAGTTAGATATGTTCGAGCTTAACCCTGGATGAAAATGAGGTGGCAAATGAGGTGGTTAAATTGTGAAATACGTGTACTCCCTCATTCTGTCTCGACAAGGAACTACGAGGCGCCTCACGAGTGACGGACTCTTCACTAATCTCGAAATCTAACATGAAACAAAATGGTAAGAAATATCAAGATGTGTTAATAATATCGTTACAAGCACTCAAATTCGATATTTAGACAGATATTTTACAAGGCTGAATTATATTTCACACAAAGTTGTTGCGAATAAATTTACATGATTCCGTTGCTGCCAAGTATTAGACATCAAGAACACAAATTCAGAAGCTCGTTCCCCATCGCACACTGATCAGAGTAATTATAGAATCGAGAACGAGAAGTCGGATCTCAAACTCGGATCACACGTAGAATAAATTAATGTCGAAACGCCGTGAAAACACACCTCGCTACCGGGATTGATGTTTGGACTTACATGGATGAGGCATTTTATTGAGTTGTTAGCAGACAGACTAACTTGATAGCACAGTGGCTCTTGCGTTAGGTTTAAGGTACAAGTCCGAACTGAGCCGCAGACCACAGGCCGCAGCTGCAGACTACAAGCGACACTACTAGTTTCTATGAATCTCTATGAAATTGATTCCGAGCGCGGCGCCATTGCGGCCTGCAGCCGCGGCGCGTAGCCTGCGGCTGCGGCGTGCAGCGACCGCAGACTGCAGTTCCAGTGGTGTCGCCAACCGCAGAGAGGTCACACCAAAGATTTGAATCGTTAGATATGCCCTTACCATAGTTTGACCGCACCGAAATCTGTCAATACTCGAATGAGCCAACCAACTCCCACATTTTTCCAATTTCCATTTTTTGCAAGAGAAGCGTACTAAAATGCCGTAGTGTGCCTTCCGAAAGTGCTCTAACAATTCCAGAAATACAAATAAAGCTAATGGAGTAACATTTCACCCGTAAGTTTTTAGATTTCATTTTTATTCGTTGTCATGAATATTGAAATCTGTTGAAACTAAAGTAGTATTGGAAAATATTGCTAGACAAAAAGAGACAACACTATACTCTCGGTACTCGAAGGTATTGGAGTGACTCAGGCGTGGTTATATGCATTGTGCAGCCGCGGCCTGTCGGCGCGCTCGGAATAGAAGCTGCCGCGACCGCAGGCAGCACTGCGGTCAGCCACAGGCGCTAGCCGCAGTGTCGCCTGCGGTTGTTGTCTGCAAGACTATTACGGAATTGTAGCTTTACAATCGTGAAAAAAGCTGAATCACAGGATGGGTAACGATGGATGATGTGAAGATAGATGATGCGGCAGAAGGTGTGCCGCTCCAGCCATCATCACCTTGCCAGCCTGAACCTATTCCCCTATCCCGTAGAGCCCTGGAATCCTACTTACCAGCAAAAACACAACACCACCAATAGGTAGTTGTCTGGTCGTTGGAGTCATCGTTTAAATAATGTCCTAGAAGTCGCAGTTGAAGTCGTAGCTGAATCGAAACTTGGTAGTCACCGCCGTCCTGTCTAATAGTTCATTGTCATGTTTTATCCTGTCAGTAGTTTCATAATGTCCAAGGAGGCTGGACGCCGCGACAGGTAGTGTTATTTTAATGTGGTCTTCTGTAAGCTGGAAGTTACTGACCCAGATGGGCGCTCCAATTCAAGCGGCAAATCAGCTGTTACTTCCCTTTCACCCCACATTTCTTAATATTTTTAATATTATGCGAATTTAAAGTTTGTATTGTGCGAACTGTTGTATCTGATATCATCATCATCATCATCAGTCATTAATGTCCCCACTGCTGGGGCACAGGCCTACCCTATGGATGGAATAGGGATATTGGGCCATGACCCACCACGCGGGCCCAGTGCGGATTGGTGGGTGCTAACGACTGCAGATGCAGCCAGGACCAACGGCTTAACGTGCTTTCCGAAGCACGGAGGAGCTCGAGATAGTAATTTTTGGTCACCCATCCAAAAACCGACCACCGCGAAAGTTGCTTAAGTTCAACGATCTCAGCCGAACGCGCTAACCACTTGCGCCATCGAGCTCCTCGAGTTGTATCTGATATATGTTATGTTTATTTACATAATTGTCTTGAGTCTACTCAGTTAGTATCCGACAGTCCGTGTCCATCCTCCATTCAGTGCGGTTGCCTACAGATGGTTTAACGTGTTTATCCATAAATATATAAATATTTCTATGTTAAAGAAATAAAGCCGTGAGTGTTATTAAAATATTCTTTTTAAAAACCCTTTCGCGATTATCCTCGTAACAGAACGCTCTGCAGAGTATCCTTAACACGAACCATTATCGAATTCGAATAGGTGGCGAGTCCGAAATGTCAATGTCAAATTTTGTATGAAAACTTGAACAGCAGCACCATAACGTACGTAACGAGAACTAAAAATCAGTACACATTTGACAATGACATATCGTACTCGTAAACGATACGATATCGTTATTGGTACGTTCTAAGGGTACAGTCATACTAGGAAGACCTAAACGGATTGACGGACTTGTTGAATTTTCTTAAGTTATTCTTAAAACATTTTCGTTGGGTACATTATCATTAAAGTTATTTAATAAAGTGGCTACCTGAAATAACTATCTCAATATCTATAAAATGGTCAAGTGATTGCAATGAATAATTACTAATTTTTTTACAAACATGTATGAAACATATTTTACATATAAAATGTATGAAAACTACAAGAAATATGCCGTTGGTGGCATTTTGTGGTTGTGTTCGGTGGCCCGTGTGCGGCGACACTTAGATGCCACTGTTCATAGATTTCTTTTTTCGTTTTTTCAAAACTTTATACTCTAGCTCACAATAAAACTATATTGAAGTTTATTTCGTTATGTCTATTATGGTTTTCTCATATACCAGGAAATTTTATTCCCGTTTTCTTAGAAAAAAGCTTAATATCTTAATGTATTTCGCAAGGGAACATCCTATCGCCATTATTTCAGAGCATCAATTGTTATTGATAAGGATTTCAAATTGGGCTTAGCCAATAGTGATTATGCATGACTATTTTTTTTATTTTTATTTCATAGTTTACATTCCCTTAGTATAAAAAAAATGCACGGGAATTCTAGGCCTTACTACGTGCCAAAAAAGGTCGCTTACGAAAATTAAATCAAATAGTATGATTGCCTTTGTGCTAACCACAGATTTTAAGAGTTGAATTACTAAATTGTGGCATATAAAGTAATCGTGATTCAATTCTTGAGCTGACAATAAACCAGAGTAACCTGTTTGTTTAATGTCAATTGGCAGCACCCATTTTAGATTTTTTGTCTGTGCCGACCGAAAAATTTTAAAAAGCTCATGCTTGAAAACGTGTAGAAATATGAGTAGGTCAATGGATATTTTTAATCATCTAAGACATAGTCTGAATCAGCACTAATTAATTAGATAAAGAAAAATACAATCTCAATATTCTGTTCAATGAGCACAGTTTAATTTTGTCTCCACACCAAAGCATCCTTTTCATTGTAATTACTTTTAAAAGTTTCTTTGTAGTAAATTGGACAGCCCGATGAAAAGCTATTGGGAAAATGAAAAAAGTATATCTTGATTTCTAGGAATAGGCAAACAATAGTGTAATACCGTTGTCGGAGGCAAAGAGAATTAAATTGAGACAGTCGTTACGATTCTAGTGTCTACAGTAGATCGTTCCACTTAAGCTTTTTCCAATTTGCACCATATTTCTGCTGAGTACATTTATTGGTTTGGGAGACTCGTAAAATATGCAGATTGCGAAACGGTTCAGAGAAAAGTTTAGGAAAATTTAAAAACACATTTGTACTATACCAATCTATACTGATACTATAAAGTTGCAGAGTTTGTTTGAACGCCCTAATCTCAGGAACTACTGGTTTGATTTGAAAATGATTTTCTTTGTTTGATAGTCCATTTATCGAAGAAGACTAAAGGCTATATTAAATTACGTTAACATTTATTAGAGAAAATTTTTCATTGCTATCCCGAGCAATGAAAAATTTTACGAAAACGGGGAAAATACGAGGCCTTTTCAGAGCTTCCGTTTCGTGCGCTGCGTAAACGGTTAAAGTTACATAAAAATCATGTATGGCAAAATTGTTCCCCTTTAAAAGTTCCATAAAAAAGTCTGCGACAGCATATGTCTCTTTTAAGAGTGACCACCTGTAATCTTTTTCCTCAAATAAATGCAGGTGAAACCACAGGGCTAAAGAAAAGGGGAAAAGAACAACTATTAAAACACAAAAAATATTTAAAATAAGAAACAGTAAGCCAATAACAAGTTATCACAGATAGAAATATAATACTAAAAAAATATAAAATTATTTAATTCTTACCATCCCTCAAGCATTTATGTCAACCTTAACACTAAGTGTGTATGTTTGTCAAAATGTTATGTTATGTAACTGAGTTAGAAAAGGGTTGTTAGGATTACCCTATCCGAGAAATGTAGCGGCTCGTCCATATTGCAGGCTTAATCTGCATGTCGTTAGAGCGCGCCTCTCTCGTCTCATCCATAATTCAGATAATGAGGACGGCTACAAGACACGGAGAAGGCTGAAGCTGAATTGTACCGTTTTTGTTCTATTCAATCTTCAATTGTTTTCTTTATTAATATGAGATTGAGGTATTCCAGTGTAAATATTGCTTCCGTGTCTGTGCCTTTCGTTCGCTCGAACAGAATGTAATTGAGCCATTCCAATTTTAAAACAAGCAACCTAGTCTAAAGAAGATAATTGAAGATGGCATACGATAGAAATCGTTCAACTCAGTTTTAGGCGTCGTCTTAATTGGCAACGATCGTACGATGACACAATACGGTCTTGTAGTGCGATGAAAATAATGTACCGGTGCTCGTGCGATGACTTACGAGCTGTATTAGGACACTTCTAAAGAAATCCTTATCTTTGAATTCATCGCACAACCAGGTCGCATCGTATCATTATACTAGCGTTGCCAATTAGGATGACGCCTCAATCACATATTACCAAAAAAAAAACAATTGGAGATCGAATACAACATAAAGAACGCCTAAAACCGAGTTATACGATTTCTGTCGTATTCAATCTTCAATTATGTTCTTTTGACTATGTTACCTCGTTTTAAATTTGGAATGGCTCAATCACATTCGGTTGTTAGCTCGTTTTCGGGTTTACGAAAGTCATTACTCGAATTCGGGCACCGGAAGCAATATTTATAATACCTGTAATGGCAATTGTAAGTAAATTTTTTTTTCTTTTTTTTTCTTTTCAACACACACCAATTAGCCTAGCCCCAAAGTAAGCACTGTAAGGCTTGTGTTATGGAATACTTAGGTAACGGATAGACATATACAGTACATATATAAGTATATTTATATATCAGTACATATTAAACATCCATGACTGGAGTACAAATGCTCGTATTCATCACACAAACATCTGCCCCCACCGGGATTCGAACCCGGGACCTCTCGAGTCGGTGACACCATGAAACCAGGCGTACAAACCACTCGACGTCGAGGTCGTCAACAAATAAATAAAAGTATTGTCTTTGCAATGCAATTATTAAAAAAAAAACGGATTCCGAATTTGATATCAACCAACCCGGATTCGCACGACAGTCGCACAATGATTTGCTATAGTTATTCATGGTTCTTATTTAGAAATTTGGAATGGTGTCTTTGTGTCGTGTTTATTTATAGAGAGCATTATATTTTTTTATTCTTTCACCGATAAACTGTTTTTTGTTCATATTCACAGATTCTTGTTTCATGAAGAAGCTTTAAGGTACAATTCCGCAATAGGCTGCAGGCGACAACCGCAGGCGACACTGCGGCTAGCGCCTGCGGCTGATCGTACAATATATGCATTGTGCAGCAACAGCATGTCGCCGTGCTCAGAATCAATTTCAGAGAGATTCATAGAAACTAGTAGTGTCGCCTGCAGTCTGCAGCTGCGGCCTGTGGTCTGCGGTTCAGTTCGGACTTGTACCTTTAGCAAATAGTTAAGTATTGGACAATTTAGTGAAGTGTAATGAATTCATACATTTGATTACAAGATTTTTTTGCTAAGCCATCGACATATCAGCAAACCACTCCACTCACTCCGCTGTTCTCCCTTTCGCCAAGGACACAAATCAGGGCTGTTTGTACTGCGGTTCCCGCGTACATTATTAAGCGAAGGCTGATAAGCCGTGACAATTGTATTACATTACCTACTTATTTCCCATTGATCTACGCATAAAACAATTTCGCTTGAAAGCTGAACTGCGGAATAATGTTAATTGTGCCCATATAAAAGTACGGCTGCTGAGATAATTATTTTATTTTCTTTATTTAAGGACGTTTATTTAAGACTAGAATTAAAATATATTTGGTAACGGAACTAACGTTACTTGTCACAAACACGTGCTTTCAGCTTTTCCGCTAAAAAAACGTGTCCATATAAAGCGCAGCGCAGTAATAAATTTTTTATTTTCTCGTTATAATCTGAGAACAGCGAGTTGATTAAGATAGAGCATAGGACAGCACAGAGTATCATAGCTTAATGTCGATAGATCATGATAAAAATTCGTCGTAGTAAGAATAATACGATACGACAGAAGTTGGGAAATATATCAAGCACTTAGCATAGAGCCACCAGCTGTGTTAGCATGTTAAAACAAACTCAATTCTGACGACCTCCGTGGCCGAGTGATTTGTACGCCGGTTTTCAAGTTGTCGCTGCTTTGCAGCTTAAGAAAGGCTAGAAAGAATTTTACACGACCATCAGGGACGCGGCATCGCGCAGTTTCATGCTTAAAAAAATAAAAATTATAACCATAATTGGTATATCTTCTTTCAAATGTTTAATACTTCAAATAGTATTCATTTGATATTGTGGGTTACCTACAATGCGAAGAGATGGCGCTGCCTTGCAGCTTAAGAAAAATTCGAGCTATACGAGAGCTCCCGGGCTCGAATCCCGGTGAGGGCAGATGTTTGTGTGATCAATACGAGGATTTGTAATCCAGTCACGGATGTTTAATATGCATTTTTATATAAATATACTTATAAATGTATCATTATATGTATTCTATCCGTTACCCTAGTATTCCATATCACAAGCCTATCGTGCTGACTTTGGGGCTAGGCTAATTGGTGTGAGTGTTGGAAATATTAATTTATTATTCTCGCCTCGGAATCCGCGATGTGATTTACAATTAGAACACGAAATTCAAATATATTTCAAATCAAATCGGCGGATTCCGCGGTGAAAATTGAGTTTGTACTTACAGAATAGCACAGCGCTCTATTTATTCGGTGTTTCTCTGTGGTTGTACTTACCACTGCGGTTATAATCATCATTATTAAGTCAAAAGTCAGGACCGAGTAGTTACACTCAGCCCCTGGGTTTGCTGCAAAGAAAATAAGTAGGTACCAGGTTCGGTAGCGGGGTGCTCCTTATCGGAACAGGGTTATATGTCATAATGTTTTCAGAAGAAAAAAAACAACCTTGACGAAAGAAAATTTGTGGGAGAAAACAAATGCCTTTTGGGGCTCATTCTTTATCATTAAACGTTTAATAATAATATTATTTCCGACAACCTATCGGTGATTTCTTTTTTTAGCCAAAAATACAAAAATCATTTTGTACTCATTCTGCTAAATTCAATTTCCTCCGTCCAATTGGATATCGTTTGTCGAACCGAGTCATTAACATAGAAACGAAACAATTTCCACGAAAATTATAATTTGCCGGAGCTTTCCTCGGAATCGGACAGATAATCCATAATTATATCCAACTTTGTTACAGAAATATAAATATAAACAAGATTGTTTGTTGTGAAACAGGCTCCGTTGTCCGCATTATATACCTTTTTTTTTTTATAACGCAGACAAAAACTCTATTTACAGACGTTGGCGCCCTTACCGTCTGTAAATCGAGTTTTTGCCTGCGCCTCTCGCAAGTCTCACGGATGTGAAACGGAAAAACCGTTAAGCAGTCCGCACTGCTTACGAGCGCTTGCGGCACACTATCCGCTAAAACACCTCACACCTGGATCCCGCAAGTCTTACGGACCCCCCAGTGGCTGGCCACCGAGGACCCTGCACCTGTTACGGGCGCTTTACGGCATAATATCCGCTAAAAAAGTCCTGCGAATACCTTCGACACTGCTTGATGCAGAGCCGCGGGATCCCCTGGTGAGGGATTTCTCCGCATGCACCCCAGCAGCTTCCCGGCCTCGCCGGGGCTCCACGGCAGGGGTTTCCCGAGGTATTGCGGGTACCCCGCAGACGTGCGCAGGAAGGCCCGCGCTTGGGGGCTGAGTACGCGTCCCCCCCCCCCTTTTATTTTCAAGAAATTACATTATTATTATCCACTGTCACTACAATTTCATAATGATATTTCATTTAATTCAATAATGTATGTAGTTAAGTTAAGTAAGTAGATAGCCTAGTCTAGGAAACTACCTACCTATTATGTAGTTTTGTTTTTAACGCGAGTGTAGGTAGATTACTCGTTTGTCTCTTTTTTCACCCTATCCACTTATTTATATATTATTCCAGATATTTTTCCCGATGGAAAAATCGAAAGACCTAAATATTAAAAACAAATTACATACTAGTAGATAGGTATATAAAAAATATTCTATAGTCCTACCTTTCCAATATTTCAGGTAATTTAAAAAATGATATCTCTGGGTGCGTTATTGAAGAGTTCAAGCAACCAAAAACAGCACAATATCGTCGTTTATTCTTTGCCATATTAAATTATGTAGGTATCTACTTAGCTGAATCAAATATTTACACTACAAATCGCACGTTTCAGCACGGCTAACTGCATAAAAAACAATTCACACCGTTCGGTCGTAGCTGCGGCGACTCGGTGTCCCCCGAGAGTCCTGCGAACTCGAGTGGCGTAGGTATGATTCGCTTTCCGACCGTTTGTATGAAGATAGAATACTATATATAATATTACCGTGGTAATAGGGCTTAAGGCTAACTTTAGACAGTCGCGCGACACAGCGCGTATATTATACCCCCCTCGTTTACACCAAGGTATATATACATGTATTTAACGAATTATATACAATGTCTTATTTTTTTAACACTTAGATACGTGTATAAAAACATGTACATAGTATACAATACTTGCATGATACTTGTTAGATAAACAAAATAAGTGAACTAAATAAATGTTTTATACTTATGCAGTGTAAACGAAACAAGTTTTGTTTAAAAATAGTGTATGTTTGCTTTCTTGATGGAAACCAGGTTTAACGTGAGTTGATAGTTGAAAGGAAATACCTCTTTAAGTATAAAACATTATTAAACCGTCCGGATGGAGGAAGACGCGAAACCTGAAATAATAACCTGAACCTGATAGCTGAACCGAGTGGAATTTTATTTTAATGTAAAATTTTCTTTAGATTGAAGCATCTATCAGTTGAATGCTTAAAACAAAAAAATATATTAATAATCTTATTACTTTTCCGTTCAAAAATTTTTGCATTAGAAATGTTTATCAATCAATTTCGTAAAGATTACAGTAGGAATTCAGTTAAAACAAAATCTCAGTGTTATCAACGCTTCGCTAAGAAATTCGGGTCAGAGCTGCGATGAACCCAGACATTGATTGGTTTCGAGGAAATGAGATCTCCAACTTTTGTATTGCTTGTTTTAGAACTGGAATCCGGATGGCGGTACTTGTAATCTGTCGAAATCCATTGATACTCATCCTTGTTTAACTATTTAACTTAAAGTCGAGACGGGAAGAGTGTTTATTTTTTGTTCACAGTTTTCTTCCTTGTGTTTCTGTTTACAATTTTTTAAACCTTTAAGTAATCGTTTAATTTGCTTTTTGCAGATGAGCTGGTATCATTTTGTAAAATTCTATTATGAAGTTTACTTGCCTGCCGCAAGCCATAGGTTTTCTCAATAGAATCCGGGTATATTTGAATAAAAATCAAAACAAATTGATAAGTTACAATTTACATTAATAATTTTCTTTTTTGAAAGCTTCCTCTTTGGCGTTGTGCGTGGAATACTACATTGTTTAAATTACCAACTTGACTTCGTATGCTAAAGTGAATACGAGAGATCCAATTTTGTATCACTTTAGCACTTTAACCTCTTGCTGACGCGTAAATCTTTTTGACATAACGCCATTTTAATCTCATTGTTGACGCATCTTGACTTACTTTTTAGGTCTTCGACAGTTCTAATTGTTCTTATACACCAGAGACTACATAAACTCACAAAACATAATCAAGGGGCGTTAAAACGATCTAGCTCTTCTAAATTTATTATTTAATAAAAAAAGTCTAAATTCAGAAGGTGGAAATTCATGAGGCTAGATCATGTTAGGAGTGGAATTTATGCTAGTATTTTTTTGAATAAATAAAATTGTCTTTTTGGCATTTACGGACGTTAATGTAACATTTCATCCGATGAAATAGGACGTATCACACTAATATTATAAAGGCGAAAGTTTGTGAGTGTGTATGTTTGTTACTTCTTCACGTCTAAATTGCTGCTGGAGCGATTTTGATAAAATTTGGTAAGGAGTTAGCTGGCACCCTGAATTAACATAGGCTACGTTTTACTGCGCGAAAATATCCCTTATAAACCGTGGGTAACACCGCGGGGCACAGCTAGTAAATAATAAAGTGCTAAATTTTGAAGCTTTTGTTGCTTTGACTGAGGGCTCTTTGAATATTAAAAACTCACTGTGTCTTGTCTCGACACAATGGAGCCAAATAAAACTATTCTTGAGATTAATAATAACTTTTGTAATGCTATTTTGTAAGTAATAAAAATTATATATTAAAGCAGCCTTGACAACGGCTAACAGAACAGAAAAAGACATTGACAAATTAAAAAGAATAAAACATGCGTAGGTCATTGGACCTCATTTGTACAAAATAATAATCTTCATCAATGAAGGCGACGAGCCGTAACACACTGTAACGGGCTTAATTCAATTTTGTTTCGAGGATGTGATTTTATTTCTTAAGATAAGATCTTTCACACTTTTTTTTAACTATTCAGTGTATATAATTGTATATTTGAGGAGTTACAAATGCTTTGGCTAAAGCAAACCTTTCTTTAGTTTAGTGAAATGCTTATTTCATTAAATAAAATAAATAATAAATAGTTTCGACACTTACACCAATTAGCCTAGCCCCAAAGTAAGCACTGTTAGGTTTGTGTTATGGGATACTAGGATAACAAATAGAATACATATACTGACACATATATAAGTATATTTTTATAGAAATACATATTAAACATCCATGACTGGAGTACAAATGTTCGTATTCATCACGCAAACATCTGCCCCCCACCGAGATTCGAACCCGGGACCTCTCGAGTAGGCGACACCTTGAAATCCGGCGTACATTTCATCAAAATGCCTTTACAATTCATTTTTATCTATAAATTACAGCATGTAAGTATTAAATTAAAATTTTCAATTTCTAAATTGAATATAATTTTTCATGATATATTTACACAATAGATGTAGTGAAACGTAACGTAGAGATATGTATGAAAGTAATCAAAAACGAAGTTTGAAACCTGTTAAAAAATGTTTTATATAAAAATAGTTACTTAGCAACAGAACGTTCTATTTAAAAAAAAGCAAATAATCTTTATTTATAGTCCCAAGTATGTAAAGGGTAAGTATGTTAAATCCTTTTGATATTTAAATCAAGCTTTAATCCACATCAGCCAATCGACCCGAGATTCGAATTGGATCATCAAACACGAAATAAAAAGAAAAAAAAAATATTCAAAAAGAATTAAACACGTGCTGAAAAAACCTGTGTTAAATAAAATCCAACCGCAATTCGATAACAAAAGCGTACTTGAGGCTTGAGCCCTTAATAGGCTGTTTAAATTCCATCGCGAGCCGATAACAAAGGCAATAAAATTGGCTTTCAAACGTCAAACGGTATGGTAATGCAAGGACCACCTCTTTTACATTCGGTGCACGCCGACGATATTTCACGGTGAGATCTGCTCAAATTCAGATAAAGCTGTTCGGAAATGTGGCAAAGGACTTCGAAAAATAAAAATATTTCTAAACTGATGGTGGTTTTGAACCAGCTGCGGCTGGAGTAAATTCTCATATCTCTAAATTGTCTTATATATTTATAATATGCTCGTGTAACAAGGTTATTTGTCATATTCCTCCAAAACGGCTTGAACGTTTTTTTGAAATTTCATATGCATATTCAGTAAGTCTAAGAATCAGCTACTATCTATTTTTCATACCCCTAAGTGATAAGGTTGTACACCCTAACATTATATTTTTATTTTTTGGTATTTTTCTTTATATTTTATAATGTGGCATTAATAAATACATACAACCTTTAATTTTCGCCTTTCTACCGCCAACCCATAATTTTATGGCGGTGCAAAGTTCGCTGGGTCAACTAGTAATTATTATGTAATTTTAATGCCTCATCTCGATTGGTAAAGTTGTTTTTACTTCAACTTACCACAGGGAGCAAAATTTTCTCAATCGCAAAAAAAATACTTCGAAAGCATGCAATAATAAAGATCCAATCAATAAGTTAATTGCACACCGTGTGTTATATCAGTTGTTACATTAAAATATTGGTCTTTTAGAGAGATTTGTCAGTTTTGGATCACTGGACCTGAGACTATTTTTGTACATAGGATGTTAGTGTATGCTGTTTTAGCACGGTTTACGGTCACAGCTCATTACACCCGCTAACCCGTTCAGCAGTGCTATACTGTAAAATTTTCAGGCGCCGATGTGGAAACGCGCATTTTTCTGAGTGTGTTTGCTGTTGGTCGCAAATGTCCTTTACAGCGTCACCGGGTTTCGGGACGGCGAGATGCTGAGGGAACCTCAAGCCGAGAATTGACGAGTGCCTCTAGAGGTATTCCAGGCGGATGACATCTCCCCACTGGGAGAGTCTCCTTTCCTTTTTTGGAGCCTCTAGACTCTAGAACATTCGAACCTGAGAGAGTAAACCGCGCGTGAAAATTTTACAGAAGCATCAATCACCGTCTCAATGAGGGCTACCGTTTATTGTCTCACCAGATTGAGCCACTGTTGAGTGAGGTGCTGAAGTGTAACTTTTTAAGATTTTTTAAATATGCGCGTGAAATCATATTTAAATACAAAATAACCGTATCGTAAACATAGTCGACCATGCCACAGTGTTACGCAGTTCCGTTTTGTTCGGAAAACCGTGGACAAGAATTTTTCTTAGCTCGGCTTTCAAATAACTGACATTCATTGTGATGTAACTCATATTTCCCAGGTTTAATTAGAAACAAAACCGCGTAGTCACCCCACAAGGAGCCCTTTCCATTCAAACTGTACACATAAACACCTGAACGTCTGCAGATTGTGGCTTACACTTATACTGGGTCTCGCCTACCTCGTTCCGGTAGATTTGAAGCTATACCTGAAACAGCAAAAGTCACTCTTAGCGCTCAACGAATAGATGCCGTTATGGACGAAGTCCATAAAATTGTAGATCCACTTACTGTAGCGGCTTTGATATTTTTTACTGCTGCTAAAGCAGAAGAAATTTAACTTTATCACTTCGTGCTAAGACCGGTTATATTGTGGACGATAAAATTGTAGGTTCAAAGGTAAATCTATTGAAGTGCTGATATTATTGAAAATAACACACGCTTCAGTTGATAACGTTGGATGGGAAATATTACCGGCCATTCGTTTTTCATTTCCCTATTGTGAATCTTTTCAATCTTTCCTTTTGTCTATGATACTAACTACACTTCGTATTATTTATGATTTACAAAGAAAACTACCACTGGGTCGAATACTGTAGTAAGGGCCACACGACATCTTATATATAAAATTCTCGTGTAATAATGTTAGTTACTATATTCTGCGAAACGGCCTGACCGATTTTTATGAAATTTTATATGCAAATTCCGTGGATCTGAGAATCGGCTACCATCTATGTTTCGTATCCTTAAGTGATAATTGTTGTCCCCCTGTAACGTAGTATTCTGAAACCTACAATGTGCCTTCGCGCCAAAATTCAAACTATTGGGTATTGTAACGTAGTGTTCTCACATGGGTTAGGAGGAATGTTATCCCAGGAAATTGATATAGCACCACGTTACACACCCCTAAAATTTTTTTTGGACATTATTTATTATTTAATATTGGGGTATGAAAAAATACATACAACCCTAAATTTTCTCTTCTACCACCTGCCCCTATTTTTATGGCGGTACGAAGTTCGCTGGGTCAGCTAGTTTTTTATATAAAATGCGAGAGTGCTTATGACCACACCACTGAAGTGAAACTTTTTTAGTTCCATCTGTATATATATATGTGTGTGTGTGTACAGTATATACATGTATGTACATATTTCATTTACTAGCTATAAGAGAAGTAGAGAACGAAAATGTGCGCGCGCACTGCTTTCTCTTGCTTCCCTTGCTTGGGGATCCTACTCAACTCCCGTTCGCTTCGCTCGAACTCACTTTTCGTAACGCGTAACGCATTTGCCAGCTCCCCCCCACAAGTCAAGCGTGCCCAAATAAGTTTCCCTTCAATAAAGATTTTCATAGTTGTTACCTTTTTTATTCTTTAAAATACATCATTTGACTAGTTTTGCTAGTAAAAGACCAAAGAAAAGAATGTAGTAAAATAAAGTAAAAAAATCGCTATTTTTTATATTTTTATAAAGGGTAACAAACATTTTTTCGTAAGACAAGTAACTAAAATATCATTATGTTTAAAAAAACAAAGTTAGTACGTACTACGTTTGGTAACTGATCGTATTAAAATCGTATGATATCTCATAATAAACGTAAAAATAACTTGAACCTTAGCTCGTATCACATAAAGTTGAATTCTTGTCTAAAAACTCACTAGCAGTCTCGCATTCATATAATAGATCGTCATATCATTGAAAATATTTCAGAAAGCTTAGCTGAACGAAATGCAGCATCAAAGATTTCAAAGCGTCCTTTGAGCTTAAAGAATCTATGACATTAATATTGTAAGCTGTGACTGCCTTTCAATTGCTTTGCTCTCTGGATGCATTTCACAAAGAACTTTACTAATCATAAATATATTATTTTTAATGAATAATAATTCTTTTTGTAGTTAAACGTCTTTACGCACGCTTGACTTGGGAAGTAAGCTGGCGAATGCGTTACGCGTTACGAAAAGTGTGTTCGGGCGAGGCGAACGGGAGTTGGGTGGGGGATATAAGCAAGAGAAAGCTGTGCGCATGCACATTTTCTTTCTCTCTTTCTCTTATAGATAGTAAATGAAATATGTATATGTATGTACATACATGTACATATTATACACACACATACACACATCAAAAAAAGTTTGAGATCACTTGCAAAAGCTGATATATTTTCAAAATTTAACTTAATCAAGAGAAAATGTTTACGTTATAATTTTTTTTTATTAAAAATACAGTTTCTGCAATTAAAAAATAAAACTAATTTTATTTTTTAGTATAAAAAATTTAATAATTCAATCCTCAGGCGATTGTAATAGAACTTTGATAGAAATAAAAAGATAGTTTAAGCAAACTTAAAAACCTTTTATTAATAAATTGTTGTTTATCTAATACAAAATAACTCCTCCTCTGGCTCGAACACATGCAGACATCCTCCTGGGCATGCTGAGGATCAAGTTATTCAGCTTTTCTTGTGGTAACATTCTTCATCCATTCTTGAACATCAGCTTCCCTGAGCTGCGGCACTGTCTGAGATGGTGGCTTCCGGTTCCAAACAGCTCGCTTAAGAGCATCCCACGCGTGCTCTATTGGGTTTAAGTCAGGAGAGCCGGCAGGCGAGTCTAACCTTGTGATTTCGTATTCTCGGAGAGTAGCATTGACTCGTTGAGCTCGATGTGCGGGCGCATTATCGTCAACCAGTACAAATTGGAGCCCATTGTTTACTCGGAAAGGTCTGAAGATTCCATCAATAGCGACTGTTTTGTATCTGTCTGCCGTCATGAAGCCTTGATAAAGGATTTAAGGCGTTCTAGCCCCAATCATAATACCACCCCAATTTTTGACACCCTGATTTTCCGCCTTGCTGAACCGTTCCAGTGGCCGTTCTTTGCCTTTCAGAGTCTCCAGGTCTTCTCCAAACACTTACACATCGGTTATCTGGATAAGTACTGATTCGCGATTCGTCAACGAAGGGGCAATTTTGACAAATGTTTTACTCTTCGTCTTCTTCGGTTTGCCGGAGCCTAGCTAATCTCCGTCACTGACGTTCCCGTGAATTCAAAGGTGCTCGCATAGACCTCCCTGATCGTAATCCAGCCTTGTGTTAGCTATTTCGAATGGTCTGAGTGCTAACTTCAAATCCGGGGGCGGCCCGTATTTCGGCTTTTAATTTAGTCGCGTTTATTGTAGGATCGCGGGCTACCAGCAACCTGATGTAGCGTTTCTAAGCAGCTGTCAAAACAGATGGGCCACCGCTGCGGGGTCGATCAGCTAAAATACCTATGCCGTGGTACCTCTGCAACGTGATTACACAATATTGGGATATGGCTACTCTGCTACCACTAAATTTGTTTAGTTTGTGATTTCACTATTGAGTGTTGTTCTGTTATTAAATTAAGCCGAAAATGGTTTTCAGTTTGTGTATTTCATGTTTTCCATTTTATTCGTAGTCCTACTCAGAAGTTACGTGATGAGATGAGATAAACAAAATAAACACAACAACGGCTCCCAAATATAAAAGGTATGAAACTTTTCGTGTCGCGTAAACTTTCTAAATTACTTTCAACCTTAATCACTTTTACTTTGTTCGAAGATGAGTGTTAAGTTTTCAGCGATAACCGAAGTGTGGAACAAATGGAAAGTTGTAAACTTTTTGTCTGAAACCTTGAAAGTTAGTTGTTTAGGTTTGTCGTTGTCCACGCCTAAAATTATATTAACTGAGTCCAAGCGAATATTTATTGATTATAATCTAACCTTACTTCATAAAAAAATTAGACGCGCGTTAAACACGAGTTAAATTGTCTTACAAAATTTGACCAAACAAGGTAAACTCTTTCTCTCATGAAACAGGATAAATCTTGAATAACTACTTATTAAAAACTATGTCTGTTTGTAGCTTTTTTATTTACGAATATAATTCGGGAACGGGGTCAACTATAAAGGACTAAAATGCAACCAGTAATTTGACTTTAATAGTTGTAGTCGACATACGGTCGCGGTCAGAAAATGTTTATCACCTTAAGGATCATAATTGCATGCACACATTTAGGTCACAAGTTCTAAATGTCTATTTCATAATAATTTGATTGACCATAGATTATCTTTTTGGTAATGATATGACAATCAATCGCTCTAGGCGATGGACTGACTACTATCAAGGTTTGATATATATATTTTGTTATAAATACTTCGCCTCACACAAGGATTTCCTTCTGCATCGTAGGTGTAATCTATATATATATATAAAACTCAAAGGTGACTGACTAACATAGTGATCTATCAACGCACAGCCCAAACTACTTTACGGATCGTTATGACGTAGGCATCCGCTAAGAAAGGATTTTGATCAATTCTACCCCGAAGCGAAGCGAGGGCGGGCCACTAGTTACAAACATATGCACATGGCACATACGCCCAGACCAGGACAAATTTCTGTAGGCCAAAATATCTGTGCCGTACGGGAAACGAACCCGCGACCCGTTGCGCAGTGACGTCGAACAAATATAGAAAACCATTGAAAACACTAATATTTTAGTTTTTTTAGCTAAGAATATGAAGAAATAATAAACTAGAAACTTCAAAAATCTTTATTTAATATCTAGTATAACCTACCTCTGCAGCTATGACGGCACGTAGTCTATCTCGCATTGTTGCAACAAAATAAAAAAAAAAAAAAAAAAAAAAAACAATGTATAATTTTGCTCTTGTGCAAACAATGTTTATAAATGTCATTTCAACAAATAAAGAAATGTATTTCAATATCAAAAAGTAATAGATAATTCTTTTTGTTATTCTCGATGCGTCACATTGCATAATAACTTTTGAAAGGTAATAAGTTACTTGATATGGCATTTTAGACTTTAGTGAAAAAAGTGTGACATAGAATCTAATTTCAAAACTAGTAAACATTTTCTGACCGCCACCATACATATGTAAAGTTTACTATTCTAAATCCATACTAACCATACACTTGCTTATTTATATTATAAATGTGAAAGTGTGTCTCTCTGTCTTTTTGTGTGACTGTCTGTCTGTTACCACTTTTACCATGCTTAAAGCGTTAAACCGTTTTAGATGAAATTTGGTAAAGACATAATTTGAGTCCCGGGAAAGAACATAGGATAGTTTTTATTTAAGTAGTCACCCTTAAAGGGACAGAAAGAATGGGAAGATACACGCAGACGAATAATACAGTTCACCACTTGATGTTTTTCAATCGCATGTTATAAGGACGAAAGTGACAAATAAATAAATAGATATTTCCAACGCTCACACCAATTAGCCTAGCCTTAAAGTAAGCACTGTGAGGCTTGTGTTATGGGATATTAGGGTAACGAATAGAATACATATACTGTGCATATATAAGTTAGTATATCTATATATAAATACATATTAAACATCCCATGACTGGAAGACAAATGCTCGTATTCATCACACAAATGTCTGCCCCCACCAGGATTTGAACCCGGGACCTCTCAAGTCGACGACACCATGAAATCCGCCGTACAAACTACTAGGCCACGGAGGTCGTCAAAGTTCCTTTGTCCAAATATGTATTGTTTAATTATTACATATTACGTCGTGTCGAACGTGACTACCTTTAGTTACGTAATTAACCATTTAGGATTCATTGGAGTCAGCCATGTTTGCTCCTGTGGGAGTGATGTAATCTAACTAGATGCTCTCTCCCGTAAAACAGGATAAATTTGGATTAAATTAGAAGTAAGATATATTATAATATATACATACATTAACTGAGTATAAATAAGAAGCTGTGAGCTTTCCTAGTGTCAGTAAATTTTCAAAGGAATGCTTATAAGTTTCATGTCAGTTACAAAAGCACAAGTTTTTCCTATAGGTAGAACACGAAGATCTGGCATTCATCCATCACGTTGGCCTAGTGCAGAAATATGGACAAAATTTAAATAAACACTGCGATGCCATATTCAGACATAGAATGAAAATGCAATGACAAAATTCGACGACCCCCGATTCGATTTCGATAAATTTTGCTTTGTTAATTATTATATGTTTGGGGATGTAACTGGGATATAACAGTTAAATATGGTAAAAAAAAAGGTAAATTTAAAAAATCAAAAAAACCCGCCTGCTTAATTATACTTCAAATAAAAACTGAAAAGAAAAAAACAAGTCCACTAGTCTATAATTCTGTTAATAAGGAACAAAGCTACTTTAACAGTCGGGACCCATTAGATATTCAAGAATACATAATATTTTTCAACAGTGGGTCCCGACTGTTAAAGTAGCTTTGTTCCTTATTATTAGAATTATAGACTACTGGACTTGTTTTTTTCTTTTCAGTTTTTATTTGAAGTATAATTAAGCAGGCGGGTTTTTGATTTTTTACATTTACCTTTTTTATTTCACACTTTTTAGTTAGTTAGTATTTTAAGACGGTATATACCTTAGTCTTGTTACTTCAGTAAGGGAATTAATATTGCGGGAATTATTAAGTACCTTGCGTCAGTCTAAAATATTGATTTATTAAAACATATAGAGACTTTACCAGCGGGGTCAAGGCTACAGATGGGCCTCAATTTTCGCAAAAATGTGTGAAGTTAAATCAAGTCGTTACATAAATATCTCTAATGTATGTAAATTTTATAGTAAACTAGCACTTACTCAAAAAGTCATCTTTTGTTTATGTTTTTTTAATAGTTTAGCAGTAAATATAAAATTCATTTACTTTTATTCGTCGACTATTTAAAATTGGCAGTGGCTGCATTGTCATGTCAATGCCGGACGTCTAAGATTGTGATATACACAAATGCAGTGTCAGTCCCTAGTCTTATGATATACCTACATAATTCACAGAAACCCAATATGTAGATGCCAGAAGTAAACTTCAAATGTTTTTAATCACCCTATATATATATGGCAACTGCCTTAGATCACTAAATTAAATAATTATGCAATCACCAAAGCAAAGTTTATAATATTTGATTAGACTAAAGGCGCATAATAAAATTTTCATAACGTTAGGTAGAGCACCATAGCAATCTCATTTATTATCAATTTTTAGTTCAATTTGTAGTTTTCTTTTAAAGCGTTCACATATAACAGGTCAAAGACTTTGTGATCGACCCTTTTTTATTGATTGATATAATGAAGAGTACTCCTAGTAGTGCAATCATGGAAATTATTTTCCAATTTTTTTTGTTTAAAAAAATACCGAATATCGTATCACTGTTAAGCACAAATGCTAAGTAACTTTTACAAATATAATCAAATAAACCTATTACTTACTTTATTTTTAAATCTTTTTCATCAATTAAATACTTATCTTATCCTAACTATCTATACTAATATTATAAAGAGGCAAGATTTGTATGTTTGTAACAAATAATCTGTCAAACTACTGAACCGGTTTCAAATATTAATTCAACATTATTTATTATTACATTTTTCTTTATTTAAATACATTTTGTCCGAGTGACATAGGCTATATTTTATCCCGATAAATAAATTTCGCCCGTACAATGCCTGGGTGATCACTAGTAAGTATAATATAATATTATAGATGCGAAAGTGAGTTTGTTTGTTGCGCTTCCGTGCCCCAATAGCTAAATCGAATATAATGAATTCCCATATAGAAGTAGATGGGAACTTGGTTCTTAGCTACAACAGCGCAATACTTATAGGCGTAGGGTGATGAAAGGGGTGATTTACCTAAAAAAATCTACATTATTTACCTTGAATTTTGCAGAATTATTACAAAACCAATATTATCGCGAGCTGATTAATAAATACAGGAATTCCAATAAGTATGTACTTACTAGCGAAAAATTGGTTATTTGTCATTATATTAAGTAAACCTTTTTTGTAACATTAAGTAATATCGTTAAAAAAATTAAAAACAGTAAAATTCTAAGTTTTTCATTGAAATTCAATAATCATAAATAGCTATTATGATAATATATTTTTCATCATTTAATAAGAAGGAACTGTATCACAGTTTTATTGTTAGTACTTCGTATAGGATCAGATACTGCGAATAGCCCATTTTTTTTCTTTTTTTTTACTTAGTACACCGCGCTATCACTTTGTCATCGTTGTAACTTTTTAAATATTTGTCGAAATGGCATAGTGTAAAAAGCAAAGTTTATCGTCTTTAAATATCAAAAGCGATAAAAGTAATTGTTTTGATAGAAAATGATTTGTTAATACAAAATGTGCATTTTGGAAATAGATATCAAATAATATTTTAGTTTTGATTCACTATTTTAGCGGTAATGACTTACACATTAAAAATAGATATATGGTGCCACGAACTTTTTTTAGAACTATTTAAGAGATACATTTTCACTCTACATTACATTCATGTAACTTTTATTGTTTTTGCAGTGCAGGCCAAAATGGCTCGTAGATGGGAGATTTTTTCCGTCTTATGTGTGTAACACTTATCAATAATTCACTGGAATAAATAAACTAAAATCACTCGACACTTAAAAGTATTAACGATTCGGTAAACCGAATCGTTTGAGTACTAGATTAAAAAGAAACTACGAACTGTCAAAAAGTGTCGTGGCCGGTCATTCGGGTTGTCAACGCCGACAAGTGAGGTTGTGTCTTAAATCTAGAAGCGTGAATAAACTGGTTTCATTGGATTGTTGCTGCTTTTAATCAATTTTCCTTCTGAACGTCACAGTTCAGAAGTGGGATACTGCAAAAATATATATTTTTGTAGCCGTACGCCCAGATATTGAAAAAAAACAGAGGTAACGTACTTTTTCTCATTACTATTCTCGATTATTCAGTTAACGAAAAAGTGATTGCATGACATAGAAATAATTTTCTCGTCATTTACTAGTTTTCTCTAATATTATCTTTTTCTGCCGATAGTTTCATGTTTGTGCATATTTAAAATAGTATATATTTAAGCAAAATACGGGTTTCGCAATAAAGCAAAGATAATTAGTAAGCAATACCCTCATGTCAATTTCGTTTTCGTGCAATGATTGCTGAGATATTTTACGATGAAAAAACGTGTACAACCTGTTTATAAATTTTCTGACCGCTTATTAATTAATACATATTTATGCGAAATATGCCTTCTACAATAAAACTCGGTTAACAAGTAAGCATAAAAAGAAACAAATTTTTGTTTCTACGTTATGATCGCTGAGATATTTTACGATGAAAAAAAATATAGTAAGTAGCAGAATAGTTAGAAGGGGAATGAAGTTAAAACTACCTACATTATTTCCAAGATTTTATGCGCATTATAAATTCAACGCGAATAATTTTTTTGATGTCAATCTCAAGCTAACAAATAAATTATTTAAAGCGAAAATAATCTTTTTCTAGTCATAACTAGTTTTCTTTAATCCATTTCACTTGCCTATTTGGGGTAGACCCCTGATATGGGTTTTGATCTAGAACCCTTACATAGAGACTTTTCAATCCAAGTTCCAGGATATGGAGGAAGACCATAGTCATCAACGGAGAGAGCCGACAACACCACGGAGCATTCGTCACAGTGAGAGCAGACGGAGTCCTGGTGAGCGACGCGGTCGTAGTCGTACCCGACGGAGCAGACGACACCAAACACGGAGTAGCAGTAAGGATGTAACTGTTAATAAATCAAGAAGTAGGAGCCGTAGTTTAAAGAGCAGGAAACGTAGTTCCAGGCGTTTTAAGCATGTAAGTGGTAGACGTAGCCGTTGTAAATCAAGATTAAGCGTTGAGTCTAGTCGTAGTCACAGAGAGAGAGATCGCAGTCAATGTCGTAGGGAGGTTATTAATAACGAACTATACGAGAGACTGCAGTTACTGGAAAACGAACTGTATGCAGTGAAAAGAAGGGATGTTCGTGGCGTAGGTGCTTCTCAACCCCTTGATGATCTTCAACCTCGTGAACTACACGCTACCAATCTTGATAGCCCCAATGTTGATAATGATTACGTTAGGCCCTTACAGTATAATGACCCAAATAATGCTCAATCTAGTATTTTTGAGTATGCAAAATTTTTCAAAAATAAAGACCGTGATACATTCCCTACGTCTAACAATGTAGTTCCGGATTTTGACCCACTCTCCAAAGAACAAACAGTCGATATGTGGCTGTCGAAGGTAGATGAATGTGCCGACATTTATGATTGGAGTGATAAACAAACAGTGCACTACGCCCTACCGAAACTCGTTGGTCATGCTAAAACTTGGTACCAGGGCCTGCCTTCTATTAAGCGTTCTTGGGTAGAATGGAAGAAAATATTACGGGAGTCATTTCCATCAACAGAGAATTACGCGGAATTATTGTCCGAGATGCTCAATAGAAGAGCACGCCCTGGAGAATCATTAGAGCTTTACTATTTTTCTAAAGTGAACTTACTAAATCGTTGCAAAATATTTGGAAAGCAAGCAGTAGATTGCATCATATTTGGTGTAGAGGATAAGGGGATTCGATTGAGTGCACAAGCAGGAAGATTTAATAAACCTGAGGAGACTTTAGAATTTTTCAAAACCGTTAAAACTCAGCTAAGGGAATATTCCGAGATTAGAAAAGAAAGTAATTTTAGGGATAAACGTTTTCAAAACAACAATATTTCCTCTCAGAATAACTCTCAGAGCACCGGAGCACATATAAGACCTCGTTCGAAACCATATGGTAGCCTTATATGTTTCAATTGTAGTGAATCTGGACACCCCAGTTTCAAATGCACAAAACCGATAGTTAAATGTGATATTTGTAACCTTATGGGACACGATTCGAACAATTGTACTAAGAAGGCAAACAATAATTCTAACAACATTTCGGGAAAATTAGGAAGCAATAACAGTGGTCAAAACAAAACTAAAAACGTTCTCGAAGTAACTATTGGTGATGATAGTAGTGACAAATACAAAATCGCGATAAAAATAAATGGGATAGCGGTCCCCTGCCAGGTTGATTTAGGAAGTCAGGCTACGTTAATTCGTGAGTTGGAAGCTTACGAATTAGGTCTCAAATGGCGCATGGTAGATGGTCCCATGTTGAGAGGTTTAGGTAATGTACCCTATCTACCCATAGGTAAATGTTCGGCTGATATTGAGGTACAAGGTGTAGAAGAGAAGGAAGTGGAAAGTATTGATAGTCGATAATTCTATGATCAATAGTCCAGTATTATTAGGTCACAGTTTTACGGAACGCCCTAGCGTAAAGATCGTGAAAACTTCTACTGATTTAAGGTTTGAGCGAATTGATGTAGAGGATGGCGTTAAAATTGTTCTCTCTCTAGATGATGACATACAACTAGGTACAGGGAAGCTGCACACAGTCCCAATCAGTACTAGTGTTGATTATAGTGGTAAAATCTATATTGATGGTTCAGTCAAGGGTAAAGTTGGCATGGAATATTATCTCTTGCCGGGTGAATTCCAAATAAGCAATGGTAAGGGTCAAGTGCTCATACAGAATCTAAGTTCCCAAGTCATAGTGTTTAAGAAGGGTAAACTTGTATCCCGAGCTAGAACCATACCGCATAGGAATGCTTTGGCCGTACTGAATGTAAATATGGTTACTGAAACAAAATTCGATGTGTCTAATATCAGCATTGGAGACCATCTCAGAGTGGACGAAAAACATAGTTGTCGAGACCTTTTACTTAAACACAAGGACTGTTTTTCGTCAGGGCTATATGATTTAGGGTTTACCACCGTCACCGAAATGCAAATTGAATTGATAGACTCTACACCGGTTGTTTATAGACCCTATAGGATGTCCCATTCAGAGAGAGAACATGTTCAAGGAATGGTATCACAAATGTTAGATAACGGTATTATCCGCGAGTCAAACTCTCCTTACGCGAGCCCTATCGTACTCGTACAAAAGAAATCGGGTGAGAAACGCTTATGCGTTGACTACCGCGCCTTAAATAGACGAACAAAGCGTGACCATTACCCACTTCCCCGAATTGAGGATCTTTTGGACCAACTATCTGGACACTCTCTTTTCACAACACTCGACCTGGCGTCGGGGTATCACCAGATCGCTATAGCAGAAGAATCTAAGGAGAAAACAGCATTTGTAACACCCGATGGGCAATACGAGTACAATCGTATGCCTTTCGGACTTGCAAATGCTCCGGCAGTTTTCCAACGGGCAATTCATAAAACTTTAAGCAAGGCTAGGGTACCCTATGTCATTATATATATGGATGATATTTTAATACCATCCAAAAATTTTGAAGAGGGTTTAACTCGTCTCGAAGAGGTATTATGTTTTTTGAAGGAGGCTGGCTTAACGCTTAAATTGGAAAAATGTAATTTTTTCCATAAAAGTATTGTTTTCTTAGGCTTTGACATTAACAAATCAGGCATACGTCCAGGTGGGCACAAAACCCAAGCAGTCTCTAAATTCCCACAACCACACAATCAACAGGATATCAGGAGATTTTTAGGGTTAGCTGGATTCTTTAGAAGATTCATTAAAAATTTTGCGCTTATAGCAAGGCCACTAGCTAATCTTTTAAGAAAAGATACAGCATGGCACTGGGGCAATCAACAACAAAACGCATTTGAGACGCTAAAGAAGTTGCTCATTGAGAGGCCAGTTCTAGCTCTCTATAATAAAGAAGCCGAGACGCAATTGCACACGGACGCCAGCAAGTTAGGACTAGGGGCCATACTCTTGCAGAGAACTGGCCAAGAACCATGGAGGGCTGTTGCTTACTTTAGTCGTCAGACGAGTGCCGACGAGCAAAAGTTCCACTCATTTGAGTTAGAAACCCTTGCGGTCATAACTGCTTTAAACAAATTTCGCCCGTACCTCTTAGGGACGAAGTTCACAATTGTTACGGATTGCAATGCCTTACGTTCAACATTCACAAAACGCGATCTAATACCTCGTATATCCCGCTGGTGGGTGCAATTCCTGGAATACGACTGTGACGTCGAGTATCTACCAGACGTCCAGTTAGGTATTAACACTGCCGTTCACGACGTCACTAAACGAACCCCCATGGAGTTACTATTCGGTCACAGAGTAGGAAATCCATCACAGGGAGTTTTGAACAATATTTCGGAAGATATTGGGTATCACGAGACAAATAACACAATTGAGCAGATTAGACTCGAAGCCGCTAATCGGATAAAAAGTAATCAGGAGAAAAATAAAATACGTTTCGATAAATGCCGAAAAGTAGCTAGTAATTATAACGAAGGTGACTTAGTCAGAGTTGTTAGAACAGTAGTCGGTGAGCCAGGAAGATCAATAAAATTAGAATCAAAATGCCAAGGCCCTTATCGCATTAAAAAGATACTCCCTAACGATCGGTTTCTCATAGTAGATACGCCAATTACCCGTCGGGGAAGGCCATACGAAAATATAGTTTCTTTAGACAAAGTTTCTCCTTGGATGAATTTTGATGCTCCATATTGTTCTTCAAGTAACGAAAGCGATTGATTCGGTATGAATCAAGATATCATAAACTGGTCCTAGGAAATAAATGTTAACCATACTATAGATCAATAGGTAATATAAAATAGATTGATTTATCAATAATGTATACTATTTAATTAGTGCAAATTGTTATTTAATTAATGTGAACTAGTACTGTTAAAGCATAATAAAAATTGGTAATAGAAGTTATGGTTCATTATATTACTTAAGTAGCGATAGGGAAGAAGGTTAAGGATGATAATATAATTATTTGAAATTACTGTATATTTAATTGTTAAACCTGTCATAATAAGAGTTCGATGTCACGTAATGATAAATCACTAAACATGAATATAATGATTGGAAAAATGTTATGATATTGTTGATGACCTGTTAATAAATTATTTATTAAACTTGATAAATTTATTCAAGTTCAACATTATGACAATAAGCAGTTTATTCTAATATACATAAATTGAAAATTTGATGAAGTCTAATAATGTTAAAGATAAGGGTTTGATATTAAAAATTAAGGTTAATTAGAATTAAACAACACAAATATCAGTGAAAGTGAATAATAGTTTAATATTTATAATAGTAATGAATTAATTGAAATATTTGCTAATGTAAATTGATTGATTAGCGATACATGTGGAGTAGAAAGTAATTTAACAGCAGTGATTTTATATTGCGGTTAGTCATATTATTATTATACAAGTAAAAATGTGAAGTTAAGAGAACGTGTCCGCATAGCATGGAGGAGGAAGAGCAATGATGTCGCTCAGAAATGCTATGCGACACGCAGTCAAGGTGGCGAATGAAGTAACCAACCTTTTTTTGACTATCATAGAGTATGTTACAGTCAAGTCAAGGTGGTGAAGGAAGTAACCAACCTTGTTTGGCTACTATGGAGTAAGTGATATTAAGTGAGTTACAGTCAAGTCAGGGTGGTGAAGGAAGTAACCAACCTTGTTTGACTATTATGGAGTAAGTTGTATTAAGTGAGTTACAGTCAAGTCAAGGTGGTGAAGGAAGTAACCAACCTTGTTTGACTATTATGGAGTAAGTGATATTGAGTAAGAGGGTGTTCGCATAGCACAGAGCTGGAAAGGTAATGATATCGCTCAGGAGTGCCTTGCGACACGCAGTCAAGTCGAGGTGGTGAAGGAAGTAACCAGTCTCGTCAGGCTATAGTTATTGCTTAGTGAGTAAAACGAAGGGACTCGTTTTGTGACGGATGGCCGACTGTAACACTTATCAATAATTCACTGGAATAAATAAACTAAAATCACTCGACACTTAAAAGTATTAACGATTCGGTAAACCGAATCGTTTGAGTACTCGATTAAAAAGAAACTACGAACTGTCAAAAAGTGTCGTGGCCGGTCATTCGGGTTGTCAACGCCGACAAGTGAGGTTGTGTCTTAAATCTAGAAGCGTGAATAAACTGGTTTCATTGGATTGTTGCTGCTTTTAATCAATTTTCCTTCTGAACGTCACATGTGACACTTATTGTTATATATTGGCCAATTCACTCAATAACTACATAAATTATTATATATATGTAATTATCATATATGAGCTATATTACTGTTAAGTTTCATTAAAATCCATTCAGTATTTTTTAGGTGAAAGAGTAACAAAGATCCATACAAACGTAAGATTGAAATTAAAAGCGTAAGTGGTTAATATACAACTTTAAAGCATTGTAGATCCTAAACAATCATATATAATGAAAAATGGTGTTAGGAACCTAAATATGATTTTTGATTATCTAGACAGTGATACCCCACTCGACATATTTTGGAAACTTATTTTTTTTACTTCGTCACAATATGGCGCCTAATTTTGCCCATATTAAATTTTGATTACTATCATATCTTTAGTAGCACTCCCATGATTGAGACGAATCGATTGATGTATGAATCTTCAAAATCGGTCCAGGCGTTTGGTCTCTAGTGTGCCACAAAGGAACAAACATACATATATAGACTGTTAAACACATAACCCTGTCTGCGCGTCGCGCTTCGCGCTCTTGCATTGCGCAGCCGGGTAAAAACGACGGGTTGCACTCTGGGAGTGCCGGCAGAAGTAAACTTGACTATTAACGTTGTGCATTTTTGATATTTTGGACTGGTTAGGGAATAATTTTGCACGATTTTCTTTAATTATCAGTATAAAAGTACTATCATTTATGTGGTCGAATACAATATTTATTTATTACGCTATCGTACACAAACATGACAATTTATATTACATTAAAAAGTTTATCTCTCAAAAAAATCAACTTACATGAATCACATTTATAAGAAAATCCATTTTTTTGTGTTTGATGATGATTTGATGTCACTACCTAGTGACATCTATTGTAAAAAAATGGATTTTCTTCGCAATAAAGCTGCCAACTGGACGTCGTAATTAGAGACCTATTATTATAATACGATAAAATAAAATATTACTATGTTTCGTAAAATATATTGAAAGTCAACAACCTTTACAATTTTATTGTTTTCGTCTTACGCATTTTCGATTAGCTCACGTGTCCTGACGCGAGTTTAACAGTTTTTACCCATTACAAAAAAAAGTGTACAACGCCGCTAAAGAAGTTTCACTTCAATAAGGGTCCAATTTAGAGATAGATTGAACTTCGGAAAATTATTCTTATTACATTTAAAGTTTGAAGATGATAAAGGAATTTTTATGTATACGACATCCCTAAAACACTCCAAATGAGTACCTAGTACTATAAGTTTCGTAGCTCAAGCTATCGTTGGTTAAACAGGCAACTTTTTGCACACATTAAAATCTTGCATCCCACGAGCTTGGACACAGGCCAAATGGCATTGATTTTAAATTTTTAAAACCCCCAGTGAAACACGAGAGTACGAATTGATGAGAATTTTAATATTCCATTTGGTATGCAACTGTTATGCGATGCATTTTTCTCGCTCTGTAGTTTTTTCCCCTTTCGAACAAATTTTATGAGTGATATTTCAAACATTTTGAAAGCATCGGAGCACATGCTCCATTTGACATGGTAAATACTCATATGTAGATAGATATGTTTGGAAAATATTAAAAGGGAAATTCATCCCGTTCCTTTCTATATTTTTCTTTCCATAAGATGTCATGCTTTTATGTATGAGTTTACTTAGAAATGTTACCTGTTCTGTTTTGCTCACTTCAGTGGACCGCGTTCTTTTCTATAACTTTTTTTCCTATAGGATGCCATGTCATATGTTTATTTTCAAGTGAGGAGGTGAGTTCATAGCGGTTTTCCCTTTGGGATTGGGGCGCCTGTCCCGGTAAATAACCTCCGCTTTTCAGATCATATTAAAATAACACTATCTTTTGGTGGTGTTGTGTTTCTGTCGGTGAATAAGGTTCTAGGGCTCCACGGGGCAGGGGACTGGGTCAGGGTAAGCAACAGCACGAGTGATTTTTTTTGTCACCCTTTTAAAAATAAAATATAAATATAAATGCTATAATTTGAATTTTTAAGCATGTAACTGCTCGATGTTTAAATCTTAGAAAATAACTAAAATAAAAACGCGGACTTGGCAGCAGACGGGACTCTAAGCGAAGGGTGCGGTCGCTATCTGGGCGAATGCACTGACCATTATGTTACTGCGGCCCTGATGGCTGCGTCGAATGCTTTCTAGCCTTTTTTAAGCTGCAAGGCAGCACCATCTCTTTTAGTAAGGATTTTTTTCTAGTAATATTTTCTTTAGATTTAAACATCGAGCAGTTAAATGCTTAAAAATTAAAAATTATAACTATAATTCTTCTAATATAAAGTTATTCATATGGCATTGTGGGTTATCTACAATGCGGAGAGATGGCTCTGCCTTGCAGCTTAAGAAAAGCTAGAAAGAATTCGACACGGCTATCATGGTCGTAGTAGCATAATGGTCAGTGCATTCACCCGGATCGCGAAGGGTGCGGGTTAGAGTCCCGTCTGTTGCCTGGTCCGCGTGGAATTTTATCTAGTAAATATAAATGCTTTTATTTTTGATTTAGCTCTTTAATAATATTACATATTAGGCTATGGACATTTCTGTTGCTATGAGATATTAAATTTGACTTTGCTGTTGTAGATGTGCCAGATTCTATCTCCAGCAAAGTCATATGTAAGTCATAATTTTTCTGTATTTTCTTGAATTTGGGTGTTTTCGTTGACACAGACACAGATGCTTACGCTACTTTTATCACCATTGGGGTGCAGGCCTTCTTTATAGATGGAAAATGGAGACTGGGCCATGACCCAGTGCGGATTGGTGGATGCTTACGACTGTAGATGCAGCCGGGGCTAACGGCTTAACGTGCCTCCCAAAGCACGGAGGAGCTCGAGATAATAAGTTTTGGTCACCCATCCAATGACCGACCAATGCAAAAGTTGCTTAACTGCTACGACCGCAGGCCGAACGCGCGGCCCACCTGGGCCATCGAGCTCCTCCTTACGTGACCTTAGTAAAGCATTAATATGACGACCTCCGTGTCCGAGTAGTATATACGCCAGGTTTCATGGCTTGACCTTCTCAGAGGTCCAGGGTTGGAATCCCGGTGGGGGCAAATGTTATTATGATGAATACGAGGATTTGTACCTCAGTCAAGGATGTTAATATATATGTTACCGGCCAAACCCGATTTCAGGACAAACTAGTTTTGCCTAGGCTAAACTGGTTCTTCCTATGCGCGATAGGATTAACTAGTATAGCCTAGTCCAAACTAATTTGTCCTAAGCCCGATAGGATAAACCAGTTTAGCCTAGGCCAAACTAGTTGATCCTGATAAAAATACGCATACTCTAGGATAAACTAGTATGGCCTAGTGTAAACATTACAGTATATCTAGAAAGTCAAAATAAATAGATAAACTGAATAAAATAATCCGTAATTGGAAAAATAATATTTTTTATTAAAACCATAATGATTCATCGTTACAAGTTATGGATAATTAGTAATACAAAGAAAAGTAAGAAAAGTTTAATTTTTCTAGTAAACTTTTCTTTAGATTTAAACACCTAGCAGTTAAATGCTTAAAAATAAATAAAAACAATAACTATAATTGCTATTTCTTCTTTCAAATGTTTAATACTTGAAAAAGTATTCATTTGACATTGTGGGTTGCGTGGTTGCAACCTACAATGCGAAGAGATGGCGCTGCCTTGCAGCTTAAGGCTAGGAAAATTTCGACGCGGCGAATAGGGCCGTGGTAGCATAATGGTCAGTGCATTCGCCCGGATTGCGAAGGGTGCGGGTTCGAGTCCGGTCCGCTGCCTGGTCCGCGTGGTTTTTTTTTTTCTAGTAAACTTTTCTTAAAATATTTTGAGTTTACAGTGAGATGAATTGTAAAAGGTTCGAATGATTCGGAATATCTTAAGCCGGGTAGTTACTCATTGGCGAGCTGTAACCATAACCGTTGCACGCACTGTAACCAAAAAGCATAGTGTGTACGTGGTTCGATAACCTGCTGCGAGAACGGTACGCGTGCGGTTTGAAGCGAGCCAACGTTCACAACTGAGCTACTAGCGTACACACTAGAACTTCGTACTGTATCACGCATGTTACGGTAACAGATCGCTAATGCGTACCCGGCTTTACTGTCTTCCGAACTCCCGGCAACAACAAAAGAGTTAAACAAAAACCAATTACAGAAAAAACACTCCCTCCACTTTCTTCCAGCGTTCTTTTTACATGACGCGCCCTGTACAAGTCCTGACATGTCTGTTCAATTACTTTCCGCTTTGCTAAATTGGTTTAGACTAGGTCGTACTAGTTTATCCTAGAGTGTGCGTATTTATATCAGGATCATCTAGTTTGGCCTAGGCTAAACTGGTTTATCCTGTCGCGCTTAGGATAAATTAGTTTGGACTAGGCTATACTAGTTAATCCTATCGCGTATAGGAAGAACCAGTTTAGCCTAGGCAAAACTAGATTGTCCTGAAATCGGGTTTGGCCGGTAACATATACATGTCTAGATAAAATATACTTATATATGTATCAGTAAATGTATTCTATCCATAGCATCCTACAACAGAAGCCCAGTGCTTATTTTGGGGTTAGGCTAATTAATGTGAGTGAGGGAAATATTTATTTATTTATTAATATAAGCTTGTACTATTAATATTAGCAAGATGAAGCTGTTGGAACCGATGAAAAATGGAAAATTGCATGCGGAAATTTCTCCAACAATATTAGTAAAAAAAATGTACATAGGTAAAAGGACGCTACCCCAGTGGAATCTAGTATTCAGTGCTGTATGAAAGAGTCTTTTGTGTACCGAAAAAGTGGGTCATCCTATTCCTATATTACACTAACGAGCAAAACTAAGTGATAAACAAATTGGACGATTCAAAAGAGTTTTGACTTTCACTTTCACAGCGTGAATAAATGGCCTCTTTGGAGTGAACTTTTTACGGTTCGATTTTTGCTCAATTTTGTACACCCTGGTGCAAATTATCTCAAAAAACATCTAAAATTGTACTCAAAAAGACTCACTCATCAGATTCTCAATATAATCAATAAAAATTGATCAAAACCTGAATTAAATCTGGGTATCTGCGTATAAAGAAACGGTATTACATACACGCAATGTGTGCAAGTGACAGATGACAGCTACTGGTTTAAATTCCTTTCCTTGAATGTGATTGGGTGTATCAAAAATCACGTGATTTCCGTAGCTTCCGTAGTTATAAATTTAAAGACGCACATTTTTGCTACATCTGTGTTACTCATCATTTATATATTTAAATAAAAAAAACCATTTGTATGTTTGATGAATTCAGCGTATTTTTCTACACATCGTCTATCTTTGCGTTTGGTCTTTATTACCACTTAACATCAGGTGGGGTAGAGTCATTTGCCTACTTCTATGTATATAAAAAACCACATTAAAAAGTAAGAATGAAGAATGTAATATTTGAGTAGAGAATGAATCCTTTAGTATAGGGATAGTTTGAGTTCCGTGATGGGACATAGGATAGTTTTTTATCCCAAAAATCACACTAATGGGGTGTTTGTATTCCTTAAGTTTTTAATTCAAGCTATAAGTTATTTTATTTGTTTATTGGAAGATTCACCGACAACAAGTATTATTCGTTTGCATTATAAATACACATGCTATTAACAAATCTCCACAATAGGGATGACGACTATTTTTTTTTTCTTCGTTTATCAGGTAGATTATCAAAAAGTATTGGACACATATTTTTTCTTTTTTCACATAACATAAACATTGCAGAGACATATTGATTTGAAAAGTCGCATGACGTCACGTTTTGGTACAATTTTCACTTAAAAGTGACGTCACGAGCCCCTACTCCCAAACTTTGACGCGCTTTATCTTTGTCATTTTTTGGTTGATTGCCCAAAGAAAAAATACTGTGTCCATTATTTTTTGATCATCTAACTGACGGACTAACTAGAATTTTGTTTACTTTACCCCGTCATCATGCCTATTAGTTAGCAAATTATAATAACTAGAGGGCAATGAAGTTTTTGAAAATAAAAAGAATAAAAATAACACAGTTAGCACAATGGTTACGATATAGAGACATAACAAGCCATATTGATGAAAACTACACTTATATTTCTTAACTCACGTGAATTTCTAATGCTAATCGTCTTCAATGAAACTAAAACTTAAATCTTTTTTTAGGGATGAAATGCTGGAGCAAAAGAAGTCAATACCAAATGGAACTTGATTGAAGGTGTTGCATGCTCGTATCATATACGAATTGGCGCTATAACGTGTTATTGCTGACTGTGGGCACAAAAGTTATACATTTAGTTATTTACACCGATTCAAATGTGTGATAAGGTGGGGTGGAAGTTTATATAGGAAACCAATTTTCTACGCAGTCGAAGGCGCGTAGTACTTGTATACATATAAAAAAACGACGGGTTGCACTCCGGGAGTGCCGGCAGAAGTGAAAACTTGAATATTAACGTTGTGCATTTTTGATATTTTGGAATGGTTGGGGCATAATTTTGCACGAATTGCTTTAATTATCAGTATAAAAGTACTATCATGTATGTGGTAGAATACAATATTTATTTATTGCGCTATCGTACACAAATATGACAATTTATATTACATTAAAAAACGTTTATCTCTCAGAAAATCAACTTACATGAATCACGTTTAAGAGCACTTAGCGACATCTATTTTAAAGAAATCAACTTACATGAATCACATTTAAGCGCACCTAGCGACATCTATTGTTAAAAAAATGCATTTTCTTCGCAATAAAGCTGCCACGCGGACGTCCTAGATAGGTACTTATTATTATAATAAGGTAAAATAAAATATTACTATGTTTCGTCCAATATATTGAAAGTCAACAACCTTTCCAATTTTATTGTGTGTCATGATGCGATCAGCCCACGTGTTTAACCTGACGCGAGTTTAACATTTATTACCCATACATATAAAAGTGTGCAACGCCGCTAAAGATGTTTCCACTTCAAAAAAGCAAAGTAAAATTTGACTTTTAAATAAGAAGAAATAACTGCCTAATAGTTATAATCTTAAGTAGGTATAAACATCAAAGGCCATAAAAATGGTTTTATTCAAATGTTGGCTGTTTGGTTTGTTTCTTCAGCCTATTGTGTTAGAGCCTTTGTATGTTGTAGTGATTCCCTTTACTGGACTGTTCAGTAACAATATAATAAAAGGAAATCCTTCGAGTCAAAAAACAAATAAGCCAACGTGTTCGGTTTATAAAAATAAAAACATTTACTGATATTACAAGAGAGTTAGTGCTAAGCGAACATTTGACGACCTCCGTGCCCGAGTGGTTTGTACGCCGAGTTTCATGGTGTCGCCAACTCAAGAGGATTCGTATTCCAGTGGGGGCAGATGTTTGTTTGATGAATATGGGCATTTGTACTCCAGTCATTAATGTTTAATATGTATTTTTATATAAATATACTTATATATGTACAGTATCTATATGTATTCTATCCGTTACCCTAGTATTCCATCACACAAGCCTTACAGTGGCTAGGCTATTTATTTATTTTATTTTACTTTTATACTATTGAAATGTTAGCTTGAAGGATTGTGAGGATGGTAAACTATGTATTAAGAATACGTCGTAACATTTTGCATCACAAATCCCCATAAAATCTCCATTACCTACTCCTCGTATAAATATAAAATATCGATAGTATCTGGTATTAAATCATCACAATATTTATTAAATCATTTTCTCTTGGCATAAGATAGCAAAATGGCCTCCACGAAAAATTATGGGCCATTGGAAATTGTTGAAAGGTGGAGTGCGAAGTAAGATGTAGAGGCACTTAGGGATATCGGCGGCTACAGGTAGTTATTGATGGAGCAGTTAAAGCTACTAACTGCAAAGATAATGGTTTTACTTGTTCCAACCTTTAGTATTACAGTAATATAAGTTATTCACGGGATTGTTACCATGTACCTTGTTTTTAGCGAGTTTCCGATATTTCGGCACTGTTGCAAGCGCCATGATCACGGAGTTACTTTCGGCACTGTCGCAAGCGCCCTGATCACATCAGTTACTCCGTGATCATGGCGCTTGCAACTGTGCCGAAATATCTGAAACTCGCTAAAAACAAGGTACATGGTAACAATCCCGTGAATAACTCATATTACTATAATGTTAGTGACCATGAAAGTTTGAAACATTCTCCTATCATTACGTCTTTTATTCGTATTATGATTGTCGTTTTAATAAAATATTCTGACCAACTAATGCTACCGCGGCCCTGATGGCCGTGTCGAATATTTCTCTTGCCTTAGGCTGAAAGGCAGCGCAATTGTAGGTAAACCGTAGGTAGGTTTTTTTCTAGTAAACTTTTCTTTAGACTTAAAAATCTAGCAGTTAAATGCTTAAAAATATAACTGTAAGTCTAACTACACAACTACACACAATATGAATACGAAAAACTGATTAGCTTTTTTTATTTGGTGGTTCACAATATATATATATATGCATTGTTTATATGTCCTAAAGTGTATCGCTCGGTGACCAGTGGACGAGTACAGGTTCCAATTAGCGGGCTTGCGAACAGATCCTTTGTCCTACGGGAGTTCAAAAAGCGACAAAAAGCGACAACTATGAACTCAAATAAAGCCAAAGGTATGGATCGTACCTTATGGATATAAATCGATAATAAAACATATCAGTCTCTTACAATACCTTAACTTTGAAATTCTGCCAACCCCTCGAAAGCCATGGCTACGCGAATGAGTAAATCGCATTTAGTATCATAACGTATTTTCGTGTTAATAAAAATTTTATAACTTTGCAATATTTTCATAACTCCTAATGTGTATCGATGTTACATGTATTTGTTTACCTATGTTATGTTATATTATTGCTTACATGGGACAGTGCTTTTCATATTGTCACATTTCGACCAAATAGCGTTCAACGAGCTAAGCGAATGTCATTTTTAGAAGTTACAAAAATTTAGTGATTTAAAACACTGTTTTTACCCGCCTGATGGTAAGCGGCAACCAAACCTACCTACTACTCCCTACTTGCGACAAAAAATATCACTCGCGCCCTTACCTACCCTGACTCAATGCCCTACCCCGTGGAGTCCTGGAACCTTACTCATCGCCAGGAACACAACACCACCAAAGAAAACAGTGTTGTTTTACTGTGGTTCTCGTAACTTCCCCAGACGGGCGCTCCAATTCGAGAGGAAAATCATTTTTTTTTTCAGAAATTTTGATTTAATGTAAATTTTGTCTTATCACATCTATGTACATTCTATAACTTGTATGTTTATTTAATACCTATGAGTTGTGTATACATCGTGTTTATAAAATATGAATTATTATTATTTGAACCAAGTCGTGATTTTGAGCACCTAGGAGGGTTGTGATGGTCTATCACACAATTTGAGTTAAATTTCCTGCTTGAGGGTTATTTCGACTTATTTTTTTCTATTTCATCATCATTTGGAGTTGGTGCAATGTGTATTGAAAAATTTACTGCTTCGGTTAGCATGGCACCGACACCAAATATTAATTTGATTTTAAATGTAGTTATAAAGTTAAGAATATGCATTATTTATTACATTTTGCTAGTTCTGTTATATGAATACGGTTTTCGTTTTTTGTTAAAAAGTTTTAATTTTTTACTCTTTATAAGCCCGAAGAACATCAGTCACTTAATATGAATATTCTTATTTCTGTAAAATCACAAAACACTACAATGTAATTACACCATACTTTTGATTTTCTAAAATTTGTATTCCAAAGTATTACATATATTTGCGAATAATGTGAGATGATTTCTAAATAGAGGGATGGCGCCAGAGGTTCATTACCACCCTTTAAATAATAAGTATCGTACAACGCGGCTGAATGTCGGCTGCTTTATAAAACATTTCGCAATCGTCCCGCCGTAACACAGAACGGCTAGCCAGTATGTAAAACGGCTAAATGGACATTTATTCGACCTACAACATTATAAAAGTACAAATAAATGCAGCTTTAACGTTCTGTGAATAAATTGAAAGCTATGCTAAATGTGTGTATCTGCGAGTTTGTTATGTATTTTGAACTTCAAATATTGCAAAGTAACTTCATAAGCAAGCTGAAATGTCAGTTAGCTTTCATATCTGGCGTTCAGGTTCGGTCGGTAAGCATCCCATGCGTCCTCATGCTCGTATATCTGCCACGTTTACGAGCAAATTAATTCGTCAGCGCTCCGTCAGCGGAAATGTGGTGCTGCAAATGCTTGACCGCGTCACGGAGATAACACGCCGTTACATGATAGTGCTGCGTTTGAATTCAGTTCATGAAATATTATATTAATAGTAGCGGCCCGCTCTCGCTTCGCATCGGTGTAGAGCTGAAGTGTAGACTACAGTTTTTGTTCTCAGGCTTGTATTATACACAATGACATTCATCTATGATTTCAAAGCATGCAAAGTCTCAGCCCGATCGGCTTAAAATTGACAAAGTTTCATACAAACTTTCATTCCCTATTTTATCCCCTTGGGGGTAGAATTGATCAAAATCCTTTCTTAGCGGATGCCTACGTCATAACATCTATCTGCATGCCAAATTTCAGCCCGATCCGTCCAGTGGCTGTGCGTTGATAGATCACTATGTCAGTCAGTCACCTTTGAGTTTTATATATATAGATTACCTTAGGTACCAGTATTTCTGAGAGCCCTCTGTGCAGAGCTTGCCTGGAGGAGGAGGAGACGAGCGCCCATGTTCTACTGGTGTGCAGGGGCGTCGCAAGACCAAGGACTTCTCTAATGAGAAGCCCGAAGACAATAGTAGAGGCCTGCAGCAACATTCGGGGACTGTTGAGCTTTTTGGAGGAGCTGAGATGGCAGGACTGATGCCAATCTCCACGCAAAAGAGGCACTGGGTGTCGAGTTGCGGAAACAGCCCGCCGTACTACTAAGACTAAGACTAAATAATACCTTTCAATAAGTAGGAATCATATTGTATTTTTGAAGTTAAACTTCATTACGCACGCTTGACTTGGGTGGTAAGCTGGCGAATGCGTTACGCGTTACGAAAAGTGTGTACGGGTGAGGCTAACGGAAATTGAGTGGGGGATATAAGCAAGAGAAAGCAGTGTGCGCGCACATTTATTTATTTCTTTCTCTAAGAGCTAGTAAATGAAATACACACATCAAAAGTGTCTAGGGATCAACATATATTTTTGCAATAACTTTTCTCCTGATTGATATTAATTAAAATTTTCTTTAAGGATTCATCAAATAAAGTGTTTTCGTTTGTCACAGTAACGATAAACCAAGTCACCTTTGCATTAATAAAGAAATTTGCCATTTACCTAATAAAGGGATTTTTGACATTTGAACCACTAACACAAAAGTTCGAAAAAAAGACTGAAATAACAGTTTTCTCTAAAATTTTATTGGGTAACTTAAACAATTAATAATCCGTATTTCTACCGCGAACACTAACAACACAAGAACATCGGTTTGGCATACTCAAAATGAGTTCATCCAAATCACGCTGTGGAATGGCCGCCCATGTTCGTTGCAACAACAAAAAAAGGTCTTCTTGCGACTGGATACCCTCCATATTCGGCAGAGCTCTTCTCTGTAGCATATCCCATGCATGCTCAATCGGGTTCAAGTCTGGCGACTGAGCAGGCCAGGGCAGGACATTGATGTTAGCTGCGGCGAGAGTCTGTCTTACAACTCTTGCGGTGTGCGGTCGTGCATTATCATGCATTAACTGAAATAAGGGACCGATTTGCACTTGTAGAGGAACGATGACGTCTGATACAATCGTCTCAGCATAAATTTGAGCGTTGAGGTTGCCTCTGATCCAAATCAACTCAGTTCTTCCGCCGATCCAAATACCCGCCCATACCATGATGGTTCCACCACTATAAGGATGGACTTCCTGGCAGGATTTTAATCGCTGTTGGCGTCCAGGGGTTCTCCAGTGTCGTATACGTCTTGTATCCGGTCTCATACCAAAACGAGACTCATCAGAAAAGCACACGAAACGCCATTGTTCTTCTGCCCAATTTCTGTGTTCAAGAGCCCATTGATATCGAATCCTACGATTGTGCATTGCTATAGGTGGTACCCGTAGCGGTCTTCGGGAATGAAGGTTCACTTCATGCAAGCGGTTTCTGACTGTTTGGTCGCTAATTAAGTTCCCTGAAGAGTGATGAAGCCTCACGGCTAACATCATGGCGGTTATTGTTGGAGCTCTTCGAGTTAAGATTTGAATGTATCGGTCTTGTCTCCGTGTGGTGCAGCGATACCGTCCTCCATGGCGCTCAGCCACGGTACCAGTGCTTCGGTATCGTGTCCAAAGTCGACTGATAACACTCTGACTTGTATTCAGAGCTAAAGCCACAGTACGTTGCCGGGAACCAGCTTCTATCATTCCCACGGCTCTGAGCATTTCTTCCCTGCTTAAATGACGTCGCCGCTCCATAATAACGTTGGTTTTAATCAGTAGTAGGGAAACAGTAGCACTAATAATGTCTTCAATGCGTTGTATGTTTTTATAGGGAAAATATTGACAGCTGATTTTCATCTTTTACTCGAATTTGATTCACAGTTCCTGATTCAAATTATGAAATGCACCAAAAAGGATCCATATAAATTTATAAAATCATAAATTTATTACAAAGCCACATCTCAATCTCAAGAAATCCGCATAAAAATGCTTGATCCCTAGACACTTTTGATGTGTGTAGTTATATATTGTAAACACACACACACACATATATATATGCAGATGGAGCTAAAGAAGTTTCACTTCAGTAGTGTGGTCATAAGCACACTCGTTTTTTTTATAGTGTAAGACTTGTAACTGGTCCATTTGATATAAAGAAGGCTTAATTTGATACTAATAAGGCTTTATTAAAGTAGCTACTACTATTACGTCAACAAGTACAATAAAGTAAGTAATAATTAAGTTTTTAACAAATTTATCACCAATTTATATAAATCAAATTATAATTAATTATACACTAATGTTTAATGCTTTAAAACAACAGGTTATTCGGAGAGATCGTTCGATTGTTCAGTATACACTTAGTAATTGTTTCAAATTACTTTAAAAAACTCATTGGCATTTGAGCATACATTTTACACAATCATTTTTGTAGGAGAGCTTCTATCGTTCGTTACGCTATATGACGTGACGGCAAGTTCACTAGAGATAACCTCTAAGTTTTTAAGCAATCATACTTGCCCGTGTAAATGCTCCATCAGAATTGTATACCATACCAATGGAATCGACCGGTGGCGTGACTGAAGCGTAGCCAGAATTTGAATCTGGTTTGCGGTCACATACATACTGCACTATCTGATCGCTTGTGATATTGGCCAAATTAATATACGTGCGCTTATACGTACAATAATAGCCTTAGCAATATCCAAGAGTTTAACTTAAATAAATTTAAAGAAACCATAAAAACTACTTAATAAAAAAGCTTATTACAAAGTGTCTGATTATGTTACAGACAAACCTTATGTTCAAACCCAAGCAGGGTTTGAACTGTTCTTCCCATTATTTCAACAGGTTTATTAAATTATGAATTGTCTTAACGTTCAAATAACATAATAATTAATGATTTGAATATGTTGTTACATTGCTCTTTTAATGTTGTGGAGATTTTTTCGTCTTTTTTAGCACCTAAAAATATGTCCAATAACGGGAAAAAATTAAGACGATTCAAAGAGTTGTACTTTGCATCCAATTTGATTAATGTTTTTTTTAAAGCATTCGACTGCAGCTTGTTGCCACGTTTAATGGTCACGACACTGGCTCTATGTGCGGTTGTGCCCTATTGATATTGCCCTTAAAACTTAAAGTCTGAAAGTAAGTCCTTTGCAGTCTTTATTCAAATTGTCCTTTCGACTTTCTTTGCAATAAATATTTGATATAAAATATTATTTTCTTTACCCGCAGTTGTCTATTAATGAGCTTTTAATATTTCTTCCATATTGTCCTAAAGAATTTGCCCATAGGTGGGACTCGTAATCAGCAGCCCGGCACCGAAACGACTTCAGTGCACAGCTACACCTAGCGTGTATGTTGCAAATCTATATCAATGCAAATTGCGTTTTGCGTAGGGCCTGCATAAATTTGAATTTTGGTGGAGATTAACAAAAATGAGTACATTTTAGCAGCTTAAGCTTAAACAAAGAAAGTCAGAAGCTTGATGGCACAGGTGGATAGCGTGTTCGACCTGCGATCGTGGAAGTTAAGCGACTTTCGCAATGGTCGGTCATTGGATGCGTGATCAAAAACTTAATATCTCGAGCTCCTCCGTGCTTCGGAAGGCACATTAAGACGTTGGTGCCGGCTGCACCTGTAGTCGTTAGCACCCACCAGGGCCTGCGTGGTTGGTTATGGCCCTATCTCTCTATCCCATCCATAGGGAAGGCTATTATTTCATGCAAACAAAAAGAACTAATAGCATCTATACAATATCTATACAACAGATAATATCCCAACCCCGAACACACACTGCAAGACAAACACAAGAAGGATACAGAAAGCCTCTCTGAGTTTGTTTCGCCAGTTCTTCTCAGAAAGGTCTCCAAATTTTGGAACTGGTGGTAGTTTACGGTAGTTAGAGTCAAATAAATTAAGTAACAAAATTATAAAAAATTAATTCAATAATTAAATTAGCTAATAAATTCACACATAGACAATAAAGTTTTAAAAATCTTCCAATTGAATATCCAAACGCTCAAGTCTTTCGAATGTAGCTCGACAAAGTAAATAAAAATTATAATACTGACGATGCAGCCTGAAAAGGATGCGAAACGTCATAAATAAATACATCAGTGCATCTATACTGTTAAGTTTGTTTCATTATATGAGTGGTATGCGTGAAAACCTAAGAAATAAATATACAGGGCGTCCCACGAGTACCTCACACGGAGGGAAAGTATATTAAATATTGAAAATAGGATATTTTACTGAAATAAGTAGAACTGCATTCACAGATTTTTTAAAATCGCCTGCTGCAACTGGGAATCAAACTCGTGAAATTTCGAAAAAAAACAAGACATACTTTATGATAACCATCGAAAGGGTTAAATCATAAGGATATTTTTTAGCTAAATATCATGGAATTTTAAATGAAAGATATATCTTATTACGTGATTTAAAATAACAACAAATACAATCTGTAGTACGTATGCATTTATTTTTGAACTCACAGTTACAATGCGATTAGCTGAAATTTGTAAAAATAATAATTCGAAATTGAAACACATAAATTATTCATTTTCGTTTATTTGCAATTTTTTGTTTGATTTACTTACTATAGTGTATCAAAATAAAATGGATTTAATAAAAGCTTACTTTATGAACCACAAAGGCATATAATTAGCTTTGCGGTGGTACCGAGAACGATATTCTGATAGAGACATACCTTCTCGATATGTATTTAAGAGATTAGTGGATACTTTAAGAAATTTAGGATGATTTTATATGAGCTTATTGAAACCACAGCAGCGGATGATAAACGTCAACAATGATGAACTCAACATTTTAACTTACTTTAAGGCGTATCCGAAGAGTTCAGTGAGGGAAGGTGAAATAAGAAATTGGGATTTCCAAGAGAAGAATACACCGCGTATTGAAAAAATACAACTTTAATGACTTTTCTTTCATTTAAAATGCTACGTTATATAGCAAAAAATAATCCTTATGATTAACCCTTTCGATGGTTATCATAAAATATGTCGTGGTTTTTTTTCGAAATTTCACGAGTTTGATTCCGAGTTGTAGCAGGAGATTTAAATAACCTGTGAATGCAGATCTAGTAACTATTAAAAATAAAGTGATGTTTTCTTTCAGAAAAATATCCTATCTTCAATATTTAATATACTTTCCCTCCGTGTGAGGTAGCCGTGGGACGCCCTGTATAGTCCAGTTAGTCTCCAAGGCGACAGTGAACAAACGATTTGAAGTACTTATCCGGTTGGACATGCAGAGTAAAGATCTGCTCTACCTAAAGCTGATTAATAAGATCGTATGAGCATGGCGAATGAATTTATCAGTCCTTATTTAGCGTAGTAAACGCTTTAGAGCTAGTTTTAAGTCAGTCTTCCAAAATTCGCATCACATGGTCACCCTGAATAAAGGCAGCTGCGTCGAACCGCATCTGTGGCGACGCCATTACTGGCCGATCGTATTACGTGTACAAAGTAATATCTATGCAATAGGGCTATTTAGCTGCGAATTGATTGCGCAAAAGCATACCCGATGTACAAACTGTTAAATAATCAAATAGGTGCATTACTACCAAATACTATTTTACTACACTACTAGCGGCCGTCCGTGACTTCGTACGCGTGGAGTTAGGTAGAAGTATAGGCTCACTGCTCGTTCCCCGTAGGTGATAGCGTGATAATATGTGGCGTATATGTTGACCCGACTTCTAAATAATATTCGTGCCAAATTTGAAGTAGATCCATGCAGTACTTTTTGAGTTTATCCCAGACATACATACAGACAAACAGACACAAATTCTAAAAACTATATTTGTGGCTTCGGTATCGATTGTAGATCACACCCCAAGTATTCTTTTAAAAAAAATATTCAATGTACAGTTTTGACTTTCCTACCTTTTTATTGTATGTATAGATTTGTAAATGGAATTATATATATATATATAATTTATTACACTATTTGAAAATGGAATTATCTGCCAGTTTAATAAAACCTTCGTTAGCTGCAAATTGATTGCGCAAAAGCATTGCCATATCTAATGTTAAGTTTTAATCACACAGGTGTATTACCATGTGGTAATACTACCAGAAATCTGCTTCCTTATTTGAGTGTGAAATTCTCGGCCCACATAAATAAAAGCTCCTTTTACAACGGAGGTTATTTATTAGAGGCATAAAGAAGTACTGTAGAGGCTGTAAATTTAAAAATCACTTTTGTGATATGTATTTACAATCCAGCTATCTTCGCAGCCTGACTCCTCTAGCATTTATGACTTGGTGCTATTGAGCCATCACGCTTAGGCATACATTATAATCTACTCGTTTTAGTACTTTTTTTTTTAACATTGGTTTAGTTACATTATATACTCATGATTGAAGCCAATTTTAAGCAAATAATGCCTGTGACAGGTGACTCCGCTCTTCCATACCTAAAATCACAGTTTGCTTAACGATCTTTGTGTATAAACAAAAAGAGGGTCTAATAAATGTAAGCACATATATCAAACAATAATAAATATTAAAAATTTTACATGGTTTTAAAATAAAAATCTTCTTGTGTATTTTATGTGTGTGTGTGTGTTTATGTCGAGTGTGTATATGTGTGTGTGTGTGTGTGTGTATTTGTACGTGTGAGTGGGTGGTGATGCTATGTTTTTTTCTTACTTTTGCCTGTTGTAACAAGGCCTAACTTGTCTCTCTTAGCTATATTTTATTGTTTTTGTAAAACTTGTGGCTAACTAGCATATAACCCGCCTAATTATAAGCGGTCACCATGGCTGGTGTTCAAGATTACGGAACGGATCGCAAGTTGTCTGCCCTGAACAAACCCTAACCCGTGGAGCCTATAAAAACAAAAACACTAAAAATACGGTAATCGCCGGATGGCAATGTGCCTTGATTTACTATTATACTGTATATTTTTGTGTAACACTGTATTATTGGATAAGTGTAGTTACTAAGGTACTCGACTAGGTGGCTCGACCGACCGGACTGCTCGGCCGGTCGAGCCGCCTGGCCGGTAGCGCCGCCCACCTCGACCGGTAGCACGACCAAGCTCGACCGGTGGCGCGACCGGCCCGGTGGCGCGACCGGCCGGGTACCTCGACCGGAGGAGCGACCGACCCGGGGGAGCGACCGGTCGAGAACTACTCGCGATTCAGTAATGGCCATTAGGCCTGATATCTTCAATTTTCTTTTTCTTTTCCCCTCTGATCCACTGATCGACTTCTTCATCTTCCTTCCTCTCTTGACCCATCTTGCCTCTCTCCGGCAAGAAGGGCACTATTTTCTTTTTACTATTTCTCTCTATCTCAGGTCCACCACCAGCACGGTATAGCTGGTGAGCGACCTAACTGGGTGAGGGCCACTGACCTGCGCGTCGGCACCCTAGACCATGGACCACCGGAGCGCAGGTCACTTGCCCGACACCATTCATATACAAACCCAGTTTCATCTTATCAGTTCAGTTTAAACCTTGTGCTAACCAATTATCTAGTGAAAAACACAGTTATAAAAAAAAAACCCGTGGAGCCCTGAAAACCTATCACACTTACCTAAACACAGTACCAAGAAAAGGTTACGTTATTTCACTGCGGTCTTCTGTAAGGTGGAAATCACTTGACATGATTTATTCTAGTTCCAGCACAAAATCCTGTACCCTAACTTTCTTAAAATCAGTTTCGTAACTATCCATTAGCATCCTATTGAATGATTAATAATTTATCCTTATTTTCGAAAATGAAAGATATTCATTCTAGATATTTTGAATAACATTTAAAAAAAATCTTCTATTGTTAGGATAATAGGGGTGATGACGGGGTACACTAAACGAAATTCTATTTAGCCCGTCAGTTAGATGATCAAAAAATAATAGACACATATTTTTTCTTTGGGCAATCAACCGAAAAATTACAAAGTTTGGAATAGGGGCTCGTGACGTCACTTTTAAGTGAAAATTGTACCAAAACGTGCCGTCATGCGACTTTTCAAATCAGTATATCCCTGCAATGTTTATATTAAGTGAAAATAGAAAAAATACGTGTCCAATACTTTTTGATAATCTACCTAATAAACGAAGAAAACAAATAGTCATCATCCCTATTGATATATAGCCTTGAAATATATCACAATACGTACCTTGTGTCATGTTATTTTATTATTGATGCTATGCCTCTCCGTGACATGTCTGTGTACTGACATTTTATTCAAATATATATTACATTTCGGCTGTAATGTATGCATAGAAAAAATGCATTGGGAAAAAGGTAACAGCAACTGAAACGCATTAATTCAACACGCCAGTTTGTGACACTCCGCGGCCAACAATATGACGGCGTGTGCCGCATATGAATTTCGGTTTAGGCTCCTGGTGCCCGTTTAGACTGTTAGCTTCCACTTGCCTACTTGAACGAAGATATTTGTATTAGTAAAAGAAAATTGAGAGTAATGTCTGAGACATTAATCACACGCATAGCTTTGTCATAATTGCCTTTTACGTGGTTGAAAAAGTAGATTAACTTTGTAATAATGAAGCAGTTAATCAAACTTTGGTAGGGAGAAATATCAATATCTCAGCAGTACAAAGATTGCTATACTGACAATAAGAATACAGCTATCAAATTAAATTTAGCTTTGCTTCTTTATACAATAATTTAAAATTACATTTCGAATAAAAGTTACTGCTTTTCTTTAACTTAATGATTTTACAGCTTTTGATACATTAAGTATTATCAGAAAATGAAATACACAAAACAAATTAGGTTATAAAACTTCAAAAGTATTAACAGAATATAAATAACTAGTAATAAATTAAACCATTTTTACAACTAATAAAGAACAGCTTTTTATTTGGGAAAATAATATTTCAAAACAAACTAGAAGTAGATATTTTTAGTCGTTACTTGTAAACGTTAAAGTTGCCTTTCAAAATACATCATTTTTTTTATTCAAGTCATTGCAAATAACATAATTCAATTTTTACCTCAATTTTGAGGTAAAAAATGAGAATTTTTACCTCGAAATTGAGATTATTTTTCACGTTCAAACACAGCATCAGCGGTATCGCTCGCTGTTTCAAATTAGGGCTACCAAGCGTATCCACTATCCAGACAGTCGGCTTGAAGTTAGAACTGAATTCGTTATATACACGTGTTAGTGAATTCTTCCAGAAAAGAAACATAGTGGTGAGTTGTTCCTCTCTTAGTTTTCTTTATTTTGCTACCGTGCACTGCTCTGATGTAAAACATTCTGTTAATGAAATCTTTTGTAATTTACTATCCACGTTTTTTTTTTTTATTTTTTTAACCTAATTTATGTGGATATTTACTGTCGACGTAAGTTCTGAATTCAAATTTAAGTTATATTCGAGCTTATTAAACCTTTGCCAACTCTTCAAATTTAAAAGGAATGGAATGCAACTTTTGTATTTAAAAAAAAATTTAGAACATTGGGTGCAATCATATACTTATCTGGTCTAAAAAGAAGTTAAACTAATTCACAGTTGGACATTTTCACACAAATCATCAACATCTAGATCAAAATCTCTCTTAAAGCAAGCAATTTTGCACCCCTTACCACGTAAGTTAAACCATACCTTTTATTGACGACCTCCGTGGCGTGGTAGTGATATGTACGCCGGTTTTAAAGGTGTCGCCTACTCAGAGGTCCTTCCTAGGTTCGAGTCTCGGTGAGAGACAATGTCTGTATGATGAATACGAGTCAAGTCAATGTCTGCCTATATTTATATATTAACAAAAATAAACTTACAGCTTACAACTTTATTACCCACCTATATGTTTTCAGCTCGTCAAAATTATTAATGGTATTAAAAACGCATCTTTAACTCGTTGAAACAGTGTTTTTATTTATACTTATAGTTTAACATTATATTAAGTATTGTATCCGTTACCCTTGCATTACAAGGTTAACAATGCTTACTTAGTGTGAATGTTAAAAAAAATATTTCTCTGTTTTATAAGTTGCTTTTTTTCAAGTAAAAAAATTATATTTTTACTTACCTCTATCAAATACCTTTATCAAAGTAAAAGCTAATTTTATCTCACATATTTTGAGGCGAACATTAAAGAGTCAAGTTAACGTTGCTAAGCCGAGGTTTAAGTTACGACAACTCATCGAGTTTAACGTCTAATTAAGCCGAAGTGTCACATTCCGTATTATTATAAAACAACTTGATATCGTCTGGCGAAGTTCTCGGATGATCTTCGGTATTAAGGAGCTTGTTATTTTCTTTATTATATTATGGGTTTATGTACATGTCTCATCTGACATCATCGTATCGTATATCATATCTGACATATCTGACAGTATCGCTAACTATATGTATACCTAATTAGTTCAAAAAGATGATTTACTAATTTAATTTCTATACAATATAAATAGAAATATAATCATGATGTTGTATAAACAGCAATCGATTAATAACTAAAAAAAAAACGAGCGTGCTTATGACCACACGACTGAAGTGAAACTTCTTTAGCTCCATCTGTATATATGTATATACACTTCTGGACACATCTATTGGCCCACCTTAGAGTTTAGGTTTCGATGGCCCCTACCGAAATATGATTGCTAAATTGAACAAAAACTGTTGATGCAGTTTTAAACCTGATACATTTTACCATCTTTTTCGATCGTTTTGTTTTAAATTTGAATTAAGAATACCATACGACATGGAGCTACGCCTAACAAGTCGGATATGCGCCTTGTTAAAGGCAATTGATTTTTGAATAAAAAAAAAATAAATAAATAAAAAACATGTTTTATCAAATAAAGGTTTAATTTAATAACGCGTGTTGCCTCCATGGGCATCTACCACAGCTCTCATACGATTAGGCATAGAGTTTATCAACCGCTCTACGAAATTTTGAGGGATCATCTCCCATTCCTATTCTATGGCAGTTTTCAACTCCTGCATCGTCTGGGCAACTGGCTGACGAGCCCTAACACGTCTTTTTAGCTCGTCCCACATGTGCTCAATGGGGTTCATGTCTGGGCTTCTGGCTGGCCAGTCCATAACTGTGATGTTCACATCCCGAAGATATTCCTTGACGATGCCGGCCGCATGGGCTCTTGCATTATCGTGCATAAAAAGGAAATTTGGGCCCACATAGTCCGCGTATGGTATCACGTGAGGTTCTAAGCACTCACGAATGTACCTTTCAGCATTTAATGTTGGCAGCCGTGGTCCTGTAACAACCTCAAGTTGAGTTTTGCCGCTCGCGGATATACCGCCCCAGACAGTCCATGAGCCACCGCCATAAGCAACCCTCTCTTCAAAGCAGCATTGTGCGAAACGCTCTCCCTTATGTCGGTAGACCTTCTTCCTTCCATCATTGCCATGTAACACAGTTTTAGACTCATCAGAAAAGAGTACACGGCTCCAATCTTGCTGTGTCCAATTTAAATGACTGCGTGCGAAATGAAGGCGCGCTGTTCGGTGGGCTCGCGTTAGTTTGGGCCCATAAGCTGGCTTGTGTGGTACCATATCCCGTTCTTTTAACCTTCTCTGAACAGTTCGAGAGCTCACAGATACTCCGTGGAAGTCGCGAATTTGTTTTTGTATCTCAATGGAGGTAAGGTGACGATTTCTCAAGCTGGTCGTCACGATGAATCGATCCTGCCGTTCAGTTGTAACCCGAGATCGTGGCCTTCCTTGGCGACAAACAAAGCCGCCAGTCTCTAGGTACCTCCGATAAACATTTCGGACCGCAGATCGACTTAAATTAAGTTGAGCACTCACGTTTCTTTGGCTGTGTCCGGCCTGAATAGGTGCCACAGCGTGGGCGGCGACTTCAGGTGAAGTATCCATAGATTATAGATAGAACCTCACCTTAATGTTAAGAATAAGTAATGATTGTTGCAAAACCAAAGATATCAATCTTTTTTTCAAGAATTAAATCCAAGTAAACTAATAAAACCAAGTTTTCTTAGTATTCGATTGTTTGATATCAACAAACAGGCTTCAAATTGTCTTTTGTTTCTTTAAATTTTGTGTTCGAAATTCAAAAAAAGACTATTGAATGAAATTTGTGAATGTGCCAGGTTCAAAACTGCATAAAAACTTTTTGCTCGACCTAATATAAAATTTTAGCTAGGACCAAACGAAACTGAAAATACAAGGTGGGCCAATAGATGTGTCCAGAAGTGTATAATGTATGTATATGTATATATGGTGAAATTTTATGTTTAAATGAAACTTCGTGGGATTGTTGGGTTACGTATATAGAGTATCTCTGATTTTTTTCGGATTTTTTAAAATGATTTAAAATAAAATTTTGTTCTTTTTTGTTATTTTTTTAAACCCGTTCCTCCTTTTGGGTACTAAATAATTATTCTTTACTAGCTGTGCCCCGCGGTGTTACCCGCGGTTTATTAGGGATATTTTCCCGCAGTAAAACATAGCCTATGTGTTAATCCAAGGTGTCAGCTAAATCCATACCAAATTTTACTAAAATCGCTCCAGCCGTTTAGACGTGAAGAAGTAACAAACATACACACTCACAAACTTTCGCCTTTATAATATTAGTGTGATAAACACGCATACAGAGTAAGTAAAAAATAACTAACAAGCACTACTAATATATATATCTGTGTACAATATACACATGTATGTACATATACATATTTCATTTACTAGCTATAAGACAAAGAGAGAAAGAAAATGTGCGCGCGCTCTGCTTTCTCTTGAACGCACTTTTCGTTACGCGTAGCGCATTCGCCAGTGCGTAAAGAAGTTTCACTTCAAAAACAATATTTTTCTCAGCATGCTTAGAAATTCGAGCAATATTTTGACAATATTCTTCGAGATAAATCAAAATTGCTGTACTGGCCAGATACATGCGAGCAACGGCCGGCAAAAGTTGTACGAAAATCCATATCTGTCGTGGCTAAGCGGTCAAATAAATTACATAGTAAACCTTTATTTGTCGTGCAATTTAAAAATGGAAGTACCTTTTACATGACAACCAAGAAGGTAACTTATCAAATGATTGATTTATTTTTCTAATCTGTTTTCAAAAAGACAAACGTTTATTGAAAATAAAAACAAATGAACAACAACTGAATTTTCAATTATATATTGTCGTTCGACTTCATCTGAGACAAAATTTTCTTTCTCTTTTTAATTTTAAGCTTTTATTTACTTAACCGCATAATGTCTCTGCTTAGCCCGATGGTTGACTGGTAGAGAATGCCATGTAGCATTAAGTCCGCCATTTATTGTAAAACAATAAAGAGTGAATAAATAAATAAATAAAAAATGGGTGCGTGTACTTATGTAGGCGCGAGAGAAGTTATCCTTCTTTGGCATCGTTTAAAATTAGTTTTTAATTGCATGCAAATAATTAATTACAATAAATTAATAAAAAGTCCGGAAAAGGACACAGTCAATAAAGTTCAGTTTAAATTTGAAAAAATAAATAATCAAAATATTCAATTAAATTCGCTACTGAATATAATTTATTAGAACATATGTGATTTGCACTTGTATGAAACTTAAACACGTATTCCGAATATACAAACTAGAAACATGTGGATAAATATTATAAATATGAATACCTATATAACTGTTACTTTATTAAAAAAAATAAAGATGTGGTTTTTGGTTCTACTACACCAATGGTCAAGAGATGGCGCTGTAGTCTCCTGAATCGCGCTTTGGTTCCGTTGTTCCAGATTAATAAATACTTTTGATAGGCCTTCACAATGCAGTCGTTAGCACCCACTAAATAGAGATTCTATTTCTATTTTGTTGGTAGATTTTCTTAATGTGCGGTAAACACAAAAGTAACGCATGAAGTTGGTCGCTAAAGCGACCAACTTCATGCTGTTAAAATTTTGTGTTACAGTGATGCGCGCGCATCTTAAAATTTCACTCTCATCATTTTTTCATAACGCGCCTAAAGAAGTATAACTTCAAAAAGCTCAACACACAAACCAATGCTTTTTAGAACTTTTTAATAGAGAGTAAAGAAGGCCGGTGTAACCAGACTGTTTACAAAATTTCGCATGGCAACGAAATTATTTTGCTTTATTAACTACTCTTTGATTGAGAAGTATTATAATGCGTTCAAAGTTAGGAAATAGTTGCAGTTTTTGGTCTTATTAACGTCACTTTTTTTTAAATTATGATTTTACATGAGTACAAATTCGACTTATGGAAAAAGCCTTTCTATGCTTTGTTTGCCTTTTGTCTCAGATAAAGTTAAATAGAGCACTGCTTTGTTATAATTTTATTATTCATTTGACATTGTGGGTTATCTACAATGCGAAGAGATGGCGCTGCCTTGCAGCTTAAGAAAGACTAGAAAAAAATGGAAACGCAATCGGCCGGAAACGCAATCAAAATAACGGTCAGTGCATTCGCCCGGATAGCGAAGGGTGCGGGTTCGGGGTCTGCTGCCTGGTCCGCGTGAATTTTTTTCTAGTAATATTTTATTTAGAGTACTGCTTAATTTTATTATTCGCGTATCGTTTGAGAAAAGTACTTTCAACATAAACCTTGATCACAAGTTAGCATTGATGGACTTACGCGTGTATGCCTCCGCTTCGTCTCGGGCCATATTGACACGTTCGTAAAAACATAAAACCTCTTTCGCTGGCCGCTGTGGTAATGTACTCCATCCACGTAAATTACCCACTGGGTCCATTAAGTTCCAGCAAAGTTTTGTAAGACAATTGTACTTAATAGACCAGTATCGATAATTTTAAAAATGGTAAAAAGTAAAAAAAAATATAGTAGGATGAAACCCATTGGAAAAGGTAGAGAATATAACATAAATGAAATGAAAGGAAATCGAGATTAACCGTTTTTTACCCTTAAAAACTCACCCCTCCCCCTTCCCGACCTCAGATCGCCCGTAATTTATTTTTCCTTTCATTTTTGTTATATTCTCTACCTTTTCCAATGGGTTTCATTCTACTATAATTTTTTTGGTCTCAAAAATTATCGACCCTGGTCTATAAAGAGAACGATATAGATTGATTGTTTGGAGTGATTGGGTGAAGATGAATATGATAATGGTTAAAGTGTCAATTTGACATTCCGCTCTTTCTTTAAAAATTGTAGTTTACAAAAAAAAAACAACTAAATTCAATTTTAATTCAATCCGATGCTATCATTTTCTTTGCGAATATTTTGAAGCAACTTTGGCAAACATTATAATTTATTACTGTGTATGTACCGGCCTAGGATAGCATCACCCCACCTCGTCCCATGGGTGTCATAGAAGGAGACTACGGGAACACAGCCAGCAGAAGACGGGCAGCAGCGTTTTCTACCTCAATCTTATGAACACATTGCGATCGCCAACCCGCCTGCTAAACATGAAGATCCTTGGGGGAGCAGCAACTCCCCCTGCCCAGTAGTGGGTGCCCTACGACTGAGATGATGATATTTAATTGATATCCCTAAGTAAATATAAGTAGGTATCATCGTCATCAGCCTATTAATGTCCCCACTGCTGGGGTACAGGCCTTCCCCATGGATGGAAGAGGGAGATGGGACCGTGACTTACCACGCGGGTCCAGTGCGAATTGGTGGGTGCTGACGACTGCAGATACAGCCGTGACCAACGTCTTAACGTGCCTTCCGAAGCACGGTGAAAATCGAGATAATAAGTTTTTGGTCACCCATCCAATGAGCGTCCATTACGAAAGTTGCTTAACTACTAAGATCGGAGGCCGACCAACTTACCAACTGCGCCATCGAGCTCCTCCAAAGAATAATCCAAACACATATAAGCCTAAAGAAAGGAAGAAGAGATCGTATTTACTGTTCGAATTGAATCACTAGATTTTGGAAGTATCCTCCAGCATAGAAGACGTTAGCTAAATAGATTCATCAACCTGCATTCATCGCTCTTAAATATCATCCGTATACATGAATGCTAATAATATGTTTTAAATAATATTATGACGATACTAATCAGGTGGTCTAACGATCTACTGATGGTTGCGAAAGCTGCTGGCTGCGATCGGCGCAGGACTGATCAGTGTGGAGGTCCTTGGGAGAGCCCTATGCTCAGCAGTGGGCGTGGGCTGAAATGATGATGGTGATAAGAACACTAACTTGCAAGGGTGAAATTTATTTTAAGGTGATTAGTGTCGCCACACACGGGCCACCGACCACAACCACAAAACGCCGCCACCGGCATATTTCTTGTAGTTTTCATACATTTTATATGGACTCGCCACACTCGGTACGCCGGTGGCCACCACACGCTACAAATTATCGTTGCTCGCTTCTAGTGGCTCGCACCGGCCGCTTAATGCGCCGATACAAAACGCCGCCACACGGCACTTACGCGATTCCCCACCCTTCTCTCCCTTACCTTAGTCGGCCGCTGTCGCGCGCTTCAGCCACTTTAGTAGCCGATTCTAGCTTCTCGTGGCGGAAGAATTTGGGGCTGTGGCGTATGGCCCGTGAGCGGTGACACTTAAACATAACCTATATCACTCAGGAATAATGTAACTTGCAAGAATTTTTGAAATCGGGTCAGTAGTTTTTGTCCTATTTTTATTATTTTTTATGCATTTGAGCAGTTTAAATCTAAAGAAAATTTTACGTGAAAAGCTAACTGTTCAGAGTAGAATTTTTTCTAGCTATATTTTCTTTAGTTTTTGCGTCTATTCATTACAAACATACCACAGAATCGCTTCTCTTTACAAAATCAGTATCCTCCTAATATTAAAATGTGAAAGTTATTGTGTTTGTTCATCTATCACACAAAAACTACTGAACGGGTTCGGATGAAATTGGTACGCATATACATAGTCAGGTCATAAATTCTGCCACATGTTTAATATAAAATAATTGAAACAAGTTTATTCATTATGTAACCATTTATATACCAAAATGAACTTAACAAAACATAGACTCTTATGACAATAAAGTTTAGTAAAAATGACCTCCGTGATTTTGAATACACGCCTTCAATCTGCGCGGCCAGCCGTCTATCGCAGCACGAACGAGGTCCATGTCAATATCGGCGGCTGCCTTAATCAAGGATGTCTTGAGTGACTCCAAATTGGGATGAGACTTTGAGCACGCCTTTTCCTCCAAGTGTTGCTATATCTTGTATTCTAACCGACTCAAATCTGGACTGGAGGAGGGCCAGTCTTCGTGCCGGATGAAGGATGGAATTTCCCGATATTTTTTTCCCGCGTACCGCTTCAACAGAGCGCGGCATCTCTTCAGTCTCAGGTCCATTAGACGAGCATTCAAACGATGTCCTGTTTTTCTTTGATATGCCCGAAGCCCTAAGTCTTTATTGTACCCTTTTCACCGTGGTTCTGCTAAACCCCATGTGAAGGGCCAACAGTTTCTGCTTACGTTTGGAATTTCTTTGAATTCGCGCCGTCACAGCTTTTATCACTGCTGGAGTCCTAACAGACTGAGGGTGACCACTTCTTGACCTGTCATCTACACTAGAGTCTTCATTGTATCGTTTGATGGTACGATAAACGAATCTTTTGGTTATATTAAAATTTTTCAGTATGTCAAAAATTTGAATTGGCGCGTAACCGAAACGATGCAACGCAATAACTGCAACACGGTCTTTTTTAAGCGTCCATTCCATATTTAAAAATGAGTAAAATACTAAAATGTTGTATACATTTTTTATTTTCATTCAATTCGAAATTCGAATTCAACAAAATTTTTTGTGGCCAGCATTCTAAAAGAATAGTTTTTACTGTGTGACGTGACAATACTTATGACCTGACTGTGTACATAGCTTATGACTAGAATTGAGATATCCTGTCTCAATACACATCTTTTTATCCCGGAAAAGTGTTATGTTCCTGATGGACTTTCAAAAACTTAGGTTTACGCCGATTAGGCCGCTAGTAGATAACAAGACAAGACGTACGTTCCTTAATCAAACATTAAATTTAATTGAAGTCACTGATTGCGGCCGACAGACAACTTCGTCACCCTTACGCAAATCCAACTCCGTCTGAGCGTATTCCAAACAAGCTTAACATAACTCGTCGAACTACCAACAATCTAACTTTGAATGCGCGTTGATTGGTCTTCATTTCTCGAAACAACATAGAGCAAAGCAATATAATCCTTATTTGTAACAGGCACAAGGTAGCGAATGAACGTGGGAACATTGTTAATTAATTTTATTTCATGGAACGCATGTGTTAGTCTACATTGTGGGTAACAACAGTATCTAAATTAATTGGATGTAATTGTGTTAAGTAATTTCAGCCTTACACAGTTCGAAGTTTCATCTTCTTCAGGTAATAGTTATTTAATGCTGTATGGCTGTATGATACAACAATCGCAAAATTTTAAAAATTTCCTCCCTCGGCTGGTAATCGATTCCTGACCGTGCGGTAAGCAAGCGTGCTTTCTCGCACTGAGCCACGGAAGCTATTTGATATGGTTTGAATTTATAATACTACTTATAGAAGTAATGCGACAAGCTTAATATGAACAAAAAAAAATTGAGGCAATGTAAGTAAAGTTTCACTTAATGTTAATAATTTCATTCATTAGTATTGGTAACGTCATAATTTTATGTAAATGTCGCTAGTTATGTGAAATGCTGATGAGTGCAAGATATATGCGTCCATTTTTATCATGTGAAAATTTTTCTGCAGCAGCAAAATTTTCACGGTTCGGATATAGATCCGCGCGCATCCACATCGGATCTGCGCGTGAAAATTTTACAGAATAGCACGGCGGGGTGGGAGGTAGGAAAGTGATTTGGACGATGATAAAAAAAACCCTATTTATTTATATATATATATATTTATTATTAGGACCAGCAGAGAAAGTTACATTAATAAGATTTAATTTTTAAACATTATAGTGATACATACAAAATTCGAAATTCTATTGAAGGTAGCCACATCATACTTAAGAGACAGTACGAACGGACCGAATTTTAATTAAATTAACAAACAGAAACACAAACTGAAACCACATGTAAATAATAATGTTTATGAACAATAGACAATAGAAAACGAATATATATAACTATTCTATATAACAAATTTAACGACAAAAATAAAAATAAAGTTTGCCTACGCATCCCTTAATAACTCAGAAACTTAGTCCTGAATCGTGAAAAGAGTCATGGAAGATATCAACACTCACTCAGTTTGTTGTAAGCTTTGGGCAAGCGATATGATGCAGAGTGTGTTAATATGTTTGTGCTAGCGATTGGTTTGCTGAATGTTGGTACAGGATAGCGTGGTGGTTTACGAGGAACTCTTATATTTATCTTACTGGGAAATTGTGGGCAATCAACTACATTTCTGGCAACTTTAAATAAAAATGTGATATCCAAAATATTTCTCCTAGTGAGAAGACTGTCCATAATAAAATACTGAAGTCTTTGGCTGTAGTTGGTAGATTTTGTATTCAGCCTACTACTGAATGTGAGATGTCTAGTAAAGCGTTTCTAAATGCGTTCAATACGAAGCTGATGTATACTGTACCTTCATAAACAAAGCTTTCATATGTATCGATTCGAATCTTCACTCCACTATCTTGCTCATTCCGTCATTACTACGAGCCCATCTTGATTACCTTTTAGTTACGAACAATATAAGTGGATGAATGTTTTTGGTAACCTTATTATTGAAACAGTACTCTTAGCACGAATCAATACAGAATTAAAATAGTTGAATTTGGTCTCGATTTTTTGAAAGGAAACCTTTTAGTTCCCGTTAATACATTCGTTGTGGTGCTCTGTTAAAATTTAATAATAATAATAATAAAGGCAGGCCTGGACACCGCGCGCATCGTCAGACGGTTTCTTTCTCTGCAGCCCTAACCACCGGTAGCTTGGGCCTAGCTCCGCTGCTGGTGGCATTCTAGGTTAGGTTTCTTATACTATATTTTTTTTGTGTTTACGTTTTTTACTTTTATATCTATTTTATAAAAAAAAACCTAACTATGAAAAAAATGAGATAATAATAATAAATAAGACGTATATTGAATTACAGACACACGTTTAAATTGAAATACATACTATATCACAATATTTTTTATGTAACAAAAGGCTCAAGCTCAACACAAGCCACTATGTTATATAACCTAGTAACGCTGTTCTTCCGCAAGAGACGCCTTTACTCGCATATTAACAAAACAATAAAGTGGGTGCAAAAAAAATCCATACAAAACATTTTATCAGTTTTGTTTTTACGTGATAACGTCTTATAAATCGATGAACACCGGCTGCACGCACGAAAAAGTGTCACGTTCCGCCTGAGCCTGAACGCGCAAGTGAGAGCGCGGAACAAGCGATAGAGAGGCACAATCGGCCCAAGCGTCGGCTTGTACGCATTTATCTTTCTTCTTGCGTGACGTCAGAGCTAGCTATTATGCATTTTTTTAGTCAAAGTTTCTTTATCACGTAAAACTATCGTCCGTAAACCGACTTTACAGACAAGCAAGTTTTTGATGTGTAACATTTTCCTCTCGCTTTTCTGCAATTTGTGGGAGTGATTTCGTGAATGGGACGGAAGTGTGTAACAGGAAGTCGCGAAAGCGCACGCTTTTTGATTTGATTTTAGAACATAATGTTCAAATGGTCTATTCCTTTTGTAGTAGGTTCTATTTATTTTTTACTATTAAAAAGTGAGGTTTCAAATGTTACACATCATATGTGATTACTGTAAGGCTCGCTCGTTTTTTTACGAGTTTTGATGTTCCTTATGGGGAATTTCTCACCGGGTCGATGCGGGCTCGTTTCGTTTTCGTTTCTATCCCGAATCAGAAACATATTGACGGGAAACCATCAAGGTTCTTATTATCGTTTTTGAAGAGCTAAGGCGTTCAAACTTAGCACTTGGATCGTATTTAGTGATGTAAGGAGATAGAAAACAATTAAACGCGGCTCGTTAGTCGCTTTGTGTGTTGGACTGAATCCAGCCCGCGAGGTCTGCGGCTGTGCTAGTTCATACTGTGACGACTTGTTTATTGATACATTTAACGAAAGGTATATATGATAACTAGCTCCCAGCGAACTTCGTACAACCATAAAAATAGGGGTTTATTTATTTATTTATACTTTATTGCACAAAAGTATGTACAAGTGGCGGACTTAATGCCATTAGGCATTCTCTACCAGTCAACCGGACAATTTTAGCAAAAATCTTAAGGTAGTGCAAAAAGAATTCATCAAATTACTTAATATATTTTTATATCTATGGAAACAAGATAATATATATATATAAATATATATACTACACAAAATACATATCTATAAACATACATAAATAATAATATATATATATATATATAAATCACAACAAATATTTAGATAAATACATACAAATCTATATCATATCAGGAGGATGCGGAGGAGGAATCTAATAAATGATGACGTACGGAGCGTTTAAAAGCCAGTTTGTTCGGAGCATCTTGAATATGAGGAGGCAGTGCGTTCCAGAGTCGTATAGCTTGAAGAGAAAATGAGTTGGAAACAAAACCAGTATGGTGAGAGGGAAAAGCTAAAGTTTGTTTGCTGCTAGACCGAAGATTAAGATTATGGATACTGCCAAGATATCGAAATTTACATTTCAAGCATCCAGGAGCACATGGATCATTAATGATTGAATATAGGGTGGAAAGAATTCTGAGATTTCGAAGTTGGCGAATTGTTAACCAATTTAACTTCTTCCGAAAGGCAGAAACGTGATCGTATTTACGGAGACAAAAAATAAAACGAATGCAGTTGTTGAGCAATCGATCCAATTTGTTAAGAAGATCTTGAGATATGTCGTTGGGTTGGTGGTAGAAGGGTCAAAAGTTTGAGTTGTATGCATTTTTGTATGATGTATTATAAAAAAAAAACTGTCCAAAAAACGTTGCAAAACAACTTCTGCCAGCTCTGCCACCTTTGAGATGTCCAAAAGTATCACTAGCCTATAAGCTGCTGGAGAAAACCGATTTATTGACAAAACCCTTTGGCTAACTCCCGAATCAATGATTGAAAGAAAGAAAGAAAAAGGTTTTTAATAACTCTCAAAACCACTTACAGCAATATCTTTATATACAGTATCAGGTAAATAATTAAAAAATCAATATCGTTGATTCAGTCCAGGCAATAGCCTGGTGCTCGTAACAACGAGCACTTGTGAATGTCGAAAAGCTACGCCATAGGTCCGCAAATCTACGGCGGGAGACCTTGTACTGAGAAGAACCGGAAAGAAACTCTGCAAGGGCTGTTTTTTCTCCCTGTATTATAGACAGAGTCATCCAATTGAAAAATGACTTCAATATGAGATAAGTCATGAAGTCGATTTCCATTACAAATGTAAATAATATAAAAATTATGATCATAAAATATTAAAAGCTGATTTAACAATCTAAAGGCCAACCGGGAGTATTAGCTGATGCGAAATTAATTTAAACAAAATAAGTGTTCCACTGTGTACGTACACGGAGACAATCCGATATAACCTAAAGTGCATACTCAAAAACCGCTTTGATGGTGCGGCGTGCCAATTCTTGTATTTGGTTACTTATTCAATGTAACAACTTCTACGTCTCTCCAATTGAAAAGAACAGGAAAAACGTAAAAATTGCAATTAATAATAATAATAATTTTTCTTCACTATGAAGGATATGGGGAAAAATATAATTGCCTTTGCCTATTTTCATAAAGAAAAGCTGTGGAACGAATCCAGGAGATAGAAATGTGTTTTGAATATGCACTCATATGAATTTCGCTTTTTCAAAGTTCAACAATTTCGAATCACAGCTAATAAAGGCAACGATTACAGTTATTTATGCAACTGTTGTATAGTGTAGGTATTAACAGGTGGGGTTTCATCATCAGCCTATTAATGTCCCCACTGCTAGGGCACAGGCCTTCCCTATGGATGGAATAGGGAGATTGGGCCATGACATACCACGCGGGCTCAATGCCGATTAGTGGGTGCTAACGACTGCAGATGCGGCCGGGAATAACGGCTTAAAGTTGCTTTCCGAAGCACGGAGGAACTTGAGATAGAAGATTTTTGTTCACCCATCCAATGACCGACCACTGCGAAAGTTGCTTAACTTCAACGATTGCAGCCGAACAACGCTAACCACCTGCGCCATCGAGCTCCTCTTAACTAATTGATAATAGTATCACATGAGAGTTTTAGTACCTAATAATAACAGTTGCCTATAAGACTTTACCTTCAACCATGAAATGAATCCGCTTTAAAACAATCAGAAACCATAGTTCTATGAACTTAAAATTCATGAAAAGTTTCGGCTATTATAGTGAAGCACGCTTGAATAACAACGTTCTTCTTTTTAAATTCATAATACCACGCATGCAGCCGTTTGGGCAATTGTTTTGGGTTAATTATGACATTGAATGTATTAATGTTGGCGGTAAACTTAATGTTTCAGAATCTTTAATACAGGTTTTAAAACATGGGTGTAGATAAAGCTATATTATATATATATATATATATTTCGAACACTCACACCAATTAGCCTAGCCCCAAAGTAAGCACTGTAAGGCTTGTGTTATGGGATACTAGGGTAACGGATAGAATACATATATTGTACATATATAAGTATATTTATATAGAAATACATATTAAACATCCATGACTGGAGTACAAATGCTCGTATTCATCACACAAACATCTGCCCCCACCGGGATTTGAACCCGGGACCTCTCGAGTATAAACCACTCGGCCACGGAGGTCGTCAATATTGTAAGGGCTCTTTCAATTTATGCGTTTCTTGACGGCCTGCTGCGGTGCCGAAGCGGTGCGTTTGTCGTACAGCGTATGGACGATCCTTTTTTTTCATACAAAACGCGCGGTGCGGCAACAGTCCTGTTGTCAAGCGTTCGCGGTACCGGCGCCGCACTGTGCTATGCTGCTACGTACTACGTGGCGTAGAAGCACGAAGCTACGAAACGTTACGATTGGTTGCTACGAGAAATTTTTCATCCTCGGATACGGGCTACGCCTAGACTAATAAAAATATTGATAAAAACTATTGTCTCACTCTCCTCCACGCTTCAAAAAGCATTTTAAGTCGTTGGTCCCGGCTACATCTGCGGGTGTTAGCACCCATCAATCTGCGATGGGACCGCGTGGTGGGTCATAGCCTATTCTACTTATTACGCCGATAGGGAATGCATGTGACCCAGCGGTGGTAACTACCTATATAATCAATTTTAATTATATTGAACATTTACTGAAATCGCCATCATATGGTTATTTGTTTGTGTTGTATATTGAGTACTAGATTATTTATATTTTATTATATACATCACAGGAGGCCGAAAAGCTAGCAGCTACCTCGGACAAAGAATCATCATCATCAGCCTATTAATGTCCCCACTGCTGGGGCACAGGCCTTCCCTATGGATGGAATAGGGAGATTGGGCCATGACTCACCACGCGGGCCCAGTGCGGGTTGGTGGGTGCTAACGACCGCAGATGCAGCGGGGACCAACGGCTTAACGTGCCTTCCGAAGCACGGAGGAGCTCGAGATAGTATATTTTCGGTCACCCATCCAATGACCGACCACTGCGAAAGTTGCTTAAATTCAATGATCGCAGCGGAACGCGCTAACCACTAGCGCCATCGAGCTCCTCCGGACAAAGAATAAGTCTAGCTATTCAAGGGGGGAACGCTTCTAGTATCTTCGGAACCTTGCCTAAAGGGACTCCTTTTAATAATATATTTTAATTATTACATTTTATTTTTAAGGTTTTTAGTTTTAGGTTTTCGTTTCATTGTTCTCGTATATATCTGTATATATATTGTTTTAAGCTAGTATTAGGACATCTATAAATTTATGTATGTGTGTGCGTATATACACACATCAAAAGTGTCTAGGGATCAAGCATTTTTATGCGGATTTCTTGAGATTGAGATGTGGCTTTGTAATAAATTTATGATTTTATAAATTTATATGGATCCTTTTTGGTGCATTTCATAATTTGAATCAGGAACTGTGAATCAAATTCGAGTAAAAGATGAAAATCAGCTGTCAATATTTTCCCTATAAAAACATACAACGCATTGAAGACATTATTAGTGCTACTGTTTCCCTACTACTGATTGACCAACGTTATTATGGAGCGGCGACGTCATTTAAGCAGGGAAGAAATGCTCAGAGCCGTGGGAATGATAGAAGCTGGTTCCCGGCAACGTACTGTGGCTTTAGCTCTGAATACAAGTCAGAGTGTTATCAGTCGACTTTGGACACGATACCGAAGCACTGGTACCGTGGCTGAGCGCCATGGAGGACGGTATCGCTGCACCACACGGAGACAAGACCGATACATTCAAATCTTAACTCGAAGAGCTCCAACAATAACCGCCATGATGTTAGCCGTGAGGCTTCATCACTCTTCAGGGAACTTAATTAGCGACCAAACAGTCAGAAACCGCTTGCATGAAGTGAACCTTCATTCCCGAAGACCGCTACGGGTACCACTTATAGCAATGCACAATCGTAGGATTCGATATCAATGGGCTCTTGAACACAGAAATTGGGCAGAAGAACAATGGCGTTTCGTGTGCTTTTCTGATGAGTCTCGTTTTGGTATGAGACCGGATACAAGACGTATACGACACTGGAGAACCCCTGGACGCCAACAGCGATTAAAATCCTGCCAGGAAGTCCATCCTTATAGTGGTGGAACCATCATGGTATGGGCGGGTATTTGGATCGGCGGAAGAACTGAGTTGATTTGGATCAGAGGCAACCTCAACGCTCAAATTTATGCTGAGACGATTGTATCAGACGTCATCGTTCCTCTACAAGTGCAAATCGGTCCCTTATTTCAGTTAATGCATGATAATGCACGACCGCACACCGCAAGAGTTGTAAGACAGACTCTCGCCGCAGCTAACATCAATGTCCTGCCCTGGCCTGCTCAGTCGCCAGACTTGAACCCGATTGAGCATGCATGGGATATGCTACAGAGAAGAGCTCTGCCGAATATGGAGGGTATCCAGTCGCAAGAAGACCTTTTTTTGTTGTTGCAACGAACATGGGCGGCCATTCCACAGCGTGATTTGGATGAACTCATTTTGAGTATGCCAAACCGATGTTCTTGTGTTGTTAGTGTTCGCGGTAGAAATACGGATTATTAATTGTTTAAGTTACCCAATAAAATTTTAGAGAAAACTGTTATTTCAGTCTTTTTTTCGAACTTTTGTGTTAGTGGTTCAAATGTCAAAAATCCCTTTATTAGGAAAATGGCAAATTTCTTTATTAATGCAAAGGTGACTTGGTTTATCGTTACTGTGACAAACGAAAACACTTTATTTGATGAATCCTTAAAGAAAATTTTAATTAATATCAATCAGGAGAAAAGTTATTGCAAAAATATATGTTGATCCCTAGACACTTTTGATGTGTGTATATGCTTAATATTACAGTAGCATTTGCCGCCTTCGCTTCTATTATTTTGCCCAAAGATTGACTGCCAGAGAATGCTTTGGCATTATTTGTTCAGTGGTCAACAAAATTTAAAAAATAAATAGGGACCGGAATATGATGATTATGACGATGATTTATATATATTGTTACATAATTTGCCGCTGGAATTTTTTTTTTCTCCAAAGTTGAAAAAATTCCAAAGCAGGTGGTAGGGGAAAAATGGACGATTCAAAAGAATTGTATTATGCTTCCGATTCGTATAAAGAAAATTTGACCTTTGATATTTATTGCTTCATAACCGGTACTGTAGAATCTGCGTTTAAATATATATATATATATATTATATATATAGGTATATATAAGAAGCTACGTTTCATTCTTGTTTTCCCCTTATTGTTCCTTCGTTTTCCACTCTCGCAGCGAGAAATAGAAAAAATATAATTCTACCAGTGTCACAAAGATTCGGCGACGAACCATTATGAGGGTGATTCTAGTCAAGTGTCCGTACAAAGAAAGGTCTCAAAGAATAAGCGACGGATCCCATTAACATTAAGAACGCAATTAATTTGGCAAAATAAAATATTCATTTCAAAGGAGACCTTGTCGCTCTTAAATTGGCGGCGTTACACCGTTTGACTTGCGATTTGAAAATAAAACCGTAGAAAAACATCATTTATATTACTGTCTTGTAACTTACAAAGGGAATGCTGTGTATAATTTATTTGGTGTTTCTGTTTGCTGTTGCGAAAGGTACTTAATAAATATTATATTTTTAAATGCAGACTCTACAGTACCGGTTCTTTTCTCTTCTTCTCAGCATTATGAGGTCCACTGCTGGACATATGCCTCTTGCATGACTCTCCAAGAAGATGCGGCGGTTCTGGTCCAGGTCGGCCCTGCCGTCTTTTTAATGTCGTCCGACCATCGGGCAGGTGGTCTGCCGGCACTTCTGCTTCCTGTGCGAGGTCTCCAAAGTAGGGTTCTGTACGACCATCTGTTGTCGTCTCTTCGAGATACATGACCAGCCCATTGCCATTTAAGTCGAGCAACCCGTTTACCTATGTCGGTAACTCGGGTGCGTTGGCGAATGTCTTCGTTTCGTATTCTGTCCCTCAAAGAGACGCCAAGCATTGCACGTTCCATTGTCCTTTGCGCTACTTTCAGGCGGTGGAGTATCCCGACAGTCAGCGTCCACGTCTCACAAGCATACGTCATTACTGGGAGAACGCATTGATTATAGACGCGTGTTTTCAGTGATTGTGGGATTTTGGACTTGAATACTTGAATCTTCGAGTTTTCCGAAGGCTCCCCAACCTGTACCGGTTATGGAGCAATAAATATCAAAAGTCAAATTTTCTTTATACGGATCGGCAAATCAAGATCGGCGGATGCAAAAGCATAATACAACTCCTTTCAATTGTCCATTTTTCCCCTACCACCTTCTTTGGATTTTTTTAACTTTGGAGAAAAAAAATGCCAGCTGCAAATTATGTAACAATATTTACAAAATATTATTTTAATATAGTATCAATACGAAATCAATTAATAAAATACATTAATTCAACTTCAACAAATACTAAATAAGATGGAGAAAGAAAACTTTTAGGTTTAGCAACTTTTCTACTTATCAGATAGTATATAATAAATACTCCATCAATGTTTAGTTATATAGAAACTCAAGTAGGTACATCTTGCTCACCACGAGTTATATAAAAAAATGTTGGTACGTAAATACGTCGTCTATATATCATCGTCGTCATAAAGTTGAGAGAAAAAATATATGCAGTCATCTTGAGGAACTCGATGGCGCAGGTAGTTAGCTCGTTCGACTGCGATCGTTGAAGTTAAGCAACTTTCGCAGTGGTCGGTTATTAGATGGATGACCGAAAATCTTCAATCTTTAGTTCCTCCGTGCTTCGGAAGGCAAGATAAGCCGTTGTCCCCGGCTGCATCTGCAGTTATTAGCACCCGCCAATCCGCACTGGGCCCGCTTGATGGGTCACGGCCCAATCTCCCTATTCCATCCATAGGGAAGGCCTGTGCCCTAGCAGTGTGGACATTAATGGGCTGACGATGATGAAGTACAGTACTGGATGCAGTTGCAAGAGATTTTTTGGCAAACAAAAAATGTCTACTATATATACTAACTACTGCAGATGCAGCCAGGACCAACAGCTTAACGTGCATGTCGAAGCACGGAGTCTATGAAAAGTTGATATTCATAAGTACGTTCAATTCTGTTGCGATTTTCAGTTTATAAACTAAATCAAAAATTAAATTTTCAAGTTGCCGCGAAAACGTTTCCCTGTACATTAACACAATAATTAATATTGTACTTCGAATTTCCCTTCACTATTACTACGATTATTTTTATAATATATACCTATAAATGTAAGAAATAAATAAATATTTCTTACACACTCGTAGGATTTTTAGGGGTGTACCTAATTTTGTTTATATTTGGATTTAATATAGAAATAAAATAATTCCTCAAAACAGTATAAAATAAAAAAGGAAGAGTTTAAATTATTTAATAATTAATCATCAGTTGTTAGTTAACAAATAGAGCATTTTAGTGTCACAAAAGTCCATTAAAACGTCAACGATACAATGTAGTATCACTTAGACCAAAAGTTTACTAGCGCATTGCATAATTTTAGTCTTCCCCAATGCGGCCGCGTGACCATAGAACAAAAATAGTAGTTATTATTTTTGGTTTTACCAGACTCACTTACACCAAAAAATTTTAATTCGAATTTCCAACATTATCACGTTTAAGACTTATGCCATCTCTATTTGATTTATTTCGTGATAAGTACATAATATCATCTTTGTCAATTGTCTTAACAAAGATGAAATTATGTACTTATCACCACAAATAAGCTTTAATTAGAATTAAGATCTTTAGTACAAGTAAAATCGTTGCTAATATTAATATCAAATACATAGCCAATAATTACTGCTTTGTTTTTTATATTGTCAACAGCCTATTATGACTGAAAGTTTTCCATAAAGGACAATTTCTCGGAAAACGCGCCGATTCGCACAAAAATCTCTTTCAAATAAAAAAGAATGAATGAACTCATTCAATTAGTATTTCGCGTCTAACTTTTTTGGCTTCACAAAGAAGGTCCGGATATTTTATTACTAAAAATAAATAAAATTTATTCATCCAATACCGAAACCCTCTACTACAGTATTAGATCGCATTCCTTTTTACGAAACCGGTCAAGTGTGAGTGGGGACGAACAGGAAATGTCATCGCGAAAAATACCTTATTTATTATACCGTAAACTTCAATTTTCTTTGTTAACAAATGAATTTATTATCGAAGGCTTTGAGTGAACTTCTGTAAGAAAAGTAATTGTGACAGTATCCGAAACTGAACATCGGCTTCACGTTTCGTCAGTATATCTTTAAGGTGTTTTTTTATATCATATCAGAAATGATATCAACACATTCAAATAAAATTGCTTTTATAAACTCGCTATAATTAATAATGTTACTAAAATTTTATATTAAGGGCTGGTTTTAAATCCATGGATAAAATTACATGATAATTAACACGTCCGATGTAGTTTTATATCGTGTACAACCGTAAAATATTATGTATACAATTAATATTTATAATAATAATAATTTATTTGATAAAATAAAATTCACAGGTTGATTTATATATAATATTTTATAGAAGTACATATGTGTTCTACCTGCAAGCAGGTAAACAAATATTGCAGTCAGCTATTTTGTCATCTGTCATATTTTATATTCCTTAATACTATAATAACATTTTGTTTGTAACCATTTAATCAACTTATTTTTTCACATTGTTCCCGTTTCGAATTTAATGTAGTCGGGTTTTTTTTTTATATACACATATAGTCAGGTAGGCAAATGGCTCTACCCCACCTGATGTTAAGTGGTGATAAAGTCCAAACGCGAAGATAGCTGGGACAGCAGTTAAAAACCGGGTACGCATTAGCAAGCTGTAACCTTAACCGTTGCATGTACTGTAACCAAAAAGCATAGTGTGTACATGGTTCACTAACCTGCTGCGGGCGGTACGCGTGCGGTTTGCAGTGAGCCGACGTTTACAACTGAGCTACAAGCGTACACACTAGAACCTTGCACTGTATCACGCATGTTACGGTTACAGCTCGCTAATGAGTAGGTACCTACCTGGCCATAAACTGCCACACCAACCACCTGCAAAAATGCTTCTTTATTTATTTAAATTTAATTCAAATAAATATATACATTTACATATCATAAGCATTAACTCTATAAATATAAAACCCAGCGATAAAACTATCGGAACTACACACTCACTTTCTGCTGCTCTCTTTTTTTTTTTTTTTTTTTTGTTTCTTCCCAGGCGGGGGAGAGGGTGAGAAATCCATCATGGATACCCTACAGCCGGCTGTAAGGTTATGTCAGACTCCTACTGACTAAAAAACACCCTTTATTCATGCTTATGGCCAGAAGGGCCTTACAAGCTTCATCTGAAGCGATCACCCCCCTAGAGGGGGATGATGCGGCGCTGCGTTAGTTTAAACTAGTGCATAGTTTAAAATAACGCAAAATGCGCTTAGAGGACAAGTGCACTCAGATGTGCACTTGAAACGGGAGGGGACTGAGAGGAATCGAACCTCTCTGTGTCGGGGGGGCGGGGGGGACTCACCGCGGGTGTTGGATCCTCAGCGGCCAAGAGGGCCGCGAGATCGCGCGTGAGTTTATTGTGTGTGGCTGTGAGTGCGTGTTTGGGCCTGCGGGGCCTGAATCGAGATGGAGTGTGTGGAGCGTATCCCGACGCCGATCTAATGAGTGTGTTAGAGTGCTCTTCTGCAGCTTTGAAGAACCGTTCCGAGCACTCTGTGAGGTGTGTTTGAATTGTGTCGAGTTGAAGGTCCCTGTGGAGGTCCGCGTTGCGGACGTACCACGGGGCCCCTGTGGCTATGCGGCAGAAGCGATTTTGAAGCACTTGAAGTTTGTTCAAAATCGCTTCGTCCGCGTGTGCGAACACTGGTGACGCGTAAGTGAGGACCGGGCGTATGCAAACTTTGTAAAGCGTTCGCTTGTTACGAAGTGACATTTTGCTGTATTTACCGAGCATCGGGTGGAGGCGGCTCATATAAAAGCGCGCGTTCGCGACTACGCGTGTGATGTGTGCACGGAAGGTGAGTTTTTTGTCTAGTGTGATCCCTAGGTATTTGACTGTGCGGTGCCACGGTATTGCTATGCCTTGCATTCGCAGAGACCGCGCACCGTGTTGTATGGTTTTGGTGCGGCGCTTGGGATCGAAGCAAATGGCCGAACTTTTGTCCGGATTTACGTCGATTCTCCAATCGCGGAACCAATTCCCAAGTGTTGTGATTGCCGGTTGGAGCTTGGCTATGATTTGATTGGTACTGGCTCCCCTAGAGTAGAGGGCCGTGTCGTCCGCGAAGAGAGCGAGCTCGACACCCTTGGTCTGAGGGATGTCATTGGTGTACGCTGTGTATAGCAGGGGGGAGAGAGCGGACCCCTGCGGTACACCGGCTCGTAGTGGGCGGGGCGTTGATAGTGAACCTTCGTATCTATAGCGGAAGGTGCGGTTTGATAGAAAAGAGGCTACTAACCTAACTAGGCGGTCAGGTAATTTTAATTGATATAATTTAAAGATTAATCCGTCGTGCCAAACCTTGTCGAAGGCTTTGGCGACGTCGAAGAAGACTGCAATAGTTTTATATTTATTAAGTTGGAAGCCGCTTAGGGCGTGCTCCACTATGCGATGGATCTGTTGGGGGCAGGAGTGTTTGGCTCTGAAGCCGAATTGGTGGTCAATGATAATTGGATCGGATGGTGATAGGAGGTGCTCTCTTAGTCTGGTCAGTATGGTTTTTTCGAAAAGTTTCGCCATTGCCTTGAGGAGGCTAATAGGGCGATGGCTACTGGGGAGGTGCGCGGGTTTTCCGGGTTTGGGGATGCCTATCACTATTGCTTCTTTCCAGGCGGCTGGGAAGTAGCACAGATCAAAACATGCGTTAAAGAGAATTGCAAGCAAGGTTAGCATTTGGATGGGAAAGTGCTTGAGCGCCTTGTTAGAGATGCCGTCGGCGCCCGGGGCCTTGCGTTGCTTAAAGTTTCTAATGGTCTGTCTGAGTTCGTCTGTCGTGACGGGGTCTAGGGGGTTGTCAATGAGTGGAAGGGCGGCCCGCCGGCGGACCTCCTCCTCCACTCCGCGAATATGTTGCGGGTTAGTTTCCTGCGTACTAGGCGTGCATTGCGCCGCTATGCTGTCTGCAAAACACTCAGATTTTTCGTCGTCTTCGAAGGCGACGGTGCCGTCGGGGCGAGTGAGCGGGGGGGTGTGGGTGGTAACGTCGCTACGGAGCGCTTTCGCGATTCTATAGTACGCAAGATGGGATGGGGTAATGTCCGCCATGAGTTCCTCCCAACGGGAGTGTCTCAGAGCGGCTAACTGGGACCTAACTTGTCGCTGAAGGCGATTAGCTGTAGCCCTATACTCGGGGGTGGGGTATAATTTGGCTCTCCGGAGAGCGGCGTTTTTGGCTTGGATAAGGTTCCGGATGGCCAGCGGGAGCTTGGGCTTTGGCAGCTCAACCTCCCGCGAGTTTTCCTTCGCCTTCTCGGTCACCAGTGAAGTTAAAGAGTCTATTGTTTCGTCGATCTTGTCGGTGCTGTCGAGACTGTCCGGTGAGTTAGGGAACGGGGACTCGGGGGAGTCTAAAGCGGTCTCGAGAGCGGAGCGGTATCCGTCCCAGTTGGTGAATAGCCTCTTAGGGGGCGCGGGGGCGTCTAGTGGGTCTTGGGGACCTAGAACTAGAGACACCGGTCTGTGATCTGACCCCAGGTCGTCGAGCGTTTCGATCGAGCTGAGGCGAAGCGACACGTTTTTAAGGATCGCGAAGTCCAGGACATCGGGTCGGTTTTGTACATTGTCTGGGTAGTGGGTGGGCGCGTAGGGACAGATGACATCATAGCCAAGCTCCTCGGTGATGTGTAGTAATCTGCGGCCAGAGGTGGTGGTGGTCTCGCATGTCCAGTCGGTGTGTTTGGAGTTAAAGTCACCGAACATTATGACTGATGTACCTAGTGAAGTGAGTGTTTCGAAGTCTGCGCGGTGAGGGTGTGTACCTGATCTAATGTAGACTGAGGCGATGATTAAGGACTGGTGTCCCGTCATCGCCAGCCTACAGATGGTGGCTTCCATGTTTGTGAGCGCGGGAGTGGGTATAGGTGTGCAGTGTAGGTTGCGTCTATAGTAAATTGCAGTGCCGCCGCGCGCGTTGGCACCGTCGTTCCGGATTGATTTATACTTAGGGATCGACAGCCCCTTCATTTGAGTTGGTTTGAGCCAAGTCTCCTGAAGGAGCAGAAAGTCGGGTTCCCTATCTTGCAAAAATAATTTAATTTCGTTAAGATTGGATTTTAAGCTGCGCGTATTAAATGACACAAGCGAAGCGCCTTTCGGCTTGGTACGCCCGGGGTTTGTTTGTGTAATTGTTAGATTAGTGTTTTGCGCGGTCATAATTTAAACAACAATGGTGTTTGTTTGAGTTATCACCGCGTGTTTTGTGTATAGTGTTTTTGTTTGTGTTCGGAGTCTGGTTATTTTTCAGTGTTATAGTGGTTTTAAAAATTAATCGAACGCGGCAACGAGTTCGGGGTGTTCGGCTATAGCTATAGCCTTTTCAAGGGGTGTCTTAGCTAGCCGGAGCTTCGTGGCGAGAGTGTGGATCTCGGCGATATTCACCCTCTTGAGCGAGGAGCGAATAAGCGCCATGTCCTCGGCCAGAGAGACGTCTTGGGCTGGCTTAGCTTGTGTTGTTGGTGTGGTGTGTTGTGGTGGGTGTGGTTTTGGGCGGGCCCTGGCTGGTCCCCAGGCTGTCGGGGGCGCCGGGCTGCGAGGGGCGGCCGCCTTGGGTAGCCCCGGGAAGTTTGTGGTGGTGTTATTAGGTGGTGGTGGGTGTGTTTTTGTCGCCGTGGTTGGCTTTGTGTGTGTGTGAGTGTGAGTGTTGGGCCTGGGGCGTGGGGCCCGCGGGCAACCCCTGTAATTGGCCGGGTGGCCTTCTTGGCCACAGAGCACGCATGCGGGTGCCCCGGGTGCGTCACGAGTGCGGGAGCACTCCATGGTGAGGTGGGGTACGAGGCACTTGACGCACCTCGGGGCCGCCGAGCAGTTGGCTGCTGCGTGGCCATATAATTGGCACCTGTGGCATTGCCCAGGGGTGCCTCGCCGGTGTGGGGCCTCGACTTTGATATTGTCGAGGCTACAAACGGTTATGGGACCTTTGAAAATATCCCTAGCTGCCGGGACCGAGGTCAAAATGACAAGGGCCAACGGGTATTGTTTCCCAGTCCGGCTGTGCATTTTGTGCACTGCCTCGGCTGGGAAGCCTTGAGCGATTAGGTCGCTCAGAATGAGCTCGTTGGAGAGCTCGAAGGGGACTCCTCTGAGTACTGCGCGGACTTTGCGCTCCTCGGGGAGGGCGTATGTGTGGTAAGGGATTGTGTGTGTGGTTAGTAGCCTTGTGAGGCTCCTAAATGTGTCGATTGTGGGTGTGGTGATTTTAATGGCGTGACCAGTGTTCGACGCCTGTGTGTAATGTATGTTCTGAGCTTTGCAAAGGTCCGCGACCTTTGCCCATTGCGCCTTATCGCGCAGAAAGACGGGCGGCGGCGGCTTTGCCTTGATAGGTGCGGCGGTGCACCTATTGTGTGGTTTTGTGGTGTGTGTAGTGTGGGGTTGTGTGGTCGGTTGGGCGACCGTGAGAGGGGTGAGAGGGCTGAGAGGGACAGAGGGCTCATCAACTGTCTGGGACAGGAGAGCGGAAGGCGCCGTTGGAGACGCGGTGTCTGCGCGGCGCTTGGAGCGCCGCTTCTTCTTGCTCACCACAGTGGTGAACACAGAGTCGTCGGACGCCGACACAATGGTCGAGTCGGAGTCGCATGTCGAGACCGGGCTCGAGGCGGGGCGCTTGCCCGCGCTCGAGGGCCCGGGGAGGCAGGGGGTGTCGGGGCGGGGGGGGTTCGGGGGAGGGGCTGGCGGGAGAGTCGCGCATGGGGCGCGCTCTCGCGACGAGCTCCCTGATGGCGGCCTCATCCAGGGTGAGGCCGAGGGCGGAGAAGAGGGACAGTACCTGTTGTGTGATGTCCATGTTAAGTTTAGTGTAAAGTGTGTCGAGTTGGTGTGTATGTGAGTATGTGTGTATGTGAGTGCCCTGACTGTGGCGTGAAGCCGCAGGTCCTAACACCCTATACGACAGCGGTGGACTCCCCTGCCCGCGGCAGGGGGTCGGTTGAAGCTGAAAGAGATGTGTTCCGATATTCCTAGTGAATATGGGAACAACCGTCACCCTTGGGAAGGCCCAAGTGCAAATTGGATCGGGTCTTCCGGTTTCCGAGCTCAGGAGAGCTCGAGACGTACCGGGGCTACGCCGACCAGTTTCGTTAACACCGCTAGGTATCCACTGGTCCAATCTTGGATCTCACGTATGAGCGCAGGCGCGTCGAGTCGACTCGGAGCAGGCAGCTGTGCGGCGGGGCGCACGGAGCAAGGAGGCGGCGGTGCGACGGGGCGCACGGTCCGCGGTCGGAGCGAGAATGTCTGCTGCTCTCCAACTAGTTTCTAGCTTATAGTTTCTAGATTTGCTCGTCTCGATATTGTCGACGGTGGGACAAGTGCCTTAGTTAGTTTTAAAGATTTTTTGATATGTTATATAAATATAATAACATTTTGTTTGTTGTTTTATTATTGACTTTTTGAATTAACTATGTTAAATTTGTTAATGTGACATTGAAATAATTAATGTTTTATAGAAATATTATATTGCATGCCGATAAGGCAGAATATGGCTGTACTGTTTTAAAATGTATCTCTGTAACAACTTTGCAACCTGTATTCGCAATAAAGATTTGAATTTGATTTGAATTTGAATTTGTTTTGTTATAATATGTTGCCTTTAAGAATGGTCATATTAACTTGAGTAGCTAGCTGTGAACAAGCTGGCACTTAACTATTTGTAGGTATCTACTTGTCTAACTTGCCAATAATGTAATTGACTACAGAGCTAGTGATAGGAATATAAAGTCAGATTCATCACCGATATTTTTTATAAAATGCGAAAGCGACCTCAACAACATTATGTGATTAATTGTTTACATATTTCTATAACTGCAATCATATCTTTTTATTTTGCAAATGTGAACAGTTTGAGAACCAGCGTACAATTTTTTTACCGTATTACCTGTTTCCCGAGTCCGAGTCAAGTTGGCGGGCCGATAACTAATGTAAGTACCGATGTTAGGCGGCTTTCGTTTGTGTATGTGCACTTTCCTGTGATGTTAGAGTTCATTATTGTGTGCGCTTCTTGCTATTCTTGTTTACAACCGCTTGGGCTTAGGTTCTTGTTTGCTAACCGTATAATGCGACTGCGTATTTATTGTTGTGCTCCTACCTTACACTTTACCAAAAGATACCTTATAATAATATTACAAACTTTATCTTTCTTTATAAAATGTATTTTGGGTTTTAAATATAATTTTGCTCACCACACACTGTTATACTGCAACACTTTATTATATCTAATCAACCTAAGTACCTTACTCACTACGAAAGTTACAAAATGTAAGATATTTAAAGTGATTTATAGTGCTGTGAGACCTTATTCTTATTCATTATTTGGGTATATACACATAAGTAATTGGTGTTTGATTCGGGGGTATTCCATCGAGTTATATGTTTATTTTTATTATAAATGGCTTCCTTAAACATCAATGTTTATTACCAAAACACTCGGGGACTTCGCACCAAAACAAACATATTTAAACGAGGGTTGCTTATGTCATCTTATGACATTATCTCACTAACGGAAACCTGGCTTTTGGAAGGTTTATACAGTTCTGAGTTATTCGATGACCAATACGTTGTCTGGAGACGGGACAGAAATTACGCTCTAACTCGTGAAAAATACGGAGGTGGCGTACTCCTAGCTATTCGTCGTACCTTGGCAGCCGTAGAACGCCCTGAATGGCGTTCTTCCGCAGAAGATTTATGGGTTACTGTTACACTGAATAGTAAAAATCGTAACACAGATAAGATAAAATTACATATATGTACTATATATCTCTGTAAAGAAAATTTAGGTAATTCCTTCAATACACAACTGCAAAATTTTACTGAAAAGCTCTCTTGTATTTTTGAATCCTGTCCTAATGATCTATTTTTAATTATGGGTGATTTTAACCTTAGCAATGTCGATTGGCGTGGCGAGTTGGAACTTTTACAGCCGGAAGGCATTACGGGTGAAGCACAGACACACTTTTTTGATATTCTTAGTGAATGGTAACATCAATCAATTTAATTCCAACAGAAATTGTAATAGTAGAATATTAGACTACGTGTTATGTAATAAGGAAGTATCTGTTACGCCATGCAACGACCCCATAGTACCTGAAGACAACCATCATAAGTCTCTAACTATTATATTAAATTTAACCCAGGCTAACCCATTAAAATCCAAAACTAGGCTGAAATATTATTACGACAGAGCAGATTATTCCTCAATAAATTCGCACTTGAAAAATATAAAATGGCAACATTACTTATATAACAATTCAGTGGAGGAAGCTACTACTATATTTTATGAACACTTGTATAATATTATAGATAAATACGTTCCACACAAGTACATTTTAGATAGTACTTCATACCCACCCTGGTACAATGCGCCTTTGAAAAAAATTCTTAGGGAAAAGTATAAGTATCTTCAAAAGTATAAAACATACGGTAATAATTATGACTATGATACTTATTGTCTTCTTCGAGAAAGGGCCAAAAAAGTTGAACATAATTGCTATCTTGATTACATCAGGCGTTGTGAGGATTTAATAATAAAGCAGCCAAAAACCTTCTGGTCGTTTGTAAGGTCGAAGAATAGTGGCTCTAATACAGTGCCGTCATCATTATGCTATGGGGATAAGTCAGCCAATACTGGCGAGGGGATCTGCAACCTCTTTTCGTCATACTTTCAAACTACTTTTCTTTCTCGGTCCTCCAGTGATAATCAATACGACAATCCGTTTTCTTCTACTTCAACAGATTTTAATAACTCAAACTTTGTTAATAATATTGGTAGCGTCCAGATTGATCCAGAATCAGTCTTAAAATTACTTAAATCCGTTGATCTACATAAAGGAGCAGGGCCGGATAGAATAGTGCCACTATTTATTGTAAAATGTGCTGATCAGTTAACGGAACCACTAGCTATTCTATTCAAACGTTCAATCTCAGAAGGGATTGTACCCCACATTTGGAAATCCGCGTTTATAACTCCAATACATAAAGGTGGATCTAAAAATGAAGTAAAGAACTACAGACCCATATCGAAGCTTTGTATTTTTTCCAAAATTTTAGAACGAATAGTTTATGATCAGGTGTATAATGCTTTGTCGCCGGGGTTTATCAACGAGCAACACGGATTTTTAAAAAGGCGCTCTACTACTTCCAATCTTCTCTCATTCGTAGACTTTACTACTACTAACATGGACTCTGGAGGGCAAGTTGACGCAATTTTCACCGACTTTAGCAAAGCGTTTGACCGGATTGACCACTTAATTCTGCTTCGTAAGCTCCTTCTCGCAGGAATCCATGGTAGCCTCTTTAGATGGTTTACGTCATATATAAAAAATCGCTCCCAAGCGACAGTTCTGAACGGTTTCTCTTCTACCTGGACTCATGTTCCCTCAGGTGTACCCCAGGGATCTTTACTTGGGCCTTTGCTTTTTAATATATTCATTAACGATGTTTTTTATTGTTTCAAAAATTCAAAATTTCTATTATACGCAGATGACATGAAAGTGTTTAAAAGAATCGATTGTCAAAAAGACTGCCAGTTACTCCAGGAAGATTTAAATAGGTTTGAGTTATATTGTTCTTTAAATAAATTAGATCTGAACATATCTAAATGTAACCTCATAACCTTCACTCGTAAACGGAAGCCATTCCGCAATAAATATGTTTTGAAAGGGAGTGAACTGGCGGAAGTTGATGAGATTCGAGATCTGGGTATTTTACATGATTCGAAATTAACATATGAGAAACATATAGACCTTATAACTAAAAAGGCTAGAAAATCCTTGGGGTTTGTGATTAGAGTTTGTTCAGAATTCAGAAACATTAAAGTGATGAAAATTTTATACTGTTCTTTGGTGCGAAGTATCCTCGAGTACGGTTCTCAAGTTTGGAACCCCTGTTATAGCGCTCACATTATCCGACTTGAATCTGTTCAGCGAAGATTCTTAAGGTATTTACAATACAAAAGTAGGACTTATGACTCTAGCTACGAGGAAAGGTGTCGTAGACATCACATCCTGCCCCTGAATGAGCGAAGAAAAATAGCAGATGTATTTCTACTGGCAAAAATCGCTCAATATCTCATTGACTCGCCGGACGCACTAACAAAAATAGGTATAAAAATCCCTAACAAAACCGTAAGGCGATTTGTACATTTAGATGTTCCCCAATGTGGTACTAATTACAGACAAAACTCTTTTTTCGTAAGGTCTGCTAAAGAAACTAACAAATTAGTAAGTTTCCCCCAACTTGACTTATTTATAACTAAACCACAAATACTTAAAAATATCTTAGTCAGTTCTTGGTTTGCTGATTCTCAAACTGCCTAGCTTAATTAATGCATGCTTTAAGCGTCGCTTGCTGTTATATCTCAATTATCTCTAGTCTTATTACTTTCCTGTATTTTTCACTTGGCACTGCTTGTATGGTTTCAGCGACGAGCTTTGTATTGTTAGTCATATGCGAAAACGTGTTAATGGTGTCTAGATTTACATTTAGTTATAATTGCTGTTAAAAAAAACACTGTACGTTTTCCGAATAAAATAAAATAAAATAAAATAATAAAATAGATGGAAATTGTCAGTTAGGCGCAGCGAACATAGGGAGAGGCGCGGCTAACGCGAATAAGATAACAATTTAAGTTAAATCCTTTGAAGTTCAAACTTTTATTATTTATTTAATTCAAGTAACGAACAATTAGTACAGTCATTTGGTAATTTTATAGGTTTTGAGGTGCTCTTTCCGAATTTCGACTTTGCCACCTCGTATTTTTGTCGCTCGCGCCACCATATTGGAAAAATGCAAAAAAATGCATGAAAAGCAGTTTTTTGACAATATCTCCTTTCCAACTCATTTTACGATAAAAATAGTTAATACAAAATGAAACTAGAGACAATTGCCTACAATTTATCAATGTACCTTTTTTTCACAAAGTCAATAGTTTTGGCATACAGTCCTATAGAGTTCTACCCAGAATGGATAGAACCTGGGGACGTGCTTATTAATTAAACGATACTGGTAGAGATAAATTATTTATTTCTTTTTATCATTCAGGCGAATATAAAGAAATTTTATCTAAATACGAGAGGAAGTTCTTGGTGCCTGAAGATCTAATCTAGAATGGAACCTTCCATCAAAAGACAGACGATTCCTTATTTCAAATTAAAATCATAACATTAACTTTTTAATATAACTGCCAACCGTAGGCATTGCAAAAGCAAAGAGTTTACTTAAACAAGGAGGTTATAACGTCAAGGACGTTACATCCCTCCGGCACCTCTAAAAAAAAAATTGTTTTGTCATACCAGATGACCGAACAAATTTTTTTTTTCCTACCTACTACATCGAGAGGGTTCGACAGTCCTATCTAAAATCCCTACCTGCTTAAGGACATAAATACAACTGGGAGGTGGCCTTTACTACAGACTAGCCCTCACAATAAGTTTGCAAAACTTGCAAAAAAAAAAAACTTTACGGGAAAAGAACCCTAACTGTTTGCAAAGTTTTATTGCAAAGACTTTACGGGAGCAAAACCTTAACAAAATCCCTCGTACATCTCCCTCCTAACCTTAACTTTACTTTACTTTACATCGACATCAGTCGGCAAAAACAAAAAAAACAAAGCTAACCCTAGCTATACCTTAAATTACCCAAGCAATTTTTTTTTATCCCATCTATCAGCAAAACTTTACCCTATCCCATTTATTAAACCATTAAATATCAAGAAAATTTATATTTTGAAACTTCATTACTTCCCATACTAAGTAGATGTACGAAACGAAATTCAAACTATTTCCTAAGATTCGTAAACATTAACTGGATTTGAGCAAAACCTAAAAGAATTTATAAATAATGTTTACTTTCGTACATCTTTAATAAAGATACAGACGTGGTCCACCACTTTATTGTCTTGTACTTTATTAGACACCCATGATGCGCAAACGTAATAGAAATTTTGGGTAAGGACATCTAGCATCAAACAAGATTAAACCCAATTCCCATGGAATACTAAGGGTTCCCTACCCCCAAGTCAAACTACTACAAGTGACGATTTTGACGAACGCGACGCGACCAAATTGAAACGAAAACGACGCGAATTCGTAGAGGGTGTCTCCATCATCTTCAGGGTGGATCATCGTCAGTATCGCTGACGTCTGCATGAGCGCCAGCCTGCTCTCTCTCGGGAAGTCCGCATCATGTGGTAGTACATAAAACAATCAAGAAAATATTAGTAAAATTCTTTACACCATTTTTCTTCAGTCGGGTAAGTTAATATTCAAGAAAACATTTATGATAAATCTTTATAGCCTCTTTTCCATAGTTGGGTAAATTTTCAAAGTATAACATTATTATTCATTTATTTATTTATTTTTTTAACCTTACAGGGAATCGAACCCGTTTCCTTTTTTATAATAAGGGAATTTTCTTTATGGACCTATATTATCCTATTATACATTATTAACTATATATATTCTATCCTAATACTGAATTAATCCTACCAATGATCATATTCAAAGTCAATTGAATAATTCCAAGTTGAACAGAGAATCGAACCTGTTACCTATCATTCATATGTTTATTACAATATCTATAATCCACCTACTCAACAAATTACACTAAAGCTAACAATTAAAAGAAATGAAAATACTTTAATGAGACTACCTATTGATCTGTCATAAACAAAATGTGTAAAAGTTCCTTATAATATGTGTATTGAAAAAAATTTCTAATAAAATGACAAAGTTTATATTTAATATACTTTTGGAATAAAATTCTAAAATGACTATTGTATTGAACCTTATTTACATACCACCATTGCTTTAAAACATTCATATAAACAATAAACTGAAATAAAGTCTCATTAGTAACACATTATTATTATTGTACTATCAACCTATTCGGCATAATATAAATTTTCATCATACACCGAATTATCACTATTCCTTTCATTATTCTTTTGTATACATTGTCTTTTAAACTTGCACTTAATATGTTTGATTATTAATTGTTCATTATAAAAGTCTACTATCGCATTATTTCGAAGTAAGAAATCCTGTCCTAAGATGAGGTTATGCCTAATATTTTCTACCACAAGAAAATCGTGAATAAATAACACATTGTCTATCAATAATTTAAGGTTAACTTTCCCTATAACAGACAATTCTTTACCATCGACAGCTTTCAACTTCATATCGCTTTCATCAATTCGTTGATGAATTCTATTAACTGTGTCCTTCGACACCACAGACACTGCAGCACCACTATCAATGAGCCCTACAAACTCCTTATCACGACACGTTATATTAATTAATGATTTGGACTCACTTGTATATTGATTGTTGTTTTCTGACGGTTGGGAATGAAAATCTTGTCCATCAGCCATCGTCATAACATTTTCTTCATAAAAAATTTTCTTTGGATGCTTCTTCTTTATTTTTTTCTTTTTGTTCGTGTTACTGGAACAAAAAGTGCGGGGAATCATGTGTTCGGGAGGGACAATGGGATGAGAAGGGACACTTTGGGAGGAAATGAGGTTGATCTCCTTCTCCTGTTCCTCTTCATTCCTTATTATATGCGAAATTTTCGCCGCTTCGAAGTTTGTCATTGGTGTAACAAACGATGGTTGGATCGGCAAATTCCAACAAATTTCGGCACTTTCGTCTCCGAAAATATCCTGTGCTTGACGTAAAATATTTTTTAAATGTGTTTTATCACTATATAACTGAAATGCGAAAAGATTTTTTGTATTTAAATTCGCATTTTTCAAGAACTGTCTAATGAAACATTTGTCATCGATGACAGCTCCTGCTTTTGTGGCCAGCTCATCCAATACATAAAAAAAGGTCAATGGCTCTTCTGACAAGCCTTGTCTTCGTGAGAAAAATTTTTCCAACGCGTTTATCGATGATGGAAATTCCTCACAAATTTTCTTTTCTAGAATCTGAAAATTCTCACAAGACTCATTAATATTTTTATAAAATAACAATGCAGGTCCACTCAAATATGCCGACAACACAACTCTTTTTGTATCCTCGTTGAAATTATTGATAGCGGCGATAATATTAAATTGACGAAAGAAATCGGTTACATCACCTTTTCCGTCGAATGTGGTCCTGGTCTCCATCTTCATAAAACTACTTCTTTCTTGATTTAAAATTATTTTTTACTCGCGGTACTTGAAGCTAACGCGGCGCGTCCACCATATAGAGTTCTACCCAGAATGGATAGAACCTGGGGACGTGCTTATTAATTAAACGATACTGGTAGAGATAAATTATTTATTTCTTTTTATCATTCAGGCGAATATAAAGAAATTTTATCTAAATACGAGAGGAAGTTCTTGGTGCCTGAAGATCTAATCTAGAATGGAACCTTCCATCAAAAGACAGACGATTCCTTATTTCAAATTAAAATCATAACATTAACTTTTTAATATAACTGCCAACCGTAGGCATTGCAAAAGCAAAGAGTTTACTTAAACAAGGAGGTTATAACGTCAAGGACGTTACAGTCCTCCAACACGAAACGAGACGAACGAAATTCAAAATTTATAAAATTACCATATTTCAAAACTCCCGGATAACTTTCCAGGTAATCGCTATATTTCTCACCTGTACTTAAATCTTATACAAACAATTAAGCATTTATGGCAAACATGAAACAATACACAAGCGGCAAATAGCGCTGCAAAGCGGCTAAGAGAGCCGGTGCGTGACTACCTCGCACTCTAGGCCAAAGTTGCCGCTCTCTGGGGCCAATTGCCTAACGGGATTGCTATTCTTTAATATTGCTATGATCAATGCCAAAGAAAAAAAAGCGCAAGGCATTTGAAAACCTTCTGCGGTCAGAAATAACTAATGAAATAGTAAGCGGCGATAGCGTTAGCGATAGCCATAGCAATCGCGTTAGGCGATTGGCCCTCTTCTCCGTTGCTCTTGGCCGCGTTCGGAGTCGCTACGTTTAACTTTGCCATGCCTCTCCCGGTGTGCGCTGCGCCTTAGGAAGTCATGAAGTGCCAACATAAAACAATATAATTTATCTTTGAGACTATTATAACTTAAACGAAGTTTAAATGACGCGTATGCTTCGAATTTGTTTGCTCGATTCAGTTTGGAATATTTTTCCTAGTTTGTGCGAGTGGGCACTCGCACTTTGTTACTTTTTGTAGTATTTAAATATAATTTCACATAATATCTTTTCATCTACGAAACCCTAAAAATTGTGTTATTTCGCATCACGAAGCATTCATGTACGGTGCGATTTTTTCATTCCCCCTTGCAGAATATTCTCACTGTATCTCTTATATCGTAACATATATTCCCATATTATGATGCTAGCAAAGGGATCCTATGACATTTGTGATTTATGTTATTCATACGGTCATAGTTGAGTGGATGCGACGAAAATGTAGCTTTCGTATGTTCTGTAAAATGGGTACAATATGCGCAAAAAGCCACGGGCAAAGTGTGGAAATTAAAGCTGTATCATATAGAACCCGTACCCGTTAATGTCCCTACTGCTGTGGCACAGGCCTTCCATATAGATGGAATAGGGAGATTAGACTATGACCTCTAACGCGGGCCCAGTTCGGATTGGTGGATGCTAACCACTGCAGACTCAGCCGGGACCAATGACTTAACGTGCCTTATGGTGTACGAATGATCTTAAGATAATAAATTTATGGTCACCTATCTAATGACCGGCCATTGCAAACGTTCGCAGACCGATTATGCTAAACACTTGCACCATCAAGCTTCTCGTAAATAATATGACTATTGTATACCATTTGTGCATAAATTAGTATTATAATTTAAAATAACCTAACTAATTACAAAATCAATAAATGATAAATACGAAATAAACTATGTTAATAACTATCAAAACAAATTTGGGAAATTATAATTCATATGCATGAACAAAGATGGTACTGTAGTTCATTGCATCGCGCTAGTAAATTTGATTTCCTACACAGCCAAAACGACACTGAGTTATTGAAGGAAAAACCTAAGCTAAGTAAGTAAGCTCTAAGATTTAAGAGTTACTATAGCCTGACAACAACTATTTCAGGGATTCCAAGATAAGGCCGCGCCCAGTCGGTCAATGTGGGGAAAAGAAAATGGAATGCTAGTTCTTTCGTTTGTCTTTTCATACGAGGCGCAACAATTACCCTACCCCAGCTGATGTTGACTGTAAGTGGAGTCCAGTCGCGATAAAAGATGATGCAACAGAAAGTGTGCCGCTCCAGCCATTCTCACCTTGCCGGCCACCCAACACAATCCCCTACCACCCGGGGGGTACTCAATATGTACCCCTACATTTTGAACAGTAATGAAAATGTTTGTACATTTTAATAACCTAGCACGCGTTAATGTTAACGGTGGCGTCCATTACATACCTTTTTATCTGGAAAATGCCTTTCTCATCCTTCAACCACTGGGGGAGAGAGAAGAAGGTATATGGGACTCCTCCCTGTTCATTTTAGCCAGCTTTGTGGCCGGGTGAAATAAACAGGGCCCTACTTAACGTCCCAATAAGATTCGGTTTTGTTTATTTTACTTAAATAATTGTTTACATCTGCACTCAGATCAGTTAATTAATATTTATTTCAATATAATTTGATAAACGTTCATCCTTATCCAATTAGGCATCTTAAATAGATATTACAGATTTAAAATGCAGGGAAATAGCGGTTCCGATGCTACCGGGCGGGGGGCTTGGCGGCGCGTGCCTATTGTAATAAGGTATTAGAAGAATGTTATTTTGTATAATACAAACCTGAGAACAAAAACTATAGTCTACCCTATAGCTCTACACCGAAGTGAAGCGAGGGCGGGGCTACTAGTGTAATATAAAACTGTTACTTTAAAAGAAATTTAATAAAATACGTGTAAATAATCAAAGAACTCAATAAAATGGAAACTAACTAAAAATTACGACATCGTATATTTCTCTTTCCATATAAACCCTTTTTTCAGCGGAGCGTTTCGATGGATGCTTTTTTTTTATATTTTCCGGAGAAACATTAATTTGTTTTCCAAACGCTTTTTAAAAGTGTACTCTTGTAATATTCTGTAGGTATAAATTCTGACATTATATCCTTTTCAAAGCATCTTCCGGGCGTAAATAGTGAAACATTCTGCGCTATACAGAATTAGCCAAGCGTGAAATCGCCTTTACAGACCATACTGCTTATATACACGTATACATACATGCAGTAGACATGTATATATAGTTATATTTGAATGCGGATGTGAAACGAGCTCATGTTACAGTTTTCATTGAAATTTTTAAACGTACCTAACGAACGTTTTTAATGAAACAGTTTAATTTGTACACTCTGTTTCATGGAATATGAAAATCCTCTTTAAGATAGAATTAAATCTGGTTATTCGCTTTTACAGGAGATATAAAATCTAAAGAAAATTTCAATAAATAAAAAGCAACGTGGGTCAGGCAGCAGACGGAACTCGAACCCGCACCCTTCGCTACCCGGCGAATGCACTGACCATTATGCTACCGCGGCCCTGATGGCCGTGTCGAATTTTTTCTAGTACTGCTTAGGCTGCAAGGCAGCGCCACCTCTTCACATTGTAGGGCTACCTTTACAAGTATTTAACATTTGAAAGAAGAAATTACAATTTTAGATAAGTAAATATAATTACAAGTAAAGTCGAGTCCCGTCTGCTGCCTGGAAACGTCAATAATTTTATTTTTATAAACATTTTCTTTTGATTTAAAACATCTAAGAGTTATATTGTTTTAAACTTTCATGGCCATTAAACATTATAGTAATAGAAGTTCTTTACGGGACAGTTACCGTACGTTACTCCGTGATCATAGCGCTTTTGCAACAGTGCCGAAATATCGCAAACTCGCTAAAAACAAGGTACATGGTAACAATCCCGTAAACAACTTATATCTAACAGTTAAATGCTTAAAAATTAAAAAGACATCAAATCCCCTCATTACTTTGTAGTTGTTTGCTTGTTAATAGTAATTTCATTTTAACACGAATACACAACTAAAAGGAGCTCGATGGCGCAAGTGGTTGAAGTTAAGCAACTTTTGCAGCGGTCGGTCATTGGATGGGTGACCAAAAATTTGCTATCTCTACCTCCTCCGTGCTTCGGATGGCATATTAAGCTATTAGTCCCAGCTGTATCTGCAGTCGTTAGCACCCACCAATGGCAAAGGCCGACTCAAAGGCCTGAGGGCCAGCAGCGTGGACATTAATTGGCTGTTGATTATGTCACAAGTTAATATTAGTTGCTATGAAATATTCATACAAGATTTAGGTACCGGATGGTATCGAAAAAAAATTTTTCTGTCTTAATGATCACTTTTAAGTTTAAACTGCAGTCTTTAGGTACTGTCAAAATAACAAATGTAATGTTGACTTTTTATACCATGCAATGATCACAGATTTGACGCATAAACTCGGTTAATTAAATTTGGACCCATTGACCGACCTTTGCCAACCTCTTTAACCTTCTTAACAGCAAGTTGACAACATTCAATTCTTTATTACATTATGGAAGTCTTACACAGAGCTTATACATCATCAATATCATAATTTGACGACCTCCATGACCGAGTGGTTTGTACGCCGGGTTTCATGGTGTCGCCGACTCGAGAGGTCCCGGTTTCGAATCCCGGTGGGTTCCCATTTTTGTGTGATAAATACGAGCACTCCAGTTTGTACTCCAGTCATAGATGTTTAATATGTATTTCTATTTAAATATAGTTATATACGTACAGTATATGTATTCTATCCGTTACCCTAGTATCCCATTACACAAGTCTTTCAGTGCTTACTTTGGGACTAGGCTATATGGTTTAAAAGAAAAAACACCGTACGGCGCCCACTGCTGAGCATAGGCGACCTCGCTATTCGTATGCAGCGGCTTTCCGCGACCGTCACTAGATCGTAGCTCCACCTCGTAGGGGGCCTACAGTAAACATTAAAATTTACCGCGATTTCGTCTGCGTGGAAAAATTGGTTTCCTCGCTATCTTGGTGTCTCGTGAAAACTCTGAAGCCTTAGAGAGAGAGAGAGAGAGAGAGAAGATTCTTAGAAATTCCAAACATGTGTGCCAAATTTCAGCGCGATTAGTTCAGTGGTTTGAGATGTGCGTTGATAGATCAGCCAGTCAGTAACGATTGGCTTCTATATTATAAAGTTATATAATAAACTCCCATAAAACACCGTCCGTCGCATGACGAGCCCAAATTTATAGGGACCACGTACAAAGTTTACGGCATAAGTAAGGGCGAGAACAGCGAAAAATAAAATCTTAAGTGCTTTCTTCGCTAATCCGAGAACAGAGACGAGATCGGTAATAAGCCCCTTCGCGAAGGGTCCGCTCCACTTGACTTCTGTTAGTATAGAGTTTAGAGTTAACATTTCGTTAGAACTGTATCATCGGCTGCCAATATTCATTCTACACACTGATGCTAACATTTGGCACTTTATTGTTAATACTGTCAAATACCCTAATAGGGTGTAATAAATATTATAAGAAAAATATTATCTTTTTTGTGGGCTTTAAGTAAAATTATGAATATTTTTTGTGACGTCACACACTTAGACGCCATATTGTCCTGAGAAACGTTTTCGCGGCAATTTGAAAATGGAGTTTTTGATTTGGTTATTTTTACTGAAATACACAACAGAATGATGAATATCCACTTTTTACGGACTTCATAAACATTAGTCAATAACGTGAGATCATTTTCTAAAACCTGTCTAGTACCCATTATTATTTTAGAACTACGGCCGCCCACGACTTCTACCGCTTTAACTTTAGAAAGAAATAATTTTATTTGAGACAATAGAAAAGTTGTTTTGAAACAAACTTTAGTGTTTTGAAAACCCTACAGGGACCAAATTTTTTTTTGAGATAAAGGATATGTGCGTGCGTGGGTGCGGGTTCGAGTCCTATCTGCTGCCATGTCAGAGTGGATATTTTTCTAGTAAAATTTTCTTTCGATTTAAACATCTACCTGTTAAATGCATAAAAAAAATACTAAGTATCATATGTCTCAATCTAGATCATAAACTAAATGTGTACCAAACCTTTTATCCAGATCCTTTCAGCCGTTTTTGCGTTATTGAGTAACAAAGATACAAACTTTCATATTTATAAATATTAAGTGGGATTGTTAATAAATAACCAATGAACATTCGAAACCATAAAATTTCATAGATTAACGAATAAAGAAATGGATTATATGTAGTTACTTATGAACATTTAGAAGTAAGATAATAATAAATATAATACTTTACGTGATGAGAGCAGCGCAAATGTTTCAATTTGTTTCTAAGAAAACTTGATTTATATATTTTATTAATAATGCAAAATATAAATATCTTTATTTCATGTTTCAATCATTTACAACATTTTAAAGTACAATAAGTTTAATAAATTAATTTAAACAGTTTAATTAACATTTTTTATGACCTCTAACATAAAGAAACTACCGGTCATTTCTTCCTACTAATCGTTAACGATTCGTGCGTGAATGGAGTAACCCGACTATTAGGCTGCGATAAAACTTTATGATCCGCATTGTCCGCTCAAAGGAAGGAAAAAAAACACAATACACTAAATGTTCGTAGATGTTCGGCGAGTTGTTGGTGCCCGGTCATATCATATTTTCCTAAGGGAATCTGAGATGTTGTCATCCCTTGACTGACCCTATATTATTATTACTCACAACCGCAATGGAGATTCCGAGATTCGTCCAAAAGAAATTTGTCATTTTCTAGTTATAGAAAAAATAAATAAAATAAATACTATTTTATTTTAATTATAAAATTATATAACACTAGCAAACCAGTGAACCAGATGTTCACCAAAACCTAATTTAAAAAAAATGTATTTAATTAATTGAGAACTTCGGAGATTTTGTGTGGTTTCGTTTGAAATTCGTGATTTCTCGAAAACCGGAAGTGCTACGTTACTCAAGTCCGGTTTGTAGTCTTATCAGACTATTCTTTACTTATAACTTAAACATTCTCTTTATCTATCTCTTACGGTTTGGCCGCTGAAACAGCACCACAGACAGACGGACGGACGGACTTGTCTAATAGATAAGAGATAATACTTATATTTACATAGAAATATTTAAAATTACAAAAGCTTACTATACGTATATAAATAATAAATCGTCATAAAATAATAAATCGTACAGAAATCATAAATCTCATTATACAATCTTATTGGAGTAATATGAATAGATTATAATTTTTATGGGGTTTAATACATTGGATATAACAAATTATGTCACAATAAGGAATTATAATTAACACGTCCTCTCCTCTTCTAATTAAGATACCCTACAAGGGTCCATAATGCACTTTTTATTTGTTAAAATTGCCACCTTTGTATCTCCATTATGGTCTGCAATAAATTTTGAATTGAATTGAATACTTCTAGTGGAAGTCATAGCTTAACCCTACTTTTTGTGCATAATTATAAGGTTCTAGTATGCCAAAAGTCGCGCTTGAAAAATCCAACACACTAAGGTAATTTTTAAAATGGTTTGACAAAACATATAGAAACTACTCCCGTCTTCATGTTCCCATTCTCAAAAGTTATCTCGTATTGTGTACGTCCTTTTCAGAACCCCACTGACAATTCGACACTGATAACTTTCAGCACGGGACGATGGCAGATGGGCTTCAGACAGAACAGTCATTTTGAAGTTATACTTCTTTAGGCGCGTTATGAAAAAATGATGAGAGTGAAATTTTAAGATGCGCGCGCATCACTGTAACACAAAATTGTGTTTACCGCACATTAAGAAAATCTACCAACAAAATAGAAATATAATCTCTATTTAGTGGGTGCTAACGACTGCATTGTGAAGGCCTATCAAAAGTATTTATTAATCTGAAACAACGGAACCAAAGCGCGATTCAGGAGACTACAGCGCCATCTCTTGACCATTGGTGTAGTAGAACCAAAAACCACATCTTCATTTTTTGTAATAAAGTAACAGTTATAGGTATTCATATTTATAATATATATCCACATGTTTCTAGTTTGTATATTCGGAATACGTGTTTGAATTTCATACAAGTGCAAATCACATATGTTGTAATAAATTATATTCAGTAGCGATTTTAATTGAATATTTTGATTATTTATTTATTTTTTCAAATTAAAACTGAACTTTATTGACTGTGTCCTTTTCCAGACTTTTTATTAATTTATTGTAATTAATTATTTGCATGCAATTAAAAACTAATTTTAAACGATGCCAAAGAAGGATAACTTCTCATGCGCCTACATAAGTACACGCACCCATTTTTTTTTCACGTGTTGGTGTTTGTGGCCTTTGTGGGAGGATTCGGAAACGCGTTGGCGCGGGTGATTTCGTCATTGGGGTACTCTTAGACATGCCTAGGCTGATGGAACGATACTTAAACTATAGCACAAATGTATTGAAAACTTAGTAGTTTTGACAATTTAGTCCATGCATTACCTGTCGGGTGAGTAGGCCCGGAATCAATTCGTCAAATCTGCGTTCAGTATCCTTAGCACGAACCGTTATCTAATTCGAATAGTTTGCGAATGCGCAATGTCAATGTCAAATTTTGTATGGAAACTTGAACATTAGCGCCGTAACGTATGTGACGAGAACTAAAAATCAATACACATTTGGCAATGACATTTCGTACTCGCAAACTATTGAAATTCGCTTAAATTTATACGTCCATTGTGGCGCGCTGTTCTAGTTTCCATACAAAATGTGACATTGCCATTTCGCATTCGAAAACTATTCGAATTCGATATTGATTCGTGCTAAGTGTATAGACTAAAACAAAGACAAAATCATTACCATTAACATAGTAAACATGATCATATTGTAACAAAACAGGTAAACTATAAATTAGTTCTGAAACAACACTAAGTATGTTCCGAATCTGGGTTGCGGTGTCGAACAAAACTTATTTAATTTGCGAAACGGCTCGCGGCGGCCGACGTCACGGCCTCCTCGATTTTCACTGGTTCCGTCCGTGATATGTTGCGAAATGCAAAAACTTAAACGGAATAATCGAAGGAGTGGACGAGCTGTTGGCTGGCATGGGCGGTCATCGATCGTGGAAGCGAAGCTACTTTCGCAATGACTGGGCAACGGATGGGTGACCAAACATTTTCTTAGCTGCAGTCGTCAAACTTCATTGTTTACTCTATTGTATGTTTTATTTTTATATTAAAGTAGCGACAGAAATTCAACTTTTGTGAAAAAGGGAGATTCACGCTACACCGTGTCGCGACCGGGCCGTCAAACATTATGGTATACTTTTTGTATGAAGTAATTCATAACTGACCGTGGCTTGGCCGTGCCCTGGCGTCGAAATGTCGGTGGGTATTGTTTCCCGACTCTGGCACGGTCCGGCCCGCCCCCGACACGTTGTAACATGAATATATGCGCCCGGGCGCCTGTAGAGTAGTCAACGTCAAAAGATTCTCAGTGATTGATCTAGTCTTGAGCATAGATAAAAAGGGATGTCGCTATCTATATATAGCACATAATGACATCCCTTTCTAACTGTACTCAAGTAAAGATTAACACTCAGTCGTCATTCTGTAATACGGACCTTAGTGTGGTGAGTAGTAATTAGATTAGAATGTGTAAAATTCTCCTTCTGTTTCTCGCTTTCTCCAGGTTGGGTGTACAACCCCATCTTCTTTTAGTAATTTCGCTTCCAATACTTCGTCATCGATGGCAATTGCATTAACTGCCAATTCAAGTTGTGAAAAATGCATATTTACTTAAGCGTCACGTAACGGCCGGCCGTGCAAAGAATATATGCAAACAGCCCAGTGTAGCATGAATAAATGTCCCGGCAGGCGCACGGTGGATCGTAAATCATCCTTAAGAGGAACGCCCGCCTGGGGAAGTAACTTCCTTTTTACAGAAGATCACAGTAAATATCTCTATTTTTTGTAGTATTGTGCTCCTGTCGATGAGTAAGGTTCCAGGTCTCCACGGGGTAGAGGATTGGGCTAGGGTAGATAACGGTGCCAGTGATATTTTTGGTCGTATCGCAAGCGTCTGGCACCATCAGGCAGGTCAACCGCTTACCATCAGGCAGGCCAAACGTTTATTTGCCACCCTTTTAACATTAAAAAACACACGACTGAAGTGAAACTTCTTTAGCTCCATCTGTATGTATAACATATATCTGTGTGTACAATATAAACATATATGTACATATGCATATTTCATTTACTTGCTATAAGAGAAAAAGAGAAATAAAATGTACGCGCGCACCGCTTCCTTTTGCTCATATCCCAAACGCAACTCCCGTTCGCCTCGCCCGAAGACGCTTTTCGTAACGCGTAACCCATTCTCCAGCTTACCCCCCCAAGTCAAGCCTGCGTAAACAAGTTTCACTTCAAAATCTCAACGCTGACAGATGAATCGACGGTCGGTCAGTAAAATTTTTTAACTTTGCTATATTTGGGACGGTGGTACCCTAAAAAGCGGAATAACAGTTTTTTATAAATAAATACCGTCATGCCTGTCTCTAACATATACATACCATTGTAAAGATATCTACAAAGGGAAACCAACTTTTTAATTTACAGTTTCAAACAGTCGGCAATCGTGCAATTATTAAAATCGAATGAGTTCAGTAACGTGTTATCCGAAACTTATTCAATTTTCGAACACGGATCTCGGTTTGTGGATCCCAATTAATCTGGTTGCGGCGCAATTAATTTTGTCGAATAAGATTAGAGATTTGTCTATGTTCATGTCGGAATGTTTGGTATTTGGAGGCAGAAACAAGTTTGGTTGTTTTTTAGATGTTTGGAAAACAACCGTGTGCCCTGCCTGATGATTAGCGGCCACCATAGCCTAAAGACGCTTGCAATACCAAAAGTATCACTAACATCGTTGCCTACCCTGAACTAATACCCCTACCCCATGGAGCCCTGGAGATTTACTCAAATACTAACAAAAAGTACTGTTGTTTTACAGTGATCTTCTGTTACTTCCTCAGATAGGCGCTTCGACTCACGGAAAATTCCCTATGCCTTACCTGTCTTGTTTGATTGGATTTTATGCGTGTAGGTTTTCACCCTCAATCCTACGTAAAGTAAATAAAGAATATACTTACTTTCCCTAGTAGGGATTTTTTATAGATAGATCCGACTGATGACTTCACCCCACCTGATGTAAAGTGACGGTGAAGTCCAGACGCGAATAGCTGGGGCAGAGCATTCTATTTACGGATAGTGCGACAAAGAAATGTGTCACCAAATTTCTTTGTACGCGTAGCACTTGTGGCCACAGTTAGACGGTGACAACATAGGCCAGCGCGCGTGGCCCTCTGAAGGAAAGGGGAAGGTACAATAAGAGAGAATAACTCCTCAGAACACTCGCTGTGGTACAGACGATAGAACGCGCTTAGTGACGCCACGTCACGGCGTAATTGAAGAGGCTCAAGGTGTTTGGTCACCTCCTCATCACCTATGATGAGGATCGCGCGCCGCTGTAACCTATCAGGTACTGTAAAATGGACGGAGTAGAGCTGTCAACCTTTTACTATTCTTTCCAACCGCTTACTTCAACTCAGTCAATACCAAATGTTCGGTATTTAAGTAAATTGCAAAGTCAAGATTTATTACATTTATTTTATTACTAGCTTAAAGAATATTAAGCATCATTAATTTTTTTACAAAAAATACTAGCAGTTACACAAGTTAGACCGATACTTTCCCCCTCACAATTTTTTGCGCATGCAACAAAAATAAATGGGGACAATCTGTTTTTATATGACGCTCTTTTTTTATATCACAACATTAAAACTCTATTCCAGAATGTAAGTGAAAAAGTTATGTGATTCCCCAACTTTCCCGTGTTGAACGACGGAAGCCAACATTGGCACAGTCTATTGCCAATGTTCGTGCAAACGTTTGACAAACCTATCCCGCGGTATTTGTTCGGCAAATAGCTATCTTTGCTGGATGGAAATTATTCGGTGCGCTCCCGTTGAGCACAGAATGGCTGTTTTGTTACTTTTTCATTCATTTATTATTACTAAAATCTAATAAGATATATAGTACTTCACAGAATTTGATTTGTGTAATTGTTTAATGTTTTCTTTGATTCTATGCCGTTTTATTAGTTCTGCACGTTCCTTCCTGTTGACTGGAACAGTATGCCATATTGGAATTAAGTCCGCCACTTGTAAAGGCAACACAGTTCAAATTAATAAAACACCGAAATAATATACTTGCATAGATGGAAATATATCGCCGGATAGTGCAATGCACAGATATAAAACGAAATTAATTAAATATCCATTATATAATTAAAAAAAAAGTGAATATGCATGTTTTTTATATTTCTATTTATTAATCTATTTCCCCTTAATATAATCAAAAAAAAAATTACATCGAAAAAAATATATTATAATGTTTTTAAAAAATATAAAATAGTCCCCTTGCACAGGTATTTTAAATTCTCGCTATTTTGGAACACTTGGTGTGACGTCATAGTTAAAATCAACAAAACAAACAAGTGGAAAGTTACTAGGTTACATTAGAGGTTAGGTGCGTGCGAACTGCGAACTCACACGTCACAGGTCTCGTCGACTTTGACATATCCTGTGACAATGGCGTTTTATTGTTGATTTCTTGTTATGAACTTCTATACCACAACCCCTCTGTCGCGTTTCAGATATTTGAATTTACCACAGGTTTTTCACACTTCACATTAAATATTTTATTGCTCAAACAAAAAATTTATTAAAAAATATTCATGAAGGGACAAAATACATTGAGCCATAATTATGTGAATTACACACATATTCCCTATTACACAAATCACGTCTTAAGTTCTTGTTTTTACCTCAAATCGGGTATTATTATCATGAGCAATAATGAGCATAACTTTTGACTCTTCACAAACTTTTATAGTTACTTTATAAAATAAAATCATTATTTTCCCTATTCGTAGAGTGTTTACGGAAAAACCCACATGCCAAAGAGTAAACGAATTGTTTCCTTGGTCTGCAGAACGGTGTAGATTGACCTTTGCATAGACTATTAACCGAATCGAAGTGCTCTAGTTTGCGTCCTCGGTAAATTTAACTGGAACAAGTTTGATAGTTTATATTGGGATTTTACTCGAGGAATTGTTATTAATATATTGAATTAGATAAGTGTAACTTTATCGTAGAATACTTCTGCTAATTTTGAAGCGATAATATTAAAAAATAGAGGAATTTGAAGAATTATTAGGTGCAACGGTAGCGGTTCTTTTCTCTACGCAAAGTTCATTGGTTCGGATCCCGTCAAAGGTATATATTATTATTAGTGTGATGAGCATAAAGATCTGTTCCCATGACATATATATATGCGTGCGTTCTTTCATTCCCCTATCACTTATGCCCCGTTAGGTTATTTAAGAAAAGAAGTTTTACTTCAAATGTGTGGACCAAACGCACTAATGTTATACTAAATTTTATAGTAATATGTTTCGTTACAACAAGAACTACTGTTTAACAGAAAAGTAATGAACCAGTGAATACATGTTTTACCTTACGCCCATGTGAATGTAGCGCAATGGCCAAGCCACATACTTTGACTAAGGGGTAGATTTTGTGAATTTAGGGCGTGTAGAGTTAGAAGTTTGGCTCTACATGAGATGTGATAACTTTTTGAGAGTGCGCGTCTTTGTAAGTCTCGCCCTGGCAACATTTTAAAGGAAAATATTTTTTTTTGACTTCGTAATTTATTTGCCGCTAGTGGCTCGCCTTCGCTTCGCTTCGGTGTAGACTATACTGCTATCACGCTACGACCAGAAGGAGCGGATCATTGATGTAAAATGTTCCAAAAACGGGTAAAAATATTCCATTTGTGAGCTTACGTTGCGTTCGCTGCGTAAATGATTAACGTTACACAAAAAGTACATCTGACGGAATTATTCCCCTTAAAAAGTTCTATAAAAAAGTCGAAAGAATGAGAAAGGTAGCATATGCTCATCTTTTAAGTTTGGCTCACTATAAGCTTTTTCCTCAAATTAACGCGAGTGGAACCGCAGGGGACCTTTAATTGTGACATAACTGTAATAGTGAGACATATATTATTGTGGACTTTTTTGTAGACTATTAATGTCCTCTATAAAACTTTAGTACATCACTTTGCTCTATTGTTAATGACTTGCGCAGCGTAAGCTATATAAAGTTATTTTTTGGTATTTTTTTCACACCCTGTGTTCCGTTATCGAAGTTTTTATACGAAACCCTTACTTTTTTGAAAATACTCTATAGCCTTTGTTCATCAGGGATAATGTGGGATTCTAAACGTGAAAGAATTTTTTAAATTGGTCCAGTAGTTTCGGAGCCTATTCAATACAAAGAAACAAATAAAAAAATCTTTATAATATTAGTATAGATAATAAATCAGAACTGCTTACTGGACTATTAATGAATAATGTTGTTGAGTTGTCATTTTGTTTTATTTTGATACGACAGACGACAAACAGACTTTAAAGTATGTAAATATAGTTATATATTTTTGTTTTGCATTTAACTGCTAGGTTTGAATCTAAAGTTTTTTTTTGTAGAAAAAAATCCACTCGGACGAGGCAACAGACGGGACTGGGCCTAGGATAGTCCGCGTGGATTTTTTTCTCAGAAAATAAAGTTAGACTACTTATATGATGATGATGCTTTGTGAATTAGCAAACAAGGAACTTTGAATACTAATTTAGCTTGTCGAAAGGAATACACACGAAGTTGAGATGTATCCGTGAGGGTGATGTTTGTTGCAAAGTTCGTTAATTAGTGACTGCTTCGACAGTAAGGTCTCGATTAGAGGACACGAATATTTAAGAAAATTATTAAAAACATGGAAAAGCGTAATATTTTCTTCTGCTTTTCTTTTATTTCTAAGGAAGATGATAAATGATAAATTTTGTATTACGTCGCTTTCTTCACCGGGTCAGTGAGGGCTTGTTACGTTTTCGCTTCTGTACCGAATCTGTACAGACTATTTACCGAGTGCATGATATTAATTAAGTGCTTCCTTACTGAATCGTTTCGGTACAAATGCTTTGCCGTGCAGATACACAACTCTCTGAACAGTAACCTTAGCACGAACTAATATCGAAATCGAAGAGTTGGATCCGATTTAGATATCAAATTTGTGCCGATTTTTAGTTTCCTCTACGTGCGTTATGGCACTGCTGTTTAAGTTTCCATACATGACATTGACATTTCACACTCGCAAACTATTCGAATTCTATGTTGGTTCGTGATAAGGGTACCGATTAAAACCGAGGGCTGTCGAGTAATATCGAACTATTCGACTCGCCCGCCGTGTCACTCCGGCAAATAAAATTGTAGCAAACAAAACGAATCGATACCACACTGAAACTGAGTTGGTCAAGAAGTGGTTTTCGGTAAAGAACCTGTACTGATTGGGTACAGAAACAAAAAGGAAACGAGCTTGCACCGACCTTTTCAGAAAGGCGGCTAAGTGCAATTTTCTTTTGATATAATCTATAGACCTTCACGACTTTGGTTTAATGCTGTATGCTATCATATAAAAGGAAACTGTCACACTTTTTATAAGTATCCCGGAATTTTGTCTTTAAATGGTTCAACAGAGATGAAAAATGTTTATTATTAAGGCCTTTCTTATTGTTCATATATGTATGTATGAGCTATGACGACGACTTACCACCAAGCAAGCTAACGCTTGTTTGCAAGTCAGAAATAAACAAAAAATGCGTCTTAAATTATGAGTAACATCCGGTACTAGTAACGAAAAGTACCTATTGTGTTTTTGCACCAAATTTTGTACAGCGACATGATAAACGACTTTCTAAAGAAAACTTTTTGCCTCCTACCTTAATTACAGTAAACATTCGTCAGGAACATTAGCCATTAAGCCACCTGGAGTCTGTACACAAAGCGTCTAATATCTTAAAGGTTGTTTCGCTCGTCAAGACTTTTGTCGTTTGCACAAGAATGTTGGGAATATAACTGCGCTGGGGAGCGTTAAACGCTTACGTAAATGCGTGCACAGATGGCGCCAGATTTGCATTTTTAACGATACATCCGTCTCCGCTGCGGTATTAAGAATTATACGTCTTAGTACCAGTTCAGATGACGCGATTTACGCTCGAGGTCACTCGCATCGATGCGTGTTCTGAATGTATTGTTCTGAATCCGCCTTACCGTTCATGCCCCTGAGATGGTTTTTAAACTTAGTTAAGTCTGGCTTTTCACGGTTTGGGGTACCGTCGCTAGCACCGGTGTCGTGTGATTGACTTCAATGTGTCCCATACAATACTGATGACCAGTCGTATACCCGGTTTGAAACCGGTCTTAGATCCTGCGAAAAACCGTCTTGTGTGAATGAGCCCTTATTATCGCACAATGAAGTACGAAAAGCGTGTGAATCGCATGTGTATCTGCACAGGCACTTACGCATTGTTGTAATTGAACGCGAATTCCACGAATTCCGATCACAGGAACTCGCTAACAAACATATTGTTTTTATGAAGAAAAAAAATGCGTGAATTCTGATTGTATAGGAATTTACGATCGTTTATTGTTTTACAGGGTTAACATTTAAGCCATCAGGTACCAAGCGGCAATCGAATTTACCTTGGTAACCTTACATTGCCGTAGGAGATCAAGAAAAATACTATATTATGATTCGAATGCTATAAGCATTAAGTTTAAAATTAATTTGACTGAATAAAAAAAAATCACTCTGTATAAAAAAAACGATTAACATTGCATAAATCCACCACAAAACTATAAACTAAAAGTCTACCTTTCGGATCCTATTTTTGTTTTAGCCTATTCTAAATAAGCTGCCACGCTAGCCGTAATTCGTTCTCCCATCTGTCACAGACTCCAAAGGAATAAAGAAAATAAATCATGAAAAAAAAGGGAACTAAGGAGGTCAATCGCTAACCACAAATACCTATTTTTGATCAAACAATACCAGTGATTGGACTTTGATTGAACGTGAAAATCGAAAGTCAGGAATCTAATAAAGATTTGATTCAACCTAGTCATTGATACTGTAAAACCTGCAAGACGTGTAAAAAGTTGTTCACATATATCTTCGAAAAGAAAATTCCAATAAAAGTCCCGGTTTCATCTTTGACGTTATATGTTCAACCCTTTTAATATTAACGCCGCCCGTAATGCGCGCGGAGCTTTACAATCCACTACATTAGGCGGGAAATCCGTGTTACATGTTGCCAACGTTAAAATTCTAAAACCTCCTTCCTATCCAGGCACGATGTCACACACAAATTACTATACGTCCATACAGGAATAAGCAAATAAACAAATGTAATTTTACCACTGTTTAAAAAAGTTTGGTTGAAATTTCGATTTTATGTAAAAAGGAAATACAGTCGACGCAGATTTTGAGCGAGTTAACTTGCGCGGTTGGGAATCACTCCCGTATCAAGGAGATGCTACTGGAATTCAGTGCGTTTCCGAACGTTTTCTGGCACAGACGTGCTCGGATCCAAATTTTCGAACGCGGGACGTTCGCTTTCGAAAAGTTTTACGCGGCTTTGTTTTGTTTTCGTGTTTTTTTTAATTCCGCTGGCGCCCGTTATGTTTTAGCACTCGGACCTCTTTTGATCGTTCTAACTTTTTAAATTGGTGTTCTGGATTGCTGTTGTTTCGCCATGTTAACTTTTATTAAGTTGGATGATTTAATTTTGCGCTCGAGTGAAGAAATGTGAAAGCTGGTGTTTTAAAGGTAAGTTAATTTCAAGTTTTTTACTTGTTGGTCAAATGGTTGGTTTAATGCTCCATTGATGTGATTTAACTAAAGTTTTGTTTGTAACTCAAGTAATCATAATTTGATTGTCATTAGTATACTAGACTAAGTAGTTTTTTTTAATTCTAAATGAAATATTAGATTTAAACGAAACAAAAATAAAACACTATATTGTTGCGACACGCTATGACGACAATTTGACGCATCGCAAAAATTAAAAAAAAAATCTATTTGCTATCGAAAAAAACTAAATTTCATAAATATGAGTCTCTGGTTAGTATTTATTTTTTTGGAATTTTAACCAGTATTGCAAGTAGTAACTCATTACAAAGATTTATTAAAACAAAAATAGGAAAAAATGTTTTATTTACACTCAGCGATCGTATGTGCAGCGTTTGTATTAACTTAGAATAATATTATTCTAAGCGTATCTATTTATTTTTATTACATTTTGAATTTCAAAATATATAAATTCAGAGTTATGCAGTGAATAAGTACACAGTCTTATTTATAACATTAAGGATTATATGAATATTACAACTAATTGATTAATTTACTTAAAACTACATAGATTCTGTCACATGACGATGTGTTAATGTTAAACATATTTTTTATTGTATTGTTTTAAACGTGAAAAGATTTCAGAAACCAAATTATACAGTAAGCCAATATTATAATTTTGTATTATTTTACTACGATACCAAAATTACAGAATTGCACATCACTATTTTATAAATAATTACACATCGCTAATGACAATGAAGAACAGTTATTAAGTTTTTCATATTTAAGAACTAATATATAAGAAACTTCTCAACGGTTCTGAAGTTTAAATCGTAAACAAAAGTTAGAAAGATCATTTAAACTTTATATCTGATAAATAACCGAAAATATTGAATAAATAGCGGGCGCCCGCGACTTCGTCCAGGTTAACTATTAGGTTTTTTTTTCTAAAATAAAAGTAGCCTAAGTTACTCCTTATTACCTGCCAATAAAAGTCCTGTCAAAATCGGTCCAGCTATTTCAGAGATTAGCCGGAACAAACAGACAGACAGACAGACAAAAATTGTAAAAAATGTTATTTTGATGTATGTACCGTATATATATTCACATGCATGTAGTAAAAAGCGGTTATTTCAATATTACAAACAGACACTCCAATTTTATTTATATGTATAAAAGATGTATAGATAAGACCTCTTAACCGTTATCCCTTTCCAACAACATTCGCAAATATCAGTTATCACTTCTCAGATGAATAACTAACTACTGTTAATTATTTGTATCTGCAGCTTATCTGTGCTTCAGGCTTCAGTACCTGGGTAAACAGCTTATTGTGCGTGTATTATTTGTTATCTCAAGATGGCTCGGTTAAAAGCTATCTCGATGCGTTTATTCAGCACGTGTTATTCTATGTTAAATATTGTTTTAATTTGTGAAAACCTTCCTTCGCCTGCATCAACGTATTGTTGCACTCCGCCATGTTATTAAACACTCAACACTAATTAATAATTTTTAATTTGATTTTATTTGAATAAAAATTAATGCAATACAATGTAACAGTTAATATCGTTTTAGTCTTATTTGTTTTATATAACTACACTAGCGGCCCGCCCTCGCTTCGCTTCGGTGTAGAGCTGAAGTGTAGACTACAGTTTTTGTTCTCAGGCTTGTATTATACACAATGACATTCGTCTATGATTCTTCTTATACCTGCATGTAAGGTCTCAGCCCGATCGGTTTAAAATTGACAAAGTTTCATACAAACTTTCATTCCTCATTTTATCCCCTTGGGGGTAGAATTGATCAAAATCCTTTCTTAGCCTTAGCGGATGCCTACGTCATAACATCTACCTGCATGGCAAATTTCAGCCCGATCCGTCCAATGGTTTGGGTTGTGCGTTGATAAATCACTATGTCAGTCAGTCAGTCACCTTTGAGTTTTATATATATATATATAGATTTTTTGTGTATGTATATCAAGTGTTGCGATCTTGATCGATTCGTCAATTCTTAATAAGTCAGTACTATATTAATTGTAATATGTTATGTATACCGAATAAAAAAAAAACTCAGATATCAGGACTAAAAGCAGATGGAGCGCACGGAACACGGAATGCGTAGCGCATTAGCAAATACGAAGTCAATAACTACTATCAATTCACGTCAGTACAGACACGGTAATATTATCTATACAGTATTGTGACTCCGCCCTGTCCTTGAAATAAATGCCTACCACCTAGCGCTGCGTTAGCACGCGGTAGGGCCGCCCGCCTACAGTATTTTAATTTCATCTACATAATTGAGTTTCTTTCTAGTTTTGTGATTGTAAATATTTTATTTTATATGGAAAGATTCTCCGCAAGCCCATTTACCCATATCCTAGGAATGCATTAAAAATAACTATTCCGCCATGTTGGGTTTAGAATGACGTCACACAGCTAACCGTGCTTTTTAATCAAAACGTGTATATACAAAATTTCAGCTCATCCGGTTGAAGATATCTGCTTCAAAATTGAGTTTCGAGATTCCACCCGAACAAACAAAGTTATATACCTACCTATATTGCAAGTTAATTAAAAGCTTGTAAAAAACCCGACTGCTGATTTTTATTCTTACATAATTCAATAAAAAAATATAATTTCTTTTTAAAGAAATAGCGAAAAGATTAGTCGACATCACAGGAGATCGAAGAGCTGGCAGCTACCTCGGACAAAGAATTAGTCTAGCTATCCAAAGGGGGAACGCTGCCAGTATCTTCGGAACCTTGCCTAAAGGGGAGTCCCTTTAGGCATTATATTTTATTTTTTAAGGTTTTTAGTTTTAGGTTCATTGTTATAGTATATTTTTTGTTTTAATTATTCTTAAATTTATTCATATTGCACCATATTGTTGTAAACAACAGTTATATAATAATTCAATAAAAGAATATTATTTTAAACATACAAGTTATATTTTATTTGTAAGTCATGGCACAGTCGGGCAAGGAAATTACCTACAATGTAGGTAAATCTTACTAAGTAGGTACTGTAGGGATCGTTTCATGCAAACTAATTATTGTCATTGAAACACTTTTATTTTGAAGAAATTACATTAATAATATCAATAAACAAAATACTGTTTTTTAAACTCCGCACAAATCTTCCTATTTTTTATTTTCCAGCTCTAAATTCCTGGCAACAATCCGTCTCTTTTCCAAATTACCTTATAACCTGCCAGTATAAACCAAAAGAATCCGATCACTACAATACCTACCATACCATTATTACTCTCGTAAATTATTTCATAATGATATTTAATTCAATAATGTATGTAGTTTAGTTATTCAATAATGTATGTAGTCAAGTAAGTAGATAGCCTAGTCTAGGAAACTACCTACCTATTATGTAGTTTTGTTTTTAACGCGAGTGTAGGTAGATTACTCGTTTGTCTCTTTTTTCACCCTAACCAGTAACCACTTATTTATATATTATTCCAGATATTTTGCCCGATGGAAAATCGAAATACCTAAATATTAGAAACAAATTACGTACTAGTAGATAGGTATATAAAAAATATTCTATAATCTAACCTTTCCAATATTTCAGGTACTTTAAAAAATGATATCTCTGGGTGTGTTATTGAAGAGTTCAAGCAACCAAAAACAGCACAATATCGTCGTTTGTTCTTTTCCATACTAAATTATGTAGGTATCTACTTAATTTAATCAAATATTTACAATACAAAACGCACGTTTCAACAAACGCACGCACGCAACGCACGGCTAACTGCATAAAAAATAATTCACACCGTTCGGTCGTCATTGCGGCGCGGCGGCGCATTCGCGACTGGGTGCCCGCCGAGAGTCCCTCGAACTCGAGTGGCCTAGGTATGACTCGCTTTCCGACCGTTTGTATGAAGATAGAATACTGTACAGATATTATTACGGTGTTACAGATATTGCAATCCACGAAGACGCGCCCCACTATTCCTCCTAACCGTTTATAGTAAATGTGTGCTAGCTTCCGCCAATATTTGAGTGTAGTACACACTAATTATCTATGATAATTATAAATAATAATATGATAACTATCTTTTTATCACTATATATCCTTCAACCAAAAATTGGTGGGGCGCATCTTCGTAGATTGCACTATCTGTACACCACAACGCATCGTGTTGTGTTGTGAATACGTCCCGTGAATATTAAGTTTTACATAAAGAAATAATAACCTAAAACCCATAGGACTTTAAACATGCTTCAAGTGTCTTGATGAAATTGCATTTGCTGAATGGAAAAAAGAAAAAAAAATACTTTAGAAGTAGGTTAAAAATAGGTTTTCTATAACAGAAGTCTTTCCTCAATATGTAAGATAAGTTTTCTCTATATCCAAAAACCGATTGACTGCGACAAATAAAGAGGAAAATAGAAATAACAAACAGAAAAAAAACAATAGAAAAACGGCTTACCAAATCCGATATGCACGCACGTATCCCAAACGCCTTTGAATTGACAATTTCTTTTATACCCTCACGATTCTGTGGACTTATACCGAGGCTGGATTGTGACTTTGTGGAGAGAATGGGGAGGGAAGCGATTTAGCAGATTTCAAGTTTTCTTTTTCGAAGTAAGCATTCCGAACGAATGAATCGTATTTTAAACCTAACCAAGGTATAATATAAGTATTTAACAAATTGTATATATTGGCTTCATATTTTGTTCACACTTATATAAGTATACATATACAAATAGTTGCAGTATACAATACTTGCACCAAATTGGTCGGATGAACAAAATATGTGAAGTAAATAGTAGTTGTCTATGGAGTGTAAACGAAAGAATGTTTAAAACAGTCACCACAAGTATTCTATAAGTTTAGTGTTAAACTATGCAGTACTTGTTTTTTGGTGTAAACGAGCAACGAGTGGTAATCATCAAACTTTGCTATGAGGTAGTAGTACAGTCAATCTGTAGGTTGAGTGGTGAAAAAAAAACCTAAAGGGTAAGTCTTGTTTTTTCTGTTGCCAAATGACGTCAGTAAGCCACCTTGGCGATGGGCATGTTCAACTCGTAGGCGTTTTTTGAAAAACTCAAAAAAACCGTCAAAATGTTTTTGAAACGCATTTTTCTTGTTTTGTATGCATTTTAGAAACTTTTTTTTCGACCATAATTGTAGAGGGCGTTGAGTGCTACAATTTATGTCATTGTTGCAATCTCGTACAACAAAAAATGCTCATTGTAGGTGGCGCTAAAGTCTCAAAAAAGTGTTTTTTCACTTTTTCACCCTGAAAATATCATTTTAATGGAAAATTTTAAATGGCAAAGTTGTTTCGTACATAATTACCAACAACTTTTGTATAAACAATTTTATTGTATTACTTACCGTTTTCAAGTTATAAATTGCGCAGGTATGAAAAGTCCAATAGAGCGGTTTTGGGCAGTTCAAGTACACATTTGCAGTGCACATTTCAATGTACGTTTTTACCATTTTTTTTTCAATATATTGGACTTTTCATACCTGCGCAATTTATAACTTGAAAACGGTAAGTAATACAAAAAAATTGTTTATACAAAAGTTGTTGGTAATTATGTACGAAACAACTTTGCCATTTAAAGTTTTCCATTAAAATGATATTTTCAGGGTGAAAAAGTGAAAAAACACTTTTTTGAGACTTTAGCGCCACCTACAATGAGCATTTTTTGTTGTACGAGATTGCAACAATGACATAAATTGTAGCACTCAACGCCCTCTACAGTTATGGTCGAAACAAAAGTTTCTAAAATGCATACAAAACAAGAAAAATGCGTTTCAAAAAATTTTTGACGGTTTTTTTGAGTTTTTCAAAAAACGCCTATGAGTTGAACATGCCCATCGCCAAGGTGGCTTACTGACGTCATTTGGCAACAGAAAAAACAAGACTTACCCTTTAGGTTTTTTTTTCACTCAAACGATATTTTTTTCGACAGATTGACTGTACTATAGTTTCACCAATTGTGAGAGATCGCCGATTTATGCCAAAATTGACTTTCTAGGTTAAAAAAGTTCCTGAATCAACTTCCCTACCTATCAAATCAAGTAGACTTACACCTGCTTCTTCCAAGCCTGCGCGACAAGCTTCGTACTAAATGCACTAAAATTAGCGTTCGAAATTTGAATTTAATTCCGTCCCAATGAATTATCGAAGTGCGTGTCTATTGAGGCTTGACTGTCTATTTTTGACATGCAAAATATAAGTTGTGGGAGACGTTAAAGTATGTGAAGCTGAAAGAGCGTACTTACGACGAAAGTAATTCAAATTTAGAACGCAAATTTTAGCGCATTTTAGTACCAAAGCTTCGTCTTTCGTTAACCATACGCCATCTTAGATTAAAACAAAAGGGTAGATACGGTACGCTCATACTTGCATCAAACAAAAACTGATCGCACGGCAGCGCGAACGGGACGGCGAGATTCGCGTCACTGCATTACCGACCCGAACGAAACAGCACGTTAAGTTTCAACGGCAGCGCGAACGAGACGGCGAGATCCGCGTCACTGCACTACCGACCAATCACGCGACCAGTACTCGACGTCACTACCGAATAAGATTCAAAACAAACAGCAATTTTAATGAAAAATTATATTTTATAGTACTTACGAATGAAAAGTGATGCCGTGGGTTTTATTTTTAGTTCTTGAGCAATTTGAGCACTTTTTAAAAACACACTTAGGCATTGTTTTATCATATAAACACAAAATATTATCAATATTTCTTTTTGGCGTTCACATGTACGTCGTTTGCATGTCAAGTTGTGACTAAAGCGATTAGGGTCGTGGACCACAATTGGTGCGGATCACTTTTGTGAGGCTAGTGCCGTATCTACCCTTTTTGTTTTAATCTAAGTACGCCATGGTACTTAGTGTGGATATTATGCATATTTTATTAATTATAAATAAGCTGATAATAATATTATTCACCGCGGCAGCGTCGGTGTTGCTATTATTTGAATTGGTCATTTCAAAAACCACTTAAGTTACATTTTTTCCAACATGCTTTTTTTGCTGAAAATGGTTCCTCAAAGATAGATGCGTATTCCGGATGAAAACAACTTAAATCAATACATTCCTTCCTCTTTTAATAATACCGCGTGAAAGACGTAACGTTTTAAAACAGGTTCAAGCTAGCATTCTGGAAGAGCATATGCCATTTTATAACAACATTTTTAGCTGGCCAATTGCAAATGTTGAAGATAATCCAGATGAGAATGATGGAGAATATGACTATGTACCATAAAGCTATTAAAACATGACAAATTAATACATGTAAAATGTTAATAACATTATTTTTAAGTGTTATTCTTAATTATAAGCAATAAAAAATATGATTACTACCATTGTTTTGCTTAAATTATGTACCACTAACTAAAACAACATGAATCAATAACTGTTTTTCAGGTTTTTTTCATTATTTCTATTATTAAACTGTAAAGTTTATACGCTATTTTATTTTTTTACCACTCAAATACTAACACATTTGTTTGTGTATGAAACAGTTTTTATTGATTTCTGAATAATTATAATTTTGAGACTTACGAGGTTTTTGAAATGACCGATTCATTTCTAATGCATTCAAAAAATTTTAGTTATTTGCACTCCTTTTTTATATCTACAAACTTCATTTATGCTACAATGTTTCACTTACTTACGTACGTGTGCAAATCATTCATCATACAACTTGCCATAACTCTCATGTTTTTTGTCTTTTTCAATGTGTGTTACCCAAAATATCTATTCTGGTTAATGTAGAATGGAGTAGGGATAATATCGACACAACGATAGAATATGCTGATATAAATCAATCTTACGCTTATAATTCACAAATCTTTTTATACTAAAATGAATCTGTCAGAAACGGAATGCGCGAATCGTCGGCAGCCAGTGATGAATGGTAATGTACTATGTTTGGATAAAACTCGAGGCTCGCTCAACCTTTTGCCCGAATATGGGATTCGTGAACAGGCGGGGAATATAAAAAACTTTTCGGAAGACAAAGATCTCCCCACCTTTGGGTAGAGTAGGCTCAGCGAAGTTGAAACTGCTTAGCTATATGTTTATTTACGTGGGAAAATAGTTGGGTACTCCTTTTTAGGGTTCCTTAGTCCTGACAAGGAAACCTTATAGTTTCGTCATGTCCGTCTGTCTATCCGCCCCCGGTTTTGCTTGGAGACTTTTAGCACTGGACAGCTGTAATTTTGTGGAGATATGTATATCAATCATGCCGACAAAATGGTAGAATAAAAATTTGAAAAATATTTTTTTAGGATGCCGTACATGGAACCTGGAGATGATTTTAATAGGTCCTTTAAAATTTCTTTAGGGATTTTAAGTTTATTTTTCAATTTAGGGGATCCGTTTGCGAAATATTGAACTTTAAAATGCTTATAAATTTGTGTAGAGCGTCCCTCCCACCCCTCTAAAAGCTAAACTATTGGCTTCAAAAATTCTCAAAAATACATGATAATAGTGCTTCTCATGAACACTATAATAGTTAAAATAGATTGTAAGTTTAAGAGTAATAGTCTTTCTTCATTTCAACTTATGTTCTTCCCTCCTTCTTACAACCTGAGATCCTTTAAAAGAAGCGTGAAGAAGCAACATGCAGGCCGGCAAGGTGAGGATTGCTGGTGTGGCAGGTAGAACTGCTGTACCAGCTATCTTCACGACCGGACTTCACCATCACTTAACATCAGGTGGGGTGGTCATTTGTCGGACCTATTTATAAAAAAAAATGTATTTGAAAATTTCTGAACTAATAAAAATTTCTTCGGAGAAACCATTAAAAGTGACATAGACGAAGTAATTGCTTAAAATATAGCTGTCCAAAATATATTGTGATAACGACGAGCAACTACGGAACCCTACACTGCACGTTGCTCGAAACCTAGTTGGCCAGTTTTTTGTTTTTATTCAGTGAGGTAAGAGTGTCTGAATCTATTCTTCTGATCGGAGAATGTACATTTCTATAAATAACTTTATTCATAATAAAATTCATACTTACATACGTACAATATAAACGTTTAAATTAAAAAGGCAAACGTGAGTGTATAAGTACCTACACACAATACGCTAAGAAACAACTGAAGGTTGTGGCAAAAAAATCTTAAACTTTTTTCTCCTACACCTCACCCCATGCCTCATCCTCCAAGTACGTGCCGTTTGAGAAAGAACTTTGTTCCAATAGATAAAACAAAGGTTAATCTGTTACCACATCACGATTAAACCACATGCTTTTGATTCGTCGTAAAAATCGTAAAATTTCGTTTAAAAGAAACCTTGGAGTATTCAAAATGACTTTAGTTCGATAATTGCTTGACCCGCGCCACGCATGTTTTCTTAAAAGTAATACATAATATATAGTGCTAAGTATATTTTATGAAGAGCATGTTCGCTCAAATATATGAAATCATTTATTCAATACTAAGCCTTCCTATATCAGATTACTGACCCATCATATAAATAATACACTCTAAAGGGTCGGGAAGCAACTATGCGAGATGTCTAAGATAAGCAAATGGGAATTGAAAGAATCTGGCGAATTTGATTGCTCAAAACTGCCATGGGAATTCGAATAATACAAACAATAAATTTCTAGTTATGTTTTTATTTATTTTTAAGCATTTAACTGCTAGATGTTTAAATCTAAAGAAAGTTTTATTAGAAAAAAATCCTCGCGGACCAGGCAGCGGACGGGACTCGATCCCGCATCCTTCGCCATCCGGGCGAATGCACTGACCAATTATGCTACCACGGCCCTGATAGCCGCGTCGAAATTTTCCTAGCCTTAAGCTGCAAAGCAGCGCCCATCTCTTCGCATTGTAGGTTCATACCCACAATGTCAAATGAATACTTTTTCAAGTATTAAACATTTGAAACTTTTCTTTAGATTTAAATAAATTTCTATTTAAAACAATAGGTCTGGGGAAGTAACCTCCACCTTACAGGTAACCACATAGTGTTTCTGTCGATGAGTAAAGTGCCAGGGCTCCACGGGGTAGGGGATTGGGTGAGGGTAGGCAACGAGTGATATTTTTGGTATCACAAGCGTCTATATTTTCTCCTTGCAAAATCTTTCAATGTTTATTATATAAAGCTAAACTACTCACTCAAAAAGGCGATGGCCGAAAATCGGTGTTTTGCCTTAAAACTGGCAAATGTTTAGCCGAGCCTTGGCCTTTTGTATTTTGCAGCATACATATGGGTATTCATAGCCGATTTCTTGTATCTTTTAATTTTTCTTTTTAATTGTATTGCTCTGAAATGTATATGTATGTTGAAGAAAAAAATAAACGCATTGTCTATCTAGGTTATGGTGGACACTCAACATCAGGCAGGGTATACGCCTATTTGCCACCTTTTAAAAAATACAGAATACCGCAGAGGTACGCACATTTTTCACGCGAAAAGACTGGCAGGCATATAAAATACCTATGTCAATGGCAAGTTGTTTTTTTTTTCTATACCCTATGAGTCTAAGGGTTGAACAACCAAAAAGCAATAAAAAACTTTAGAAATATACAGCTTTCCAAGTTAACTTTTAACTTCGCTTCCATTGTTTGAGTTAACAGTATACTTCTACATTATGCAATAATAAATAATCAGCTAATTGAAGTTTTTGTAAGTTATGGGAATTATCATGAAAAACAATGGCGGGGCACATAGTTCGTAGGCCAGATGGACGTTGGGGTCCCGAAATGCTTCATTGATGACCTCTAGACCTCTCACCAGGTCGACTGACGACACCAAGCGAGTCGGGGGGACCCACTGTATGCGGACCGTTGTGGAAATCCCATGAGGAGGCCTATATCCAATAGTGGACTTGGTGATTAGGAGATAATTTTGATGTGTCATCATCATCATTATCATCAGCCTATTAATGTCCCCAGTGCTGGGGCACAGGCCTTCCATAAGGATGTTTTTTTTTGAGAGATTGGGCCATGACTCACCACGCGGGCCCACTGCGGGTTGGTGGGTGCTAACGACTGCAGATGCAGCCGGGACCAACGGCTTAACGTGCGCAGTAAAGTATTTTCCAAACTTATCATACTTGAAACTCATATTGTAACACTTGCAACATATTGTGTAACTAATAACAGCAACATTAGCCAACAATTTTTTTTGTATCCCATCAAAAAATTCTTTGCGATAGACGGTTTACACCTAAAATCTACCATTTGCTCCCCACAACTCCTGAGTAATATTAACGCTAACAAATCTCCAATTCAAATTACGTCACAGAATCTACGCCTCTACAGCGCCGAGTCGTTTTATTGTTCCCGCAAATGAAAGCCAGTAGTGGTTGTAAATCGAACAGATGTTTTGCATTCGGTCAAAATAGGACGGCTCTCCGAGTGTGCAAGAACAAAAAAGTCCAATGAGAGCGGCGTTGTAGTATTCAAATTAGATCCTAAAGCTTAATTAACCACCCGAATCGGAATATTCATTAAAAATTAACGAAAATTTATCGGACACGCGGAATCGAACAGAATTTCTACACTTCTATACTTAATATTATAAAGCTGAAGATTTTGTTTGTTTGTTTGGTTGAAAGCGTTAATTTATTTATTTATTTATTTATTTATTCTTTATTACCAAAAACAGTAAATGGCGGACTTAATGCCATAGGCATTCTCTACCAGTCAACCAGTATGGGTGTATGAGACGGATGTTTTGGCGATAGAGTGCGAGCTACTAAAGTTAGAGAAAAATAATAATAATAATATTATCCTACAGAACTATACTATACTATAAACGATAAATATATATTATATCTAACAATAAAATATCCCTATATATATAAATACAAATACACATATATATAAATTAATAAACATACATATATAAATATATACATACACTTAATTAGTTAGAAATAACTATATCAGATGGTATAGATGACTGCAGACCAGAGAAATATTAGACGGTCAGATAGTGTGCATGCACTAGTTTTTTGAACTCCAACTTACTACGAGCACTGCGAATATTTAATGGCAAAGCATTCCAAAGACGTATAGCTGTAATGGTGAAAGATTTGGAAACGAAACCAGAATGGTGAAAATGAGTTTTAAGGGTAAGGTGCCTGCAAGAGCGAAGATCACGTGGTTTGGAGGGACCCAGAAACTGAAACCTAGATTTCAAGTATTCTGGGGCACGTGGATCGTATAAAATAGTGAAAATCATGCATACAATCCGGAGATTTCTACGGTCACGTATGGACAGCCACTTGAGTTGATTTCTATAGTGCGAGATATGGTCGTATTTACGCAAACCGAAGATGAAGCGAATACCGCTATTAAGCAAACGATCCAATTTAGAAAGAAGGTTTTGATTGGTGTCAGAATAGCAGACGTCAGCATAGTCAAGGATAGGAAGAATAAGAGCTTGTACGAGCGCAACCTTTGTACTGGAAGGGAGAAAGAATTTCAATCTGTACAGAGCCCTAAGCGTGTTAATAACTTTACGGCAAACTTCATCAACTTGGTTTTCCCAGCTAAGGGAACAGTCTATGAGTAGACCCAGATCTTTGACGCTAGGTTGAAATCTAATTGCTGTACCGTTATAAAGTAACGGTTTTAGTGAAGCTAAATCCAGGAGGGCCAACTGTCGGGAGCTACCTATTACAATTGCTTGGCATTTTGCTGGATTTACGGAGATACCGTAACAGTTGGACCATTCCGAAATCCGCTGCAGGTCATCATTTAGGCGCGTCAGGGCTTCATCTAAACGATTTTTGGCGGCATGCACATAAAGTTGGAGATCGTCCGCATATAGATGGTAAGAGGAATGAATCATAGTAGTAAGACAGTTGATAAACAACGAAAAAAGAAGAGGAGAAAGAATGCCGCCCTGTGGAACACCAGCAATGAGTTCGCACCAGTCCGAGATGGTCTGGTTTACCCGAACAGCCTGCTGACGTCCACGAAGATATGATGAAAACCAGGTCCCTACTGAAGAAGAAACTCCCAGATGTGAAAGGATTGCAAGGAGAATATCATAGTTAACCATGTTAAATGCGTTTGAGAAGTCAATTAGGACCATAACAGTTAACTGCGATTTCTCCATACCATAGCGAATGTCATCCAGGACAGTAATAAGGGCAGTGGTTGTACTATGACCAGGGCGAAACCCAGATTGTAATGGGCTAAGAATTTTGTGGCGAAAGATGAAAGAGGAGAGTTGATTGTGAACAGCAGCTTCTAAAACTTTTGAAAGAAAAGGAAGAATAGATATGGGCCTATAGTGGCTCAGAGAGGAGGGACAACTAATTTTAGGGAGAGGCGTAGTTAGTGCTTTTCGCCAGATAGAGGGAAAGGTACCAGAAGAAAGGGAAAAATTAAGAATTAAGGTGAGACTCGGAAGTATACATTCTAGTATAGGGTTAATCTCAGGAACTGAAGTTTTTTTTTTGGATAGTGCATGTATCGAGAAAAGCTATATACTGCTACGACTAACAGGTGCGGAGCACCAATGAAAATAGTTGCAAAAACGGTTTTTTGAAGTGAAAACTTCTTTAGCGGCGTTGTACACTTTTTTTGTATGGGTAAAAAATATTAAACTCGCGTCAGGTTGAACACGTGGGCTGATCGCATCATGATACACAATAAAATTGGAAAGGTTTTTGACTTTCAATATATTGGACGAAACATAGTTATAGTAATATTTTATTTTACCGTATTATAATAATAGTCTACTAGGACGTCCTAGTGGCAGCTTTATTGCGAAAAAAATGCATTTTTTTTACAATAGATGTCGCTGGGTGCTCCTAAATGTGATTCATGTAAGTTGATTTTTCTGAGATAAACTTTTTTAATATAATATAAATTGTCATGTTTGTGTATAAAATATTGTGTAAATAAATATTGTATTCTACTACATACATGATAGTACTTTTATACTGATAATTAAAGCAATTCGTGCAAAATTATTCCCTAACCATTCCAAAATATCAAAAATGCACAACGTTAATATTCAAGTTTTCACTTCTGCCGGCACTCGCGGAGTGCAACCCGTGGTTTTTTTTTGTGAACTTTCGTTGCGTGCGGTGCGTAAACGGTAACAGTTACACAAAAGTCATATATTATGACGAAATTATTTCACTATAAAAGTTCTATAAAAAAGTCCGTGACAGCTTAAATTTAGTTTTTGAGGAGGCCCACTACACCCTTTTTCCTCAAAATGATGCAGGTGAAACAACAGGCCACTAGGCATCTAGGTCATCACTAGTGTTGGAGTAGGATCAGTGTGGCCTTCCGCACTGGTCCTGCTTGAGTAGGGTCGGCACTGTTTCCCGTGCCGGCGAGTCCCACACACGCCGTGCGCCTAGTCAGCGTCACGGTATGGTGCGTAACTGCATTTCCCCTCGTCACAAAAAAAAAAAAGGTCATCACTAGTGTAACATAATAAATAGTACATTATGATATAAATGGGGAAAGTTGAGAATTACAGCCAAGGCGATATTTTTAGCACGAGCCGTAGGTGAGGGCTATAAGAAGGCAGAGGCTGTAATTATCAAACCGCACATATGTCATACGACGTTTTATAACACATTTGAGAGGAAATAATACTACCTACCTATGTACGTACTTTCTGAAAATGAATTTGCACCTTTGTTTGTTTTCCATAAGATGAAATTTTGATACGCTTGACTGTAAGTATCTATCCGTGGATTTTTCGGGCTTAGCGTAGCCTTTTTCGACTTCCGGCGGTGTCAAATTAATAAGTTCGTTACTACTTAACAATATTTTTAAATAAAAACAATACAGCAAAAAGAAATAACTATTTCATAGATTAGCGATGCGCGCGCATCAACGCTTATTTTAGGCAAAGAAACAAAAAACAGCCAGTGTTGCTAATAAAGTAAATTAATATTTTTGTGAATTTGCTACCGATACATGGTTATAATTTATTGTTAAAATGAATCAAATTAAAGAATTAAATGTTTATATATTATATGTTATCTCCCAAGGTTAATTTTAATAAGAATGTTGGCTACCTGTCCGACATAAAAACTTTTTGCTAAGATTTAAAAAAGTATCGTTCGTTTTTAGACGGAACTTACTACTTTACATTACCGCACGCGTGTGTAATGTGATAGATTATGATATTGAAATTGGCGCAATAAGAGACGCTTTACGAGCAAATGTGTTATAAAAAATATTAATACTTAATTGTGGAGGGGTAAGGTAATGCCGCTGCCTAGTTGGGCAAAAATAAACAAACAAAGAATGTTACCATCCTTTCCTAGAAGCCTTTCAGGACTAACTGCGTTTTGAATAAGCGGAAACCCAAAATGTTAGTAACCAATGAAGCGAAATATACCTATAATAAGAGAGCATCAATATTACGATTATGTAAAGAAGACCCCGAGTTGGTTAGTAATAAAATGAATAGCCAATAGAAGTGATGACGGAGTAAAGCTAACTAAATTTTATTTATTCTGTCGGTTAAATTTTCGAAAAATAATTTAATTTAATTTTGAGCAGCAGTCTTTATTTTCTATATCGGAAATTAGAAAGATCAAAACGGGTGTCTATCAGAATACAGATTTTTTTGATATCGATTTTCATTTTACCGAAAGCTATTCCACGATTTTTAATAAACACTCCCGGACACCTAAATCGAGCCACCTTGATTTTTTTGGTTTGGAGTACTGTAACTTATAAAAGATGTATGTAGAAGGAAAATGTTTTGATGCAGTTTTGGAGCTGGTATACTCATCATTCATTTAGAGTACCACTGTTCTAAATTTGAACTACAGTTTATTAAAAAAAGTCGAGTTACGTTGAAACTCGAAGTCCATATTTGCTTTTTTCAAGGAAAAAAATCTAATCGAATTTTAAATAAAGACATGTTTTACATGAAAAGAAATGTTTATTTAGTAACTTGTATTGCCTCCCAGGGCATTTATGACAGCTCTTATACTGTTTGGCATAGAATTAATCAATGTCGTTTTGACATGTTGAGGAACGTCCTCCCATTCTTCCAAAATTACATTTTTGAGCTCCTGCATGGTTTGCGGGGCAGGATGATGAGCTCAAACACGCCTCTTCAGCTCATCCCACAGATGCTCTATAGGATTCATATCAGGACTTGCCATCGCTGCGCGGCCATCTCATAATAGTGATACCAATGTCATTTAAGTACTCCCTGACGATTCCCGCAGTATGGGCCCTTGCATTATCATGCATTAAAACGAAATCTTGGCCAATAAATCCAGCATATGGCATCACGTGATTCTCTAAGCATTGGCGAATGTATCTATTGCCATCTAGGGGCGGCAGTCGTGGTCCCGTCACTGCCTCTAGCTCAGTTTTGCCTTCAATAGAGATTCCTCCCCAGACTGTCCATTATCCTCCACCATAACTCACTTTCTCGTCAATACAGCACTGGGCGAAACGCTCGTTCTGTCTTCGGTACACCTAACTCCTTCCGTCATTACTGTATAGCATTATCTTGGACTTATCTGTGAAGAGAACCTGGCTCCATCGATATCGAGTCCAATTTAGATGTTCGCGCGCAAACTTTAGACGGGCTATTCGGTGTGCTCGTGTCTTTTTGGGTCCATTGGCTGGCTTATGGGGCTTTAAACCACGTTCATTGAGTCGCCTTCTAACGGTTCGAGCACTTACAGCTACTCTGTGAAAGTCCCTGAGCTATTCTTGTATCTGAACAGAGTTAAGGCGACGATTTCGTAAGCTAGTAGTGACAGTGTATTGATCTTGTCTCGCCGTTGTCACTCGGTAACGAGGTCCTCCTGTTCGCCGAACGAAGCCGCCAGTCTCCAGGTATCGGTGGTACACTCTTTGAACAGCGGAACGATGTGTGAACTCACATCTCGCTGACTTAGCCTAGATTGAAGAAGTGCTACAGCTTGCGCGGCTACTTCAGGTGAAGTATCAATAATTTTATAGCCAAAAACGGTTCAAATTATAGAAAAATAAGTAAACTAAACTTTGGTTTACAACAATTGCGAAAATTCAAACCAAATCGACATTAAATTGCTTCAAAAGCAACTTTCAACAGTCATTATTTTTTTCAAATCAGTGACCAAGCTCGGCTTTTGTTCTTTATTTTAAATTTTAAAATTCAAATTTGGAATAATACATACGGGAAAGACGATGAAATATGCCAGCATTAAAAATGCATAAAAACTTTTTTGTTATATTGTATATTTTTTGTGTATTGGGCTTTTAGGCCTGGGAATGTAAGGTGGCTCGATTCAAGAGTCCGGGAGTGTATTATTTTTAAATTCATCGAATTTTTAATCACCTATGTTTTAATTCATTGAAAAATGTTTCTTAAAAAATATCTTTTAAAGTTGTTTTGATTACCAGAAAAACGATATATCGAACTTACATTTCGTAAAAGTATTAAGTTATCGATAAAACTTAAACTAAAACTAACAAATCTATCTTAATCAAAAAAATAACCTTAAGAAACCCTAAGTAATTTTAAAGACCTATTCAGCGATATCTCATAGGTGATGAAAAAAAAACATATCTAGGTTACATATAGGCGAGCTACCAAAACACAAACATTTTGTCGGCGTCATTGAACAACAATGTTGAATTGTCTTCTCTGCTTGCACCTGAGTTGCTTTTATCTCATGTAAGTACCTAAGTTAAGAGATGTAATCTTAACACATTCAAGTACAAAGTTATTAACACAATAACCACAAGACACGTTTGCCTCAACGTCGGTTTGAGATTAAAGCCTGCGAATCCAAATCAAATAGGAGGACGGAATTCAAATGAAGGGCAACCCCTACCATGCAAACACACGTAACAATAAATAATTTTAAAAAATATACTGAAGTGAAACTTCTTTAGTTCCATCTGTATGTATATATCTGTATTTATTGTTACGTGTGTTTGCATGGTAGGGGTTGCCCTCAGTCAGGTCATAAGTATTGTCACACAGTAAAAACTTTTCTTTTAGAATGCTGGCCACAAAAAAGTTTATTGAATTCGAATTTCGAATTGTTCATGAAAATAAAAATGTAATTATAATGTATTTTTAGAATTTTATTCATTTTTAAATATGGAGTGGACGCTTAAAGAAGGCCGTGTTGCAGTTATTGCGTTGCATCGTTGCGGTTACGCGCCAATCCAAATTTTTGACATACTGAAAATTTTGAATATAACCAAAAGATTCGTTTATCGTACTATCAAACGATACAATGAAGACTCTAGTGTAGATGACAGGTCAAGAAGTGGTCGCCCTCGGTCTGTTAGGACTCCAGCAGTGATAAAAGCTGTGAAGGCGCGAATTCAAAGAAATCCCAAACGTAAGCAGAAACTGTTGGCCCTTCAGATGGGGTTAAGCAGAACCACGGTGAAAAGGGTGTTAAATGAAGACTTAGAGCTTCGGGAATATCGAAGAAAAAAAGGACATCGTTTGAATGCTCGTCTAATGGACCTGAGGCTGAAGAGATGCCGCGCTTTGTTGAAACGGTACGCGGGAAAAAAATATCGGGAAATTCTTTCTTCGGATGAAAAAATTTTTACCGTAGAAGAGAGCTACAACAAATAAAATGATAAGTTGACATGTGATAGAATTTATGACCTAACTAGGTATATGTGTATATATGTGTGTGCAATATATACATGAATGTACATATTCATATTTCATTTACTAGCTACAAGTGCACTGCTTTCTCTTGCTCATATCCCCACGCAACTCCCGTTCACCTCGCCCGAACACACTTTTCGTAACGCGTACCGCATTCGCCAGCTTACCACACAAGACAAGCGTGCATAAAGAAGATTCACTTCAAAAAAAAAGTTGCATATATGCTTGATAATGTTGCTTACATGCAAACGTTGCGTATGCTTTTCATTGTGTCACATATTCCCGAGGTTTCGGATCCTTTGGTTATATATGTACTGTACAGGCCTAAATACAATATTCACAGCACGGTAGCGGACCAAACAATATCTACTACATTATTATGGTAGATACCTACGCTCGTCACTACACACGCACACATTGACACACACGCGCGTAATTTGAGCTGTTTTTGTTTGCGTGGTTTATTTGGATTGCTTAATTTTTTAAAGTTCGGATCCTGTGGCACGGTAATAATATATACAGTATACTATCTTCATACAAACGGTCGAAAAGCGAATCATACCTACGCCACTCGAATTCGGCGGAATCTCGGGGGACCCAGTCGCGAATACGCCGCAGCGACGACCGAACGGTGTGAATTGTTTTTTATGCAGTTAGCCGTGCTTAAACGTGCGTTTTCTATTGTAAATATTTGATTGAATTAAGTAGATACCTACATAATTTAATATGGCAAAGAACAAACGACGATATTGTGCTGTTTTTGGTTGCTTGAACTCTTCAATAACGCACCCAGAGATATCATTTTTTAAATTACCTGAAATATTAGAAAGGTAAGACTAGAGGATATTTTTTTATATACCTATCTACTAGTACGTAATTAGTTTTTAATATTTAAGTATTTCGATTTTCCATCGGGCAAAATATCTGGAATAATATATAAATAAGTGGATAGGGTGAAAAAAGAGGCAAACGAGTAATCTACCTACACTCACGTTAAAAACAAAACTACATAATAGGTAGGTAGTTTCCTAGACTAGGCTATCTACTTACTTAACTACATACATTATTGAATAACTAAACTACATACATTATTGAATTAAATGAAATATCATTATGAAATAATTTACGAGAGTAATAAATGGTAGGTATTGTAGTGATGGGATCTTTTTGGTCAGTATACACCAAAAAGATCCGATCACTACAATACCTACTTTTAATCCGACTTTCTACTTGAGTAGCTCGTTGGCGCAAAATGCTTAGCGCGTTTGGCTCCGATCGTTGATCAAGTTTCGCCTGATGGGTGACCAAAAATTTACGATCTCGTGCTCCTCGTGCTTCGGACTCCACAGTACCTACTAAGAAAGGCACGTTAAGCCGTTGTTCCCGGCTACATCTACAGTCGTTATCAGCCAGTAATCAGCAGGAGACCCGTGTGGTGGGTTTTGGCCCAATCTCCGTATGCCATCCATAGGAAAGGCCTGTGCCCCCAGCAGAGGGGACATTACTGGTTTGATGATGGTGAGAAACCTATTAACTGGCGCATTAGCCTTTACAAAATTGCGCTGCTGCTGTACTGATCGGCGCGTAGGTAGATTTGCACTAGTATAATTGCATTTTACGAATAATGTTTCGAGTCTTATAAAATAATTATTAATAAACTTATTATAAAAATATATACATATTTCAGTAGTTCACGATGGTAGATTAGTTTTATGGAAGTTTTTGATAGTAATTCTTTTAAATTCAATATCGAAATACGAGGTAAACCTGCATTTTTTTTGGGAAAAGTCACGGAGGTTAAATGTTTTTCTGATAATTAATGAGATGGAAAATCAAAATTCTAATACATTTTGTTACAACAAAAACATATTTCTAATGTTGTAGTAATTAATTTGATTGAAATTAACTAATTTATTGAACGTTATTGAGAGATTGAGGCGTTTGAAGTTGTGCATATTATCATTTTTTCCGTAAACTAGCTGCAGTAGAACGATCAGTACAAAAAAGGAAAATAGTATTTGCAAATATTCTAGATAACCTTACAATAGGAAGAATAAATCTTCTGTTTACTTTTATTGGAAATAGCCAACACCTTTTGTAAGTGGGTAAACAAGGCGCTCAAATTTTTTGCAAAAAATGTGAAAGGGCTCTTAACCACTATTGAATTTTCAATACTGGGTAAGCTAAAGCAAAAGCAATATGATCGAGAGTTACTTACCTACTATTTGCGTTTAGAAAGCAGATATTAAGACCTTCTTATTCGAAGTTGAACAACGTTGAGAGCTATTAAAAACAAAATATTACATTCGAATAATATAATCGAAAGTTTGAAAGTAGAATTTAATTAATCGAGAATCAATAGTTAGCGGCCATGTTTGTACAGAGTTTTCGCTTACGATTTGAGTTTCAAGAAAAAGAGTAGCATGTATATATGTATATATACTATTAAAATTTACATATATGGCTTTGATCTATATGGAAACAGTTTTATTATGGAATTCAGAAGCTTTTAGATCTTCAACCATTCAGACCACAATAACAAATGAACAATGTTAAGAACAATAATGAAGCTCGTTCTTCATTAATCAAGTCTTTAATATTATAATAACACTTGTATGAGTCTCTACAGTTCATTCGATTTATCTTTGACCAAAAAAAAATACCTGTAAGTACAAAACTTTACCGACTTAAACGACAACTTTGATTAGCCGCGTCGCGTCATCCTCATCCCATCGTCCGTGGGACACAGCAGATGTTAGGGATTACCCACGATCGAAAACCAAAAGTAGGAACTTGATCCGTTCCGAATTATGCCCCTGGGTGGAATTTTAAATGAGGACTGCGCGAATCGTTTCGTCTCGCTTGCGCAATTTAGGCTGAGATTCCACCAGAGTTGTGCTACGAAGATGAGCGGAGCGAGGATGCGTAGCAAAGTTGTGAAACTTAGATGTGCTAGGAAGACGAGCTATGCGATGCGAGCCGTTTATAGCATCTCTTGCACAGATTTGTAGCGCTGTCAAAACATTTATCGCTCTAGCTTTTACTGAAGCAAACCTGGTTAACCCTTGAATTTTATTCTTTCTATTTTATAATTTGTTCTGTACAATTGCGACCATGGATTCAAAAGCGTCCTCCAGGAAGACCACAGATGCGTTGGAACGTTGCCCTGAAAAGAATAGTGGAGAAAAATTGGCTCTAGGTCACGCAAAATCGTAGAAGGTGGCGTAATTAGAAGGCGGCCTTAGTACAGTAACGCACGAGCCGCCAACCGCGGTGGATTTTGTTTGCGCGAATCTCATTTTATATGGTTCATCCGCGCGGTTACGTGGATACCTTGCGTTGTTGTACATGTAAGCCTATACTAATGAACATCCGCACGACCGCTATCCCCGGTACTTGGTGACTTGTGCGTTATGGTACTTACCCAAAGGGTCGTGACTGCCTGAAAGAGAGAGTGACAGTATAATGGGGGTTAATAAAAAGATTATTCCTTCTTTCTCCTATCTTGTCTGTCGGAGACATTCCTCGCAGACATCCCTCGCCTGTTTTGTATATAGAAAAACCTCGCTCCGCTAAGCCGTTTCCACCCGAGCTGTGCTGAGCGAGGCGAGATAAATTCAGCGATTCTGTTTAACTTATTTAATAATAATAATCCAGAAAAATCACAGTCATTAAAATCTATACTACTAAATTGGTGCACAATAATCAAGTTTGCCTGAACTAGGTTACATTCTACCTGTATTAATTTTTTTCCAAGGCCAAACATTATTTTACATTTATGCTTGTTAAAATCATAAATTAATATTATTATCATTTATATAACAATAGGAACGCATGCATTTTTCAGGTTAAGGTCGTAGGTAAAATGATATAAAAAATAAATATAATAAATAAATAAATATTTCCAACACTCACACCAATTAGCCTAGCCCCAAAGTAAGCACTATAAGGCTTGTGTTATGTGATACTAGGGTAACGAATAGAATACATATAATTTACATATATAAGTATATTTATATAGAAATACATATTAAACATCCATGACTGGAGTACAAATGCTCGTGTTCATCACACAAACATCTGCCCCCACCGGGATTCGAACCCGGGACCTCTCGAGTAGGCGACGCCATGAAAACCACTCGGCCACGGAGGTCGTCAATAATATGTAGAATTAAAAAAGATAGTATTTAAGATTCTATTGGTTCTTTACAAACAGATCACTTACGACGCAACCTCACACATATCTGTTGGGAACGCAGCCTTATACCGGCTTTTGCGTTTCTGCAGTTGCGTCGTAGTCTTTCGAAAGACAATCGACGATCGGCAGAATACGAATTGCCGTTTAAGCGCGGTTGCCGTGATTTTAATTCGCCCTTCCCTTTACGCCTTCATCTGGAAACGTGGCACGTAGTAAGCTTTAAAAAATGTTTATTTTTCAAAGCTGGAACTAGCGTGTTGTGTAATAAAGAATTTCGTTCTATTAACAAAGACTGATTCTGATATTATCTGTTTCTACGCAATACTCAATGTTCTATCATATAAAATGCTACTTTTTTGCTTGCATTGTAATTCTGGAAAATTATACATGTTAGACGAGAGCTTGAAATCTTGAGTTGAAGCATAAAATACATACATTTATTTCTATTTTCTCTATTTCAACCCAAGCAAGCTGTTGCTAACATAATCTGTAATACATATCATATTTCTACAGTCAAAAGGTGTGTTAACGTCATCTGAAAATCAAATATTGCTTTAGTCAAAATCTATTGCAGGCTGCTATTTTAATTATTCCAAAAAATCGATTAGCAGAATGGATGGATTGCTTAATGGTAAATTAAAAAAAAAACGACTCTTACTCCAATTTTGTACCCCATTATGCTCATTTCGTTAGTTATAGTTAATAATATTGACCCATACGAAATGCCACAAAAGCGAAATTCATACATATACTTCACTTTCATCATCATCATCATCATCAGCCTATTAATGTCCCCACTGCTGGGGCACAGGCCTTCCCTATGGATGGAATAGGGAGATAGTGCCATGACCTACCACGCGGGCCCAGTGGGTATTGGTGGGTGCTAACGACTGCATATGCAGCCGGCACCAACGGCTTAACGTGCCTTCCGAAGCACGGAGGAGCTCGAGATAATTTTTGGTCACCCATCCAATGACCGACCACTGCGAAAGTTTCTTAAGTTCAATGATCGCAGCCGAACGCACTAACCACTTGCGCCATCGAGTTCCTCTTTCCACTTCACTTTACCTTACGAAAATAAAAAATAAAATAATAAATTTTCCATTCGCCGTCGCGAAACCAAACTTTTTTCTCCTCCCGCAGCAAAAAAGAAATATAGGTATATTGGGGACTTTAACTTGAAAGTGAGTGTTTAGCGAAAAAGTTTTTTTTTTTCAAACTTCGAGACATTTATTACTGGAGTGTAAGCGCTGTTTTATGTGAATACTTTTTGGAGGCGTGTCAATAAGAACATTTTTCCCTTGGTAATTTTGCCTTTGTTGTTTTCAAAGAGTCTGGCATTGTTTGTTGTTCCGACGCTTTCGATTTTGTGTTTAATAAGTTTTTTTTTTATTTCATTGTCGGGTTTGTTATTTGTGTCAAGGTGAACGCAATCTCGTATTTGACTGACTTCTTTGATTTTGTATTCAATTATTATGACTATTAAAGCGGCTGGTGTTGATTCCGAGTTGAGGAAAGCTACTTATGTACAATAAGCCAATTTGGTCTGCGTGGATTTTTTTCTAGTAAAATTTTCTTTAGAAAACTTGTCTTTTTTTGAAATTTTTAAGCGAATTATCCGGCAAGTGGGACTGGAACAAAATGGTTCGATCGGTATAGGTGACGCCTAGCTGGGTCATATCAAAACTATTGCCTAATGTAGAGGCAGGAAAGATCGCAGTGACTACGAGATATTTATCTTGAATTGGAACATTGTCAAGAATTGTAGTTCTATTTAAGAGTAAGTTTTTAGGGTGTTGCGGATTGTGTTCAGACCTGAAACTACAGAGTGGCTTGGGATACGTTCTTAGTATCACCTATCTGTACAAACGTACAAACAAACCATTTACATCTAACATAATTTAGAGCATGAAGCGCAGCAAACTATTCCAATTATTTGCACTTTATAACTATGAAAATTTTGTTCATAACATCACACTCAAAACTCAAAAATCATTGCTTCAGTCTAAGCTGTTACAAGCACTTGTAAAGGTCGACAAGCTACGCTATCGGTTCGCAAAACTACGGCGGGAGACCTTGTACTGAGAAGAACCGGCAAGAAACTCAGCAAGGTCTATTTTTACCCCTTGTGTATATAGAGTCGTCCAGTTAAAAAAAATGACTTCAGAGGTTATTCCGAAGTCACATTCGATTACAACATTTAGAATTACAACATTTAGATTTATGTAAAGTTACATACATATATAGTGAAAATAAGATTTAGACCAAATTATGCCCTGAATTTTTCAACCTGACAAAACTATATTTTGTCACAGATATGTCTCAAAATAAAATTCGGAATTGAAAGAATGGTATCCAAAGCACTTGCCGCTTTACCGAAAAGTAAGTCCGAAGTTTTAAACACTTACGTACAGTTTTCAAGTTGAAGTTATACTTCCAAAAGTAGTGACTATCTCAAGTCTTGTCCGTTACACCTGCTAGCCTCTTGTGTTCCAATTCAAGTTGAGAAACTCAAGTGAAACTTTACTTACAAATTTACCTTAGTAGTGTATGGGTCTAAATTTATTCATATTATGGCTGTCTGAAGTACGAAATCTATTGTTCTGTATAATACCATTTTTTTGCGTATTTTTCATACGAAAGAAGAATGTTTGTGCCATTTTTAGAGTTCCGTGCCTCAAAAGGAAAAAACGGAACCCTTATAGGATCACTTTGTTGTCCGTCCGTCCGTCCATCTGTCAACACTGTTTTTTCAATAACGCGTGGAGGTATCAAACTGAAATTCATATCTTATACTTATGTCTACTGTCCCTTGGAGCTGTGAAAAAATCAAACTTCTAAGCCAAAGCAATCTAAAGACACGCCGTTTATGCCGCAAATTTTCGAAACTCGCACGGGAATCCTATAATACCTATAGGGTACTTACCATAAACTTAGAATCTTGAAATTTGGTACGAAGTAACGTCTTATAATACAGATAGCCGTAAATTTTTAGTTACATCAATAAAAAAAAATGGGTGCGTGTACTTATGTAGGCGCGTGAGAAGTTATACTTCTTTGGCATCGTTTAAAATTAGTTTTTAATTGCATGCAAATAATTAATTACAATAAATTAATAAAAAGTCTGGAAAAGGACACAGTCAATAAAGTTCAGTTTTAATTTGAAAAAATAAATAAATAATCACAATATTCAATTAAAATCGCTACTGAATATAATTTATTAGAACATATGTGATTTGCACTTGTATGAAACTCAAACACGTATTCCGAATATACAAACTAGAAACATGTGGATAAATATTATAAATATGAATACCTATAACTGTTACTTTATTACAAAAAATAAAGATGTGGTTTTTGGTTCTACTACACCAATGGTCAAGAGATGGCGCTGTAGTCTCCTGAATCGCGCTTTGGTTCCGTTGTTCCAGATTAATAAATACTTTTGATAGGCCTACACAATGCAGTCGTTAGCACCCACTAAATAGAGATTCTATTTCTATTTTGTTGGTAGATTTTCTTAATGTGCGGTAAACACAAAAGTAACGCATGAAGTTGGTCGCTAAAGCGACCAACTTCATGCTGTTAAAATTTTGTTTTACAGTGATGCGCGCGCATCTTAAAATTTCACTCTCATCATTTTTTCATAACGCGCCTAAAGAAGTATAACTTGAAAAGTATAACTTCAAAATTTTTTTTTTAAAGTTATTACGTCTTTTCTTCTGAACGCGTAGAGGCATTAAATTGAGTTTGTACGAAACCCTCGGTGCGCGAGTCCGACTCGCACTTGACCGTTTTTTTTTTCTTCAATGGTTATGAAATTTAAATTTTATCTGTTTTCATTACTGGCTAAAAACAGCTAGGCAAATACAAATTAAATAACTTCATAATGTCGTCGCCTTTTGATCAGTATTATATCTTTGCCATTCAGTCCACAATCTCAAGAGCACAGCATTACGGTATACCTTTATGAACAATGTTAAAGAAGCAATAACTCTAAGATGTTTACAAGACTTTCATTGGTACTTCCCAATCTGCATAACACGTATTGAATATTATATTTTCTGTGCTTGAATGCAATTGCAATTTTATTCAGTGATTCAATTTAAATAATTTGAGCAATTCATTACAAATCTAAAGTATTTTATTATTATTTTTTTTAAAGACGCCCAAAGGTCTCAGACACAATAGCTACAAATCAAATTCTAAAAACTGCCTTATAAAAAAAGTTTCAGTAAGCCTATATTCATACAGTATTAGACTGCACGTATTTATGAGACACGGAAATCGAAAGCCCTCTATCTGTTCTGCGAATAGGATGAATTGGGAATGGAACAAAAGTATTCAAATAGAACCAATCACGTCAGTGTGACCAAACGTACGTATTTGGAACGATTCATAACTCGCTGTAACGTTCTTTCGTGCGTTCTTTGTACAAAAGGCACTGGCGGCGCCTAAACCCCCATAACTTGGGTTGCGGGAAAATAATAATTTTGCGTGCTCAATAGTTATATGGTGTGGCTAACCCTAGGCGTAGGTTGAAAAGTGGACTGTATCTGGGGGGCGGTAATACACAATCATATATTATTAAAAATACAAAATAAACTGCGCCTTGCAAATTTGCAAAAAATGCCTTATCTATTTAAGGACGAAGAAAATGGTTGAAGACCTGGAGACAAAGGAAAGGAACATGCGCACTTACCTCACAAGCACTTATATCGAAAATAAATCGTTTGCCGGCACAGATTCTGTATTTATATAAATTGCACAATGTAAAATGTTCACTAATAGTAATGATCGCACAATAATTTTTGGATACTATATCACAACATGAGTGTCTTCCATTACAACGTTTACAAGAGAGAGGCGGAAAAAAAGTATTATGTCCTATGCACTCCGCTGTGTCGTCGAAAAGCAGGACGGCCATAGCTAAAAGTGCACATGTATGAAAAGGATGGGAGACAGATTGGATTGAGGCAATTGCAAGTGCATAAACTACCCTATAATGAAATTATTAAAAGCCCGCAAAATACGAAATCCAACAGGTACTCACGTATAATGTTTAAAAAACACTTAAAGCAATATTGTGCAGATAAGCGTGCGAAGGAGGAACTTGATAGCGCAAGTGGTTAGCGCTTCGAGCTGCGATCGTAAAAGTTAAGCAACTTTCCCAATGGTCGGCCATTGGATGGTTGACCAAAAATTTACTATCTCGGGCTACTCGATGCTTCGGATGGCATGTTAAGCCATTGGTCCCGGTTGCGTCTGCAGTCCCACCAGCACCCACCATTCAGCACTCAGCCCGCTAGGCCACACTGGGCGTAGTCTCCCTATTCCATCCTTTTTTTTAATTAAGTAGGCAAAATCTCGATTTACAGACGTTGGCGCCCTAAGGGACACACCACCACACAAAACGAACGGACCTAGCCTCTCGCAAGTCTCAAGGGTGCGAAAAGGAGAAGCCGTTAAGCAGTCCGCGCGGATTACGAGCGCTTACGGCATACTATCCGCTAAAAAACCCTGCAAATACCCTCTACGCCGTTAAGTGCTGAACCGCGAGATCGCTGTAGCGGGACTTCACCGCGTCTCCGTACCCAACAGCCTCTCGGTCTAGGCCCGGGCTCCCTGTTCCACCCCTAGGGAAGGCCTGTGCCCCAGCAGTAGTGGCGACATTAATAGTCTGATGATGATGACTGCCAATCGACATTAAAGCCTAAAGTTTCCACTGAAAGTTGACCCATTCGTTGAGCCCGAAACGGAGCTGTAACCAATCCCTTTGAATGTAATGGATGCGATGAAATTTTAACTTAGTTAATTACTCGGATACCGTCACTTTGAAGCGGATAATGAGTTTGGAAGTTAGTGCTGGGCGTGTCACAAAAGGCTTGAAGTATTAATAGAGAGTGGTCTTTTTTGCACTTCCTTTTTTGAAATGTTACAAAGGTTTTAATGGAATTGCTTGAGGTTTTTAGGGTTTCGTATGCAAAGGACGGGTATTTTATTCCGCGTGTACTGTTCTTTGGTTCGATTTATATAATTAATATATCGATTGTGAAAATTCTATTTTTGCTGTTTATTGTATTTGTATTAAACTTCAATATTAAAATTTCTAATATTTCTGATTACGTACCTAATATTTTTTTTGTTTTATAATAAAAGGGTGACAAAAAAGCGTATGGTCCACCTGATGGTAAATGGCTACCATAGCCTATAGACGCTTACGACACCAAAAATATCACTCGCACCGTTGCCTACCCTGACCCAATCCCCTACCTCGTAGAGCCCAGGCATATTTTGGAACACCCAATAACTGTATACAAGTGACTTACCTGCTTTTGTTAGGTTTTGCTTCATTAGAGCAATGGAAGTAAAGAGAAGATATAGCCGTACTATAATAATCAGAACTTCCCTGTATCTGGCAGAATTTGTAAGGCATATTTTTGAAATGAAAACTTCTTTAGCGGTGTTGTACACTTTTTTTTGTATGGGTAAAAAATGTTAAACTCGCGTCAGATTAAACGCGTGGGCTGATCGCATCATGACACATAATAAAATTGGAAAGGTTGTTGACTTTCAATATATTGGACGAAACATGTCTCTATCTAGAACGTCCACGTGGCAGCTTTATTGTGAAGAAAATGCATTTTTTTTACAATAGATGTCGCTAGGTGCGCTTCAATGTGATTCATGTAAGTTGATATCTTTACAATAGATGTCGCTAAGTGCGCTTAAACGTGATTCATGTAAGTTGATTTTTCTGAGAGATAAACTTTTTAATGTAATTTAAATTGTCATGTTTGTGTACGAGAGCGCAATAAATAAATATTGTATTCTACCACATACATGATAGTACTTAAACTGATAATTAAAGCAATTCGTGCAAAATTATTCCCTAACCATTCCAAAATATCAAAAATGCACAACGTTAATATTCATTCAAGTTTTCACTTCTGCCGGCATTCCCGGATTGCAACCCGTCGTTTTTTTAATATATTACTATCGGGTGTTGTAACATAATTTTCAACCCTCATTTTTTTACACTGTTTAATTTTTAATTCATTTGGTTTTTCAGCCACAAAGTAATGTGTAGAACTGCTTAAAAATATGTTTACGATTGGTTTACAAGTAAATTTTAGTTCTATAGTGTACGTAAGTTTTGTACTTGTCATCATACCGATGTTTTAACATCTTTTTCACAAAAATATGGCGAAGTCATTCCTTGATAGCTTACACCCATAGAGCAATCTAGAGGTGCGTCATCGACGTATTTTTCGTCGACGAAACTAAACCGTCCACTACCGTCCATTGACTAGTCGATCAACTAGTTGAATTCTTTGACTAGTTGACGTGATAACGGCAGGCATTGAGGGCTTTATATCAACTACGCAGTGACTGCTCTACGGGCGCGACGCAACCACTACGACGGGGTCTTTATTTAGTATTCACTTTGCATTATAGTCATTTAAATGTTTACAAAATAAATTACAAATTAAACTCATAACATAAACATTTATTTCAAACGAACTTTGCACATAATTCGTATTCACGTGTCCCTTGACCTTGACCTCGCGACACACTAATTTCAAATTTCAATAAACAAAACTGCAACTACTTGAGGTAAACAATTATTATGAACCCGTACATCCTGCACTGCATCCTTTAACCAGATCCATCGACGTACTCTTTCACTGCAATATCAGAATACTCTTACCTTTTCACTCTAACAACTCTAGTTTAAAAAACGAACATATATCAACTCCCACGCCATATACTTAAGTTTCAAATTGTTTTATTTCAACGAATGAACGAACGTATGGACTTGTAACAGGTAAACCGGATACGTTTACGCGTCGTCGTCGCGTTGTCAGTAGATATGAACGCTGTGGACTCTCAGTTTAGCCGTCTATGAATTCATCTAGTTAACGAATGAACTGTAGACCGTCGAAGCGTCGATTGAACGTAGACCGTCTATTTATACCGTTCGTTAATTCAACGCCCATCGCTAAGCAATACTATACTAACACCCTGAATGATGGTTATTGAAGTCGGATTATGTCCACGTTGTACTCTGCTGACTAATTGGGAAGCTATTATAGAGAGCTTATACACATAGCTCTATAGAAGCATTAACTCGATCATTCTGCTTGTTAAAACATTGTCCAATACTAAAAATTTTATCGCCATTTTTTTTCTATAATCTCGCTTTGCGTACCGCAAAAGAAATTCTTTTGATTTTAGTACCCTATATTTTTTTAAATTATCATTTAAATAATGACCTGTGCCTCTCTTATAGACTGCAAGTCCAAAGTCATCTTTAATTATATATGAGACGGTTCTAGGTGCTATATTCAATTCAAGAGATAAAGTCTTTTACAGGTTTTTTTCAAATTCTATCCTTCACTGCTTTGATCGCATTTTCATACGAATACTTTGTGGATGGCCAGACCTTTTTCTGTCATAAACAAAGGTTTCATTGTACCTATCAATATCCCTTTTCACAAACATTCAAAAATTGTATTTGGCTCCATACCTACTTCGGGTAATGCTATCACAGTAAGTCGGTTCTCTTTATCTCCCTACTCCATTTTAAGAATCGGTGTTAAATATTTATGACGAAAATATTTAACACCGATTGGCGCGAAAATAAGAAAACACAATGATTAAAATCAAGTATTCATTTATGAATCACAGATTCGAATTTCATATGTAATATATATTTTTATTTTAACAGTATTTATAACCAGACTATGTACCTATGTATCGGTTTATAAATATTATATCCTTTACCCTAGTAAAGCATAATACAAGCCTTACATTGCTTAGACTTTCATCATTATCTTCATCAGCCTATTAATGTCCCCACTGCTGGGGCACAGGCCTTCCCTATGGTTGGAATAGAGAGATTGGGCCATGACCCTCCACGCGGGTCCAATGCGGATTGGCGGGTGCTAATGACTACAGATGCAGCCGAGACTAATGGCTCAACGTGCATTCCGAAGCGCGTAGGAACTCGAGATAGAAGATTTTTGGTCACCCAATCAATGACCGACCACTGCGAAAGTTGCTTAACTTCAACGATCGCAGCCGAACGAGCTACCTGCGCCATCGAGCTCCTCAACTAGGGACTAGGCTAATTAGTGTGTGTGTTTAACAAATTTGTTTATACTACACTATATTATTTAAATATCTTTGCTTTAAACTGACTTTTAATCAAATACTTATTTCCTGAAACCCTTCACAGAACAGAATGTAAATTAAGACAGCCAGGCTCCACGGTCGGATGTTTGCCTCTAGTTTCAATTCAACCAGACCTGACAAAGAATAAAACTTTAGTCCCTCAATTTAAGTAAGTCCGAGTATTTGCTGCGAACCGATTTAAATTGTATCGTCCTTTATACTGTCCATTGTATCTCTACACTCTTTTATAGAAAACAAGTCTGCGTGGGAACATTTGTTTCTCATACAAATGTTCACCCTCCATTTCACCTCTTTATGAGGTGAGTTTTGGGAAATTCTTTCTTAGCGCACGCCTACATCATAAAAGCTATAATTATGTGTGCAAAATTAAAGCGCAATCCTTTTAGTAGTTTGAGCTGTACGTTGAAGATCAGTCAGTCAGTAACGGTTCTCATTTATACCATACAGATTAACATCTAAATTACTTAAAACTTATCAGGGCAATGTGTTTGCGATTTAAGAACTGGCATCCTCATATTTCATGCTTATTGAAACTTGATATTGCCAGTATACAACTAAACACGAAATTTTAAAAATTAATCCCCACATGGCTTTATACTTGATTCGTTTTTGCACTTTCGCCCCAAAATTCATATATTTTTTACGTAGTACTCATGCCACGCCTCCATCAGGGCTCTTGTCGCTGTCAACGCACCAGCGGTCCTTGAGCCTAATGGTTTCTTTCGCGACGATGGTAAGAGACCTGATGGGATGACGCTTATTCCTTGGAAGCAGGGTCGTCCTCTTGAATGGGACGCAACCTGCGTGGATATGCTCGCTCCGTGCCATACAGGTAGTACCGCCCTAGCTGCAGGCGCGGCGGCGGCCTCTGCTGAGTGCTCCAAGCGGCGCAAATATTCAGCTCTCAATGAAAACTACATATTTGTGCCGTTTGATGTTGAATCTATGGGCCCATAGGGACCAAGCGCTCATTCCCAGCTCATTTTAAGGAAGTGTCAAAGAGGCTCACCGAAGTGACTGGTGATCAAAATTCTGGCAGCTATCTTGGTCAACGGATCAGCCTTGCCATCCAACGCGACAATGCTGCCAGCCTATTGGGCACCATTCCTGATGGCGGCGCTATACTTTTATTTTGTAAATTATTTATTTAGTTAAGTAAGAAGCTAAGCTATATAGTTTTCAAGTTATTTTAATATATTGTAATATAATTCAGAATAAATATTAATTTACTAAACACTAAAACATAAAAGAAACAGAACTTAAATTTACGTTTTTAGTTATCTGTTTCAATTCCACTAATTTGAAATATCAAGTTCACTTAATTAAAATCATTTGCATAACAAAATTATAATAGGAATGTTGACTACCGACTTTTAGGGTTTCGTAGTCCTGACCAGGAATCCTTATAGTTTTGTGGAGATACGAGTATGTATATCAATCATGCCGACAAAATGGTACAATAAGATTAAAACATTTCTTTTTTGGGTCCAGCTCCCTTACATGTAACCTGGCGATGATTTTATTTTTAGACCGTCTACCCCATCATGGGGTATCATTGAATAGTTCCTTTAAGATAACTCAGGGGTTCTTAAGACTATTTTTCGATCTGTTTGCGAAATATTGAACTATAAAGTGCTAATTTTTGTTGGTGTAGGGCTTCCCCCCACCCCTGTAAGAGCTCAATTATTAGCTTGAAAAACCTGGGTGTGCGGCACGCCGGGCTGCAGCAGTAGCTGGCAGTTACCGACTCGCACTTGGGGGTGGAGGATGTTGGACTGTAGCTTGCGATGAAATAAAACTCCCAGTGTTCTGTAGCGAAGAAAATCGGTGGGCGCTATTAATGGATGGCCGGCGAGGAGTCTTCAGGTCCAGAGTAAACCGCTTGTTTTTTCCTGTTCCTTTAGGTAGGAGCGCTAGTTGCTGAATGACATGTCGGACCCTGTTTCGGCCCGACTTTTATATGCGCGTGCTGAGCTGGCCAGTGATCCATTACCTCACCCCCGCTATACTTTAATTCTGATTTATTTGTTACATACAATATCCCGAGCTTAAATCTATAGGTACACACATGGGGCATACAAATTAGCATATTTTTAGCGCATTGGCGCGGCCGAAATCATCGTAATTTAGCTGTGGCGCGCAAAAAATGGTGTCTGCGTTATTTATATCTCGCCCTTCCATGGGGCTCCGCCCGTCATAGGCCTGTTTTCCCCACCACGAGCTCTTCGTGCGCTGCGTGGGGTGCCAGCTTAGCGCGTTTCATACAAATCGATTTATCCTATGTTAATGCCTATTTCTATATTTATCGTTCTGAAACCTGTTTATTCATGTCCTATGTCTTATTGACCGAATTCAATAATTTTCTAATAGGATTTGTCTTATACAATGATTTTATAGCCCTACAAAGTTACAAAATTAAAAGGTCACTAAAAACCTACTTAAACCTATTTTATACCTTATTTTTATATCTTGTTCTATTGGGCAAGTAAAAACACACAAAATAAAACCTTTATTATCAAAGTTTTAACTATAAATTACTTATTATGGAAGAGAATCTATTCCTTACTTTCCGCCTTAATAGCGCCTAAGATACTATACTAATGTATATAGAACTTTATTCTTTTTATTCCTACAACTATCTATTATCTGTATAAACACAAAGAATAACAATTAGAACACATTAAACGGACATTTTCGAAGGCGGACAAATCTCATTATCTTTGCCAACTATCAAATTACGAATAGTTTCTCTGCGCCACCGCTCATCGCCATGGCAACCATTTTAAGAATATCTTACCTTGAATCCTGTATTATAACAAAACTATGACTTATTCTAACAAAATAACATTGAGATCGTATACAAATGACTTATAACTAACCGATCCATGTGAAATTACACTTATAGATACATATTTCGATAGTTCATAATTCAGACTGTTATAGACGTCTCACTGCGCACGTGATGTTTATTTCCTGTCAGTTCGGTCGTCTCGTACACTGGGCAAATAATGATAATAGTTCATGAAATGTTAAGGAAAATTATAACTGTTAAAATAGATCTGTTAGTTTAAGAGTAATAGTCGTTCAACTTATGTATTAGAAAATTTCTGACCTAATAAATATTCCTTAGAAGAAAATATTAAAAGTTATTTAGACGACGTAATAGCTTAAAATAGAGACTCTTTCCAAAATATATTGTGGTGACGACCAGCAACTACGGAACTCTACAGTGCGCGTGGCACGACACGTACTTGCCCGGTTTATTTTCTTCATCTATCAGGTAGTTTATTAAAAAAGTATTAGACACGTATTTTTTTTGTCACATAATCAAATCAGAGATGTAAGTTGTTTTAACCTCTCATGGTCACTAACATTATAGTAATGTTATTTACGGGATTGTTACCATGTAACTTAACTGCCCGCAATTACTGTAATCATGGCGCTTGAAACAGTGCTGAAATATCGGAAAACTTGTTAAAAACGAGGTAATAATGTGGCAACAAACCCGTAACTAATATAAATAACTACAAACAGGGATATATTAATTTGAAAATGTCGCGTCATTACACGTTTTTCGTAAAAAAATTACTAAAAGGTGATGTCACTCTCAAATCTTGACGTGCTTTATCATTGTAATTTTTTGGATGTTTGACAAAAAAATAGTTTTGATTATTTTCTGATTATCTAACTAACGCACTCAATAGAATTTCGTTAAAAATTACTTACCCAAATCTACCTACGTACTATAGGTACGGTATAAAAGCATATCCTTTGCTGCCATCACATCTCGAAGTCTGAAATACCATGCAGCTATTGGGAACATTAGGAAATACTTCCCAACTCCCACTGTACTACATTTGAAACTATTCGGAGTGGTTTCAAAAGGACGCATCGCTCAAGTTTGCTTATTAGTGAAGTTGGTACTGAAACCGGTATTACTTTAATGATAACGGGAATGTGGATGCTAAGGCATACCTATGTAATGTCTGAATCTGCCATTAAAATGTCTTTTATTAATCTTGATAAGCAGATGAAGAAAAAACTACGGGTTGTACTCCGGGAGTGCCGGCAGAAGTGAATACTCGAATATTAACGTTGTGCATTTTTGATATTTTGGAATAGTTAGGGAATAATTTTGCACGAATTGCTTTAATTATCAGTATAAAAGTATTATCATTTATGTGGTAGAATAAAATATTTATTTATTGCGCTATCGTTCACAAACATGACAATTTATATTACATTAAACAGTTTATCTCTCAGAAAAATCAACTTACATGTATAACATTTAAGCGCACCGAGCGACATCTATTGTAAAAAAATGCAATTTCTTCGCAATAAAGCTGCCACGACGTCCTAGATAGAGACTTATTATTATAATACGATAAAATAAAATATTACTATGTTTCGTCCAATATATTGAAAGTCAACAACCTTTACAACTCTATTTTGTGTCATGATGCGATCAGGCCACGTGTTTATTTTTAACCATACAAAAAAAGTGTACAACGCCGCTTAAGAAGTTTTCACTTCAAAAAATAGTGTGCACGAGACCACACATCTTCTTTTCATAAATAACCTAACATTAGTATGTGTGAGTTTGGGACGGAAACGCTACGAGCGTCACGAGCGTCACACGCGACTTTATATATATTAAACTATATATGAGTGATGCGTGCGCTGCATCGTTCCCCTATGCCTTATGCACCGCCTAATGTTAAGTTATTCAAGACAAGAAGTTTCACTTTAGATGTGTGGTCCGTGCATATATTTTTTTTCTTTATTTATTTAGAGTCTTTCCTTCTACGAATATACCAGCCTCATCGTACCCTAACCAAAACATGCACAATTAATTTAATTTAAAACATTGAAGAGGGCGAGCTATTCTTACTAACGAAAACCATATCAAACATCGAATTTTCTGCGTCTGAGTTTGGTAGTACTAATATTTCCACAAAGGAACCTATATTATACTTAGTGTTGGCGACAGAATAAATCTCTAGTTAAATGTTAGACTTTACTTAGAAAAAATATTTAAAGAGCGAAAAGTAAAGACAATGAATGAATAAAATATATATTTGAAGTACACAAGTGTTGCTATGCAACGAGAACGTCTAGGGCTGCGTTCTCAACACTTAGTTAATTTTACTCTGGCTCATAAAATATGGAAAAAAAGTCCCTCGTCGGCTGGCAATCGAACGCAGACCATCTGCAAGGCAACCAAGCTTTCTACTACTGAACCACCGATGTTTGTTAATAAGGTCTGAATTTTGTAATATGTTATTGGACATTCTAAAGATTACCGATAATTTTTCACCCATAGAACGCAAAGAAGAGCAAAGCTAGAATTCTTGATTAAAACAATACAACGCGATGACTCTCGGAGTGCCACAAAAGTCTAGCCTTTCTACGGCTCCATTAAAAACTTTGAGCAATTAGTCACCGCGCGAAGTTAGCAACAGTTGAAAATAAAAAAAGTTTTAATTGCGACCCCGTATCCTTGTATCCCTTTCCGCAATGACCTTGTGCATTCCAAATTTTAGAGAGGACCGTTAGCCAACTTCACCCGTCATCCAAACTCCGGTTAACTACTAAAGTTTGATCTTTATTAAAGGCCGGAATTTGGTTACACATTATAATCTAAACATTGGGGTATCCTCTACCACAAGTTTACCTCCGTCAATTGCTGTGCGTATGACTGGACTAAACGCTTTGAATAATTTGAACAATTAGGCTTAGTAAACGATAAATTGCCCATGTTAACCTTTATGTTTATAAATAAATATTTCCAACACTCACACCAATTAGCATAGCCCCAGTAAGCACTGTAGACTTGTGTTATGGGATGCTTGGTTGACGGATAGAATACATATACTGATACATATATAAATATATTTATATAGAATATACATATTAAACATCCATAACTGGAGTATAAATGCTCGTATTCATCACACAAACAGACAGCATGAAACTCGGCGTGCAAACCACTCGGCCACGGAGGTCGTCTAAAATTAGGTGTTTATAAAATCAAAATCCGTATTAGATCAACATAATATAATAGATTTAATTAATAAAAGGCAGGAGAATTTACAAAAACGGAAACCAAAACGATTGACAGTGATGTCAGAGCACATTATTCCAAAAAAAATCTAATTACGTATGAAATGAAACTGATGATATTTTTCTTTCATTACACTGTCACCAAGTATTTGGTGACAGTGTAATGAAAGAAAAATATCATTGTTAATTTATATAAATAAAAAGATAATACAATAATCTGGTACAAATACAAAGAAAAGGAAGTTTAATTTCAAATAATCCTTTCTTAGTGTAACCTCGACCTTATAAGGAACTTACGTGCCAAAGGAGATTGCTCATCTTCCATACATGTTTGGCCTAAAAACCAATAACCATGAAAAATTGTTTCCTAGATTCGAAATTATATATAAATTACCGTAGAAACGAATATTATCGACGGCCACTCCTGAGAACTTCTATAAACCATATACACTGAATGATTTTGAGGTTATGTTTGCAAATAGGCACATAGGTATTAGAATAATAAAAACCAAATAACTTATATAGGAAAATAGGGCAATCAAGCCAAGTACCGATATTATGTATTAGATTCAGGTATATAGAGCATGTAAAATAACAGATAATTGCCTGTTTTTAAAATTAATGCACAAGAGTAAGTTTTAAAATCATGATTATGCCATTGCGACTTTCAGAAGCAATCTTGTTTCATTTGACAAGTGTCTAAAACTAATTACACTAACAAAATGCATGTCAAGGAACTTATACCTGCATACCTATGTTATGAGAAACATGGAACTGTTATCATAATTTTATAAAAACCAATAGGATATTTTCTTAGTAATAATTAGGTTTATAATGGTAAAAGGTAATTCTAATGTAATAATATATTGCGTAGGTTCATGATAGTTCTGATCAATGTGTGAAATATGTATATTCCTGACATAGCTTAAATATTCTGATAAGGTAAATTAATGAAATAAAACAACTTAAGTACTTTTATGTTGCGTTTAATATTACATATCATCTACATTTTGAATTAAAATATCATCGAAATATTTTATCAATCTTTACAAAATAGATTTGTTTTGATGTTATATAAACAACCTCGATCAGTCTTTGTGAATGTTACTGCACCCATAGGCAATAAAAATGATTCGTATGTTTTCCAAACCGTTAAAAATATAAGTCCTTTTTTAAAATTAATATATTATTTAAAGGTGGCCGTTAAAATCTAATGACTGTAAAATAAAGTATAAATTACGCCAAGAATTACTGTATATGTCAATATTTTATTTGCATTTAGGCCAATTTGACCAATCTCCTTTGGAGGCTCTAGTCCAAGCGGTTTGGGATGTGTGATGATTATGTCAGTTAGTCAATCCGTCAGTTTCTTCTCTCATATACTATGACTATGTGCATGATATTGTTATGAAAACAAAAACATAATTTTAAACTTGATAGTCCAGTTACGTATTGTTTCAATGAAACAACCTCAATTTTTATCATTAAATTAATTAAATGCCGGTTGAATTTTGATACGATAACCCATTTACCCGTTCGTTAAAATAAAATAATTTTAACAAAACATTTTCCTTAGTATCTAATTAGAGGAATTGCAGAAGGGAAGCTCAACATCTGAGGTGATAATTTCAAACGTTTCGTAATGGCGGTTTTTATATATCTTTGAGGGGATTTAACAAAACAAACCCACACAATATGCTTTTGTAGCACCAAGATGTTATTTCTTTTGTAGCTTGGTAAAATCCAGTTTTTTTTAATAATTTTATTTAGATGTGAATTTCTTATATTTCAAAAGTTTTATTTTTCAATAAAGTTTGTAATAGAGACGGTTTTAAAGTTTCTGATTGATTCAAATTTCCAACGCTAATTTTAGCGTATTTAGTACCAAGCTCTGCCCCGCAGACGTGTTTTTTTTGAGTGTGTATGCTATTTCACCGGGTTTGGGGACGGCGAGATACAATAGAGCCTAAGGGGACCTCAAGCCGAGAATTGGTGAGCGTTTCTAGAGGTATTCGGATGGCATCTCGCCACGGGGAGAGTCTTCTCTCCGTCTGGAGCCTCTAGACCACTCGAACCTGAGGGGAGCGGCTCTACTAGAGGGCGTCTCTGAGACACGGACCTCGGCTCTAGTTAGCCATTGTCGTGGGGAAGCAGGCGTGCCAGAAGCATACAAATATTTTAACGGAGACGGCTTACAACAATAAAAAATTAACTGACGTATTGACACGTCATCCTTTTTGGATTCGATTAAAAACATATTAAGACACCTTGCTATAAACATTTCGAGAATAATATTCCTCGTCAACTCAGTGTAAACGTGATATGATGAAAATTATATCCCCCCCGGCATAAATCTGTACCTGTGAACACAGCTCTAATCATTAAAGGTGTATTTAGCAAACAGTAACAACTCATAAACTGGTACGTAATCTGAAACTTCGCTAATTTGCAAAGTTGTCCCACTAATAGTTATTTTACGCTCAGAGCCTAGTTTGCGGAAACTATTTATCACTGCTTCCAATTAAACTGTCGGTTAAGATAAATTTACGCGATGGAAAAGTTTTCCCTCGTAGACGGATTGGAATTTGCGGATTGGGGTACGTTGATAGGGTATGTCGAAATTGTGCTTTTAAGGATAAAAACGCTATGGAAGAAATGTATGTCTATTTAATAATACAACCTGTTTTGTTTTTAATAGCGAGGTAGACAAATCATTCTACCCCACCTGATGTTAAGTGGTGATAAAGTCCAAACGCGAAGATAGCTGGTAAAGCAGTTATAAACTGCAACACCAAACATCTTTACCTTGCCGACTTGCAAAAATGCTTCTTCATGCCTCTCTTAAAGGAGCCCAGATTGTAGAAAGGAGGGAACACGTGCGCGGGCAAAGAATTCCAATTACGAATAGGTCGACAAAGAAATGAGTCACCAAATTTCTTTGTTAGTGTAGGAATAGTGGCCACATCATCAACAGCCTATTAATGTCCCCACTGCTGGGGCACAGACCTTCCCTATAGATGGAATAGGGAGATTGGGCTATGACCCACCACGCGGGCCCAGTGCGGATTGGTGGGTGCTGACGACTGCAGATGCAGCCGGGACCAACGGCTCAACGTGCCTTCCGAAGCACGGAGGACCTCGAGATAGTAAATTTTTGGTCACCCATCCAATGACCGACTGCTGCGAAAGTTGCTTAACTTCAACTTCGAAATTCTGAAAAATCTTTGTGGAACGACGTACTATAATATTTTTTCTCGTGTTAGTGTTATTTTTTTTTCAAATCCAGTTAGTACATTTAAATAAAACCTTTAAATAGTTACCTCCTTCGTTGCCATGTATCACAATAAAATATCGTTAAATTTTTAAATTACACGACAGACTTGAAGTTACTATGTAATTTATTTGACCGCTTAACACGACTTCAGTCGTGTGGTCATAAGCGCACTCGTTTTTTTTTTGTTGTGTCAGCTCTTTGCGACTGAATCCAAGTTATAATAAACATGTAACTTGTCGGGTTTCAATATAAATAAAAATTTGGCTACACAGACACGCTCCCAAACATAGTCACACACATACATAACAATCTTAATGTTAATGCCGTACCGTAATCGTATAAGAACTGTTGGTAGGTATTTATAATAATTTTATTTTAATTCAAAGCTAAAGAAGAATATGATACAAGTATTTCAGCTGTTCAGCAAGGCAGGCTTCTGGCCAAGTACCGTGCATCCATACTATATTAATGTGAAAGTAGGTCTGTCTGTCTGATTGTTATCTCTTCACGCCTAAGCCACCGTACAGATTTAAATTAAATTTGGTATAGAGATATGTTGAGTACCAGGAAAGGACATCGGTTAATTTTTATTCCAGAAATCATCCTTAAAGGGATCGAAAATAAGGTAAAAATGCATATGGAAAACCATTTTTTTTTCAGTTGTAGCCCTAACTTCGTCTGTGTGGGAAAATTGACCACTAGTATTTAATATTGTTTCACTAAGTTATACAGAAACATTACGTAAACATTCGAATTCATCACTTCACGTGTAAATAATAATATTTTCTTATGATTGATGTTCCTTGCTACGCAGAATTACGATAACGGGAGTTCGTACAACCTTATCGCAAATTGCTAATTGGTTACGTTATTAATCGGAAACTAATTAATCTTATTCATTAGCTTGTAGCTTTATATTTATTTTTCTCCTAAGGGAAGGTGCGGAGTTTTGTTTTCGCTTTCAAGGGAAGGCGAGTTGATTCTGTGAATTCTTTGTGTATCCTGTGTTTGAAGGGTCCGGCCATTCCGCGAGGCCCTCGGCTGGGACGCACCCACAGTGAAAGACTGCATTGTAGGTGCAATGTGGGTGCGTCCCGGCCGGGGGCGTCGCGGAATGGGTACGTAACGGCCGGACTCTAAAAGCAACACAGTTATATAGGAGGTTTTAATTGAGGGTATAGCGGCTTATATAAGTGCTAACTGTCGATTCAGCAAACTCAGCCTGTGCGACACAGTGGTTTGACCGGGTCTAGAAAGAAAGAAACTGCTAAGGAGTTGTTGGCAGTAATTTTCATATGATTTCATCGTCTGACAGAGGTTGATAATATTAGAGTACTAAGTAAAATAAACATTTTAAAAGGTTCTTCCATTCATTAATTGCTGCGTAATCAAATAGAAGCAAGTGTGGATAAAAATAAGTCACATAAACAATATTGTCCGATCTGTCGATATTCTTAATACATTGTATTGAACATAAAAACAATGCTAGTGGCAGAAGTTCTCCTATTTTACACCAAACACCACCAGCAGAAACATAACGCCACCAAAAGATACTGTTATTTAACAGTATCGTGTAGGGCCAATCGTATATATCCCACTAAAAACATTCTGTAAAAAACTAGCCAAGTCTGGATGGAGCTGCTTGTTTATCTCTAAAAAGTAATGAAATCTAGACAAAGTCGTGCCAAGTCTAAGGTTCCTTACTGCAATTTCTTTATTATTATAGTTAATGTTGTGTGACTTGGCCGTTGAAGGGTACACAAGGGTACAAAACCAGGGTGCTACACGACACTATTGCACCAATCTGTCGCCAGAATTGAATTGACGATTGAAATACTGTTATTTTACAGTATCGTGTAGGGCCAATCGTATATATTTTGCGGTCGCGTTCACAATTTCTAGTTCCCCCCTGACTGAAGCATTAACCGAACGTTTATTGGTTACAACTGAGACGCGCGGGCGGCAAGCTATCACGCTAATCGGGCACGTTATTGATGGCCGGCGATCAATCTTACTCAGCGTCCGTTCGCAGGTCGGTTTTCACTTAACGACCATATTTGTTTTTACCGATGTTCCTATTTCTGTGTGAAGGAGTTTTGAGGTTACGTCTCTTAGACGGTGAAAGGGTTTTGATCTCTTGATAAAAATGAAAGATTTTTTTTTTTATAAGTACCTAATTGTGAATTAGTTTTTGAAGCGAAACTTGTTTTCGGACGGTGTGTAAATAGAAAACAATCCTATGAAAAATATGAAACGGAAATGCGTCACAAGCGTCACACAGTATATATATATGTATGTGTGTGTGTCTGTGTGTATGTGTGTGTGTGGGATGCGTATGCAGCTCTTCCAGACGAGCATGAAATGACGAGCAAGAAATGAAATAGGAGTTTCAGTTTCCATTAAAACTAATACTTTTTTTTACATAATTATAATGTATTATTAAATTTGCTACCTTAAGTGTATATTTCGGCTATTTGCGACTGTATTTGACTTCAGTTGTCAGTATATTACTGATATGTATCAAATTAATTAAACCTATTTTTTATAGTATCCCTGTCTGAGATATTAAGTGACTATATCTTGTAGATATATACATCACGAAAAGAAAAGAAAACCATCATAAATGGCTTAATGAAACAAAATATAGTATAGTATAAATTATGTTTGGCCAAGTGTAATTTTTCGCAAAACTCAGTGTCAAAGAGGGTCAGATTTTGACGACTCTTTGTATTTAAGTGTAGTTGAGGTACATTAATACTACAACGGTATCGGTATTGGTTCTTGGACCACTATCGCCCAGTCTCCCTTGATTTAATCCTTTGCTGCAAGTAATAATACTATTATATTAAACTAAAAATTAATTGATATTCAAAATTCGACGAGAATATTTCAGTGAGAAATTATTAATTTATCAATTCAACTACGAACTCCTTTGACAATAAAATCCAACGTGTTCCATTTTTCTGCCAAATGCAGATAGAATGAGACCACCCAATATTATGCATACGACAATACAAATTTTATTTTTAATTAAAAACTTTTATTATGAATACATAACACAGTGTTCCACTTTCAAATCAATTGATTTGATCTAGGTCATATACACTAAAATTGCGCTCTATTTCGAAGCGACAGAATCCAATGTTGCGACCATGTTAAAAGCATGTATTGCGATCCCAGATTAATATTGGATGCACTTTCCACTTGGAGGGACGCTCACGCATGGCTGATTTATTAATATTTTTGAGTGATGGTTTCGCAGCGATGGCGCAGCGTTAGAAAGGAATGTCGTCTGGATATCGAATAGATAGCGGCAGATATCACAGGATTCCATTTCTCGCTTCAGTACCTACTACCGTCATATCTCGTGACATACAATTTTACGCTTTGTGACAATTGAATGACGATTTAACTACTCGAATGTTTTTTATGACATGTTGCTCATACTAAAATGACTTGAGGTTTTGCTTTGATAACGATACATGATTTTTGGAGGGTATTATTTTATGCAAATGATAAAGTACGTGGATTAGGTATACGAGCCGTAATAGTAGGTTAAGCAGACAGATTTACGAGTAATAAGTGAGTATATTCGACATCATAATCAGCCTATTAACGTCCTCACTGCTGGGGCATAAGCCTTCCGTTTGTATGCTAAAGCGAAAATGGTCTATGACCCACAACGTGGACCAAGTACGACGGTGACGGTTGGTACATTAATAAGTGCTAACGACTGCAGGTGTAGCTGAGCCAATGGTTTGGCGTGTCTTCCGAAGCACGGAAGGCTTGAGAGCGTGCGCACGGTGTGGGCGTCCGCTCGGCATGTTTGTTTCACATACCTGCCTCACGCGATACGGGTGGCGGCGCCTGACTCGCAAGTGGCCGAGCCTGCCTCGCGAGTGGCCGAGCCTGCCTCGCGGGCGATGGGCGCGCCTCGCGGGTGACGGTGCTTGCTGGATTGTACGTCTTCTGTGCTCTCGTCTGCGTTTTTTTTTGATGTTTTTGCTGTTGTTCGTATATGACCGTTACAGCGTCACCGGGTTGGGGACGGCGAGATCCTAAGGGGATCTGAAGCCGAGAATTGGCGAGTGCCTCCAGTGGTATTCCAGGCCGATGCCATCTTCCCACTGGTGGGAGTCTCCTCTCCGTCTGGAGCCTCTAGACCACTCGAAGTTGAGGTCGTCTGCGTTCTCTTTCAACTAGGCAGTATTATCAACGAAAACAATCCATTATCGACCGTTCACTGGCGCAATTGAAATTGTACTGGCGGCGCTGCGAGAGGCACCGACCTCTCGCGGGTCAAAACGGATAGAACGGGTCCCACGACGGAGCACGGAGCGGATCTCCGCGACGGCAGGCCACTCCGTTCCGCTTAACGGTGCGGACGCCCTTAGACAATCAATTTTTGGTAACCTATCCGATGACCAGCTAGCGCGAAAGTTGCATAACTTCCACGATCGCAGACCGAAATCACATATGTCAAAGATTTTAATATTTCAGGTGACCGATTAATGATACGAATTGATAATTCGTAGAAGGACGGGTCTACTTATTGAGTGACGTAAACTTGCTGATCGTATTTATTAAATTTTAAATCGAAAATTCGTTCATAAATTTACGCAGGAATTCTGGTGTCCTGGAAACAATATAAAACTTTTGTGTCTCGTTTCTGGAAACTCGATCTATTAAATCATTATTTTCAGACAGAGTTTTAAATGGAATCCGAAACTTCAAACAATATTTTCATCATGTGTGTTTGAAACGAAATACCAAAGTATTATAATTATTTTATATTAACGCTTTGATAGCAATTAATTTCGCGCACCAGCGAGAGCAATTATTTCGTTGCGCAAAAACAAACCAATAAATACCAATATTATATACCCTGTCTATAATATTTTAAAGCTAATATACAACAACAGAGTATTCGTCCAGCCATGCCCCGGAAACGATGTAACTGTATGGCAACATGATATATTATCCAATGACTCAGCGAAAAGCGCGGGAAATCTTCCGTCGAGTAAGTAAGGCCTTGTTCAGACTACACGTGTACGCCTTGACCGGCGTCTGACAAGCTTTGAAATTAGTTGCAAGAATATTGAGCCTATGACCACAGACATAGATTGAGATACGTGTTTGAAAAATATTCAAAATAGTATTTGAATAAAAATATTAAGATATTTTCAAAAATTGAAAATTATCTGATATTTTAAGCCAACTATTAACTATCAACTAATATTCTTTTTCAACTATTAACATCATCTCTAGTTTAAAGTCACTACCTAAGAATAGCGCAAAAATATCACCGGATTTTACTCTCTCTAAAGTTCAGGCTTGAAAGACTTTAAATAAGGATTTCAATTAAACTTTAGTAAGTATCCCCTCTTCCCCCTTTTTAAAGAGGTTGAAAATTAGTGGATGAATCAATTGGTAAGATGGTCTACGAAATAGTTATACAAACAATAGAGGATATATAATGTGTACAAGTATATGTCGCACGTCACGAATAATAGGGTATTAATTCTAAATAGTTTTTGAGTTATAGCAACACATGTCTTACTTGATTGTTCATGGACGTCATTTTCGAGGCAGTCAAGACAGTTGCATATTAGTTAGCACCCGTCCAGTCGTCAATTTCTAGGCAAAATATAAGATTGTGAGTATTCTAAACAGTATTATGTTAAGTTACTTAATAATACCCTCTGGCCTGTTCAATTTTATTTAATATGTTATTTTCAACGAAATTATTTAAAAAATATACTTTAAAGCCCCCGATTTGCTTGAAATAATCCTATACTGTTCGTCCATTTTATTCTGCGGTTGGGAGTTTCAAGTTCAATATACTACCTTTTTAGCAAAACATAACTTCTTTTTGCAAAAAAGAAATGGGCACCTCAAGAAATTTACGTTGTAAGGTCGATTTTAGTTAATTCAATGAAATTTAATTGATTAACGTAGTCTGTATACTTATAATCGTCTAAATTAACTGTCTTTATAAATTTTCGATGAATTCTTTAAAACCGATGTACACGCTCAAACAATAAAAAGTGGTCGGCAATAAAGACAAGAACATTGTTTTACATATTTTAATTAAACAAAGATAAAAATTGTAAAACCTAATAACAAGTGTGACCTCTTTCCAAAACTTGTGACACAGCTTTTATTCCTTCTGGGCATGCTTTTCGTTGATGCGTTTTTTAATAACGTTTTGAGGAATACGTTCCCAATGTTCTGCAATGACTCTTTTTATCTCCCTGATGTTATGTGGAGCAGGTTGCATTGACCTTACCCTTCTCTTTAGAACTTTTCGGATTGAGATCAGGACTTTGCGCTGGCTCATCAAAACGACAGATACCAACTTCTTGTATGTACGCTTCCACGTCACCAGAACGGCACGGCCGAGCATTGTCATCCATAAAAGTGGAACCTTCCTCAAGTGCAGCCTATGCGGGCTGTGCAAATGGAATCAGGACTTTCTTTATGTACCGGTGTGCATTTATTGTTCTATTTTCTAAAAGTCAATACACTCCTTCAAATTAATTGCTGCCCAAAACATAACGAAGCCTTCCGCCATAAGGAGTGTATTTCTTCGAAACAAGCTTCCCCATAGCGTTCCCGTGGTCATCGCAGCACTCGCTGGCGTCGGTCCTCTACACAAAAATAGATTCGAGCTACATCAGAAAACATTACTTTATCCCAGTCCTCCAGAGACCATGAAGCACAGTTTCGAGCAAACTGAAGTCAGGCAACACGGTGCTCACAAATTAATTTAGTGTCCCGGGCTGGGTGGTAACTACTGATATGGGTAGCCAAAAGCCTCCCCGACTGTCAACAAGGTAACTTCTTCTCCTCTTACTTCTTCAATGCTCTTCTTAAGGTCTACATTTGACGCCTTACAATTAAGCAACGCCTGACTTACCAAAAAGCGGTCATCCCTTGATTTTGTGCATCGTGTTCTTCCCGAATCGGGTCTTCTTATGACCGAACCGGTCTCTTGATACCATTGCCAATTCCTATGGACAGTTGAATGACTCACATTTAGCCGCTGAAACACGAAAGTGTGCGAACAACCTTCTTCAAGTAGGGCTATAATTTTACTGGCCCTTATTGCTTTATCACTAATATCAGAAAGTGTTCAAATTGAGCCATTACTAAAGCAATTTTACAAAATCTACATTTTTTTTAAATAAAACTAGTTTTTACGGGTTAATGCACGAAACTTTATTTATTTATTGACGTTTCGTGCATTAACCCGTAAAAACTAGTTTTATTTAATGAGTGATGTGCGTGAAAACCTAAGAAACAAATACATTTTTTTTGTTAATACCAAAATTTTAATTTGGAACGTATATAATTATGCCAGGATGCTTCAAATAACATGCCAATCCAACCACCCTAAAGTGTCCATTATGTTCAAAGCAGTTAATACCCGTTATCAATATAATATAGTAGATTTTGATCAAGCAAGATAGTCGTAATTTTAACATCTGAGCCATTTGAACTGCTTATAGGGTATCTTTACCCAGTCACATAAAGTACCTTTAAAATAAAAACTACTATTGATACACTAACTAAACTTACTCAGCACAAAGAAGGATAATGTAAGTTTAAATCAAGGTTTCATTATACACATTTGAACAAGTAGTTCCGCTTCTATGATTTTTTAATACTTTAAAACGTGATACCTCAAAACACTGTTTTAAAGAAAATAACCTATTGCTTGTGACGTACGATATGTAGGTATAACATGTACTTTATATTTGTTATTGTATAGTATAGTTAAGTAGTAGATAGTTTTTTATTTTTATATTAGATAGAGAATGCCTGTGGCATTAAGTCCGCCATTTACTGTTTTTATGATAATAAAGATTAAATAAATAAGTAGAGCGATAATGTCGCCGCAAATATTGGCAACACAAACTTTTGTCCGGTTTTATCGGTCATTTGTCTTTTGTTTTTGAATCGTGAGCATAGAACGAACACCTACTAAATCCGTCTACCTTACAGCTTTGTGTTAAGGTGCTTTTTAGCATAGATAGTGTTATGAGACATGAGTTTGTTGATTGTACCTGTATCGTAATAAAGTGCTGCCTTTGACCCCCAGTGATGTCGTCCACTTTTATGGTTTATAAGACGATATAGTTTTATGCGAGACTCCAACTGTGTATGCCATAAAAATAGCTATAAAACAGTCCAGTTTTGGGGCGTACAGATATAATATAATACAGAATTCTGCATAACAAGCCGCAGCTAACTGTGGCCACAATTCCAACGCGCACAAATAAATTTGGTGATTCATTTCTTTGTCGCACAATCCGTAAATGGAATGCTCTGCCCGCCCACGTGTTCCCCCTCTCTTACAACCTGGGATTCTTTAAAAGAGGCGTGAAGAAGCAACATGCAGGACGGCAGGGTGAGTCTGGCTGGTGTGGCAGGTAGAACTGCTGTATCAGCTATCTACGCGTTTGTCTGACCTATTTATATAAAAAAAGGTTTTTCTGCTAACACACTTTTTCATAATCCCTTGTGTCCATAACGCCATAGTTTCATGTATGTTCTCTATTAATAATCCAATTACGATGAGCGTTTTCTTGATCTACCCTCAAGGAGATGGGTTATTGTTTTATATATTATATATATTCTTATACTTACTTGAAATTCTATTTTATTGCAACAGCTGTTATTTTCAAACGTGTATATCATTTGCGGTTCCCTGAACTGAAATTGTTATACAATACAAACTCAAACGCTTCCGTGCATTTTAAGGTTTATTATGATAACAAGTATCCTATCATAATAAATTTTAAAATTCATGAATATAAGAGTATTTACAGAATACCTGAGAAGTTCCTTTTTGTATTTTTCTTTGACAATTTCCCTTAGTTTATAATTGTGCAAATTTTAATATCCCCACTGCTGAGCTCGGTGCGGATTGGTCGGTGAAAATCACAGAAATATGTTGCTACTAAGGAGTATAGAATGCAGCAGAAACCAGTAACATTAGATACTTATAATAAGTTCAATTATGCACTGCAATGTTAAATTATTAGTGTAATACTTTATTGTACATTACAATGTTGCACTGTCTGCTCGCCGTGCAGTTTTTTTTGTGTCATTTCATCGAGACCCATCACACGTGGCGCAGCTCTATGAAATGACAGGAGCAAGCGCACCGAAGGGCACCTTCTCGGCGCGCTTGCTGTGTCCTACTTAACGCAGCGCACGCTCTTAAAGTATTTTTTCTGTGAATGTAATAATTACGTTATAGTAAATAATAGTTTGAAAGGGTATATAATAATTACGTTAGCACTCATTTGAGTATGATTATGTGTGTGTGTGTGCATGAGAATGTATTATATGAACCCCGCATTCTATTAATGACACATATTTTTAATAACCAAAGCACTACGAGTTTGCTTCGAATTGGCTGCTTCCACCCTCCCAGCTTCAGAACTCCGCGCTTTAGAGAGTCCCTATTAGTTGTCGACCTTACTGGACGATGGTACCAGTTGATGTGCCTGTGATTGGCCATCGACGGCCAACTCCAAGTTAACGAGTAGTATTTAACGGGACTAATGTGAATGAATTTTTGTCTATTTTCTTTTTCACCTCCCTATTTTCATGTATACCTACTTTTATTTTTACTATCCTTCTATGCTCCCTCTTTCCAACTTCTGCCCGCGCCCCTGGCTGTATCAAATAGCAGCCTCGAGTGCGGACGGTATATTATTAAACACGTTAAAATTTGAATAGGAATAACATTGTTAGGAGACATATTATCAATAATTGAATAAAAATACTGTGGAAAAAAAAATATAAAATGCATTCGAAAGAACGGAGGGATGAAGTCGCGAGAAATTCATACAAAGTAAGAAGTGACTTTGGCAATCTGTTACGCATTCATACTTAAACGACTGAACTTGTTTTGATGAATTCCGCTATGAAGATAAAGTGTACTACGACAAACGCTATAGGCTACTTCTTGCTATGAAAATAAAACTACAAGTGTATGAAATGAAGATGAATGTAAACAGCTAGATTTTTGGCAGTAATTTTTGTTATTTTTTTTATACGTACAATAAACAGAAAAAAACTAGCAGATATTATCTAGTTATAATTTTTATTATTTTAAAGCATGTAACTACTTGATGTTTAAATCTAAAGAAAATATAACTAGAAAAAATTCCACGCGGTCCAGGCAGCAGACGGGACTCGAACCCGCACCCTTCGCAATCCGGGCGAATGCACTGACCAATTATGCTACCACGGTCCTCACGGATCGCGTCGAAATTCTTCTAGCCATTCTTAAGCTGCAAGGCAGCGCCATCTCTTCGCATTATAGGTAACCCCCAATCACAAATGAATACTTTTACAAGTATTAAACATTTGAAAGAAGAAATAGCAATTATAGTTATAATTTTTATTATTTTAAAGCATGTAACTGCTTGATGTTTAAATCTAAAGAAAATATAACTAGAAAAAATTCCACGCTATATAGTATCTATTCATAAAGAAAAAACACAAATCAAAAGATCTAACATCCAACTTCTTTGCAGTGGCCTTCATAATGAAGAGCTCTCGAGATCGCAAAGTGATACTTCCCTTGAAACTCTCGAGAATTTCAACACTTAAGTAATTTTCAGCATTGAAATTTTAACGCTTAAGAAACATTATCAACATTTTATTTTCTGAAAATTTTTGTTTTCTCTCATTACATACAAGTTTCTTGTTGGAGTTAAGAAATTTTCTGAGCCTTGTATACAGGTTTGAAACAATTTGGTGTACATTCTTTCATTACATACAAGTTACTTGTTGGAGTTAAGAATTTTTCTGAGCCTTGTATACAAGTTTGAAAATTTTGGTGTACACACTTTCATTAAACACAAGTTTCTTGTTGGAGTTAAGAAATTTTCTGAGCCTTGTATACAGGTTTGAAAAATTTGGTGTACATTCTTTCATTACATACAAATTACATGTTGGAGTTGAGAATTTTTCTAAGCCTTGTAAAAACCTTTTATCTGTCCACTACTGACAAAAAATGTTGGTATATACCAAAATATATGGATTTTAGTAGCTTAACAGTGTCAAAATATGCAACGAAAAGTATTTGATATTAATTTCAGCTTAAACCGACTAATAATAACTACTAATTAACTAACTAATTTCAGCTTGACGACCTCCGTGGCCGAGTGGTTTGTACGCCGGGTTTCATGGCGTCGCCGACTCGAGAGGTCCCGGGTTCGAATCCCGATGGGGGCAGATGTTTGTAAGATGAACACGAGCATTTGTACTCCAGTCATGGATGTTTAATATGTATTTCTATAAAAAAATATACTTACTTATATATATAAATTATATGTATTCTATCCGTTACCCTAGTATCCCATAACACAAGCCTTATAGTGCTTACTTTGGGGCTAGGCTAATTGGTGTAAAAGTGGAGTCTTGGAAATATTTATTTATTATTATTTATTCCCACGCGTGCATGAGAAAGTGGTTCTGGACACACAGACAGGCTGATGACGGACGAACAAAAGTGATCCTTTAAGTTACTACGTTAAACTAAGTCTTCTGGCGGTATGTTATTTAAAAGGTATGAAAAAAACCTTAGGAAAGTTTTCTCCATCTCACTTTTACCTTAAATTACTAAGGTTATTAGAGGCATATCAATATAACGTTGGCACCAGACACATATTTGAATACCGCCAAATCTCTTAAAAACAGGAGCATTTTACGTATACATCGTGTTCTAAGCAAGTAAGCGGCAAATAGTAACTTACCGCTACAACGCCTAGTATATTTGTGCTTAATTTCTAATACATCTTGTTATGATTTATCCCTGCCATGGCAAAATTCGTGTCATTGCTTTATTGTAAACAAGTGATAATCTTATGATTTCTGTGTTAAATTAGTGAAACTACTGTGAATTATCGTGTTCAGTAGTTTAATTGTGTGTTTCGACAATCAGGTAGGTAAGTGTTGATAAAGTTAAGAGTATAATTTACATCTAAAGAAAATATAACTAGAAAAAATTTTTCACGCGGACCACACGGACTTTTTTTTTTCTAGTTATATTTTCTTTAGATTTAAACATCAAGCAGTTACATGCTTTAAAAATAATAAAAATTATAACTATAATTTACATGTTAATTTTGATAAAAGGAACATCCTCGTAACCTCTTAGCGGCCGAAACTTTGGTGTTAAAATTTTTGTACACGAATATCGCAGATTAATGTTTTTACTATAAATAACTTAATAATCAAGTAGTTATAACAGAATAGAATAGAATAGAATAATCTTTATTTGCATTAAATAGGGTTGACAAAAGGTGTTTGCATATAAAGCATATGTTAAAAGCTAAGAATCTTAAACCTATTTAGCCATATTAATAGCATGCAAAAAATTCTAATATATTAAAACATAACAGTCATATTAAATTTACCTACTTATCATTCATTTAATAACAAGTATTTTATCATTATAATTTAAATTCAAATTTATGTCAATATTAATTACAATTCTCAATGTCAGTTCAAAATAAAAATATTTTATGTCAATTTAGTGTGATATACCTTTAATAACAAAATTTTTCAGTATGACATTTTAAGATTATTATTCAATTCAATGTAAATATTAATTCGATTCCTGATGTCAATTCAAAAGTAATATTCATATCAACATATTATATGCATTCAAAATAAAATTAATAAAATTAATCCAAAATCGACATTCATTTCAATATTCAGGACTTATTTTTTAAAAATTCCTCTACAGAATAAAAGCTTTTATCCAATAGCCAATTTTTTAATACTATTCTGAACCTGTTGTAGGGTAGTTGCTTAATATTGTCAGGTACTTTATTATATATTTTTATAGCCATTGCATAACCATTTTTATTGAAACGCGAAGTTTTGGGATTGTTACTCAATACAAGTTTGTTCAAATTTCTAAAATTACTGCTTGTATTATCTGTTAGTTGCTGGTATAGGTGGCTATTTTGTTTAACAAATTTTCCCATTTCTAATACGTATAAGCAGGGCAGTGTCAATATGTTTAATGCTTTGAAGTACGGTCTGCAAGAAACATCCGGTGCAATGTTACAAATGGCTCGAATACATTTCTTTTGGGCAATGAATACTTTATTTATGTCCGTACCATTTCCCCATGTTATGAGTCCATATCTAAGGCAAGATTCCACATAAGCTAAATATGAGAGGTTGAACCATTATGGAGTTTGTTAAACTTTTTAATTTCACGGTTAAAATGTCGAACTGACGCTACCTACGTAAACCTTTCTTGCGGCCCAGCCGGCGCGCGCGCGCTGTTGCATTGTGAACTTTATTTGCTAAACCACAAAGTATGTACCAGATTTCTATATTTTTCGGCCTGTCTATATTTGAGACTGAAAGGTTCACACATAGAACACGTTTCATCGTATAATCATAAAAAACCTTTTTTTTATAAATGTTTTTTTTGATTATTATTGACGACCTCCGTTGCCGAGTGGTTTATACGCCGGGTTTCATGGCGTCACCGACTCGAGAGGTCCCGGGTTCGAATCCCGGTGGGGGCAGATGTTTGTGTGATGAATACGAGCATTTGTACTCCGGTCATGGATGTTTAATATGTATTTCATATATATATACTTATATATGTACAATATATGTATTCTATCCGTTACCCTGGTATCCCATAACACAAGCATTTACAGTGCTTACTTTGGGGCTAGGCTAATTGGTGTGAGTGTTGGAAATATTTATTTATTATTATTTATTTATTATAAATTTAAATAATAAGAGACATTATAAGTGCACTTTAATTTGTTTATTTCTTTATAAGACTATGTATTTTATTCAACTGAAAATTCACATCCTTTTGTATATAAGCATGTTACGAGAAAATCTAACTAAAAGGTGACAACTTAAATCTTAAGTTTGTAATTACTAAGCGGTGTAGCAGTATCTCATGATTAAGATATTTCCACGTAAATTTTACATATTTTATCTATTGTGATAGAAAACATACTAATATTATATATAAATTACATTTAATAACCAATTATGACAATGTATAAATTCCAAAAAAACGAATTTTACACAACGTCAATTATCTCGAAACCAGCTCTCACTGAGATACCGCTTTTGTGCTTAGTAGGACAGTATAGACCTGCATCATCGTTTTCTATCTTTGCTAGTATGACACGAAAACTTGTACTTGTACGTATACTTGTACAACACATAAAACCGCAAACTACCTACGTGGTGTATAACTATGTACATCTCTAAACACATTAAAAATACTAAAAACTCCTCTTAGAACCGTTTATTTTGCTTTCAAACTTTTAAAAAAACGCCGCGTCTGCCGGCGGGCTTGAAATGTGAGGCAAACTTAAAATGTTGCAAGATGCACTTTGCGCTTTCAAGAGCCCCTCCGTTACATGAAGGCACATCTCCGAAACTTTCCAGATTTTTTTATTCTTTGCTTGAGTTCCTGTTTTAAGATAAAACACCATCTGTTGGTCTCAAGACGTACCTTACCGAGTTAAGTGCTTTAGCAAGCAAGAGGTTGTACATGAAAAAATACCCTTCAGGTTCGAGTGGTCTAGAGGGTCCTGACGGGAGGACGGAGAGGAGACGGGGATTTCCCCGCGGTGGGAGTCAGCAGCGGAGGTGGGTGGGATGACATTTGCTATCCGCCTGAAATACCTCTAGAGGTACTCGCTAATCCTCGGATTGAGGTCCCCTTAGGATCTCGCCGTTCCCAAACCTGGTGACGCTGTAAAATTTTCGGGGTGTGTAACGTAGTGTTCTATCACTTTCCTGGGATAACAATCCTCCTAACCCATATGAGAACACTACGTTACAATACCCGATAGTTTGTAGTTGAATTTTGGCGCGAAGGCGCATTGTAGGTTTCAGAACACTACGTTAAAGGTAACCATTATCACTTAAGGATATGATAGTAGCCGATTCTCAGACCTACGGAATATGCATATAAAATTTCATAAAAATCGGTCAGGCCGTTTCGGAGGAGCATGTTAACTAACATTGTGGCACGAGAATTTTATATATAAGATTAAAGCGAGAACATAAGTCAATCGTCAAATGCACATTGTTTTGCAGGAATATGATCTTTTTACAAGCTTTTATTTAACTTGCTATGTATGTTTGTTACGGTCAAATCTTACAACTCAATTTTAAAGCACTTGCTCTCAACCGATTAAGCTGAAATTTGATATGCTCGTTCAGTTCGGATGACAATGCATGATTAACAGTGTGACATCATTCTAAATCCAATATGGCGGCATACCCAAAATGGCGGACCAATCATTTTTAATGCATTCCTACAATATGGGTATCAAATTAAAGGGCTTGCTGAGAGTAACTCGAAAAAAATGTGACGTCACTCTCAATCCAATATGGCGGACTTCTAAAATTTGAAAATCTATTTAGAAACAGATATCTTTAACTAATTTAGTTGAAATTTTCTTTTTTTCTTTTTAGCGCATTTGAATAAAAGCTTGTTTTTAAAAAGGTTTTTACCTACTACAGGTAGGTATAGGTATCATAGGTGCCAACTAACAACACTCATAAATCAATATGAATATAAGCATTTATTATATAAAAAATCTAATATGACTCGGCTTTTCGTTTTCGAAAATTTACAATCTCATTTAGGTAGCTGCCATCGAAAATGCATAAAAAATCAATATCATAGTACTAGCAGCGGCTAAATGATGCCAGGGTTTGTATGAAACCTGGTCCCACCTTTCAATATCTGTGTGTTACATCGTTGGATAGGTATTTTTGAGCTGAATAAAAGTTACTATAGCGCCAAATCCCAATTCTTAGTTCGTTCTGCATAGCATAACTTTTGGAAGGTGAGACCTAGGTGGGACCAGGATTGGCATTCGCCTTTAAAATTCTTTCACGCGCTTGCTTATACATACACACACACATAACCAATGATTACACATAACAAAATAAGGTTTTGCTTTCTGCTTATTATAGTTTATCATTATAGAATTACAGATTATATTTTTATTTTTATTAGGCTGAAGTGGCAGTAATAAGAAAGAAACTGGTAAGGCGCGAGTCTGGCCTCGCTCTATTTCGGGTTTGAAATAATCAACAAACAAAATATGTTTTTTTTTGTGATGATATCACAACTTACAAAGTAAATTATAAATCGGCGTTTTTAGTATTTGTTGCTTAAATTCTGCAAATGGGACATCTGACATGAAAATTTTATGTTCTAAATTATATTTCTTTGAAAATATAAAATAGATAAATATATATTCATATCCTGCTACTTCTACTTGGCAAGCTCTAGATAATGATCGTGTCACAAATTGGAGTAAAAAAGAAAAAAAAATCTTTCCGTGTATAAGAATCCCCATAAAAAATGTATTGAATTTTTAACTAAATATTCGGCTTTGGGTAAGCAGTCTTCATAAAATATCAAAATTTTGGGTCTGTATCTACGAGTAGTTCCGTTTACGATATAGATACCTATGACATATGGAGGGACAGACTGACTGACGACAAAGTGACAGCAATAAAGTTCCGTTTTAACCCTTTGCATGCGGAATTCTAAAAAGTAGATTTTATTAGCTGCGACATAACCATACAGTAACTTAAAGGATCACTTTTTTAGACTTAGTTTTAGTTCTAAGCTACCGGATGCCATAAAAATCAAATTTTCGTTTTTTTTTTTGAGATACCTCTTCTGCGCAGTATATGTATGTACTAATATATATATATCCTATCCTTTGCCTCGCAGTAGTCTAATTATTATATATTGAGTATGGGCTGAACAGAACAAAACCGGGGATAATTAAACTACTGCGAGGCAAAGGATTTTGCATGCAATTATATGATAAATAAATATGTTGTGGATACAATAAATTAATAAAAATATATAGATAAACAATAATTTGTTACAGGTTACGATTTCCAAAATTAACTCAAACAATACCTTTTAAGTCCCTATAGTGAATATAGTACAAATCTGATGTCACTTTAATGTTTAAGCGTTTCGTTCAAAATTATCAGATCCTTCTACGTGACAGTTAAAACGACTATCTCAGTTGGTCAGCCTGGAAAGTAAGCTCACGAGACTTGGTAAACAATTTAATTCGAGTGTAAATGTGCTTCTTAAAATATTTATGCTAAGGTAATAATAGATTATTAACTATGAAATTGCCGTTTTGCCTTACTATTTCAAGTCTTTTATTTTTCTTTTTTCGCTAATAATTCTAAGTTCTAATTATTTTTAAAATATATATGTATATATTTTTTTAAATTAGCCATCACCACCTTAAATGGTTGGCGTTCCGTTTTCAGCGCATTTGTACAATTTTAGTCATCATGGATACGTAAAAAAATCGAGTGATGTATGGAGTATGAGTACCGTCGTGGCAGCAAAGAGGCAGAAGCGGCACGCAATATCAACGACGTATACGAAGCGAACACTATTAAGCTTCAGTCGCACACAGCGAATACTCGCTGCGAATCCATACTCGCCGCAAATACTCGGACAAGGACCGAGGATAATTAACGCAACTCGTGCCAAAATATTCCCTAACCATTCCAAAATATCAAAAATACACAACGTTAATATTCAAGTTTTCACTTCTGCCGGCACTCCCGGAGTGCAACCCGTTGTTTTTTTCTAGTAATATTTTCTTTAGATTTAAACATCGAGCGGTTACATGCTTTATAAATAAAAATTATAACTATATAATGCTATTTCTTCTTTCAAATGTACTTGTAAAAGTATTCATTTGACATTGTGGGTTACCTACAATGCGAAGAGATGGCGCTGCCTTGCAGCTTAAGAAAGGCTAGAACGAATTCGACTCGGCCATCTGGGCCGCGGTAGCATAATTGATCAGTGCATTCGCCCGGATAGCGAAGGGTGCGGGTTCGAGTCCCGTCTGCTGCCTGTTCCGGGCGGAATTTTTTCTAGTAATATTTTATTTAGATTTAAACATCTAGCAGTTGCATGCTTAAAAAAATATAAAATTATAAGTATAAATGTTTGTTTAGAAATCGCGACAGTTTTTTTATTATTATTTTCCTTTAAACATATTGTTGCATTCAAGAGCATTCACATTGTATACTATTACATATAAAGAAATATAATATACTGAATATGTTGAATATGTAAAGCAAAAAAAACATAAAAGAATGAGTACGTAAAATACGTATTTTACGCAAGAAGGAACGTTTCATTAATAAAGTATTCATAACTGTTATTATTATAATGATGACCGGAGAAACCAAATAACGTTCATCGTGGATATTCTAACAATATATTTATACATATATAAATATATTTTTTTTTGTTACAGGAAGCCTATCAAAGATGATTGGCGGGCTGCTTTTTTTGTTCGCTTCTATAACAGCTATGAAAATTGGTGAGTACAATTTACTTATAATAATATCATTACTTATCTTACAATTCTTTCAATGACAAAACAATAATATGAAACTGGTTTTTATTTGACAAATCTTTTAATAGTTCAAGAGCTCTTACTAATTGCAAGTGATTTTGCAGAAGATTGCTCCTTGATATATATGTAAGTTGGATTAATAGAATTATAACTGAGTAAGGATATTTAACGATCTATTTAAATTGAAGTTTATTTAAAGTTTAAATTTGTTTGGCTATAAAAAAGTGATCTTGCAGAGGGATGGCACTTGGTTTATATGTAAATTATGGCAAATGGTAATTATGAATATTGGAGACAATATTTATTCCGAGTGCCTTCTCGTTTCATGGTTACGTTCGACTTTATGAATTGTCAAAAATGTCCAAGTAAATATTACTATAAAAAAAAAACACGAGGACCAGGCAGCAGACGGGACTCGAACCCGCTCCCTCTGCTATCACTGACCATTATGCTACCGCAGCCCTCATTGTGTGCGTGTACAATTTTCTCTAGCAATTCTTAGGTTGCAGTAGACGTATGGAAAGAGTTGCAAGAAAAAACAGCAGATGCGGGGGAGTACCTTTTTTATTTGCCCCCCTCCCCCCCTCTAATATTATGTATCGATGAGTATTATATTGATAAGGTTACCTACATTCATAATGGCGGAAAACGCAACTCAACACGCAATTTAATAAAAACAGTATATTCATATAGAGAAACAGGAGACATTTCAGAAAACATGAGATCTCCTGTCACAATTTACAAAAAGCTTAAATATTTTTCTGATTTGCGAAAACCGACGATACAAGGATGTTATGAAATTACCTTCCATTCGTATCTATTTCAAACTTGCAACGTACTGTCATACATTATATGTAGGATATAAATATATTGCATAATAACTACACATGAAATACAGCTTCAAAGGGATATTCTGGCCCTTTGAAGTTCCTGATTAGTAATTCCATTAATTACAATAGTATCTATCTCGTGCTCTCAAGATCTGAACGGCTTTGTACAGAATCCTGAAGATAATTCTAAGAACAACGGAGGAAATATATTAGATATAGTATGTTGAGTTTATATATTATGAATAATTATTGTTTGGTAACAAGATTAAAGGGCTTGTTCGATACACTGTAAGTGACGTGTGTGAGGAGAAATATTGTTAATAAAAACTGATGAACCAAGCGCTTTATTACAAAGTATTTTACGGTTGAAATTGTGTTGGCTTACTTGAATGAGGTAGGGTATAAGACTACAGCAAAATAATGCTATAAATTTTCTTATTAGACGCGAATACAAGCTTTCGTACAAACGAACTTACGGCTTTTTAATCAAACAACATAATAATGAACATCAGTAAGAGCACTCTATACTGTAATTAAATACAGGCTATGTTGGAGCGTGGATTCATACAAACACTTTCGTACGAAGTGAAAAAAAACATGACATGGTACCTGTAAGTTGAATTTCTATATCACTCACTTTCTTATTTTGAGTAAGCTATTCTTGTGACCGGCCATTGCGAAAGTACAAAAATTTGCACTTTAATTTTTAATATATCAAAAAACGGGGCCCTAAATTAAAAAATAGTCTTAGCAACCCTTTAGTCATTCTAAAGGACCCCCAATGATACCCCTTACGATGTGATAGACGATAAAAAAGATAATCATCTTATTTTACATGAGGTAGCCTTAAAAAAAAATATTCATCCACTTTTTCGGCGGTATTAAAATATACACTTCCACAAAATTACAGCTCTCTAGTGCCAACAGTCTCTAAGCAAAACAGGGGACGGACAGACAGACGGACTTGACGAAACTATAAGGGTTCCTTGTCAGAACCTAAAAATGATGTTTTGAACATGCCGCGGAAAGAATGCTCTAGCAAATATACCATCCTACAGACGCACTATTAAAACGTCAAACAGTACAAATTCAACCTTTGGACAGCGTGTGTGCGGCCCCCGAGCTAACATCACCCAGCCCCTTTGGCCTTCCTACAATACTGTCAAATAGCATCAATGTAAATATCACCATTGAGCACCTCATTTACTGTATAAAAGTTTCTCATTATTGTACAAAAAGCTTTTTTTTGTGCTAAAGCCTATCCTTTGCCTTAAGTCAGCTAATAAACTATCTGTGTTTTATTCAAGTTCAGCCGTCAATGCTTATTTGATTATCAAACATACAATTCTACATATTCAAGTCAAGTATAATTAGGGCAGGATAAGATTTCGCACAGTTGCTGTGACGTCAATGTAGAAATGATCAAACGAGCGTCTTGTTTGCTGATTAAATAGCAAAAAATATATGTGGATGGCGAATTTTGCTGCCCCAAGTGTGATCAGATGCATGCCACCTTGCTGGCCACTGCCATTTGTTTCATGCTTGACGGACGGGCGAAAACGAAAAAAAAATAATCGATTTTATTTATTTTTCTTGTCACTTCTGACTTCCGAATTTTCTCTACGTATTGAGCTAAAATTCTATTCCTTAATTTGGTATATCATTTGTTGTGTAATTGTTTTTATCTTTTACTAGCTGTGCCCCGCGGTTTTACCCGCGGTTTATTAGGGATATTTTACTGCAGTAAAACGTAGCCTATGTGTTAATCCAGGGTGTCAGCTAACTCCATACCAAATTTAGATTTTCAAAGACATGAAGAAGTAACAAACATACGCACACTCACAAACTTTCGCCTTTATAATATTAGTGTAATAAATAACTTCTAACGTTGCCTTTGAGTTTTTGACATGATAACGTGTTATAAATAGATGAACACCGGCTGCACGCACGAAAAAGTGTCACGTTCTGCCTGAGCCTGAGCGTAAAAGCGAGAGCGCGGAACAAGCGATAGAGAGGCACGATAACTTTTCATCAATGTTTCTTCATGACGATAACTCGTAAAACTATCGTCCGTAAATAGACTTTAGAGACAACCATTTCTTTTTTGTAAATATCCTTTATATGGAGTACCTAGAGCTGAGCTCCTACAAAGGTCCTGCCCAATACCTAAGTTTGTAAGACATCACGAGCTCGAACGACAGATTCAAATAACAGTATTAAAATTACAAATTTTCAATTATAACGCTATTTTTAATAAACTAAAATTTTCACCAGCATAAACAAATTAGTATTGGAGTTCAAAGTGATCTATAAAACATATTATTTTTCTTCCAAATAACAAACTAGAATTTTGGAAATATTTTCTTCTTTACGCCGCCGCTGAGCCCTAAAAAAAGGAGAAACGAAATAAAAAGAAAGAAAAATACGCCAAGCGGGAAAAATCTATTATTATGAAGATCACATCAATAACGCAGCTGTATATTCGATTAGCGTAAGACATATAGGGTGTTGCCAAAACGTATATCGCGCAATATGTCAACGTCAAATTGTTACTAGCTGAGAAATATGTGAAGGAATCGGTATGATGGGAAGCATTTATCACGAGGCTGTAGTATAGAATTTTTATGGCAACACCTGGGGCTTGGGGCTTAGCACACTGCTTTAGTATATACATCGAATTGAACGGGGATTTCCCTTGTGGGACTCCCCGTGTCAAGTCTCGTGTAGTCTTAGCTATAGTACTCAACATTTTTGCGTTAGTCAAATTTAATATAGACTAGCGGCCGCCCGCGACTTCGTCCTCGTTATCTTTAGTTTTTTGAAAATTCCATAGAAACCTAACATTTTTGCGGGATAAAAAGTATCATATATTTCAATCTAGATCATAAACTATATTGGTACCAAATTTCATCCAACTCCGTTCAGTATTTTATGTGTTATTGAGTAACAAACATACAATCCTTCGTATTTATAATCCTAGCGGCCGCCCGCAACTTCCTCCGCGTTAAATTTAGTTTTTGAGAAACCCACAGAAACTTAAAATTTTTCCGGGTTAAAAAGTATCCTATGTCTCAATTTATGACCAAGAATCAAAGATTATATGATGCGTACCAAACATCCACAACCGTTAAGTATTTATTGCGTGATTGGCTGACAAACATATCTACAAATTTGACCTTTATGATATTATTGAAGTTATACTTCTTTAGCCGCGTTATGAAAAAATTATGAGAGTGAAATTTTAAGATGCGCGCGCATCACTGTAACACAAAAGTAACATAATGAAGTTAGCCGCGGGCGCGTTATGAAAAAATGATGAGAGTGAACTTTTAAGATGCGCACGCAACACTATGAAGTCGGCCGCTAAACCGCACATTACTCGTAAGTCTCGAAAAAAAGCTTCCAACAAAATAGTAATAGGATCTCTTAGTCGCACATATTGGGACGCTCGTCGCCTCTGATCACTGTTTTCATATTTATAATATTTATCCACATGTTTCTAGTTTCTATATTCTTAACACGTGTTATAATGTTATACAAATGCGAAATTTATATGTGCTAATAAATTTTATTCAGTAGTGATTTAAATTGAATATTTTGATTATTTATTAAATTTTTCAAATTAAAACTGAACTTTATTGACTGCGTTGACTATCCTTTTCCAATCCTTTTATTATCTTATTGTTATTAATTATCTGCATGCAATTAAAAACTATTTTTTAATAATTCCAAAAAGAAGTATAACTTCTCACGCGCGTACTTAAGTACACGCACCCATATTTTTCTATGATATTAAAATAGCTTAAGTTCTATTTATAAGTTTTTTTGTTAAGATGGCCAGCATTTTTTTATATTTGAACATAGAAATAGATAGGTTTTATGATGTTTACATACAAAAATCTGTATCAGAAACTCAGTCGAGTTGCGATCGCAAGTTCTTATTGCTTCACAACAGGCCAGCCATTATCCCTATTCCGTCCATAGGCCAAAGCCTGGAGGCCTATTCTAATTCATGGAAAACGAAATTTCGATCGAAACTTCGCACCTTTCTTACAATGTTTATTATTCTTTTCTAATGATAATACTATAATTTTGCCCGAAAATATATTAAAGTTTACATTCTCTAAGGTCACGTTGTTAAATTTGACTATAGTTATAATAGTAGAGAGAAAATAACCATTTGTCAAAGTTTTCACATTTACTATGTATTTCACATCATAAAACTATAAAATACACTAACTATAAACAAATAAGTCTCTATCTAATTACATAATTACTATATATAAGTAAAATATAAATACTAGAATAATAAAACTAAAACTAAAAACCTTAAAAAATAAAATTAATAACTAAAATATATTATTATATATTATATTATATTTGACATGACATTAACTATTGTCAAATTTAGCTATGGATGAAACAACGTGACCTAAACCTACTTAACGAAAATTTGATAGTTTTTGGTTCAAATTAAGTATAGGTTCAAATTGACGAAATTTCATTTGAACTTCGTCACCGAAAGTTCGTTTCGCAGAAAAAAGTGGCCCTTCGGTACCCGAGCAGTGGGGACAAGCCTTGTAATTTATAAAACAATAATTATAATTCAGAATTCACAAAGTCTGGGGCAAAGGTATTATTATGAATACAATTGAGATTTTCACCATTTCCATACACACAATGGACTTACACAAATTGGCATTTTCTTACGCGGCAAAAATACAAAATGGCGCAGGGCGCGTTCACAAAACTTAATCCGAAATTAATTTCGTGACGCAATTAAAACTTTGAACGGGCCTGCAAAATTGAAATGCTGTCATTGTGGTCGACGGTTTTATGCATATTTTATATAAAACAATTTTGGGAAACTTCACAGTCTAGTTAGATGGACTTGAGTACAAGTAATTGTTCCAGAACAATAGAACTTTGGAATAATAACTTGTTATTTGTTTCCGATGTGAGATATTGATTTTAATCTTGTACAAAAGTCATTTAGTTTGGCGAAGTAAACGGGATTCTATTTAGTCCATCAGTTAGTTTATCGAACAATAATGGACACTCAATATTTTTTCTTTTATCAATCAACTGAACAAATTACAAAGATAAAGAGCGTCAAAGTTTGGGAGTGGGGACTCTTGACGTCACTGCTAAATAAAGATTTGACCAACAAGGAACGTTTTGAGACATTTCAAATCAATATCTCTGTAATGATTATCATTATGTGTGTAAAGAAAAAATACGTGTATTTTTCTTTTAGATGATCTACCTCATAGTTGAAGAAAAAGAAAACATTATCCCTATTCTATAAAATTATCAAAGATGATATATTTTTTAAACTTTATAGCTATTAACGGGATTGTTACTATGTACCTTGTTTTTTTATGAGCATTATACTACTCTTTGTTTATGAGTCTCCGATATTTCGGCACTGTTGCAAGCGCCATGATCACGGAGTAACTAAAGTAATTGCGGGTAGGCTGTTATTGGCAGACATATCGATCTACCCTCTGGCTTCGTCTTTTACTGCGCTCGATACCCCTACCACTGGTCACATTCTCACTATTCACTCGCACTTGTTTCCGACACACAATACTCACAGTATCAGATCGCGAACCGACACTTTTTTGATTCTTGCGGTTTTTAACACATACGAACCACTGGATTCCAGACACTTGACAATTTAAATCCATCCTCTCGATTGAAATTCTTGTGATTGGTTATTGCAATTCCCTGACCAATCTTGGTATGTAGTGGCGTTCTGTCGAGATCATTTGTGGATTACGGAGCTCAATCTGGGGCAAGGAGCCATCTTCATAAGGATACCCTTCGAGCATTTCCTCAAATTTCTAGAAGATTCTTGAATTTTATGAATCCTTTCAGGTATAACGTATACAAGCCTGAAAATTTAATTATCTTTTTACAAATTTTTGCCTTGGTACTGTCCTAAAATACACACATCAACGAAGTCCTAGCAACATGCATCATTTACGCTAACTGCTAGTTTTATCAGTTTATAATTATCTTTATGAAATTTATAAGTAATTCAAAGAAGTTTTTGCTTTCGCTGTTCATAAATCAAAATTTTGTTATTAACAAAAGAATTAGTTAAGTCTTATTATTATAATTACAATCAAAAGTTCAAAAAAGTTCATGCTGTTTCTTGATGAGTAAGTTTTATATTAAATTTATAAGGATAGGCCGTTCGTATTGCAAATTATTATTAGAAAATTATTTTGTTGTATTACTTAAACACGACTATTTTCTTTTTTGTGGTTATATTTAATTTTGTATATCCAAAGTTTATTCATTTATTTATTATAATATAAAATATGTTTATTGACTTATATCGTTTAAACGACTAAATTAATTGAGGTTACCTCAATTAATTTAGTGTACATAAACTTGACCTTCCAAGGGTAGCCTCTAATGGAAGCTATAAATCTTTATTAAGGAGCCAAGTAAAGAAGATGGGCACTATAAAATATACAGTCAACAGAGGATCAAACTGTCCAAAACTATAAAAAAATCCAAGCCATTTTAAGCTTTATCCTTCTTCATATAAAAGCTATCCTCTAAGAATGGGACGTTGTGACAACGCGACGTATTCCACTGTACCACTACCAGGTATATTACTATCGTTAACCTAACTTGCATTATGTTTACATCGAGTTAACAGCTTTGTTTTCTTGTGTATGTATTGTAGCAGAGGACTACGTTACTGTAGGCTTTTCTAGATTCTATTATTGTACCTGGTAACGTCAAAACATATTATATAATTTATTCGCGCCTTTCGTTTCTCGAATTGACCGCTTGTTGCCGATCCTGTCACAAAACCGCATCCCAATCGATCCTTCTCTTTCAATGTGTACTGATTTTTAGTTCTGGTTACGTCCGTTGTGGCTATGCTGTTCAAGATTTCATACAAAATTTGACAATGACATTTCGCACTCGCAAACTATTCGAATTTAATATTGGTTCGTGCTAAGGGTACTGCACAGTAATGTGAATAACGAATTGTACATACATAAACCCTGAATACATTACACTGCCTGATATCTGCACAAGCACCACAGGCCAAGCCCCCGCGTCCAGCGATTGTCAAACGCCGTATCTGCCACTATGATGATGATTGCGATGCCCTGCGCCATTATTACCTCATTGTGTCACGATGCCTGATATTAAAATCAGGCAGCCTGATATTCACCTCTGATTAATGATCGTCAGTATGTATTTAGACCGAAACGATCAACTGGAGATCTTTTAGCGAACTTGACTCATATCTGGGGTGAGGCTATCGACAAGCGGCGAGTTGTTGACTATCAGGCTTGACAACGCCGTGACGCCGTGACGTGGCGACACTAAGCGCGTTCTATCGTATGTACCAGTGTTCTGAAGAGTAATTCTCTCTTATTCCACCTTCCCCTTTCCTTCAGAGAACGACGCGCGCTGGCCTTTGTTGCCAAAGTCTAACTGTGGCCACAATTCCAACAGAAAATTTTCGGTCTCATTTTTTTTTTATTAATAGGCAAGGCGTTTGACCACAATCTCACCTAATGAAAAGCGATGATGAGGTTTAGGATGGTACACGCCTGCCTAGAAGATGCCTGTTCACTCTGGCCTTGAAGATGTCCAGATTACATTGGTCCGGGAAAACAGACCTCAGTAAGGAGTTCACGCCCTAGCCGTTCGCATAATGAAAGCGGAAGCAAATCGCTTCGTGCGAATGGGAGGAACTTCGACAACATAAGGGTGGAAGCCCTCGCCGTGCCTGGTCGCCCGGTGGTGGAAAGGAGAAGGGGGGATCAAATTATGTAATATTAGGCCCTGCCAGAATATCAGCACCGCAGCGGCCTTAGTGTCGTTGTGGCACTGTACTGAATCAGGGACCTTATTCTGTTTTTATTTATGCTTTTGTTTCTATTTTTCAATGTTATTGTTCAATAAATTCTTTCTTTCTTTCTTCTTCGTAATGACAGCCAGCCATTTGACATTCAAATTCCGCCGTAATTGTAACCGCTAGTTGGCGCTGTCATCGATCACATAGAAAGAAAGAAAGAAAGAAAGAAAAATGTTTTTATTGCTGACAACACAAAACATACACATAAAAATACAAAAAATACATTTAACATAAAGTAAAACAAAACGTACAAGTTAACAACATCAAAAAACAAACTACAGATAGTAAATGTGTATTGTATGTGATGCCAACACTGGATATAGCTCAGCATACACAGCAGGTAAAGTTCCTGCTGTACTGTTAATCAAATACAGTTATATATCTCTTACTGACTTCATAAACAGAAGTGATCTAGGTACTGAGTAGAAGTTATTTAATTAAACAGAAAATCCTGTGTGACACATCTCTCTTAATGAAATTCTGGATTGCCAATTATTTGTCTATTTATTTACTTCAACATTCAAGAAGCCACTCAAACAACTAATTAACTACTACATTGAACATTCCGAGTCTTGTTCTCGGAAAATTAGAAAGTTAAAAACATAAATGGTATGTACGGTCACATTCTTTATTTTAGGATCCATCTAAGGTTGAATATCGGACAGTTAACAGATATCATAAGAGCAGATCATCACATCATCATCATCACCAGCCTATTAATGTCCCCACTGGCTGCATTTACACTCGTTAGCACCTACCAATCAGCACTTGGTCGGCGTGGTGGGTCATCGCCCAATCTCCTTATTCCATCCACTGGGAAGGCCTGTGCATCAGCAATAGGGGTATTAACATGTTGCCGATGATGCATATCCGAGAACTTTTGGAACGCCGTAAATCTGCCGCACAACTATTTTGTTTACTAGCAGAAATCCCTGGTGTTAAAATAGTTCATAATATCTGTAAAAATAACACGAAACGTCAATAAATAAATAAAGTTTCGTGCATTAACCCGTAAAAACTAGTTTTATTTAATGAGTGATGTGCGTGAAAACCTAAGAAACAAAAATAACAGTTTATTATAGTAAAAAATAAAACGAAATACTTAAGTAACTATCGACGTGAGGCCTGAGAGACCGCGTCGGAATTTCGAAGCATAATTTCTCACCAAATAAGTTCGCGACGCCAACACTGCCTATGCCGACGTCATCGTCGGCACTGTCTTCCAGCTACTACAAAGCGGGAATCGGTATTGTTCGGGGAAAGGGGTAAACTAACGAGACAAGTACCGGCCGGGCCCCTTAGAGCGCACGTCGGTACTTAAAAGTTAACGAAATTAATTTTTAAAAGGATTTTATAAAAGATGTTGAATTTGATTACATTTTCTTACATTGTCAATATGATTTCCTCGCGTATAATTAAAAAAATAAAAACAAAATGATACTCTTAGAAAGGACGTTAATACACAAATGACAATAAATCTATAAATTCGAAAAGATTTTAACTTGATCTTTCAACGCCATATTCGTCTGGAGATTTCAAATTCGTTGCAATGTGAATGTTCAATCCACATTTAAAATGGATCTCAAATGAAAACATCTGACTGTAGCTAAAAGCAATACAATTACTTGCAGTACAGAACCAACTACTTACATTGAACTCAAACAGAACTAAAAAAATAAAAACAAAAAAGAACGTGACTAGTAAACTCATTGGTCTGTACAAATTTTAATGAGTCCAACCACCACTACAAACAGTTTTTTTTTTCTTCTCTTATTATTTTTACAAGCAAAGCCACGATTATTATCCGCGCGCGGATTCGTGGTACGAACGAAATATTGCAACGTTGGCTTGGCTGTATAACGCTTTATTCCTTTGATCTCTTTTTAATGACAACCACGAGTTTGGATATGCGAAAATAAATAATGGTCGGTACTATAGCGTTCTACCCAGAAAGGATAGGACCTGGGAGCGTAGTCGATAATTGAAAAATACTGATAGAGATAAATTGTTTATTTCTTTTTTATCATTCAGGCGAATATAAAGAAATTTTATCTAAATACGAGAGGAAGTTCTTGGTGCCTGAAGATCTAATCTAGAATGGAACCTTCTATCAAAAGACAGACGATTCCTTATTTCAAATTAAAATCATAACATTAACTTTTTAATATAACTGCCAACCGTAGGCATTGCAAAAGCAAAGAGTTTACTTAAACAAGGAGGCTGTAACGTCGGACGTCACATCCCTCCGGCACCTCTAAAAAAAAAATTGTTTTGTCATACCAGATGACCGAACAAAATTTTTTTTTCCTACCTACTACATCGAGAGGGTTCGACAGTCCTATCTAAAATCCCTACCTGCTTAAGGACATAAATACAACTGGGAGGTGGCCTTTACTACAGACTAGCCCTCACAATAAGTTTGCAAAACTTGCAAAAAAAAACTTTATGGGAAAAGAACCCTAACTGTTTGCAAAGTTTTATTGCAAAGACTTTACGGGAGCAAAACCTTAACAAAATCCCTCGTACATCTCCCTCCTAACCTTAACTTTACTTTACTTTACATCGACATCAGTCGGCAAAAACAAAAAAACAAAGCTAACCCTAGCTATACCTTAAATTACCCAAGCAATTTTTATTTTATCCCATCTATCAGCAAAACTTTACCCTATCCCATTTATTAAACCATTAAATATCAAGAAAATTTATATTTTGAAACTTCATTACTTCCCATACTAAGTAGATGTACGAAACGAAATTCAAACTATTTCCTAAGATTCGTAAACACTAACTGGATTTGAGCAAAACCTAAAAGAATTTATAAATAATGTTTACTTTCGTACATCTTTAATAAAGATACAGACGTGGTCCACCACTTTATTGTCTTGTACTTTATTAGACACCCATGATGCGCAAACGTAATAGAAATTTTGGGTAAGGACATCTAGCATCAAACAAGATTAAACCCAATTCCCATGGAATACTAAGGGTTCCCTACCCCCAAGTCAAACTACTACAAGTGACGATTTTGACGAACGCGACGCGACCAAATTGAAACGAAAACGACGCGAATTCGTAGAGGGTGTCTCCATCATCTTCAGGGTGGATCATCGTCAGTATCGCTGACGTCTGCATGAGCGCCAGCCTGCTCTCTCTCGGGAAGTCCGCATCATGTGGTAGTACATAAAACAATCAAGAAAATATTAGTAAAATTCTTTACACCATTTTTCTTCAGTCGGGTAAGTTAATATTCAAGAAAACATTTATGATAAATCTTTATAGCCTCTTTTCCATAGTTGGGTAAATTTTCAAAGTATAACATTATTATTCATTTATTTATTTATTTTTTTAACCTTACAGGGAATCGAACCCGTTTCCTTTTTTATAATAAGGGAATTTTCTTTATGGACCTATATTATCCTATTATACATTATTAACTATTTATATTCTATCCTAATACTGAATTAACCCTAATTATTCATAAAATTGACTTTACATGACACTATAACAATAAATCAATCTCACTATTCTACATTACCTATATACATTACTCTATACTATCGTAGCCTGAATGGTTTTATTCTATTTACATGTACAATCCTTATTCTTGAATTCCTTAATCTTTTGACAACATAATTATTATTACCAAGCGATCGTATTATCTGATATGGGCCTTTATACGGACGACCTAATTTCTTGCTAAGACCTGACCTTCTTTTAGGACAATATAGTAATATTAATTGCCTAGGTTGATAAGTAATTAACCTAGCTTTTCGATCATATAATCTTTTCTGAGTGAGACGTGCTTTTATGAGATTCTCTTTTACTTTTCTTATTCGATTTTCATTCTCAAGCCTCCTATTTCTCCTATCGGATACATTCCATTCTAACCTATTATCAGATAACATTACCGGCTCTCTTGCAAAGATAATTGAATATGGTGAAAACTTAGTTGATGACTGTTTGGAACAATTATAAGCATGAGTTACTAAAGGAACATATACACACCAATCAGTCTGCGTAACATTCACATATTTTGATAGCATCTGTGAAAGAGTCTGATTAAACCTTTCTACTAATCCTACTGTTTGTGGATGCATAGTGGTTGCAAATTTCTGGGTTGTACCAAAACGACTTATCGTCTCTCTTACTAATCTTGAAGTGAAAATGGACCCTCTATCTGATATAATCGTATTCACCGATCCGAATTTACAAAATACTTCATGGATAAGGAAGTTACATATCGCTCGTGCCGTGGCCCTTCGAACGGCCTTACATATTGCATATTTTGATAAAGCCTCCACACAAGTAATGATATACTTTTTACCAGATATAGATCGATTTAACGGCCCTATAATATCTAATTCTATTATTTCAAATAAATTATTGACTTTTATTGGCTGTAAGGGTGCCACCACATGACTTTTCTTTCTCTCCTGACACTTAACACACGTTTTTACATAACGTTCTATCTCTAATTCCGCATTCAGCATGAAATATCTTGAACGAAATTTACTTAAAGTTTTCGATAAACCTAAATGACCACCAGTATATGGATCATCATGAATTTCAGACATAATTTCCGTAAATAAAGTTCTAGGTAATACTATAAGTTCTTTATTTAATCCACGCACATTCATACACTTATAAACCATATTATTTATTAACACAAAACCTTTATGTCTTCCTCTTGGACTGTCGATTATAATCTGCCTATTACGTCGACAGAATTCGTCGTTCTCTTGTTCCTGTCTTATGCGCACCACTTCGATTCTATATAAATGCAATCCGTCTTCTGTGTCTTCGTTCAATGTGCCTTCGCTCGTTTTCGTTGTATCTTCCGATTCGTTCTTATCCTCCAACGGATTTCTACTAAGGAAGTCGGCGATCACGTTTTCCTTGCCGGAACAGTGTACGATTTCGAATTCGTGGGGTTGGATGGCTAAGGCCCACCTGGCTAATCGTCCATTCATGTCTCTGCGTTCTTTCAACCAACATAAGGCCCGATGATCAGTCACTACTTGAAATTTTAATCCCCACAAATAGTGACGGAAATATTTTAATGCCCATACTACCGCTAGACACTCTTTTTCCGTTATTGAATATTTTTTTTCACATTCACTCAATTTTCTCGATGCAAAACATATCGGAAACATTTTTTCTTTTCCTTGCATAAGGCATGCGCCTAATGCTGCGTCACTCGCGTCAACGTATAATCTCGTTGTTATATTTTTCGAGTTGTCAAAATGTTTTAATAAAGGAGGTTGTTGTATCAAAAATATTATTTTCTCGAATGCTTTTTGTTGTCTGTCTGTCCATTCGAATTTGATATTTTTTCGTAATAATTCAGTCAAAGGTATGGTCAACATGGCAAAATTATCGATAAATTTTCGGTAATAAGAAAATAAACCCAACACAGATTTTATTTCTTTTGTATTCGTCGGAACTTTAACAAATTTTAATTTATTCAACTTATTTTCATCCGGAAGAATTCCGACTCCGGAGATTGTGTGTCCCAATACGGTGATCTTGGTGAAACCGAACTTGCACTTGGACGGCTTCAACGTCAAATTCGCTTCTCTTAGTCTTGTTAATACTTGATCCAGAGCATTATAGAATTCTTGCCACGTTTTCCCAAAGACGATAATATTGTCGACGTACACAACGGCACATTTATATTTTAATCCTGCAAGTACTTTATCCATGGTTCTTTGAAAAATAGCACCGCTAGTCTTTAAACCAAATGGTAATACATTAAATTCATATAATCCTGACAATATCCAGCCAATATCCGGAATTTAGGTCCAGGTCTGCAAAAAATTTGGCTCCATTCAGGTGCGCAATCAAGTCTTCTATTATCGGTAAAGGATAAGAATCTGTTTTTACTTTTTTGTTGAGTTTTCGGAAATCGACGCAGAATCGCCAAGTATCGTCGGGTTTCTTCACTAGTACGACTGGAGATGCATAGGGACTTCTGGATTCTCGTATAATTCCGTTTTCCAACATTTCAGAGACTTGTTCCCTTATAATGTTGTGTTGTTCGTTGGACACCCTATAAGGTGCCTTATGAACGGGAATATCATCAGTGGTATCGATTTTCACTTCAATAATATCACACTTTCCTAACTCGTTTTTTTCAAATGCAAAACACGACCTATGTTTTAACAACAAATTTTGTAAATTATAATAATCATTTTTTTGTAACTCGCGGGCGATATTAAATTCCACACTATTATCACTTGCAACCACTATACATGATTCTAACATATATTTATCATTTTCTTCGACTTGATTATAAAAATATAGGTAATCACTTTTAGATAAACTTTTGGTATTATATTTCACTATTTCTATCGAATTTTTCATGTTATTTTCGCAGGAATTCGTCAAAAAATTACATATAATATTTTTTACAACTAGTTGGTGTTTATTAAAATCTAATATTACACCATTAGAAAATAAAAAATCTTGTCCCAAAATCATGTCTTGATTAATTTTCTCAACGACATAAAAATCATGAATAAACAACACGTTTTCTATGATAATCTTCAAATTGATTTTCCCCGCGACGACAAGATTTATACCATTTACGGCACGAAGTGAGATATCACATGGCACAATTTGTTGACGAAGTTCTGTCGCAACGCGAGTCGAAATAACCGACAAAGACGCACCGGTGTCGATAAGCGAAATAAATTCTTTATCACGACATAGCACTTTAATAAATGGATTGAACTCACGCGTATATTGCTGGATGTACAAATTTTGAGGCGGCTGTATGTTTCCAGCCGTTACATCAGTCGCCTTCTGTCGTTTGGGTGTCCTCTATTGATATTTGTTGGGTTTCTGCTCGGCTGCGGCCTGGTCGGCTGCATATTGTTGTTTCTTGGTCTAAAATTATAATTGTGGCGGGGCATTACATGTTCGGGAAGCGGGTTATTAGGAGAATGACGAATCGGACTAGGAAAGTGACTTGGTGAGGTTTGTTGTCGGTCTCCCTGACCAACTTGTGTTCCAGAATGGGATGGCGTTACATGGGATAGTCTAATTGGGAGATTTATTTCTGGCTCGTTGTTTCCCCCTTCGTATATTTCTTTGGACTGCTTGACCACTTCTTTTAATTGTTGCTTGTTTATATATATTTTTGATCCCAAGCGCCCCTTGGTTTGGTAATTTGCCGACTTCAAAAATTGTTGAATAAAACATTTGTCATCAATGATATTTCCTGCTTTGGAGGCTAAATGATCTAAGTCGTAAAAATAAGTTAGTGGGTCCTCTGTTGTGCCTTGGCGTCGTGTGAAGAATTTTGCAATATTATTTGTAGATGATGGAAATTCATCACAAATTTTCTTTTCTAGAATCTGAAAATTCTCACAAGACTCGTTAATTTTTTTATAGAACAACAATGCAGGTCCACTCAAATATGCCGACAACACAACTCTTTTTGTATCCTCGTTGAAATTATTGATAGCGGCGATGATATTAAATTGACGAAAGAAATCGGTTACATCACCTTTTCCGTCGAATGTGGTCCTGGTCTCCATCTTCATAAAACTACTTCTTTCTTGCTTTAAAAATATACTTCACTCGCGGTAGAATCTAACGCGGCGCGTCCACCATATAGCGTTCTACCCAGAAAGGATAGGACCTGGGAGCGTAGTCGATAATTGAAAAATACTGATAGAGATAAATTGTTTATTTCTTTTTTATCATTCAGGCGAATATAAAGAAATTTTATCTAAATACGAGAGGAAGTTCTTGGTGCCTGAAGATCTAATCTAGAATGGAACCTTCTATCAAAAGACAGACGATTCCTTATTTCAAATTAAAATCATAACATTAACTTTTTAATATAACTGCCAACCGTAGGCATTGCAAAAGCAAAGAGTTTACTTAAACAAGGAGGCTGTAACGTCGGACGTCACAGTACCCATACATACATATTGCTACAACTCGTTTCGCATTTTAGACAAATTTGTTACGTTTTGGTGATTGATAGAATGGCTCTTGTGATCTGTGTGTTGAAGGCTACAACGTTTTGACACAAAGCCTTTTTTATTTAAATAATAAATATCTTTGTCGTTCCTGCGTTACTAATACGTCGTGCTGGGCTGAGAGCAAAACTCTCTTTTTTCCATTTTCATTACAAATAATATCATGGTTATTTATTTATACATGAAAACAAAAGGAAGAAGTAGACAGACAGGAAACGGAGGGATTCTAAAAGGTCTCCGTTCTTTCAAGATTCGGAACCCTAAAAACAAAAAATAACAGAAATTCATATTCCAAACATGATCGATCACATCCAATTTATAACTCAGCGAAGCAAGCACTGATGACAGTGAAACTGTATTTTTCAAGATGCATTTAACTTATTTACAGTGAAATGCTGGCATTCTGACAAGCATTGTTTTATTGCAAGACATAATACTTTAATATTCTTTTACAATAAAAATTCGAAAAGGAAATCTGACTTATGAAATCTGGGGGCCTACTCACTTTCTCCGAGTTAAAAGGACATTGTTCAGCGTCCATATATAGTTAGCCTAAGAACCAACAAACATGAAATATTATTTTCTAGGTTCGAAATTGCAAGTAAATGACTGTAAAAACAAAGATTATTGACGGACACTTCTGACAACTTAAATTATTAGGAAAACTAAATGCTTTTTGAGGTTATGTTTAATATTCAATGAAACATAGATCAACCTATGAACTTAGTATGAAGTGAATTAATATTACAACTAATTCATACTATTCGGTGCGATTTTAAAGAATAACTATTAGGAAAACCTTGGATAGGTAGGAATCATGAATAAAATAAAAACTGTAGTTTTGCTTCTTATTTATTGACTATTTTTCACATAATTGTATCATATTGTATATGGTATTTATTTGTATATCACATGTATATTGTGTAAATATGCAGCGTGAATATGTATCAGGTGTTCTTGAATAATTTGGCAGTATGATCCTCTCTGGGTGTTGTGGCACAAGTTCACTAGCACTTGGTAATAAGGTCTCTGCTCTTTGGTTACATCGATGGCATATTAGATAGCCGAAATAGTTAAATTAAAGGAAAAACAATCGCAAATAAACACACACAACAGGTAATCCGAAACGAGAATGCACTTTCCTTTATATTAAACTACTCTTTGGAATGCACGATGAAAAGGACAGACTGATGTCATGTTTTAAAATAGCAAATACGAATAGCTAAGTGAAGTGCCGGCATTAAGAAAAAAAAAGTGTGTTTTGTTTGCAGCGCTGTCATAGATTATACACATAAAATGGTATCTATTGTCTCAGATTATTTTTTAACTTTTTAATTTAGCTTACTTAACTGGAAGTGTCCGTCACAATCTAAATACTGATAATTATCCCAAAAAATATATTAAGAATTATCATAAATGCCAAATTGGTGTTGGTTCTTAGGCCAATTTTAACATTGTCCTTTCGGTAACGAAGTTCAAACGTTTCGTTACGTCAATTTGTGGTTATATAATACTTTATTTGAATGATAAACTTTAAAAATCAAATACGCTGAGTAGGCTTAGAGAATCTAAACCTTTATGTATTATCGGGCGAGCGAATATTATTATAATCTATTTAAATAAAACTCAAAGGTGACTGACTGACAGACATAGTGATCTATCAACGCACAGCCCAATCCACTGGACGGATCGGGCTGAAATTTGGCGTGCAGGTAGATGTTATGACGTAGGCATTCGCTAAGGAAGGATATTGATTAATTCTACCCCCAAGGGGATAAAATAGGGAATGAAAGTTTGTATGAAACTTTGTCAATTTTAAACCGATCGGGCTGAGACTTTGCATGCACGTATAAGAAGAATCATAGATGAATGTCATAGTGTATAATACAAGCCTGAGAACAAAAACTGTAGTCTACACTTCAGCTCTATACCGAAGCGAAGCGAGGGCGGGCCGCTAGTTAGAGATATAGTAAGACGTGCGAAGTTTCGATCGAAATTCCTTTTTTCGTTGATTGAAGAGTAGGGCCTCTGAAGACGTAACACGAGGAAGTAAGAGATAGTATTCAGAAGTGATATAAATCATACTAACATTATAAAATATGAAATTCTGTATATTTGTTACTCAATGACGCACGAACTACTGAACGGATGTTGATGAAATTTTATACTCTTTGGTAAAAAAAACGGCCAAGTGCGTGTCATGCCATAGCAGTGTAGGGTTCCGTAGTTGCCCGTTGTTGTTTTTTAATGTAAGGTTTACACTTTATAAACAAGCGAATACTTCATCTAAGTCACTTTTAATTTTTTCTCCTAAGGAATTTTATTATGCAAGAAATTTTCAAATGCATAAGTTGAACGTCTATTATCTTAAAGTAACTGATATATCTTAACCGTTTTAATTTTTATTTTTTAAGCATGTAACTGCTGGATGTTTTAATCTAAAGAAAATATAACTAGAAAAAAATGGTTGCCTGTAAAGTCGGTTTTACGGGCGAAGATTTTACGTGACAACGTCTTTTTCTCGGTAGAATATTTATTGATATGAATATAATTAAATTGCACAATAGGAACAAGGAATTGAATGAAAATAAGAATTGCACAAATTTTAACTATAGAAATATATTTTGTTTACTAAAACATTGTACATGTAAACTTAAACTTAACACGAGAGACTCATCGTAACGTTACCGAGCGTTACACTTTTTCATAAGTGACTCCCAGCCGCAACCTAATTTAAGACGTTGTCACGTCAAAAATCCACGCAGACCAGGCAGCAGACGGGACTCGAACCATATATAATATTTATATTTTCTTTAGATTTAAACATCAAGCAGTTACATGCTTAAAAAATAAAAATTATAACTATAATTGCTATTTCTTCTTTCAAATGTTTAATACTTGTAAAAGTATTCATTAGACATTATGGATTACCTACAATGCGAAGAGATGGCGCTGCCTTGCAGCTTAAGAAAGGCTAGAAGAATTTCGACGTGGCTATTAGGGCCGTGGTAGCATAATTGGTCAGTGCATTCGCCCGGATAGCGAAGGGTGCGGGTTCGAGTCCCGTCTGCTGCCTGGTCCGCGTGGATTTTTTTCTCGTTATAATTTTTCTTAAAAGTTCACGAAAAGCACTATTATCATGATTTTTTTTTTTAAATTTTCAATCCAATGGTTTAACTTTTAGAGAGGGAGACCCTCCGGTTACAAAATATAGCACTTTAAAGTTTAATATTTCGCAAATGGATCCCTAAATAGAACAATAATTGTAACAACCCCAAAAGAATTTCAAGGACCTTTTTACAATACTTACAAGATATAGACTATTATTTTTTTGTTATTATATTACTTTTTAAGCATTTAACTGCTAGATGATCAAATCTTAAAAAAAAATTAACTAGAAAAAAATCCACGCCCACTAGGTAGCAGACGGGACTCGAATCCGGACCCTTCGTTATGTATGCTATGTTTATATCTCAGTCGGTGGTAATGTTACGTAGTACATCCGTCATTATATACGAACTCAGGGTGAAATGCGGATGAAGCCCTGCTTAAAATGCATTTCGAATCACGTAAAAGCTCTAAATAGGAAAATTTGGTAATCTATTATCTACGAATAACCAAACGCTCTAAACATTTCTGTGGTTATTTTATTTCTATAGAAATTTATTACAATTTTTTTTCTCCCAGGCAGGAGAGCGGGTTTTAAATCCACATGCATACCTTACAGCCGGCTTATGTCAAACTCCTACTCACTAAAACACTAATACGTGAGGACGATGCCTATAAGATATTTGACAAGTTTTAGAAAACGATCTCACGTTATTTACTAATGTTTATAGATTCAATAAAAAGTGGATATTCATCATTATGTTGTGTATTTCGGTAAAAAAACCAAATCAAAAACTCTATTTTCAAGTTGCCGCGAAAAACGTATCTCTGGACAATACGGCGTCTCACTGGTGTGTGACGTCACACGACTGTCATTAAAACGTCAAACCATACAATCTAATGTCATTTTAACCGGAAGTTTACTTGCGTGTGACGTAATTATAGGCTCCACCAATCCCAAGTGTTTTGGGTCACGTGACAAAAGACAAGAAAATTATTATCTTTATCGTGGGATTTTAGTAAAATTTTGAGTATTTATTCTGTAAAAATAGTAATAACTCCTGTCAATATGCTTTCTCAATACACATGCTAATAATTGGCGCTTTATTTTTAGAGAGAGACGCCTATTTGGCCATAAGGGCATTACAGACTTCGTCTTTCTAAGCTTTAGTTACTGTGTACTGCTCTAGAGGACAAATAAAACCACATTGGTATCAGATTGAGACTGAGCGACTGAAGGCCTCTTAGCAATAATTTCGTAAAATCAAATACATATTTTGCCAGCCCGCCATTATTCTCTAGGATGACAACGCTTCGTATACACAAAGCAATTCGCGCACCCCTCGAAAACTCTTTGGATAGTACCAGAGGCGGATTCATGCATTTTAATGAGTACCTACCAGCGCATTCTCATATGCAAACATTCATCTGAATACGTCGCCCCGGATGCATCCATATTTTTATTCGACATTATTATTATTTGTTTTAAGGTCAAACAGTTTTATAGTTAAGACTTAAAAAAAATCGTTATAATTATTAAATTACGTTAATTATAGTGACTATGACTAAATGCTTATGTAACAATACATTTGAATGTAAACAAAATAACAATGTTACTCTTTATTGCACACATAAAAATATTTAACCACGATGTAATATAAATATGTGAACAAAGGGCGGCCTATCCCTAAGAGAGGTAGATCCCTTCCAGCCACCCAAGTTTTGGTGAGAGCCAGATGTAAGCAACATTATTTCATAGAATGAAATGGTATTTTCAATTTATTTTGCAATATCTTAATGGTTTGCGTAAAAGTACTAACTTAGGTACGATCGAACTATCTAATTCCAGACCGCTTGCCCGTTAATTCGCTTAAAATAGGTCAAAACAGACAAGTTTTCTTGTTTGAAAAATACGTAATTACACTTAGGCCGTTCATATAATAAGGAAACTGTACCTTTTTTGTCTGGGAAATACCTTACGCATCCTTCTACCACCGGGGGGGGAGCGAGAGAAAGGTATCTGGGACTCCTCCCTGTTCATTTATGCCAGCCGTAAGGCCCGAAGAAATGAGCAGAGCCATACCTAATGCTCTTTCCAACGGCCAGTAAAAACCAGACAATACTCCTGTATCGTTCGCCAGACACGCACTCTGAGGACCAAAGTCCCCAAGTACCCTTAGCACGTACCAATATCGAATTCGAATAGTTTTTGAGTGCGAAATGTCACTGTCAAATGTGTACTGATTTTTATTTCTCGTTACGACCGTTATGGCACTGCTGTTCAAGTTTCTATACAAAATTTGACAATGACATTTCGCACTCGCAAACTATTCGAATTCGATATTGATTCGTGCGAAGAATACAGAGTGCGTGCCGTGCGTGCGGATGATGTTGCGGTAATCCGTTGCCGAATGTCCGCACAAGGAAACTGTACTTAATATGTTAATTTGACATTTAACCTTTATTATCAATGTAGTAAATCATCATATAGATGAAATTTAACCTTATAACTACTAATACCTCAACTGTTGGGCCTGTTGGATTAAAGAAAATGCACAATGACCCACCCATCCCATCGCGCGGGCCGAGTGCGGTTGGTTAACTGGCTAATTTGTGGCTGAGTGCTAACGAATGCAGTTATAGCCGGAATCTGTGGCTGGACCCAATTGCTTTCATGTTTCTGTAGCACCGAGGTGTTCAAAGTACTAAATAGCATTTTAGTTTAAATTTCGTAATCAATTTTTAAATTTGTAAATACAACAGCACCTTTTTTCGATTTCTTGGCATTAAGAAAAGCTTTTACACCTGGTCGGTATTAACTGTTTTTGAATTGCAGTAAAAATACGTTCGTCTTGTTCACCGGTTTATTGAAAAAGGAAGGATGACACCATACAAAATTATTATAAAAAGAGGCTTCATAATAAAATATTAGTACTACAGACAAAACACATTCTTAAGACTAAGTACTAAGGTTGAAAGTAATTAATAATACCTTTAAGACATTAATTACAGTTAAAACGACTAAGTGTAAACGAACGTAGCCGAGTGCGCACGTATTCGGGTAGATTTCCTTTCGTTTACCCGACACCGTCTTCCAGCCCGTGTTCAAGTGTAAACATTTCTTCGGGTGCCCGAATTCGAGTAATCAGGCACCCGAATATGGGCTAATGACCAAATGAAATAGGGGTGATGACGGAGTACAGTAAACGAAATTTTATTTAGTCCGTCAGTTAGATGATCAAAAAATAATGGACACGTATTTTTCTTTGGGCAATCAACCAAAAAATGACAAAGTTATAGCGCGTCAAAGTTTGGGAGTAGGGGGTCGTGACGTCACTTTTGAGTGAATTTTCACTTATAAGTGTACTCAAACGTGACGTCATGAGACTTCTCAAATCAATATATCTCTGCAATGTTTATATTATGTGAAAAAAAGAAAAAATACGTGTCCAAAAAAATAGTCATGATAACGAAGAAAAAAAAATTAGTCATTATCTCTAATAGGGATTGCAGAGAGGCAGAGATGCATAAACAACAAGTCACGACCCCCTACTCCCAAACTTTGACGCGCTATAACTTTGTCATTTTTTGGTTGATTGCCCAAAGAAAAATACGTGTCCATTATTTTTTGATTATCTAACTGACGGACTAAATAGAATTTCGTTTACTGTACTCCGTCATCACCCCAAAACACCAAACAATAGAACGTCAGCAATGGATCACAGGGGGTGACAAAATCTGTCAAGTCAAATATGATTGTTCAAAAACTAACAAGTTTGTTTCCAAGGATACATGAAATTAAGTAAAATTGGACCTTATTGTTTTGAAATGGTTGAAAATAAATTTATAGTGGGTCAGGAACGAAATAGATAGTACCTATATGAATCAAGTATGTTAACGACTTTATTATTTTCGTACCTAGTTACTGTTAGACTCGGGTTATAAGGCATTATGTATTATGAAAATCTCATTAGCTGGTTATGTCAGAGTCTCGTTAAATAGCTCGCCAAGTTGGCGGGCATTAGAGGGCTTAATGAGTGGGATTAAACTCGGTTCAACTATCAACTTTTTTAGTTTAAGCCGGCGCGAAGGTGCTAGTGATGCGCGACTTCGAATAATACTAAAACTAATTATTCCACTCCACGAATCATTCGACTAAGTCGACTACGCTTTATATCATTCGACTGGAGTCGAAAGTATCGAGCGGCGCACGTCGCATCCGCAGAATACATTACTAACGACTAAATCGACTGACGTACGTGGCGAAGACGAACGAAACGGGTAGAGTCGTTCTTGGTCAATTTACCGGATAAATAGATATTCTGCTATAATCAAATCAAGCAATAATAAATAAATTCACTGGTTAATATAGTTTCACTGCAAAAATAATAATTAATAACAGATACAAGACTTTCGTGGCAGGCGCCACGTACGAACGTACGGAAACTACTTGAACAAAAGCAAATGATGAACGAACGAATGAATAACCTAACCTTATTCGTTGCGCTCTTGTAAATTTGACATTAATATTACTAATTAGTAGTCGTTTTTTGAATAATGACATTAGTATACCACTAGTTTGCCTTTTTAATAGCCAAATTAGTAGTTACGGTGAATTAGTCGAAAGGTAATACCATTCGTAGTCGCTCATCACTAGAAGGTGCCCCTATTATATCGAAACTAGTTAACTTTACGAGTTGAGTCTGATGCCATTCCATGAAGTACTGTTGAACTTTATTTGAAGTTTTAAAAGGGTTGCAAACATGCTTATGACCCTACTATGACAGGCTATAAACCCTTATGGCACCAGCTCCCGTAGTGTATACGTTACAACACTTTAACTTTTAAAGGCTACAGTGGTGTTTTAGATTTTACACCAGAGTTACTTAATTTTGTGACTGTATCTTCTTTCGTTTTTGGTGTCGGTCATTGGATGGGTGACCAATAATCTTCTATCTCGAGTTCCTCCGTGCTTCGGAAGGCACGTTAAGCCGTTGGTCCAGACTGCATCTGCAGTCTTTCGCTCCCGCCAATCCGCACTGGGCCCGCGTGGTGGGTCATGGCCCAATCTCCCTATTCCATCCATATTGAAGGCATTGGCCCCAGCTGTGGGGACATTAATAGGCTGATGATGGTGATGATCTTCTTTGCAACGCCTCGGTAATTCGTGTACTCTCATCACAAATACCCTCGAAAATAAATAAATAAATATTTCCAACACTCACACCAATTAGCCTAGCCCCAAAGTAAGCACTGTAAGGCTTGTGTTATGGGATACTCGGGTAACGGATAGAATACATATATAAGTATATTTATATAGAAATACATATTAAACATCCATGACTGGAGTACAAATGCTCGTATTTATCACGTAAACATCTGCCCCCACCGGGATTCGAACCCAGGACCTCTCGAGTTGGCGAAACCATGAAACCCGGCGTACAAACCACTCGGCCACGGAGGTCGTCAAAACTTAGGCCTTTCTAGAGATACACACGGAATCCGGTGTTTTGACACCCATTGTAGTCAAAGTGGGTGACTAGCTTACAGCGTAAGTAACATCTATGTATAGAATCAAGTAGACTCCAGTGGATCAAAAACGTCCGAGCGACACCGGCGCTGTTTTATAATATATTGTAGAAACATCATGCCAATTACAACTGCATCCAATAACGCACAAACCCCTCGGCTGCGTAGCCAACTTCTTTGTTTTTCACGGCCGGAAAATCAAAAAGTTTTCCGGCAGATTTTCTGATCTGACTGAACACCCAGGCTTCATGTATGTCTTAAATCAATCCTGAATAGCGTCTCTACAAACTTATCTAGAGTCTGTGCGGAAAGAGAATGGGATTTAGATTGGAGGGCGCTGTAGTCCTTTTCTACCGTATTTGTAAGGTCTTACCCTTTTAAGACATTATTAAATACAAAAAACCGCAAGAAATCACAACAACAAACAAATCCGTATCAATACAAAATTTTGACGTTTTACAGATTGCTGGGTTTGATTACCAAATAAAAATCTGATTTTAGTTCCGGTTTTCGCCACACCCAACGCTGAAATCGCGAAAATAAATATGCTGTTTCATACAAAAGTGCATCAGCTAATCGACCGATATGTATGAAGCAGTTTTTTTTTCGTAATTTAGAGTTAGTCCCATAAAAAAAGTTGTTCCTGTTGATGGGTAGAATCACGTCCTGAGAGGTTGTTGGTGTTTTAAAATTAACCCTGTATATGAAGCCGAAGATAGCTAGGGGCTGGACTGGTGACCCGTTATCCTGACGCAAATGAAAAGTAATCAAAATAATCTTGATTCAAATTGCACTTTTGAATTGTCCTTAAATTATTTACCTCACCACATAAGGATCACTGGTTGACTTTAAAATCCATAAGTCACACGAAATATCCGACTTGAAGAAACTCGAAAAAATATGTTAATGTTCACTGTATTTGCAGGTTTTTAGTGATAATGAAAATGCTTCGGTAAAATTGAAGTTCACACTCATTTATTCTTGAAATCATAAATACAGGAACACAAAACATTGCCATATTCAAGACAGTAAAAATATTGGGGATTCTTACAATTTTTTAGTGAAATTTTAAAGCTACGTTATGTTGGCCAGTAATTTATTTCACCTAGTCATCTCCGTCTGTCTTTGTATTCGAAATCTCGTTCGCTCTGCCACTTGCCAAGTCACGTATAATGATGACATTTTTCATAATGAAACAGCTCATTAACTCGAAGGAAGGTACCGTTGTCAAGTCGTCCACTGCAGCTTCAAACTTACGTCGAGTTAATGATGCTGTTGGTCTTTTTATCATCAACACACATATGCGATACAAGCATACACCGTGAATTTCGAGTTGCCTAAGAAAATTTTCTACCTAGACCTAGTTAAATAAAATGAAAAGAAATGAAAAATAAAATGGAATGAAATGATGAAGCCTGTGCAGACGAGGGACTTAAGTCCGCGGAGGATTAGATTGCCGTAATAGATTGCTTACAACTGCATCTCGATCACACGACGGATTAAAAATCCCCCGAACTACCGCGGACACCGAGGGACCGGACGGAACAAAAGTACGTGAGAGTCTGCGAAGAAATAGGACATATGTGACGAGAGGCCGCAACGTACACGGCTGATTTTAGCCTGCGTCCGCGAGAATGATGTACCTACTTTGCGTTCCCTCAACAAAAATCGGCTTTTTGTACCCAAATGTCCGGCCTAACTGGCTGGTCTGTCAGGATATTAGGTTTGGTGATCTTGCAAACCTACGCGCCGCGAGTTCACAGCGTTACTCTTACAAGGTAAATAGCCGGTACCATTTTCAAAGGTATAGTCAAGAACCACGTCTTAATGAAATGTCATCATTTACATACCTACTATAATAATAAGCTTCCGAAAACGCTTTCGGGAAGCTTCCTCGCTGTTTAAACATATACATTACAATCCCCCGTCTCATCTACATATTCAAACTTTATGCAGAACTAAAGTGTTTGGTATAGCGTTACCGAATGTAAATGTTTACCTCCAGCGCGGAGCAATATATTTTTCTTTGTTTACAGATGCTTCTTTTGTCAACAACACACGCCACTCATCTTTCGCTGGCACGCACCAAGAATACACCCCCGTACAAGCAAAGTAAGTGCAAATTTCCACCCTATTCTCTTTAACATTAAAGTTCACTTCTAATAATAAGACCCCAGGTCATCTGCGGTCCATTTCCATATTGCCAACTTCTGAAACCACCGTAGCGTATTGAATTTTCAACTTTAAACCAACCGTGCTCCAAGATTTATTTTTCTTCGCATGTACATTTACGTTGAGTTTCGAAGCGATGAACAGCTTTCACGCCATTCCCGTCGCTATAGTTATGAGAATAAGGTGCGAATTATATTCACAGTTGCAGGAGGGTTGTTTTAATATTATAATGAGGATGTGAATTGAAATAAAATAAGATGGGTTTTGTACGCGAAAGGTTTTGTATGAATTTAAAACTGGGAATGTTTGCGTATAAAAGATTATGCCAAGAGCATATTACATTTGTTAAACAAATTCACCGGTATTCCTTTTGACATCAAAAATCTTGTAGATTAACTTACTCTCTGTTTGTGTCCTATTTTGAACGAAAACTGTGATGCAGAATCAAACCAAGTAAGCTATTTTGGTGCATAGACAAATATTTTTTTTCTTCGTTTATCAGGTAGATTATCAATATCCAGATAATGACACATATTTCACATAATATAAACATTGCAGAGATATATTGATTTGAAAAGTCGCATGACGTCACGTTTTGGTACCATTTTCACTTAAAAGTAACGTCACGAGCCCCTACTCCCAAACTTTGACGCGCTATAACTTTTATTTTTTTTTTTGAACATCTTCAAGAAGAGTTGGAGCATGTACGACGAGTCTTACAGAGTAATGGATACCAGGGACATTTTCCATCAAGACACAAACTAAGACACCAGAGACACAGAGTAGACAGACAACCTGTTTATTTACCATACGTCAAAGGAGTGACTGACAAGATCTCAAACATACTGAATAAGTACTCACTAAACACTGTCTTCACTCCTGTGCGAAAGGTTTCACAATACCTACGGTCTCCTAAAGACAACTTCCCCTTGGAGAAACCTGGTGTCTATAAGATCGATTGCAGCTGTGGCAGTTCGTACATTGGCCAAACAAAGCGAACAGTATCATGCCGAATGAGGGAACACATAAAAGCAATCAAGAACAACGATACGCAGAAATCAGCCATCGCGGAACATTTGATTGATTCTGGTTCTAACCACTGGATTGAGTTTCATAACCCACAGATTATCTCGACAGAACGCCACTACATACCAAGATTGGTCAGGGAAGCGATTGAAATAACAAAACATAAAAATTTCAATCGTGAGGACGGGTTTAAATTGTCGAGTGTCTGGAATCCTGTGGTTCGTATGTGTAAAACCGGAAATAATCAAAAAAGTGTCGTGTCGCGATCCGATACTGTAAGTGTTGTGTGTCGAGAACAGTTTCGAGTGAATAGTGAGAATGTGAACAGTGGTACGGGTCGCAATAAAAGACTTCGTCGGAGGGTAGACCGATATGTCTGCCAATAACAGCCTACCCGCAATTACTTCAGTTACTCCGTGATCATGGCGCTTGCAACAGTGCCGAAATATCGGAAACTCGCTAAAAACAAGGTACATGGTAACAATCCCGTAAATAACTTATATTACTATAGCGCTATAACTTTGTAATTTTTTGGTTGATTGGCAAAGAAAAAATACGTGTCCATTATTTTTTGATCATCTAACTGACGGACTAAATAGAATTTCGTTTACTCTACCCCGTCATCAACCCTATTCTGCTTGTGGTTCAATAGTATTGCTTTTTTACACAGTTATTAGTACCAAAACATATATTATGTACATGTAGTGGTGTCGATTCTAGAGTGATTCTCTAAACTTAAAACTAAATTTAACATCAGTCTCACCTTTTCATTCTGTATGGAGAATGACAAGGATACACTGTTGTCAAATTTAAGTTTAGATTTAGAGAATCGTGTCAGAATCGATATCAGTATGTATTTTAACTGTATGACACAGCAATCAACATCTGAATGGACGTTGTAATGGTAGTGACATGATTTTTGTAAATGTTTCTACTTCAGTTAAATGCTAATGAATTTCTTGCTCGCATTCTTCTCATAAGCTAAAAGATGTCCTGAATAAGTAGTAGGATAAGTATTGGACGATTCAAAAGAGCTTTTTTAACAAGTCAATTTGGATAAAGTAAAATTTTATTTAATTTCACAAAATAATAAATGAATAATAGATAAAATAGATATTCCCCATTCGGGACTCAGCGTGAAGATATAGATACATAGAGAGAATATAGATAACAATACAAAAAATAGTAAATAAATGAATTTGTTATCCTTTGTAATACAAGTGTGATAACTGTGGCAAAAATCGAAACAGCTGAAACACTACACACGATTATTACTTTAACTTAGCAGAATTAACACTCAGATCATGGTGGTCATCAAAAGGATGGTTTGTGTGGTGCATTTACAATATTCATAATATCTTTTTCTCTTTTTCAATATTTTCAACCTGTCTAATTTGAAAATACTTCAAACTCTTCCACTCTTGTCTATCCTGTACAGTTTACTGTATGTTTTTTATTAAAAAATATACAAACAGATGAGTGACAACTCCAAATAAATAATCGTAAATACGAAATTAAAATTTCGAATACCAACGCATTTTTTTTTACCTGAAAGTTGTTGCAAATAATTTTCTGAAATATAGCGATGAAAAATAAATATGAAGGATCAAAGATCTTGCTTAATCGGAATTGAAACGTTATTTATTAACAATTAATAAAAGATGATCTTAAGGAAGAGTAAAACATGCCTACAAACTTCAACGTGAACCTGAAGAACAATAAGCGAAAATTCGACGCAACCATCAGGGCCGCGGTAGCATAATGGTCAGTGCATTCGCCCGGATAGTGAAGGATGCGGGTTCGAGTCCCGTCTGCTGCCTGATCCGCATGGAACTTTTTCTAGTAAAAATTTCTTTAGATTTAAAAATAAGCAGTTGTTTTTGAGTGTCATTGTTATCTTGTATTAGGATCATTACAACTATTATAATATATGTCGTAATCAGCCTATTAATGTCCCCGCTGCTAAGGCCTTCACTAAAAAAGAAATAGTGAGCACGGGTCATAACACTGCAAGTGGGCTCATTGCCAAAAAAGTATTATCTTGAGATCCTCCGTGCTTCGAAAGGCATGTTAAGTCGTTGGTCCCGGTTGCATCTGCAGACTCTAGGGCCCACCAATCAGCACTGAATCCCAGTGCCAGCGGCCAAGTTCCTCCGTAGAATACGCCGCAGAGAAAAGTTTCATCCGCACCATCTGGGTGCTTGGCGTACAAACACAGTGCGTTACGCACGCTCGTTTTTCTTGCGTACGAACAAGATCTGGAAATAACTTCTCTCAGCGGTTTTATTTCTTATCTATGATGTGAAGGTGTTCAAAAGGCGGCTAAACCTTTACCTTCAGAGTCGACAACGAGTGAGTGTTTCCCCTTGCCCTTGGTGCTGCAAGGTTCCATGGGCAGCAGTGACCACTTACCATCAAACTGGACTGCCAGTACTCATAGCACAAACCAACATTGAATTCTAATAGTATGCGAATCCGAAATGCCATTGTCAAATTTTGTATGGAAACTTGAACAGCAGCAGCACAAAGTACTATACGTAACGAGAACTAAAATTCAGTACACATTTGACAACGACATTTCGCACTCGCAAACTATTCGAATTCGATATTGGTTCGTGCTAGGGGTTCGTTAGACTGCATGAACATAAAAGAATGTGTGTGCCTCAGTAGTCAGGAAAATAAAAAGCGGTTGATGATGATTTAATTAAAATATGCGCGATTCGTAAGAAGAATATTTTTATGTTATTTCTTGAAAGTTATCCATGTATTCCTATCTTTCTAAAACAAAATATATTGATGTTTCTTTAAAATCTTTGCCATAAAACTCCGGACGTCGTATAAACGTCTCAAAATGGGAGATATCTTCAAATGTCGGCTTAAAGCCGAGTACTATTTGAACAGCGTACGACGCTAAGCAATTCTCAGAAGCCTAGATAGTATTTCCTTGTATACTAATAAAAATAGGAGGCATAGCGGATTTGCCGCTCGAATTGTAGCTTGAAGTACACTTCCAGACCCCCACCTTACAGAAGATCACAGAAAAATAACAATACGTATTAGTGGTGTTGTATTTCGGTCAGTGAGGAAGGTTCCAGGACTCCACGGAGTAGGGGATTAGGATTCAGGATAGGCAATTGTGCAAGAGATATAAGTCGCGGCACTGGATTCTAGCGCTGAACATTATTGCTCATAAGTAAAAATTAAGATGTCTTGGGGGGAAACGAGGTGCGCGGGTGGGTGTGCGTTGCTTCGATTGCCTCTTTTTTATTTATCCCTTCCGCGTTTTGTTCAGCACTAAAGTTACGTGCCGCGTCCTGTAGTTTTGGTATCGCAACCATCTAAGACTATGGTGGCCGCTTACTATCAGGCGGGCCAATCGCTTGTTTGTCACCCTTTTAACATTTAGGCGTTTAGCAGACGGCGGCGCGGGGCGGTCATGAACTATTCACTAGAACGAACGTCCTAAACTGACCGCCTCTGCCCGTCGTGTGCTTTGTGTACGCGGCGCGGGCAGTCGCAGACATCGACGGGCAGACGCGGTCTTTATTGCTTCGCGGACAAAATGCCCGACCCGCCCCGTCGTCTGCTCAACTACTAACCGTTATGTATATGTAGGTGTACCTTTCTAATATTGTTACCGTTTGAGTGAAAGGATCTCAAATCTACCTCTCTTTGTTTCTAAGTATATGTCTACACATGTTAGGCAAATATCTGAATACAACTTTACAAACATGTTTCTTTTTTTCTTATAAAACCTTTTGCATACCATTTTAATTCTTTGGGATATTTATAATGAATGATTTTCTTTTTCAGAACACAAAGCAAGCAGACAGTTGAGCGTGGTAAGTAAATTTTATCTTAAACAAGGAAAAAAATAAGCATACATATAAAATAGCAAAGCCCGTTATCTGTTTCAAAATCTGAAAGTCATAAAGCTTACAATTTAACTGTTCCGCATTTGAAGTCATCAATTTTTCTGTCTTTCAAAATATTGTGAACCATTTTATAAAAAAAAATATATTTTCTTCTAGAATCTCATAGTTCACTTAATCCTGAACCAAGGAAATGTCTATAGTACCCCTAGCATGAACCATTATCGAATTCGAATAGTTTGCAAACCGAAATATCAATGTCAAATTTTGTATGGAAACTTGAACAGCAGCGGTACAAAGTACGTAACGTGAACTAAAAATCAGTACACATTTGACAGTGACATTTCGCACTCGCAAACGATACGAATTCGATATTGGTTTGTGTTAGGGGTACAGTAATTTCAAGATTAAAAAGCACTTATGTTTCTTTTTTTGGCATTTAACTGTTAGAGATGATTAAATCTAAAGATATTATTTACTAGAAATATACGCGCGAAAAATATAATATACTAAAAAAATCCACGCGGACCAGGCAGCAGACGGGACCGCCTGGTCTGCGTGGACCTTTTCCTAGTAAACTTGTTTTTAGATTTAAAAATTAAAAAGTAACTTAGATCAAATGATGACACATACTAGTTAATAATTTACCTGAAGCGTTGTGCACTGCAAACTTGATATTATCATATTTCATTTTATTGCGACATTTTGTCCGCCATGTTACTGCTATAGTGAGCAATTTAATGCCCTACAATTCCGTGTCTAGCGCTGTATTATGACAGATTTAATTATAACAATGTGTCGTATTCGCAAAGTGGGAATCCAACGACGGTTTACAACTTACGACACGATCGCCACCTAAAACGGATTAAAAGAAACTGATTTGGGTGTACTGTTTATTCTTATTATTATGATGTGTTATATTTCAATTCTTATTAATTTTGCAAAGTAGGTTTTCTATTATTAGTAAAGTTTATGAAAGCATCCGTTAACTATTAGGATTTATATAATTCAAACTAACATGGATGTCTCTTAAAAATTAGTTACAAGAAAAAGAAGCATTCACAATAAATCTATCAATCATTAAAGAAATAACTTTTATTAGGTATAATAATAAAAATAATCATCTTTAATATATTCACTTTCTTAGTGTCATGCGCAATGCATGTTCACAGTCTAAAGCTAAATATTATATAATTAACCTTGTTCATCTATGTTATCAAATCAGTTCAGATTTGATAAACACCCACCAGCTTCATACTTTATACTCCCGAATTCATCAAATAATTTTAGCTATCTCTAGTCTAGATGGTACACTAAAATAGAAATGATTTATTGAAGTTATACTTCGTTAGGCGCGTTATGAAAAAATGATGAGAGTGAAATTTTTAGATGCGCGCGCATCACTGTAACCCAGAAGTAACAGCATGAAGTTGGCCGCGGGCGCGTTATGAAAAAATCATGTGAGTGAAATTTCGAGATGCGCGCGCATCACTGTAACACAATAGTAACACCATAAAGTTGGCCGCGGGCGCGTTATGAATGTTAGTGTCTAATAATTATACTATATTATTAACCACTAAGTGGTTAATAATCCACCATTATTAGACATCTGTTCGAAAGGTACTTTGAACGATCCACGGAGCTCCATAAGATGATCGCGTTGTCAAAAACAATGTTGGCACGCTCGTCGCCTCTGATCACTGTTTTCATATTTATAATATTTATCCACATGTTTCTAGTTTCTTTATAGACACAACGTGTTTTAGTTACTTACAAGTGCTAATTACATATGGACTAATAACTTAAATTCAGTAGTGATTTTAATTGAATATTTTGAATATTTATTTCAAATTAAAACTGAACTTAATTGACTGTGTTAACTATCCTTTTCCAGTCTTTTATTATTTTATTGTAATTATTAATTATTTGCATGCAATTAAAAAATATTTTTAATGATGCTAAAGAAGTATAACTTCTCACGCGCGTACATAAGTTACACGCATCCATTTTTTTTATTGATCTCTTTTCTGTTGTTTGAACATTAAAATCTTTGAACTTATATCCCCCATCAGTATTATAGTAATTTCTGATTTGTTTCTTAGGATTTCACGCACATCACAAATGTTTTCACAATTTCTGATTTATAAAAACAAGTAGACTCACAATCGCGCTCAAAAAATGTCGGAGGCAAAATTACGCACACGCGTCTATAGCGCGTAAGTTTCAAATACTGGATATTCAACTTTACTGCCGCGACATAACGTGTCATTTTGAACAAATATGTTTATGTCAATCTGTACAAATTGATGGTTAAATGATTTAAGTATAGAACAGCGCCACTCGGGCGTATTTTGATGGTGGATTTGATACTTTTCTTAGGGAGTCTACTTTATTTTATACGTCAATGATTCCATAATAAAAATCGTGTGTTGTAAAAGAGATCTCCGCAGCTCTATCAGCAGAATTCACGCGCCGCTGTTAGTTGATTGACGCAAATGAAGGTACATAGAAGGTTACCAGTCACTGTACGAGGCAGTGCGAGGCGTGACCGAGCTGAATCCGAATAATCGATAAGCTTACTCTACAGTATTGATATTATTGTATTCTATTCTACTATTGAACTACTTCTTGTTATGTCGAATAATTAGAATACCGAGAGATGCTAAACTTATAATAAATCTAAGTGCTGATATTAAAGACGGGAGCGCACCGCCTTGTGTATTTACTCTGTAGTGCTGAATGTACATTCTTGAACAGAAGTTATTTCAATATTTAAATTGCATAAATCGTTTGTAGTTAGGTACAACCAAGAGAATGCGGTTTGTAATCCATAATTGACAATTACTATCACACTAATATTATAAAGGCGAAAGTTGAGTGTGTGTGTTTGTTACTTCTTCACGTCTAAACGGCTGGAGCGATTTTAATAAAATTTAGTATGGAATTAGATGACACCCCGGATTAACACATAGGCTACGTTTTACTGTGGGAAAATATACCTAATAAATCGCGGGTAACACCGCGGGACACAGCTAGTTTAATCATAAATTTAAATAATTAGTTCTTTATACAATACTTAGTAATAATCATACTTAACTTACAAAAAATGTAGATAAGGAAAATACAGTTTCTCACTTTCTTAATAAAACAAATCTGCAAATGGACAAATATTCACAAAAAATATCGGTAAAATCAAAACAAAGCACTAGGTAATGCTTTTTCCGATAATTTTAAAATACAGAGTAGTTGAAAATAAAAGAACACGACACGTGTTGCCTATATATGAAATCCTTTTTCTTGCACACTGAAGCAACAGCCTTTTCCTATAACTTCACTCACATGAACTTCAGCATTCTAAAATTCTTAATAGATAAAAAAATAAGATAAATAAGGTATAGAAATATGGCCTGACGGTGACTTTCAGAAAATCCTACTGGAACCTTACAATTTTCGGGGATAAAAAGAAATCTCATGCTTGTCTCATTCAGTAGGATAAATTTATTAAGTGAAATCTAATCACAGAGTCGAGCTAAACGCTGAAATTTTAGACATTTGTTCAATATGCATAACGGCAGCATATCCGACTAATATTATAAATGTGAGAGTTTTTACTCAGTCACGCTAAAATGGTTGGATGAAATTTTACACACACACACAACTTATAACCTAGAAAGAGACATAGGATACTTTTTAACCCGGAAAAGTGTGTAGTTCCTGTGGGATTTTCAGAAAACTAAAGTTAACGCAGACGAAGTCGCGGGCGGCCGCTAGTAGAGATTATTTTAAAACAGTCAATTGACATTTGACTAGAAAATACGATTTATTTCGTAAGTAAGATAGCATTTACAACAGATTATAGATCTGTGGCTTTAACAGACTCGACTATCGATAGTCGATAAATGGTTGTGGTCGACATACTAGTATAAAAATATCTGTATGCCAAATTCTTAACAAATCTATTCAATTCAGCGTGTTGCACCTGCCTCGCTCACTAGACTTTTTTCTAACCTCTTCCTGTGTTCTTTAATATCAATCATCTAAGTTAACAAATAAACATCCACATTTAAAATATTAGTACGACAATCACTACACAGACGTGCACTGAAATCGCACAGCGATCGTTAGAAAACATCGTACAGCGCCCTCTATAAATTTGAGGCTCAGCGCAGTGCACCGCCAGATTTCGTACGTAATCCTCAGTTCTGGCTAATGGCTTTGCATTGCGAGCTTACTGCAGACAGAATGCAATATGAGTTGTTTTTAGGCTTGAATAGCTGTTCTGTTAATATAGATTTATTGGCTAAATGGTAACGATTACTTAAGTTATAAAAATACCAAATACCGACGACGGAAATATGTCAGATGAAACGTTTAAACGAAAATTGTTTATACTTATTAAATAACAGTTTTATTAATAGAATAGATAATGCTGGATTGGTAGCGATAAAAATTAGGAGATTATTAATATTCCCAGAAGTTTTGTTTTGAGAATCCAGCCATAGCAAAAATCAATAATTAGTACAGCCACAGCAATAATCAATAATAAGCGCAGTAATAAAGCGTTTAGATATCCAGTTCAATAATGAAAATCCGGCGTTTTATTTGAGACATTACGACATACTTTCCTCTACCACACATAACCTTTGTATTACTTTTGTTTTCGATGACGGGTAGAAAAATGCATTATATCCACGACAGTACGACAATGACCAACGCCGCGTTGGTTTGCTGTTAACTAACTCTCGCGACGCAGGTAATTGCGTGGTGCGTTTGGCAAGCGGCGAGCAGCCCGAGGGCCGCTAGTCGGTGCGGGTATACTTTGACGTGCACTCACGCAAGCGTGGCATACGTCAAACCACTCCGCCTCCGACCGGCAGCACGGCCCGCACCCGCTTTAGCCAATCCTGGGCTTCTCCGTTCACAACGTCACCTGACTAGTCTCACGGACGGCAATCCGGGCGGCTAGCCAGCTGATCTGCTCCCGTACCTACCAGGTAAATCAACTCCCCGATCTACTCCTCACTCTCCAGGCGTAACTGCGGGATCCAGTTATGAGTCGCCGCTTGTTACACTGGGTTCCTACCCCCTCGCCATCGTGCCGTAGAGCTCCCCTTGCAGTCGCAGAAGGTACCGCTAGAGGGCTCAAACTCAAACTCATTTATTCAGTCTAGGCTGTTACAAGCTCTTGTGAAAGTCAAACACTACGCCATCGGTTCGTAAATCTACGGCAATAAACTCAGCAAGGGCTATTTTTTTCTCCCTGTTTTGTTTCATACAGTGTCGTCAATTGAAAGATGACTTCCATCACATTAATATTATTAATTAACAAAAGTTAAGTATGACTACGTACTATTTTTGAATTTTGAAAATTTAGTTTAGCAGGCGAGCTCGGAGCCGGCGACCAGTTTTCCTCCTGCTGCGTCGAAGAGAGTTCGCGTGGGCTTGTTCCTCTCTATCTCTTTCTCTCCGCAGCCTATTTCCGTGTGAAGACCTTCTCACAGAAACAGACCACCACCTACCAGGATCTGTCACCAGCATGACCTACGCTGGGGAGCGAGAGATCCATCCCCACCACCGCTATCAGAGTGTCGCGCTGCTGTGCCCACGACGGGCATTCCTCTAGGGTGTGCTGCGCTGAGCCCACCGCAGCGCCGCAGATGGCGGCCCTCAGCCCCGCACTATTTGTGGGATTGCGAGCTCCTCCAGGGCAATACCACCAGGGCCACTTTGTGCCCCCCGTGGGTAATTCAAAGATGTTTACTTCCTCGCTCCCCCCCCCCTCCCTCCTAAGAAGTTGGCGGCCATTGGCCCCGCACCATGTTACAGGGTTACGAATATACGATTGAAATTTGTCCTGAGATAAAATAAAATACATGTTACGATTTCATAACTTACATAATATTATTTTGGTGATAATATTGAATAGTTGCCTTGTCTTTTTCTCCCCACTTAGCACCAATATGAATTAAAAACGGTCCGTGGCACTGGCAGCACAAAGAAAAAGTAAATTTTCAAATACAAATTTCCGACGAGTCATCTTTAATGGAAAGTGCAAATGCCCTAGTAAATACAATTACCAAAGTATTGCTTCTATACGGTCATAGCAAGTAGCGAGGTTGCGAGCGGAGTCCATTTAAAACTATTTTTCGATGCCATGACACAGCGGACTTCTTTTAACTTGCTCAATGCAAAACACCCACTCTTTTGCAGTTATGATATTTTGTGTTGCGAGTCGAACGAGGTCTGTACGGACTCCGCTCAACTCTGCGACAACTTTTATAACTCCTTCTACCCTTTTAGTGCGCTCTGCTCACTCTTTGGTAGTGCTTCAATGAAATATACCTTTGCGAGTTCTACGGAGTCCGTCGTGAGTTCGTTCCCCTCGCAATGGAAGAAGCAGTGAAAGAAATACGAGTTAATTGAGAAATACCAAACCACCACAATGGTTCAGTCATAGCTAAATTAATATGCTTAATGAAAAGGATTTATCATCACTAACATCATTTAGTTTTATTAAATATTTCCAGTTTTGATTTTATTTATTTTTTAAGCATTTAACTGCTAGATGTTTAAATCTAAAGAAAAGTTTACTAGAAAAAATCCACGCGGACCAGGCAGCGGACGGGACTCGAACCCGCATCCTTCGCTATCCAGGCGAATGCACTGACCATTATGCTACAACGGCCCTATTAGCCGCGTCGAAATTTTCCTAGCCTTAAGCTGCAAGGCAGCGCCATCTCTTCGCATTGAAGGTAACCCACAATGTCAAATGAATACTTTTTCAAGCATTAAACATTTGAAAGAAGAAATAGCAGTTATAGTTATGATTTTATTTATTTTTTAAGCATTTAACTGCTAGATGTTTACATTTAAAGAAAAGTTTACTAGAAAAAAATCCACGCGGACCAGGCAGCGGACGGGACTCGAACCCGCATCCTTCGCTATCCGGGCGAATGCACTGACCATTATGCTACCACGGTCCTATTAGCCGCGTCGAAATTTTCCTAGCCTTAAGCTGCAAGGCAGCGCCATCTCTTCGCATTGTAGGTAACCCACAATGTCAAATGAATACTTTTTCAAGTATTAAACATTTGAAAGAAGAAATAGCAATTATAGTTATGATTTTATTTATTTTTTAAGCATTTAACTGCTAGATGTTTAAATCCTAAGAAAAGTTTACTAGAAAAAAATCCACGCGGACCAGGCAGCGGACGGGACTCGAACCCGCATCCTTCGCTATCCGGGCGAATGCACTGACCATTATGCTACCACGGCCCTATTAGCCGCGTCGAAATTTTCCTAGCCTTAAGCTGCAAGGCAGCGCCATATCTCTTCGTTTTTTTTCGTTCGCCATTTTTTTTTCTAGTAAACTTTTCTTTAGATTTAAACATCTAGCAGTTAAATGCTTAAAAAATAAATAAAATCATAACTATAATTGCTATTTCTTCTTTCAAATGTTTAATACTTGAAAAAGTATTCATTTGACATTGTGGGTTACCTACAATGCGAAGAGATGGCGTTGCCTTGCAGCTTAAGGCTAGGAAAATTTCGACGCGGCTAATAGGGCCGTGGTAGCATAATGGACAGTGCATTCGCCCGGATAGCGAAGGATGCGGGTTCGAGTCCCGTCCGCTGCCTGGTCCGCGTGGATTTTTTTCTTGTAAACTTTTATTTCCAGTTTTTTTTTATCTTAACAAAAATTGACAATGATAATAAGCAATAAATTTGGGGTTCAAAGCTCGCCAGTGTACGCGAGATTGCGCCCGTAATCCTGAGCGCGGCTAATGGCTCCGCTGTGTACAAATGTGGCCGATATAAATTGGCCACGTTTTGTATAATTCATTTGGACATCTCGTTTTTGTTTATCATCATATTTTTCACGGGGCGCTTAGCTTATTATCATTTTAGTGAGTAGTAATTTTCTTGGAATTAATAGTGGGTTTGTCATAAATATTACTATTGATAACTTACTTTGCCGAGTGGATTTTAGCATCCACAAACATTCTGAGAAAGCTGTAATGGAATTTCTATTTACTCGCAAATCAATTAAAAAAGAAAAAAATATTAAAAGCTGTTGCATTTTGTATGCCTATATAAACCTATGTGTGAATTTATTATGGCGCGATTATACTTGATCGTTAGCCCGAATACGAGTGCCAATGGAATTCGGATAAATGACTAAGTGTAAATGAACGGAGTCGAGTGCGCCCGTATTCAGGGAGATTTCCTTTTGTTTACCCGTCACCGTCTTCCAGTCCGTATTTCAGTGTAAATATTGCTTCCGGTCCCCAAATTCGAGTAATATCATTCGTGCACCCGAATATGGCATAATAAATTCACGCATAGGTTCGTTATTATGGGTCGATAATATCGATAATATGTTGTCATATTTCTCTTGTGTCATTATTATCGCTACCGTGTGTAACTTCGTAGCCGTTCTCATTAATAATATACTGAAAACAAATATCGTAAAGTTCTTGTGTGGGAAAGTCAGGTCTGACTGGAGACCTGACTGTCCCACACATTTTGGTCCTTCGAGCCGGATTCTTGCACCGGCTTCTTTTACCCGTTACGTTTTGTTTTCGTCGTTGTGCAAATTGATGGAGACACAAGCGTCGACAGTTGGACAGAACGAAGGTTGGCAGTCAGCGCAGCATACTTTTCCTAAAGATTAGCGAGATCGAATAATTCCGCGGCGCTCGAGATTCCAGTCCATTCTCGCAGGTTCCTCAACCAAGACTTCTTCCTGCGACGTCGCCTCGTTTTCCAGCAACTTTTCTCATCATTATTAATTGTAAGAGGGCGCATCTTTCGTGTCTCATCACGTATTCAAATACACAACCTTTCTCACTCTGATGGTACCCCAAAGTTCGCGTTTCTTGCCAACACGTAGAAGGATTTTACCATTTGTAACCATTTGAATCCAACTAACTTTTAGCATTAGTCTGTAAGCCCACATTGCGATTGCTTCTATACGTTTTCTGGGTTCTATTTTAACAGTCCAGGACTCGCATCCGTGTAAAAGTATTGGCCAGACATATCAATGTAGGAGCCGAGTACGGAGTGCAATGTGAAGACCACGGTTAGTAAGCCCGTAGTGCCTTCAATACTATGATTAAAGGCACTACGGGCAACTTCAAAGCGGGTTTTTATTTCAGTGTCACAATCCCAGTTTTCAGTCAGCCAGGTGCCCTAATATTAGTTCTTGGTGACTTTTTCTATCTGAAGTCCCGATATTCCAACCGTAGTGTTCAAGTCGACATCACGAAACACAACGATTAGCTTTGTTTTTTTAATGTTCATCTTCAAGCCAGCTTTCTCACTCATCACGCGATCGACGATTCTCTGCAGCTCTGTCACCAATGAAGCTATAAGGACTGTGGCATCGGCATAACGAAGGTTTTTCATTAGGCGTCCATTGATTTTAATACCACAATTGATATCCTCAAGCGCTTCAGCCATAATAATATCGCAAACAAAAATCCGATATTATCGACCGATAATAACGCAGGGGAGACTTGAACCTTCTTCAATTTACACAATATAATATAGGTATAGATTCATCGAATTCAGCATCTGCAGGTACGATACGATAAAATATTTAGGTCAAACGGGGATTAAGCAAATGCAAACGGATTTAGTCAAATCTATGCTTGCAGCTGTGCAGTTGGGCTATCTAGTTTCGCATATACATAAATTATATGACTGCCTAGCGTATTTTACTACCTAAAATCAACTCTTTGTAAATTCAGTTAGTAATAAGTTCGATTGGTTAACAAGGCGTCATATCGTGACTTTCTATTACAAGCAATTTAGGATATTTTTTTATATGGCTTGTAAAAAATGGTTACTACAACGTATTAGAAAATGGTTCTATAACGAGTACCTATAAATATCATAGTGTATGCGTCTCACTTTAAAAATAAAATCCTTCTCTGAAAATCATTCCCTGACTATGAACGTGTAAAGTGCTTTTTGGAGAACCCCCGTCCCCGCTTATCAAAAGAATTCCCAATCTAAATACGAAACAGAAAACACTTTTTATAACATTTGGTTACTCCATTTTTGATACTCAACTCGATAACTTTTTTTTTCTTACTAATAAACTAAACTAAAAAACTAAACACTCAAGAGAATCGTATTCTTCCTTCATGTTAAATATCTAAAGCTTGTAACTCGCTTAGCATCCATAATACGCTGTCAAGTTTCTCATGCACTCATCAATAAGTAAGTTGCGGAAGTAAGTCCAAATTACATTCCAAGAATATCGTGGTGTAATAAAAACCTATAGATTTCCCGCAAGCTGGGATTCCGAGAGCTATCTGTTATCCGGGTCACTGGCAACTGCATAGCAGAGATTTGGCCCGCCAAATCCGATTGCATTTGCCTAATTCCTATTCCGACGCCATATGTACGAACCTACCCATGATATAACGACTACATCTGACGTTACATCACTAATTGGATCAGAAAGGAAGTAATAATAATTATATATTGTTTTAACCTCTCTAGGTTCAAATGTTAGTGTAGTTATAGCGGGATAATACAGACATTTTAATCATCGTTTTAATTATTATATAAGCCTTAAAAAACGATCTTAAGTTATTGATCAATGTTTATGGATTCTATAACAAGGATATATAGATATTTATATAGAGAGAGAGATGGATAAACGTGTCTCTGGACATTATGGCGTCTCACTGGTATGTGACGTCACACGACTCTCATTAAAACGTCAAACAATACATTGTAATTTCACTTTGACCGGAAGTTTACCAGCGTGTGACGTCATTTTAGTTTTCACCAATCCCAGGCGTTTTCGGTTACATAGCCATTGTACAAAAAAAATAGTCATTGATTACAAAAGTTTATAATTTATTTGTTCTCACGGAATAGTCAAATCGATGCGAATATTCATATTAAATACTAGTCCGACCGAAACTGGTTTTCCGGCCGAAACCGAAACCGAATATTCGGCCGTGGCTTTAGTTTCGGAATACTGAAATTTGGTGCATTTTACCCATTATTGAGCATTGATTAGGAAATGAAATGGAAACACAGTATATTAATTTTGTTGTAGGTAATCATTTATTAAATATAATATAAAAAATATGTATTATATTTTTATTATTTTTTCAAATAGTGTTTTCATAGCAAAATTTTTATCAGTTATCAATAATCAATTCACAAATTGTTACAGTTTCATTAAATACCCATTGGTATTTTGAAATCTTATTAATTAATACTTTCGTTTGTATTTGTAGTTAGAAGAATAATCAATCTCTTTTATCTCAATATAGGAAACTGCACTTCTCGATATTGGATATGGACTGCTGTGCGAGAAACGAAGTACGGCGAGCTTGCACGACAACTTCCGAAATCAGTTTCGGTTTCGGCAAAAATGTCGGCCAATTTTGGCCTATTTCATTTTGGACAAAGAAGCTTCGTATGCCTTATGTTAAGGGAAACATGGAACCTTAACTAACCGACAGAAATGTCAGATCAGAATGTCTCTCCAGACAGGCGCTCCAATTCGATCAGAATACCGATATGATCTTAAATATAATTTTTCTTTTCTTTGAAATCTTATAAATTTAATTTTTTTTCAGTAAAGTACTAGGTACAGCTACTAGGTACCCGCTGAAATGTTATCAACATATATGATAAAATTAAGTATCTCAATCTTAAAGAGCAGACTGACCCAGATAAATTGTTAATCCATTATCAAAGACCATTAATTCTCAGGAACTTCAAAAATAATTATTTATTTATTACTACAAAGTACAACAATATTTATGATACCAGAACTTCTAAGTATTTGTTACCCTTATTTACCAATGAACTACCACAGGCTATTTAAAATAAAATAAAATCTTCTAGACCCTTTGTTAAAATGATCAAAAAGTATTATTTAGAAAACCAGGCAGCCTGTTTGGCGTAACTGGCTGTAAAGCAACTCTGCAGCACAGATAAATCTTTAAGGTTTCTGTGTTCATTTATTAATTTGCATACATTAAAAAACATCATTATGTTTTTAATGTATGTAAATTGAAAAATGAATTAAAAAAAAGTTATCTGATAGTATGCCAATGCCAGCCCTACAAGGGATAAATATCGTGTCGCTGTACACCTAAATACTTAATACCTACGTTACAAAGATGGACATATTGACCCGTACCCTTTTCAATCGCTGGATATCAGGATGGCATAAATAAGGTTTAATATCGCCTGTCTATGGTGCGTGTACCCCAGGTGGCGCTGTAACATTCGGACACCTTAATCCTTTGCCATTTTCCTACCTCCGACATCGATGTAACGTTTGGAGATTAATAAATCGGACCTAATACACTATTGAGGCCAAATGTGGAAAAAATTTAAAACAGTAAAAAAATGCTTTTAACATAAATCAAAGCTGAATTAATCCCTACTTGTATAAGGCGCATTCGGCCTGCGATCGTGAAAGTTAGGCAGCTTTTGCACTGGTCTTTCATTAGATGGGTGACCCAAAACTTATTATCTCGAACTCCTGCGTGTTTCGGAAGGCACGTTAAGCCATTAGTTCCAGCTGCATCTGCAGTCGTTAGCACTCACCAGTCCGAACTGGGACCGCGTGGTGGGTCACGGCCCAGTCCCAGCAGTGGGAACATTAATAGGCTGATAGTGATGATGAATGCAAAATGATCGGGTCAATCTGATGATCCTCCATCATACTTACTACAAACTAATATTTACTAAACAATATCCGATAGCCAATTAAATCGTTTTAAAATTCTGTTTATCACTCACTGAATATAAAAACGATAGAATAATTGAAGAGTTTTAAAATTTACTTTTAATTCGGGAAATGAACAAACATGCAAATAGCTTTTTAGCCATTCATAAAACTTAAAGATTTTCTTTTGTCATTTCAGTGTAGTAAACCTTTATATTACGATATGTACCGATGAACAGCGAAAAAGTGAGCTTGAAAACCAATTAGATTTTATTTATAAGAAAATATCAAAATTCAATATAATTTATAAAAGGGAGGAAAGTAGCCACAGCCAATCTTCAACACAGAATTTGCCGAGAAAATTTTATGGAATGCGACGAATTCGTTCGTCTAATGTCTAAGCAAAAACGCTGTGCAAGATTTGTATCAAACACTTTTTTAAATTTGTTGTTGTATCAAAAACATTATTTAAATCAAAATTAGTTTAGTTAATTAGTAATAAACATGGAGCCCGTATAGGGTCGGAAAGGTCAGTAAAAATTGAAAAATACTTGTATATACTTAAAATTATTATTTAAAAGTGTTTAAGAAATGAGTAGTATGCGTGAAAACCTATCTGAAAGTATTAATTGAATTGTCACAAAAAAGTTTTTATACTAATAAGATCACACGAAAAGCCGCCACAAAAAAAACAGACAAGTTCGAGTCAGACTCGTCCAGCTTTTTTTTTATTACGCAGGCAAAACCTCTATTTACAGACGTTGGACCAATGAACGGACCTCACACCTAGCCTCTCGCAAGTCTCACAGGTGCGAAACGGAAAAGCCGTTAAGCGGTCCGCGCGGCTAACAAGCGCTAACGGCATACTATCCGCGAAAAAAACCCTGCGAATACCCTCTACGCTGTTAAGTGCGGCACCGCGAGATCCCCGTTGAGGGATTTCACCGCGTCTCCGCACCCAACAGTCTCACGGCCTAGCCGGGTCTCCACGGCAGCGATCATTCGGAGTATCTCGGGTGACTTCCCCCGCTGGGAGCTTAGTGCGCGGCCTATTGACCACCGCACCGCTTCGGAATGATTGCCTACTAGTCCACTTAGGGTTCAAATTTGTAAGTTTGCAACATAAACGGACTTATCTTTTAACGTTAACTTAGAAGTGTAATTTTTTACAGATTCAAAGAACCAGAGACTTGAGTGTATGGTTTAAAATATAACTCGAAACTGCCTCGCATTCCCGAGATAAAGGGTCTTGGCAGACATACAGATAAACGGCCGTATCTTTTTAACGTTAATTTAGAGGTGTGATTTCTTCACAGCTGCAAGGAACCGTAGACTTGAGTATATATATATGGTTTAAATTTTAACTCCAAACCTCAAGGTGTTCTCGACATAAAGGGTCTTGACAGACAGATAGATAAACGAACGCAACTTTTTTTACGTCAACTTAGAATTTTTGATTTTTTCTTTGCTTCATGGGACCATAGATTTAAGTATACATATATATGGTTTAAATTTCAGCTCGATACCACCATGAGTTCTGGGGATAAATGGTCTTGACAGACGGACGGGCAGACTGACAACAAAGTGATCTTATAAGGGTTCCTTTTTTTCTTTTGAGGCACGGAACCCTAAAATCATATTGAGTTAAGTATTACACGATGTAATATTCACACATTTGTTAGTTACATAATACATGGCTGCTTGTACCCGCCACATTAGCTATGCCGTCAGTACTGGCGCTTCAGTGTAGTGCGGGCGCAGCTTGAATATTTATGAACTGTCCAATCTTGTCTGGCATATGTTTGTTTGAGCTGTGTGCAGCGCGCATTTGCATATTAAATTCAGTGCGACCCAATTATTGCGAATTCTTTGTTGAAAACGTGAACCGTCTTCGACAAAGAAGAGTTTAATAATATTTATTCACATAGTGCATTCGTTATTCTGATTTAACTAATTCATTCATGTTTTCTTAGAAAAACTTTAAAGAGAATTTAATTTCCCTCATTCTCTATAGAATTCTTTACGTACTATTTTCAGAATTAAGATATGTACTTTAAGTACAACCCAAAGCAGTTTACCACACCTCGACCTGATATAAAAGTCCAGTAGCGAAGAAAACTGTACCCCAATCACGAAATTTGTTAGATGAGTACCCGTAGCACGAACCATCATCGAATTCGAATAATTTGCGACTACGAAATGTCATTGTCAAATTTTGTATGAAAACTTGAACAGCAGCGCCATAACGTAATCTAAGGAGAACTAAAAATCAGTACACATTTCACAATGATATTTCCGTACTCGCAAACGATACGAATTAGATATTCGATCGTGCTCAGGGTACCGTAATCGTATCGCATCGTCAAAGTTTCTATGCAAACTAAGCAGCACCCCTCTTTTTTAGTTGTGACGCAGGCAAAACCTCTATTTACAGACGACGGTGCCTTTAAGAGGTACACCGCCGAACGGACTTCACACCTGGCTCCCGCAAGTCTTACGGGCCCATGGAGTGGCCGCCCACTGAGGACCCCGTAACTCTTAGGCATAATATCCGCTAAAAAACCCTGCGAATAGCTGCTAAGTGCGAAACCTCGGGATCCCCGTTTAGGGATTCTGCCGCGTCTCCGCAACCACAGCCTTCCGGCCTAGCATTGCGGGGACCCGGCAGACGTGCGCAGGAAAGCCCGCGCGTGGGGGCTGAGTACGCAGTCTAGTGCCCACCGTATCGCCCTCGGTCCGCTGCGGAGGGCTGCTTGGGTGTGCCGTGTAGGGCATTAGGGAGGGCATTAGTTCCTTCTGCAAACTAAGCAGCGCCCCTACCAGACGTAAGCATAAACAAGCTCCTTCCATAGAAAAATTAACGATGGCCATTACGGATCTGTGAAAATTCGTGCTTGAAGTACTGATGTAAGTGTCGCTTATATAGGGTTTTTCAACAAGAACTTTGTTTTCTAAAACAAGATGTGGATGAAGATGATTAAATTTTTTATTGAATTACAAAGAGAAAAGTTCGGCAATTACGAATGAAAAATGATATCTTGCAAATGTCCACCACGAGCACGCTGACAGATGTCGATTATTTCATCAAAGTTTTTAATCACTGTTTGGCAGGACTATTTCGTTAATCTCATCACGGATTTTGAGTTTTAAGGCTGATCGATTCGATTGTCACCGTATACACTCTGTCCTTAACATAACCCCCCCCCCCCCCCCCAAATAATCTATAGGTGTTAAGTGGCACACTTAACAGCTGAGTTTAGTGAAATTATGCGATCGGGAAATTTGGTTTGCAATAAATTGATCGTTTCAGTGGCTGTGTGATATGTGACGCCGTCCTTTTAAAACCACATATCAGTGATGTCCACGTCATCAATAATAGGCCAAAATTCGCCATTTGGTGGTTCTGGATAACCCCAATTGTTGAGAACGTCGCAGAATTGACAAATTCGGATCTGCCTCAACACTGTGACTCACGGCTGCGATGCTTTCAGTTGAACGACCCGGTCGAACACGTGATGGTGTTGGCACATTTTGTATCGAGCCTGTGCACTCAAATTTAATGACCAAATTTAATAAAAGCAAGCGGTCTCAGAAGGACGATTGTGCTGTCCAAAAATATCACGAATTTGACAAAATGTAACTGTAACAGAACCACTATTTTCATAGTGGATTTTAATTATTTTAATTCGATTTTCAAGCGAAATTGAATTCATTGTAACAATTGCCAATGCATCTTCTACGAATACGCCAAAAAACTAAATGTGAAAACTATCATATTGTTGGTGTAGCCACAATTCAAAAACAAAGTTCTTGTTGAACAACCCTATTAGTATTGCATTTCATTCATGATTAGTTGGAAAACCATCAAATTTCATACCTAAAGATTCCCAATACACTTAATACACACGCAATGCCACTTAGGTGAATACAAATACAGATATACTTCACCGCAACGATGTGAAAATAAGAACGGTACAATTATTCCAAAGAGTTGAATCCTACACTGTAGAGGCATTGACAGTAGGAAGGTACCTAAGTTTTACGCCTATTGTTATTTCCTTGACAACATTCAGAGATACTTAACAGAGCAAGTAACTTTACCCACCCAAAAGTTTTGCATCATAAAACCTCGAGCAACTTCCAAAGAAACGTGTAAAACATAAACTTTATTCTCTCTACCTTCAGGAGTATCTTTAAATAAAAAGTAAGGGAACTGTGGTAAACCCCATCCTTTTTTAAAGGACAAAACTTTTTCGGCAACGGTTCTCCTGTGATAGACATTCAAAGTTGACAAATGTATTTACCGCAGGGCATGGCCAATCTGTACCTTTGTTTCAACCCCTACCCGTATGGAGGTAAAAACTTTTTTCATTATTCCAAAACTCCTTTTTTTGCTTCTGATATTGTTCAGAACACCTTTACAGTAGCTTTATTGATGGATTTAAAAAATAATAAATAAATAAATAAATATTTCCAACACTCACACCAATTAGTCTAGCCCCAAAGTAAGCACTGTAAGGCATGTGTTATAAGATACTAGGGTAACGGATAGAATACATATACTGTACATATATAAGTATATTTATATAGAAATACATATTATACATCCATGACTGGAGTACAATTGCTCGTATTCAACACACTAACATCTGCCCCCACCGGGATTCGAACCCGGGACCTCTCGAGTCGGCGACACCATAAAACCCGGCGTACAAACCGCTCGGCCACGGAGGTCGTCAATTTAAAATTGCAATAGGTATTTTTGTTTTTACGTGAACAATAATTATGTTGAGATGTTGACGCGTTGTGTTAGGTGAATGGAGAACAATATAACAAAAGACGATCTGTGCCTGTCTAACCGATCCCTGTTATTAGGAAATATCTGATAGTTGGATTAAAACGGATAAAGTTTGGTGGATTTTTCCGCTCGAGGACATGGAAACCCCAAAAACAGTAATTCCTGGTTCAAACGTAACTACAGACGTCACTTCTGTCCGTCTATTTGGATGTCTCTATTATTTTAGCTTTCCCAGCTATTTACGCATCTGGACTTCACTTCCATCTTCAGATAGACTAAAACCCTGTAAGAAAATTTCCGACATCGAAAATTTGCACCCAACCTTGTATTCAGCAAGTAATTAGTATTCCACTGGAGAAGTGAGCGATATGTCAAAACGTAACACGCACAATCTGGCAACATCTGGAAACAGAATAACCTGCCGTCAGCTAGCCGGGTGGAACAGGGAACTTGGCAAAACTGTGAGCTCCCCATTGTTTTGGGAGACAATATCTCATCACGTGAATACCAACATTTGAATTGTAAAAGAGACAGTCCTACGAAAATCTTTTTTCCAAATGTTTGCGTTTTTATACTTATAATTTAAAAGATATATTTTAGAATTTGCCAGTATTGAAAATTGAAAATATTATTCCGTGAGGGCTGCGGTAGCATAATTGGTCAGTGCATTCGCCCGGATTGCGAAGGGTGCGGGTTCGAGTCCCGTCTGCTGCCTGGTCCGCGTGGATTTTTTTCTAGTTATATTAACTTTAGATTTAAACATCAAGCAATTACATGCTTTAAAAAATAAAAATTATAACTATAAATATTATAATCAACAAGTTTTCATAGATTTATTCCTGAATGTAAATTAATTTAAATAATGGAATTTAATCACTGACAAAATTTTGACTAATACTGATTATAGTTACCGAAGCCAATATTTTTACATTACTAGTAAAATACACATATTAACTTTCGCACACAATTTTCTTTCGCAACCAAAAAAGCCGCAAGTACCTATCAACATTTGTATTCGCTGAAACAGGTGTTAAATCTTCATTATCGCACAACAAGACGACAAAAAAGTAGCTTTTCCCCTGAAAGCTGACTTGAGACCAAAAACAAAATCCTTCAGAAAAGATTGTTGTGCGCACCCCAATTTCACCCCACGCGGCTTCTTGTTTACGCGAATACCGCTGCTATTGTGAAACTTGTTCACAATAATAATTTCTTTGTTGATCGTTTGTTTATTCTTTGGTAGGTAATTTCTGTATCGTTTCTACCACTCATTTACCTACAAATCGAACAAATATATTTGATTTCTAGAATACCTTGGTGTTCATTATGTTTTTGGTTTTTCGGAGATGACAAGGTGGAACAAAGGACAATGACATTTGTCAGAAACTTCTTTTATTCCGCTACCTGAAGACAAAACCTTATCTGACTTATTCCAAAAGAGGATTAAAGTTTGACTTTGTTTAAACTTATTGCTATGTTTTTACTGTCTGTCTTCCTAACAGCAACCAAAAGTATCTTCGTAGCTTCTGTCCATCTGTCTGACTCTATTATTTAAGTTGTTCCAGCTATCGATATTTGACTTTGCTTCGCATCTGGACTTCGCTTCCAACTTCGGATAGACTAAAACAACTAGATGAACTTTATAAAAAAACTTTCTCAAATTTCGAACGCTAATTTTGGCTCATTTTTGTACTAAAGCTTCGTCGTGTAGGTGCGGGTAAACTAGGATATAATTTTGATCAACGTTTGGAATAAGGCGGTATAGGTTTAAACCTTCAATCAATCAAAGAGGGAAAAGTAAGCCGACTTTATCTATAGGTATTGCATAGCTTATCTTAACACTCATTTTGACAAAGGAAATCCAAGTTTGAGGTTTGGTATTCAGAACTGGAATGAATTCGAATGTCCGTTTCTACCACATGAATAAAGAAACGTGAATTTCTATAATTAAATAAGTTTATTATATTATTAATATTCTGGATGAAATCGGTGTCCCCATTTAACCTTTAACTTCAGATAAGTGACAAATATGTTACCTAAGCACATTACGTCACTTCAAAACTTTTTTTAGCTTCAAAGGAGATCACGAAAATATTTAACTCCACCAGGATTATATGAAAACTAGCGGCCCGCCCTCGCTTCGCTTCGGTGTAGAGCTGAAGTGTAGATTACAGTTTTTGTTCTCAGGCTTGTATTATATACAATGACATTCATTTATGATTCTTCTTATACCTGCATGCAAAGTCTCAGCCCGATCGGTTTAAAATTGACAAAGTTTCATACAATCTTTCATTCCTTTCATTGATCAAAATCCTTTCTTAGCGGATGCCTACGTCATAACATCTACCTACATGCCAAATTTCAGCCCGATCCGTCCAGTGGTTTGAGCTGTACATTGATAGATCACTATGTCAGTCAGTCACCTTTGAGTTTTATATATATAGATATGGGGGAAAAATCCTTCAATCGAGCTGAGTGTATTTTTCTGATACTAAACTTACTCATCAGATTATGCCTATTCCCAAACTAATAACGTAAGCGTTCTTAGCAAGCAGTCTCCATTGAACATTAGAAATGATACACACTCAGCAAAAGTTATACCAAATATTATCTCGCAAACGGCATTAGAATAATTTGCTCCCATAAATAATGCTTCCTAGTACTCACGTGAAGTGTGCTCGCGTTATGGAGGTACTGAAATTCATTAGCAGATTGAAGAACGCCCGTATAAATATTTAGTAATGTACTCTAATACATTAGAAGGCACTAGGTGGGCATAAACTTGAATTATGTATGAATGTGTGGTACAAGTGTGTGACGAGTGAAATTCGAACATTATCAGCTGTATAGCAATAATCTGCAAGCTGTATAGAAGTAAATGAATTACAGATTAAATAATATCTAAGAAATCTCGATCTTAAAATAACATTTTAGATATAATCGACGAAATAAGTGAAATTACATTATTCGCACAACGTATTTCCCACTCAATTTAAATTGATTTGAATTAATTAAATCAAATGTTATAAGGGATGAGCAGAAAAATTGCTCCCGAATCATGTTTTTTATATACGTGCGGAATGCGGAACTATATCATATATATATTTTTTATATTATACAGCGAAGAGTTTGTTTGGTTTAACGCACTTATTTCAGGATCTACTGATTTGAATTAAAAAATATTTTATGACAATTTGTCAAAAGGATCATAATCAATGCATCAATAAAAACGAATTCCACTTCAGAGATTCTGTTGCATGCGCTGCGTAAACGATTAAACTTACGCAAAACTCGTGTATGACGAAGACATTCTCTTTAAAAGGTCTAAAAAAAGTCCGCAACAGCATGACGGTAGCTTGCAATTTTCAAAATACGCCCCTGCCTTGACTGTATATACCTATGTCTTTATTTAACGGTTGACTCACTCAAAAATTTTCTTCAAAATTAACCCGGCTTTAACCTCAGGGCACTGCTACTGTTTCTATACATTAAAAATCATATAGGTATTTACCAATATCCTAATATCATTCCGCTTAATTTGGCAATTTTGATCGCAATCTCAGCGGTCTACTCTCTAATCACAAATTGCGGTCATAGTTAGGGTGTAGTGGGATTATAATGCCTTGTCTTTCCATAATCGAATATTCGTTATATTCGATTATGGAAAGGCCTGTTCGTTAAAGCCAATGAAATTACAATATATTACTAAAACATTTTTTTTGTCAAACGACTCCATTATATATATTATCATCATCAGCCTATTGATGTCCCCACTACCGGGGCATAGGCCTTACCTATCGTTGGAATTGGAAGAGAGGGCCATGACTCACCACGCGTACCCAATGCTTATTGGTGGGTGCTAAAGACTGCAGATGCAGCCGGGACCAACGGCATAACGTTCCTTCCGAAGCTCGACGTAATAAGCTTTTGGTCACCCATCCAAAGACCGACCATTGTGAAAGTTGCTTAACTTTCACGATCGCAGGCTGAATGCGCTAACTACCTGCGCGTTCGAGCTCCTTGTCTCCTCCTCCTTCATTATACATATTAATAAGAAATAGAGAAGCGTGGAGATTTCGAATCATATCCCGATTTCCGAACTTTTGGATGGTTTCTGGTGGAGTTTAAAAAAATCTTTGACACAAGCCTTATCCTGACAATAACTAATACAACTAAACTAAATAATTTTTCAATTTGATACGGTCTTTCAGACACGATGAGCGTACTAACATGTCGGAAATTCATTTTTAGGGTTCCTTACCTCAAAAGGAATAACGGAACCCTTATAGGATCACTTTGTTGTCCGTCCGTCCGTCTGTCTGCTGACATCATTTTTCTCAGGAACGCGTGAAGGTATCTAACTGAAATTCATATCTAATACTCAGGTTTACTGTCCCTTGGAGCTGTAAAAAAATCAAACTTCTAATACAAAGCAATCAAAACATACAGCCGTTTATGCCGCAAATTTGCGAAACTCGCACGGGAATCAAAACCTACAGGGTACTTCCCGTGAACTAAGAATCTTGAAATTTGGTACGAAGTAACGTACAGAATAATTGCGAAAACCGTAAATATTTTAGTAACATCATATAATAAAAAATATTTTTGAAAATTTTAAAGTCACAACCTCTTTTCTCATGAACGCGTAGAGGTATTAAATTGAGTTTGTACGGAACACTCGGTGCGCGAGTCCGATTCGCACTTGGCTGGTTTTTATTTATATGTTTAGACATTAAGCGCCTTGTAATTTACCACAACCCACCTCATGTAAGGCTGAAAATAGTGCTCGACTGACAGTTAGCGCCGACTGGCGATTGTGAAAATGCATTTAGTGCTACGCTGAAGACGAACTAAAACACGAGTACAGTTCACAAGTTTAAACATACATACGCGGGTGCGCGTGGGTGCTCCGTCAGCAAAGCACTAAACGCATACATAAATTTCATAGCTCGAGCCCATCTTGGCGTTTATGTCAGGACAACGTAGCTGTATGCGCGTAGGAGATCATCAGCGTAGCATTTTTATTTTTTTTGTGATTGCTGTTGGTCGCAGATGACCTTTACAGCGTCACTGGGTTTGGGGACGGCGAGATCGTAAAGGGACCTCAAGCCGAGAATTGGCGAATGCCTCTAGAGGTTTTCCGGGCGGATTTCATCTTCCCACGGGGGGAGTCTCCTTTCTGTCTGGAGCCTCGAGACCACTCGAACCTGAGGTGGTCGGCTCAACTAGAGGGTGTCTCTGAGACTCAGACCTCGGCTCTAGTTACCCGTCCAAAAATGCTGACCGTACTCGCACACTAGCTTAGCATTAGGTGTCTGCCTTTACTTTACTCACCAACAGAAACATTAAAACACCGAAATCTATATATATAAAACTCAAAGGTGACTGACTGACATAGTGATCTATCAATGCGCAGCCCAAACCACTGGACGGATCGGGCTGAAATTTGGCATGCAAGTAGATGTTGTGACGTAGGCATCCGCTAAGAAAGGATTTTGATTAATTCTACCCCCAAGGGGATAAAATAGGGAATGAAAGTTTGTATGAAACTTTGTCAATTTTAAACCGATCGGGCTGACTTTGCATGCAGATATAAGAAGAATCATAGATGAATGTCATTGTGTATAATACAAGCCTGAGAACAAAAACTGTAGTCTACACTTCAGCTCTACACCGAAGCGAAGCGAGGGCGGGCCGCTAGTGTAGAATAATTTGACAGCAGTCTTCTGTAATGTACTTTCTCACTGTGTCACCATAAGCTGAGGCAGGGTCCTGATTGACCATCTTAGATTATTATGTTTTTTTTTTGGTCGTTAGGTTTAGTTTTCTTGTATATTTTTTTATTGTTGTATTTATAAGGTTTCATATCATATGATATCAATAATGTTACTTGCCCAAATGGGATCTCCACTTTGAGAAAAAAATAGCTTATTAGGTTTCCATCACCCACCACTATTATTGTGCCGCCGCGGCAATTAAACTTTAAACAAATAAATTAGTTAATTAATCATAAGAATTTATCGCTCTCCCGTTTACCCTTGCACCAATTACTCTTAATATTATGTTCCTGACTCACTTTTACGCCGAATAACATATAAGCGAATTTTGGCGACAAACAAAAAAGTAGATTTTTAAATGCATAGATTTACCTACGAATTCCGATGTTGTGTACCTATTATTTGTTATATTGTAGCCTTTCTAGTCTTTGGTTTTATAAAAAAAGTATTTCAGAATGTATAATACTCCAACTGTACGAGGCACCTGGTAATTGGTTTATTCTTTGATTTTCTATGATCTATGTTCAACATTAGGGTTACTAATACATATTATATAGCTGAAAAGTTTGTTTGTTTAGTTGAACGCACTAATCTCAGGAGCTACTGGTCGGATTATAAAAAAATAGGTTTCTGTTATATAGATAGGTAATCCATATATCGAGAAAGACTATAGGCTATATAACATCACGCTACGACCAATAGGAGAGGAGCATTGATGAAAAATGTTGCGAAAACGCGACAAAATATTCAGTTTGAGAGTTTACTTTGCGTGTGCTGCGTAAATGGTTAAAGTTAGACATAAATTACGTATAAGCGATTTGTTTTCCTTAAAAGAAAAGTCCGCGATAGTATTTGTCCATTTTTTTCTAAATTTGAGTCTTTGTAACCATTTCCCTCAAATTAACATGAGTGACACTGCAGGGGGCCTCTAGTTTAATAACAACATTAAACCTGTTTGTTTTATCTTGAACAAGGAATATATTTAAAAGATTTGATGATGATGAATGAGCTCGGTGCCGAAGAGTTAGCGTATTTGGTCTACGGTCGTGTTTGTTACGCATCTTTTGCATATTTCTATCATCGCTGTGCTTCGTAAGATACGTTAAAGTTGGCAGGGTATTCCCATTCGTTAATCTTGTTCACCTGGGTGGTCATCATCATCATCATCAGCCTTTTAATGTCTCCATGGCTGGGGCACAGGCCTTCCCTATGAATGGAATATGGAGATTGGGCTTGACCCACCACGCGGGCCCAGTGCGGATTGACGGGTGCTAACGACTGCAGATGCAGCCGAGACCAAAGGCTTAACGTGCCTTCCGAAGCACGGAGGAACTCGAGATAGAAGATTTTTGGTAATCCTTCCAATGGCCGACCAATGCGAAAGTTGCTTAACTTTAACAATCGCAGTCGAACGCGCTAACCACCCGTACCATCGAGCTTCTCAACTAACGAAAAAAAGGTAAGTAAACTGAACACCTGTATGTCTTATAAATAAAAACTCACCAGGGTTTACACTTACAAGCATTAACAGACAGAGAAATATGTTTTCCTATGTTCAGTTATGTACCACCGAATAAAGAGTTTTGGTTATCAAGAGATATGAGTGGGAGGCAGTACCTTCTATGATGATATGTTGCCCTAGTACATATATTAGATTTAATAATAAATTTTATAATTATTGAAGTTATACTTCTTTTGCCGCGAAATTTTAAAATGCGCGCGCATGACTGTAACACAAAAGTAACATAATGAAGTTAGCCGCGGGCGCGTTATGAAAAAATCATGTGAGTGAAATTTCGAGATGCGCGCGCATCACTGTAACACAATAGTAACACCATGAAGTTGGCCGCGGGCGCGTTATGAATGTTAGTGTCTAATAATGGTGGATTATTAACCACTTAGTGGTTAATAATCCACCATTATTAGACATCTGTTCGAAAGGTACTTTGAACGATCCACGGAGCTCCATATGATGATCGCGTTGTCAAAAACAATGTTAGCACGCTCGTCGCCTCTGATCACTGTTTTCATATTTATAATATTTATCCACATGTTTCTAGTTTCTATATAGACACAACGTGTTTTAGTTACTTACAAGTGTTAATTACATATGGACTACTAACTTAAATTCAGTAGTGATTTTAATTGAATATTTTGAATATTTATTTAATTTTTCAAATTAAAACTGAACTTAATTGACTGTGTTAACTATCCTTTTCCAGTCCTTTTATTATTTTATTGTAATTATTAATTATTTGCATGCAATTAAAAAATATTTTTAATGATGCTAAAGAAGTATAACTTCTCACGCGCGTACATAAGTTACACGCATCCATTTTTTTTATTTAATATATTTGTAAAAATAAATGATTTATTACATTTTTTTGATTAAGTGTCAAGTAAGAAGCCCTTAACAAGTATAAAATAAAGGTAAACAATTCCTTAAACAAACACTTATTAATTTATTACTATTAAAGAAGTGCGAAACATAGGTGATCGGTTAGGAAACCGTGGTTCAGTTGCATCTGCTGTCGTTAGTAGGGTCTCTTCAAACCTGCACTGGGCCCGCATGGTATGTCATAGTCCTATTTCCATTCCATCCATAACGAAAGCCAGTGGTTATTGTAACCTACCACCATACCATCCACCATCTACCATACTCTGATGAAGATGATATTGATGAAACAGAACCCAGATTTAGCACTCCACAAACTGCCACAAATTATAAAAAAAAATAGCAAAACCTTCTTTCTAATTCTTAGAAAAAGAAAACAAGTTTTAGTTTAAAAAAAATGTTAGAAACAAAACATCAATACGACCCTCGTCAGCGTACACACGCTGTCTCTGCGAGGATATCTGCAGACTTACGGCGATACCAAAACCCCCGGTTTACGAATGTCCGAAAATGCTGACAGTTACTCTAGCTAGACGGTATGAGTTTAAGAGAAGCCTGCAACAGATTTCACCCTAAAAATCGTGCTACATGCCAAGGGAGTTACGTTTTTATCAGATAGGATAAAACCGAGTCGCCCGCCCGCCGTCAATTTCAAAACTTGAAGTACATGTTTGAGGGTAAGGCCTTTTATCATAGAGTAAAAAATTATGAGTATATTTTAATGATATTGAACGGTATGACAATTTTTTCTGCATGGCGCAGTCCACCCATTACCTATTCCAATGATACAAAAGTCCGCGAAAAGATTATGAAAAAAGACGGTAGCGGGAAAAGATTTCTAAGACTAGTTGTGCCCTGCGGTTTCGCCCTCTCAATTTGAGAAATCTGAACCTTAAAAGAGTAACACATTTTTTTTGAGTGTGAATGCTGTTGGTTTCAGATGACCTTTACAGCGTCACTGGGTTTGGGGACAGCGAGATCCTAATGATTAAAAAACGCGTAGTGAAATACTTTACCTTATCCTACCTGTACGGGACGCCGGGCTGTCGCAGTAGCGGACAGTTACCGACTCGTACTGAGGGGGTGGAGGAAGTTACACGCAGGAGTCTTGACTGTAGTGGACTGTAGTTTCGGCGAATAAAACCCCTGGTGTTCGGTATTGAAGAAATCGGTGGGCGCTGATAATGGATGGCCGGTGAGAGGAGGCTTCAGGTCCAGAGTGAACCGCTTGATTGTTTCTTCCTGTTCCTTAGGGTAGGAGCGCCTGTCGCTGAATGCATGTCGGGGCATGTTCCGACTCGAATTTTATATGCTAGGACTGAGCTGGCCAGCGATCCATTACCTCACCCACGCTATACTTTATTTTTTATTTTCTCAAAATTTACAATAGTGCGAGCTTAAAACTAATTGTACATACATCGGGCATACATTTGGGCATATTTTTAACATAGTTATGTGTCCGTAAACACGATATTTTAGGTGTGGCGCGCAAAAAATAGGTCTCCGCAATATTTATACTTTCCCCCTCCATAGGGCTTCGCCCTGCCACGGGGCTTCGCTGCCCCACCCGCGCGCTCCGGGCGCGCCGGGTGGGGAGCGCAACATGTCTCAGAAAACGGTTCTATACAAACATGTTTTGTCTCCTATACGGTACATTTTTACACTTATTGATGTGATACCTATTTATTTACGTAGCCCTACGTGTTACCTATCTAATACAACAAGTTTCTTACAAGAATATCAATAAACAACAGCTGTACGGCCCTATAAAGTTTACAAATTAAAAAGTCTCAAAAAACCTACTTATATTCACTTAATGCCTAACTATCATATACCATTTTATAGAAGAAGTAAAAACACACAAAATAACATCATTATTATAACAATTATACCTATATCCTATTGACTATTCATAAAAAACTATTCCCAATATTTTCCTTAATTACGCTTAAACTACTAACACGATTCATACAAAACTTCGATATATTATTCCTATAACTACCTACTATCTAATAAGACATAAAATAAATCAATCAAAACATAAAACATACTATTATCGAAAACTGTCAACTCAGGCAAAATCCTATAAGACGTGAGACAAGGACAACCTATTGTCTCCGTCCCTCCTATAGGTCGGAACTATCAGTATTCTGACTAGTTTCCCCGCGCCACCGCTTGGCGTCGTGGCGATCGTTTAGATAAAGTCTTATAAGATTATTGGAGAGAACGGGGCGGAATATCGCTCTGAACTATCAATTTTACAATGGTTTACTATGGGCAGAGCTATCTATTATTGCGATATCCGACTCATTCTAATAAGACAACAAGGGAATGATATTTTTAATGCGTATACAACCGATTCATGTGAAATTATAGATACATTTTTATACATTGCTCTCGTATTGTCGTAAGTTCATTTTCTCTCGCTTCGGTCGTCGCGTACACTACCTTTTTTGTTGGTGTTATGTTTCTGTCGGCGAGGAATGTTCCGTGGCTTCAGGGGGTAAGGAATTGAATCAGGGTAGCGATATTTTTAGTATCGCAAGCGTCTATAGGCAATGCAGCATGAAGAATCTCGAGATCATAAATTTGTGGTCTGTCATCTTGCTAAGCTAGCACACTACTAGCTAGCTACTAGCTTAGCATTAGGCAGACACCGCACCCGTAGGATAAGAGTGCGAAGACCCGGTCTACACACCGCACGCTTTACCTGCACAGGTACGTACCTGGGCGTTTTTCTCCGCCCCCCACGACAACGGCTAACTAAAGCCGAAGTCCGAGTCTCAGAGACGCCCTCTAGTTGAGCCGCCCCCTCAGGTTCCAGTGGCCTAGAGGCTCCAGACGGAGAGAAGACTACCCCCGTAGGGAGATGCCATCCGTCTGGAATACCTCTAGAGGCACTCGCTAATTCTCGGCTTGAGGTCCTCTTAGGATCTCCCCGTCCCCAAACCCGCTGACGCTGTAAAGGTCATCTGCTACCAACAGCATACAAACACAAAACAAATTGTCAAAAAAAAAACCGATGAAACAATAGCCTGCCGTTCGACCCGCGCGAGGGGGATTTGGGAACGTGTTTTCCATCGGGCTCGGAAAACAAAAACATTGTTAATGCAAACAAATATACTTAGTGAAACAAAGTTTTGTATAAACGATTTTGTTGAATGTTGATATGTTTTTATTGATTGTGTAGGGAAAAACACGCACTGAAAAACCCGGCCATAGAAAACCATTTTTTTTTTATTTAAAATTAAGACCGATTACCGATGGCTTTTCTTACCGCTGCGATGGTCGGAAAATCACCAATAACTCTATTGCATATAAGATTGTTCCAAGTAATAAAAAAAATACGATAAACAAATTCGTATTCAATCTCAAACTAAATCGTCTCAAGCCTTCCCCCCCCCCCTCCCCCCACCCAGTACATCAGACGTCCGTATTTCTTTCGCATTCCCGCGCGATTGTTTCGTTCCCTGGGCGGGAAACGGGCCCTAATTCCCCGGACACGTGTCAACCCCATCTCAGTTTGTCGGCTTATGGCAACAATCTAGCGACGAGTAGAGTGATAGGTAGGTATAAATGTTTTGGTCTATTTGCAGCGAAAACTTATGAGAAAAACTTTTGCTAGAAGAACAAGAAGTTGTCAAGCTTTAATATTTGATGATCGGACGTGACGTGGCCGAGTGGTTTGAACGCTGGGTTTCAAAGTCGCCTAATCGAGAGATCCTGTGATAGTATGAAAATAATTTAATAAATTTATGTACTTAATACAACACAAGTGAATGACACGGAAGTGGGCCGCATGAAATGCTGATGTTTCATAATATTATTGTGTGTTATATTTCATAAGTGTGTGTGCATTGAAATGTGCACTGCAAATGTGTACTTGAACTGCCCAAAACCGCTCTATTGGACTTTTCATACCTGCGCAATTTATAACTTGAAAACGGTAAGTAAGTAATACAATAAAATTGTTTATACAAAAGTTGTTGGTAATTATGTACGAAACAACTTTGCCATTTAAAGTTTTCCATTAAAATGATATTTTCAGGATGAAAAAGTGAAAAAACACTTTTTTGAGACTTTAGCGCCACCTACAATGAGCATTTTTTGTTGTACGAGATTGCAACAATGACATAAATTGTAGCACTCAACGCCCTCTACAATTATGGTCGAAAAAAAAGTTTCTAAAATGCATACAAAACAAGAAAAATGCGTTTCAAAAAATTTTTGACGGTTTTTTTGAGTTTTTCAAAAAACGCCTACGAGTTGAACATGCCCATCGCCAAGGTGGCTTACTGACGTCATTTGGCAACAGAAAAAACAAGACTTACCCTTTAGGTTTTTTTTTCACCACTCAACCTACAGATTGACTGTACTACTGCTGAAATGGTAATGGGCGAGTACGTAGTGAGGAGAACCGATAGCCTTAGGGGCAGGAAGGTTCTCGAATGGCGATCACGCACCGGACAATGCTCAGTGGACAGGCCGCCCACCAGATGGACCAACGATTTAGTGAAGGTCTGGGAAGCCGATGGCTACGAGTCGCGAAATACCTTTGTATGAAGGTCCTTGTGGGAGGCCTATGCCCAGCAGTGGGCGTAGTACGGCTGGCATGATGATGATGAGCACCAGTGAAATTACGCTCATTTATGACGTTTTCAAACCATGCAATGGGAAGTTTGTCTTGAATAGTATGAACTTTAGGCCAATCCTAGATGTTTATATTTTTTTTATTTTTTTAGTTCTCCAGTATTTATCCTTGATTTCTCGAAGGTCTTTCTTCAGTCTCCTTGATGGAGTCTTGAAGATGAAAATTAAGGGTAATAACTATGTTTTTTGTAAAGTATTCAGATTATAATTATCATCTTCTTGGTGTCTATCTTATTCTTTTAACTGGTCATAGGGAAAAAATATGGACTATTCAAAAGAGTTGGACTGTGCATCCAATTTGAATTTTTGACTTTTGATTAAGCATATATGCGCGACGATGCTTTGGTACTAAAATCTAAAACGCTCTAAATATAGCGATATAAATTTGAATTAAGGACGATCCTTCAGCTGCACATACAAAGTTATGTTCTCCCACAACCTCTGTTAAGCGTATCAAAGATCGCCATTCAACCTATCGCCTAGCGTCCATAAACTCTCAGCCAAAGATTTAAATCGTTAGATATGCCCTTACCATAGTTTGACGCACCGCAATCTCTCTATAATCGTGAAGTGAGCTCACACATCTCTTATCAGTGTTCTTCTGAACACAGTGAAAGTTGGACTTTTTTAATAAAAATACTGCAGTGATTTCTTGTTACAAAACTGCCCCAAAATGCCGTCGTGTGTCTTCCAAAAACTGGACTTACAATACTAGAAATACAAATAAAGTGAATAGTGTAACATTTTCTTTCGTTGTCATGATGTCATAAATATTGAAGTTTAATCATGACATAGAAAGTAGTGTTGGCAATTACTGCAAGACAAAAAGAGACAACACAATTCTGTTGGTACCGCGCTGTGCGTTTTGACGTTTATGCACCATTGAATTTTCATAAAAATAGTTCTAAATTTGAGAGAACTAATTACTGTTCTTCATTATCATTTTAGTGACGTGCACTTCGTCATAAAATTTATCGAATCGGTAATCTTAGGGTATAGGATTTAAAACTATATTATATTTAGGTCTTAAAAATGCGTTTAAATCAATTTATTATAATATCATTGTTAATAAACATATAAACAGCGCCGTTTAACATAATCTTTAAAGGATTAAGTTAATTAAATAAATAAATTGTATTTAATATTAATAAGTAAGTGTTTTAAATCACACAAATATATTTAAATATATACATTTTAGTATCTTACATATAGTTAAAGTCGTTTTAGTTTAACACTAACTCAAGAATTGCTGGACCGATTTAAATAAGCTCTGATTTTTTGTATTTGTCTCTGGCCCGAATAGCAAAATAACTATTTATTTAATCACAGCAAAAAATATGCACAAATTAATTTTCAAATAAATTAGGGTCATCGTGCTGTCTTAAAGGTTATGCTATTTCTTCCATTCAGGTTTGCTACCACAGAAGTCTATGACAAGTGCGGGGTATTAAGTGTCAGAAAAATGTATGTTTACCAGTGCATCCCCACGAATGCTGTCGCCCGCGTTTCCCCCCTCTTCTCCTAGGAGAAGATGCTAGGAGACGTGGGCGACCGGGAGAGGGGAGAGGGACGGGAAGAACTACGCTTCCCCTCCCGTTCCCCCCTTTTAGGAACGGCGGCCCCCTCTTGTAGTTCTGTCCTACAAAGGGGGGCGGCGGAGGGTTGCTTGGGCGGATGCCCTCCGCAGCGGACGGGGGGCGGTATGGTGGGCACTAGGCCGCGTACTCAGCCCCCACGCGCGGGCCTACCTGCGCACGTCTGCGGGGTCCCCGAAGTACCGCGGGAGACCCCTGCCGTGGAGCCCCGGCGAGGCCGGGAAGCTGCTGGGGGCGGAGCCGGGGTAGAATCCCTAACGGGGACCCTGCGGCTCCGCACTAAGCAGTGTAGAGGTATTCGCAGGACTTTTTTAGCGGATATTATGCTGTAAAGCGCCCGTAAGAGTTGCGGGGTCCTCGGTGGGTAGCCACTGGGGGGTCCGTAAGACTTGCGGGAGCCAGGTGTGAGGTCCGTTCGGCGGTGTGCCTCTTAGAGGCGCCGTCGTCTGTAAAAAGATTTTTTACCTGCGTTATAAAAAAAAAAGTGCATAAAAAGATTTCACAAAAATCTTGCAACTCTTTTGCAAAGAGACAGTTTTGTTACCAGGCATACTTATTGTATAATAAACTAAATACAACGCTTCGGACTAAGAACTTTAGTAACAATCAAATTAAAAGTAAGATAATTGACTGGCTTAAGACATACGATTACAAAGGTGTAGAGAGTCTTGTTTATGGCACCTCGAGATAATAAACACACACGCACACATCACTCAAACATTAACGTGCATACACACGCGCACGTAACCACGCACACACATACACACGCGCACACACACACACACACACACACACACGCTGGATAAAAATGAAACACTAACCATATATTTTGCCAATAACTTGCTAATTCTTTTTTTTAATACTAAACATTGCCTTATACGCTTCTGAAATTACCAAGTAAATGTGTCATTTTTTGGAAGATACTGGCTCTAATACACAGGTAAATCCTATATTTTTAGGAGCCAGGGTCCCTTATGATTTGTATTCTGGTATTTATCCAATAAAGATTTTTATTATTATTATTAAAGATTAAGTGTTGGCTATGTTTGGAGAATATTGGGCAAAGACAACAAAGCAACCCTGTTTTAAATTTCGCTGATACGCCATTGAAGTAGACATTATTAAAATTTCATTTTCCTTATATTTAATTATCGTAGTAAACTATTTAACTTTTTTCTCTATTTGTTTTATTTCGGTTGGAAAATCCTTACTTTAATTAAGCTAGAAATTTAAAGATATCTACATTATGTTACAAAGGCGGTTAGTAGTTCGCCGGCTCGGGTCAGCTAGTAATGTTATAACTGCATGTGTGTTCTTATTCACCACGTAACTCGGCATTTGTAGTTTTCGAAATTCGAAATGTAAATTAATAAATCAATATGATCCCCGCTTATGAAAATATAAATGTCTACATGATCACAGCGATCCTGAGCTTATTCATTCTTTTTATTCAATCTTTGCTTATGAACTACCACTTCCAATAATGATTAAAATAACCAAATAATTAAATCAATGTAATACCGAGACCAGACTCGCATTTGATTACATCAGTTTATCTTTTCGATAAAAAAATGTCTTTTCACTTCACTATTGTAATGTGTAAAATGACCATCATCATAACGCCATTGCAAAATATAGCCACAGTTTTTCGGTATCAGGGCATAGCCAACGATACAAATCTTTGCACGCAATGGCGTAGCTTCTTGACCTTCACAAGTGTTTGTAACAGCCTAGACTGAATAAATGACTTTTCATTTCATTTGAACCCAATAATTCGCTTCATTAGAACTAAATTTAAATTACGATCGCGAATTTTAGCGCAATTATGAGTTCTAAGCTTCATTGCGCAGGTGTAAATGAAACATTAAAGGCCCACTTGCACCAAAGTTCCTTAATCAAATTTAAAAGGTAATTATGTTAATTGTGTAAGCCTCATTTTATCTCTGTTTTAATTTAAACAATTAATAAAGATATAACGGCCTGTGAAATATGACAAATCCTTAATTTAAATTAAGAAGTGTAGATATTTATGTATATTTTCAGTAATTCTATGCTCATGCCTAAAATTTAAAACAAACTTGTATTGCGTAGGTATTTGATGTTCATTCAGGGGAAAGATTTTGCGAAATTTGATATTTTATTTGTTTACTAGCAGCCGCCCGCGACTTCGTACGCATGGATTTAGTTAGAAATAAAGGTTCACTGCTTGTTCCCCGTAGGTGATAGTGTGATAATATGTAGCCTATATGTTGATCCGACTTGCTAACTTAAATTAAAACAAAAAGGGTAGATACGGCACTAGCCTCACAAAAGTGATCCGCATAAATTGTGGTCCACGACCCTAATCGCTTTAGTCACAACTTGACATGCAAACAACGTACATGTGAACGCAAAAAAGAAATGTTGCTAATATTTTGTGTTTATATGATAAAACAATGCCTAAGTGTGTTTTTAAAAAGTGTTCAAATTTCTCAAGAACTAAATATAAAACCCACGGCATCACTTCTCATTCGTAATTACTATAAAATATATTTTTTCATAAAAATTGCTGTTTGTTTTAAATCTTATTCGGTAGTGACGTCGAGTACTGGTCGCGTAATTAGTCGGTAGTGCAGTGACGCGGATCTAGCCGTCTGGTTCGCGCTGCCGTTGAAACTTAACGTGCTGTTTCGTTCGGGTCGGTAATGCAGTGACGCGGATCTCGCCGCGCCGCGCCGTCCCGTTCGCGCTGCCGTTGAAACTTAAATTGCTGTTTCGTTCGTTCAATTGTATCTTTACAAACAGGTGGATCTGTGAGTGTTGCATATGTAGTAAAGTGGGATCAGTTTTTGTTTGATGCAAGTATGAGCGTACCGTATCTACCCTTTTTGTTTTAATCTAAGCTTGCTAATAATATTCGTGCCAAATTTGAAGTAAATTCATACAGTACTTTTTGAGTTTATCCAGGACATACATACTGAAAAACAGACAAAAATTCTAAAAACTATAATTTCGGCTTCGGTGTCGATAGTAGATCACACCCCAAGTATTCTTTAAAAAACTATTCAATGTAGTTTTGACTTTCCTACCATTTTATTATATTATTATGTTTCCGTGCATAAAAAGGGACTAATTAATAGAATGTTTTGAAAAAGTTTGTTTTTAAACAACGAAATTAAATAAACAAAGCTGGAAAATAATGGGCGCCGTAATGTTATCAAAACAAACATAGCAATCGCTGTATTTCAAATTTGATCCTTGTTTTTTGCTTCACTTTTTGATGTCGCTTTGTTGCCTTTCTACTTTTTATTAGGACTGGATTTCCCGCTCAAATTGGAACGCCCGTCTATCGCTGTAACCTTCACCTTACAGAATACCACAGTAAAATAAAACTACCTTTAATTTTTGTTTTGTTTCTGTTGGTGAGTAAAGCTCCACGGCGTAGGGGATTGGGTCAGAGCGGGAGCACACGATGCGTTGCGGCGTCTTACATAGAAATATGGCCTTAAACGCATGACCGCATTGCGGCGCCGTACCGCGACGCCAATTCCAGCGTTATGACATCATACTTGTTGACAATGATTCAGTTTGTTTCTATCACTCTTGCAAACAAAACGCGTCAACCCGGAAGCAGTTTTAAAATTAAAATGTCTGACGTTGATATCGACGTTACAGTCAAGCCCAGCATTTCCAAAGTTTTCCTTCCATTCAAATTTTCTGTATATATTTTGATAACCCGCTTAATTGCTCTTCAAATGATGATACACACATTCTTAAGTAGGCGAAAATTTTGTTTTCGTCTATCTTTAATGCTTTGTATTTTCGAGAAAAGTACTCTCCATCGGGATTCATAGCCTTATTAAAAGGGTGTATCCAGTATCTTCCTTGTCGTACATTTAAAACAGAGTAATGTCTTCTTAATAACAAATAAGCATTAAGTTTCTTACGACGATCCATGGCAGAGGCACGTCTATCCACAATCAAAAATCACGAGAAACTGGTTACCCTACCATACCATATAACGCTCTTTTTCGCGACGCTGCAACGCAACCTGCCGATTTTAGCGTTGCGGCGTCGCAACACGATTATGTGTTTCGGCTCTATCTGTGGCATGTCACACGATGCGCTCCGGCGCCGCACCGGACTTGCAACCACCGAGACGAGGCGGGGAGGGGTGAATGCCCGCGGCGCCGCTGCGACGTAACAACGTTGCGGCGCCGCACCGCTCGTGTGCCCACCGATGCGGCGAAATCTTTGCGGTGCGGCGCCGCAACGCATCGTGTGCTCGCGCACTTAGGGTAGGCAAAGGTGCGAGCGATAGTTTTGGTATGGCAAGCGTCTATAGGCTGTGGTGGCCGCTTACCATCAGGCGGGCCATAGAATTATTTGCCACCATTTTAAAACAAAAAATACTAATAAATGTTTCGAAATCATAGACACATATGCGAATCTGGCTCGCACTTAGGCGGCTTTTTTAATATTTAATATTACATTTATCAGACTCTTTTCCGAATATCTCAATCGCAATATCGTTACGAATGTAATAAGGAAAATTGGATATAAGTACCAATAGATATATAGTTAAAGGTAAAATGTAACGAATCTCTTTATTTGATTTTTTTTCGACATATTTTCTTCAAAGCTTTGATACCGTTTCAATCGTAATCTATCTAATATTTTATGTAGTCCAGTCAACAAGTTCAAAAACGTGAAAAATAGAGATAAAGCTCCTAAAAATATGAGCAATAGCTCATTGGATTCGTAACGACCTCTAGAAAAATGAGTTCTGAGGATTTTACTGCACGTAAAAAATTGCAATTGTTATTAACAAAATAAGATGAAAAAAAAGAGGTATTTACGTTTTTGTTAATAATTCATAAACTATTAATATTTACGATATTTGGAAAAAAGGTCCTTAAAGAGGAGGAAATTTACGAAATAAAAGTCCCAGCTCCCGGAACTCTACCTCTATTATTTATAATTTTAATTTAACGCTGAAAATAGGGCTCCGCGCAGCCATTACGGCATGGGCGCACTGCCGTTAAAGACAGTTTCTTACATAAAATTATTTTTTTATAGTAACAAATATGAATTTAAAAATTTAAATAAATTATGGTGTCATCCAGATACTTGAAAGAATATATTCCCGTTGGAAATTTTTTTTTAAATTAATTTTTCAAAAAGTTATGCAATTGTTAATTAACGAATTTTTTTCCTATCTCCGTTTTCATAAATGACGACATAAAAATTTAAATAATAAACCTATAAATTTTTGGCTCTGTGGAGCTCTTCTTATATATATACTTAACAAGATCCCGCGATAAAAGTTTATTAAAGTTAATTATTTTGTTTATAACAATTTTTTAAAGTTAACAAAAAATGAAAAGTCTAAGAAATGTTATTAAAAAAATTTTTTTAAACAAATGTTATATTATTGCTGCTTTCTTATCCAACAATGGCATTAGGTAACATCGGAAAAAAAAATTTTACATCATTTGTTAAGAAATTGTTTATAAACAAATAGACAAGTTTAATATTTAAAGAAATTGTTTTTTTACCATTATGTTGTCTTGGCAAAATAAGGATTTTAAAAAAAAAAAATTTTTCTTAAATAATTTTTTTTATTGTTTATAATCGTTTTTTTTATATTTCGATTGTTTAAATAATTAGTTAAGGAATGATTTTCTCTTTAAAAATCATAATTGGCATTTCTTCATAGGTAAATAGAAAAAAAAATTTTTTTATTAATAATTTCATTGTTTGTTAACTTAACAATTTGTTATAAACAAATTCTAACTACCGTTATATTTTTTTTCTAGAGCTAAAAAAAATAGCAAAAACAGCCATATATATCAAAATACTAAAAAAAAAATTTTTCTATTTTTTATAACGCTTTTAAATATTACACGATACCAAAGTTGCACCGGACACTTGATTTGTCAAGTAAAAAATTAATATAACTTATAAACTATTCGAGATACGACAATGGACATTCAGGTCGTTTTTATAAAGCATTAATTAATCTTCAAAATAAGCTAAAAACCAAGTTTGTAACTATTGTTTATCAGCTAATACATGCATTTGTTTATAACATTTTGAGAATTCTTTAACTTTTTCGTATCTCTTATGACTTACAACTTAATAAATAATTAAAATACAGCTATAAACCTTAAAACAATTTTGTTTAGCGATACATTATCTTCCAAATTATTACCTCGATGTTAAATTGAACACGAGTTAAATAAATATTAATTAAGTCACGTATATTGTTTAAACAATTAGAGATGGAGGTACGATTAATTGATAATTTGGGAGATAATGTATCGCTAAACAAAATTGTTTTAAGGTTTATAGCTGTATTTTAATTATTTATTAAGTTGTAAGTCATAAGAGATACGAAAAAGTTAAAGAAATCTCAAATTTTTATAAACAAATGCATGTATTAGCTGATAAACAATAGTTACAAACTTGGTTTTTAGCTTATTTTGAAGATTAATTAATGCTTTATGAAAACGACCTGAATGTCCATTATCGTATCTCGAATAGTTTATAAGTTATATTAATTTTTTACTTGACAAATCAAGTGTCCGGTGCAACTTTGGTATCGTGTAATATTTAAAAGCGTTATAAAAAATAGAAAAATTTTTTTTTTAGTATTTTGATATATATGGCTGTTTTTGCTATTTTTTTTAGCTCTAGAAAAAAAATATAACGGTAGTTAGAATTTGTTTATAACAAATTGTTAAGTTAACAAACAATGAAATTATTAATAAAAAAATTTTTTTTTCTATTTACCTATGAAGAAATGCCAATTATGATTTTTAAAGAGAAAATCATTCCTTAACTAATTATTTAAACAATCGAAATATAAAAAAAACGATTATAAACAATAAAAAAAATTATTTAAGAAAAATTTTTTTTTTTTAAAATCCTTATTTTGCCAAGACAACATAATGGTAAAAAAACAATTTCTTTAAATATTAAACTTGTCTATTTGTTTATAAACAATTTCTTAACAAATGATGTAAAATTTTTTTTTCCGATGTTACCTAATGCCATTGTTGGATAAGAAAGCAGCAATAATATAACATTTGTTTAAAAAAATTTTTTTAATAGCATTTCTTAGACTTTTCATTTTTTGTTAACTTTAAAAAATTGTTATAAACAAAATAATTAACTTTAATAAACTTTTATCGCGGGATCTTGTTAAGTATATATATAAGAAGAGCTCCACAGAGCCAAAAATTTATAGGTTTATTATTTAAATTTTTATGTCGTCATTTATGAAAACGGAGATAGGAAAAAAATTCGTTAATTAACAATTGCATAACTTTTTGAAAAATTAATTTAAAAAAAATTTTCCAACGGGAATATATTCTTTCAAGTATCTGGATGACACCATAATTTATTTAAATTTTTAAATTCATATTTGTTACTATAAAAAAATAATTTTATGTAAGAAACTGTCTTTAACGGCAGTGCGCCCATGCCGTAATGGCTGCGCGGAGCCCTATTTTCAGCGTTAAATTAAAATTATAAATAATAGAGGTAGAGTTCCGGGAGCTGGGACTTTTATTTCGTAAATTTCCTCCTCTTTAAGGACCTTTTTTCCAAATATCGTAAATATTAATAGTTTATGAATTATTAACAAAAACGTAAATACCTCTTTTTTTTCATCTTATTTTGTTAATAACAATTGCAATTTTTTACGTGCAGTAAAATCCTCAAAACTCATTTTTCTAGAGGTCGTTACGAATCCAATGAGCTATTGCTCATATTTTTAGGAGCTTTATCTCTATTTTTCACGTTTTTGAACTTGTTGACTGGACTAGATGGTTAAACATATTGATCGTGCTCGCCGTGTTGTAATAGAAGATTTTTGTATTATATGAAAGCAATTTTGAAGTATTAATAGTATAAATAGCGCAGACGAGGGACTTTTAACTACGGACTTTTTTGTCCGCTTAATAGCCTTATATATTTTGTCTGCGGTAGTTTTTGTACGCCAAAATAGATCGATTACAACTGTGCCGAACGCGCACGACGGATTATAAGTACCACGTACAAAAAGTCCCTCGGACAACCGAAGACACCGAGAGACAGGACAGGACTAGGGTACGCGGTTGGCCCCGAAACACAGCAACGCCTCCGATTCCTCCCACACAGGTCACAAACACCAACACTACACAGCTAGCAAACTTGCACACTAGCTTAGCATTAGGCAGACACCGCACCCGTAGGATAAGAGTGCGAAGACCCGGTCTACACACGACACGCTATACCAGGTACAGGTGTATCTGGGCATTTTTCCCCGCCCCCCAAGACAACAGCTAACTAGAGTAGACCCCTTAGGTTCCATTTGTCTAGAGGCTCCAGACGGAGAGGAGACTCCTCCTGTGGGGAGATACCATCCGGGTGGAATACCTCTAGAGGCACTCGCCAATTCTCGGCTTGAGGTCCCCTTAGGATCTTGCCGTTCCCAAGCCCGATGACGCAAGGTAACTTTGACGTAAAGGTCATCTGCCACCAACAGCAAACACACTCGAAAAAAAAAACACAGCGAGCACCTAGCGAACTCAAGTCGGCGTTGTGCGGTCGAGCCGATTTAAAAATTAAGGGCCCAATATTTGTTTCTTAGGTTTTCACGCACACCACACATTAAATTAAACAAGTTTCAACGGTACAGATGCACTGATTTCTTTATTTATTAAGGTTTCGCATCCTTAACAGGATGCGTCGTCTGAATAATAAGCTCGATGGCGCAAGTGGTCAGCGCGTTCGGCTGCGATCGTTGAAGTTAAGCAACTTTCCCAGTGGTCGGTCATTTGATGGGTGACCAAAAATTTACTATCTCGAGCTCCTCCGTGCTTCGGAAGGCACGTTAAGCCGTTAGTCCCGGCTGCATCTGCAGTCGTTAGCACCCACCAATCCGCACTGGGCCCGCGTGATGGGTCATGGCCCAATCCCCCTATTCCATCCAGAGGGAAGGCCTGTGCCCCAGCAGTGGGGACATTAATAGGCTGATGATGATGATACCGTTGAAAGTTATTTTATTTATGGGCCCAATATTCACTTTTAAAACATGTTCGCACATCGTTTGCGTTGTGTCCGTGACAAGTCCTCGGGGGACACTTTTTTTAAGATTACGGCGCAGGCCATCTTAAGGTAAAAGGGTGCCAACCAAAAATGGTTGAGAACTTTTGATAGCGTAGCGGTTGGTGCGTTCCCAACTATCGGTCATAAAATATTCATCATTGGTCATTGGTAGTCAAAAAACATAAGCTGACGATTAATAAAAACATTAAAAATTAAACAATAATACATTATCCTTATTAAAATTACATTACAGCATTTACCCCCTTATTAATAAATGAAGAATATGATTTTATTACTTACTCAATGTTTTGTCCCTGTTCATTGAATTAGAAATGGCATTCGAGTGATATGAACAAAACACGGCGTAACTAGTCTAAGCTTATTGCTCGTTTATTAATAAGGTGGATTGAGTTAATACAAAAAAAATAGCCTTATTTGAATTCCATGCATATTCCCTACTAGCGGCCCGCCCTCGCTTCGCTTCGGTGTAGAGCTGAAGTGTACACTACAGTTTTTGTTCTCAGGCTTGTATGATACACAATGACATTAATCTTTGATTCTTCTTATACCTGCTGTTGAGAAGTATGAACGCCTACGCTAATCTCTATGATGGTGTTACTCTCTTTGCTCATTTTTTTTGTGCACTGTCATCCGTTGTGTAAATTAATTATATAAAATATATAGTCTTATTCTTTAAATTGTCCTTGCTTTCATTTCATCAGGTTATGGGCCGTCCCAAGCCTGCCGTAAAAAGTTATTTTTGTATTTTGGTCAGTAATTACAAGTATTAGTCGCAAGTATAACTATACTCACTTAGTTACCGGGCTCGCGAGTGTGTTTTATTTTTCAGCTAAATATTATATTGAAGTAAAAAAATACGAATTGAATAGAAATATGTCTGGAAATAATTCATTGATGTCAATTCAGAAATTAACGGGTCGTGATAATTGGGCAACTTGGAGTTTTGCGGTCAAGGCCTACCTACAACACGAAGATTTATATAGCTATGTGTTAAAAGAACCAAATCCTACTGATCCTGACTCTGTCAGACAAGACATCAAAGCTAAGTCCAAGTTAATTCTTTTAATTGACCCGATTTTATATGTACACATACAAGAAGCCCAAAATGCAAAACAGGTATGGGACAATTTGGCAAAGGCATTTGAAGACAGTGGTTTAACTCGAAAAGTTGGTTTATTAAAAGAACTTATTAATACCAATTTGGAAAGCAGTTCATCTGTTGAAGACTATGTAAACAAAATCATGACAGCCGCGCACAAATTACGAAATATAAAGTTTAATGTAGACGATGAGTGGTTGGGCACTTTAATGTTGGCAGGATTGCCAGAAATATACAGGCCTATGATGATGGGTTTAGAAAGTTCCGGTATGAAGATTAGTGCCGATTTAGTAAAAAATAAATTGCTACAGGAAGTAAAGACTTCAGACACTACCGCACTTTATACAAACACAAAAAGGAAGCAAGAGCTCAAACCCGATAAGAAAGGCCCAAGATGCTTTAACTGTAATAAATACGGACATCTCAGCAAGTATTGTTGGAACAAGAAGAAAAGTTATGATAAAAACACAGACAGTAAAAAGGATAAAAATACAGGATATGTCGCTGCTTTTTCAGCATCCACAGCAAATGACTCCGACTTCTGGCATGTTGACTCAGGGGCGTCCATGCACATGACCATGCACCGGGACTGGCTTACTGATATCACTCCTTCATCTGTACCGTACATAAGAATTGCTAACAACAAAGTATTAAAGGTTGAATGCTGCGGTAATGTATGTATCAATGTATATGCAATAGATGGCAGCACCGATTCAATACAGGTGAGGAATGTTTTATATGTACCAGAATTGAAAACAAATTTGTTGTCAGTCAGTAAAATAATTAAAGGTGGAAATAAAGTCACGTTCAATGATTATGGCTGTCAAATTTATAATTCGCGCAATAAATTAGTTGCAAAAGCTGAATTAATTAACGAGACATATCTGTTAAATACTTGTAAAAATATAGAGATAGTAGTAGAGCTGTCATCAAGACCAGAAAATTCCACCTGTGTAACCTGTCTTGAAGGCAAGCAAACCAGAAAACCATTCCCCAATGAAGGCTCACGTGCAACCAGTTTGCTAGAGATTATCCACAGCGATGTATGTGGACCGATGAAACACACTTCTATAGGAGGAGCAAGATATTTCGTAACTTTTACTGACGATTTTTCCCGACGTGTACAAGTATATTTTATAGAAAACAAAAGTGAAGTATTTGAAAAATTTGTGCAATTTAAGAACAGGGTAGAAAATGAATTGGGTACAAAAATAAAAATATTGAGAAGCGACAATGGAACCGAGTATAAAAATAATAATTTTGAAGCCTACTTGAAGAAACATGGAATTCTGCACCAAACATCTAATCCATACACACCTGAGCAGAATGGTCTCAGTGAAAGAATGAACAGAACTTTAATAGAGCGTGCTAAGTGCATGATTATAAATTCAGAGTTGCAGGTCACATTCTGGGCAGAAGCGATAGCTACAGCAGCATATATTGTGAACCGATCTCCCACCTGCACTCTATCTAATATTACACCTCATGAAGTCTGGACTGGAAAGAAGCCGAATCTGAAACACATGAGAATATTTGGATGTTCTGCAATGGTGCTCATTCCTAAAGAAAACAGAACTAAGCTGGATGTTAAGTCACGTAAGCTAATATTTGTTGGCTACAGCGACAGCACAAAAGGCTACCGATTCATAGATCCTGTAACAAAAAAAGGAGTTATAAGTAGGGATGTAGTATTTCTAGAAGCTTCAATTAAAAGAAATAAAGTAGATAATATACCTGAAAAAGAAACGGAAATTATTGAAAATAGCATAGAGATAGAGGAAAATAAAAATACTAAAGAAAATTGTTACAAAGAAAAAGAAAAGAAGATGATATACTTACCTCTGTGTGATGAACCTGTGAAAAAAAATATTGATAATGAAATTCATAATAGAGTAACACAGGATGTACATCAAAATCCTGCTTCAAATGAGTCTGATCAATTTGAAGATGTAAACGATGAGACGTACGTACCTGATATAACTATTGACTCTCCACAAATATCTAACATAACTTTGAGACCACGACAAAGGAGAGACCAAATCAATGATGTTGATCAAAGTCCCTCATCGCTATTATGTCAGAATATTGAGTCAACCATTAATTTATTAAGCAACGATCCACAAAGTCTTGAGGAGGCTCTCAGCAGTGAAAAAGCAGAAGAGTGGAAGAAAGCCATGGACGAAGAATATCAGTCATTGATAAAAAATAATACGTGGACACTGGTTGATTTACCAAAAAGAAATTCAGTTATTCCTAGTAGATGGGTTTATAAAACCAAGTTGGACGGCACTGGATCTATTACACGCTATAAAGCGAGACTGGTGATCAAAGGATATAAACAAGTCAAAGGCATAGACTACAATGAGGTATACGCTCCTGTGGTCCGTTATACATCCATAAGATACCTGATTGGTCTTGCTGCCAAATATGGACTTAAAATACAGCAAATGGACGCAGTCACGGCATTTTTACAGGGTGAAATTGATGAAGAAATTTACATGTCCTTACCACCTGGCTATGGAGAGGAAAATAAAGCATGTAGATTGAACAAGTCAATATATGGACTTAAACAGGCCAGCAGACAATGGAACAAAAAATTAAATATTGCCTTGTTAGAAATTGGAATGGCTCGTTCAAACATAGATCCATGTGTCTATTACCGCATTTTGAATGAAAATGATATGTTTTTTATAGCTGTGTATGTTGATGATTTGCTTTGTTTTTTTAATAATGAGAAAACCTCACAAATGATAAAAGAAAAAATTAAGGAAAAATTCTTTATGAAGGATTTAGGAACAGCCAAACATTGCATTGGTCTTAGCATTACACAAGATGAAGATGAGATTTCTATTGATCAATCTATTTACATAAAAATGATACTCACACGATTTAAAATGAACAATTGTAAGCCGATGTGGACACCTGCGGATGCTAATGTTAAACTGAAGAAGGCTGAAAGTGAACAAGAAATTTTAAAGAACATACCATTTCAAGAAATAGTTGGCGGCTTACTGTACTTATCACAGGGTACTCGACCAGACATTACCTATATGGTGAATTCTTTAAGTAGATACAATAGTCAACATACTAATCAACACTGGGTGGCTTTGAAACGTGTCATGAGGTATCTGCAAGCTACAATGAACATGAAACTGGTTTATAAGAAAAACACTGATGGAAGAATTTCGGGCTATTGTGATTCAGACTGGGCCAGTGATACTGAAGATAGGAGGTCTTGTACGGGCTACATATTTTTATTCCAGGGTGCCGCAATAAGCTGGAATTCTAAGAAACAGCAGACCATAGCCCTCTCTACAAGTGAGGCTGAATATATGGCTCTAGCGTCGGCCATTCAGGAAGCTCTTTGGCTGAAACAATTGGCAGACGAATTTCAACCTGTATTTAAAGATACACCTATCACTCTTTACTGCGATAATCAAAGTGCGATTAGTCTTTCAGGAAATGCTGTTTACCATGCGCGCAGTAAACATATAGATGTGTGCTACCACTTTGTACGAGAGAAGATTGCTGCCAAACAGATCATGGTTCAATATAAATGCACTGGAGACATGATCGCTGACATTTTGACAAAAGGGCTCCATCGACCTAAACATGAAATCTTCACCTCGTCTATGGGCTTAACTTCAAAGCGTATTCGTTCAGGAGAGGATGTTGAGAAGTATGAACGCCTACGCTAATCTCTATGATGGTGTTACTCTCTTTGCTCATTTTTTTGTGCACTGTCATCCGTTGTGTAAATTAATTATATAAAATATATAGTCTTATTCTTTAAATTGTCCTTGCTTTCATTTCATCACCTGCATGCAAAATCTCAGCCCAATCGGTTTAAAATTGACAAAGTTTCATACAAACTTCCATTCCCTATTTTATCCCCTTGGGTAGAATTGATCAAAATCATTTCTTAGCGGATTCCTACGTCATGACATCTACCTGCATGCCAAATTTCAGCCCGATCCGTCCATTGGTTTGGGCTGTGCGTTGATAGATCACTATGTCAGTCAGTCAGTCACCTTTGAGTTTTATATATATAGATTACACGTGCTACTCGCTTGGATAAACAATCCCGGACAAAAATTCACGCGCGCGCATTTTGAAACAAGCAAGCATCGCTGAGCGAATATCTTTGATAGCTCTTGTCTCTCAGCGACAAACTAGTAGAACAATTTCTTGTCGGGATTGTAAAAAGCCAGCGATCAACTTTTAATATATGCATCTTTTTGTTTACATGGAATGCGTATCTATTGTACCTACGTTCCTTGAGCGAGAAAATAGCCAAGTGTTAGTTTTCTCGCCGGCGGTGGAACAACAACAGCGTGGATTGGTTTGTTTTGCTGCCTGGTTGCTATGGACTATGACATCATAACAAATTTACAAAATAGCGAGCGTTTAAAATGCCCGTGCAAGGTGGCAATATTTTTTTTCTTGACACTTTTCAGTATTTTTTCGTCGTTGAATATTGTTTACATTCCCTCAATGTAGTATACATTGAGGGAATGTATGTAAACTGTGAAATAAAAATATTAAAAAATAATCATGCATATGAGCCATCATCATATGAGAATCATCGAGGAGCTCGATGGCGCAAGTGGTTAGCGTGTTCGGCTGCGATCGTTGAAATTAAGCAACTTTCGCAGTAGTTGGTCATTGGATGGGTGACCAAAAAATTACTATCTCGAGCCCCTCCTCCGTGCTTCGGAAGGCACGTTAAGCCGTTGGTCCCGGCTGTACCTGCAGTCGTTAGCACCCATCAATCCGCACTGGGCCCGCGTGGTGGGTCATGGCCCAATCTCCCTATTCCATCCATAGGGAAGGCCTGTGCCCCAGCAGTGGGGACATTAATAGGCTGATGATGATGAATCATGCATATTCCCTATTGCCCGACATGTAACATACAAACTCACAAACTAGTTTGTAAACTAGTATGCGAGTATGTGGAGGAGTATGTGGTATATGCAGTGTGGAGTCCTATAGTTTTCTGTACTACAGTCCAGCCATAAAATTATCGGACTCCACACTCTTTTCTAGTTTCTAGCTCTACTCGCTTCTAGTTCATCGACGGCGGTAGAAAAAAGGCCTATTCAACTACATATTCCTATTGAAAAATTCTTTTCCCCATGTTTTCTGTCTAAATAATAAAATATAATTTATAACAAAACAATTCCAATTAGCATTAGCGGAAACGATCCTTTTCATACTTCAAAATCTAATGTGGCCAGATTTCGCCAAATTGTTTATTGAAAAATTCTAATAAAATAATATATATTTTTCCTTCTGCAGCTGCTGCCTTGCCATTTTATTATTTCTCTCTCGGATCCGTCTTTGATGTCAGTTCCTTGAAATTATTTACATACTTTGGGGCACGAACAATATTCTTTTTGGGGACAAAAAAAAAGAAATATTGGAAAGAACATAATTTTTTTCTTCCGACTACGGAGCAAAGGAATAATTCGTAAGTGCCTAAATCAAAAACGACTCGGTTCCAGGAATAAACTTATTTCGCCGATAAAAGGGAGAAATAAAAACTTGTGAGTGCGTACCACATAATTATTACGACTGTTTAATCGAAAAATAAATTGGAATTGTAAAGTGTTAAATTTGCCGCAGCTTTGATTTTCTAGCACTCACTTTTTGAAGTGAAAACTTCTTTAGCGGCGTTGTACACTTTTTTGTAATGGGTAAAAAATGTTAAACTCGCGTCAGGACACGTGACCTAATCGAAAATTAGTATGACGAAAACAATAAAATTAGACAGGTTGTTAACTTTCAATATATTGAACGAAACATAGTAATATTTTATTTTATCGCATTATAATAATATAAGTCTTTATCTAGGACGCCCAGGTAGCAGCTTTATTGCGAAGAAAATGAATTTTTGAAGTGAAAACTTCTTTAGCAGCGTTGTACACTTTTTTTTGTAATGAATAAAAAATGATAAACTTGCGTCAGGACACGTGACCTAATCCAAAGTTCGTAAGACGAAAACAATAAAATTGGAAAGGTTGTTGACTTTCAATAAATTTGGACGAAACATAGTAATATTTTATTTTATCGTATTATAATAATAAGTTTCTGTTTAGGACGTCCAGGTGGCAGCTTTATTGATAACAAAATACTTTATTTTACAAAAGATGTCGCTAGGTCAGGTAAATGTGATTCATTTAAGTTGATTTTTCTGAGAGATAAACTTTTTAATGTAATATAAATTGTCATATTTGTGTACATTATTATTAGTACAATCATTGTTGTGATAGCGCAATAAATAAATATTGTATTCTACCACATAAATGATAGTACTTTTATACTGATAATTAAAGCAATTCGTGCAAAATTATTCCCTAACCATTCCAAAATATCAACAATGCACAACGTTAATATTCAAGTTCTTACTTCTGCCGGCACTCCCGGAATGCAACCCGTCGTTTTTTTTTGTTTATATAGACGACCGATTCTAAATTTTTAAAATAAGCTTCATATTACTCTTTTAAAAGTTTGATAATCTTTTATTATTTATAGGGGTTGTTACGTAAATTTTTAAAGGTATTTAAATATAACATTTTTATCTTAATATCGCTGCCCGTGACGTGCCGTGAGCGAGGCTGTTTAAAAGGTATACATTATCACGGTCAAGTATACGTGACCACCCTTAGGGTCAAAACCTTTGAAAGGTTTGTTTATGGACGAACCAAGACTCATTAATGAGCATTTACCTATTGGCATCTCCAAAATAAAATATGTGAACACTTTCGAATGTGATCACTTAGATATCTGTTTTGACAAATAAGTGTTTCATTTTTTATTTTGGAAATATTTGTTATAAATTTTATTAATTATTTAACATAGTATTTTAATATTAAAAAGTTGAAAAGTTTTCATATACATGTATTAAACTTAAAATTTTCTTTTTACTTTATCAAAATATATTGAACCCGGTTTTTTTTATTTTATCACACAATCAAACATTATAGGAATATATTATATTGATTTGAAATATCGAATGCCGTCACGTTTTCGTATATTTTTTACTAAAAAGTTACGTCACGTGCCCCCATTCTCAAACTTTATCGCGCTTCAATTTTGTTATTCTTTGGTTGGTTAAAATGGAAAAAATAAGTGCCATTATTTTTTTATAATAGAACTGATGGACTAAATAGACTTGCATTTACTTTATCCCATCATCGTCCCTGAGATTGTACCTCTAAAATTAAGAGAGATAGAGAAAGAGAGAGAGCGAGAACAATTCTGTTTAAGGTTAGCTAGGCTTTGCCACCACCTTTATGAGACAGTTTTACAAGAATATATTTTTAATATGTTGTATTTTATTGTTACAGATTCATCTTCATTATCATCATCATCAATACAAGATCGGCAAGAAAGGTAAGCGATAACACACTTATTTTTATTTCAGTTTTCCCTTAATATAAGTTTTAGCATTTATTGTTTTAAGATTTCATGGCCGCTAACCTTATGGCTACTAACGGGATTGTTACCATGTACCTTGTTTTTTACGAGTCTCCGATATTTCGGCACTGCTACAAGCGCCATGCTAACGGAGTGTAAATAAGTATCGGAGACTCATGAAATACAAGGTAACAATCCCGTTAAAAGCTATAATAAATTTTAGTATTTCCTTAATAGGAGATAACTTGTTAATAGGTCATATCATAACACAATGCAATAATGTAAAATAAGAAGTGGAATTAGGTATTTTATATTGCAAATGTACCTCATATTTAAATTAGGAATAAGTATAAAATTTACACTTCCTTATTAAACACTTTTAATTCAAATATTATTGTAATCTGACCGCTATTCTTATATTTACTGCGTTCGGTTCGCAATTGAAGCAAATAAACAAAACAACAAGCAACAACAATAACCTTTTCAATAGCTGGTTAGGATTAGGATAGGTAACCAAAAATGTAATATCTCAAGCTCTCCTTTGCCTCAGAAAGTACGTTGAAGGCTCGCGTATCCTATGGCGTTCACTTTCGTTCATTTAATATGAACTATCGTACGCTTCAAGCCGAGCAGCGGTTCTATGCTGTAAAATTTTCACGCGCGGATCCGATTCAGTTCAGCTCGAATCTATATGGGAAACGCACGGATCCGCGCGTGAAAATTTTACAGAATAGCCCACCGCTCCGAGCCGCATCGCAACGCTATGGCGGATCGCTTGCTAGGCGTATTGCGATGCGGACCACTTCAGGGTGCGTTGGAAGGCCCAACATTTCAAAAAAAGTTATTGATAGTTATATAACATGATACTTTTCATAAGTAATCCTTGGAATTCTTGAAAAAACTCCTATTTTTTATTTCCCCATAGATCTGAAAAAGGGTGTGAGGTTCTCCAAACACTTTTGATTTTTTGCAAATTTCGTAAACCTTGTTTTACTTAATTTATTTCTTTTCCTTGTTTGTCTTAACTTTTCGTTAACATATTAACGCGTTTCCAGCATATTAATTACATAAAATTATTTGTCAGAACTATCCATGGCTCTAGATTGCCAACGGCAGACTATTTCAATATTGTGTTGCGGCGCGCCCCGTTACGACTTCAATGTGCTTGGGCGCAATATTGCAATGCCATGCGCTGCGGCCCGTCGCGGCTGTAGTATGCGCTAGCCAAAGCTGGTGGTTCTTTTCATAATCGTATCTTCATCGTCGAATTTTGTATAGAAGGAGCCAGTTTATTCTTACGTCCGTTAGCGGCGCTGCTTAGCTTTCAATGAAACTTTGTCGACACGATACGATTATAGAGCTGTCAAATTTCGTGCTTGGGCTTGGGAATATATTACCTACATTAAGAATCCATCAATCGGCACCTGTAGTGTGTTATGGCCCGCACTGCCTATGCTTTCTATTTTAAATATCTAGGCCCCAGCAGTGGGGATATTAATAGGCTGATGATGATATAAATGTATTACTTTTTTTTTCTTTTAGAAACACACCAATTAGCCTTGCCCCTAAGTAAGCACTGTAAGGCTTTGTTATGGGTTGCTAGGGTAATGGATAGAATACATTATACTGTACATATATAAGTATATTTTTATAGAAATACATATTAAACATCCATGACTGGAGTACAAATGCTCGTATTCATCACACAAACATCTGCCCCCACTGGGATTCGAACCCGGGACCTCTCGAGTCGGCGACACCACGAAACGCCGCGTATAAACCACACGGCGACGGAGGCCACTAATTATGAGATTTATTATCATTTTTAAGTAAGTTTCTGGCTATTGTACCCGTAACTGTAGTTAATAATTGTAGTTCCTAAGCTGTTCACAATGCTATCAGAAAAATCTAATTGATCGATGGTAATGTAAATAAGTGACAAATTTAAAAAAGAGACACTAAGTATGGGTAAACCCTCTACAAAACGATTTTCCCTCAAACAACCGTACACAAACGCAGCGACTGTAAAAAAGCAAAACCAATACTTTTAATCCTTTACCGCAATCGGCTAATGTGCACGGAAAAGTTTCACGGGAAAATCAACCTAACCGCCACGGCAATGGGAAAGAACTACTGTTGACGTCTCAGCACCGTACATCAACATGTGATTAGGGACCATATTCGTACAAAGCGCACAGCGAGGCGTGCATAAAGTGCAGGCAGGCAATAAGTTAGAGTGCTGTGGTTACCCTCGGCGCCTTGACATGACGTCACTTTAAGCGTGGCTTAGGGAAAACATGTTAAGAAATTTTTACTAAACCAAGGTATCAGACTGGAATAGGACGGGGACGTCCATCGGCTGATGATGATGATACTATAAGAAATTCAACAAGACCATTGAGGTTTCAGTATCAAAACGTGCAGTGCTTTCCCCTAGGTTAGAGACAGACCTTTTCAAATGTATTAATAGGACCAAATAGGCCCAAAATCACTTTGAAACATCACATTTTGACAATGTTTGCTAATAACTCTAAAACAGAAAATATGTTGGCTTCCCGCATTTCTTGCCCGGTGTCAGGAAATGACATAGTATACAATCTGTATGTATAAAAGGCACAGTTCAAACTACTGAACGGATTGCGCTGAAATTTGCAAATGAACATATAGCTATGTAGGCATGCGCTAAGAAAACATGTTACAAAACTCACCCCCCAAAGGAGTAAAACAGGGGTTTAAAGTTTGCATGGAGCACCAAGTTTTGTATTTTTTTTATTAACTGGGTTTGACATTCATTCATTCACTCAAAATCAAATCTTACGCGAGCAAAGCCACGGGCAAAAGCTAGTTTTATCATAAATCGTTCCAACCATGTATCAAACATTTCTTTTATAGCCAATTGGTAGCTATAAAATAAATATTTGATACATTGTCTACACATTGAAGACTTTTGCCAATACGAAATAATTTGCTAAGACAAACAAGTACATTTTATACCTTAAAAAAGAACACACAAAAATAAAAATAAAACACAAATAAATATACTATTAGTGTCGCCACACACGGGCCACCGACTACAACCACAAAACGCCGCCACCGGCATATTTCTTATAGTTTTCATACATTTTATATGGACTCGCCACACACGGTACGCCGGTGGCCGCCACACGCTACAAATCGTTGTTGCTCGCTTCTTGAGGCCCCACGGAGCACCATGTGTGGCCCGCACCGGCCACTTAATGCGCCGATACAAAACGCCGCCACACGTCACTCGCGCGATTCCCCACTCCTCTCTCCCTTACCTTAGTCGGCCGCTGTCGCGCGCTACAGCCACTTTAGTAGCCGCTTCTAGCTTCTCGTGGCGGCGTTTGTGGCTGTGGCGTGTGGCCCGTGTGCGGCGACACTTAAAGGATGCAAAGGAAAGGAGGATAAGATTCGGTACGAAATACGTAACATTTTCACTAAGTCACCTCTTTAAAGGAAAACTTTTATTCTTATCAGCATTGAAGTTTAATTGGTACACATAGGAAATGTAAAAAAGCTGAGTAAAATAATATTTTATTTATTATTATATTATTTTTAAAGTACGAACGAGTCGGACTCATTAATGCAGAACTCCGTACTTGAGTGGAAGATTTCACGCTAGTGTTTTTTTATTAATTTTAAGAGCAGGTGAAGTATTCATCATTATCATCATCAGCCTATTAATGTCCCCACTGTTGGGGTACAGGCCTTCCCTATGGATTGAATAGAAAGATATGGCCATAATCCACCACGCGGGCCCAGTGCGGATTGGCGAGTGCTAACGACTGCAGATGCAGCCGGGACCAACGGCTTAACGTGCCTCCCGAAGCACGAAGGAACTAGAGATGGAAGAGTTTTGGTCACCCATCCAATGAACGACCACGGCGAAAGTTGCTTAACTTCAACGATCGCGTCCGAACCCGCTAACCACCAGCGCCATCGAGCTCCTCAAGTATTAAACTAAAGTATTACCAACTCACTACTTGAGATTTTCACATTCGATCCAAAAATATGGCTTTTGCTCACGTTGATCGAACGCAACAGATATATACTATATAAATGACAATTTAAACGTGCACTTTGTAAGTTATTGCCCGTGGCCCTGACATACTTCAAATTGAGTCCTGTTGAAGCCATTTGCGTATGGAACCCTAAGACGTTATATCACGAAACAAACCCGTATGTCGTAAGTATTACGTTCAAAGTAAAATTTATGCCGCACTCACTTGAGGAGCACTTTGACTGTCGCTTACACCGAAATGCAGCGAAACGGGCTTTTTAATAAAGAAATATATTACAAAACAAACTCGCGTGTCGCTTTATGTTTACTTTTGAGCACAATTTATTCTGCACCCGCTTTGGGATATCTCTGGCAACCAGTTACACAGTCCTGTAACGTGACTTAAAATATGTCGGGCATAACCATAGAGGTATAAGAATAGAGTAGGTGAGATATGTACTCTACTACTAGTGGAAGTGTCCCTCTAGTAGGAAGAGAAAGAAGATGAGGGACGGCTAGTTACCTCTCTCTCTTGTGACGCTGCGCAGTCGTGTGATTGGTCGGAATTCATCCGTAGGTTTTTCATCCAATGCGCATTCGCGATTAGACAGAGAAAGGACAGCCGGCTCTCATCTTCTTTCTCTTTCTACTAGACGGACCCTTTTAGAGCCGCCTTCCCCACTCTATTCTTATATCCCTATAGGCATAACATCCAAGAAGAAACGGTTTTCGCCATGGTAGTGTAAGTACCAAGTAAGGCTGGCAAGACTTTTTATGATAGAACCCGAGATAGTCACGTACTGTGCGTTGTCAGAGGCATCATACATACAGTTAGGCTAAGGAATGAGAACCTTGTCAAAGATTTCCCGCAGGAATACAGCATGAGTTTCTTCATAAGACACATATAGAACTTTAACCAGAGTCAGTGACGCGCATTATTTTTCGTTCCTAGTATTTTAGAAGTGCGTAGGTCAGAGTGATCATTGACCATCAGACAGACCGTACTTTTTTTATTGTTTTGATATTTTGTTTCCCTACAGTGGTAGAACTCTTTCTGACAAATGAATGGAGGTGAGACAAGGAAGGTAAAATAAGTTAAATTCAGTATGCACTTTTGCCGTTCCAGGTATCCTCACAACTGGTCTTCAATCAAATTTAACATCAGGTACATTGAAATATTCTAACGTGCCTTCTATAAATAAGAAGAAGACCATTATTTATAACATAAATCCGTATATCACATGTGTTCTGTACAAAGTAAAATTTATACCGCACTCACTTCAGAAGTACTTTGACCTCAGCTTACACCGTTGTAAATTAAAATTGAGTTTTGTTTTAACAAGTTAGCTCAAATCTAGTAGTGAGCGTGTGTTATTTAATATCCTTGTAACTTTTGCTTTCTTAAGATTTTATGTGTTCACTGTTAGTGTATATTAACAGAAAAATGGCGTTTTTCTTATTCTCCTACTGCGGTAGAGAATATTTTTCTATTTCACCATAATATTATCATGATAAATCCTAATATACAAAATATGATATTTATTTCCGAGACCGATTATAATATGTTTCTGTGCCGAATACTGATATTTCTTATAACAATATTATACTCGTAAATATCAATTAAGAAAGACCTGAGTGTAAATAATGAATTTATAATATAAATGCATCTCGTGTGTACGCACAGTATAGGGTTCTGTAGTTTCCCGTCGTTACCACAAAATATTTCAGGAGTCTTAATTTAAAGCAATTACTTCTTCTAAGTCTCTTTTAATGTTTTCTTCTAAGGGAGAGGGAGCTGCACTAAAAATTTTTTTTTACCACTTTGTCGGCGTGAATGATATTATTATACATACCTCCACAAAATGTCAGCTCTCTGGTGCCAATATTCTGCAAGCGCAACCTCGGACGAAAAGACATATAGACGGACAAACAAAACTTTAAGGGTTCCCTGGCTACGGAACCCAAAAAAAATTAAGAAAATGCAGTAAGTAAGAATTACTTACTACATTACAGAACGGTGTAAACACAGCCGGCGCGACCTTATTTCACCTACTTACTCCGAACGTACCCCCTTCAGTGTCAGGCATTGTAAACATTCCAGTAACGCGGTGAATTTTATCTGAATATTATGATTTTATATTATTTGCATTAGAATGCGGAGATGCGAGGGCGGAGTATTCAGTTTATTTCTTATTTCGCGAAGGTAAAACTTTCCTTGGGTTACCGCGTTTTTTATTTCGCTCGGAAAAGGTCTTGAATGATGTATTATATTGAATTGCTTTTTTTCAAGTCAACTTTATTCGGCAAAGATTAATTTGTATGATAACAGTCGTTTAGCTTTTTGGAGGTTTTCGACGAAGGCGCAGTGTCTGCTTTAAGATTCACTTAGACTGAAGATAAAAATACTCATGGCAGACTTGACGGAATTTTAGTTGAATCAAGTAAATCTATCATCGAATATGGTTATCATATTTTTATTTAAGCACTTAACTTTTATGAATCTAAAGAAAATTATACTTGAAAAAATTAATTATAGATATGTCGAATCGACTGATTCTCTCTTCGGGTGATCAGAGGGCTGGCAGCTATTTCGCGCAGAGAATCAGTTTAGCCGTTCAGCGAGGTAATGCTGCCAGTGTTCAGGGTACCATGCCCCAAATTAGAATTTTGGATGACATATTCCTCTTGTGAATATGTATATTAATATTTTAGGGTTAATTTTTAATGATAAGTTTTTAGTTTGATATTGTTGTGACGTAATTATAGTTATTTGTTTAATTATAGCCATCTTCACCTTACCGTCCTGAACCCAATTACTTACCTTACTCACCAACAAAAATATTTTACTGTAGTCTCCTGTAAGGAGAAGGTTACTTCCACAGTTGGCAGTGATGATAGAATAGTGATTAGAGGAATAAACCCAAACGGAACTCCTATATCTCTCAAAAGTAAAAGCAAAATTATCAATCAATAAAAAAATATGTAGCTTACTTCAAAGTACCGCGCTCCTAACTATATTGCATTTGAATTTCAAATTACTTCTCAAATTATTACCATGTAACGAGTTAGCTGATACTCCTTCCCGTGAAAGTTTGATTCCTCGTAAAAAATTTTTGTAATTTCATTGGGGAAATTATTAGCTGAATGTTGGCAAAGTTATTTGACGTATATTTTATAAAACCAATATATACCTACTATATCATAATATGGCGGGTTTCAAGGTGTCGCCTACTCGAGAGGTCTCGACTCCCGGGTTCGAATTCCGGTAGGGGCAGATGTTTGTGTAATAAATACGAGCATTTGTACTCCAGTCATGGATGTGTAATATGTATTTCTATATAAATTATAATATATGTATCAGTTTATGTATTCCGTTACCCTAGTATCCAATAACACAAGCCTACAGTGCTTACTTTGGGGCTAGGCTAATTGGTGTGAGTGTCGGAAATATTTATTTATTTTATATACTTTAAACATTATTTCCCAAGTCATCATACTTATATGATAAAGGCGAAAATTTGTGAGTCTGTGAGTGTGTATGTTTGTTATTGTTACTTCTTCACGTCTAAACGGCTGGATCGATTTTAATAAAAATGGATGGATTAACACATAGGCTATGTTTTACGCCGAGAAAATATCCCTAATAAACCGCGGGTAACACCGCGGGGCAAAGCTAGTAATATATAGGTACAACATTTAGTGTTAATTTTTTCTTTCTTTGTTCCATTATAACACCCTCGTCGCACTCATTATTACAATAGAAAAGTAAGCAGCTTGGAATTATATACTTCTCTAGCTTCCTTATCACCACAAGGTACCGTTCGTACATACATTTTTCGCTTCGTTCACATTCATTACTCTTTTCATAAACGCCCGCCGACTTTTGCGACTTCTGTCGGCACCGTAGGAGAGATAAGACACAGTGGATTTCCGCTCATATTGGAACGCCCAGCTGGGGAAGCAACCTCCGCCTTACAGAAAACAGTAAAATAACACTACATTTTGGTTGTATTATATTTAAACAATATTATTAAACCAAATAGAAATAAATATAGAGGAGCTCGATGGCGCAAGTGGTTAGCGCGTTCGGCTGCGATCGTTGAATTTAAGCAACTTTCGCAGTGGTCGGTCATTGGATGGGTGACCAAAAATTAAAATCTCGAGCTCCTCCGTGCTTCGGAAGGCACGTTAAGCCGTTGGTCCCGGCTGCATCTGCAGTCGTTAGCACCCACCAATCCGCACTGGGCCCGCGTGGTGGGTCATGGCCCAATCTCTCTATTCCATCCATAGGGAAGGCCTGTGCCCCAGCAGTGGGGCATTAATAGGCTGATGATGATGATGAAATAGAAATAATCTTTAAACTACACTTCAAAAAAGTTTAAAAACGCTAGATTATAAAAATACAGAAACTTTATTTAAAATAATAAGATTATTAGCTATTAATAATAATTGAATTTAAATTGTATAAGTAACCACAAAAATTTGACGATGGGTAGGCTTAAAACCAGCTGCGCTGTGCCTATTCCTTTTCCAATTCATATTTAATTGTTTATATAATGTAATAATAAGGTATGGAAATAAAGCACTTGTATTTGTATTTGTAGATAAACATAACATAACAAGATACATACACACATATATATACACACACACACATATATATGTACACACACACATACACATATACAAACACTCATGACAAACTCCTTTGGCTATTCCATTGAATTTATAACTTAAGAACAGTGATCTGGATTAATAAATTGTTTACTAAATGGTACACAACTTTATGAATAGGTTGGAGGGTTGAATACCTGAGACACGGGATTCATCCTAGTTCAGGTGTCAATCCGGCATAATCTGAAAAATACATACCTTTTATTTTTGGTAAAAAAAATTGCATGTTTTAATATCATTGTTTTTATGTAGCCATTAATACCAACATTGTGAACATTGTGATTACGGTGAGAAATAAAGGTTATTATTATTATTATTCTCTGTATTTATTGTATACCATATTAATTACATTTTTAAATATTGATATAAAAACAAAAACATTTAAAAATATAAAAAATAGAAGCCAACCGCCATCGGGAACAGGGTCCTAGCTAACGGTGGTTAGGGCCCCAGAGAGAGGAACCTCCTCACTATGCGAGCCGTGTCAAGGAGCACTGCCTTCTGTATGCTGTATGTATACTGCCCCTTGACGCAGTCACCTCCTCCGCAGATGACAGACATATTCAATCAATAATATAATATTGTTTGTTTGTTATTATTATTATTATTGTATTTCTGCTGGTGAATAGTGTTCCAGGGCTCCGCGGGGTAGGGGGTTAAGTTCAGGCCGGCAAGATGAGGATGGCTAGAGCAGCACCCCTTCTGCCGCATCATCTATCTTCACAGGACTCCACTTATTTATTTATTTATTTATTTAAACTTTATTGCCACAATTACAAAATGGACAAAAGGCGGATTTAACGCTAAAAGCATTCTCTGCCAGTCAACCTTTAGGAGTACAGAAAGACACGAATGCGGCTTTAGTAAAGAAGTAATTAACTAATATAAACATACTATAATAGAAAGTACTTATCTTATACATAATAACTAAATATACATGAGCACAAGACATATAAATATATATACACACACACACACATACAATAATATATATATATATATATATATATATATATACACACATACATATATATAAAATCTATCGATGATGAGACTGAAAGGGACTTATGAAAGGAGTTTAACGTTAGTGTGGAAGGCTATCCAGAAGAAATGCATGAATTTTCTTTTTAAAAATTAACCTATTAGGTGACTTTCTAATGGAGTCAGGGAGGCTGTTCCAGAGTCGTGAAGATTGAAGGGCAAAGGAATCAGACATATAGCCAGAGTGAACGAGAGGTTGGGATAGAGCAAGAGTATCACTAGAACGAAGTTGAAGGTTATGTGTGTCACAAAGATACTGAAATTTGGATCTTAAATAGTCTGGAGAGTGTGGGTTAAAGAGAATTGTATACAGAGTACATAACATTCTCTGCTGTCTTCTTTGACGTATAGGAAGCCATTTAAGTTGAGATCTGTAAGCAGATATGTGGTCAAATTTACGAAGACAGAAGATGAAGCGGATGGCATTGTTGATAAGACGATCCAATTTATTTAGAAGATCAGCATTCAGATCGGGGTAACAGACATCAGCATAATCAATGAGCGGAAATATAACAGATGTTACAAGCAAAATTTTTGTTTTGATGGGGAGAAAATTTCTGAACCGATTCAAGAAACGAAGTGAGTAAACAATCTTGCGGCTCACTTCGGCAATTTGTGTGGTCCAGCTGAGAGAGGAATCAATGTAAAGACCAAGATTTTTAACACTTAAACTAAGCGGCAGTATTGTGCCTTCATACATGACAGGCCGGAGAGAACTATGGTCAATTTTAGCTATTTGTTTAGAGCCACCTACGATAATAGCCTGACATTTAGTTGGATTCACTTGAATTCCAAAGTCAGCAGACCAAGCACTGATACGTTGCAATTCATAATTTATCATGGAAATGGCCATATCAACATCCTCAGCCAAAGTCTGGGTATAAATTTGTAGATCATCAGCGTAGAAATGGTAGGAGCAGCTAAGCGAGTAGGAAAGGAAGTTAATGAAGGCAGAAAATAACAAAGGAGAGATAATACCACCCTGGGGTACACCAGCATTCAAGGTATTCCACTTTGAAAGGTTTTGTCCAATACGAACTGCCTGTTGACGGCCCCAGAGGTAGGATGAGAACCAATCCAGTGACATTGGTGAGAAGTTGTAGGATTTCAGGATAGCAAGGAGAATATCGTGGTCAACCATATTAAAAGCGTTAGAGAAGTCTATGAGTACCATGACTGTAACCAACTGTTTCTCCATGCCTATCCTGACGTCCTCAGTAACTTTGAGCAAAGCCGTAGTGGTACTATGTCCAGGGCGAAACCCAGACTGAAAAGGAGTGAGAAGATTATTGGAAAAGATAAAAGAGGATATTTGATGATGAGCAACTGCTTCAAGAACTTTAGAAAGAAAGGGAAGGATGGAAATAGGCCTGAAGTTACTAAGTAGCTGAGGAGAGGAAACTTTTGGCAGAGGAAGAACAAAAGCTTTACGCCAAGCTAGAGGAAAATCACTGTTTAGAAGAGAGAAGTTGATAATGTGCTCAATAGCTGGAAGAATATAGTCTAAAATATTGACTATCATTTCTCTGCTGACGTCATCCGATCCAATAGCTTTTGACTTGATAGATAGAATAATATTACGGATGTCATCACTTGTCACTGGAGAAAAAATAAAGGAATCAGAAAGAGATTGGGCTATGGAAGAAATGTTTTTGACTGTTCTATTTTTAGTATGTGGGTCAAGTGTACTGGTGGTGGAGAAGTGATTATTGAAATCGTTAAGAGAGAAAGGATAGGAGTCAGGTTGCTCGGAACATTTGCCCAGACCTAAAGAATGGAGAAACTTCCATACATTCGCCGAAGACGAGTTGCAGATATTGTCGTGAAAATACTGTCGTTTAGCTGCCCTCACCATCCTGTTGCACCTATTACGAGCCACCTTATATGAAGACCAATTTCCCTCCGATCTGTCACGTTTGAAAACACGAAAAGCACGATCTCGTCGCGCCATGGCCATACGAACGCCTCGGCTGATCCAAGGAGCGGGAGGTCGCTTTACCCTGACGGACTTCAGCGGAGCATGGGCATCGTAAAGTTTGAGAATACTGTGATTAAAGTTGGAAACTTTCTCATCCATAGACGAGGCACCATACACCGCCGAGAAGTCAAGCTTAGAAGCATCCCGTCCTAATCTGTCCTGGTCGAGGCGAGCGAAGTTACGCATCCACACAACAGTAGGTTTGATTTTCGGTGGTTTTAATCTGTACTGTAGAAAGATAAGGTCATGTTTTGAAAATCCAGGTGCTGTAAGCTGACCGTGATTAATAACAAAATCAGGAGAAGTTAAAATTAAGTCAAGCCATGTATCCTGAGAAAGGTTATGATGAGTTGGCCTTGATGGCAGAATAGAGAGATTAACGGACTTGACAATATTGAGAAGTTTAAGGGAGCGCGATGTGCTACACAATAGATCAGTGTTGAAATCACCCATAATTATGTGATGTCCGTATTCCGAGCAGAGTGGTTCAAGAATAGACTCGAGATGGGAAAAATAATCAATACAGGGTGGAGAATAGACGACTCCTAAAACAACTTTAACTCCCTTAATGGAAACTTCAAGGAAGATATATTCCACAGAACTGGAGTAGGGGGAGGGAGATGAATAAAGAATTTTATAAGGGATGTCGTAACGTAAGTATATGGCAACACCACCACCGCCTTTGCCAGTACGGTCATTGCGGATTAGAGTGTGACCAGGAAGTGAGAAAGAAGAAGAGGCAAGACAAGGTTTTAACCAGCTTTCCGAGACAAGAATAGCGTGAGTGGTTGCAGAAGAAAAGGTATCAAGAAGATCTGAGTAATGTGAAGGTATGCTTTGCGCATTTATATGACAAACGTTAAAAGAATGAGGTGCAATTTTGAAAGAACTGTGTAATACTGAGCCTAACGTTTCTGGTTCCGAAGAAGAAGAGCTAACGTCACGAGCAGAATAAAAAGAATCATCATCATCAGACATAAAAATAAATAAAATATTACCTAATTAATATATAACTATATAAAGATCTATATATAATAAAAAAGTAAATATGCAAAATAATACCTGTCCTGCCGGTTGGTTGACAATTACAAAAAAAAATACAAAACATTAAAAAAAAGTTATACATTGGTAAGGGCAACAGAGCGAACAAAACATGAACATGCCAGGGCGATTAAAAAAAAAGTTGGTAGCAATCAGTCATAGTGACAGTGACGTTTTCATGTCATTAAAAAGAAATATTCAAAAAGTGAATTGAAGAAGGTAATCTAAGATAATTATCAATAATATTAATTAGTGAAATACCCGAAATAAAAAGTTAAAGAATATTATACCCGTAAAAAAGCAAAACTACAAATTATTATGAACTTTTCACATACCAGTGCAGAATATAAAGAGAGATGTGAACAAGAGATAAAGTTACTTTTTCGCCCTGGCTGCTCGTTTGGGCTTAGACCGAGATTCTGGGGAAAGCATTGGTGTAGGTGACCCGACCTCAGCTACTGCCTGCTGCGGCTGCGATGCACTTGCCGGCTGTGACTGCTGCTGCGGTTGAGAGACGTCCTCCGTCGCCGATATAGATGAGAGATCGCCTTCAGTGTACAGTCGCTGTCTAGTTCCATCATCACTTACAGTTAACTTTAGGTGGGGTGCGGTAATTTGTTGCACCTCGTATAAAAAAATCCTTACTTCGGAATGCGATCAATTAGATGGTCATTCGCTCATTTAACGTTCATTCCACGCGTCCGAACCAATGGAGAATACCTCTGTATAAATGAGATTGGATTCACATACTGAATCTTCACCTACGTTGCATCAACATAGTAAGGGTGCTCACTAAGATGATTAAATTCTCCCGCGTGTTTGCACTGCGCATATATTGCATTCTGCATCTGGCAACACGGATTGCCACTCTCCACTGCATTAAAGCGGTAAATAGAAAAATTCCAACTGAATTATTTGGTGGTGAGAGATTTTAAGGCGACCCAGGCTGATTATGCTTTACGAGCTCAGTTTATATGTTGATATATTTGTTGAGGTGGCGTTTTAAGTAGGTATATAAAATGCGAGAGAATAGTGTGCTTTTATGTTGCCTGTTTACGTAAATAATAATATTATATCTTGAACTATATGTGTCGTAGGATGATTTATATATCGAATTGTAGCGAAAATCCTAAGCATTTAGCGAAAACACGGTTAGCGAATTATAAATATCCACTTTCTATGGAGTCACTATACATTAATAAATAACGTATGAGATGTTTTCGAAAACATTTCAAATAGCCTATTATTGCAGTACTAACTAATTAGGTGTGAACATTCAGCTGATTATGGCCGAAACAGACTTATGAAACGCGACGCCACCTGACGCCACACGACACGTATTTTATATGATTAGAATGTGAGCATCGCGTCGCGTCGCATCCTACTCGTAATGTGATTCTGATCAAAGTAAATAGTACAATTTATTTGACTCAACACGCGTCGCGTAGCGTTTGGGTGGCCTCGCGTTTCATAAGCCTATTTCGTCCGTAACTCCTGTCCCTGTAGAATGAGCATCAAGATACATATTAAATCACTTTTTTATTGTGTCTTGCTGTCAATCTCAATAGTAATTTGACAATTCAGCGTGTTAAAAACGTGCGATATGTAATATTACGGTGCTGATGCTGAAGGTCTGAGCTTCATCTAATTCTCGCTCTCCGGGATCATGTTTTCTACATCACAATATTTCTATTTAAGGAGCTTAGTCAAATAATATTGAGTAGGTATTTAAACATACATATTTTTGTAAAAATCTTTTTCTGTTTTGTTTCAGAGATCCTAAACATCAGATGGCCTTTGGTAAGTTTAAAAAATTAAACATTTAAATTTTTATAAAAACGAACAGTAATCAGTGTCATTTCGACGTCGATTTTTATACTTCCCGGTCCCGGGTTCGCATCCCGGTGGGGGCAGATGTTTGTGTGATGAATGCGAGCATTTGTACTCCAGTTATGGATGTTTAATACTTATTTCTGTATAAATATACTTATATACGTACAGTATATGTATTGTATCCGTTACCCTAGCGTCCCATAACCACCAAGCCCGCAGTGCTAACTTTGGGGTTAGGCTAATTGGTGTGAGTGTTATAAGTGTTGGAAATATTTTATTTTATTTATTCTACAGAACACATGGTTTCCACAATAATTATCACTATAATAAAATTTTACTCACTGAAAAATAGAAAACTTTATAGTTGCTGGCGACTTTCTAAGACAATGGCGATACTTTTGTTCGGACACTCGAGTCTATCTAGAATGGATAATAGAGCAAGTCTGTCTAAGAGTGCTTGCAAAAAATAGATAGTACAGAAGGTAATCTACATACAAAGTGCGCTCGAACAACGCACACGTAGACATCGCTCGCGGACACGATACTTCGGACCGCTTGGGACCAATGCGAACGCGAGTTCCATCTGCTTGAGACACGCGTCTGTGAATTTTTTTTGGCAACAAGGTGCCAATCGCCTTCAGAATTGCTATGGCTATCGCTATCGCTTAGGATTTCGCTTTGTTATTTTTGACCGCCGAAGGTTTTGTAATACTCCACGCAATTTTAATAGTGTTTATACCAATGCCAAAGACTAAAAAACGCGAGGCATTTGAAAACTTCGGCTGTCACATATAACAAAATGAAATCGTAAGAGATAGCCATAGCCATAGCAATCCTGTTAAGCGATTAAGTTAAGTGATTGAAGAAGAATTCAGTGGGTGGTTGTTTCAGTTGTTTGAATTGAACATTAAACGGTGCATTGTTTTTTTTTTAATTTGTACCTTATATAAGATTATTATTATAATTAAAATAATTTAATGATATTTGGTTAGTATTTCCATTCTTCCCGTTTCATTCTCAACAGTAAATAGAACCACTAAATACGTACGCCGAGCGTAGGCATGAAAAGTGAAATACAAACGTGATACTTTCTGTACTATCTATTTTGTGGTGCTAGTCTAGTTGGCTATGAACTTCTCACAAACTGTTGCAAGTTTCTCCGCTCCGCATTATCTCACTATTTGTTACATCGTTCTACATACACGCTGTCTTGATAGTTAAGGGAGTTGATATTTATATATGATATACCAAATCGCCGTCCCCGAAGAATTAAAAATGTAAAGTTTTCAGGAAAATTAAAAAACCGATTTCTGTTAATTGCTCCTTAAATACTGGACGCAAACAGATGATAGATACCTTTAAGAAAAGCTAATATTTAATACATTTGGAATTGTTTAGTGAAGATCTCTTACAATAAGTTAAAAGGGAAATATTTAGGAAATAAAAAGTTAATCAGCATTTAATTTGTATAATGTTATCATTTTATTCGCATTGACAAGGAGCCAAAACCAATTATTGCACCACCAACATATATTTTTATTCTGTGGGTTTTACAAGTAAAATGTAACTCTTACGAAAATATTCTATTTACATTTCTTGTAATGACATCTACCGACGCTAAAGATTTCTTTCAACAAATATTTCGCCAATGTCCTTAATAATATTAAATAATATCAAATACTATCACAAAACACTATGACCATATATGTTTCTTCGGGCATTTCTCAAGATTTTTGAGAATATTGCATTGCAAAACATGAACCAACTACGACGTAAGGCTGTGCTACGAGATTAACATTTGTGCTACGGATTTAATCGACTACTGTGTCTACGAGTCCATTTAAATCACAGCGCCATGGTCACTATTAAAATAAAACGCTAAGTTTGGACTGCATGAAAACAAGACACCTACTTACAAACTGTGAAACAAGAAGCATCCCCTCTTCTAACTACTCAAGTCGTTAACTGCAAACTTAGTAGCTTCACGAATCAGAACGAGCAACGGAGACCGGACAGTCCGCTGTAAACAACACTAGTTACAACTAAACTCCAAGTAAAGTTAAACACGTTCAACACACTGGTCAAGAAGCATGGTTATTTATTCAGGTCAACTTACAGTAAGAGCTTCTCTAGAGTTCTTTGAGAAGGCTTCATCAACATGGTAAATATTCGCTTATAGTGCGACCAAGACTTTGTGGCGCGTGGCTGAAATTGGAACTAATTTTAAGAAGGTATAAAAAGCCTTTTATTTACAGAAGGAGGTGTAAATAAGCATTAAAAATAATAATATTTCTAATTACTTTTTCCGAGTTATTATAAATTATAAAGTTCCCTTTAGATCTCCTCAGATTTGACGTACTAGTATTAGTACCAGCAGCGCTCTCCTGCCAATGCCATAAAAGTGCCACAATATCTTGATCCCACTTTACATTGCATGGGACTCACCCTCCCGTCCTCTAATCGTAGGTCCCTCCGATTCCGTCGGCCTAGGCATATCTTAGAGCACCAACACGCCTCCGACTCCTCTTGCACAGGCCAGAAACACCAACACTACACAGTTAGCATACTTGCACACTAGCTTAGCATTAGACAGACACCGCACCCGCAGGATAAGAGTGCGAAGACTCGGATTACAGACGACATGCTATACCAAGTACAGGTACGTACCTGGGCGTTTTCCCCCACGACAACGGCTAACTAGAGGCGAGGTTCGAGTCTCAGAGACGCCCTCTGGTTGAGCCAAACCCTCAGGTTTGAGTGGTCTAGAGGCTCCAGACGGAGAGGAGAATCCCCCGTAGGGAGATGCCATCCGCCTGGAATACCTCTAGAAGCACTAGCCAATTCTCGGCTTGAGGTCACCTTAGGATCTCGCCGTCCCCAAACCCGGTGACGCTGTAAAGGTCATCAGCGACCAACAGCATACACACTCAAAAAAATTGGAAGTAATAAATTGTTGCAAACTGGCTTTAATCTTCATCTTGATTGGAAATACGATTAACAAAATATAACAGTATGGGATGCGTTTGAGAAGTCGTTGACTGTACTAATTATTCCCTTTTTCATATGACTAGGTAAAGCACATAAACGTTATGAATGTATACAAGCTAAATTATGCATACTATGCAGGCTAAATTATGCAGTTTGTGTATTAATTTAGTAAATAAGTTTACATTTTAAAACAAGTACCTATTTAATAATATAAAATTGAATTCAGATATAAGTATATTCGTATGCTTCTTAACAAACCCATATCATGGGAGTCCATAAAAAAATACTAGTCTGCCAGTGCGGGCTTCCCGCCATATTGGATTTAGAATGATGTCACTTGACTCACTATGCCATGTCATCATGAAGTTCTATATCTACGATTATCATCCAAACTAAACGTGTATTCTAAACGTCACTTAATTGCAAATGATTATAACTGCTTTAAAATTCAGTTGCTAGATTTGACCCTAACAAACATGACATACAATACAAATTAAAAAAAAAATAGTAAAGCAATGTTTCGAGGCGTGATGATGGTGAAGATGGTTGGTGTGGCAGTTTATAATTTCGAGAACAGTTATCTTCATGTCTGGACTTTACCACCACTTAACATCTAGTGGGGTAGAGTCATTTGGCTACCTAGCTATAAAAAAAAGATTAGACGTAAAATTATATCTACGAATAGGCAGTTTTAAACTGAACTTTGGTGGTGAAACTTCCCATCCAACAGCTTGTGCTACTCACAAAGAGCTGCCTCAAAACTTTGTCAGTGCTTAAAACAAAGTTACAGAAACTTGAGTTTTTCCACGATGTAGGTTTAAATGCAACTCAAAAACTTTTCTCTTCATTTTAAATATCAGTTTTATTTTTGAAACGTGTACATTTATCGTCGTGTGCTTCAGCAAGATTTGCCAATCGCAGGATAACGCCAGAAATTGTTTGATAATATAATCACCGCGTTGGTAGTTTTCTGTTAGCAGATGGCAGACATTCATTCCAGATCGTAGAAAAATCTACTCCTTACATTATACCACAGTAAAGTAACAATATCTTTAACTGTTTTTTTCTCTTGGTAAGATTCCAGAGCTCCATGAGATGGGATATAAGAATTGATTTAGATTAGTGTTTAGTATTTGACATACTAAAGCTGTTCTCTCATTATTGCATCACCTCTCTCGCTCTCTTCCGTCTGTGTCAATGAACCGCGACAAGTGATCTCGTATATTATTTTTGATTAAATCTCTTTACGTAAGCATACAAAAACTTGTGTCTTTTAATTAATAACATCCACTACAACAAATATAGTGATTTTGGTGAGAAACGTGGTTTGATTGAGCTATACCAAACAATTAAGAAGGGTGTAAATTGCAGGAACGGCGTTCTATTCCGCTGCGTCAGCTTACTTCTTGACTGGACTCCATTAGTTTTTTTAAAGGACAATTGGCGTGCTAACAGTTGTAGCTACAGTCTTCATATTTTCATAGCGTAAGCTTTTGTCAACAGGATGTGATTCAAAACTATACAAATTGTCACAAAATATTTTAAGGGCCATATCAGCCAGATTATTTTTTTATACAATTATAACATAGTCTTAAGAAGCATGCTGCACCTGAGGTTTCACATTACCGTTGCCTGATAACTTAAATACTGATTGACAGAAACACGGCATGATCTAAATATAGTGTAGTCTTCCACGGTGAAGATATTGAGTAAGTATCCTCCCCTTACACAACGGCGCTTAATTTGAGTGGGAAAACGCAATGCTCTCTGTCTTATCATTATCACCGTTATCACTAATGAATAGGGTTACCATTTAGCAATTTGAAGTCCATACAAAAAACTGACATAGTACGGATTTTATAGTCACAAAATGGAATCATTACGCACTTACGGTGCGATTACACTGGTCATTAGCCCGAATAAGAGTGCCAATGGAAATAAATGTAAATGAACGAAGTCGAGTGCGCCCGTATTCGGGTAGATTTCCTTTTGTTTACACGGCACCGTCTTCCAGCCCATATTCCAATGTAAATATTGTTTTGGGTGGCTGAATTCGAGTAATGTCTTTCGTGCACTCGAATACGGGCTAACGACCAAATGTAATTGCACCATTAGTTTCTGTATTATGGTAGGCATGGTATCAGACGCTCGCATTGCAATATTAAAGACTTATTTTATATGACTAAATATATAGTTTTATTATTCACTATATCTAGCTAAAAGAACCCGGAAATTAAAAATCCGCACAATGAAAATGACACTGACAATGAAAATACTGCGAATACTTATTCAAAGTATTTCACAATATCAGGACTATTTTAATGTAATAAATAACTTTATTTATTACATTAAAATAGTGTGAAATATATTTTGAATAAGTATTCGCAGTATTAACATTGTCATTTTCATTGTCCGGATTTTTAATTTCCGGGTTATTTTAGTTAGATATAGTCAATAATAAAACTATATATTTAATTTGTCGAGCTACCTTCGAAAGACTTTTATTGAGCGTTCTCTTAGTCATATGAAATAAGTCTTTATTATTGCAATGCGAGCGTAAAGTTATTTATTACATTAAAATAGTCCTGAAATTGTGTTCTTCTTTTAGCATACTGCACATGAGCACAATTCAAAAAGAATTTAATTAAAACTTTTATTAAGAGTGAGGTATTGAAATATAATATAGTACCTAAATATTACATCCATTTTTTAGAGAAACCTTTAATTATTACAACGTTATAAAATTGAAATAATTTTTCAGAGAATTAATGTGGCAATTTAATATTGTAACAGTTTTCCGTATAGTACAACAGTGATATCCGTTCTCATTGTAAAAAATTCGTAACTTAAAGCTTACTTGTTTCATTGCGGTATTGTTAAATATTATTATTATTATATTACTAGCGACCGCCCGCGACTTCGTCTTCGTAAACTTTAGTTTTTTGAGAAAACCACATGAACCTAAATTTTTTTCGAGTTAAAGGTATTCGATATGATTTATATTTCATCCAAATCTAATCAGTATGCGTGGTTGAATAACAGACATTTAAACTTTCACATGATATTACTAGAGGTCGCCCGCGACTTCGTCTGCGTTACTTAACTTAGTTTCTTGAAATTCCCTCTGGAACCAAAATTTTTTTCGGGATAAAAGAAGCCTATGTGTTAATCTAGGGTGTCAGCTAACTCCATACCAAATTTTATTAAAATCGCTCCAGCCGTTTAGACGTGAAGAAGTAACAAACATACACACTCACAAACTTTCGCCTTTATAATATTAGTGTGATGATTTTAGAGTTCTACTCGTATACCCAACGAGTTGAACCGGAGCTCTCTCTATTTTGTTATCACCATGGTGTCCGTCTGTCCGTCCGAGACAAGTTTAAGACCCCAAAATATAGTAACAAGTTTGAAGTCGAAGTCTGATATAAAATGAAATGAAACGAAGCGAATATATCTTTATTCTAATTGACTTATTAGTCCATAGGTAATAAACAACAAATCATGTATCACAAGCGTGCTAATTTTTTACATAAATCAATGAAATTACTGATTTACCGCTTATTTTCAAACTTCTAATTAGCTCTCGTTAGCGACATTGTTTTAATGAGTTGAGAGAATAACACTTGTCTAACTAAACCATCTGGTTTAAACATAATTCCCTGCCTTTTTAGCTCTAAAACATTACTCATCAAAAAAGATTGATCAGAACTTAGAATTGGTTTCAACTTTATGTCCTTACATAAAGCTAAAGGGATAGTAAGAACCTCCTTAGGTACGTACTATCCTGAATGGGTATATCGTTTCAAGAAGTTGACCAAACCACCCTGCTTTTCTTGGTACACGATCCATCCATCAACCTTTCTCCGTCCACTGTTGGACATAGGCTTCCCCCATAGAACGCCATAATGCGCGATCCTGCGCTATCCGCATCCAGCGCTAGTTCACGATACATACATAAAGTTAAGGATTCATTAAGAGATAAGTTTAAAGAAATAGGTATATTGACAGTTGTATCACAATACATATATGACAACTTAGTATTTGTAAAAAAAAATATTAATTTGTTTACTAAAAATAGTGAAATACATACATATAATACTAGAAATAAAAATAACTTAACTTTACCTGCTACTAGGCTCCACAAAATCAATAATTCGTTTAGAGGTCTTAGTGTTCGCTTTTACAATAAAGTTCCAAGCAATATTCAAGAGTTAAGCATGACTAAATTTAAATCGACCATTAAAAAATCACTAGTTAAGAAAGCATATTATAAAGTGTCTGATTATATTACAGACAAAAATGCTTGGGTATGAACTGTTCCAACCATTCCAACGGGTATTTCTATATGATTTAAATTATGAATTATGTGTTGACAATACTATAATGAAACTGAAAGCTGTATATAAAGTTGATAACTTAAGTAAGATTATCAGACTGTTTAAGAATATTTGATTGACAAAACGGCGTGGTCGTGATTTCTCCTTTGCTTTGTTTTGTAATTGTTTGTTGTGTCTTACAGGTAAATGACCTTAATTTAAGTAAATATGTTGTAGTTAGTATGGGTAGTTATGGGTAGTCATGCTCTCATAATAGTCTCTTCGGTGGTGTCGTGTGAGGCGGGTCGTTACGTTCCCTAAAATATGGTTGAGCGAAGCGATGGCTGGTTCATGCGTCATGCTCGTGAACGGGTGCTGCCAGCGGAGATGAGTCTGCCCTAACTTCTTTAATATTGAAGTTAATGTTTAGTCACACTGAATATAAATAACACTATTTGTATTTATACTGTATGACACAGCAATCAAAATGCAGGTAAACAATTAATGTATATTTAATAATTATGTAATGAAAAGTGACTTCATGAATCACCTCTGAAGTCATTTTTCAATTTGACGACTCTGTAAATAATAAAACAGGGAGAAAAAACAGCCCTTGCTGAGTTTCTTGCCGGTTCTTCTCAGTACAAGGTCTCCCGCCCATATGTGCTTGTAACAGCCTAAACTGAATAAATGATTTTGATTATGATTATTATGATTATACACCAAAATGAACTATCATGCGTAAAACCAATGAGACCGAACTGAAATTCCTTTGCACATAGCCATGTCGCCTTCAGTTCTCAGAAAATTTATAGTCATTCTACTATCGGAACTTCAATCAACCTTACCGGATCCACGTAAGCAACATTTTTCAATTACTTGTGACGTTGGCGATATGTTGGCTCTTGGTCGGTCGAATTCCAAGGGTAATTCCTAAATTCCTTAGCGTATACTTGGAAATATTTGCCCTTTAAATACTAAAACGTTATGTGATCAGGAATGTTGTGGAATATTCGATGGGATTGGGGATCAAATTCAACTCAAACTCATCTATTCAGTTAAGGCTCTAACAAGCACTTGTGAATGTCTAGCAGCTACGCCATCGGTTCGTAAAGTTATGTTGGGAGACCTTGTACTGAGAAGAACTGGCAAGAAGCTCAGCAAGGGCTGTTTTTTCTCCGTGTGTAGAATATAGCTGGTACTAACACAAAATGTTTTTAGTAGCCAAACAATTAATTCCGTCATAAGGATTTTATTCATTTATTTTCTATAACAATTTGTTACTTGGGTCGGGTCTTAAGGCCGCGTTGTTTCATCCATATTTAAAATTGTGTACAGGTAGTTAATGTCACATCGTATACACAGTAAACGTGTTATATTTTGACAAATGCTTATTTTTTCTTTAATATTTTAACTACAGTCAAATATAACTAAAGATGAAACAATGCAGCCTGATCCTTCGTTTACACCAAGTAATAAGTCATAAACTAGTTTTATACAAAACTTGTAGAATACTTGTTCAAACATTTTTTCATTTAGACTTTCGTTATTATCTTGACAAGTATAAAATCACTTATTTACTTCACATATTTTGTTTATCCAACAACTTTAATGCAAGTAATTTATATTGCATGTTTTATGTATGCATGTAAGTGTGAACAAAAAAGGAAGCTTTGTATAAAATTTGTTAAATACGTATATTTTATTACAACCTTGATATAAACGAGGGCTTAGACTCACATTTTCAACATATTTTAACATACACGTTCACCAACTTGCACTGCTTTGTTAATACCTTACAGTTTTCTCATCTGGCATTAGTCCTACACTAAAGTAGCTTTGCTAGTTTTCATTTCCCCCGGGAAATGGTACCTTCGATATTGACAGGTTCGCAAAAAGGTCGACGCTGTTATTGCTGTTCTCGATACTGTTTGTTTTGCGGTTTCCTGCTCCATTTTCCTTATTTGTTAATCATGTCTCAATAGGAAAGAGCCGTCTTAAAAGGCTTTTTCAATAACAGAAGTCATTAAGATATTCTGGATTAGACATCGAAGTATTATAAGAATGAAATTATAACCACTGCTACTAGTGATGATGTAAGGATTTTAATGATACTAGACTTGAGTAGTTCACTAAAGAAAGATAAGAATGAACTAGGACACTGACAAAGATGGAGTGGATCTCTAGTTCAAACTAGTTCACCTCATCTTCCTTATCATTCGATCCGATAGTTCAATCGTTCGTCTATCCGAAAGAAGCGAAAGGTTCTCTTTAGGAACTAGATAATCTGGCACATTTTTGCAGAAATAAACTTTCAAAGTATATTTATCGTGAGTAGTACTCAATCAGAGTAGAATTTAAGAAAGTATAGTGAGCAACACAAAAAGCACAATGAGTAACATTTTCTCCAACTATTGTCCGTCTTGACACAAACAAAATGTGATTTAATTGAAACAGATGAATACCATGCTTTCGTTCATATTTTAGGCTAATTTGACTAGCGAACTAAATGAAGTAACGAGACAAAATATTGAACTAGAAGAAACTCTTGAAATATATAAACTAGTGAAATAGATGAAAGATGTAGTTCATTGTACCGAAAAGATTCGTATCTCTCTTTTTATCACAGTGAACTATATTATGCGCAAGGCTAAACGATACTCAAAACATGGAAACCTTTCTAAAGCGGAGAGCTAGTGGGATGTAAAATGAAGGCAAGTAAGACTTACACGTTACACCAAATAATATTAAAGCAGATGACAAGCAAAGACTACGACAACACAATAACAATTTTGATACCAAAAATCATAATATGTTAATACTTTAAAAACACTTCAAAAAAACTATAATAACTAAATCAATCAAAACAGGTCGGCAACACTATCCATGCAATTTTTAGATATGTAAAACTAATAAAAACGCTAGATACTGGAATATGCTTACGTCGCTTGCTCATTTACAATACCCCTTTGTCACCTTCACTTTGACGACTGATGCTTGATTGTTCGTAAGCCTTGATAATAATTTTCACATACGCCTAAGTAATGCTATTATACAGATTCCTATGAAAAAAATAGTGTGGTCTTATGAAACCACGACGCAAGAGAAACTTATAATGTTTTATATCCTCTATTATTTATTTTATTTCGGATCGTAGGGTAAACACTGTAATTTTCGGAAAATAATTTGAAGTTGATGTTCAAATTCAAATTCTTTCTTTCAGCTTAGGTTTTTACAAGCACATATGAAAGTCGAAAGTTGCGCCATTGGTTGGCAAATCTACGGCAGAAGATCTTGTACTGAGAAGAACCGGCAAGAAACTCAGCAAGGGCTGCTGATTTTTCCCTTTTTTACCCGACTGCGCAATGCAAGAGCGCGTAGCGTGACGCACAGACAGGGTATAGTGTTTAACAGTCTATATACTCGTATGTATGTTTGTTCCTTTGTGGCACACTAGAGACCAAACGAAGCAAGCACATATGAAAGTCGAAAGTTGCGCCATTGGTTGGCAAATCTACGGCAGAAGACCTTGTACTGAGAAGAACCGGCAAGAAATTCAGCAAGGGCTGCTGTTTTTTCCCTTTTTTACCCGACTGCACAATGCAAGAGCGCGAAGCGTGACGCACAGACAGGGTATAGTGTTTAACAGTCTATATACTCGTATGTATGTTTGTTCCTTTGTGGCACACTAGAGACCAAACGCGTGAACCGATTTTGATGATTTATACATCAATCGATTCGTCTTAGTTATGGGAGTGCTACTAAAGATATGATAATAATCAAAAATCAATATGGAGACAACTGGGCGCCATATTGTGAGAAAGAAAAAAAAATAAGTTGCCGCAATATGCCGGGTGGGGTATCATTGTCTAGATAATCGAAAATCATGTTTAGGTTCCTTACACCATTTTTCATTTTATATGATTGTTTAGGATCTACAACGATTTAAAGTTGTATATTAACCACTTGCGCTTTTAATTTCAATCTTATTGTAACTTATCTTTATCTATCTAACTTTTTCACTCAAAAAACACTAAATGGATTTTAATCAAACTAACCAATAATAAAGCTCATACATAATAATAGCATATAGATTATAATTTATGTTGTTATTTGGTGAATTGGCCAAAATATAACAATGAGTGTCACGTGAGACGGAAAAAATCTTCCATCTGCGAGCCATTTTGGCCTGCACTGCAAAAACAATAAAAGTTACATGAATTTAATGTATAGTGAAATTGTATCTCTTATATAGTTCTCCAAAAAAGTCCAGGACAGCATATATCTATTTTTAATGTCTAAGCCATTATAGCTAAAATAGTGAATCAAAAATAAAATATTATTTGAAATAAATTTCCAAAATGCATATTTTGTATAAACAAATTATTTTTTATCAAAACAAATACTTTTATCGCTTTTGATATTTATAGACGATAAACTTTGCCTTTTACTCTGTGTAATTTCAACAAATATTTAAAAAGTTACAACGATGTTACGATGACAAAGTAATAGCGCGTTGTGCTATGAAGGAGTACGAGTATACTTGCGGGAATCTGCGGGAATGGTAGGAAAAGTGATGAATTTTTGTATTTATAAACGTAGATAAAACCTAGGAGGAAAAAAAATGGGCTAGTGACAGTATCTAAACCTATACGCAGTACTTACAATAAAACTGTGATAAAGTTCCTTCTTGGCCCGCCCTCGCTTCGCTTCGATGTAGAGCTGAAGTGTAGACTACAGTTTTTGTTCTCAGGCTTGTATTATACACAATGACATTAATCTATATTTCTTCTTATACCTGCATGCAAAGTCTCAGCCCGATCGGTTTACAATTGACATAGTTTCATTCCCTATTTTATACCCTTGGGGGTAGAATTGATCAAAATCCTTTCTTAGCGGATGCCTACGTCATAACATCTACCTGCATGCCAAATTTCAGCCCGATCCGTCCAGTGGTTTGGGCTGTGCGTTGATAGATCACTATGTCAGTCAGTCAGTCACCTTTGAGTTTTATACATATAGATGAAAAAAAAGTTATCATAATAGGTATTTATATTTTTTTAATTTAATGAAAAACTGAGAATGAAACGGTTTTCTAAGTTTATTTTAACGATATCACTTCATATTATTCTGCAGATAATTCTACAAAAATCAAAGCAAATAATATAAAGTTTTATAGGTAAATCACCCCTCCCATCACGCTACCCCTATAGATATTTCGATAATGTAGCTTAGAACCAAGGCGCCATCTATTTCTAACTGGAAATTCATCATAACCGATTTAGCTAACCCATTATTGAAAAAATTTGATCCATCCTTGAATATCTAATGGGTCCCGACTGTTAAAGTAGCTTTGTTCCTTACTTAACAGAATTATAGACTACTGGACTTGTTTATTTCTTTTCAGTTTTTATTTAAGTATTTAGGCAGTCGGGTTTTTTGATTTTTTAAATTTACCTTTTTTTATTTCATACGATGTTGTCAAATTGAAAGTGGACATCAAACTTATATACATGTATTGCGATCAACTTCCATCTTGTTATAAAAAGTGGCTAATTAAAAAAAACTTCCTCGCCGGCGAATCGAAACCGGGTGGCAGACGAACTTTTTGCCACTGAACCAACGATGTTTGTTTATAAGGTCTGAATTTATTATAACAATTAAAAATGTAATGCGTGCTACAGATACGAATTTTTTTATGGCAATGTAATGGCACGATTACATTTGGTCGTTAGCCCGAATACGAATGCTAATGGTTAACGTCGGGTTAACGTCTAACTGTAAATGAACGGAGTCGAGTACGCCCGTATTCGGGTAGATATCCTTATGTTTACCCGTCACCGTCTTGCAGACTGTATTCCAGTATAAATATTGCTTCGGGTGTCCGAATTCGAGTAATGTCTTTTGTGCACCCGAATACGGGCTAACGACCAAATCTAATTGCGGCATAAAGCAAATAAAAATCAACGCGTCGCCTCAAATGGATTGAAATGAGTCGCATTTAAACGTCAAATTTAAAAAAAGATTCGATTTGATATTACATCAGGTAGGGTGAAGAGTGTTGACTTTGGTTAGAATTCATCAAAAATAATGTTGGACACGAAATCGTATATCCAATAAAGATAGTAAATTTTCATTTCTCAAACAACATTTGCCAACAATATTTTATTTGACGACAATTTCACTGATAAAATTTATTTTACGGTTGGAAAAAATATTATTAAAATTTATATGACCATACAAAAAGTTGGCTATTGAAAGTTTGCAGTTGGGGTGAGGAAATGTGAAAATTTGTCTAATGACTTCGGACAAGCGAAAGGGGAGCCGACAGCCTGTCTGCGAACTCCGCAGACATCTAACTTATCAATTACTGAATCGCACGGCTGCCCTGATTATGCTAATGCTACAATAGCAAATTCAACAGTGACGATCATTAAAGCGTGTGAATTCTCCCTAATGATTGCATGCAATCACTTGATTAAAGAAGACACAGAGGCAAAGCTTCATGCAGTACGCATGTGTGAGTAAGCACTGGCCAATAGAAAAGTTTCTCTGCGTCCGTGACAAGCGGTGCTAATCCACACACGCGCAATAGAATATGCATATAATGAGGGTCCGTCACGATTTAGTTGAGAATGCATATTTATAAAGCTAAAAATTCCATAAAATACAGTAGTTAAATTTTTGTTCTCCGATTAATATTGACGAAGTTATCACCAAATTACTAAACAAATTTTCGGCTGGTCGCGTGGTGACTGTGACGTTGCAAAGCTCATAGTTTCAAAAATTCGAGTTCAACAGAAAGGTGGTTGGTGTGGCGCGTGTAAATAGCCCACACCTGGGGTGGATTACACCAAAATTATAAATTATGTGGTTCAATACCAGGAAAAAGGAAGCGCCCACTTACCTCCAAGACGATGGGTTGCGTGGTCTCCGACGGGCGTAATGTGAGGCGGCTGGACCCTGCTTTGCCGGCATTCCAGAAAGCGCACGTCACAATTGTAGTTTTTACGATTGTCCCGAATATTTTAATAATAATTAAAGAAAAGTATTGACACACATCTTGACAGTTTTTGAAGGAAGCGAGTATGTTCACTTTTTACACGAAAGGCACCATAAACAATGTCTGTTCCGGTAACCAGCCAGTACCCTCAGCCACGGCGACATCAATCCCACAGATAAGTGGGTGCGAGAAGTTTTCCTGGTATATCGCCACACATAATAAGATAGAAACATAATTTTACCAATGAAACTAAAACCATCCTTATGGCGCTCGACCATGCTCCCCGCCTTGGACGTTCGCAGAAGTCCAAAACAAAATAAAATTATAAACAAAAAACATTACAACTTTGCTTTAATAAGGTTAACTGAAAATTGAAACGTTTCATGGCTAAGCCTTAAAATGATTAAGATTAAATAATTTAATTAATGATTAAGCATGTTGTCCTCTTCGACGAGCAAGCGTAATGCGAAGGGGACCTGCGTAATCAACGCCGGTATGAACAAAAGCCTTTGCTTCTGTGATACGAAACGAAGGTAAATCAGCCATCTTGGGTGCAGGGTGAGATGGACTTACACGAAAACAGCAATTGCATTTCCTGACCCTAGCTCTTATAACCGTCCTGGCATCCAATATCCAAAAACGTTGCCGCAAGATAGACATCAAAAGTCCCGGACCAGTATCGAAATCAGTATAATCCGATTTCGAAAGCCGTCCTCCAACACGCAGTACACCATCTTCGTCAAGGAACACCGACAAATTCAAAAGCTTCTTCGAAGGCAATTTACCTTTTTTAAGCGCGGTAACGTCCTCAGCGACGTGAACAGACTGCACTGCACGTAGCACGAATTTTTCAGCAATCATAAGACTATTGACTGTTTCAGAGGAAGGCGAAATCTTTTTAATAAAACGAAGGACGTAAACAACCGTCCGTAAGAGTTTATCCCACACGGATATACGCCGGGCCAATTCCAAAAGGGCCGGTGGTTCAGTCTGAACCATTGCAGTCAGCACGTTAATTTGGTGCTCAGGCAGCTCGGCGGTTATGCTAGGCGAAAAGGCTTTCAAAGGCCACTCAGAAGGAGGGCTTCGAATCCATGATGGGCCGTTCCACCATAAATCATGTGAAACGAGTTGGGAGGGGAGCATCCCCCGGGAAAGACAATCACTCGGATTCTCACTTCCTGCGACATGAAAAAAGTTCTCAGGAGGTAGATTTTCTTGACATTGAGCGACGCGATTGCTAACAAACACCGACCAACGATGCGGTGAGGAATGAATCCACGAAAGCGCAATAGTTGAATCCGAAAAAGCATACGTTCCCGCGATCGGAATACGCTCCTTGTAAGAGCTTTGAACCGTCCGTATCAACCTGGACATCAAGACCGCAGCACATAATTCTAAACGGGCGAGTGTGGTCACCTTAGTCGGTGAAACCTTTGACTTCGCACAGAGTAACCTCACAGTTATATTCCCCAAGGAGTCAGTGGTGTGTAAGTAGAGAACACAACCATAACCGTTCATACTCGCATCACAAAACGCGACAATCAGCACGGTACAATCGTTGACTACACCAATATGACGAGGGATTTTCACAGTTGAAATGAGAGGAAACTCCTGAATGAGCGCCGAGAATTTTCGTAAAATGCTCTCGGGGGGAGTAACGTCCCAATCTATGTTACATAGCCATAGCTCTTTTATAAGCAATTTGGAGTACAAAATAACAGGAGCCATTAAACCGGGGACATCAAACAAACGGGCGACCACAGAGAGTATACTCCGTTTCGTACATTTCTCTGGAACGTAAGCAGTCGTAAAGAAGAAATTGTCGTCCGCGGGTTCCCACGAAAGGCCTAACACCTTCAAGGTATGGTTAGAGCCGTCATTCAAATCCACTGCACTGCGGTGGGAGTCCGGAAGGGTTTGAAGAACCACGTGAGAATTACTTGACCATTTGACTAAGTCGAAAGCACCAGCCTTGAAAAGCGAGATTAACTCTCGAGAAAGACGCACGGCACTAGCCTCATCAGCCACATAGACCAGATCATCCATGTACAATCTGGACTCCGCGACCGAGGCAGCTTCTGGGTACTGAGATCGCATGTCATCAGCCAGCTGATGAACAGTTCGCATTGCTAAGTATGGGCTCGCTTTGAGACCAAAAGGAACCCGATTAAATTGAAAGGTTCTTACGACCTCCTTCTCCGAGAAACGAAACAAAATCCGAATATATTTCCGGTGTTCATACGGAACCAAAACCTGTAAGTACATCTGCTTGATATCCGCAGTCATCGCGACTGGAAAAAGACGAAAGCCAAGCAGAAGCAAAAACAAATCGGCTTGCAAATTAGGGCCGATATGCAGGACGTCATTCAATGACACCCCTGTATGCGTTCTCGCACTAGCATCGAGAACGATCCGAGGCATAGGCTTCCCCGAATGAGTGACAGCGTGATGCGGGATGTAATACCCATCCACGGTCACATCGGATACAGCAACTTCAGACAAATAACCCTTTTCGATATATTCACCGATAATACTATTATATTTATCTCGTAGATCTGGTGACTGTTTAAACCTCCGCTCCAAAGCCATAAAGCGGCGTTGGGCAGCGGTGCGAGAGTTACCCAATTCTTTAGGGTCCTTGCAGAACGGTAAAGCAACAGAATACCTACCACCCTCCCCGCGGGTGACAGATGAAACATACAAATTTTCACATTCCGTCTCCTCAGGACTCAAAAATCGCAAATTAGGCAATTCCTCTAACTGCCAAAACTTCTGCAACATGTCATTAAGCGAAAGCGCGCATAACGAAGTAGAAGTATCAACAGGAACATTACTCGGGAAATCACCCATCAGAACGTAGCCGAACGCGGTCAGCAAAGCAGGAGGCGCAGTAGTACCAGACTCGACCCTATTCCCTAAATAAATATATGGGAACAGCTGAGCACCCAGAACGACGTCTACCGACCCGGGAAGGTTCCATTTCAGATCGGCGAGTGGAATCCCTTTCAGGTAACCCATATCACCAGCGTCCACATAACTCGCGGGCAACTGATCGGTGATACAGTCTATCACTAAAGCGTGTATAGTATATTTATTATCCGTATATACGCGGGACTCAATGTCCAAGTAAACGTACCCTAAAATAGGACGAGACGCCAAACCAATTCCCTTGACAAATGAGTTACTCAGTGGAATTATTGGTAAATTAAGCGATTTACAGCAGTCCATCGTAATTAAATTATTTTGCGACCCGTTGTCTATCAAACAACGAATAATCCTTCTATGATTACTATTTTTAATTTTGGCATAAACTTGAGCTGTCGATAACAAAATCGTAGAGTTCGGTTTTACCTCCACACTTAAAGACAGGGACGGGGTACCCGAGGAACCCAAAATAGCTGGGGTATCCAAAATGGACGGGGTACCCGAAGGGGTATCCAAAACGCACGGCCTCGACCCTACGCCGGGTGCAGAGAGAAACGACGCTGCGGGCAGCGAGGCGACAGGCGGCACCGACGACGATACACTGGGCAACGACTCTTCGCCGGAAGGTACTCGAAACGTATGAACGTAAGTATTTTTCCGAACCTTGTTATTCTTATCCTCAAAATGCAAAAGAGTATGATGACGTTTTTTGCATAACTCGCAAGCAACCGTCGACTTACAAGAGGTTAGGGTATGCAATCCACTAAGACAACCTACACAACCCTGTTTCGATTTAATAAAATCGAACCGAACTTGAGGTGAACTCAGACCTTTAAATTGTGAACAAGCATTATTTGAGTGATCACCTTTATTGCAAAAAATACACGATTTCTCCGACGCGTAAATGACATTTTCATTCTTCGCAACAAAAGACTTGTACGTGTTAGAACGGGATGCCGGGTTCGCGGCAGACGGAGACGCTTTATTAACACTACCGCCCAAAGACCGCGCCGAATACGAAACGTTCGACCGTTCTAAGATTTTGACTTGATCTTGCACGAAAGAAATTAATTCGTCATAAGAAGGAATTTCCTTGTTACGCACAGATAATTCAAACGCTTGAACAGTCTGAACATCGATTTTCCTTAGCGCACAATGCAAAAGTATGAAATCGGTTAAATCACTAATATTCAGCTGTTTTAAAGCCAACACGGAGGATGAATACTTTTCAATAAAATAATCAAGACTGGCTGCCGTGTTTGAACAACATTTCGCATCGAGAATATTGTTAAGATAAAGTGTACCTAATGAACGCACATCCTGATATTTTTTCACTAAGCTATCCCAAATGATATTATAGGTTTCACCCGAAGGTACAATACCCGCGGTCGCTTTGAGCGCACCGTGCGTCAGTTTACCTACTAAATATTGCACGCGCTGCGAGTCAGACAGCTGTTGGTTATTGTGAATATTGGACTTGAAAGATTCGTAAAATTTCGGCCAATTTTCCGCTTTGCCGTCAAAGCTAGGCAATTCAATCGGAGGCAACTTAATGGTGCATCCTGGATTATGATCACCGGAATTATTCGATGACAACGGAAAAACTGGTTGCGACGCCAGAATAATTTTATTTCGGACGCGCTTTACCACAAAATACAAATCTTCAAAATCGGTCAGAGGCTGATAATCAGGCTGAAATTTCGAATCTAGCGTAAGCTGGCGGTTATTTATATCGTCAATTATGGACTCAAATTGCCTTCGCATTTCATCGATTATCTCTGACTGAGCCATGAAAGTCTCATTTCTACGTGATGCAAAATTAGATACATTATTTGCAAACCTATACAAATCATTTATACGCGAAAAAAGACGCTCTTTTTTTGCTATTAATAAGGTAAGCTGCTTATCAGACAGAATCATTAGTTGAATTCGGCATTTTTAACAAATAAATATGCTATTACAATACGATAAATAATTTTTAATAAAATAAATTTATTTCCGTAATATTTTGTAGCAATTACAAAATGGCGAATATGACAGTACTACGTAGCAACTTCGCGAATTATACCAATTAATACGTAACTATTCTGCGAACATCCAAGTCATGTACTGCCTAAAAATTCCAGCTGGAGCATGGAATCCGCACTCAAAGGACCAAAATAAATGGTGTGGCGCGTGTAAATAGCCCACACCTGGGGTGGATTACACCAAAATTATAAATTATGTGGTTCAATACCAGGAAAAAGGAAGCGCCCACTTACCTCCAAGACGATGGGTTGCGTGGTCTCCGACGGGCGTAATGTGAGGCGGCTGGACCCTGCTTTGCCGGCATTCCAGAAAGCGCACGTCACAATTGTAGTTTTTACGATTGTCCCGAATATTTTAATAATAATTAAAGAAAAGTATTGACACACATCTTGACAGTTTTCGAAGGAAGCGAGTATGTTCACTTTTTACACGAAAGGCACCATAAACAATGTCTGTTCCGGTAACCAGCCAGTACCCTCAGCCACGGCGACATCAATCCCACAGATAAGTGGGTGCGAGAAGTTTTCCTGGTATATCGCCACACATAATAAGATAGAAACATAATTTTACCAATGAAACTAAATCCATCCTTATGGCGCTCGACCAGTGGTTAAAAAATCTGGATTTCTGATGAACTGTAGGTACAGCATTATATCTCTGCCTCCGTGGCCCGTCAACTCATAGGTGTCCCGAAGTATGCGATAAAATTCTTCAGGGGGCACTTTCTTCAGAATCAGATTTTCTTTTTTATATCAAAAACTTCGTAGTAGATTCCTACTTCCATCACTTCGTATTTGTTATTGTAATAATATTGGCTCCAATATTACTATTGTCCTCTTAAGTTTTAGTAATGGTGCCAATTGAAATTGTTTAAGCTCTGTAATTGCATCTTCTATTCTTTCGCAAGTCCACAACGGTCTTACGTTATGCTATCGTGGCTGGGTGCGTTGTGATTTCCTTTTGTTTGCCCGTCACCATCTTGCATCCAGTATTCTAGTGTAAATATTGCTTCCGGTGCCCGAATTCGAGTAATGTCTCGAGCACCCGAATACCGGCTTACGAGCAAATGTAATCGCTGCTTAAAGCAAGTAAAAATCAACCTAGATTTACTTTTTTAATGTAAAGCATTAACTGATTGTTATAGAACTCGAGAGCGCATTATATCATCGTATATACCACGGCGAGTATTCTGAAAAAATATTCTCCCTTATCCCACCTTCCGCTTTTCTTCAGTGGACCTGCTGGCCTACATGTTCACCTACATACAGTGGCCATACTTCCAATGCGAACAAAGAAATTAGGTGACTCATTTCTTTGTCGCACTATTCGCAAATAGGAAGCTTTGCTCGCTCTGTCTTCCCTCGCTCCTGCAACCCGGGATACTTCAAGGACGTGAAGAAGCAATATACAGATCAGCAAGGTGAGTATGGCTGACGTGTGGCAGTAGAACTGCTGTACCAGCTATTTTCCCGTCTGGACTCCACCGTCACTTAACATCAGGTGAAGTAGAGTGATACGCACTCCACCATGATTTATTAATTTAGTCATGATTTATAAAAGAAAACAACGAATCCTTAAAGACGCTATAAAATTGCTACAGAAACAATGCTAAATATAAACACAGCCTAAAAGTATACAATGTGAGTCCTCGTATTTTCTGGGTCTCAAATTTTAATAGTATCACGTTTATTAAGCCGCCTTATCACCTGCAATATCAGAGAAGCCCTAAAATGCTTAATTACTTGCGCCGCTGCGAAGGATTACAAGACCACCAGGGGACTGGGTGGAAACAATAGGGATGACCAACTTTTTTTTCATCTCTCATGAATTTCACAATGAAGAACAATAATATTTTCTAAAGAAAATTTTACTAAAATTCGAATGCACTGACCATTATGCTACCGCGACCCTGATGGCCGTGTCGAATTTTATCTAGTACTTCTTGGGCTGCAAGGCAGCGCCACTCTTCGCATTGCAGGTAGGTAACACAATGTCAAATGAATACCTTTACAAGTATTAAACATTTGAAAGTAGAAAACAGCAATTATAGTAATATTTTTTTAAGCATTTAACTGCTAGATAATGAATCGAAAGATTTTTTGTGGTACGATTCGAGTCCCGTCTGTTGCCAGGTCCGCATGAAATTTTTCCTAGCAAAATTTTATTTCATTAAGCTAGCATTCTAAGTTTGCGAGATTTTTAGGATTCTTTAAGTGACCCGGATTAATTGTTCTCGAATGTATTAGTGAACTAGTTGTCTAGTAAAAAACAAATTAAATATTGAATTCTCCATCACTATTGCTTGTCGTCACAAAATATTCGACCACAAACTGTGCGCAATCTATCCCCTCAACTATGTTGGGCCTAAACCACGTAGCGGCCGCGTTGGTATTAAACTTTGGCAATTATTAAGTCGCCAGAGGTATCCAAGTTAAGCTCAGCAATATCCATGGAGATTTAATAATACTATAGTGTCCAATTAAGTACAGTTCTAGTTTTAACGAGTTGCTACCATCAAAATAGTATCGTTAGGTTTTATTATGTTGAAATGCCTTAGAGCTTTAAATGTTCAGGTAGATAAATTAACTGCCTTCGAGGTAGCAGCATTTTTTATGATGAGTGTAAATAGTTTATTCCCGAGTCTTAACTGTCAATATAGATTGATAGAACTGCATATACCTTTATTGCAATGACTGCTACAAGTTCATAAATTGCCAGTACCTAGCTTTAAACAGTTACCCTAAACGGGCATGCAACTTCATTTATTCAAATATTTCACTGTTATATACTTTTAACGATATTAGTTATCTATTTTGTATCCATAGCATAAACTCTGTTTAGTTAGTGACTAATTATATGTTATGAGTTGTTCGAAATATAAGGATTAATCATAATTATTATTGTTATGATTTTTATGTCATGATTATCATAAACGGTTTCTCTCTCTCTCTCTCACACACACACACACAGAAATGTAACTTCCAACAAGGCAAAGCTTTTATACTTTTTTATACTAAACAATGCAGTTTATGAACAGCTATGTCTCAGAAACAAATATAAGATTATAGCTCATCATACAAATGATATTGGATGGGTGACCAAAAATTTACTATCTCGAGCTTTTCCGTGCTTCGGAAGAGCTCGAAGTTAAGCCGTTGGTCCCGGTTGCATCTGCAGTCGTTAGCACCCCAACCAATCCGCACTGGGCCCGCGTGGTGGGTCATGGCCCAATCTCCTTATTCCATCCATAGGGGAAGGCCTGTGCCCCAGCAGTGGGGACATTAATAGGCTGATGATGATACAAATGATTTTTATTTAGAACTTAAGATATTTAGAACAAAAGTTGTAATGTTAAGACATAACTTATTAACAGTAAAATAATAGCACCAACGGTGGTTTTTTAACGAGTTTTTTTGTAAAATGGAATGTGACTACCGATTACCAGATATTAAATTTTTAAATATCTAGTGAAAGCAACGAAACTGTTTAGTAAAGAATATTACTTCTTTTGTAAAATGGAATGTGACTACCGGTTACCGGATATTTAAATATCTGGTGAAAGCAACAAAACTGCTTAGTAAAAACCAGTATTTCTTTCGTAAAATGGAATTAGTCACATTCCATTTTACGAAAGAAATACTGGTTTTTACTAAGCAGTTTTGTTGCTTTCACCAGATATACAAATATCTGGTAACCGGTAGACACATTTCATTTTACAAAAGAAGTACTGGTTTTTACTAAGCAGTTTTGTTGCTTTCACCAGATATATAGATATCTGTTAACCAGTAGTCACATAAATAAATATCTGGTAAAAGCAACATAACTGCTTAGTAAAAACCAATACTTCTTTCGTAAAATGGAATGTGACTACCGGTTACCAGATATTCAAATTTTAAATATCTGGTAAAAGCAACATAACTGCTTAGTAAAAACCAATACTTCTTTCGTAAAATGGAATGTGACTACCGATTACCAGATATTCAAATTTTCAATATCTAGTGAAAGCAACAAAACTGTTTAGTAAAAACCAGTACTTCTTTCGTAAAATGGAATGTGGCTACTGGTTACCAGATATTTAAATATCTGTTGAAAGCAACAAAGCTACTTAGTCAAAACCACTACTTCTTTTGTAAAATGGAATGTGACTACCGGTTACCAGATATTCAAATTGTAAATATCTGGTAATAGCAACAAAACGGCTTAGTAGGAACCAGTACTTCTTTTGTAAAAAGGAATATGTTATCAGTTTTTTTTTTATATCTGGTGAAAGCAACAAAACTGTTTAGTAAAAACCAGTGCTTCTAGTTAACAGTCATGCAATGGACACTGAATTTCCGATCCTATCTATTTTTCAGCAGGCATTTTCGCTACCACTGTGACGACACTAATAAAGCCTTTATTCACAGCGGCGTGGCATATTCATAAATTTACGCGCGAAAAGTGTAGTGGAAAACTGGACACAAAAGCGCCTTGTTGAAAGCTAGAAACTTGTATCTAAAATAGAATATAGTTTGTATGGCACGCTCCGGTTTATATTATGCAAAAACTTTCGTGCAACAGTTATTCGGAATAATAGTTTTACGGCTTCATTCTGTCGTGTTGAATTTCAGAATGTTGGAAAAACAATGCATTTTTTTTAATACGGTATTGTGAACTCATAATTTAATCAATCGATAGTAAAATTCAAATTAATTTCGGAAACGATTACTCTAGTTGATAATCTCGTTTTTAATATTTCCCAACAACAACTTGTTCCCGCTCTCAGCGATATCGATTAAGTAGTTTTTAAGTTTGACTAAAGTTAATACTATCACTGACTTTGCGATAACAACAAAGTGTTCTTTTCTCAGAAGTGCTATAAATTTTGTTAACTGTAGTTAGGGTATTAAAATCATTTGAGATTTTTAGGCCTGTGTTGTCTATAGAACTGTTGTCACTGAGACCTTTATGATATACTGTTACTTGCCACCAAGATAAAATATGCTGCTAAGAAACTGAAAATAATCTAAAGAAAAGTTTACTAAAAAAAAACCACGCGAACCAGGCAGCAGACGGGACTTGAAACCACACCTTTACATAACTGCTATTTCTTCTTTCAAATGTTTAATTAAAGGTAAAGTATAGGTATTTCATTTGACATGGTGGGTTACTTACAATGCGAAGAGATGGAGCTGCCTTGCAGCTTAAGGCTAGAGAAAATTCGAAACGGCTGACAGGGTCGCGGTAGCATAATGGTCAGTGCATTCGCCCGGATAGCGAAGGGTGCGGGTTCGAGTTCCGTCTGTTGCCTGGTCCGCGTGAATTTTTCTTTAGATTTAAACATTGCAGAGTAAATGCTTAAAACAAATTAAAACATGACTCAAAATAATTCTAGCTTATGCAGATTTGGTTGGATTTCCTCTGGGCGTATCATAATGATGTCCAATGATGAATTACTTCGTTTGTGGATTAAATGTCTGCATAGTAACATTGCCAGTAGGGCAATTCTGTAAAATAAAATCTCTCTTCCGATTTCGGTAGCTGCCATTTCACACATTAGTTTGATATGCATTACGCCATTACATGGCAAAATGTCGCTATTTCTGTAAAAGCAGCCAGTATCAGATAATTGACATTTGTCAGAATAAGATTGTTACTAAGATTGCATCATACGAAATACCTTTGCTGAACAATGAGCGTCAAAATACCATATTTCCAATTTCACACATAAGCGATGCACGCTTCGATTTCCGACTTGGGCACATTTTAAATGGGGCAAAAAGCTGCGATGACGTCACACTGCCGTATTGGACCGTTTTCAATTTCCCCTCAGTTTCCTATCCGTTTGTAGTATACTTAGGATACTAATGGACTGTCTGATTCAGTGTCAACTTAATGTTTCCTATTATTATTATTGTGAGAACTTTTTAAGTTACTTTAATTTATTTATTTGATCACCAACATAATAAAGATTGACACAACAATCTAGCAGGTAATGATAAAATGCTTAAGCTTAATGTTATTACAATTATAGGTGAAGACCACATGCGTTATAGAATAGACGCAACAAATGCTGGTAAACTGTCAATGAAAAAGCCTTTAAAAGCTTTCTAAGATTAAAAAAAATACATTCAATCAACAATGTCCCGGTTAAAATTAATGTATTATAAGAAGAGTTATAGACTCACAGTGTTTTTTTTTGAAGATATTGAAGGTCAAAACCAATTTTTTTTTTTAAGATTTATCTATACTTATAATAAATCTGTAGAGAGGTCAATTCTGTACATGAAATATATTTTCAAAATAACTATCAGGGGGTGATTAGTGATCGATACTGATGCCAAAAATGCAATCAGTAAAATTTTTGTCTGTCTGTCTGTCTGTGTGTATGTTCCTTATAGAAACAAAAACTACTCGACGGATTTTAACGAAACTTGGTACAATTATTCTTCATACTCCTGGGCAGGTTATAGTATACTTTTCATCACGCTACAATCAATAGGAGCAGAGTAGTGAAGGGAAATGTTGGGAAAACGGGAGAAGTTACTCCATTTTTTAAGCTTCCGTCGCATGTGCAGCCTTAATGGTTAAAGTTACATAGAAATCATGTATGACAGAAATATTCTACATAAAATTATCTAAAAAATATCCCGCAACAGCATATGTCTATCTTTTATGGTTGACTCACAATAACACGTGTAATTCCTGATAGCTTCGCAGTTCGGAGCATTCTGATTATATTTGTTTACTCTTACGTTTATAATACTCTCACTCATCCCTAATTTAAAAAAGTTAACATTATTACCTATTCAATAAAAAGAGAATCGTAGAAATCGGTATAGAAATACCAAACTTATACATGAAATAAGCCATCGCGCCGGCGCCGTCGCACGTGAATACTGAATCATGCTATAAGGATTATTTTTGTGTAACGGTTGCCACGCTCGACACGGGTCGCGGCGGCGGTAGGGTATAAAAATGGCGGGAGGTCCGAAAGCGAGCTTCCCCGCCCCCCCGATCCTGAGAGACCTTCAGTCGCTCTGTCCTAAACCGATACGGATGCACATCAGAGTGCATCCGTCCTCTAAGCGCACTATGCAGTAGTATTTACTAAGGCAGCGCTGCATCATCCCCTTCTCAGGGGTTGATCGCATCAGATGAAGCCTGTATGGCCCCTAAGGCCATAGGCATCCCCCACGGGTGTGTTTTAGTCAGTAAGAGTCTGACATTCCCCTATAGCCGGCTGTAGGGTATCCATGAGGATTTCACACCCGCTCGCCCGCCTGGGAGGAAACAAAAAAAAAGAAAGCGAGCTTCATTCAATATTTGGCTGTTGATGCGTTCAGAGCGTTCGACCTTATTGACAGACAATAATTGATATAAGAAACCGTGCTTATCTTAGAATAAAAACCAAACATTTGTAAACAAAATTAGCAAATAAATCATGTAAAACGTGTAGAAAATGAGTACTGGAAAACGGAAATATGAGAATTTTAGTTTGTTTATAAATACACGTAATAAAAATGACCGTTTTTATCTATATATGTATATAAAAGACAAAGGTGGCTGACTGACATAGTGATCTATCAACGCACAGCCCAAACCACTGAACGGATCGGGCTGAAATTTGACATGCAGGTAGATGTTATGACGTAGGCATCCGCTAAGAAAGGATTTTGATCAATTCTACCCCCAAGGGGATAAAATAGGGAATGAAAGTTTGTATGAAACTTTGTCAATTTTAAACCGATCGGGCTGAGACTGCATACAGGTATAAGAAGAATCATAGATGAATGTCATTGTGTATAATACAAGCCTGAGAACAAAAACTGTAGTCTACACTTCAGCTCTACACCGAAGCGAAGCGAGGGCGGACCGCTAGTACATTAATATTTTCAAAAAAATAATATGGAAACTTTTTTATCGATGCACTTACACACGCACACTCATACACACAGGCACATTGTTTGCGTAGCGCCAGAGTAAAGCGTCGCGCTATACATTGCGTACTGGAAAAAAATGTATTTTTTAACTTAAAAATACAGTTTATTTCCCACCTATATATAATATTTTGTAATATGACTTGTTTGGGTACACTGAATGCGTAGTTTAAGTCTCTGTCATAATTTTTTTTACACCCTGTATATAATTCATCAATCAATTAATCTTTTATTGCAAACTTAGTGTACATTAGCTGGAAAATTACAAAATGACTACTTTCAAACTTAGTCGCCCTTTTCAGATACAGCTAACTGTTATAGAGCTTATAAATAAATTGATTAAATTAACAAATTAAAATCCTATAGAATAATGTCAAATCGTCATGTCAGTATTATTAATTAGGTAAAAAGTTAATTATAATAATATTTTTGATATCATTATTTTGTTTTTAAAATATACACTAACTTTTCCCGCGACTTGTTCCGCGTGAACTTAGTGATTCAGGTAGCAATTTTAAACCAAATCTCCTTCATCATCAATCTACTTACTATTTAAAAAACATAAAGTTAGTGGTTTTATATTTGAAAACATAAATGACGTGTAAAATTTCGGGTAATTTTAATTAAAAAAAGTGGGACATTCCCTACTCAATACAATGAGAGCAATTCTAGATCCAAAAATATTGTAAAAATATAATACAAAAAGGTTTATAACGAGAAAAAAATCCACGCGGACCAGGCAGCAGACGAGACTCGAACCCGCACCCTTCGCTATTCGGGCGAATGCACTGACTAATTATGCTACCGCGCCAAATTCTTCTAGCCATTCTTAAGCTGCAAGGCAGCGTCATCTCTTCGCATTGTAGGCAACCAATTTTCATTTTTTTTCTATTTATATTTTCTAGGTACAATTCTTTAGATTTAAAGATTAGATTATTTTTCTTTCAAGCAGTTACATGCTGAAAAAAAATAAAAATTATAGCAAAAATGTTTGCAAAAATGTGACTTTAGCCGACATTAAAAAAACTTTCTAACTGTCCGATAAAAGGAAGCACATAAAGGTGAGTGTGTAGAGAATGACTTCAACTTAGGATTTCCCTGAAATCGGATAGGAACGGGTGTATTGCTTGCTTAAGGCATAGATTCCATTTTTGTCAATTGTTTAAAGTCAAATAAGATATCCGAGTAATGTCAATTAAGCATGATTAGCTTTTAAAATTAAATTAAGAAATTTAGTGCAAGTAGACTTAAATTAATAAAAGAAAGAAGGATTTCTGTTTCCCGCTAAGCTTAGAATCTCCGACACCATCTAGGTTGGCTGGTAGAGATCTCTTTTAGAAATAAGCCCACTTTTGCTTTCTACTTAATTTATGTTGTGTACCTGTATTTTTTTTTTGCAAAAAAGAGTATATTTTCGCGCCTGGACTCTATCACCACTTAACATCAGGTGGGGTAGAGTCATTTACCTACCTAGCTATAAAAAAATACAGTAGAACGCCGATTATCCGAACGCTGATTAACCGAACCGCCAATTATCCGAATCGGTCCTAAGCGTAAAATAAAAACTTAAAACTAAGTTTTTTTGTTTTGCTTTGTTGCAACAAGTTGGAACTCGCTGGAATCCAGCTATATATCAACTACGCCGCCCTCGCTTCGCTTCGGTGTAGAGCTGAAGTGTAGACTACAGTTTTTGTTCTCAGGCTTGTATTATACACAATGACATTCATCTATAAATCTTATTATACCTGCATGCAAAGTTGAGACTTTGCATGCAGGTAAAGAAGAAGAAGAGTATAAGAAGAAAAAGTCCGATCGGTTTAAAATTGCCAAAGTTTCATACAAAGTTTCATTCCCTATTTTATCCCCTTGGGGGTCGAATTGATCAAAATCCTTTCTTAGCGGTTGCCTACGTCATAACATCTACCTGCATGCCAAATTTCAGCCCGACCCGTCCAGTGGTTTGGGCTGTGCGTTGATAGATCACTGTCAGTCAGTCACCTTTGAGTTTTATATATATACGAGTAGATTATGGTTGAAAGCTAGAGGCAAGACAAATACATGTTTTGCGTCACGCGGTTTTTTTGCTACTATGTACCTCAAAGATTGTATTTAGTATTGTAGAACTGAGTTTGTTAAAATTAATAAGGTAGAATAACTATGCGTGACAGTTCTTTTTTGCTTTATTACGAGTCTATGTCCGATTATCCGAATTTTCGATTATCCGAATCGACCCCGGTCCCAATCAATTCGGATAATCGTCGTTCTACTGTAATAATTATAAAGAGTATAAAGAAGAAGCCTATAGGCGACCACAAGCTCTTATAAATACGTCCTTTAATTTCACTCTGTACCTGTTATCGTTTACCAGTAGCCCTAGACTTTATGTCGGTATCTAACTAAAGCAAACGCAACGTTTAAGCGACACTCTAATTTTCTTCCCATCGTCGTAAGCAGCCTCTCAGTTCCCCACGTTATTTACTCTTACACACTTGTACTTCAATAACTTGAAACGCCTACCATTTGCCCACGTCTCTCTGTAAAAGCAATCTCACTAAGGTTTTCAGCTGAACCACTGATGGAAGAGGAGCGGGAGCGAAAATACATGGTATACTTTTTGGGGCTTCACGAAAAGAGAAAATATGCATTAAATCTAAAAAAAAAATATTGACAAAAAAACCACGCAGACCAGGAAGCAGACGGGACTCGAACCCCTACTCTTCGCTATCGGGGCGAATGCACTGATCTCTAGTGTTGCTTAAACTGCAAGACAGCGCCATCTCTACGCATTGTAGGTAACCCACAATGTCAAATGAATACCTTTACAAGACAAGTATTAAATATTGCAGGAGATACACTGCCCACCATATTTTTAACATTATTATAAAATATAGAATAGTTGGTTACGTTAACGCATCCCACTTTTCATGAGCGAATCTATTTTTCCCTTTTCCCTTTTCTAATAATAAAAAATCTCCTTCTAGTTTACTTTAATGGCCTCAAAAGTACGGCTCCGCTTTCCGCTCGCGTCTATAGTACAGTCTTATAGGGCCGTTCTACACGCCTGTTTAGTGGCCCACGCATTCGGTGCTCACAGCAAATTGTCACGAGTGTGTACCTTAACAAGCTCGTGTAGTGCGGTGCAAATAAATCGCGCGTAAGATAACAAAAGGATCCAAATGTTATTATATCCAGTTATCCCAGCCATTGTGCGAGATTTGACAGTTTTAGCGCAACTCCTATGTTGTGATAGTTTATATACACACATATATATATAATAGACGATCGGTATTACGTGCGGTACGGTACGGACTATTATGATTTTGCTAATTTGAATTTTCATGTATGGAATTCTCATTAGGTTGACAGTATTAACTTTAAAAGTGCTGAGCAAAATAAGCAAAGTATTTGGCTTTTGGGCGCTTGAAGAATTTTTATTTTCTGGATCGTCGGTTGCTTCTTCTAATAATTGGGAAGATGACGGGGTAAATTAAAATAAATTTTATTTAATCCGTCAGTTAGATTATCAAAAATTAATGGACACTTAAATAACAAAAATTTAAAAACTACATGATTACTAAAATTTACATTCCAAAATACCTTAGCGTACTTAACTACTTAAATAATATAATATTTACAAAATAATTATAATTTCTATTATTTTTAAAGTATGTAACTGCTTGATGTTTAAATCTAAAGAAAATATAACTACAAAAAATTCCACGCGGACCAGGCAGCAGACGATAATAGAGAGAAAATGCGGGTTCGAGTCCCGTCTGCTGCCTGGTCCGCGTGGATTTTTTTCTAGTTATATTTTCTTTAGATTTACAAAATAACTTATATCACACTAATCACTAATGGACACTTATTTTTTCTTTTATCAATCAACCAAAAAAATACGAAAACCAAGCGCGTTAAAGTTTAGGAGAGTGGGCCTCGTGAGGTCATTTTTAAGTAGAAATTGTACCTGGACATGACGACAAATCAATTATATTTCTGTAACATTTTGATTATGTGAAAGCAAAATACGTGTACAATCCTTTTTAATAATGTAACTGTAAGACGAAGAAAATAAAGCTAGTCATCATCCCTCTTATCTTAAAGATTCGCTTGTCTAAGTCTTACTTATAAGAACTATACACAAAATAAACAAAATTTAATTTCAAAATATTTACGTCTGTTTTACATTCCTATTCAGAACGATCCTTTAATTAGATTATGTTTATAAATCATAAATTTTCTCAAGGATTAAAACGAAGTAAATACAGCAAAGATAGACCAAATATAGGAATGAACTGACTACACGCACTTTACTCGGCACTTTTTTGTAGTGATACTTTTTTCGGATGGGGTGAAAATGGAAAAAACCTATGGAAAAGATGAAACTGAAATACGTCACGAGCGTCACACAACTATATGTATGTGTGTGTGTAGGACGCGTGCGCAGTTCTTCCCGACTACCAGGAAGTTGGTGGGTAACACGGTGAAGGCTGAAACGCTACAATCGTCACTAGCTACAATATATATATACACCATGTTCCTGAGGTTATACACTAACTTTGGCATGTTATTCAGACTATTAAATTGATAATTTTTTACTATGGACACTTTTATGAATTACAATTTCTTTAACATTTTTTTATTTTCATAAAAACTAAATGCTTAGATGTAATTTATCTAATATGAATTACTCTTTACCTGAGCTGGCAACGTCGCATTTGAAACTTTGGTTCACATGTCCACATAAACTTTTTGAAACTTTTCTTGACGTCAACAATGTTTTTTAAAATTTTGACTTTTGAAACTATTACTTAATGACCATTGACAAAGAGTTGATAGTTTGATAGTCTTGTTTGCACAAAGTGGCAACGTCTCACAGATAAAGACTCTTTCTCACTGCACAACACAATTAAGTTGGTTAAACTTAAATTACCAATAACTTAAAAACTATGCTATTTAAACTACTACTTTCCTTGTACGATATGTTTAACAAGAGCTATAGAAGTATTATTCATGGTACAGTTAATGTATATCTTCAGGAAAACGGTGTATGTGTATGTATATGAGTGATGCGTGCCCTGTTTCACTCCCCTATGCCTTATGCACCATCTAATATAAGGTTATTTGTGAAAAGAATTTTCACTTCAGATGTGCGATGGCGGCAAGCAAGCGTATGTCCCTTGTCTGTGCAATATTAGTTTAAACCATAATAAAGAGAAGTAGAGCATAGCGAATTTCCCGCTGGAACTGGAACGCCCGTCTGGGGAAGTAACCTCCACCTTACAGACAATCATAGTAAAATAACACTTGGTACCTTTTGGTGTGTAGCTCGATGGCGCAAGTGGTTGGCGGTCGTTGAAGTTTCAGTTTTCGCAGTAGTCGGTCATTGGATGGGTGACCAAAAATTTATTAATTCGAGCTCCTCCGTGTTTCGGAAGGCAAGTCAAACCGTTGGTCTCGGCTGCATCTGCAGTTGTTAGCACCCACCAATCCGCACTGGGCCCTCGTGGTGGGTCTTGGCCCAATCTCCCTAGGCTTGTTGAAAATATATCGATGTATCGATATTTTTTGTTCGATATATCGATATTTTTTGCCGATATATTTTGATTCGATATATCGATACATCGATACAAAATAACCAATATCGAAATTGGTATCAAAAACGATATTTTTTTAATTATTAGCGGCATATCACGATCTAACTAAATTCGTATCTGGAAAGATCGTAACTGGATCTCAGATTAATGATATTCAACATATCTATGATCTGTGCTGTATTTAGTATTGTCTATCAGTCGAAAATAGGGTCTATTTTTAGGGAGATAATTTTCGTTCCATTATTATTCCGCGTGTCATATTTCGTGAGCTACTGTACGATATTTTTGGGAAAATTGGTCCGATGTATCGATATATCGATATTTTTTTCAACTTTCGACATCCCTAAATCTCTCTATTCCATCCATAGGGAAGGCATGTGCACCAGCAGTGGGGACATTAACAGGCTGATGATGATGATACAAATGATTTTTCATCATTCATTCATTTCATGAATCAGGCGGGCAATACGCTTATTTGCCACCGTTTTAACATAAAAAAAGATGCCTTGTACAATTAAAATATCGATAAAATATCTCGGTTGTTCTTAAGTCTACTGTGTAAAATTATCCATTTCACGGAATAAAATGAGCCCGCTATAATAGATCAAAATAATTACAAACCGTGTTGTCACGGAGCAATTTAATCAAATAAAGCTTTAACGAATAGCTGCTTAAGAGCGAATTCAGGAGAAGAGTTTCTTATTAATTCTGATTATAATTAACTTTTGTGAAACGTAGAAGTACCAGAAAAGTATCAACTTGTCTTTAAAATCTTTAAGTATCGCCCGCCTTCGCTTCGATGCGGTGTAGACTATAATAATTTTAAGTATTTTTTTTTCAAACAAAGATTTGAGAAAGATTGAGACGATAAATTTACTTATTTTGATAAGGATTCATAATTGTTGATTATACGATAAATAAACATTATCCAACGAATCTTAAGAAAAAAAAAATACAGTAAAAGGAGATGGCTCAGCTTAAAATAATAAAAAACAAATAAGTTATATAGTAAACTAGGGAAATCAAGCCAAGTACCGATATTATTTATTAGATTAAGGTATATAAAGCATGTAGATTGACAGATAGTTACCTGTTTTTAAAGTTAATGCACAAGAGTACCTTTTAAAATCAGGTATCATCTGTCCATTTCCGGTTTTAATAAGGAAGGTACTCTGTGACAGAGACTGTGTAATGTTTTTTTTTATTATTATAATAGTTTGCACGGTTTGTGCATTGGCCACGACAGGGTAAAAGGTAAGGAAACCAAAATAGTGAAATAAAAATGTTGTAAAATGGGATTTGGAAGTGTGATGATTGTGAATGAGCCACAGATTAGAGAGAATTTCTAAACTCTCGTTAATCAAAGAAAGCTAAGAGATTTAGGTTATACAGCCATATCTTCAGTAGGTTCATTATTTTTGTTATGTTTACATTATGACCATATTATAGATTTTTAGTGTATCACACCTTATAATGTGTATAATGGCGGTGTTTGGCGAAAAATATATAGCAATAGACTTTATGATGTCGCCTACCATCTATAATAATTGTCTCAGCACATTTGCATGTATTGAAAATGATAATATATTTGTGGATATTAATACAACAGTGTATTAAAAAACTGTTTTATTTAATCGATCTTTACAAAATAGATTTGATATTATGTTATTTAAAAAACTTCGATCAGTCTTTGGCTGAATATTACTACTAATGGACATGCCATTAAAAATGATTCGTATGTTTTTCAAACCGGTAAAATTGGAAGTCCTTTTTAAAATGAATTTATTATACAAAGGTGTCCGTTAAAATCTAATGACTGTAAAATAAAGTATAAATTACGCAAAGAATTACCGTATATGTCAATGTTTTTTGTGCATTTGGGCCAATTTGAGTAATCTCCTTTTCTTTAGTTTTTTAAACCTAGCAGTTAAATGCTTAAAGGTTTCAATTATTTTTAAAATAAAAAAATAGTTTTTTGACTGCAATATAAAAGTCAGACATATGCTGTCGCTGACTTTTGTAGGAATTGTCAGGCTCTACAACTTTTCTCTTGAACTCAATCATATAATATATATATCTCCCATCGTTAAGGCAGCGTAAAAAATATTCTTAAAATTTTCTCTACACTGAATAAGATATTGTTATTAAGATTTGTGTTTAATTATATCACTATTTATGCAGTTCAGTCCTACAATAAATGCTCTCACAAAAAAAAACTATCCTGTAAAAAATACATATCAAAATGCCCCATTCCTATGGCCTGCACTGCAAAGAGCTTGTTACAAAATATGCACACAAAAGGCCTAGTTTTCCCCATAGAGGCCCAATTTAAGGTTTTCTGTTAAACCTTTACTTATATACAATATAGCTCTAAGGCTATACTAGATAGAGTTGTACATAAGATAGGTAGGGCACAGCGATGTTTTGTTCGAATCGGAGCGCCCGCTTGGGGATGCCACTTCCGCCTTATAGAGGAACACAGTAAAATAACACTAGTGTTTCTGCTGTCATTAGAATTCCAGGGCTCCGCGGGGTACTACCCGGGGAATCCCGGCAAGGCCGGGAAGCTGCTGGGTGCGAGGATGCGGAGAAATCCCTCACCAGGGGATCCCGCGGCTACGCATCAAGGAGTGTTGAAGGTATTCGCAGGCCTTTTTAGCGGATATTATGCCGGAAAGCGCTCGTAAGAATTGCGGGGTCCTCGGTGGGCAGCCACTGGGGGTCCGTAAGACTTGCGGGAGCCAGGTGTGAGGTCCGTTCGGCGGTGTGCCTCTTAAAGGCGCCGTCGTCTATAAAAAGATTTTTTTACCTGCGTTATAAAACAAAAGGGCTCCGCGGGGTAGGGGATTGGGTTCAGGCAAGGTGAGGGTGGCTGGAACGACACACCTTTTGCCGCATCATCTTCGCGATCGGACTCCACTTACACTTAGTATCAAGTGTGTGGGGGGGTAATTTGTTGCGCCCCGTATTAAAAACAATTTTCAGTGCAAATCTGTAAGCGTACTATCCTTTGGCTAATCGGAATATAACACAAAAAGTTGAATAATATTTAAAAAAATGCAATACCAAAATTTATTAAGCTCATAGATATTTCGAAAGACTATACCGATTTGGTTAAATCTCTCCCTTATTTGTTATTGTTGTGGTTAGCTACGATTAGCATTGATGATCTAGTACATTTTTTTTTATGTTATAGGGGGCATACGAGCAGACGGCTCACCTGATGGTAAGTGATCACCGTCGCCCATGGACACTTGCAACACCAGGAGTATCACAAATGCAATGCCGGCCTTTAAGGAAGGAGTACGCTCTTTTTTTGAAGGTTTTTGGGTCGTATCGGTCCGGAAACACTGCTGGCGACAACATATTCCACAGTTTTGTCGTACGTGGTAAAAAATTTCGACAAAAACGCACGGTTGTGGATAGCCACGCATCAAGATGATGGGGATGAAATTTGTGTCGCGATGTACGATGGCGAAATGCAGCAGCTGGAATTTATCCGAACAATTCCTCAGAACACTCCCCGTGATAAATGCGATAGAAGATGCAGAGCGAAGCTACATCCCTACGCAAAACCAAAGGATCAAGCTGATCGGAAAGGTCCTGGTCGTCGACTATTTGAGCCGCTCGGCGCTGGATGCGATCCAAAGGGAGAAGCTGGTACTGGGGTGCCCCCGCCCAAAGATGAGAGCAGTACTCCATGTGAGGCCGAACCTGTGCCTTATAAAGCTGCAATCGGTGGGCCGGTGTGAAGTACATTCTCGTTCTATTGAGCACACCAAGCTCCTTAAAGGCCAATTTGGCCTTGCCCTCTAAATGATCCCGAAACTGGACGTCGCTCGATATGTCAACGCCAAGAATTCCAATACTAGCTGAGGCAGTTAGAGGAGTGTTCTCAAAAAGAGGAGATACGACAAATGGTATTTTTTTGCGGTGAACGCGCATACTTGTGTCTTCGTAGGGTTAAATTGGACTAGATTAAGTCGGCCCCAATTTGTTACTCAGTTTAACAAAGTTTCGACTTCAGACACAAGTTTGTTCTACATAACATTCTACATGACATAACCTTTGGGGTTTCTTTACGTCCCTTCATTTCGTCTTAAGCAATCGTTACGAGGGACAGCTTCCTAATCCATTAAATTTTATATTTGTCAGATTACTACTTCACATCTATAGGTTACCTACCTACTTACTATAAAAAAATTCACAGTAAAATGTGAGTATCTAAATAGAAAATCTTCTATGAATATTTGCCAATATAAGGATTTGCTCCTTTTTTATCCGTTGACAAATAGCAGATTTATAAGCAGATGGAGGGCTCCTACGAAAGATTGGATGGTATTTGAATAAAATTTTGTTCACATAAACCGATGTCGCACAATACGTTGAATGGTTTCACAATATATTTCTGATAAGCGATTGAGAGCTTTTTGCTAGTTAGATAAGATTCAATTTAGTTGTGGTATTCCTCTTCGTGTCGCGTGAAGGGTAGCTAGACAAAGCCCCAGTGAGTTAGTACCCGATAATATTTTAAAACCCTCGTCCGGTTTCATACGGATTTAACTGTTCGCATGTCCAACGGATACGAACGTAAGTGATAATTCTTTAAAAGGTAAAATACCTAAATCATTGTTATTACACGAGGAAAGTAAAATATGCTCGTAAATACGGTCGTGAAATGTTAAAGTTTTTTTTTTATTGTACGAATTTATTTATAACTCAAGTACGCTTATTATGTATTACCGATTTTGTTAAAGTTAGTTCAAGGTAAATTTTTAAAGACGTTTTTGTTGCTTATTATTGAAAATATCTAAATAGATAATTCATTTGCGCCCTTTTTCGATGTCTCTTGTCGAGATTGGTTCTCATGTTTGTTCCAATATTGGGTCCTATCGTTGTGGACTTAATAGCCGCCTTTATCCTCTCTAATTGAACACTTGATTTCCTTAGGATCAATAGATAAAAAAACACAAACTATATACATATATATTAACATGTAACTAACTGCTCGATGTTTAAATCGAAAGAAAATATTACTAGAAAAAAATCCACACGGACCAGGCAGCAGACGGGACATTTGACCTTGTGGGTTACCTACAATACGAAGAGATGGCGCTGCCTTGCAGCTTAAGAAAGGCTAGAAAGAATTCGACACGGCCGTCAGGGCCGCGGTAGCACAATTGGTTAGTGCATTCGCCCGGATAGCGAAGAGAGCGGGTTCGAGACTCGTCTGCTGCGTGGGCCGCGTTGAATTTTTTCTAGTAATATTTACAAACTATAATTTCATGATAATGCTCAAAGATTGAATTTGACTTTTACTTAGTAAAGCGATTGGGCTAATAAATAATTAAACAGATACCTTCAAAAATATTATAGCTACCCTACATTTGCATCATCTTTTATCGAGCAAAGACCATATCCTACATACTTACATATATAATATCTTTACACCGTATATTATACTTTACATTTGCCTTCCGACGATAGCAGAACGTCGAATGAAAACTGAACAGTAAAAAATTTGACGTCCTCCGTAGCCGAGTGGTTTGTACGCCGGATTTCATGGTGTTGCCGACTCGAGAGGTTCGGGTTCGAATCCCGGTGGGGGCAGATGTTTGTGTGATGAATACGAGCATTTCTACTCCAGTCATGGATGTTTAACATGTATTTCAATATAAATATACTTATATATGCACTGCATATATGTATTTTATCCGTTACCTTAGTATTCCATAACACAAGCCTTACAGTGCTTACTTTGGAGCTACGCTAATCGGTGTGAGTGTTGGAAATATTTATATATATTTATTTCAATGGACATAACTTTCTTGTCCTTACCCCAACAATGCTGCATTTGACGTAGGTTTTGTCAAAAATGTAGCTCAGAAACAACAGTGTCAGGTTACCACCCTATGGAGCCAGGCGCGGTCCCAGCCTGAAATTTTGGAGGGGGTCACTCACTCACACTAATAAAAAACACCGGCCAAGAGTGAGTCGAACTCGCGCACCGAGGGTTCCGTACACACCTGAATTTTCAAAAATATTTTTCATTATATGATGTAACTAAAAATTCACGGTTTTCGCATTTTTTTCTTTATCTGTACTATAAGACGTTACTTTGTACCAAATGTCAAAAATGACATTAGATTTTGGAGGGGGGGGGGGGTTCATGTCCCCTGTGACCCCCGCCTTCGGACCGCGCCTGTATGGAGCCAGGATCGCATTTCACAGGCTCCACAACTACACCCGAACTCTCGACACGTATTGGGGGGACTCTAGTCCTCAGAGTGCGTATCGTGTGGCCGGTACTGATAAACGTTTGAGATCTGTTTTTTCCTGAGTACACGGTTACCAACTTAGGGGTTTTGCCCCCAAATTTAGGGGCAAGAAGTGTTAAAACGGACTTTTTAGGGGCTGGAATTTTTTGGGGCTTTTATTTTATCAAAACTTGCAATTAAATCGAAAAATAAAGCGTGTGTTTTCTTTCAGTTTTGTGCGTAAATGGAACGCACCATGATATGAAACGACTGGCTGAATTTGGGTAATAAGGAGGTACTTAAAAAAAAAATATATCTCCTAAATTTAATTTTTTTATGTAATCAATTAGGGGAATTTAAAAAATATTTAGGGGAAAAGTTTGGTAAAGGTTGGTAACATTGCCTGCCATATCATTTCATCTAGTTCACGAGCTGGATGTTTTATCAGGCAGAGCCCTCTGGGCCCTGTTCACTTTCTTCTCGAGCAGACGTTAGCATACGCGCAATTTCCAGACATGAAAAAAAAACACCCCATTCATGTGAAGAATCCTGCCGGGATCTTGCAGTCATGCCTGATAAATCGTTAGCCTATTAGTGTCGTCACTGCTAGCAAAAGATTTATCTATATCTTGTTATCGCAGTCTGTAACTTCTTCAGACGGGCGTTCCAATTCGCAAGACCAAAGACCTCATGGTCTTTTGCGCTCGAATTAGGGCATGGGCCCTACCTCTCATATATAATTATAATCATCATCATCATCGGCCTATTAATGGCCCCACTGCTGGGGCACAGGCCTTCCCTATGGATGGAATAGGGAGATTGGGCCATGACCCACCACGCGGGCCCAGTGCGGATTAGCGGATGCTAACGCCTGCAGATGCAGCCAGGACCAACGCCTTAACGTGCCTTCAGAAGCACAAAGAAACTCGAGATAAAAAATTTTTGGTCACCCATCCAATGACCGACCACTGCGAAAGTTGCTTAACTCCAACGATCGCAGCCGAACGCGTTAACCACCCACGCCATCGAACATAATAATAATATAGAACGGTATCGACACAAACCAAGGAGCTTTCTGTAAACATAAGTAAAACCTTATCTCTTTAGTTCATGATATCAATGACGTCGCTATCAGACAGCTAATTTCACGAAATACACTTCATTAAAGACACTCGAGTTCCTTCCGGCTTTTATCCCGAAAATAAAGGCAGCGGGTTTTAATTACAAGCGAACGTCAAACGTCGACCCAATGAAGGTTCTGCAAATTTCAATATGCCTACCCACCGCAACGAAGATCATTGATGCAATGGATGTGGTACATAGAAGCTAGATGTCAAGACGTCACGGCGCGATTTTCTCCCGCGCTCGCCGCGGATGCGGGACCGCAACTCGCGAATAATGTGTAAGTGTAGGATTAAGCTATTTGATAGTATGAAAAATAATGTACGAATTGTTGGTACCTGTATTTAATATGAATAATGGCAGCGACTTTACTATTCTGATGCAACAAATAATTAATAACTTTTCTATAAAATCATTAAAGAGAAATGTTTTTTTTGCTCCATGGTCATGTGACCGAAAACGCCTGCGATTGACCAAGAATAAAATGACGTCACACACTAGTAAACTTCCGGTCAAAGTGACATTACATTGTATCGTTTGACGTTTTAATGACAGTCGTGTGACGTCATACTCTAGTAACACGCCATAATATCCAAAGAAACAGTTTTCGCCCGCAGTCGCGGTGGCTGCGGAATCGTGTGAATTTTGAAATAAAAGAGTTAGCCGCAGCTGATCACGGCGGGCATGAAAAAAAACCGCTCCGTGACTTCTTAGCGTTCGCTATTTGCAAGGTCTCATCACTATATATCATAATAGTTAATTTTATTGATATTATACAATATTAATTATACGAGTACGTTAAGAGCACGCATTCGAAACAGTCAAGCAAAGAATCACCTACTAACTATTTTATCTGTATTTACGTTCGGCTGCAATAAATATACATATCTAACTTCGTGACTCTTTTGCCTGCGTACTACAAACAACTATCATGTATCAACATCTAAAAGGTTTACGTAATCACACTAGCTCGTACACTATTAGTAGTTCCACCACAGGAAAACATTAAAAATAGTAGACGCAACTTCTCTACAAGTTAACTGAACAATATTTGGTTAACCCTACAAAAAAGAAAGCACTTCCAGCAATTTTGTGACGCAAAATTCATAAGACATCAACCGAAAAGGCCTTTAAAACTCAGGCGGCCGGGTTTTTTATGAATAAATACATTTTTAAAATGGTTTTTGTCGCCATAATCCATCGCCATTGTAAACTTTCTCCACGGTAGGCACTTACCACCTCCCGTCTAAAAGGAATATTTAATGTGATTTTCATTATTTTACAAATCTGAATTAATTTCATATTGCTTGTCCTTCGATTTTAATTTAGTTTATGTTGTCTTAAAACTTAAGTACTAACCTTGCCTCATCACCAGCCTATTAATGTTTCCACTACTGGGGCATAGGCCTTCCCTGTGGATGGAATAGGAAGATTAAGCCATGACCCACCACGCAGGCCCATTGCGTCATCTAGCTCCTACGACTACCTGCATGCATTTCCTTGCTGTCGTCTTGTCGTTTTCATAAAATGTAATCATTTCTTAAATTATTGATTGTTTTGATTATTTTATTTGTGTAATTCTTTATTTTAATTATTGAATCACACTGCCCATGTCTTTTGTTATCAAGAAACATAACTAATAATATACAAGTTAAAATAATTGAACTACTTATGAATTCTATTCAGGAAATATTTTATATAAACCAGTTGAGCACGATTCCGAACTGAATGACTGCGAAACCTGTTATTGAAATTCTTTTAAAAAAGATTATGGAGTTAATTGAAAAATCTTCTATTCGCAGGTAAAGGAGATTTCGAAAAATATTCCATGGATTCTGGGTAAGTTAAAGTTATTTTAAGATGTAAAGTATCAGACACTTTTTCCTTTATGTAATGAAATTAATTTTGTGGTAACCTTTAGCAATAATAACTCCTTGCCGAGGTCTGTTTTCCCGGACCAATATAATCTGGACATCTTCAAGGCCAGAGTGAATAGGCAGGTAGGTGATATCTTCTAGGCAGGCGTGTCTCATCCTAGGCCTCATCATCACTTTCCATCAGGCGAGATTGTGGTCAAACGCATTGCCTATTATGCATAAAATAAAATGTGAGCGAAATAAAAACTTTTTGTCTTATGGAGACAAAACTGCAACGCTTATATTTCAATGGGATTTATTAAACGGTTTTATTTTATTATCTATTTATTATAAGCCCTGTTTGTTTATTTTATATAGGTAGTTATGTGTGTTGTAAAGTTAATGTAATCATTTGACAAGTTCGCACATCGACATTTTATGCTGAGTTACTAAAGCTGTGACAGTAACGTGATAAATTCTTATGGTATGGATTTTCCTATATGGCATTGGATATACTACTACAATATAGAAAATTATTTTAATACTGAGATCTTGAAACATTCGGTAATATATGTCAGATCCGTAGTAGCTATTCAATATAATCTTTCAAAAGATATAATTTTCAAAGGATTTTGACATAAAATATTTTACGTAATTATATTAAAACTAGCTGTCCCAGCGAATTTTTGTGCTGCCATAAAAAAAAAAGAGTTGGTGGTAGAAGGGTGAAAATTTAGGGTTGTAGGTGTGTATTTTTGTATGATATCTCATAAAAAAATAAAAACAAAAAAAATGACAAAAAAAATATTTAAGGGTGGACATTTAGGGAAATGAAAAACAGATGTTGTCCGATTCTCAGACCTACTTTATATGCATATAAAGTTTCACGAAAATCGGTCGTGCCGTTTCGGAGTAGTTCAATTACGCACACCGTGACACGAAAATTTTATATATTAGAAAGATCTAAAGAAAATATAACTAGAAAAAATTCCACGCGGACCGAGTTCGAGTCCCGTCTGCTGCCTGGTCCGCGTGGAATTTTTTCTAGTTATATTTTCTTTAGATTTAAACATCAAGCAGTTATATGCTTTAAAAATAATAAAAATTATATTAGAAAGATAATCTATAAAGGCCACTTGCACCAACATTCCTAATTTAAATTAAAGCGTGTATGTTGTGTTAATTTTATTTCGTGGGGCACCCATTTGTCAAGTTTTTACCTTGCCAATTTGATGCAAATGGTCCAATATTGTTTGGATGCTAACAGCGGAAGCTGCTGCTTATTCAACTGTAGATTGAGAATCATCATGATTGTCAACTAAAGGTTTCATTTCAGGGTTCAATTTTTAGATGGTAATTTCCAGGCCGGAAACGAGCAAACCAATAACGGGTAAGGCGATCGTTTGTAGTGTTCGCTACATATACGTCGTTGATGTTGCGTGCCATTTCTGCTGCGACGGCACTCATATTTCACAATCACATCACTTGAATTTTAGCGCAGAGAAAAGAACGCTAACCATTAAACAAATGACTGATTTACAAAAGAGAATTCAATATAATTTTAATTAAAATTATTTGTACTTTAATAATAAATAAATATTTCCAACACTCGCAACAATTAGCCTAGCCCCAAAGTAAGCACTGTAAGGCTTGTGTTATGGGATGCTAGGGTCATGGATGGAATACATATACTGTACAAATATAAGTATATTAATATAGAAAAAAATATTTTATTATATCCATGACTGGAGTACGAATGCTCGTATTCATCACACAAACATTTGCCCCCACCGGGATTCGAGCCCGGGACCTCTCGAGTCGGCGACACTATGAAACCCGGCGTACAAACCACTCGGCCACGGAGGTCGTCAAAAAATTTAATAATTCTTACTTAATAATTCATACCGAAAAAATACAAATAAAATGGACTTGAAATAGCCAGTCCGGCAGAACGGCAATTCCATAGGTAAAGTCCTATTACTATTTAACTTATTCGACAACATAGTATATTTTTATATTTAAAAGGCAACCCAAAAAGCTCTCTTAATTGAATGTCTGTGTCATAGTTGAAAAAAAGCAATTTTAATTGTTTCTCATCAAAAGCACGGTATACAAACGTGAAACAAGCAAATGAACAATTTTTAATTAAAATGCCAAAGCTTAATCGTTCAGAAAAATTTATTACTTTTTTAGGATTCCGTACCTCAATCGGCAATAACAGAACCCTTTCTTTATTTTTAAAGCTCGGTAGGCAAATGAATCTAATGTTCATCATCATCATCTTCATCGACCTAATAATGTCCCTGCTTCTGGATGGAATAGGGAGATTGGGCCATGACCCGCCACGCCATGGGTCATGGACCATCTAATGGTAAGTGGTGGTAAAGTCCAGACGCGAAGATATCTGGTGTAGCGGGTGCATAAACTGTCGCACCAACCTTGCCGGCCTGCAGTAATGCTTCTTCACGCCTCTCTTAAAGGACTTCAGATTGTAGCAAGGAGGGAACCTTTATGAGATAACTTTGCTGTCCATCTGTCCGTCTGTCTGTCAAGATCCTTTATCTCGGAAACCCTTAATCTTTATAGATATCGAGTTGAAATTAAAACCATATACTCAGGTACAGGGGCCACGGTCCTGTGAGGGGAACTTTTGGAAAATTCATATTTCTAAGTTAACGTGGATAAAATATTATCTCTCTGTCTGTCACTGAACAAAATACATAATAATGGTGCAAATGGTGGTTTAATGCTAATAACATTCTCTCCCAGTCAGCCTTTATGAAAAGTGAAAAAATCTTATCACGGGAACGCATGGACGTATCCAGTTGAAATTTAAACCATATACTTAAGAGCCCTTTCACATTTTTTGCAAAAAAATGTCATTTTTGAGCGCCTCGTTTATCCCCTAGAAAAGATTTTGACTATTTCCAATAGAAGTAAGTAGTAGATTTATTATTCCTATTGTATGGTTATGTAGAATATTTGCAAATACTATTTTCCTTTTTTTGTACTAATTGGTCTACTGCAGTTTACGGAAAAAACGATAATGTCCACAACTTCGAACGCCTCAATCTCTCAATAATGTTCAATAAATTAGATCAAATTAATTACTACGACGTCAGAAATATGTTTTTGTTGTAACATAATGTATTAGAATTTTGATTTTCCATCTCATTAATTATCAAAAGAACATCTAACCTCCGTGAGTTTTCCCAAAAAATAATGCAGGTTTACCTCGTATTTTGATACTGAATTAAATAGATCTACTATCAAAAACTTTCATAAAACTAATCTACCATCATTGAACTACTGAAATATGTATATATTTTTATAATTAGTTCATGAATTATAGGTAAAATTCAATATATACTAGTGCAAATATACCTACGCACCGATCAGTACGGCAGCGACGCAATTTTGTAAAAGGGCTCTTAAATCTGCTTCCTCTAGAAGCTGTATAAAAATCAAACTTCTAAGCTAACGTGAAAAAATGGTTCCGGCCCTTTATTTGTCTGTCTGTCAAGGCCCTTTATCTCGGAAACACATAGAGGTAACTAGTTGAAATTTATTCCATATACTCAAGTTTGCAGTCCCTCAAAACTGTGAAAAACTAAACTTTTAAGTTAATGCAAAAAAAAAATACACAGCCCTTTATGTTGCATACCTACAAATTTGAACGGAACCCTCGATGGGCGAGTGTAACTCCCACTTGCCCGATTCTTTTCAATTCTTCGTTAATAACAACAGTCAATTTTGCGCTTTGACAATCAAAATTCATAAAGTTTTTTCCTGCAAATTGGCTTCTATCGCCAGTTTTCCTTGATTTTCAAGGAAATATTTCATATGAGGAGCTCGATGGCGCACGTGATAAGTGCGTTCGGCTGCGAGCGTTGAAGTTAAGCAACTTTCGCGGTGGTCAGTCATTGGACGGGTGACCAAAAATTTACTATCTCGAGCTCGTCCGTGCTTCGGAAGACACGTTAAGCCGTTGGTCCCGGCTGTATCTCCAGTCGTCAGCACCCACCAATCCGCACTGGGCCTGCGTGGTGGGTCATGGCCCAATCTCCCTATTCCATCCATAGGGAAGGCCTGTGCCCCAGCAGTGGGAACATTAATAGGCTGATGATGATGATTTTATATAGTGTCTACAACTTCTTTATTAAACTGCAGAGTTGTATTTTAGGTTTCAATTATTTTTATTTCGACTTAGGAGTGAAATAATAAGTTTTTGATGTTTTTTTTCCTTTATTTTATATATTTTTATAACAATATTATACCTAGTGGTTGCCCGCGACTTCGTGGTGCATGGAAAATTCACCCTTCTTTCTTCTTTACCCCTTTAAAAGTGGATTTAACTTTCTTATGTCCTTTCCCGAGACTCCAACTATCTTTTTACCAAATATCATCTAGAGCGGTTCAGCAACAGACGGATAGAAAGACAGACAGACTGATTGACACATTTCATTTATTAATATATTAGTATAGATTAGTTTGGTATGTAGATCAAGTAACAACACATCAAGTTACCAAAAACAGTAAAATTTTCTCAATACATTTTTTTATGAATTTTATTCTTAAATGAAGCACGATTAAGCATAAATCCTTATTAAGAACTTGGTCAGTATTTTGCTTAACCTGTAATAGTACATTATTTATCCCATCAAAAACATTTCATGTTAAATGGGAAAAAGTTATCAGATCTCATGAAGAATTAAGTTTCTGAATGCACGGTCTAACTAACCAAACTTCACAAACCCTGCACCTTAGTCAAAATACGTGGCTTGGTAATTTCCCTACATTCACATGGGAGTAAGGCGACAAAAAAAAATAACAGGTGGTTCTGTTAGTTAGTACAATAGTTCTTGTAGTAACGGTTCAAATCGACGAAGCGCTTTGTTCACGATACAATCGATTCAAAAGAAGCGCCAATCAGTCATCGGCAACGTTCGGGCACATTCGTAAAACCCGACTAACATTATATATAGCGATTTGTTGCGTCGACACGCTTCGAGAAAAAATAGGTAGTGCCCTTGCGCTTTACTTGGCTCGCCTTGTCGACCACCATGCCCCCAATTCCTGTAGGAATTATATTAAGAATATTCCCTCCAGAACAGAACATCATGCTTAATAGTTGTACACATGTCATCTACAATATTTTTACAGAACTGCCCAAAAAAGAGTATAATGTATTCAGAGTTCATGTATGTACAGATATTGCAATCCACGAAGACGCGCCCCACTATTCCTCCTAACCGTTTATAGTAAACTAGCGGCCCGCCCTCGCTTCGCTTCGGTGTAGAGCTGAAGTGTAGACTACAGTTTTTGTTCTCAGGCTTGTATTTTACACAATGACATTCATCTATGATTCTTCTTATACCTGCATGCAAAGTCTCGGCCCGATCGGTTTAAAATTGACAAAGTTTCATACAAACTTTCATTCCCTATTTTATCCCCTTTGGGATTATAATTGATCAAAATCCTTTTTTAGCGGATGCCTACGTCATAACATCAACCTGCATGCCAAATTTCAGCCCGACCCGTCCAGTGGTTTGGGCTGTGCGTTGATAGATCACTATGTCAGTCAGTCACCTTTGAGTTTTATATATATAGATAGATGTGTGCCAGCTTCCGCCAATATTTGAGTATTATCTGTACACACTAATTATCTATGAGAATAATAAATAACAATGTGATAATTTTTTCTAGTTATATTTTCTTTAGATTTAAACATCAAGCAGTTACATGCTTTAAAATAATAAAAATTATAAATATGATAATTACCTAATTACCTTTTTATCACTAATTATCCTTCAACCAAAACTTGGCGGGCGCATCTTCGTGGATTGCACTATCTATAAGTACAATTCTTTATACTTAGTATTTGAAGTTAGTAGTTTGTAAGTAGCAACTTTCACTAGGATAATCTCTTAGGTAGCTAAGTATATATAGGGCGGTACTTATTTATCACTACCAGCTGACTGTTTTTGTAAGCACCATTCGTTTTGACTATGAAGGACAAATTCTGGTTAATGTTTTTGGAAAGCTACATCATAATTATCTTTAGACTGTCGAAGACACGACAGCTTGTACTTAGTGGATATTAAACTGATAACTAGAGGGTGCCCGGACATCTTCTGCGTGGAAAAAATGGTTTCTTATACTTTTGATTGTGGCGCATCTTCAATTTCCATCACAAATATATTGTTATTATTTTATAAATGTGTGCCTATAACTGCTACTTTTTTATTTGTTGGCTATATAGTATTAGTTTTTTTTTACTTTACCTAATATACGAGATTTTGAAAAACCCTAAAACAGACTTATTTAGCTATAGGATTAACCTCGCAATACGTTAAGTGGTTTATTATACGTTTAGGGGATTTTATTAAGTGTGTTAATAGATCAGTCAGTCATTAACGGTTGCCTTTTATATTATTAAAAGGTTCTTTTACACTTAGAGGGCTTAAAATAAACGTTTAATGTATCGTGACCTTCGTCGTGTAATGTCCTAATCTATGGCATAAAAATCTATGTAAGTAAGTTAAGTTAGAGGAGATTAAGTTAGAATAAAAACGATTACTATAATACCCAAACATAAGAAGTGCCTGCCCAGGCTAACCGGCAATCAGTGAAGCACGGGGTTATATTTAATTCATTGGCACCTTATACAATTTTTTGTACTTCACCAAATTATTGCAATCATTAATTCATCGTCAATTCTCGTCAGCTTATCACAAAACCAAGAAACGCAGATTAACAATGAGAATATTCCAATAAACATAATTAGTTCTGGTATCGATTTGCTTCCGCTTTCATTATGCGAACGGCTAGGGAGTGGAACTCCTTGTCGAGGTCTGTTTTCCCGGACCAATATATCTGTAGACCAATATATATACCTATTTACTCTGGACATCTTCAAGGCCAGAGTGAACAGGCATATTCTAGGCAGGCTTGTACCATCTTTGGCCTCATCATCGCTTTCCATTAGGCGAGATTGTGGTCAAACGCCTTGACAATTATGCATTAAAAAAATCAGTCACATGTGTATGCTGTCAGTCTTATCATTATCTAAACAAAAAGTAATACCTATGCAACTTATAATACAAATTTTAACATATTATAAATATCAATAAATACTGATACTAAGGCCCACTTGCACCTAAGTTCAAAGTTCAAATTATGGTTTAATCATGTTTAACTCATCATTCCATCTTTGCCAATTGTTTAAAGTCACAAAGAAATTTAATGTAGCAAAATGTGAAAAACATGACGAGCTTTAAATTTGAATTAACCACGTTGATGTAAGTGCGCCTTCATTACATTTTTTTTCATGTAATTAATTAATTTATACAGGTCTATTTATTATTTTATTTTTAAATTTCATTTCCCATGTATCGAAACACTCATCTTGAACCCTTTTTGGAACACGTGCGTCTAGCATACACATAAATCGAGACATTCCCGTCCAAATCGTGGTCAGCCTACTTTCACAGGAAAGCACTCAGGCAGATTGCAAGTCTGACCTCACGCCGTACAAAGATTACATATTTAATGGAAGAGTTCATAGTATCGTAGTTTTTAAAGAGGCAAGGGCCTTCCTTATTTTACTTTCTAAGTCATTTATTTCAGAGTAGAATAGGACTATCAATTTATTTTATAGAATTTGTTTTCCCCGTGTTTTTCTAACAGTGACATGAGTTTTATTAGAAGTTATAATCTTTTTCCTGATAGGTTAAAGATTACTATAACATATTTACAATAATAACAACAAGAGTCAAGTTCAATAATAATTTTGATTTTAAATTCTTCTGTTTATAATTTTCCATCGTAGTATATTACTTCAATACATCTGATGTTGATTGTATGTTGAGTCTTGTCGTCAAGAGATGCGGCAGAGAACATTTTTGGAGCAATTTTTGACATTTGACCTATTATTAAAAGAAAATTCTGTTGTCACGTCTGACCTGAACCCAATCAACTACTTAGTAGACCCCTGGAGTCAGATAAAATCACACAAAAACAAAGTCATCGATAAAAACATAAAGTCAGCAGAAGGTAGAGTTTAACAGCTTCTGTAAGGTGGAGGTTGCTACCTTAGAAGGACACTCTGCTTTTGTGTCTGTAGTTTTGCTGTTTCAGTCATCATCACCCTAATGTAATGTTCACACTGCCAGGGCACAGGCTTTTACTATAGACGGAAAAGGTAGATTAGAACGTGACCCTCTACGCGAGCCTGATGCGGATTGGTGAGTGCTAACCACGGCATATGCAGCCGGATCGACGACTTAATGTGCTTTCCGAAGCACAAAGAAATCCAGCTTCTGTTTTTATTGTTCGCCCATCCTATGAACGACCAATGCTAAAAGCCACTTATCTTACACGATCTAACTCTAATCTGCGCTTTAGTTAATAATTAACCTAATACACCTTTTAATTTACTGAATCATAACTACTCGATCGAAACCTCGTTTCCCGTTTTCGTCCGAAGGCTCATCCAGTATAACTTTATCTCCACCCGATCCTAACATATTTACGACAGGTGTTCTCAGTCGGATCTACTAAGTAGGTGCTGAAAAATTCAAACACGTAAGTGCGCTGTGAATTTTTAAAAGCTACCCTCTTATAAAAAATATCCAGTTACCTCCAACTTTGCAGGTTATTAGATGTGACAACGAGAAATTTTATGGAATGACCATGCCTTGTGGATGGTACAAAACTTATTTGCGAAAAATCTAAGAGTTTTTAATGAGAAAATGAAAAATATGGGTACCTATTAATGTCTTTTTTGAGGTATCCATCTATATCTTAAAGCGATTTACGCTAAAAAGTGTGGCAGGCAGAGTTATAAAGACATATAGTTATATAAAGACATTACTCGAGTTCGGGCACCCGAAGCAACATTTACACTGGAATACGGGCTGGAAGACGATGTCGCGGGTATCTAAAACGAAAACTACCTGAATATGGGCGTACTCGACTTACACTTAGACGTTAGCACTAATTTCATTGGCAATCGTATTCGGGCTAACGACCAAGTGTAATTGAGCCATTAGTAAAATATAAATTTAAATAAAATTTTAATAGAGACAGGTAGTAACATTTTTGAAAGGGTGTATGATACAATATGTTTATTTTTTAAGAGAGGTATGGTAGTGGATTTGTCGCTGGAATTAGAGCAGCCGTCTGGGGAAATAACCTCCAACTTCCAGAAGACCATAGTCATCATCAGCCTATTAATGTACCCACTGCTGGGGCACAGGCCTTCCCTATGAATGGAATAGGGAGTTTAGGCCAGGACCCACCACGCGGGCCCAGTGCGGATTGGCGGGTGCTAACGACTGCAGATGCAGCCGGGACCAACGTTTAAACGTGCCTTCCGAAGCACGGAGGAGCTCAAGACAGAAGATTTTTGGTCACCCATCCAATGACCGACCACTGCGAAAGTTGCTTAACTTCAACGATCGCAGCCGAACGCGCTAACCACCTGCGCCATCGAGCTCCTCAAGAAAACCATAGTAAAATAGTACAACGTTATGGTGGTGTCATGTTTCCGTCGGTGAGTAAGGTTTGGAACCTTCACGTGGTAGGGAATTGGGTCAGGGAAGGCAACTGTGAGAATGACATGTTTAGTATCTCAAGCGCCTATAGGCTATGGTGGCCGCTTATCATCAGGCGGGCAATACGCATGTTTGCCATCCTTTATGGGTACTTAAAAAAAATGCACATCCTCATCGCAAAAAGCGTTGCGAGAAAAATCCGCCATGTACACCTCTCTGTAGCAATAACTCATTATTTTGAATTCCTCCGTGCTTTGGAAGTCACGTGGCCTATTCTGCCTATATCATCGATAGGGAAGGCATCATGCCATCCATAAAGCCATTAATACGACTGATACGAACTCAGCACAGCTCAATGTTGATTGTACACCCTAACACAACAGGCAATTTAAAAAAAAATGAAAAATGAAAAATAAACTTTCCCGCCCTGTCACAATTATTAACTTTTTAATTTTTCATTTCGCCCGCTCCGGGTCATTGGGGAGTGACCGTTGCACTTCCAGATTACTTTTTAAATGAAACATTTTTAGTAGAACACCGCGCATTGCAAACCCTCCTGTGAGTGTGAACATTTTAGGGTATCGTTGGTCTGAGAAAAAAAACGACGGGTTGCAATCCTGGAGTGCCGACAGAAGTGAAAACTTGAATATTAAACGTTGTGCATTTTGGATATTTTGGAATAGTTAGGGAATAATTTCGCACGAATTGCTTTAATTATCAGTATAAAAGTACTATCATGTATGTGGTAGAATACAATATTTATTTATTGCGCTATCGTACACAAACATGACAATTTATATTACATTAAAAAAAAGTTTATCTCTCAGAAAAAACAACTTACATGAATCACGTTTAAGCGCAATTAGCGACATCTATTGTAAAAAAAATGGATGCGTGTAACTTATGTACGCGCGTGAGAAGTTATACTTCTTTAGCATCATTAAAAATATTTTTTAATTGCATGCAAATAATTAATAATTACAATAAAATAATAAAAGGACTGGAAAAGGATAGTTAACACAGTCAATTAAGTTCAGTTTTAATTTGAAAAATTAAATAAATATTCAAAATATTCAATTAAAATCACTACTGAATTGAAGTTATTAGTCCATATGTAATTAGCACTTGTAAGTAACTAAAACACGTTGTGTCTATATAGAAACTAGAAACATGTGGATAAATATTATAAATATGAAAACAGTGATCAGAGGCGACGAGCGTGCCAACATTGTTTTTGACAACGCGATCATCTTATGGAGCTCCGTGGATCGTTCAAAGTACCTTTCGAACAGATAAATGTCTAATAATTATTTTTGTAACACCATAGTATTAAATATCATCACGCCGCCCGTTACTAGATGGCGCTGTACGCATGTGAATCGCGCTATCCTATACCGAGACCGATTGTGTGGCACATCATAAGATCAAATATCATCACGCCGACCGCTACTAGATGGCGCTGTACGCATGTGAATCGTGCTATACTATACTGACACCACTTGTATAAGGTGTTCTTGGGAAATTGACCTAGTCATCGCTTCGTAGGTAGGGCCTATTGTCTTGCACGCTATACGCTTCCACCACGTGGGACGTCTTAGTGTCTTGATAATAGTATACATGTACTTCCACCCTTGTGGGATACAGTAATACAATTTCTCCTACAAATATTGAATAGTATGGGTAAAAAATGTTAAACTCGCGTTAGGTTAAACACGTGGGCTGATCGCATCATGACACACAATAATAATAATTGGAAAGGTGGTTGACTTTCAATATATTGGATGAAACATAGTAATATTTTATTTTACCGTATTATAATAATAAGTCTCTATCTAGGACGTCCTCGTGGCAGCTTTATTGCGAAGAAATTTTTTTTCATCTTTTTTTCACGAAACTTAATAGAAGTGTAGCTCTTTACTAATAAAACTGGATGGTTTAAAAAAAACTAAATATTATAAACTGTTTGCCAAAATCGATATTTATGAAAAAATCACGTTTTTTTTTAAATTTCGATAGCTCCTACACGCTTTCATATTTCAAGTCAATATTGAGTTAAAAAAAATTCTGAAATGTACTAACAATTTAATTTAATGCGCGCTTTAAAAAATGATCTATGATATGCGAATAATCGGCTGACAATTCGGGTGTTTTTTATAACAAAAAAACACGATTTTAAATGTTTTTGGTTGCTTAATATTTAATATAAATATTATAAAGTCCACGACAGCATAATTATCCATCTTTTGAAAGTGACCCACTTTAACCTTTTTCCTCAAATTAGTGCGGGTGAAACCGCAGAGCAGCTCTAATTGTACAGATAATAATAATAGGGTATCTGACAGTATTAAAAATAAAGTGCCAATTGTTAGCATCTGTGTTTAGAATGAATATTGGCAGGGGTTTTTACTATTTTTACAAAAAACATATTCATATTTTTTCTAAAAACCCACGAAAAAGATAATAGTTTTCTTATCTGTTTCTTAGGTTTTCACGCACATCACTCATTAAATAAAACTAGTTTTTACGGGTTAATGCACGAAACTTTATTTATTCGTCGTGACCCAAAACGCTTGGGATTGGCGGAGCCTAAAATGACGTCACACGCAAGTAAACTTCCGCTTAAAGTGACATTACATTGTATAGTTTGACGTTTTAATAACAGTCGTGTGACGTCACACACTAGCAAGACGCCATATTGTCCAGAGACACGTTTTCGCGGCAACTTGAAAATGGTGTTTTTGATTTGGTTATTTTGACTGAAATACACAACAGAATGATGAATATCCACTTTTTACGGACTCCTCCTACATAAACTGTACTCTACTCTACTCTAAACTGCATAATTAGTCAATAACGTGAGATCGTTATCTAAAACTTGTCAAATACCCTATTGTACAGAATCCTCAATGAGTGAATGAGAGACTCGCACTTGCACAAGGATTTTTTTTCATTATTTCGCCAGTGCCCCACTGCGTCCGTGTACGTATAAAAGATTAAAACAAAAAAATCATTATTGCTGTAGAATTTCCTTTTTATTTGGCTTCACTTTGACTGTCCACTATGGATGCAACGATATTTAATACCCTATATACACCAACGCTTAATTAAAACGTATGTGTCAAAGAGTAATGACAGTCCGGAATGTAAGCTCGTATTTTACGACTTATAGCTTTAAGCGGAAGAATATAGACCTTATTTCTTTGACTACGCGCATTTCTGAATATGCTATATAGCAGGTGTCATTTTTTCACGGATCTCAGCGGCATGTTGACTTTTCAACGGTCTGCGCGTTCCTGTGAACCAAGAAGTGCTTGAATCATGTTGAAGAGGTGTTATTTTATTTTATTGTTTCTGTTTTAAAATATTATACAAAGTTTTGAGTAAGAAAAATTTTTGTCTGGCGGTATCTGTCCATCTGCTGGACATAGGCCTCCCCCATAGAACACCACAATGTGCGGTTCTGCACTTTCCGCATCCGCCGGCTCCCAGCACATTTGACGATGTCGTCAGTCCACCTTGTTGGGTGCCGCCCCACACTGCATCCTCCGGTACGTGGTCGCCACTCGAGGACCTTTCTTACCCAACGGTTGTCAGATCCTCGAGCGATGTGGCCTGCCCATTGCCACTTCAGCGTGCTAACTCTTCGGGGTATGTCGTACACACCGGTTCTTCTATGGATCTCCGTATTTCGGATCTTATCACGTAGGGAAACACCGAGCATAGCCCTCTACATAGCACGCTGCGCGACTCTGAGCTTTGTTATGAGGCCGACATTCAGAGGCGGTATCTGTAAAGCGTAATAATAGAAACTCTTTAATTTATTGTTATTAAGAAAATCCACAGAAATAAACCAAAAGAAAAACTTAGAAAACTAATATAAAAGCCCAAGTGTATGGATAAAACGCCAAGCAAATGTCGCAGGAAGGCAGCAAAATTTGTCGCATAGACTATATAGATAGATTTCGCCTCAGGATTTCGCAAATAATTTTTACGTCAGTTTAAATAAACATCCGAAATCACAACTAATTAAAGAACTGAACATGCATGTTAAAGTTCTTATTAAAACAATTTGTCGTTGTGTTCAGTTAACACCACAGCCTTGCGCATTACAGTTCACTGTAAAAAAACCAAGATACAAATATTTTCGGTACAATAAACTAAATCTTTTAGCTAGTTCACTAGTTCATTTAGTTTAATATTTTCCTATAGTTCAATGTTTCATCTCCTACAATATTTTCTCTAGATACTTCATCTAGCGTGCTACTTCAAATCAACCCAAAATATCAATGAAACTATTTCATTCATCTGTTTCAATGAAATCACATCTGTATTGCCATCTTTATGTTAAAATATTTAAAAGTTATTTACATACAACACTTGCAGTTAGTAACTTTTTTGAAGTGAAAACTTCTTTAGCGGCGTTGTACACTCTTTTTTGTATAGGTAAAAAATGTTAAACTCGCGTCAGGACACACAATAAAATTGGAAAGGTTGTTGACTTTCAATCTATTGGACGAAAGATATCTAGGACGTCCACGTGGCAGCTTATATATATAAAATATGATTTAAAATACAGTATTCCCTAACCATTCCAAAATATCAAAAATGCACAACTTTAATATTCAAGTTTTCACTTCTGCCGGCACTCCCGGAGCAACCCGTCGGTTTTTTTATAAATGTAAAGAAACACTTTAGGTAGTAAGTTACAGTCATAAAATAATGATAAATATTTTTAACTAGCTGGCTGACTTCGAATACAGCTGTGTATTTTGTCAACTGATTTTAAGCTTTGCTTTGTTTGTTACAAGAACGACAATCGTTTGAGATATTTTACTCTTTGTGGTAACTTCATTATGTTGCTGACTGTACTTACCTAAAATCAAAAAAAACGCACACTAAAATATACTTTTACCCGCTTATTAATAAACAAGGAATAAACTTAAGACTATTTACGCTATGTTTTATCCATTTCACTCAATGCCCTAGTCATTCGATGAACAGAGACAGAACAAGGACTAACTAATCCAAGCTTCTTATTTGTGTATTAATAAGAGGGTAAAAGTTTATTTCTGCAAAAGTGTGCCCTATATTCTCTAGGTCGTATAAAACAGAAACACCAATCCGCATTGGGCCCGCGTGGTTGGCCATGGCCTAATCTCCCATTTCCATCCATAGGGAAGGCCTATGCCCCAGCAGTGGAGACATTAATAGGCTGACGATGATGATAAAGCAGAGCCTTTCGAAAAATGGACGAACACTTGAACTAACGGTATCTAGTGATAAGGAAGATGAGGTGACAAAGGGTACACTTTTATTTGTCAATATCCCAGTTCGTTCTTTTATTTGAAGTGATAACTTCTTTAGCGGCGTTGTACACTTTTTTTTGTATGGGTAAAAAATGACAGGTTAAACACGTGGGCTGATCGCATCATGACACACAATAAAATTGGAAAGGTTGTTGACTATTAATATATTGGACGAAACATAGTAATATTTTATTTTACCGTATTATAATAATAAGTCTCTGTCTAAGACGTCCACGTGGCAGCTTTATTGCGAAAGAAAATGCATTTTTTTACAATACACGTCGCTAAGTGCGCTTAAACGTGATTCATGTAAGTTGATTTTTCTGAGAGATAAACTTTTTTAATGTAATATAAATTGTCATGTTTGTGTACGATAGCGCAATAAATAAATATTGTATTCTACCACACACATGATAGTACTTTTATACTGATAATTAAAGCAATTTGTGCAAAATTATTCCCTAACCATTCGAAAATATCATAAATGCGCAACGTTAATATTCAAGTTTTCACTTCTGCCGGCACTCCCGGAATGCAACCCGTCGTTTTTTTTCTTTTGTGGATTACTCAAGTCTCTGTTCATAAAAATGTATTGATATTAATTTCAGTAAGACTATAGATAACATCAGCTTCAACAATGATGTATTTACTGGCCGTAACAGGATACGTCCTGTATTACAAATAATTTATCGCGGGTAATGGATCGCTGCGTTCTTCGTTCAAATATGGTTGAGCGAAGCGATGGTTGGATCATATATTATTGTTTACTTTATATTAAATCATATTTTCTATTAGATTTTTTCTATAAGACACGGCATTGACGACCTCCGTGACTTGAGTGGTACGTGTATGTATGTTTAATTCCCCGGGTTTCAATCCCGGTAGGGCAAATTAATGAGTGCATTGTGTACACGAGCATTTGTTCCTAAATCATATAAGTTTATATGTATTTATATACAAAAATATACTTACATTGTACCATTATATGTATTCTACCTGTTACCCTATTATCTCATTACAAGCCTTACAGTGCTTACTTTAGGGCTAGGCTAATTGGTGTGTGAATGAGTAATATTTATTTATTTAAAAATATGTGTGTTAAGTCTATCGACTTGAAGCATTGTGAGTATCTTTTCTATATCTGTAATGTTGTCGAGTTTCTTCTTCATTTAAAACAAATGTTTTATATTAATTTAGGTTATTTACGGGACTGTTACAATGTACCTTGTTTTTAGCGAGTTTCAGATATTTCGGCACTGTTGCAAGCACCATGATCATGGAGTAACTACAATCGGAAACTCGCTAAAAACAAGATACATGGTAACAATCGCGTAAATAACATAATTTACTATGATGTTTGTGACGATGAAATTTTAGAACAATAAATGTTGGTATTTCTTCCCCATTGTTAGACTATTCCAGAGGTTGCTTTATTTTGAACTGAATAAATAATATTCTTTCAGTTTATTTATTTATTTCTCTGAGCCGCTGATAATGTATCCTTATGTGATAATGCTAATATTATAAATGTGAGAGTTTGTAAGTTACTCAATCACGCTAAAACTATAGAATGGATTTGAATGAATCTATATGCGTACGAACGCATATAGATTATGACCTGGATTAAGACATAACATAATTGTTATAATCTTTTAATATATTCTATTAAATGTGAGAATCCTGAAGGATTCTCTAAAAACTAAAGTTAACGCGGGCAGCCGCTATCTGATACAAATTCTATTTTTCATAAAAGTCAGCACCAATTTTTATAACTATTAACGGGATTGTTATCATGTACCTTGTATTTAATGAGTCTCCGATATTTGGGCACTGTTTTGTTGCAAACGCAATGATTACTATTGAAACCATAAAAATCAAAAAAGTGTCTTTCTGCGATCGGATACTGTGAGTATTGTGTGTCGGGAACAGGTGCGAGTGAACAGTGAGAATGTAACCAGTGTTAGGGGTATCAAGCGCAGTAGAAGACGACGTTAGAGGGTAGACTGATATGACTGCCAATAACATCTACCCGCGATTACTTCAGTTACTCCGTGATCATGGTGCTTGCAACAGTGCCGATATATCAGAGACTCAAAAAAATAAGGTACATGGTGACCATCCCGTTAATAGCTATAATGTTAATGACCATGAAAGTTTAAAATAATATATTGTCAGCACCAATATTTACGATCTTGAGTTGGACTTCGGTTTTTTCCTAAACATCTTCAATATCTTTGTATTTACTCACGATACTTAATAATGTATGCCTACTGCCTTTACAGCAGTTATGAGAGCCGTCTTTTCATATTTAGCTTGCAATTTTTCACAATTCCATTGTATTCCTGGCTAAGGGAATCTGGAAACAAAATCCTACACCGAACCATCGAGCGAAGTAACACTATGTCACGCGAATGTAAGTCTTCATTTCAATTCGGGAAGGTTCAGAATTCCACTTGTTACACTTGAAATATTTGACCGGGGACAAATGTGAGGCAATGTCGCATATATTGCGTTAATCTTGAGTTGGGGAATATAAGACGTGACATTATATTGTTTGTTATTCACTTAGTTTGTGTCGTCAAACTTGCAATTTTGTAACATTGTATACGGAGTTCCCCTTATTCCATCTTTAGGAAAAGCATGTGCACCAACAAAGAAATCGGTGAGAGATGATGCTGACTTCGAAAATCTCCGTTGGTTCGTTTAGTCGTATATTTTTGATGAGTATAGCATGCTAAAGTTAGAGTTAAAGAAAAAATTGAGTGCTCTAGCACCTTGCTTTCTATTAGTTAAAAGTTATTTTGCTAAGTTTCTTTCTTGCCGGTTCTTCTCAGTACAAGATCTCCCGTAGTAGAATTGCGAACCGATAGCGTTTGCTTTTTATTCGTATTACATAGCTTGTAACAGCCTAGACGTTCGTTATTGTTATAAGACTTAGACTAAATATATGAATTTGAGTATAAATATTTCTGAACTATAGGCAATGGACTGGCTTTGTAACTATTTTTATCGGCAAATTAAAAAGCTTAATTTTGTATTCACTCGAATACATAGGACATTAAAGTTGATTACCTAGAACTGTTTATTAATTAAATAAACATTTTCGTCGAAATTTTCGTAATAAAGTTGTAGATTGAAAATGGAACGTTTATCGTTGCCCGTATCAAAACCCCCACAAATTGTTGGATATCAGGCAGACGGATGGCGTTTCTATAATTTCATGTAATACGGAAAGATATTTGCAAATGAAACTCCCGTGGAGACACAATCAAAGCACAGGCGGTAGCAAATTTTTAATGATGTCCTCTCTAGCAGCAGTCGTTAATCGCGTTCCCATTTCTTGTGTACCAACAAGATCTGGACTCACCAAAATCTCAAAATGGCGAAATATTTTATGATTTTTTAGATTTTTGACATTATTGCGTTCGGCGCTCGAGGTCCTAGGATTATTCATGGACCAACATCATAAACAAGTCTGGAAGAATCAGAACTACTTACCACTGCGATTTTTAATGAATTCGTCGTATTTTGCTATACATAAATATATGATAATACTTGAGATACTAGATTGGGCAAAGTAGTATGGAGAAAAAAATGGATCCTTTACAGGAAGGACTACAAAGGTAACATTTCATACTGGCTACAGTTACTTGGGACCCCACGTGTACTATGTAATTTCCCGCTTCACTGGCTTGCGTAATGCTATTTATCTACTCAAATGACAGGATTCGATATAAATAACTAAATAATTTCGTACAACGCGAAATAGATTTATGGATGGTCGGATTCGTAGAGTACTTTCGAAATATAACAGTTCATAGAAAGAAGGCAGTTTAATTTGGGGATTGTAGAGAATTGTATTGATACACGTTATCTTACTAATATCGTCCAACGCGAAACAGATTTATGGATGGTGAGATTCGTTGAGTACTTTCGAAATATAACAGTTCATAGAAAGAAGGCAGTTTAATTTGGGGATTGTAGAGAATTATATTGATACACGTTATCTTACTAATATCGTCCAACGCGAAATAGATTTATGGATGGTGAGATTCGTTGAGTACTTTCGAAATATAACAGTTCATAGAAAGAAGGCCGTTTAATTTGGGGATTGTAGAGAATTGTATTGATACACGTTATCTTACTGCCCGTTATCTTAGTGCCTTAGTTTTATTTCTTTGTATTAAGTATTGTTACGTATCGGGATGGGGTTCAAAATTATATACCAGTTCACGCTTGACAGTACTTTATTCACCACACAGTTCACACAGTTAACACACAATGTTAATCACAATACACTCACTAAACACTGTACTTGACAAGGCTTTAAACTATCGCAATTGAACTCTTCTTGCCGACGCATTCTAGAAAAGTCCCGTTAAATTGAGAGTTAACCAGCATCGGCGAGTGCGTATTACCTACTTATAACTAGGTAGGTAACACGCATAAGTTGCAAACAAGTGCAGATGTCGTTGCACTTTCTCCCTTACACCGCACTGCATAAGCATTTATTTAGAATTTGTTATTATTTTATATTTCATACCTATGTTAAACTATAAGGTATATATTTCTATGGGCCTACGATGCCTGAATACAAATAAATAAATAAAAAAAAAATAAGGCTCATATTAGAATAAGCCGTACAGAGGTCGTGTGACCTTAGATCCGCGGTGTTCTGGTGACAAGCATTTGCGATTTTTTTTTTAAATTTCTTTATAAGTACTACGTGTATTATTAGTGTATTTGTTTATGTATTTTTTAATTATTTGTTATGAAGAATTTGATCAAATTTATTATGTGGTATAATCACATCACATTGTCATTGTATACAGCTTTAAATCAATTTTGACCTTTTCATTATCTTTATATATATAATTCTTCTGTGAGTGTGTATGTCACTGAACTTCTCTTAAACGACTGGACCGATTTTGATGAAATTTTTTGTGTGTGTTCAAGGGGATCTGAGAATGGTTTAGATTCACAATTTTGTCCGCTGGATAACCCCTATTTTTTTAGGGCGGTACGAAGTTCGCTGGGTCAGCTAGTTTGTTTATATAGTTAGAAGCGGCAACTTCGTTCGTGTTAACTTTAGTTTTTTGAGAATTTTACAGAAACTTCAATTTATTTAGGAATAAAAATCTCTATATCTCAATCCAGGTAATAAGCTATATGCGTACCAAATTACATCCAAAGTAATTCAGTAGTTTTTGCGTGATTGAGTAAAAAAATACACAAACTTTCACATTTATAATTGGTAGAATGTGAAAGTTTCTGTTTGTGAATTAGTATGTTTGTATATTTGTCACTCAATTATGTAAAAACTGCTGAACATATTTGGTTAAAATTTCACGCATTTAGTTTATGACCTGGATTGAGACATAGATTACTTTTAATCCCGGAAAAATGGGAAAAAAAGATTCCTGCGGGATTCTCAAAAACCAAAGTACACGCGGAAGAAGTAAGGGGCAGCCGTTTGTTTATAATATTAGTAGAAATATTTCTTGATTTCAGTGAAAGGGTTATTGGTATAGCACTGTCCAATTGACATGGATTAACGGACGCCCGGTGCTACGCATAATTACGAGCTTTCAACAAAGGGAAATCATAAATCACAGCCTCTATAGCGGAATATTATTTATCGAACGCGAAGGGAAGGGAGTTAATGAATCTACTCGATCAGCTTGAGAACCTCAGGGACCACTTTAATGTCTGACGGTACCAAAGTTTCGATTGATCTCGAACTTTCGATTCTTTACAAGAAAGAAAGAACTTGACCATAAAAGGTGTCGCGACTTGGATTCTAAGACCCGTATTACAGAATGACAACTAAGTGTTGATATTTACTTGAGTACAGTTAGAAAGGGATGTCGCTATGTGCTATATATAGCGACATCTCTTTCTAACCATGCTCAAGACTAGATCAATCACTGAGAATCTTTCTATAATACGGGCCTAAGAATGCTGACTTGATATAATCATCGACGCGCGATCCGCGGTGACGCGAGCCAGTCGCACATAAACACCGATCCCGTCAGGTTCATTTTATAATTAATTCTATATAGCACGCATAACATATTATGAAATAGACAATTATATTTGGGTCTGATTCATGTTAAACTATACTTGTGAAGTGAATTAATTATATCACCTTTTATTTACCGTTCCACCGTCACCATCACTATCATAACGAACTCTAATAATTACCTCAGAAGTAGGCAAAAAGGCTTGAAGCAAAGTTACTATGTAACTGTATGATATACACTGTGAAGTTTGATTTGGCTGAGAAACTTAAAAATCGTATATTAATAAAAATAGTCAAACCAGTTCTGTTAATAAACAGTGAATGTACTACTCGCCGATACAAACATATTGATTTAGATACTAGTGGCCCGCCCTCGCTTCGCTTCGATGTAGAGATGTAGTGTAGACTAAAGTTTTTGTTCTCATCTCAGGCTTGTATTATACACAATGAATTTCTTCATGTAATTATAAACTTTCCATGAAAATTTATTTAAACGATAGTAAAAATTTTGTTGCGTAGTTTAGGACCCGTTGTACCGAATGCACCATTTCTTTGGTTGAACGCGCAAATCTCAGGAATTAATAGTCCGATTTGAAAAAAATATTTTGTGATAGTGCATTTATTGAGAAAGGCTTAAAAGGCTATATAATCTTGCAAAAACAGGTCAAAATATTCCATTTTGGAGATTCCATTGCGTGCGCTGCGTAAATGATTAAAGTTACACAAAAAACATGTATGACGGTATTGTTCCCCTTTAAAAGTTTTATATGAAAGTCTGCGACAGCAAATGCCCATCTTCAAAGTGTGTCTCATCTTTAAAATAGTAACACATATAATTCGCGGACTTTTGTAGATGTTAATGTCCATTATAAAACTTTAGTACATAATTTTGCTCTATTGTCTGTGATTTCCGCAGCATAGATATAAGGTTATTTTTTTTACACCCTAGTTTACATTATCGAATTTATCATACGGATAGGATTCTATATGTGTAAGAATTTTTCAAATCGATCCAGTAGTTTTGGAGCCTATTCAATACAAACAAACAAACAAACAATCAAATCTTTCTTCTATTATGTTAGTATAGATAACGTTTACAAAAGGTCATATAAACAGCGCGAATTTGTTGTTTGTGTTTAACTTACCAATAGGGAATTATTATCTCTTTAAATTACTTAGATCCTTAACGTAATAAAGTTACGTAGATCCTTAAAGTAAGTTTGAATTAATTGATGACTCGTAATATTGATAAAGTTTCAAAATTGTACAATTATTGAGTTAAGGTAGAGAGACTCATCGAAAAGAACAGAAAAATGATTGAATTTTTTTGGAAATAACTTTTATCTCAGGTATATTTTTTTCTCTGGAAACTCAAATATTACGGAGTATAGATAACTTACACATTGCCGCGGCGCTGCCTTGCAGCTTAAGAATAGCTAGGAAAATTTCGAAACTTGAGGACTCGACGACGACGTTGGGACGTTATCTTGCCAATAAATATATATATATACTAAAATCCAATTGCAGCTACTTAAGACTTATGAGGTAGAAGAGCTGTTGTAAGTGGATTTTCTGCGCAATATTCTTCAAAAAACCGGCCAAGTGCGTGTCGTGCCACGCGTAGTGTAGAGTTCCATAGTTACTCGTCGTCACCACAATATATTTTGGAAAGAATCTATTTTAAGCAATTACTTCTTTTTTGTCACTTTTAATGTTTTCTTCTAAGGAATTTTTATTAGGTCAGAAATTTTCTAATACATAAGTTGAATGACTATTACTCTTAAACTTACAAATCTATTTGCACGTTATAATTTTCCTTAAAAAATCATGGAAAGCACTAGTATCATGAATTTTCCCACGTTTTTCAAGCCAATAGTTTAGCTTTTAAATGGAGGAGGGGGGTCCAAAATCCATACTAATATTATAAATGTGAAAATGTGTCTGTCTATCACGTATTTACGCTTAAACCAGTGATCTGATTTATATGAAATTTGGCAAATAGATATTTTGAGTCCCGGGAAAGCACATAGAATGGTTTTCAACGCAGAAAGTATACTAACCAAACAAAGGCTAATTTTGACAAATATAAACTTATACATAATGACATTGAAATTGAAAATCCATCTGACATTGCTAATATATTTAATAATTATTTTATAAATTTGACTAATATAGATATAGAATGTAATACTTATAAACATAATATAAAACAAAATGATAAAAATATGTTCTTGTTCCCAACCGACGAGGAGGAAATTTTGAAGGTGATCAGATCTCTTAGAAATACATTATCTACTGGTTACGATAACACCTCAACAAGGGTAATTAAATATACTTCTTTAATTCTAGCGCCAGTATTGACATATATTACAAACTTGTCTCTTTCTCAGGGTATCTTCCCTGACAGATTAAAACAAACTGTAATTAAACCTTTGTTTAAAAAAGGAGATAAAAAAATCCAGCAAATTACAGACCAATAGCTTTGATACCTATTTTAGCGAAAATACTTGAAAAAGTCATGCATGTAAGAATAATGAATTTTGTTACTAAACAAAACATACTATGTGCTGAACAAAATGGATTTCGGAAAGGAAAATCTACTACATTGGCTGCTTTTGATATGATTAATAACATAGTAGATAATCTAAATCACAAAGTCAGTACTACAGCAATATTTTTTGATATGACTAGAGCATTCGATTTTGTGAATCATAAACTTTTATTAACGAAATGTGATAAATATGGCTTACGTGGTATAACTCTGAAATGGCTCTCAAGTTATTTAAGCAATCGCACTCAACATGTCGAAATTCATGAACTTGATGGTAATATGGAAAAAAAATTTTACAAATCTGAACTACTGAAACAAAAAGAAGTCGGTGTTCCTCAAGGTAGCATTTTGGCTCCACTATTGTTTATTTTGTATATTAATGACCTTCCGTTGAGCTGTAAACACAAATGTTTTCTATTTGCCGATGATTTGTCAATTCTTGTACCTGATAATGTTGGATCAGATTACAATAGTGAAATAAATGTATGTGTTAATAATATAATTAAATGGCTTAAAGCTAATAACCTCAAAGTCAGCCTTGAGAAAACTAAATATATACAGTTTTTGAACAAAAATGCTGTTAAAAAATCTCTTACTGTACAATACAATAATATAGAATTGATGGAATCGGATGAGGCTACATTCTTGGGTTAGATATTGGATAACAGTTGCTCTTGGAAATCCCATATTAATCATGTTTGTGGGAAGCTGTATCGTTTTAGATACGCGCTATGGAAACTGGCAAAAGTGACTAGTTTGCAAACGGCATTGAAGGCTTATCACGGTTATGTAGCGTCTAATTTGAGATACGGCATTGTGCTATGGGGAAACTCAGTAAAAATTCAAAGGGCATTTATTGCGCAGAAACAATGTATTCGTGCAATAAAAGACGTGTCTCCCGTAACTTCCTGCAAACCCTTATTTAAAGAGCTAAATCTGCTCACACTTCCTAGCATCCCTTGTTATCCATAGGGAAGGCTTTTGCCCCAACAGGAACATAAATAATTAAAGAGAGGTAGGACATAGCGGATTTCCCGCTTGAATTAGAGCACCCGCTTGGGGAATCAACCTCTACTTTACAGATGATCACAGAATAATTACACTACCTTTTTGTGTTGTGATTCTGTCGGTGAGTAAGGTTCCAGGGATCTACGGGGCGGGGGATTGGGTCAGGGAGACGGGTGTGTCCGTTAGACTCAGATGCTCACTGGTGAGGTCGCGCACTCCGTAAGGGTTCCCGTGGCCTCAGCTAGTGCCGTTCTCTCAACCACGTTGGTTAAGACCGTTGAACGAGTGAGGTGGCATCGTCAGGTTTCGGGAGGAGTCCCACATAACCACTCCCAGGTGGCGGGGTATCCGTCACGCATTTTCCTGACGAAAAGAAAATGGGGAATTGGATCAGGGTTTTTTTTATGTTATAGGTGGCATACGAGCAGACGGCTCACCTGATGGTAAGTGATCACCGTCGCCCATGGACACTTGCAACACCAGGAGTATCACAAATGCGATGCCGGCCTTTAAGGAAGGAGTACGCTCTTTTTTTGAAGGTTTTTGGGTCGTATTGGTCGTATCGGAAACACTGCTGGCGACAATATATTCCACAGTTTTGTCGTACTTGGTAAAAAATTTCGACAAAACGCACCGTTGTGGATAGCCACGCATCAAGATGATGGGGATGAAATTTTTGTCGCGATGTACGATGGCGAAATGCAGCACTTGGAATTAATCCGAACAATTCCTCAGAACACTCTCCGTGATAAATGCGATAGAAGATGCAGAGCGATGCTACATCCCTACATACATACATCTACATAGGGTAGGCAATTGCATGAGTAATTGTTTTGGTATCGCAAGCGCCTATAGGCAATGGTGGCCGTTTACCATCAGGCGGGCCGTACGATTGTTTGTCACCCTTATAACATTAAAAAAAAACGACGGATTGCACTCCGGGAGTGCCGGCAGAAGTGAAAACTTGAATATTAACGTTGTGCATTTTTGATATTTTGGAATGGTTAGGGAATAATTATGCACGAATTGCTTTAATTATCAGTATAAAAGTACTATCATGTATGTGGTAGAATACAATATTTATTTATTGCGCTATCGTACATAAACATGAAAATTTATATTACATTAAAAAGTTTATCTCTCAGAAAAATCAACTTACATGAATCACGTTTAAGCGCACCTAGCGACATCTATTGTAAAAAAATGCATTATCTTCGCAATAAAGCTGCCACGTGGATGTCCTTTCAATATATATTGAAAGTCAACAACCTTTCCAATTTTATTGTGTCTCATGATGCGATCAGCCCACGTGTTTAACCTGACACGAGTTTAACATGTTTTACCCTTACAAAAAAAAAGTGTACAACGCCGCTAAAGAAGTTTTCACTTCAAAAATGTTAGAAGTAAATATATATAACTTAAACCACTTTCAAAAATACCTTACTCATACTAATTCTGTATGAACATCCCAGCATCTCAGGATTCCCCACACCAATATTGCAATATCATCGAGGTGAATCATCATTCGAATATTCACGGTTGATCTGAAGACAATAAAGATTTATCTATGAGCATTCGAGTGGCTTCAGTCGATAGAGCCTATAGGTAGTAATAAATTATGATTCCACTTACATAATACCTAGAACCGGAATAATAATGATTGAGAAGACTTCCTTTTCCAAAAGAAAAACGAGATTTGTACTGCTGTTATGTTTTCCTATCCGTCTATATGTCAATCCATAATGTCTTCCTGTTTTTATTTTTTTTAACGTAATCTTGTTGTTCCATTCATAGGGAAGGCCTGTGCCCCAGCAGTGGGGACATTAATAGGCTGATGATGATGATGAATCTTGTTGTTATTAGATTTTGTAATAGATGAGAAATAAAAAAGTTGAAAAGGGGCCAAATTATATAAAATCAATAAAACCTATGTGGAAACTAGTCGAACCAAAGTAATTTGAACTTTTGTTACACAAAAAAGAAACATTAACTTGCTTAATACAGACATCTAAAGGAAATTTAACAAGAAAAAGTTAACTCGCTCCAGGTGTCAACTGTATTATAATAGGGTGTCTATCAGAATACAGATTTTTTTGATATTAATTTTCATTTTACCGAAAACTATTCCACGATTATTTTTTTTTAATTTATCGAATTTTTAATAATTGCTGTTTTATATCATCGAAAAACGTTTCTTGAAAAAAATCTTTTAAAGTTGTTTTGATTACCAGAAAAACCGTATATCGAACCTACATTTCGTAAAAGTATTGAGTTATCGATAAAACTATTCGTAAAAACATGTTACAATATGTATCGAAACCCATAATGCTTTTTCACATAACAACTTTTTATTGCAATAACGCTTCACGAAATCACGAATAATGAATTATTTTTGTAGAAAAGGTCTCTTTTAAAAAAAGCTTTCATTATTTTGCAAACTGAAACTTACGATGAAATAAAAATATGGGTAACAAAACTTCGATGTAACATTATGTCGATAAAATGTATAAAACCTGATAAGAAATAACGATGAACTGTGTTTGTATATAATAAATATTCAAAGAAATGAAAATGCGATGTAACCTAATTCTAGGGTTTGATAAATATTGAAAAAAAAAGTTCTGCGATTCGTTTTATGGGTAATGGAATTGCGATAAAATGATAGATAGATTCCCATAATAATAATTGACTTTAGAAGGGTTCATAAGTGGTGAATATTTCGTGTAATTAAAGGTGCTGCTCGACAGTTATCTTTATTGGGATTTAACTTAGCTTGAGACACTTCCGCGTTTCTGAATTCAAACCATTGATTTGCAATCAGAGCCCGCACATATTGTCCCTTACAACAAAAGCCGTTTTCCGTAACCGTTTGTAACTGGGCGTATAAACCTTATTATGAATTTCCTTTTACATCAAAGCAAGCACTACGTAATGTATTCTATGAGCCATTGTCCATACAGGTCGGTGGAGCTCATTCCATATTCTGTTTGTGGAGATTTTGTTGAAAGAGTAATGGTTGTATAGTGATTTATTCACAGTGTAAAGGTGTATCGATGGCGTCCGACATTATTGATACATTTTCTGAATGTTCTTCCAGGTATTGGTGAATAAGCTCCACCATGTAGAATAAAAACCTGCCAAGTGCAAATCAGACTCAAACTACTCGCCAAAGGGTTCCGTACCATTACTATTAGACACTATATTATAATATCGAGAAAAAAACAGCAAAAAATATATGCCTATAGATATATATCTATTTTGCTTAATAGATATATATCTATAGGAGTCCCCCTCAAAATGGTTTTGAAGTGAAATTTCTTTACGCACGCTTGACTTGGAGTGTAAGCTGGTGAACGCGTTACGAAAAGTGTGATCGGGCGAGGCGAACGGGAGTTGAGAGGGATATAAGCAAGAGAGAGCAGTGCGCGCGCACGTTTTCTTACTCTCTTTCTCTTATAGCTAGTAAATGAAATATGTATATGTATACATGTATATATTGTACACACACATACATAATATATAATACTAGTTGACCCAGCGAACTTCGTACCGCCCTAAAAAAATAGGGGTTGTCCAGCGGACAAAATTGTGAATCTAAACCATTCTCAGATCCCCTTGAACACACACAAAAAATTTCATCAAAATCGGTCCAGTCGTTTAAGAGAAGTTCAGTGACATACACACTCACAGAAGAATTATATATATAAAGATATACAGATGGAGCTAAAAAAGTTTCACTTCAGTCGTGTAGTCATAAGTACACTCGTTTTTTTTTAATTTTATTTGTATGTTTTTAAAGTAATATCCAACTAAATATTCTGTGAATACTTCAAGCGTCCCTATACCTGTTGTCGTTATTTATAAAGAGTAAAAAAAACGGCAAAAAAATCGCCTATTTTGTATGGGAGCCAACCAAAAATATTTATTTTATACCATTTTTAGTATTTGTTGTTAAAGCGGTAATAGAAATACATCAGCTGTGAAAAATGCAACTGTCTAGCTATCACGGTGCATGAGATACAGCTTGGTGATAGACAGAGAGACGGACAGTGGCATTTTAGAAATGGGATCCCATTTTTAACCTTGTGGTCGGAACCCTAAAAATTACTGTAGTTTTGTATTCGTTTAGTGAATATGGTTCCAAAAGTTTGGGAACTCATTTTCACCTTACAGACTATATCCGAAATAGACATGAAACTGTTACAAAAAGACTGTAAGGGCGCTTTCAATTTATGCGTTTCTTGACGGCCTGCTGCGGTGCCGAAGCGATGCGTTTGTCGTACAGCGTACGGACGATCCTTTTTTTTCATACAAAACGCGCGGTGCGGCAACAGTCCTGTTGTCAAGCGTTCGCGGTACCGGCGCCGGACCGTTGCCGCACCGCGCGTTTTGTATGAAAAAAGGGTCGTCCGTACGCTGTACGAAAAAAAAAAGAAACGCATAAATTGAAAACGCCCTTAGGTTTGATAAGGAGGCAGACAGAGGCGAAGGATTGCTGGAGCCTCCCTAAGCATTTCAGAGAGAAGCGCTTCTTCTCGAAGTTTCAAAGTTTGTAAGCTTTTCAGTATACTATGCCCGCGCCCGCCCGGCTACTCAGCTATTGATTTCCACAGTCCCGTTCTGTCATTTATTTCTTACTGGAGGCCACCAACGACTTAGTCCGTGTAAGCTATTGTTTTCTGAGAATCCCACAGGAACCTCAATAAACTATATGCAGCTTCTCCAGTCGCCAGCATCGCTCACGGAAGCCTGCAGCAGTCTCCCAAAACTGCTTTCCTTCTGGACTAACTTAGGCTGGCTGGAGTAAACGGGGATGTTTCGAGACAAGCACAATGGTCCAATAATTAGGAGTAAGTGCAGAAACTGCCCTGAAAAACTAAAGTATGCGTACCAAATTTCTCCCGAATCCATTCAGGTGTTTGTTGCGTGACTGAGAAGCAAACATACAAACATACATATTTATAATATGTATTAGTAGGATAAATACTAGCCTGAACTTCAAAGCTCGGTTACGATTACAGGATATACTGATTAGAGGAGTCGTCTATAAAACCCTAACGACTGTCAATATGTCAATGACATCACGGGACGCATGTAGGGAGGAAACCATTAAAAGGCCTCAATACAAGGTCACCTTTTCAACACATTTGCTCAAAAAATTAATTTACGGAGGTTGTACACATTGTTCGAAAGATAAAAATTACGGGCCCTACGACGGAGCGTGCGGTAAACATTTTACCGCACGCTCCCATACATGGCGCCGTGCGTAGCCTTTACAGATATTTTACTTCGGTCGAACCTTCTTGGAAGCGCTTTTTTGTCTCAATTTAATACTAGAAAGAAAAGGAGAATAGTTCTAATTTTCACCACCTGCACGTGGCGACATTTCAAAATGCCTGCTTAGTCTCGGGCGGCCATTAGCAAAATATAGTTAAATGGCTTGTACACTAATATGGACATATAATTGTACAATGAATTCATGGATCACTTACATTTCATTCATGGCATGCATGGCATTCATGGATCACTTACAATTTTGTCCTTTAGGTACCTATCGAACAAAAGAAAAGGGACATAATTTTAACACAGTTTAAGTAAAGGCTATTATCACAATATACAATTGATTGTCATCATCAGCTTATTAATGTCCCCACTGCTAGGTCACAGGCCTCCCCTATGGATGGAATAGGGAGATTGGATAATGACCCACCATGCGGGCCCAGTGCGGATTGATGGGTGCTAACGACTGCAGATGCCGGGACCAAGGCCTTAACGTGTCTCCTGAAGCACGGAGGAGCTCGAGATAGTAAATTTTTGGTCACCCATCGAATGACCGACCATTGCGAAAGTTGCTTAACTTTAACGATCGCAGCCGAACGCGCTAACCACTTGCGCCATCGAGCTCTTCGAACAATATACAATTGCGTGACTTAAATACTGGCGTCAACATCTAAGCTGCTGCCGATTGGAGTTGGTGCAACACTTAATGAGAGACTCTTCTCTAGTCCTCTATTAAAACTTTTCCAGTTACCGCTGCGAACACAAAGTTTGGTCGTCGCGTCGTATAGATTTTTGCGTTCTACTGATATTGTAATGAAAAATAAATAGTTATAGCTTTCTAGCGTTTAAATCAAACTTTAATTCATAGAAACGCAATTATAGATATGCTTTAATTAAGCTATTAAAGCTTTTGCAATCGACTTCATTCTCGTTAACTTTAGAATTGGTTTTAGGGAGATACTTTTCAAACGAAATAGAATATAAGACTACTAAATTCATTTCATTAATGATATAAACAATTCGCAGATTTCGTGCTCTACACGACTTGATAGGGCATTGAAAATGAATCTACCTATAATAGATTATTAAATAGAATAAAAATCAAAGAATTTCAATATTTTTTACACAACCAAAAATATTTTTTTAATGACCAACTCTTTTCAAATATTTTTACATCATCTTAAATTTCTTCGAATTCCGCGTCTTTTGAGCTCTCATGCGTCCTCTTGGCTTCACGCGAGCAGCCCGCCGCGTGATATCCCACCTCGCGCCGCGCAAAACTCGTGGCTAAGAGCACCTCTACAGCACGGTAATATTATCTATACAGTATTGTAACTCGGTCCTGTCCTTGAAACAACTGCCTACGGCCGAGCGGGGAGTATCCACGCGGTAGGGCTGCCCGCCTACAGTATTTTAATATTAATCTACTTAATTGAGTTTCTTTCTAGTTTTGTGACTGTAAATATTTTATTTCTTAAGTAAAAAAAAAGTTGTGAATGAATTAGGAAGTATTGCATAAAGTGGCGTAGGTAGGACAAGCTTTCCGAGCATTTGTATGAAGATAGAATACTGTATAGATAATATTACCGTGTCTACAGCCTCAACCATCACCAATATCGAAAAAAGTGTAATGACCTAAAATGTTTCTTGGTTCAATACCGAGGTGCCTTTTTCTTACATTTTCAAAAATATTTTTCGTGGCCCTAAACCTCGGGGTATCACGGGCGAGTCGATTTACAGCGAAAATGGGGGCCTACTGGAGCGAACGAAAAAACATTGTCAATGTTAAAAAATATAATTAAATAGATAAAATACAGTAAAATTCATTTAAATAAAGATTATTGATGCTGTTTTATGGTCTCGCTGTCTCTGCCAGATGTTTTCCTCATTGCTATATGCAACCCGTATAATAGAGCCGTACTTTGGTCACACCAGGCATCCTTACCTTGCTCGTGGCTTGAACCCGATCTCATATCCCATGAAGCTTTGGATCTTAACTCTCCAAAAGGTGTGTTATTTGACTATCGAGTTTGATTTAGCCGAAGCTTGTTTTCCAGACTGGCAAATTCTATTGGATAAATCAAAGCTATTCAACCATCCTTTCCTATCATATAGTACATTAACATTCAATGTAACATTTACTTATATGTATTATGTACTCTCGCTTATAATCTAGGGTAGATCACGATAAAAAATATGTATTATGCAAAGGAATCTCTAGCAAACGGGCTTTAAGAGGATTTGAGCCTGGGGGTCGTAACACAGGTTTTGTAGCCTAGTACAATCTCCAGCTCTCTCAAAGAACTGCATTGTTTTTATTTTACTGTTATTGTCATTCAATACACTTTTACTTAATGATAATGTTACTTTGTGAGAGAATATAAATCATTCATTCATTCATTCATTCATTCAAGCCATTCATTCATTCATTCAAATCATTCATTCATTCGTATTATCATCCTACTCAACAAACTCTCTGGTTTTTTATTCTAAGGTCAAATGGGGGGAGGAATGTAAACAAAAGGAATATCTCTGTATTATTTATTTATTTATTTATTTATTTATACTTTATTGCAAAACAAACAGCAATTGGCGGACATAATGCCATAAGGCATTCTCTACCAGTCGACCAGTAAAAGCGTGAGAACTAAAAATACGGGGGTGCAATATGGACATATGCTAAATAAACCAGGTAGGTAATATATATATATCAATAGAATACACAAATATTAAAATATATATACACTACATACATGTAAATATATATGCTATATCTACAATACATACATACACATAATTATGCCAGTCAAGTATGAGAACGCAGATTAATTATATTAAGATAATGCTCACGAACCAATCCCTTAAATACAAATTTGTTAGGAGCTTTACGTATATTAGGGGGCAAATCATTCCAGAGTCGTACAGCCGTGATGGTGAAAGAATATGAGACGAAGCCAGAAGAGTGGACGGGAGTATGCAGAAGGAGGTTGTCCGTTGAACGGAGGACACGGTCATGAGAATCACACAGAAACCTAAATCTGCTTTTCAGGTAAGCTGGTGTATGTGGATCGTAAAGAAGATTAAAAAGAGCACAAACAACTCTTAGGTTCCTACGCTCACGAATAGGAAGCCATTTGAGTTGATGACGAAAATGTGAGATATGGTCGTATTTACGTAAGCCATATATGAAGCGAATGCAGTTATTGAGAAGACGATCCAACTTATTTAAAAGATTTTCATTAATATCTGGATAACATACGTCGGCATAATCGATAATAGGCAGAATTAAAGATTGAACAAGAGCAATCTTGGTGCGAATAGGCAGAAAAAACTTAAACCTGTATAGAGATCTCAAAGAATTGGTCACCCTTCGCGAGACGAAATCGACATGGTCTATCCACGAAAGTTTGTCATCGATAATTAAACCCAAATCCATCACGTGAGTCGAAAAAGGAATAACAACTCCATCATAAGATAATGAATTAATCCTAGTAAGGTCAATTTGGGTCAGCAGACGAGAACTGCCAACAATGATAGCTTGACACTTAGTAGGATTTACTGAAATACCAAAAGAAGCTGACCAGTCATTGATCACACTGAGGTCGCGATTTAGACTAGCGACAGCCTCATTCAAATGATGGCTGTCACTGCTGGCGTACAGTTGTAAGTCGTCCGCATACAGATGGTAAGAAGAAGTTAGAAGTTCTGTGAGAGTATTTATGAAAAAAGAAAAGAGTGAAGGAGAAAGAATACCGCCTTGTGGAACACCAGCAGTCTGCTCGCGCCAACCGGATAACTCCTGGTCGAAACGAACAGCCTGCCAGCGATCTCGAAGATAAGAAGTAAACCACTTCTGCACTGAAGATGAGAATCCTAGTCGAGAAAGGACAGCTATGAGAATATCATGATCGACAGCGTTAAAAGCGTTTGAAAAGTCAATTAAAACTAATAGTGTCAGACGAGCATTTTCTTGGCCATCCCGGACATCTTCAAGAACTTTGGTGAGAGCAGTAGTGGTACTATGGCCGGGACGGAAACCAGATTGAAAAGGGCAAAGAAGTTTATGAGAATTAATAAATGAAGTAAGTTGTTTGTGGACTGCGGCTTCAATGATCTTTGATAAGAATGGTAGAATAGAAATAGGCCTATAGTGGCTAAGCAAAGTGGGACTTTTGTTTTTAGGTAGAGGGATAGTTAAGGCTTTACGCCAGAGATCAGGAAAAGATGCAGATGTAAGGGAGAAATTAAGTATATAAGTCAAGACAGGAAGTACAGAATCTAGCACTGAAGTGATCATAGTTCGACTAATGTTATCATAGCCCACAGCATTAGACTTAATGGATAGAATTGTCTTTCGGACTTCATCTTCAGTTAAGAAATTGAAACAAAATTCTGAATTTGTTGAGGGGACCTTGGAAGAAAGAGCAGAGATAGTAGAAAGTTTGACATTGGTAAGAAGAGGTTTAATAGAAGAGAAATGTTTATTTAGCTCATCTAACGGAAAAGACGGCTTATGCCGAAGTTGTGATTTACCAATGCCAAGGGTACGGAGAAACTTCCAAGTATCCGCAGGAGAAGATTCCAGGATATTCTTATGAATGTAATGGCGTTTAGCTTTTCTCACCATCTGATTGCAACGATTTCTAGCAATTCTAAAAGCATTCCAATGCAAATCAGTACGGCATCTTTTATAAATGCGAAAAGCTTTGTCACGCTTTCGCATGGCCATACGCACTCCAGGTGTAATCCAGGGCGCCGGAGGACGTTTTAATTTGACCTTTTTTATAGGAGCGTGCCTATCAAATAACTTAAGAACCTCCGTGTTAAAGTAGGTGACCATGTCGTTGGCAGAGGGCATTTCTCGAATAGGAGACCAATCAATTAAACTCGCATCACGCTCAAGCTTTTCCGTATCCATCCTCGCAAAGTTCCGAATGGAGATCATTTTAGGCTTCGATTTGGGAGGCTTCACATCGTATGCAATATAAATAAGATCGTGTCTGGAGAAGCAAGGAGCAGAGATTTGACCGAATTTAACGACACGATCTGAGGAAGATACAATGATATGGTCAATCCACGTATCGGATGTATTGAGATTATGATGAGAAGGATTAAGCTGTAAAAAGGAGAAGTTTTAATTAAAGAACGAAGCTTTCGTGAAGAGGGTGAATTAACAAAAGGTCTGTATTGAAGTCACCCATAATAATATGGTGATTATAATCGATGGCACAAGAATCAATCAAGACCTCAAGGTCAGAAAAGTAATCAATCGAAGGAGGGCAGTATACGACTCCGAGGATGACTTTGGTACCCCTAATGTCAATTTCTAGGAACAAATGTTCCATGCAGCCATGATGCGAAAAGGATGAATATAAAATTTTGGCTGGTATGCGGCTTGACAAGTAGATAGCCACACCACCACCGCCTTTACCGACGCGATCATTGCGGAATAATTCGAAACCTGGTGGACAGTACAAGGCGGAATTAAGGCATGGCTTTAACCAGGTTTCAGATACAAGCACAGCGTGCACTGTATCCGAAGAGAAGGTATCGAGAAAGTCTGTTATATGGCAGGGAATACTCTGTGCATTTATGTGACAAGCTTTAAAACATTTGGCGAAATCGATTAGTTCATGTGAGAGCTCCTGTTTCAAAGAGAAATCTAATGAAGAATTAAAGGAGTGAAACGACGAGCTCATGTAATGAGTAAAAATCATCTGTATCTGACATAACTATTAAATATATATAAATATAAAAAAATACTATATTAAATAAATAACAATATTTAAAAAAAAAAAGACAAATAACCAATAAAAGAAACTGCACACCTTACCAAGCAACTGTTAGAGATAACAAAAGGCTTAAGCAAATTTATCACTACAAACACATAACAATACATCGATCAGCAAAACGACGACAGGTTGGCACATATAAAATTATAAAAAGAAAATAAATATATTTAAAAGCAATGAAACGTAATAATTACACCAAAATACTAGCAAAACCATAGAATAACAACAAAAAAGGCTGTATAGGTGTAGCCATTGCCTTTATGTTGACATAAATAAAAGTATAAAAAAAAAACGTCAAAAACATAAACATAATGGTGCCAGAATCGACACCAGTGTCAGACATTAATGGCTGTATGGCTGGACCTTTGCCTACCAAAAAAAATGTGAACGACGATAAAAAAAAAACAAAAGGTAATGTCAGACGAGATGTCGCACAAGTTTGTTTACGAAGGTTTTTGGCGGGATTTCATCGAGTACGGTTGGCGTCTTATTTTAATTATTCTTAAATTTGTTCATGGTGGATATTGTGAAATAAAATTGGTGTGATTTTGTGTTACAACCGTCTGCGCAACTGAAGAATTAGTGGAATCTTTAAAATATACACTATTCCGGTCTAGTGGACGTGAGAATTTTATTGTAGTATTGACTACCTCACAGAAGCTTATCGAAAAAGCCAACTCGATATATTTCGTGCCAAACACTCCAAGAAGCATTAGAATGCGTCACACCCACATTCTAATGTAAATAAAAGGAAGAATAATACAAAAATAAGACGATGGCTGCATGGCTATGCCTTTGCCTTTCTCAATAGAGAAGAATAAAACTAAAAAAAAAAAAAAAACAAGTTTGTTTACGTATTTTTTACTAAAGATTAAGAGTAGGTACCGACGCGTTAATTCTCTAGACATATAAAAAGCAAAAAAAAAAGATTATCAAAGAGCTAAATAACAAGCGCAACCATCACAATTACAGCACTAGCAATTATGTTTATGCCTAATGCTATTAGCTAATCGGATACATCTCAGAATTATGACAATAAAAGCATTACCTCAAAGACAAAAGATAGCGAAGCAGCAAGCACAAAACAATAGATATGAAAGCAAGAAAGTTATTTAGTGGTTTTAGCAAATTTACCAGGCTTATTAGTTTGTTGAACCGCTCGTCGAGACCTCACAGGAGCTGCCTTCGGTGACATATTGGTGGTGCCCTTCATATCTGCATCCGGCTCAGCAGATAACTGGGGGTGCTCATCAGATAATTTGGGCTCGCTCGTGGGCTTCGGATGTCGATCAGCTAATAATTGCAGATCTGCTGGTGTGCGCACCTGCTGACGACTCCCATCAGGGGTTTTAATGTAGATATTGCCCCCGGCAGTCCACACTCTCCTCACTCCAAAGTGCTCACGCGAGGCTTGAAATAAACCCTGGCGACTTCTCGTTAGATACTCCGAGATGACCAATGAAGTGCCCTTGAGTTTGGTTTTGCCTTTCCAAACATCATTACGTACGTCTGCATCAACAAAGCACACCACCACAGGTCTTACACGTCTATTTGTGACCGATCCTAGTCTGAAACATGCCTTGATGGATGAAGTAGAGATTTCGGTAATACCAAGATGCTTCTTCAGTAATGTGGCAACAACAGTGCTCAGGTCCTCATCTTCACTTTCCGGGATGCCACTTATCAAGAGGAATTTCCTGCGATGCCTCATCACCATGTCATCAACAGTTCCAAGGAGCTGAGTAATTTGCTGCCTCAAAAGTGACAAAATGTTCCACACCAGCTCCCTGAAGGCATTAAAATCACTCTGCAGCTGCAAGATCCCATCCTTTCCATCACTGGCTGGTGACGCCGACTTCAGCTGTGCCTCAAAATCATCCATTCTGGCAAATAAAGTTGCTTCTATGGTCTTCTGGGTCTCCATCACTGCAGATACCGTAGCCATAGTGAGTAGTGAGTGAATGACAGTGATTTCTTAAGCGATGAAAGTAGAAAGGTGGCAGGTTAGTGCAGTCTTCAATTTAAACACACATCAAATAATGTTGTTAACAATATATGTCAATATATTGGTTGCTGTGATATAAATAAGCACACAGTTTGCCTAAAATTACAGTTTTTCCAATTATTTTAATAAATTATTTGAAGAGATGTGTTACTACTTTTTCTACACCTACCGCCAAAAAAACTATTATATCCTGTATTATATACATTTGACGTCTGATGACAGCTGGTTACGATAGCAGCGTATGATACCATTAAAACTACGTCAAGACAGACCATTGACAAATAAGAAAAGGGCAGAGATACCTTACATATTTTACTTAACTTAACCAAGTACATAACTTCCTTGACTTAACCCTACTTTTTGAAGAGAATCTTCTTTACGCACGCCTGACTTGGGGGGTAAGCTGCGAATGCGTTACGCGTTACGAAAAGTTTGTTGTTTCGAGCGAGGCGAACGGGAGTTGAGTGGGAGATATAAGCAAGAGAGAGCAGTGCGCACGCACATTATCTTCTCTCTTTCTCTTATAGCTAGTAAATGAAATATGTATACGTACACATATACATATACAGATGGAGCTAAAGAAGTTTCACTTCAATCGTGTGGTCAGAAGCACACTCGTTTTTTTTTCTATTCTACGCTTCTTTGCGAAAATAAGACGACAAGCTACAAAAAAAATACTGACCATTTCTTTTTGAAAAAGAATACGACTCTGCCTTAGCCAGGTATTATCAAACCTCCCATTCCCTCCCTTTAGTTTCATCCCATTATTTTTTTTCCGCGAAATATCGTGCTCATACTCGTGGAAAATCGCTGTGACAGCTAGGCGGCTGTACACTACTAGATGAATGTTAATATATCAGTATGTCCTTAGAATGCCGTCCTTAGTACCGCGAGAGCACAAATTATTTAATACAGTGTTTTAACGAAGCCGAATATACATGGAATATAAAATACTGCTAAGCTGCGGTGTAACCTGCGGTTTATTAGGGATATTTTCCCGCGGGAAAACGTAGCCTATGTGTTAATCCAAGGTGTCAGATAACTCCATACCAAATTTCATAATAATCGCTCCAGCCGTTTACACGTGAAGAAGTAACAAACATACACACTCACGAACTTTCGCCTTTATAATAATGAAGTGTGATAAGTTAAGTCGCTTTAACAATGGCCAGTTATTCGATGAGTGACCAAAAACTCTATCTGTACCCTTAGTACGAGTTTTACAATTACGAAAACTATGATAGTTTTCGTGAGCTCGCACTCGAACTAAGGGTACTGATTTTATTGTTTTCGTTTCAATACAAATAAACAGTTTTTAAATTCTATCATTAAATCAATTGCGTCTTCTTAAATTTTAAGCGTATTTTGTTACTTTTCACCAAAATGGACATGAAACATAATTTACAATTAGTTAACTCGTACTAAGGGTACTTGATGCTCCTCCGTGATTCGAAAGGTAGTCAGCAGTCGTTAGCTCCCACCAATCTGAACTAGGCCCGCGTGGTGGGTCACAGTCCATTGTCCCTATTCCTTCCACAGGTAAGGCCTGTGCCCCAGCAGTGCAAATCATGATGATACGGACCAAATTTATAGAATTCAATTTTGTGCCTAGTCAGGCTACTAACAAACACGAAAAAGATGTGAAATAAAAATTATAAATATAATTGCTATTTCTTCTTTCAAATGTTTATATCTTGGAAAGGTATTCATTTGAAATTGTGGGTTACCTTCAATGCAAAGAGATGGCGCTGCCTTACAGCAGAAACGCTAGAAAGAATTCGACATGGCCATCAGGGCCGTGGCAGCTTAATGGTCAGTGCATTCGCCCGGATAGCGGGTTCGAGTCCCGTACTGCTGCCTGGTCCGCCCGAATTTTTTCTAGTAATATTTTCTTAAGATTTAGGAGCAGTTACATGCTTAAAAATAAAAATTATAACGAAAAAGATGGTAAGTAAATCAGCTTCAAAATAAAAACTTTTTGTTCAATGTAACATTTATTCTTAGCTAGGGATCGTCAAATCTTCATGATCTTGCTAGGTGGGCGGATAGATCTATTGTGTTCGGAAGTATAATATCCAATAATATCCGTCATACAATTCGTATTTAACATTTGCAAAAATAATTATGCGCCATAATATTACTTATAATAATAAATTAATAGACATTTTATACTTTGTTAATACACCATTATAATTTTTTCTCGCTTTCATTTCTTGGTAAGGCGTACTTTTATAAGTCTGCCTTACCTATAAATGAAAGCCGTTGCAATTTTAGAAACAGTAATGGTAAGTCCTTAGGGCTTGGAATACAGCAGGCCTTGACAGCAAACCGGTAATAATTTTATACAGTTAAATAATAGAAGAAATGCTGGTATTGCAAAGGTTTTAATTTAATTATCACTCGAAGCGATGGCGGTAAAGTGGCAGCAGACAGGAAGAGAAAAAATAGTATTTTCATTGTTTGACCCTTTGTTTTTGTAAGAAATCCCCTCTTTCGATGGCAAACATAAGAATGTAAGAACGACGAAATAATTCCACAGTTCGAATGGGAAAGCAATTCATAAAATACACATACTTAATCGAAAGAATCCTTTTTTTATTACCGAAAAAATGATTGAATTCTTCTGTTTCGAAAGGCAATGAAAACTCTATGTACCCCTTCGTATTATTAATATATATTTATACTAGTGCCCGCCCTCGCTTCGCTTCGGGATAGAATTGATCAAAATCCTTTCTTAGCAGATGCCTACGTCATAACATCTACCTACATGCCAAATTTCAGCCCACATTCGTCCAGTGGTTTAGGCTGTGCGTTGATAGATCACTATGTCAGTCAGTCACCTTTGGGTTTTATATATACAGATTATAAAGCTGAAAAGTTTGTTTTTTTTTGTTTGGTTTAAAGCTACAATCGCTGAAACTACTGGTCCGAATAGATAAATTCTCTTTTTTTGGATAGTGCATATATCCAGGATTGCTTTATAAAATCACGCTATGGCCATTAGGAGCGGAGTATCGATGAAGAAGTTTCGAAAAAGAAATATTTCATATGAGAGCTTCCGTCGCGTGTACTATGTAAACGGTTTAAGTTACCAAAAAAATATATATGACGGATCCTTTCCCCTACAAAAGTTCTATAAAAGATATCCGCGACATCATTTGTCCATGTTTTAAGTTAGAGTACCTATAGTAATATATAGTCAGTTTTCTCGACAAGCTTCAAAAAATTGTAAGCAGTAGAATCAAACTTATAACAATATTGTAACAATTGCCGGTAAACCTAATTAATAAAAAAAATAAAAAAAAAACTTTTATTGCAAAACAAGCAGCTCAGCAACTCGTCATTAACTTTTTGAAGTGTAACTTCTTTTTGGACAGGGTGTAAATGAAAAAATCCTGTGAAAAAGATGAAACGGAAATGCGTCACGAGCGTCACACGACTATATATATATATATATATATATATATATATATATATGTGTGTGTGTGTGTGTGTGTGTGTGTGTGTGTGGAATGCGTGCGCAGCTCTTCCCGACGCTGTTTGAAAGTTGGAGGAAAACTCGCCAAAAGCTGAAACGCTACGAGCGTCTCGAGCGTCACACACGACAATATATATATAAACATACCTATATATTATGAGTGATGCATGCGCTCCTCCATTCCCCTATGCCTTATGCACCGCCTAATGTTAGGTTATTTAAGAAAAGAAGTTTCACTTCAGATGTGTGGTCCGTACACACTATTGTTTTTTACGAGGCGCAACATTACATTCCCCACCCCACCACCCCCATATCTGATGCGGCAGAAGTCGTGCCGCTCCAGTCATCCTCTTTTTACCAATCCCCTACCTTGTGGAGCCCTGGAACCTTACTTACCGACAGAACACAACACCACCAAAAGGTAGTGTGGTCTCCTGTAAGGTGACTCTACCCCACCTGATGTTAAGTGGTGATAAAGTCCAAACGCGAAGATAGCTGGTACAGCAGTTATAAACTGCTACCCAACCATCCTCACCTTGCCGGCCTGCAAAAATGCTTCTTCACGCCTCTCTTAAAGGACCTCAGATTAAAGGATGGAGGGAACATGTGCGCGGGTAAAGAATTCTTACAAATAGTATGCCACAGATATACCGTAGAGGTCCCGCAAACTCGCACTAAACGGTTTGCTTCCACCTATATCGTCAGAACAGCTAGGTTGTAGAACTCTTTTCCGGAATCTCTGTTTCCAGTCACTTATAATCTGGGGCTCTTCAAGTCACGAGTGAATCGGTTTCTTCTAGGCAAGCGCGTCCTACCTTAGGCTGCTACGTCGCTCTTCATCAGGCGCGTGGCCGTCAAGCATAAGCCTATGTAAGTAAGTACGACAAAGAAATGAGTTATCAAACCTTGTTCGTGTAGTAAGTCGGTGGCAAATTAGGCCAGCGCGCGTGTTCCTCTGAAGAAAGGGTGATGGAGGGATAAGGGAGAATAACTCCTCAGAACACTCGCCGTGTTATAGTCAGTAGAATGCGCTTACTGATGCCTCATCGCGGCGTAATTATAGAGACTACCCCAGATGGGCGCTCCAATTCGAGTGGCAAATCCATAGGATCCGAATCGCAAAATTGTAAATTTTAAACCCCCCCCCCCCCCCCTAGATGAAGTGTCACGGTTTTAATTAAATTCCGGTCAGTCGGCTTTTATTGGGTCCGTTGTGACGTGTTGTGTGTCGCATCGCGAAGCATTAACTCACTCGCGTGAAAATGAAAAATGGGAATACCTTTTTGATTTTTAAAAATATCGAAATGTCTCGAAAGTTTGTTATAGGGATGATGACTGGTATTTTTTTTATATTTCCAAAACTCACACCAATTAGCCTAGCCCCAAAGTAAGCACTATAAGGCTTGTGTTATGGGATACTAAGGTAACGGATAGAATACATATACTGTACATATATAAGTATATTTTTATAGAAATACATATTAAACATCCATGACTGGAGTACAAATGCTCGTATTCATCACACAAACATCTGCCCTTACCGGTATTTGAACCCGAGACCTCTCAAGTCGGCGACACCACAAAACCCGGCGTACAAACTACTCGGACACGGCGGTCGTCAAATTAAGAAAAAAATAAGAAGTAAGATAATGGTACAGAACCCGTCGCGCGAGAACGACTCTCACTTGGCCGGTTTTACTATATAGGTTATTTTGTGAAACGTCAGGCTATTAGTTAGTACTAAATTAGTTAGTACCTAAATAACAATAACCGAAAGGAAAATAATAATTATTTATTGTTTTAAACTCACTAACATTATAGATATTAACGGGATTGTTACCATGTACCTTGTTTTGTATAAGTCTCCGATATGTCGGCACTGTTGCAAGCGCCATGATCACGGAGTAACTGAATTCATTGCGGGTAGATGTTATTGGCAGACAACACCCCGCAATTACTTCAGTTACTCCCTGATCATGGCGCTTGCAACAGTGCCGAAATATCGGAGACTCATAAAAAACAAGGTACATGGTAACAATCCCGTTAATAGCAATAAATAATAATTGATGCGAAAACTGTTTAGATTAATATTCCACTTCCCGCGAAATTTACACAACATCAAAATTGTAGTATGTAGTTATAAATTATAACCATAACCAAATTTTTCAATTAGAAAACAAAATATAGATTAGGTATTACATTTATTTTATGTATATTAAATTATTTCATTAAGAAACACTGAAGAGGAATCGTGAATACAATCTCCATGGTAATGATAATACCGAATATTATAATGAAATCTTTGGCTCGAGACAAAATGGCGCGGGGTAATTTGAAAGAAGCCAGTTTTCCGGCCCACCGATCCGATTACACGCAGGTGTCTGGAATCCTGGACATTTAATATTTCACTTACCATTTATCAATCCATGTTAATTCTACTAATATTATAAATTCTAAAGTTTGTATGTTTGTTTCTCAATCACGCAAAAACACATCAGCCGCTTATATTACCTATATTTGAGATTGTCTGTCTATTCGTAACGTTTTCCAATATAAACAATGACTTCGAAAATATTTCGATGAATTTTTATACTTTATAGAATAAGAAATTTACAAGTTTTTTTTAAAGATATATTAATTTTGTAGATATATATACTTACAAGCTAAAGTTTTCTTATGAGATATTGAATTAACATATGTATAAGAAACAAGGCGCGCGAACGTTCAATCTTATTAAACTTACTTCCTAATAAGATTATAAATGTGAAAGTGTGTATGATTGTTATCCAATCACGCTAAAACTGCTGAACGGTTCTGGATTAAACTCGTGCGCATATAATTAATGATCTGGATTCAGACATAGGATGCTTTTTAATTCGGAAAAACTATAGTTTCCTGTGGCATTTTCAAAAAACTAAATCTAACGCGGACAAAGTCGCGTGCGGCCGCTAGTGATGCAATAAATATGATTGTTCCGCTATAGAAAAAACAGGAGATATTACTTGTCAATTTTATCTTCATTTTAAATTGCTTGTTATAAAATTTCCCTTCCTACTTCTAATAAGACATAGATAAGTAGTGACTTTCAATAATATCACTGAGTTGGCACTACGATTTATTTCTTTTTTTTTTCATCGATAACAATATAACGTATAGTTATCGATAACAAAAAAAAAAGAAATCTTCGTCCTCGTTTCATGGCGTTAAGAGCTCTCCGTATTTTCATAATTTGTCTTTTCCCATCCTTTGGATGGCACTCGGAGTCCAGCCAACCGTAATGCTCAGCGCTCTTATAGTATAGGAAAATATAACGCAGAAATATTGCAGCCAACACTCTTCACTATTCGGCTCGGAGGCTTGCGGTGACAAGTGCTTTCCCTGTTTTTTTTTTAGCAAGTAGATCTGTACATTGCTTTTTCGCCACTGCAAATGAATTTTGAAAAAAGAATCATGCGATTCTGAATTTCAACAAACAAAAGAGAAAGCTTTGTTTGGATTGAAAGTTGATAAAATTCATCGCAGACAAAGTAATTATGATTGTTCGTAGTTTTAGTACCTACTATAAATTCAAACAAGAAATTATATTCATTAAATATTATTGGTTTTCAATATTACAGAGAAAGGATATGTCATTGTTTTGAAATTATATTAATGCTCATAAACACAATTTCATAATATTACCTGCCTTTATTCGCGGAGAGTCGATGGCGCAAGTTGTTAGCACGTTCGCCTGCGATCGTTGAAGTTAAGCAACTTTTGCAGTGGTCCGTCATTGGATGGGTGAATAAAAATTTATTATCTCGAGCTCCTCCGTGCTTCGGAAGCCACGGCAAGCCGTTGGTCCTGGCTGCATCTGAAGTCGTCAGAACCCACCAAACCGCACTGGGCCCACGCGGTGAGTTATGGCCCAGTATCCCTATTCCATTCTTAGGGAAGGCCTGTGCCCTGTAGTGGGGACATTAATAGGCTGTAGGAAGGCCATAGGGAAAGATTTTTCTCCGAGCTTGGTGATGTTAGATCGGGAGCCGCGACCCGACTGTTTTTTTGAAGTGAAAACTTATTTAGTGGCGTTGTACACTTTTTTGTAATGGGTAAAAACTGTTAAACTCGCGTCAGGACACATGGCCTGATCGCGTCATGACACGTGGCCTGATCGCGTCATGACAGGTGGCCTGATCGCGTCCGGACACGTGACCTAGTCGAAAATTCGTAAGATACAATACAATAAAATTGGAAAGATTGTTGACTTTCAATATATTGGACGAAACGTAGTAATATTTTATTTTATCGTATTATAATAATAAGGTTCTAATTAGGACGTCCAGATGGCAGCTTTATTGCGAAGAAAATGCATTTTCTTTTACAACACATGTCGCTAGGTACGCTTAAATGTGATTGATTCATGTAAGTTGATTTTTCTGAAAGATAAACTTTATAATGTAATATAAATTGTCATGTTTGTGTACTTATAGCGCGTCGGCTCAACTAGACTCTCTGAGACTCAAACTTTGGCTCTAGTTTGCCGTTGCCGTGGGGGGCGGGGACAAAACGCCCAGGTACGTACCTGTACCTGGTATAGCGTGTCGTATGTAGACCGGATCTTCGCTCTCTTATCCTACGGGTGCAGTGTCTGCCTAATGCTAAGCTAGAGTGCAAGTATGCTAGCTGTGTAGTGTTGGTGCTTGTGGCCTGTATGGGAGGAGTCAGAGGCGCGTTGGCGCGGGTGATTTCGTCGTCGAGGTACTCTAAGACGTGCCTAGGCCGACGGAATCGGAGGGAAGCCCGCCTGATGTTAGTCGGGCATTGTACGTTTCTGCGTGCTTATTTTTACTTAACGTTCATAAATCAGTTTACGGTACGACAGTACCTTCGTTTTTTTTCTTTGTTCATCCGCCATATTATTCATGATTGAATCAGAAATACTCAGAATAGGGTTGAGTTTCCGACAAGTCAATGGCCCGCATCAACGGGTGAATATTATCGACAAATCCATTGAACCGCGAACTTGTAGGTGTTGACTCTGACTTTTTGGTTGGCCGTCCTCAAATTCGGAACGTAATCGTGAATGTTAATGTTATTTATTGGTAGGGATTCAAGAGGGTGGCCGTTTTTTTTGTTTTGTGATAAATCGTACTTAGACAATGGTGACAAATATTTCCCAAGCGAACACTATAGAAGCATTTGATACCAGTGTTGGTGTTGACTTCAACAAAACCTTTTTAACAAACGTTGAATAAAGTTGTAGTTCTATGTTTTTCAGGGGAACCTAAGCATCACTCGTAGAATTCTCGTTTTTCCATACAATCTTTCTTCCAATATTTTAGCTTTGTTTTAGCTTATTTTTATTTTTGCGACGGAGAGAAGCTTAAGACATTCTCCAATATCTGCTTTATCTCCATACAAATACCTAGATGATGATTATTTTCGCATTCATTCATAATATTAGTTTCACGTGTTCGTATCACATGTTGATGGTCCTCAAACCAAGCACTAATTTCTATGTGCCGATTAGTTGGTGTAATTGTCCTTAAGTGTTTTGCTATTTACAAGTGAAATAATGAGTTTATATTTTAGTGGCCGTTTTTTTGAGATAAATTGTACGTTGTGAGCGAAGCGCCGGTAGCGCCATCTCTTGAGGAGGCGAGTGATTATTTCCTCCATCCGTTGGATATATTTGGAGCATATAGATGTCGTCGCCAGATATTCTTTCACTTTTTACATTATTATTGGGAATCACGGCTTTTTATAATTTCCAATTTAACTTTGTCCCCGTTGAAATAACATTTCACGGTAAGAAAAGTATCGAGTGGGATTTTTAGGATTTCAGCCGGCGCTGACAGTCGGCAACGGTGGCCGCGACCACGCCCACACTCCCGGCGTGCATTGGGGGGACTGCGGTCCTCAGAATGTACGCCGGGTGACCGGTGCAGGAGTATTGTCTAGTTTTTAGTGGCCCTGTTCAGGGCGTTAGGTAGGGCCCTGCTCATTTCACCCGGCCTAAGGGCTGGCTGAAATGAGCAGGGAGGAGTCCCACATACCTTCTTCTCGCTCCCCCGGTGGTTGAAGGATGCGTAAAGCATTTCCCAGACAAAAAAAAAAAAAAAAAAGGATTTCAGCCGGCACGGGCCGTCTGTGTTTTTTTTTAATTAAGACTGAATCAAGGAAGATTTAGGTCGTTTTAAGTTTAGTTTTAGGTGTAAATAGTATAGGTTAACCTTAAAAAATCCTCGCGGACCAGGCAGCGGACGGGACCTGGTCCGCGTGGATTTTTTTCTAGTAAACTTTTCTTTAGATTTAAACATCTAGCAGTTAAATGCTTAAAAAATAAATAAAATCATAGGTTAACCTTGTTACAGTACAATTGGACTACTTACTGTTGTCTGGTATCATAAAAATACAATAAAAAAGAACAGCTTCGACATCGGATTATAAGTTATAATTTTGACACAAATTTGTCATTTTTTGTTTTCATTTTATTTTCTTCACTACAATATTTTTCCCTGACACTAGACAATAAAAACCAGATGTCAACAAATAATTTTGCAAACTTTAATATTATGTGAAAAAAATAGTAAGAAAACGAAAGTTTAATTTTTCCCTCCTGTCTGTTACAGGTACAGTTCGAGAGCGGGGATCAACAATAAACTACCTAATTTTCCATCAACTCGAAGTAAGTTTAGCAACATAATGTGAATTTTCAAAGTACAAAGAAATATTTCTTTGCATGCAAAATCTCACCCCCAACTATTTTATTAAAAAACAGTTAAATAGGTACCTATGCATCTAAAAACCCACCTACAAATATTTTATTAAAAAAACGACGGGTTGCACTCTGGGAGTGCCGGCAGTAGTCAAAACTTGAATATTAACGTTGTGCATTTTTGATATTTTGGAATGGTTAGGGAATAATTTGGCACGAGTTGCTTTAATTATCAGTAACACTTTATATACACGAATTTTACGAATACACAGCAGTGTGGCCACTACACAGACGGTCGAGTCACCAGCTGTCACCATCCATGGATGCGCGTGGCACGCTGTGACATAAACACTCACAAACATTCGCGCAAGCGCCCTGCGCCGCCTAAACGAAACAGCAGGCGCAGGCATACATTTCCGCCGCGCCGTAGAAAGAGAGGGGGATACTTCCTATCCTTCGCCGCGCCGGCTGTCTACTCTCCATCCGTCTTACGAATTTTCGAGCAGGTCACGTGTCCTGACGCGAGTTTAACATTTTTTACCCATTACAAAAAAAGTGTACAACGCCGCTAAAGAAGTTTTCACTTCAAAAAACCGGTTGTATACCTATATTATTTATTAAACTGATTTTGATGAATTGTAGTCTGGCTTCGCTTACTTGCAACTATGAAATTTAAATTAGGAAACGTGTACCTAACAAAACTTTTAAGAGCAGCCCTATATTTACACAGACAAATTCGCAGTATTCGTCTCGTTAGTATACGTCTGAAGAATTTTTAGATGGCTATATTGTCAAAAATTCAACCTCTCCAAACGTAAAAGTGAAAGTACATCTATACCTATATATATAGTATTTCAACATTCATAATTTACCGCCATAGCAACGCCCATGAATCATCGCCAGGGTCACACTCATACCAAACAACTCGTAATCCACCAAACAGAACAAAAGCACCTATAAAACTGGAGCAACGCTCACACAGAAGCGAATTCTAGGGAGAGTAGGAATAAAATGTCGACTAGGCCGCGTTAAATGAGGTATATTTTTATTATTTTATTATACCTTAGTATTAAACTGCTTGATTGCTATATCTAAAGATCTTTCATACCAGAAAATAAATAAATTTGGCCAAGGTGTTCAGCTGGACACGAACCTATCTAACTGCTCAACTAGTCTAACCGTGGCTGAGTTGAATATTTTCTAAAAAAAAATTCTTTTTTTTTTGCTCAAACAAAACTTTGTTTCCCAAAAATAAGCATATGACCCACCTGGTGGTAAGCGGTCACTACGCAGTCTATGCACGCTTTCAAAAGAGTGCGATTCATACTTGATGTTCTTTGAAGTAAGCGCAAGTCGCAACAGGATAAATAAATATTTCCAACACTCACACCAATTAACCTACCCCCAAAGTAAGCACTGTAAGGCTTGTATTATGGGATGATAGGGTAACTGATAGAATACATATACTATACTTAAATAAGTATATTTATATTTAAAGATATAATAAACATCCATGGCTGGAGTACAAATGTTAGTATTCGTCAAACCAACATCTGCTCCCACCGGGATTCAAACCCGGGACCTCTCGAGTCGGCGACACTATGAAACTCGGCGTACAAACCACTCGGCCACGGAGGTCGTCAGTCAGGATGTCAGATGTCACTTAACTGAAACCTACGCACTTAAATAGAAGTAGTTTCTCGCTGCTAACTTCACAACCGCCATTAAATAAAACTAGTTTTAACAGGTTAATGCACGAAACTTTATTTATTTATTGATATTTCGCAGCCTTTTCAGGTCATCGTCAGAATACTCATACTCACTCGCATTAACCCGTTAAAATTAGTTTTATTTAATGAGTGATGTGCGTGAAAAATTAAGAAACAAATAACCGCCACAAAATTTGTGTCGCACTAAACCTAAGCATCACTCGTATATTTCTCGTTTCTCCATACAATCTTTCTTCCAATATTTCACCTTGTTTTCGCTTATTTTTATTTTCGCGACAGAAAGTAGCTTAAGACATTCTCCAATCTCTACTTTATCTCCATAAAAAATCATGATAATTACTTTCGCATTCATTCATAATATTAGTTTCACGTGTTCGTATAACTACGTTGATGGTCCACAAACCAAGCACTAATTCCTATGTACCAATTAGTAGGTGTAATTGTCCTTTAGTGCTTTGCTATTTACAAGAAGTGAAGTAATGAGTTTATATTTTATAACATATTAAAAACAAGCTTTTAAGGTGAGTTTATTTGCATGCAAACTAAACATGTTTGAAGAATTTCATCTCAATCAGTTGAGAATAACCATTGGCGTAGCTAGGATTTTTTCCTAGGTTGGCATCGGTCCAGATAAACTTACATTCGTTCTGAAATTAATTTTGAAATTCTATGAAACTTGAATTCAAGGGTGGGCAGAATAAATTACAGTTGCAAAGATTTGACATGAACGTACATACATTCATACATTCGTGCATGTTAAATAAAAGATTAAAAAAAACTTGTTTCTTGTCGGTGTAACAGGTAGCCCCGTAGTGCAAACTAAAGGCCACTCCACACGACCGGTGTCAGGCGCAGATTATTTATCGCTATTATTTAGGTATCAGCGGAATCGAGAGGCGCGCGCGCGAAACACACGAAAATTATTATTTACGAAGTGTAATAGCGGAAAATATTTGCTCAAAACATTTTTCAGTGCAACTTATAGCAACTAGGTACTTTATCTTTATATAAATCTGAGCTTTTACCCACCGAAGTTATTCATGACGTAGTGTTTAACCTCTCTTCATCGAATTACAGAATAATGTTATGAATGAATGAATGAATGATCACTTTATTGTACACCATGAAATTTCAAATTACAAATAATTAAAACTATTACATAATAGTACAAACGGCGGCCTTATCGCTACGAAGCAATTTCTTCCAGGCAACCATATGTTAACTGGACTGTTACATAGAGAGTGCGAAGTAGATGGTGTCATTTAAAGTGAAACTACCATTAATAATACTTATAAATAATTATGTACAACAAAAAATAAAATAAAATAAAATACATAAATATAATATATCTACGTATAAAACACACTCACACTCTAATCATACTTACTTTGAATGATGTAACGACTTGTTAAAGTGTCAAGTAATGTTCTTTTAACTTTTTTTTAAAACAAGCTAATATTTTAGCTTAGATTAAAACAAAAAGGGTAGATACGGCACTAGCCTCACAAAAGTGATCCGCTTAAATTGTGGCCCAAGACCACAATCGCTTTAGTCACAACTTGACATGCAAACGACGTACATGTGAACGCCAAAATGTAATATTTCTAATATTTTGTGTTTATATGATAAAACAATGCCTAAGTGTGTTTTTAAAAAGTGCTCAAATTGCTCAAGAACTAAAAATAAAACCCACGGCATCACTTTTCATTCGTAAGCACTATAAAATATATTTTTTTATAAAAATTGCTGTTTGTTTTGAATCTTATTCGGTAGTGACGTCGAGTACTGGTCGCGTGATTGGTCGGTAGTGCAGTGACGTGGATCTCGCCGTCTCGTTCGCGCTGCCGTTGAAACTTAACGTGCTGTTTCGTTTGGGTCGGTAATGCAGTGACGCGGATCTCGCCGTCCCGTTCGCGCTGCCGTTGAAACTTAAATTACTGTTCTGTTCGTTCGATTGTATCTTTACAAACAGGTGGATGTGTGAGTGTTGCATATGTAGTAAAGTGGGATGAGTGTTTGTTTGATGCAAGTATGAGCGTACCGTATCTACCCTTTTTGTTATAATCTAAGTGTTTTAGCACCTCTGATTGTTTCTGGCAAGGCATTCCACAATCGATCAGCCTGAACTACGACTTGCCCATAAATTTCGTGGAGTGCATTTGAATCTCGAGTGTTAAATTATCTGACGATCTCAAAACACGAGCTTGTGTATTATGCAGGAAATTAAAAATTTGATTGATATAAACAAAACATAGTGCCCAACAAGTCAAGGCTATTGTTATCATACCATAAACACATTGCATGTATTACAAAAAAGTTAGACACTTATAAACCATGTTCAGGCAAATTATCTATTGACACTAATTGACTATGATACTACTGAAAATCTATTATGCCTTCTCAGGTAAACCTGCAAATATGATGATATTCGTAGTTTTCACATGAGATTTTAATTTCGCCTCTGCAACTGTTGAAACTAATCATTCACACACGACTGCACATACACAAACATACACATACACATACATTACACTGCATACATATTACATACACAAAAAGAACGAAATCACACAAACACTTACTATCACACACATACACGCCGTTTTTGGTTATTATTTTTATTTTTGGAAACTGGATAATTTTCTAGCTTCGTATTAGATAGAATAGCTTTTCTTTGATTTTTGTTATTATTTATTTGTTTTTCTTCTATTCAATGCTGTTGAAACAACAATGTACATACATATATACATTTCAACTGTCCAAGGTATTGTACCAGCCGTGGAAGTCTTGCTATCTGTGATTGGGCCTGGTGACCTGTAGCACAGGTTTCTATTGCTGAAACCTATTTCAGGCACCAGTTCATTACAAATAGAGGAGCCACAACACTGTTATTGTTATACAAGACTAACTATGAATCTCTGTTGTGATGGAAAATAAATATATTTTTGATTTGATTTGATTTTGATTAAAATAATTTTGCATAAAAATTTTTTCATAAGAAATGATTTTTATGAGTTTAAGTGATTCGGTAAGTTTGGAATTTGGTACTCATGAACCTAATTTTTAATGAAAATGTAACCCATACCGTACATAATTTCTCACATTTCCGGTAACTTTATAGACAATTTCGCTTATATATTCCAGTTTATGTTCCATAATATGGCTAACCCATGAGAAGCATCTTGAACCCCAATTAAAGCTAGTAATTGCCGTTGTGACGGGTGGCTCGCACTAACTAGTACGTATGTGACGTAAACTGTGAGCTAATTACTAACTTGCGATAGGTACCCATAAATCTGGAGCCTATCAAACAATTAGGGAGACTATGTCGATATTTAAACATTGTAGTTACCTTTCAAAGATATTAATTACATGTGGATTTTGTAATTAAGTGTGTAAGAGCGTGATTTTACTTCTACTCCTTAAAGCTGTGAGTGCCCAAAAGTACCCAAACGAAATATAATAAAAATAAAACTTTATTGAACACTAAAGTTATAATATTACTTGCTGATCCAGCGAACCTTTTCCCACCATTAAAATAGGGGCAGGTGGTAGAGAAAATTTAGGGTTACTATTAAGTTTTTAATACCTTATTATAAAAAAATAAATATTGTCCAAAAAAATTGAGGGGTGTGTAACGTAGTGTTCTATCAATTTCCTGGGATAACATTCCTCCTAACCCATATGAGAACACTATGTTACAATGCCCAATAGTTTGAATTTTGATGCAAAGCTCGAAGGCGCATTGTAGTTTTCAGAACACTTCGTTACAGGTGGACAACCATTATCACTTAAGGATATGAAAAATATATTTACAAATCAAATGATTATGATATGACAAATGTAGGTTACCGCCGGTGTGGTTGTGCTTATCCTATATACACACATATTATATATACAGACAAGCGCACACACTCACCCACACAGTACACACGCAGTCACACACACACACGCATACACACAGACACGGTACAGACACACACACACAATACACACACGCACAGTACACACACAATTGCAATTATATTTCTGTATTCTGTAATTTTACTATTTCACCTCTTTTTTACATTACATTCATTGGGTGCCCACGACACAGGACCTCCTAGTGGGACACATGGTTATGAACTGACTATATGATGTAAATTTTAATAAATATAATTGTATTATTGATCCCGTGGGATGAAGTCATCGACAGCCGGTATTTTAAATGTAACTGGACACGGCTCTGCATAGAGTGCGATGTCGTCATGGGAAGTGGTCATGGGAGTAGTTCGGCATGGGCTCAGAGGGAGCGTGTCCCGGCGTCGTGCTCTGCGATAGTAGAGCTGCACACTGATATTCCTCCGGGCGTGTGTAGCTATATTTCTGTTTATTTGAACACTATGGCTATTATCATCATCATCAATAGGGAGATTGGGCCATGAACCACCACGCGGGCCCAGTGCGGATTGGCGGGTGCTAATGACTGCAGATGCAGCCGGGACCAACGGCTTAATGTGCCTTCCGAAGCACATAGGAACTCGAGATAGAAGATATTTGGTCACCCATCCAATGATCGACCACTGCGAAAGTTACTTAACTTCAACGATCCGCTAACCACCTGCGCCATCGAGCTCCTCGATCCTCTCCTCCTAAGGCTATCAATATTATTGTGTAGTATCCGCAGAAGTGCGAATACAGGCCTCCCCACCTTGCAGCCCCCGTACTATTTGTAGGTGCTAACGCTCAGTTGGAAATCGGATGCCACGACCACGCCCGCACTCCCGGCGCGCATTGAGGGTACCTCGGTCCCCAGAATACGTGCCGGGTGAACGGTGCATTGTCTGATTTTTAGTGGCCCTATTCAGGGCTATGGGTAGGGTCCTGCTCATTTTGTCCGGCCCAAGGGCTGGCTGAAATGAGCAGGGAGGAGTCCCACATACCTACTTCTCACTCTCCCGGTGGTTGAAGGATGCGTAAGGCATTTCCCAGGCACAAAAAAGGTGCTAACGACTCGGATAGCACCCACCCACAAGAGAGGAAGGGCATATCACATTTTCCGTGCGAATTGGAGAGCCCATCTGGGGAAGTAACCTATACCTTACAGAAGAGCACAGTAAAATAACATTACCTTTTGGTGGTGTTTTGTGTCTGTCGGTGTTTAAGGTCCCACGGCTCAGCGGGGTAGGGGACTGGGTTCAGGCCGGCAAGGTGATGATGGTTGGCACGTCTGCGGGGTCCCCGTGATACCCCGGGAGACCCCTGCTATGGAGCCCGTGAGCCCGAGTGAGAAAACGCGGAAGAATCCCTAAACGGGGATCCCATGGCTTCGCACTAAGCAGCTTAGAGGGTATTCGCAGGGTTTTTAGCGGATATTATACCGTAAAGCGCCAGCGCCACTGGGTCTTCAGTGGGCAGCCACTGTGGGGGCCCGTAAATCTTGCGGGAGCCAGGTGTGAGGTTCGTTCGGCGGTGTGCCTCTTAAAGCCGCGCCGTAGTCTGTAAACAGAGGTTTTGCCTGCGTTAACAAAAAAAAGGCACACTTTCCGCGACCAGACTCCACGTACACTTTACATTAGATCGAGTGTAATTTGCTGCACCTCGCATAAAAAAATATAAAAAGTAGACCTGGCTCAATTCAAGATGGGGCTTTGATAATCTCTTTTGATAATAAAAATGACTATTTTTGTATATTTACTACACTCGTTATATAAATAGTCCCAGATTTCAAAATAATTAAGTCCCTGTTTGATGCATTGTGAATTCCCTGTATAAATATGACTTCTGATTCTTTCCAAACTGCACAACATGCGTATACCTAAGCATTAAAAGAATTCTCATCATTAAAATCTTTATTTAGTGTGTTGACTAAATTATAAATGTCTATACTTGTATGTGTAACACTAGTTACTTGAAAAGGTACCGGATTTCAAAAGAATTAAGTCCCTGTTTAATAATATGACTTCTGATTCTTTCCAAACCGCACAACATGTCTGCTCGTATGTCCCCTATATTATAAAAAAAACATAAAAGAGTTCAAAGAACTCCCACAATTTTAAAGTAAAAGTTTCATTTATTTTGTTGACTTATATGTAAATGTTGTGAATTGTCCGAAAACGATCTTTCATGAGTTATTAGTATTCCAACACCCGAATGCACTGATTTATAAATGAAATGCTTCTGACGTGATTGCGGCTAATCCAATAGAGGACGCTTCCAATATACATCACATCAGAATACGCTCGTCTGAGAGTCACCAATAGGGTTGCCATGTGTTCGGGCATCGTCTGGATTCTCCCGAAATTTTATGTGATCTCCAGACCCCCGAAAAATAACCCAATCTCCTGAAAACGAACATATCAATAAGCACTTTTCGTTTACCCTATTCCCTGTTCGTGTCTAGCATAGGTAGGCATAAGGGGTGTAATTTTCTCGACAACAATCCCGAAATCCCGACATTTAAAAATGTAATCTAGATATTTTGACTTCTCAATCTGGCAACCCTTGTCACCCAGCGCAAATTGCAATCGAGGTAATTATATGGCAGATTGCTTCGTGGCCTCTGCCTGATGACTTCATAACATCAGCTGATTTGTAATGCATATCAGACTTAGTTGGGAAATTAGATGGTCCTTTTCTGCTACACTGAGATTCAGAAATGCCATCTCTTCTTAGGATTCCGTACCCAGATGGTAAAAATAGAACCTTATTGCTGTCACTCTGGCATCTGTCTGTCTGTATGTCACGGGTCCCTAGATCGTAAACGGAATGAGAAACAAAACTCAAATTTTAGTATTAATATAGAATGCTTGTCCAAAGTCGTATGTTTAGTTATTTTTCATGAAAAGGATACGACTTTTTTTCTTATTTACCCCACCCCAACTTAACGAAGTCTAGACAATTATTGTGGCACATCATTTAGGCAATGATGTATACATATAAAGATATAGATATGATGAGCTCATTAATTAGGATGTATGTTAATATTTTTTTTTATATTATTTTATTTTCTATACAATAATAAAGAAATGAGAGTGGGCCGTCAAAGTAGTAATTTTAGACCATATTTGTTACGGAGTCAATCTCAAAACGAAACTAGTTAAGAATATTAAAATTTGTTTTATGATGTCCTATTATGCTGTCAAAACAACAAATACTAGAAACGAAAAATTCATAATGTAAGTAGGTTTCATTGTAAGTTGTACTGAAAACAAACAAATGATTTTACGGAACCCTAATAGAGCGAGCCCGGACTCGCGCTTGGCCTGATTAATTGTAATTTTATCTGAACATCAAATTCGTAACGTGTCGTCGTAACGTAAATAGCCTCGTCTCGGGACAAGCTCGTGTTTCTCCGTGAGGCGATTACGTTTCGATGTACGTTGCAGTGTGTGTTGCAGTAGAGAGTTTCATACAAAGAATACTGAACGGCTTGAGTTGAACCGGTGACGACTCTATCCAAGTTGACAATGTTACCTAAAGAAAATATAACTAGAAAAAATTTCACGCGGACCAGGCAGCAGACAGCAAGCTATCCGGGCGAATGCACTGACCATTGTGCTACCGCGGTCCTGATGGTCGTGTCGAATTCTTTCTAGCCTTTCTAAAACTGCAAGGCAGCGCAATCTCTTCGCATTGTACGTAACCCACAATGTGAAAACCTTTACAAGTATTAAACATTTGAAAGAAGAATGTTAACTAGCTTCACTAATTCTTCCGCAGGTCTTGATAGAAGAAGATTCGACCGGAGTATATCAGAAAACCGCGTGATGATCACTCAACATTTCACAGAGAGGACTGTTACACCGGGTGGTGATGTAAGTGTCCGTACAACCAAAAATAATAATACAGGGGTCTAGGCTCCGAATATAATTTTGTCCCATTCGGTGTCGAGACCCTTGGTCCGTGGGGTCCTAGCGCTATGAGGTTTTTTAAGGAAATATCAAAAAGGTTAGTCGACATCACTGGAGACCGAAGAGCTGGCAGCTACCTGGGACAATGAATTAGCCTAGCTATTCAAAGGGAGAACGCTGCCAGTATCTTCGGAATCTTGCCTAAAGGGACTCCTTTTAGTAATAAATTTTAGTTATTGTATATATTTTTTAAGCTTTTTAGTTTAAGGTTCATTGCTCCTGTAACAAAAATAATTAGGTAACATATTGACTTGTGAAGCGAAATATCAAAGAGTGGAGAACAAAAACTTTTGAAGTAAAACTTCTTTACGCACGCTTGACTTGAGGGGTAAGCTAGCGAATGCGTTACACGTTACGAAAAGTGTGTTCGGGCGAGGCGAATGGGAGTTTAGTGGGGGATATAAGCAAGAGAAAGCAGTGCGCGCACACATTTTCTTTCTCTCTTTCTCTTATAGCTAGTAAATGAAATATGTATATCTGTGTGTGTACAAAATCTATATACATATAAAACTCAAAGGTGACTGACTGACATAGTGATCTATCAACGCACAGCCCAAACCACTGGACGGATCGGGCTGAAATTTGGCATGCAGGTAGATGTTATGACGTAGGCATCCGCTAAGAAAGGATTTTGATCAATCCTACCCCAGAGGGGATAAAATAGGGAATGAAAGTTTGTATGAAACTTTGTCAATTTTAAACCGATCGGGCTGAGACTTTGCATGCAGGTATAAGAATAATCATAGATGAATGTCATTGTGTATAATACAAGCCTGAGAACAAAAACTGTAGTCTACACTTCAGCTCTACACGGAAGCGAAGCGAGGGCGGGCCGCTAGTACAATAATAAATACATAACACAATATACATACAGATGGAGCTAAAGAAATTTCACTTCAGTTGTGTGGTCATAAGCACACTCGTTTTTTTTTGGTGTCGCATACTCGGACGTCTTGGGTTGGAATCCCGTTAAAAGCAAATGTTTGTATAATGGATACGAACATGTCATGGTTGCTTGTTTAATATAACCTATGTACCTACATAAATAGGTGCAGTAAAATATTTAAACACTGCTACATGTTTTGCTAACTCAGTTTTCATTCGTTATTTTGATATTTATTTTACATTACATATTCACTCAGGGTAGAACTCCGCATGGTGGAGGCGCCGGGTAATGTAACGTCCGTTACGTTACAGTCTCCCTGTTTGGGTAAACTCTTTGTTCATGCAATGCCTACGGCAGGCAGTTATATTAAAAAGTTAATGTCATAATTTTAATATTTGAAATAAGGAATCGTCTGTCTTTTGATAGAAGGTTCCACATCAGATGAACTTCAGGCACCAAACCTCTCGTAGTTAGATTAAAAACTTATATTTGCCTGAAATCTAATATAAAATAATAATCAAGTCAAGTTGTTTCAATAAATTACTACGCCCTCAGGTTCTATCCACTCAGGGTAGAACTCCGCAGTACCAAGAGTACCAATGAACCAATGATCAAGTCATAGCAGGTACAGATATTTCATCCATTAAAATTGTTATTAGCCGATAAAAAATAGAGTGGTATTAGGAAACCACGACGTGAAACTTTTGAAATCATTAACAAAAAAAGGCCTTTCTCTGCTGGGATCCCAACCAGGGCCGCCCGAGTAGGAGGCGAGCTTTCTACCACCGAACCGATGCTTGTGGATAAGGTCTGATTTTTTCTGGTTGGTCTGATTTGAAGATGAAAAAAAAAAGGTTTCACTTTAAAAAAACTTTATTATTAGACAATGAGAGAAATATATTAATGTCGCTTACGTGCCAATAAATTACTAAAACTAAAATGTAACATTCAGCGAGTCATTTTTAACTATCTATCTGAAATTGACAAACTGTTTTTCGGAAAATTTCATAATTTTAATGTTATTGAAGTTCTGCCATTTTGTAGATTAGTATGCAGTGTGCAGCAACTGGTGAAAGGCCACCACAATTCGTTTGGGAAAGAGACGGAATCGTTATCTCCAGTAATACAGAACATAGGTAAGCTTCGCACCGATAAATCAGGTGAATATTGCAGGAATAGTTTAGCAGTAGGAAGGCAATTTCATCTTGGGTCTTGCTCTCTTTTAAACTAGACACTATTAGGCTCTATTATTTATCTGAGATTTTGATTCTCTGATGCTTATTTTATAGATAGCTTAATTTGCGTTTATTTGATTGTTTTCTCCCTTGTCCATCCATAAAGAAGTCCTGTGCCCCAGTGTGTAAGGAGTGAGGACATTAATAGGCTGATGATGATGATTAATTTATTGTTAACTGTTTCTTATTCTTTCTGATAGAACGAAAGAACTGCCAAAACCACTTATCGCGGGTTTTTTGATCAGAAGCCCCAAAATTTCTATAGCAATGGAATTATGTCTCCACCTACAAGATGGCAAAAAGTTATCGAACAAAATGGCACCTACATACTTAAGTTAAATGTAAATGAAATTTATTAAAAAATGTTTTTATTTTCATATAAAATGCGAAAAACTTTTCCCTCAACCTATTACAATAATTACTCCTTTCCTATAGTCCTCAATCCTTCTTCTTTGCTATTATTAGTAATTATTTTAAAAGTTACTTTTTTGCTTTTCTTGTATCTCCATATTTTTTGCCTGTTCTAATCAATTGTTTTATATCCTTCTTTATTTTTTTTTACTAAAACAAATTCCACTCGGTCACAGACATCATTGTGTCAGGTCCTATCGGCATGAAAAAACAATTTTAAGTAGTTAGTTCATTGTTTGATTTACAAGTTTGCAAAAAAAATATTTAAAGCTGTTTTGTTTTTTTTTTTGGGTAATTTTAAACAATTTATCGTCTTAAAATAAAGGTTAAAAGTTTTTTTTTAATATAATTTCATAAAATAACTTATTTTTTATCTAAACTTAGCACTAAACACGTGTCCTTTAAAACTCCTTTGGATACATTTTCGCTTTTAGGAAGCATTTGGAAGGTTCTGAAGCGTTTAACAGCAATCTGCTATCATTGACACGCTCCATCATCCCTGGTATCTATTTTAAGTCTCCTAAATATCTTGGTGAAATCGTTCGCCTTGGTCTTCACTTACATTTACTAAATTTTCTAGAAAATGGAACAAAAAGCTTCAAATGCTTTTAATATATTTTTTTGCCAATTTCTGACAATTAAGGTCTTTGTTATTGTCTAAAAAAAATGGTTGCCTGTAAAGTCGGTTTTACGGGCGAAGATTTTACGTGACAACGTCTTTTTCTCGGTAGAATATTTATTGATATGAATATAATTAAATTGCACAATAGGAACAAGGAATTGAATGAAAATAAGAATTGCACAAATTTTAACTATAGAAATATATTTTGTTTACTAAAACATTGTACATGTAAACTTAAACTTAACACGAGAGACTCATCGTAACGTTACCGAGCGTTACACTTTTTCATAAGTGACTCCCAGCCGCAACCTAATTTAAGACGTTGTCACGTCAAAAATGTCTTTGGCCTCTTTAAAGCCAATTCACCCTTCTCTTTGAGGACCCGTCATAGTTTTTGTGAATTGTGGATCAACCATAAGCCAACTTATATTTGGTCCAACGTAAACACCTTTTTCAACTTTGCCCCAGACGAGTTCACACACTTCCGTACAGACGACACTGCACTAGTATATTGAACAAATATCAATAAAACAATATCGAGATAACACATATACCTGGTAACTTTCTACACTATTGGAGCGCACACTTTCAAGTTACAACATAAAAATAAAATATATGAGTTATGTTAATTTAGCCCACACAGAACGTTCTTTGTTTAGAAAGTAATGTTGGTTAAAAATGTACACAGGCCGTGTTCATTTAAAACAGTAAGCTAAAAATATCATTCTTATAATATAATTTTACGTTTTGCAAAATAACCTGAATTTCTGGAATTTATTGACTATATTTTTAGTGTTCAGAACACCTAAATACATATAAATCTGTTGAAATTATCCAGACCTCATTTTAGTTGCAGACCTTATATATTGTAGTTGGAATGAAAAAATACTAATGCTTTTTCAGGTACGCTTTGGGACAAGTCATGACTTCAGACAACTCTGTGGTGGCACAGTTAAATATCACAAGGGTGAGAGTGGAGGACGGGGGTCTGTACTCCTGCATAGCAAGGGAAGGTGAACATATTGCAACTCATGAGAACAGACTCGACGTTTATGGTAATCATAATATTTTTACACTCGAGAGCAATGAATCCGGGTCACATAAAGAATCCAAAAAATCTCGCAAACTAAGAATGCTAGCTTAACGAAATAAATAGTGTTTAATAGACAATTAAATACTCCTTAAATGAAGATATTAAAACTTTTTAGTTATTGTAAAGCTATATTAAAAATAATCTAATTCGAAAAATGAGAAGATTGTATTGAGAGCAATAGAGACGGTGACAAACTTTTTTTCTTCATCAATTAGGTAGATTATCAAAAAGTATTAGATACGATTTTTTTCTTTTTTCAAACATTCAAAATATTACAGAGATATATTTATTCCAAATGTCGCGTGATGTCACATCTTGGTACAATGTTTACTGAGAAGTGACGTCATGAGGCCACTCCAAAACTTTGACGCGTTTCATCTTTATCGTGTTTTTGGTTGATTGACAAAAGAAAAAAATATGTGTCCATTATTTTTTCTTAATCAAACTGACAGACTATAAAGAACTTCGTTATTTCTTTTATGCAGTACAGGAATGTTGCTAACGGATTCTATATTTTATTAACACGCAACTCTAACGTAAGCATCAGGACTTTCGACTAAAATTTTGAAACTGTTATTAATTATTCACAGGTCCTCCGTATATAAGGGCTTTGCCTCCCATCAAAGTTCAAAGTGGAGAGTCGATCAACTTAAGATGCCCTTTCTACGGATACCCCATAAGGTGAGTGAGAACGCAATGTTGGATGCTTTTCTAAAATGACCTTTTCTTCATCAACTATTTAAATTCTAATCTAATCTTTAACTATTGTGATATATCGGTATGAATTTGAAGCTAAATCGAAAAATGTGTCAAATAATATTCTAACACAAATTCATAAGCATCTGTCCTGTCTGCATGATTATTTGTATAAACATTGAACATTACAAGCCTTTCATTTTGAAATTCATAATGTCTGTTGTTGTGTTTTGTGTGTGTGTGTGTGTGTGTGTGTGTGTGTGTGTGTTTTGTGTTAAAAGTGTAGCAAACAAGCATAATTATATGACCCGAATGATAATAAGGGGCCACTGTAACCTACAGACGCTTGCGATAGGTATATAAAGTGGCCCTCGCGGCATTGCTTACCTAGACCCAATCTCCTACCCCGTGGAGTCCTGCAATCTTACTCACGACTGGTCTTCTGTCAGGTTGAAGGTTACTTCCCCTCCAAATCGAGGGGAAAAACCACTATGCCCTGCCTCCCTCAATAAGTTCGTCGTAGAAAGGCTTAAATTTTCGATCTTGTTCCTGAGTACATTAAGTACTAAAATATAAACAATGATGAACTTCGGGCTGAATTTTGCTTTATTTAAAGTGTCGCACACGGGCCACTGACCACAATCACAAAACGCCGCCACCGGCATATTTCTTGTAGTTTTCATACATTTTATATGGACTCGCCACACACGGTACGCCGGTGGCCGCCACACGCTACAAATCGTCGTTGCTCGCTTATTGTGGCCCTCACCGGCCACATAATGCGCCGACGCCGATACAAAACGCCGCCACACGTCACTTGCGCGAATCCCCACCCCTCTCTCCTTTACCTTAGTCGGCCGCTATCGCGCGTTTCAGCCACTTAGCAGCCGCTTCTAGCTTCTCGTGGCGGCGTTTGTGGTTGTGGCGTGTGGCCCGTGTGCGGCGACACGTAGTAAGTGCTCTTAACATTTTTCAATGTAGTAAACATCGTCGGCTACAAAAAAAAACTGCAGATGTATAGTCTCAGTCTCTTAGTAGTCTTAGTAGTACGGCAGGCTGTTTCCGCAACTTGACACCAACTGCCTATTTTGCGTGGGGATTGGCATCAGTATGAATATTTATAAGCATTAAGGCCTGCGCAGACAAGGGACTTTTGTCCGTGGACTTTATTGTCCGCCAAAATAGATCGCTTACAGCTTCATCAAGTAACGCACAAGAGGAATTAAAAGTCCCGCGTACAAAAAAGTCTCTCAAACAACCAAGGATGTTGAGAAACCGAATAGGACAAAAGCACGAGGGAGTCTCCGAAAAATAATATACTTATGTGACGTCTTCTCTTTTAATTTTAATTACAACACAACGTAATCTGGGAATATTATACTTCCAATACTGTGCACTTCTATAAATTTTTGGGGTAACATTAAATGTTCACACACCGTGTACGTTGAGTCCAAGTCCCCAGCGGACATTTTTACACATATCAGGGACTTTTATCCTCCACGGACACATCAGGGACTTTTGTCCTCCGCGGACAAATCAGGGACTTTTAGCCCTCCGCGGACAAAACAGGGACATTTGTCCTCCGCGGATAAATCAGGGACTTCTGTCCCCCGCGGACAAATCAGGGACTTTTGACCTCCGCGGACAAATCAGAGACTGTTGTCCTCCGCGGACAAAAGTCGCTCGTCTGCGTAGGCTTTAATGGTGCGATTACATTTGGTCGTTTACCCGAACACGAGTGCCAATGGAATTCGGTAAACGAATAAGTGTAAATGAACGAAATCGACTACGCCCGTATTCGGGTAGTATTTGTTTTTTTCACCCGTCACCGTCTTCCAGCCCGTATGCCAGCAAAATATTGCTTCGGGTGCCCGAATTCGAGTTATGTCTTTCGTGCACCCCAATACGGGCTAACAACCAAGTGTAAATGCGCCCTTATATATGTCGAAGAAGAAAAAATATAGTCTACACCAAAGATAAGTAAGGGCGGATCATTAGTCAACGAACAACTTCAAATCTATTTATGAAATAATTTCCTACGGTTGTTTTGAATTTCATCACTGCAAAATGTGTTTACCATTTTGTTTAGCGGGAGTATATCCGTATTATATTTTCCATCAACAGATTGCGATCATCCACATAACAAATTTACCAGAAATTATCCAAAAGCTGTGACAAAGTATGATGGATGTTAACGTCAGAATTTATTTAATAATGACAGCGTGATTTTCCTTGCCCGTGTTTACTAGAACTTCCCTGTTCTGTTAATATAATGAAAAAATATCGGATAACATTATACTAGCAGGGAACAACCTTCGGAAAATCTGTCGATTGTCGTGTTGCGTAAAATGAGACGAAGGATTTGATACCCAGGATTAATTAGAATTCGTTGATAAAATAGTATTTATTACTTGAACTAAATTGTAGAAACACGACTTAAATCGGAGCCAGTAATTAAATTCGGAACAACCTTAGCTTTGGATTTATGAATTCTTAATATTCCAAACTAAACATTATAAAACATATTTCCTACTAATAATAAACGAGAAATAAGCTTAGACAAGTTACGCCATGTTTGTTCATTATTACTCAAATGCCATTTGTACCTAATCCAAGCTTAATCTTTGTTTTTTTAATAATGAATTAATGATAAACTTACGAACATGTAATTACTAGTCCTCTATTCGCATTTAGATTCCTGCCTCAAATATCCTACAAGGAATTTCAATACCGGGCTTGGGTTTAGGTAATGACAGTGAATCTATAATAAATATAATTACAAGCTTTAGTTTGATGATATTATGTTAGGGATTTCAAAGTACTTCAGAATTTTCATAGCAAAATCAAAGTTCATTAGAAACACAGAATTCAAAATTTTCATAGGATAACAAATAAGTTAGTACTTTAATAGATAATTTCGGTCCAAGCTTAGTTTCCATGTTACTGTTAAGAATAAGTTTTGTTTTCCGATTACAGCAAAATCGACTGGGAATTTAAGGGCAAAACTTTAAGCACAAACAGCCTTTTTCAGCGTTATAAGCGCTCACATAGAAAACAGCGGAGAAGCGCTCTTGTCAATCTCAACGGCGTACTTAATATACCAGAAGTCAACAAGGATAATAATGGAGCTATTTATACTTGCATAGTCACTAGTCCTTCAGGGGAGATGGCCAGGAGAGCTTTCGAGATCCAAGTCATAGAGGCGCCCGTTCTCGAAGATTTACTTCTCGGTAACAATCTTCAGGAGGGGCAGATTGTAAATATCTATTGTAACGTCCGAAGCGGAGATTTGCCGATACACTTCGAGTGGTTGAAGGACGGGAAAAGGATACCGAGTGGCTTGAAGGTGAGCTCTGTGTGTTTGATGTTGATATTAGAACTCTAGCAAACAAAACGCGTTGGATCGTTCGATCTAATCTTGGTTTACTGTGGAGTATTTTAAAGATGATGTTTTTGTTGCTATACTATTTAGTGAAAAAGCATGTGCAAGTGCTAGGGTATATGGTTTAGTTTCAAAATACGGCATAATTGACATGTAGATGTAATTATGATTATACAGTACAATCCGTTTATTATGAATTCATACAAAGCATTTTTGTGAAAAAAAAATTGTGAGATAAGTTTGATTCTCCCATTTTCTAATCAGCATATTATTGCACCTTTTTCCTCAGTCGTAAATGCTTTACGACGTTGAGATGACATTTTATTACATAGGATATCACTAAAAACAATGCTTGTTGTTCAATTTGAATCAACGAACATAATAAGAAGAAATGGGTCATAATAAGCGACATGTCACTGTAAGCGAAGTCATTATATCCGACATTGTTACAATGAATTTTATATGAAAAACAAACTTCGTTGTGTAATTACGTCATAATAGGCGGTTGGTCAATATAGGCGGAGTCATAATAAACGGATTCTACTGTACATCTAACTGTACAACTCTGGTAATATTACTTTAAACAGCATTGCCGCAAAATGTAACAACTAAATAACTTATTATTATACGGACATGAAACTGCTAGATTTACAAAAATAACTAACTATCTTCTTGCTAACATTTTTTGCTGCATAAGCTATAATCACAAATTGATTCCGCTGAAACTTTGCTTCGTCTCCCATGAAAATGTTATTTTATATAATTACTCCACAGTCTTTACAATAACCAATATAAAATGCATTTTTTTCTACAGTAATCGCGTTCCATAATTTCAGCCTCAGGTTATTTGATTTTTTAACAAAATGAAAATTTATTTTATAGACGATCTCCGTGGCCGAGTGGTTTGTACGCCGGGTTTCCTGGTGTCGCCCAGAAAGGTCCCGGGTTCGAATCCCGGTGGGGGTAGATGTTTGTGTGATGAATACGAGCATTTGTACTCCAGCCGTGGATGTTTAATATGTATTTCTATATCAATATACTTATATATGTACAATATATGTATTCTATCCGTTACCCTAGTATCCCATAAGACAAGCCTTACAGTGCTTACTTTGGGCCTAGGCTAATCGGTGTGAGTGTTGAAAATATTTATTTATTTCAGGTAGTCGAAAGGAGCTCGGAGCTGTTCAGTGCGCTCGTCATCAAGAAAGTATCGCTGGAACATTGCGGCACCTACACTTGCGTCGCATCGAATCACGTAGCAAAAGTCAATAGATCCACTGAGCTTTATATAAAAGGTAATATAGTCCCAGGTATGTGATAATATCAAGTCCCGCTTTATTTAAGAAGTCTATTTTTATTTATCTAAACAGTATGTCCGTTCTGAAGACACGCTTCCTCGTGATTATCTATAAATGCGAAAGACTTTCTGTCTGAAGTCTGTCTTGCCATTTCGGACCTAAATTGTTGTACCGATTTTGATTTGGGCGAAGCTTGAAGCAGATAAAATAGAGGATGAGATTTTGTAAGGAAAATCTATTTTATTCTATGTGAAAAATGCTGAGTGAAGCTAATAAATGCTCACTTCCGCTAAACGCGTTTAATAATTCAGAGGGTTTCACTTACAAGTTTCCTGTCTACAGGACTAATAATTGTCCTTCCGGGAATTCTTCCGAAAACACTTATACAATATGACATAAGCTAGTCTCATTCCCAAATATTATAAAAAGAAATCGCAGGGTTTTTTATAGACGGACTGCCACCATTTACTCCGTGAAACTCATCGGTAATATGGAGGTTAATTTCCCAGATAGGTGTGTTAATTTCCTAGCCGTGTCTCACTTTTCTTTTATGATAATACATAATACCCAAAGGAAATTAAATGGCTCCTATATTGAATTGTTTTCGATACGCAATATTGATTTTAATATCAATAACACCTAGCAGCGACCTCCAATAAAATTTATTTTATAAATCTAAAGATGTTTATTGAAATTACTTAAACGTAAAATCTTTCATTGTTTCAAATTATGCCATTTAATTAATTCTGTACAAGTCGCGGTACGTAACTCTAGCGCTGTTCAAAACACGGAGGGGATAGCTGCGCATGAGTACGTCTGGAGAGCCAATCGGCGCAACGCACGCCCACCCGCGCACCTTGTTTCCCCCTAAGACATCTTAATTTATACTTCTGCGCAATAACGGTCAGCGCTAGTTTCGTGTCACTCATAAGAGGTGTTCGAAGTTCCGACGGTGAAATGATAAGATGATACTCGAAAAAAGGAGATTTATTATCAGACACGGAGTAAACAACAGGTGAAATGAGTAGACCAAAAGGGGCGTACTGCAGGCGAGATCCTGAACTCAGCACTAAGCCTGAACTTCCACTTCCAAATAGATACTGTATATGCCCTAACCTATTTATTTAACTATACTTTTTCCTTATGAGTGTGTATGCTGTTGGTCGCAGATGACTTCGGGCCTCTAGAGGAATTCCAGGCGGATGGCATTTCCTCACGGGGGAGCCTTTAGACGATTTTATTTTGTTATTTCTGACCGTCGAAGTTTTTTAAGGTATTTAAAAACCTGTGGCGGTCATAATTAACAAAATGAAATCGTAAGCGATAGCGATAGCCATAACAATCCCGTTAGGGTGCGACGTAAGGCTAATGATGATCATGAGGACTCGTTTTGTTGCAGTGGCCCCCAAATGGCACGAAGAGCCCACAAACTCCTCTCTCCTGCTCGGCAGACGAGGCGCTGTCACATGCAGCGCCGACGGCTATCCACAGCCGCAAGTGCATTGGATGAAAAAGGACGGTATGAAATTTGAAATATTATTTTAATTTCCATTACATATATATGTACTGTATATGTATTCTATCCGTTACCCTAGCATCCCATAACACAAGACTTACAGTGCTTACTTTGGGGCTAGGCTAATTGGTGTGAATGTTGGAAATATTTATTTATTTATTACATGAAATTTGGTATAGAAGATGTTTTTAAATATTTTTTTAATGCATGTTCAGTATGTGTTTATATGCATGTCTGTGGACGTGTGGGCGTGTGGTGCGTTTTGTGGCGAAGTTTTGTGGGTATGATGAATATATATATATGTGTGTGTGTGTGTGTGTTATGTGAGGTTCGTATTTCAACAATGTATATTCCATTATTAAAATTTCTTTATTAAAGTTGAAAGCATGATCAAACTCTTTTGAAATGTCCTATGCTATATTTCCCGTTTCAAAGCGTTTTCATGTGAGGGAAAACGAGTGAAAATTTCTTTTAACAAATGATTTACTTCATTGTCACATTTTGGAGACAAAACCACGTCATCCGTATTATAATAATATATAAAAGAAGCTGTAGGAACTATTGAAACCATGTTAACTTGTTTAAATTTTTCTGAAAAAAAACATCATTATTGTCATTATATATGTTATTAACGGGATTGTTACCATGTACCTTGTTTTTAGCGAGTTTCCGATATTTCGGCACTGTTGCAAACGATCACTGTTGATCACGGAGTAACTGAAGTAATTGCGGGTAGGCTGTTATTGGCAGACATATCGGTCTACCCTCCGACGAAGTCTTTTATTGCGTTCGATACCCGTACCACTGTTCACATTCTCACTATTCACTCGAAACTGTTCCCGACACACAACACTTACAGTATCGGAACGCGACACGACACTTTTTTGATTTTTCCGGTTTTTACACATACGAACCACAGGATTCCAGGCACTCGACAGTTTAAACCCGTCCTCACGATTGAAATTTTTATGTTTTGTTATTTATTTCAATCAAAGATTTCAATCGTTAGATATGCCCTGACACCGAAAAACTGTGGCCATATTTTGCAATGACATTATGATGATGGCTGTTTTGACATATTACAATAGTGAAGAAAAAGTCATTTTTATATCGCAGAAATAAAATAATGCTATTAAATGCGAGTCCCATCTAGTTTTTTTTTTGGTATTTTAACCAACATTGCAAACAGTAGCTGATCAAAAGGATTGAATCAAATGAAAAATATAAATGTCTACATAAACTGAGTGATCCTATGTGCGGCGATCGTTTTGATTTATTTATTATACATTTCGAATTTAGAAAAATACAAATGCTTAGTTATGTGGTGAATAAGTACATTGCAGTTATATTATCACTGGCTGACCCGGCGAACTGCGTACCGCCTTTTAACCGTCGATAAATGTGACTCTTGAATATCTAGCTTAATTAAATTTAGGATTTTACAAGCGAAATAAAACAAACACAAAAAACTTCAATAGTTTACTTGGATAAATCTTAATATAAAACAAAGTCGTGTTAGAACTCATATCTCAAGAATGGCTGGACAGATTTTTATGAAATTTTTGGAATCCTCTCGGCCCCGAATAGCAGAATAACTATTTAAATATAGGAAAAATCACGAAAAAGAGGAATGTGGAAAATCGATTGTCATTATTTAAATTAGGTTTGGTATTCCGCCTTCTTCTACAATTGACAGCTTACGTCACAAAAGCACAAAGCTTATTATTTTGTACCTTCTGCAAATCTGTTACTACATTAGAGATATAAAATGATCGCTTTAGAGAGTGATATTGTAATTTAAAGAAAATACTGTAATCATAAGACAAGTTGCAATACTAGCCGATACTTTGGTAAGGAAACGATGAATATAACTTCAACACTATACTGCATCAATCATATAATATAAATATCAATATCGCAGTTTTCATTTCATTATAACATGAATTTTACTCCATTTGGTTTAATTTTCGAAAAATATAGAACTATTCCTACTTTCCCAAGAAGTCGTAGGGTACTAAGAGACTAAGGGATATCTGTGTTTGGAGAATAGTTATTAGGCAAATACCCTGGCAAACAATAAACCCCGTTTCAAATTAGTTATTGAAATTTCATTTTCTCTTTAAAGGTATATTATTCTTATAAACTATTTAACTTTTTGTATTTGTTTTATTGCGGCTGCAAAATCATTAACCACATTCATCGACTTTCGGGCGGTACGAAGTTCGCCGGGTCAGCTAGTTAGATATAAAGAAAAGATAGAGATATTTTTGTTTTTATATTATTTAGATATTATTTTTTACCGGAAGTCGTAAATACAATTATGGATAGTATTTTATATTAACTGAATATAATAATACATAATATAATACAGTTTTGTAAAATTTTAATGCTATGTTTTTTTCTGTGGGTGCGGTGATAAAGGCTTTTTCTTCAAAATGCTCCATCCATACATTAGCAACCACAGGAGCAATGGGACTGACCATTGCGACCCCATCTATTTGGAGATAGTACTGACCCCGATATATGAAGAAATTCATCGATAAACAATGATGTAACAGCTTGGCATATTTCTTCGGGATGTCATTTTCTTGCAACTTCACCTTCACCACTTCCAGACAATCTAACATAGGTACATTTGTGAACAGCGAATCCACGTCAAAACTGACCATCAACTGATTTTCATCTACCTGGTTTTGGCGTAAGATTTCTATGAAATGACGGGAATCCTTCACAAACGACGGCGTTCGTCCCACTATTGGCTGCAATACTTTTGCCACGTGCTTGGTCAGTTCATATGTACCTAGGTGAGTCTATCTGACTCACGATCGGACGTAGGGGCATATTCGATATACCCCTACGTCCATATAGTTTCGGAGGCTGGATGTTCTTAGGACGCAGTAAATATTTAACAATTACTATTACCATTACCCGGAATTACTTCAGTTACTCCGTGATCATGGCGCTTGCAACAGTGCCGAAATATCGGAAAAACTCGCTAAAAACAAGGTACATGGTAACAATCCCGTTAGTAACATATATTACTATAATGTTAGTGACCATGAAAGTTTAAAACAACTTATTATTGTCTTTATCAATTAATGTCATGTTTTTAATAGTCACTTTCAATTAACACTCAACTAATAGATGAATGATTGTGAAGACCAATCATTTATCTATGACTCAACTGTTGAATATTTCTTGGGACTTTATTGTTAAGGCGTAAACAAAGAACTTTAAATTAATTATTGATTTTATGAAGCCTGGTCATAGCTAAAGCTAATTTATTTTTATCTCTATTACCTACTAGGCAAATGCTCCATAAGTTGGATTCTAGTGATATAATGTTGTGAAGTTTGATGTAAATACAACATTTGATATGATTATTATGTTTAAATTTTTTCTTATGTTTTTACGTACACAAATAATTTAAGAAAACAGTTTAAGAACAATACCCCTAGCACGAACCAATATCGAATTGGAATAGCTAACGGGTGCGAATTGTCACTGTCAAATGTGTACCGAACATGGAGGTATGGTACTGACTTTTAGTTCTCGTTATGTCCGTTCAAGTATTGGTATATATATTGGTTCGTGCTAAAAAAGGTACTGGAGGCCTACTCTAATTCAACGAAAAACGAAATATCGAAACTTCGTACTTTTCTTACTATGTTTCTGGTTCGTTTTTAACTATAATAATATTCATCGTTGGATTTTCTAAGCCTACTAAAGCTTCAATTTTATAATTTATCGCACAGATTAAGTATAACCTTAAATAGACGAAATTAAATTTCGTTTGAAATTCGTTATCGAAACTTCGTTTCGGAGAAAAAAGTAGACCTCCTGGTTTATAGCGTGATTTATCAGCTTGAGTTATAAATCCTAACGTTTCGGATCCTTAACAGGCTCTACTTTGAGTCCACAGGGTTGTGAGAATGTCTAATATAACCGTTCGATTTTTTTAAGCTATTGCATAGATTTTATCGCGGGCTTTGAGCGCGGCGACCGAATCAAGAAATTCCGTAACGAAAATAACCTGACAGCAGTTCATATGAACACAATTTTGGTCTTTCCAGTATCGATCGAAACGGCGCAGTGTGTTAAATTTTTGCCACGGGACCAATGTTCGACGCAGCACCGCGGTCGTCGGTTCAAATCCCGCACTCGTATTTTTTATTATATAATTTTTTTCTTTTTTTTATAAATTTGTTTTAGACCCCAGCACCTGTTCTTATTTTTATTTGTCTCCCTTTTATTTAGACTTTATAATTACCTATAATTTAAATTTTTGGACTAAAGATGGTAAGCTGTGGTGCTTGTGGTAGTTTTTTGGCGCCTGGCAATGCTGTTGTTTGCTGTGCTTGCCCAATAAAATATCATAAGGCCTGCCTCGCCATCTATTAATAGCAAAGAAAAAAAAATTAATGTCAAAGATAAAAAACTGCATAAATAAAATAAATAAATAATTATAATTGCATAAGTTGATAAATAATGCTATGTAATAGCTTGACCGCGGCAGTCCCCGAGTGTTACACGTATTTTTATTGTATGATTACTGTTTTAATTTCAGCAATATTGGGCACTTGGCAGCCGGTTCTGGAGCTAGCTGGTGGAGGAATATTAAGTCTTCCAAACGGAACGTTGGTGATAGAAGAGGTGTCATTGACAGATGAAGGGGTATACTCTTGCAATGTGGAGAACGGTGTGGGACAGCCGCTAAGCAAAACTGTATGGATGAGTGTTAACAGTAAGTATAATAAGTTTAGCATGAGATAATACCCGACAATTGTTTAGTTCCAAACTTAGCAAGGCAATGACAACTAAAATCACGTACAAATTACATTAAAAAGTAAATAAGCAATCGTGACTGGGAAGCAAATATTCTTAATCATTATACAAATAATTTCAGAAGCTGGATGGCGCAAGTGATCTTTCACTTTCGCAGTGGTCGGTAATTGGATGGGTGACCCAAAATTTAATATCTCGAGCTCCTCCGTGCATTGAAAGGCACGTTAAGCCATTAGTCCCAGCTACATCTTCAGTCGTTAGAACTCATCAATCCGCACTGTGCGTGGTGGGTATTCCATCCAGAGGGAAGGCCTGTGCCCCAACAGCGGGGACATTAACCCACTTGTTACTAGCGTTCCTTTAACGGACCACAGTAAAGAAAAAATAATATGCATCATGTGGGTAGTTTTTTTCTCACTTTGATGTTTCTAGTGTGTTTTGAATGCTTGTAGTTAGCAGTTATAAACTTCATTTATTATTTCGTGTGATTCTGTTTTATTATATTGAACTGTGACTATTTAGGTATTTTCATCATGAGTGAGCACAGGTACGTATCAGTTCAATTTTATAGGTTATTTATATTTTATAAATTGTAATATAGGAAATATGACCCTGCCCTATTTATACTTCGTATTTTGAGTAACAAATATACACGATTATTTATATAATTTGATAGTTTTTACAAGTGTTCCTTATAAGGACCAATAGTAAAATGACCTACTGTGACTGATATATACTAATAGTTCTGTCTGTGTTCTATTTTTAGTCCGAGAAAAGAACTTGAAACTAAATGAAATATCGGAAGAGTTAGAATGTAATATGAATGAGTCAATTCCGGATTACATATCAATTTTGCCACCTAAAAATTTCAAGGCTGACACAGATGAGGATTCTGGTGCCGAAAATCAAGTGTCGTTGTCAAATTTGCCTGGATCCCAGCTTCGAGTAGAAGCTGAAGTACATCGTAGTGAGTAAATGAAGATAAAAATCACGTACCTATCGCTCAGTTAGCTAAACGTAGACGGGTTATAACGGACAAAGATGACGAGTGTCCTAGTACGTCTGCTATCTACAGACTGAATCACAGACAGTAGAAACGTTCTCTCCCCAAACTTCTTCAACGCCACTTGTTTCTAAGAACAAAAGTTATAATTGGACCAAACGAGACATTCGCCCCACACATGATCCCTGGATTGAAAAGCAAGGTGCACCAATACAAAAACACCCTGTCTATTTTTTTGATTGTTTATTTGATGGCGATGGCTTATGAACAATTTATCAGAGGAAAACCAATCAGGTGGGGCTGGAAGTTTTGGGCTGGAAGTATTTGCCTTGGCTACATATTGTGGTTGGAGCCATACCAAGAGCAGTATACTGAAATTCATCTTGAATTCAAGAAGATGAGCCTAGGAGGTAGTGTAATCTTGCAATATGCCGAGATCCTTCGAAAAATTGATTCGAGAGAGAGAAGGTACTCAAAAATGGTTGTAGAGTTTCGTAGAGCTATCATGAGGAGTTGCGATATAATAACAAAGGCCATATCATCAGCTACAAGTAAGAACGACTCAGGTGTGCTGTATGTCACAAAAAAGCTAAGTTTACTTGTGTCAAATGTGAAGTAAGCTTGCATCCTAAATTATGTATTGAACAAATTTCATACCTCATGTAATTCAAACTGAAGTTCTTTTTCCCTTCGAGAAATAAAATAAATATTATTACTGCAATATAATTCTGTTTCATTGTTTATTTATATATTTAATTTCAAATAAATGTATTTTCAAGAATGCACACAAAAATGACCTGATAGTAGCGTAAATTACTAGTGGGCCTTAAAAGGAACACCCATTTCCCGCTTTTCCGACATCGATATTTTATTTTTCATATTTTTCTGTTAAAATTTTAAGCAAGTCAAACGTCATATCAAAAAATCATATTAATATCGGATCCTTATTTTTACCGTAATAAGTGGGTTAATAGGCTGATGATAATGATGATACAAATAAATGTCAATACCAGGACTCGAAACTAGGATCTTTGGAATGCACAAGTGCTGCCGTTGCACCAATCAATCGACCTATTATATACGTTGCTTTTTCGAAAAAGGTTTATTTATTTTTATTTATTTATTTAATCTTTATTTCCTTTACAATGCAAATGGCGGACTTAATGCCAGTATGACATTCTCTACCAGTCTTAGTGGAAATAAGGTTAGGCATAGTGGATTCCCCATTTAAATTGGAGCGCTTGTTTGGGGAAGTGACCTCCAATTTATAAAGCCATTAAAATTACCTTTCGGTGTTCTTTTAATTTCGACCATAAAGTAAATAGATTTCTATTATGTTATTTAGCTATGTCATTCTTTCTCTGCCACTTTCAATTTGAGTCCATCTCGTCTTAAAGCTGCAGTGTACGCCCTTCTGCGGTGCTTTTAGACTCAATTTCATGTATTTTATGTATGTATGTGTCTTTATGTATTTACAAATGCCTTCTATAAATGTCTGGAAAAGTTAATGTTGAATAATCTTATTTTGATTGATTTAAAAACCCTCTATTTATGTTTTTCATAGAGCCAGTCCACTTCGAGTCGTCCTCCAGTAGCGTCATGTCCCGGCTCGGGCACCCCGTCAGTCTGGAGTGCTGCCCCTTGGGAGACGACCCGGTCAGGGTTACATGGACTCATGACGGCAATGTGGTGGATTTTCAGAGCCAAAGGTTAGCTAATATGTAAACTTTAATAGTACCTATTGTTTGTTATATTTTTAAGCATTTAACAGCTAGATGTTTAAATCTAAAGAAATTTTTAATAGAAAAAAATGTGGTTTATCTACAATGGCGCAGCCTTGCAACACGGAGAGAATATTCGACACGGACATCAAGGCCGCGGTCATATAATGGTCAGTGTATTCGCCCGGATAGCGAAGGGAGCGAGTTCGAGTCCCGTCTGCTACCTGGTCCTAGTGGAATTTTTGCTAGTAAAATTTTCTTTAGACTATTGTTTGTTTTTCCTAGAACCAGTAGACTTTGAGAGTAACATAACCCACCCGAACGTTACCATACTATGATAGTAACGTCGTGGACTGTCAGAGCAGTGTAGGGTATGAACGCGAAGAGTCCTCTGAAAGAAAAAGAGGATGGTGGGATAGTAGTGAATAACTCCTCAGATGACCCATCGCTCATAGGGGCAACGATACTGCAAGAAGCCACTGAAACCCTGTCGGATACTACCGCAATCTCATCAATTACTCTGGTCACCCTAGTATAAATTTAATGGCCTAGTATAAAGTGCTAATGGAAGACCTCGATAGCGCAAGTGGGTGGCGCATTTGGCTGCGTAACTAAATCTTGATAAAGATTTGTGCTGCGATAGTAGAAGCGAGTGCCTTCTACGTTTTCATTTCACACCATTACTCCTAAATTAAGCTACTTAGTTAAATTTAATTATAATTTCATATCCAATTTCAGAATTAAAATTTCCGAATCGAAGACACCGCTAGGCTTGACCAGCACTATCAGCTTCCAATACTCGGAGACGGGAGACGCTGGCCTGTATCAGTGCAGAGCTAGTAACCCCTATGGAGCTGCAAGTTTCAGCGTACACTTAACAATTTTAGGTAAGTAAGTAATTCAATCATTAATTTACTACTCAGACGACTAAAGTAATTTAAATGTTATTTTCGGCACTGTTATTCCGTGATCATGGCACTTGCAACAGTGCCGAAATATCGGAAACTCGCTAAAGACAACATAGTAACAATTCCGTAAATAATAACAATTACTATAATGTTAGAGACCGCGAAAGTTTAAAACAAAACCATACAAGAGTATACTTTTCGGATAAGAGGTACTATTTCCTTCATTTTCTAAATTAGCTTTACTAAAGTGGAAACTTTTATTGACTAGAGGTTAGGCTAAAGTTTATTGATTTCTTAATGTAAATAAGATCTACCTAAAGGCATCCAACCAAAACAAGTTTATTTACTGCTTTACTATTCTGTTCTGTTTCATAAATCGATTATTATTGTGATAGACGTTAAAGATACACAGAACAGCTTACTAAATACAACTTAAGGCTTACTGTAAATTAATAAACAGTTTGCTTGCCTCATAATTTCTACTTACAATTGGAAAATTAAGAAAGTGAAAAAGAAAGAAATAGAAAACGTTTTTATTAACCCTCATTTAGGTATTTACAAAGGCAAAATTAAAAATACAATTGCTAACCAGAGTTCTGCCTCAGTATTAGCTGATGCAAAATTGTGCGCACCAGCGCTGATATTCTGGTATGGCGTTGGAATCGTTTCGGTTAAGTGTGTTTTATCCCCATAAAATTCCCGTTTTTACAAACTTCTACGTTACTTCAAGACGAAACGTCAAGGCCACTGACATGAAAAATTATTGCCGCTGCTGTTTTGGGTTGAACTTACCAATAAAATGTAATATATCCAAAACCATTTCATTTGGGTTGGAGATATTGTTATTGTGAGATGTCCATAATAATTTCAGAACCTCCAACGCCGCCGTCTGATCTCCGCATCGAGACGGTACGTTCCCGCTCCGCCGGCGTATCTTGGCGAGACACTCTCCGCGCTAACGCCAGACACTATACGCTACAATACGCCATCGCGCAATACGCTGACACCGCTTGGGAACACGCCACTACCATCAACGTCACCAGGTAAGCTTATTAAAGAAATATTGCAAGATTTTAATTCATATAAATATATGGCGCAACACTCTCCGCACCAACGTCAAATATTAAATCAATCATAACGAATACGCTAAACGTCTTAAGGTAAAATACAAATATGATACGTGTAATCTACATTTTATTATTAATTTATTTATGAAAAAAAAAAGTGGTAAATAAATGGCGTCACACTTTTTGCGCTAACGCCAGACACTATACTCTACAATACGCCGTCGTGCAATACGCAGATACCGCTTCGGAACATGCCACTACTACCATCAACGTCACCAGATAAAATTCAAGCAAGACAGATTGATCCACCATTGATAACAGTGACGTCCAATCCAATAATAATATACTCATCAAAAAAAATCTTAACAACATGTGGTATGTTTTTGAACTTTTATACGATTTTTTGCTATTGGAATATCTATTATTAACACAATCGATTTTTTTTATTCTTAAAATCAGCCAATTATATTTTCGATAACAAAAAAGATTGTACATCAATCCACTTTGCTAAGATCTTTTAATTTTTTGTTTTTTATTCAAAATCAATCAGTTAATCATACAGTTTTTGTAGTACGGCGGGCTGTTTCCGCAACTCGACACCTAGTGCCTATTTTGCGTGGGGACAAATATACATTATTATACAGTTTTTGTAAATTATACGTGTTGCTACTTTCATGATGTGTGTATTATTGTAGTAAATCTAAATAAAATTGTACTAGAAAATATCCACTCGGCATCACCCAAAATTTTGTCTGATGCCTGTAAGAAAAAAATCTTAGTTAGCGCAATTTTCTTTATATTACATAAATAAACATTTTCAAGCATTTAACTGCTGGATGTTTAAATCTAAAGAAAATATTACTAGAAAAAAATCCACGCGGACCAGGCAGCAGACGGGACTCGAAACCGCACCCTCCGCTATCCGGGTGGATGCACAGACCCTTGTCTTTATCTTTATAAATGTGTGGATGGCGCATTCGGTCCACGATCGTGAAAGTTAAGCAACTGTCGCGGTGGTCATTGGAGGGTGACCTAAAACTCATTGTCTCGCTCCCCCGTGCTTCGGAAGGCACGTTAAGCCGTTAATATCGGCTGCATCTACAGTCGTTAGCACCCGCCAATCCGCATTGTACCCGCGTGGTGGGTCATGGCCCAATCTCCCTGGGGATATTAATAGGCTGGTGATGATGCCGATTTATAAATCTAGCAGTGTAGTGTTTAAAATAACAATATAGTAACTATTATAATAATACTAACTTCTTCTGTAAGACAAACTGATTTGCTATTGGTCAGCTGGGTAATGGTCTTATATTAACATTACTACAGTTTTACCTTTTTATAGTAATCAGACTCTGTTCTCTCTCTATATTATAATTCAATGGCTTGGTTCTAGAAAGGACAGTGACATCCGCCAGTCGGTGGAGTTGCAGAACCTCCGACCGGCCACAGCGTATGGCGTGAGAGTGGCCACAGGGAACCAAGTAGGGACCAGCATGTATACTGCACCGATACACTTTACGACGCACGAAGAAGGTGAGAGAAAAAGAGATTTGTGATCGAAACCTGTGTTTTATAGATTCTACCCTAATGTCAAATTAAGTTGAATCCGGCCCATTCACCCTATTCCATCCATAAGGAAAGGAAGGAAGGCCTATGCCCCAGTAGTGGGAACTTTAATAGGCTGGTGATGATGAACCAAGTGGGGACCAGCATGTTAACCGCACCGATACACTTTACGACACACGAGGAAGGTAAGAAATATGATTATGATTTTGTCTCATCAAACTAAGTGGGCTGCTTCGGAAGACACGTACAGCCGTTGATCACGGCTGCATCTGCAGTCGTTAGCACCAATCCGCAATGGACCCACGTGGTCAGGTCCCGACACCTTTAAACCCGCCGTACATACCACTCGGCCACGGAAGTCATCAAGGAGAATAGAGATGATGACAAATTTTTTTTTTCTTCGTTTATCAGGTAGATTATCTAAAAGTATTGGTCACGTATTTTTTCTTTTTTCACATAATATAAACATTACAGAGATAATTATGTTGATTTGAAAAGTCGCATGACATCACGTTTTGGTACAATTTTCGTGTCACTTACACCACTCACAAATTTTGACGCGCTATAGCTTTGTCATTTTTTGGTTGACTGCCCAAAGACAAAATAACGTGGCCATTATTTTTTGATCATCTAACTGACGGACTTAATAGAATTTCGTTTACTGTACCCCGTCATCACCCCTATTGTAGTTGTTATTCTCGTGTTACGTAATTTTCCATCCTTGTCTTTTGTAAGCGATTGTACGAAACGCTACATTTATTCGTTTCCGTGAACAGAGTGTAGCATCAAAACTTAGAATATATTTTTTTCTAGCTCCATCTTCAGCACCGATCAACGTCCAAGTGGAACAAACAGAGAACCCTGGGGAACTCCACGTGACCTGGATGCCGCCTCTCAAGGAGTCCCACAACGGGATCATAGTGGGCTACAACGTGAGAGCGGTACCTCAGAACAGTGGGGCTGGTAAGGCACATTGAAAGCAAACGATAATGTTTAAAAATTAGGATTAAGTTTCCAATAAAGTAAGACTGTATTTAAATTGAGACTATGGAACCTCCTTATAAACATCTTAGATTTCTTCTTAGATATCTCAAGAAAGAACTCGACTAAGTAGTACGTTGAATCTACTGAGATTTGATAGTACAGGTATTTCAATTAAATAATCTATTCCAAAAGTCAGCTTATTTAATGTAATATTCACGTCTGTGACTATATTTTTTCTTTCAGATGCTTCTGACACAAGAACTATAAAAGTATCCCAAAAGTCTGGTAAACAAGAGGCCTTATTAAGTGGACTTTTGAAAAATACAAGGTAATATTCGATACATACTACTACAAAGTTAACAATTTTCATCGAGTCACATTTAATACTGTTCACATTTTCCCATCTATCTTCTAGATACGCAGTTTCTGTGTCATTGTTCAATAACGCAGGCACTGGACCGTTCTCGCTCCCAGTGCTGCAGGACACCAGAGAAGGAGGTAAAATGTAAAAAAATATTATTTAAATTACTGCCAAATCAATAGTTTATACGTTCATCAGTATTTCAGTATGAGGACAAGAGGATTGTCTTAAGAAAATAAGACAGTCCTTATACTGATTAACTAAACTATTAAGTATAGTTAATCAGTATGCGGACAAGAGATTTGACTTAAGACAAAAATGGATTTTTAAAATTATCGTGTTCATAAATTTTAAACATAGATAAAATTTCTACAGCGATGCCTTCCCGATATACCAGATAAAGTTCTTACCATATTCAGGAATCCACTTGGATATCCTGTACCACCTTGTAGATGCCTGAAAATTACCTTTCACCTATGCTTTTAACAGTTTTACTTAAACGACTACGAAAAAATATTTTTTATTTACTTTTTCCTAACTGGTTATGAAAATTTTTAGAAATTCACAACGAAATAATCGCCAAAGAGATTTAATTCACACTTTGATTCCATAATTGTAACTTCTTAAAATAAATTAATAATGATTTCATATATATTTAAGAAGTAAATTTCAAAATAAAGATTTTGATACTTACACAGTTTATAAAGAATTCTACATTATTACTAACAAAACAATGTATGGACAAATATCTTAATTAATTTATTTACTATCGTCACAGCGCCAGAACAAGCTCCGCCTTCTGTAGAATGTACAGCGGTGTCATCAACATCGGTGCGAGTGGGCTGGCAACCAATAGCCCAGTCGGGGCACGGAAATTCACTCGTGGGATACACTGTGTTGTATGCCACTGAAGGTAAAAATAATCTATACTAATATTAAAAATGCAAAAGTCCTCTTCTCTCTTAAACGCTAAACTAATTTAAAAATAAATTTGGTTAACTTAGAGATAGTTTATTATATTTTTAAAGCATTTATCTGCTTAAATCTAAAGAAAATTTTAGTCGTGAAAATTTCACACGGACTACGCAGTAGACGTACTCGTAACTTGAACCCGCACTGATACTAGCGAATTTGTAAGTCCCGGAATAGGACACATACGGATAGCTTTTATCCCAGAAAACATAATTTGCGGTGGCGGAAGGAGTGGGGGGGGGCGTTGAAAGTTTTTATTGAAAACCAATCTAAACACACAGATGAATTCACTGACCCCAATAACTAATTTATAATACAACACTTTTTGAACGGGTGTAAAGCCCTTTTTATTAATCAAAACGTCAGAAGCCACAAAATCCGGCGGATGTGTATGAAAAGAAAAAATAATGTGAATAAAGCGAAAGGCGCGTATATGGACTATGACCTCCATTCTATGTCATAGTCTTGTAAGTGAATGCCTGTAAATGATCCGATATGTGAAGAATAGTGTAAAAATACAATTCAAAAAGTGATTTTCTAAATGATTGATGACGTGACATAAATCTTTACCACATATTACTTTCAGAAGGTGCATGGCAGAACCAGACCTCACTTCACACAGAACTGTATCTACAAGGACTGATGAAATACACAAACTACACCGTCAAAGTAGCAGGCTTCTCCAACTTCGGAGCGGGACCCTACTCTTACCCCATAGTCTGCAGCACATTGCAAGACGGTTGGTATTTTGAAACCTTTTGGCAATCAGCAAAACCTTAGTAATAATTTTCATAACAGAGTTATTAATAGTCTTTAAAAACAGCCAAAATAAAGTATAGGCAGTCTGCTTTCATTCAGCGAAGCCCGTTAAAAAAAAATTCTCAAAATGTTAACCGGTTTTTCTTAAAATATAATTAGAATTTAAATTTGATTTAATAGAGTTGGATAAGGAAATAGTAAGAAACATTATGGGTCTAGGGATGTTGGAAAAATAAAATGTGAAATCCAATCATCATAGCCATACTGCTGGGGCAAAATTCTACCATACGGAAAGAAACATACTCGGGTACTAGGCGCTAATCCACCTCTCAGCCCTGGAAATATCGAATGCTAACAACTGCAATTGCAGTCGGGATCAATTGAAGTTAGGAAGTTCGGAACAAACGCGTTCTCCGCCATCTATCACCTCTACAAAATTTTGCTTACTATTTACGAGACTTAGCTATTAGATTCTTTATCTTTTCCAGTGCCCGGTCCTCCTGCAGACATCAAAGTTCTAGTCCTATCATCATCTTCACTGCTCGTAAGCTGGAAAAAACCAGAGCACCCAAATGGTGAATTGTTATACTACACCGTGTATATCAAACTGACATCAAGGTTAGTCAGAAAGAAAGAAAGAAAACATTTTATTAGTTACACAACGGTGTCGATTCTGGCAGGATTCTCTAAACTTAAAACTAAATTTAACATCAGTCTGTCCTTTTTAGTCTGTATAGAGAATGACAGAGATACACTGTTGTCAAATTTAAGTTAAGCTTTAGAGAATCATGCCAGAGTCGACACCAACATACATTTAAAACAAAACAGGAGCTCTACTCTCTTTCTCCGAAACGAGATTTCGGTAACGAACGAATTTTAAACGAAATTTCGCCAATGACTCTACTCTATTTCATTTTCGAACAGGCACATAAACTTTGGAACCTCAAACAGTTTTCGTGAACTATAGGAATGAGTCATGATTGTGAGTTCTTTTTATCTCTCCTTTTAAAATAACGTTGTTTTACAATATAGGTAGTTTACGGCAAATTTTTTGATGACATTGAAAGAACCTTCTTTGACAGTGTTAGCAGACTAATTTGTAGAGTTGATACAATCTATTGTATATCTACCTGAATTTGTCGTTTAATACTTTGAAGTATCGGAATTACAATAAATAATAAAAAAAATGGTTTATTTGTTAATTTTACAAGCTAAAAATGTTTCTCGAGCTAAGAAACCTTGATTTAAACTACTTTTGCAATCATTTTAGGCTTAATTAAAACAAAAATTTCAAAACGAATCGTCAATTTGAGGTTAAAATTTCGAACAATTATCTGTCAAATTCAAATTTTCCTTCGAAAGTTTTGTGAATTAGAGTAGGCTTGGAGAATTTTATTATTTAGAGTAAGGAACGTGCGAAATTTCGATCGAACTTTCGTTTTTCGTTGAAATAGAGTAGACCTACAGAACTGAAAAACATAACGACAGAGAAAAACAAGAAAACTAATTAAAGGTGGTGCTGTGCAGGGCCAATAGGTCGCTGTCTCAGCTTTACTACTGTGAAAGTACTTTGTCAATACCACAGCAGCGCTGATATTCAGCCAGCGCGTTAGAGAAAATCAATAAATTGATCTTATGCTAGCAGTACACGTGGCTATTCGTAATTGCTATTTGTAAATTTGACAGCACTCTCTCTATTGCAAGAATTTACTGTTGTCTAATGTAGAAATAGCTAGGTTAAGTGCAATTAAACTACTTAATAACCAATGTTAAAACCTTTTTTGGCATGGATCTCTGAAACTAAAACTTTATTTAGCAGTGATGTAGTTTTATTATAATATACTTCTGTTCTTTAAAGAGTAAAAAGAAAAGGCTGCTGTTCAAAAGCTTTAATTACAAAGAATCACATACAAAGTCTACAGTGAGTAAGCTAACCAATAATACTCTGTAGTAGGTAACCAGTGTTTCTTGTTGTATGATTATCGCTGAGGCTTATACTGTGTTATTCTAATTTTCAAACTCTCAAACACGGCTTTTTAATTTGCCTTGAGAATTTAAGCCAATTTACGATGGAACAGAATAATACATGTTTTACTTTCTGGAAGCTCTTTAGGACTTGAATAACGCTTCATCAACGTCGCCACTATTTTCGTGGAAGTCGCTAACAAAATACTTTATTGTACATATTTCCATTAAGCTACAAGCCAGCGAGTTCTCTAGTAAACTCGCCCCGTGACATCGAGTAGCAAATTATAAAGAGCCGATAGCACGGGGCGAGTTTACAAGGTGCTAGCAAAGTTGCTAGTCTATATCTTGTAAATTTACCCGTGTCATCGAGGCTTAAGGGAAAGGAAACTAGGCAATATTTCCCTAAAATCCATTACTTGATATGTTTCAAATCAACAGTAGCGGTTCCCCGCAAACGCTGCGAGTGGAAGCAGAAGGCGGTCGTACGACAGCCGAACTTAAAGATTTGGTCAGCGGCCGCACATACGAGGCGTGGCTTACAGCCAGCACCGCCGCCGGTGAAGGACCGCCCACTAGGAGGATCTCGCACACTCCCACGCATAGAGGTAAGTTAGTAGAAGGTTAGTTGTAAGATAATAGAGAGTCATGGTGTGGCGGCGCCATCTGCACGCCCCACATATAACCAATATGGAGGATGTAACCATTCGCCTCATCAAGAGATGGCGCTACCAGCTCTGCACTGATAAATTATGGAAGCCTACATCGCACATGAGAAATTCGGAGGCTAACTCTTCATATATGCAATGCCCGACCAACATCTGTAGAGCCGCGAGCACCAAGCTAACATCACCCAGCTCAGAGGAAGACCTTCCCCTTTGGCCTTCCTACAATCAGTCAAAGGAGGTTGATGGCGCAGTTATTAGCGCGTCGTAAGACGAGTTACCAAAAATTTACTATCTCAACCTCAGTGCTTCGGAAGGCGAGTGCCTAATAATATAAGCTTTCAGATTAATTGACACTTTTGAACTGCTTGCTGAAGGATATCATTACTTACGAGATGTAAATATCGCGCCCGGTGAGGGACCGCTCCCTAGAAGGATCTCCCACCACACATAGACTTTGGTATACGCTAACATGTTAGACTGAATACGTCGATGTCACAGTATTTAGCGCGTCATAAGACGGGTTCGAAAAATATTACTATATTAACCTCCGCATTGCAATAAAACAAAATCAGTCTTACGAGGCGTGGCTTACAGCCACCACCGGCGCCGGTGAAGGACCACCCACTAGAAGGATCTCGCACACTCGCACACATAGAGGTTAAGTTCATAATCATCATCATCAGCCTATTAATGTCCCCAATGCTGGGACATAGGTGTTCCCTATGGACGGAATAGGGAGATTGGGCCGTGACGCACCACGCGGGCCCAGTGCGTATTGGTGGGTGCTAACGACTGCAGATGCAGCCGGGACCAGTGACTTAACGTACCTTCCGAAGTACGGGGACCTCTCAATTCAGTATAAATGAAATATTTCATATTTTATTTCATATTTCATTTCATACTGATAATTAAAGAAATTCGTGCAAAATTATTCCCTAACCATTCCAAAATATCAAAAATGCACAACTCCTCCCCGAGTGCAACCCGTGGTTTTTAAGCTAGGATTATTACATAACAGTATATTTGTTAATTATAATATAGATAAGTTCATTAAATAATCAAATCTGTTCTAAACGATGTTGGTGTCAAGTTTATTTAAAATAACCCATTCTTTCTCAGTGGTAGCAGGAGTAGCATCTCTAGGCGGCACAGTCTCCGTGGGGGTTGGCAGTTCCCTACTACTGGTGTGCCAGTGTGTGGGTGCGCCACCACCCCGTACTGTGTGGTACCACAAGCACAACATCATCACGCACCATCCGCGCTTCACTAGGAACCACGACGACAGCCTGCTGATCAATAGTGAGTTCAATATATTCCATTTTAGTTCTTTTTGAGAATAAATCTAAACAAAATGTTGATCTCCCAATTTGGTATAGGCGGCTAGATAGATATATAGATAGATGCACACATACAAAATTGACAAGACAAATTTTAGAATTAGATAAATCCTTTAAAACTGGCAACAAATTCTATTTATACATCTATACTATGGTATTTACGTGTGCAGCAGCGATGCGAACAGGCGAAACTCAGCGAAACATTTACTCAGTGAGTAAATAGCTAATTTTCAGTTCTGACTCAATTAGATAAGGTCTCGCATTGAAATGTCAGATTAGAATTCTAAATTACATTCAACGAAATTAAAATTATTAAATACGATAATTAGTTACACATTCATTGGAAATATAATTATTATTGTACATTTACATAAAAAAAAATATTAAATAAAGTAATGAGAGACAAAATAGTTTCAGTAAAAATAAAATAAAAGCACACAACACCAACACTGACACCTCTGCACCCAAGCAACTTATTCTGTTCTGCTGCCGGTGTGGTAGGTACCACAAACACAACATTATAAACCCGCGCTTTACCAGGAATTAAGACATAATGAACAAAATACTTAATTCCAGAACAAGAGAGGTTGCTACAAACAACTGATTTTGCAACCTTTTCCAAGAACGCCAATCTCTTTTTCGGCTTTTATATCATATTAGGTGTGCCCCGCGGTGTTACCGTATTATTTTTTATTAGGGATATTTTCCCGCAGTAAAACGTAGTCATGTGTTAATCCAGGGTGTCAGCTAACTCCATACCAAATTTTATCAAAATCGCTCCAGCCGTTTAGGCGTGAAAAAGTAACAAACATACACACTCACAAACTTTCGCATTTATAATATTAGTGTGATTCTGAGAATATTGAATAATGTTTCTTAGAGAAAAGCAATAGAAAATTACATAATAATAGTGGTCTCCTGTCTCTTTATTCTTTAGTGGCTTTGATTTTAAGTTTTCAGTAATTAAAATAATGAGAAGCCGCATTTACGTTGAACAAAATAATTCTTCTATCAGGGTTTAAACAACGGTCCCTTAGAGCAGAAAACAATATCGTCACAGGAAACATTAAAATTTACTAATAAATCCATTAACCAAACTTTACAAAACCTCAAGATTTTATTGTCTTTCAGATATTGACCAGTCTCTAAGCGGCAACTACACGTGCTTAGCTAAAAACCTATACGGTTCAGACTCTGTCGAGTATCAAATCATCGTGCTGCCTTTACCAGAATCACCAGTACTAAGAGCTACCCCTTACAAAGACTCAATACTGGTAGAATGGGAGCAACCGTACTACTCTGTCAGCAACAAAAGTGTATCACAGAAGATCAGTGAGTATCTGCCAAGTTCTTTTTTAATTATTATGAATCTAGTAGTAAAACATTGTGTGGTAGGCTGGACTTCAAACATAACAATAAAAACTGAAATAGACCATTAGCCAGGTAGAAGAACAACATTTTAGTAGCGGAAGTATTTATTTTCTTCAATCCAATTCCAGCAAACCTTTAATAAAATACTAACATTTTTCACAGTAACAATAAAAAATATAAATTCCTTATTGTTTTCAATATCTCCCCTCGTAGATTTGCGCATCAATGGTATAGCTCTAGCTTTTCTTCTCATATAAGTTCCTGTTACAGCTTAAATTGATAAAAAGATACCGAAGTAATGAACAATTAGAAATCTTTTTAGGTGAATCATTCATAAAACCCTCATATTATCAAACGTCTTAAGCTTACAGCCTCACATGGAAGGAAGCGAACGGCCCCTGGCGGGAAGCTTGGCCTGCTAACAAGTTGCATAACTTATCAGGAGTGCAGAAGCACCTTCTCATCGGTCTGAAATGTGGGACCAAATACTCCTTGAGGATCACTGCTACCAACAAAGTTGGCACTTCGCAGCCAGCTTATTTGGACGTCAGCACTTTGGGTGGAGGTATGTCCTAATACCCCGAGCTAAAAAATATTCTTCTATGACTTTGCGAATTAGATTTAAAAAAACTTGCATCACGGTACTTTCATTACAGATTATTTTTTTGGTATAGCAACGTAAAGCTTAAGAAGTAATAGGACACCAATACCGGCACCAAAAGCTTCTTTCTGGCTGTGCACAAGCTCACTATTACTATTGACTTCTTCTCTTCAAAGCTTCTTTAGCTCTTCACTTGACGCCCTAAAATTCCAAAATATCTACCTTTCCAAAAAGGGGTCATCTTTTGGTTTTCTGCAACAATTTGTTCTCGATTCTCTGGAATCTAGAACCTGCCGGCCCATTCTCTAACTTTTTTGACATTTACAGTGTATAACTAAATAGGAAATTGCATATCAATCGATGCTTTTCAGAACAAGTATAGTGGCATGGCAGCAGTGGATCACTAAATAGCTCGGTGATTATCACTTCCATCTGTCAAAAGCAGTTAGCCAATAGGACTACAGGTCTCTTTTTTACCTACCCGTTCTCTTGACATCGTTGCCAATCCTTCTGGAGAGGAGAACGACTCACATTTTGTGGCGAAGACACTTATAGTGCATGCAATTTAAACTTAATGGTGGCGCAGTAAACTATATTCAGGACGATGCAGATTTCAATAAATTAAAACCAGCACTTGTTGATGGATTGTGTCCGGTACCAGAATGAGAGACAAGAGTTTGTTAAAAAATGTAAATCGAGTATGTCAGACATTGGTGTGTTTCACAGTATTCTGGCCCAACCGGTCTCGGAAGAGGCCAGAATGCTGTATCGCTTTATATGTCTGCCGCGACTTTCTTCCGACAATAACATATTACGTTAATTGGCTTAGATGATTTGTTAATTTATATAAGTACACTATGGGACTGACATGTCTGTAAAGATGAAAGTCCTTTAAATTAAATAAAGAGAAAAAAAAAGACCTACACATAGTTATGCTTGCTGCTAACTTCTCAATAAGTTTACTAATAACCAACTCCAAGTAGCGCTCGAATTGTCATCATCATCATCATCATAATCAGCCGATGGACGTCCACCGCTGCTTGTGTAGTAAGTAATACAACGGTTGTGCACTTTCCGCATCCATTGGATCCCCCCGACCCGCTTGATGTCGTCAGTTCACTTGGAACCCGTCCGAGCCTAGAATTAATCAACGCTCAACAGCCCTTTCACATTTTTTGCAAAAAATCGTATTTTTGAACGCCTCGTTTACCCCCTTAAAAAAGATTTTGACTTTTTCCAATAAAAGTAAACAGTAGACTTATTTTTCTTATTGTAAGTTAATCTAGAATATTTGCAAATACTATTTTCCATTTATTGTACTGATCGTTCTACCGCAGCTAGTTTACGGAGAAAACGATAATATGCACAACTTCAAACGCCTGAAACTCTAAATAATGTTCAATAAATTAGATCAATGTAATTACTTCGACATCAGAAATATGTTTTTGTTGTAACATAATGTATTAGAATTTTGATTTTCCATCTCATTAATTATCAAAAAAAACATCTAACCTCCATGAGTTTTCCCAAAAAATAATGCAGGTTTACCTCTTATTTTGATAAAAACTTTCATAAAACTAATAAATCATCATTGAACTGCTGAAATATGTATATATTTTTATAATTAGATTTTTAATAATTATTTTATAAGACTCGAAACACCACCCGTAAAATGCAATATATACTAGTGCAAATCTACCTACGCGCCGGTCAGTACGGCAGCGGCGCAATTTTGTGAAAGGGCTCTTAATTAAAATTTTAGTACAAAATTTTTAAAATTTGGCAGTGCCCATCCCGCCGTCTACCAACGAGTGGCTGTGGAGTAACAGCACCCACGTGGTAATACAACTGGCTGGATGGGATGACGCTGGCTGTGCTCTGCGCTCCTGGGACTTACATTACCGCCCACTCGGAGCTAGAACCTGGCTCAGAGCACAAAACGCGCTGGTAAATTATTATAATCATTCATCTACCAACAAGTGGTTGTGGAGCAACTATGCTTTACCAAAATCACCAGTACTCAGAGTGACGCCCAACAAAAATTTGGATTGCAGTCTGATATCTTGATGCCTGTCCACATATCCACGTCACGACGTCGTCAACGTAATCCGTCCGTATCGGAAACGTTAGATAGATAGATAGATAAATCATTTATTTCCATCAGTACAGCAGACAAATTCAAGTAAACAAATAGAACAATTAATTACTAAATATGTAACTGTGTGCCGCAACGACAGAAAAAGGCAAAAACTCAGCAATACCTTTGCTCTGAGAGCAAAGCACTGGCTTCCAGTACCCTTAGCACTATCCAATATCAGATTCGTATCGTTTGCAAGTCCAAAATGTGTACTGATTTTTAGTTCTCGTTACGTCCGTTGCGGCGCTGCTATTCAAGTTTTCATACAAAATTTGACAATGACATTTCTGTTTGCAAACTATTCGAATTCGATAATGGTTCGTGCTAGGGGTACAGTTCTGCCTAGAAACCGCGTAATGTGAAACGACACTGGCGTGATTAATTCAAATAGATTATTAAATTATTATTGTTATATATCTATGTATATATATTTTTATCTTTCAACAAAAAATATTCATTACTTTTGTAACGTGTTACGTTGCACGATACGTTGACATAACGTACAAACATGGTTGTAAATAAGCAATGTCGTTTCACGTTGACGAAATCGTGACATGGAGACGTAGACAGGCACTTAGCTAGAATAAAATTATTGTTGTGAAACTTACCTTAGCTATTTAAAGGATCCACTCTTTTTTCCATACAACTGTGCCCAATCTTGTACCTCAAGTATTATCATGAATTTATGCGTAGAAAAATGATTAACTAAGGTACAAAATTGGGTGGAAATCAAAGGTCTCTTTTGTCAGTTAAATATACTAATATTTTCGTACACCCTAGTCATTTAATCATGGCAATTCCATCCATACACCAATCTGCCTTCCTGGGGGCCATTCGCCTGAAGGAATTGCTTTCGAAAACGCTATCGCTTACGATTTCATTTTGTTATTTCTGACCCCTGAAGGTTTTCAAATACCTCACGCTCGTTTTCTTTAATATTGTTATTAACAATGCAATAGAAAAAACAAGAGAGCGAGGCAGTTGAAAACCTCAGGTGGCTAGAAATAACAAAATGAAATCGTAAGCGATAGCGTTTTCCACAGCAATCCGGTTAGACGATTGGCCCCTGGTAGCTATCAATCTAAGATCTCGTACCATCGGCCTTAGCCCAGGCACGTGGTACCAGGCACAAGTCACGGCCACCAACAAGAAGTAACTCATAATTTCACTAACAAGCGCATCAACTCCAGCCATACCCATATGCCTTCCTGGTCGCTGCCGAGCCTGTACCTATCTAAGACCTCGTACCAAAACGGCTCGTTAACTTTTACTAACAAACGTGTCAATTCCAGCCATACACCAATCTGCCTTCCTGGTCGTTGCCGAGCCTGTACCAATCTAAGAATTCATACCACACCGGCTCTTTCGCCATCACTGACCTTAGTCCGGGCACGTGGTACCAAGTGAGAGTCACCGCCACCAATGAGGCTGGCAGCGTGACGACTACATATGGATACGCCACAAAAAACGAGGATGGAAGTGAGTAATACCACCATATTTTGTCTCTCTAAACCTCTCTCCAAATACATTGTCATACGGATTTCTAGAAAAAAATGCGATCCGCATGTCGATTCTGTGATATGATTATCTTCGGATATGATCAAAATTCAAAATTCAATATCGTTAATTCAGTCTAGGCTGTTACAAGCACTTGTGAATGTCGAAAAGCTACGCCGTCGGTTCGCAAATCAACGGCAGGAGACCTTGTACTGAGAAGAACCGGCAAGAAACTCAGCAAGTGCTGTTTTTTTCTCCCTGTATTATATACAGAGTCGTCAAAATAAAAAATGATTTCAATATGAGGTAACTCATAAAGTCACTTTCCATTACAAATGCAAATAATATAAAAATTATGACTATAAAATAAAAAAATATAAAAAACTGGTTTAACAAAGTTCAGGAATGCCGTGTCCTACTGTTTAGGCAAAAAAAAATGAATGATTAAAGTTTAGTACCTACAACGATTAATAGTACCCAATGAAGCAAGAGCAGACTCATCTCCGCTGGCAGCACCCGTTCACGATTATGACGCATGAACCAGCCATCGCTTTGCTCAACCATTTTTTTGGGAACGCAACGACCTGCCTCACACGACACCAGATCACTTATGATCTTATTTATGACGGTTTTTTTACAGTTGTGAAAAGTCTATTACTGGCTGCATTATCAGTCATTGTGACATTGTGTCTTGTAATGGAGACCAAACATTTATGTCTAAAATGGCAGCTATCGAATACGCAAGTGAGATTTTATAATGGTGAATTGCAGGACAGTGCGTAGTTGAATCTGGGAAAACTCGTATTGACAGACGCATTATCGTTCTCCTTTTCGATCTTTACATCCTCTCCCTTTCACGTGTGAAAAGTCGTAAGATTGAAAATTTCTTGCAGGCGAAGTTGGACCACCATCCGAATTGTTCGACCTGAACATGTTGGTCATAGTCTGCAGTTCCATTCTCCTAACTGTCTGTTTGCTCAGTTGCATTTACATACTCGTCAAAAGACAAAGGTAAGTTTAAAAATATATGATGTATAACTATCTACTTATTAATAAGTTAAAATTAGAGCTAAACAGAAAGCTTCAAACCCTTAGATTAAAACCAAAAGGGAATATACGGTACGCTCATACTATCTTCAAATAAAATATGCTCCGGCTCAACTACATGACCAACTCTCACACACGCACACGTCTGTAAATAAACATTCAATCGAGCGAGCTAGACTGAACTGTACACTTCAACGTAGCGCGAGCGAAACAGCGAGTCCACGTTCGAGTCCGCACAGCTGAGAGCTATATTGTTGTCCTTTTCTTGATAACAAATTAGCGATAACGTAAATAGCATTCACGACAAACCGTGATTTTTGGGAAAAAAGTGTTTTTACAATTGAAAAGTGTTGCGAAGACATTTGATTTTGAACTATTTGTGTTCTTTATAAAAGCATCAAAGGCATTGTTTTATCTTTATAAAACTTAATATACGCAATATTTTATATTGATTGCATATGCAGCGCGTTTGAATGTCTAATTGTGACTAAAGCAAATTGAAGTTATGCTTCACAATTTAAGTGAATCACTTTTGAGCGGCGAGTGCCATTTCTTTCTTTTTGTTTTAATCTAAGTTCAAACCTAATTTATTAAAAATGAACGGGATAACTCAATTTTCTTGGCTTTTTATACTAACTAAATCGTGTTGATATTATCAATATATTTTAAACAATTTACTCTAAAATTGTAGTTACATGTTTGCAAGTTGAAGTTCTCACGCTAGTGGCAAATTTTATCATCTGGTAGACTAAAGCCCACCGTTCACTACACGCACCGCGAGCCGAACCTCGAGCCGTACCCATCCGTGGACAAATCCGTCATTGCCCACACACTACACGAGCGTCGAGTTGCAGTCCAGTCGCTTGTGTACTTTGGTGAGCCTCGCGCGTATCGTTCTTCCCTACCCTACCATGCCACCGGTGCTTTCCAAACGCACAAAAGTCGCTTTAGTAATCGGTGCAATACTTTTAACGGAGAATAAAAAGAAAAAGCGCGTTTGAACAAAGGAATGGCTGAAACAACGAACAAAATATACTCATTTAAAATTGCTGCAATGCATTCAGACCTGTAAACCACCTGTTTCTCTTTAGTTTTCTCTTTAAACAGCAGGATAAATTCTTGCCAAAACTCTTTATGATCGCTGAACGACATGTTATTATACTCGTTTACTCGTTCGTGATACAAACAACACAACTGCAGGCTAATTATGCTCGCTAATTCTGATATTGTTTTGATGTCAATTTCACATTACGTATTATGCTCTCCGAAAAATGCGATATCTAAATGACATCAAATTAAGCGTATTATGATCAACTCTTTAAAATGATATTAACTTGATATCAACTTAAATGAGTATTATGTTCAACTTTTTGACTAAAAACAGTATCGCATAAACGTCAAAAAAGTGATACAGACGTGATACAGCATTAACAAGTTAAGAGGTCGTTCTGCGTGCATGCACTACAAATGACTGACAAGTTCACCGATAAATCTGTGCAAGCACACACACGTACGGATTTGTACGGCGCGGCTGGGGTGCGGCGCGGCGCTCGCGTCTCTTGACGGCGAGCGCCGCGCCGAGCCGCGAGCCGCACTCACCAATACATTCACACGCGGATTTGTCCGCGGACTTGTCGCCAGCGACAAATCCGGCGGATGGGCGCGCCTGTGAATGGTAGCCTTAATATAAACAATCATCCTTTCCCCAGGAACGGTAATCTAACGGAATATCGGGACTCCATAACTGTGGACAACAAATCAGAGAGCGGCAATCTAACTGCCAACACTTCACACACTAATCTGGCCAATGTCAAAGAGAATGCACTCAACGCGCAAAACAGGATATACAGCGCCCCCATACATTTGAGGAACAATAGTAAACACGGTAAGAATCTTAAGAATATATGATCTAAATTCATGAATATTTAACAAGATCTCTCTGAACTATAAGATTATCTATATCTAAGGCACGGTCCGAACACCATCTTCGGCTTTATTCACATTAAATTACTCTATTCATAGATAGGACTAGGAGTTATTGGTCCTACAAAATTTGGCTGCAGTATATATTTATAAGGCCAGCAAAACAAATGAAGCTATATCTTTGAAATCTTCTATTTTGATTGCGAGGTTGCTAGATCTTTGATAAATTTAGCAAGACAAATGTTTTGTGCATTGTTAATAAAATATCCAAAATTTGCAATGTTATTGAATTAATGTCCACAAGGTATTTTGTATGGACATGTGTACAAAAACAAAATGCAACAAACATGCGGGCTCAAAGCGAATTCATGGGTGCTTACGACCGCAAACGCCAACCGATAAGTATTACGTATATTTGGAAGCACGAATTAGCTTGAGATAATATTTTTAGCTCACGGACGTTGGACGATTCAAAAGAGTTGAACTATACATCCGATTTGAATAAAGATATTGATTTCTGATTTCTGACTCGTCTCAGAACCACATTTTTTTATTAAAATTGCTTTATCTTTTGGCACTTAGAATACATACATAATGCGCTACTCCTAAAAGCAGGAAACAAAATAACGAAATAATCGTGATTCAATGCTTTTAAATCACAAATATTTCATCATACTAGAGCAATACTCAATCATCATACTGATGTTTGCGATTGAATTTTACAAGTTCTTACTATTTTTTTTTATTTCGTTTCCAGAATTATACGAAATAAGTCCGTACGCGCAATTCGCCGTCGGATTTCGAACATTCGGTCATGTCGAAAACCAAGATATGCCGAATCGACACAACAAACACAATACCAGATACGACACAGGTACTGAATAATTTTGTCAATAACAATTAAGATAAGGCATGGAGGATTACCAGCTCTGGATATTTTCTTGGAATTTTATGTGATTTTCTGGAAGGTGAAAGACATTTCTTCACTTTTCAGAAAATCATAGTATATGACTACTACTCACTTTGTTTTTCTGTCAGTGAATAAGATTTCAGGGCTCCACGGGGTAAGGTATTGGGTTCTGGGTACCTATGTGGAGCAGTATTTTTAGATTCAAATTTTTGATTTGTATTTTTTGATTTGGAAAAGAAAACAAATCAGGCTTTATTTTCATACATTTTATGTAAGTGTACCAAATTATGCTAAAAAACTAATGAAAATATTTTTATTCTTTCAGAAACAAGTTTTCAAGTGTGTTCCGAGTCAGAAGATAGTGATAGCATCTCAAAATCAACGCTCAAAAGCGTACCAAGAAGTAAGTTGCAAATAACATTGGCAAATATTAACCGTTATTATTTCTCTGTCTTTCCCAAGTTTAACTGATCGTCACACGGTCATACCCATAGAGGTATAAGACTAGAGTGGAGAAGGCGGCTCTAAAAGTGTCCGTCTAGTAGAAAGAGATGAGAGACCTCTAGCTATCTCGCTCTTGTGACGCATGGCATCCAATGGCATCACATAGTAAGATGCTTACGGTTGCCACTGCGCATGCGCGAATAGAGAGAGAAAGCTAGCGGTCTCTCATCTTCTTTCTCTTTCTATTAGAGGGACACTCTATTCTTATACCTGTATGGTCATACCACCACCAAAACTTAGGCTCGTACAGTACAGTTAGAAAGGGATGTCGCTCTGTATAGCACTTAGCGACATCCCTTTCTAACTGTACTCAAGTAAAGATCAACACTTAGTTGTCATTCTGTAATACGAGCTTTAGTGCTGAACCTTAACTTAGGGCTTGAAACCGGTTCAGAAAATACCGGTAAATTAAGGTTAATACCGGTTTTTAGTAAAGGTTTCGTTCGGAGCGCGTCCGAAATGAAAGCGGTACCTGAAACCTAAAACTGGTTTAATCCAGAGTGACACTTGCACGCGTCGGCATCGCTTGAAGTTTGTTTTGTTTGAACTAATCAAGTCACAACTTGTTAATACTCAGAGATTGATGCATTTATTGACACGTTTGCTAGCGTCTAGTGAGTCAAGTTAATCATTTATTATCGATGCCGTCAGTAAATAAATGAAATCCTTTAAAAACCGCTAAATTGATTCAAAACCTATTTGATTTCGCGTTTGAGGAAAACCGGTTTTTTTAGGTTATGGTAGAGCCAAACCTAAATAAAACGCTCCTAATGTACTAGACACCGATGTAGGTTTGAAAATTAACCGGTAAAAAAGCCTTGCCTTAACTACATTCTTATGTGAAAGTTTAAACCTTATAGAACTAATAAAATGTTAATAATGTGTAATCCTTCCACTTCTTTCAGAAGGCTGCAGAACACCGCATCATAGGTAACCAGTTTGTAAAATATCAGAATTAGTAAGTAAATTGTGTTAATGTATTACAGACTTGCAGAACAATTGAATATTGTCATGTCTGCACAAAAAAACATTGAATTTGTAATAATGTTTATTGTTTTTTTTTCTTCACATTAAGAGTACCTACACAGTGTAAATTAATCTTACATTAAAATATTTATTTACTTTTCATTGATTTTGTCGTATACATTTTTCTTTTTAGCAATACTTTTTTTTCCTCTCCATCCTAAGGTTGTCTGGAAGAGATCGCTCTTAGCGATAAGACCGCCCATTATTACACTGTATACTTTAATTATGTACTTCATGTATTATGTTTTTCTGTAAAATAAAGAGTTTTGTATTGTATTGTACTTTTAGAGGTTACCTACTGGTTTTAATTTGGCAATCTAATATAGAATTACTAAACAAAATTGTAAAATTCTTGTAAATAAAATATTATAACAATATATTTTGTTGAATAAGGCTGAGTTGTGTAATTTATGCATAGATTATTTATTTGTTTCGTTACATTAAATGAAAATATAGACTGTTTCTTATTAATATTTCGTGCCAAATTTAGAATTAAACTAATTGTTATTTATTAACTTGCTTAGTCCTACGATTTTTTTTTAATTTGTTTATTGTTATAATCCACCTGGCCATTTTTGAAACCAATCCGTAATCAAATCTGATAAAAATACACTGAAGCAATTGTAGCTGCATTGAAAAATATGCTTTTCAATATGTTTAATATTATAGTTATATTTTTTATAATATAGACTGTTTAATTGTTACAATTTAAGTTGAATCTCAAGTATGCTTTAATTATAATAATAGTATCTTAGTTGAATAGAAAATATTCATCAGTAGTTACCATTCTGAAATTCTCGGTTTTTAGTGTTATTTATATTAATTTACTATCTCGTTTAGTGTTTAAAACTAATGTAAATATTATTAATTATAATAGAAATAAATACATATATAGGTAATATAATAATTTTAAATAATATTACCAGTCGTTAAAAACTGTTTTGTGTAAAACATAAAGATGTATTGGAGAACTATTTTGTTAGTTCGTGGAGCGAAAAGAATTGCTAAAAATATCTACAAAAAGACTGATTATTCATCTTAATGATTGTTGTTTGATTTCTATACAATTTTAATTTAGGAATAAAATAAATGTTAGACAAACTTTTTGGGAATTATATTTATTTATACTCTATTAACCAAGCATAGTACAATTTAATATCATAATATCTTTTTTAGTCACTTAATCTATACTAATATTATAAAGAGGAAAGGTTTGTATGTAAGTATGTTTGTAACGAATTGGCTCAAAAAGTACTGGACCGATTTTAAAAATTCTTTTACCATTTGAATGCTACTTTGTCACTGATTAATATAGGCTATAGTGTATTTTCAAAAAAGTTAGGGTTCCGTATGAAAACTTGGATAATGTAACCCAACGTGTGTAAAAAATTATAGCGCGTACGCTGCGGAAGTCATTGACAATAGAGCAAAGTGGTGTAGGGACTAAAGTTTTATAGAGGATACCAATATCTACAAAAAGTCCGCGATACCATATGTCTAACTTCACAGTTATGTCACAACTAGGGGGACCTCTAGTTGGTCGGTCTCACCCGCGTTAATTTGAAGAAATAGGTTTATAGTGAGTCAAACTTAAAATCTAGACATAGGTTGTCGTGGGCTTTTTTACAGAACTTTGAAAGGGAAAGAATTCCGTCCTACATGTTTTTTGTGTAACTTTAACCGTTTACCCAGCGCACGCAGCGGAATGTCACAAATGGAATATTTTTACCCGTTTTTGCAACATTTTTCATCGATGCTCCGCTGCTACTGGTCAATAGCCTAGTAATAGGCCTATAGCCTTCCTCGATAAATGCACTGTCCAATACAAAAAGAATTTTTCAATTTGGAACAACAGAGCAACGATTTTTTTACTTGGAATGGAAGGTTTATAATTATTATGAAGAAGGTCATTGTGTATAATACAAGCCTTTGAATAAAAACTATAGTCTACACTACAGCTCTACACCGAAGCAAAGCGAGGGTGGGCCACTAGTCACTTATAAAACACTATTTCAATCTCTTTTGGAAAGAATTTACACCGTTGGTGTCTCATTCTCCGCTATCTGCTATATATCTACTTTAACAAATTAGACATTGAGTCTATGCGGAAAGAGAATGGGCGTGGTGAAAAACGGAACTAACACTAAGATTTTTATTTGGCTGGGTTTGACCCAGCAATCTGTTAAACGTCAAAGTTTTGTATTGATACGGATTTGTTTGTTGTTGTGATTTCATGCGGTTTTTTGTATTTAATTATGACTAAAAGGGGTAAAACCTTACAAATACGGTAGATAAGCACTACAGCGCCCTCCAATCTAAATCCCATTCTCTTTCCGTACAGACTCTACCTTACTGTGTTTTTTAATAACCACAAACTTTTTTCAATCAGAACAATCCATAAGAATATGAATCGGCAAAATATATTACAAAAAATATATTTAAATAAGTCTATTTGAACAGTAGATAACACTAAAATACTAGTATGTGCAATAATAAAGCGCATGCAATCTGACTTTGTATAAAATCATCTTATTTAACAACTCGTGTGTGAAGGAAAGCAATTTTTTTAAGTATTTAACTACTGGATGGAACTGACCATTATGCTACCGCATACCCTGACGCATATTTGCTCAAACAATGCATTTACGAAGGTTATATACAATGTTGGAAAATTCAAAATTACGCGCCATACGGCTAGCGTGCGGTAAAATAGTATATTTCATTACTAGTACGGAATGGTTGTCATTGCAAGAGTTCCGACAAATGTCTACCCGAGCCGAAGGCGAGGGTTGACAGTCGGAACGAGTTGCAGTTGCAGTTGTTTCAGTATACACTGAAAAAATAATTTCGAGGTATGTTCCCGCGTCTTTCCTAATCCTTACTTGTTTGTTTTGTACGTTTTCACGCCTAAACGACTGAACAGAGAACCTGGATTGAGACATAGCATACTTTTTATCCTGGAAAAGTGTTAGGTTCCTGAGGGAAATTCAAAAACTAGACGCGAACGAAGTCCGTAAATCCGTGTGCGTGACTCAGAATCTATTAAATCGTCGTGATTAAAAGAATAAATATTCAACTAACGCTATGACATAGCAACAATCTATGATTCACCCAAAAAATGATTAACACTAGGTAATATCGAGAATGTGTCCTCGCAACATCTATCGCATAATTACTTAAAAAAGCGCAACCAGCTACTTGTTATTTAATATTAATAATAACAATATTCTTTATTGCATACAACAAAAGACATTTATTAGTATTTTTATTTTCAGTCTTAAAGTTGCTTGATTTATAAATTAATGTAAAGAAATTCTGCTGTGAATAAAATATGATTTGCCTTCTGCTATTTACACTGTTACGTTAGTATTATTTTTATTTGAAGCATTACACCACTAAAATATTTTTACTAGAAAAACTGTAGCCTATTTTGACCGAGGTGATTTTTCTAGTAAAGGACAATGGGCAAAACACACCCAGCTCCGCCAACAATGTAATTAGTATGAATAGATAGATCTATGAAAAACTAGCCTTTTTTATTATGACACCGTAAAAATATCCTGGGAGTCAAAAGATATGACACATGGGGATATTTAAGTAGCTAAATAAATTCATTTTATAGTACCTTTATTTTATATTATTAGTAACCATAATAATATGCCTTATCGTACTATACAACCAGATATACGAAAAGCCTGCCGACCATCCTGCGCTTGTACTTACTGACCCACCTCAAAAAGGTTTACGGGGGTTGACGGACTTGCAGTTGCAAATAGTCGACTCGTCTTACTTCATTGTGAGTGTGCGCCCCCTGACAATTGATTGATTTTTATCTAACACAGTTTTGTCATTAGTATGGATGAACTGGAATCATATTTTCTCCGAAACATGGACAAGTTTGGGTGATTTGTAATCGCTCCGTTTTCAAAGAAGACAACTTACTATGCTTAACGAGCATAATGTTTGAAAAAACCCCAACACATGCGGGGAATTTTGGATTTACTATAGTGCGGCAGAATAACATAAGGGTAAGTACTCCCATAATACCTGAGCCCCCTATGTAGTGTCGAACTAACTAAATTAATTCCATTGTTTCATTAATGTTCGTTCGTTATAGTACTTGTACCTATTTAACTTAAAATAACTAAAGACCCCCCGAGATGGAATTTGATGCCCTTTGGCACAGATGATCATGACTATAATACCATTCAAACAAATGTAGTTTAAGCCGTGGCGGACGTGGGTGCAGCGTCCATACATTTTTGCCCAATGTCCTTTTCTTTAGATAATATTTATTACATTCAATGCTTTGATTTTTTGACACTAAAAATTTCACCTATCCAAGTACTTATACATTATTATACACACTCATGCCTTACATATTATGAACTCATAACATTATAACATTCTGCAAAATGCGTCATTTGAAGACGTCTAGACGTTGATGGTATTTACCTATGATGTTTCACCTTTCTGATGCAATGGGCTGCCGTCACAACATGCCTGCTGTCTATCAGTGTGCCTGCACACCTGAACTCAGCGAACTGACCCCTTCTATAGAACTCCAGAAGTACCAACCAAGGGCTGTAGTGGAGGGGGTTGGGACTTGCTTCGACACCGCACTGACAGGCTGGAAGAAATGTTTAAAAAAATCCAGAACCAAGGGTTAACCCTCTGGACCTTTTAGTATGGACGTGGAGTTTCACAAGCTACGCGCAGTTCTCAAGTTCTTAGTTTCAAAATTAACAATGAGGGAGAAGTTTGCGTCGCTGGATGCATAATACTTGAGTAATATTCTGTGAAATATTGGCTGCAGCCTGTCAGGCTCCACGTCCACTGTTGCCATATAAAATATTTTGGTAGTTTTCGCGTCTGTTTGAGATCTTTGTTATAAAAATAGCAGAAAGTAGTAAAGCGAGTTGTTTTCGTTCCAATCAGCTAGAATAAAAGGGAGATACCGGACGAATTTTAACCAATAAAATTTCGGGGCGAACTGAAGTCAACTGTAGCTCGAATTTTGGATAATGATATGATTACTGAATATGTCCGGACACCACCAGTCAGACAAGGAACTAGAACAGCTTATAGAATGCGACCCACGAAAAAGCGTAGAATAATCACTTCTGTTTCTGTGGGTTGCAGCAAGCCTGTGTGTCTGCAATGTTCTCGTCCTTTGTGTGCTAATTACTAGTAAATTAACTTCATACTTTATGACTGCTGTCAGAATTTTTAATTTTTTTGATGCCAGAAAGGCGCCATCATTGTTAATTTTTCATATTTTCTATAATTATAATGAAGAAAGTTAATTCCAAATACCTGTTTTTTTCTTATTAGAGACCTATTTTCAGATATAGCTAAGGTTTGGACGTGGTTAGGAATAAAGCTCTGTGCATATTAATGTGTCGTGGCGTGTCGTGGCGCGCTGGTTTCATACATTGATTATGGGTTGGAGAGAGACAGAGGTAAGAGCGTCGACACGACACGACACGTAAATAATCATAGTAAATGTATGAAACGAACATATGCACAGGGCTTTAGTTTCTAGAAAAAAGTTGCATGTGAATATAGCAGACTGAGTGACTCCACGTCCGCTCTAGTTTTAAAAATATTTTACACCCATACTTAAAGGTTACTTCAAATTGGGTGCACATAACTCGCTACTTGTGTGTTGTGTAAGACACGACTTGAAAAAGAGTTTGTAAGAGTAGCCTCTTTTTTGTACTGAGCCAGTACAATGTCCCACTTCAAATGAGCCGAGGCGTACTGGAGCTCGGCAATACATTTGAAGTGACGAATACAAATATGACATTGAGGCGTACAGAAGCTCGACATTACGTTTGTGTGCACGACTAGCACCTCCTCTACGCACTATCAATCTTGCTGGATCCAGCATGCAGGACAGCGCTATACACGTAAAAGAGATAGAGATACAGATGGATAGTGCGTAGAGGACTTAAATGAAATGTCATGCCTCGCTCTCTCTCAGACTTACGAAGAGTGAGTGAGTAACGAGACGCGACTATCGCGACATTTAATGTGAAGTAGCACATTTTAAAATTTTGAGCCGCTCTTACATTTTGACGTCATGTCCGGGACAAATGTACCGCCTCTTGTAAGTCCTACTCAACACTACTACTTAGGTAGTTTTCCAATTACAGCACTGGAGCGCATTATGCGGCATAATGCTTAACGTTGAATGTTTCAACTACAGCAACGCTTCGCACAATCGAGCACTCTCAAAAGTAAGGTTTTCGTGTGATGCGTGCAATCGATACCAACTCAGTGACAGAAAATTAACAAGTGTTTTTTCTTTAAGTTGGCATTGATCGAAATGTTTTATTTATATATTATCGTTAGTAATATTATTTATTGTTATTAGTAATGTAAAAAAAATTAAAGCTTTCGTTTTATTGTAATTATTATGTATACCACTTTATTTACACATTAATGAGGTTATTGCTAACTCTATGAATATTTTTTTTCACCACCGAACTTAGCGCTCTCTGCTGTTGCATTTGAAAACTAATTCACGTTCCAATTAAGCATCAGCATAATTGGGCATTGTTCGCCACTGAGACCCATTATGCTCTGTTATTGGAAAACTACCTTAGTGTCGCCGCACACGGGCCATACGCCACGACAAGCTAGAAGCGGCTACTAAAGTGGCTGAAGCGCGCGACAGCGGCCGACTAAGGTAAGGGAGAGAGGAGTGGGGAATCGCGCGAGTGACGTGTGGCGGCGTTTTGTATCGGCGCATTAAGTGGCCGGTGCGGGCCACAAGAAGCGAGCAACGACGATTTGTAGCGGGTGGCGGCCACCGGCGTACCGTGTGTGGCGAGTCCATATAAAATGTATGAAAACTACAAGAAATATGCCGTTGGCGGCGTTTTGTGGTTGTGGTCGGTGGCCAGTGTGCGGCGACAGTTAATCCCGCGCCTGCGGTTAAACTGGCGTTCGAAATTTTAATTTAGTTCTATCGTAATGAATGATCTGCGTGTCTACAGACGCTCGACGATAGCTTGACGTACGATTTTTATACTTAGGTACTCATAAATGAGGTTGTGGAAGAGGGAGACTATTCTGTATGTGCAGTTCAAAGAGCGTACTTACGATAAAAATTGTAATTGCGAACGTTTATTTAAGTGCAATTAATTTGTATGGGAGATGATTTATGAATAGACCGAAAAAAATTGCCTGCCCATTAAGTAACATTGTTTTAGCTGTGGAGAAAATCGGGCGAAAACGCTACAACATTCAATAAATAGTATATTATCATTTTCCTTTTACATGAATTGCAACATTTGTAATCCTAGCATTGTTGTCTGTAAGTAATTGAGTTAGTCACTTTATAATACGCTTTCTTAAGAAATTATTTTGTGAAGAAGAGAAGTGAGTAGTAAGGATCCCATAAAATCAAGACAAAATGAGAAGTTTCAAAAATTAGCAACTTAGGGTGCTTTCAAATTATGCGTTTCTTGAAGGCCTGCTGCGGTGCCGAAGCGGTGCGTTTGTCGTACAGCGTACGGACGATCCTTGTGCGGCGCCGGTACCGCGAACGCTCGACAACAGGACTGTTGCCGCACCGCGCTTTTTGTATGAAAAAGAAGGATCGTCCGTACGCTGTACGACAAACGCACCGCTTCGGCACTGCAGCAGGCCGTCAAGAAACGCATAAATTGAAAGCGCCCTAATCTCAATAATGAAATAACTGTTACTACATCAGAAATAGCACCGAAATAAGATTTTGATTTTTTAGTCTTACTGACTTGAAAAGCAAAATCCTATTTAAATACAAAACTTCATCCAAAAAGCTATAACCGTTACCGAGATACGTGGAATAAATTAACATTTCCCACGCTACGCCGCGTAGTAGACGTAGAACTAGGGTAACCAATTAGGAATTTCAAAAGCCCTGACAAAAATCCTGACATTTCGAAAAAACACCCAGACTTTTTAGTCCCAAAATGGTACCATTACTCACTTAGTTACAATGGTAGAGTATTTAAATCAATAAATATAATTTTATTATTCATATTCAATGTAATTTAAAAAATCTATAGTCTATTCTATTTAAGGATCTATAGTCTTCAAGTCCGAGCATGTCCGGACTAATACGGACGGATGGTAACCCTACGTAGAACTAAATATACACACGCATATGACCCATACTCTTATCACCATACGTATCTGGCACTATCCCTTTGCATAATACAAACGCCGGCATAATTATAACGTCAGAACGTCCTTCAGCGCCATTGACCTTTACGAAACTTATGCAATACAGAGATAATTATTTATTTACTTACGTATGAGTTATTTTTAACTCAAACGTTTAAAGCGCGGGACGACCCAAGTGAAAGTGAATGAGTACCTATCGTGAATGATGACTCACTCACCTCAATGATGGGGAAGTCCTAAAAAGAATCAGAATGCAAGAATCCCGCACATGTTGCTGTGCTACTTAACAGGATTTTAAAGATCCGTACCCAAAAATAGAAAAATGGAAACCAATTTATTTATATTATGACTCCGCTGTGTGTGGCTCAAGGTCAACCAAACATAATATAGCCACTATAGCCTCCAAACCCCAACCCCTAGATCGTGGAACTCTAGAATCCTTGAACATAACGCAAAACACTGTTATTTGGTAATGTTTCGTTTCCAACCTTTTGTAGACGGGCACTCCTTTGAGCGGAAAAATATTTCCACTCACTCACACACTCTCTCTCTAATAGGTACCGACTTACTTAAACACAACTTGTTAACTTCTATTTCATTAAAAAGAAAAATCTGTTAATTCTAATTTCCCCTGCATTTGAAATCATTTCGTCTATCTAATCAAAAATTTAAATCTAAAACTGATTGTATACTCGAAGGCGCATACAAAAATATTTACTAAAACAAAAGTAATATTTAATTACATACAGTTGAAAACCCAAAAAGCTTCATAAACTTACACATCTTAAGCTCCAACGAAACAACAGCGATGATAAGATAAGCCCACACAAAAGGACAGACAGACAACAGGATCAGCAATCCCATTGTATTAACTAAGCTTGCACTTCAAAAGCAGACAAACATTTTTCTGGACCAACTTTTTTTATGCACCAATAAGTTTCTTTATGCGCTTAAAACACAAAAAGTTTAGTGTAGTTTTTTAGCTTATTAACTTTTTAGTTAATTGATCATATTTTTTAGTTATGTTGATGAACCCTACAGTCTTAGCACGTGCGATCAAATCGATGTCTGATTATAGAATGACTAATAGTCACAAGTGCATAACAACGATTTCTAGAAATTATTAAAGGCACGTAGCGACGCGTGTCTATAATAATTTCGCTAGCAGCGTCACCTATTTTCCCGTGCTGATGTTAAAACTAGCAACGTCCCTCTTGAACAGTGTTGCCACCTTGGATTTTTTTAAGGCGCCAAGTCAAAGGTAAAATATCGCCAGATTTCAAAAATTTGGATTTATAAATTCCACCAAAATCCGCTAAATTACAATTACATCTCTGATAACAAGAAACCCTAATTTAAATAAAAAACCAGTGAATATGTATGAGATGCTACAGAAATAACTGTATGCCGCAGTCGGTCGTTGTAAATTAGTAAAATTTTGTTATTTAAAAAAAATGGCAATATTGTTTTTACTAACTTTAAACTTTTCCGAGCGTTACCTTAGTAGTACTAGAGAATGAAATAAAACCAGGTAAATATGTATTTACATTCATTATTTATAATCAAGAAATAAATCTTAAACAAAATGTGAAATTTAAAATTCAATATTGTTAAATGTTACATCTTCTTTAATTTCATCGTCGTTCACAGACGCCGACGCTTCTGTCAATGAAGCCGATGTCGAAGCTGAAGATGTTTGGTTGAGGTTGTAGTGGTCTTGTCTTCTCAAATTTACTACTCTTGCTAATAATTCTGTTTTACAAAATGAACAAAACGCCTTCGCATCAACACCTGCTAAAGGTTTATGCCAGGTTTGGAATTCGTCGAGTGATTCCCATTTTTTTCTATACTTTTGTATGTTCTTTTTTTTGAATAGAATTTTCATAATAACATATAATTGAATACTCTAAACATACAGCTTCAGGAGTTCACACACTATTACAAACGTTTCTATCAAATCAAATTTTTACACTTTTTAACAACACAATGAACGCGAACCTAATTTCTGAAACAGAATGAACGATTGAAGGAAGCCCTTAACAGACAAACGCGTGCAGGAATTTCCTTGTAACCATAAGAGTAACTATAGAACATTATGAAATTTTGGAAAGTTAGGGGTTTTCTCCCTTTAAAATATGTTGCTAGATTTCATGTTAAAAAACCACTAAAAAAAATATACCCGCTAGATAATGAAAATATACCACTAGAAGCCGTGAAAAAGCACCAGTTCTGGTGGAAAAACCACCAAGGTGGCAACACTGCTCTTGAATTACAACTTAACAGACTTTTTGGGTCGCATAGGCAGGTGTTGCCAGGTCTCCAGATTTTACATGAGATCTCCTGTTTTTCTGAAATTTCTCCTGTTCTACTGTTTTTCCAAATGAATCTCCTGTTTTTCTTAGAATACGATTTTCTGTTTTAAATTGCATGTTGAGTTGTATTTTCCGCCATTCATAATGTAGGTAACCTCAATAATTATAAAATTAATGTTATTGTCTACAAAAAAAAAGGAGCTTTGAGGGGCGTTAGAAGCCACGGAAACACATTCGGAAGTGGTCATTATCTTTATTTGATTTACCAATTCTAGGGGGGCAAATCGGCAAAAGTACGCCTCTCCATCTACTGTTTTTCTTATGGCTCTTTCCATACATCTACTGATTTTCTATAACGCCACCCGAATTTTAAAAATCCGACATGGCAACTCTGCGCATAGGTAAGTACGTACTAGATACATCAAAAATTGGTGCAGGAATTTAGGTGTTGTAGTGGAATAAATAAATGCACATGCATACATGAAACCCAAGAACAAACCTCTTTTATGTTGGTCAGTCGTGTAAAAAGACATTGCGCAATGACGAAAAATCTATGTGTCATGAAAAAATAATTCTACTTTTATTGAAGAGTAAGCCTTTACCATTTTCCTTTGTTTGTCCAGTATTCTATAGTATTTCAGGGTTACTTAGCCAAAGAATGGTTAAAATGAAAGTAAATGGGAAATCGTAGTGCCCTATAATAAAAGTGTTATTTTCGACGTCTTTGATCGACCTATCAGGGTTTTTACAATGGCACGGAACTCTAGTACATGAGTCTGACTCTCAGTTGATCTGGTCTCATTTGAAGAATTATTTCCATAGTGAATAATCTACCATTTCAATATGGGTTCGTTAGGCCCTTTTCACATGCACACGGTCACGGCACGGCCGCCATGCCGTGCAACCGTGCTAGCTCTTTCACATGTATACGGCTTACACACGGTCGTCGGCTATGGATGTTGCAGTATTATCGAGAATTTTGGGGAACGATGACGTCTTTTATTAAGAACAAAAAAAGATTCTTTTCATTATCATCTAATTCTTCAAAACTACTATTTAATCCTATACATACTTCTTTCCACGCTTCTTTTGTCTCGTTCCTGTTTTTATAAGACGCGATGGTTTTATCCCATAAAGTAGGACGCGCTTCAACTAGCGAAATATACACATCAACATCGATTTCGACAGACATTCTGCAACAATCGTCCGTCCGTTCCCCTATGACTTTAGCAGGCGAATGGTATTTGCGCTCACCCTGCCGTACCGCGCCCGTGTTCATGTGAACGCGTCTATACAAGTCCATACAAGACTATAAGGACGGTTGCCGCGTCAAAACCGTGCATATAGTGGATAAGGACGGCTGACACGCGGTCACGGCACGGTCGCGCCGTGCAATGTGAAAGCTCTCATTGTTGCTCATACATTACTATTTTACACGGCACGGCAACCGTGCCGTGTCCGTGTACATGTGAAAAGGCACTTAGACTTATATTTTAAAAATTATGAGTGGATTAAAATATGATATAATTATTATAATAATATTTACAGTCTAGGAAATGTAGCATTTTGGCCCGCAATATTTCATACTGAATGTATATACCTGAAACTCTCACAGAAGATACAAAATAGTCCTAAAATATAAATTTATATCATAACTCTTTTATACTGGGGGTGGTTGCCACCCCATCTTGGGGGTGACATTTTTTATTATTTTTAAATACAGATATCGATTAAAAAATTTATTCTTAGTAAAAGAAAATCTAAAGATAGTTTTCGTAAAGCTATATTATAATATTTTTCGAGTTATTCGCTATTGAAAGTATTTGTCAGTAACAGTTTTTAAACACATAATCAACGCTTTTTAATGGATTTTCACGAATAACCCGAAAAATATTCATTATATCAAAAAAACTGTAGAAGGTAAAATTTTAGCTTTTAAAATATTTTTTTTATGGTTTATGAATGTAAGTGCTAGATGTAAATCGAAAGAAATTTTTACTAGGAAAATTTCTACGCGGGCCAGGCAGCAGATGGGACTCGAACCAGCACCTTTCGCTATCCGGACGAATGCACTGACCAATATGCTACCGCGGCACTGATGGCAGTGTCCATTTTTTTTAGTTTTATAATTTCTCTGAAACCAATACACACCGAGCTTTGGCTTGTTAATGGTAAGCTTTTGTTCGTCAAATGGTGAATTTGAAAGATTCAAAGTCAAATAGCGGGATACATGTGCATTATTTGAGGAAAACTTAATTGAATCATATGGGTATGGCCGCAAAAATTGTACAAATAAAATTCATGACATCGTAACACACGTTACGTACACATGACAAAATGTTACATACATGACCATCATAAAGCTTAGTTCATAATAGAAACTATTATATTATCAATGGCGCAAGTGGTTAGCGCGTTCGGCTGCGATCGATGGATTTAAGCAACTTTCGCAGTGGTCGGTCATTGGATGGGTGACCAAAAATTACTATCTCGAGCTCCTCCATACTTCGAAAGGCACGTTAAGCCGTTTGTCCCGGCTGCATCTGCAGTCGTTAGCACCCACCAATCCGCACTGGACCCGCGTTGTGGGTCATGGCCCAATCTCCCTATTCCATCCATAGGGAAGGCCTGTGCCCCAGCAGCGGGGACATTAATAGGCTGATGATGATATGTAGTAGTTCTACTAGTACTAAATAGTTCTAGGCCTGTGGTGGTGATATTATATTTTTTTAATTAACGTTTGCCTATAGATTTTTTTCTTCATATAATATTCTTTAGTTAGCCCATCTTCTCTGTAGTTTTCGTACCAAGAATGTGTTTTCATGAGTTTCAGCACTATTATCTTCAGTGATACTATAATTTTTCGCAGTTTCTTTTGACATCATTCTGCGGCGATTTTGACTGGCTCTGGACTGTTTTCCTATCAATCTTTTATATTCTTCGGTACACACCGTGGTTTTGTTTTGTTCTGCATTTTTTGATTTTATTTCTTCGTACTTAGAAGGATTTTGGGTTCGTAACTTTTCACGATGTTTTGTTTGCCTTTCGGCATTGGTCAAAGGCATCTGGCATATTTATTTCTAACATATTGTATACTACTAATATAATTTCATCATCATCATCAGCCTATTAATGTCCCCACTGCTGGGGCACAGGCCTTCCCTATGGATGGAATAGGGAGATTGAGCCATGACCCACCACGCGGGCCCAATGTGGATTGGCGGGTGCTAACGACTTAACGTGTCTTCCGAAGCACGGCGGAACTAGAAGATAGAAGATTTTTGGTCACCCATCCAATGACCGACCACTGCGAAAGTTGCTTAAATTCAACGAGCGCAGCCGAACGCGCTAACCACTTGCGCCATCGAGCTCCTCACTAATATAATTTACCTTTCTTTAAAAAAGTATCTCAAACTCTTGCATGAAAATCGAGCGAGTTGTGATAAAGATAAGGTCGGTCTCTACTTTTTTCTACGAAAAAAAGCAGTGAAAACTACACCCTAATTACCCATCTAATTAAAATTGAGCTTTGTCCTTCTGCAATTCTCTTTTCAGATGTATTATCAATGACTAATTTGAAATGCATAATTTTAGATAAATTGGAGCTTTATCCGAAATACGTTATTCCGTAATTTCTTAATAAATAAAAGAAACATTTTTCTTTAAAATAACTCCAAAAATATTGGAGTTGAGAAAAATATGCTGAATATACTGCATTGTAGCTTTATTTGCTTTGGGTAAATTTTCTAAAAAAATATTTAGCGAGATAGGGCCAGGGCCGCGGACAGCGAAGAGTGCGGGTTCGAGTCCCGTCTGCTGTCTGGTCTGCGTGGATTTTTTTCTAGTTAACTTTTCTTTAGATGAAGAAGCTATGTTTAAAAAAAAATCTTTTTCGATAAATTTCAGTATCCCACTTTGGAGCAAATAATCAAAGTTTAGAGCATAATTTAATCTACATCACCGGTATACTACGCAGTCCCACTTAGCAAGCACCAGTTTATTCGAGTCCTCTAAAAACACACCCCATTTCAAAAGTAACTGATTTAAAGAGATTTAATTTATTGATATATTATATATCAAAAATGATATATAATATATCAATATCATACAATTCAAAAATGACTGATTAGTATACGTCTCGTCCCATCATAATTTAAAATTATTTACAACAGCAATTGGAAAAAAGTGCCCCGTATATTTGTAGTCCAGACTTTTCTGTGTGTCCCTGCATGGGGGCAAGATGTATGAAGTTATGTCTGGCTTTTATAAACATATAATAAAACTGAAAATTTTCTGTCATTGTTAATAGTGTGTTGATGTTGGCTGTTTCCAAGGACGCCTCATAGAGCCTCTTCTGTTGCTAGGCGCCCACCATTACTCAGCCAATAGGAGGCTCGAAGTTGTTCCGGCAGCCTAGCAACGAACGTGTGGTGACTGGTGACGTCCGAGGGTAACGTGCCGAATCAATATAAAAATGACATTATGAAATAGTTTTTTATGTGTTGTGATTATTTTTTAAGTGTTCATGTTTATTTCGTATGCCTTTTTGTTTGGTTAGTGTTATTATTCGTCTTGACGCTATCTCTTTCACATGTCTGCAAATTCAAACTCTGGCAGTGACGACGTGCAACTACTTCAATGTACTAAGTGCTCCCAACCTCGGTTTTTTAAAGGAAACCGAGGCTTAAATATACACATTGGCAGGGTTCATAAATCCCCTGCCTCTGTACCAGCAGTATCTCCATCTTCAAATTCGGGCAACCAACCTCTTTGGCAAATACTTGGCAATCTAAAAAGTTCACTTCCTGTTTTAAAAAGACTTCCACGTTCTGCACGGCTTTCAGTCGCTATTTCTTTATCACAATGCATCGAGCATGTGGTAAGAGTAAACACGTCTGAGAGAGCTGGGCAGAACTTCTAACGTTCAGCTATAGAATTTTACATGTTAATCAAAACAGTATTTGCACTTCATTGACGCAAAAAGTAAAGGAGAACTGCCGTTTATATCCGTCGGTTCATTCTCTTGTTCCTCCCTCTCGGCCTCCAAATTCTAATAAATCCGTAAAACTAATAGAATCCAAAATCCTGTTCAGTAACAATGTTGTCGCCGTCAACTGCCAGGAGACACTTAGTGCTCTTGAAGACAAGCACCCACCTCCAGCACCAAATCTGCTTCTACCTACGCCACCTGATCCAACACATTCTCATTTCATTACTAAGGATAAGCAAATTTTAGATGCGATATTTTCTATTTTCATTTTTTTAATGCAATATTTTCATAAGTGGCTCTGCCAGTGGTCTAGATGGGCTTTCTCCACAACATTTAAAAGACCTTCTTTGCGTCTCTATCGGTGACGCTGGTAGAGTCTTATTACATAATATCACTCTTCTGGTTAATTTGATGCTATCCGGCGAAGTTCCTGAAGATATTGCTGATATCTTTTACGGGGCCAACTTAATTGCTTTAAAGAAAAAAGATGGTGGTATTCGCCCTATAGCTGTTGGCTCCACCTTTCGCCGTTTAGCATCCAAAATTTGTTGTCAACACATTTTACCGACAGTTTCAGCTGAATTCCAACCGGTTCAGCTTGGTTTTGGCGTCAAGGGAGGTTGTGAAGACGCTCTTCGCACCTTCCTGTCGCTCGACGCAGCGGAGGTGGTGCTGAAGGTGGATGTTAAGAACGCCTTCAACTCCGTAGATAGAGGTGCCTTGCTTTCAGTAATTCAACAAAAAAATCCTTCTATTTATAACTAACTATCTTTGGCAATGTTACAGCAAACCTTTTGTATTCATGAGTTGGCTGTTAGCAAGGCGATCCTCTTGGACCCGCTATTTTTAGTTTGGCTATACCACCCATTATTGGTTCGCTTAATTCTAAATTTAATATAGGGTACCTTGACGATGGAACTATCGCTGGCTATATTCAACGGTTCTCTCAGATTTTCACGTCATTATCGATAAATTCAAAAATATTGGCCTTGATTTAATTTTTTCAAAATGTGAGCTATTCATCTCAGAATCAATATTTTCACCTGAACAGTTACAACATATTGTCACAAAATGTTCGGGTTTAGCTCCTAATATCAAAATTCTTGATAATAAATCACTCCGTCTCTTTGGTTCCCCCATTTTTGATGATGCTATTCCTATTTTTATTAATGAACAAATTACTAAATTCCAGCATTCCTCCGAAAAAATGTTGAAAATTAACCCGCACATAGCTTTATATTTAATTCGTTTTTGCGCGTTCGCCCCAAAATTTATATATTTTTTACGAAGCACTCATTTTTGGCTTTTTCCAGGACAGCTGGCAATTATTGACAATTTACTCAGAGAGACACTCTCAAAAATTTTAAACTGTTAATTTTCGAATAACGCTTGGAAGCAGGCCTCTCTCCCTGTTCGTTTCGGAGGTCTAGGTACTCGTCATATTTCCCATATTACCCTTCCCGCTTTTCTATCTTCTGCATATGGTACAGCCGAGCTCTTTAGTAAAAATACTATGCCCGTCTTTGGGTGTAATGGAGTTGCCTCACCTTGCAGAGGCTAGAAGCGCTTGGTCTAGGGCATGCCCGGGAGTGGATCCACCAAGCTCTCTATCTTCTCAGAGACAGTGGGACGAGCCGCTCTGTTTGCGTTTTCAGAGTGATCTTTTAGCTTCTTCTGAAAACGCCACTGAGCGTGCTCGACTTCTAGCGGTCTTTCAGGCAGAGTCTGGTTACTGGCTGCAAGCTTTACCTTCAGCCAGTATCGGGACTTTTCTTGACAAGAGCACTCTGTCTCTGGCAATATCGCTTCGACTTGGTGTCAAGACGAATCATCCCCATCGTTGTCGTTGCGGTACTCGCGTCGGTGACTTGGGTCACCATGGTCTCTCATGCTTCAATGACCTCATCCGCAGAGCTCTTGTCGCAGTCAACGTGCCAGCGGTCCTTGAGCCTAGCGGCATCTTTCGTGACGATGACAAGAGACCTGACGGAATGATGCTCATTCCGTGGAAGCAGGGTCGCCCTCTTGTGTGGGACGCAACTTGCGCTAATACGCTTGCTCCGTGCCACACAGGGAGCACCTCCCTTTCTGCGGGTGCGGCGGCGGCCTCTGCTGAATTCTCCAAACGGCGCAAATATTCAGCTCTCAATGAGAACTATATATTTGTGCCGTTTGGTGTTGAGACCATGGGCCCATGGGGTCCAAGTGCTCGGTCCTTTTTTAAGAAAATATCAAAGAGACTCACCGAAGTTACTGGTGATCAAAAGGCTGGCAGCTATCTTGGTCAACGATCAGCCTTGCCATTCAACGTGGCAATTCCAGCCTATTGGGCACCATCCCTGACGGCGGCGCTGGGGGTGACTTATTTTTTATTTTGTAAATAAGATTTTATTTATAAGTAGGTTAAGTATTGTATTTAAATATTATTGATTTTCTGTACATATATAATTATATAATAGTAAATAATTTTACATAGGTTTGTAGTTTTTGAAAAATCCTAAAACATGATGTTTGAAAAAACTTCCTATCATTAAAAATGAAGAAACTATAGTTATGTTTTTATATTTTAAGCATTTAACTTCTAGATGTTTAAATCTAGGGTTTAATTTAGGATGCGATTCGAGTCCCGTCTGCTGCCTGGTCCGCGGGGTTTTTTTTCTAGTACATTTTTCTTTACATGCGTACATAGACGAAAAATGGAACCCTAATAGGATCATTCGGTTGTATGTCTGTCTGTCACAGTTGATTTGCTTGGAATCTACTAGACCGAATAGACCGATCAAGTTGATTGGGGTGAAAATTTGTTTTTCATTAAGCTCCAACAAGGAGCTGGATAACACAGGTGCCTAGCGCGTTCAGCTGCGATCGTTAAAGTTAACCAACTTTCGTAATGATCGGTCATTGGATGGGTGATTAAAAATCTTCTATCTCGAGTTCTTCCGTGCTTCGGAAGGCACGTTAAGCCGTTGGTCCCGGCTGTTAGCACCCGCCAATCCGCACTAGGCCGGCGTGGTGGGTCATGGCCCAATCTCCCTATTCATTCGATAGGAAAAGCCTGTGCCCCAGCAGTGGGGACATTAATAGGCTGATGATGATGAAGCTCTAACAAGAGTCGACTTTTTAGTGTTGAAATATTTTAAATTGTGTTCCAAGCACAAAACATTTATTAATCAACTGATTAAAATTTTACCCATTTTTAGGTTTTAAATGTTATTTTATAAGTTTTCACAATGAGGAATAGTTTTCACCCTTAATAATTTTATGCAAATCGATGCAGGCAGAACGTAAAATTATGCCATTATTTTGAGCATCATTTCCTGGACTCTTCTTTTCAATTGTAGAGAATCAAAGAGAATCCACAAAATATTTACAAAAAAAATTTATCTTAATTTTTTGTTGTTGTATTTCGAATTTTGATGTAGAAATAAAATAAAAGCTTGTCAATTTTTTCTCGCAATTTTATTTACATATTTGTCTACTATTGGCATTTGCCCTATGATTTCATAGTACATAATATTTTCAGCATCATCTTTGTATAGGTACACTTATCATATCTAAGTTACACACAGATTAAAATTAAAATGAAAGTTTTATGTTTCCTACATAAGTAGGTACATTTCTTTGAATTTCTTATAAATAACACTATTTAAATGTTTTTTGAAACAAGTTTACAACGTAAATTGTTATTTTTCATTCTGTTATAAGTGAGATTTATTATACTATATAGATTATTATACAGAAAATTCTAATATATTGGCCCTTTGAGCTGAAAATGAATCCGCATAATACATTACAATAATAAAATTGTTCGAAAATGACACTTTTAGTACAATAAATTTAATCGCATACAATTTGACTTAGGGCCGATTTTTCAAAACTCGGATAAATGAATATTCAATCAAATAGAGAGAGATACCAACCGTCACATTGCACCAATGACTTGTGTTCATTACCTCATTATTTTGTCCGTATAATACGATATCAGACACATAATTTTTATCCAGTGTTTGAGAAATCAGCCTTTAGTGTAAAATCAATATTAACATCAGATATTATTATCTAAAGCATTATCTAAAACAATCTTATTCCATGTCCAAGAACAACCCAAAAACTTAAAGGAAAGATTGCTTTACCATCTTGTATAAAAAGCAATCTACAGAATTCAAATCCAAAATAACAGAGCTCTACAATCAAGTGACTCCCAGGACCTCGTGGATCCAATCTAAATGGTCAACAACACTAGTGTATATACCCGGGGCTCCTTCCCTGCCACATTGAGTTGGACCCAAACTTGTGACACCGTATAGTTCTATAAACCTCTTTTGGTAAACTAAGGGCCCCCCAGAATCGCCTCGACAAGTATCCATTCCTTTTATTCCTCCAGCACAGATCACAGAGCTAGGTATGACGTCATTCTTGTAAACTTCTCTGCATTCGTTGTAAGACCAGAGAGGTAGGGGTATGATCTTTTTGACAGGACTGTAGAGGCCAGTGGACACTTCTTCTCCCCAGCCAGTCGCGTCGAATATTGCGAACGAATCCAGTTTGGCAGACGGCAAGCATATTGGTCGTATGAAATCTGAGAAAATAAGATTTCTAGATTAATAACAGTTAATGTTTTCACACAAACCAATCATTGAATAAAAACACTGTGAACTAATATAAACACCAGGAATAATGAAAAATTCATAATCCTGTTTAATATTGATTAAGTTTAAAGGTAAAAAATGAAGTGACTCATATTAGACACGCATCAATATCAATGTCCCAATGCTGGGTATCATCAGTTTTCCTTATAGGCTAATCGTTCTATTTAAATTATTTATCAGTAATTCGTTTTTGCAACTTCATGTGCTTCATTTATATAGTGTTCACTTGTATATATACAGGGTGAAATTGAATGTTTTAATGAAACTTCGTGGGAATGTTGGGTTACGTATATAGAGTATCTCTGATTTTTTTGGGATTTTTTAAAAAATGATTTAAAATAAAATTTAGTTTTTTTTTGTTATATTTTAAATCCTTTCCTCCTTTTGGGTACTAAATAATTATTCTTTTAAAACATGCATACAGAGTAAGTAAAAAACATGTAATCAGCACTACTAAAAAGACGTAAAAACAGGAGACGGGCGGCCGGGAGCAATGACCGCTCCCGCCGTTGAATACCTTCCTGCCTACCTATCTAGGTATGCGCAGTGCACAGCGCAGTGAGCGAGCGGAGTCTCAAGCGCGCGTGCGTATCTTTTAAATTTGTGACAAGACAAGATTTGCAAATAATGCCTTGATTAGTTCTTGTTCTGTGCCCTCAATATAAGAATTTGGATATGGTGTGTTGTTATTGCGAGTATCACGGAATACTCAGCAGAGCCACAAGGCTTTACGAAAGTAGGTTTGGTGATTTATTGGGAAGTTATAGAGAAAAAAAATAATAGGTACATCGGTCTCGTAAGTACTTTTGAATACCTGGTAATAAATTTCATTCTGACCCAAGTATTGAACTGCAATAAGTATTTCTTTTTGTTTAACTTTTGCCTATTTCCAATCGTGACAAAATTATTATTAGCTTTTTAAGTTTTTCTCTGCTTAAGAGAAGATGACATTTGTGCTTATTATTTCAATTTCAATAAAGGCATCTAAGACGATTTTATTGTATTGTGTGGAATCAAACGAGTCAGCTGAGCTCTGTGTATGTACCTACTCACTCAACGGCTGGCAGGCGCGGTCGGTCGTTGACCCGCGGTGGAATTTTACTGTTTTTCCGTTTTTTAGAAGTGCTTATTTATTAGTTGTTTTTCACTGGATATGTAAGCATGTTTGTTTAATATGAATAACTACTCAAAAGGAGGAAAGGACAAAAAAATACACAAATTATAAATAAATACATGAAAAAAAATACTTCAAAAAATCCGAAAAAAATCAGGCATACTCTATACTCGTAACCCAACAATCTCACGAAGTTTCATTAAAACATTCAATTTCACCCTATATATATATATATATATATATATATACACACACATCAAAAGTGTCTAGGGATCAACATATATTTTTGCAATAACTTTTCTCCTGATTGATATTAATTAAAATTTTCTTTAAGGATTCATCAAATAAAGTGTTTTCGTTTGTCACAGTAACGATAAACCAAGTCACCTTTGCATTAATAAAGAAATTTGCCATTTTCCTAATAAAGGGATTTTTGACATTTGAACCACTAACACAAAAGTTCGAAAAAAAGACTGAAATAACAGTTTTCTCTAAAATTTTATTGGGTAACTTAAACAATTAATAATCCGTATTTCTACCGCGAACACTAACAACATAAGAACATCGGTTTGGCATACTCAAAATGAGTTCATCCAAATCACGCTGTGGAATGGCCGCCCATGTTCGTTGCAACAACAAAAAAAGGTCTTCTTGCGACTGGATACCCTCCATATTCGGCAGAGCTCTTCTCTGTAGCATATCCCATGCATGCTCAATCGGGTTCAAGTCTGGCGACTGAGCAGGCCAGGGCAGGACATTGATGTTAGCTGCGGCGAGAGTCTGTCTTACAACTCTTGCGGTGTGCGATCGTGCATTATCATGCATTAACTGAAATAAGGGACCGATTTGCACTTGTAGAGGAACGATGACGTCTGATACAATCGTCTCAGCATAAATTTGAGCGTTGAGGTTGCCTCTGATCCAAATCAACTCAGTTCTTCCGCCGATCCAAATACCCGCCCATACCATGATGGTTCCACCACTATAAGGATGGACTTCCTGGCAGGATTTTAATCGCTGTTGGCGTCCAGGGGTTCTCCAGTGTCGTATACGTCTTGTATCCGGTCTCATACCAAAACGAGACTCATCAGAAAAGCACACGAAACGCCATTGTTCTTCTGCCCAATTTCTGTGTTCAAGAGCCCATTGATATCGAATCCTACGATTGTGCATTGCTATAGGTGGTACCCGTAGCGGTCTTCGGGAATGAAGGTTCACTTCATGCAAGCGGTTTCTGACTGTTTGGTCGCTAATTAAGTTCCCTGAAGAGTGATGAAGCCTCACGGCTAACATCATGGCGGTTATTGTTGGAGCTCTTCGAGTTAAGATTTGAATGTATCGGTCTTGTCTCCGTGTGGTGCAGCGATACCGTCCTCCATGGCGCTCAGCCACGGTACCAGTGCTTCGGTATCGTGTCCAAAGTCGACTGATAACACTCTGACTTGTATTCAGAGCTAAAGCCACAGTACGTTGCCGGGAACCAGCTTCTATCATTCCCACGGCTCTGAGCATTTCTTCCCTGCTTAAATGACGTCGCCGCTCCATAATAACGTTGGTTTTAATCAGTAGTAGGGAAACAGTAGCACTAATAATGTCTTCAATGCGTTGTTTGTTTTTATAGGGAAAATATTGACAGCTGATTTTCATCTTTTACTCGAATTTGATTCACAGTTCCTGATTCAAATTATGAAATGCACCAAAAAGGATCCATATAAATTTATAAAATCATAAATTTATTACAAAGCCACATCTCAATCTCAAGAAATCCGCATAAAAATGCTTGATCCCTAGACACTTTTGATGTGTGTATATATATATATATATTGTGACAAGGCAAGATTTGCAAATAATGCCTTGATTAGTTCTTGTTCTGTGCCCTCAATATAAGAATTTGAATATAAGTTATATTTAGTAAAGCCATTTGAATAACAGCAATTTAAACAATCATAGCAGTTCATACGTTGTAGTAGTAGTCACAGATGGTACATGACAAATAAGATGCTGCTTTACTCATAATCGCCTTATGGCCGGCCGATCATGGGATGGGTGACCAGAAACTTAATATCTCAAGCTCTTCCGTGCTTCGGAAGGCACGTTCAGCCATTTTTCCCGACTGCATCTGCAGGCGTTAGCTCCCTCCACCGCACTGGATGGACTTAGTGTGCCGTTACCCAATATCTATTCCATCTATCAGGAAGGCATATGCCCCAGCAGACATTCATAGGCTGATGATACAAAGTAAACGACTATATGATATTTACCTAAGTATTATAAAAATAAAATAAAGTAAAATAAAAATTATTTATTTCAGCCAACAGCAGCCCATATCACCCAATAAAACCAATTATGAGTATAAAAAACCCTTACCAGTACAAGGCACTTCATTTTTCAATCTTATGATAGCGATGTCATGCTCCCTTCCACCATAGTCGGGGTGGACGAAGACGCGGCCTACGTTCGCCCTTATTATAGGATCAGCGCACACTCCATCCACGCAGTCCACTTTGGTAGCCATATTGTATTCACCCAATCGAATGAGCATTCTGAAATAAAATATAATTTATGATACATCACATCTCATCAGAATCAAAATCAGCTTGCATATTCGAGTTGTACGTTCAAGGTTGAGAACATATTTAAGGCTTTTATGACTCCAGTACACCTAAATAAGAAGCATTAATAATCGCTTTAAATATCTCTTAGTTATTAAAAAACACAACACTTAACTTTTGTTAATTAATAATATTAATGTGATGGAAGTTGACATCAAGACATGTTTTAAATTTTTTATGTCATCTTTCAATTGACGACACTGTATGAAACAAAACAGGGAGAAAAAATAGCCCTTGCTGAGTTTCTTGCCGGTTCTTCTCAGTACAAGGTCTCCCGCCGTAGATTTACGAACCGATGGCGTAGCGTTTGACTTTCACAAGAGCTTGTAACAGCCTAGACTGAATAAATGAGTTTGAATTTGACAATCTTTGAAAAATATTCCCAATTTTCCCAACCTGTTGAGAATTTTCCCAAAAAAATGTGAAATTCGGCAATATTGCCCGGATTATTCCGCAACTATTCCTGGGAAGGGTCAATTGTTTCACAATTATTTAGGCATTTATATTGCTCATCAAACTTTAGTAAAATAAAAACATAACTTTCAGTATACGCTGAATAAATATTTTCGAGCTATGTCCGCGTCTATCCTAATTCTCGCTTATTAATATAAATGCGAAAGTGAGTTCGTTTGTTTTTTACGCTTTCACGCCTAAACGACGGAACGGATTTGGATGAAATTTGGTACGCATAGTGTATGACCTGGATTGAGACATAACAACTTTTTATCCTGGAAATGTGTTACGTTCCTGAGGGATTTCCAAAAACTAAAGTTGACGCAAACAAAGTGTGTCTGTGTTTATGACTCAAAATCTACATCAGTATGACATCGTGATTAAAAGAATGAATATTCAACCAACGGTATGACATACAAAACAATCCGTGATTCAACCAAAAAACTTTTAACATTAGGTAATATCAAGAATTTGTCAGCTTGTAACATCCATCTCACTATTACCTCCTGTCTCTACTTAAAACAGGAAAACCAGTTCATCATCATCATCAGCCTATTAATATCCCCACTGCTGGGGCACAGGCCTTCCCTATGGATGGAATGGGGAGATTGGGCCATGACCCACCACGCGGGCCCAGTGCGGATTGGTGGGTGCTAACGACTGCAGTTTCAGCCGGGACCAACGGCTTAACACGCCTTCCGAAGCACGGAGGAGCTCGAGATAGTAAATTTATGGTTACCCATCCAATGACCGACCACTGCGAAAGTTGCTTAACTTCAACGATCGCTAACCACTTGCGCCATCGAGCTCCTTGGAAAACCAGTTGCATAAGTATTATTGAATGTTATTATTTCATATAAAAAAAAAATTTTTAGTCTTTCAGCTGCTTGATATATAAATTAACTAGTTAACTTTTATATTTTTGAGAATCCCTAAGGAACCCGAAATTATTTCGGGATAAAAAGTATTCTTCGCCTCAATCCAGGTAATAAACAATATGTGTGGCATATTTCATCCAAATTCCTCCTGTTGTTTTTGTGTGATTGAGTAACGAACAAACAACCTCACTTTCGCATTTTAATATTAGTTAGGATTAGGATATAAGGAAATATTATACTTTATTTTAATAAATAAATATCAATAATACTGATTGACCTTGCTGAGAATAAATATTATTAACCTTTTTCATTATAATTATTTTATTTTAGGTATTAATTTAGAAAAAGAACTTTACTAGTAAAACCCTAGCCTACTTCGACCGAGTTGATTTTTCTAGTTAAATCATCTTTAGATAGAAAACCATAAGATATTAGTTGTCTATGTTTAGATTTTGGTACAAAAAATTTGGCTCATCTAAGTATTGGTACCTATTACCTATATAGGTAACACTCATGCTTTAAGTATTAAAAACTCTCCTAACAAAGATATAACCATAGGTCAATGATTGGTCTCGCTACGCTAGCGAGATATAATATTCGTCAAAATAGCTAGATTTATAAATGTAACCAAAACTATTACTAGATGAAGCTCAACTCGGGCTGAAGCTCTTCTACAATTAAGTAGGAGTACTGTAATTAATTAAGTTCACTTTGGTTTATTGTTACAAAAAAATGGCCTGTCTAAGTAAAAGTATACCTATTACATAACACTTATGCTTTAGTACGTATGATAAACACATAGCACACCTGCCTTTTATTTATGTAACACTCATGCTATGATATGATAGCGCAGGTGGTTAGCGCGTTCAGCCGATCGTTAAAGTTAAGCAACTTTCGCAGTAGTCGGTCATTGGATGGGTGACCAAAAATCTTCTATCTCGAGTTCCTCCGTGCTTCGGAAGGCAGCCGTTGGTCCCGGCTGCATCTGCAGTCGTTAGCACTCACCAATCCGCACTGGGCCCGCGTGGTGGGTCATGGCCCAATCTCCCTATTCCATCCATAGGGAAGGCCTGTGCCCCAGCAGTGGGGACATTAATAGGCTGATGATGATGATGAGCAAAGATTGTAACAGTAGGCAAAATACATCATTTGTAAACGTTGCTCACCTGTGATGTTTCACCTTTCTGATGCAATGGGCTGCCGTCACAACATGCCTGTTGTCTATCAGGGTGCCTCCACACCTGAACTCGGTATACTGACCCCGTCTGTAGAACTCCAGGAGTACCAACCAAGGGCTGTAGTGAAGGGGGTTGGAACTTGCTTCGACACCGCACTGGCAGGCTGGAAGAAACGTTTAATAATAAATAAAAAAATATTTGTGCACAGCTAATGCGAAACTTCTTTTCTTAAACAACAAGCTAACATTAGGCGGTGTGTGTGAGGCATTGGGGAATGGAGTAGCACACGCATCATGTCTACATATACCTATATATAATCGTGTTACGCTCGTGACGCATTTCCGTTTCATCTTTTACACAGGATTTTTCCATTTACACCCCGCCCCCGCCCCATAAAAGAAGTTTCACTTCAAAATATCTAGATAAAGAAAGGAGATTGCTCAAATTGGTCCAAATGTACAAAAAATATTGACCTATACGGTAATTCTTAGCGTAATTTATACTTTATTTTACAGTCATTAGATTTTAACGGACACCTTTGTATAATATATTCATTTTAAAAAGTACTTTGTTAGAATATGACAATGTAATTATACAATTTATTATCTATGATCTCAAGATCTCTTTGAATCTCTCATACTGAAAAATTGTGTAGACAAATTATAGGGTCTCTCATGTATGCTGTATCTGGCACCAGGCCTGATTTATGCTTTGCTGTATCTTTATTAAGTAGGTACCAGCAGTGTGCTAACAATATGTTGTTATCAGCATTAAAAAGAGTTTTACGTTATGTCAAACATACTTTGGAATATAAATTAGTATACAAATGTAAAGATAATGTATTGGAGGGGTATTGTGATGCCGATTGGGGGGGGGGGATCTCAAAGATAGGAGATCAACAACAGGCTATTTATTTAAATTTTCTAATTGCTTAATTTCATGGAGTTCAAAGAAACAAGTGTCTGTGAGTTTATCTTCTACCGAATCTGAATATGTTGCAGTCAGTATGGCAGCCAGTGAAGCTTGCTGGCTAATTAATTTGTTAAACGATTTTAAAATAAATAAAGTATGTCCTGTACATATTTATTGTGATAACCAGTCTGCCATATCTGTTGCCTGCACTGATACTGTTAAGCGTTTGAAACATATTGATATTCGGTATCATTTTATAAAAGAATTAGTTAAGAGCAATAAGATATGTTTAAAATATGTTAAAACAAGTGATCAACCAGCAGACATGCTCACAAAATCTTTAAATAGGGAATTGATAACTCGCTTTTTGGAAAAATGTGGTATGGGTAACATAGAAAAGTTGTAAAACTGTGTTTAGCTATTAAGATTGTTTTTGGTGTAATTACATTGAGAGGGGGTGTTAGAATATGACAATGTAATTATACAATTTATTATCTATGATCTTGAGGTGTGGCAACACTGCATCGCTCCCTAGCATTATATACCTTACTGTACTTCTCGGTTTATAAAAGTTCCCATAAAGAATAAAAAACGTTTTGCTAATTAAAACTGTGTTCTTTATTTAATTACATCATACTTTTATTTTTACCGGTTTGGATAACATACGAATATTTTTAATGGCGTGGCTATGGGTGTAGTAACATTCAGCTAAAGACTGATCGAAGTTGTTGTACTTTATAAAGATCGATAAAATAAAACTTTTTTTTATTACATTGTGGTATTAATATCCACAATTATATTATCATTTTCACTACATGCAAATGTGCTAAGACAATTATTATAGATGATAGGCATGCTTAACTTCAACGATCGCTAACCACCTGCGCCATCGAGCTCCTCGGAAAACCAGTTGCTTATGTATTATTGAATGTTATTATTTCATATAAAAAAAATGGGTGCGTGTACTTATGTAGGCGCGTGAGAAGTTATCCTTCTTAGGCATCGTTTAAAAATAGTTCTTAATTGCATGCAAATAATTAATTACAATAAATTAATAAAAAGTCTGGAAAAGGACACAGTCAATAAAGTTCAGTTTTAATTTGAAGAAATAAATAAATAATCAAAATATTCAATTAAAATCGCTACTGAATATAATTTAGGTATTAGAACATAAAATATGTGATTTGCACTTGTATGAAACTCAAACACGTATTCCGAATATGCAAACTAGAAACATGTGGATAAATATTATAAATATGAATACCTATAACTGATAGGCATGGTCTAGTCTATTGCCATACATTTTTCGCCAAACACATTATAAGGTGTGATACACTAAAAACATATGGTTATAATATAAACATAACAAAAATAATGAAGCTACTGAAGAATATGGCTGTATAACCTAAATCTCTTAGCTTTCTTTGGTTAACGAGAGTTTAAAAAATATCTGTTATCTGTGGCTCAATTACAATCATCACACAGTTTCTGTCACAGAGTAGCTTATTATAACCGGAAATGCATAGATGAAACCTGATTTTAAAAGTTACTCTTGTGCATTAACTTTAAAAACATGCAACTATCTGTTAATCTACATACTTTATATACCTGAATCTAATACATAATTTCGGTACTTGGCTTGATTTCCCTAGTTTACTATATAACTTATTTGTTTTTTATTATTTTAATACCTATGTACTTATTTGCAAACATAATCTCAAAATCAATCAGTGTATTTTATGGTTTATAGAAGTTCTCAGGAGTATCCGTCAATAATATTCATTTCTACAGTAATTTATATATAATTTCGAATCTAGGAAACATTTTTACATGATTGTAAAATACTATGATGTCTTTAGGCCAAACATGTATGGAAGCTGAGCAATCTCCTTTGAATTAAGAAGGTTAGACAACCTTCTTATTCAAATTGGATGCACATAACTACGTAGCTTGAAACTAAATGCGCTAAAACTGGCGTTCTAAATTTGAATTTAGTTTTATCGTAATGAATTATCGAGCTGCGTGTCTACAGCACGTTAGTGGCAATCTCACTAAGATCTCATTTATTCGGATTTCTGTCAAATGTCAAATATGTAACACAGGCTGCTTTTACAAACATAGCGAGAATTTGCCGTATAATAGTGTCTTAAATGGCAGGTACCGAAATCGGAAGTGAGATTTTTCCACTATTTATTTATTGACGTTTCGTAAAAAAACTAGTTTTATTTAATGAGTGATGTGCGGGAAAACCTAAGAAACAAAAAGTACCCCAAGATCTGATTGAGCTTCCACTAACCAAATTTAAATCACAGATCAAGAATACTCTTATGAATAAGGGCTATTATAAAGTTAGTGATTATCTAAATGATCGTAATGCATGAACAAAGTGTTTCTTGTAATTTGTTATTTGATGGGTATTAGTCAGTTTTTGTAACAGTAATATGGTACCTATCTAATGCCGCTTCCTATATACTAAATATAAAATTTATTGTAACTATATATCTTTATTCTAAATGATGTAATGGAAGGTGACTTCAGAAGTATCTCTGAAGTCATTTTTCAACTTGACTACTCTGTATATATCAATACAGGGAGAAAAAAGCAGCCCTTGCTGAGTTTCTTGCCGATTCTTCTCAGTACAAGGTCTCCCGCCGTAGTTTTGCGAACCGATGGCGTAGCTTCTTGACCTTCACAAGTGCTTGTAACAGCCTAGACTGAACAAATGACCTTTCATTTCATTTCATTTCATTTCAAAGGAGTGTTCTTACGAAAAAAATAATTCAAAAATTCGAGCCCTAATTTTAGCGCAATTTAGTACCAAAGCTGTGTCGCGCAGGTGTGCGATAAGCATTATGAATAGTCCGAAAAAATTGCCTGTCCGTGTTAAGGGGCATTGTTTTAGCTTTGGAGAAAACGATACAACATCTAATGAATAGTACATACTACCTACTTTTACAGCGATATTGTCATTTTCCCGGTACAATAATTGGAACATTTTATCAAAGCATTGTTATATTGTAAGTGATACAGTTAGTCACTTTTTAATGCGGTTTTTTAAGAAATTATATTGTGAAGAAGAGAAGTGAGTAATAAAGAATGACGACATCCGTGGCCGAATGGTTTGTACGCCGGGTTCTATGGTGTCGCCGACACGAGAGGTCCCGGGTTCGAATCCCAGTGGGGGCAGATGTTTGTGTGATGAATACGAGTATTTGTACTCCAGTCATGGATGTTTAATATGTCTTTCTATATAAATATACTTATATATGTCATCATCATCATCAGCCTATTAACCACTGCTGGGGCACAGACCTTCCCTATGGATGGAATAGGGAGATTGGGCCATGACCCACCGCGCGGGCCCAGTGCGTATTGGTGGATGCTAACGACTGCAGATGCAGCCGGGACCAACGGCTTAACGTGCCTTCCGAAGCACGGAGGAGCTCGAGATAGTAAATTTTTGGTCACCCATCCAATGACCGACCACTGCGAAAGTAGTAAGTTAAGTATAACTTCAACGATCGCAGCCGAATGCACTAACCACTTCCGCCGTCGAGCTCCTCACTTATATATGTACTGCATATGTATTCTATTCGTTACCCTAGTATCCCGTAACACAAGCCTTACAGTGTTTACTTTGGGGCTAGGCTAATTAGTGTCATTTAAAAAATAAATTAAAAAAGAGAAACACAAAGAAAAAAGTTCCAAAAAACACGACGTAATCTCAGTAACTATAGTACTGTTAATATTTGCATCAGAAATAGCACCAAAATAACATTTTCATTTTGTTGTCTACTGACTTGAAAATAAGAATCCCATTAAAATAGAAATCTTCCTCAAAATAGCTAGAACCGTTCCGAGATACGTAAATTCAGATACGTTTTTCCACGCAACGCAGCGTAGTAGACGCAGAACTGAATACAAAAGTAACAATACACTCGCATATTATGACCCATATTCTTATCACTATACCTATGACTGTCCCTTGCGTAATACAAACGCCGGCATAATTATGACGTCAGAACGTCCTTCAGTGCCATTGACCTTTACGAAACTCATGAAATACTGAGATAAAGTTATTTTTAACTCAAACGTTTAAAGCGCGGGACGACTCAAGCGAAAGTGAACGAGTATCGTGAATGATGACTGAGTGAGTCATCATTCACCTCAATGATGGGGAAGTCCTAAAAAGAATCAGAACACAAGAATCCCGCGCATGTTGCTGTGACACTTTACAGGATTTTAAAGACACGTACCTAAATATAGAAAAATAGAAACCTATTTATTTATATGCCTCCGCTGTGTGTGGCTCAAAGTTAACAAACATAATATGGCCATAATCTGATAATAAATAGCCATCATAGCATGGCCATTATTGGCCATATTCTGATAGTAAGTAGCCACCATAGCCATCAAACCCCAACACCTAGATCGTGGAGCTCTACAAAAAAAAATTCAAAATTCAATATCGTTTATTCAGTCTAGGCTGTTACAAGCACTTGCGAATGTCGAAAAGCTACGCCATCGGTTCGCAAATCTACGGCGGGAGACCTTGTACTGAGAAGAACCGGCAAGAAACTCAGCAAGGGCTGCTTTTTTCTCCCTGTTTTATTTCATACAGTGTCGTCCAATTGAAAGTTGACATCAAACTTGCAAACATGTGTTGAGGTCAACTTCCATCACATAATGTCAAATATGTAACAATAGACAATCAACGAATTTACTAACAATAAGTGCAAAGATAAGTCCCAAAATAGCAAGAAACAATTTTCAAAACAAAATGAACAAGTATATGAAAGGGAGTAAGTGCAAGGTTCTCTTCAAAACTCTTACTAAGGCTGGGAGCCTTAGTTTTAATATAACTTTTGAAAAATTATCTACAGGTAAAATTACAACCAGGCCGTTTTATCATTCAAATATTGATTGACAGTATAATATCCTTTCTTAAGTAAACAATTCTTAATGTGTATTTTAAATTTATGAGGAGGCAAATCAAGGATATCAATAGGAATCTTATTATAGAAATGTATACCTTGACCCATAAATGATTTATGAACCTTCTGTAACCTGTAATTTGGTATCTTGAGGTTATTTTTATTCCTTGTATTAAAATAATGTATGTCACTGTGTTTTAGATAATAGTTAATATTGCTTCGAACAAAAAGTATGCAATTATAAATTTTTTGCAAGATAAATATAGTTTCAATATCGGCTGCTGATCCCCAGAGAATAATACCATAGGATATAATACTATGAAAGTATTCGAACCCGCACCCTTCGCAATCCGGGCGAATGCACTGACCAATTATGCTACCGCGGCCCTCACGGACCGCGTCGAAATTCTTTCTAGCTATTCTTAAGCTGCAAGGCAGCGCCATCTCTTCGCATTATAGGTAAACCCACAATGTCAAATGAATACTTTTACAAGTATTAAACATTTGAAAGAAGAAATAGCAATTATAGTTATAATTTTTATTATTTTTAAAGCATGTAACTGCTTGATGTTTAAATCTAAAGAAAATATAACTAGAAAAAATTCCACGCGGACCAGGCAGCAGACGGGACTCGAACCCGCACCCTTCGCAATCCGGGCGAATGCACTGACCAATTATGCTACCGCGGCCCTCACGGACCGCGTCGAAATTCTTTCTAGCTATTCTTAAGCTGCAAGGCAGCGCCATCTCTTCGCATTATAGGTAAACCCACAATGTCAAATGAATACTTTTACAAGTATTAAACATTTGAAAGAAGAAATAGCAATTATAGTTATAATTTTTATTATTTTTAAAGCATGTAACTGCTTGATGTTTAAATCTAAAGAAAATATAACTAGAAAAATTTCGACACGGTCCGTGAGGGCCGCGGTAGCATAATTGGTCAGTGCATTCGCCCGGATTGCGAAGGGTGCGGGTTCGAGTCCCGTCTGCTGCCTGGTCCGCGTGGAATTTTTTCTAGTTATATTTTCTTTAGATTTAAACCGCTTTATTTAAATCGCTTTATTGGAAATAAAGGAAAAGCTATTTTAGAGCCTGGAAATAATTTTAAGGCTGCAGAAATTAAAATTCCTTTATATATATAATGTATCAAAGGGAGTGTCTGTGTGTGATATTACGTCATATATCAAGGATAAGACAAATATAGACGTTAATGTCGAAAAGATGAACATGAAAGTGACAAAGGACTACGAATCCTACAAAATATTTATACCTAAACATCAATTACATTTGTTTATGTCACAAGACTTTTGGCCGGAGGGAGTTGCGTTTAGGCGTTTTATTGACTTTAAACACCGTACCAATGGGAGGGCTTTACGCGCCAGTGGGAATAATCTTAAAAATTCTCAATGATTAGTAACGTCAAATTAGTGAGTTTTAACTGCAAAAATGTAGTTAGATCCATAGAGTGTGTGCGTAAGCTATGCCGTTCGGCGGACATAATAGCTTTGCAAGAGACCTGGCTGATGCCGCATGATCTTGTCTATTTGGGGACCATTGACGACGACTTCGCCTTCACCGGCACCTCTGCCGTGGATACTACTGCAGGAGTGCTTCGTGGGAGGCCATACGGCGGAGTGGCCTTACTTTGGAAAAAGGCTGCGTTTTCCACGGTTTCTATAGTAAAGTGTACTAGTGTTCGGCTTGCTGCGATAAAAATCACGCTTAGTGATCGTTGTGTGATGGTTTTTTCGGTGTACATGCCTATAGATATCAGTGAAAATCTAGTTGATTTTATAGAATGTCTAAATGAGATGACTGCTATCATTGAGAGCCACAATGTGGAGTCAGTGTTTATGTTGGGGGACTACAACGCACATCCGGGTGAGTCTTTTAATAAGGAACTGTTATCGTTTTGTGCTGAACAGTTATGGTCTTGTGTGGACATGGAATTACTGCCATCGGATAGTCATACGTTTGTGAGTGATGCGCACGGATGCCGCCGCTGGCTTGATCACTGCTTAGTGACTAGTGCGGCCCGGCTCTCCGTTCATTCTGTGTCAATAATTTACGACACCTACTGGTCTGATCATTACCCTGTTTTTGTAGAGTGTAATCTAAGTGTTATTTTAAGACCAAAGTCAGCGACACAATATAATTTTGTAAATCAGGTAATATGGGGGGAACGTGGCATGGTTCAAATAGAAAATTATCACAGTGAATGTCATCATAGATTAAGAAAAGTAGATTTTCCTAAAGAGTTCATTAACTGTTGTGACGGTTTTTGTAGTAATGACTATCACAAAATTTTATTAGATAAAATGTATGATAATATAATATGTATACTTTCAGAATCCGCAGTTTGTAGTAACGTAGTTAAAAAAAGTAAAAAACGCAAATACTTACCCGGCTGGAACAAACACGTTCATAACGCGCACGACAGGGCTCGACTTTGTTTTCGTATGTGGTTACTTCATGGCAAACCAACATCTGGTTGTTTTTATAATGATATGTGTGAAACGAGGCGCATTTTTAAAGCAAAACTTAAATGGTGCCAAAACAATCAGCAACAAATAAAAATTGATATTATTGCTGAACACCACAAGAACAAGAAATTCAGTCAGTTTTGGAAAAGTACCAACAAAATGAAGCATAGGTCGGGCCTTCCCGTGAGTATGAATGGATACCATGAGCCGAAAGACATAGCTAATTTATTTAAAAAATATTTTAGGGTGGAATCCCCATTAGGGAAGCCGGTGATCGATGCTGAGACGGATAAGTCCAAATTTCCCAAACGTAGTGTTATCTTTACAGCCAAGGAGGTTTCAAAAGTGATTAAGGGCATGGTGAGGGGCAAATCCCCGGGACATGACAACTTCAGTATCGAGCATCTGCAGCATGCAGGAGTTCATCTGCCAAGAGTGTTATCCTTGTTTTTTAATTTTTGTATTGGGCATTCTTATCTGCCCGAAAATCTTATGCGAACTATTGTTGTTCCTATACCAAAGAACAAAACTGGAGATTTGGCAGATGTAACCAATTATAGACCTATCTCCTTGGCTACTGTGATTGCGAAGGTACTGGACGGTCTGCTTGCTAGGCGCCTGGAGGAACATATATCGCTTAATGACTCGCAATTTGGCTTCAGACCTGGCCTTTCCACTGAGAGTGCCATCTTGTGTCTTAAGCAGACAGTCCATTACTACAATGCAAGAAAAACACCAGTGTATGCTTGCTACCTTGACTTATCTAAAGCTTTTGACCTTGTATCCTATGACATTCTTTGGAATAAAATGAAATCAGAAACTGACACCCCAGAGGAAATTGTATCTCTCTTTAAGCACTGGTATAGCAACCAAAAAAATAATGTAAGATGGTCTTGTGTTCTCTCCGATGAGTATAGACTGGAGTGCGGTGTGAGACAGGGAGGATTAAGCTCGCCAACGTTGTTCAATTTGTACATGAACAAGCTGCTTGATGAACTTGGCAGTACAGGTATCGGTTGTCACGTAGACGGCGTATGTATTAATAATATCAACTACGCAGATGATATGGTACTGTTGAGTCCATCAACCGGCGCGTTGAAGCGATTAATACGTGTTTGCCAGTCATATGTAACAGCACAGGGGCTCAAGTACAACGTAAGTAAAAGTGAAATCATGATATTTAAGCCCGATCGCATTCGTTACACTAATATTCCGCAAATAACACTCTGTGGCTTTCCGTTGAAAAAAGTTGAACGCTTTAAGTACTTGGGTCACTGGATAACAGAAGATTTAAATGACAATTGTGATATTGAGAGGGAACGGAGGTCTCTGTATGTCCGCTGTAATATGTTAGCTCGCAGATTCGTAAAATGTACCAAGCCGGTTAAAATAGCACTCTTTAAAGCATTCTGCCAATCTTTTTATACATGCGGTCTGTGGGTGAAGTATACGCAGGGGGTATATAGCGGCCTTCGAATACAATACAACAACGCGTTCAGGGTGTTGATGGGGTTGCCGCGTCACTGCAGTGCCTCCGGCATGTTTGCCGAGGCCCATACAGATGGTTTCGCGGCCATCATGCGTAAGCGCTGCGCCTCGCTACTTGGGCGGGTGCGCGGCAGCCCCAACACCATCCTGAGGGCGCTGGTGGAACGGTGGGACTCTCCGATGCTAGCTCGCTGGATACGACTGCATGCAGTCGTATAGGCGGGGGCATCGTAGGGTGACATCAAACCACCTGTGTTTATTTACTAACATTAGTTTTTAAGTATAATCTATTTGTTACTAACCCACTATGGATCCTTGTTATCCGAAAATAAATGATTATTATTATTATTAAACATCAAGCAGTTTCATGCTTTAAAAATAATAAAAATTATAACTATAATTGCTATTTCTTCTTTCAAATGTTTAATACTTGTAAAAGTATTCATTTGACATTGTGGGTTTACCTATAATGCGAAGAGATGGCGCTGCCCTGCAGCTTAAGAATAGCTAGAAAGAATTTCGACGCGGTCCGTGAGGGCCGCGGTAGCATAATTGGTCAGTGCATTCGCCCGGATTGCGAAGGGTGCGGGTTCGAGTCCCGTCTGCTGCCTGGTCCGCGTGGAATTTTTTCTAGTTATATTTTCTTTAGATTTAAACATCAAGCAGTTACATGCTTTAAAAACAATAAAAATTATAACTATGAAAGTAACTAAAGTATACAGTTCTAGCAGTAGCTACATCAGTAAGTTGTCTTATTTTACGTATGGTATAGGCTGCTGAACTAAGTTTACCAGCTAGCAGAGAAATATGAGGATACCATTGCAATTTCGAGTCTATGGTTATACCTAAGAATATCGTTGATTCAACTAAATCTAGGTTTTCATTGTTTAATTTAATTCTAATGGTTTCGCTTCTAACATTAGGTAAAGTGAATTTAATGCATTTGGTATTATTTGCATTTAATTTTAAGTTATTTACATTAAACCAGTGCAATACTTGTGAGAGAGCATTATTTACATCGTCAAAGTTATTCTTGTATCGGTCAACCTTAAATAATAAAGAAGTATCATCAGCAAACAATACGATCTCACACAATTAACAATACGATCTCACACAATACAAACCTTGAACATAACATAACGCAGAATAATAATAATTTTATTTGGTAATTTTCGTCTCGAACCTTTTGCAGACGGACGCTCCAATTTGAGCGGAAAATTATTTTTCTCCTCTCTCGAAAGGGAGTATGCAGAGAGATTTCTCTCTCTGTAATACATACCTACTTACTTAAAAGCAAAATCTGTTAATTCTTATTTTTTCTATTTCCCCCTGCATTTGGTAAGTCATTTAGTCTATCTAATCAAAATGTTAAATCTAGATGTATACTCGAATGTGCATACAGATTTTCTAAATAAAACAAAATATTCAGTCACATACAGTTGACAACTGAAAAACAAGCTTCAGAAACTTACAATTCTTAAGCTCCTCCGAAACCGCAGCGATGATAAGATAAGCCAACACAAAACAACAGACGAGCAGTGATCCCATTGTATAAACTAAACTTTTGCACTTAAAAAACACATAAACTTTTTTCTGGGCATACTTTTTAATGCGCCAAAGAGTGCAGTCTTAAATCGCTTAAAATACTAAAACTTTTTGCTCATAAACTTTTTAGTTAATAAGATTTTTTTATAAAAGCTCTGTGTCCCAAGTTTGTTGAACCCAACAGCCTTAGCACATGCGATCAAATCGATGTCTGATTATTGAATGACTAATCGTCGCAAGCGCTTCATAAATGTAAAAACTCACTACAGTAAATATATTAAAGGCACGCGCCGCCAGCGTCACCGATTTCCCCAATAGGTGATGATGATAAAACTATTAGGTCCTTCTTGGTAGCAACTTAGCGGTCATTTAAGGTGATATAGGTAAAAATGCATTGCGCAATGACAGCCATTGCGTCATGAGAAAATATTTTTTATTGATGACTAACGAAGGTCCTTTACCTTTTACCTTTCTCGTTGCTCAAACGAAATTACTCATTTTGTTTATTGTATGGTGTTTTAGGGTTACTTATCTAAAGGTTAAGCAACTTTCGCAATGATCGGTCATTGGATGGGTGATTAAAAATCTTCTAACTCGAGTTCTTCCGTGCTTCGGAAGGCACGTTAAGCCGTTGGTCCCGGCTGTTAGCACCCGCCAATCCGCACTAGGCCGGCGTGGTGGGTCATGGCCCAATCTCCCTATTCATTCGATAGGAAAAGCCTGTGCCCCAGCAGTGAGGACATTAATAGGCTGATGATGATGAAGCTCTAACAAGAGTCGACTTTTTAGTGTTGAAATATTTGAAATTGTGTTCCAAGCACAAAACATTTATTTATCAACTGATTCAAATTTTACCTATCTTTAGGTTTTAAATGTTATGTTTTCACAACGAGGAGTAGTCCATTCATCCTTAATAATTTTATGCAAATCGATGCAGGCAGAACGTAAAATTATGCCATTATTTTGAGCATCATTTCCTGGACTCTTCTTTTCAATTGTAGAGAATCAAAGAGAATCCACAAAATATTTACAAAAAGAATTTATCTTAATTTTTTGTTGTTGTATTTCGAATTTTAATGTAGAAATAAAATAAAAGCTGGTCAATTTTTTCTCGCAATTTTATTTACATATTTGTATACTATTGGCATTTGCCCTATGATTTCATAGTACATAATATTTTCAGCATCATCTTTGTATAGGTACACTTATCATATCTAAGTTACACACAGATTAAAATTAAAATAAAAGTTTTATGTTTCCTACATAAGTAGGTACCTACATTTCTTTGAATTTCTTATAAATAACAATATTTAAATGTTTTTTGGAACAAGTTTACTACGTAAATTGTTATTTTTCATACTGTTATAAGTCAGATTAATTATACATTTATAGTATATTTTACATCAATCAGAAAATTCTATTATATTGGCCCTTTGAGCTGAAAATGAATCCGCATAATACATTACAATAATAAAATTGTTATAAATCTATTTCGAAAATGACACTTTTAATACAATAAATTTAATCGCATACAATTTGACTTAGGGCCGATTAATCAAAACTCGTATAAATGAATATTCAATCAAATAGAGAGAGATACCAACCGTCACATTGCACCAATGACTTGTGTTCATTACCTCATTATTTTGTCCGTATAATACGATTTTAGACAGATAATTTTTATCCAGTGTTTGAGAAATCAGCCCTTAGTGTAAAATCAATATTAACATCAGATATTATTATCTAAAGCATTATCTAAAACAATCTTATTCCATGTCCGAGAACAACCCAAAAACTTAAAGGAAAGATTGCTTTACCATCTTGTATAAAAAGCAATCTACAGAATTCAAATCCAAAATAACAGAGCTCTACAATCAAGTGACTCCCAGGACCTCGTGGATCCAATCTAAATGGTCAACAACACTCGTGTATATACCCGGGGCTCCTTCCCTGCCACATTGAGTTGGACCCAAACTTGTGACACCGTATAGTTCTATAAACCTTTTCTGGTAAACTAAGGGCCCTCCAGAATCGCCTCGACAAGTATCCATTCCTTTTATTCCTCCAGCACAGATCACAGAGCTAGGTATGACGTCATTCTTGTAAACTTCTCTGCATTCGTTGTAAGACCAGAGAGGTAGGGGTATGATCTTTTTGACCGGACTGTAGAGGCCAGTGGACACTTCTTCTCCCCAGCCAGTCGCGTCGAATATTGCGAACGAGTCCAGTTTGGCAGACGGCAAGCATATTGGTCGTATGAAATCTGAGAAAATAAGATTTCTAGATTAATAACAGTTAAAGTTTTCACGCAAACCAATCATTGAATAAAAACACTTTGTGAACTAATATAAACACCAGGAATAATGAAAAATTCATAATCCTGTTTAATATTGATTAAGTTTAAAGGTAAAAAATGAAGTGACTCATATTAGACACTCATCAATATCAATGTCCCAATGCTGGGTATCATCAGTTTTCCTTATAAGCTAATCGTTCTATTTAAATTATACATCAGTAATTAGTTTTTGCAACTTCATGTGCTTCATTTATATAGTGTTCACTTGTATATATGTTATATGTAGTAAAGCCATTTGAATAACAGCAATTTAAACAATCATAGCAGTTCATACGTTGTAGTAGTAGTCACAGATGGTACATGACAAATAAGATGTGCTTTACTCATAATCGCCTTATGGCCGGCCGGTTATAGGATGGGTGACCAGAAACTTAATATCTCGAGCTCTTCCGTGCTTTGGAAGGCACGTTCAGCCATTGGTCCCGGCTGCATCTGCAGGCATTAGCTCCCTCCACCGCACTGGATGGACTTAGTGTGCCGTTACCCAATATCTATTCCATCCATCAGGTGGGCATGTGGCCCAGTGAGGACATTAATAGGCTGATGATAGAAAGTAAACCACTATACCTTATTTACCTAAGAATTGTAGAAATAAAATAAAGTAAGCAGCCCATATCATCCAATAAAACCAATTATGGGTATAAAAAATCCCTTACCAGTACAAGGCACTTCATTTTTCAATCTTATGATAGCGATGTCATGCTCCCTTCCACCATAGTCGGGGTGGACGAAGACGCGGCCTACGCTCGCCCTTATTATAGGATCAGCGCACACTCCATCCACGCAGTCCACTTTGGTAGCCATATTGTATTCACCCAATCGAATGAGCATTCTAAAATAAAATATAATTTATGATACATCACATCTCATCAGAATTAAAATCAGCTTGCATATTCGAGTTTTATGTTTAAGGTTGAGAACATATTTAAGGCATTTATGACTCCAATACACCTAAATAAGAAGCATTAATAATCTCTTTAAATAACTCTTAGTTATTAAAAAAACACAATATTTGAAAAATATTCCCAATTTTCCCAACCTGTTGAGAATTTTCTCAAAAAAATGTGAAATTCGGCAATATTGCCCGGATTATTCCGCAACTATTCCTGGAAAGGGTCAATTGTTTCACAATTTGACGACTTCCGTGGTCGAGTGGTTTGTACGTCGGGTTTCATGGTGTCGCCGACTCGAGAGGTCCCAGGTTCGAATCCCGGTGAGGGCAGATGTTTGTGTGATGAATACGAGCATTTGTACTCCAGTCATGGATGTTTAATATGTATTTCATAAATATACTTATATATGTACAGTATATGTATTCTATCCGTTATCCTAGCATCCCATAACACAAGCCTTACAGTGCTTACTTTGGGGCTAGGCTAATTGGTGTATGTAAAAAAAAAGCAATAAAAATTTAGGCGTTTAGCCTTCTCGTCAAAATTTAGTAACATAAAATCATAACTTTCAGTATACACTGAAAAAATATTTTCGAGCTCTATCCGCGTCTATCCTAATTCTCGCTTATATATATAAATACGAAAGTGAGTTTGTTTTTTACGCTTTCACGCCTAAACGACAGAACGGATTTGGATGAAATTTGGTACGCATAGTGTATGACCTGGATTCCTCCATTCCATCCTGGAAATGTGTTACGTTCCTGAGGGATTTCCAAAAACTAAAGTTGATGCTAACGAAGTCCGTAGATCCGTGTTTATGACTCAAAATCAACCAACGGTATGATATACAAAACAATCCGTGATTCAACCAAAAAACTTTTAACATTAGGTAATATCAAGAATTTGTCAGCTTGTAACATCCATCTCACTATTACCTCCTGTCTCTACTTAAAAGCGGAAAACCAGTTCATCATCATCTTCAGCCTATTAATGTCCCCACTGCTGGGGCACAGGCCTTCCAGGTTAGCGCATTCGGCTGCGATCGTTGAAGTTAAGCAACTTTCGCAGTGATCGGTAATTGGATGGGTGACCAAAAATCTTCTATCTCGAGTTCCTCCGTGCTTCGGAAGGCACGTTAAGTCGTTGGTCCCGGCTGCATCTGCAGTCGTTAGTACCCGCCAATTCGCACTGGGCCCGCGTGGTGGGTCATGGCCCAATCTCCCTATTCTATCCATAGGGAAAGCCTGTGCCCCAGCAGTGGGGACATTAATAGGCTGATGATGATGATGAGCAAAGATTGTAACATTAGGCAAAATACATCATTTGTAAAAATTGCTTACCTGTGATGTTTCACCTTTCTGATGCAATGGGCTGCCGTCACAACATGCCTGTTGTCTATCAGGGTGCCTCCACACCTGAACTCGGTGTACTGACCCCGTCTGTAGAACTCCAGGAGTACCAACCAAGGGCTGTAGTGGAGGGGGTTGGAACTTGCTTCGACACCGCACTGGCAGGCTGGAAGAAACGTTTAATAATAAATAAAAAAATATTTGTACACAGCTAAAGCGAAACTTCTTTTCTTAAACAGCATTTATTCGGATTTCTGTCAAATGTCAAATATCTAACACAGGCTGCTTCTACAAACAGCGAGATTTTGCCGTATAATGGCGTAATGTCTATCAAACTAATGTCTAAAATGACAGCTACCGAAATCGGAAGTGAGATTTTTTTACAGAATCGCCCTACAGACGCTAGACTATAGCTTGACGGGCGCTTTTGGTCACTCATAAATGAGGTTGTTGGAGAGAGGCGAAAAATTTGTATGTGCAGCAAAGCTACTGGGATGTAGTATTGCATTGTTTAACAAAGTTCCCCAAGATCTGATTGAGCTTCCACTATCCAAATTTAAATCACAGATCAAGAATACTCTTATGAATAAGGGCTATTATAAAGTTAATGATTATCTAAATGATCGTAATGCATGAACATAATGTTTCTTGTAATTTGTTATTTAATGGGTATTAGTCAGTTTTTGTGACAGTAATATGGTACATATCTAATGCCGCTTCCTATATACTAAATATAAAATTTATTGGAACTATATATCTATATTCTAAATGATGTAATGGAAGGTGACTTCAGAAGTATCTCTGAAGTCATTTTTCAACTTGACGACTCTGCATATATCAATACAGGGAGAAAAAAGCAGACCTTGCTGAGTTTCTTGCCGGTTCTTTTCAGCACAAGATCTCCCACCGTAGTTTTGCGAACCGATGGCGTAGCTTCTTGACCTGTGCTTGTAACAGCCTAGACTGAATAAATGACTTTTCATTTCATTTCAAAGGAGTGTTCTTACGAAAAAAATAATTCCAATTTAGTGCCCTAATTTTAGCGCAATTTAGTACCAAAGCTGTGTCGCGCAGGTGTGCGATAAGCATTATGAATAGTCCGAAAAAATTGCCAGTGTGTTAAGGGGCATTGTTTTAGCTTTGGAGAAAACGATACAACATCTAATGAATAGTACATAACTACCTACTTTTACAGCGATATTGTCATTTTCCCGGTACAATAATTGGAACATTTTATCAAACCATTGTTGTATTGTAAGTGATATAGTTAGTCACTTTTTGATACGGTTTCTTAAGAAATTATTTTGTGAAGAAGAGAAGTGAGTAATAAAGAATGACGACATCCGTGGCCGAGTGGTTTGCACGCCGGGTTTCATGATGTCGCCGGCACAAGAGGTCCCGGGTTCGAATCCCGGTGGGGGCAGATGTTTGTGTGATAAATAAGCATTTGTGCTCCAGTCATGGATGTTTAATACGTATTTCATAAATATACTTATATATGTACAGTATATGTATTCTATCCGTTACCCTAGTATCCCATAACACAAGCCTTACAGTGTTTACTTTGGGGCTAGGCTAATTAGTGTGATTTAAAAAATAAATAAAAAAATAAGAATCCCAAAAGATCAACACATAGAAAGAAATTCCAAAAAAAGATTACATCAATCTCAGTAACAATAGTACTGTTAATATTTGCATTAGAAATAGCACCAAAATAACATTTTCATTTTTTAGTCTACTGACTTGAAAAGAAGAATCGCATTAAAATAGAAATCTTACTTAAAATAGCTAGGAACGTTCCGACATACGTAAAATAAATTAAGTTTTCCCACGCAACGCAGCGGAGTAGACGCATAACTAAATACAAAAGTAGCCATACACACGCATATTATGACCCATATTTACCCTTATCACCATACGTATGACTATCCCTTGCGTAATACAAACGCCGGCATAATTATGACGTCAGAACGTCCTTCAGTGCCATTGACCTTTACGAAACTCATGAAATACTGAGATAATGTTATTTTTAACTCAAACGTTTAAAGCGCGGGACGCCCCAAGCGAAAGTGAATGAGTATCGTGAATGATGACTGAGTGAGTCATCACTCACCTCAATAATGGGGAAGTCCTAAAAAGAATCAGAACACAAGAATCCCGCGATGTTGTTGTGACACTTAACAGGATTTTAAAGATACGTACCTAAATATAGAAAATGGAAACCTATTTATTTATATGCCTCCGCTATTTGTGGCTCAAGGTCTACCAAACATAATATGGCCATAATCTGATAATAAGTAGCCAACGTAGCATGGCCATTATTGGTCATATTCTGATAGTAAGTAGCCACCATAGCCACCAAACTCTAATTCCTAAATCGTGGAGCTCTAGAAACCTTGAACATAACATAACGCAGAATAATAATGATTTTATTTGGTAATTTTTCGTCTCGAACCGTTTGCAGACGGACGCTCCAATTTGAGCGGAAAATTATTTTTCTCCTCTCTCGAAAAGAAGTATGCATAGAGATTTCTCTCTCTGTAATACATACCTACTTACTTAAAAGAAAAATCTGTTAATTCTTAATTTTTCTATTTCCCCCTGCATTTGGTAAGTCATTTCGTCTATCTAATCAAAATTTTAAATCTAGATCTCATTGTATACTCGAATGTGCATACAATTTTTCTTACTAAAACAAAGTATTCAATTAGATACAGTTGACAACTGAAAAACAAGCTTCATAAACTTACAATTCTTAGGCTCCTCCGAAACCGCAGCGATGAATAGATAAGCCAACACAAAACAACAGACGAGCAGTGATCCCATTGTATAAACTAAACTTTTGCACTTAAAAAACACAAAAACTTTTTTCTTGGCAAACTTTTTAATACGCCAAAAGGTGCAGTCTTTTATCGATTTAAACACTAAAACTTTTTGCTGATAAACTTTTTAGTTAATAAGATTTTTTATAAAAGCTCCGTGGCCAAGTTTATTGAACCCAACAGCCTTAGCACGTGCGATCAAATCGATGTCTGATTATAGAATGACTAATCGTCGCAAGCGCTTCATAAATATAAAAACTCACTACAGTAAATATATTAAAGGCACGCGCCGCCAGCGTCCCCAGTAGGTGATGATGATAAAACTATTAGGTCCTTCGTCATTTTAGGTGGTATAGGTAAAAATGCATTGCGCAATGACAGCCAACAACGTCATGAGAAAATAATTTTTATTGATGACTAACGAAGGTCCTTTACCTTTTACCTTTCTTGTTGCTCAAACGAAATTACTCATTTTACGATTATTGTATGGTGTTTTAAGGTTACTTATCCAAAGGGTAACATTTTCAGTAAATTATAAATAAAAATGACGTTTTCGTCTCTTTTGCTCAACCTATTTAAGTTTATTACACTGCTGTTTTAAGCATTACTGCTAGACTTATTTCCAGAAAGAAAAACACTTGGCATCATAGAGGATTCGAACCTTCACCTGTTTAAGCGTTTACCAATGGCGTGGAAACTTTCCAGTGTATGAGTGCAGTCACATTAGATCTGTGACTTTTTAATAATTCTATCAATATATCTGCTGCATACATCTACTTATTAAATTATCGTTGATTAAATTCCAAGGCTGAGTGATAGCGCTTTTAAGCAAAAGTTTACTAAAAGTCCAAGGCGCGTTTCATAAACTTATTGTAAAATTATGACTGGAGAGTTCACGTAGGTATCATCCGTTCCCAATGTTTGATATTTTTTTCCTATTTTCTAACCTAACCGAACCTAACCACACAACACAAAAACCAGCAAATTTATATTTACCGTCAACAGAAAGGTTACATGAACCATCGTCCTAGGTCCTATTCAAAAGTGACGATTTAGACGCGGACAAAAGTCATAGGCGATTGTTGAAAAAATGTTTTGCTACAACATACGTTACTCTATACAGGATGTCCCACGGCAACCTCACACGGAGGGAAAGTATATTAAATATTGAAGATAGGATATTTTACTGAAAGAAGACATCATTTTATTTTTAATAATAAGTAAAACTGCATTCACAGTTTTTTTTAAAATCGCCTGTTACAACTGGGAATCAAACTCGTGAAATTTCGAAAAAAAACACGACATATTTTATTATAACCATCGAAAGGGTTAATCATAAGCATTATTTTTTGTTTATTACATAGCGTTTCAAATGAAAAAAAAGTAATTAAATTGAACATTTTATTTAAAATTATTTTACACAAACTAACATTCGGATACGCCTCAAAGTAAGCTCAAATGTTGAGTTCATCATCGTTGGCAGTTTATCATCCGCTGCTGTGGTTTCTGTAAGCGCATATCAAAACGTCCTAAATTTCAGTATCCACTAACCTTTTAAGCACATATCGAGAAGATACGTCTCCATCAGGATATCTTTTGCGGTACCCAAAGCTAATATGTCTTTGTGGTTCATAAAGTAAGCTTCCATTAAATCCATTTTATTTTGATACGCCATGGTAAGTAAAATAACAAAATAAATGCAAATGAACGAAAATGAAACTCAAAAAAAAGAACAGACGCTTGAAAATTTATGTGTTCCATTTTCGAATTATTATTTTTATAAATTTCAGCCAATCGCATTGTAACTGTGAGTTCAAAAAGAAAGCATACGTACTTCAGTTTGTATAACACTTTATTATTTTTATCACGTAATAAGTACGTACATTCCTTTCATTTAAAATGCTATGTTATTTAACAAAAAATAATGCTTATGATTAACCCTTTCCATAGTTATCATAAAATGAGTTGTATTTTTTTTTTCGAAATTTCACGAGTTTGATTCCCAGTTGTAACAGGCGATTTTAAAAAAATCTGTGAGTGCAGCTCTAGTTATTATTAAAAATAAAATGATGTCTTCTTTCAGTAAAATATCCTATCTTCAATATTTAATATACTTTCCCTCCGTGTGAGGTTGCCGTGGGACGGCCTGTATACAGTCCCCCTAGCAGGAATCAATATTGATTTGGATACTTTGCGAGTGGGAAATGTCATTGTCAAATGTGTACTGATTTTTAGTTCTCGTTACGTCCAAAGTGGCGCTGCTGTTCAAGTCTCCATACAAAATTTGACATTGACATTTCGGTTTGCAAACTATTCGAATTCGATATTGTTTCGTCTCAAGTATAGTGTGAATACTTTAGAAGGTGCGAGGTTGCCCCCTTATGTTATTCTGCCGCGTTCCAGTCAACGCAAAATTACCGCTTGGGTTCCTTACTACCAATAGGTATGGTTACTGAAACCACACTGAGTCACCCAATATTAAATACGTAGAATTTTATTTTCGCATAAAACTAAGCATTTGACATATTTCAATAGGCTAACCGGCTAACTCTCCAGCCATTTTTGTCATTTACAGTGTAACTAAAAAGAAAATTGCAAATCCATCTATACTTTTCATTACAAGTATCTTAGTAGCGTTATAATAAAGCAGTAATGGATCACTAAATAGCTCGGTGATCATCACTTTCATCTTTTAAAAGCAGTTAGTGAATAGGTCTACAGTTCAGCAATGAAATTAAGGTTCTAGGAGCTCGATGGCGCAGCTGGTAAGGGCCTTCGATCTAAGATCGCTGTAAAATAACTAGTGCAATCGCTTTCGTCATCGAAATCAATCGTGATATCACCCAAGAGAAGGGGCAGGCCCTGCTGGTGTTACTAACCTCGAAGAGACACGTCATGTTTGCAGCTAACGCCACGTGTTGAAAGCAGGGACGTTACGGAGCTTCGACTCCGATGAGGCGGAACTTCCGATTAATATTACACCTTCGGTTCCGATTTCGGCTCCGAAACTTTTTAAATCGGTGGTTTTGAGGTCGAAGCATAGCAAATAGTGACGGCGGCCTGCGTCGACCTTTACGAACTGGTTCATACCCATCGCGTTGGGTCATTTTTTTTATAGCGAGATAGGGAAATGACGCTACCCCACCTGCTGTTAAGTGGTCTTAATTCTGTTGTCTATGTTAATAATAAGTAAATTTAAATGAAAAATGGTTATTTTATAATTTAAATGAGAAAAAGGTTGACAGAACGACGTTTTTATTTGTTCTTAAATTAAAAATATCTCTCTTGCGACCACTTCTGACTCTGCCTCTGACCCCGACTCTGCCTCCGACTCCGGTTCCGACTCCGATAAATCAAATTTAAAAACTCCGACTCCGACTTCGGATTCGATAAACCTCCGTTACATCCCTGGTTGAGAGTAACGTGCATGTGTAAATAGGAGCGTGCAGGTGTACTTTTACTTTATGTTATAATAATAAAAAAAATATTTCAGACTAAAGTGTCCATAGTTTTGTTTTGTTAGTAACATTTTTCCTTAATCTATGTTAGTAATACATTTCAATTTAATTACCTAATGTCTTATATGGAGGCCCACCCAATGTTGGACTAAAGGCGTCTCCCACCTGTCAGAAGTAATCTTCACCTTAAAGAACTGAAACCAAACCACTATTGATCGTGTTGTATACTAATTTTGGTGGTGTCGTGACTCCGTCAGTAAGTAAGGTTCCAAGGCTCCACGAGGTCAATCCCCGAGTCGGATAGGCAACAGCGACAGTGACAGTTTTGGTATCGCAAGCGTTTATCTAAAAGCTATGGCGGCAACATAACATCAGGAGTGCCATATGTTTTTTTTTGTCCTCCCAGGGGACTGGTTGTGAAATCCTCATGGATACACATGACGCTACAGCCGGCTGTCAGATATCAGACTCTTACTGACTAAAACACACCCGTGGGGGATGCTTATGGTCATAATAACCTTACAGGCTTCATCTGATGCGATCAACCTCTGAGAAAGGGATGTTGCAGCGCTGCTTTAGTAACTACTACTGCATAATTCCTTACAGTGCTTACTGTGGGGCTAGGCTAATTGGTGTATAAAAAAAATTGCGCTTAGAGGACGATTGCGCTCTGATGTGCACCCTTCTTTCTTTCGATTGAAACATCTAGCAGTTAAATGCTTAAAAATATAAATAAAATGTTTTTTTTTATGTAAATACGTTTCCTTGCGGAAGTTTCAGAAAATTATTACTTGCATCATCAAAATTAATTTAAGTGCAAAAGAATTTACATTTCCTTCGATTTCCGTCAACGGGTTAGTTGTCAACATCTGCCATCATCAAAAATTATGCAATTATCAAAAGTTACGCAATTATTTATATGACTCAAGTATTATCATGAGCTGCTATCTAAATTGGTCTTGGTAGAGGTCTGATTCGACAGTCATAAACAAAACGAAAAAAGTGTGTACCTACTCAAGTGGTAAATACCATTTGAGTGTTAATATTTTTTAATTAAATAGATATATATCTTATATCTCCATCTTATATATATATATATATATATATATATATATGTATATATATATATATATATATATATTTCCCCGTAACAACCTTCTATATTGTAATAGAAAACCTTAAACCACCAATATATGTTGGCCAGAGTTTAACCCAACGCGAGTGTGGGCCAACTGATTTGACCAAGAAGCCAAATGCTACCGTTGACTTTGACCAATTTTGATGAAGACCAATACAAGTGGCCAATATAGACGAGCTTTATGGAGCCGCGCATACGTTGGTGCACTATCAGTTATTATGGTCGACGTGAGACAAATAATGTTAGCGAGTGCCGACAAGCAACGCCAATTGAGGTTTATACACGACGGCGATTCCCTTTACTCGGCAAATTAGGCAAGTGACACCGAGCGGTAACAAGGCAAGACAAATATGATGTATGTTGGAATTGGCCTTCCCTTGGCTAACATTTATCGGTGAAGTCGATCTCAAGTAACTATCAAAGCATGTATGGGCTTCATTTTTATCTATTTACTTAGGATAATATACTTTTGTTACCAAAGTGTAGAGCATCCTGGCTGAATCCGATAAGGGTTCAGTAAAAATCCCTTGAAAGTCAAACATTTACGATCAATTACGTTCCGACCGCATTCCTGCAAATGCTATTATTCTACATCTACAGCTGATGTATGTAAGTACTATCACTTGAGTAACGAATGTACAGAGACATAGCTTCATATAATTACTGCACGTTTGTGATGAGCACTGACGGCCTTATAGTAGAAGATCCGAACCTACATCGACCTTCACCGAGCTGACAATAGAACGAAACATCTATTTATCATGAATTTAGTATATTAGAAAATATATTGAAAATGGTTTGCCTAAACAAATACTGATCAGACTATTTTTAATTAATTTTTAAAAAGATATTTTTAATTAAATGTTACAACATAAAGATAAAAAGGATGTAGTCCTGACTTAAAGTTTAAAACATACAGAATGTGCAGCCGTTGGGAAACGTAACTGGCATCGACATAGGTCTGTTTATTTATACCTGGCAACCCAGTAGTTCGCCCGGGTAAATAATTGACAACCGAACGGCTGCACATTTTACACATATAAGTATTATACTGTAAGTCAGGGAAAAAAATCCTTATTATCTTGATGTTGTAACATTTGATGAGTAAAATCATAATATATTTTATATACGAAAATAATTTCTTTAGTGTTAAAATCAAGGCGGAATCACTCGAGAACGTTTGTATGGAAAAAACATTTCCCGCCTACCCTGTTACAGACAGATAGATACTGCCAAACCTAATTGGTCGATCGTGTTTGAACTCTTGCTTACATGGCAAACAAATACATACAACTGTCCTCCACACCGGCCGTAATTACTCATGTGATAGGGAAAAACCGGGAGACTTGGCCAGGTGAGCGTTGGACTGTGACTGACATAACTCACTTGCACGGTGTGTGTGATTTGCATACACGAGCCAAGTATAAAGTGCGTCGGTTATACCGTTACATTTATGACGTATACGATCTTCATGTACTAAGACATCGGTTAAGGCATTAAGGCCTAAATCACTTGCACTTATGCTAGTTCATCGAGGTTTTTCCTTGTGTCAGTTGGACCGAGGTCAAGCGACTGTAGTCTTTATGTGACAGATCTCTTGTTATTTGAAGATCGTTGGATACCGGTTTTCTATTTACGGATAACCTTTTAAAAAGGAAATAGTATGTGTATATCTTGGTAATCTATTATAGATAGCTTCTTTGGATTTAAATCACGGTTCATGTGAAGACGCAGATTTCCTTGGTAAGAATCCCGATGAGACCAATGTTTGTACATAATGCCGAATATGAGCATATTGTTATATGTCGTACTCATCGTAATACGTACTAATAGTATTCGTCATACAAACCATTACCTCACAAACATTGTATATTAACTTTATGCTCACAACACGCTGATCTCAAGTATGCGTGACACGCTCACACAAAGCTTTGGTACCTACATACTAAAATGCACTAAAATTGGCGTCGAACTTTGAATTAAGTACACTTATAATTTTTATTATTTTTAAAGCATGTAACTGCTTGATGTTTAAATCTAAAGAAAATATAACTAGAAAAAATTCCACGCGGACCAGGCAGCAGACGGGACTCGAACCCGCACCCTTCGCAATCCGGGCGAATGCACTGACCAATTATGCTACCGCGGCCCTCACGGACCGCGTCGAAATTCTTTCTAGCTATTCTTAAGCTGCAAGGCAGCGCCATCTCTTCGCATTATAGGTAAACCCACAATGTCAAATGAATACTTTTACAAGTATTAAACATTTGAAAGAAGAAATAGCAATTATAGTTATAATTTTTATTATTTTTAAAGCATGTAACTGCTTGATGTTTAAATCTAAAGAAAATATAACTAGAAAAAATTCCACGCGGACCAGGCAGCAGACGGGACTCGAACCCGCACCCTTCGCAATCCGGGCGAATGCACTGACCAATTATGCTACCGCGGCCCTCACGGACCGCGTCGAAATTCTTTCTAGCTATTCTTAAGCTGCAAGGCAGCGCCATCTCTTCGCATTATAGGTAAACCCACAATGTCAAATGAATACTTTTACAAGTATTAAACATTTGAAAGAAGAAATAGCAATTATAGTTATAATTTTTATTATTTTTAAAGCATGTAACTGCTTGATGTTTAAATCTAAAGAAAATATAACTAGAAAAAATTCCACGCGGACCAGGCAGCAGACGGGACTCGAACCCGCACCCTTCGCAATCCGGGCGAATGCACTGACCAATTATGCTACCGCGGCCCTCACGGACCGCGTCGAAATTCTTTCTAGCTATTCTTAAGCTGCAAGGCAGCGCCATCTCTTCGCATTATAGGTAAACCCACAATGTCAAATGAATACTTTTACAAGTATTAAACATTTGAAAGAAGAAATAGCAATTATAGTTATAATTTTTATTATTTTTAAAGCATGTAACTGCTTGATGTTTAAATCTAAAGAAAATATAACTAGAAAAAATTCCACGCGGACCAGGCAGCAGACGGGACTCGAACCCGCACCCTTCGCAATCCGGGCGAATGCACTGACCAATTATGCTACCGCGGCCCTCACGGACCGCGTCGAAATTCTTTCTAGCTATTCTTAAGCTGCAAGGCAGCGCCATCTCTTCGCATTATAGGTAAACCCACAATGTCAAATGAATACTTTTACAAGTATTAAACATTTGAAAGAAGAAATAGCAATTATAGTTATAATTTTTATTATTTTTAAAGCATGTAACTGCTTGATGTTTAAATCTAAAGAAAATATAACTAGAAAAAATTCCACGCGGACCAGGCAGCAGACGGGACTCGAACCCGCACCCTTCGCAATCCGGGCGAATGCACTGACCAATTATGCTACCGCGGCCCTCACGGACCGCGTCGAAATTCTTTCTAGCTATTCTTAAGCTGCAAGGCAGCGCCATCTCTTCGCATTATAGGTAAACCCACAATGTCAAATGAATACTTTTACAAGTATTAAACATTTGAAAGAAGAAATAGCAATTATAGTTATAATTTTTATTATTTTTAAAGCATGTAACTGCTTGATGTTTAAATCTAAAGAAAATATAACTAGAAAAAATTCCACGCGGACCAGGCAGCAGACGGGACTCGAACCCGCACCCTTCGCAATCCGGGCGAATGCACTGACCAATTATGCTACCGCGGCCCTCACGGACCGCGTCGAAATTCTTTCTAGCTATTCTTAAGCTGCAAGGCAGCGCCATCTCTTCGCATTATAGGTAAACCCACAATGTCAAATGAATACTTTTACAAGTATTAAACATTTGAAAGAAGAAATAGCAATTATAGTTATAATTTTTATTATTTTTAAAGCATGTAACTGCTTGATGTTTAAATCTAAAGAAAATATAACTAGAAAAAATTCCACGCGGACCAGGCAGCAGACGGGACTCGAACCCGCACCCTTCGCAATCCGGGCGAATGCACTGACCAATTATGCTACCGCGGCCCTCACGGACCGCGTCGAAATTCTTTCTAGCTATTCTTAAGCTGCAAGGCAGCGCCATCTCTTCGCATTATAGGTAAACCCACAATGTCAAATGAATACTTTTACAAGTATTAAACATTTGAAAGAAGAAATAGCAATTATAGTTATAATTTTTATTATTTTTAAAGCATGTAACTGCTTGATGTTTAAATCTAAAGAAAATATAACTAGAAAAAATTCCACGCGGACCAGGCAGCAGACGGGACTCGAACCCGCACCCTTCGCAATCCGGGCGAATGCACTGACCAATTATGCTACCGCGGCCCTCACGGACCGCGTCGAAATTCTTTCTAGCTATTCTTAAGCTGCAAGGCAGCGCCATCTCTTCGCATTATAGGTAAACCCACAATGTCAAATGAATACTTTTACAAGTATTAAACATTTGAAAGAAGAAATAGCAATTATAGTTATAATTTTTATTATTTTTAAAGCATGTAACTGCTTGATGTTTAAATCTAAAGAAAATATAACTAGAAAAAATTCCACGCGGACCAGGCAGCAGACGGGACTCGAACCCGCACCCTTCGCAATCCGGGCGAATGCACTGACCAATTATGCTACCGCGGCCCTCACGGACCGCGTCGAAATTCTTTCTAGCTATTCTTAAGCTGCAAGGCAGCGCCATCTCTTCGCATTATAGGTAAACCCACAATGTCAAATGAATACTTTTACAAGTATTAAACATTTGAAAGAAGAAATAGCAATTATAGTTATAATTTTTATTATTTTTAAAGCATGTAACTGCTTGATGTTTAAATCTAAAGAAAATATAACTAGAAAAAATTCCACGCGGACCAGGCAGCAGACGGGACTCGAACCCGCACCCTTCGCAATCCGGGCGAATGCACTGACCAATTATGCTACCGCGGCCCTCACGGACCGCGTCGAAATTCTTTCTAGCTATTCTTAAGCTGCAAGGCAGCGCCATCTCTTCGCATTATAGGTAAACCCACAATGTCAAATGAATACTTTTACAAGTATTAAACATTTGAAAGAAGAAATAGCAATTATAGTTATAATTTTTATTATTTTTAAAGCATGTAACTGCTTGATGTTTAAATCTAAAGAAAATATAACTAGAAAAAATTCCACGCGGACCAGGCAGCAGACGGGACTCGAACCCGCACCCTTCGCAATCCGGGCGAATGCACTGACCAATTATGCTACCGCGGCCCTCACGGACCGCGTCGAAATTCTTTCTAGCTATTCTTAAGCTGCAAGGCAGCGCCATCTCTTCGCATTATAGGTAAACCCACAATGTCAAATGAATACTTTTACAAGTATTAAACATTTGAAAGAAGAAATAGCAATTATAGTTATAATTTTTATTATTTTTAAAGCATGTAACTGCTTGATGTTTAAATCTAAAGAAAATATAACTAGAAAAAATTCCACGCGGACCAGGCAGCAGACGGGACTCGAACCCGCACCCTTCGCAATCCGGGCGAATGCACTGACCAATTATGCTACCGCGGCCCTCACGGACCGCGTCGAAATTCTTTCTAGCTATTCTTAAGCTGCAAGGCAGCGCCATCTCTTCGCATTATAGGTAAACCCACAATGTCAAATGAATACTTTTACAAGTATTAAACATTTGAAAGAAGAAATAGCAATTATAGTTATAATTTTTATTATTTTTAAAGCATGTAACTGCTTGATGTTTAAATCTAAAGAAAATATAACTAGAAAAAATTCCACGCGGACCAGGCAGCAGACGGGACTCGAACCCGCACCCTTCGCAATCCGGGCGAATGCACTGACCAATTATGCTACCGCGGCCCTCACGGACCGCGTCGAAATTCTTTCTAGCTATTCTTAAGCTGCAAGGCAGCGCCATCTCTTCGCATTATAGGTAAACCCACAATGTCAAATGAATACTTTTACAAGTATTAAACATTTGAAAGAAGAAATAGCAATTATAGTTATAATTTTTATTATTTTTAAAGCATGTAACTGCTTGATGTTTAAATCTAAAGAAAATATAACTAGAAAAAATTCCACGCGGACCAGGCAGCAGACGGGACTCGAACCCGCACCCTTCGCAATCCGGGCGAATGCACTGACCAATTATGCTACCGCGGCCCTCACGGACCGCGTCGAAATTCTTTCTAGCTATTCTTAAGCTGCAAGGCAGCGCCATCTCTTCGCATTATAGGTAAACCCACAATGTCAAATGAATACTTTTACAAGTATTAAACATTTGAAAGAAGAAATAGCAATTATAGTTATAATTTTTATTATTTTTAAAGCATGTAACTGCTTGATGTTTAAATCTAAAGAAAATATAACTAGAAAAAATTCCACGCGGACCAGGCAGCAGACGGGACTCGAACCCGCACCCTTCGCAATCCGGGCGAATGCACTGACCAATTATGCTACCGCGGCCCTCACGGACCGCGTCGAAATTCTTTCTAGCTATTCTTAAGCTGCAAGGCAGCGCCATCTCTTCGCATTATAGGTAAACCCACAATGTCAAATGAATACTTTTACAAGTATTAAACATTTGAAAGAAGAAATAGCAATTATAGTTATAATTTTTATTATTTTTAAAGCATGTAACTGCTTGATGTTTAAATCTAAAGAAAATATAACTAGAAAAAATTCCACGCGGACCAGGCAGCAGACGGGACTCGAACCCGCACCCTTCGCAATCCGGGCGAATGCACTGACCAATTATGCTACCGCGGCCCTCACGGACCGCGTCGAAATTCTTTCTAGCTATTCTTAAGCTGCAAGGCAGCGCCATCTCTTCGCATTATAGGTAAACCCACAATGTCAAATGAATACTTTTACAAGTATTAAACATTTGAAAGAAGAAATAGCAATTATAGTTATAATTTTTATTATTTTTAAAGCATGTAACTGCTTGATGTTTAAATCTAAAGAAAATATAACTAGAAAAAATTCCACGCGGACCAGGCAGCAGACGGGACTCGAACCCGCACCCTTCGCAATCCGGGCGAATGCACTGACCAATTATGCTACCGCGGCCCTCACGGACCGCGTCGAAATTCTTTCTAGCTATTCTTAAGCTGCAAGGCAGCGCCATCTCTTCGCATTATAGGTAAACCCACAATGTCAAATGAATACTTTTACAAGTATTAAACATTTGAAAAAAGAAATAGCAATTATAGTTATAATTTTTATTATTTTTAAAGCATGTAACTGCTTGATGTTTAAATCTAAAGAAAATATAACTAGAAAAAATTCCACGCGGACCAGGCAGCAGACGGGACTCGAACCCGCACCCTTCGCAATCCGGGCGAATGCACTGACCAATTATGCTACCGCGGCCCTCACGGACCGCGTCGAAATTCTTTCTAGCTATTCTTAAGCTGCAAGGCAGCGCCATCTCTTCGCATTATAGGTAAACCCACAATGTCAAATGAATACTTTTACAAGTATTAAACATTTGAAAGAAGAAATAGCAATTATAGTTATAATTTTTATTATTTTTAAAGCATGTAACTGCTTGATGTTTAAATCTAAAGAAAATATAACTAGAAAAAATTCCACGCGGACCAGGCAGCAGACGGGACTCGAACCCGCACCCTTCGCAATCCGGGCGAATGCACTGACCAATTATGCTACCGCGGCCCTCACGGACCGCGTCGAAATTCTTTCTAGCTATTCTTAAGCTGCAAGGCAGCGCCATCTCTTCGCATTATAGGTAAACCCACAATGTCAAATGAATACTTTTACAAGTATTAAACATTTGAAAGAAGAAATAGCAATTATAGTTATAATTTTTATTATTTTTAAAGCATGTAACTGCTTGATGTTTAAATCTAAAGAAAATATAACTAGAAAAAATTCCACGCGGACCAGGCAGCAGACGGGACTCGAACCCGCACCCTTCGCAATCCGGGCGAATGCACTGACCAATTATGCTACCGCGGCCCTCACGGACCGCGTCGAAATTCTTTCTAGCTATTCTTAAGCTGCAAGGCAGCGCCATCTCTTCGCATTATAGGTAAACCCACAATGTCAAATGAATACTTTTACAAGTATTAAACATTTGAAAGAAGAAATAGCAATTATAGTTATAATTTTTATTATTTTTAAAGCATGTAACTGCTTGATGTTTAAATCTAAAGAAAATATAACTAGAAAAAATTCCACGCGGACCAGGCAGCAGACGGGACTCGAACCCGCACCCTTCGCAATCCGGGCGAATGCACTGACCAATTATGCTAACGCGGCCCTCACGGACCGCGTCGAAATTCTTTCTAGCTATTCTTAAGCTATAATGCGAAGAGATGGCGCTGCCTTGCAGCTTAAGAATAGCTAGAAAGAATTTCGACGCGGTCCGTGAGGGCCGCGGTAGCATAATTGGTCAGTGCATTCGCCCGGATTGCGAAGGGTGCGGGTTCGAGTCCCGTCTGCTGCCTGGTCCGCGTGGAATTTTTTCTAGTTATATTTTCTTTAGATTTAAACATCAAGCAGTTACATGCTTTAAAAATAATAAAAATTATAACTATAATTGCTATTTCTTCTTTCAAATGTTTAATACTTGTAAAAGTATTCATTTGACATTGTGGGTTTACCTATAATGCGAAGAGATGGCGCTGCCTTGCAGCTTAAGAATAGCTAGAAAGAATTTCGACGCGGTCCGTGAGGGCCGCGGTAGCATAATTGGTCAGTGCATTCGCCCGGATTGCGAAGGGTGCGGGTTCGAGTCCCGTCTGCTGCCTGGTCCGCGTGGAATTTTTTCTAGTTATATTTTCTTTAGATTTAAACATCAAGCAGTTACATGCTTTAAAAATAATAAAAATTATAACTATAATTGCTATTTCTTCTTTCAAATGTTTAATACTTGTAAAAGTATTCATTTGACATTGTGGGTTTACCTATAATGCGAAGAGATGGCGCTGCCTTGCAGCTTAAGAATAGCTAGAAAGAATTTCGACGCGGTCCGTGAGGGCCGCGGTAGCATAATTGGTCAGTGCATTCGCCCGGATTGCGAAGGGTGCGGGTTCGAGTCCCGTCTGCTGCCTGGTCCGCGTGGAATTTTTTCTAGTTATATTTTCTTTAGATTTAAACATCAAGCAGTTACATGCTTTAAAAATAATAAAAATTATAACTATAATTGCTATTTCTTCTTTCAAATGTTTAATACTTGTAAAAGTATTCATTTGACATTGTGGGTTTACCTATAATGCGAAGAGATGGCGCTGCCTTGCAGCTTAAGAATAGCTAGAAAGAATTTCGACGCGGTCCGTGAGGGCCGCGGTAGCATAATTGGTCAGTGCATTCGCCCGGATTGCGAAGGGTGCGGGTTCGAGTCCCGTCTGCTGCCTGGTCCGCGTGGAATTTTTTCTAGTTATATTTTCTTTAGATTTAAACATCAAGCAGTTACATGCTTTAAAAATAATAAAAATTATAACTATAATTGCTATTTCTTCTTTCAAATGTTTAATACTTGTAAAAGTATTCATTTGACATTGTGGGTTTACCTATAATGCGAAGAGATGGCGCTGCCTTGCAGCTTAAGAATAGCTAGAAAGAATTTCGACGCGGTCCGTGAGGGCCGCGGTAGCATAATTGGTCAGTGCATTCGCCCGGATTGCGAAGGGTGCGGGTTCGAGTCCCGTCTGCTGCCTGGTCCGCGTGGAATTTTTTCTAGTTATATTTTCTTTAGATTTAAACATCAAGCAGTTACATGCTTTAAAAATAATAAAAATTATAACTATAATTGCTATTTCTTCTTTCAAATGTTTAATACTTGTAAAAGTATTCATTTGACATTGTGGGTTTACCTATAATGCGAAGAGATGGCGCTGCCTTGCAGCTTAAGAATAGCTAGAAAGAATTTCGACGCGGTCCGTGAGGGCCGCGGTAGCATAATTGGTCAGTGCATTCGCCCGGATTGCGAAGGGTGCGGGTTCGAGTCCCGTCTGCTGCCTGGTCCGCGTGGAATTTTTTCTAGTTATATTTTCTTTAGATTTAAGTACACTTCTTCATCTGCACATACAAATTTATATTTTCCCACAACCTCTTTTATGCATGTCAAATTATCGCAAGCCTTATCGTCTAGCAGATGCTAGATAATTATTGGGCTACGTGTAATAATAGTAATAATTCATTATGACAGAACTAATTTGTTCGGTGCTACGCAAACGAACATCGCAGCAAGTTGCACTTTATACTTTACGTATAAGGAAATAATTTTAGTACGTAATTAGCTACCATTAACGCGACGCGTGCTCAATACCATACATAACCATTTTGGTATATATGTTATGGGCTTAGTGATTTATCGGGCATTATTCATAACGCCCGGCCATTATGAATAAAGCCCAATAAGAGCGGGCAATGCGATTATAACGAATCAATTTATCACATTGCCCGGGCATTATAAATAATGCCAAGTGCGGACCACCCCGGTAGCAGCAGAACGATAGGTTTTGAATGTCTGGAAAACGAGGAGGAGGATAGCAAACTGGCAGAAGGTCTTGTGAAGATCTATACAGATGGCAGCAAACTGGAGGGAAAGGTGGGAGCCGCCCTGACCTGTTGGAAAGGGCAGGCAGAAGTCCTTTCCCGAAAGTTTAAGCTGGAGCCATACTGTACAGTCTTCCAAGCCGAGCTGTATGCTATCCTCCAAGCCACGGAGTGTGTACTAGGGAAGGGATGGAAGGAGGCGGCCGTGCTCAGCGACTCGAGGTCCTCTCTCCAATCGCTAGCTGATCCAGACTCCTCGCATCCGATCACCAAGGCGATTCAGGGCAACCTGGCCCAACTCAGGGACAACGGACAAACCGTGTCCCTGTTTTGGATCAGGGCCCACGTTGGGGTGATCGGAAACGAGAGAGCGGATCAGCTGGCGAAGGGGGCGGCCCTCGGGTTGAAGTGCAAATCGCACTATGACTGCTGTCCCATCTCTTTCGTCAAGCGACATGTACGCGCGATGACGAAAGTAAAATGGGACAGTAGGTATAGGAGCGAGGACACGGCGGCCACAACGAAGGCGTTCTTCCCTTGCGGGGAGAGCGCCTTCGGTGTCGTAAGAAAGATAGAAATTGATAGGATAGCTGCACAGATCTTCACCGGGCATGGAGGTTTCTCCGCCTACCTCCATAGGTTTAAAAAGAAGGACACCCCAAGTTGCGTATGCGATCCCGATACCGAAGAGGACATCTTCCATGTCCTCTTAGAATGCCCCCTTTACAACAGAGAAAGACACGACGCACAAACAGCACTAGACACACAACTTAGAAAGGATAACCTGAAGGAAATTATAACAAACAAAAGAGATAGAGAGATCTTTCTTAAATATAGCAAAGGCATAGTAACAAAAGTCATAGAAAGAAATAAGGATGATTAGTATAGGTATTAACCTATGTATTATACAATTGTAAATTTTAGATTTAGGCAAGGAGCCATATGGGCAGATAATGTAAAATCGGATTAAGAAATGTGTACAATAGAGAAATGGTAGTAAATAAGAAATATAGATAGTAAGGAAACAAGTGTGTGTAAATATAAGGAAATGTAAAATGTAAATAGAGAAAATAGAAATTATAAGAAATGTAATAGGAATCAAGATAATTGTAAAAGATGAAAGGAAAAGAAAGATGTGCAAAAGAAAAAGCGCAACAAAACAAGCAAAAGAGCAGGCATGAATAAAAACAATATAATAGTAACAAACAAAAAACAAAAGAAAGAAAAAGACCTGATACAAATTGGGGATAACCGCTAAAAAAAAAAAAAAAAAATGCCAAGTACCTATTGGGCAGAGTGATGTAAAGCATGTTTAATACTTTCAAATGAATCGGGTAGAGTAATAATAAAAACATGTATTATAGTTAAGCATTTATTTTTAAAATTTAAATAATCAGGCTCCGGTTTTACTTCGGTTTTACTTCGATCAATTTACGCAGAGCTACATTAGAAAAAATAGTCTATAGTAGTTTCAATGCAGTTTGTTTGAAAAATCATTAAATCTGTTAAATGTTCAGAATTTATGATTCCCTATTTTTTAGGATGCAAGGACTAGGGAAGTAAGAACTAGTACTTCTGCCTTATCTCCGGCGCTGCGGTAATAGCAGCCCCTGCGCCTTTGCGTGACAAAGTCACAAGCATCACTCCCCTTCACACCTTCGGCTTGTTTCGCCACCTCCGCCGGCCTCAGGCGCTATGGGTCGCACGATTCTTGCGGCTTTGTCACAGCAGGCGGGGGCTGCTCTCCCTCCGCGCCCCCGGGCTCTAAAAACACTGTAGGGGTAGGGCAGACCAAGAACACGGCGTGTCGGGGTTAACCAAGTCGGTTCTGAATTTAAAGACTCTTGTAAAGCCACATTTACCTTTTTTTCAAAGTGTTCAAAACAAACACAAAATGGCGAGGCATCTGTCATTTTGACAATAGTACCAACTTTTTGAATTTACTCATACTGCCCGGTCCAAGCGATAAATTCAAGCTATCTCAAACACTGACTTATTACATGGACCACGAGCCATCCGGCATTATTAATAATGACCGGACAATGTGATAAATAGGTGAGTTTAGATTGTAATTAATCACTTGGCCCGATATGGCTGGGCATTATTCATACTGCCCTGGCACTATGAATACTTCCCGCATTAATCACTTGGCCCATAACATATATATATTATATTTTACTAATTTTTATTATTTTACATTTGTGAGTTTTATAAACAAAGGAATATGGACGCTTACTATCGAGCGGACAGACAAACCTTTTCATAATTCAAATTAAAAAGCCTATTTTTAGCACATTTAGTACCAAGGCTATCCAAAGCTTCTTCGTGAAGATGTGAGAGAAGCACAGAAAAAAAATTGTGGTGTGAAATCCTCATGTCATATTTTAACTATAGTACATTAACTTCAGTAGTGAGTAATTGTAAGTCCTCCTCCCCGTGGAGTTCTTGCAACTTTAATCACTGAAAGAACGGACTACTACAGAACAGTTCAAATCAGTGTTTCTCAAACTTTACTTTCATAGCCCACTTCCAGAATTTAAGTAACACCACCTTGCCAAAGCATATTTAACTAAAAGAACTTTATATAAAAAAAACTATTTATTGTTAATCTCATTAAAGGACAATGGGCAAAACGCACCCAGCTCCGCCAACAATGTAATTAGTATGAATCGATAGATCTATGAAAAACTAGCCTTTTTTATTATGGCACCAAAAAAAATAACCTGGGGGTCAAAAGATATACACCTGGGTATGTTCTATATTAGGGGTTAAGGTTTCCGCACATAGTCCTTATAGACGACCTTTGTGTGTAAGTCGTGGGGACCGGTTACACACGGGCATATTTAAATAGCTCCTTATAGAGAAGCTCGATGGCGCAGGTGGTTAGCGCGTTCGGTTGCGATCGTTGAAGTTAAGCAACTTCCGCAGTGGTCGGTCATTGGATGGGTGACCAAAAACATCTATCTCGAGTTCCTCCGTGCTTCGGAAGGCACGTTAAGCCGTTGGTCCCGGCTGCATCTGCAGTCGTTAGCACCCGCCAATCCGCACTGGGCCCGCGTGGTGGGTCATGGCCCAATCTCCCTATTTCATCCATAGGGAAGGCCTGTGCCCCAGCAGTGGGGACATTAATAGGCTGATGATGATGATATTTAAATAGCTAAAGAAATTCATTCAATATCAATAGTACTTTCGTTTTATAATATTAGCAATAATAAGTGAGTGAATCATATCTTACTGTACAACCAGATACAAAATACTAAACAACAAAGCCTACCGACTATCCTGCTTGCTTGCTGCTTGCACTTACTGAGACTCCTCAAAACGTCTAACAGGGTATGGGGGTTGAAGGATGTGATATTGCAGTTGCCGTTGCAACTAGTCTACTCGTATGCAGTCCTATGTCTTACATTTTGTGCGCTCCCTGTTATTTCATTGATATTTAACTAACACGCTTTAGAAATAGGAACACGATTATCATCGCGTACGTCATTATAATCGTACGAGCTAATAAAAAATCTATGGATCAATTTAGATGCTCGTACTCAGCACACAAACATCTGCCCCCACCAGGATTCTAACCCGGGACCTCTCGAGCCAGCGACACCATGAAACCCGGCGTACAAACCACTCGACTCGAGTTCTATATACTCGTCCTTGTATTTTTAAATATTATGTTCGTTATAGTTACTTTTACCTATGGAATTGTACCTATTTAACTTAAAATAACTAAAGACTCCTGGGATGGAATTTGATGCGCTTTGGCACAAATGATCATGACTATGATACCTTTCGAACAAATGTAGTTTAAGCCGTGGCGGACGTGGGTGCAGTGTCCATGCAATTTTGCCCATTGTCCTTTACCAATATATACTTAATAAAGAGTTAAGAATTAACTGAGATTCTGTAGACCCCTTTTATATGTATATTCTTTTGATAACGGGACCCATGGACTCCTTTAGGAACATTAGATGCATTCGCAACATGAAATTCTGTTATGATCATTAGAATAACGTTTTAAAAATCTGACCTACTGAAAACAAAAGCAGTTAATCTTAAGATAGATAGCGGGTTGCGGCATTTCCGATCGAATTGGAGATCCCGTCTTAGGAAGTGACCTCCTCCTTACAAAATATCACGGTAAAATAACATTACTGTTTGGTGGTGTTGTGTTTGATGTCGGAAGGTTCCAGGGCTCCCCGCGATAGGGCATATGGTCAAGGTAGACACAGGGGTGTCTTTCCCATAGCAGCGCTAGTTCCAGCTGCACCCGTGCGCTGGGCCCTAGATCAACATGTGAATGAATCTGGTGGTATATAGTACCTACCTACCTACTTACCTTACCCAACTACAACGTTTTACGTTTTTCTAGTCAACTCGGTCAAACTAAAATACATACACATATACATACATACATACACGTATGCTTGCTTATTTATGTGATTTATTTTTTTCTATATTTTTGTAGCAGTCTATACAATAAAAAATTTATTTGTATTTTTTTTTAAAAAGAGGGGGCGCATTGTTGTCTTTTGCACCCGGGCGCCGCATATGGTTAAGATGCCCCTGGGTAGGCAAAGGTGCAATTGATAGTTTTGGTATCGCAGGCGCCTATAGGCTAGGGTGGCTGCTTACCATCAGATGAGCCATGCGTTTGGGCTGTTGCTCTGGGGTAACAGTACTGACGCAAATAGAGCTTTTGTCGCTCAGAAGAAATGTATTCCGGCTATGCATAGCTTAGCTCCTGATAAATCATGTGAACCGTTCTTTCGTCAATATTGAATATATGAAATAAGCAGTGGCAAATTTTTACAAACTTCTTGTTGTTTTTATCGGTTTTATTGTGAAGTACTAAATTATTATGTGTTAAGTTTTAGTGGTATTAGGTAAAGGAAAAAAAACTACATATAAAAAATGCAATGGCTCGAAGTTAATTTTGGTTAATTCATTTATTCCTTTTAAAAAGTATGATTGGCCAATAATTACATATACCTACTTAATTTCTACTGAGCTTTATAAAATATCGCTGCAGTTTTATCACATTTTATAATTAATATCATTAAATGTATAATAATACTATAATTACAATCGGCAGCACAATGTGTTTAGGCAAATTGGCAAACATTTTCTGAGGTAACTTTTATTTTACATTAAACTTAATTCATAAAAATTAATAAATAACAGTCAAATTGACAGTAAATTATATTAAGTCAATTTTATTCTTATTTTGCTAATGAGGCTGGTATTGTAGACTAAAGAAATCAATTACTAATAAAAGTATGCCTGCATACATGTTAATATTTTTGGTTCAATAAATATAATATTCTTTCTAAATACAAAGTTATCTGTATCTTACAATAAAATATCGAAAATATCCTATATCAGACTTGTAGTATCTTCATTTAAACTATCTTAATAGTATTTAAAACAAAAGAAATCATTAAAGAGCGGGCTAATACTTATAGTTCAGTCAATCACATACATAGAATGAATTCCCGACTGCACTAAAGTATGAAAGTATAACAAAAAATAAATAAACATACAGCAGTATTACCACAACTTCTTATAGCTAGGGAGGGGTGTAGTGGCAGTAATTTTTATATGATATCCTCTTCTGACAGAGTTTGATAATATTAGAGCACTAAGTAAAATAATCATTTTAAACAATTTTTACTATTTATTTACTGCCGCAATATCAAATAGAAGATTGAGAAAAATGTTAATAAAAATAATTGTCAAAAACGACATTATAGCTTCTGTCGATAGCCTTTTTACAATCTATTTAATGCACATAAAAAATTTAAATATTAGAGCACTAAGTAAAATAGTCATTTTAAACAACTTTTACTATTTATTTATTGCCGCAATATCAAATAGAAGATAGAGAAAAATGTTATATAATTGTCAAAAACGACATTATAGCTTCTGTCGATAGCCTTTCTACAATCTATTTAATGCACATATAAAAATTAAATTAATGCTAGCTAGTGTCAGAAGTTTTTCCTGTTGTGTTTGAAACTAATTATTATTTTTCCTATTATTATAATACAAAAACAAAATACTTCATCGGCAGGCAGACTAGAACAATTTATTGAAATCATGTTATAAAAGATAAAAAAAGTTCTTCTGCTACTATGATGATGTTGCATTAATAATATAATCTGTATTGTTGATAATTTTAAAAACTGTTTAATAGATATCATTGATGGCAGAAACGATAATATATAATTTATGACAGAATTTTTTCTTTACAATTTCGATATTATTTAGAAGAAAAAATCAGAGTTACTTAAGCTCATCGCTTAGTTTTTCTAGTTAACATAGGTGCAGACTACATCACGTCTTGGTATCAACTACGATGCTCCCTAGCTATTAAATCAAAATTATTATAAAAAGTTCAAAAGCGTATCAGTACAGAATTAAATCTCTCTATTTATTTACTTTCTAAGTTCTAAGTTTACTTTAGCTCTCCCATTTAGTTTTTAAGCGTTTATGAAATTTGCCTGAGAACGTCGAAAGGCAGATTGAACTGAAACTTTAACAACAGCTAAAACATATTTATATACCTGGTCTGTACTCGTAGGCGGAGAGAAAATAATATATTATATAGGCATTTCTTCCCAGACATTATTCTCTTCAGAGACTTTGAACATTTGGGAAGAATTTTCATTTTCAAAACCCAAATTTTATGCCAGCGGAAGCAAATAGCAAATATAAATTCAGTATTTCTATCCTAAGCATTGTTCTCTTCAGAGACTTCGAACGTTTAGGAAGAACTTTGGCTAAAACCCTAAATTAAAACACACGCTTCTTCATTGATTTATAACTTCTTTAATCCAGTCCAGATGGTCGATGACACTGGTGTATATGCCGGGGGTGCCTTTCGTGCCGCAATTGACGCTTCCAGAGCTCGTGACACCGAAAAGCTCGAAATAATTCTTACCCCAGACTAAAGGACCACCAGAATCGCCACGGCACGTGTCTATGCCTTGCTCTCCACCCGCACAAATCACGTGGCTCGGCACTTTTGAATTGTATGCACTCTGACAGTTGCTTCTCGCCCAGTAAGGTAGTCTCAAGTCTTTCTTGACATCGCTGTAGACTCCCTTGTTGACGATCTCGCCCCAACCTGAAGCGCTGAAGACCATCCTCTCGCGTAAGTCTTCTGCTGAAGGGAAACATATTGGACGGATGGTATCTGCAAGGAAAAAGAGCAAACATTCAATCGTGTGAATTTGCTATTGTCATCGGGTATGGTTGGGTGGTATTAAGGCTCGAAGAATAGAATAGTATTGAAGAAGATGATGATGACGAGCGACGTTGTATCGAAAATGTAGGAGAAGTAGACCTCAGAAAACTTTCGACAATTGAAATTAGTGGACCGCCTTAAAGTTGATATTACATAGTATCAAAAGACTATAAAAAATGCCACATTAAAAACATGTACCTCATGCGTCAACTTTAAGCTCTGGCGGGCAAAAAGTAAAAGCTTGACTAACAGATTACTCAAACTTTCGCAGACAAGAACTTGATAATAAGATAATGTTTATTTATCTTACGTATGTTTTTCTATAAAAGAATTAAATTATGTGACTATGAAAACAGTAAGACGAAAAACGGAACTTGGAAAATTTAATTTAAACTTGTACTCATTTTTTTAATTAAAGTAATTTTATTAAGTAGATTAATTTCATTTGATTGATTGATTGAAGACACTACGTTACTCATGACACACTATAGTGACTAATAAGAGAAGCAATCATAAAATTGTGTTAGCTAATTCCCCGCGAATTCAAAATAAGGAAAAACGTATAACAAATATTATATACGAACACCGTTCTTTTTCTTTAGACCGAATACTGTTATTGCTATTCAAAATAAAGTGTCATAACAATAAAATCATTAATTATGGAAATATTAGTATTATATAATTAAAATAAGTACTTAGTAATTTGACCTGTAAGTTTTATTGTATATGTTGCTTTCTCTATCTTGCCCATCCTGGACTAGGAGTTTAACAAAACTCATAGAATGTACCAGCTCCTTACTTACCAGTATTGCTTTAGAAAGCTAGTGATATTATAAAGAATATATATATTATAATTAATATTGTGCTACTGAACCTTAGCATAATTAATATACAATAGGGAATTTTGATAAACAAATTCAATAAGATTCATTCGTTTGTGAGTCACGGACGCGGTGTGGGGATTCCAAACCAGAGCCTTTGAAACTGTAATTGCTATTTATACTTTTAAGTTTTTTTTTTCTAAACATCGTGCCACGTGCCACAAGATGCGTCATTTTCTTTTTTACGCAATTAATTTAAAAAATTGATGATCATCTGATTATCCAAGGAACAGTTAAATGTCTTAGGGCCTGTTCTAAGTTAAGTAAATATCTGCTCAGTAAAGAATAGGGATGTTATAAATTTTTGGAAAAGCGTTTAGAAGCAAGCCAATGTGCCCTGTCAACGTCAAAGTCAACATCCCTATTCTTTACTGAGCAGATAAGCTTACTTACAACTTTACTCAGTGATTGTGAAACAGGCCCTTAGTATTGTAAACAGTACCCCTAGCACGAACCATTATCGAATCCGAATAGTTCGCGAGTGCTAAATGTCGTTTAAAATTTTGTATGGAAACTTGAACAGCAGCGCCATAACGGATGTAACGTGAACTTAAAATCAGCAGTATTCATTTAACATTGACATTTCAATTATAAAATGTTTTTTATAATTGAAATGTCACAAAAGAAATATTTTTAAACTGAAACTTTTGTTACATTGCCACTTTTCGTTAATCTTTTATATGTCTCGTCGTTTAATATTACATTTTTTATTAAAAAATATAGTGTGCGGCCCGGATTCGATTCTCAGCTGAGGAAGGACTTTTTTGAAGCCTGAGTAACATCAATTTCGAATAATTTTCAGAAAAACCTCAGTTAAATACCTTAATGATCGAGAAAAGTTAAGGCGACGTAAAACCCCCACTTTAACCCCCTTATTAATAAAGACTAGTTACGCCATGTTTTGTTCATATCACATAAATGCCATGCCCTCCAATTCCGCTATGCCCTAACTCTTCCTAAAAGTACATAAGCTCCTCTCCACGGTCTTCCCTCAGTACTTTTTGGAGTTTACTCCTTAAGAATCGATTTGCATATAAGGGGCCCGGTATGAGAAAACTGTGAGGAGTAAAATATATCGATGAATGACCTCGTTACGTTTTTGGTGCGCATCCTATGTCGCGTAACTTTGACAAACAAAGATGACGGATTGACATTAATATTTTTTTTTAAATCTGAACTGAATTTAGATATTGTTTCTAATAGAGCAATGGGGACAACGAGGTATGGTACAACCATTGATGCGGTATTTTCAAGATTCGTGAACCACGTATCTACGAACGTCCATGTGTCTTATTTTAATTACCATAAACCACTTGTCACTGTAGTTAATAATGCAGACAATGTTGATTTAATTAATATTTTAAAAAAATATAATAGTCTGATAATAATAATTACATAATTTATCAACATTCCTAATGATATATTTATGCACATCTGAAATTGACTATTGTAAAAAGTTTAATGTAAAATATTTCGTCGATTAGTTATAATAAATGTCTATGAAATGAATAAATATATATTTATATTATTATTTTCATTAATTTGTTAATTTACCCTTTCATACAGTATCAATCTTTTTTAAGTTAAATAAACTCTTTTTGCGTCTGGTTAGATTATCGAACTTAAGGAGTAAACTCCAGTCGTGCGTCGGAGCTGACACACACAATTTTTTTTATGCTTAATAGGCAAGGCGTTTGACCACAATCTCGCCTGATGGAAAGCGATGATGAGGCCTATGATGATATACGCTGATGATGAAGATGCCTGTTCACTCTAGCCTTGAAGATGTCCAGATTATATTGGTCCCGGGTAAACAGACCACGGCAAGGAGTTCCACTCCCTAGCCGTTCGCATAATGAAAGCGGAAGCAAATCGCTTCGTACGAATGGGAGGAACTTTGACAACATAAGGGTGACAGCTCTCGACGCGCCTGGTCGTCCGGTGGTGAAAAGGGTATGGGGGGATCAAATTATATAATAGTAATACTATAAGAAGGTCAGCTTCAAGAGAGGCTTAAATGGAGTGTTCCACGAAAGACAGCGGCATGGCTGTGTCACTGTGTCATTGCTGATGTCCATGGGCGTTTAACATCAGATGGCCCCTCAGCTCGTCTCCCATCCATGGTAATAAAATATATGAAGACTTTAAGTACCTGTGTATGGAGCGTCATCTGATAAGGTGAGTATAGCTATGTCGTGGTTCTTATAGTCTTCATGCGTGGTCACTTGTACCACTTCCAGCTTGACAGGCAAGTCTGCGCAGACGCCGTCCACGCAGTCCACCTCCTTGGACAAGTCGTACTCCCCCAAACGAGCGAAAAGCCTGCAATCAACAAACGACCAAGAATGAGCTACGGAAACTCTTTAATGTTACGAACATAGTGGCAGTTAAAGGTGATCGTGATCGCACATAATATACGCAACGTACACTCCGCATTTTTCTTTCAGTAAAGTGCGGTAGGCATCCGATTCCGAAGAAATAATTCTGGTGACGTCATGAAAAGTGGTGCGTACGACGCGTGCTGATGCTCTGTGTTGCCAGATCGTACCGCTGATTATATAGCGTATATATGTACAATATATAAAAATTCAAACAGTGGTATTTATGGTGAGGAGCTCGATGGCGTAGGTGGTTAGCGCATTAGGCTGCGATCATTGAAGTTAAGCAACTTTCGCAGTGGTCGGTCATTGGATGGGTGACCAAAAATCTTCTATCTCGGGTTCCTCTGTGCTTCGGAAGGCACGTTAAGCCGTTGGTCCCGGCTACATCTTTAGTCGTTAGCACCCGCCAATCCGCACGGGGCCTGCGTGGTGGGTCGTGGCCCAAGCTACCTATTCCATCCATTAGGAAGGCCTGTGTCCCAGCAGTGGGGACATTTATAGGCTGATGATGATGATGAATATATATAAATTAGTTACCTAGCATTCTTTGAAATGGCTTTCTGAACGCAGTGAGCGGCCGTTACGACGTGTCTTTTGCTGATCAGAGAACCACCACACCTCCTCTCGTGCTTCATGTCCCTTCTATAGAACTCTAGAAGCACTAACCAAGGATGCTGGTGGATAGGGTTGGGAGATGCCACTATACCGCACCGGTGTTCTGAAACGGAGAAATTGAAAACTGCTTTAATATAGGCCTTTCACATTCACATTTCACATCATCGAACTAAGTCCCGTAGATGGACTTTGCGAACTACATAGTTTAAATTCAGCTGGCTTATGAACAGATCAGGGGATCACACGATCTTAAGTTCGTCTAAGCGCGAAAAAAAATTTTTTTTTTATACTTTAAACAAAAAAGACGAAGAAGCAGAAGAAGAAGTGCAAACTATGTTGACAAAGAAAATTGCCGGAAAGTTTTTGTATCACATATTGGGTTTCATTATTACTTATGAACTGTGTAAGCCTTATAATATTTATAAGGTCTTATTGTGTATAGCTATTTAGTTCTTTCCGCTCGTTTCTTCTGTCAACTAAAAGATGTCTTGAACGGTTTGTAAGAAAAAATATTTAAAGAAAATTCAAAGAAGATTTAAGTCAATTTGAAATAGATTAGAGAAATTTAGAGTTCTGGATGACTATAATTTTCTTAATGTACTCACCTACCTACACAATTGAATTTCGAAACATTTAACCAAGAGCAGAGCTTTCCGTGTAATAAGATAACGCAAAATTATGAGTACTCAATTCAATTTGCTCATCAAAAGAGTCTTAGCAACATGAATTAACTGTACCTGCTCAATTGAATTGTGAAAATTTTTGCCGATTTAAATACTTATACTCTTTGGTTAATAACTAATTTGATATATAAATTACTAAAGCTGGAAAACGTATAAATAAATCATACATTTCATAATGATAATCCGAGGAATATTGTCGTGCGCAAAATATATTACAGCCAATATAATATAGATTGATTATATTTTGATATATTATTATTTTCCTATAAGTAAGTACGTTATATTTTGAAATTAATAATAATTCATAGGCAGTTATTAAGAAAATGAAAAACAAAAATTGCAAAATATACACTTTACAAATTAATGTTCGTGAAAACAAAGACTAAAAAAATCTAAGAAACAAATATTGGAACAATTAAATTAAAAAGACGTTGTATTGATTACGTAAATAGTACTTCTATCGGGATTCGAACCCAGTACATAAAAACCGGAAGATACTTCATCGGAACCTTTTCAAAGATCATTGTATATTCATATAGGATGGTATTTACTAAAGCCTCGATGACACAGGGCGAGCTACTAGCGAACTCGCTGGCTTGTAGCTTGTAAACTCACCCGTGTCATCGAGGCTTAACTTATATTGATTAAATTTTTAATCATTTAAAAAAACCTAAAAACTCACCTGTATCCTGCTTTCCCATCACGGCCGCCGCATTAATCACTTCACAAAAACAGAAAACAACAGCGATCTTCATCATAACAATTGAACACATATTCACTTTTTCAATTTTCCACCAACGAATCGAATACACTTTTGTTTGTGAGTATCGAATAATTTGTGACTCTAAGCGCGTCTAAACCTCTCTTTATATAGAAGCTAGAAGTTCTAATATCCTGGTCTCTTACAAGACTTTCAGGATTGGGTGTAGGACTGACAACTGTAAAGGCAGAGCCTAGTTTAGTTGCGCCCGGTTCACCCAATGGGCGAATGAAGAGTGTGACTGGTTCAACGAAGCCAAGAGCTTTTATAATGTTTCGAGTTTCCCTGTTTCATGAGGATGCGGTCTGTATTACAGTGGCACTTATTGATAACACTATATTATATATATATTTTGAGCATTTAACTGCTAGATATTTTTAAATCTAAAGAAAAGTTTACTAGAAAAAAATCCACGCGGACCAAGAAACAGACTAGACGGTGTGACTCTATATAGCAGTTAAATGCTTAAATAATAAAAATATAACTGTAATTACTACTTCTTCTTTCAAAAGTTTAATACTTGTAAAGGTATTCATTTGACATTGTGGGTTACCTACAATGTGAAGAGATTGCACTACTTTGCAGCTTAAGAAACACTGGAGTAAATTCGACACGGCCATCAGGGCCGCGGTAGCTTAATAGTCAGTGCATTAGCCCGGATAGCGAAGAGTGCGGCTTCGAGTCCCGTGTGCTGCCTGGTCCGCGTGGAATTATTTCTAGTAAACATTTCTTTAGATTTAAACAATATTACTTGAAAATATTTAATAATTATTCAGAAATCAGAAATCAGAAATCAATATATTATAACATAATAATATTGCTCACGCTAAATTTGTGCAATGCATTTCGCTTGCGCAATGTTTCTCAATGTTTGTGGACTCGTGGCCGAGAAAAAAGCTTATCTCATATCTAACACATATCAAAATAACTAAACAAAACTTATAAAATGTTGCTAAACATTGCTCCGCACAATTTTTTTTTATAAAAACAAAGCAATAATCAATCAAATACTTTGCGGTAAGCTTTTCGAACATAATAATAAAACCTGTTATGTAGATCAGGGTGGATGCCGTTTATCGTAAAAAGTGAAAAATATTCGGAACAAGATGAAACCTGTACCAGAAGGACGACAACACATTAGAAAAAGAGGAAAAGTAAATCACGAGCGGTATAGGGCCAGCAAGGGCGGGACGCAACTTTTTACGTTTTTTTTAACCTAAAAATATCTAGGACAAATCAAAATAACCGACTTTTTGGTTTTTAACTTTTATCTTCCTCAAGAAAAACTCAAGGTTCATAAAACACAGCACTCTGACAGACGGACGGATGAATAGCGGATCCTTGATCCTCGGAAACCCTAATATATTATGGTTCCGTTATTTGGGTATAAAATCCAAACACTTTTAGTGACTCATTAGTTCCGGGTTCAATAATTTTGGATATACTGAAGATCCGGAACTATGTAAGGATTTAAGAAATGTGGAATTTCTAGTCGACTAAACATTATGTACTTAATAAAAATGGCTTAGCGGAGGTAGCTGATTAACAGATTTGAGTAAACATAAACCCCCTTATTTAATAAACGAAGAATAAGCTTGGATAAGTTACTCCATGTTTTATCTCTGTTCATCGAATGACTTTAGGCTTTTGAGTGACATGAACAAAACACGGCGTAACTTGTCTAAACATATTCCTTCATTAATAATGGGACAAAAGTTCCTACAGCCCCTTCCTACTGTACCCTTTCCGTGAGATAAATTAAAATAAAGGAAAGCAAAATTTAAAAAGATGAAATATAAAATGTTTTAAAAAAATCTTCGCTACGCCCGCCACTGCATCGTATAAGTTTTATAATAGGCTATTTGACAATATGAAAAATAATATAACAATTTTTGGAATCTGTATTTAATATGAATATTAGCAGCGATTTCACAAACCTGAAAGAACAAACAATTAATAACTTTTCTATAAAATAAAAATGTTTTTTTTGTTCCATGGTCACGTGACAAAAGCGCCTGGGATTGGCCAAGACTAAAATGACGTCATACGCTAGTAAACTTCCACCCAAAGTGACATTACATCGTATCGTTTGACGTTTTAATGACAGCCGTGTGACGTCACACACTAATGAAACGCCATAATGTCCAGAGTAACAGTTTTCGCGGCAACTTGAAAATTAAATTTAGAATTTAGTTTTTTTACTGAATTTGTCTATCGACTGCATAAACATTAATCAATAACTTGAGATCGTATTCTAAAACTTGTCAAATCCCCTTTTTTATCAAACCTAATTTCTGTAAGCTACATCTACATATCATTTGAAATACAGCGACGTGTTTAAATCAAAAAAAACAAACACGAGTAAAAAAAGTATATTGCATGAACTAGCGGCCTCCCGCGACTTCGTACGCGTGGAGTTAGATAGAAATAAAGGTTCACTGCTCGTGCGCCGTAGGTGATAGCGTGATAATATGAAGCCTATATGTTGAAACGACTTCTTAATAATATTCGTGCCCATCCTTTCAGTACCATTGACATTTCGGTTTGCAAACTATTCGAATTCGATAATGGTTCGTGCTAGGGGTACAGTACTTTTTGAGTTTATCCCATTATACATACATACAGACAAACAGACAAAAAATCTAAAAAGTATGTTTTTGGCTTCGGTATCAATTATTGTAGATCATACCACAAGTATGCTTTTTTAAAAAAAACAATGTACAGTTTTGACTTTCCTAGCATTTTATTATACTTATATATAGATTACATACTTTCTATTTATTTCTGAAATCAAACCCTTGAAACCTAACCCTTTAATTAATATCGAGTCATTACGTTATTCCGATTTTAATTTTAAAACCATTGAAATTAAGGGTATTTAAAAATAAAATTTAAGCCTCGCTTAATTAAACACCACAGCTTTTAATTATACGCAATTATGACATTATTTCGACGTTTGTTACAAATATTACGTATGGAGAACTATGTTGGATAAATCCATTACCTATATTCATTATCTCTTACCGCTTCCCGCATAAACCTCTGAATCACTTTAGTTAAAATTGGGTATAGAGATAGTTTGAGTCCCGAAAGAGAACAATGAATAGCAATTTTACCCAGAAATAGATTTATACCTATCTTATATATAAAATTATCGTGTCACAATGTTAGTTACCATACTCCTCCGAAACGGCTTGACCGATTTTTATGAAATTTTATATGCCTATTCTGAGAATCGGCTACTATCTATTTTTCATACCCCTAAGTAATAACGGTTGTCCACCCCTAACATTTATTTTTATTTATATTGGCAAAATTTTATTCTTTTATAATCAGACATTAAAAAATACATACAGCCCTTAATTTTCACCCTTCTACCACCAGCCCCTATTTTTGGCGGCACGAAGTTCGCTGAGTCAGCTAGTATGTATATAAAAATCAATTGCTGTTCGTGAGTCTCGCTAAAACTCGAGAACGGCTGGGCCGATTTAGCTGATTTTGGTTTCAATATGTTTGTCGTAGTCCAGGGAAGGTTTAAACGGTAAGAAAATATGGAAAAATTGCGAGGAAGATAGTAAAAATACAATTTCATTTTTCCATATAAACTGTTCTATCTATGTGTATATTCCTGTCAAACATTTGACGTTCGTCGTTTATCATTTCTTCCAAATTATTGTAAGCAATACGAAGTACGCTGCGTCAGCTAGTAATAAATAAATAAATATTGGAACAATAACAATTCTTTTCAATTGACAATGTTTTCTCCTACCTCCTGTTATGGACATTTTTATCTGTAGAGTAAAACAGGCGAACAAAATTTCATCACAGCATTAAATTACGTAACAATATAATGACAAAATATTATAATTTCACAGCGTTAATACAAAATCAATTAATTAGACATATGAATTCAACTTCAATATCGTTGACATCCTTTTAGGGGGTGACAAGGGGAGTGCAAGTTTGTATGGGTAATCAATTTTTTCTCGCAGATGAAGTCGTATGCAGCTTCTAGTTACTTAACAAGGATTGACTCTATTTCATAAAAAGTATGTATATTCAACGCGTTATAAATTTGTATAAGGAAAATCGCCCAAGTGCGAGTCGAAATCATCACCAGTCTATCAATGTCCCCACTGCTGCTGGGGCACAGGCCCTCTCTATAGATGGAATAGGGATAACCGTGACCCACCACGCGGATTGCGCTTGGTATGTGCTAACGACTGCAGATGCAGCCGAAACCAATCTTTGATGTGTCTTCCAAAGCACGAAGGAGTTCTATATCGAGCTCCTAAGAAAAGTCTCCGAGTAAGTTTTTGATCACCCATCCAATGACCAACCATTGTGAAAGTTGCTCAACTTCCCCGATCGCAGGCCGAACGCGCTAACCACCTGCGCCATCGAGCTCCTTGAGTCGGAATGTTTATTCATCTGTACCCTTCGTACGAGTTTGAGCTCACGAAAACTATGGTAGTTTTCGTTAGTGTAAATTATGTTTCTATGTCCATTTTCGTAAAAAGTAACCAAATATACTTGGAATTTAAGAAGACGCAAATGATTCAATGATAGAATTTAAACACTGTTTGTTTGTATTGAAACGAAAACAATAAAATCAGTACCCTTAGTACGTGTGCGAGCTCTCGAAAACTATCATAGTTTTCGTAATTGTAAAACTCGTACTAAGGGTACAGTTCACGAGTGATGAAGAATTCCGTATTATCATAGCGGTAAGTGCAACGGAAGCGCTTCTACCTTCTACGTAGAGACTTGGCCAGTCTTGGTCTTGGTCTTGCAGTCATAGAACTCATAGAACAGTCTCGCAAGTTTGTTCTATGAGTTAGTAGCTTTTACCCAGAAGTGTTTCATACTATTGTGGTTCAAATCTTGCTTAATGATAATTTCGTAGATAGGTAAAAAATATACTTATAGTTAACTTAGAGCAACTTTCGTAGTTTTTTGGTTAATAAAAATATTATATTTTAAAGCATATAGCCAAACTCATATACTCCCTAAAACGACACTTAGGCCTGTATTATAGAAAGATTCTCAGTGTTTGATCTAGTCTTGATCATAGTTAGAAAGGAATGTCGCTATATATAGCACATAGCGACATCCCTTTCTAAGTGTACTCAAGTAAAGATCAACACTTAGTTGTCATTCTGTAATAAGGGCCTCAGTCCAAATCTTGCATAGTCTTGCGAAAACGCAAGAACAAGACCAAGACCGATTTTGGGTAACACTACTTCTTCCAAAGCTTCCAAGTTCAATTCCCGGTGTACACATAATTTTTTCAGTAGGTATTCCTGATTTTATGCATCATATGCATGTGAATTTCCATAGGATGTGATTATTTTTGGACGTTAAGAATTTATGAATTGATTTATATCTCTTATTCTGTTGAACCTACGATGCTCTTTCAATCCCGCAAGGTAGTTTCAGTAAAGAGCTCGTTGAATAAAAAATTTGGTAAGTTTGACATAATATTTTGCAAATACCTAAAAAAATATCAATGAGTAATATTACACCTTACATATTTTATCCTCAAACTTCCTTATCATAACATAACATATGCATAAATATGGTAATGGTTATACATAAATAATATATTTGTTGTTGACGATTACGTTGTGGATATGCAATAATAAAGGTATGATCACACTTAGCCTTTTATCCGAATACTGGCCTTAACGATAAAGAAATGATCCGTACAACATTATATTTTTTTTAAGTACCATTTCTTTTGTCTTATTCTTTTGTCAGCCATATGAAGGGCTGATGACACACAAAATACATGTTCGGCATCCAAATGATTGGACTACTTACAAAAAAATGCAAGTTCAAAATGGGCCGTGTCTGGACATACAAATGTACGGGATTAAAAGTATTGTAGGTACGTAGTTAGAAACAAAAAAAATAACGCTCTGACTATTGTTATAATGTAACTCGGATTCCTCAAATCATAAAATTAATTTTTCTTAAAAAAAAATTTGTCTCATCAGTTAAACACAACAAAGTTTGTTTTTCTAGAAAAACAACACAATTAAGAAGATTAAAATATAGTGACTTCTGTTGTCCTATAGGACTGGTGGGATATAATCATTCCACCTGTCCCATCATGAGATAAGGGACATGTAGGAAGGCAGACCAAATCCAGTTGCAGATCGGTTCACGAAAGATGACCACAAATGGCGGCCGCCTGCGCATGTACACACCTGAATAGTTCTTTCGCCAGCATCAATGCCACGATAGACAAATAGCGACTGAGAAATCTATCACGCGACGCACCTGCTCCAATCGCGTCGCTCTGTTTTGACGCATTCCTGCCGCGCCGCACCCCGCAGCTCCCAAGGGACCTAAAAATGCCTTTTGCGCAGTGTTCATCTTTCATGAACCGTACTGTACCGCTAGTGTAGTCGCATCTTTAACATCGGGTTGAATGTTTTTTGTCTGTGCAGTCAAATCCACGTAAGCGTGCCAGAATGGCACGCTTACATGTAATACCATGATTAAGAGAGCACTTTTTTATTAAAGATCCGATTAAATGGCTCAACTACACCTGCCCTCTTGCATGAGCACCGAGATATGACATATAGCTCGCTTTTATCACGCTCAATTGTCAAATTAGTATGAAGTTTGACGGTAAAATGCGATAAAAAACGTGGTATAATGGAAATTATGGTGGTCATGCGACTGGGACAGATGTTGAGTGACAGTGGAATCAGATATCCGCACTTAAAGCACAATTTTAAAACGGGTTGTAAGAAGGAGGGAACACGTGAGCGGATAGTTAAAGAATACAGACGCAGCCAGGAGCAACCGCTTAAAATACCTTCCGGGCCGTACGGAGGAGCTCGAGATGGTAAAGATGACCCATTGAGTGTATGATCACTTCGCCATCGAGTTCTCTGATAAAGTCCTCCGATAGTTCTCTGCTTTATCGGTCATTGGATGGGAGACCAAAAACTTATTACATCGAGCTCCTCCGTGCTTCGCAAGGCACGGCAAGCCGTTGGTGCCGGTTGCATCTGAAGCCCCCACCAATCCGCAATGAACCCACGTGGAGGGTCACAACCTAGTTGTTCTATTCCATCCAAAAGGAAGATCTGAACGTCAGCAGTAAGCACATTAATAGACTGGTGCTGATGATGAAGAGTAGTAGGGCATAGTGGACTCTCCACTCCAATTGGTGCATCCGTCTGAGAACCTAACCTACACCTTACAGAAGACCTATCTAAGTTTTCTTATTTTTCTGATTCAGTTGGTGAGGAAAGTTCCAGTACTTTACGAGGTGGATTGGGTTTAGGCAGACCCCTCTTTCCCAGTGGGCATTTTAGGCAAGTGCCCAAGGCCCCGCGATCGATAGGAGCCCCCCTCAGATCAAATACAAAGTCTCTAGTTCATGTTAGATCACCAAACGATAACCAATATTTATTACCAAAAAACTTATGTAATTCGATGTAATGGATCCTAAATGTCCTAAATACTACACTACCAACTTACTAGCTTTTACGCGAATCTATTCTACTCTCGCCCAAAAATTAGGCTTTCCGACTTCATTATGCTTAGATAAATTATGGTATACTAAGCACATAAACATTTTAAAGAAAAATCATCAGTAGTACACTCATCAGTATGACTCGCTCCATTTCAAGTCATAATCCACATGAAAGTCATAGGGGCCCCATTATCCTAATATGCCCAGGGCCTCCAACAGGTTGAAGATGGCCCTGGGCTTAGGTCAGCAAAGTGACGATGGCTGAAGTGGCATACTTCTCTGTTGGATATCAGCTATGCGTATTGCAATACTATATATAATGCGATTAATACTTTTAATATAAGAGCAATCGATACCGTAGGCAGCTCAGCAGACACAAGATTGTCTTTTCCAGGTCCCGTAACCAAAGAGTAAAAACGAGACCCAATAAATAAGGCTATCCTGTCCGTCTGTCTGTCAATAGGCTGTATTTTATGAACCGTGAAAGCTAGACAGTCGATATTAACACATATGATGTATTTCTGTTGCCGCTTTAACAACAAATTAATACCTAAAACAGAATAAAATAAATTCAACAAACGTGATTTTATGTGGTTTTTTACTATTGTTAATAATGGTAACATACGCTTGAAATATTCACAGAATATTTCACTTTAAAAATAAATAACTTATTAAATTAAAATAAATATTTAAGAGAGACTCCCTTACAACAGACGTGATACTTTTGTTTATTTCGCGACATTGCAATATAATCCCTTATTAATAAACAAGGAATAAGCTTAGACTAGTTACGCCGTGTTTTGTTCACATCACACAAATGCCATTTGACGTTCAATAAACAGAGACAAAACATAGAGTAACTAATCGAAGCTTATTCTTTGTTTATTAACTAGCGGCCCGCCCTCGCTTCGCTTCGGTGTAGAGCTGAAGTGTAGACTATAGTTTTTGTTCTCAAGCTTGTATATAATACACAATGACATTCATCTATGATTCTACTTATACCTGCATGCAAAGTCTCAGCCCGATCGATTTAAAATTGACAAAGTTTCATACAAACTTTCATTCCCTATTTTATCCCCTTGGGGGTAGAATTTATCAAAATCCTTTCTTAGCGGATGCCTACGTCATAACATCTACCTGCATGCCAAATTTTAGCCCGATCTGTCCAGTGGTTTGGGCTGTGCGTTGATAGATCACTATGTCAGTCAGTCACCTTTGAGTTTTATATATATAGATATAGATAAAGGGGGTAGTGTTTAATGTTGTATAGATAGTGTTACGAAACCTGGAGTTAAACTCACACTTGGCTGGATTATATAATATTCAATATATTGAAATGAATAGCTGCCATCCGTCAGTTAGATGAAGAAAATATATATTCTACTAGCGGCCCGCCCTCGCTTCGCTTCGGTGTAGAGCTGAAGCGTAGACTACAGTTTTTGTTCTCAGGCTTGTTTTATACACAATGACATTCATCTATGATTATTCTTATACCTGCATGCAAAGTCTCAGCCCGTTCGGTTTTAAAATTGACAAAGTTTCATACAAACTTTCATTCCTTATTTTATCCCCTTGGGGGTAGAATTGATCAAAATCCTTTCTTAGCGGATGCCTACGTCATAACATCTACCTGCATGCCAAATTTCAGCCCGATCCGTCCAGTGGTTTGTTTTTTGACATTTTCAGGCATTTTTTTAAATTTTTCTCTTCGTAAGAACCATCCTCGTACTTCAAGGAATATTCTAAAAAAAAATCAGCCAAATCGGTCAAGCCGTTTTCATGTTATGTCGTGACAACGGAAAACGGGTTTCATTTTTATATATATAGATAAAAAAAAAGTTACTTCATTCAAAACAATTTGGTTTTACAAGGGGTCGCCCTACAACCGATGCCCATGTTAAGCTCTCAACATATTTTTGATGCCGGGGAGGAGTCATGTGACGCTTTAGGTGCCTTTTGGTGATTAAAGGATGAAACATTAAAGGATTTGGATTTAAAGGTAGCACTCTTGACCTAATTCTGTCATATTTGAACGATACGATCCAAAGAGTTGTCATCAATGGCAAAAGATTTGATGCTGTGAAGTTTTTTTCACCTGTTTTTCTCCATAGCTAAAAATGTCCTTAACTGGTGGTAAGGAAAAATACCGGCCAAGCGCGTGTCGTGCCACGCGCAATGTAAGGTTCCGTAGTTGTCCGTCGTAACCACAATATATTAGAGCAGGAGTCTTTACATTCTGTATCGGAAATAATGAATATTTAAGTAGTTGTTTTTATTTGTTTTTCAATGCAAGTTTTAACTTCGATAACTTCATCTATGTCACTTTAAAAGTTTTTTTCTAAGGAATTATCAATAGGTAAGAAATTATCTTTATATAAAGTTGAACGACTATTACTTTGAAACTAACAAATCTATCTTAACTGTTATAGTTTTCCTTAAAGGTTCATATAAAGCACTATTATGTTGGATTTTTCAAGGTTCTTTAAGCTAATAGTTTAGATTTTAGAGGGGGGCGACGCCCTACTCGAACAAAAATTAGCACTTTAGAGATCAATATTTCGCAACGAATCCTAAATCAAAAAATAGTCTGGGTAACCCTTAAGTGATTTTTAAGGATTTATTCTACGATACCCCACACGATGAGATAGATCATCTAAAAAAACATCCCTAGGTTACATGTAGGGGAGCTTACAGCTCTCCATTGTTTATAGTCACCAAGCAAAACCGGGGACGGACAGACAGACGGACATGACGAAACTATAAGGGTTTCTTGTCAGGACTACGGAACTCTAAAAATGGACGATTCAAAAGAGTTTTATTTATTTAAAGTTTATTGCCAAACATAAGCAAACGACAGACTTAATGCCATAGGCATTCTTATTTATGGAGTTGTATTATACTTTCTATTTGAATAAAGATAAATTGATTTGGAAAAACAAGGATATAGTAACGCGTGAGGTCGTAACATAGTTAAGGATTACAGCCCCCCTCTAGCATGACCACCGAAACGATATATGATAAAGCGATATATCGGCATTAACTGTCAGACTGCAGTGGAGTTTGACAGTATCGACAGTATTTGACAGTACCGATATATCGCTTTATCATATCCCGTTTCGGTGATCACTGCAGTGGAGTTTGATAGTAGTCTGACAGTTAATGCCGATATATCGCTTTATCATATCCCGTTTCGGTGGTCATGCTAGAGGGGCAGGGTCTACCTATACTGTATAGAATCATATCGTCATAGTTATGTGACGTAGCTTTATATGGTTCATGATGACCTAAGCTGGTCAGCTTAGAAACATGAAACCCGTCATGCGAACGTGCTGAAATAATACTACGTAATGGGAAAATTGTGACTATCTCACATCGTAACTAAGCATGCGTAAAATAGTTTCCTCCTTGAATTTCGGGGTATATCGTTTCGGTTACATAACCCATACCTACAGATTACTAAAATTATTCGGTACCTAATTTTCGATTTTTAGGTTTCCGTATTATAGAAAATGATCTAAAAGATGAAGAATCCCCGTGCTCGGTAAAACCTATAATGCGATTCAAATAAGAATTGGAAAGCCAATGACCTCCATCTGTCAAATGACGCTTGAAAAGTACGGTTTGCAAAAAATCTTGGAACTCTTTTTTAACACTCAGCTAATTCTAGAATAAAAAAAAACAAACATTTGTAAACAAACATGACGACGATGACAACTTCGGTAGTTATGCAGAGCTGAGCGGAATAGAAGAGCTAGATTCCGATTAATATTTTTACTCACACAGTCATAAATGTTATTAAAAATCGTTGTTTTTTTTCTCAATCTTAGTAAATTAACTTTATTAATAAAATCTGGTGTTTTTTTCACTTAATCTTAGTAAATAAGTTTAATTCTAAAAAAACCTGATGTTTTTTCTCACTTAATTTTAGTAAATAAGTTTTATCGAAGAAGAACTTTTATTGCTCACTCTACCTATTTTGTTTCAATTGACAGCTTTGACATCACAAAATGGCGCCCAGTCGATCCTATTCTTAGTTGAATCGCATTATATACAGGTTTATGTTGAAATGTATTGTTTTTATTAATAGTAATGTGAAATTCAATGAATAAATGCCGACATAATGTTAAAACAAAATTTGGAAAAATATTTTTTTTGGATAGCGCCCTTACATGTAACCTTGAGATGATTTTATTTTTTCATCTTCTACGCCATATCGAGGATGAAACTATTCTACGCATGCTTAGTAACGATGTGAGATTAGTCACAGTTTTCCCATTACGTAGTATTATTACAGCACGTTCGCATGGCGTGTTTCATGTTTCTAAGCCGGTCATCAAACTTATGAAGCTACGTCACATAACTAGGATTCTATACAATAAAGGTAGGTTCAGTACCCCTAGCATGAACCAATATCGAATTGGAATAGTTTGCGAGTCCGAAATGTCATTGTCAAATTAACAATGAAAACTTTAACAGCAGCGCCACATAGGACGTAATGAGAACTAAAAATCGGTACACATTTGACAATGCCATTTCCGCCTCGCAAACTATTCGAATTCGATATTGGTTCCTGCTAAGGGTACTGTAATCATTTATTATCATTTAGGCCGTATAAAGAAAGAAAGCTGGAAGCCGACCAGCGCTTATAGCGCTGGTTCTTACTGGTAACAGTTACATAAAGGAAGCAGATTGAAGCGTAGTTGATCATTAATTTCAAAGGGCGGTGCCAACGCTGACCAGCGCGTGTCGGCACTTGTCGGCGACGTTCGGCACTTATCGGCGCTGGTCCAAGGAAATGCTTGCGCCGGATACCGGTAAGGACCAGCGCTGACAAGCACTGACAAGCACTGGTCGGATTCCAGCTTTCTTTCTGTATACGGCCTTACTATGCTATGTTACAAATTATCTTTATTCAAATAGGGAGCATAATACAACTCTTTTGAATAGTCCATTTTTTAGGGTTTCCTGAAAAGGAACCCTTATAGTTTCGTCATGTCCGTCTGTCTGTCCGTCCTCGGTTTTGCTTGGAGACTATAAACACTGGAGAGCTGTAAGCTCCCCTACATGTAACCTGGAGATGCTTTCTTTTTCTTGATCTACCCCATCGTGTGGGGTATCGTAGGTCCTTATTAATATTGAACTTCAAAGTACTAATTTTCGTTCATGTAAGTCGCCCCTCCCCCCCTTTAAAATCTATACTATTGGCTTAAAAACCAGGAAAAATTCATGACAAATATAAGAAATTTATGAGAGTGAGAATTCATTCAAGTTATGTATTAGAAATTTTCTGACATAATAAAAAATCCTTAAAAGAAAACATTACAAGTAACTTAGACGAAGTAATTGCTTAAAATATAGACTCTCTCCAAAATATAGTGTGGTGACGACGAGCAACTACGGAACCCTACACTGCGCGTGGCACGACACGCACTGGATCGGTTTTTCGATTATTACTCTTGACCTTTGGGTATTAATACTGCCTTCGAAGGCAGAAGAGCGGACGGCCCACTTCATGTTAAGAGGTCGCGTCACCCATTGACAACAGCAATGCTAGTGTCGCAGTCATGCCGCTGCCTTTCGTGGAACAGCCTGCTTGCCTGGAACCTCTCCTGCAGCGGACCATGTTATAAGCACCCACCAATCCGCATTATTGGTGGAATACCGTGGAGGGAAACGCATTCCATAAGTTTATTGTCCGTGGAATATAAGATCTCTGTACCCTTAGTACGAGTTTGAGCTCACGAAAACTATCAGTTTTCATAATTGTAAAATGTGTTTCTATGTCCATTTTGGTGAAAAGTAACAAAATATTCTTAAAATTTAAGAAGACGCAAAGGATTTAATAATAGAATTTAAACACTGTTTATTTGTATTCAAACGAAAACAATAAAATCAGTACCTTTAATACGAGTGCGAGCTCACGAAAACTATCATAGTTTTAGGGAAGATGCAATATTTTTATTTTTGTTTTCATTTTAAAGAATTCCATGTAGAATAAACCACAGATATATTAAAAAATTAAAACATTGTGATTTATCGGAAAAAATGTGGTTTTAAATTGACAATTTAAATTTTCGCGCGAAAACGAACCTCTGGTTGCGATGACGTCACTCCTGTCTATCACTGGTCGTAATTGTTCGTTGCTGGCTTTAAATTTTCATACTTTTGCATATTTTTTCGACTTTCGAAATATTTTTTTGAAAAATTTAAAATGGACTATCCATCAACATCATGTGATCATAACAATACCACTAATATTCCGAAAAAAAAGCCGTGTTGACTCATTTTTTGTGCCAATCTACTTCAACAAAGTTCCCAAATAAATTGTTTTTTACTGGAACTTCTGACCCAAAACTGAAAAAAAGTGGTTTCAAGCTGCGAAGAGAAATGACAATTATTCTTCAAAGACCATTATTCGATGCTGTGAAGATCACTTTGACGTAAGTCGGCGAATATACTTGTTATGTATGCTTAATTAATCTGCTTGTACGCATAAACGCATTAGTAACCTACCTAATACTTACAAAATCTGTCTATAACATATTTTTAATTTTACAGTTGGAGAATGACGTCGAAAATTAGATAAAGTTTAAAATGTGTGGCACAATCTTCACATTGGCAGGACTGAACCAAGCTTTGCGTTTCATTTAAAATAACTGTAACACGATAACCTTCTTTACGTACTTTATGCTCTGGAGAACTCGACTCTTTACTGTACATAATTTTCCATCTCTTTTAATTTGGACATAGCCGATTGCATTATCACCGTAAGATTTGTAGAAGCCGCTGAATAAAATACGAAGTTTAACAACTACGATTTTTACATACCGTAGTAATTTAGTCCCTTTCATTTCTACACTTAAAAACTCTGCACTTTGGACAAAAAAAGTTATAACCATGTCAACGCTAACTCTTGGTAAATTCCTGGAGTCTGCTTTGATAAACGTAACTTCCATTTTTATTAAATGTAAAAAAACGCAATAAATATTCCCATAAAATAATATTTACTTTAACAACCATAACCTCAAAGAAGTTGTCATAACAGGAGTGACGTCACTAAACGCTGATTGGTGTTTTAAAATACGTTCCGTTTCAAGTATTTTTAATTCGTAATAATCGTTAAAAAACAACATTATGTAAAATAAAAACGTTGCAGTGGCATTTCTTTTATATTTTTTTAACATTTTAATCATAAAATTTTCATAAATATTATATATGCATCTTCCCTATTGTAAAACTCGTACTAAGGGTACTGGGAAACAAACAGTTCAACCAATATCGAATTCGTATCGTTTACTTTATTTTTATTTTATTTTATTAGGGATAACAAACAGTTGTACAATATATGTTAAGTGAAAGGCTTACAATTATGTTATACTTATTGTACAACCAACAACATTATCCACAGATTAATACTAGGATTGTTTTGTTTTATATATATTTCTATTATTCTTTTTCTATACTAAATGAAAAATATGTTGTACACTACACAAATAAGTATCCAGTAGAAACAAAAAGCTTGTCGAGGCGTACCAAGGTAATACACATATTATGATAAAAGATCATATACTTTGGTCTTGAAAGAAGTGTCTGAGAGCAGGAAAATGTCAATATCACGTGAGCTCAAACTTTCATTAAAGATGTTCATTATTCTGTTCAACGGGGCACGCAGACCAGCGTTAGTATTGACATAACCGGGGCAGAATAGTTTATGTGGGTAAGCGTCACGGATACGGTGTGAACTGCTAGGTATTCTAAATGTAACATTGTCAGTCAAATCATTACAGTCGTAATTATTATGTAATATATTATACAAGCAGGATATATCAAAAAGCGTCCTCCGCAACTCCAGTTTTGGTATTGAAAACTTCTGCAAAAGATGGTCATATGATTGTTTAGATCGCAAGCATTTATAATTAATACGCTTGAGATATTTGCGTTGCACTGATTCTAAGTTGTTTTTATACTTGTTATAAAATGGGTTCCAAACGACTGTAGCGTATTCAAGCTGTGACCTAACCAAGGCTTTAAAAAGGTAAATGTAGGTATCCGGTTTCTTAAACTGTTGACAAGTACGCATTATGAAGCCATACATTTGATATGCTTTGGATATGACGTGATTTATGTGGTCATGCAAATGTAACTCAGAGTCCAAGAGTATACCTAGATCACGAATGGTATTAACTTTCTCCAATTTTTTGTCATTTAGTGAATAGTTAAAATTGATAACGTTTTTCTTCTTTGTTGTAGTTATAAATTTACATTTTGAAACACTCAAACAAACGACGAAATGTCATTGTCAAATGTGTACTGATTTTTAGTTCACGTTACGTACTTTGTGCCGCTGCTGTTCAAGTTTCCATACAAAATTTTACATTGACATTTCCGTTTGCCAACTATTCGAATTCGATAATGGTTCGTGCTAGGGGTACTGCACTTCAGTGTTTCCAAGTAATATAATATAAGGTTGAAATCAACTCCGGTGACCGATGTTGCGGTTTAAAGGTTAAAATAATACCAGCAGCTTATTTAGCGTATTAAACTTGGCGCACAGTAGCGATTTGATTAACAAAGTTGTATATTAACAGCAAGCTAATTGAAAATCAAATTAAAAACTACTTAATGTATAAATTTTTTATCAAAATTACCTTTACCTACTTACTTATTAAAAATTACTCACCTCCAGCGCGCCGTCAGGAATGGTGCCCGTTTACAGGGAAATTTGTAATATTTCATTCATCCTATATTACTATATTACTAAACCAATATCGAATTCGAATAGTTGAATTCGACATTGGTTCGTATTATATTTTGACACGTATCGAGATATTGGTTCGTGCTTATGGTACCTACTGCTTTTACAAGCACCTGTGAAAGTCGAAAGCTACGCCAACAGTTCGCAAATCTGGAAACCTTGTACTGTACTGAGAAGAACCAGCAAGAAACTGCAAGCGTTGTTTTGTTCTCCCTGTATTTTATCATATCATACAGAGTCAGTCGTTAAGTTGAAAAATGATTTCAATGCGAGATGATTTATGAAGAAACATTACTACCCATTCGGCTCGAGTTGGCCGTCGATGACCTAAATAAAATGTGTCACGGGCCAATTACAGGCAGATAGATCAACTGGTACCGTCAACCAATCGGGTCCCCTAAGGCGCTTTGCAGACAACGGGGCGGGGCGGGCTTTTTGCCCGCGAAGCAATAAAAACCGCGTCTGCCCGTCGATGTCTGCTGCTGCTCTCGCCGCGTATACAAAGCACACGACGGGCAGAGGCAGTCAGTTCAGGACGTTCGTTCTAGTGAATAGTCCATCACTAAAAAGCGAGTGGCGCGGACTGAGCTAGCCGCCCCGCGCTGCCGTCTGCGTTACTGCATATCAACTGGTTTGTATGATCCACGGCGGGCAGCCGCGGAGTCTTTTTGCCCTCTGAGTGCGTTTGTAATATAGGATTCACTTTGTGCTATCGTTTCCGGCGAAATTGACCGGCCCGCCCCGCCCCGTCGTCTGCAAAGCGCCTAATAGGTTCTGTCTAGAAGCGCGGTGACATTAGGCTGAGAGGGTGGGAGTAGTCAACTTATAGCGACCGCGCAGTACATAAGTAATTTGGAATATACAATAAATTGCTTACCGGCGGCATTTCCATTACTGTGTCATACAGTCTAATTACAAATAGTGTGATTTTATAAGGTACACCTAGATGTCACGTTCACTAGCATGACGCATGAATTGTGGTTGAGAGAGGCGATAACTGACGCTTCCTTTAACCGCGTTTTATGGAACGTGGCGACCTGCCTCACGCAATACCATTTTGCAGATTTGAATACCGCTAAAAAATTTAGTTCTTTGATAAAAATAACAATCGTGCGGTCAACGGATCTGGCTAACCCAAGTAATAAATCGGAACTCAGATCTATCAGACCTGCTTGGCACCGACTTTAAATATTATCATCAGCCTATTAATGTCCCCACTGCTAGGGCACAGGCCTTCCCTATGGATGGAATAGGGAGATTGGGCCATGACCCACCACGCGGGCCCAGTGCGGATTAGTGGGTGGACTGCAGATGCAGCCGGGACCAACGGCTTAACGTGCCTTCCAAAGCACGGAGGAGCTCGAGATAGTAATTTTTGGTCAGCCATCCAATGACCGACCACTGCGAAAGTTGCTTAAGTTCAACGATCTCAGCCGAACGCGCTAACCACTTGCGCCATCGAGCTCCTCCAAATATTAATTTGACTAAAGATAAAAAAGGTTTATTATTTTTCACTTTACCTGTTTTATTTTTTATGCTAAAAAGTTTTAATTTTACAATTATTGTTTGTGGCTATAATTTTTGTAATATACAACTCTACATCAATATCTGTGAGTGAACAATCAGTCTTCCCGGGTTTTAATACCCGTAGGGTTATTTTTTTTTTCAAATACATATGGGACCACAACGGGGTATACCCTTTCCAATGAAGAAAGAATTATCAAAATCAGAGCACTCTGTAAAAAGTTATGTGTGGTCATACATTACAATCTGTAAATATGTGAATGAACAATCAATCATCTCTATTTTCACGACCTCCGTGGCCGAGTGGCTTGTACGCCGGCTTTCATGGTGTCGCCGACTCAAGAGGTCCCGGGTTCGAATCCCGGTGGGGGCAGATGTTTGTGTGATGAATACGGGCATTTGTACTCCAGTCATGGATGTTTAATATGTATTTCTATATAAATATACTTATTTATGTATTCTATCCGTTACCCTAGCATTCCATAACACAAGCCTTACAGTGCTTACTTTGGGGCTAGGCTAATTGGTGTGAGTGTTGGAAATATTTTATTTATGTCAGGTTTTCATACCCTTGGGGTTGGTAGTTTTTTTTACAAATTTGTATGGGACCAACTTCGGGGTTTCCTTTCCAATAAAAATATATTATCAAAATCGGACTACTCTGTAAAACGGTCTGCGTAGTCATACATAAAAACTTGGGTCGACTTGTAAACCTCCTCCGTTTTTTTCGTCGGTTCAATAGCACCTTACTTTTGTTTGCGTATATGACAAATCATGAACAACCAGCCATAGATGTTCGGTGTCACACGATTTAAATCTTTGGGTGTCACCATATTTAGTTGTCGGTAAAAGGTAAACCGCTTAGTGTCGCCGCACACGGGCCACCGATCACAACCACAAAACGCCGCCACCGGCATATTTCTTGTAGTTTTCATACATTTTATATGGACTCCCCACACACGGTACGCCGCACATACAGGTATTTACACGATCTACGCGGCCAAAAGTGCGAAAATCAAAATAACAATAATATTCCTAAACTCGAGTTCCAGGAACGGAGTGCGGACCCGAGAACAATACCCGTGCCCTTTCTACCTGCTACCGCGCAACCCGCACCCGTAGCGTCAGTCGGAATTTGACCGTGTCACCTAGTGTACGTATCTGTTCTCGGCGATTTTCTAAACACCAAACTTCCAAAGTGAATTTTTGTGTTATCGAGTTCTTCTTTTGAATCAAAAGTGATGGATTCTGATGAACAAGGTAAGGGACTAACAAACTATATAAATAAAGTTTTTATCAGTTATTGTAATACCAATTTATTTTTATCATAAAAATACTCGTTTTCGTACCGTGATTTCTTTTATATTTTTTTGTTATCAGTGTTTTTGTTTATGTATCGTGGTAGATCGGGCTATGATTTTTATTACAGTTTATTATTTGATCCTTTTGCTTACAATAACTATCAAAATCTTATCCGGAAACGTCCGGATAAAAACAGTTTTCAGGGATTAAAGATGTTTAAAAAAAACGCTTAAAATTAGAAATATTTTCTAGCGACTTCTAACATAGTATTTGTTTGTTTTAGGTAGAGAGGGTTCATCAGGAGTAAGGATTGTGACCCGACAGTACTTGTTTGACCGCATGAAGAAGGAAAATTTGCCTAATTTGGATGCCAAACTAAATCATCTAAAAGATCAACTTTTGTCAAGTGAAGGTTACAATGAAGACCAAATTTTTAATTTAAAACGTAGTTTTGCCCATTTCAAATCAGAAATCAAACAAAGGTGGACGAAAGCTCATTATAAAGAAGATAATTTTATAAAATATAACCAGTCTTGGCTGGAGGGTACTTTTGAAATACCTGTAGCTAAGACTTTACAAAAACGGCCAGGTCGACCATCGAAGTCGTTCGAAGACGCAAGTGAGAGGAGCAAAAGGCGAAAGACTGAAGAACTTCGTTCTAATTTTGACAAGGATATCATAATACATGCTGCGCAACAAGAACTCGGAAAATCTGGTAAAAAAGATGCATCAAATGTCCTAAAAGATATCACCAGTACTCCGACAAGAGCAACCAAATATAAAAAAGCATTTTATCTTACGAAATCCAGTAAAGAGCAACCCTCCTTGACACCAATGCAAGCTTTGCAAATGTTTGTAGATGCCGACTTGACACAAGGACAGTACGAAATTATAAGAAAGACTAATAAGAAGTTTTTTCCGTGCTATAGCGCCTTGCAAAAAGCCAAGAAGAAATGTTACCCACCTCAAGAATCTTTTACAATAACGAGTACCAGTGCGGAAGCTCAGTTACAGCCTCTAATAGATGTTACCGTAAGGCGCTTATCGGAGTACCTTGAAGAGGTATTAATAAACTTAAAGGAGAAAGAGCGTGAATGCTTAACTATTATTAGTAAATGGGGCTGCGATGGGTCCCAACAATCACAGTTTAAGCAAAAACTAGAAAGTGATACTGATACTGACTCAAACATATTTCAAAGCTGCTTCGTGCCTATTCAATTAGTTTGTGGAAATAATAATGAAAAAATCCTATGGAATAATCCAACACCCTCTTCGCCGCGATTTTGTCGACCAATAAGATTCCGGTTCATCAAGGAAACTAGTGATGTCACCGAAGAGGAAATAAGACACGTAAAAAACGCTATCAGCTCTTTAGTCCCAACAGAGGTGGACATATCAGGGAAAAAGTTTTTTATTAAGCACACTTTTATAATGACCATGGTAGACGGAAAAGTGTGCAATGCAGCTACAGGCACAAAGTCTACTAGTAGATGCTACATATGTGGAGCGACCTCGAAAGATTTTAATAAATTGGACTTTACAAGAGAGGTGAATTTTGCAGCCCTTGAATTCGGCATATCAGTGTTACACGCAAGAATTCGAATTTTTGAAAGTATCCTTCATTTAGCGTACAAACTTAAAGTGAAAAAATATAGAGAACGAAAATCAAAAGAGGAGAAAGATCTAGAAGAACAAACCAAAAGAGAAATACAAGCAAGGTTTCGCTCTGAAACAGGTCTGATAATAGATATGCCTAAATCAAATTTTGGAAATACAAATGATGGCAATACTAGCAGAAGGTTCTTTGAGAACCCGAAATTAGCCTCAGAAATAACTGGTATCAGTTATGAATTAATTTATAGACTGAAAGTCATATTGGAAGCAATTTCAAGCAGGTTCCAAATTGACCATATTAAATATGAAAAATATGCTTCAGAAACTGCTTGTCTTTATGTGAATTTATATGATTGGCATCCCATGACTCCAACAATGCACAAGATTTTAGTCCATGGCGCAGTCATCATCGAAAAGGCATTGTTACCAATCGGACAGCTTTCCGAGGAAGCAGCTGAGGCTCGCAATAAACATTTCAGATGTTACCGCCAAGATTTTGCGAGGAAATTTTCGAGAGAAAGCTGTAATCAGGATATTTTTAACCGCCTTCTGCTAAGTTCAGATCCTATGCTAAGTAGCATGCGAACTATAAAAAAAAGGAAAGCAAGCACATTTTTGCCTGAAACCTTAGCCATGTTTGTATCTGCGAATGCAAATACATCAGATAATTCATCAGAGAGCGACGAAGAAAATCAAGAAACTTAACATTAATTTTCTGTTTTTTTAAGTACCGATAAAAAAGTAATTTTGTAATGGTTTTTTGTATAAAAAATATATTGTTTTTTGTGAAAAATTGTTTTTTTTATTATTTACATTCTTTAGATAGCAATTAAGCAAAAAAATAATTTTGGCCGCGTAGATCGGGCAAATACCTGTATGTGCGCCGGTGGCCGCCACACGCTACAAATTGTCGTTGCTCGCTTCTTGTGGCCTGCACCGGCCACTTATGCGCCGATACAAAACGCCGCCACACGTCACTCGCGCGATTCCCCACCCCTCTCTCCCTTGCCTTAGTCGGCCGCTGTCGCGCGCTTCAGCCACTTTAGTAGCCGCTTCTAGCTTCTCGTGGTGGCGTCTGTGTCTGTGTCGTGTGGCCCATGTGCGGCGACACTTAACTGGGTCCTCGCTTGCGGGGTAATGGGTGTGGGGGAGGACAAGAACGGGGGCCCTGTGAGGTGCGGGCGGCGCGGCGAGAACTTGTTATTTTGACAAGAATGTGCCCGCCACCCGCACCTCTCACGGCCCCCGTTCTCGTCATCTCCTACACCTAGATTAGTTACGAAGCGTTATTTCTATAATTACAGTAGCTGCCAAAAAATGGAAAAAAATATTGTATGTGGTTAAAATATTTACTTTATTTTTGAAATAAATATATTTTTGCTGCTCTTTGCCTTACTAATAATATAATAATAATCTCTTATCTAATAGACAAGTCCGTCCGTCCGTGGTGCTGTTTCAGCGGCCAAACCGTAAGAGATAGATAAAGAGAATGTTTAAGTTATAAGTTAAGAATAGTCTGATAAGACTACAAACCGGATTTGAGTAACGTAGCACTTCCGGTTTTCGAGAAATCAGGTTTTGGTGAACATTTGGTTCACTGGTTTGCTAGTTTCTTCTAATTTTTAAGAAAGCTTTTACTGACAAAAATATGTTTTATGCAAAATATAGTAGTTTCGCCTACTATATATTTTTCTTAGAATATAGTATTTGATCCCTTAATATAGTAGGATCCTATATTATATAGTAGGGTTGGCAAACCTACCTACACCCTTAACCCCGCAGGCGAGAACTCAGTTAAGTGGTCTACATCTGCATACTCTTCTTTTCATTGATTACAGAAAAAAATGATCATTGGTTCTTGTCAGACATAGGTGCCACTACCTTAATCGATTAAAATAAGATCAATAAAATAGGATCTCATTGTAACATCTAATTAGTTAATAAACTTTCATAATTAGGACATTAGGAAAACAAACAAAACTTTAGGGACATTATAATCATTTATTTCCCACCAAATTATCAATTACAAACGCAATCTCTCTTATTTAGTACAATTTAGTAACGACTAACAGATCGGAAGTCTCTATTACACAAAAAGTTACATCGGAAATAATTACATATTCAAATGGTTCTTTAACAAAAGGAAAATTGTAATGAAACATTACATTCTTAGAAAAATATTATACACGTCCTGGATTGAGTGAACCGTCAGTCGTATCGAAACACACCTTTGAGAATGCTATGACCAAAGACTAACGACTTGATAAAAACTCTTTTGAAAAAAAATAAGCACTCAAAAATGTTACAACCATAGTTACCACTAACAATAATTACTCCGCAGATAATAAGTTAATTTTAACAGTTCCAAAGACAAAGATAGGGATATTAATTATTTCCGTTATAACTAAAGCAAAGGTTATAATATTTAGCGACAACAATCGACATTGGACGTTCATCTTACAAGTTTTATATTACCTTTTTTTTTAAATCAGATATGTCAAGAAAATCTACCCTACACATCTATTCGTTAATTATAAACACTTTAAACGCTAAAATTATTAGTTAAACCTATCAGTACCGCTCGTTATAGAAACCAAAGACAAAAGAAAACTGAAAAAGTACGAAAACGAAAAAAATATGTATAAATTACAAAAAATAAACATCCATGAAAAGATATGCCATCCAGTACAATTAAAATAATGAAATTAAAATCATAACATTAAGATCATGTAATAATAATTATTATAATAAATTACAGGACTAAAAGCTTTCGTAATTAAACCACGAGCTTATCTACACAATTACCAATATTATATTTAACTTGCATCCGTTAAAAAAATATCAAACTAAATATTTTAGCCTCAGATAACTCGCTGATTGTATTTGACTACCTAAGAGATGCTACAACACTTTTTATCCTATAAACGAACGAAGTGACTCTCTATAAAACCACTATTAAAATATCATTATCAATCATTATTAATCATTATAAACGTTACGTTAGACGAGAATGTATACAATATAAATATAGCTTTTAAGAAACGTTATTTTAGTGCAGTGAGCGTCAACGTGTACAATGAACAACACTTCATGGTATTTTCAACTTTATGTCATAATATGTGATAAAGTTTAATATAACTTGTTGTGCTGTTAACTATACATTTAACCAGATTCCTATTCAGAAACAGCCTACAGTTGGCTTTTAACACACATCAATTTACATTTATTATTTTTTATATTTAAAAATCTTTGACACTCACAATTTACGTTCACATCCCAATGAAAAAGAATCACAAGTTTGCGGCATTCAAGAGATATGTTTTTCTTTATATGTATTATTTCTTTCGTATAATTTTCCCATTAGCTTATTCAGTTCTACTGATAGGACTTAGCGCAGATAAACTAAGACATCGGATTTGCTTTATTTCATTATGAAGTAATTGCGTAGCATTTGCCACTAGATGATACAAATCGAACAATACAAGCTTTAATTAAAAAAATCTAACGTATTTGAGTTTAACGTCATATTCAGCAGCTTTTTAAAGCGAAACTTTTTTGAAAACGGACGAACTTTTTTAGAATGACGAGTCAGAAATGCGTCTCTAGCATCACACGACTATATGTTTGAGTGTGTGTGTTGGCTGCGTGCGCAGCTCTTCCCGACGAGCATGAAAGTTGGAGGGTAACTCGGCGAAGGCCGAAACGCTACGAGCGTCACGAGCGTCACACGCGACAATGTATATATATATATGTGTGTGTGTGTGTGTGTGTGATGCATGCACTGCTCCATTCCCCTATGCCTTGTGCACCGCCTGCAAGTTTCACTTCAGATGTGTGGACCGTGCACCCAAAATTTTCTATCTTGTTGAAATTGCAGTTACCGCTTTACTTCAAAATAACTTTATGTACTCGCCATTAAGTTTAAAATACCAGCTTTGAAGTGAGATTCAGTTTTGAACTAATTCAATCGCGTTTAAGTTACACATAAGACTGTATGAAATTGAAGAAGCGCCTTCTAGTGCTAAACACAGCAAAGTACCTTAACGATTTCATAAAATAAAATATATATGTAGGTACAGTAGAAGTAGACAAAGAAGTTTCTCAACATAGTGTTTAATATGATAAGATGATTCAATATCAACGCAGTACGCTGCGGGGTGCGGTTCTGCAACCGCTTGTCGTAGTGCAGATCTACATCATCGTGTTTTTTTCGCTGCACATTCTTACAGGGCCGTAGATTTTTGACCTCATTCCACAACAGCTATCGTGATAGTGTGTAGTGATAGTACAAACAAAGATCATTGGCTCCTGCCGGACATTGGTGCCACTACCTTAAAAACAAATATGTTCAGAGTTTACAAAGCCTCTTCTTGATTTGTTATCGAAATTCATAAAAAAAATACAGCCGCCTTCAATACATTCCAATAGGATTCAAAATGCCTAGATTTAACAAAGTAATTATATGTTACAATGCCTGTACGTAAAGTTATTACGCAAGTTAAATTTATTTACCTAGGTGGAATTTCCAACTCAAATCCTACATACAAATAAAGTCGAAAACGTCATTTCAACACGTTTTAAGATGAAACTTCAAACTCCGCTGATTCAGCAAGCTGGTACACTAACATGAATGAATGTTAAGGTAAGTAAGCCTTTTAAAGCGCAGTGGAGTCATAACGTGTGACTATTGAAACTGTGACATCAGAGAAAGGGGAATTAACTCTATGAATTACTCCAACACGTACGTATTACCTGTTCAGATAAGGTCCGTTCGACATAGTTAATAGGAAACTTTCAATGTGTCATGGCAAAGACAGCTCTCGCACTAAGTAATACCGCTCAGATTAGCATACATCAATACGATGGACGTAACTTCTTTACAATATTTTTTATTTTAGTATTATTAACATCGTGGTTTTTGGCTCCTTATACACATAATTTTGTAATTCGGCAATATTATGTACTATCGCGGAATTTTGCGCTCTGTCACTTGGCGAACAAAATGCTTTGAACGGTTTTCTACAGTAGTTTTTACTACGGCCCGCCTTCGCGTCGGACGCGCCAATTCGGGCCGCCTCACAAAAGTAAGACAGAGAGCATTTCATTGGTGGATAATGAATTGAATTGCATTTGTTTTAGTTGCAATTTGCCATCCGCATCTTGATCGCGACAGCGCTATACGAAAAAGTATGACAGCGATAATTACATGTCTATGAATGAATTTTTACTACGCCGCTACCGCGAGCGATTATGGCATTATGGGTGACAGAGCGGGTCTTTCCGCGAGTGTACATTATAACAGGAAATATTATTCATGCATAATTATAATATCCGCATTACATAGAAAGAGCCAAAAATTTCACATTAATAATGTATGGAAGGAAAAGTTATTCCAATAATTATTGTAATACTAAAAATAATAATAATTCATCATTTCTATAAATGTTAAATCTCATATTTTTGTCATTTAGCAAATAACCCGTTAAGAGTGTTCCACTCATTCCTTCCATTCCATAATAATTCCATTAATATTCTTTGACGAGAAGCGCAAATCCGGTAAGCAGTAGGTATATGCTGTTTTTCGTGTTGCCATATATAATTTTAAAAATATTAAAGTATAAAAAAAAATACTTCAACATACGAATTATCAAAATGAATGATTATTATAATATAATACAGTGTTTGATGTATATTTTTAAACCATAAACGTTTATATAGTTAACAGAATGAAACGTCCGCGTCTTTTATCGTAATATGCTTATAACAACTTGCTTTCCGTTTGGATAAAATCTATCAATTTACCAACAAGGAAAAAAAATGGCAATTCTAACTAGGCTTCTTGACTCTCTAAACTAATCTGTCTAAAATTGTTCTTAATCGTTATGATCCCATGGTGTTAAAGAGTATAATAAATATTAGCGTTTGTGTCGTAAAAACAATTGGACATACATACAGTACCCGGCCATTTATAATTCGCATCGAGCTTTAGAAAGAGATAATCGGCTAGCTTCGGCTTCGTATAGCGCCGTCTCTGTCACTCTTGTCAACCTGACCTTTAGTTGCGGACTTGTCAGTAGTAGTTCAACGTCGCTAAAGAGCAATTAAGGATGATGATGGCAGTAATTATTTTATGAGAGGCTTCGCATATCTAATAGTTTTTTGTATTTTGTTATTTGGTTGGAAATAAAAAATAGGTTTTCATTAAAATAAATAAATTAACATACATAGTACATATTATATATATATGTTGTCTTTTACCTACACGTTTTGTTTTGTATTGATTTCTAAAAAAAAACTTAAAAAAGTTTTAGCAGCCCTTAATAGATACCGGACTGTTAGTGTTTCGTGTGGCAGAGATGACGCTCTACAAAGCCGAACGTAGCCGAAGCTAGCCGAGTATCTCTCTCTAAAGCACGATGCGACTTATAAATGGTCTGGTACTGTACATGAATTTTGAAAACATTAACTTCATTATTGCCGTGTAGTCGTGTAAAAATATATTGAAGGAAGAAGTGTTAAGTTCAATTTATACAAATGTTTTGCAATTTTACTTATTATCCGTTTACCTATTAGTATTAAAAATATTATATTCATATCAATTATATAAAAGTTAACTGGCCTTTACAGCATGAAAATACATCCTGTATAAAAATAAACAAACCGTTGTTACCTATTGAAAACAAATATTGGATAATCATATCGGGAATATAGTGACGTACTTATAATGGAATTCTGAATGTGAGAATACAAGCACGACTAATTGTCCTGTTAGGAAAATGTTTAGCGCGTGACTAACTCTGAGTTATATATAAATTTCTTTTCAATTTTGCCATGTTATAGTATGTCTTGTCTTATTGAATTAAGGATTAATATTCTTTACCCTGCGTCCTTACATAGATTGAGCTTTCCAAACGCCATACAGCTTGGCGTTTACGCAAATGTAAAATTTCGGTAAAACAAATGAATCTTTAATTATTTTTGATTCGATAAAAATAACAAAGATTGTAATCGAGCGATGTTATGAGTTCTATCCACATTTACAGAGAGAGTGGACAGAGTATTCTTTAGCCAGCTGCCAGTTAAACTTGAACGCGATATAATACGCGACTATTCGCTCGACCGCTTAAAGTGCGGCCAACGAACGAATGCGTTCCTAACAGGTCGTGCATTGCATCCTTATGGCTACAGAATTAGAGTTGATTTTCGAACCTCCTTTTTACTAACGTGCGAGAGAGACAGAATGTCTTGCGCCGGCATTTTCAATTTGCTTCTTTGATGGTACTAGTTATACTTTATATGTAGCCATTAGGAACTGACACCATCTGTAAGGATCGCATTCTATCGACGGCCGAACTTTCGTCTCATTCACACTGTTCTATCTGTCAGCGCATCTATAATCGTATGATAGCTTTTTCCATCTTTCTAGAGAGTAATCAATTTCATACAGGCATGTTTGAGTGGATTCTTTACGTCTTAGGTTCTATCAGAGTACTATGACATTCGTGAATGATTAGCATATTTTTTGTTTAAAGCTCTTATCTTTATTGCAAAGAATAGGGTATTTTAGAGTTTTGAAAACTGCTTATATTTAAAGGTTGGGACAAACGGTTTAACAGAAAAATATAAAATAAATTAATTAACGTCTTTTTTGTCCATTAAACGAATTAAAGTTGAATATAATTTTAATGGTTTTGAATTAAACGCCAAAACGCTCGGTTCGATGACGTCTACTGTGTGACGTCAACTTTGTGTAAAGAATTTTAAAACCTACGTAGTCTGTGGACGATCTGTGATTAACGGAGTAATTAAGCGACGATAGTACGTCTCAGACGTCTAACATTGAAATGTCATGAATTTTTCTGTTATTTTAAAATCTATCTACAATAGCAAATTTGAGTTCGAATGAAATGTGTGGACGCGATTTTAACTATTAATCTATACTTTGCAACGACTATAGTTTCTTCGTAGCCACAAAATTCAAGACGGCAACATTTTTTATGTTCCTAATGTTCTATAGCATTATTATTTATTATACAAAGTTACAATAATGTGCTGGCAGTAACACGCAAGGCTACTTGGTTACCAAAAAATGTCAAAGTCTCCAATCCATTGCTGACAATTTCATCATTACGGACGGAACAATGCGGCCATTTAGTAAGGTTCAAAATATATTGACAGTGAATTTGGGCAGTTTTTGAAATACAAACAGCTGCTGATTTGCACCACAAAATAGAAAGTAGCCATTAGGACGACTTCGGTCATCTTCGAAAATTTTACCTAAACTTACGCTTTTGATTGTGACAACCTGTGTCGCTAGTCGCGAATAAATTCGGCTTAGTTAACGTAAACGTGTGCATGATAGAAATATCTTTTATACTCCACTCTCTGCACAAATAAATGCGGCGAAAATTGGAACTAACGCCTCCGTATTTGTAAACGTCATATTTTTTTAGTCATTTAGGTCATTTCCGTAGACAGTGGCGCCCTCACTCAACTGTCACTATTAATTATATCCTTATCGCACTGTTAGTACTTTGTGGGCTAACACTGTCTTTTGAATTCATCTGTATTAACAATCTGTTAAGAAAATTCGACACTTTCCGGTAGCGATTTGCAATGAAACTGTAGTTATAACAAAGAATGTACTTGTGTTGTGTGGAATGATGAATGTCGCGCGTCGTTTAGCGTATTTTGGGCGCTGAACGGTCGTTGCAATGTTTGTTGCGGCGCAAAGTCGCGCCGCGTTTGATCTGTTCCATCAGAGACGTGTGGCAGACGCGTGGATCGGGCTGCAATTGAAAGATTCACGTTAAATTCTGCAAGGTTATGAAAGGAATGTTCCCCCGAATGAAACTTGTCCCTACTTTGTTCGTAATTAGGTACACAAGATGCAAAAAAAATTGTCGACGTTTTGTCTGCTAAGGTCCCGATAAGAAATATAAGCAGAAATTCGATATATTGGTGACTCGGGTATGATTATCTAAACTTAAAATTTACATCAGTCTCTCGTTTTTATTCTGTATAGAGAATGTCGAGGATTGACTGTTGTCATATTAATTTTTAGGTTTAGAGAATCATGTCATAATCGACACCAGTGTCTGCTAAAGTCCTGGTAGAGGTAAAAGAGAAGAAGACTGGTTCGCATCCAAACTGGGTCAAAGGGAAGTTGATTTTTTTCTAGTACAGATTCCTACAATTTATTAACTGCTATACTTGGAAATAGTCTTAGATATCAGAGATTTTACTGAAATTCGTAACCTTGAACTTTCACAACCCACCAAGACCGTAACAGATTTGTTTACTCTTTCAAAGTGTTTAGTTACAAATTGTACTTATTTTTTCGAATAACAGATTAGATGGAAATTACATTACCGAATTTGTCGTAATTGGGATAGGACATAACAGGACGTAAAAAAAACAAATTTAGGTAAGAGATTAATTCGGATCAGAATCCCAAACACTAATTTCGACAGCTCCATAATCGTATCGTCATCTTCAAATTTTGTATGGAAGGAGCCAGTTTGTTCTTACGTCCGGTAGAGGCGCTGCTTAATTTTCATGAGACAATGAGATACGATTACAGAGCTGTCAAAATTCGTGCTTGGGCCCAAGTATTAATTAACCTTTAACCAAAAAATATTTCATGATTTTGCAATAAAACGTCCTTTACCTTACGAGTTATCATAGACTAAAGAAATGTAAGGAATGTTGAATTCGTAAGCATTACTCGCTGTGCAATAGAGTTCCCAGTAAATATTGTATTTCCTAAATAAGCTTTAAAATTACGTTAAATATTTTAGCCCCTGCCTCATTTTAGTTGCAATCATGTCAAAGGATGGAATCGATAACTGTATATTGTAACACTTATCGGCAAAAATCATTCGTCTAAAACATGGCTATTCGTTATCCGTATTTGCTATTTATGTATTTGACAGCATTTTTATACTTTTCATTCCTTATAGAACATATGGATAGACTGGTGTAGATTATGGCATGATTCTCTAAACTTAAAGCTACATTTAATATAAGTCTCTCCTTTTCATTATGTATAGAGAAGGCCAAGGATATAGCTGTTGTCAAATTTATGTTTAACTTCAGAGAATTAAGCCAGAATCAACACCACTGTTGTAAACAATTCAAAAAGCAAATATGGATAGCCATATGAAGTGCTAGCGTACGAATAACGACCAACTCTTTTTCGCGTTGGTGACAAACATCCTGTAGCAAATAAATTAATGTTAGTGTGTTTTATTTATCAAAATATTATATATTAGCAGTGTTAAATGCGTGTCAAAGCTTGATTTATATTATACCAACCACCGTGCTGAGACATGAATCACGAATCTTGACAGCTCCGTAACGGTATCGTCATCGTTGAATTTTATATGGAAAGAGTTTGTTCTCACGTCCGGTAGGGGCGCTGTTTAGATTTCATAGAAACTTTGACGATGCGATACGATTACAGTACCCTTAGCACGAACCAATATCGAAATCGTATAGTTTGCGAGTTCGAAATGTCATTGTCAAATTTTGTATGGAAACTTGAACAGCAGCGCCACAACGGACGTAACGAGAACTAAAAATCAGAACACATTTGACAGTAACATTTCGCACTCGCAAACTATTCGAATTCGATATTGGTTCATGCCAAGGGTACGGATCTCTCAAAATTCGTGCTTGGGCTTCTGTTAACATCCTAAAATATGAATTAATAAAATAGAATTCTCACTTAAAAGTTAAATTATTAGAATATAAAGCACATTATTGCAGGTCAAGTGATAAGGGAAGCTAAGCGAGAGCATTTTGCGCGTTAGTTGTTATTTTCTCTACGAATACCTGCGCGTTAGCGTTGATTAATGTCCTAACTGTCATGGCCCTTGTTGTTTCTATCTGCCACCTCTAAATAAACAGCAGATATCTCAGATATTCGTTCGATTAAATAATGCTATACATTATCATGATACAGTATATAAAACTCCTATGATAAATAAATAAATAAATAATCTTCAATAAATTAATAATACAGTATCAATGTTAAACACACCATGAAAAATAATCAATTTTTTATTCATGCGTTAATGGAACTCGCGCTAAAAATAAAGGAATAGAAAATAACAAAACAAATACATTTTATCTCTCTCACACTTCCTTAGAGGAAGAATGTGCGAGAGGGACACAATGTGTCTTGCGCCGTCGTTTTTATTGGCGCGAGTCATATTTATAATAAAAAATACAAGTTAACTTTAACTAATTACTCTTGTTAAGTACTTTAATATTATTAAACAACAGTTATTATGAACCTTAAAAGTTATTTTAAAATTATTAAAAATTATTAGTATCAAAAACCAAACGGAAATGTTAAAAACATACAATAAAATAAACATAACATGAAAATAAAAAAAAACATAAATAATATCGAAAACAAATAAAAAAAATACGGCTTGCTAAGTAGGCTTGTCAAGTGAGTGAAACACGGGGCACTGTGTAACATATAAGGAGTCATCATCAGCCTATTAATGTCCCTACTACCGAGGCATAGGCCTTCCCTATGGATGGAATAGGGAGATTGAGCCATGACTACTACGCGGGCCCAGTGCAGATTGGCGGGTGCTAACGACTGCAGATGCAGCCGGGACCAACGGCTTAAAGTGCCTTCCAAAGCACGGGGGAACTCGAGATAGAAGATTTTTGGTCACCCATCCAATGACCGACCGCTGCGAAGTTGCTTAACTTCAACGATCGCAGCGGAAAGCGCTAACCACCCGCGAAATCGAGCTCCTCCAACGTAAGGAGTATTTCTGCCCTTTTCTTATTTGTCTATGGTCTGTCTTGACATTTGTTTTTGAGTGTGAATGCTGTTGATCGCAGATGGCCTTTCCTAACCTGGTGGGACGGCGAGATCCTAAGGGGACCTCGAGCCGAGAATTGGCGCGTGCTTCTAGAGGTATTCCAGGCGGATGGCATCTCCCCACGGGAGGAGTCTCCTCTTCGTCTGGAGCCTCTAGACCAATCGAACCTGTGGGGGTCGGCTCAACTAGAGGGCGTCTCTGAGACTCGGACCTCGGCTCTAGTTAGCGGTTGTCGTGGGTGGCGAGGAAAAACGCCCAGGTACGTACCTGTACCTGGTATAGCGTGTCGTGTGTAGACCGGGTCTGCGCACTCTTATCCTACGGGTGCGTGTCTGCCTAATGCTAAGCTAGTGTGCAAGTTTGATAGCTGTGTAGTGTTGATACTTGTGGCCTGTGTGGAAGGAGTCGATGCGCCTTGGCGCGGGTGATTTCGTCGTCGGGGTATTCTAAGTCGTGCCTAGGCCGACAAATTCAGACTGTCTTGACGTGTTTTATTACTTTCCTAATGCCGCCATTATATGCAGCTATCATCAGACGTCAAATAACCGGGTATAATACAAATATATTCCTTTTTTACACTGTGCCCCTTGTAACACTGTCCTCCATTTCACGCACATCACTCATTAAATAAAACTAGTTTTTACGGGTTAATGCACGAAACTTTATTTATTTATTGACGATTCGTAGCCTTTACGTCTTTCGAAAGACTTTCGAAGGTAACTCGACAAATTGAATAAAAGTTTTATTCTGACGACGAAGCCTGTAAAGGCTACGAAACGTCAATAAATAAATAAAGTTTCGTGCATTAACCCGTAAAAACTAGTGTTATAGTTTATTTTAAATTAACTTTTACAATCTAATACAGCTACCCTAGATTTAAAAAAAAAACTCAAAAATCTTTCTTAAGAAAAAAACGTCTTTATTACTCAATGTCTTTAAGCATGAAATTAGCTTGCACATATTTACCTGAGCGTGGGCGTTGATCAGATCTCGCACAGTGTTCGCGCGCGGCGAGTCGAGCTGTCGTCTTTGTTGTTGAATTGTCGCCGATAGTTTGTCTAGAAACGCGGGCTGGACGGCGGTTTGAAGAGTTCCTAGGAAAGATAAATTATATTATAAATATTAGGTCCATGCCGGTCACAAATATACTCTATCCAACTTGCTCTGAGACAAGAGGTAAACAAATAAACCAATGTTCTTAATACTTTTTATTGAGTGTAAAGATGGCCGGTGTAAGCAGACTGATGACAAAAAGTGATATTTTATCGTAAATTATTCATTTTATCACTAACGTTCAATTACATAGTATTATAATGCATATAAGTTTGGGAATGTCTACAAATTTATGTCATTTAGTGTTACTTTTTTATTATGATAATATATTCCTACACATTAGATTTGACCAATTGGAAAATCTTTTAATGGTTTGTTAACCTTTTTTCTCCCACGAAGTTGAATACAGTATAGTGCAATTTTATCTCAATCACATTCAGCTGTTTAGGCGTGACAGCCAAACAGAAAGACAAGGTTTTAATAAATAAGTAAATATTTCCGACACTCAACCAACAGCCTAGCCCCAAAATAAGCACTATAAGCTTGCGTTATGGGATGCTAGGCTAACGGGTAGAATACATATACTAGTATATTTATATTCCCATACAAACATCTACCGGGATTCGAACCGGGACCTCTCGGATAGGGGACACCTTGAAACCCGGCAGACAAACCATTCGACTACGAAGATTGTCAATAAGTGTGAATAATTAGGTACCTTTGGATTTAGGTGGGGAATCGGCAGCGGTGATAGTCGAGATCGCACGTCGCGTCGTACGCGGCGATAATTGAGGCGCTAACTTGGCACTGAGACTGGCTATGAGACCGCTCTCTGAAGAAAACAGAAATTTTGCACAACATTGGACATTATCTATACATTTATTCTATACAAATAAATAAAATTGGAGTGTCTGATTGTAATGTTGAAATAACCGCGTTTTACTACATGCATATGAATACAGGCAGTCCTCGTACTTACGGCAAGTTAGGCTCGAAATACGCGACGTAAATCGAAACGACGTAAGTCGAGACATCCCCACGGACGCCTGCCACACGGATATTAAACTCGCGACAAATGAATTCTCCTATGCCGAAAATCGAAACAATTGACGTAAGCTTGAGGAATAGTGTCAAAAAATTGTTTGACGTAACTTGAAACGACGTAAATCGAGGACTGCCTGTATATATACGGTACATACACCAAAATAACATTTTTTACAATTTTTGTCTGTCTGTTTGTTCCGGCTAATCTATGAAATGGCTGGACCGACTTTGACGGGACATTTATTGGCAAGTAGCTGATGTAATAAGGAGTAACTTAGGCTACTTCAATTTTAGATTTTTTATTGTATTTAAAAAAAAAAGTTTTGCGAACGAAGTCGCGGTCGGCTAAAATAAAAGTAAAGATGCGCCCGATATTTATATTTCGGTGATATTATTGTTTTTCGGAAAAAAGCTGATCCGGTAGAAAGGTACTGTTTCTTTTATTATGCTAGGATGCTCATTCTCGGTACATAGATGCATTTTCCATGATTATTTTGATAGTTCATGGATCTCAGTAACTTTTATCGAGCTCATTAGTCAAAGCTTTCTTATTTTTGCATCAGTCAGACATCCCATAGAGTTAGGTTACCTCTGGCTTAAATGGAAAGTATGACATTGTGTTTTTTTTTACAGACTTGAGAATATAAGATAATATGTGTGTATTTGACAGCAGTTTTGGGTCAAGCGCTGTAATAGCGCCCCTAGTGGCTAAATTTTGCAAATTTCTTGTCCATTGTTTCGATTTCGGCATATTCCATCCATAGGGAAGGCCTGTGCCCAGCAGTGGGGACATAAATAGGTGCTGGTGATATATGCGTAATAACGTGATCAACATACGGTCCGGATGTCTATCGGCGCTGTGCGCGCGCGCAGCTATATCGCGCCGCATAGCCAGTGGGCTGAGGGGGTCGCGCCGCGCGCCTATACCTCCTATGGCGGAGGGCTGCGCGTATATGCTGTTATTTTGACCGTATTTCTTCTCTTGTTGCAGTTTGTAACCTGTATTTGAGAATGTACGGATAAATATAATACACTTCCGGACACATATGAGGAGCTGGCGAACAAAACGGTATAATTACGCATCTGGTAAAACTACTTTATTTTTACACAGTCCGGAGGTTTTGGGCCCGCTGAATGGATTGCAACTCATTTTCAACCAAAACCGCCTAAACAGTGTTTAAATTTATAATTAAAAAACCACGCCGAAAGCTCACTGTAGGTATGTCATACAGTTTTTATGGCTCCTGTAAAATTTTCTTTTATGCAATTATACCGTTTTGTTCGCCAGCTCCTAATATATCGACATGATATAAGTTTCAACGGTCTGCAGCATAAATATATGCTATGTTCAGCAAATAATACTTTATTTTTTAAAACACAAGATAAAGATGGTTTATTAAGCAGCTTCAAAACTGAGTAAAAACTCTTTCTTCTAAATATTTAACTTTTTACTAATTTTAGCTCGGGATCATAAAAACTTAAAATGCTAGGTGGACCGATAGATGTGTCCGGGGGTATATATGACAGATTTAAAAGTACTTAAATTAATTTTATTGGTTTAGGTTTTTATAAGCACATGTGAAAGTCAAAAGCTATGCCATCAGTTCGCAAATCTACGGCAGGACACCTTGTACTGAGAATTAACGACAAGAAACTCAGCAAGGGCTGCTTTGTTCTCCCTGTTTTATTGCATATAGTATCGTCAAATTTAAAGCTGAGATCATACTTGCACTTGCACAATACATGTTCGTATTGAGGTCAACTTCCATCACATCATGTAAAATAAGTAACAACAAACAATCAACGAATTTATTAATAATAGTTATAAAAAGAAAGCCCCGAAATATCAAGATTCTCGAAAAAAAAACACCTTTCAAAACTTCTTAATAGTACTTCTAAAAGATATATTGAAATTTACTTTACTTAATAACTTATATGAGCAGATTCTTGTACTCAAATTCTAAAATAACTTCATTAAGTCCCGCGTTATTTCATTGTATTGTTATCGCAAAGAAAGTGCGAGAATCGACTTAAGTCAAACTTAAAAATTCATTGACTTCTCCAAATGCAAACGTAAGAACTGGAACTAATTATTCACTATAAAAGTGTATTGAAAGAAAACATTTTATTAAAATGTATATTTAAAACTATTGAAATTATTATGTATAGGTAGAGAATTTAAAGTTACAGAAATAAGTACTAACCAGTTTGTCCATAGTGTGAATCATTAGAAACTCTCGGTCCAAAACTAGTGAAGGAATTGTTCTCGCCGTAGCTGGGTGTTGATGGGCTCGATCCGTGCGGAGAACCACCTGAGAAATAAAATATAATCACGCGCCTGTTTTTCAAACAATAGCAATTGATATGTGCGTGCGTAGACATGACGACTAACTTATTTTTCGTTATCTATCAGGTAGATTATCTATTAATTATTTTTTAACGTAACTGAGATATATTAATTTAAAATGTCGCATGAAGTCACGTCTTGGTACAATATTTACTTAAAAGTGAGGTCATGAGCCGCCACTTGCAAATTTTGACTCGTTTTATCTGTTATTTTTTGATTGAGACTGGTTGATTGATAAAAGAAAAAAATGTCCATTAAAAATTTTAGAACCTTTTTAAGAAGGATTAAACAGTTTTTTTTTTATTTTTATCAACATCATATCATCATCCCTATATTACACTATATTAAAACTGAATGACAAATTAGTTATCAGAAAATAGGTATTCAAGCAAAGCCGCACTAACAACGACCAAACAGAATAAATGTCTTAGCAGCCATATCAACTCAGATAGGGATCGTTACAGTATCAATTGAGCCGTTTGGTATTAGTAGTTTGAAACATTCCACTGCAACGTACACTTTATAATCGGAATCCAAAGACGCATACAGATCGTGTGTGGGCTACTTCGGTAAATAATTAAAATAACACGAGGCAGCACAAAATGGCGCGCGATCGTCTTTACAGCTCATGTAATTTTGCAACTAATTACCTCAAATTAAGTGAACACAAATAAATTACAGGAACAATTAGTATTTTTAAGAAATTTTGCTGGCTTTGGATACACTGTCTTTTCGCCATTGTTCATGACTCGCCGAAGCCGTGCTCAAATCTCGTCCTCACTTCGGAGGCAACAGGCTGTTCGGAGACAGGCGAAGCGGCCTCTAATCCAGTCACTTTAATTTTTTATCGCTAAAGAAATGATTTTCATACATCAAATATAATTTTACTCATTATATGCCCCTTTGTCTTCCTTTTTACGATAAGTAACACTTGTTCATCCAAGAAACTAGAAGTCCTCAAAAATAAATAAATGTATATCACCACTAAAGACGTCTAGTGTGGAGATTCAATAAGTATTTACTAAAAAAGCAAAACGAAGGCCTAGAATAACTATACAAAAAAAATATTTTACATATATCTAATTCTCAAGGAGGAAGTCGTCGAAAGCCAAACCTTAAATATTGCAATTTTTAATCGCAATTTTCAGCGTTAGCTACTGTTGCCCCAATATTACGGTATTTGCCAATGTACGACAGCAACAGTTTTTTCAGAAAGAAAGTTGCAGAAAGGTGTTTTTATAAAAAAGAATACTGAACGTCTCGGATTGATATAGTGACGATCCCTTTCCGAGTTGATATGTCTGCTACGACCTTTGATGTGACCTAAGTCAAAAACTTTGATTAAAGAAAAGTTTTACTAGATAAAATCCACGCGGACCAGGCAGCGGACGGGACTCGAACACGCACCCTTCGCAATCCGGGCGAATGCACTGACCAATTATGCTACCACGGCCCTGATGGCCGCGTCGAAATTTTCCTAGCCTTTTTAGTAAAACTTTTCTTTCGCTTTTCTTTTCAAAGGCGTGTATTCACGTTACAACACATTATACTGTTTTTAGTGTATAATAATCTATTTTTGGACGGATAGACTATAATTAAAGCACTGACAACGATACTCACCCGAATTACCATCTCTGAACAGATCTTGATTCGAACTGTTCAAGCTATTCTTTCTCACATAAATAGAGTTCTCGACGTAAGCCATTATACGATGACCTGTCTGTCCGTATATAGGATTCAGATTGCCGGTGCTATTGAGACTGGTGTTAGACGAATATTTGCTTTGTTGGAACGTGCTCAAGGGTGTATTTGCATTGTTTTGGTTCTGATTTTGATTCTGATTCTGTATTTGTTGTAGGCTGCGACGGACCAATCCGGGTGAAGCAGGCATATGTTTAAGCTCTGTCAATTGTTTAACGGTCTCTGCTACGTTGATACCTGTGTGAGCTGAAATTTCAGAAACAAAATTATTCGAAGACGAATAAAAACTAAAATTAATAAGTATGTGACCACTATTTGACGGGGCGTCTGGACTATAGGTGATAGGAAAATATTGGACATTTAAAAGTTCTTTTCCAGCAGTCAATTTAGATAGAGTATTTATAACTTTGTTCATTCTTCTATGCTTTGGGTTCAAGCTTGGGTATTTTATACACACCAACTTATATATCAGTCATACCCCACATAATATTGGCTATAATAATAAGAAATAATACAATTTTTATTGGCTTTAGTAATGCCCATATGATGCCGCGACAATAGCAGTAATTTAGACAATTTGTTCATGTATTATTTTAGCATTTACCTATATTACTTCACCCAAAACATACACACAAACAAAAACATAGGACAAAAACGGAAATCTTTTAGATTAAGTATAATAATAAAATTTACTGGCCTGCACTAATGTCGTTTTCGGGTTGTAATAGGAAAGCCGGTGGTGGGGGTAAGTTGTCGGCATCTGTAGACGCCATCTGTTGTGTTGTATTTCCCTATACAAAAATATACATTTCATAAATAGGTATTAGTATAGAAGAAAATAAATAGTATTGTCAGGGTTTGCCACAGACATAATTATGGCATGCAATAATCGGCACAGTCGTGCGGTTAAATCGAATATATGGAGATGAAAGTAAGTAATTTCTTCGGGTCGGCTTTGTTGTTCGGCAAATACTGCCGAACCGCCATATTATGTGAGTAGCTACCCCTATAGTATTATATTTTATCCAAAACTTTGATATCGAAGAATCCTCAAATATTTTATTATTTTTTGTAAATTAAAAAAAGACACATTTCAAATTGTGATCTATAATAAAAATCTATTTGCGATTACTATTGTGACTGAAGCCTTATTATGGAATTGCATTTAATGCACAGTTCATGATCACAAATCTTGATTCTACGCGGATCGTCTCGTTCGACGTTTCCAGACATATTCTTACTTTCGTCTTTCCTCGGTTTAGTTTCATATTTTTCAAGTTAAACTATTTCAAGTATTCCAGGTTTAAAAATAATACGTTATCTGTCCGTATAGTGGTATCTGAGGCCTGGAGTCAAGACACTTTCATCCTATAAATTCCTTTCCTTAATTTCCATATGTTTTATCTTTATTTATTTAGGGGCTCTTATTCTTAAGAGAACAACCAGACCCATCATAAACTATCCTAAAATAATGTTCTTCTTTAATGAAACGCACACAGTGGGAGCAGCGAATCGTTGGTGTAATAATGGACTAACAAAACACTTTGCTGAATTCAACATTGGGTCAGCTAAAATTACTAAAATTGCACTTATGTCTTGAATAATGATTATCAATTTTGGATCTATGCATCCCTACCACTACGATATTAAATATATTCACTTAGGTTTGGTTAGCATAGTTTTCTAACAATCCTTTCCTATAAAGTAAAATTAATACGATACCTGACCATAAGGTGGTCTCTGAGGCCTAGATATGGAAGACGAGCGGCGTACTGGCGGCGGTGGTTTGCCCAAAGAACTGGAACTACCACGCCTAGACCAAACTGTGGCTGTGGACAAAACAATCATTGAAATATAAGGCCTTCATCATCATCAGCCTCAATGTCTTCAATGCTAGGGCACTGGTCTTCCCTAAAGATGGAATACGGTGACAGGGCAGTGAGCCCCGACGCGGGACCAGTGGTGGGTGCTAACAGAATGTTAGTTGCAGAATATTATTAAAAAGGATTCTAAAAACAAGCTAAACTAAAAGTAAAACGTGCTTTACACTAAAGGTTATGTGCGACCAACAACATACACAAATTTTACTACAATTATCGTGATACACAGATATATAATATGATCTTAAGCTTTATTAATAACATGCTGTGTTCGGTCGCAGAGACGTACAATAATTTAATTCCAAAATTTACTCCAATGAAGCTTGCTATCTATAAATAGACCCAAAACCTTATCTTTTGTAGCCCATTTAAGTTGTTCTCCGTGAATGTTAATATTATTATTAAGATTTTTAAGATTATTGAAATTAATTATATTGGTTTTGTTAACATTAATTTGAAGATTATTATCATTTAGCCAATCTATTATGGATCTCTATTATGGCCAGTCATTTAATGAAAGTAGCACAATAGTGCTACTTTTATTAGTAGAAACTAATACTGAGACATCATCAGCAAATAAAGTAAATTTATTGTTTGAACAATTTGTAATGTCATTGATATAAACTAGAAATAGCAATGGACCGAGTATACTTCCCTATGGGACGCCAGTATCGTTTTTTTTCAAGACTGGATCTGTAGATTTGTATAGTATGATTATTAGGTACCTATTATTTCTATCTCAAAAAATTGAACGATTTTAAACAGTCATAAGCAGGACCTCTTATTCCGGTCAACTGTAGTTTATCGAGTAGTTTTTTGTGTAAGACCCGATCAAATGCTTTAGACAAGTCAACGAAAGCGACTGAGATGTATTTATTCTCATTAACATTTTTTAGAAAATCATTTACTAAATTATACACCGCTTGTGTCGTAGATTTAAGTTTTTAACCATACTGACTTTCGCTAACGATATTATATTTTTGTTTTTAAAATGACGAAAGTTGACTATACATTACTCTCTCAAATATTTTCGAAAAAATTGAGTGTTGAGTGCGGAAAGTTACCAATACTGTGCCGGCGTTTAGGCACGGCCGGCTTCTTACCCTGAGACTCGCAGGCTTTGTCCAGCCTTATTACAGCCTCCTCTAATTTAAGCTCTGAGGGAGATGGAGAAACTGCGACAGGGTTGCCAGATGCAATTTTATTATTTTTAAATTTCCCCAAAATTATACGTTTTCTAGAAGAAATCCCAATCGCCTTATTACAAAAAAATGGCTAATATTTGTCAATTTAAGCTTCATTCCAAATATCTAGTAGGTACTTCTTGAGTTTCACTTTCTTCATCTATTTGTGAATACACATTTTCAGAGTAAAATAATTCTTGCATTTTCCGGTGGCTTCAAACTTAATGCACCCGCCGTTATTTTTAAGACACTTCACAGTCGTGATTGTTCTGCTGTTTTCAGGAGCCTTCCATTTTGGAGTTTATTTTTGACGATATTCATTAACAAAAACGCCCGTTCTACAGCAGCATTAGCAAATGGCATATCCAAACAGGCCGTGGCAAGATAAGTTAAATTAAAAAAAAACTGCCCTAAAGAAGAATTTTTGTTCCCCAAGAGATTTTCTTTCCCAGAATTGCGTAAAAACCTCGAATCTGGTAACGCTGAACTGCGATCCGGTCATTTAGAAAGAGCCGTAACAATTGCGATAACGCGATGAAGACTCACCGGACATTGACACCGGCCGCCGCTTGGGCACGGCCGGCTTCTTGCCGATAGTCGCGAACGATGGAGACTCGCAAGCTTCGTCCAGACTCCTGACAGCCTCTTCTAAGCTCCCGAGGGATATGGAGAAACTCTCTCGAGCCGCGGCTACGGAAGCGTCGCTGTCCCGTCGTAACGTCACGATCTCAGACTCCACTGTGTACGCGCAAAGGAACACATGCAAAGCCGAAATTAAAAAAGAAAAAAAAAACACACACACACATACACACACGAAAAAGAAAGGTAAAACGTTGTTACAGTGTTGACTGAGAAAATAAGTGCGCCAATGTACCTCCTGAGCATGAACGGGAAGTATTTCTAAAAATAAAAAGTGGGGCGAGAGACAATTTTAATACTCGGGACGAAATAATGTTATATACTAGTACTATAAGCATGGACCATTTAATATCGAAATAACATGCTAATTTGAGGGTTATTTACAGAAATAATAATTACAGATTGGCAATACCAACAGTTAAAATAATATTCCTTTCCAACATTGTAGCAACATTTCGGAAAACAATTAAACAAAAAACTAATACTACAACTAATAAAACACTATTCTATGTAAAAATAATCGGCAGCAGCATCGAATAGAGTATTATTAAGCAGAAATGGTGCTCTCATACAAAATAACGTTTATGCATGTAAAAATACATAATTACTGCAGAATCACGATTACATTAATACCTATCGATGTGCTGCCAACTTAATATCAACACGTACACAGTACATTATATACAGCAAACTAACATGCTAACGAAAAAAACAATGAATTTACTAAATGTATGCTAACGATTAAAACAATTAATTTACTAAATGTTTATATTTGTTTATAAATTTCAAAACTCAGAAAAGGCAAATTAATTCAGTGCTTGTAAGCATAAGGGCGCTTGTCAACGAAACGAGGCTCTGGGAAGCTTTTAAGCCTCGTCTACTTCCGGTCGTCAAATAGGTATGGGACACTATGGAGGTTTGTTATCGACACCGGCGCTAGCGACGGTTTTTTTGGGACAGTCAAGACGCTCCAGACGGAGAGGAGACTCCCCCCGTGAGTAGATGCCATCCGCCTCTCGCCAATTCTCGTCTTGAGGTCAGCTTAGGATCTTGCCGTCCCCAAACCCGGTGAAACTGTAAAGGTTATCTGCGACCAGCAGCAAAAAAGACGGTTTGGGGTCGGTACAAATGTACAAACCGTGTGCGTGAACAAACCTAGTCGGTCCGGGTAGAAATCGTCTCGTTAACAAGCGTCCTAAGGGTATATATAAGACATTTTAAATATTTTTTCTCATTACTTATGCGAAAACACAAGACACAGAAATATATATATATCTTCGACCTTATAAATTAGGTGATAACGACGTTTCTCGGAGAAGGGATGGGGAGGCTCGGGCGGCCGGGAGAGGGGGTGCCTGCCCCCGCATCGACGGCGAGGGGAGAGGGACGGGGAGAACTACGCTCCCCCTCCCGCTCCCCCGGGAGCATTGCACAGTTCCTGAGACGTGTAGTGCCTCTGATACTCCGGGGAACCGCACGCCGGGGTGGGTTCGGCAACGGACAATCACTGGCGGGGCCGCGGTGCGTTGTGTATCCCGCGGTACTAACCCGCACTCCCGGCACGCTATGGGGAGACTTCGGTCCTCAGATTGCGTATCTGGTGACCGGTGCTGGAGTATTGTCTGGTTCTGGTCTGGCCGTAGGCTAAATGAAATGGGTGGGGAGGAGTTCCGGATAACTCCGCTTTGCTTCTCTCGATGGGTGGCGAATGAGTAAAGCATTTTCCAGACATTAATTTAAAAAAAAAAGTGATAACGACGAATATACGATACCACCAGCATATTAATATTGAAGATGCTCTGTCTGGTCGTCGTTGGCGAAGGCAGCCTGGCTGCCGTACCCGCTCGGAGAGTTAGATTATTAACCTCATATCGTGGGTTAGTTAGATTATCGACCTTATACCATAGGTAATAAACATTAATATACGATACCCTCAGCGTGTTGGTGTTGAAGATGCGCTGTCTGGTCGTCGTTGGAGAAGGCGCCCTGACTGCCGCACACGCTCGAAGACTCGAGAGTAGACTTAGATTATCGACCTAAAACCTTGGGTGATAAAGAAGAATATACGATACCGTCAGCGTGCTGGTGCTGAAGATGCGCCGCTTGATCGTCGTTGGCAAAGGCGCCCTGGCTACCGTACCCGCTCGAAGACTCGAGAGAAGATTCGCTCGCACTGCTCTCTGAACACACCTGGAAATAAATACAACATTAAGGATATTAATGGATTCCTTAGTCTTTATATCTTTTATAGCACACAAGCAAGCCCGACAGTTAATTTGTCATGCTCGATAAAAATACCGGATACAATTTATATAAAGCTGAAGAGATTGTTTGTTTGTTAGATTAAACCCACTTATCTCATGATCTCCTGGTAAGATTTGAAACCTTTTATATTGGATAGGGCATGTATCAAGGAAGGCTATAGATTACTATATAACATAACACTAAGTTTAATAAGAGCGGAAAAAATATACTATTTGTGAGCTTCTATTGCGAGCGCTGTGTAAACGGTTAGAGTTATACATAAATCATGTATGACGGAATTGTTACCCTTTAAAGTTCTTTATAAAATTCCTTTCCTTTTTTTTCCTCAAATTAATACGGGTGAAACCGCAGGGCATCTCTATTTTAGATATAAACCATCCAGGAAGCCATTCGAATACACACATAATTTTTTTTATCGAAATCAGACCAGCCGTTTAGAAAGCGTTCAATTACAGACAAATACGGCCAGTGCAGGTTCGAGCCCCGTCTACTTCCTGGACCGCGTGGATTATTTTCTAGTAAAATTTTCTTTAGAATTATAAATCTTGGAATTAAATGCTTAAAATACATATAATACAATATATATACTGACGAGTTGAGAACCCCCTCCTTTTTGATATCAGCTCAGTGTCAGGTATGAAAGTATACAATTTTATCTTCAACTTGAAGACCTGATGCTATTTCAGGTGTTAGTTTTTATGTAGCCAGTAGAAATAACGTGTGTTGACAGAAAATGAAAACTTATACTTGACACAGAGATACAACTCTTATATTGTTTGTTGCTTTAGCCCAGCTTAAATTTTAGCAATTATTGAAAATAGTTAAAATTTAAGTTGCTTGTGTAAAACTTATTACTAAAACTATATTATACGTACCTTATTTTAATATTTAAGCTATCAACGTTTATTATTAAACAAACTGAGACATTGAATGGAGAGCTTACGTCTTCAGCTTATGTGAAATAATATATAACAATTGCAACAATGCGAACCCCTTTATTATACAATCGGTATCCCATCGAACAATAATGGCGACCAAATGACAATACACTCTTGATACTGGCATTGATTATTTTGATACTTCGTCGAGAAAGTTGATTGTAAAGTCTTTTAATAAAATAAAGTCGTACGTAAAATTTTGTTCAGTGTATCATTTCTTTATATATTTATTGTGTAATAGCAAGAGCTGACAGGGATCTTAAAATGCCAAGATGTAACGTGAGGCAATATGTAATTTTTAAAACTAAAAATAAATATTTTTGTATTAAAATCTAACATTATATATTTTTTAAATATTGTAACCGTAAATCAACAATGAAGGTATTCTGCAGAATCTTGAAAACTGACAGAAACTGTCATATTTCGAATCGATGTGGCAATATATTTGATCCGCACAAGTCTCCTTACATCATAAGAACAATTCCTTATAAGTGCAACGATCAAGTCGGTTCGATCCAGTCATAAAGTTTCGAATGAATGGCAAGCAATATAACCGAGGCAGGGTTTACAATGCGCGTCGAATCGTTCAAGAAATCAGTGCGCCGCGAATATTTGCACAGATTGTTGAGTGCGCTTGCAACTAAAATGGTTTGCACCGGCGGCATGAAAATCTTTATTTTGAATCTTTTGTAAGTATGTTTTGATACAAAAAAATATATATCTATATAAATACATGTGATTGCTGCTTTATTTATAGTTTGGTTTACTTCCATTTTTGTTACGTTGTAATTTTGTATGTGTTATTTTTTTATCAATAGTTGAATTTTAAATTGTATAGAGAAATAAATAATAATACATAATTCTATTTTAACTGACACTAAAAAATATTATTAATTCAAGTTAGGTGCTTCCAATATTTTCTTAACTCAAGACCAGAAAATAATCATAAATATTTTTATAGAATGCTCAAACTAACAAGCATCCGGATTATTTTTGAATATTAAATGGATAAAATATAGAAAGGCCACTTCAATGTATTTTATTATTTGTTTAGTTAAGTAGGTATGATAAATAATTTAATAATACTCATTTTAAATAACAAAATCAAAATGTTTTACATGCAAACGTTAGAAACTCTAGTCAATTTCAGACACTATTACACAACCAAATCAAATGTGACTGAAGTAGATAAAAGCAACCTTATTACAATTACATTAGTTATTATTTCGCAGTACTCGTACCAAAGGTAGGGCAGTTAACGAGCTAAGTTGAATTTGTAAACAAACATGTCGATTTCATAGATTTTCCCATACACTTTTGTTTACATTTATGTTTCCAGTAGCGTTGTGCGATAGGTTCTATATTATACAACACTAACATTCTTTACAATCGAGCAGCAGGTAAATAGCTTACTTGCATTATATAACATTTATTTAATTGCTTTATTAATCATCATAATGTGTATATTTATGTTTATATATATATTTAAATATAATTTTGGTATGGATGTATTCATATTATGTATCTATGTTAATTCGTAGGATATATTTTTAATATTATTTATTATATATAGCTTTATACCGCCGTCCGCGTTTTTCTTTTGCCCAAAGGTTGACTGGGAGAGAATGCTATTAGCATTAAGTCCGCCTTTTGTACCATTCTCTTGTATTTGCACCAATAAAGTTTAAATAAATAAAAGATACAGTAACTACTTCGGTATTACTTATTTGCTAGATTAATAAGAAATGATTATATTTACTACAAAATATTGAACTAGTTATCAGACTGGGATAGTGCAGACTTACAGACGTGTGGAATTATTTTTAGTTTAAATAAATGTATCTTAGACAGCAAGGCAATTTTTTGGATACAAAGACATAAAGAATCTCATTTCACAAGCAATCCTGCAAAGTTAGGTGAAGTTATTTCACAGTTTTGGTTAACTTGACGAAATTGTAACTACGAATGACGAAGTGTAAATAGAAAGAAAATCTATCATCGCCAGCCTAATAATGACCCCACTGCTGGGGCACAGGCCTTCCCTATGCATGGTATCAATAATCAAAAAAGATTTGGCCACCACGCGGGCCTAGTGCGGATTGATGGGTGCTTACGACTACAGATGCAGCCGGGACGGCTTTACGTGCTTTCCGTAGCATGAAGGAGCTCCAGATAGTAAATTTTTGGTCACCCATTCAATGACTGACCACTGCGAAAGTTGCTTAACTTCAACGATCGCAGCCGAACGCGCTAACCACTTGCGCTATCGAGCTTGTTGTCCCTGTCTAGTCATACTTAAACTGTGAAGCAGCTTTGAATGATGATTAGCGCAAGGGAAGAGACCACCCTGGGACCTCAAACTTAAAACACTTATTCTAAATAAGATTTCTTAAAGACACATACGCACCCTAGTTTTGAGCACCGACACGACGGAATTGCGAACATAAACCAAAATAAATAATAGGAAAATAAAATTTATTTTTCAGTGTTGCATTAAATATACGAGAGAGCTATCAATGGTGAGTTTCTGTTTTACAGATTATTCATATTGATAAAAAAATAATAAAAATATAAGTAGTGTAAAATTTTCACTTTGTATTTTCATACCAAAAGCAACTATAAAAACACCTAATACAGAGAACAGTTTTTAATGTAGCTGCAGTAATTGTAATTAGATACTAGATTAATAAAATACTACAACTTTACTCATTTAACTTTAAGCTAAGAGAATCGATCAAGTGACAATGTTATAGTGACGAAAAAGTTTAAGTGTGACCTATGTATTCTTAGTTTCTTTCCTTCTCAGCCCTTTAGAAGAAGACGCGAAAGCAGCGTACAAATCTGGTGAAATCCCCGATCAGAGTACACCAATCACATTGGACAAGATCAAAGCTAAACTAAAAGAGAGTGAGATATTCGATTGGCAAGACCCTTCACTCACTGACCGTGAGAAGAAAGAGATGCAGAAGCTGTTTGACGCAGTAGAAATTATGGTATGATATCATTCAAAACTAATCTTTAAAGAGTAAATACAAGTAACTACTCGATACTTTTCTTTCGATACCAAGTACTTTTGGCATCGATCCTATAGAACTGAGTAATAAGTAGTATCGTGAAGTAAGTACTTGTATCGGTAATCGGTCGGTCAATCACTGAGAAGTATCAAAAAAAACTCATAGGCTATAGTAAAGTGTCTTGTTGGAATTTTTGTTTTGCGAACGCATCATTTCTATTGCTCAGTTGGTAGCCTTGTGTATGTTTTATATTTATTCCAATTTATTCGACTGAATAAATTAAACTGACTGACTAGTCATTCGTTCATCGCGTGGCGTGAGCCGATATTTTGTTTTCGTTAAATTAAAACTGTGACTGAAATTGTAATTGAGATATAGTTCGTCAAAATTTATCGATACAAGTAAGTATCGATACTTTATGACCGATATACAGTATCGAGTAAAAGTATCGATACCTAGATGGTATGGTTCCACCCCTAGATACACCCAGTGACAGGTAGAGGACCTCGATAGCGCGGGTGGATAGCGCGTTCGCCCTGCTATCGTGGAAGCTAAGCAACTTAAGGAATTGTCGGTCATTGGATGCGTGATCAAACCCTTATTATCTCGAGCTCTTTCATGCTTCAGAAGGCACGTTTAACATACACCCAGTGATTTATCTATCACACGGGCTGCATAAAATCACTTTCATTTTAGATTTTTAAATTAATTTTAATAATGCTATTGCTTGACGTGCGACTCATATTTGCCTTATCGTACTTTACAAATATCAAATAAATACGAATAGTCTAAATAGAAATAAAATTCTCGTAAATAGTAACTGAAACAATAATATAAATATTCCAACACAAATAAAGAAATTTGGTGAATCATTTCTTTGTCGTACTATTCGCATTCGTTCTATTTGGGGTATTTGGGTATATGGGGTCCCTTTGAAGAGGCGTGGAGAAAAAAATGATTTTCCATACAGTTTCTTATCCTATTTACTAACGTGCTAAGAATTAGCATATGTGCTCCTTGCCCCTTTATCTGTATACCTCATATTACACGTGAAAGACGAAAATAACAGTTATCTCCCGATTTTGTTTAAAGGTCCCCCCCCCCCCCTTCCTCCAACCAAGTTGGAATTATAGTAAAGGCACCTATTTAATTGATATACACTTAACACATTCATAAATAAATTAATTAAGACTTAGGTATTACTGGTGTCATTAAAGAAAGGAATAGAAAATGCCGACGCAAAACATTGTCTCCCTCTCACGTTTCTTAGGATAGCATGTGCGAGAGGAACAGAATATTGTATGTCGTAATTTGCGATTCCTTTTAATGTTACGAGTAATACTGTTTTGTTAATATTCCAGACGACATCCCGCAACAGGCAACCCGCCGCTGTACAGAACATGTTCTCTTCGCTGCGATTGGTAGAGAGAGCTGTAAAGAAACAGCTGAAGGAGGGCCAACTAACAGAGTCGTTGGCGTCCAGATTCCATTGGGAAAAGTTGTATGTTGTTTCTTTTTAAATATCGTTTAAGTAGGTACACTTTATTGTGTAAAAAGATATTCCTTCCCTATTCGAAAATTATATAAACTTAAGTAATAAATGTACAATTTTCAACGGTCTATCTCCTCACTTCAACCCATGAACGTTGTTATTCATCCCTTATAAAATTTTATAGATTTGTTAATTGAAATAATGCAAAAACTATATTTAAAAAAAAGGGACTGCGCTTGAGCCTCAGACTATTTCAAATGACAATTAAATCTATTTACAGGTCCGCTCGCCACAGAAGAGATAAATCAACATATCATTTGGACACGGCAACGAATATGAGAGTATTTAATCTAGCATAGATCAAAACTACGAAAAAAACTACCATATTAGGTAGTGGCACCAATGACCGACAAGAACCAATGATCGGACCTTTTTTGTGATCAATGAATGAATGATGATTGGTTACTTACCCTTCTTTTAAGCATCTATATATTATATTATGCGCATCTATAGCTCGCTGTTAACATATTTAGTTATCGGTTACCTACTCTTCTTTACATTGATCACAGATTAAAATGTCGATCATTTTCTTGTCGGTCATGGGTGCCACTACTTTAATTATCTGTTGTGTACATGGAGCAAAAACAAAGAGGAGGTGTCGTATCGCGTTTACACTAAGAAATGAAGTGAAGCCATTGACAGATAGCGGGGGGAGGTGCAGCATCCCAATAGCGCCAACGTGACGAGTAACGAAACTAAAATCTAGTTACTTGTAAACACGACGACACACACGAGTCGGAGCCGGACTAAATAACCTTCCCCTATCAGTGGCTTCACTTGATTTCCTAGAGTAAACGCAATACAAAACCTCCATTCGAACACATAAGAATTATAAGAAAACGGAATATAATAAAATAAAGCCTAGCATTTGCATAATTTAACATGGAGATGTTTACATCATTCATTAGGGCGAAGCCCGTATTAATTTAACAATGGGCATACTTATTTTACAATATTTTTTTCTTTTTACGTAATTAGGGTTATAAAGCGTATAACATTTTGTTTTGTTTGCATAAATTCTGAAGTTTAAAAGTACATTTACATGACTTTTATGTATGTGTCTTTTTCTTTATTGCTTATTCATTCGGAATCAGTATTTGTTTTATTTGTTGACTTCATAATTAGAATTATATTTTGATGGAGCCATATTCAATGAGTTTTGAAGTATTTCTAATTGACTAAACATGGTCTAAATCGAGGATTTTCGAAAATCTGAGGTAATAAGGGCAATTTTCAATAAATCTAGAGCAAAATCAAAACCTGATTGTGTTATGTAACACTGGATAGTATTTAGTATGTCTATTTGACGTTAGATGGCAACATTCGTACTGGTAGTAATATTGATATATTAAAAAATATGATTTTATCTCATTTAAGCAATAAATTTTTGCATACATCAACTCCTCTTTGTATTTGTTCCATGGTTGTGTAGACTAATGACTAATTTCAGACCGACTCAAATTTATAAGCTATTGTATCATTGCGTAGATACATTTTTCTTTCGATCGCTTTAATAAATAAGTAGTCCTTTTTTTTGTGTTTTGTCTGTGAAATGCATAACGCAACCTTCAACCACCGGGGAAGCGAGACGAAGGTATGTGGGCTCCTCCCTAACAAGCAGGACCCTACCTAACGCCCTGAACAGGGCCACTTAAAACCAGACAATACACGCACCGGTCACTCGACACGCATGACGCAGACTGGCTGATGGCTGCGTACCCGCAGGTTTTTTTTTAATCTGAGACGGAATAGACAACATGTCAAAGTGAAATTTGTGAACTATAATTAATCATTAAAATGACCTCTCTGATTCAAATTTATTTTTAATGTCGCGTTTGATTCCTATTTTTGGTAGGCAAATAGTTTGCTTGCCGAATATGCTTTACAAGTATCTGCCCTCCGTTAAATACCATTTTAAGTTTGTTCTGAACAGACTTTGTGAATGAAATGAATACAAAAAGAAATTATCCAATGAAAGTTAAATAAATAAAGTACGATTTCATACTTTATTTATTATTATTGAAACCCTTTACAAACATCGAATAAAGTAAACCAATACTGGTTAAATTTTCTTCAAAAAATCTGCTAGATGTTTTATCTAAAGAAATTTAAAATAATAGCTTCAAAAGAAAATATAATTGTTATTTCTTTTTTCAAGTATTTAATACTTGCTTTATATTGTGGGTAACCTACAATGCGAATAGATAGCGCTGGCTTGCAGCCTAAGAAGTACTAGAAGTAATTCGACACGGTCATTACGGTCACGGTAGCATCTGCGCGGATAGCAGAGGGTGCGTGTTCGAGTCCCGTCTGCTTCCTAGATTTTTTTCCAGTAAAATTTTCTATAGATTTAAACATCTAGCAGTTCAATGCTTAAAATAAAAATATAATAAAACATTTAACAACTGCGTGTAAGTAGTTACCTGTGATATAATAAAATAGATTACAGAACATAACTCACCTTTTCCTGAGGCGGATGGTCAGCATGGTGGGAATGGTGCGAGTGCGCGCGGGAAGCGGCTAAAGTTGCCAATTCGGACATATTGACGTATAGAGCCGCCGGCATTTCTACAAAACAAAAAATAAAACACATAGATATGTTGTATCTTATTATCGTTGGCCAAGATCCCCTTCAGGTCGCTGCGCTATCGTAGTTTTTCAACTTTTATGGTAACTAAAAATGTAGAGATCGGACATTCTTATGCATATTTACCTTAAGTTGAAATGATGGCAATTATTGATCGCACTTTATTTATCGAAAACACCCGCGATTCTGGGAATTTTATTTGTATACGTCTTGAGATGTAATAAACCCCGTTAGACAAAAATGAAAGTTGCCCTAAGTATTTAATATAAAAAAATATATGTCTTAAATGTATTCATTTATGTTTTCTTATTAACCACATCACCATTTTTCTTACACCTTAGGGGCCGTCAATTAATCACGTGATGTATTTTTTGGCATTTTTTAACTTCCCCTACCCTTTGGTGATACACGGTGAGGTTTAAGACTACCCCCCCCCCCCCCTCCACCCCTTTCACGTGTATTTTTTAGTATCTACTTTTTCTTCTTTTTTTAATTTTAAAATGCAGCTATAAGTATCATCTAATTTTATAATAGAAAATTTTGAAATAGAGGTAGGCAGAAAGTTTGCAGATCGTTTTTGTCCGACATAAAAATTATGAAAACTTTTTTGTACTAATACATGAATATTCTTTATAAATGTACCGTATCCTCGGACTACGGAAATACACGTGATATATATTACTACACCCCCCTCCCCCCTTGTGATATTTCGTGATTTTTTATGGACCCCTCCCCCCCCCCCCTTTCGACCCTCACTTGATTAATGGACAGTCCCTTACCTTACCTATACACAAATAATAATCAAATGGTAATTTTAACTTTAGGTAAATATACATCCGATTAGTCATACGATCTCGGAATCCCGAAATTTTACTTTTAATAAAAATATCCCAAGAAGCCGTAATTTAGGTAGGTAAATATGTTTTTGATTATTCGTTTTCTACTCATATGTATATATGCATTGGCATTATTCAACAAAAGAGTAACCGCAATTCCGTGAAACTTCTTATACCAAATAACTGTTATTACATCAAGGACTCGCAAAAAATTTAAAGTAGCGATCCTGCTAATTATTTTAGCATGCACACAGAGTCTGATTCTAAGATGGCAGGTTTAATCACACCTGTCCCCGTAGCATGAGCACCACAATTTAAAATATGTATCATATCGTGGAGCTCATGCTACGGGCTGACATAAGAGGATAATGTCCGTACAAGGAACCAATGTTGTTAAACTAAACTTTTTAACTCTACTCTGTTAAAGACTCTTTCGTAGTTTATATGTCAGTGTCATATTTAAGGTTCGTGAGGTTCGACACCCGGTGGGGGCAAATCTTAGATTGATGAATACGAGCATTTATACCTTAGTCATGGATGTACATATATTTTTCTATAATAGTATACTTATATCTCTCGTCTCGTCTATCCGGTACTTCGGGGCTAGGCTAATTGCTGTGTGGAAAAATATTAAAATGTTATAGAGCTAAATTTCACAGACAGGACTAACAATATAAACATCATATGAAAAGAATTATATTTTACCAAATTACCTTTGGTAAGGTGCGGTGGCAATGAAGACGGCTTTGTCGTCTTAAGATCCTGCTGTCCAGTGTTGGCGTTACCCGACTTTGCCGGGACTGAAGGCCGTTCAAGGGACGAGCATCTCTGTAAGAAAGAATAACATCAAACATTAATGTAGGTCGGTTTACAGAAAAATAAATTATTAACAAAACAAACATTGGACAATTATTTATAGATGACAAACGGATCTCAAGATATTCATTATCAATCTCTTAATGTCTCCACTGCTGGGGTGCAGGCCTTCCCGACGGATGGAATAGGGAGACTGGGGCATGACCCACCACGCGGGCGCAATGCAGATTGGTAGATGCTAACAACTTCAGTTGCAGCCAGGACCAACGGCTTCCTTCCAAAGCACGGAGGAGTTCGAGATAATAAGTTGCTCAACACATTTGCTCAAAAAATGCATGGTTGAGGTTGGGGTTGTATTTGTTCGAAAGTTCAAAATTACGGGCCATACAACGGAACGTGCGGTAAAATGCTCCCATACATAGCGCAGTGCGTAACCTTTACGGTTTTTTTTTTATTTCGGACAAACCTACTTGAAAACGCTTTAAATCTTTACCTTTGTTTCACTTTAATACTAAAAATAGATGAAAGATGTCGTTCTCACTTTCGCTACCCGCACGTGGCGCCGTTTGGAAATACACGCCATTTTATTATTAGAATAAGTTTGTTTCACTACTTAAATTAGGTGTACGTACTGTTTCCTTAAAATATGTATTGAAACACGTTGTATGACATTCGTGCAGAATTGGTATTTACAAGCTCGTGACTATGGTAAGAAAGTTGCTGAACTTCTAAGATCGCAGGCCGAACACGCTAACCACTTCGCCATCGAGGTCCTCTAATATTTATTTATTCTGTACCTCTTACAGTAACTATTTATTCTTACCTTTAGTTAAAGTTAAGGATAATTTGGTGCCGTTACCTTAGCAAGAGTTGTTATTCAGCTTTATTGCCTAGATATTTTATAATAACTGTTGCTGATAAACGGAACCAGATTATCCTTACCTTTCAGTGGAGGTTTACTAAGCCACCAATCCATACTGTGCCCGCGTGGTGGGTCACGGCCTAATCTCCCTATGCCATCTGTAGGGTACGCCTAAGCCCCAGCAGTGGACATTAAAAGGCTGATGATCTATCTATTTATATCTTTACGCCGAGTAGGCAAAGAGAATAGAGCGACATTAAAAACACAGTCTGTGCACACATTCTTCGCTTCATTCACATTCATTACCCTTTTCATACACGCCCGCCGGTTTTTGCTGGTGATGATGACACATATAAATATCAGTAACTCACAGTAGGTAACGGCGGGCGAGTTATAGATCCATCTCGCTGTGGAGAATCCTCCGTAGTCGGGAACGTGTGGGCACTGAGCGCCGCGCGGGGGTGACCACGCTCGTATGCTGAATGAGGACAACACATCAAAATAAATAATAGAAAATATAATTATAATATTCTTCATTGATATACACCACCAGGGCATTGATAAGACATAAAACATAACAGTGAAAACGTACACAGCAGATGGCCTTAATGCTAAACAGCAATCTCTTCCAGGCAGCCTATGACAGTGAAATACATAAATAAGAAGCATAAGAAGGGAGTGTTATAGGGATGGTAAAAATAAATTATCAATAATATTAAAATGCAATAGATGTATCCAAAGAGAGACAAGAGAGAGACTTGATTACTGAACGAACTCAGAGTGACGGATGTGCGTTGATCTTAAGTAAAAGTTAATAGACGTCTTATGACCGTAATAAGAACGACAATTTCGTTTTGGTTTATATTTTTTTTTCATGTGTTATTTACACATATAAATCTCACCCAGTCAACCGGAAAATACAAATTCAAAATAATTTATTAGTCTAGGCAGTTACAAGCTCTTGTAGGCCAGTTTCTTGTACTGAGAAGAACCGACAAAAAAATCAGCAAGGGCAATTTTTCCTTTTTCCACTGGCAATTCCCACAATGTCATGTTTTTAATTGAAAGATTACTTTAATGGTCAATTCAATTTATTTATTTATTGGCATCACAAATTAATACAATTAATAATAAGCAGACATAAATGATTATAAGTTTAACAGTTCTTAAATAACTAGTATGAACTACAATCATTAGTGACTGATAGTGATGCAAATAGGCAGAAGTTCAGCAGTGTTTTTGCCTTAATAGACAAAATCCCGATTTTCAGCAACTGCCTGTAGGAAGCGCGAGGATGTAGGTACGCTACAAAGCTGGTAAAATTGTAATTCCCTAGGTCATTACAGATGGCACTTTAACATGGTGCCATAACAAGCAACCTGTCACTACAAGGCTGCGTTCTAAGTTAACGCTCTGAGTGCGACTTTTTACCCTGAAGTTTCAATTTTGACCAACGATATTAAATACCCTATATACATCAACACTCACAAAATCGTGGCCTGTCCGATAGGTATATTGGACGATCCACAGAATTCCACAAGATGATCGCGTAGTCAAAAAACATTTAAAGCATTTTTTTGTCAGTGAAAGTCACCTTTAATGCCGGAACTGTCTAAGGTCTTAATTAAAACGAAAGCGTCAGAGTTATGACAGTTCGAAATGCAGGCTCATAAAATTTCACGACTTATTGCTATATGCGGAAGAATATAGACCTTATTTCTTTGACTCTACACGGAATGCTCAATGCGCTGTAACTAATACAGCAGCTACGGACCGGGAGAAAAAGAGACGGCTATATTACCGACCATGCACTTGAATATCACAAATATTTCCTATTAAATCAGTTTATAGTAAATTTTAGAACAAGATTCTCTTAAATGTGTTAAATTAACAAACATTGATTTGTCGTCGTCTGTCGAAAATACGACATTTTACGTACCATAAGTAATTGTTTCGAATTTTTTCACGGCATCTTGACTTTTCAACGGTCCGCATGTGACTGTGAACCAAGAAGTGCTTGAGTGGTGTTCAAGCACTTCTCGATTGGGACACATTTTAAGCACACGTGGTGTATCTAGGGTAATTTATATCGTTGATTTTGACATAAAATGTGAATGAAACTTACACCTGGAGCGTCAGTTTGGAACTCAGCCCAAGTCTATCGGAATTTTCTTGTGACTTTGACAGCTGTCACGATTTGTTGTTAGGGGCCATTCGACAAATCATTATTATTAAATAACATATACATGTACATAAAATGTATATCAAAAATAAACTCCCTGAAGGTAGTATATTACAAATATACAAATAATCAATTTCAGTAATTTTTATTCTTAGTTAAACCAGTGATATACAATAAATTTTAGAAAAAAATATTTCATGTACATTTGAAATTAGAAATAGACCTTATTACTTTGACTTATGTATCATATTTCTGAGTGTGTTTAAATTAAAGACAAATATTATTTTTGGATGTTTATAGATACCCTTACTTATTGAAATCTGTTAAGAAGAAAATTTCAACCAAACCACTTTCAGGGTATGCGTTATTTCTGTTACACGTTGTATATGTATATATAAATATAAACATACCGGCAGATATAGTATGCGGCCGTCCCCCCATGATGGCGGTCGCAGCTCGCTCGAACTGCGCTGTGTCCTTCAAGTCAGGCCATGTCGCCGACGCTGTCATAAAATAAATAAACATTTTAAAGAAACCGCTATCCGGACGGATGCACTGACCATTATGCTACCGCAGCCCTTATGACAGCATTCAACATTTGAAAGAAGTGCAATTTCTATTTCTTCTGCCCGGATAGCGGAAACGCAGGCTCGAGTTCTGTCTGATACTTTGAACGAGTTATTATTCACGAGTTGAAGCCTCTGTGTGGTTCGCCACACAGAGGCTTCAACTCCACTGTATCACCACATAACGGGCAAATTTATAAGTTACGTATTTTTTAATTTTCTTAATTTTATTGTAACCTCATTCTTTTCCACGCATCCTACAAAATATCAGAAAAAAAGATGAAGATATGAAATCGGTAACTTATGATTTGCATTCTTAAATTAATTTCTAGTGTATGATACCAGAATTCTTGGGTGGCCAACTGGGCATTGACCTTTGCACATTCTTATGTATATTATTTTTGAATTATTATCAACGTAAATATTATTCTAGAGGACACGAGTTCGATAGGTCAAGTATTCAGCGAATTCGGTCTGTGATCGTGGATTGTTATTCAACTTTCACAGTGACCAGTTATATGAGTGGATTATTGAAATCAGCTCCCACAAATCCTCATTGGGCACGCATTCTGGATTATGGACTCCAATTCCATTAATAGGGATGGCCTATGCCCCAGCAATGTTGTTAATATTCTACCTAATAGGGTGATTAGCTAATGAAACCAAAATTTCACAATCTTACTTATCTAAAATTTTGAGTTAAGGTATAAGTTGGTAGCGGACAACATGAAGCTGCAGAAAACGACGTGTCGCTGCGACACTACTGGTTTCCATGTATATTCCATGTATATCTATGCAATTCCGTAGTTAGCAACATGAAGCTAGCGACGCGTCGTCGAGCGACAGACGGCAGTGTCTCCCAACCGCAGATCAGTAGTGCCGTTAACGCAGAGCAAAGACACACAATAATGATTTTTTCCGATTCTAAAAAATCAAAACTCTAGAATAAACTAATAAAAGATATAAAAATTTGCGATCAATATTCTCGAACACGTCAGCCATCTTGATTCACGGAACACTTGAAACCAATTGAATTCCATCTGCTGTTGACGTCTGCAGTCAGGTTCGAAATCATGACTACAGCGACAGGATGCAACAACATGTCGTGGCCGCTTGAAACGATGACACGTCGTCTGCTGCTGCTGCGTGTAGACGGCTACCAACTTGTACCTTTATATTTCATTTATTATTCATAAATATAGATTACGTACCAGCATTGCCCAACCCGTCGAGCGCGGTGTCTTCCGAATGGTCGTCATCGATGTTCTTCGTGGTGTGAATACATTCGCTACTGACGCTCTGATTGTCTGAACCCTGCGACAGTTTTACGGGTAATGTTACAGTAATGCGACATTGCTGTTAAACAAATACAAGGTACAGACAGTTAGAGGTGAATTTAGTGCCTGTACGTCAGTAATGATTAAAGTTACACAAAAATCATGTACGATGGAATTGCAACCGTTTCCAAAGTTTTATAAAAAAGTCCGCGACAGCATATACCCAGCTTTTAAGTTTCACACACTGTAACATTTTTCCTCAAATTAACGCGAATGAAACCGCATTAACCTTTAATTGTGACATATATAATAGTGAGACATATGATATCGCGGACTTTTTTGTAGATATTTATGTCCTCTATAAAACTTGAGTACATCACTTTGCTCTATTGTCAATGACTTCCGCAGTGTAAGCGATAAAAGGTTATTTTTTTAGTGTTTTTTCCACACCCTGGGTTACATTACAGAATTTTTCATACGGAACCCTAACTTTTTAAAAAATACTCTATAGCCTTCGTTCATCAGGGATAATGTAAGATTCTAAAAGTGTAAGATTTATTCAAATCGGTCCAGTAGTTTCGGAGCCTATTCAATACAACCAAACAAACATACAAACAAACAATTAAATCCTTCCTCTTTAAAATATTAGTATAGATGAGCCGCTTGTGGCTGAATCTTTCCCTCACATTATGAAAAAAAAATATCTTTCTATGTCATTCATGTTCGATTTGCTTTTTATTGGCAAGAGATAAATTTATTATAACAAATTAAAGTCATTATTAGTAAAAACAAAAGGAAATAAGTTCAGTTGTACCATTCATATTTTTGAAAATAATGTAGAAATTGTATCGACGAATCCATTTTAAATACCTACAAATAAAAACTACAACCAAAAATAACAAAATTAAAATAAAAGCAAACTATAAAAAAAAACAAAATTAAATAAAACAGAAAACGTGCACAATTACATTATCAACGTAGAGCGAACGACGTTGCAACGCATCCTGCGAGCGGAAACCGGAATCGGCACTGCATACGCTCGCCAAGCGAAACGCTGACTACAACATTACAACGCAAAGAAAAATAAAATAATAATAATAATAAAGCTTTTTCCTTAAACTACAAAATCACAAAAATAAAACTAAAAGTCTACTGAATTCAGAACAAGAACTAAAGCATAAAATTAATTTAAATTCTGCTCATAAAGTCAACTCATACAGTTATTTTTAAATATACACTTTTTTTTATTACTCAGGCTATCCATCTATTTACAGACGTTGGCGCCCTTAAGGGGCACAAAAATGAACGGACCTCACACTTAGCAAGTCTCACGGGTGCGAAGCGAAGAAGCCGTTAAGCAGTCCGTGCTCTTTGGAGCGCTTATATTACACTTGGTCGTTAGCCCGTGTTCGGGTGCCCGAAAGACATTACTCGAATTCGGGCGCACGAAGCAATATTTACACTGGAATACGTGCTGGAAGACGGTGTCGGGTAACCAGTAGGAAAACTAGCCGAATACGGACGTACTCGACTCCGTTCATTTACACTGAATCGTTTACCCGAATTCCATTGGCACACGTATTAGGGATAGCTACCAAGTGCAATCGCGCCATTAGTTCTTATTCTGAGCTACTAGATGTCGAATATGTAATAAAAAAACATTGAGATAAATTATTGCTAAGATTGATACGTGATTCTCTGAAAGCATAAAACATTGAGATAAATTAAGGCTTAGATGTGTGATTCTCTGAAAGCATTTTTCAAGTGTCGCATTTTAACTAGTATGTAACGACTCCAACTTGTTATAAAGCGTCCCTTGGTTTAAAACGCGTTCTGCGAGCGAAGATTAGAGTCCAGAGACCCATGCACGAACTTTAAAAGATCCGTAATCGTATGGTTATCGTCAAATTTTGTAAGGAAGGAGCCAGTTTGTTCTAAAGTCCGGTAGGGGCACTGCTTAGATTTCATAGAAACTTTGACGATGCGATACAAATTACAGAGCTGTCAAAGTTCGCTTGAGCCTCAGCGCTGCATAATTATGATCGCCAAACGAAACAAAATTACAATTAAGAAAATAACACACTAGGAACATAAGAAAAATCTATACGTATAATAAAATCTATACATAAAATGAAATAAGCAGTGCCCTTGTACATATCTCTTGTATCTCCTTCTTCAAATATATTGTTGTGTGTGTGTACAAAATAAATAAATAAAATAAAATGGTAGGAAAGTCAAAACTGTACATTGAATATTTTTTTTAAATAACACTTGGGGTGTGATCTACAATCGATACCGAAGCCAAAAATATAGTTTTTAGAATTTTTGTCTGTTTGTCTGTATGTATGTCCGGGATAAACTTAATAAGTCGGGTCAATATATAGGCTACATATAATCACGGTATCACCCACGGGGAACGAGCAGTGAACCTTTATTTCTTCAACACATTCTGTAACAACGAATAACTAACTCCACGCATACCAAGTCGCGGGCGGCCGCTAGTAATATATAAAATACGAGTACATATTAAATGATGCAATACAGCTTTTACTTAAACAACAAATAATCCAGTCAAATAAGACAGGAGTCAAATTAGATTAGAAGGGATTAAAATTGTTTAAAACTTAATTAAAAATTAAAACACTTCAAAATTCCCCATTGTTCGTTCGTATCATATCCTACCTACTCGTGGTCAAAGGTCAAAAAGTGGGGTTTTCCTTAAATTGCATCAAAACAAGTTTTATCGTAAAATTAACTGAGACAAAAATTCAATATTATAAAATCATCTTTAATAAAGGTATCAATATGTTTTTTCCTAAGAGCCACCGTTCCTGAGATATAACGATTCAAATAATATGCACACTTTTCTACGCCACCTCTGAGGTGTACTTAGCGCGTTTTTTTAACGTGGTTAATATCAGATATTAGCTCTGTTTCTCAATAGAAACAGCGAATGGTAGCGCGTCAATACCATTTTTTAGACTTATTTATTTATTACATTTTAAGTTGATGATGGTTTATGGAGTGACGATTTGCGCAAGGTGGCTGGCAGGAGCTGGATGCGAGTAGCTTAAGATCGATCTGAGTGGCGTGCATTTGGAGAGGTCTATGTCCAGCAGTGGACTATGATAGGCTGTTGATAGTGATGATGATGGTTTATGTTATATAATGATGTAGAGGATTCGATAGTTGGTAGAGTAGGCCCATCGGAATCCGAGGCCGCGTCGAGATGAAGCCAGGGAGGTCGAATGGGTAGGAAAGACAGGGAGAGGAGGGGACGGTTTAATAGTGAGAGGCGAAAGAAAGAGGAGAAGAAACGAAACGATACCATTTTTGTATCATAGGCGGAAACACAGGTAGCCGTCATACCAATTATAATTGAATATCAGTTCGGAAACCGCATCCAAGCCTTAGTAACAAGATATGTTCAACCTCGAATATAAACTTAACTAATTAAATGATTACTAGCGGCCACCTGCGAACATAATATTTTTACGGGATAAAAAGTATATTATGTCTCAGTTATCTTCATGGTCAGCCTATTTATGTCCCCACTGCTGGGGCACAGGCCTTCCCTATGAATGGAATAGGGAGATTGGGCCGTGACACACCACGCGGGTCCAGTGCGGATTGGCGGGTGCTAACGACTGCAGATGCAGCCGGGGCCAAAGGCTTAACGTGCCTTCCGAAGCACGGAGGAACTCGAGATAGAAGAATTTTGGTCAACCATCTAATGACCGACCACTGCGAAAGTTGCTTAACTTCAACGATCGCAGCCGATCGCGCTAATCACCCGCGCCATCGAGCTCCTCAGTCTCCTGAGTCCCCTATGTCTCAGTCCAGGTACTAATCCATGCCAAATTGTGTCTGTCTGTCTGTAACGTCTTTGCGTTTAAACCGATAAACTGATTGGGATGAAATTTGGTGCAGAGACAGTTTAAGTCCCGGGGAAGGACATGGGCATATAGTACTCATACGGTTTATGACCTGTATTGATTGAGACTTAGGATACCTTTTATGTCGGAAAAATGACAGATTTCCCATCTCCGTGGGCAAATTTCATCCAAATCTGTTTAGCTGTTTTTGAGTGATTGAGAAACAAACACACAAACTTTCACATTAATATTATTAGTAGGATAACTTCTGAGGAGCTTGATGGCGTAAGTGGTTAGTGCGTTTGACTGCAATCGTTGAAGTTAACCAACTTTCGCATTGGTCAGTCATTGGATGGGTGACCAAAAATTTACTATTTTGAGCTCCTCCGTGCTTCTTTAGGCACGTTGAGCCGTTAATATCGGCTGCATCTGCAGTCGTTATCACCCACCAAGCCCAGTCTCCCTATTAAATCCATAGGGAAGGCCTGTGCCCCAGCAGTGGGAACATCAACAGGCTGATGATGATGATGATTAATGACTTACCTGCGACAGACAGGATTCGCCCCCGGGCGCGGGTAAAGTGCCCGCTGATGAGGCGTTCGATATTGGCGTGGAACAACTCACTGTGGAACCTGATACGCCTATAAAACAAAGGGAAGAAAATAGATTATTATCTAATAAAATTTTACTACAAAAAAGTCAACGCAGTCCAGGCAGCACTCTCCGCTATCCGCGCGGATTCACTGACAATTATGCTAATGCGGCCCCTATCGAATGCGGACGTGTCGAATTCTTTCTAGTATTTCCTAGGCTGCCGGAAATTTGACATGACCATTTAGGATTAATGTCGGCACTTCATTTGGCTATTCGTGTTGGTTATTTTTAATCTTGACAAAAGTCTCTTCATTGTATATAGAGTGTGATTAGGACAACAAGTTGTCAATATGACAAATAGCAAACAAGAATAGGCATAAACTATAGTGCAATGCACATCGTTTTCAATTTCAGTTGTCGACACGACACGACCTACAAATATGTCTCTAACCATACATTATGTATGATACCGATATGCTTCTGGCGCGTCACGACACGCAAATATGTTTCTGCCTTTAGCCTTACCGTGTTGCTGATCGCTGCACTGGCTATTCAGTGAAGATATGGAGGTGAGAGAGGATTTTCTGCTGCCGAGTCTAGACGAAGCCGATGGCGAATGCGGAGCCGATCCGGTCTCCGCCCAACCGCTGTAGCAGGACTTTATATCGCAGATAACCTGACAAGAAAGAAAGACAAACGAATTAGAAATTATATGGAAGCATTAAACGCTACGAAAATCCGCTGCAAATAATCTGACAACATTAACACAACGAATTAGAAATTATATGGAAGCAAAAGAACGATAACAAAAACCGCTGCAAATAACCTGACAACATTAACACAATGAATGAGAAAATATATGGAAACATTACTCTCTAACAAAGGCTGCTGCAGATAACCTGACAGTATTAACAGAACGAATTAGAAATTATATGGAAGCATTAAACGCCAACAAAAACCGCTGCAGATAACCTGTCAACATTAACACAACGAATTAGAAATTATATGGAAGCAAAAAAACGATAACAAAAACCGCTGCAAATAACCTGACAACATTAACACAACTAATGAGAAAATATATGGAAACATTACTCTCTAACAAAGGCTGCTGCAGATAACCTGACAGTAATAACAGAACGAATTAGAAATTATATGGAAGCATTAAACGCTACGAAAATCCGCTGCAAATAATCTGACAACATTAACACAACGAATTAGAAATTATATGGAAGCAAAAGAACGATAACAAAAACCGCTGCAAATAACCTGACAACATTAACACAATGAATGAGAAAATATATGGAAACATTACTCTCTAACAAAGGCTGCTGCAGATAACCTGACAGTATTAACAGAACGAATTAGAAATTATATGGAAGCATTAAACGCCAACAAAAACCGCTGCAGATAACCTGTCAACATTAACACAACGAATTAGAAATTATATGGAAGCAAAAAAACGATAACAAAAACCGCTGCAAATAACCTGACAACATTAACACAATGAATGAGAAAATATATGGAAACATTACTCTCTAACAAAGGCTGCTGCAGATAACCTGACAGTATTAACAGAACGAATTAGAAATTATATGGAAGCATTAAACGCCAACAAAAACCGCTGCAGATAACCTGTCAACATTAACACAACGAATTAGAAATTATATGGAAGCAAAAAAACGATAACAAAAACCGCTGCAAATAACCTGACAACATTAACACAACTAATGAGAAAATATATGGAAACATTACTCTCTAACAAAGGCTGCTGCAGATAACCTGACAGTAATAACAGAACGAATTAGAAATTATATGGAAGCATTAAACGCTACGAAAATCCGCTGCAAATAATCTGACAACATTAACACAACGAATTAGAAATTATATGGAAGCATTAAACGCTACGAAAAACCGCTGCAAATAACCTGACAACATTAACACAACGAATCAGAAATTATATGGAAGCATTACTCTTTAACAAAGGCCGCTGCAGATAACCTGACAAAATTAACACAACGAATTAGAAATTATATGGAAGCATTACTCTCCAGCAAAAGTCGCTAATAGATGGTGCCAAACTCATACAACTAAACTGCAATACTAACGCGACACGCACACAGACAACGAAATATTTTAACAAATCAAATATCTGCAAATAAATAAGGGTATCCATTTATTGCGTTAGACAATGCTAAACGGAAAATCCGACCGATCCAATGATCGGCGAGTTGACCGCAATTTTTGCGCCCCGCCCACTTGAGTGCAGTTTGTGTGGTACCAATTTTAGGGCAGTTCATATTCCACATCATTTCTAATTCGTTGCGTCAACGGTATAATAGCGACAAACGAATAACGACAAACGAATAACGAACTTTATTTAAGTACAATGAGCTCGACGGTGTAAGTGATAGGCGATCTGCAATCGTAGAAGTTAAGCAATCTTCGCATTGACCAGTCTTATGGAGGCAATACACGTTAGGTTTTGCATGATGGTTTTAAGCGTGCATTCATAACCGAGTTACATGCACCGAAAACTGTACAGTTTTATCACATACACGTAAGGACTTGCCTGTCGGTTATGCATGTTCGGCTAAAACCATCATGCAAAACCTAATGTGTATGGCCTCCATTAGGATGAGTGACCAAAATATTATACAATATTGGTCAAATCAATTGAACTGTACACAGAAATAAGATATATCCGCTGTTAAATCAGTTTATGTTACCGCTTTATTACAAAACGTTGACTAAAGTTAAGTCCGGACTAAAATACACCGGCGAAACCTAAAGTTACTCCGTAGTTATAACAACAGCAACAGTGCCAAAATATCCGGATTTCGCTAAAAACAAGGGACATTGTGGCAATTGTGCTCATTACTATAATATAAAATCTGTGACCAGTACCCTTAGTACGAACCATTATCGAATTCGAATATTTGCGAGTCCGAAATGTCATTGTCAAATTTGTACAGATTTTTAGGTCTAGTTACGTCCGGTATTTCCATACAAAATTTGCCAATGAAATTCCGGGCTCGCAAACTATTCGAATTCATTTATGTACGCGTCAAATAACAAAAACTTTTTGTCTGGAAGATTTTTAATTCTCGTTACGTCTGTTATTAAATTTCCATGATGATGTGTATCAAGATCGATTTCAACTAAATTAAAGAAAATCTGTTTTCAATGAATTTTAAATTAAATAAATGATTAGTTATATTTTAGTGACATGTATTTATTTCTATAGTAATGATTATGAGTTATGTTGCTCGAAATAAATTTATTTTATTTTCGCAAGTGTTAATCGTAAGTAAGACAATCGCAAGTGTTAAAATATCGGGGACTCGCAAAAAGCAAAGTACCTACATGGTAGCAATTCCGGTAATTTCTAAAAAGATGGTAAATGTTTACCTGTAAACTGGCAGCTGGTAATGTCCTCGGCTCAGCGGTGTGTCGCACTAGTTGCTCGCTGCCCTCCTGCAAGTGGCCCACCTCCGCTAACATCGCCACTTCACAATCCTGCGCGAGACAAGCAAACAGCACGGTGAAGCATGTCTGGAGCGGTACATTTTTCTACAGCAGCAGCTACCTCAATAACAAGAATGCAATATTAAATAGCCTTTATGCTAATATAATTTCACTTGGACACAAATTGTCCTCGCAAAGGTAAGCTTAGTGACTTTCCATTTAGATAGGTGTAGGTGAATTTCAAAACTATGCAGGATAGTGGACATCCCAAGGGGTTCAAATGGGTGATAAAGTTTTTATACAATAAAGTTCGTGTATATAGAGGTAGGGGCAATAGTATTTCTGCGTAAATTATACTTTTGGTACAGACTGGATCGAGATACAGCGTAAAGTTGTCCATGAAAATATCAATCCTCCCGCAGGTCAATTCCAATGCATGTTTGGCCTTGCGATTTATTTATAGTAAGAGCAAAGGAAACTGTAACAGGAAAAAGAAGTCTTTTAAATTGAAAAAGTAGATTTGTTGGAAATATAAGTATGCAAGTAAGAGGGGAATTTGCTATGCAGCTGGGTCTGTGAGAATTATAGTTTCAATAATATTCGGTTTAAGTTCTTAAACTTGGAATCGAGTTCGTCGAGTTCCGTTACATAAATAAGGAGGTACTTATGTTCCTGAGCAAAATAATAGGATTTTAAATTTATCATTTATGTAGGTACGTGTGATGGAAGACCTAAAGGGTTAAGTGGATTCAGAAACACCGTCGTTTAGTGAATTACGTCTTCTTCATTAATTGCTATATCTAATGATTTAAAAAATAATCCTCGTCGTGAACTTTATTCAAAATTTGATTATATATTTGATCAGCTGAGGCGTTACTTGGCGACAGGATAGCTCTTTCGCAAGGAAAAGTAAAGTTTTGTTCATATTTTCAACATCTAAATAAACAATGTATATCAATTGGCCAAGGGTATCAATGATTGTTCCTATATCATGAATTTCAATGAGACCATCCTGACTTGCAATAGCCGATCTGAAAATATTGTATCACCACCTCGTAAATGAGTTCCCATGTTAGTTCTTGAACTTCATTATATCGCGATAGAACAGGTGATTTTATAATGTCTGTAGGGGTGACCCTTTACCTAATGATATTAGGATAAAGGAAGAAAGACAACTGTTACTGTTGAATTCATGACGAGCATTGATTTATTATGTATTATATATATTAGTTTTTATATACATAGAACAATGATGTATTGTGATGCATTTCTTAGATACAGCTACGTGATTAAAGTAGAAGAAGACGTTACGATTACAAATTATTAGTTATACCTGTGTATCCTAGGTAGGCTCCTATTTATTTACTTAATTGTTTTCACTAATCGTAAATTTTGATATAATAATAATTTTTAATAGACATAGTTTTTTGATGCTTCGAATTTGATGAAACTTTTTTTTAAAACAATAATTGACTCAAAATTTCAACTAATACCTATATCCTTTCACATTTCAAGAGTACATAAGTTTACAATTTTGATACAGTATGATGTAACAAATAATGTTAACAACTACATTTACTAAGAAAGTAGCCTTTTCATATGATTTAGTAAGGTATTATATTTCATTACATAATTACTACATTGAGTTGTACACTAGGTTGCTGATCTATCAGTTTACCCGTACTAACGTGACACACATTATTTTTACGTGTTATGCTAAATTTTCATAATGTTAATCTCAGTTTAGTTTTAGTTTGTAGGTTTGACCTAAAGATATTATAACCGAATTACAGCATATTTTTGCTGTTTTGATTGATTGATATTATAATAAATTATTTATATGCCTGTTGCATACTTTTATGATATATGAAATAGCAATGTTTTGCTACAAACCTAGTTTTACCACAAACCTAGTCTTACCAGATTTTCTGGACCTTGCTTGTGGCAAAATGATCTAATCTAGGGTGCTCCCTAGAATTAATGATTGATAAGAATGATATCAGTGGATGTGTCCACAATGTTTTAATTGATAAAAAATGCTAATATAATGCTATGTTAAGTAGTGTTCCCACAACGTTAAAATTGCTAAATTAATTGATATTGAAAATGATATTCGGTGGAAGTCTTCACAGTTTTAATGAATAAAAAATGCTCAAATAATGAATATGATATTTGTGTAACACAATTACATTCTCTTTCTTAAATGATACTTAATACAAGAAATGATAGTTGACTCGTATGATAGAGCTAACAAAAATGTCTCCACAATGTATTAATTGATACTCAACAAAGCTATATTAATTGATTTGTAACGTATAATGTCTGCTACAAGTTACGATTGATAACAAAATAGAATTGGTTGATATGATAATTATAGCAAGTCTCCTTAATGCTACAAAATGATAAAAATGATATCAGTGGATGTCTCCACAATGCTATAATTGATACTTATATGCTACATTCATTGATTTGTAATGTAGCTTTGTTTGCTACAAGTTACAATTGATAAAAAAAAACAAAAAGATATTATAAATAAAGGATGTCTCCTCAATGATATATATATCAGTCGATGTCTCCCCATTGGTTTAATTGATTGGTTTAAATGTTAAATTAATTGATTTGATTTTATATATGCTCACAACAATAATGTTCGTCCTCCCTCAGGAGGACTTGTTTCAAAAATTATATCAATTAATTAGATTTTATTATTAATTAGATTAGATTACTGTACGTGACTCGTACAATGTCTACTCTGGTGCTTGTCGGAATCACGGGTAAGTTTGGCGAAAGTGAAACCAGTAAAGACAAATGTCTCTATATTGATGAGTGAGTGAGTTAAATTCTCAATCACTTTAATTTTAGTGTTTTTGCCAAAAATTTTATGTTAATCGACTTTATAACAAAAATAAAATCATACAAACTTACAACCCTTTTTTGACACACTTAGAGAAAAAAAAACAAAATTCTTTCTTATTACTTATCTACTTAATAAAACCGGCCAAGACTTATCCTACCACGCGCAGTATAGGGTTCCATAGTTGCCTGTAGTTACCACAATATATTTATTTGAGTAGGATGTGAAATCCTCATGGATACCCTGCAGCCGGCTGCAAGTTTATGTCAGACTCTTACTGTCTAAAACACACTCGTAGTTCATGCTTATGACCAGAAGGGCCTTACAATCTTCCTCTGAGAAAGAGATGATGCAGTATAACCGCCAATCTTTTCAAGAGCTTATATACTTTTTATAAAAACGTAACGTTAGCGCGACTCAGAAACCGTTGCCGTTAATACTCGCGGTACGTAGTAGCGTTGTGGAACTAATGATATTTTATTGTGGTTTTTAAATAGTTTTTTTTTTACCAAAATGGACATAGAAACATAGATAGATAGATAAACACTTTATTACACACACATACAAAATTAAAGGGTTTACAAAACAGATAGTCAACTATGGTGGGTAAAGGCGGTCTTATCGCTGAAAGCGATCTCTTCCAGACAACCTTTAAGTCGAAGGATAGTTTAACAGAGATAGAAGAGTAATGTGACAGCAAAATATAAAACAAAATAAAATAGAAATAACATTATATATATTATATAAAATATAATATATATAACATAATTAACAATTACGAAAACTATTATAGTTTTCGTGAGCTCCAACTCGTACTAAGGGTACAGATGGTGGCAGCCGATCCGTACCAAACTACCAGGGAATAATTTGGCGTTAGCATCCAGAAAATTTACAAATTCCATTCCATCAAGGGGGATTTTTTCTTTTGCTTAATCACGTATCAAGCTTTCATCGAAATTAGACAGTGAATGCATAAACGTGTGACCTTCCGCTGTTCATAAATATATTGTAAAAGTAAAGCACATCATTCATTATGTTTTTATTTTTTAAGCATTTAACTACTGTCTGTTTAAATCTAAAGAAAAGATTACTAGAAAAAAATCCACGCGGACCAGGCAGCGGTCGGGACTCGAACCCACACCCTTCGCAATCCGGGCGAATGCACTGACTATTAAACTACCGCGACCCAAACGGCCGTGTCGAATTTTCTCTAGCCTTATGCTACAAGGCAGCGCCATCTCTTCGCATTGTAGGTAACATCATTCATTCTTCATTGAGGAGCTCGATGGCGCAAGTAGTTGGCATCTTCGGCTGCGATCGTTGAAGTAAAACAATTTCCACAATGGTTGGTTATTGGACTGGTGACCAAAACCTTATTATCTCAAGCTCCTCCGTGCTTCGGAAGGCACGTTAAGCCATTGGTCTCGGCTGCATTTGCAGTCGTTAGCAGTTAGCAATCCCAACTGGGCTTGCGTGGTCATGGGTCAATCTCCCTGTTCCATCCATAGGGACGACCTCAGACCATCAGTGGGGATATTAATGATATGTTGATAATGATGATGATAAAAGAACATCGTCTACCGTACTCACCACAACAGGGTTGAGAAGAGACACGAAGTGGCAGAAGCGGCTGCGCTCTTCCACCAACGCGGCCTTTACAGCCTTTTCTTCCATCTCCTCTAACTGCTGCTTGCGTTCTTGCACGTCCTGAAATCATCACAAATATCAGAACTTGGAACTACTATGAGTAACACCAGCACTTGGCTATTCGTAATTCCTGTTTGTGTATTAGACTGCAGCTTCACCTTTTCGTGCCCTATACTATCCGTATGCTTCGAGTTGGCCGTCGATGACCGTTACAAATTGTGTCATAGGCCAACCATAAACTGGTACCTTCGACCAATAGGGTTCACTTATAGGGTCTGTCTGGAAGCGCGGTGAGGTGAGGCGGCGAGAGTTCAACTCTGGCCAACTCGAAGCGAACGCGTAGTAGATAGAGCATACAAACAGACACGTAAAGTGCTATCATAAATATCGCAAGATTCGGTTAGAACTCTATACCTGTGCAACGAAAGAAGTGTATGCTGTTTGTCGCAAGCAGATAAATATATTCATATAGCGTCACCAGACCTGTGTCAGCAATATTCTAAAAGGGCTACAAGCCAGAACATTACGAAAAGCTCTTGTGGTTTAATAGACTGAGCTCATCTACTATAGACAGCTACCCTCTGCTCCGCAATAGAGTAACTCTAGTTGCTAACTCTATCGTAATATCTAGCAACGAACTGTCACTCGGATAATTGGCTTCAGATCTCTAAAAGCTGTTGAAAAGCAAAAACCTGTAACACATCAGCGCGTCACATCGTGTCCCGGGGTGCTCTCTCCTGCTATGTCTGCGAATTGTGTACTCTCCTAAGCAGTCCTGAGTGCGCATGTTCACCACTTGGTCAATTAATGATATTGTATCAACTATTAACTTGTATGCACACATCGGCGCATCGCTTCGCGTCCGGTAGGGCTTCACCGACCTCGCTTTCTTGGCGTTTCTGAGCGTCATTCTCTGTCCTATGCGATTCAGCTCATGCACGTTTTTACTCACAGTCATAATCACCACATGGATGATCTGCTCCTAAATCGCAGTATTGCTTCAACTAACCTGTATGCACACATCGGCGCGTCGCTTCGCGTCCGGTGGCGCCCGCCTTGCTTTCCTCGCATGTCTTTGTGCGTCGTGCACTCTTCTACGAAGTTCTGCTCGCGCACGTTTGCACTCACGTGCGTGGTCACGGCTCAGAGCGCCAGACGCGCAACCGCGACGCCACTCTTCGGCGCGCTCCGATAGTGGAGTAATTAGAGTATCCATTAGCGCACTGGAAGGAATGATGATGAGTTAAAATCGGTTCTAAAGACATATTGTTTTTATATTTTCATCTATATACACTGTGAATTTAGTTACCTGAGGAACTTAAAGTCGAGTAAAAAAAAGTAGTGCGAATAGTTAGAAATGGTAAACTTACACACCTCCATACAAATAAAAACATGAAGTAGGGGTGAAGTATGCAAACATGAAGTAGTCCGGCGCGCCAGAATTTATTTAAGTATATACGTCACTTTCTTTCCGGAAAACAATATAATAAGACAGCATGTCTTTTAGAGAAATTAAACAAGAATGAATTTTAACTGACCGATCTGAGTGCTGCAGTAACAGCTTTAGTAAACAGCCGAGCAGTAAGTGTGGCGGCGTCATCTACATGCTCCAGATATAATTATATAATCTCTCCGACTCGAGAGGTCCCGGGTTCGAATCCCGGTGGCGGACAGATGTTTGTGTGATGAATACGAGCATTTGTACTCGAGTCATGGATGTTTAATATGTATTTCTATATAAATATACTTATATATGTACTATATATGTATTCTATCCGTTACCCTAGTATCCCATAACACAAGCCTTACAGTGCTTACTTTGGGGCTAGGCTAATTGATGTGAGTGTTGGAAATATTTATTATTATTATTAATTAAGGAAACAGACTTGACGCTCCATAACAACAGGTGGCACTGCCGCTGTATTCAAAAATGGAAGCCTGCATCAAGCAATAGAAATTTGATGTCTAACACTTCATATATACAATGCCAGATCCACATCAGTCGAGCCGCGGCCCCCGAGCTACCATCACTCAGCTCGAAGGAAGATTTTCCCTTTGGCCTTCCTACATAAGTATACTGTATAGGTTGGTACAAAAGGGCTTGATAAACTCGTCATCCTTGTTTATATAAAAGTATATAATATTTATATAAAATATACCTTATAAAAGTCTTCATCCTTGTTTCGATGGCTCGGTGACGCAGGCACACCCTTGTCAAGGCTGTTCCTATTTCTTTGGTAGCACCTGAAACAAAAAAAAATATCATTATACTATTATCGTCATCATCACCAGGCTATTAATGACCACACTGCTGGAGCACAGGCCTACCCTAAGCATGGAATTGGGAGATTGAACCGTGATCTACCACGCGGGCCCATTGCGATTGGTGGGTCCTAACGTCTGCAGATGCAGCCGGTACCAACGGTTTAACGTGCATTTTGAGGCAGGTAGGAGCTCGAGATAAAATTTTTTTGGTCACCCATCCAATGACTGATCATTGCACAAGCTGCTTAACTACCACGATAGCAGGCCGAATGCGCTATCAATCTCCTCATATTATCAGCAATATTCCTTAATCATACATATCCAAAGTTATTAAGAAGGGAAAGATATTATTATACCTATGCGTAGTCTACACAATGTGTAGACTACACACCAATCAACCTTTAAGTTCCATAATTGCAAAATTATTAAGAAAACGTGTCACTTTTTCGAAAAAAACAATTAAACATTAAATCTTTGTCTGAATTAGATAATAAAGATAACTCGATAAAATAGGACAAAGATAAAAAATAACTCAAAATTCACGGTGAATATTAACTGTAGTCTTCTGTAAAATTTGTGAATGATATTTAGCTCAACTCCAGTTGCCGGGTAAAGGAATAAACCCATTATTGTTGTTATTAATTTGACAGAAACTGTTTTTATTCTGGCCTTTATTACATTATTTAGTTCTACAAGCATCTTAAATCCTACTGAAGTTGATGTTGGTAAGCAATCACAGCCTAAGATAACAGGATATAAATTCTCTGTCCCTTCCCTACCTTTGAACTCTTATTTGCCACAAACAGGCATATAGCCTGCCACATGGTAGGCGGCCAACGTAGCCTATAGACGCTTGCGATACCAAAAATATCACTCCCTTTACCCCTTTACCTTAACATTATATATCCTGACCCAATCCCCTACCCCATGGAGCCCTGGGCCTTACTTACCGACAGAAACAAACCATCAAAACGCAGTGTTATTTAACATTGGTCTTTTGTAAGATGGAGGTTACTCCTCCAGACTGGCGCTCCAATTGGAGCGGAAAAGCCGCTACCGCCCGCTCTACCTATCTTTAACCTTCTTACACGAAACACCATCTAAAGTATAAGTAGATGGCGTTTTATTATTTTAGTCTTCTGTTGGTGAGGCTCACTTTCCTAGTCGGGGATTCATCATCATCATCAGGCTATTAATGTCCCCACTGTTGGGGCACAGGCCTTCCCTATGGATGGAATAGGGAGATTGGGCCATGACCCACCACGCGGGCCCAGTGCGGGTTGGTGGGTGCTAACGACTGCAGATGCAGCCGGGACCAACGGCTTAACGTGCCTTCCGAAGCACGGAGGAGCTCGAGATAGTAAATTTTTGGTCAAACCGATCCAATCCAATGACCGACCACTGCGAAAGTTGCTTAAGTTCAACGATCGCAGCCGAACGCGCTAACCACTTGCGCCATCGAGCAAGTCGGGGATTGCAATCCGAAAATAACTAAACCGAGTGCAGCTACGCAGGTTCGTATCAGTGAATCATACACGTCACATAATTATGTACTCATGACAACTAAGTTAATATATAAGCGGCAACTTGTCACCCAGCTCATATGTCGTAGTAGCGTTTGAATTGATGCACTAACTCGTACAGGAATTGAAATGAAAACAGTGAAGTTACCTATGCGTCGATCATGGATTCTGTGGGTCACATTACTACTATGTGCAGTGGTTAACGCTCAAAATTCAAGTACGTATTTATTGAATTTCCAATGAGTCCCAAAGTTAGTGGAGCTTGTGATATAATATTTGCCCTTTAAGTGGACTTCTTCATTTGTTTATCTAAATCATTATAAGTTTTCTATTGAATTCCACAATGCTATAATACAATTTTTATCTATGCTTTAGTTATATTTTAGTAATTATGTCGATAAAATGAAACAATCAGTTATCCCTTATTGCCTGCCTTTTAGTTGCATGTGCGAAACGGCGACAATGAAATGATAACTATGTATTTTCAAAAAAAAATGCCACAAAAGATTTAATTTTTTTACTGCAAAATACGGAAAGGTTATCAAAGAATAATGAAAAATTACCATGTTTAGTATTCTTTATATTTTAGTATAAATGCAACAGGGCCAATCACTGCGTATATTTACCAATATTTTGCATATTATTACTTTTGGGCGGTACGAAGTTCGCCGAGTCAGCTAGTATGTTTATAACATTCTTAGAAATAATACAATCACGACGTAGGTATTTTAACTATTGTAAAGGAGTGATTTATGTGTAGTAATCTGTCGCAAAGGCTGTTTTTTTCTCCCTGTATTATTTACAGAGTCGTCACGCCTTATGATTAAATGGCCAAATAAATTAATTCATTCATAGACAATCAAAATTTTAATAAAAATCTTTCAATGAAGTATTCTCACGTTGAGTAAAAGTCTTTCGAAGATAGCTCGTCAAAGTTATTTAAAAATCATACTATCCTTAAAAGGAAGCGAAACTTAAGAGTTATGTAAAAAAGTATTAAAAACGCATTTTAAACTCGCTTAAAAATAGTTTTATTTAATGAACTGTGTGCGTAAAAACATCAGAAATATATATTTCCAGATAGGTGCAAAACCCCATTAGGCGAGGATGGAGTGTGCCAAAGATATCAGGATTGTCCCAAACTCAACAATATCGCAATGAAGCCAGATAAGAGCTGTGAGGAATACAAGCACTTGTGGGATTCAAGATGCCCCGAGAAATCGGTATGTTTTACAGTAATTATATCGAGGCATAATATCAGCCTAGCTAGATTAAGTTTAGGAATAATATCCTGTAAGCGTCCCTTCCCTGATATATTTTTACACTTACAGTTCGACGCTATTTTAATCCAAAAGAAGTACGACAGGTCGGGTCTTTTCAGCACATGCAGTTGTTAGCACCCACCATTGCAGTCGTTACCTCACGATTTACATTCAGATTTGCGTCCTAATTAGTTTTTTAGTTATACTTTTATTCTTTTAAGCATTTAACCCTCACAGTTATGTTTAAATCTAAAGATTGTCCTTGTTAATTTCTTTTTAGTATTTCTTAGTCTGCAAGTTAGCACCATCTCTTCGCATTGTAGATAACCCACAATGTCAAATGAATACGTTTACAAGTACGAAACATTTGAAAGAAGAAATACCAATTATATTTATATATTTTTTAAGCATTTAAATTCTAGATGTCTGACTGCTATGCCTTACCACTCTCAACTTCAGATCTCATTAAAATGCATCTAAGTAATTTAATTGCAATACGTGTATATCTGCCTTTGCCTCTAGGACTTCTTTTGCTGCCCTGAACCAGAATGCTATACCCCATTAGGCGACGATGGAGTGTGCAAAAGAATACAGGATTGTAACATACTCAACAAATTCGCAACGCAGCCAGATAAGAGCTGTGAGGTATACCAGCACTTGTGGGATTCAAGATGCCCCGAGAAATCGGTATGTTTTACAGTAATTATATCGAGGCATAATATCAGCCTAGCTAGATTAAGTTTAGGAATAATATCCTGTAAGCGTCCCTTCCCTGATATATTTTTACACTTACAGTTCGACGCTATTTTAATCCAAAAGAAGTACGACAGGTCGGGTCTTTTCAGCACATGCAGTTGTTAGCACCCACCATTGCAGTTATTACCTCACGATTTACATTCAGATTTGCGTCCTATTTAGTTTTTTAGTTATACTTTTATTCTTTTAAGCATTTAACCCTCGCAGTTATGTTTAAATCTAAAGATTGTCCTTGTTAATTTTTTTGTTAGGATTTCTTAGTCTGCAAGTTAGCACCATCTCTTCGCATTGCAGATAACCCACAATGTCAAATGAATACGTTTACAAGTATGAAACATTTGAAAGAAGAAATACCAATTATAGTTTTTTTTTAAGCATTTAACTTCTTGATGTCTGACTGCTATGCCTTACCACTCTCAACTTCAGATCTCATTAAAATGCATCTAATTTAATTGCAATACGTGTATATCTGCCATTGCCTCTAGGACTTGTTTTGCTGCCCTGAACCAGAATGCTATACCCCAGATGGGATCCCTGGGCAATATGCCAACATTGGAGACTGCCTGGAATTGCGGGGAGGGTCTCAAGATATAAACTTCGCATTAAATTCACAGTAAGTACTTGAAAATGCTACATAATTACTAATATCACAAATATTCTTCGTAAGAGTATACGAGTAAATGATTAATAATATCTTCTGTCGGTGACCTGCTATGCTAATAATTTAGGTCAAGCAGAAACAATGAAATTTATTTTTTTTATTTGGAAAATTTACAGATAAATAACAAAGTATATTAAAACTATGATCAGTAACATGCGTATAAAAAAATCCACATATTTACGGGCGGAACTTTCGCAATATGCAGTTGCTATTATATCATAATATTGATTTGAACATGGAAAAAACCCTATAAGAACAACAATCGTAAGGATTGTTTCGTACATTAAAAATAATTTTGCACTCTTCTTATGAACTTTTAAAAAATACTACAATTTTATTTGGTCCTTCGAGCTGGTTACTTATATTTTTAACTTAATATTTATTTTTAAAAAGGTATTTAAACAATTCACAGGTCCATGATAGGCTACTTTGTAGTCTGTTGCGGCTTGTGGCCTCGTCCAGCGATCGTGAGAGGCAATTGTATCAATATGAATACAGCATTCCCACCTGACATAGAGACTTTATGCTGCGGCATCGAAGCCACAGCTGGTAACAAGATAATCGGTAAGTTTAACCTTAATTAATATTGAACTTTTAATTTATGGAGCTCGCTGGCTCAGATGAATAGCGTGTACGGCCTGCGATAATGGAAGTTAAGCAACTTTCGCAATGGTCGGTCATGGCCCAATCTGGGCACAGGCCTTCCCTATAGATAAAATAGGGTCATCCATAGGGAAGGCCTGTACCCCAGCAGTGGGGACAATAATAGGCTGGTAAACGTGATGATGAATGTTGGACTACACTTCATACATTGCTCTGCTGATCCAAAGGTAATAAGGAGTTATGGTGGAGATGACACTTAGAATGCATAAAAGAGAACTAACGAAGTAAAAAGACACTTGATTCTCGCAAAGGATGAAAGTTCTACTTCCGAAGTTCTAGTATCTATATGCATGCAGCCATAAATAAGAATAACAAGCAATCAGAAAATATTTTCGATTGTACTGTTTTATTTACAGAGAATGTGTCTAGAAGCAATCATTAAAGCATCTTCAACACTTTTACCATTTCATGCGAGTTGTAGCTTTTTTTATTTTTGTATATGATGCTTAAGACATTACACGTAATTAGAATGCGGCCCCGGTAAAGGGGCTTGCCGCAACCTAACTCACAGTTAATTATCACCAGAACAACCGTGGCTAGCAATACTGAACTATCAGAATCAGAAGAGGCTGTGCGCTGGTTCCCTGATCAGCAGCAAATACGTGTTGACGGCTGCACACTGCACTATAACCGTACCGTAAGTATCCTGCTGCGAACTGAAAACGTAGCGAAGCATCTATCAAGCTCATCGCACATTTGTCAACACGTACGCGCCGCACTCTCCGAACGTACCACTCAGTACACGATTTCATTAATTATAGACTTAATAAATAAATAATAATAAATATTCTCCGACACTCACACCAATTAGCCTAACCCCAAAGTAAGCACTGAAAGGCTTGTGTTATGGGATACTAGGGTAACGGATAGAATACATATATAAGTATATTTATATAGAAATACATATTAAACATCTATGAATGGAGTACAAATGCTCGTATTCATCACACAAACATCTGCCTCCACCGGGATTCGAACTCGGGACCTCTCGAGTCGGCGACACCATGAAACCCGGCGTACAAACCACTCGGTCACGGAGGTCGTCGGCTAGAATGCGGCGCGTACGGTGCGGTCAGACATGTGCGAGGTTTCAATCATATGAAATGCATATAACGAATTTAAATGCGGCACGTACGTTGCTGAAAAATGTGCGATCACCATTAATAATTCCTAAGTGCTATTCTAACGCATTCTTTGTAGATGAAAATTTTGACATTTTGAAATAGATTATCGGCCAAATGGGTAAGAATCAGAAATCAATTGGTTAGATAGTATTTAAGATTAAAAAACGTATATAATCATGGCCGGATGCTTCAAATACATGCCAATACATCGTCGAATTAATAAAACCTCTTTATTGTAATATTATTTGAAGAAAAGAAAAAATCTAAAGTGCTCCTTTTTAAATATTGTACTTGATAGTTTACTATCATACTCGTACATGTTTGGACTCTATAACGTGGTTCGTGTCTGCAAAAAATGTTTTTTTATTTTCTGATCCAAGCCTAGAAACTCGGTCATGTAGTAATTTGTGGTCGCTAAATCCGAATCTAAGGTCAGATTTGGGATTGCGGTCCACCCAGGGAACCCACGGCGGGGATTGGGGGCGGGGGTCAGAGTCACCTAAAACATCGATGTTTTTTTTCTGAATCCGAATTTGATATCAAATCCAAAATTTTAAATTTCAGAGGTCCAGGGGTGGTGAAGAGGTACTGAGTCATGTAAAAAAATAGTTTTTTTTTCTTAAGTACATTATAAGATATATATATAACAACCTATCAAACATCTCGGATTCGCAAGACAGTCGCAGTCATTTAGGACCGGGACCACTGGTCCTGATGGGGACATGGAATTAATAAATTATTTTGAGGCGGCATTCGGGACCGAAGCCAGTGGTTCCGAATGACACCTATGTTTGATGATTATTTTGAGTAATTCTAATTCACTATTTCCAGTATCAGCGTCACTCTTGGAGAATATAACAGAAACACAACTACGGACTGCATTTATGACAAAGATTGTGCTGAAGATCCGGTGACAATAAAAATCGAGTATATTTTGAACCACCATAAATACGATCCCACAGACAGAGCCTATAGAAACGACATATCATTAATAAGATTAGAAAAATCAGTACCGTATACAGGTAAGTTTCACTAATATTCATAACTAGAGGTGCCCTAATTTAAGGAAAAAGGTTATATAAGGTCACCCTTAAAAGATAGATATTTGCATCCCGGACATTTTTATAACTTTTCTGTTATACATGAAAGGGGAACCATTCTGTTTATACATGATTTTTCTGTAACTTTTATTTACCGTTCACGCTGCACACGCAGCGGAAGCTCATAAATGGAATGCTTTTTCTCATTTTTGCAACATTTTTCAATGGTACTCCGCTCCTATTGGTCGTAGCGTTTAGTTATATAACTTATCGCTTTCCTCAATATATGCATTATTACACAGTACAAAAAGAGTTATTCAAATCTGACCAGTAGTTCTTGAGATTAGCGAGTTGAACGAAACAAAAAATCAAACAAGCTCTTCAGATTTATGATATTTTTATAGCTTATATCTATTAAATCGACTTTTAAATCGAAAATAGTACTAAAAAGTAAGAAATAATATGTGGTTCATTATTTGGAAGTTGGACGGGGTCAAGATTAAATCACGTATTTACCGATTAGAAATGAAAATCTATTCCATGTTTCAATCTTGGACCCGCCCGACTTCCAAATCATGAACCTTCATGATTATTTCTTACTTTATAATTTTTGTTTAAAAATAATTTTCATTTTATAAATTTTAGTGGAAATTACTTTATCCAAGTAAACAATCAACAAAATGGCTCACATTTTTTTTATGGAACTAAACAGAAAGGTTACAGGAAAGGTAATCGGTGTACATAATATAAGCAAAGTATTGTGAAAATTATATCATCCAAGTAACAAATTACAATAAAAACCACTGAACCAAATTGGATTAAATTTTAATGGGACTAAATGGCAACTATTTCGCATCAAAAAAAACCCAAAAATCGGATCAGTAGCGACCGAATTGAACACCTCCTGCTTTTTGAAGTCGGTTAAAAAGTAAACCACTTTGATGAGAAGTCAAAGCGTAAACAACTTCAGTGTATTGCTAAAAATATAATTGTGACACGACAATGTGTTCGTAAGCGTGAGGAACTGAGAGTGCGCTTGTACAGGTTGATTTATATTTATTATTTTTTGTATTATCGGCATTACCCAGACAATGGAATATCCAGTATAGCGATTGCGCATTGCTTAAATTTCAGCGTAAATGTAGTTAAAATACGAATGAATTCCCCCTGGAATAGAGAGGTATTTTTGTTCTGTAGATATAACAGAGGAGCTCGATAGCGCAGGTGTGGTAAGCGCGTTGCGCAACTATTGCAATGGTCGTTCATTGGATTGATGGCCAAAAGCTTATTATTTCGAGCTCCTTCGCGCTTCGGAAAGCACGTTAAGCCGTTGGCCCCGGCTGCACCTGTAGTGGTTTGCACCCACCAACCCGCACTGGACCACGGCCCAATCTCCCTATTCCACCCATAGTGTAGGCCTGTGCCCCAACAGCGAGGACATTAATAGGGTGATGATGATGAGAAATACTTCCTCAGTTTATTTGAATTGGGTATATAAAGAAAATCTTCGCGTCTGGACTCCACTGACATTTAACACCAAGTAGTTGGAGTCATTTCTCTGGCCTTTTATAAAAATTTAGCCACTCTTCCTTCAGAGATCTACGTGGTTTACTTATCTGGATAACTGATTCTAGTTCCTCTTCGCAGATTTTATCCGGCCAATATGTCTACCACTAGGGGAACCAGAAGATGTGGGTACATCAACAAACCCCAAACTGACTACAGCTGGCTGGGGAATGTCAGATTCGATGGCAGCGTCTGATGTCAAATTCAAAGTTGATCTGCCCCTCGTGGATTTGGCGGTAATTTATTAAATTTAAAATAAGTGACAAACATGAAAAAGGAAAACTTTTTATGGTAAGCGGTCATCATAGCTTATTTAAACGCTTGCAATACACATATCGCTCTCCCGTAGCCTACTTAGTTATTCCACGGCACTAAAATGGATAATATTTCTTCAAACGGGCACTCTAATATGAGTACATCACTCGCTGAAATCACCTAACTGCTGTAGTAAGTTGTAGCTACCTTCTTGTAAATGATTGATACCAAGATACATCCTGAGATATATCCTGCCTCCATTCAAACCTAAACTAAACTGATGAGTTTCCTTATAAAAAATCGTTACAAACAAATTGTATGAATACTGAAATACGCCTGTTTGGAACGACAATATCTTAAGAAACCACAACCGCCTTATTACAAAACGTTATCTAAAGATAAACCTGGTTTAAAAGTATGCTGTCACTTTTATTTTCTAAAAAGAAGACAGAGACAGCATTATGTTTAAAGTCGCAAATCCCAGTAACTGGTCAGAGTTTATCTCTCCCCACACGATGGACCCGGCACCCGCACGGTGAATCCATGGATTGCTAAGAAGTTTCGTCTTGTATGCTAAAAACCGTTTTGACCGTTTTTTTCATGCATCGATGGGAGATTTCGGCTAGGGTACTTTTGACAAAAAACGATGGAGATCCGCCTAGAACAGTGGTTCTTGACCGGTGGTCCGTTCTCTGGAAGCACCCCAAGTGAAAAACATATTACATTAGGAAGAACGTTGATTGATTCACAAATCCTAGGGGCAAATCATAAGTGGTGATTCGTGGCAAGACCGAAACTTTGATAAATGGTCTGTCACTTAAAGAACCACTGGTCTAAAACATATATTTTTTTTGGCAGGTTTGTACTGCGTCGCTTGATCTACCATTGTACAGGCAGATATGTGCAGGCGGTGTGAAGAATAACGACTCGTGCTCCGGCGACTCTGGAGGTCCTCTGATGTACAAAACAAAAGGCCAGAACCACATCGTTGGTATACTCAACTTTGGAAGCAAAACGTGCGGTGACGGCCAACCATCTGTATACACCCGAGTCTCCAGATACAATGCGTGGATCTACAGAAAAATAAGACCATAAGATTTATCGAAATTAAACATTTTGTACATAGACACTGATCGTTTCCATTTATCACAATCACATTATCCAAGTATAGGCTATGTGATAACACTGCCCTCTTGTAATTATAATCCTTATCTTATCTTGTTATTATATTATATTTTTTAAGGTTTTTAGTTTTAGGTTCATTGTTATAGTATATTTTTTAATAAGATAGTTTGTATATTTGAATAAATTATAATCCTTATCTCCTCAGACACGACTAACATTACCATAGTATAAATATAGTTTGAATTTACAACAAAGAATAAGCGAAAGTCGTGCTCTTAACAAAGCAAAATATGGATATAAGACGATAGTTTTTTTATCAATTTTCTTTTTTATAGTTCTTTAACAGCCTGCACAGACGAGGTCCGCCTTTTGACCTAGGTTTTGTCCGCCAAAATAGATTGCTTACAACTGAATCGAGTATCGCACACGAGGTATAAAAGTCCTGCGTGCAAAAAGTCCCCCGAACAACCGAAGACACCGAGGGACCGGACTGGACAAAAGTCAATAGTGTACTTTCTATCATTTGACTATCATTCATATCATATCATTTCATTGTGACGACCTCCGTGGCCGAGTGGTTTCTACGCCGGGTTTCATGGTGTCGCCGACTCGAGAGGTCCCGGGTTCGAATCCCGGTGGGGGCAGATGTTTGTGGTGATGAACACGAGCATTTGTACTCCAGTCATGGATGTTTAATATGTATTTCTATATAAATATACTTATATATGTACAGTATATGTATTCTATCCGTTACCCTAGTATCCCATAACACAAGCCTTACAGTGCTTACTTTGGGGCTAGGCTAATTGGTGTGAGTGTTGGAATTTATTTATTTATTTATTTATTTATTTATTTATCACTATCCCCGAAAAAATCGGAAACGCACACGGCGAACTTTGGTCCGCATTGCTCACTCGATCTGATTTTAAAAGATGGACCCACTAATCTCTTTCAAAACGTCTTCCCTTTTCTTAAAAGTCATGTTAAATACATCAGAACGTACTCTGAGAATATTTACTTCCACAGCATGCGCTTTTCTAAGGATAAAACGCTGCCGTCCACATTTGATTTGAGATCACGTTGTGATGTAATCAACATGAATTTTCAGAAAAGAGAATACCTCGAAGTTGGTTGTCCCAGATATATTTAGAAAAAAAAATGCTGCTCTTAGGGTGGGAAAACAGGGGTGATGGTTCACTCACAGAATTTTATGCCGCATTGTATATTACAAAAATTATACTTCATATCTCTCCCGAAGATGATTACCTATTACATGCAGCAGCTCACGAGATGATGATGTCCTCACCACATTTAAGAGCTACTTAATCTTTTTGAATTAAAAAAATAATATATCAAAGTCATTTTATCTATGGACTATGACAGCCCGCCATCTACCGGCACTGACTGTTCCTACCCATTACTCGTTTTGGTGTCGTCCAAACCACAGTATTTTTTATATAATTTCGAAAAAGACTAGAAATGGGTAAAAGAAAGAGAAAATCTAGTAGAGATGATAGTGACTTAAAAATAGTGGAAAAAATCGTTAAAAAGGTTAAACAGTTGGTTAAAAAAGGTCGGCGAATAGAATCGTCCTCTTCGGAGGACGAACGGACGGAACATTTGTTATCAACCGATAATGAGGAGCATCAAATTATTTTTAATGAGTGATCCAGAAATTGGTGAGTTTTCTATCATTGATATAACATACAAAGTTAAATTCTATTGAAGCGGTAGTTGTATTACAATGGATATTTAAAAATGGATATAAGTTCTCTTCACTACACACCATATTTTTTCTCATATGGGAAAAATATATAAGTATTTAATTAAATTATCTATGTCTCGACGTTTTTACGTGTGTAGACACAATGGCGTTTTAAAAAAATTGCAATAAAATCCCGACGTATACCGTGTGTGGGTGTTTGCTTTATCACCTATTATTTATCTCGACGGATTACCGTGTGTAGATAACACACAAAAATAAAAAATAAAAAAAATAAAAAAAATGCTAATTAATTTTATCCCGACATTATCGTGTGTGGATAAAAAGTGCCTATTTCTCTTGAAATAGTGTTTCATACAACAATTTTATTTAATGTTGTGTTTTATGGCTTACGGATGAGATCCCAGTTAATGAGGCTCCTTTTCAAACGGAGAATCCTGATAATAGTCTAGATTTAGAACCGGATATTTTAGAGCTGTTAGGTGCCGACCCAACACTAGATAAAAGCTTTGGCGATAACTTACATCAGGACTTAGCAGTAACGTGGAAATACATATTGATTAACGGATTGCCATAAGATGAAAAATCAGATTTGCTTAAACAGTACCTTCCCGCAGAAAATTGCATACATATGAAAGCACCGAAGCTAAATCCCGAAGTCAAATCGGCTCTTTCGGAAACCAATTTAAAAAAGGACTCTTATAGCGAGCAAAAGCAAAACCAAATGGCGAGTTGTATTGCCGCCATAGGTCGAGGTCTGAATTTAGCATTGGCTCAAAAGGAACAAATAATACCATAGGAAATAATAAAAACATTAGGTGACGCAGGTCGTTTACTATGCAATACTCATTACAGAGAATCTGTATCAAGGAGGTTTTCCATTATAAATTCAATCAGCAAACAAAAGCGAGATACAATAAAAAATACAAAAATCGATTAATATTTCCGATTTACATGATCATCTGAAGTCATTGAAAGCCATATCTAAGTCTGCATTAGAGTTGAAGCCTACAGCATGTCGTAGGTACTACCAACAGCCAATCGCTCAACTCAGCACATCTGGATTTCGTCGACCGGAGACTTTAAACGCCAGGGGGGCACCGCGAGTAGCGGCCGCCGAGCAGCGAGTGAACCCCCCACAACCTCGGCGCCAAGGGCCACCGCTGCCGCCGCCGCCGCCGCCGCGGGGCCGCCACCGCGGGGCCAACCAACCCAGGACCAGCCAGTACAGTCACCAGCATTGGAGACGTTAACCACGCCATCAGAGGTACAAAATACCGAACTTCTTACTGTCGCGGGTAGACTACAATTTTATTATGACTAATGGCTTAATATAACAAATGACAAAATAATTCTGTAGTGGATAAGGGGTTATAAAATACCGTTTCTTTCTGAACCCCATCAAACCGGAACACAAAAACTAAGATCATATACCCTTGATGATGAATTTTTACATACAACAAGATGTACTATTCGTGAACTGGCAATATTTTTAGGCGTGCTAACGTCAGCGTGTCCCGCTGTTAAATATGGCTGGGTTTATACTAAATTACTTGAAAGAGAAAAGTTTTTAGCCCTTAATTATTCTCTCAAATATAACAAATATATGTTGTTGCCTGAAAGTACAAAAGAAGATATCAGGTGGTGGATAAAAAATATTGAGTTCTCGTCATGTCCATTTCATATGTCTAATTATTCCTTAGTTAAATTTACCGACGCCTCAACCACCGGCTGGGGTGCGGCGTGTGGTAACCAGACCGCCAGCGGACACTGGAAGCACTCCCAACAATCTCTTCACATAAACACACTAGAATTGTTAGCTGCGTTTTACGGTCTCAGAATATTTGCTTCACAAGTGCAAAATTGTTACATCCTTTTAAGAATAGATAATACGACAGCCATCGCTTATATAAATAAAATGGGGGGAACACAGTACAAACATTTAAATAACATCGCCCGTGATATATGGCAATGGTGTGAAAAGCGAAACATTTATGTTTTCGCCTCATATATTTCGTCAAGTCAAAATGTTGTAGCAGATTTTGAATCTCGTGAAACAAATATATTTTTAAGAAAATAACCCTTAAATTGGGTACACCAAAATTTGACTTATTTGCTAGTATTCAAAATCATAAATGATATAGATATGCATCGTGGAAATTAGATCCCAATTCTGAAATAGTTGACGCGTTCACATTCTGTTGGAATAATTTGAAATTGTATGCCTTCCCTCCATTCAGCTTAATAAGTAAAGTATTACAAAAAAATAAAATAGACAAGGCCGAAGGCATCTTAGTAGTGCCATACTGTCCCACATAATCGTGGTACCCATTATGGTCAATGTTATTAATATCTGAAGTCATATATTTTAAGCCTCATCCAAATTTGTTATTTTCACCTTTCAGAGACAAACATCCCCTACATACGGATCTCAGCCTGATGGCAGGGAAATTATCCAGCAGTCGTTATTAAGGCATGGTATACCCTAAGCCTCACTAGACATAGTAATGTCGTCCTTTTCTACAAACACACTTAATCAATATAATTCAACGCTAAATTCATGGTTACAATATTGCAATAATAAAAAAATTGATTATCATAATCCAAATATTACCCAAATAATAGAATATTTAACGGATTTACGGAAGTTAAAAAGATAGTAGTTTGCCAAAAACAATAGTACAATCGTGGCCCAAGAAAACAGGCGTGACAGGCCTGCCAGCAACCTATTGTCAGTTGCATGATAGTATAAGATGGAAGGTATGGCACTCCCAGTGTGTGGTGGTGGTGGCAACTTGACAGATTTGATGAAATTAAAATAATTTTATTTCATAAATTACGTCAACCGTTACCTTGGCAACCGGGTGCGCGAATGTGTGGAAGACTACGGGAAGGTTCGTCCACTTTCATGTGTGTACGAAAGTACAAAGTACGAATGTATGAATGAAATAATTTACGAATATTACATGGATGTCACAACATTTTACGGTAGAAAAACTGAGTTATATATCTAATATATAAAATTCTCGTGTCGCGGTGTTTGTGATTAAACTCCTCCGAAACGGCTCGACCGATTTTCGTGAAATTTTGTGTGCATATTGGGTAGGTCTGAGAATCGGATGTAATCTATTTTTCATCCCCCTAAATGTTAAGTCAAAGTCAAAATTTCTTTATTCATTTAGGTACAATTTGCACACTTATGAAAGTCAAATTTGATGCCATCGGTTCAAGAGTCTACCAGAAGGCTTTGTCTGAGAAGAACCGGCAAGAAACTCAGCAAGTTTTGTCCTCCCTTTACACTATCTATTTTTATTTATTTGGAAAGAGTCATAATCCACATCAGGTCTTTAATAGTTTAATTAATTTTAAAAGTATAAATAAATAAAAGACCAGTAGTTACTACGAAATAAAAGAATATATGTAAAAGATGTGATCCATGACGTCTTTCCTTACAATATTGTCAATTTAGAATAATAAGTATACGCTTAATTATATCTTTCTGGATTTCAGTGGAGAATCGAGCACATTGGAATGTATCCCAACCTTTTTATCGTCTAAATATTGCTGAACTTTATAATATGCCTTTTTCATTAAAATTTCCTTAACATGAAGTTTAAATTTATGTAATGGTAGTTCAGTTACATTAAGTGGAAGTTTATTATATATTTGTATACATTTCCCCATGAATGATTGACTAGTTTTATGAAGTCTGAAAGTCGGAACAGCAAGTCTATTTTTACCTCTTGTATTGACATTGTGATAATCACTATTCTTTAAAAAGGTATGCAAGTTTTTGTGGACATACATAATGTTGTCATATACATATTGCGAGGGAACCGTCAAAATATTGATGTCTTTATATAATTCTCTCAGTGAATCACGCGGTTTTAATTTATAAATAGCGCGTACGGCTCTCTTTTGTAATATAAAAATATCTTGAATATCAGCCGCTGTTCCCCATAGTAACATACCATATGACATGACACTATGGAAATAACCGAAATATACAAGCCTTGCCGTCTTGACATCCGACAGTAATCTAATTTTTTTTACAGCAAAGGCAGCCGAGCCTAGTCTGAAAGGGTAGTTATATGAGGATTCCATTGCAAACGTGAATCTAAGGTTATTCCTAAAAATACTGTTGAGTCAACACATTGTATTATTTATTCGTTGATTTTAATAGTTGTACTTTTAAATAATTTTATTAGGAAAACACGATTATGCGTTTAGTTTTATAATTAGGTAGCTTAACGTTACAGAATAAGGATAGTATTATTTAATTAATATTACCTATTATTTTTGAGGATGATCAACAAGTGTATTTTCCTTTTAAAGATTGCTCCGGGTATAATTGTAACCTCTGACATTGTAAAATCCAAGTTATGTGTGTGTGCCACAATCAAAATGTAAACAGTAAATTGTTTTTGACTTTCTTACACAGCAACGCTTTAAAGTCAGTGGCCTAGATTTTTTTAAAATATAACAACAATGTTTATTATTGTTACAGGGAATTAGAAAATGTGCATAGCAAGAACTAGCTTTCTTAATACAAATATAGTAGATACGTACTAAAGTTTGCATTAGGAATGTGTGCAAATGTTTCTATCAATGTTAACATTCTTTCTATTTATTTGGAATAAATTAATACATATGAATTTGTACGAATAATTGATATGAAACATCTATCACGACAGACCGACGCATGGCAACAGTCCAGAGCTTCTAATTTGAATTATAAATTCGTGGTCTCTAAGAGTTTCGTTGGTCTGGTCTGGAGGCTAATCACCTACGGGATGCTATGGCTATCGCTATCGCTTACCAATATATTTTTCCCTTCGGCAATTAGAAATAACAAAACGAAATCGTAAGCAATAGCGATAACCATAGCAATACCATTACACGATTGCTTCCCTGGTCGTCTATGGTGCTAATATATATATATTTATATCGAAGTCGGGCAAATATCGATATCCAATATATCGACCACGCTTACGCGATATTTTCAGTATTATCGATATTTTAAGTATTTTTTTTAGCTCTGTAATAAGTGCGGATGCAGTGTTTTTACAATATTGATTTATAATAATAAATCGAAGTCAGGCAAACATCGATATCCAATATATCGACCATATCAACGCGATTTTTATCGATATTTTCGGTAAAACAAAACTTTTGCTTTGTAAAAAGAACTCACTCACTAAGATTGTAGTGTTCGCTTCGAAATTATTAACTATTTTTATACATTTTACGGCTTAAGACCTTGCAATTTTAAAACGTTATAGAGATGGACGTATATTCGGACAGCGGAGTATTAATAATAGGGTACCGTTTTTACCCTTTGGGTATGGAACAATAAAAAGTACTTATTAATAAAGCCTTCTATAATAGTCTCATTATTTTCAGACAAAAACACTCTGATTTTATCTGTTCCAAACTAAAGTTCCGACAGGCTGTTTCGATAACTAAATTAAAACGACATGATTTTTTGTTGACACTGTAACTATATAATATTGTGAAGATATTTTTACACAATTTAACGCTGTGTAGATTTTTTCGCCTGTTTATCTCCACAGCTAAAAAGTCCCCTTTAACTCAATCATACTTAATCATCCACGTCATACGGAATGTTACATACACTGTGGCTGTGGGTCTTATATAATTTATCTGCTTTTAAATATGTATTTTACATATACGAACACACACTTATAAATACGAAAATATTAAAGGTTATGTTATTAAAACTGTTATAAATGTCACTGGATGTGTATGACTTGATAGAGCAACCGGTTTTAAATAAATTATTAATTCGCAATCAAGAACAGTTAATGAGGATGAACAAACCTCTATTGTTTTTTTATATAGTGATATTCACTACGGGATATGCAAACTGCGGTAAGTCAACATTTTATGTGTACTATTTTAAACGTAAAACTGGAGCATATTGGAAGGAGTAAAATAAAATAAATAAAATATACACTCGAGAGCAATGAATCAGTGCATAAAGAATCCTAAAAATCTCGCAAACTAAGAATGCTAGCTTAATGAAATAAATTGTGTTTGATTGACAATTAAATACTCCTTAAATGAAAGTAATAAAATTAATGAGTCACCTCATTTTATTTACAAAAAAATACATAAAAAAAAAAAAATACTGACTGGTCTCGCCTTAAAAGAAAAATAGGAAACATGTCATTTTTGATCAATATTACGATTTTCTTGAATTTTAATACTTCGTGCTTCCATTACTGCGTTTACCCGATTTGGCATGCTGTACACGTTTCTTATATGTTTTTGGGTGATATTCTCCCATTCGTCTGTGAGAGCAATTTTGAGCTAACGAAGCGTAGCGTAAGCTCGTCTCAAGCATGCTCGATAGGGTTGATATCCGGGCTGCGTGCTGGCCACTCCATACGAGTAATTTTCATCTCTTGAAGGTAGTCATTCGCTTTCCAACCCAAAGTGACCATAAATGGACCAACGTGTTCATTCAAGATTTCTTCCACACATCTTTCGCTAGTTAAAGAGCCCTTTTCTATGAACACCAGTTCCGTGCCTCTCTCAGAAGTATTCCGGCCCACACAAGTACAGACACACCACCGTAGGCTACTTTTTATTCGATGCATGCTTGCTTAAATCTTTCCCCAGGTCTTCTATATACTCCGTGTCTTCCATCGTGCTTGTAGAGCATAAATTTTGATTCGTCGGAGAACATAACTTTTGACCAATCAGCAATAGTCCAATTCAAGTGGTTCTGGGCATATCTTAGTCTTGAAATACGATGCCCAGGCTCCAATTTAGGGCCGTTTTCAAAAACAACAAATAAGAAATATACTATCCCAATGTAAGTTTGACATACAAATCCTACTGGCATTATTGCATTTTTTCGATCATTACAGTAGTTTCCGATACTTTAGAGAGCGCGAATTCAATCATCATACTAAGAAAAATCGTAAAAAAAAAACCGCAAAAAATTTCGCAAATATGTTACATATTTTAACTTTTATGTATAAGAAGAGCTCAATATCCGGGAGGGAGGGATTTAAATAAATGGAAAATTCAGGGCAACTTCTAGTTTTTTTTTATCGTTACACTTTTATTCGTTGTATTAAATCAATTTGACGTCCTCCGTAGCCATTACATCAGCACTTCTCATTAGTCCTTTTAGTTCTGTCAAATACTAACATATTTTTAATCATTATTTTGTTATTGTATTTCCATGCGTTAGGTAGAATGTGGTGTCGATTCTGGCATAATTCTCTAAACATAAAAGTAAATATAACATCAGTCTTTACTTTTCATTCTGTACAGAGAATGACAATGATTGTCAAATTTATGTTTAGCTTTATAGAATCATGCCAGAATCGATGCACCTGTGTAATGTTTATTTTATAAATTTAATATATATTTATTGCATTATATTTGTAAATACATAATTTCACACTCATCCATGGGCAAAACGTAAAAACGGATATGAAAGTATTTCGAAAAAGGGAGTCGTAGACAACAAATGAAAACCACATTATTCATTAGATGGATGGACTGGACTTCAACGTCACTTAACATCAAGTGAGGGGAGACATGTCTAAACCATTTATAACAAAATATACTGACGTGACGTGAGTCAAGCAGTCACAGAGGCGAAGCTTCATGCAGTGCGCGTGTGGGTAAGCATTAGACAGGCCTCGCCGCCAAGATACGTTTCTCTGAGTACGCGACAGCGACAGCCACCAGTGCTCATACAAACACGCACAAGTTTATGAAAGCTTTGTCTCTGAGCTTACTTCACTCATATGCTAAAATCATGCTAGAACGCAATGTTTGTTTTTTTTCCGAGTTCAGCAGATTTCTGCACTCTCCCGGACGGAGGTTATGGTAAATGCACCCCTGTCAGTGCATGCCCGTCGGTGATCAAGCTGATGCCGAGCACCAGAACAAACCCGAAGATTGCCAACTACTTGCGGAGTTTGCAATGCGAATCAAACAGCAACATGAACGTGGTTAAAGTAAGTTTCATCAACATCCGCAGTCGAAAGTTTTCAGAAACCTTATATATTTTTACAACAATTAGACAGAAAAACCCGGGTTTTCCATTCCAAATATATGAAAAAAAATATTATTATTATTATCTACAGGGATATTAATATAAATAATTCGTAGGCACATGTACACAAGCAAACACGCAACACACGCACACACACACACATGCACGCCCCAATTTCTCGCCCAAGGTTCGTGGAACCCAAATATCTCGCCCAAGGTTGGTGGAACATCCTCACATCCTCAATTTTTTTGATAAATTTAAGGGATAACTGATTAATGAAAAACTGTAATTGTTTCATTAAGTTAATGCTTTAGACATTTCAACATTTATTTATTATTGTGATGCCGGCTTCACTTGGCTATTCGTGTTTGTGACATCAGACTGTACTTTTCATTTCTTATAAAGCATGATGAAGACAGTTGGTTGTCAAGTAGTCAATTGAAATGCTGGCATGACAAGAATTACACTTGATTGGAGTCTTCGAGTGCGGCCGTTTTCTTTTAAATCAGTAAATAGATGATTTGTTTCAGGTATGCTGCTCGGATTGCTTTACCCCAGAGGGTAAGCAAGGCACCTGTGTACCCATAGGACAATGTCCAAGTTTAATGAACCTGCGCCCTGCAAAGCTTGATTATGTACTGAATTCCAAGTGAGCGAAATCAATTATTATAAACTATAAAACATATTCATTCTTACCACAAAAAAGTTAGACATGCGTTCAATAAGACTTTAACAAATCTAGATCAGGTCTTTACAAACATTACCAAAAGTAGGATAAATAATAAGAATTCCCAAAAAAAATATGATATTTAGATTCTTTACCTCTTTACACGAGCAGCGATTTTGCATTATTTGTACCGATGCCTATATTAAGTCTGTGGTAATATAAGTACTGCCTTTCAGCACCTGATGCGCTGATATCTGTTCGACTCTATTTTATAGTAGTGTATACTTATAGCTGAACCTATTAGTACACGACGGATATAATTACTTTTAGTTTCCCTACTGACTACTAGAGTTTATAATGTCGCTGTTAGTGTCACGCACCCGGCACCCAATTTCTTGAGCAACTCTTATACAACATCTCCTCCTCAGCAAATACAACTTCCGTGGATATTGCTCATCAATGTTTATTACAATTTGGTTGAATATTCTTGTTGTGGAGCTCGATGGCGCAAGTGGTTAGCGCGCTCGGCTTCGATCGTTGAAACTAAGCAACTTTCTCCGTGGTCGGTCATTGGATGGGTGGCCACAAATTTACTATCTCGAGCTTCTCCGTGCTTCGGAAGGCGGTTTTAGCTGTTGGCCCCGGCTACATCTGCGGTCGTTAGCACCTATCAACTCTGCACTGGGCTTGCGTAGTGGGTCATGGCTCAATCTGCCTATTCTATCCATAGGGAAGGCCTGTGCCCCAGCAGTGGGGACATTCATAGGCTGGTGATGATTCTTATTTCAGGTGTCTTAGTAGCTCTGAATTTGACGTGTGCTGTGGACCTCCTCCCGCTGCTCCCAGACGGGGTAACTGTCAAAGCCAGCTGACTGCCTTCCCTCCCGACCACGCAACTGAATGCTGCGGCATCGATGCTAACGGTGAAAGCAGAATTGTCGGTATGTATTACCGCTTTATCCTAATAACCATAATCTACCTTTATTATTATAGGGAGCATACGAGCTGACGACTCACCTGATGGTAAGTGATCACCGTCGCCCACAGACTCCTGCAACACCAGGAGTATCACAAATGCGACGCCGGCTTTAAAGGATGGAGGGTGCTCTATTTCTATTCGTGCATTTGAGTTACCTGAGAAACTTAAAAATGGAGTAAATAAAAATAATGCGTATTAAAGTTTTTTTTTTTTGGGAAAACTAACCTAAATTGTTTTCTGAATAAGCTAGTAAAGTTTATCAGGTAACTCAAAATTCACCCTTCGGCCGTTTCGAAACCATTTTCCTTAACCAGTTTCGAGGAAGGAATTATAATACTTAATATTTTTGAAATCGGTTTCGAAAACACAAAATATTTCTTTTTTCGAAACCAGTTGCCAAATAAGAAAAATACATTTCTGTTTCCGTAACCGGAAACAAAAGTCTGTTCAAAAAAGACAGTATAAAGACGGCATTGTCATAATGCCTATGAAATTGGACACTACGACAGGAAAATAATAAATAAATAAATAATTAGGAAGTAAAAGAAAGGGTATTTAAGTAATATATAACTTAATTAATACAATGGATAATATTATGCACCTATCTACATTGTACATTTACCTGAAGTTGTTTAAACTTAATATCTTTCTGTTACACCTGTTTGAAATCTAAATAAAATTCTTACCACTTATGAATTGAAGACGTTATCAATGAAATAAATTCAAATACGTATAAAATGTATAGTTTTGTTGGGCTACAAAATCGTATATTTACTTATGTTCTGGTTGCAGACAAAAACAAAGGAGCAAAAATTATAGAGAAAATTAATGAGAAAATTATATTATCTATCCAACTTCACAAATGAAAATTGCGGTCGGCATGAAAGTTAATTCGTCATTTTCGTTCCACTTTGAATTGAAAGATCTTATTATTATTAATGCAGAAAGCACAGACAAATCTTTATGATTTTTGTGCTTTTAGAAATTAACATAATTACGTTAATTGCTTAATTTATTTTGATACAAATGAATAAAAAAACTAATTTTATAATACCTTTATGAAAAATTGTCTTCTTTTGTTATTATTTTAATTTTAGTAGATTTTTTTTGGTTTGAAACCGTTGTGACAGCCGGATATTCCGCCTTATTACTAAATGTTGAGTAAAGTCAAACCTTTTTTTTTTATACGCTGGCAAAAAATACTGTTTACAGACGACGGCGCCTTTAAGGGGCACACCGCCGAACGGACCTCAGACCTGGCTCCCGCAAGCCTTACAGGCCCCAGCAGTGGCTGCCCACTGAGGACTCCGTAACCCTTACGGACGCTTTACGGCATAATATCCGCTAAAAAACCCTGCGAACACCCTCTAAACTGCTTAGCGCGAAGCCGCGGGATCTCCGTTTAGGGATTCTTCCGCGTCTCCGCACCTAGCAGCCGGGGCTCCGCGGCAGGGGTCTCTCGGGGTATCGCGGGGACCCCGCAGACGTGCGCAGGACGGCCCGCGCGACTAAAGTGAAACCTGGATTAACTAACAACAAAATTGACCGTCACTTTTGTGTGCTAAAAAGAAGACAGCATTAGGTTTAAAATAACTAACTTTTATCCGCGTTTTACATAAAGGCGTTTCTTTTACTTCCTATTGATTGCTTTATATCTTTCTGGATCGTAGTGTCCAATGTTATGGGCATTGTGGCAATGCCGTCCTTACACGTTTTTTCTCAATTTTTTCATAAACAGATTTTTGGTTCGGGTTTCGAAAACAGAAACATCTTTATTATTTGGCAACCAGTTTCGAAAAAAGAAATACATTTCTGTTTTCGAAACTGGTTGCATAAAAAGAATCATAATGATTTTCTCGAAACTGGTTTTGAAAACGGCCGAAGGGAAAATTAAGTATTTAATGCAAATGATTTATTTATTCACAGAACATACTTTCTGTGTTCTGTGAATTTACCGCAACAAGTTATAGTATTTAAAACTTGACGGCTACAAAAAATAACTCATAACAAAATATTCCTTCGCTATAAATAGAAACATTTTGCATGATATGCCGACACTTGGCTATTCGTGTTTACTATTTGTAAACTTGAGATCAGTCTGTCCTTTTCATTACTTAAAAAGCATGATAAGGGCAGAGTGTTTTCATGTTGACAAATAGCAAACACTAGATAGATTTAATATATAACTAGAGAACGTACTTGTAGGCCTGCACGACGAACAGCATTGAACAAAATGCTAAACAAATTACTATGTTTTCTGCTTTCAAGGCGGCACGTCAACAAATATAGACCAATATCCTTGGCTTGCGCTCTTAGAATACAAGTTGAATAACGAGATACAGCTTCTCTGCGGAGGCTTTCTTATAAGTAACAAATACGTGTTGACTGCGGCTCACTGCACACCAGATGACAAAAAACCGTAAGTAAGATGAACGTATAATCGAATGAGCTAGCCTTTAACCTGTACCTTAGATGACAGAACATTAAATGTGTCAGAGTTGAGTTGCCAATAACTGTACTAAACCTCACAACATGAGATAAAATATTAAATATGTATAGATTTAAATCAAGATGCTATATTTATGTGCAGGAAAGCTATTCTAAAAGTTTCCTCTTACTCCAAGTCCAACAACATGCAGACATACATAAAAACTTTCTCCCATTGGGCAGATAGAAATAACTTATTTTCACTTATTATTACCTAGAAATCGCCGTTTTTCATGAAATACTACTAATACCTACGCCCTGAACAGGGCCACTAAGAACTAGACAATACTCCTGCACCGTCACCCGACACGCACTATGAGGACCGTGGTCCCCCTAGTGCGTGCCAAGAGGGCGGGTGTGGTGTGGTCGCGGCACACGTCTCCGAATGGCCACGCAGTCGCTAGACCACCACTTTTAAGGGGACAGTTTTCGTTTGGGGCATTGTTTGGGTGCTGAACCAGGATCTAACGAACTTGCTGAGCCATTGCGATTGTCGAACAGAATCCATTTATATTATCGCAAGTACCAATGTGATTTAATATGCCTTCGTTCGTATGCCTGTTAAGCAGTGCAAGTCTCGATTCGACGTGTAGTGCGCGCTGGCGAACATTCAATTTGTGGGATACCCATTTATCAAGCTTTTTTACCTTGCCAATTTGACGCAAATGGACCGATATTGTTTTGATGCTACCATCGAAAGCTGTTGCTAATTCAGCTGTAGATGAGATGAGAATCATCAGCTTCCACCATCCCTTTAATTCGTCATGGTCGACTAAAGTTTTCGGTCGACCACGGGGTTCATAACTTAGGTCGATATTTCCGGAAACGGAAACGGGCAAACCAATAACAGGTGGTGCAATCGTCGTTGATGTTGCGTGCCTAGGGTCGCAAATCGTAAGTGGCCCACCTCCAGACTTGAAAATATGGGTCCCCACACCTTCGTTGCCCCAGGGCCCCACACCTCTAAATCGAGACCTACATCTGTGCGTGCCGCTTCTGCCGATTTGCTGCCACGACGGTACTCATACTCTATAATAACTCGAATTTTTACCGTATCCATGATGACGAAAAACGTACAAATGCATTGAAAACAGTACGCTAACCATTATAAAAATGATAAATTTTCAAAAAATTTATCATTTTCATAATGGTCCATGTTTTATCCAAAAATCCATGTTTTAAAAATAAAAATAATTTGAACTTAGAATTCTTAACGAAAATAGAAAAAATGGATTTGATATAACCAGCACAGCACAAGGGCAAATTCATAGGTAAAGACTATTATTACGGAATTACGGCACTATTTAACTGGCTCTTCTTGAAACTGTTTCCAATTACATTCATTTGAATAGAGGATGGCAAGGATACACTGTTGTCATACTTAAGTATAGGTTTAGATAATTAGGCCAAAATTGACACCAAATGTTCCCCAAAATCTTCCTCTCCTCGCTCCTCCTCCTTCCTCACATACACTCACTTAAAATTGTTATATTTTTTTTGGTCGTTACTCAATCTTTCTGCGTGTATAAACTATCTGAGCACAAACTACAACACACCAAACAAATCATACAAATACCAACAGTAGGAACTGTGTAAAGCAACGAACCCGCATAACTATACTATCTGACCATCAAACTTCATACCGCCACCTGTAGATGAAAGTAAAAATACTAATATTAAATAGGGGTTGGTGGTAAAAGGGTGAAAATTTTGAGTATACCTTTTCATCTCAAATTTTGCACTGGATGAAACATCTAAATCATCAGGAGGAAACAATTTGGTTTCATTTTACAGTGTGAGCGTTCGGTTGGGGGAGTATGACATAACAAACCCTGGTGAAGACTGTGTGGACGTGGCAGGCGGCGGTCAAGACTGCACCTCCCCAGCTGTCAGCATTCCTATAAAGGAAATCATAAAACATCCTGAATATGACACCGTACTTAAGAGAAATGATATTGCTCTGATCAGACTAGACGGAGAGGCGAACTACACAGGTATTCAAAAGTTAAACTATTGCTGCACGAAACTAGATTCTTTCTTAAGTTCAATCAAAGTTTTGCTGACCTACCTCTATCCTTTAGACACTGTTTTTGGATAAGATAACAATTGCTTTGCGCCCTACACCTTGCAAACAGTTATATATAACCACACTCGTAGAAAACCGAGAGCCATTACTAACAGATTGAATGTACACTTATTGTATTTACAGATTTTGTTCGACCAATTTGCCTACCAACATCAGACGTGTCAACGTCGGCGCAGCTGTCTAATTTAACAGTACATGTGGCCGGTTGGGGTAAAATGTCCTGGAACATACAAAACAGCGCTTTGAAACAATATGTCAATGTACCAATCGTAGATGTGCAGGTATAATAATATTTCCATGATAAACAGCAAGCACTTTAATCACATAACACGATGTTACAAAATGTGACATTATGGCATATGGCAGTGACATATGTCGATTTGGAGAAAATAGTGACCAGTTATTAACTGTTTTGTCGCCCAAGAACAGTAGATGTGGTGATCCTATGTCAATCAAATCTAAAAAAGATATGTATATACTAGGAGTTTGTTACTTGGAATTGTTGGTTGTTCACATTAAACATAACAGACTCTCTCCACAAGTTCTCCGCTGTCGTAATAGCTATGAAAGCTATCTTACGAGCAAATTCTAGTCCTACTTCTAGCTGGGTCGATTAGTCGTCGACTACGACTAGTGCTTGGCCTTGCTCATAGGACGAACTTATAGGCATTTTATCATTACGCTTACTTAACCATAGTATTCAATGCTTTTAAAATATTTCAGAATTGTCAAAATGCGTATAGCGCAAAACTACGCCCAGAACCGCAGCTGTGGAGTAAGCAACTGTGCGCAGGCGGCAAGCGAGGCAAGGGCTCGTGCAACGGCGACAGCGGCGGTCCCCTCATGTTGAAGACTGAACGCGAGACAGGCCCCAAAGTGTTCACGGCAGAAGGCGTGCTTAGCTTCGGACCGCACCTCTGTGGCACTGAGGGCATATCAGGGGTTTATACGAAAGTACACTCCTACAATACCTGGATTCGTCAAAGCATTAGACCCTGAAGAGTCGACATGTCGATAATGTCTTCTTATACATATTGATGACGAATGTCCGACAAAAAAATAATTAAATTATTTTTAATCTCATACAGTGTATTATTGATATTTACCAGAACCACGGTAATATTATCTATACAGTATTATATCTTCATACAAACGGTCGGAAAGCGAGTCATAACTACGCCACTCGAGTTCGCGCGACACTCGGTGGGCACCCAGTCGCGAATGCGCCGCAGGGACGACCGAACCACGGTAATATTATCTATACAGTATTGTGACTCGGCCCTGTCCTTGAAATAAATTCCTACGGCCGAGCGCTGCGTTAACACGCGGTAGGACCGCCCGCCTACAGTATTTTAATTTCATCTACATAATTGAGTTTCTTTCTAATTTTATGACTGTAAATATTTTATTTTATATGTAAAGATTCTCCGCAAGCCCATATACCCATAATTTAGGAATGCATTAAAAATAACTATTCCGCCATGTTGGATTTAGAATGACTTCACACAGCTAACCGTGATTTTTAATCAAAAAGTGTACATACAAAATTTCAGCTCAACCGGTTGAAGATATCTGCTTCAAAATTGAGTTTCAAGATTCCACCCGAACAAACAAAGTTATATACCTACCTATATTGCAAGTTAATTAAAAGCTTGTAAAAACCCCGAATGCTGATTTTTATTTTTACATAATTCAATAAAAGAATATTATTTTAAACATACAAGTTATATTTATTTGTAAGTCATGGCGCAGTCGAGTAAGGAAATTACCTACAATGTAGGTAAATCTTACTAGGTAGGTACTGTAGGGATCGTTTCATGCAAATTAATTATTGTCATGGAAACACTTTTATTTTCAAGAAATTATATTATTATTATTATCATTAAACAAAATACTGTTTTTTTAAACTCCGCAAAAATCTCCCTATTTTTTATTTTCCTTTTTTTATTAATTCTTGGCCAGTACACCACACGGCTGGCCAAGTATTAATTATTACAATAATATGGAGATTATAATAAATAATATAATTATGGGGTAACGGAACGAGGACATAATAATGGACATAGATCCGAAATGCAAAGGAAATATTTCAGGTGCACTCGGATAGATGTCATGATTTGCGCATGTCTAGTCGGCGACTAGTACTTGGCCTTGCTCATAGGACGACCTTATCGGCAATTTATCATTACGTTTACTCACCATAATATTCAACACTTCCAAACATTTTCAGAACTGTCAAAATGTGTATAGCACAAGAGTACGCCCAGAACCACAGCTGTGGAGTAAGCAACTGTGCGCAGGCGGCGACCGAGGCAAGGCCTCATGCAACGGCGACAGCGGCGGTCCCCTCATGGTAAAGACTGTACGCGAGACAGGCCCCAAAGTGTTCATAGCAGAAGGAGTGGTAAGCTTCGGACCACTCCATTGCGGCACTGGGGGCATACCAGGGGTTTATACGAAAGTACGCTCCTACAACATCTGGATACGTCAAAGCATCAGACCCTAAAGAGTCGACAAGTCAACTTGAAAAATTATTGACGAAGTTAGGAAAATAAAAATTTAAAAATATCTCTTACAGTGTTTTTATTAAAATATATACCAAGGCCTTCATGCAATATGCATTAATTCCAATTTGTAATATACAAATATGGATGTGTGTGTCAAGTATTTAAAAACGTCATATCACATTGGCAGCTTTCTTTAGTTAAGAAGGGATCTGAGGTGAAGCGTAAAGCGAAAGAAGACAATAACACATAAAATAGAAGTGCACAGATTTTTACTGCTCCTATTTGTGAATCGTAACTTAATTCACTTAACAATACTCTTTATTTATGAAAAGGCCTTCAACACGTATAATTTGTACTGTTTTTAAGGGTTCCGTAGTACCTGACAAGGAACACTTAAAGTTTCGTCATGTCCATCTGTCCGTCCCCGATTTTCCTTGGAAACGAGACTGGAGAGCTGTAATTTTGTGGAGATATATATACACTCGGCGTCAAAAAAATCGCACCTCTTAGAAAATCACTTTCAAATGTCATTTACTCTTTGCACATGTGATATTTAAAAGGTTACTTAATTAATTTGATAAAAAAACATTACTTTTTATTATCAAATAAAACTTACTGCAACAAATAAAGTATCACAAAAATTCGATGCAAATTTTGCTACCGTGAGAGTCGCTAGTTGCGCTTCCTTGTGTGGGTATAAAACGGTCCACACCTTGATTTAGGTATTTTAGTTGAGATACATAGATTGATATTAATTGTTTTTTCTAATTTACGATATCGAAAATAAACACTCCTGCTCAAATATATTGTGGTAACTACTAGCAACTACGGAACCCTACCCTGCGCGTGGCAGGACACGCACTTGGCCGTTTCTCCAGTTTTGTGTCATTTTTCTGTGACACAAAACTAGAAATCGTTCTTGTTTTAATAAATGCACCATGCGTGGTAAGAAAAAATTTACATTTTGTAAACGCCGATTGAATTGTCTATCAAATGTTGTGGCAAATTAAAATGTGACGAGACAATTTGCATTTTGCCTTCGGCATATTTTAAAACAAAGAGCGTTTTTAAAGGATGACGCCGTTTGTAAAATGCGTAATCATACAAATTGCCTGCGACCGATACTTTTACATACACCGGTCTACCGATGACGCAGTCGGCAGACGCGAGTCGCTTCGAACGCGCGCGCGTCTCCACCGCATGCTACTACAGTCAGGGGTTTTACATTACATTAAAACAAAAAGCGTAGATGCGGTACGCTCATTCTAGCATCAAATAAAATATGATCTGACTCAACTGCATAAGCAACTCTCACACACGCACACGTCTGAATATACACATTCAATCGAGCGAGCGAGACACAACTAAACGCTTCAACGATTGTTGTCCTTTTCTTGATAACAAAATGGTAATTTTTGGGAAAAAAATGTATTTACAGTTTTACGAATGAAAAGTGTTGCCGAGGCATTTGTTATTTGATTTTGAACTATTTGAGTTCTTTATAAAAGCATCGAAGGCATTGTTTTATCTTTATAACACAGAATATGTTTTTATGGTATGTATATATATTTAATATATATAGTTAAATAAGTTTTTTTGCCCTTGTTTCTTTTAAAACACCACCGACTCCAGTTTCTTTCAATCCTCTCCATCCAAAGGTTGTCTGGAAGAAATCGCTTTTAGCGATAAGACAGCCCATTGAAGCACTATGTTTAAACATAATGTATTGAACCCGTTTATGTACACTTTTATTCCGGCTGAGGGCACTTCTCTCCACTTTACACAGGATCGAAAATAACGACATTTGTAAGATCTAAGTAACGAATGCCTATTGGCACTAAGGTAAAGTGCCTCTGCACGGCACAGTGGATGTCCCGCTAGCATTGGAGTGGCCATCGGAGTTTGTTGGTGTTGCGTTCCTGATGGTGGAAGATATCCAGATTTGTCGTATTTTTTTTTTTGTTAAAAGTATGGCATAAAGGAAAGGATTCGTGGGAAACGAATTGGAGCGTCCGTCTGGGTGATGGGTGACTGATGGTGACTGAAAAATTATCAGTCACCATTAGACGACAGGTTATCATGCAGCCGTCTGTCACTTCTATCAATCATTAATGATAAAAAACCATCAGTCAACTTCTGTGACTGAAAAAGTCATCAGTCACCATTAGTCACCCATGAATGATAAAAAGCCATCAGTCAACTTCCGTGTCTTAAAAAGTCGTCTACCTGTTTTACCGGTGACCTGTAATACACATTAAATACAAAAATTATGGAAGATTAACAACCCATCGTCTATAACCCTATCCGCAAGTATACCATCCCAGTCCTTCTTTGGGATACTTCAGGTTCTGGAGGTAGCACTGGAAAGCTAAGCTGGACTGGACAGCTTTACAAATACACATAAAGTAACCACAAAAAGTCACAATTTCTCAATCAATTGAAATTAAATCATTAAGATCAGTCAAAAAGTCAGTTGCAGAAATTTGTTAGTTTTGAATGATGTTCGCCAATGCCAAGGGGGTATAAAACGAATCATGAAACGTGTCAAATCGTCATCAGTCGTTTTACGATATCCTCACTCCCGCGACGAATCTAGTAGAGATGATAGTGACTTAAAAGTAGAACTTTTTATTAGCTGCAGTAAGATGACGTTTTGTGGGTTACCGCTTTTTGAAGAAAAATAAATAGGGGTGTAGCTAAGTGAGTAAGTGAATCATTCAATAAATGAATGATCAGTTTGGTTTCGTTTAAGAGATTTAATGTTAAGTTGTAATGATTTTTTATTCTATTATTAGTACTATAGTAAAGGATTGATCTTTTTCATTGGAAGTATCGGGACGTACATCCAAAATTAAACAAAAAGACATAACAATGTTATTTATTAATCAAATATTTTCGGAATCACTATCGCTGTCGCTTTCGGTCACACTAATGACAAATCTGTCTGTCATTTCATCAATAATATGATCGAGGTGGCACATTTTGTCTTCCTCTTTTATAGTGTTAGACACACAGTCACACCACTTAAACGATGTCACTTTGTTGATTCCTTCTTGGAATAAAGTTGCATTTTATATGTTTTATTAATGTTTGCGACGTGCCCCTTTACCTGAGCCCAAACCAACTCGATGGGGTTCAATTCACAGTGATAAGGAGGCAGTCTTATAAGTCTGATACCTTTTTATGCAGCAATCTCGTTCACGGCATATTTCTCAGTATGATTTTGTTGTTTCACAATATCTATGAGAGTGGCCTTCACTATATTTGGTTCAAATGTAATATTTTTAGTGGTCAGCCACTCTTGAATCTAATTGGTTAAAATTCCACATGGGGTGGGAGAAAACATATTATACCTAACGTATATTAAAAAGATTAGTGATGACAGGTAAACTAAACTTTGCGATGGTGGGTACTTCATTTCTATGAAAGAACTGATGTACAATTCGTCCAATAGCGGTGAATGTGAAATCATCAAGTTTTTCTTTAAATGTAAGTTTTGGGCCCGGTTTTTCGGGAGGTTTTGGGGTACTAAATTCCTATTGAAACACATATTTGTAAACGTTTCTGACCCAAAGTTTCTCGGTTGCACTAAGAGCTACACGTGGCCTTTTTTTCTTAGGAGATAGAAATGTATCTCCATCTTGGGATATGCTCAACTGAGCATCCATGCCTTCGATGTAACAAACAAAAAAAAGCTGACACGATTAAGAAAAAGTAGGTAACGAAAAACAAACATAACGTAACAAAAAATTAACAATAATGATAACTAAAACAACTCGCAGTGGGCAAAGCAAAGTTATTCGTCCACTCAAAACAGAAGTTAGAAGCCGAATGAGCGAATGACAAATGAAATAAAATGGCGGACAAGCCTCATCGTAGCACCGTAACTAAAAACCAGTACCAACTTGAGATTTTATACAGCCTTTTATTTATATGAATAATAAATAGAATTAAGTATGATCATTATGAGTTAGTTATGAAACGATTACATTTTCTGGTAACCTAATCACATCCCTATTGAAATTAGGCGGTCAACATTATTTTACGGAATGACATTTTGAAACGTCATTTTACTGCAGCTAATAAAAAGTCGAAGTATAGTGGAAAAAATCCTTAAAAAAGTTAAACAGTTGGTTAAAAAAGGTCGGCGAATAGAATCGTCCTCTTCGGAGGACGAACGGACGGAACATTTGTTATCAACCGATAATGAGGAGCATCAAATTATTTTTAATGAGTGATCCAGAAATTGGTGAGTTTTCTATCATTGATATAACATACAAAGTTAAATTCTATTGAAGCGGTAGTTGTACTACAATGGATATTTAAAAAAGGATATAAGTTCTCTTCACTACACACCATATTTTTTCTCATATGGGAAAAATATATAAGTATTTAATTAAATTATCTATGTCTCGACGTTTTTACGTGTGTAGACACAATGGCGTTTTAAAAAAATTGCAATAAAATCCCGACGTATACCGTGTGTGGGTGTTTGCTTTATCACCTATTATTTATCTCGACGGATTACCGTGTGTAGATAACACACAAAAATAAAAAATAAAAAAAATGCTAATTAATTTTATCCCGACATTATCGTGTGTGGATAAAAAGTGCCTATTTCTCTTGAAATAGTGTTTCACACAACAATTTTATTTAATGTTGTGTTTTATGGCTTACGGATGAGATCCCAGTTAATGAGGCTCCTTTTCAAACGGAGAATCCTGATAATAGTCTAGATTTAGAACCGGATATTTTAGAGCTGTTAGGTACCGACCCAACACTAGATAAAAGCTTTGGCGATAACTTACATCAGGACTTAGCAGTAACGTGGAAATACATATTGATTAACGGATTGCCATAAGATGAAAAATCAGATTTGCTTAAACAGTACCTTCCCGCAGAAAATTGCATACATATGAAAGCACCGAAGCTAAATCCCGAAGTCAAATCGGCTCTTTCGGAAACCAATTTAAAAAAGGACTCTTATAGCGAGCAAAAGCAAAACCAAATGGCGAGTTGTATTGCCGCCATAGGTCGAGGTCTGAATTTAGCATTGGCTCAAAAGGAACAAATAATACCACAGAAAATAATAAAAACATTAGGTGACGCAGGCCGTTTACTATGCAATACTCATTACAGAGAATCTGTATCAAGGAGGTTTTCCATTATAAATTCAATCAGCAAATAAAAGCGAGATACAATAAAAAATACAAAAATCGATTAATATTTCCGATTTACATGATCATCTGAAGTCATTGAAAGCCATATCTAAGTCTGCATTAGAGTTGAAGCCTACAGCATGTCGTAGGTACTACCAACAGCCAATCGCTCAACTCAGCACATCTGGATTTCGTCGACCGGAGACTTTAAACGCCAGGGGGGCACCGCGAGTAGCGGCCGCCGAGCAGCGAGTGAACCCCCCACAACCTCGGCGCCAAGGGCCACCGCTGCCGCCGCCGCCGCCGCCGCGGGGCCGCCACCGCGGGGCCAACCAACCCAGGACCAGCCAGTACAGTCACCAGCATTGGAGACGTTAACCACGCCATCAGAGGTACAAAATACCGAACTTCTTACTGTCGCGGGTAGACTACAATTTTATTATGACTAATGGCTTAATATAACAAATGACAAAATAATTCTGTCGTGGATAAGGGGTTATAAAATACCGTTTCTTTCTGAACCCCATCAAACCGGAACACAAAAACTAAGATCATATACCCTTGATGATGAATTTTTACATACAACAAGATGTACTATTCGTGAACTGGCAATATTTTTAGGCGTGCTAACGTCAGCGTGTCCCGCTGTTAAATATGGCTGGGTTTATACTAAATTACTTGAAAGAGAAAAGTTTTTAGCTCTTAATTATTCTCTCAAATATAACAAATATAACATATATTTGTTATATTTGCCTGAAAGTACAAAGGAAGATATCAGGTGGTGGATAAAAAATATTGGGTTCTCGTCATGTCCATTTCATATTTCTATTTATACCTTAGTTATATTTACCGACGCCTCAACCACCGGCTGGGGTGCGGCGTGTGGTAACCAGACCGCCAGCGGACACTGGAAGCACTCCCAACAATCTCTTCACATAAACACACTAGAATTGTTAGCTGCGTTTTACGGTCTCAGAATATTTGCTTCACAAGTGCAAAATTGTTACATCCTTTTAAGAATAGATAATACGACAGCCATCGCTTATATAAATAAAATGGGGGGAACACAGTACAAACATTTAAATAACATCGCCCGTGATATATGGCAATGGTGTGAAAAGCGAAACATTTATGTTTTCGCCTCATATATTTCGTCAAGTCAAAATGTTGTAGCAGATTTTGAATCTCGTGAAACAAATATAGATACTGAATGGGAATTAAATCATGATGTTTTTAAGAAAATAACCCTTAAATTGGGTACACCAAAATTTGACTTATTTGCTAGTATTCAAAATCATAAATGATATAGATATGCATCGTGGAAATTAGATCCCAATTCTGAAATAGTTGACGCGTTCACATTCTGTTGGAATAATTTGAAATTCTATGCCTTCCCTCCATTCAGCTTAATAAGTAAAGTATTACAAAAAAATAAAATAGACAAGGCCGAAGGCATCTTAGTAGTGCCATACTGGCCCACACAATCGTGGTACCCATTATGGTCAATGTTATTAATATCTGAAGGCATATATTTTAAGCCTCATCCAAATTTGTTATTTTCACCTTTCAGAGACAAACATCCCCTACATACGGATCTCAGCCTGATGGCAGGGAAATTATCCGGCAGTCGTTATTAAGGCATGGTATACCCTAAGCCTCACTAGACATAGTAATGTCGTCCTTTTCTACAAACACACTTAATCAATATAATTCAACGCTAAATTCATGGTTACAATATTGCAATAATAAAAAAATTGATTATCATAATCCAAATATTACCCAAATAATAGAATATTTAACAGTAATGTATAACTCTGGTTTTAGCTACAGTACGCTTAATACACATCGTTCGGCTTTATCTTTACTATACCGTAATGATTTCAATGAAAGCGATTGTATTAAACGTTTTTTAAGGGTATTTATCGCCTTCGTCCATCTGCTCCCAAATATAATTGTACGTGGGACCCAAATTTGGTATTAAATTATTTATCTAGTTATTTTCCGAATAATTTAATTTCGCTAAAAGATCTTACAGTTAAAACTATAACTCTCCTCGCTTTAGCTTCTGCTCATAGAGTACAGACCATTAGCCTTATTAAAATTCAAAATATTTGCTTCGATATAGATAAAATTACTATAAAAATTGATGATTTCATAAAAACTTCGAGACCTGGATCTTACCAACCTTTAATAGTACTACCAATTATTAAAGAAGACTCGAAACTCTGCCCAGCTTCAGCTTTCAAATCTTACGTAGATAGAACTAGTAGTTTACGAAATCAGGATTATTTTGTCATTACTTAACAAAAACCCCACAGAAAAGTAGCCCCACAAACATTATGACATTGGATAAAATTTGTACTAGAAAAGAGTGGTATAGATACAAGCATATACAGCGCTCACAGCACTCGACACGCGCCGACGTCTGCTGCGCACAGGGCAGGAGTCAATTTGGAAGTTATTAGATAAGCTGCCGGCTGGACAGACGCGTCGAAAGTATTTTTAAAGTATTAGAATAAGAATGTGTCGACTACAAATGACAATGATTTTGTTAACGCTATATGTATTTCAATAGTAATTATTAATTCTTACGTTATGTTTGATTATGAATAGAAAGTTTAAGAAAAGTTATAAGTATTATTTCTTTTTTATTTTTTCCCCTCTCTTCCATCACTTCAAAAAAATTTTCCGATGCTTTGAACATCTGCATGTTATATGTAATCATCTTCGGGAAAGATATGAAGTATAATTAAGAATCTATCGAACTTACCTTGTGAAGTTTGATATCTAATTATACGAATGTCTTGACCGAAGATGATTACGCTCCCGCCCGTCCCATGGCCCCAGATCAATCGAAAAAATTTGCTCTAAATAAATGAGTAGGAACAGTGAGTGCCGGTAGATAGCAGGCTGTCATAGTCCTTAGATAAAATGACTTTGATGTATTATTTTTTTAATTCAAAAAAGATTAAGTAACTCTTAAATGTGGTGAGGACAGCATCATCTCGTGAGCTGCTGCATGTAATATGTAATCATCTTCGGTCAAGACATTCGTATAATTAGATATCAAACTTCACAAGGTAAGTTCGTTTGATTCTTAATTATAACCACAAAAAAATGTAAAATTAAACTGAAACAAGATGGGATGATGACATTCGTAGGCTGGCTGGAGTGGGCTGGATGAGAATGGCAGAAAATCGGAAGCAGTGGCGTGCATTAGGGGAGACCTATGTCCAGCAGTGGACGAGCATTGGTCTACGATGATGTAATTTTTCACAAATTACAATTAGCAGAGCAAAGATGATAAATAGTGTCAAATAGATTAGCAGTTTAAGCTAACGACCATTAACGACTGTCCGAGTTCCTTCACTTAGGGTTGGAACCAGGCTCTCTGAAAATTATTGTCTACGGAAGTTAAAAAGATAGTAGTTTGCCAAAAACAATAGTACAATCGTGGCCCAAGAAAACAGGCGTGACAGGCCTGCCAGCCACCTATTGTCAGTTGCATGATAGTATAAGATGGAAGGTATGGCACTCCCAGTGTGTGGTGGTGGTGGCAACTCGACAGATTTGATGAAATTAAAATAATTTTATTTCATAAATTACGTCAACCGTTACCTTGGCAACCGGGTGCGCGAATGTGTGGAAGACTACGGGAAGGTTCGTCCACTTTCATGTGTGTACGAAAGTACAAAGTACGAATGTATGAATGAAATAATTTACGAATATTACAAGGATGTCACAACATTTTACGGTAGAAAAACTGAGTTATATATCTAATATATAAAATTCTCGTGTCGCGGTGTTTGTGATTAAACTCCTCCGAAACGGCTCGACCGATTTTCGTGAAATTTTGTGTGCATATTGTGTAGGTCTGAGAATCGGATGTAATCTATTTTTCATCCCCCTAAATGTTAAGTCAAAGTCAAAATTTCTTTATTCATTTAGGTACAATTTGCACACTTATGAAAGTCAAATTTGATGCCATCGGTTCAAGAGTCTACCAGAAGGCCTTGTCTGAGAAGAACCGGCAAGAAACTCAGCAAGTTTTGTCCTCCCTTTACACTATCTATTTTTATTTATTTGGAAAGAGTCATAATCCACATCAGGTCTTTAATAGTTTACTTAATTTTAAAAGTATAAATAAATAAAAGACCAGTAGTTACTACGAAATAAAAGAATATATGTAAAAGATGTGATCCATGACGTCTTTCCTTACAATATTGTCAATTTAGAATAATAAGTATACGCTTAATTATATCTTTCTGGATTTCAGTGGAGAATCGAGCACATTCGAATGTATCCAAACCTTTTTATCGTCTAAATATTGCTGAACTTTATAATGCCTATGCCTTTTTCATTAAAATTTCCTTAACATGAAGTTTAAATTTATGTAATGGAAGTTCAGTTACATTAAGTGGAAGTTTATTATATATTTGTATACATTTCCCCATGAATGATTGACTAGTTTTATGAAGTCTGAAAGTCGGAACAGCAAGTCTATTTTTACCTCTTGTATTGACATTGTGATAATCACTATTCTTTAAAAAGGTATGCAAGTTTTTGTGGACATACATAATGTTGTCATATACATATTGCGAGGGAACCGTCAAAATATTGATGTCTTTAAATAATTCTCTCAGTGAATCACGCGGTTTTAATTTATAAATAGCGCGTACGGCTCTCTTTTGTAATATAATAAAATTAAGGTAAAAAAAACCTTTTTAAAAACAAGATTTTATTCAAATGCGCTAAAAAGAAAAAAGTAAATTTCAACTAAATTAGTTAAAGATATCTGTTTTTAAATAGATTTTCAAATTTTAGAAGTCCGCCATATTGGATTGAGAGTGACGTCACATTTTTTTCGAGTTACTCTCAGCAAGCCCTTTAATTTGATACCCATATTGTAGGAATGCATTAAAAATGATTGGTCCGCCATTTTGGGTATGCCGCCATATTGGATTTAGAATGACGTCACACTGTTAATCATGCATTGTCATCCGAATTGAACGAGCATACCAAATTTCAGCTTAATCGGTTGAGGGCAAGTGCTTTAAAATTGAGTTGTAAGATTTGACCGTAACAAACATACATAGCAAGTTAAATAAGAGCTTGTAAAAATATCTTGAATATCAGCCGCTGTTCCCCATAGTAACATACCATATGACATGACACTATGGAAATAACCGAAATATACAAGCCTTGCCGTCTCGACATCCGACAGTAATCTAATTTTTTTTACAGCAAAAGCAGACGAGCCAAGTCTTCTTGAAAGGGTAGTTATATGAGGATTCCATTGCAAACGTGAATCTAAGGTTATTCCTAAAAATACTGTTGAGTCAACACATTGTATTATTTCTTCGTTGATTTTAATAGTTGTACTTTTAAATAATTTTATTAGGAAAACACGATTATGCGTTTAGTTTTATAATTAGGTAGCTTAACGTTACAGAATAAGGATAATATTATTTAATTAATATTACCTATTATTTTTGAGGATGATCAACAAGTGTATTTTCCTTTTAAAGATTGCTCCGGGTATAATTGTAACCTCTGACATTGTAAAATCCAAGTTATGTGTGTGTGCCACAATCAAAATGTAAACAGTAAATGTTTTTGACTTTCTTACACAGCAACGCTTTAAAGTCAGTGGCCTAGAGTTTTTTAAAATATAACACAAAGTTTATTATTGTTACAGGGAATTAGAAAATGTGCATAGCAAGAACTAGCTTTATTAATACAAATATAGTAGATAGGTACTAAAGTCTGCATTAGGAATGTGTGCATTTGTTTCTATCAATGTTAACATTCTTTCTATTTATTTGGAATAAATTAATACATATGAATGTGTACGAATAATTGATATGAAACATCTATCACGACAGGACAGACGCATGGCAACAGTCCAGAGCTTCTAATTTGAATTATAAATTCGTGGTCTCTAAGAGTTTCGTTGGTCTGGTCTGGAGGCAAATCGCCTACGGGATGCTATGGCTATCGCTATCGCTTACCAATATATTTTTCCCTTCGGCAATTAGAAATAACAAAACGAAATCGTAAGCAATAGCGATAACCATAGCAATACCATTAGGCGATTGCTTCCCTGGTCGTCTATGGTGCTATATATAAATATATTTATATCGAAGTCGGGCAAATATCGATATCCAATATATCGACCACGCTTACGCGATATTTTCAGTATTATCGATATTTTAAGTATTTTTTTTAGCTCTGTAATAAGTGCGGATGCAGTGTTTTTGCAATATTGATTTATAATAATAAATCGAAGTCAGGCAAACATCGATATCCAATATATCGACCACATCAACGCGATTTTTATCGATATTTTCGGTAAAACAAAACTTTTGCTTTGTAATAAATTGGCAAAACAAAGGCAAAGCAGGTACATACCTACCTCTACCCAGAACCATTATTTTGCTCAAAATTAACATTTACAAACAAAATATATACCATTTTTTTCGTCTCTCAGTCAGTTAAAAATTGACAACCCACTCATATCAAGTTCCCACCAAAAAGAACTCACTCACTAAGATTGTAGTGTTCGCTTCGAAATTATTAACTATTTTAATGCTTAAGACCTTGCAAGTTTAAAACGTTATAGAGACGGACGTATATTCGGACAGCGGAGTATTAATAATAGGGTCCCGTTTTTACCCTTTGGGTATGGAACAATAAAAAGTACTTATTAATAAAGCCTTATATAATAGTCTCATTATTTTCAGACAAAAACGCTCTGATTTTATCTGTTCCAAACATAAAGTTCCGACAGGCTGTTTCGATAACTAAATTAAAACAACATGATTTTGTGTTGACACTGTAACTATATAATGTTGTGAAGATATTTTTACACAATTTAACGCTGTGTAGATTTTTTCGCCTGTTTATCTCCACAGCTAAAAAGTCCCCTTTAACTCAATCATACTTAATCATCCACGACCTACGGAATGTTACATACACTGTGGCTTATATAATTTATCTGCTTTTAAATATGTATTTTACATATATGAACACACACTTATAAATACGAAAATATTAAAGGTTATGTTATTAAAACTGTTATAAATGTCACTGGATGTGCATGGCTTGATAGAGCAACCGGTTTTAAATAAATTATTAATTCGCAATCAAGAACAGTTAATGAGGATGAACAAACCTCTATTGTTTTTTTATATAGTGATATTCACTACGGGATATGCAAACTGCGGTAAGTCAACATTTTATGTTTACTATTTTAAACGTAAAACTGGAGCATATTGGAAGGAGTAAAATAAAATAAATAAAATATACACTCGAGAGCAATGAATCAGTGCATAAAGAATCCTAAAAATCTCGCAAACTAAGAATGCTAGCTTAATGAAATAAATTGTGTTTGATTGACAATTAAATACTCCTTAAATGAAAGTAATAAAATTAATGAGTCACCTCATTTTATTTACAAAAAAATACATAAAGAAAAAAAAATACTGACTGATCTCGCCTTAAAAGAAAAATAGGAAACATGTCATTTTTGATCAATATTACGATTTTCTTGAATTTTAATACTTCGTGCTTCCATTACTGCGTTTACCCGATTTGGCATGCTGTACACGTTTCTTATATGTTTTTGGGTGATATTCTCCCATTCGTCTGTGAGAGCAATTTTGAGCTAACGAAGCGTAGCGTAAGCTCGTCTCAAGCATGCTCGATAGGGTTGATATCCGGGCTGCGTGCTGGCCACTCCATACGAGTAATTTTCATCTCTTGAAGGTAGTCATTCGCTTTCCAACCCAAACTGACCATAAATGGACCAACGTGTTCATTCAAGATTTCTTCCACACATCTTTCGCTAGTTAAAGAGCCGTTTTCTATGAACACCAGTTCCGTGCCTCTCTCAGAAGTATTCCGGCCCACACAAGTACAGACACACCACCGTAGGCTACTTTTTATTCGATGCATGCTTGCTTAAATCTTTCCCCAGGTCTTCTATATACTCCGTGTCTTCCATCGTGCTTGTAGAGCATAAATTTTGATTCGTCGGAGAACATAACTTTTGACCAATCAGCAATAGTCCAATTCAAGTGGTTCTGGGCATATCTTAGTCTTGAAATCTCATCTCTAAAGTCATTTTTCAATTTGACGACTCTGTAAATGATAAAACAGGGAGAAAAAAAACAGCCCTTGCTGAGTTTCTTGCCGGTTCTTCTCAGTACAAGGTCTCCCGCCGTAGATTTACGAACCGATGGCGTAGCTTCTAGACATTCATATATTCTTGTAACAGCCTAAACTAAATAAATGATTTTGATTATGATTGATTATGATTATTATGATATACGATGCTCAGGCTCCAGTTTAGGGCCGTTTTCAAAAACAACAAATAAGGAAAATACTATCCCAATGTAAGTTTGTCCTACAAATCCTCCTGGCATTATGGCATTTTTTCGATCGTTACAGTAGTTTCCAATGCTTTAGAGAGCGCGAATTCAATCATCATACTATGTAAAAACGTAAAAAATAAACCGCAAAAAATTTCGCATATATGTTACATATTTTAACTTTTATGTATAAGAGTAGCTCAATATCCGGGAGCTCCAGTTTTAAGTAAATGGAAAATTCAGGGCAACTTACTTCTAGTTTTATTTTATTGTTACACTACTAACCATTCTTGTAATTAGTTCGTGATTAAGAAATTCACTGGAAACCGTCAGAAATCAGAACGGCGTTTTTGTATTAAATCAATTTGACGTCCTCCATAGCCGAGTGGTATATACCTATACGCCAGGTTTCAAGGTGTTGCCTACACAGAAGTCCTGGGTTCGGATCCCCGTGGGGGAAAATGTCAGTATTGTGAATATGAGAATTTGTTCCTTAGTCATGTATTATACATATATATTTCTGTCTAAAATATACTTATATGTATTCTATCCGTGCTTACTTCGATGCTAGTCTAAATGGTGTATTTAACAAAAACATTACATCAGCACTTCTCAGTAGTCCTTGTAGTTCTATCAAATACTACCTTATTTTAATCATTATTTTGTTATTGTATTTCCATGCGTTAGGTGGAATGTGGTGTCGATTCTGGCATAATTCTCTAAACATAAAATTAACTATAACATCAGTCTTTACTTTAAATTCTGTACAGAGAATGACAATGATTGTCAAATTTATGTTTAGCTTTAGAGAATCATGCCAGAATCGATGCACCTGTGTAATGTTTATTTTATAAATTTAATATTTATGTATTGCATTATATTTGTAAATACATAATTTCACACTCATCCATGGGCAAAACGTAAAAAGGGATATGAAACTATTTCGAATAAGGGAGTCGTAGAAAACAAATGAAAACCACATCATTCATTAGATGGATGGACTGGACTTCAACGTCACTTAAAATCAAGTGAGGGGAGACATGTCTAAACCATTTATAACAAAATATACTGACGTGACGTGAGTCAAGCAGTCACAGAGGCGAAGCTTCATGCAGTGCGCGTGTGGGTAAGCATTAGACAGGCCTCGCCGCCAAGATACGTTTCTCTGAGTACGCGACAGCGACAGCCACCAGTGCTCATACAAACACGCACAAGTTTATGAAAGCTTTGTCTCTGAGCTTACTTTACTCATATGCTAAAATCATGCTAGAACGCAATGTTTGTTTTTTTTCCGAGTTCAGCAGATTTCTGCACTCTCCCGGACGGAGGTTATGGTAAATGCACCCCTGTCAGTGCATGCCCGTCGGTGATCAAGCTGATGCCGAGCGCCAGAAGAAACCCTAAGATTGCCAACTACTTGCGGAGTTTGCAATGCGAATCAAACAGCAACATGGACGTGGTTAAAGTAAGTTTCATCAACATCCACAGTCGAAAGTTTTCAAAAACCTTATATATTTTTACAACAATTAGGCCATCGAGCCCGGGTTTACCCAATCCAGAAAAACCCGGGTTTTCCCGGTTTTTATGATTACATAAAAACCAAGATTTGATTTTTATAACTCGAGATTTTCGAGTATTTTTAATGCATTTTTTTTATTTATTTAGTATAAGACACTTTGAATGCAATAATAAAATGTTATTAAAACACGCATCAATAAATTATTACGTTAAAGAAGCTTACTTGTTATGTTCCCCTACCATAAACAAGCAATGCAAGTTAAATGGAACGCGCGCACCCATCTCAGAGCGAGAAATGTGGAGCAGTGGAGGCGGAGATGTAGCAAAGCTCATCACGCGCTGGGTGAAAAGGCTTTAGTACCATAGACCGCATCCATTCGCTGCGGCTAGTCATGCAGAAGGCCGAAGAGTATAATATCTGCCACTAGGTGATCGTGTACTATAAGAAAGCCTTCGATAGCGATTGAGACTTGGGCGGTGTTACAGTCTCCCCAAAGGTGTCAAGTAGACTACAGGCGTGGCAATAGTTGAGACACGTAGCGAGGAGAACCGATGGCAGTTGGGGCGGAAAGATTCTCGGATGGTGACCACGCACCGGGCGAAGCGACGCTGAGTAGGCAGCCTCCCCACGAATTATACCGACGTAGATCGTCGGTTACGGTCGCGGGAAGCTGGATGCGAGTGAGCGTCGTACGGTTGATATGATGATAATGAAGAAAAAATTGTCTTTTGTACTCATTGTAGAAAATCGATATAAGAACACACATTCTTGTATTTTTAAAAATTATAACAAAAACATCGAAAAGCTTGAAAAACCGGCCTTTTTGATTACTCTTAGACCAGAATACTCGGGTTTCGATGCTGTAGCAACAATGAATGTTCGAAGTTTTATAATAATTTTGTTTATTAGGTCAGGATATAATAGGAGAGTTACACTTGATTGGATTCTCCCGAGTGCGGCCGTTTTCTTTTAAATCAGTAAATAGATGATTTTGTTTCAGGTATGCTGCTCGGATTGCTTTACCCCAGAGGGTAAGCAAGGCACCTGTGTACACATAAGACAATGTCCAAGTTTAATGAACCTGCTCCCTGCAAAGCTTGATTATGTACTGAATTCCAAGTGAGCGAAATCAATTATTATAAACTATAAAACATATTCATTCTTACCACAAAAAAGTTAGACATGCGTTCAATAAGAGTTTAAGAAATCTAGATCAGGTCTATGTAAACGTTACCAAAAAATAGGATAAATAATAAGAATACCCAAAATAATATTTAGATTCTTTAACTCTGTACACGAGCAGCGATTTTGCATTATTTGTACCAATGCCTATATTAAGTCTGTGGTAATATAAGTACTGCCTTTCAGCACCTGATGCGCTGATATTTGTTCGACTCATTTTTTTGTAGTATATACTTATAGCTGAACCTATTAGTACACATCGGTTATACTCTTAGTTTCCCTACTCACTACTAGTGTTTATAATGACGCTGTTAGCGTCACCCACCCCGCACCCGACTTCTTGAGCAACTCTTATACAACATCTCCTTCGCAGCAAATACAAGTTCCGTGGGTATTGCTCATCACATGTTTATTACAATTTGGTTTAATATTCTTGTTGTGGAGCTCGATGGCGCAAGTGGTTAGCGCGCTCGGCTCCGATCGTTGAGACTAAGCAACTTTCTCCGTGGTCGGTCATTGGATGGGTGGCCACAAATTTACTATCTCGAGCTTCTCCGTGCTTCGGAAGGCGGTTTTAGCTGTTGGCCCCGGCTACATCTGCGGTCGTTAGCACCCATCAACTCTGCACTACGCTTGCGTGATGGGTCCATAGCCCAATCTTCCTATTCCATCCATAGCGAAGGCCTGTGCCCCAGCAGTGGGGACATTCATAGGCTGATGATGATTCTTATTTCAGCTGTCTTAGTAGCTCTGAATTTGACGTGTGCTGTGGACCTCCTCCCGCTGCTCCCAGACGGGGTAACTGTCAAAGCCAGCTGACTGCCTTCCCTCCCGACCACGCAACTGAATGCTGCGGCATCGAAGCTAACGGTGCAAGCAGAATTGTCGGTATGTATTACCGCTTTATCCTAATAACCATAATCTACCTTTATTATTATAGGGAGCATACGAGCTGACGACTCACCTGATGGTAAGTGATCACCGTCGCCCACAGACTCCTGCAACACCAGGAGTATCACAAATGCGACGCCGACTTTAAAGGATGGAGGGTGCTATATTTTTATTCGTGCATTTTGAGTTACCTGAGAAACTTAAAAATGGAGTAAATAAAAATAATGCGAACGTATTAAAGTTTTTTTTTTGGGAAAATTAACCTAAATTGTTTTCTGAATAAGCTAGTAAAGTTTATCAGGTAACTCAAAATTCACCCTTCGGCCGTTTTCGAAACCATTTTCCTTAACCAGTTTCGAGGAAGGAATTATAATACTTAATATTTTTGAAATCGGTTTCGAAAACACAAAATATTTCTTTTTTCGAAAATGCCAAATAAGAAAAATACATTTCTGTTTCCGAAACCGGTAACAAAAGTCTGTTTAAAAAAGATAGTATAAAGACGGCATTGTCATAATGCCTATAAAATTGGACACTACGACAGGAAAATAATAAATAAATCAATAATATAATGTAATAACTAAAATTAACATTATGTACAAGAATAATATACAAATACTAATAATATTCAAATATCACCCCGTATCGTTTCTGGCGCAAAGGTGCCCATTATGCTTGCAGCATTGCCACGCTGGATGGCAATAGACAATCTTTGTGCCAGAAACGACCCGGAGCGAGGGTCATTAGTTTTTTGCCTGAGTCGGCGGCCCAGGTCCCACACAAATTGCTTGGCCTCTGCGCTCCAACAACCCGCCGTTTCCACCGCCAAAGGCACGAAAATATATCCTTGCCCCAACGAGGAATATTTTAAGCGCTTCGCCGTTGCCTGATACTCAGCCGCCGCCCCAGCCCTGCGTGTCGTGCGGCCGATGTGGGTAGCGGCGAAAGTGCTGACACACGTCGCGTCCCACACCAAACATCGTCCCTTCTCCCACGGTACCAATGTAAGACCATCAGGCCGTTTTCCGTCTGTGCGGCTGAGACCAGGTGGTTCGAGGACGGAAAGAACGCCGGCCGACCTAAGACCTCTCAACACTATGTCATTTAGAGCATGGTGACGTGGGTGTCTGCCTGTACATCGACGGCAGCTCAATGCGTGATGGCCGTCAGCCCCCACCATGGTACCGCAGATGCATACATGTGGTTGACATACATCGCAGCCCAAGCGGAGGGCGACCGCCACCCGCAAAGAGTCACCGTCAAGTAAAGTGCCCATATGAGGCGAAGGTAACGCGTGCAGCCACGACCCGGATTCAGGCTGTGAAACCGCCAAAATCCTCGCCAGATCGACTCCCGTGGCACCACCAGTAAGCAGTTCAAGTGTCGCTTTACAATTAACGTCGTCCCATGAGCGCTGGAACTCGGGGTTCCTAGGCACGGCTGCACCCGGGACGAGAGCTAACCAGGCTGCCAAAGCATCGGCCGCAAAGGGTACGGTCACCTTGTCGCCATTCATAGACAGAATATTAGCTACAAGGCCCGAAACCCCATGGGCCGAGGCCAAGAAAGCCGGGAGACTCACATCACTAACAGAATGCACCCCAATACCCCCGTATCGGATTGGCAAAGATGCCTGTTTCCAGTGGTTGCCCCTCAGGGAGACATTTAAAATTGTCTGAACCGCATTTTTTATGACAGCGTCAAAAGAAGCAATATCATCACGGAACATCCAAACTGGAGCCATCCGAAGGAGGTATGTTATTTTTGGGATGGCAAAACATTTCTGCAAGAGGACTAGAGCAACGTGAGGAGCAATGGCCTCCAAGAGAACATCCTTACGAGTTTTCATGGCCTCCGGAACTGCAGATGGAAAAATAGGAGCACCAAGCAAATTAAAAGAATCTTTATTGAGCTCCTTGAGGCCCGGAAGCAAACAAGTGAAAGACGAGAAGGATTGAGATGACACCGAACTACAGGAAAAGAACTCGCATTTTGTAAAATTAACCTCTAGACCTAACTCCCCCAGACGAGGTAATAAGAAAGCTAAGTCCCTTTCCACTTCTTCTGGTTTACCCCCAATGGTCCCATCATCTAAGTACCAGATGTTGAGGGGCGATTTGAGCTCAGTGATCACTTTGTGAATGGCAAGGCTAAAGGCGAGGGGGCCGAGGGGGTCTCCCTGTTGCGCACCAACCTGGGACATGATTAAATCAGTGCCGACATATAGGTTAGAAGGTATATGATATGCCTGGTGGAGGAAAGGATAAAGCTCAGGGATATTCTCCATCACCTCACGAAGCATGACGTCCCTTTCAAGAGTATTGAAGGCGTTCTTCAAATCTAGCTTAACTATCACTCCATCCACATTCTCCGGATCCATTGTAAAAGTCCGAACGGCATGTATTCTCGCCTCACAACCTAGACAGAGAAAAGAGAAAGAGTAATAAATAATTAGGAAGTAAAAGAAAGGGTATTTAAGTAATATATAACTTAATTAATACAATGGATAATATTATGCACCTATGTACATTGTACATTTACCTGAAGTTGTTTAAACTTAATATCTTTCTGTTACACCTGTTTGAAATCTAAATAAAATTCTTACCACTTATGAATTGAAGACGTTATCAATGAAATAAATTCAAATACGTATAAAATGTATAGTTTTGTTGGGCTACAAAATCGTATATTTACTTATGTTCTGGTTGCAGACAAAAACAAAGGAGCAAAAATTATAGAGAAAATTGATGAGAAAATTATATTATCTATCGAACTTCACAAATCAAAATTGCGGTCGGCATGAAAGTTAATTCGTCATTTTCGTTCCACTTTGAATTGAAAGATCTTATTATTATTAATGCAGAAAGCACAGACAAATCTTTATGATTTTTGTGCTATTAGAAATTAACATAATTACGTTAATTGCTTAATTTATTTTGATACAAATAAATAAAAAAACTAATTTTATAATATCTTTATGAAAAATTGTCTTATTTTGTTATTATTTTAATTTTAGTAGATTTTTTTTTTTTGGTTTGAAACCGTTGTGACAGCCAGATATTCCGCCTTATTACTAAACGTTGAGTAAAGTCAAACCTTTTTTTTTTATACGCAGGCAAAAAATACTATTTACAGACGACGGCGCCTTTAAGAGGCACACCACCGAACGGACCTCACACCTGGCTCCCGCAAGCCTTACGAACCCCAGCAGTGGCTGCCCACTGAGGACTCCGTAACCCTTACGGGCGCTTTACGGTATAATATCCGCTAAAAAAACCCTGCGAACACCCTCTAAGCTGCTTAGCGCGAAGCCGCGGGATCCCCGTTTAGGGATTCTTCCGCGTCTCCGCACCTAGCGGCTCAGCGGCAGGGGTCTCCCGGGGTATCGCGGGGACCCCGCAGACGTGCGCAGGACGGCCCGCGCGACTAAAGTCAAACCTGGATTAACAAACAACAAAATTGACCGTCACTTTTGTGTGCTAAAAAGAAGACAGCATTAGGTTTAAAATAACTAACTTTTATCCGCGTTTTACATAAAGGCGTTTCTTTTACTTCCTATTGATTGCTTTATATCTTTCTGGATCGTAGTGTCCAATGTTATGGGCATTGTGGCAATGCCGTCCTTACACGGAGAATTTTTTCATAAACAGATTTTTGGTTCGGGTTTCGAAAACAGAAACATTTTTATTATTTGGCAACCAGTTTCGAAAAAAGAAATACATTTCTGTTTTCGAAACTGGTTGCATAAAAAGAATCATAATTATTTTCTCGAAACTGGTTTTGAAAACGGCCGAATGGAAAATTAAGTATTTAATGCAAATGATTTATTTATTCACAGAACATACTTTCTGTGTTCTGTGAATTTACCGCAACAAGTTATAGTATTTAAAACTTGACGGCTACAAAAAATAACTCATAACAAAATATTCCTTCGCTATAAATAGAAACATTTTGCATGATATGCCGACACTTCACTGCTATTCGTGTTTACTATTTGTAAACTTGAGATCAGTCTGTCCTTTTCATTATTTAAAAAGCATGATAAGGGCAGAGTGTTGTCATGTTGACAAATAGCAAACACTAGATAGATTTAATATATAACTAGAGAACGTACTTGTAGGCCTGCACGACGAACAGCATTGAACAAAATGCTAAACAAATTACTATGTTTTCTGCTTTCAAGGCGGCACGTCAACAAATATAGACCAATATCCTTGGCTTGCGCTCTTAGAATACAAGTTGAATAACGAGATACAGCTCCGCTGCGGAGGCTTTCTTATAAGTAACAAATACGTGTTGACTGCGGCTCACTGCACATCAAATGACACAAAACCGTAAGTAAGATGAACGTATAATCGCCTGAGCTAGCCTTTAACCTGTACCTTAGATGACATAACATTAAATGTGTCAGAGTTGAGTTGCCAATAACTGTACTAAACCTCACAACATGAGATAAAATATTAAATATGTATAGATTTAAATCAAGATGCTATATTTATGCGCAGGAAAGCTATTCTAAAAGTTTCCTCTTACTCCAAGTCCAACAACATGCAGACATACATAAAAACTTTCTCCCATTGGGCAGATAGAAATAACTTATTTTCACACCTAAAAATCGCCGTTTTTCATGAAATACTACTAATACCTACGCCCTGAACAGGGCCACTAAGAACTAGACAATACTCCTGCACCGTCACCCGACACGCACTATGAGGACCGTGGTCCCCCTAGTGCGTGCCAAGAGGGCGGGTGTGGTGTGGTCGCGGCACACGTCTCCGAATGGCCACGCAGTCGCTAGACCACCTAACAATGACCATCACTTTTAAGGGGTCAGTTTTCGTTTGGGGCATTGTTTGGGTGCTGAACCAGGATCTAACGAACTTGCTGAGTCATTGCGATTGTCGAACAGAATCCATTTATATTATCGCAAGTACCAATGTGATTTAATATGCCTTCGTTTGTGTGCCTGTTAAGCAGTGCAAGTCTCGATTCGACGTGTAGTGCGCGCTGGCGAACATTCAATTTGTGCGATACCCATTTATCAAGCTTTTTTACCTTGCCAATTTGACGCAAATGGACCGATATTGTTTTGATGCTACCATCGAAAGCTGTTGCTAATTCAGCTGTAGATGAGATGAGAATCATCACCTTCCACCATCCCTTTAATTCGTCATGGTCGACTAAAGTTTTCGGTCGACCACGGGGTTCATAACTTAGGTCGATATTTCCGGAAACGGAAACGGGCAAACCAATAACAGGTGGTGCAATCGTCGATGATGTTGCGTACCTAGGGTCGCAAATCGTAAGGGGCCCAGCTCCAGACTTGAAAATATGGGTCCCCAGACCTTCGTTGCCCCAGGGCCCCACACCTCTAAATCGAGACCTACATCTGTGCGTGCCGCTTCTGCCGATTTGCTGCCACGACGGTACTCATACTCTATAATAACTCGAATTTTTACCGTATCCATGATGACGAAAAACGTACAAATGCATTGAAAACAGTACGCTAACCATTATAAAAATGATAAATTTTCAAAAAAATTATCATTTTTATAATGGTCCATGTTTCATCCAAAAATCCATGTTTTAAAAATAAAAATAATTTGAACTTAGAATTCTTAACGAAAACAGAAAAAATGGATTTGATATAACCAGCACAGCACAAGGGCAAATCCATAGGTAAAGACTATTATTACGGAATTACGGCACTATTTAACTGGCTCTTCTTGAAACTGTTTCCAATTACATTCATTTGAATAGAAGATGGCAAGGATATACTGTTGTCATACTTTAGTATAGGTTTAGATAATTAGGCCAAAATTGACACCAAATGTTCCCCAAAATCTTCCTCTCCTCGCTCCTCCTCCTTCCTCACATACACTCACTTAAAATTGTTATATTTTTTTTAGTCGTTACTCAATCTTTCTGCGTGTATAAACTATCTGAGCACAAACTACAACACACCAAACAAATCATACAAAGTACCAACAGTAGGAACTGTGTAAAGCAACGAAACCGCATAACTATACTATCTGACCATCAAACTTCATACCGCCATCTGTAGATGAAAGTAAAAATACTAATATTAAATAGGGGTTGGTGGTAAAAGGGTGAAAATTTTGAGTATACCTTTTCATCTCAAATTTTGCACTGGATGAAACATCTAAATCATCAGGAGGAAACAATTTGGTTTCATTTTACAGTGTGAGTGTTCGGTTGGGGGAGTATGACATAACAAACCCTGGTGAAGACTGTGTGGATGCGGCAGGCGGCGGTCAAGACTGCACCTCCCCAGCTGTCAGCATTCCTATAAAGGAAATCATAAAACATCCTGAATATGGCAAAAAACTTCAGAGAAATGATATTGCTCTGATCAGACTAGACGGAGAGGCGAACTACACAGGTATTCAAAAGTTGCTGCTATGCTGCACGAAATTAGATTCTTTCTTAAGTTCAATCAAAGTTTTGCTGACCTACCTCTATCCTTTAGACGTTGTTTTTGGATAAGATTACAATTGCTTTGCGCCCTACACCTTGCAAACAGTTATATATAACCACACTCGTAGGAAACCGAGAGCCATTACTAACAGATTGAATGTACACTTATTGTATTTACAGATTTTGTTCGACCAATTTGCCTACCAACATCAGACGTGTCAACGTCGGCGCAGCTGTCTAATTTAACAGTACATGTGGCCGGTTGGGGTAAAATGTCCGAGAACATACAAAACAGCGCTTTGAAACAACATGTCCATGTACCAATGGTAGATATGCAGGTATAATAATATTTCCATGATAAACAGCAAGCACTTTAATCACATAACATGATGTTACAAAATGTGACATTATGGCATATGGCAGTGACATATGTCGATTTGGAGAAAATAGTGCCCAGTTATTAACTGTTTTGTCGCCCAAGAACAGTAGATGTGGTGATCCTATGTCAATCAAATCTAAAAAAGATATGTATATACTAGGAGTTTGTTACTTGGAATTGTTGGTTGTTCACATTAAACATAACAGACTCTCTCCACAAGTTATCCGCTGTCGTAATAGCTATGAAAGCTATCTTACGAGCAAATTCTAGTCCTACTTCTAGCTGGGTAACATATTAGTCGTCGACTACGACTAGTGCTTGGCATTGCTCATAGGACGAACTTATAGGCATTTTATCATTACGCTTACTTAACTATAGTATTCAATGCTTTTAAAATATTTCAGAATTGTCAAAATGCGTATAGCGCAAAAATAAGCCCTACACCGCAGCTGTGGAGTAAGCAACTGTGCGCAGGCGGCAAGCGAGGCAAGGACTCGTGCAACGGCGACAGCGGCGGTCCCCTCATGCTGGAGACTGAACGCGAGACAGGCCCCAAAGTGTTCACGGCAGAAGGCGTGGTTAGCTTCGGAGCACTCCATTGCGGACTTGAGGGCGTACCAGGGGTTTATACGAAAGTACACTCCTACAATACCTGGATTCGTCAAAGCATTAGACCCTGAAGAGTCGACATGTCGATAATGTCTTCTTATACATATTGATGACGAATGTCCGACAAAAAATAATTAAATTATTTTTAATCTCATACAGTGTATTATTGATATTTACCAGAACCACGGTAATATTATCTATACAGTATTCTATCTTCATACAAACGATCGGAAAGCGAGTCATAACTACGCCACTAGAGTTCGCGCGACACTCGGTGGGCACCCAGTCGCGAATGCGCCGCAGGGACGACCGAACCACGGTAATATTATCTATACAGTATTGTGACTCGGCCCTGTCCTTGAAATAAATTCCTACGGCCGAGCGTTAACACACGGTAGGGCCGCCCGCCTACAGTATTTTAATTTCATCTACATAATTGAGTTTCTTTCTAGTTTTGTGATTGTAAATATTTTATTTTATATGTAAAGATTCTCCGCAAGCCCATATACCCATATCGTAGGAATGCTTTAAAAATAACTATTCCGCCATGTTGGATTTAGAATGACGTCACACAGCTAACCGTGACCTACAATGTAGGTAAATCTTACTAGGTAGGTACTGTAGGGATCGTTTCATGCAAATTAATTATTGTCATGGAAACACTATTATTTTCAAGAGATTATATTACCTCTGTGAAGTTAGCCCCCCACTTTTTGAATTTTATTATTATCTAAGTTGTTCTGGGTTGTTCTATGTTTGTTCATGAAGCTGCCAGACAAGAAAAACCGTTTTTCTATGGTAGCCCCCCATGTTTGGAAATTTAATATTTTTTTAGTTGTTCCAAGTTGTTCTAGTTGTTCCGAACATTGTTCCAAAGTATTATTTGAAAATATTCAAATTTGAAGCTGCCAGACAAAAAAAACGTTTTTATGGTAGCCCCCCATGTTTGGAAATTCAATATTTTTTTAGTTGTTCCAAGTTGTTCTAGTTGTTCCGAACATTGTTCCAAAGTATTATTTGAAAATATTCAAATTTGAAGCTGCCAGACAAAAAAAAACGTTTTTATGGTAGCCCCCCATGTTTTGAAATTAAATACTTTTTTAGTTGTTCCAAGTTGTTCTAGTTGTTCCTAACATTGTTCCAAAGTATTATTTGAAAAAACTCAAATTTGAAGCTGTCAGGCAAAAAAAACCGTTTTTGAGATAGCCCCCCATGTTTGGAAATTCGTTATTTTTAAAGTTGTTCCAAGTTGTTCTAGTTGTTCCTAACATTGTTCCAAAGTATTATTTGAAAAAACTCAAATTTGAAGCTGTCAGACAAAAAAATCCGTTTTTCTTAGCCCGCCAAACCAAATCGTACTAGAGACAATAAATAAATCAACAATAATTTTAAACAATGACGATCGTATCAGTACAACCGTGGGCTATATCGTTCCAATTTCATTTAATCATTTTGAATAAAATTAATAGTTATAAGACAAGAAAACATTACACTATAGGGTAAACTCCCTAATTGTTGGCACTTTAAGAGTAGGTTCCATGTCAGTCAGACATTAAATTACCATAATCACATCTAAATGAGTTAGTACACAACACATGTAACAGTATCAAGGAAATATAGTTCAATATTTGTTTTCATAATAGTACAGTCAATGAAGGCAAAAATCAGCTAAAACCTCCGATTTCGATGAACCTCCATCGATTTTCATGAAAAATGGTGATGAGGTGGGGGATACCATATGAAACAAAGTGACATAGTGCCAACTTGCGCTTTTTCCCTAGGGGTAGATACCACCTCTTCTCGGGGGTAAAAATTATTTTAATAAAAATAACTCCAGGAATCGATAGAAAGACAAATTCTAAGCAAAAGTTGTTATATTAAGTTTTCGAAATAAATCAATACTTTCTGAGTTAATAATGATCAAAGATTGTGATTTTGCGTCAAAAAATTCATGATTTAAGCGGTTTTTCATAAATATCTCATAAACTATGAGTTTAAAGAAAAATATATTATTACTAGACGCAACGAATATTCGGTTACTATTCGGTATTCGGCCTATTCGGCTGCTTTTATTATATTCGGCCGAATACCGAATACCTACATATTATTCGGCCGAATACCGAATACTTAAATAATATATTTTGTCATAGAGAAATAATTGGTAAAATGAAAATAAATGTCGATTGATTACGTAGGTATATATTCATATTTTCATTTCTGTTATATATAATCATTAAAGTAGTCATTGGTACATAATCATCTTTTCTCTGGAGGAGAAAAATGGAGGATTCTATGTATTTGAATTATTGTGGTAATCAAAATTTAAAAGGGTAAGGTTCTCATTTTTTTTATAATAATTTATTAAGTAGTCATGGGTACATAAAACAGGTACATAATTTCATCATTTTCTGTATTAAACAAGTTAAGAATTTTTCTATTCATTTGTATTATTTTCATAATCAAAATTTAGAAGGGGAAGGTTATGGTGCAGAAAGACTAAATTTTCTGCATTTTTAGGAAGTAGTAGAAATTCTTTTTTTCTCGAACACCATCCCAGCTTCAGAGTAAAGGCGCTCTGAATAAACACTACTTCCTGGCGCCGACAAATATTTTGCTGCAATCTTAATCAAACACGGAAATTCAATTTTCCTTGCTGCCACCATGTATATAGGTTGTCATGACGTGATATATTACTAATATTTAAGAAAAGATCCATTTCTGTTGAAACTGCGTTTGACTGAATTGCACTGCAAACAAAGGGGCGCGAAACAATCACGTTTGTACAAGTTTTTGGCGCTAAAATCCAGCCGGATACTTTTGCCTAATATTCAGCTATTCAGTCAGGGGCCTCGCCGAATATTCGGTATACTGCCGAATATACTATTCGTTGCAAGACTAATTATTACCAAAATTGAAGCTAATAAAAAGAAAACAAACCCCTTCTTTGAAAAACCTTCTTATATGAATTCAAAGTGAGCTATTGGTAATTGTATGTATATTTTTTTTCGACGAGTACTTAAATCTAAGTTTCCAACCCTAAATATCACCTCTGTGAAGTTAGCCCCCCACTTTTTGAATTTTATTATTATCTAGGTTGTTCTGGGTTGTTCTATGTTTGTTCTACATTGTTCCAAAGTATTATTCGAAAAAACTCAAATTTGAAGCTGCCAGACAAGAAAAACCGTTTTTCTATGGTAGCCCCCCATGTTTGGAAATTCACTATTATTTTAGTTGTTCCAAGTTGTTCTAGTTGTTCCGAACATTGTTCCAAAGTATTATTTGAAAATATTCAAATTTGAAGCTGCCAGACAAAAAAAACGTTTTTATGGTAGCCCCCCATGTTTGGAAATTCAATATTTTTTTAGTTGTTCCAAGTTGTTCTAGTTGTTCCGAACATTGTTCCAAAGTATTATTTGAAAATATTCAAATTTGAAGCTGCCAGACAAAAAAAACGTTTTTATGGTAGCCCCCCATGTTTTGAAATTCAATACTTTTTTAGTTGTTCCAAGTTGTTCTAGTTGTTCCTAACATTGTTCCAAAGTATTATTTGAAAAAACTCAAATTTGAAGCTGTCAGGCAAAAAAAACCGTTTTTGAGATAGCCCCCCATGTTTGGAAATTCGTTATTTTTAAAGTTGTTCCAAGTTGTTCAAGTTGTTCCTAACATTGTTCCAAAGTATTATTTGAAAAAACTCAAATTTGAAGCTGTCAGGCAAAAAAAACCGTTTTTGAGATAGCCCCCCATGTTTGGGAATTCGTTATTTTTAAAGTTGTTCCAAGTTGTTCTAGTTGTTCCTAACATTGTTCCAAAGTATTATTTGAAAAAAATAAAATTTGAAGCTGTAAGACAAAAAAAAACTTTTATTTATAAAATAAAATCAATCGTACCTACCAGAGACAATAAATATATCAAAAATCAATTTAAACAATGACGATTGTACAACAACAGTACAACCGTGGGCTATATCGTTCCAATTTCATTGAATCATTTTGAATTAAATTAATAGAAAAGAAAACATTAGAATATAGGGTAAACTCCCTAATTGTTGGCACTTTAAGAGTAGGTAGCATGTCACACATTAAATTACCATAAAATCACATCTAAATGAGTTAGTACACAACACATGTTACACATGTAACAGTATCAAAGAAAGTAGTTTAATCTTTGTTTTCATAATGGTATAGTCAATGAAGGCAAAAATCAGCTGCAACCTCCGATTTCGTTGAACCGCCATCGATTTTCATGAAAATTGGTAAGTAGGTGGGGGATACCATAAGAAACAAAAGTGACATAGTGCCTACTTGCGCTTTTGCCCAGAGGGTAGATACCACCCCTTCTCGGGGGTGAAAATTATTTTAATAATAATAACTCCAGGAATCGATAGAAAGACAAATTCTAAGTAAAATTTGTTATATTAAGTTTTCGGAATAAATCAATACTTTCTGAGTTATTAAAGATTAAATATTGTGATTTTGCGTGATAAAAATACATGTTTAAGCGGTTTTTCATAAAGAACTCAAAAACTATGAGCTTTACAAAAAAAACATTAGTACCAAAATTGAAGCTAATATAAAAACAAACAAACGCCTACTTTGAAAAACCTTCTAATTTCAATTCAAAGTGAGCTATAGGTAATTGTATGTACATATATTTTTTTCGGCAAGTACTTAATCTAAGTATTCAAACCTAAATAACGGGAAACCGATGAATTTATGACATACACTTCCGGAGCACTTTTTAAATTCCTCAGAAATACCTTTATAATGAGCACTGTAAAAAGTTAATAGCTTCAAAATTGAAAAAGTTATGATAAAAATAAGATAACACTTATTTTTTTTAGGAAAAACGAAAAATAATTCCAACCATTCATCAAAATGCATAGGTTTCCCGTTATTTAGTGTTGGAAACTTAGATTTAAGTACTCGTCGAAAAAATATATACATAGAATTACCTATAGCTCACTTTGAATTCATATAAGAAGGTTTTTCAAAGAAGGTGTTTGTTTTTTTTATTAGCTTCAATTTTGGTAATAATAAGACTTGCAACGAATAGAATATTCGGCAGTATACCGAATATTCGGCGAGGCCCCCGACCGAATAGCTGAATATTAGGCAAAAGTATTCGGCTGGATTTTAGCGCCAAAAACTTGTACAAACGTGATTGTTTCGCGCCCCTTTGTTTGCAGTGCAATTCAGTCAAACGCAGTTTAAACAGAAATGGATCTTTTCTTAAATATTAGTAATATATCACGTCATGACAACCCATATACATGGTGGCAGCAAGGAAAATTGAATTTCCGTGTTTGATTAAGATTGCAGCAAAATATTTGTCGGCACCAGGAAGTATTGTTTATTCAGAGCGCCTTTACTCTGAAGCTGGGATGGTGTACGAGAAAAAAAGAATTTCTACTACTTCCTAAAAATGCAGAAAATTTAGTCTTTCTGCACCATAACCTTCCCCTTCTAAATTTTTATTATGAAAATAATTCAAATGCATAGAAAAATTCTTAACTTGTTTAATACAGAAAATGATTAAAATATGTTCCTGTTTTATGTACCAATGACTACTTAAAAAATGATTATAAAAGAAATGAAAACCCTTTTAAATTTTGATTACCACAATAATTCAAATACATAGAATCCTCCATTTTTCCAATTCAGAAGATGATTATGTACCAATGGCTACTTTAATGATTATATATAACAGAAATGAAAATATGAATATATACCTACGTAATCAATCGATATTAATTTTCATTTTACCAATTATTTCTCTATGACAAAATATATTATTTAAGTATTCGGTAATCGGCCGAATAATATGTAGGTATTCGGTATTCGGCCGAATATAATAAAAGCAGCCGAATAGGCCGAATACCGAATAGTAACCGAATATTTCCTTTGCGTCCGTTGCGTCTAGTAATAATATATTTTTCTTTAAATTCATAGCTTTTGAAATATTTATGAAAAACCGCTTAAAATATGAATTTTTTGACGCAAAATCACAATCTTTGATCATTATTAACTCAGAAAGTATTGATTTATTTCGAAAACTTAATATAACAACTTTTGCTTAGAGTTTGTCTTCCTATCGATTCCTGGAGTTATTTTTATTAAAATAATTTTTACCCCCGAGAAGGGGTGGTATCTACCCCTAGGGAAAAAGCGCAAGTTGGCACTATGTTACATTTGTTTCATATGGTATCCCCCACCTCATCACCATTTTTCATGAAAATCGATACCTACTCTTAAAGTGCCAACAATTAGGGAGTTTACCCTATAGTGTAATGTTTTCTTGTCTTATAACTATTAATTTTATTCAAAATGATTAAATGAAATTGGAACAATATAGCCCACGGTTGTACTGATACAATCGTCATTGTTTAAAATTATTGTTGATTTATTTATTGTCTCTAGTACGATTTGACTTGGCGGGCTATCTGAAAAACGGTTTTTTTTTGTCTGACAGCTTCAAATTTGAGTTTTTTCAAATAATACTTTGGAACAATGTTAGGAACAACTAGAACAACTTGGAACAACTTTAAAAATAACGAATTTCCAAACATGGGGGGCTATCTCAAAAACGGTTTTTTTTGCCTGACAGCTTCAAATTTGAGTTTTTTCAAATAATACTTTGGAACAATGTTAGGAACAACTAGAACAACTTGGAACAACTAAAAAAGTATTGAATTTCAAAACATGGGGGGCTACCATAAAAACGTTTTTTTTTGTCTGGCAGCTTCAAATTTGAATATTTTCAAATAATACTTTGGAACAATGTTCGGAACAACTAGAACAACTTGGAACAACTAAAAAAAGAATGAATTTCAAAACATGGGGGGCTACCACCTCTGTGAAGTTAGCCCCCCACTTTTTGAAGTTTATTATTAGCGAGGTTGTTCTGGGTTGTTCTAGTTGTTCCTAACATTGTTCCAAAGTATTATTTGAAAAAACTCAAATTTGAAGCTGTCAGACAAAAAAAACCGTTTTTCAGATAGCCCCCCAAATCAAATCGTACTAAGGACAATAAATAAATCAACAATAATTAAACAATGACGATTGTATCAGTACAATTGTGGGGCTATATCGTTCCAATTTCATTTAATCATTTTGAATAAAATTAATAGTTATAAGACAAGAAAACATTACACTATAGGGTAAACTCCCTAATTGTTGGCACTTTGTAGGTTCCATGTCAGTCAGACATTAAATTACCATAAAATCACATCTAAATGAGTTATTACACAATACACGTAACAGTATCAAAGAAAGTGGCTCAATCTTTGTTTAGTTATTTATGAAAAACCGCTTAAAGCATATTTTTTATCACGCAAAATCACTAATATAACTCAGAAAGTATTGATTTATTCCGAAAACAACAAAAATGACAAATTTTGCTTAGAATTTGTCTTTCTATCGATTCCTGGAGTTATTTTTATTAAAATAATTTTTACCCCCGAGAAGGGGTGTTATCTACCCCCAGGGCAGAAGCGCAAGTTGGCACTATGTCACTTTTGTTTCTTAAGGTATCTCCCACCTACTCACCAATTTTCATGAAAATGGATGGAGATTCAACGAAATCGGAGGTGAAAACCTTCATTGACTGGACTATAACATCTAATTGTATGTGACTGAATGGTTATAAATAAACATTGTGCAGAAAATCCTATCATTGGCACAAAAATTCTCAATATTGGCATCTATTCGTCTAATTGTTGGCATTGTTTGAAAGTAGGGAATAGAGACCTACGTAGTACCTATCATTATAAAAACAAGATATACTTATTTACTTTCACATACCCAGGGTATAATAATAATGAAACAAAAACTCTTTTGTATTTAATCATTTTGAATAAGATTTATAGTTACAAAAAAATATTTACAATATATCAATATACCTTGGTTGTTAACATTAGTTACGTGGTAGTAGCCAAACGGTTTGCGCGTATGCAGGAAGGACCATGTGTAGGTTGTTAACATCCTCCCCTTTTTTTTAGTTTGTATTTTGTTTTGTTTTTAGTTTTGTGTTTTTAATTTTTGATTTTACACCTGTAATGTGTTCACTATAAAGGTTATTCCGAGGACTTTAAAAAGTGTTCCGGAAGTATATGTCATAAAATTCATCGGTTTCCCGTTATTTAGGTTTGAAAACTTAGATTTAAGTACTCGCCGAAAAAAAAATATACATACAATTACCTATAGCTTACTTTGAATTAAAATTAAAGGGCTCTTCAAAGTAGAGGTTTGTTTGTTTTTTATTAGCTTCAATTTTGGTAATAATATTTTTGAAGTTATACTTCTTTAGCCGCGTTATGAAAAAATTATGATAGTGAAAATTTAAGATGCGCGCGCATCACTGTAACACAAAAGTAACATAATGAAGTTAGCCGCGGGCGCGTTATGAAAAAATTATGAGAGTGAAATTTTAAGATGCGCGCGCAACACTGTAACAGAAAAGTAACACCATGAAGTCGGCCGCTAAACCGCACATTACTCGTAAGTCTCGAAAAAAAGCTTCCAACAAAATAGTAATAGTATCTCTTAGTCGCACATCTTGGGACGCTCGTCGCCTCTGATCACTGTTTTCATATTTATTATATTTATCCACATGTTTCTAGTGTCTATATTCTTAACACGTGTTATAATGTTATACAAATGCGAAATTTATATGTGCTAATAAATTTTATTCAGTAGTGATTTAAATTGAATATTTTGATTATTTATTATATTTTTCAAATTAAAACTGAACTTTATTGACTGCGTTGACTATCCTTTTCCAATACTTTTATTATCTTATTGTAATTAATTATCTGCATGCAATTAAAAACTATTTTTTAATAATTCCAAAAAGAAGTATAACTTCTCACGCGCGTACTTAAGTACGCGCACCCATATTTTTTTTTAACTCATAGTTTTTGAGTTATTTATGAAAAACCGCTTAAAACATGTATTTTTATCACGCAAAATCACAATAGTCCTTGGAAATACCTATCTAATGAGCACTGTAAAAAGTTAATAACATCAAAATTGAGCAAGTTATGATAAAAATAAGATGACACTTTCGATTTTTTTGGAAAAAACGGAACAGACGGACGGAACATCTAATTGTTGGCATTGTTTGAAAGTAGGGAATAGAGACCTACGTAATACCTATCATTATAAAAACAAGAAATACTTATTTACTTTCACATACCCAGGGTATAATAATAATGAAACAAAAACTCTTTTGTATTTAATCATTTTGAATAAGATTTATGGTTACAAAAAAAATCTACAATATATCATAATTATACCTTGGTTGTTAACATTAGTTACGTGGTAGTAGCCAAACGGTTTGCGCGTATGCAGGAAGGACCACGTGCAGGTTCATCCTCCCCTTTTTTAGTTTGTATTTTTTTTGTATATCTTGTATTTTTTTTGTTTTTTTCATTTTTGATTTTGTTTTGTTTTTAATATTTGGTTATATAATTAGATCAACGTACTTAGAACACACACATATTAACGCCTGTAATGAATATAATTCGAACAGATGTGAAAAAACGAAAAAGAAAAAAAGCCGCTTACTGATCTTTACCCTTTTTTTTTTTTTTTAAATTTTGTATTTTTTATGTTTTGTGTTTTTAACCCTTGCTTTTTTACAAGATTGTTTAATTGCACGTGCTTGAACATGCACAACTTTACACCTGTAATGAATACAATTCGAGTAGATGGGTAAAAAACGAAGAAGAATAAAAAAATAAGACATTCGCTAATTTGCGACGTACCGTATAGATACGGTACTAGAGCAATAGTTATATATACTATAGTCCAGTCACTTTAGAGTTTCACCACGGAATTTGAGATAATAGGCTGAAAACTCGTCTACTGGTTGATTTTGGCGTTCTAAAAGTTGTCTCAAAAGTCTCATATTATCTCGTGTCTGCGTCGTAAGTTATTCGAGGTCAAAGGTCAATTATCGCAATTAAATTTAAAAAAAAAATGCAATTATCTCCGTTTAGCTATGGTTCCAATCACTTCAACACCTATTATGAAAATTAAAGATAAAAAAATTTGCCACAACTTTTATTTCTTCGAGATTTTTTTCGAGAGTTTTTTCGAGATAGAGGGTTGAGCGTATAGAAAAAAAGTTGAGACAAAAGTTGTGGCTTTTTTCATCTTTAATTTTCGTAATAGGTGTTAAATTGATGTGAACTATAGAAACGGAGATAATTGCAAAAACGGATTTTCATGACCTTTGACCTCGAATAACTTACGACGCAGACACGAGATAATATGAGACTTTTGAGACAACTTTTAGAACGCGTAAATATAGCTGTACACGAGTTTCCAGCTTATTACCTCAAATTCCGAGATTGACCCCTTTTTTTCATAAAGTTACTGGACTACTGAAAACTTATGATGTTGCCCATTTTTGTTTCTAATTTATTTTTATTTTGTAATAGTTTTTTGTTTTTTTTTTACTAGATGCATGTACTCAGAACACGAACAACTTTAAACCTGTAATGAATACAATGCGTAAAGATGTGGAATAATCGAAAAAGAAAAAGAAATGAGGCGCTCGCAAATTTGCGACGTACGGTAGTGGAGCGATAGTAATTTACACCACTCAAATTTATGTTGCGACGTAAATACACAGAGCCGGATTGATTTTTTCGCTTTTAGTTATATATTTAGGCATATTACATAAATCATCGAAAAGTATCCAGTCATCGCCATATCTAGCAAAAGCAGTGTAGTGACCTGCCATTGTGAGTGTTCGGCCTGGACGAAAATGAACGACACCCGCCAACCTGTATGTCGAATCATTTAATGATATAGTTTTTGGAAACGAGTCGAGATCATTTCCAGTACCTCCCACACAATCCACAAATAAATGCGAACCATACAGGTGTTGTACGTGAAGTTCTGCATTACATTCGCTACATCTCTTTCCAGATTGCCTATCGTTCTGACGCTGAATCGCAGTACTGAGATGACTGAATCCGAGCTCTTGAATTGTTTCGAAATCTAAGGAAACCATCATTTTACTAGCAGTTATATCTTTGTTGCAACTAAAACACTGTTTTCGTCTAACAAAACTAGGTTCTTCGGAGAATACGCAGTTGCATAGATCGCAAATGTTCGACAGTGCGTTGACTGTCACCACTCCGGGTATTGTTTCTTCTGCGAAGCATGTCGCTTTCCCAATCAAACGTGCTCTCTCTTTATAGATTGGTAAGCACGGTCCTTTTGCCGCAAACATTTTAGTAAATTGGAAAATTTTGGAAGAAGCATTCTCAATAACTTCATTGAATTTATCATTGATGCAAGCAGCGACTAGTATTTGTTGAATGCTATCGAAGCCACATGTGTTGGTTACGACAAATCTTTTTCGTTTGTCAATGAATGACGAACATAAGTTACCATTCGGAAGAAGGCTCATAGCGGCTTTGCGGCATTGCTCAGAGGTTGCTACGCCTAACTCCGGGCGCGGATCTAAATAAACTCGCTTTTTAGCTTGCCTCACCTTCGACGGTTCATTTTTATTGCGCCAATTATGTTCCAGCATTAGTTCGGGTGATTCTTCGATCAAAGATTGCTTCTCCTGTACGAGGCGACATTGTTTTTTAGGCGACTGCGGTACTAATAACAGTGGCTCTGTTGCCACGCTCGAAATGGGCTGAGAATTGGAGATACTAGATAGGCGGCGATCAGAGATGTTGATTCTTTCGCTAATATAAATAGATGTCGCAATTTTTGTCGCATCAGTTTTATCGAAAGTTTCACCAGAACATTTCCTTTGTTTGTCATCGTTTGATGTAGGCTGTACTATATTTTCCGGCTGTACTATATTTCTTTGTTCCAGCTGCGACTTTTCTGGATTCTTTGCAATGTTGTCATCAATGGTCGACTGTACCTTGTCAACGATTGCAGTTTTCGAATCATTTATGTTGCGAGTAGTATGTATTTCAGAATTTGCCAACTTCATACGTCCAGAAAACGATTTAATATGAGTATCAACAAACTTGTCGATGCGAATTGGACGCGGTTTGGCGCGGAGCAATCGATTTTTCAAATCATTAAACTCGCTCTCCACTGCAGACGAGGTAGCGGTAGCAGGTCCAAATTTAAAGATTGGTCTCATTATCTGAGTATAAAGCGGGAAGTAATGCAATAACTGCTTAATTTTTTTACCAATAGCTGGCACATAGTACGGATTTGCATCTACACCGTTACTTGAAAATGGCCCTTCTTTAGTCGCATCTTTACAGTCCTTAAAAAAGGAGTCGGCCCATTCGACAATCGTTGCTGGGATATCTTCCACGTTATCAATGTCGATTTTAATCTTATTCTCAGCTTGGAATGTTTCAGGTTCTTCATTCGCACACGCCTGTGGATCACGTATCGAATCAGGATGAAGCCTGTCTGGCATAACGGCACCCGTTACTTTTTCTTCCCTACTTGTCATCACGTGTTCCATAATAAAAGTTAAGGTTTGATCTTGTTCTCCTCTGGGGATGCAGCGTAGCCGGCGAAATGCATTTTGGGCCAAACACGGGAGTCCATCACTATTATTCCCATACTCTTGGCTATGGCAAAGTATAATAATGGATTTCACAATATCTTTAAATTCGTTGAAATCAGACACTTTTGTAAGATAGCACATCACCATTATGTAAAAAGTACGAGCGAGAGGATGGATTTTGGAAAATATGTCCCATCGACAAATCATATGCACATAATGATCCCATTATATATCCATATCTAAGCGCAAATAACAGGATGGCAGTTCGTTCGATAATTGTATAATACACTTGAAGCATTTTGACAAATAGTCTTTCAAATCAGTACACTGCCCGAATGCTCTTGCTACGGAACCCATCAGCGCTTTATCAAAATCACAGACGACTTGTTTCGGCATCGGGAAATTGGATCTGTGTTTACTTCCTATTCTTATAATTTCATTTAGCCAATAAGTTAAGGAGTTTGTGTTTTGGGAAGCACTTAACATCTGAAACACCGGTACCTTCGATTCCGGGGTTTCTGTGACAATCTGGTAAAGATAAATGTGAGGACACATTTCCCCCGTTGGCCTTTTCATTTTTTTAATCAACGACCCGGTACCATCTATGCAAACGCTTTTGTGATTGTTTAGGTAAACAGCTACCTGTTGCGGTGTCCAGTAATGAACATAAAGAGGATCCAACCCGATCGAATGGATTGTGCCTGCGTGTTTGTCGTATTTTAGGACTCTCAGATTCTCCATAGGATCAGTTCCTTTCAAACCAAAATTGATATTTTCACGTTCCTGTTTCGCTTTCCTTAAGACCGAATTATGGGGCAAGTGAGCAGGTTTGCGATCTCCAAACTCCATCAACTTATCTGCTTCGTTTCTGCGCCAGATACATGGCAGGATATTACTTTCAATGAGTTTTGTTGATACGTTGATTCTTCGTTGACCTTTCAGCTGACGTTTCCTGCAGTGCACAACGGACTCATCAAAATTTAAAACGGAACACTCCATCGTAACATCTCGTCGTGGTGCAGGTTTATTAGGAATAATACCTGAAAAAGAACTTCCGCATTCACTGCAAGATCCAAAAACTTTTAGAAATATTCCAGACTCTGTGAGTTTGCACCTCTTGAAAGAAAATGGACATGGTACATCAGTTTGATCCCAAAGGAGGTCAAACAGTGTGTCTGTCCAAATTTTGCGAGTTAAAACAGCATAGCTCCTTTCAGATAGAACTCTATCAGTATATCTCAATTCCTCTGGAGTCATAATAACCCACGTCTTATAGGGAATATTCAAACGAAATGTGATTTCTTCTTTTAAAATTGGATGCTCTGAACTTATATCCATATCTGAATCATCCAATTTCGAATCATTACGAACATCGATATTGTGAAATGCAAGAATCTTGTCCCACGTCCCATAGCGATTGTTCTTCAAAATCGTGTAAATGTATTTAGCATTAATTTTATATTCAGCGTTGCTTATTTTTTCGCTGATTTTGTTGTAAATCGCGTCATTCGGAATAACAGGTTGTCCTGACGAATCTACCAAATTACGATAGTCGATTGACAAGACCTCGTCTAAAATACGAGGTGCGTGATGAGCCATTTTAAATGAAAAACGTCTATATTATAAAATCATTGGAATAGAGTCACTAGAGTAGTATAAAACAGCCGCAGCTTATACAATTTTTGAACCGCTAAACTTACTTATGATGCTCACGCCGATTCGATACGATGAAATAATTTGAAAACCTACAATGACTTATGATTTCTTTTTTTTGTGAAATATTTTCTCGACGAATTAACAATTCTTTCCTTTATCGCTTAACTTACTTGTGATGCTAATGCCGACTCGACACGATGAAATAATTTGCCAACCTACAATAACTTATGATTTCTTTTTTTTTTGTAAAATATTTACTCGACGTATGATAAGTTTCTTTATTAGCTTATCGCTAAACTTACTTATGATGCTCAAGCCGATTCGACACGATGAATTTATTTCGAGAACCTACAATGACTTAAGATTTATTTTTTTAGTTAAATATTTTCTCGACGAATGGACAATTTCTTGGATTATCGCTAAACTTACTTATTATGCTAATGCCGACTCAAGACGATGAAATAATTTGAAACCTACAATGACTTATGATTTCTTTTTTTTTTTGTAAAATATTTTCTGGACGAATTAACAATTTTTTCCTTTATCGCTTAACTTACTTATGATGCTAATGCCGACTTGACACGATGTAATAATTTGCCAACCTACAATAACTTATGATTTCTTTTTTTTGTAAAATATTTACTCGACGTATGATAAGTTTCTTTATTAGCTTATCGCTAAACTTACTTATGATGTTCAAGCCGATTCGACACGATGAATTTATTTCGAGAACCTACAATGACTTAAGATTTATTTTTTTAGTAAAATATTTTCTCGACGAATGGACAATTTCTTGGTTTATCGCTAAACTTACTTATTATGCTAATGCCGACTCAAGACGATGAAATAATTTGAAACCTACAATGACTTATGATTTCTTTTTTTTTTTTGTAAAATATTTTCTGGACGAATTAACAATTTTTTCCTTTATCGCTTAACTTACTTATGATGCTAATGCCGACTCGACACGATGAAATAATTTGAGACCCTACAATGACTTATGATTTCTTTTTTTGTAAAATATTTACTCGACGTATGATAAGTTTCTTTATTAGCTTATCGCTAAACTTACTTATGATGCTCACGCCGATTCGACACGACGAAAAAATTTGAGAACCTACAATGACTCATTTCTTTATTTTGTAAAATATTTTCTCGACGATATATATTTTTTTTAGTTTATCGCTTAACTTATTTTCATTATTATTATACCCTGGGTATGTGGAAGTAACTAAGTATGTCTTGTTTTTATAATAATAGGTACTACGAAGGTCTGTATTCCCCACTGTCAATCAATGCCAACAATTAGACGAATAGATGCCAATATTGAGAATTTTTGTGCCAATGATAGGATTTTCTGCACAATGGGCCCAATTCTGGCGTGATTCTCTAAACTTAAAACTAAATTTAACATCAGTCTCTCCTTTTTATTCTGTATAGAGAATGATAAGGATATACTGCTGTCAAATTTAAGTTTAGGTTTAGAGATTCATGCTAGAATCGACACCATTGTCTATTTATAACCATTCAATTACATACAATTAGCTGTTAATAAAAATAACTCCAGGAATCGATAGGGAGACAAATTCTAAGCAAAATGTGTTATATAAAGTTTTTGGAATAAATCAATACTTTCTGGGTTAATAAAGATCAAAGATTGTGATTTTCGTGATAAAAATACACCTTTTGAAGCGGTTTTTCATAAATAACTCAAAACCTATGAGTTTTTACAAAAAACTGTATTATTACCAAAATTGAAGCTAATAAAAAAACACACCTGGGTCTGAATACTTAGATTTAAGTACTTGCTGAAAAAAATAAACATACATTTACCTATAGCTCACTTTGAATTAAAATTAGAAGGTTTTTCAAAGTAGGTGTAGGTAGTACCAAAAACTTTATATAAATAACACATTTTGCTTAGAATTTGTCTTTCTATCGATTCCTGGAGTTGTTTGTTTTTTATTAGCTTCAATTTTGGTAATAAGATTTTTTTGTAAAACTCATAGTTTTTGAGTTATTTATGAAAAACCGCTTAAAACATGTATTTTTATCATACAAAATCACAATCTTTGATCTATTATAACTCAGAAAGTATTGATTTATTCCGAAAACTTAAAATTACAAATTTTGCTTAGAATTTGTCTCTCTATCGATTCCTGGAGTTATTACAATTAAAATAATTTTCACCCCCTAGAAGGGGTGGGATCTGCCCTCAGGGCAAAAGCGCAAGTTGGCACTATGTCACTTTTGTTTCTTAAGGTATCCCTCACCTACTTACCAATTTTCATGAAAATCGCTGGAGGTTCAACGAAATCGCAGGTTGTAGCTGATTTTTGCCTTCATTGACTGTACCATTATGAAAACAAAGATTAATCTATTTACTTTGATACTGTTACATGTGTTGTGTACTAACTCATTTAGATGTGATTTTATGGTAATTTAATGTCTGACATGCTACCTACTCTTAAAGTGCCAACAATTAGAGACTTTACCCTATATTCCAATGTTTTCTTGTCTTATAACTATTCATTTTATTTAAAATGTTTAAATGAAATTGGAACGATATAGTACTGTTGTTGTACAATCGTCATTGTTTAAAATGATTTTTGATTTATTTATTGTTTTTGGTACGATTTAATTTATAAATAAAAGGTTTTTTTTGCCTGACAGCTTCAAATTTGAGTTTTTGCAAATAATACTTTGGAACAATGTTAGGAACAACTAGAACAACTTGGAACAACTAAAAAAATAATGAATTTCCGAACATGGGGGGCTATCTGAAAAACGGTTTTTTTTGCCTGACAGCTTCAAATTTTATTTTTTTCAAATAATACTTTGGAACAATGTTAGGAACAACTAGAACAACTTGGAACAACTAAAAAAATAATAGATTTCCGAACATGGGGGGCTATCTGAAAAACGGTTTTTTTTGTCTTACAGCTTCAAATTTTATTTTTTTCAAATAATACTTTGGAACAATGTTAGGAACAACTAGAACAACTTGGAACAACTAAAAAAAGAATGAATTTCAAAACATGGGGGGCTACCACCTCTGTGAAGTTAGCCCCCCACTTTTTGAAGTTTATTATTATCGAGGTTGTTCTGGGTTGTTCTAATTGTTCCTAACATTGTTCCAAAGTATTATTTGAAAAAACTCAAATTTGAAGCTGTCAGACAAAAAAAAACGTTTTTCAGATAGCCCGCCAAATCAAATCGTACTAAGGACAATAAATAAATCAACAATAATTTTAAACAATGACGATTGTATCAGTACAACCGTGGGCTATATCGTTCCAATTTCATTTAATCATTTTGAATAAAATTAATAGTTATAAGACAAGAAAACATTACACTATAGGGTAAACTCCCTAATTGTTGGCACTTTAAGAGTAGATTCCATGTCAGTCAGACATTGAATTACCATAAAATCACATCTAAATGAGTTAGTACACAACACATGTTACAGTATCAAGGAAATATAGTTCAATCTTTATTTTCATAATAGTACAGTCAATGAAGGCAAAAATCACCTATAACCTCCGATTCCATCGATTTTCATGAAAAATGGTGATGAGGTGGGGGATACCATATGAAACAAAAGTGACATAGTGCCAACTTGCGCTTTTGCCCTAGGGGTAGATACCACCCCTTATTGGGGGTAAAAATTATTTTAATAAAAATATATCCAGGAATCGATAGAAAGACAAATTCTAAGCAAAAGTTGTTATATTAAGTTTTCGAAATAAATCAATACTTTCTGAGTTAATAATGATCAAAGATTGTGATTTTGCGTCAAAAAATTCATGTTTTAAGGGGTTTTTCATAAATATCTCAAAAACTATGAGTTTAAAGAAAAATATATTATTACTAGACGCAACGAATATTCGGTTACTATTCGGTATTCGGCCTATTCTGCTGCTTTTTTTATATTCGGCCGAATACCGAATACCTACATAATATTCGGCCGAACACCGAATACTTAAATAATATATTTTGTCATAGAGAAATAATTGGTAAAATGAAAAATTAATATCGATTGATTACGTAGGTATATATTCATATTTTCATTTCTGTTATATATAATCATTAAAGTAGTCATTGGTACATAACACAGGTACATAATCATCATCTGAATTGGAAAAATGGAAGATTCTATGTATTTGAATTATTGTGCTAATCAAAATTTAAAAGGGTAAGGTTCTCATTTCTTTTATAATCATTTATTAAGTAGTCATTGGTACATAAAACAGGTACATGGTTTAGTCATTTTCTGTATTAAACAAGTTAAGATTTTTTCTATGCATTTGAATTATTTTCATAATCAAAATTTAGAAGGGGAAGGTTATGGTGCAGAAAGACTAAATTTTCTGCATTTTTAGGAAGTAGTAGAACTTCTTTTTTCTCGTACACCATCCCAGCTTCAGATAAAAGGCGCTCTGAATAAACACTACTTCCTGGCGCCGACAAATATTTTGCTGCAATTTTAATCAAACACGGAAATTCAATTTTCCTTGCTGCCACCATGTATATGGGTTGTCATGGCGTGATATATTACTAATATTTAAGAAAAGACCCATTTCTGTTGAAACTGCGTTTCACTGAATTGCACTGCAAACAAAGGGGCGCGAAACAATCACGTGTGTACAAGTTTTTGGCGTTTTTGTGTACTAACTCATTTAGATATGATTTTATGGTAATTTAATGTCTGACATGCTACCTACTCTTAAAGTGCCAACAATTAGGGAGTTTACCCTATATTCTAATGTTTTCTTTTCTATTAATTTAATTCAAAATGATTAAATGAAATTGGAACGATATAACCCACGGTTGTACTGATTTTTGATATATTTATTGTCTCTGGTAGGTACGATTGATTTTATTTTATAAATAAAAGTTTTTACAGTTGTTTTACAGCTTCAAATTTGAGGTTTTTCAAATAATACTTTGGAACAATGTTAGGAACAACTAGAACAACTTGGAACAACTTTAAAAATAACGAATTTCCAAACATGGGGGGCTATCTGAAAAACGTTTTTTTTTGCCTGACAGCTTCAAATTTGAGTTTTTGCAAATAATACTTTGGAACAATGTTAGGAACAACTAGAACAACTTGGAACAACTAAAAAAGTATTGAATTTCAAAACATGGGGGGCTACCATAAAAACGTTTTTATTTGTCTGGCAGCTTCAAATTTGAATATTTTCAAATAATACTTTGGAACGATGTTTGGAACAACTAGAACAACTTGGAACAACTAAAAAAATATTGAATTTCCAAACATGGGGGGCTACCATAAAAACGTTTTTTTTGTCTGGCAGCTTCAAATTTTAATATTTTCAAATAATACTTTGGAACAATGTTCGGAACAACTAGAACAACTTGGAACAACTAAAAAAATATTGAATTTCCAAACATGGGGGGCTACCATAGAAAAACGGTTTTTCTTGTCTGGCAGCTTCAAATTTTAGTTTTTTCAAATAATACTTTGGGACAATGTAGAACAAACATAGAACAACCCAGAACAACCTAGATAATAATAAAATTCAAAAAGTGGGGGGCTAACTTCACAGAGGTGACTTCATGGTGTTACTTTTCTGTTACAGTGTTGCGCGCGCATCTTAAAATTTCACTCTCATAATTTTTTCATAACGCGCCCGCGGCTAACTTCATTATGTTACTTTTGTGTTACAGTGATGCGCGCGCATCTTAAATTTTCACTATCATAATTATTAAATAAAAACAAACAAACTACTTTGAAGAGCCCTTTAATTTTAATTCAAAGTAAGCTATAGGTAATTGTATGTATATTTTTTTTTCGGCGAGTACTTAAATCTAAGTTTTCAAACCTAAATAACGGGAAACCGATGAATTTTATGACATATACTTCCGGAACACTTTTTAAAGTCCTCGGAATAACCTTTATAGTGAACACATTACAGGTGTAAAATCAAAAATTAAAAACACAAAACTAAAAACAAAACAAAATACAAACTAAAAAAAAGGGGAGGATGTTAACAACCTACACATGGTCCTTCCTGCATACGCGCAAACCGTTTGGCTACTACCACGTAACTAATGTTAACAACCAAGGTATATTGATATATTGTAAATATTTTTTTGTAACTATAAATCTTATTCAAAATGATTAAATACAAAAGAGTTTTTGTTTCATTATTATTATACCCTGGGTATGTGAAAGTAAATAAGTATATCTTGTTTTTATAATGATAGGTACTACGTAGGTCTCTATTCCCTACTTTCAAACAATGCCAACAATTAGACGAATAGATGCCAATATTGAGAATTTTTGTGCCAATGATAGGATTTTCTGCACAATGTTTATTTATAACCATTCAGTCACATACAATTAGATGTTATAGTCCAGTCAATGAAGGTTTTCACCTCCGATTTCGTTGAATCTCCATCCATTTTCATGAAAATTGGTGAGTAGGTGGGAGATACCTTAAGAAACAAAAGTGACATAGTGCCAACTTGCGCTTCTGCCCTGGGGGTAGATAACACCCCTTCTCGGGGGTAAAAATTATTTTAATAAAAATAACTCCAGGAATCGATAGAAAGACAAATTCTAAGCAAAATTTGTCATTTTTGTTGTTTTCGGAATAAATCAATACTTTCTGAGTTATATTAGTGATTTTGCGTGATAAAAAAATATGCTTTAAGCGGTTTTTCATAAATAACTAAACAAAGATTGAGCCACTTTCTTTGATACTGTTACGTGTATTGTGTAATAACTCATTTAGATGTGATTTTATGGTAATTTAATGTCTGACTGACATGGAACCTACAAAGTGCCAACAATTAGGGAGTTTACCCTATAGTGTAATGTTTTCTTGTCTTATAACTATTAATTTTATTCAAAATGATTAAATGAAATTGGAACGATATAGCCCCACAATTGTACTGATACAATCGTCATTGTTTAATTATTGTTGATTTATTTATTGTCCTTAGTACGATTTGATTTGGGGGGCTATCTGAAAAACGGTTTTTTTTGTCTGACAGCTTCAAATTTGAGTTTTTTCAAATAATACTTTGGAACAATGTTAGGAACAACTAGAACAACCCAGAACAACCTCGATAATAATAAACTTCAAAAAGTGGGGGGCTAACTTCACAGAGTTGGTAGCCCCCCATGTTTTGAAATTCATTCTTTTTTTAGTTGTTCCAAGTTGTTCTAGTTGTTCCCAACATTGTTCCAAAGTATTATTTGAAAAAAAATAAAATTTGAAGCTGTCAGGCAAAAAAACCGTTTTGAACATGGGGGGCTATCTGAAAAACGGTTTTTTTTGTCTTACAGCTTCAAATTTTTTTTTTTTTAAATAATACTTTAGAACAATGTTAGGAACAACTAGAACAAATTGGAACAACTAAAAAAATAATGATTTTCCGAACATGGGGGGCTATCTGAAAAACGGTTTTTTTTGTCTTACAGCTTCAAATTTTATTTTTTTTAAATAATACTTTGGAACAATGTTAGGAACAACTAGAACAACTTGGAACAACTAAAAAAATAATAGATTTCCGAACATGGGGGGCTATCTGAAAAACGGTTTTTTTTGTCTTACAGCTTCAAATTTTATTTTTTTCAAATAATACTTTGGAACAATGTTCGGAACAACTAGAACAACTTGGAACAACTAAAAAAAGAATGAATTTCAAAACATGGGGGGCTACCATAAAATAAGTTTTTTTTGTCCAGCAGCTTCAAATTTTTGTTTTTTCAAATAATAATTTGGAACAATGTTAGGAACAACTAGAACAACTTGGAACAACTAAAAAAATAACGAATTTCCAAACATGGGGGGCTACCATAAAAAAGTTTTTTTTTGTCTAGCAGCTTCAAATTTGAGTTTTTTCTAATAATACTTTGGAACAATGTTAGGAACAACTAGAACAACTTGGAACAACTAAAATAATATTGAATTTCCAAACATGGGGGGCTACCATAGAAAAACGGTTTTTTTTGTCTGGCAGCTTCAAATTTGAGTTTTTTCAAATAATACTTTGGAACAATGTAGAACAAACATAGAACAACTCAGAACAACCTAGATAATAATAAAATTCAAAAAGTGGGGGGCTAACTTCACAGTGGTGCGCTGTCGTGTGGTGGGGGAGCGCACGAATCTAACTATGCCTACCCGAACGGGCAGACACATACACATGAGGGCAGACGTCGTTGTCGGACGCATGCGATTAGAGAAATTTGCGCTACAGAGAATTACATTTTTCGATCCAGTAAAATAATTTTATAGTTTCGTATAGTTTTTTAAGTAAGTATTTTTTATTAGTTAGGTTCTGTAAATTAATTTTGTACATACTTAATTTTTCGGGATCTTTTAGTTCATAGTTAATAGTAGGTAAGATTGTTTCCGTTACTTTAAAAAAATCCGATTTGCTTTTATTTCCTTTTTTGAATTAATCTAATAAGTAGTAGTATGTGTAAAACTAACCTAACCTACTTACCTCCTAATCTTTTTATGCATTAGTTGTAAATAAGTATTGATAATTTAATTTCTTAGTTTCTTTTTTCCATTTAAACGTGACTTAAACACATCGCCGTGCGGTGAACGCATCATTTTTACTACGTAGCTGCTTATTAAAAGTTTTTTTTTATGATAATAAATCTCAATCTGTACATCTGTTTAGTTCGATTCATTTTATTTTTGTTTTTCTACGATGACTCGCAAACGAAAGTCCAATTTAGCTAATAGCTCTAGCAGAGCTCGGGCTGCTAAACTTGCTAGATCACTGGAATCGGAAAAGGATTCACAGATCCGTCGGACTTTAGATGCCGAGCGTCACGCAACCCAAAGGGCTACTGAAACATTTGAGCAAACGCAGACGCGTCATAATTTAGACGCTGATCGTCATGCTGAACAAAGGGCTGCAGAGACCTCTTAGCAGACCCAAGCTCGCCAAGTCTTGGATGCCGAGCGTCACGCGGCTCAAAGAGCTGCAGACACCTCTCAGCAGAGCCAAGCTCGCCAAGTCTTGGATGCCGAGCGTCACGCGGCTCAAAGAGCTGCAGAGACCTCTCAGCAGACCCAAGCTCGCCAAGTCTTGGACGCCGAGCGTCACGCGGCTCAAAGAGCTGCAGAGACCTCTCAGCAGACCCAAGCTCGCCAAGTTTTGGATGCCGAGCGTCACGCGGCTCAAAGACTTGCAGAGACCTCTCAGCAGACCCAAGCTCGCCAAGTCTTGGATGCCGAGCGTCACGCGGCTGAAAGAGCTGCAGAGACCTCTCAGCAGAGCCAAGCTCGCCAAGTCTTGGTTGCCGAACGTCACGCGGGTGAAAGAGCTGCAGAGACTTCCCAGCAGACCCAAGCTCGCCAAGTCTTGGATGCCGAGCGTCACGCGGCTCAAAGAGCTGCAGAGACCTCTAAGCAGACCCAAGCTCGCCAAGTCTTGGATGCCGAGCGTCACGCGGCTCAAAGAGCTGCAGAGACCTCTCAGCAGACCCAAGCTCGCCAAGTCTTGGATGCCGAGCGTCACGCGGCTCAAAGAGCTGCAGAGACCTCTCAGCAAACCCAAGCTCGCCAAGTCTTGGATGCCGAGCGTCACGCGGATCAAAGAGCTGCAGAGACCTCTCAGCAGACCCAAGCTCGCCAAGTCTTGGATGCCGAGCGTCACGCGGCTCAAAGAGCTGCAGAGATCTCTCAGCAGACCCAAGCTCGCCAAGTCTTGGATGCCGAGCGTCACGCAGCTCTAAGAGCTGCAGAGACCTCTTAGCAGACCCAAGCTCGCCAAGTCTTGGATGCCGAGCGTTACGCAGATCAAAGAGCTGCAGAGACCTCTCAGCAGACCCAAGCTCGCCAAGTCTTGGATGCCGAGCGTCACGCGGATCAAAAAGCTGCAGAGACCTCTCAGCAGACCCAAACTCGCCAAGTCTTGGATGCCGAGCGTCACGCGGCTCAGAGAGCTGCTGAGACCTCTCAGCAGACCCAAGCTCGCCAAATCTTAGATGCTGAGCTTCGTACATAGCCGCAGAGACCTCCGAAGAAACACGTAGACGACGTTTAATTAATTCCGAGCGGTAAGCAGAAAGGAGACATACGTTTACGATGAATATGTGGGAGGCATTTGGCGATGCTGCTTTTGATTATGATCCGTTAATTGATTACTTTAATCATCGATTAGTCCTCATAGGTAGAATGGCCAATAAATGCAGGCATGGCACTCAAGTGGAAGGAAGAGACCCCAGGTATGTGCTGTTCTGGAGGCAAAGTATCAGTAGCAACGCTTGGTGACCCCGACGAGCCACTCAAATCCTTACTTCTATATGACAGCAATGAATCTCGGCGATTTCAAAAATAAAGTCTATCCCGGTTTGGAATATAACATGAGGAATAGAGAGTGGCTGTGTGAAAGGGCAATATTAGCACCGACCAATGAAATCGTGGGACCGATCAATGAACAAATGATGTCACATGTGCAAGGCGATGTTGTCGAATATTTGTCAGTAGATATAGTCATGGACAGTGAACAGGTGACATCTTATCCTACAGAGTTTCTAAACTCCTTAGAGCTAAAGAAAATATAACTAGAAAAAATTCCACGCGGACCAGGCAGCAGACGGGACTCGAACCCGCACCCTTCGCAATCCGGGCTGACTCACTGACCAATTATGCTACCGCGGCCCTCACGGACCGCGTCGAAATTCTTCTAGCCATTCTTAAGCTGCAAGGCAGCGCCATCTCTTCGGATTATAGGTAACTCACAATGTCCTTAGAGCTGTCAGGAGTGCCGTCACATAAGCTGAGACTGAAAATTGGGGTTCCACTTTTGTTAATGAGAAATCTCGAAGCGCCGAGACTATGCAACGGCACTCGATTGCAAATTACGCAGCTAGGACGCAATATTATTAGAGCAATTATAATGACAGGAATAGCTAAAGATGAAGAAGTTTTGATTCCCCGCATACCCATGATCTCTACAGATTTACCTTTTCAGTTTAAAAGAATCCAGTTTCCCCTCAAACCAGCCTTCGCAATGACCATTAACAAAGCGCAAGGGCAAACACTTAAAGTAGCAGGTGTCATTTTAGAGAAAAACTGTTTTTCACATGGCCAACTGTGTGTGGCCTGCTCGCGAGTGTCGAGTCCAAACAATCTCCACATTTTAACAAATAATAACAAAACAGCAAACGTTGTGTACAAAAATGATTTAAATTAGGTTATTTTAAAATATTTTTGCACACAACGTGACGCTGGCCCCTGTAAGTGTCTCTTGGACATAAGGGACCAATAAATTTTCCTAGGTACTTTCTGCCACTCAATGGAATACATAGGTACCTTATACCTACTGTAAACAAATATTTTTTTAATTTTTTTAAATATACCCACTATACCTACTAATAACTCTTATTAAATAATAAAAATGCTACCCAAAGATACTATTCCACGCGGACGAAGTAGCGGGTAACAGCTAGTAAATAATATAATTATGGGGTAACGGAACGAGGACATAATAATGGACATAGATCCGAAATGCAAAGGAAACATTTCAGGTGCACTCGGATAGATGTCATGATTTGCGCATGTCTAGTCGGCGACTAGTACTTGGTCTTGTTCATAGGACGACCTTATCGGCAATTTATCATTACGTTTACTCACCATAATATTCAACACTTCCAAAAATTTTCAGAACTGTCAAAATCTGTATAGCACAAGAGTACGCCCAGAACCACAGCTGTGGAGTAAGCAACTGTGCGCAGGCGGCGACCGAGGCAAGGCCTCATGCAACGGCGACAGCGGCGGTCCCCTCATGGTAAAGACTGTACGCGAGACAGGCCCCAAAGGGTTCATAGCAGAAGGAGTGGTAAGCTTCGGACCACTCCATTGCGGCACTGGGGGCATACCAGGGGTTTATACGAAAGTACGCTCCTACAACATCTGGATACGTCAAAGCATCAGACCCTAAAGAGTCGACAAGTCAACTTGAAAAATTATTGACGAAGTTAGGAAAATAAAAATTTAAAAATATCTCTTACAGTGTTTCATTGATATATACCATGCAATATGCATTAATTCCAATTTGTAATATACAAATATGGATGTGTGTGTCAAGTATTTAAAAACGTCATATCACATTGGCAGCTTTCTTTAGTTAAGAAGGGATCTGAGGTGAAGCGTAAAGCGAAAGAAGACAATAACACATAAAATAGAAGTGCACAGATTTTTACTGCTCCTATTTGTGAATCGTAACTTAATTCACTTAACAATACTCTTTATTTATGAAAAGGCCTTCAACACGTATAATTTGTACTGTTTTTAAGGGTTCCGTAGTACCTGACAAGGAACACTTAAAGTTTCGTCATGTCCATCTGTCCGTCCCCGATTTTCCTTGGAAACGAGACTAGAGATCTGTAATTTTGTGGAGATATATATACACTCGGCGTCAAAAAAATCGCACCTCTTAGAAAATCACTTTCAAATGTCATTTACTCTTTGCACATGTGATATTTAAAAGGTTACTTAATTAATTTGATAAAAAAACATTACTTTTTATTATCAAATAAAACTTACTGCAACAAATAAAGTATCACAAAAATTCGATGCAAATTTTGCTACCGTGAGAGTCGCTAGTTGCGCTTCCTTGTGTGGGTATAAAACGGTCCACACGGGGTCAATGTGGGGGCCCGCCCGACACAGAGGCCCGATGCCGCTCAGTAATGTTGTTTGTATAATTGTAATTAAATAAAAAAAAATTAATGATGTTTTGATTCTCTTTTTTGTTACCTTTGATACACAAAACTATTCTCTCAATAAGGTTTAAGAATTTTTGAAGATGATTTTTAAAAGGTGCGATTTTTTTGACGCCGTGTGTATATCAATCACGCCAACAAAATGGTTGAATAAAATTTTGAAAAATATTTATTTAGGATACATGGTGTAATCTGGGAATGTTTTTTTTTATCATCTACCCCATCGTGTGGGATATCGTTGAATAGGTCCTTTAAAATAGTTACTTAGGGGTAAGACTCTTTTTCGATTAAGTAATCCGTTCGCGAAATATTGAACTATAAAGTGCTAATTTTCACCTCACCTCATCCTTCTAAAAGCTAAACCACTGGTTTGAAACCCCATGAAAATTCATGATAAAAGTGCTTTTCATGAACTTTTAAGGAAAACTATAACGGTTAAGATAGATTTGTTACTTTAAAAGAAATCGTCGTTCAACTTTGGTTAAAAAAAAATTCTTAGAAGAAAACATTAAAAATGACATAGATGAAGTTATTATAGCGTAAAACCTTGCAAAGCAACAAAATATAAAAAAAAACTATTTAAAAACCACAATGAAATATCATTAGTTGCACAACGCTACCGCGAGTGCCAAGAGCAACGGCTTCTGAGTAACGTTACGTTTTTATTTATAAAAAAAATATAAGCACTTGAAAAGATCAGCGGTTATAGCGCATCATCCCATTCTTAGGGGTTATCGCTTCAGATGAAGCTTTTAGTCAATAAAAGTCTGACATAACCTTGTAGCCAGCTCCAGAGTTTCCATGAGGATTTCAAATTTGCGGTTATCATTTGAATTAAAAATTAATAATAATACTAAATTGATTTTGAGTATGAGATGAAGTTTGACCTTGATTTAGGTATTTTAGTTGAGATACATAGATTGATATTAATTGTTTTTTCTAATTTACGATATCGAAAATAAACACTCCTGCTCAAATATATTGTGGTAACTACTAGCAACTACGGAACCCTACCCTGCGCGTGGCAGGACACGCACTTGGCCGTTTCTCCAACGACACAAACACGAACAAGAACGATTTCTAGTTTTGTGTCACAGAAAAATGACACAAAACTAGAAATCGTTCTTGTTTTAATAAATGCACCATGCGTGGTAAGAAAAAATTTACATTTTGTAAACGCCGATTGAATTGTCTATCAAATGTTGTGGCAAATTAAAATGTGACGAGACAATTTGCATTTTGCCTTCGGCATATTTTAAAACAAAGAGCGTTTTTAAAGGATGACGCCGTTTGTAAAATGCGTAATCATACAAATTGCTTGCGACCGATACTTTTACATAGTCGCTTCGAACGCGCGCGCGTCTCCACCGCATGCTACTACAGTCAGGGGTTTTACATTACATTAAAACAAAAAGCGTAGATACGGTACGCTCATCCTAGCATCAAATAAAATATGATCCGACTCAACTACATAAGCAACTCTCACACACGCACACGTCTGAATATACACATTCAATCGAGCGAGCGAGACACAACTAAACGCTTCAACGATTGTTGTCCTTTTCTTGATAACAAAATGGTAATTTTTGGGAAAAAAATGTATTTACAGTTTTACGAATGAAAAGTGTTGCCGAGGAATTTGTTATTTGATTTGGAACTATTTGAGTTCTTTATAAAAGCATCGAAGGCATTGTTTTATCTTTATAACACAGAATATGTTTTTATGGTATGTATATATATTTAATATATATAGTTAAATAAGTTTTTTTGCCCTTGTTTCTTTTATAACACCACCGACTCCAGTTTCTTTCAATCCTCTCCATCCTAAGGTTGTCTGGAAGAAATCGCTTTTAGCGATAAGACAGCCCATTGAAGCACTATGTTTAAACATAATGTATTGAACCCGTTTATGTACACTTTTATTCCTGCTGAGGGCACTTCTCTCCACTTTACACAGGATCGAAAATAACGACATTTGTAAGATCTAAGTAACGAATGCCTATTGACACTAAGGTAAAGTGCCTCTGCACGGCACAGTGGATGTCCCGCTAGCATTGGAGTGGCCATCGGAGTTTGTTGGTGTTGCGTTCCTGATGGTGGAAGATATCCAGATTTGTCGTATTTTTTTTTTGTTAAAAGTATGGCATAAAGGAAAGGATTCGTGGGAAACGAATTGGAGCGTCCGTCTGGGGATGCTCATACAGCTGTCTGTCAATTCCATCAAACATGAATGATAAAAAACTATCAGTCAACTTCCGTGACTGAAAAAGTTATCAGTCACTATCAGTCACCCATGAATGATAAAAAGCCATCAGTCAACTTCCGTGACTGAAAAATTATCAGTCACCATTAGACGACAGGTTATCATGCAGCCGTCTGTCACTTCTATCAATCATTAATGATAAAAAACCATCAGTCAACTTCTGTGACTGAAAAAGTCATCAGTCACCATTAGTCACCCATGAATGATAAAAAGCGATCAGTCAACTTCCGTGTCTTAAAAAGTCGTCAGTCACCATTAGACGACTGGTTATCATGCAGCCGTTTGACAATTCCATCAATCATTAATCATAAAAAACCATCAGTCAACTTCCGTGACTGAATAAGTCATCAGTCACCCCATTAGACGACAGGTTATCCATCAGTCATAATTTAAACTGCCAGCAAACTGACATCAAATCCTACAGACTTTTTCCGCCTGTTTTACCGGTGACCTGTAATACACATTTAATACAAAAATTATGGAAGATTAACAATCCATCGTCTATAACCCTATCCGCAAGTATACCATCCTAGTCCTTCTTTGGGATACTTCAGGTTCTGGAGGTAGCACTGAAAAGCTAAGCTGGACTGGACAGCTTTACAAATACACATAAAGTAACCACAAAAAGTCACAATTTCTCAATCAATTGAAATTAAATCATTAAGAAGATCAGTCAAAAAGTCAGTTGCAGAAATTTTTCAGTTTTGAATGATGTTCGCCAATGCCAAGGGGGTATAAAACGAATCATGAAACGTGTCAAATCGTCATCAGTCGTTTTGCGATGTACTCACTCCCGCGACACATGATTTCCTGTAAGCATGCAATAGCAAGATTGGGTGATGACCTACCACGAGGGCCTATGCAGCCGGGACCAACGGCTTAACGAGCCTTCGGAAGCATGGAGGTGCTCGAGATAATAAGGTATTTGTCACTCATCCTAAGACCAGTCATTCTGCAAGTTGCTTAAATTCCACGATCGTAGACTGAACACGCTAACCATCTGCGCCATCAAACATCTCAAACGCTTCACTACGCACTTGTCCGGCCGGTTATTTTAATCAACTCCCTAATTCTGTAATTTCAACTTCTATGATACTTACATTCATACTATTCAATTTGAGATTTTCAAACTATCCACTTCATCATCATCAGCCTATTAATATCCCTACTGCTGGGGCACAGGCCTTTCCTATAAATGGAATAGGGAGATTAGGCCATGACCCACCACTGCGTATTGGTGGGTGCTAATGACTGCAAATGTAGCTGGAACCAACTGCTTAACGTGCCTTCTGAAGCACGGAGGAGCTCGAGATGGTAAATTTTTGGTCACCCATCGAATGACTGACCACTGCGAAAGTTGAAGTCGCTTACCACTTCCACCATCGAGATCCACAAACTGCAACAGAGTTAATTTAAAATTCAAATAATTTGAAAGATTTTACTAATTTTGATTGATTAAAGCAGGATCCATGATTGAAGCCTGTTAATATTAAATATCTTTCACTTTGAATGTTTGGAAGCAGTCGCGTTCGAAGACTATTCAATTATTTTTGTATGTATTGATTCCTTACCACACAGCCTTTAGCGAAACTCGTACGGCCACCCGGCAATAACCAAAACGAAGAATATGGATCATGACGAGGTAAACTATATTCTATTAAGTCCGATAGTTATAAGTCGCGGCACGAAACTCTAGCGGTGACTGTTATTGTGCAGATCCGATGAGAATCCGCGCAGATTAATGTCGGGAAGGAGTGGATCCTCATCGGATCTGCGTGTAAAAATTTTACAGAATAGCACTGCAGATTCATAGTTTTTCATTATATATATTAGAGAACTCATTCTTTCTATAAGTGGAATAATCAGTCTGATAATGGAGAAATGCATCAAAATGCTTTTTACTGTGAATTTTTATGTATACAATATACTTTAGAACAATATTTAAAAATACTACTCTGACTTCCCGCTTAATTATTTATGGTTTTTAATAATGCTTACTTATTACATTATAGTTAGACTATAAATATATATATTTCTTTTTTAAACATACCAATTGACTATTTGACCCCAAAGTAAGCTCTGTAAGGCTTGTGTTATGGGATACTAGGGTAACGGACAGAATACACATACTGTATATATATATATATTATAAAACATATTAAACATCCATGACTGGAGTACAAATACTCGTATTCATCACACAAACATCTGCCCCCACCGGGTTTGAACCCGAGACCTCTCGAGTCGGCGACACCACGAAACCCGGCGTACAAACCGGCCACGGAGGTCGTCAAGTATACAAAGACGTCACGTCATTTTTCCCGTACTGTAACCACTCGTCAATCGTCATGCGCGTGAGCATACGCAACGAGGATAACTCGACAACACGCTTCGATTCTTTCTCAGAACACCGCCGACCGCTAAGACGGCAACGACATGGCTCCACAAGACCAAATAACAAAAAAAAGTGTCATGTGTTAATATTGTGCTCCAAAAATTGAAAATATGAAGCTGTTACTAATGTGCTCGGCGATCTTCGCCGTCATATGCAAGGCGAGCGGACGTGAGTTGTTAAGTTATATTATAACTACACAAACTTTTTATATTACTCTTATTTGTCTGTTTATATTTGTTCTTACTCGTATACGGACCTTGAGGCCTCCACACTCGTCCAACAAGTTTTAAAGAAAAATAAGTCACAACAACATTTATATTCCATTTGATATGTATTTATTTTGAATGCTTTATCAAAGTAACAGTTTACTAAATTCGAAAGTTGTGGACTAGCTAACTTGTAAAATTTTCGTTTATTAAATTTTACTATTTAGGTAAATATGTACAAAATAGGGGAGGGAAACGGTTCTATACTAAAACAAACACCATACATACAACTTGAGTTGTTGAGCAATATTCTTTTTATACAAATCAAGATTACCATTAAATTAAAGCTTGACACCATTCGCTGCAAGTCTTTTGTTTACTATGTACGAAAGGGAAAATATCAAATTATTAGTAAGTAAATAAGTTATTTAGATGACTATTATGAATGGGAGGAGTCTACTGAATATACATAAAATGTATATGCATACAATGTGCATTGGTTTGGCACCTGCATTTACTAAGAAGGATGCACATATTATGCGGGATATAAAGCTTTTTGCTTGAACATAAATTTATGTAAACTTTACAGACATTAAAGCATTCAACAAATTAGATCGATAAACCTCTTGAAACCCGTAAAGCTTCGTCCATATTTGTATAATGAAACATAGTTGTTTATTTACTGATTTCCCTTTAAAGTAGTGAATAAATGTTGATAAAAATTGAAGAACATAAAAAAACTTTACAAACAGTCGTTTAACTTTAAAAGCAAATCCTAAGAAATTTTCCTTTTCTAAAGAAAGATATCCAACTTAAACCATTACTCGAGAAGTACAATCAAGATACAAATATAGTAACATTAACAATTTCACATCATAAAACTATAAAATACACTAACTATAAACAAATAAGTCTCTATCTAATTACATAATTACTATATATAAGTAAAATATAAATACTAGAACAATAAAACTAAAACTAAAAATCTTAAAACATAAAATTAATAACTAAGATATATTATTAAAAGGAGTCCCTTAGGCAAAGAACCGAAGATAAACTGTAAAAAAACTGTATCACGATATGATACGTGATATATGTGTTGGTTTTTCCGCGATCATCAAAGGAGATACACGTCGTTTTGAACAAGTTTGGACGTGAATGCATTTGAACCGCGTACGTTGACATCGCTGAACCGTGTGCGAACGAAGACATGACCACGGTAATAAGATAATATTACCGTGACATGACTGAACTTTACGAGAGGGGAAGGTGCACTGAAAAGCAGACGTATCAGGACAAGATACGAGGATCGGAGGAAAAGTTGTAGCGTCCTAATCTGTTCAGTTAAAACCGTTACATTATGGACACAGCTTTAATGAAAATATTTTTTAATGTAATTAGCACTAGCCTGCAGTAGCTTGCGAAGTCTATAATACACTTCTGTTCTTGTTCTGTATGACACAGCAATCCATATGTGATTGGATTTTGTATTGGTAGCCCCATGATTTTATGTAAATGTTGCTACTTCTGTTAAATGCGTGATATGATCTGTGAAATGATGAGTTTCTTGCGCCTATTTATCTCATCAGCTAAAAGATGTCCAGAAAATATTGGACAATTCCAAAGAGCTTTCTATAAGTCAATTTGATTAAAGTATAATTTCATCGCATTTCTGATAACGATGATACTGGATGATCACACGTGCTTGCCTACCATGCTAGACAGAGTCGTCAATTTGAAAAATGACTTCAATATGAGGTAACTCATAAAGTCACTTTCCATTACAAACGCAAATTATATAAAAATTATGACTATAAAATAAAAAAAACTGGTTTAACAAAGTTTAGGAATGTTTAGGAATGCCGTGTCCTACTGTTTGGGCAAAAAAATGAACGATAAAAGTTTAGTACAACGATTAATAGTACCCAATGAAGTAAGAGCAGACTTATCTCCGCTGGCAGCACCCGTTCACGAGACGACGACGCATGAACCAGCCATCGCTTCGCTCAACCATATTTTAGGAAACGCAACGATCCGCCTCACACGACACCGCCGACCATTTAATCTCTGGAAATCTCTGGAAATCCACCGACAACCATTAAATCTCTGAAAATCTATCTAAAAAAACACCATCACAATGTGGTGTTATTTTACTGCTGACTTCTGTTAAGTTGATGTTACATATCCAGACAGAGATCCTAATTCAAGCGGCAAAATTCGCTTTACCTTTCTTAAGTACACGCTTACCTTATGAGTTGATATTTACTATATTGTAAACGGCAAAACTGATCGACATCGATCCGAGGACCGGCCGACCGAGAAAGTTCCTTCACAACGCTACGCCAAGGAGATCCTTCAGAAAAAGTCGTTGACCTACATGTTTTGATGTGTGATAAGCAAATATTCATAGATATTACAATCACCATTTTCCTTAAAGACGTATCAAACACTTATCGCGAGCTGTTAATAAAGAATAAAATTACGAGGAAAATTTTGTTTCTTAAGACTGAGAGGAATTTTAAGTTTAGTAATTTTATAATTATAGTGCAACGGAAACTAGCATACTTGAGCAATTTTTATATTTTTTAATTTTACATTCATATGTTTATAAAAAAAGACAAAGGACATTGTTCAGCGTCCATACATAGTTAGCCTAAGAACCAACAATCATGAAATATTATTTTCTAGGTTCAAAATCGTAATTAAATGACTGTAAAAACAAAGATTATTGACGGACACTTCTGAGAACTTAAATTATTAGGAAAACTAAAAATTTTTTGAGGTTATGTTTAATAATTAATGAAACATAGGTCAACCTATGAATTTAGTATGAACTCAGTATGAAGTGAATTAATATTACAACTAATTCATTTTATTCGGTGCGATTTTAAAGAATAACTATTAGGAAAAACTTGGTTAGGCAGGAATCATGAATAAAATAAAAACTGTAGTTTTGCTTCTTATTTATTGACTATTTTTCACATAATTGTATCATATTGTTTATTGTATTTATTTGTATATCACATGTATATTGTGTAAATATGCAGTGTGAATGTGTATCAGGTGTTCTTGAATAATTTGGTAGTATGATCCTCTCAGGATGTTATGGCACAGGTTCACTAGCACTGGGTAATAAGGGCTCTGCTCTTTGGTAACATCGATGACATATTCGATAGCCGAAAAACTTAAATTAAAGGAAAAACAATCGCAAATAAACACACACAACAGGTATAATCCGAAACGAGAATGCACTTTCCGGTATATTATACTACTCTTTGGAATGCACGAATGCCACAGATTACTACAAATGCAAGCTGCATGCACCACAACCACAGAGTAACGAGTTTTATCCCGGCCCTTCACTTGACAACAGTTTGCCCTTGTCATGCTTAATAAGGAATGAAAAGGACAAACTGATGTCATGCTTTAAAATAGCAAATACGAATAGCCAAGTGAAGTGCCGGCATTAGGAAGAAAGAGTGTTTTGTTTGCAGCGCTGCCATAGATTATACACATAAAATGGTATTTATTGTCTCAGATTATTTTTTAACTTTTTAATTTAGCTTACTTAACTGGAAGTGTCCGTCTCAATCTAAATACTGATAATTATCGCAAAAAATATACTAAGAATTATCATAAATGCCAAATTGGTGTTGGTTCTTAGGCCAATTTTAACATTGTCCTTTGCGATGCGAAGCAACGTTGCGTGGGAATAACATCAAATTATACTAATAATATAAAATAAATCTGAGAAGCCCGATGGCGTAATAGTTAGGGTGATCTATATATCTCTTAATAATGGTGATAAAGATTATTAAATTTTATCATTTATATTTTCATCTGTATTGTGATGATCTATCTAGCCATTCGAATTTATTAGCCTATCGAAATTTTATGGATATTGGAAAAAAGTGCAATGCAAATACATTTTGTGCAATCTAGGCTTTGATAAAAAAAAATACTATTCGAGGCGGCAAATTTTACATAATTTTATGAATGAAGTTTACCCAGTCTCGTTGTTGTGCGGTCAAAATAACTTCTTATTGAGAGCAATTTTGTGAGTTAACTAGAAATAAAAAACATACGCAAATACTTGCGTGACAAAATTACTTAGTAGGTACGAGTTTTTACACATGTTTTTTGTTCTACGTAGTATTCAATCTTGTACATTGGTACAGAACCCAACTCGCACTTTGTTGTTTTTGTTTATTAACTAGCTTACATTGCGTCTGGACTCCACCTCCAGTTAAAATCATACAAACATAATATACTAATATTTAAATATATATATATATAGATGATGATGATCAAAAAGTGACACTTCATCTTAAATTTTGCAACAGATGAGCGTGAACATTCCTTTTAAATATAAGTTTACTAGGAGATCTTCTGATGGAGTCGGGGAAGTCATTCCACAGTAGTATGACTTGAAGAGTAAAGGAGTTGGACATATATTCTGAATGAAAAGAGGAATATAGAGAGCTAATGAATCACAAAGAGCGGAGAGGACGATCGTGACTATCACAGAGATACTGAAACTTGAGAACGTGGTTTGGAAATAATGGTAAAAAGAGTGCAGAATATCTTAACTGCCTGCGCTGGTGAATAGGAAGCCATTTTAGTTGGGATCGATATGAAGAAACATGGTCAAATTTGCAGAGGCAAAAGACGAAACGTATAAGCATTGCTCATAAGGCGGTCCAATTTATTGAGAAGATCTGCGTTTAAATCAGGATAACAGACATCGGTATAATCAATGAGAGGAAGAACAAGGGACGCAACGAGAGTGATCTTAGTTTTGATGGGGAGAATATTTCTGAAGCGATTAAGGGTACGTAACGAAAAAGAAATGATACGACTGACTTTGGCGATCTGCGTCAGCCAACTTAGCGTAGTATCAATATGAAGGCCGAGAGAGAACAATTTAATAAAACTTTTTTAAGTAAAATAATTTTAATTATGAGGAGCTCGATGGCGCGGGTTATAAGCGCGTTCGGCTGCGATCGTTAATGTTAAGCAACTTTCGCAGTGGTCGGTCATTGGATGGGTGACCAAAAATCTTCTATCTCGAGTTCCTCCGTGCTTCGGAAGGCACGTAAAGCCGTTGGTCCCGGCTGCATCTGCAGTCGTTAGCACCCGCCAATCCGCACTGGGCCCGCGTGGTGGGTCATGGCCCAATCTACCTATACCATCTATAGGGAAAGCTTTTACCCCAGCAGTGGGGACATTAATAGGCTAATAATGATGATGATGAACTAAAAGAAAAACTGACTTCACAGAAATAAGTCATTTTATACATTTTATTTACTTACATCTTGAGTATATTTAAAGTCAAATTTTCATTTGGTGCCATGCCAACTCAAGCAGTCCTAAATGGCAAATCAGATCTGTCTCCACTCAAAATGTTAATTTGACCCTAGCACTACTAAATATAATAAGTAAAGAAGCGTGCGGGTTCGAGTCCCGTCTGCTGCCTAGTCCGCGTGGATTTTTTTCTAGTAATATTTTCTTTAGATTTAAACATCGAGCAGTTACATGCTTAAATATCAAAATTATATCTATGCTATGTCTTCTTTCAAATGTTTAATACTTGTAAAGGTATTCATTTGACATTGTGGGTTATCTACAATACGAAGAGATGGCGCTGCCTTGCAGCTTAAGAAAGACTAGAAATAATTCGATACGGCCAACAGGGCCGCGGTAGAATAATGGTCAGTGCATTCGCCCGAATAGCGAAGGGTGCGGGTTCGAGTCCCGTCTGCTGCCTGGTCCGCGTGGAATTTTATCTAGTAATATTTTCTTTAGATTTAAACATTGAGCAGTTACATGCTTAAAAAATCAAAATTATAAGTAAAGTATATTATTCATTTTTAGTCGTTTTGTTTTTATAAAGATGGATTTATGTTTGTTAAAATCAAAGCAACATCGACTTAGTATGTCCTGGTCTGCATTATTTCTTTCATATACCTGCGTAATATTATGATATTCCACTGCGTACGTCTGTCTGTCTGGTCTGGGGTGATAAACACAAAACAGGCTTGAATTATTTTTATCCCATCCATCACACGTCATAAGGATAATGTCTAGCACAAACAAGGAAAACCATCCAAATATTTAATTATTCAATTGTAATTTATCATCACAAATGTGGTCTAATTAATAATTACATTACTTAAGATTAAATACCACATAAACAAACGTCAATTAATATGATATTAATGTCATATATAAAAATGGAACAGTTGAGCAATAATATTGATTTGATACTATAAACAAATATACTTAATACCAAAATTTATTATGATTATGATGATGAAAAAGGATTAATTGTGATTTTAAATTTTATTGCAGATTCTTATTTTTGATTATAATACACATGTTGAATAGCATAAAACAATAATAAATCAGAGTTCAATATAATGATATCTTTCGTATTCTGATGGGTCTGCCGAGATTTTGCAGTGCTTCGACAATGTTCGCGGAGGCTGGGGTATCGGACTTCTATGCTGTTATTAGGGCGCGCATAGCTTCTTTTTGGGAGGGACTGCGTTGCTCTGGTAACGGCAAACTAAAATGTTTGTACGCGGATGTAAACAATCCAATTTATAGATATGGGCTATCTGTGCCCACTGATGGGAATCGTAGACGATTGACTTCATATCATTACAATGTAAGTGTATTTTTAATTAGTTTTTATATTATATTGTATCATGCTTTAAATATGGGTCTTAGCTACCTGCAATTAATGATTTTATTATGAATACACAATAATAGAAGTAATAAGAAGATTTTTTTAAGTTAGTTAAAAAGCACTACGCTACGCCTGATGACTGATATAATGAGGACCTCCGTGGCCGAGTGGTTTGTACGCCGGGTTTCAAGGTGTCGCCTACTCGAGAGGTCCGCCTACCCGGGTTCGAGTCCCGGTGGGGGCAGAAGTTTGTTTGATATTTCTATATAAATATACTTTTATATATACTGTATATGCATTATATCCGTTACCCTAGGTATCCCATAACACAAGCCTTACTTTACTTTGGAGCTAGGCTAATTGGTGTGTGTTGGAAATATTAATTTATAAGGTACTACCGATATAAAAAAAAAACTATAAAAAACCTTTCGCACACTTTAACAAGGGTAATGGTTACTATCGCAGAGCGCCAACATAAACTTTGTTCAACAATGAAGAGATGGGTCGGTTTTACATCAACCTTTTATTGTCCCCACTGCTGGGGCACATACCTTCCTTATAGATGGAATTCGGAGATTGGGCCAGGACCCACTACGCGGGCACAGTGCGAATTGGCGGGTGCTAACGACTGCAGATGCAGCCGGGACCAACGGCTTAACGTGCCTTCCGAAGCACGGAGGTACTCGAGATAGTAATAAGTCAGCCATCCAATGACCCGCAGCCGAACTCGCTAACCACTTGCGCCATCGAGCTCAGGTTTTACTTATTACCCAGTATTGTAGGCGATAACATCATTTTGTAAATATTTGGCACGTCACCAGAAATAAAACCACAAACCCAGAATTCCACCTGAACGAAACTTTAATCATCTTGTAGGAAACACCAGCTGTTGATAAAATTTTGAAATTCTCAATGACGTCACCACACGGTCGCTCATAAGTTCATACAATTTTCCTCGATCAACTGGTTTCTCAGGTTACAGACGTTGAGCGGTAGATAGTTTTGCATGATTTATTAGAAAAAAGTATACCTGTTTAAGATTAACATGAAAGGTAAATAATGACTTAAGGTAGGTCACAGTGGATTTCCAGATTGAATAATGATGATTACTAATTTTTTTTTTCGTCGACATCAAGTTGAGGATTTATTTGGACACGTATTTTTCACATGATCAAAACATTACAACGATATAATGTTTTGAAACGTACATGACGCGTCACGTCTTGTACAATTTTTACTTAAAAGTGACGTCACGAGACCACTCTCTCAAACTTTGACGCGCTTTATCATTATCATTTTGCGGTTGATTACCAAAAGGAAAAAAATAATCTAATGAATGAATATTCATTATTGCACTAAGGACAGTTTCAAGATATACAAAAACAAAGGAATCTAAAATCAAAAGGCTATTGCTAAGATATCAATCTCTACCAGGTAACCTTTGGTTAAAAGAAAAGATAAAATGAACTGCGGGCTAGTGCAATGTAATATTAATACGATAATATAAGAATATTGTTATATAGCAAGTATAAATAAGATATGGAAACACAAAGCAATATAAAAAGTTCAAACTAATCATAAGATCAGACAGAGTCCAGGTTGAGGAAATAGTCCTTAATTTTGATAACAAAGAAGTCCCTTGACTGGGCAAGGGACTTGATATCCACAGGTAAGGAGTTCTATAATTTGATATCTCTAACAAAGAATGATTTGTCTACGAAATCAGTGGTGTGGGATGGGATGGGAAGAACGCAGTTCACGGACAGGATTGAAGGAGTGAAAAACAAAGAGCTCCTTGACATGGAGCGGTGTGTGGGTGAAAGAGAATGGAATAAAGGAGTGACAGGATGAGGTAACTGACGAAATAAATAGAATTTCGTTTAATTTATCCCGCGATCGTCATCATCCCTATTGGAACGCCCGTTTGGCGATGCGATCTTACCACGATGAAATAACAGTAATTTTTAGGTCACTAAGATCTATAACGTGATTAGGCTTTCAATATGTTACAATGCTATATAGCATACACATTGATTAAAAATTATGTATTATTTACACTCATTGTAATAAAAAGCCGAATAACAATCGTAATCTATATATATATAAAACTCAAAGGTGACTGACTGACATCGTGATCTATCAACGCACAGCCCAAACCACTGGACGGATCAGGCTGAAATTTGGCATGCAGGTAGATGTTATGACGTAGTGTCACGTTCCAAGGGTGTATAAATGAAACCAGACCCTTGGTGTGAACAACAAATTTATTTGGGCGTGGTTCGAAGTGCCCGGGTAAAAAACCGTTACAGTAGGCCTCCGCTAAGAAAGGATTTTGATCAATTCTACCCCGAAGCGAAGCGAGGGCGGGCCACTAGTAATTAATAAATACAAGTATTTATTTTATTATTATTAATTCAAAACTAAGAAAGCTTATGCTATTGGAATTAACTAATTGGAAACGAAATTGCATATTTACATATAAGGAGCCGGCGAACGTAACGGTATAATTACGCATCTGGATTTTTACAGTCCGGGGGTTTCAGACACGTTGAATTTGAATCTCAAATAATTTTCAATCAAAACCACCTAAAACAGTGTTAAAATTACTAAATTTATAAATTAAAAACCATGCCTAAAGCTCACTGGAGGTATATCATTCAGTTTTATACAGCTCCTGTTAATTTTTTATTTTATGTAATGTCTGATGTATCATTACATAACACATTCTTGCTCATCACACAAATAAAAGACCCTACCGGGATTCTAACTCAGGACTTCCTTTGAATCAGGAGGTAGGATTGCTACTGTTGAAATAAGCGATCTTTAATTGTCATGATAAAATGTACTCATTTAATGATGATTGCATTCGAAAGACTTAGCCTTAGCTAAGTCATCAAGGGAAAAAACTTAAAACAACTGCAGTGACTACCTTGATGCGAAGCTTAGTGATATTAGCATAATGTGTCATACAACTGAGTATCTTGCTGATTGCATAGGTAGTTAGCTAAATAATCTTTTCATTAAAATGCCGTTTTCCTAGTGCTAGGTTATGACTTTTTCGTGCTTGGTTTCGGCATTCTTATTTCAATCACACTAACTGCTTTTAAAATGCAATTTGTCACTCTGAATGTAGCCGATACCAGTCCGGATGCCTAGACTTCGATTTAATTTAATTCTTGTGTTATTCCTACTCTGTTGTTGCAATTTCATCAACTTAACTAGTAAGCATAAGCGAACGTAAAAACGTTGACTGACACTTATACGTATTTATCTTCTCGTTTCCAGAATCCTGCAGCCCACCTTCCGGGGGCAGTGGCAACTGTGTCGTCGTCCAGAACTGTAAACCCCTACTGCAGCTGGTGAACAAGCCCAACAGGTCTCCGGCAGACTTCGATGTACTGAAGAAATCTGCCTGCGGTTTTGAAGGATCTTCCCCCAAGGTAGATAGACAGATCAACATTAATGCACAAACAAGTGAAAAATTAGGAAAACCTTCACAAAATATGTTCCTAAGAACTAGGGTAGAAACTCCATTACTTTTAAACTGCTATACTTCGAAATTTATTTATTCAAATGGATGAAAATTATAGCTGAACGATAAGTCTCAGTTCAAGCTATAATTTTGGCTTTCTAGCTGCACTGGGTACCAATTAGATAGTGTAATCCTCCGCAAGATATTAAAAGTCATTTAAAGAGTTGTTCAAAATACACGATACAACCTCTAAGGAAAAATATTTAAATAAATCTTTACATGATGCAATTTTAAATGCTCACCGTCATTGTAAAGGAGTTGAGGCCTCATTTGTGATAATTGACGATGACACAGAACAAAACAAAATAGTTAGTATAAATGTTATAATTTTTATATTTTAAGCATGCTGCAAAGCAATTGCTCCATGTTAGGCAAGGCGCCATCTCTTCCTATTGTAGGTATTGTATTTGGTATTGGTATGTGCATTCGCCCGGATAGCGCAGGGTATGGGTTCGAGTCCCATCTTGCGAGTGCCCGATATTTCGGCACTCGCAAAGTTACAATTGGCCGTATAAAGTTATGATGCGACCATCACTGCACTTGTAACAGTGCCGAAATATCGGAGACTCGCAAAGGACAAGGCATAATTCCTCTTGACCATTAACGTCCAAAAGCTCTTCAAAAACTGCGTTTTCAAAACCTTTTTTCCCGTGTATCTTCAGGTATGTTGTCCAGCACAAACTAGTTCCTGTTTTACGCCCAGCGGAGAGGAAGGGAACTGTGTGGGCCTTTACTCCTGCCCACACGTAGCGGCAATGCTGCAACCACCAGTGTCCAAGGAGGACATGCAGTTCGTTCGAAGATCAGCGTGAGTTTTCAATATGCAATACTTTTAATTGTTTTCCTTTAGTAACAGATCCCCGTTAATTTTCAATATGCAATACTTTAAATAATTGTATTCCATTTCCAAAATTTCACAGGACGGGATTTTGCAAGTAAAATAACGAACTCCATCAAGAACAACAAACAAGTCCAGATAGAGTTTGATGGATTATGGTACAAAATGGACAAACTAATTGACCTAAAAACCTGTTCCCTGTAAACAGAATATTTTTGAAGGTGCCTAATTGTTTTAAGCATGTGTCGAAAATGTTGAGATAATAACTTTTTAACACTAAGCAAGAAATAGTCGTGTTATGATCAAATACAGGTGTGCATTACAAGTGCTCCGGCCAAATATCGCTTTTGCAACATTTTTATCTACTTTGACACTTTTTTTGATACATCGTAACATCTTACGTCTTAAATTATATAGTACGTAACAAAAATACATCTGTATTGAACTGGTTACTAGATAGATACAGGCGAGAAAAAAAAACTTTTAACTCGCACTCGGACGCACTTTGCAATAAGGCGGTTTTTGTTTCCGTGGATCTATTACATAAAATCTATTGGTCTACAGGTGTGAAGGACCCGAGAAGTACAGTGTTTGCTGCGGCAGCGGCAATCCGCAACAGCCAGTGGAAAAGGGCAACTGCGCAGCCAGAGTCTCGGCCACCCTACCGGACCCAAGGACTGATTGCTGCGGCATTGACGCCGGCTCGACCAATAAAATCATTGGTGAGTTATAAATAAAATATATCTTTTTAAGTATTTATAAAGAGACTTTCTGGAACAGTGCTTAACGACATATTTGCTCAGGAAGCAAAGCCACTGATTCTCGGCTTCTACCAAGAGTAAGCGAAAAGCTTGGACGGAGAAAGAATCGGTCTTGTCAATCGTTTTTTCCATATCCGGTGCCCACAAAATACGAAGTTTATTCATGTTTTTCATATATTTCTAGGTGGAACGGCGACCACCATCGACCAGTACCCTTGGTTGGCTCTAATCGAGTATGAAAAGGACCAACAGGTCAGACTGCTCTGTGGCGGTGCTCTGATCAGCGGTAAATACGTCTTGACCGCTGCCCATTGCCTCGTCGGTGGAGTTCTAGAATTAGGCACACCGTGAGTTGTTTTTTTAATTTCTACTTATATGTGGACTGTTGAACACGTGTCATTTGTTTTACGAATACGGATCTTACAGAGTCAGTAAATTACTCCAGCCATAAAAAAAGCCAAGGATAATCTGAATTTTGCCTCTGTCCTAATGAAATCTGCGCAAAACTGCTACAAAATCTTAATACTAATTTATTATAAGCAAACTATTTACGACTAGTCGAGATGCAAAAACTAAATTACTCTGATAACATTTAATACTCTTTTCCATATTTCTATTTTACATTACAGGAGCAACGTTCGTCTCGGTGAATACGATACCAAAAACAGTGGGCAAGACTGTGTAGCCGTAGAAGGTGGAGCTACGGACTGCGCCGATCCGGTAGTCATACTGCCCATCGAGAGGACCATAACCCATCAGCAGTACAGCCCTGAATCCAGACACAATGACATTGGACTCATCAGGCTGGCCCAACTGGCTCCATATACTGGTGAGTTACATTCATTTTGACGGATAAACAAACAAACTGATGATAATCGGCCACGATAACTTAAAGATGATTGAGATCAGACTTATCTTTACCCCATGGAGTTCTGGCTACATTGCACCATTGTGTAACAGAATAAAGTAACTTGACTTCAGTCTTACGTAACATGAAGAATATTTTCTAAGGAGTCTAATACGCATTCAAAACATTTCTCTGCTGATGTTAAAAAATTAAAGATTCCATCTAAAAACATCTATGCGAGAATAGTTGGACATTATTATAAGTACGAGGGGTATCAAATGTATTCTCGGTATAGGCATGAAATTAAAAGCGGAAAATTCTGAATAAAAATTATTTTTTATATAGTCTCCCATCTCTATACACTTAATTGTCCGGGAAATTAACTTTTCAATTCCCTCTAAAAAAATTGTTTTTCTCGTCTAAAAAATGTTCATAATTTGCTGTCTTCAACTCTTCATCATCAGAAATAATGCTAGATTTTTAAGATTGGGTAACAGAAAGAAAGGGCTAGGTCCGGGCTGTAGAGTGGATGACTGATTTCTTTAAATCTGCCATCCAGCACAGGAATTCGCGCCTTGTGAACCGGCGTGTTGTCGTGTATTCTATAAAGGTGTTTGTTGAAGTAGCCGTGACCCGTGATTTGTTTCAGGGCTTGTCTAGGTAGTCAGTTTAACTTACGTGATAGCTGCTGGTTTACCTTAGGAACGGCTTCCCTAGCTTGCCTGCAGTCAGTATGTTTTGCCCAATATTCATCGTGTTGTCGTTGACAGCGCTCCCTTATCCAAGTTCTCAGCTGTCGATAAGGTATGGGTACAATTGGCTCCGGGCTAATGGCCGTCCTGCTGGACCCCTCTCTAGCCAGGCAGTCAGCCGCATCGTTACCCCTTGAGCCGCTGTGTCAGATTCAGCAGTAATACTTTGACCTTTTTTTGTGTACCCAATTAGTAAAATTCCTTTAAAATCCGATCCACTGTGGCCATGACCTTTCCGGCGAACGGGATGACTTTGAACTTGTTCGGTGGGTCTGTTCCTTTTTTATGCCACTGCTTAGACTCTTGCTTGCTCTCAGTCAATCAATCGTAGTTAACTTTACGTAATTATATTGAATACTAATGGTCACAATTAAATGAACAATTGTATGTAGACCCTTAAAGAGTGTTATAATTACTAATGAAATAATTTAATTACCCTCATCATTAGTATATTATCCCGATACCGATAATAATTTAACACCTCTGGTATATACATATCGATCATACATTTTTTTGATTGGAAGGTCAAAGTCATACCGCATGTTGAAAGAAAAAAAGATTGCTACAAATATCTTAACAATGATATACGTTTAGTGGCTGCAACGACATCGATGCTTCTTTCTCTTGCATTGGTCCTAGATTCGGTCTCTGTAGGTTATTTTTTTTTTCAAATATTGTCCCTGATTCTGCATAACCGTCTTAACAGTACTATAAATTGTACTTTTAGGTGTGCTTTGACGACTAAATAATTGGTATGAGTTATTGTTTGGCAGATTTCATCAGACCGATCTGTCTTCCGACATCAGACTTGACAAATTCCCCGCCTCCAATCTTCAAACTATACGCCGCCGGCTATGGGGCCATCAACGCCACACACTCCAAAAGTACAGTCAAACTTCACGTCGATTTGCCTTACGTCAATCAGAATGTAAGTACAATTATCACCGCGCTATGAGAATTTTGAATTTCTCCAGATTTCAACTTTTTTTAAGAATTTGCTAAAATATCTTTATTACTTCTCCGTAGGAAAGCACTACGTCCTATTTCTAAATTAATATTCTATCTTTTTATATATCTTTGAAATTTTCTTCGTCTAATAACGTTAAGAGTGCTTATATTTTAATTTCTTCTACCCCAGGAATGCCAAGTGGCGTACAATCAATCGCGTCGCAAGGCGGCCTTATGGCAGGGCCAGATTTGCGCCGGCGGGGAGAAGGACAAGGACTCCTGCAGGGGTGACTCCGGAGGTCCTCTCATGTACGAGAACGGCAGGACTTGGGAGTCGATCGGCATTATCAGTTTCGGTCCTACTCCTTGCGGCATTGAGGACACACCGGGAGTCTACACTAAAACCTACGAGTACATCAGTTGGATCCGTAGCAACATCAAGAATTAAGACAATTAAGATCAGCATCGATATGTTTAATTGAAACCTCGACTTTGCGTTGTATCTCTCTTAGCTAAATTAAATGACTTAAAAAATATTTCTTTCCAATATTTTATGAGACTATGATATCAACGGTCATTATGTTAATGATTTTTTAATTATTCCAGATAGGTACTCACCATTTCTTAAACATTTAAATAGGTATATATATCTATGATATCTTAATTCAAGGTATCATCAACGATTTTCCTGATAACTTCGAATACACCACTCTTTTTCTAAGATAATTTTGTTTTTGTAAGAAAGACCGAAATTGTAAATGCTATTTGTTAATATTGAAAGCAGTTCATGGCCATAATAATGTTCTTGCAATATGATGATATTCAATTATATTGCCTAATTTAAAAAAAAAAATTGTAATTTAAAGTGATGCTCAAGAATTTAGACGGGCGAAAAAATATCGGTATATTATATTTATTAGTTCGATAAACAATTGTATTTTTTTTTAACATTAGACTTAATTAATTATATTTGAGCATATAATTGTTTTAAACAAATTCTGTGCCGGAAGTGGGTTTAAGAAACAATGCGTACCTCAGGCACCAGTGCTCCTCCCATTTAATATGTACATTTTTAACTATGGTGTGCTTGCATAAAGGTACTAAATGCAACCATTCCAAAATAATATTAAAAGTAAAATAAAATTAAAATATAATAGCCAACTGTTTAGTGTGAATAAGAGTGCACGTGCCTGTGTGATTATGAGGGGGTGTGTGTGTGATAATCATAGACAATAAAACTTATTTACTTACTTTAATTCAAGCAAATACATATTAATTATATTATATTCAATATAATTATTAAATTCGAGTTATTTTATTCATTTACATATTCTACCCTTCAATCGACCCTTGCGGGATGCCGAATGTAACTAGCTCATTCGTACTGACTCCATCTTGATGGGTAAACGATTGATACCGATCATTCAGGTAGTCCCGAACCAATTGACGTTATTTACCACGTACACCAATCTTCTATAGTTTGTGCATGAGGCTAGAGATGAAAACGACATCAAAGGTTCTTGCCAAATCGATGAAGATACCCAAAACCTTATTACCATTATTCAGGTTCCTAACAATGTAATCCGTTACTTCATTAACCGCGTCCGAGGTGGGTTTACCACCACGAAAACCAAATTGGCAGGCAGATAGCAAATTGTTTTCTTCTTAGTGAGAAATTAGGGACGTATTTATTATTCTCTCACAAGTAACTTAGATAAAACGGGGAGGATGAAAATAGGCCTGTAGTTAATTACAGAGATTTTACGCCGCTATTATGGATAGGTTGCACTAAGAAGATTTAGTGCTTTTGAAAATACCCATGGATAAACACATTATTGAAAATGTGGGCAAGTGGAGAAGAAAGAAAGCCGCTATATCGTTTTAAAGAGTAGTTTAAAATTTAGTCGCAGCCTACTGCCGAGCAAATTTTAAATTTCAGACATGATCCAAGCAAATCTAAAAAAAGTCAGCAACGAATATTAATATGCTGTATCAATAATCAGCAAACCCGTAACAATAACTTGTTAAATTCGAAAGTTGAAAAAAAACCAACCGTGATCTTGATAAAACATAAACTAAAAACAAATCACAGAAGAATTTATAAGAAATCATTCCTTGCCGACTGTTATAATTTAGATATTAAGCGATAGTTAACCAGGATTTAAAAACAATTTGATGATCATCAGGGAGTCAGTGGCGAATCAGAGTTTTTTGGATATCAATAAAATATAAGAGTTACTATGCCGTGCATTGCCCGTGGTGCAGTTGGGATAGCCTGTTGACTGGACCATTGTTATTTTTTTACAGAAGTACAGTTAACCGAACTTCGGTAAAAAAAAACCTGGTACAGTTAACTTTATACGTTTAATAAGTCCACTTTTAACATCATATCCCGATAATTTTATCTGGTGTTCAAAAAACGACGAAGCGCGTAGAAAAATGGTGAATGTCTGATAGATAATAATAATTATAATATTCTTTATTGACATATACCTCACAGTACATTTAGGATATTAAATATGACAAAACTATAAAATAGGCGGCCTTATTTCTAAACACCAATATCTTACAGGCAACTCATGATAGGGAAATAAATAAATAAGAGGAACAAGAAGGGGGTGTAAAATGTATGGTAAAAGATATATACAAAGAAAGAGACAAGAGAGAGGTAAGATTCAAAGTTGGGAAAGGAAATAACCTCTAACTTGATTACTGAACGAGCTTAGAGTGCGAGCCTATCGGATTGTTTCGGGTAGTAAGTTTCATAAGCGAACAGAATGCAAAGAGAAGGAATATGAAAAGAAATCAGGTGATTGGAGTGAGACTGCAGGGGTTATATTAGAAGACGACCGCAAAGTGGAAAAGTACTGAATAGAGAAGCGTGTGTGTGTCCCTGTATCGGCGATTAGCGAGCCATTTTAGTTTAAATAAAAATAAATAGATAAGTATTGCCAACTCTCACACCAATTAGCCTAGCCCCAAAGTAAGCACTATAAGGCTTGTGTTATGGGATACTAGGGTAACGGATAGAATACATAAATATATACTGTACATTTATAAGTATATTTATATAGAAATACATATTAAACATCCATGACTGGAGTACAAATGCTCGTATTCATCACACAAACATCTGCCCCCACCGGGATTCGAACCCGGGACCGTTTATTATTTTTTGCTTTTCGGCGGTTTAATATTTTTCTATTTTTTCCTTAATCATAAGCTTTATTTGCTAACTTTACTACACAAATGAAATACACGATACTAATGGACAGTTTCCCCTTATTATTGATTTCTACGATGGCTCTAAACTAAATGAATTTATCCCTTCCCCAACACAAACCACCAGCATGCGGTTGCCAGCACAAATACTTTAAAAATATCAATATTAAAATGTAATCTAATAAAATCTAATAACAAAAAGTACCAACATATAAAATCACGAGTGGATGCACGCTACTTCTTTTGTGTGGAAATATTAGTTTCCCAAACACACTTTGAAACCCCGACCGAACCAAAACTTTACCCTAAAGATGTAAAACCTTGAGGGGGTAAGTTTTGGAAAATCCTTTCTTAGCGCACGCCACATCATAATAGCTATATGTGTGCAAAATTTCAGCGCAATTTTTTATGTGGTTTGAGCTGTGCGTTGATGGGTCAGTCAGCCAGTAACGGTTAGATTCTCAGACCAGTGGTCTTCAGTCAATAAATTAATTATTTCACGGTACCTCAATCCACATTCGTGTTAGGAATATTCAAGGGGAATACTAGCGTCACATATTTAGTTTTTCGATTTAAAAACAACAATGACTTGTTTGCCGGTAAAATTACGAGTTACACGGAATCCTACGCATTTAGTGATATCAAATATAATGAACTCATTCCTTGTCCAAATGTATAACTTTTTATACAATTGTGGTAGAAGAGATCAAGTGAGTGATATATTTTATCTTTATTAATTTCAGGAAACTATTGTGTGTCTATAAATAAACACTTTAAAAAAACGTTTAGTTGTGTGAGAAAAATAACAAACTTTCATATAGGTATTTAAGGAAGACGTATACTTAAATAGTGTTGATTTAAAAACGAGACTTTAGAGCTATGTACTCTTTCAAGGAACGTGCAAAAATCACGAAATTAACGCAATTTACAAACTTAGACGACACGTCATTTTTCCCGTACTGTACTCTTCAATCGTCATGCGCGTGAGCATACGAAACGAGGATAATATGACTCGGCGAGACGCCTCGACGCTTGCTCAGAACACCGCCGACCGCTGACAGCGACGATAGTGCGCCAGTAGACCAAAGAACAAAAAAGTGCTATGTGTTAACATTGTGTTCGAAAAATTCAAAATATGAAGCTGTTACTAATTGGTTTGGCAATATTCGCCGTCATATGCAGTACGAGCGGACGTAAGTTGTTTTTTTACAATATAAATTGTTGTTTTGTGTCTGTTTACCTCCATTTTTGTTTACTCGTAGACGGACCTTGAGGTCTCGACACCCGCTTAACAAGTTTTAAAGAAAAAAAAACCGTCACAACAACACTTCAATTCCATTTGATATGTATTTTATTAATTTTTTATCAAAGTTACAATACATTGCCTCATTAGGCGTCTTAAAAAAAGTTGTGCTTTCTATGTTAAAAAGCTTTGTCTATGAAAATTGACCGTTAGGGTAAATATATTCAAACAAGAGGAAGCAAACGATTCCAATTTACAAAAAAAACACACATACCACCTTTACTTTTTACTTATAAATTAAAATTTCGCAAAAGCTTAATTTTTGCGTTGGCTTTTTGTAGAAACGTGTATAACAAGTTTAGTATAAATGTCAACCGCGTTATATTTTATCATAACTGTATATTGTATACATATATATGTATCAATGTTTAATCATGTAATTAAACCTATACATAATATTAATAAATAAAACGTTGAAACATTAATAAAGTCAAATATATAACATTCTCGTGTCACAATGTTAGTTACCATACTCCTCCGAAACGGTTAGACCGATTTTTGTGAAATTTTATATGCATATTCAGTAGGTCTGAGAATCGGACAACATCTATTTTTCATCCCCCTAAATGTTAAGGGTGGTGCACCCTAAAATATATTTTTGTTATTTTTGAACAATTTTTTATTTTTATTTTTTATAATGTGGCTTTAAAAACTACATACAACCCAAAATTTTCACCCTTCTACCACCAGCCCCTATTTTCATGCCGGTACGAAGTACGCTGGGACAGCTAGTAATTAAATAATATTTGAGAATAATAAATGGTAAATGCGTTATTAAAATGAAATTTACTTAATTAAGATGTGATGTAAAAGTTTGTGTGTTTGTTACTCAATCACGCAAAAAGTACTAAACGGGTTTGGATGAAATTATTACATAGGATTCTTTTATCCCAGAAAAAGTTAGGTTCCTGAGGGATTTTCATAAAACTAAAGTTAATGCGTACGAAGTCGCGGGATGCCGCTAGTAAGTAATAAATATTCGATAATAATAAAATAATACAATGGTTTATTTCTCACTCCATATCTATAACTAATTCGCAATATTGTTTTTGAACAAACTAAGATATAATTATTGATTTATCGATTAAATTAAAGTTGCTTAAATTATTTGCCGCTTGTCTTTTGTTTTCCATTAACGAATAAGGAAATATTTAAAGAAACTCAATAAGTAGCAATAGTGGGAGTTGTCCACTGACTGATCAGTGCATTTGCTTTTCTATGCATACATGATACAATGTCCATTGCACTTGCAGTTACTATGCAGAGTGCACAGTTTAGTTTTTATCCATTCGGGTAAACTTCATTTTAACAATATTGATTAAGGCATTCGATCGATAGGTAAACCTATAGATGCTTGCAAATCCAGATCAATATTAGTCCTTTAAAAGTTTACCACAAGCGCTAAAGCTAAGGCTTCTGCTGAAAATAAGCGAAACACACCTTGACATAACTTATATTGTTTAGCACAAAATATCTGTGTAATTTAAGTTTTAGTTTTTTTTATTTTGTAATTTGCGCCATATAAATATTTTTATTATTATTATCAAATAGGCGTCGCCTACCCTGCATGTCCATCAATTAACCCTTCAATCTTTTGAAATCTTACTAACGACAGAAGCACAACACTACCAACAGCTTGTGTTATTTCTGATATGAGGTCAGAGGGGTGATCATAAACCGTTTGTACGGGAACCGATGTCGCCGCCCCCACTACACTTCCACCTAATAGATAATAGCCAATCAAACGACACGACATCAAACAACCGAACCAATCAGTGTTTAAACCCGAGAGCAACGGTGCAATCAGAACTAAGTTTTAGTCAAGTTATGAGCATTTGCTCACACATTACAGTGGCGCGCCTGCGTGGTGCTACAATTCAAGTAGGAAATCTGCTGTAATACTCCTCTTTTATGTACGCCATCTTATAAGTTTTACTACATTGCAAATGGTAGAATTCTCTTGAGCTTTATAATGTTATCTTGCGACAGAAAAGTTAGAAAAAACATCAGACTGAAATGTCTGTGCTGTTAATTTCTTCTGATGACAATAGACTTTATTACAACTTATATAATTGACTCAAAAAAGAGACTATTTAATTTTAAAGGTGATTAACACATCTTAACGACTTCTCTTTATAATGACATTAACCAATTCGATAACAAAGGTAATAACTAAAATGTTTTCGAGCCGATGCAAAATTCGAAAAAAATATAGAGACATACAGATTTTTATGAATGAACGAAAAAGAAACTTTGGCTTAGTACATTTTGTTTTTATGTTCAAAGACTGGGTCAGAACGCTACGAAATAGACATATTCTTAGATGAGAAAACGTCGTGGACATATTTACTCGTATGTTGGATGATGAAGTTATGGACATTATACCTACACTTTTTTTTAACACATACCGTGAGCTGTTAATAAAGAAAAAAAGGAAACATAAGGGTTGTAGAACCCTGTTGGAACGAAGTTAAAAAGAAATACAATAAGGGGAAGGAAATACTATAAGATACTTCCATAGCAGAAATACCATGAAAGGGAAAAAGCTACAATAGGAAACTACCAACCAAAACTACCATGGGCAAAAAAAACATCCCACCGTAGGTAACAACCGTAAGAAAAAAACTACCATGCTACATACATACATTTACATCTAGCAGACCATCATTTTCCGCCAAAATGGCGTATTAATAATTAAAAAAAAAGAAAAAGATAATTCAATTAATATGTATTATTTGGGGAATAAAAGAATATTATATTTATAATAATTTAAAATTGACATATTCATTTTATTAATTTACCTATAAAAAGGCAGACGCAGCCAAGGAGGGGAGTATGCATACATATCTTTCACCTCTGTCGCATTGGGCATAAAAATTGGGCATACTCACAGTATAATATGTGTGCACGATTTGGCGGTGTATTGTGCCATTGTTTATGTGTGAGTGTTGTAGCTACAGTTTTGTTTCTTACGCATATACGTCAAACTGCATATGTGTGCATATTCCCCCTCGCAAAAAATGGCAGAATGATTTGGATAGTATTATTTTGGTGTTGCTACTCCCTATCGTGTTGCTCTATGGCTAATTATATTATTAGAAATAATATCCCAATCTAGTAATTACGCGCCATGACGGAAAAAAATCGTCTATCCCCCATCTGCGTACAGTCCGATAAGGTACTACATTTAAAAAAAATATGAGTTTTTTTTATTTTTGATAATTTTAAAATGATGTGTGTAACGTAAACAAGCATACTTTTGCGATGTTAAAACGTACATTAATTAATAAAAAATAAATAATTAAAAAACACAAGTGCCGTTAAAAAATACAAATAATTTAAAAATAAGTATTATTTACGAAAAGGACGGAATGTAAGTTTATTTTTTTAATGCAATCGGGAGACTTCTAATGACTTCTTCTCATTAATATAAAACACAAACAAGGAAAACTTCCCAAATATTTAATTCAATTATTATTTCAAGTCGCAAATCATCAATGTGGTCTAATTACTTGAGATTCAATACCACATAAACAGCATTTGAGGTAAAAATACCACATAAACACACGTCAATAAAATATAATATTACTTGTAATACTTGTCATGTAATAATGAAACAGTTGAGGAAATTTATTGAACCTGTTGCTACAAAGTAGCAATGGTAAAGGCTATATCATTGTGAAAAAAAATATAGATTGGTCTTCTGTAAGTTGGAGGTTGAGGAGGAGAAGTGGGAAAATCTACTATGACCTACCTACCTCTCTTATTTTGTGAGTTACCATCGCAGTGCGCAAACTTAAAAGTTCCTTGACAATGTAAAGATGGGTCGACCAGTAATGCGGGTGATACATCATTTTGTAAATATTTGACACGTCAACAGAAACATAATCACTCCTCCAGAATTCCACCTGGACAAGGCTTTTAAGTTTCATAAAAGATACACCAGCCGTTCATAAATTTTTGAAATTCGATATGACATCACCTCGATCGCTCATTAAGCTCATGCAGTTTTCCTCAATCAACAGGTTTCTAAATTATCTTAACGACATATCATCGGATCAGGGCGAAAGACGCCGACCAATAGATTTATCGGTCGGTTACGGATATAAAAAAAGTACACGAAATTGTTTTACTCGATTATGAGAAATAATAATGAATTAAGAGGGATAGGTCACAGCGGATTTTCCGCTTGAATTGGAGCACCCGGTTGGCGAAACAACCCGCTTTTATAAGACCATAATAAAATAACTGTTGCGGTCCATAGGTGCTTCAATGACCCCTGTGTCGGTAGACCCCTTACCAGGTGGACTGACGTCATCAAGCGAGTCGGGGGCACCCACTGGATGCGGGAAGCGCAGGACCGTTGTGTATAGAAATCCCTTGTGGAGGCTTATGTCCAATAGTGGACGCCCATCGCCTGATGATCATAATTTTTTTTCGACAGCCAAAATGTTTAATAGCTTGTTCCAGTGTAGGTAGTTATTTTCCAAAGCTAAGTCACCTTGATGCTAAGATTAGTGATTTTAGCATAATGTGTTATTCAACTAAGTATCTAGTCGATTACATAGTTATTTTATAATCTTTTCATTAAAATGCCGTTTGCTAAGTGCTCCGAGATTATGCCATTTTTCGTGGGTAGTTTTGCGATTGCATTTTTATTGCAATCGCAATAAGTGCTTTCTGCTTCTTAACTACAATTTGCCAGTCGATATATGTAGTGGAATCCAGTCCATTTGCCTAAACTTTAATAGCGCGCTCCAGAGACGACTATTTAATTCAATTGTTGTCAAAAGTGACGGTTATTATTTTATTCTATTATTACAAACTCATCAAACCAAGCTACTCGTAGTTAGGCTCAGAAAACATGGAAAAATAATCACTCCTTCTGATATTCATACATTCTCGTTTCCAGAATCCTGCAGCCCACCTTCTGGTGGCAGTGGCAACTGTGTGGTCATTCAGAACTGTGCACCCCTACTGCAGCTGGTGAACAAGCCCAATAGAACCCCAGCAGACTTCGATATACTGAGGAAATCCGCCTGCGGTTTCGAAGGATCTTCCCCGAAGGTAGACAGACAAAGAAACATTAATGCACAAACAAGTGAAAAGTTAGGAAAACCTTCATAAATTATGTTCCCAAGATCTCGGTTAATAACACCACTTTTTTTTTACTAAACTTCCAACTTATAGCTCATCTATAACTTCCAGTTGTAGCTATAATGATGGCTTCCATGTTGCACTGGGTACCAATTAGATAGTATAATATCATTTAAGATGAACTTGGATTTTATAAAAAAAAAAATATAACTCAAAGTAAGTAAGATTACATTCAAATGAAAATAAATACAAACCAGCACAATCACGATTAAGGAGCTAAATATAAACACGTTCAACAGCAACATACAAATACAAAGTTCATTTAGTTCAATGTACCGCGTAGAAAATGACTTTACACTGAAATTGTCTAAAATGAATCAATCATAAGTGAATACTAATTATGGTTTACAATTTTCAATTTACAAAGAACTAAGAATGGCGTACAAATTTTGAGAGCTCCCCAAAATTAAAAATAATAAAAATGGAAAAACCCATAATTGATTTTAAAAAACTATCAAGTCACGCACCTTACTCCTTAATGAAGTTAGCAAAAATTTAACAGCGTAAGATAGATGTGCATTATTCTATTATACATTGTTCAAAATATTACTTTTAAAGCTAAACTTCATCGCGGACAGACTGAACGAATCGATTCGCTTCGCAACAAGTCTAGACTTTTGTTGCTACTTTTAGAATAATTAATAAAGGACAATACATAATCGGCTTACTTCGGCTTCTGAGAATATTACTATTCATTACCCAGTCGTCTTTTGCTCTTAAAAGAGGACTATAATTAGATATATATTATAATGTTCATTGGTTAACGGATTGCCATTGTTATTATCATGAATCTTACTAGCAAAAGCAACACAACACTTCTTTTCTTTCGATGCTGCAGTTGCTTATAAATCGGAAGATACTTTCCCAGACAGGAATGCTCAATAGCGAACACTTGATGTTAAGTGTTGGAGTTCAGACTCGAAGACAGCAAGCAGTTTAACGTGCCACACCAGCCATCCCCACCTTGATGGCCTGCAAGGTGCTACAGGCTACTCCACGCCTCTTTTTAATGGACTAGGGTTGAAGGATGGAGTAAGATTCTTAAAACTGTGTTTAAAAGCCTGTTTCTTCGCTCATCTTCAGGTTTGCTGTCCAGCTACACAAACTAGTTCCTGTTTCACGCCCAACGGGGAAGCAGGGAAATGTGTGGGCATTTACTCCTGTCCAAATGTAGCGGCTCTGTTGCGGCCGCCAGTGTCCAAGGAGAATATGCAGTTCGTTCAAAGATCAGCGTGAGTATTCAATATGCAATACTTAAAATTTCTTTCTATAAGCTAAAAACCATGAATTAGTCACTGTCGTGCGAAGCGAATCCCAGGCGTTTGATAGTGTATGATATCCTAATATTTAACAAAAAAAATACCACAAACTACTATATGACCAAGTTTCTTTGGTTAGATCAGAAGAGAAAAAAAAATATTGCGGACAACTCCGTGCAGACATACAGACAAGAACCATGTTATAGATACCAAAGGTGTATGATAGTAAACTATCAAACACAAAAGGATGGGCAGTTCGTTCTAAGATCACCGTTAGTTTTCAATATGCAATACTTTATTATACTTGTGTTTAAATAAAACGATTTGTACGGGTTATATGCACTGAATTTATTTATCTGACGTTTCGCAGCCTTAGCAGGACTGTGTCTTCAGAAATAATGATTTTTTTTATTTACTTTGTCGAGCTACCTTCGAAAGACTTTCCTCAAAGTCTTTCGAAGGTAGCTGCTGAAGGTCCTGCAAAGGCTGCGAAACGTCAGATAAATAAATTCAGTGCATATAACCCGTAAAAATCGTTTTATTTAATGTGTACAAAAATATACTTGTGTTTCATAGGTTTACAAGTAAAATAACAGACTTCATGGAGCACAACAAACAAGCTCGAAGGAGTTTGATAGACTTAGCCATTAGGTCCAAAATGACACTATAATTGACTCTAAAAACTGAATCTCTTTTTGAGTGTCTAATTCTTTTAAACTTTGGCTGGAAAATGTTGATATCAAAACTTTTTAGCACATTTACTAAGCGGGGAATGGTCGCGTTATGATCAACCACAGGTGTGAATTGTTAAGTGCTCTCGACTGAATACCACTTTTTCAACTTTTTTATCCACTTTGACCGTGTTTTTTGATACATCGTTATATGTTATGGCTTAAATGAAATAAGGAAAAAAAATAGAAGATTTTAAAAGATAACCTAAACAAAAACACCTCCAACCAATCCAATTATCGACGCTTCCAAAATTGAAAAAGAAGTTAAAGTCATAGTTAGTATAACGGGATTTCCAAGATGAATAGAGTGAAGTTCTCATCAGACTTCCGCTCACAACACGTTTAAATCATTTCGCCTTGAATACAAACTGGTTCTTTAAATCACTTCTATATAAATAATATCTTTTCTTTTAGGCTTTGTACTACTTCAAAAAATTTTTGGTAACAGGAAAATCTGTCTCTAAAGGAGATAGACGATGTTACTGTAATTATCATTCTCGTCATTCGTCACCTAATTGTAGCCAAAATGACGTCTTGTCCTGCAGACGCGGATAAAGAAACTGATTCGCGTCAGCCGTTCACTTCGTCTTGGATTTGTCATCGCGGGATTCCCGCAGTAGCTACTACGATTTATTGTTAAATGGCACACAATATAATTGCTATGTCGAGAAACAAGAATAGCTGATACTTAAAGGTCAAATAACATTGTGTGCTTAACAAAGAAAAATCCAAATTCATACAATACCAAAACATAACTAATGTAAGTAGCCAAACCGCTTCAGCCAGCATTTCTGCAAGTATCGGAGTGCAAATGTAATTTATTAATTACGGAAATTTATTTCAGGATTTTGGATGCACTTTTGTCTTATCTTAGTCTTCAACAACAGTATTAACTTGATACTATAAAATAAACACCAATTTCACTTTGGAAAATTCAAGTTTAACGGGAAACAAGCAAAAAAATCTAACATTAATACCAACAAAAACTATTAGGACAAAGTAGTAATAAATATGCAAGAAAAATATGGAAGAACTAGTCTATTCACTATTTCGCGAAGAGAATCAGTTTATCCATTCAGCGAGGTAATGCTGCCAGTGTTTTGGGTACCATGCCCCAAATTGGAATTTTTGGATGACATATTCGTCTTGTGAATATGTATATTAATATTTTAGGGTTAATTTTTAATGATTAGTTTTTAGTTTGATATTGTTGTGACGTAATTATAGTTATTTGTCTATTCACTAACTTTTTTGATATTTACAGTGTAAAACTAAAGAGAAAATTGCGTATTCATTGATGCTTTTCAGAACAAGTATCTTAGTGGCATTATAATAAAGCAGTAGTGGATCACTAAAAAGCTCGGTGATTATCACTTCCATCTGTCAAAAGCAGTTAGCGAATAGGCCTACTGATACATGCTCACTTTGAAATCTTTGAAGTAATATAATTAAAAACAAAACAGTTTGATTTCCTATAACTATAACCCGAACAGGAATAAACACAATATGTAAATTATTAAGAAGTAAGGAAAACCTGTGTCATAAAGTAATCTATTATTGAGAATGACAAGGTCTTTGGGAATGCTGCATTATATCCTCAATTAGACGTTGCGATGATTTTAACTTAATTTATTATTCCAATTAATTTGGAAATAGACAATCCTTAACAACCAGGTAGAAAACAACAGTTAGTTAGGATGATTTTACATGAAGCAGTATTCATACAAATTTCTTGATGCATTTTCATGGTTCAAAATATTAAAAACGAGAAATGAATGTACAAATGAGGACGAAAAAGACAAACAACAAGCAGGCTTTTGCAAGAGAGTTGTTGACGTCAATTGAGTTTCGCAAACTTGTTGGGAGCAATAAACAACCTTAATGAATTAATCTTAATGGACTTTATATTCACCAATGGTTTTAATATACAATAAGCACCTACCTACAAACCCACAAAAAATCTCAATAATTTAAAAGTACTGTTCGACGTTATACGAGCTAATGATGATAATAAAAGCAAGAAGACAAAATTCGATTTATTTTGTTTAATACTGCCAATGCTAAATAATATCGTAATTCACATTTGCTAAAAACAAAATAAAAGGCCAGGTTTCAAATAACCGACGGACATCACATTATTGTGGAAACAATAGTTTAACGGTGTCTATCTCTTGAGATTGCAGACAATCAAAGGTATAATAACTAAGACAGATAAACATATCGGTATTAATATCATAAAGAGAAAAGATTTGTATGTTTGTAACTAATAAACACAAAAACTGCTAAACTGGTTGGTTATTGGTTGGAGCTTGAAGCAATATTAAAATCCGGAATTTCATGAATTCCCTAATTCAAAAACGTGGACTACAATTAGACTTGGTCCTTGCTTTCTGTTTACCAAACTAACGTGACAGCATGATTAGACCGAAATTAACTTTGGGCTACGTCTTGTATTAAGGAGGCAATTGTTTCTATGTATGTTTGTCACATGAGACGTATTGGTTTACAGGTGCCAAGGACCCGAGCAGTACAGTGTCTGCTGCGGCAGCAGCGATCCCCAGCAGCCGGTGCAGAAAGGCAACTGTGCAGCCAGATTATCGGTTCTCCCCCCGGACCCAAGGACCGAGTGCTGCGGTGTGGACAGCGGGTCGACCAATAAAATCACTGGTGAGTTGAATTGATATCAACGAGATCCCGCTCAGCCTTATACTATCATTTTTAGGTTTTTTACTTTTATTAAATTGTGATACCTGTAGCAGGAGCCACCGCTTTTCCATCATCGTTACAAGATTAAGCAATAAGAAGAAAAACTTGCAAGAAACTAACTCTTTGGTTGTATGGGAGGGGAGTTGAATTGATCCTGTTCAGCCCTTTACTTCTAATTCACAGTGGCTCGACCATTAAAATCACTGGTGACTTATAAAATGGGATACTACTAATAATATCTACAACAATACTATGTATGAGGATGAATCTTATAACGTCATATCAAAAGAAATACCTCTTTAACATTTATATTCTACTCGGCCCAGTAATTAGGCTGAATTTTATCCGGTTACCATGTTACCAGTAAAATTTACTTTGTATTTAGGTATATTATAAATCAAGCAATCTTCTGCATAGATGAATGATAAGTCTCAGCGAAACGAGACCAAACATTCATGTTTGATCTTATGCTTAAAATAAAAATATAATAAATATATCAGCGACATAATATCTTAGGAATCAAAACACTGATTCTCTGCTTCTGAGAAAAGATAAGTGAAAAGAAAAGTTTACTAGAAAAAAAGGTCCCGTCCGCTGCCTGGTCCGCGTGGATTTTTTTCTAGTAAACTTTTCTTTAGATTTAAACATCTAGCAGTTAAATGCTTAAAAAATAAATGAAATCATAACTATAAGTGAAAAGCTTAGGAGGACAAAGCATCGGCCTTGTCATTAGTTTTCTAAATATCTGGCACAGACAAAATAAGAATTACCGTTTGCCAAAGTTTATTCATGTTTTTGGTATATTTTCTAGGTGGAACGGCGACCTCCATCGACCAGTACCCTTGGTTGACTCTAATCGAGTATGTGAAGGACAACCAGATCAAACTGCTCTGCGGCGGTGCTTTGATCAGCGGCAGATACGTCCTGACCGCCGCCCATTGTCTCGTCGGTGGAGTTCTAGAATTGGGCACACCGTGAGTGGATTGTTTATTTCTACTTATTTAGACTGCTGCGCGATAGTCGTTTGTTTTTCGAATACGGATCATATGGAGTCAGTTAATGACCGCTTACTCTGAACTTAAAAAAGGGAAAGAAAATCTAAATTTTATCTAGATACTGATGAAATCTGCATATTATTTTGAAAATAACAGCCTATTAAATCTAAATAATAACTGCATTTAAAGCAAAATATTACGATTGGTATAATAAATATAAAAATAATGTGATAACATTTAAGACTCTATTCCATATACAATGTTACAGGAGAAACGTTCGTCTCGGCGAATACGACACCACAAACAGTGGCGAAGATTGTGTAGCCGTAGAAGGTGGAGCCGGGGCCACGGACTGCGCTGATCCGGCACTCATAGTCCCCATCGAGAGGACCATACCCCATCTGCAGTACAGCCCCCAAACCAGACGCAATGACATTGGACTTATAAGGCTTTCCCAAATGGCTCCATTTACTGGTAAGTTAACATTTTGTGAGACAAATAAAAAAACATACGCACGTATAAACCATCTGCTGATAAACGGCAACGATAGGTTAAAGTTTCTTGAGATCAAATGTGTCTATCATACGTTATCGTATATACTCACAGACAGATCAAAATAAATATCGCAAGTGTATGTACTACGCGTGCCAAAAACATGTCAAAAGGGTGACCAATGGTGCATTTTTAACGATATTTCATTTCTTCGCGTGACCGTTTTCGGCACGGGACGTCAATTACAACTTACAAAAATTGTCTAATTGTGTCAAATTCAGTTGTCAAAACGATAGAATTGAAACGAGTGGCCATGCTACATGCTTTACCGCCACCTAATGTGTTCTTGAAATATGACACGATCGGTTTTCATATAACTTGAAGCTCATGTGTCATCTACTTAAATCTATACCTGTATATGTTCCCATGGAGTTCTGGCCATATTGCACAATGCAGTAACAATCTATTATGGAATAATGTTATCAGGGTGTAGTCTTCGTAACATGAGCATGAAGAATATTTTACTAGAAGGGAAATAAGTATGGTTTCATAACACTTGTTTGCTGAAATGATATGCAGAATAAAGATTTTATCTAAAAACGTCGATGCGAGAATTGTTTGTTGCGAGAACATTATTAGAAGTATCTACCTTATTGATCTTCCAAGCTTTTGATTGGATGGTCAGCGTAAAAACCACAGATTTCTACAACTATTATTCAGTCTTTACTTTTACTTACATCGACGCTGCTTACTGCGTCATTGGTCCCGGATTCGGTCTCGATAGAGATATTTCCAATATTGGCCCTGACTCATGGCTGTCTTGATTCGATCCCTGTAGAGATATTATTTTTCTAATATTGGTTATAATTATCTATAACCCTATTTACTGTACTATAAAGTGTAGCTTTTAGTGTGTTTTGAGATTTTTTTCTGAAACTTAAATTATTATTATTATTCGTTTGGCAGATTTCATCAGACCGATCTGTCTCCCGACATCCGACATGACAATTACCCCACCTCGAAACTTCAAATTATACGCCGCTGGCTGGGGGGCCATCAACGCCACACACTCCAAGAGTACAGTCAAACTTCATGTCGATCTGCCTTTCGTCACCCAGGATGTAAGTTTAATTATCAGTTAGCGCTAAAATCTCTGCAAGGGCAGCACCACATCTTGCTCCTAAATACCCATGCCCAATACTATTATAATTGCTTGATACAGTTATAACTGTAGTTTTTAATCATCTGAAACTTCGTCTCTCAATATTAGAAGACCTCATGTATAAATATCAAATTAGGAAGTATATAGATCTTGATCAAAATCTTTACTGCAACCAATTTAAATAAAAATTGGGGGAAAATAGTAAAGAAACAGTATCGTGCTTCCAAAGTTGATTATATGAGTAAGTATTGTTAGCTTCTAACTTTCCTGTATTAATCTAAAGAATAGGCTTTTAATCCAATACACCACAGTTTTTTTCATCATTAAAACAATATTTTAATTGCTTCTTCTCCAGTCATGCCAAGCAGCGTATAGTCAATCGCGTCGCAAGGCGGCCCTATGGCAGGGCCAGCTTTGCGCCGGCGGGGAGAAGGACAAGGACTCCTGCAAGGGTGACTCCGGAGGTCCTCTCATGTTCGAGAACGGCAGGACTTGGGAAGTGATCGGCATCGTCAGCTTCGGTCCTACGCCTTGCGGCATCGAAGACACACCGGGAGTCTACACCAAAACCTACGAGTACATCAGTTGGATCCGTAGCAACATCAACAATTGAGACCATAGCTTCGACAGGTTCAACTGAAACGTCGACGTTGCTTTATTTCTCTTCGCTACTTTCGATGATTTTAAAAGTATTTTCTTTTGTAACTCCAATATTTTACGATAGGTACTATGGATTAATGATTTTTAATTAGTCCGGAAAAATACTCACCATTTCTCAAATATTGAAATGCTACGATATCTTAATTAAAATGCATTATATCATATATTAATTTTTCTGATTAATTCAAATACACCAACTATTAATCATTTCAAAGAGAATTCGGTATATAAATGCAGAAATTCTAAATGCTCTCTGTTAATATTGATAAGCGTCCATTGCAATAATTGAATATGCAAAAATAAATCACGTTTTTTTTGCAATAGTATGATATTCAATAACACTTATGTCATTAAAAGTGTTAAACAAACAAATTGCTCAAGAATTTAGACTGGTGATAGAATATAAGTATAATCAGCAGCGAATATTGATATGCTGTATCAATGATCAGCAATGTCGTAAAATTTACTTGTTAAATTCAAAAGCAACTGTAATCTTGATTAAACATGTACTAGAAACAAATCACAGAAGAATTTATAGGAAATTATTCGTTGCCGACTGTCCTAATTTAGATTTTAAGTCATAATTAACTGAGATTATTAATTTAACAATAAATTTTTGTGAGAGTATACCCTTCTTTTATTTGCGAACTCTTAAAATATTCATTCGCATAATAATTGGTTAATATATAGTATCAAAGTAGACAATAGGCTGGTCTAAAATATAGTTTTTTTTTTAAATAAAGATTTTACAATGTGGTACTTATAATCTAAATAAAAAAAAACTTTCTGATTCAACAAAATAATTATATAGATATTTATCTATATAATTATTTTATTGATTTGTATAGATAGATTGAACACATTATATTTAGAATCATAATAATAGCTTTTAATTGATTCGACTATAGCTGTTTAATACGTATATAACTACCTCATAAAGTTAATATCTTCGATAAACCGTTTCTAACGTGGAATCAACCAAGTGGCTGTAAATATGTGAGTATATCTTTTATTATACCTAAATTCCGAACAAAAATTAACTAATAGTTATTCGCATCATAATCATATATTAGGGATAGCCGTCATATTGGGTTTTCCACTTATTCCAGTAGTATAACTGTTTTACGACTTGGTAAGAACTTTACCAAAGTTTGCCTTTAAATAAGACATATGAATAAAACAACAACTGACTTACCTCTGGCATTGGTTGCTGCGTCAGCTATTTTCTGAAACGCGTCCAAAAACGCCGCTATCGCGACGAGTGCTGATCTGAAAACAAATAATAAAATGTTTGAAGTTCCTTAACAATTCCTCAATTACTATAATTATTAAGTCTTTAATTTACTTCGCATTTTTTTTGCCGCTTCAGTTATCTTTACAACTGGACTCCGCTCAAACTAAACATAAGCTGTTGTAATTTGCTAAGCCATGTAGCAGTTCCAATGATCACAATACCGCTGTATTTAGAATAAATACAACATAAAGGATATTTGGCTGTCGTACGTACGGGAACTATTCACTTGGCGGCACAATTCTTTTTTTAAAACATACCTGCTGCGATAAGAAGAAGCCAAAAGCCAGGGGACGCAATTGTGTAAGTATTTCGGATTATGAAATCTCATTTATTTAATAGTTTGGAAAGAGGTTTATTATCATTATCAGCCTTCCCTATGGCAGAAATAGGGAGATTGGGCCATGATGACCCATCACACCCACGGTCAGCGGATGCTGACCCATCAGCATAGCTGTTGGGACCAGCGGCTTAACGTGCATTCCGAAACATGACGAGCTCAAGATAATAATTATGGGTAATTAAGATTCGACGATCGGTCATTGCGAAAGTTGCTTCAATACCAAGATCACAGATCAAACGCCTCAAGAAAATAGATGACAATTTTATTAAAATTTTATTAGAAAAAAAAACCACGCGGTCCAGGCAACAGATGAGACTCGAACACATGAACAATGAAATCCACAATGAATCTCCCCTCTCTTCGTGGATCGCTTTGGATTGGTGCAGAACAAAGCAAATCCTTTAACTTCGTGTAAGAGCGCTGGCAGTCTGTGTCCGAAATAAAATTTATGTTCTCTTCCGTGAGACGATGTCATGGCCTGGCCTAGAAAAGCTCCCACTTCAGACTTATTTCTCGGTGTCGGCCATTCCTACACAGCTTTTAGCTTTTCAGGATCAGTTTGGACACCCTTGTCAGATATTATGTGCCCAAGAATGCTACGTCCTACCTGAAGAACATGACTTTTCTAGATTGAGTTTCGGATTTGACTCGCGAAATCTTCTAAATACTTTCTGACTAAGACTAAAACTTTTCTTTTACTTTACTGAGTTGACTTTACTTTTCTACTTTCTGACTAAGACTGCTGCAACAACTTCTTGCACCCTGTGCGTCTTATAATCATTGCGCACTGGTTCCACCTCCAAGGCGTGCGCCAAGGAGGCTTCCAGGGTCGTATGATGTCCAAAACTAACGGCCGCTCTGACTTCGTGGTCTCTTATAACATCTACAAAAGCTTGGACTACAATGTCCTTTATGGATGTCTTACTGAACGCAAAGGCGCGAAGTACCAGTCATTCACTCTCCGTAACCCACTGCTGCAATCCTTCTCCTGGTTTCTGTAACCGTTCCTTTAATTGCGCTCGATACACATGTTCTAGGTGTTTATCATCGTGCGCGGTCATTCGGAGACGGGTTCCGCGACCACACCCGCCCTTTCGGCACGCACTAGGGGGACCGCGGTCCTCATAATGCGTGTCGGGTGACGGTGCAGCAGTATTGTCTGGTTTTTAGTGGCCCTGTTCAGGGCGTAGGTAGGGCCCTGTTCACATCAGCGAGCTCCAGGCCTGGCTGAAGGGGACAGGGAGGAGTCCCGCATCCTTCTTCTCGCTCCCCCAGTGGTTGAAGGATGAGTAAGGCATTTTCCAGACACAAAAAAAAATTGGTGTCTGAGTGCCGTCCAAGAAGTTGTACCATCAAACGTACCCGTGGTTGCTCTGGTAGTGCTGATGACCTTGGTTATCTGAAGGTCTCTTAACATTTTCGCATAGACCTGCAGTCTCCTTGCATTCGCCTATGCTCTTCTTGTGTTTGTCTAGGGTCTCCTGGTATTTGTTTGTACACATGCGTGCAGTATCATAATGGCCTTTGACGAAGAAGGTTTGAAAGTGGCGTGTGGCGGCGTTTTGGCGTTTTGTATCGGCGCATTAGTGGCCGGTGTGGGCCACAAGAAGTGAGTAATGACGATTTGTAGCGTGTGGCAGCCACCGGAGTTAACCGTGTGTGACGAGTTCATATAAAATGTATGAAAACTACAGGAAATATGCCGGTGGCGGCGTTTTGTGGTTGTGGCAGGTGGCCCGTGTGCGGTGACCCTAATTCCCCAGGCAGCAAGCCAATCTACTTTTATGAAAATGTGATGTACACTTACTTTAACGCCGAATGCAGTTTCGTCGCCTTCGATATGAACTCCTCCCACATTGGCGCGCTGTTCTATAACAATAAAAACATAAAACATTAGAAGGAGGCTGATTAACACGTATAGTATTGTGTACTATACTACTTTCAAATGGTCCAGGTATCATACACGTAAACATAACAAAACATTTAGTACATAAAGAAAACTTCAAAAGCTTCGGGAATAATACAATTCTTTTAGTAAATGTCACCTTCGATTCACATTAAAATTAAATAAACATTCTTTGGAATTGCCATATCCTACGATCATCCTTTGTAATTTATAAAATAGTATTTTGAAATTAAGATAATTATAGGAAATCAAGGGCGTATTCATTATACGGAATTCTGGGATATAATTTTTTCGGTAAGAAATTTAAAGTTAAGTTGCAAACTTATCAATTAACTATTATGAAATAATTTCTTATTAGGAATTTGAGGACCAGGTGACAAAATAACGACATTGAAAAAAAACATCTCACTAGAAGAAATTATTTTCTTCCATTTGAAAATAATAACGTTTCATCTACGTGGTCATTTTACTCATTCTCATACTAATCTGCCAAATGACACTTCATGTCATATCATATTATGTTCATTTGATGTTTCAATGTGAATACGTCATTTTAAAATTAAAATAAACGACGGGTTGCACTCCGGGAGTGCCGGCAGAAGTGAAAACTTGAATATTAACGTTGTGCATTTTTGATATTTTGGAATAGTTAGGGAATAATTTTGCACGAGTTGCTTTAATTATCAGTAAAAAGGAACTATCATTTATGTGGTAGAATACAATATTTACTTATTGCGCTATCGTACACAAACATGACAATTTATATTACATTAAAGTTTATCTCTCAGAAAAATCAACTTACATGAATCACATTTCTGCACACAAATGTAATTGATGTAACATAGGGACACGATATCAAATAGAAAGTATCGATACTGTACTCATAAGTAGTATCGGTAAAAAAGTATCGTACTCGTAAAAGTATCGAAACAAAAGTATCGATACTTCAAAGTATCGAGTACATTTTATAGAGCCTTATCAGATCCTCTGTGGCATGATGAGCAACCCCCCCCCCCCCTGGGTTAAACTTGAAAGAAAAACAATAAAATTTTATTATAGTATATATAATCAAAAACAAAAAAAGGACATGTAAGTTCACAAATTGCTATATTATATAATGAAAATAAAATAGCTGTGATTTCTGACACTAAAAAAGTGTTCATTGATATTACAGTCATAATTAAATTGTTAATTAAAAAGATCGAAATGTTAAACAATTTAAAAGTATGAAACTTTTCAGATTTGTTTCTAATTAAACTTACTTTTCTTAAATTTTAATCATTGAAAAACATGATATCCACTTATGTTAACTTGAATCTGACACACAGTTAACGGCGGCCATTGGCATGCTTCACTCAAGATTTAAAATTATAGAAGAGGTTAAGTCCGGCCGTTTTTCAGGTCCGTGGTTTCAAATAGGTATAGGTAACACAGCACAGACAGAATAATAGTGTTACACTTGAATAAATCAAATACAGTCAAGCGAAAAGCACAATAAACGGCGAATCAATCCCAGTTCCTAACAATATGGTCGCTAAATAAATAACTATGAAACACAACTTTAACTAACTATCTTCGCGTATGGACTTTATTACCACTTAACATCAGGTGGGGTAGAGTCATTTGCCTACCTCTTTATATAAAAAAAAAACAAAGCGCAAAATAAACACAGTCACAGATTGGAAAGAATTTGAATATGTCAGTTACTGACTTTATAACAACGCAGTGGAATGTTTTAAAAGGTTTGCTATGATTTAACAAGATGGCGTTGCCATCAATATGAGGCGCTTATCCAAATTTTTAAAGGTATCGATACTTGCCAAAAAGTACTCATTTAGTAAAAGTATCGAATACAAAGTATCGAGTACAAAAGTATCGGTATCGAAAGGAAAAGTACTCGATACCACAAAGTATCGATACTTTTTTCGTGTCCCTAGATGTAAGTTGACCTAGCAACATCTATTGTAAAAAAAATGCATTTTCTTCGCAATAAAGCTGCCACCTGGACGTCCTAGTTAGAGAATTGTTATTATAATACGATCAAAATAAAATATTACTATGTTTCATCCAATATATTGAAAGTCAACAACCACCTTTCCAATTTTATTGTTTCCGTCTTACGAATTTTCGATCAAGCCACGTGTCCTGACGCGAGTTTAACATTTTTTACCCATTACAAAAAAAGTGTACAACGCCGCTAAAGAAGTTTTCACTTCCAAAAAAAATACATATTCTGAATAATTTATGAAATATGGAGTCACGCTATTTTAGACCCACAGCTGTCAATCGGTATAAATTTATTCTTTGGAACGACGACACAGTGTATAAGAATCGCTGCAATCATTTAACACCAGCCAACAATATGAAGCAAATTGCACCATCCGTCATACTGTCACGTTGATACTAGCCAACCTTTGTATCCAATATCTATTGTGTCTCCCAAGCTAGACTGGGAGCGAAATAAATACATAGAAGAGAGCCAGCTGCTATATTTTAACTCTCCCATCTGCGGGTCGGTTAAAGGTCTTAGGTTTAAAATTTTATTTACATACAGCGTTAACATAGAGGAGCTCGAAGACTCAGGTGGTTAGCGCATTCGGCCTGCGATCTTAAAAGTTAAGCAACTTTCGCAATTGTCGGTCATTGGATGGATGACCAAAAACTTATTATCTTGAGCTCCTCTATGCTTCTATGCTTCGAAAGGCACGTTAAGCCGTTGGTAACCAAACACCCACCAGCCCGCATTAAGCACGCGTGGTGGGTCATGACCTAGTCTCACTGTATCATCCATAGAGAAGGTCTATGCCCCTGCAGTGAGGACATTAATACAGGTACTGGTGATGATGATGATGATGACAGCGATAACTAAAAAGGCACAAAAACACGTATTTTGTATTATTTGAAGGCAATTATATAGTTTATACCATTCAAAAGATTGTACAACCTACCAAGCATTCCATCGATTCTGTGAGACGGACGGAGTTTCTCAAATGCTATAAAGAATTTCGGGTCTAATTAAAAAAATATAGAAATAGATTAGATACCTTTTTTCTCAAGTGTTGAACGACCGATTAGTTGTTGCCTAAAAACAAGAATTCATTGTTTCGTTACAAAGTCCGATAAAAAAATGAAGGTACTTTCAAAGTTAAGAACGTCCAATAACGTAACAATACTTAATAAGTCCGTTAGGCCACCGTAAAAGACGCCGATACCGCCGAATTCAATAAACCGCCAGCCCGTGAACGACCAGCCAGTCCTACAAGTCATTTGCCCACAAAAACCGTGGACACGGTCACCGTTACAACCATAACCGTAATGTTCAAATAATACTTCGTGAAATCGTAACGATGTCGACTTAAGGCGTGGTACACACAGCGGTGACGGACTTGAATTCAGGCTGGAAGTTGGAGCAACAGTGAAAATGACGCACACGACGACATAATATATGACAATGACACACTCAAAAACAAGTGCCTATTAATATGACCCATATTGATTTTTCGATGCTAAGATTAATTTTTTTTACAAATATGCTACCCCATTTATGAACCAGAAACCACACCAATGGGTCGCCTTCTGAATTTTTGAACAGTTTTTGAATACTATTAGTTGACAGATTCTTGAATCTGCGAGGGAAAATTAGCAGTGCTTTGAATGTTTTGTTAAGTATAGTCTATATAAATTAAGTTATTAGTATCACGTATAATAACACTTATGTAAAGATATGAAATTGATTCACATTTGAATAATGTAACACAATAATTACACAGTCGATAGCGCTAGCCAAATCTAAACTTCATTTCCGAAAAGGAAACGACTAACGACGTTGCATTATCGATGAAATCACGCAAATACAGGAATCGCGTCTAAATTTGCGAAATTCACGGACAGGCACGTTCGTGTGACCTCAGCTTAACTATCACTTGTGGTAATAATGACTGAACTACCCAAAGTACTGATTTCCTGTACTTCGCGCTGTTCTTTAAATTGAAAAAAGTTAAGATTGTTGTTATTATTGTTATAACAAAAAATATGCTGACTATCTAGCTTAACAGTACTTTAATCAAAAATTTTAATAGATGGTAATTTTCTTTGATTGATGTTCAGTATTGTTTAGACTGAATTAACTGTTGATTTTATGGGAAAATGTACTGTACTTGATGGCATTCACTTTGCCACTTTTTTACGCGGATAGTAAAAGTCTATATCGATATACATTCGTAAATAACATACAACCGCTTAACAGAACTATCAACAATGATTTATATATATGATCATTTTGTTTAATGGATCTTGGTGTTTTTAGACTGAATTAACAGTCGATTTATATTTAAATATTGGTACTGTACCTGTTACAATTCGCTTTGCCACTTTTTCACGTGAGCAGTAAAAGTCTATCGAGCTACTGCTACATTTGTTAATGACATAAAAGCTTTCTGTAACTCTTTTGCCTAATTGACTTCACTATTCCAAATCGAGTACCTAAATAACATTGCTTCGTCGTATTCGCATTCCGTCCAAATGAGCCTTTGTCACTATTCTGAGCATATTTTCATTTTACAAACAAATTTTGACAATCCATTCAGTTTCATTACCAACTAGGTTATCAAATAAAACAAGTTTCAACGGTATAGATGCACTGATTCATTTATTTACTAGCGGCCCGCCCTCGCTTTGCTTCGGTGTAGAGCTGAAGTATAGACTACAGTTATTGTTCTCAGGTTTGTATTATACACAATGACATTCATCTATGATTCTTCTTGTACCTGGATGCAAAGTCTCAGCCCGATCGGTTTAAAATTGACAAAGTCTCATACAAACTTTCATTCCCTATTTTATCCCCTTGGGGATAGAATTGATCTAAATCCTATCTTAGCGGATGCCTACGTCATAACATCTACCTGCATGCCAAATTTCAGCCCGATCCGTCCGGTGGTTTGGGCTGTGCGTTGATAGATCCACTATGTCAGTCAGTCAGTCACCTTTGAGTTTTATATATTTAGATTGGCGTAACGCATCCTTTTCAGGAAGTGTCGTCTGAATTAAATTTTTAATTTAGACGACGCGTGAAAACCTAATAAACAAATCAACTAGGTCATCGTCATCAGCCTTTTAATGTCCCCACTGTTGGGGCACATGCCTTCTCTAAAGATGGAATAGGGAGATTGGGCAATGACTGACCACGCGGGCTCAGTTCTGATTGGTACCTTCCGAAGCACGGAGGAGCACGAGATAAAATTTTTTGGTTACCCATCCAATGAACAACCACTGCGAAAGTTGCTTAACTTCAACGAGCGCATCCGAAAGCGCTAACCACTTGCACCATTGAGTTCTCCTCAACACCAACAAAAACTAGGTACTGTTACATACAGTGCAACCTCAATATAACGTACCTCGATATAACGACTTCCTCGATTTAACAAATTTTTCGTAATCCCCTTGAATTGTCCATAAGAGTCAATATAAAATATACCTCTACATTGCGAACATTTTTTGCGAACAACCTCTTTATAACGAATTTTCAACCATCGAGAAAAAGTATAAATACCTCTATTTAACGAATTTTGTCAACCCAAAACCTCTATATAAAGTTGCAGTGTCACCAATGTATGACTTTTAATCTCATAATATGTATGTGATTCATGTTGCGACATGTTTCGACACGCTTTTGTTCGTAAATCAATCATTGCTGTTTGATGGAAAGTAATGTTAACACTTATTCTCGTCACAATTGTCAAAGATTTAAGTTAAAATGGCTCAGAAACGTAAAAGGTGTTCCTTATCGGTCGCAGAAAAGCAAAACATAATTAATTATGTGGACAAAAATCCTATGACGAAAAAATTAGCCATAGCTGATAAGTTCGGGATTCCCGCAAGTACATTGGCGACAATTTTAAAATTTAAAGATAAGTTTTCAGAAGAAAGTGGTTTGCCTGTAAATAGTAGAAGATTAAAATCCTGCGAGTTCAAAGACGTAGAGGAATGTGTGTTGAAGTGGTTAAAACAGTGCCGAGACAAAAAAATCACAATCGGAGGCCCTATTCTTCAGGAAAAGGCTCAGCAGTTTGCAGTAGAATTGGGACATGAACAGTTCCGCGCTAGTAATGGGTGGCTTCAAAATTTCAAAAAACGAAACGAGATTGTTTTTCGAAAAATATGCGGTGAAAGTGGTAGTGTTAATGAAACAGTATGTGATGATTGGAAAGACAAACTGGCAGAGCTGACCGCCGGATACGATCCCGAAGACATCTTTAACGCCGATGAAACTGGACTATTCTATAAATGTTTACCTGACAAAACCTTATCATTCAAAGGCGATGAATGTAATGGCGGAAAAAACAGTAAACTTCGCTTGACAGTACTGCTGGGAACAAATTGTACTGGGACCTACAAACTTAAGCCACTCATCATCGGAAAATATAAAAAACCGCGATGTTTTAAAAATGTCAATAATCTGCCAACAGATTACACATCTAACTATAAGGCTTGGATGACCAGTAATGCTTTACAATTGGCTTTTGGCCAATTGGCTTCAAAGTCTAGATAAAGAGATGAAGAAAAAAAACAAGAAAATTATAATGTTCATCGATAATTGTACTGCACACGGAGAAATTCCTAAGCTGAAAAATATAAAAATAAAATACTTGCCTCCAAATACCACTTCAAAACTTCAACCACTGGACCAAGGCATCATCCAAAGCTTCAAAATGCATTATAGGAAGGAAATTGTCAGACGGTTTCTTGCTGGTCTTGAACGCCAAACGCCCACTACAATTGACGTTTTACAAGCCATATGGATGATCGCCAAAGCTTGGAATCTAGTCACTGAAAAGACCATTGCAAACTGCTTCAAGAAAAGTGGGTTTAAAGTAACATGCGAATATGAGGAGGACGATTTATCACTCGCAGAACTTGCTAGGACCTGGCAAAGAGTTCAAGAAGAATCGCACCTTCAAGAGACTGAGTTCGAAGACTTCGTTACCTTTGATAATGATTTAGCCGTTTGTGGAGAACTAACTGATGCTGACATCGTCACATCTGTGTTGCCGGTTACTAATGCAGAAGTGGATGAAGACGAGGAAGAAGGGGCGAAATTGATGAGCATAACTTCACAATAAAAGATGCTTACAATGCTTTAAATATAATAAAATCTGTGTTTCTCAAAAAGGGAGGTTTGAGTGACGATATAGTCAAATCCATCACGAAATTGGATTGCGCTTTGGATGTAATAACTCTTACCGGTGGTAAACAGGCAACTATTTATGACTTTTTTCCTAATCAAAATGAACAAAATTGAGATTAAGCTACTACATATGTATAACCACATTTTTGATTCTTTACCCTTAATTCGTGAGTTTTGTTGTGCGAATCTTTGAAATTAACTACATAATGTTTGCACCCACAAAGATATGTACCTACAAAAAAATTTTGTTACTTGCCTAATTGTTTTTAAATAGAAAACACATACAGTAATTTGATAAAAAAGAGTTACCATTTATTAGTATAAGTTGTTCGCTATAACAAGATGCGTACGTAATGTTGAGGTGAATAAAACTATTTTTTTACCTCTTTATAACGAATTTTAGACTATCCTAACCTTAACATAACGAACCTCAGTTCAACGAATTACTCGATATAACGAATATTTACTTGTTCCCCTCCGATTCGTTATATTGAGGTTGCACTGTATAAAGGCGGCATTTTCGCTAGTTACCAATTTTGTAATTTTTTCTAAACACGCCAAAATGGCATCGCACTTTTAATACTTATGGGATCATGCCGTGAAGCAATGCAAATGGGCCTACTGGACGAATAGGAACTTACTAAAGCCGTCCTCTCGAGGCTTGCCCCCGGCGTCCGAGCCAAATTGTAATGTGCGGGCCTACTTGGTCGTGTAACGTCCCCGTGACACGGTCAGCGGAGCCGTACCACCCACCGACCGACACGACTTTTACACGTAGCGATTCAGTAGCTGCCACACTCAGTAACGTTAAATTAATTTAATGCTTTATTTAGTCACGTTTTACGAACGATTCTGGCATGCTTCTCTGAACCTAACACTGAATTTGCAATAGTTATGATCCGCTCATGTTTTATAGAGAGTGTATGGGAAAGTCTGATGTTAAATTTAGAGAATGAAGTTAGAGGCAGCGATATAGTCCTAAATCTGAACCCTGGATAGACCACTGCATGTCAAACGGGCCTGACGGCCGTAAGGTACTAACCTTATGGCCGAAAATGTGACTGTCTGAAAGCCTAAACTAATAAAACCATAGAAAATTATAACGATTAATTGTAAAGTAATAAAATTCTTAAACATTTAAATTTAAATGATTATAAAAAAACAAGGTTGACCAATTATTGCCTAGGTACTTGGATATATATTTATTATTTTGATAACGTTCTTACTCAAAGAATAGCCACACCAAAAATATACTTACTCGGAACCATACAATAGCAAAGAAATAATAAAGGGATTAATAAAAAGGTGTACGAATTTGTGTGAATAAACAATCAAAGCAATACTTAAAATCTTTTTAATTAAAACGAAAAAGATTAAACAATATTACAAACAGTAATAGTAAAATCGTGAGATAGTCGTACGAGCTAAAGGGCACAACACGACCGAGTTCGTTGACCGGAAGAGAGGCTTGTTAGGAAAACTTGTACATTTTCAGTAATTCCGTAAAAGCCTGGTTGACCTATATGTTCAAAATTAGGGGTTCTCTCGCTATGGGCGTGAATAAGACAAAATATAACTACCTACAGACTTTAATTTATACTATAGCTTGGCGAACTTCGTACCGCCCAAAAGTAATAATTTGCAATAAAATAATATTGCTACTATAAATTGAGATGTTAAGCTATCCTATCTTCCTTTTATCAATTGCATCTGCATTACAGCATTACAATTGGATCTGATTAAAATCGGTTAAGAAGTTTAGGAGTCCATCCCGGACAAACGACGCGACGCGTAATTTGTATATATTAAGAAGTTATTTTATAAATGACAATACAAAGCAACAAATAATTCCTCCTCATTTGTTTGTTAAAACTACTAATGAAAATACAAACAAAAGAAATTATATAAAAATACCTTAAAGTATTATTCAACTGATCAAAAATTATATAATATTCTCAAAACTATCTTGGTAATTTCGCTAAAAACACTGGAATAACAATATGATTAAAATTACTGTAAATTTACATTTTAATGCCAACTTTTCTTCATCAATATTCTCCTAGGCTATATCCTTTACTAGCCAGGACCAATTTACCGAAGCATTTCAATCCAAAACAATATTTACATTTGAAATTGAAAAAAAACATATCAGCAGTAAAATTATGATGCCAAAGAACTTTCCAATACCAACATGTAAATATACACAAAAACTGTTTACCTATTTCGAGTTTCTGTTTATTTTACAGTGCGTGAAATCTAAATATGTTATTGAAACATTAGAGCCGTATGTTTAGTTTTAGTTCGAGGTAAAGGAACTCTTTGAACTCTTCAAAATGGTAGAAGAAGTTGTTTTGTAACTGCGCTGCCTGGCGTGTTGTATACGATATAATATAATTTAATGAAATCGTTAAACATGCAGATATTTGGGTTACCGGGTTGTGTATAAGAGATGTTTATACTCTAATGGGTGATGCAGCAGTTATTAACTGCCACAACAACATCCTCACCTAGCCGGCCTGCAGAAATGCTTCCTCACGCCTCTCTTAAAGGTGACACATGCGCGGGCAAAGAATTCCACTTGCAAATAGTACGACTAAGAAATGAGTCATAAAAAATCTTCCAAATTACTTCCACGATTGCAGACCAAACACTACTTTGCTGAAAGGTGCCGTACACCATCAATCAATTTCTCTAAATCTAATTTATATAATTTAAGAAATTTATAAAAAATCTAGAAGTTTTCCTCTAATTTGATGGGCCTGTTTCCAACTTATCCAATGTTCTTATTCCCAATATATTTTGTTCATTTTAAACGTGCATTCATTTTTTTTTATAAAAGTAACTCCGATAGCAATTAGGTATAAGTATAACTAGCAAACCAGTGAACCAAATGTTCACCAAAACCTGATTTCTCGAAAACCGGAAGTGCTACGTTACTCAAATCCGGTTTGTAGTCTTATCAGACTATTCTTAACTTATAACTTAAATATTCTCTTTATCTATCTCTTACGGTTTGGCCGCTGAAACAGCACCACAGACGGACTTGTCTAATAGATAAGAGATATTGTCGTGCAAGCGTTCATGGCATAAATTTAAACCTCTGTGGATTTAAGATGCGATTGATCACAACATTATACTTATATTTCTTTGAAACTGGTAATAATAAAAAAAACTGTTCTCTGCCGTGTAAAAACAAAAATTAAAATCTACGAACGAACGTGCTCACATAAAATACATTATTCGTTCACCCGCTATTAAACTTTGGTTAGTAGCGTCTGCGGAACGTGTTTCTTGTCTTTAATGAAGAAACACTGCACTTCAAAATAGAAATCGAATCTCAGACAATAAAACCGAACGCTGAATGTTTGTATATCAGCAATTCATACTAGAAAGTCTACCTTAATTAAAAATATATCTGTCTATGTAGTCTATTTCTCTTACTTAAACATCCGCGAGATGCTACGATCTAAGATTCAGTTGCAAATCTTCTAAATCTGTAGCATACAAGTAAGGAAAATTGCTTGAGCCGAATAAATAGATAATACCACCAAAATCTGATTCTGCGAGATGCCAAATTACTATTCATGTCACAACCCTTAAACGAAATCCTATTATTATGAAATAGAACGAGTCCTGAATACAATTTCTAGCTCGGTTAACATAACAAAAGATCAGTGACATCACGAACCGTATGTCGGCGACATACAACACAAGTAGTCGATCACACACGACGCGATAGCAAGCTGTACTAATATGATTATTTTATAATAACTTCCGCCAGCGTTATAATAAAATCTTTTTTAGAGATGAAAAGTGTCCTATATCTCAATCCAACCGTCCTCACCTTGCCGGTCTGCACAAATGCTTCTTCAGGCTTCTTATTCAAGATTATGGGCAGAAACAACTTTACCAAAATATACCATTGCCAAAGCCGCATCCAACTCCCACTTAACTCCCGACTTTTATTCCGTTCCCATCTCCCACGTCAAATATGGAAACTCCTTAAATCTCTACACCGCCGTCTAAGACCTTTACGCAGAAACTACACATACAAATAAAATCCTACGAACTCTTGACCTACTCTTTAAATTCCTTTCAATAGCTCCCCCTATATTTGCTATAACACAATTGCTCACAATCCACGGTTATATTAAGAATATCCATACAGATTCTACATTACTCCAGATGACTTCTGCCCTTGTGACAACGCCAGTTAAGCTTTTGATAAGATGATCCAAGCTTTGGGTAGCTTGGATCATCTTATCAAAATCCGCCGATGCCCGCGCCGAATATAACGTCTCCCACCTGCAACCTACAGAACCAATTCAACCTACTGCATATTTAACGTAAAGAACCATAAATAACCGCATATACTAAACACATCATCCACATAATAAACAACCTCAAACCATTTAATAAATAACAACAAACTAAATAAAACATTTATTAACAAATCCCATAGCATTTGCAGTATTGCGGTATATCACAAGCACCGAGATAATACTGAAGAAACGTAAAAAATTGCTTCAGTTGCAGATTTATAATCTGTGGTGAACATACAAACTTTCACATTTATAATACATATTAGTAGGATTATGGTTTTAGGCTTTTTAACAATAGTGTAAAGAAGCAATTACAGTTGGTCGTTAGCCTGTATTCGGGTTCGAAAGAAATTACTCTATTTCGGGCAGCCCATTCAATAATTACATTGTTTTATTCACCATTGTTGTTTTAATGACCCTGTGCCCCGTTCAGGTTAGAACGTACCTCAGTGATGCCAGATTGGAGGTACTCGCCCCTTTGAGGGAACGCATTTTTGAGAGATATTTGAAATATCTGGTACTATTGCGCGGTAACCAAATGAAAGCTGTTGGAGTACGAGCGTACTCGACTCCGTTCATTTACACTTAGTCATTAGTCCGAATTCCATAGGCAATCGTATACGGCCTGACGACTAAGTGTAATTGAGCCTTAAGGTTTAAGGAGAGTGCCTTAGTGGTCGATTACAAGTGCGAGTGTATTTAAGCGCGCACTACTTTTACGCGTTTCTACCAAACTAGGTACTGTTATATTGCTAACTGGCGAACAATTCAAAGAATACCCAAATCACTATCGTGCTCAGAAGCATATAAGAAACCATTCTCGAAGATAATGTGTATTAACCCAAAGAGCCGACCATGATAAATGCCATGCATTTGATACAGATAACAACACAAAGGCCCCTATTATGCGCCTATTGGACCACAAAGAGCGCCTCAAAGGGTCAACGACATCGTCACAACAAACTGTGCCCTTGAGACGGCAATTTAAACTGGCCATAAACATGTCTAGTTCAGTTCAAGGTTCGGGGTCAAAAATAAATGCAGCCGTTAACTGAGGTTTATTACTACCAAAGAGTAAGTGACTTATCAATATGAAGTTTTACAGTTGCGTGTACTTTGCCCTATATAGCGATCCCGCTCTTCCTATTGGCACCTTTGGCACTTGACAAGACCAAGTAGACCGGACCTGGAAATCGTATCAATATTCACTACCAGAGTCTATGGCAGGCCACGATTTGTTCTTGATAAAATCAAAATATAGCTTAGTAACGAATGGTTCTCATTTTTAGCAAACAAGCTTATGGGCCGCCTGGTAGTAAGCGGCCACCATAGCCTATATACCCTTGCGATACGAAAATTATCACTCGCTCCGCTGCCTACCCTGACCCAATCCACTACCCCGTGGAGCCCTGGAACCTTACTCACCGACAGAAACACAACACCACCAAAAGGTAGTGTTATTTCACTGAGATATTCTTCTCTGAGAAGGAAGTTATTTACCCAGAAGCGCCCAAATTCTCTTGCAGCCTACATCGCTGCAGCAAGGTAAATACGCCCCTAAGTTTGCTGCAAAGTAAATAAGTGTTCGACAGCGGGCTTGTTGTAAGATGTGACAAAATGGACCTTTTGGTTTTGTTGGATGGCCGCGGATCGGAATACAGCCATTCGTGGGCCGGTGATGGACCGCGGATTGTAGTTTGCCCATCACTGCACAAGACTACGGTTAAGTTCTGTTTTAATTTGTTGGTGATAAATGTGCTGTATTACCACCCCCGACAACTGGCTAACTTGTCGGGGGTGGTGGAATACCTCTAGAGGCACTCGCCAATTCTCGGCTTGAGGTCCCGCCGTCCCCAAACCCGGTGACGCCATAAAGGTCATCTTCGACGGAAAGTGTAGTATTTGTTAAAATGTTTTATTTCACTCACTTTTTTTTTCGTAATTTTTGCACCCGTTTACTAAAAAAGTAGAAGCAGGTTTTTTGGCCCATACCGACAGTTGATAATTTCTCCAATAATCCGTCTTCTTTTGACTTCTGCGTTAGCTTCATGAGGTGAATTATGATGAAGGTTTTTGATGACTATGCGATGGATTTTGTTCTTTTCTGGTGAAAGTATGTCCTATAAGAGTTCTTGGTCTAATAAGCATTATGACTTTTTCTATTCACATGTTATTAACGTATACCTATATATAATTTTACGTTATATACATATTATTTATGTACCAAAAAGGCTAATATTCGTGTAGCGCAAACTATACAAGTGACCGTGCCGTATTGCAGCAAAGCTTATTATTAAGTACCATAGCGAAATAATGAATACGCCTGTCCTCGTAGACATTGCTTAGAGTTATTCCAACGGCTGACTTTGACAAAGTCTTAAAACTTTCAAGCATTTCTCATAACTGGCTGTGAAAAGACTCATTTTTATGTTCGACACCTTTTACTGCACAAACAAAATATATTGTACGCTGTCTGCAGAAACATTCATGAAAGAATATGAGATAGAAACAACAATTTATCATGTTTGTACCTAAAATAACATTGGTTCCAGAGATTTCGTTCTGTAAAATTAGGTTTGAAAAATTAGTGAATATAATGACAATATTTTTTGCATGTTAATTGAAAACATTTAGGATCTTCAGTATCTAATAAAAATGAGCTAATTGATTTACTTTAAAACTGGTTTTAAAGTTAAAATAAACTGAATCCCACTCAGACAAAATAAACTTTAAAATATTATTAGCTTAAATTATAGCTATATTTACCAAGTAAATTGATTTTATAATTTCATCCAAGTAAAGTAATTTCTATCATAAAATATTAAGGAAAATTTGGTTATTTGGATTCACAAGTGACGGAAAATCTTTGACTCCTAAGATAAATATTAACATATAATCAAAGATAAATAGTAAAATCCAGTGTATACTACAGAGACTAAATTGGGGTAATGCGAATTAAGGATAAATGAAAAATCTTTCGAGGCTCGTCGTTAACAAGTATTTGTTAAACTGTAAAAATCAACAGGTGAAAGACCTCTAAGTTCCGTGCAAGAATCGGAACAAGGGTTATATTTTATTTAAGCATTGAAATGATATATTTTTTTATGGTTTCGTACCCAAAGGGTAAAAACGGGGACCTATTACTACGACCAATATCCATCCACCAATATTACCAATATCCGTCTGTCTGTCACTAAGCTGTATCTCATGAACCGTGTTAGCTAGACAGTTGAAATTTTCACAGATGATGTATTTCTGTAGTCGCTTTAACAACAAACACGGAATTCAATAAATATTTAAGGGGGGTTCCTAAGAATCATACAACAAAAGTGTTTTCTTTTGCCGTTTTTTAGTCGTTATTATAATACATGATGGTACGGAACCCCTTAATCCAAAAGTAATTCCGTCTATCGTCTTAACAGTTTTCACACAAAAAGTATTGACGGGATTTTGATAAATTTTGATGTGGACATTCAGCTGAGATAAATACATAGTCTACTTCTCAATAAAACTTAAGGAGGAATGATAATCGGGTAAGTTAGTACTAAAAATCTACTATTTTATGCAGACGAAGTCACGATATAGTGTACTAATACTATTTGTATTATACTGTATGACACAGCAATCAAAATGCAGGTAAACAATTAATGTATATTTAATGATTATGAAATAAAAGGTGACTTCATGAATATTCAATTTGACGACTCTGTAAATAATAAAACAGGGAGAAAAAAACAGCCCTTGCTGAGTTTCTAGCCCGTTCTTCTCAGTTCAAGGTCTCCCGCCGTAGATTTACGAACCGATGGCGTAGCTTCTAGACATTCATGAGTGCTTGTAACAGCCGAAACTGAATAAATGATTTTTAATAATGATTATGATTATAGATTTTTTATGTAAAAAAGTGGAAATCATCATAGGGCCCGCCTGATGGTAAGCGGCCACCTTACCCTATAAACACTTGTGATACAAAATTATCACTCGCGCCGTTGTCTGCCCCGATTAGGGTTACCATAAGTCCGGATTTGTCCAGACATTTAGCCTTTTGTCCGGACTTTGTCGGGCTTTTTAATTTATCCGATTTTTTTTAATTAAATGGAATATGAGTAAAACTACTTATTAAGTTATATCAAATAATTCAAATATCTTATAAATCATTTTTAAAAATCAACAACGAGACACAGCTGACGCTCGCGATGACGACGAGCGCCTGCGCTACCACGCGTATAATATCACTGTAACTAAGTGGGTGGTGTTTGTGACTAAAATATCCGGACTTTTATCGAAAAGTCATGACTTTTCAAATTTTTAAATAGTAACCCTAGTCCCGACCAAATCTCTTGGGACCCTGGAAACAGACTTACTTATCGACAGAAACACAACACCACTAAAAGGCAGTGTTCTTTTACTGGGCGCTCCAGTTCGAGCGGAAAATCCGCCATGCGCTACTTATCTTAAATGTTATAGTAATTCATATTATTAACGGGATTGTTACCATGTATCTTACTTTTAGCGAGTTTCCGATATTTCAGCACTGTTGCAAGCGCCATGATCACAAAGTAACTCTTCTCTTGAATGAAAAGTTAACGTGCAATGATAAAATTAAAATCCGACTTCTTCACTGGTGACCACAAATCGCTGGCATACATCAACGAGCCCCCTAACTCCCATTACCTAAAAAAACACACGCCGCCAAGCTTCCTGTTGTTTATTTTCAAGTTAATTAGTTCACGTGTTACGATGTGACGTGACACAATCAAAGGAACTAAAAATAGGCTATAGTGTTGGGACTAGGTTTGCCAACTTTTTTTTCTATAAAATAAATAAATAATAATAAATAAATATTGCCAACACTCACACCAATTAGCCTAGCCCCAATGTAAGCACTGTAAGGCTTGTGTTATGGGATACTAGGGTAACGGATACAATATATATACTGTACATATATAAGTATATTTATATAGAAATACATATTAAAACGTCCATGACTGGAGTACAAAAGCTCGTATACATCACACAAACATCTGCCCCACTGGGATTCGAGCCCGGGACCTCTCGAGTCGGCGACACCATGAAACCACTCGGCTACTGAGGTCGTCAAATATAGTATATATTTCGAAGCTGATTCCTCTAAAAATATAGTACATGGCAAAAAAAATCAAAAAAATATAGTACTCGTATGTGGTTAAAATGTTGACTTTATTTTTGAAATTAATATATTTTTGCTGCTCTATGCCTAAATAAATAAATTTTATTTTTAAGAAAGCTTTTACTGGCAACAGTGCTTTAAGCAAAATATAGTAGTATTTCCTACTATATATATATTTTAGAAATACAGTATTTGATCGCCTAATATAGTGGGATGCTATATTATATAGTAGGGTTAGCAACCCTACTTGGGACTGAAACAGTCGGAATAAGAGTGAGACTAATAAAAGTCATTCAATATTTGGCTTACAAGCCGATGATCAAGTCGCGAATCGGCGGCACATTAAAAACCTTTTGTAAGTTCATGTTGTACGCGTCTGATGTCTAATTAATTAAAGTATTTGTAAACAAGGTTCTGTGTCTAAACTGTCATGGAAGTTTGTATAGGGTTTTTCAACAAGAACTTTGTTTTCTAAAACATGATAAAACAAAAAAAATAGATGAAGATGATTAAATTTTTTATTGAATTACAAAGAGAAAAGTTCGGCAATTATGAATGAAAAATGATATCTTGTAAATGTCCACCACGAGCACGCTGACAGATGTCGATTCTTTCCTCAAATTTTTAATCACTGTTTGGCAAAATGGCGGGACTGTTTCGTTAATCTCATCACGGATTTTGAGTTTCAAGGCTGCAATGGATTCGATTGTCCCCGTATACACTCTGTCCTTAACATAACCCTACAAAAAATAATCTAGTGGTGTTAAATCACATGATCTGGCTGGCCACTTAATAGCTGAGTTTAGTGAAATTATGCGATCGGCAAATTTGGTTTGCAATTCGTTTCATTGGCTGTGTGACATGTGGCGCCGTCCTGTTAAAACCACATACCAGTGATGTCCACGTCATCAATAATAGGCCAAAATTCGCCATTTGGTTGTTCTGGATAACCCCAATTGTTGAGAACGTCGCAGAATTGACAAATTTGGATCTGCCTCAACACTGTGGCTCACGGCTGCAATGCTTTCAGTTGAACGACCCGGTCGAAGACGCGTTGGTGTTGGCACATTTTGTATCGAGCCTGTAGACTCAAATTTAACTACCAAATTCTTAATAGCGGTCTCAGAAGAACGATTATGTTGTCCGAAAATATCACTAATTTGACAAAATGTAACTGTAATAGAACCACTATTTTCAAAGTGGATTTTAATTCGATTTTCAAGCGAAATTGAATTCATTGTAACAATTGCCAATGCATCTTCTACGAATACGTCAAAAAACTAAATGTGAAAACTATCACATTGTTGGTGTAGCCACAATTCAAAAACAAAGTTCTTGTTGAACAACCCTATATATAACCACATACCATTTTTCATTTTCTTCAATTAATATATTGTGTACTTTAGAAGCCAAAAATATGCTCAAATCTAAAACCAACTTAGTTAAGATAACTCTTTATTATAACACCCAACGGTACAATAAAAAAAATAGTTTGTACTACCCACTATTTTTCATTTAAATATGAGCAAAATAACTATCGACTTATTTTGTATCACATCCCTAGTTGACTTGACAGTTGAGTGCAAAAGCTGAGAGAGGATATCGCCCGTGTTGACAGTCAACTAAAAATCTTTTGTGGGAAACGGTGTCACGTGCAGTGCTCTGCTACTACATAGCCATCACCACTTCTGTCTCATTTGTATGGAATCTTAAGTTCTATTTGGTATTACACTAGAGGGCAACAATAGGTAAGTAAGTAGGTTTGGTCATCGGATGGGTGACCCAAAACTGTATTATCTCGAGCTCCTCCATGCTTCGGAAGGCACGTAAAGCCGTTGGTCCCGGCTGCATCTGTAGTCATTAGCACCCTATGCCTAGGGATAATAATTGTTCATGTATGCCTATTATTTTATGTTAAAGTGGTTATAGAAAAACGCGGTCTGCGAAAATTTCAAATCATCTACCTGTTACTGTTGATGAGATACAACTCACTGACTGGTGTACAGATTGCAGAACCCAAGAAAAAATGGCGGTGACATTCCGGGTGTGCCGACATTGTGAAAACTGCAAGTGACAACTCAAAACTCAAAAATAAACTAAACAAAATGTAAACGAAAATAAATAAAGCCATCTCAACAAATACCCAAACACAAAGCGCCTAAAGTTTTCATTGTAAAGAAAACAAAAAAACTAAGTGATAAAACAGGTTTTTTTATTATTTATATACTTCTCTTGTCAAATAGTCATTGTTTTTGTTTTGTACACATCACTCACTTTGAATTTTTTCTCGACATCATCAGATTTCCATATTAAATTAATTTTGCTCTTGAAGTTTTCTTTTTAATTACAAGAGGTCATGGCCCAGCTTTCCACAAAAAGGATGTTTTCGGCAGTTAATAAGCTAAACAGTCAAGAAGACTATAATTCATGGAAATTTTCGATGAAAATGTTACTGATTAAGGAAAAGCTATTTAAGTATACATACAATGAACCAACAGATGATCCTCAGGATATTGAGAATAACGAAGTAGCGCTTGCCACAATTTGCTTACACTTGGAACCTCATATTTTTCCTTATGTAAGAGAAGCAAATATTGCTAAACAAGCTTGAGACATCTTGCTGCTATTTTTCAGAACAAAAGCATTAATAGAGGAATCGCTTTATTAGATGCACTACTGGATGAACGTCGCGATAAGCATACTTCGATGCACGCATACATTGCAGCTGTCATGAGTCACCCCCAGAGGCTCAGAGACATTGACAACGGCATTGATGATGATTTGATCGCGATTGATTTACTTCGAGGGCTTCCAGAACGGTATAACTCAATGAGGATGGCTTTACAACACTCTGTTGTTAAGCTGGCGTCGGAGTTTGTTCGGAGCGCGGTATTATTACAAAGGATATGGTTAGAGTACTAGCTACTAAGAGTAACAACAAAAAATATACAGGCGTGAGGTTTTCAGATGCTGATTGGGGTGGAGACACTTCAGATAGGAAGTCGTATTCGGGATATCTTTTCAAGATAGGAGATAACCCGGTGCTCTGGGAGAGTCGAGAACAGCGCTGTGTAGCTCTTTCTTCCACTGAGTCGGAGTACGAAGCCCCAGCGGAAGCTTCAAAGGAAGCAATCCACTTATGTGCGCTGGTTAATAACTTACTTGACGTTGAACCAGCTAAAGCTCTAATCTATACCGATAATCAAAGCGCGATGAAGATTGCAGGTAATATTTTTTTTCACAAACGTTCTAAGCACATAGACTTGAGAATGCACTTTGTAAGAAACTGTGTTTCGGAAGGCTTACTAGAAGTGCGTTATCTTTGTACTGAACGAATGGTGGCTGATGCATTGACTAAGCCTTTAGCCACAGTGAAGTTAAAGAGGTGTGTGTGTGTGTGATATGGGACTATTTGAGAGGGAGTGTTAGAAGAGGTTTTTTATATTATTTATATCTTTCTCTTGTCAAATAGTCATATTGTTTTTGCTTTGTACACATTGAGTTTTTTCTCGACACGATTGTATATTTTTTCATCAGATTTTCATATTTTATTTTTCTCTTGAAGTTTTCTTTTTAATTACAAAACTAAGTCAAATGTAAACGACAAGAAAAAAAATATATGCTAGTCGGGTCCGAACTCAGCTATTGCACTCGAAGGAGCGTTTGTTGCATTAGACTATCAAACTTGGCCAGTATTTGGAGCGTTGGGCAAAATTTAAATATAAACATACGTATACATATACAGAGATTTCAACCATGGTGTCGCGAGTTGGTTTGTTTATACCCATCTCAAAAAATACCCAACGCGCTCAAGGAACTCACTTCAAAAATAATAGCGGAATTTCCTTTTCAAAAAAAAAATCTGGCGTCTTATTAACAATCTTATTAAAGTGGCAATACAACACATAATGATATACGAAGATGAGCGCTTACATGTAGTAGAAGGTAGATAATTTAGCGAAGTAACGCAATTTGTATGGCGTCAACCATCCTAAGTGCCCGCGTTAAATTCGTTACACTGGCAAATGACCTCGCGCGAGGTAGGGGCGAAAAAAAAATGTCATTAGCAGATATTAAAAAAAGGGGACGACAATTCGAATACCATTTCCTCCCTTCTATCGAAGCACCAATCAAACCTCGAATAAAATACAAAGATGCATGCCCTAAACCCTTGCAAGGATGGCTTTAAGGTCAGGATCGCAATTGTGATACTCGTGTTGCAATGCTGATGACTATAGACGACGGTGATCACTTACCATCAGGGTGGGTCGTGCTTCTAGCAGTTGCCAGAAGCATGACGGGATATTATGTTATTTTTTTCTAGCAATATTTTCAAAATATAATACAACACATGGCGCTAATTGACAGGGGATATCATGGAGAAGCATATGCCATATATGAGTGTAGCATCTTAAAATGTGTTAAATATATTTGCGACCATTTAAGGTGTTCCTCAAAAAGTAATTTCTTAGACAACCAAGTTTCTACATGGAAAACATAGAAAAAGTAGCCAAAAATAGAAGATAAGATTAAACCTTAATTTTAAGCTGTGTATCATTGATTTGATGTCATAAATTCCTTAATATTTCAGTGTATTTTTTTTTCCTAGTAATCTTTTCTTTAGATTTAAACATCTAGCAGTTAAATGCTTAAAAATAAAAACATAACTACTTTATATTTACTTTTTTTCCTAGGAATCCTTTGTGCTTTGTTAATGACCATATCCGTGAGGAGTTACACTTCCATATCTCACCTTTCCTTGTTCTTCAGAGGAAGATTAAAGCTCTGTTGCATAAGCAGTAAAATAAACAAATTACGAATACTATATCTTGTCAACTATGCTGTTTTTTTTTAAGTTAAGAGGGTGGCACCCCCTCAACAAAAAGCATATGGACCGCCTGATGGTAAGCGGCTTCCAATATATACATATATTTAGCTTATAGGCGCTTGCGATATTAAAAAAATCACTGGCGCCGTTGGCTACCCTGCCTGAAACAATAACCTACCCCGTGAAGCCCTGGAACCTTACTCAGCGACAGAAACACAACACCACCAGAAAGGGTAGTGTTATTTTACTGTGGTCTCCTGTAAGGTGAAGGTTACTTCCCCAGACGGGCGCTCCAATTCGAGCGGAAAATCCGCTATAGAACCTTTGGGGCCGTTCAAGTATTACGTAAGCAGATTTATTACAATTATTTACCCCCTCCTCCCCCTTGTCAGCAAAAGTAAGCAAAGCTCTTACCCCTCCCCCCCATCCTTACGTAAACATTAGTACTTATATGCATTTTTCCTTTAATGTATTCTGTTTTTTATTGATTCATGAGCTTTCATGAACTTCATGAGCAGCAGTACTTAAAAAGGCTTAATCGATGATGCTGACGTAATCACCATCTCTACCCCCCACCCCCCCATGTCATCAAAAATAAGTAAAGCAAAGACCCCCCTGCCCCCCTATAGTGCTTACGTAATACTTGAATAGCCCCTTTAATCCACAAAGTCGTGGTTTATAATGCTTTCGCCACATGAAAATTTCTATTGAAATTTTTGAATAAATAGAAACCACGACTGTTTTTGAAATAGGTGTGGCCCGAATTCATTGCTAGTCGAGTTTATAAGAACCTCTAAAATAATAAATATCACATTATCTATCATAGCTGATAAATTATATTTAAAAAGTAGCACAGATAACCCGCAGCAGGTCTTCAGTCAGTAGGTTAGTTTGGATACGATAAAAAAATTATCATCTGGCGAATGTCATTACACTTAATTAATGCGTTAATCGTTGTCATTAATGATGTGAACGAGTTCTACGTTTATTTTTGCGTAAATGACGAGCAATTGACCACCTAGTCAAGTATTTTAGCACTGTTTGATGCAAAAACATTACTTACTAATAATATAATATACTAGCTGACCCAGCGAACTTCGTACCGCCATAAAAAAATTTAATTAAAAAAACATTGTCCAGCGGACAAAATTGTGAATCTAAACCAATCTCAGATCCCCTTGAACACTCACAAAAAATTTCATCAAAATGGGTCCAGTCGTTTAAGAGAAGTTCAGTGACATACACACTCACAGAAGAATTATATATATAAAGATGTACTGTATATGTATTCTACCCGTTACCCTAGTATCCCATAACACCTTACAGTGCTTACTTTGGGGCTAGGCTAATTGGTTTAAGTGTTTGGAAATATTTATTATAATTATGTAACTACATTTATATCAAATTAATGTGTCGAGATAAGGAACCCTAAAAATCAAAACACTGAAGTTAAAGTAACACGTGTGCCTAAATAAACATTCGCTAACTAAACCATGATAAAATGGCTTATGAATTTGTATTGTTCAAAACTGTGCTCAATACTAAAATCCAATAAGTCCAGTCAACTGAAAGGCATTTGATATTTCCTTAGGACTAAAATCTATTTCTAGTCATAGACTCATTATGCGGATGCAAATCCATGATTTCATCTGAATAACGTCACTTTTCAATAATAGTTTATTTTAGTCACGGTTTTTTTAAAAACATAACTTGATATGTCAGTTCCTCATAGAGAAAAAAGGATTTTATTATAAGAACAAATTTATACAACGCATTAGCTCGTTATAACTTAGCTAAGCAAAGTATTTGATATATTCGATGTGTGTTATCTAATTGACATGTGGTTGTGAAAAAAATGTGTACATCGTGAATATAATTCTCGAAAAAAGAAACTTAATTATTTCTTAAGTTAAAACTTGATGTTTTTATTTTATTTTTAAGCATTTAAATCTAAAAAAAACTGGATTTTGCCAGCAACCAGAACTTCGTCTGTCATTACATCAATTTTGGCTCTGGGCTGAGCTCCATGGAGACTCCACAGAGTTTGGGGAAATATTTTTGTATGCCCCGTAAAACGACTGTCTTTTGCCCTTATGTGAATATGATTGTTGTTTTATGAAGCGGTGAAATTTTCACACTTCTACCACCTGATTAGGGACACGATATCAAATAGAAAGTATCGATACTGTACTCATAAGTAGTATCGGTAAAAAAGTATCGTACTCGTAAAAGTATCGAAACAAAAGTATCGATACTTCAAAGTATCGAGTACATTTTATAGAGCCTTATCAGATCCTCTGTGGCATGATGAGCAACCCCCCCCCCCCCCTGGGTTAAACTTGAAAGAAAAACAATAAAATTTTATTATAGTACATATAATCAAAAACAAAAAAAGGACATGTAAATTCACAAATTGCTATATTATATAATGAAAATAAAATAGCTGTGATTTCTGACACTAAAAAAGTGTTCATTGATATTACAGTCATAATTAAAATGTTAATTAAAAAGATCGAAATGTTAAACAATTTAAAAGTATGAAACTTTTCAGATTTGTTTCTAATTAAACTTACTTTTCTTAAATTTTAATCATTGAAAAACATGATATCCACTTATGTTAACTTGAATCTGACACACAGTTAACGGCGGCCATTGGCATGCTTCACTCAAGATTTAAAATTATAGAAGAGGTTAAGTCCGTCCGTTTTTCAGGTCCGTGGTTTCAAATAGGTATAGGTAACACAGCACAGACAGAATAATAGTGTTACACTTGAATAAATCAAATACAGTCAAGCGAAAAGCACAATAAACGGCGAATCAATCACAGTTCCTAACAATATGGTCGCTAAATAAATAACTATGAAACACAACTTTAACTAACTATCTTCGCGTATGGACTTTATTACCACTTAACATCAGGTGGGGTAGAGTCATTTGCCTACCTCTTTATATAAAAAAAAAACAAAGCGCAAAATAAACACAGTCACAGATTGGAAAGAATTTGAATATGTCAGTTACTGACTTTATAACAACGCAGTGGAATGTTTTAAAAGGTTTGCTATGATTTAACAAGATGGCGTTGCCATCAATATGAGGCGCTTATCCAAATTTTTAAAGGTATCGATACTTGCCAAAAAGTACTCATTTAGTAAAAGTATCGAATACAAAGTATCGAGTACAAAAGTATCGGTATCGAAAGGAAAAGTACTCGATACCACAAAGTATCGATACTTTTTTCGTGTCCCTACACCTGATTAATGGTTGTAGAAGTTCGGTGCGTCAGCTATTATGTATAAAAACGAATCATATATACGCGCATAATTTGTGAAAGACAAGGTGAAGTTTATATAAAAACATTCATTAAAAAATTCGAAAATCGGTTCTGGTATTTTTGTATTGAAACTCAACACTTCACAAGTTCTCTAGTATATTTTTTATGTAAAAAAACATGAGTTAGCGGCTGTCGTTCGGATACGGGGTGTTTGATAGTATATGACATCTTAACTTGTAACAAAAAAAAAAACTATTTTACCTACAATGCGAAGAGATAACGCTGCCTTGCAGCTTAAGGCTAGGAAAATTTCGACGCGGCTAATAGGGCCGTAGTAGCATAATGGTCAGTGCATTCGCCCGGATAGCGAAGGATGCGGGTTCGAGTCCCGTCCGCTGCCTGGTCCACGTGGATTTTTTTCTAGTAAACCTTTCTTTAGATTTAAACATCTAGCAGTTAAATGCTTAAAAAATAAAAAAAATCATAAAAACTATTTTGTTTTAGATTTTTTAGGTGAACAGACTCCCATTCTCACCTCCCCACGCAAAATAGGCACTGGGTGTCGAGTTGCGGAAACAGACCGCCGTTCTACTAAGACTAAGAGTAAGACTCCCTTCTCACCATCCCTGAAAAAAAAAGTTTTTAGGCAGCCCCGGTACAGGGGAGCTGTATGTCTCCTGGGTGGACTGCAATTACAATATTTGTTTCTTAGGAAATAAAAATTTGATTCCGACGACGTAGCCTGTAAAGGCTACGAAACGTGAATAAATAAATAAAGTTTCGTGCATTAACCCGTAAAAATTAGTTATTTACTGCAATTACAAATTGGACCCCAGATTCGGATTAAGCGACCACAAATTACTACATGACTGAGTATATAGGCTTAGAACAGAAGAGAAAATAATAAAAAAATGCGGATAACTCCGTGCAGACATACAGACACGAACCACGTTAAAGATTCCAAAGGTGTATAGATACTCGTATATAGTCAATATTTAAAAACGGGCACTTATAATTTTTTACTCTACTTCAATGGATATTACAAGTAAGAGGTTTTATTAATTCGGCGATGTATTGTCATGACAATGTTATTTAAAGCATCCTGGCATGATTATATACGTTCCAAATTTAAATTTTGTGGACAACTCCATGAAATACAGACGGACGAACCACGTTATAGATTCCACAGGTAGTAAACTATCAGGGACAATATGGCCCATCTAATAGTTGGCTCGAGGAGCTCGATGGCGCAAGTGATTAGCGCGTTCGGCTGCGATCGTTGAACTTAAGCAACTTTCGCAGTGGTCGGTCATTGGATGGGTGACCAAAAATTACTACCTCGAGCTCCTCCGTGCTTCGGAAGGCACGTTAAGCCGTTGGTCCCGGCTGCATCTGCAGTCGTTAGCACCCACCAATCCGCACTGGGCCCGCGTGGTGGGTCATGGCCCAATCTCCCTATTCCATCCATAGGGAAGGCCTGTGCCCCAGCAGTGGGGACATTAATAGGTTGATGATGAATAGTTGGCTGCCACCAAAGCCTATAGACGCTTGTGAACACTTGTGGTTAATAAAAGTATCAAGTGCCCCATTGACCCCGCGGAGTGCCTTCAACACCAAAAGCAACACAACACCACTAAAAGGTGTTAGTTAACTGTGTTCTTCTGTAAGGAGGAGAGGAGGTAACATCCTCAGACAGATTATTCAATTTGATAATAGTATATTTTAGGGAGCTCGATGGCGCAGGTGCTTAGCGCGTTCGGTTGCGATCGTTGAACTTAAGCAACATTCGCAGTGGTCGATCATTAGATGGGTGACCAAAAATCCTCTATCTCGAGTTCCTCCATGCTTCGGAAGGCAGGTTAAGCCGTTGGTCCCGGCTGCATTTGCAGTCGTTAGCACCCAGCAATCCGCACTGGGCCCGCGTGGTGGATAATGGCCCAATCTCCCTATTCAATCCATAAGGAAGGTCTGGGCCCCTACAGTGGGGACATTAATAGGCTGATGATGACAATAATATTTTATACTGCGAATCTGGGCAGAGCGCTAGTACTATATGATTTTGTCTTAGGTATTGTTTTGACTAAATGAGTTAAAAACTCGCACTCCATACTCTAATAGCTCTCAATCCACGTCGAGCGCTCGACCTGACCTGAAACACTTCAAACATCACACGTCACTCCGACCTGTCAAGTGTTCCGAGTGACCTTTCCAAATCACAGCTACCCGGCTCATGCGAAAGGGTAAAAACTGGTCGGAAGTTGTGGAAATTATGTCATGTCTATGTGAGTATTGGATTGGACAGCAGAGTTCATTTAAAATTAGACGTCAGTCAGTTAAATTCCTTGTCCGGTATGTGGAATAGGACTTAACCTTTTTCCTAACTACAAAGCAAAAAGTAGTTTTACTTCAGTATGCATTTGTTATTAATATGATATATGTAAGTTGAAGAGGAACTCGATGGTGCAGGTGGTCAGCGGGTTCGGCTGGCGATCGTGAAAGTTAAGCAACTTTCGCAATGGTCGGTCATTAGATGGGTGACCAAAAGCTTATTATCACGAGCTCCTGCGTTCTTCTGAAGGCACGTTATGCTGTTGGTCCCGCACTGGGCCTTCGTGATGAGTCACGGCCCAGTCTCCTTATTCTATCCATAAGGAAGGCCTGTGCCCCTGCAATGGGAACATTAAAAGGCTGATGATGATGCTGATGTATGTTGAAAATAATCATGGCCAATCGTGTTAAGCATGATCGAACTTATTGTACGATTTTAGTAAGTTCGTTTCGTTATTATTACGGGAAATCCTTACTTATGGGATCCTGGTACCGCTAGAACATAAATCTAGATTTTTGTTAAGGATAAAAAAATTTGATGTTTGATCAAGCGCTACCAGGATTCGCTCAGAGGACTGCTGAGCCTGCCGCACTGCCGAGTAGAGGACTACTGAGCTATCTTGGACTCTAAATAAATAACCAAACTTAATTTAGTACTACTACACAAAACATCGTGAAAATAAAATCCCATTCACAAAATCTTCCATTTGCGACAGCAGTAGTTTATAATGGCTCTCTCTAAACACCAGGCACACAAGCCTTGGCACACGTGTGCGACGAAGTTGATTCGACGACGACACGACAAAATCATAAAATCGCAATAAAGCGCCCGATGTTGTGTACACATTACCTAATCTAGAATAATCTTTATTATAGTATTCCGCTAGGCCGCCCAGTCCGCGTCCCAAATCACGGTATAATTAACCCAATAACAAAACGTCAACAACCAGACTACTGGATTATTTTTGGACGCTTGGTAGGCACCATACCACACCAGCGCGGTCGTAATTTAACCAAAATTTTACCACTACGGCTACGCATTTCAAATGAGAGGTATAAAATTAATACTTTGATTCTATTCATACTTTTCACAGGTATATATTGTTTAGGTGCGTATTTCATTACTTCACAGAAATAACCTACAACATCAGTATCTTTCACCGCCTGAACTAACTTAACAAATGGTCTCTACACGCATTCGAAAAATCTGATATTTTAACCCTCATTAGTTATCAGAATTTGTAGATAAATCTCAAAACCTTGACATCGATTCCTTTCATTCTTAATAAAAAGTCCATTATAATGTACATACTCATTACCTGGTAGATTGTAGTTACTTATTACCGACTGGTAATGACTAATGGAGTAGTACTGTTGTGTATGGATCTCACATTACTATTAATAATCCGAAAGCAACGATATATATCGTTGTCCGAAAGGGCCACGAAATACCGTTAACTCAAATATTGCGAGCATGCGCCTACGTTCGCATCCGTTGCAGATTACATAAGCCCAGCCTACAAAATTTGAATGTAAGGGCCGTAGTACTGTGTTTAACTGTTAACGCGATTCAAAAATAGCTGTCAAAACAGGACGCCCGTTTTGTGCGTTGCTTTTTATTACTGCCGCAGTATGGGATCATTCCATATTCCATCTATAGGGAAGTCCTGTGTCTCAGCAGTGGGAACATTAATTGGGTAATGATGATTACGAGATCAGACATCCTCCGAGAAGCCGGTTAGTAGTGTTTGCTCAATGTATACTCTACAGCAGGCTTTAAATTATGATCCAGTCTTACTGAATAAATACCATGTAGGAAACCTCTTATCGGGAACTCATACAGGCCTTGGTTAGAGGCGAATGTGAAATCCTAACTTCGAATTAATCAATATCACTAAGTATGTATCTAAAATTTGAAAAATCAATCTCTTATATCTACTTTTTAAAAAATCCGCCAAGTGCGAGTTTGACTCGCACACGAAGGGTTTCGTACTATTATATAATTCTATACAATATTAGACACCATATTATATAATATCGAGCAAAAAACGCCAAATAAAACTCGTATGTTTATACCTATTTATCATATGAGGAGAGGAGCTCCTAAGCTTCTCTTATTTATTCAATTTATTTTGAAAGTGAATATACAACTAAATGTTCTATGAATATTTCGTCTACCTGTTGCATTTATTAATATCGAGCAAAAACGACAAAAAAATCACGTCTGCTGTATGGGAGCCCCACTAAAATATTTGATTCATTCTGTTTTTAGTTGTTGTCATCTTTCAAAAATTTTCAACTATCTAACTATCACGGTTCATGAAATACAGTCTGGTGACAGACAGCCAGACAGTGGAGTCTTAGTAATATCCTTTTTACCCTTTGGGTACGGAACCCTAAAAACGAACGAAAACCCTTACTTGGCGATCGTCTATTGGATACTGTTAGGGACTTTATTGAAGAAGCGTACACAAACCAATAATTGATTTAATGGAGGCCGGAGCCTAGTGATTGGTGAAGCTATTTGACACCTTAAGTAGTGTGGTTTAGATTTCCAAGAAAAAAGTTGATACTGGCTTTGAGCGACAAGTTCGTTCAAGCTTATTAGTATCATCTCAAAGGTGTGACTGTAATTGATATATGACATAACGGTATCAAAAATAGCCTTTTAGAGATTTGAAATACCTAAATGTAACGTTACAGAATAAACTCAACTGTGTTGTCAGCGCTGTACTGACCTAGTTAATCTTTAATTCAAGGTAACGTGTTTCGTTTTAGACATTGCTTTTTTTTCATTTATATTTTTGTCTTTTGCCAATGACAAAGCAATTATTGGGTTTGAGAAACATCAGAAGCTTATTGATCTATGTTCAAAAGAGCAACAGAGCAAAGAAGACGGCGATAACTGTACACATATAATGAAATTGAAGTATAACGAACCTCACAGTGAACACCCAAATAATAACTGTTTGTTTTTGTAAATCAACAACACTTTATCGCATTATCAGCTGTGGGTCAAACTTTTTGATTCTCCAATCAAGCTGAGGATTTGAATCAACAGAACTTCCTTATCTACAGCCAAACTTTATCCAAAACTCTTTACTTTTATAAACCTTACGCGAAGTAATTAAAAAGTGTAAGAAAGTAAAACTTTTTAAATCAAAAACGCTTTAAAATGCGACGATAGAATGCAATAAGGCGATCCAGCTTTTAACGTAACAATATAAAGATCAAAGTCTGTTAACGTCGTTACCGTGGAAAGTACGTAGGCTGGTAGTGGTGGGTACGTGAGCTGAATATCGACTTGTCGATAAATGTTTTCGTATGCGAATCTGCCGTGACACGTATTTCGTGATGCGACTCAGAACCGCAATATTTACCGCAGGAGACAGCTCAACTATGAGATATTTGCGACGTGAGAAAGCATTACTTGTCGCGAGGAAAAGGATGTAAATTTTCTTTGAGGATGTAGGTATTGCGTCTGCTTTCGAAATTGACATAGACTTTGTGTGACAGAAATCTAATTTCAAGAATTATATCAAAATAGATTTCTTGCCTCCCATACTGGACTGGGAGTAAACGAAAAACTAAGATTTGATAACTTAATTAAATAAGTGCAAAAAAGTGTTCAAGCTTAAAAATACTTTATATTTTCTCTCACCACCCTTCACTTTTGATAGTCTTTAACCTCGTGGGGGATTAGCACCGATAGCGATAAATAAAAATCGATACCAGCATTCAACATGACCCCACGCGTTATTAGGGGCGTGGGTTGCTGTTGTGAAATTTCACCGGGACCATTAGTTCGCTAATGCGATAGAGCCTTATTTAGCAATAGCGAACCGATTACACTTTTTCTTTATGTTTTACTTATAACACAAATACAATACAAATATTACAGCTGCTCCATCATTTCGAGAATTTAAAAAAAAAATGTTTTTTAATTATATTGCTTATTAAAATACAGAAAAAAACAAATGTTGCTTTTTATTCTGGTCCTCTTTATTTTCCAGAAATATTTGTCTGATCGCGATAAAAATTTTGTAAGACTTTCAGCGAACAATTACGAAGCATGTAGAAGACATCGCAACGTATACCGACAACAGTTAGAACAGAACGCAATATTACGTGAAACAACTGATATCATATGAAAAGTTAAAAAGTTTGTGATGAAGTGATTTATGAGCTGATTTTTGAGGTCAGCATTAAATAAAGAAAATAAAAGAGAGAAGTAAGAACTATCTCTGTTCTTTGAAAAGGTCAATGACATAGAGCTTTTTTTAAAATTGATATAGTTGATAAACATATTTAATGAAATTAAGAATACGGTACGTACATGTACTAAGCTAATTATGGAGAGGTTCGAGCTTATCAGGCTCTCCACTTTAAACTTGAATAATTTATAAGTTTCAAAATACCACTTGTATCAGATGGTTCGTAGCAAAGAACAATATTCGCCCCCGATGTCCGAAAATTATATTTCATAGACAACATCTTTCATCGCGGACTCCGGCCTCCAATTTCACTTAGTTACCACTACTCAAGTTCAATACACGTTGCCCTTTAATTAGAGCAATAAATCTGTTAACGAATTGGTACCCATTAGTTACGCAACTCACAACGCCCCACTTTCATTTATATCTCTCTCTTGACCTTGGTGCGTTGCGGACGGATCAATGACGACTTGTTCGATGTTACAACAGATGTTTTCTACGATGCCGACGGAAAAAAGCTGTTTATACAGATTGACAATAAAGTCTCACTTGTTCTGCACAAAATGATGGGTATTAATGAAATTATAATGAACCTCTATTTGATTAAAATGCGCTCATTTCAAATAACTTTCCTTCGCACTTTTTTGTAAATAGTCTAATAATTATTTAAGGGGATACGACGAGAACAGGCACGGTTAAAAAATAATCAGGCGCATTAGTAAATATAAAAATAACCATTATTCGAGAAGTAAATTTATAAAAGTCAAAATAACATGATCCCAAAAGTAATTGAGCACATGACAGACGAATGATGCATGATAAACATAAGTAAATCAATGTCACCTTTCAATCATATACAATCAATCCTCTGTAATGTAATAACGATACAAACAAAAAATAACATTCGTTGATGATATTAGAGGAATGATAATATCTTCCATATGAAAACACGTGGGAGGGGAACAATCAATTCATGGCCACCATATGCACCAGAGAAAGTGGATCAGCGTAAAACAATGGATGATTTTAACAATGCCATTTGTAATGAGGCTTTACCAAACATAGATTCCTTGACCCATATGTAATGGCGAAAGACATAATCGCTAGAAACAAAGCCTTCTCAACGATGAGGGAATGGAAATTCTTATATGGAATAACACGCGTGGCAGACAAAGGCAACTCTCAGGATTGAAAACCGCGAGTCTAATACTCATTTTATATTATACTAGCGACCGTCCGCTACTTCGTCCGCGTTAACTTTAGCTTTTAGGATATCCCACTTTCCAGGATTAAAAGTATGCTATGCCTCAATCCAAATAATAATAAACTATATGATTGAATAACATAAATACCTATTTCATATTTATAATATTACTAGGAAGTTGTATTCTCAGTCTATTATTAAATCCAGAGCGGAATGGATCTTCTCCTTTGTAAGCTCGCTGCATCTTAGTTACCGTTTATTTTATCTTTATCATATTACCGATTACGAGTTAAAAATGACGTCACAAGCTAGTAAACTTCCGGTCAAAATGGCATTACCTTGTATCGTCTGACGTTTTCATGACAGTTGGGTCACGCCACATACCAGTGACACGCGAGACGCTGAGAAAGCTGTCTTCGCGGCTACTTGAAAATGGAATTTTTGATTTAGTTTTTTTACTGAATTACACAATAAAAAGATGAAAATCCACTTGTCATGGACTCCGTACACAAAAGTAAATAACGTGAAATTGTTTTCTTATACTTGTAAAATACCCTATTGTATGAAGCTATGTCTCCGTGCATTCTTTACTCATGTGCTATTAGACTATGACAAACCAGACAATTGACTATTTATATCAATTAGATACGATCAAATAAAACACTATCAGCTAAACATTAATCTCCCCTTTGATACATTAGAAGACCATTTCGTAAAAAATTCAGAGGCGACTAGAAATCAGATAACGTTGGCTGGCGTAAATCCAAAAAGTTCAATTTGATATAATGGTCCTTTCAACATGATAGAAATTACGGCAACTACTTTTGAGGCGTACACAGCTCAGATTAATTTTGATAGTGATTTTTATAATTAGAACCCTTATAGGATCACTTTGTAGTCTGTCTGTCTGTCAAGACCTCAGGGACTCGTGGAGGTAATATATACTAGATCAACGTTCCCTTGAAGCTGTCGAAAAATCAAAGTTCTAAGTTAACGGAAAAAGAGATATGGCCGTTCATCTTGAGTATGTTAAAATGTATGCGGAGCCCTCGGTGGGCGCGTCCATTATTGGTCAATTTTAATCCTTCATCTTGCATCCTAGATCCTAATATCTTATACCTTGAAGCCCTTGAAACCGGGTAGGGAATTGCCCCCTACCCCCTACTCCTCTTCCCCGCCAAAGCAAACATATATTATTTTCAAAGATACCACAACCCTTACTCCATCAAAGCTTTTTTTGCTGGCTCTTCGCCGGCCGCTGCCGCATCACACTCGCTTCGCTTGCTCGGCTCGCGCGCTTTGGTCAGAACGCCACCATAACCTAACCTAGTGACTTTTATATTAAATATGAACTATATGATGATAAGAGAAAATATATTTTTATCCGTCTTTCTATGGTAAGAAGATTTTTCAATAAAAACTCAATTGCAACGCTACCAAGAATTTAAATATGCATACCAATCAAAAACACTGCTTAAAGAAATGTTTTCTCTGTTGTCCAATTCTATAATCTTGCTGCCAAATAATTATTTAGCGTTGTGACTGATTATTTTACAGATACATAATAAAACAAGCTGCCTTCTTATTATTATATTGTTGACCATTATTATGATCGTTTACAGAACAAGAATTGCAGCCTGATTTTTATTACTGCTAACAAAGTCTTTTTGTTTGCTAACCATTTTTTTTAAAGACATACTGTCACTCTGTTGTCTGTCTGTCCGTATGCCACGGGTCTATAGATCGTAAACGAAATGAGTTGCAGGTCTGAAATTTTGGTATTTTATGTAAAATGCTTGCCCAAAGCCTTATATTTATTTAAAAATTCAAATAATTTATTTTTCTCATATACATGAGAAGGACACATTTTTTAAAAAAAGTAATACAACTATATATTGGACGAGTAGAATATATTCATGAGTAAAATTAAATAAAAAGCATCAACTTTAACTGTAACCTACGCACACAGACACAGATCTAATAATGTGACATGCGTACTAGGCTTTATGAGAAAATATGGAAAAGAATAGGTGTTCACGACCCAATCGCATAAATCAGCATTCAGGGCCACTCATTGGTCATAATATATCATACTGTATCAATCACCGCCCATTCCGTATCAAACGAATTTACGAATGCGTACAATATTATCTCTGTTTTGGTGATACATTGCGGGGTTATCGCAAGTGACATTGAATTGAACAGACAACTGAGACATCTCTGTTAAACTAAACATAAAATATATAATATGATACTATAAAGATACTTACTAATGATTCCCTTGAGTATGGGCATGGGTATATGTACCTCATATTTATACCCAATCAATCATCATCATTATCAGCCTCTTTATGTCCCCACTGCTGGGGCACAGGCCTTCCCTGTGGATGCAATAGGGAGATTGGGCCATGACCCACCACGCGGGCCCAGTGCGGATTGGCGGATGCTAACGATTGCAGATGCAACCGGGACCAACGGCTTAACGTGCCTTCCGAAGCACGGAGGAACTCGAGATAGAAATTTTTGGTCACCCATCCAATGACCGACCACTGCGAAAGTTGCTTAACTACAACGATCGCAGCCGAACGCGCTAACCACCTGCGCCCTCGAGCTCCTCCCAATCAATGTATAGTATTAAATAGAAAACTTTTCCAACGGGTTTGGGGTTGACTTTTCAATTTAAATATCGCTGCACACGGGCCACACGCGACAGCCACAAACGCCGCGCCGCCGCCACGAGAAGCTAGAAGCGGCTACAAAGGTAGCTAAAGCGCGCGACAGCCGCTTGTGGCCCGTGTTCGACACTTGCCGTCGGTGCTTGCTACTTTTTTTAAACACATGTGCAGTATCATAATGCACTCTGACGAAAAAGTTTGAAGGTGGCGAATCGCGCGAGTGGCGTGTGGCGGCGCTTTGTATCATAAGAAGCGAGCAACGACGATTTGTGGCATGTGGCGGCCACCGGCATTAACCGTGTGCGGCGAGTCCATATAAAATGTATGAAAACTACAGGAAACATATGGTGGCGGCCTTTTGTGGTTGCGGCCGGTGGCCCGTGTGCGGCGACCCTTATAATATACATGGATATCAAAACAAAAATTGACCGACTTTTTATCTAAAACTGCTGTTGAAGTATCAAGGTGCAGGACTATCAACTACCAACGTAATTTTAAGACCAACCACGTGTTATTTGGATTCTAATTCAAAGTTCTTTACATCCAAAACGCAGGTCTTGAAAATATGCGGCTGTGAATCTTAATTTATTTACAAGTGAAAACACACGGCTCTTTTAAGAATTTTTATGGTACCTTTGGGTCACTGAGGTGGTTTGAAGTGCTCCTTGCTCCAAAAGTAATTTAACTCGACTTTATAATATTTTCTAAAGTAGGGTAAAATTATTTTTCATGCCCTATAAAAAACTCAACCAGTCAACAAAATTAAGAGGAAATGTATTATCAATTTACGTTTTACATAGTCAATACGTGTTTCTCTTACTAAACCGTATATATTTTATAAAGCGTGTAGTGTGTGTTGTATATAAATTAATATTCACACAAAACAAATTTAATTAATTTATGTCCATAACATACATTTACAAGTTGATCCGCCTCGAAGAATCATCGTGTAAATTTATGCTATGGACATACATTGTTGAATATTAATTTATTTTACACACATTTATGCTATGGACGTACATTGTTGAATATTAATTTATTTTACACACTTTATTAGACTACACGCTATATAGGCGGTAAAAATTTAAGATGCAAACAGCGAAAACGCATATCGCTAATAACTTTCCGCATCAAGTGGGTCCTCCCGACTCGCTTGATGTCGTCAGTACTTAGGGTTGCCAGATGCTGGCTTATCAATTGCGGGACATTTGCACCCCCCATCAACCCCCCTAGAAATAAAATATCAAGCAGGCCAGCGGTGTCATTCGTTATTAGTTTATTTTGTTACGAAACCAGCACATTATCGGAATCTGGGACAATATGGTCTAATTACTGGACACGGGACAAGACGCCAAAATTCCGGGACAATCCCGGATTTCCCGGCAATCTGGCAAGCCTATCAGTACTCCATGTAAACAATAAACACCATATAGCAAGAAAGGATGTAGGACAACACAGCGAGAATATAGGTAGGTATTGTCAGAATTAACAATCAAGAGAGCCAAAAAATTTGGCCCTCGTCTAAAAATAAAGAAATCCTTAAAAAGCTCCTGTACTGCATATTCATACAATATGCCACCTGTTCCATCGCACAAAGAGTAGGAGGTTAAATAACAAAAGGTGAGGGTATATTTGAATATTCAACCTCATGGCCCGCAGCGGCGATGGGCGTTAGCGTCGGCGACACGACTGCAAAACGATTTCGATGATATTGACTAAAAGTACTTGCTTAACTTCTATAAAACGTTGCAATGTCATTCTATTATCATTACATTCATACGTGAAAGAAAACTTTGGTATGATTTTATAAGCATATTATTGTGTTGATATGGAGGTATGTGAGATTTTGTATGTTCAAAGTTTATATAGAGTAGCAGTGTACAAAGCAAATATTTTTATTAATGATGCTTTAGAAACATTAAATGAGTATCATTATATTCATACTGCCTTAAGTTTGCAACGCAAACACAGACAGGGTATCTTTGACAGAAGACACAATAGCTAAAGAAATATAATACAATAAATAACAGCAGACCACTATAACTATTAATTTTTTCAGCGCCAAAAAATATTCTTAATGCTGCCAAGCATCGTATTCGTCGATGCGATTTAAACATTTCGTAGCAACATGGACTCGCAATAGTCCGACCCAAATGAAAGTTTTAACAATATTGATATCCTTTCAACATCGTCATATCTAAATGTCTTTTCAAAGGAATAATTGTAATAATTCCTGGCACGTTGCGTTCGCTCGTCGAATGGAAAATTTCAAATGTAAGGCATTGTTAGGACACACCTCGTGCGTGTTACATATTGACACAGTTGTTTGACTTTTAAATGAATAAAGACGTACTTGATACCAGCTTCAGGGGAAGTAGAATATGTAAACTGTTTAATTAACAGGCAGATCTGGAACTTTATTTGCAAGATTTTCTTCTTCCGTGTTCCCTTTCATTTCATTTTCTTTAATTTTAATTGCAGCGGCCTGCAAAAAAGGCATTGATGGACGAACGTGTAAATGTGGGCCAAGAAGCCGAGGCACCTATACGTAAGTCCATCAATGCCAAGTTGTGGCCAAGGCTTGTATAGTATCTTTCTCAAATAATGCGCGGAAAAACAGTGTAAATAATTACTTCTTAAAATCAATGACGAACAATGAAAAACAATCATATTTTCTCGCGTTAAAGTGTTCATTTACCTAAAAGGCTCATTTTGACTTCTTTAATAAAGTGTGGTGTGGAGACGAGGACCGCAATGTCTGTCTAATACGACGTCACACGGCCCGAAAAATAAACGAGGTAACTTCGTAAATACGTATCACATCGATGTTAAAACCGCAACGTCGCGTCGGCCGCAAACCGGAATGTACTGAGACGACTGTCTAATAATCGTAATCGCATACTGAGAGTTAATAATTACTAATGTCATAACGAAACGAGATAACGATTTCACGTTTCGAATATAAGTTGGTAAAATGTCAATGTCAACATTAACAGACAGATACTTTAACGTACAATGCAAACATCACTTTTATACACATCGAATTGGATCTACGTTTTCGTACGAGAACTGCCCTCAGATCATCATCAGTCTATTAATATCCCCATTGCTGGGGCGTAGGCCTTCCCTAAGGTTGGGATACGACATACAGACGAGTCCTTGCGTACAGACCGCGTACCGGCAAGCGTGGTGTAGGACGCACCCCAGCTAGTTGGTTCAACGACTGGAAGGCTGAGTCAGACTCGATGCAGTAGGCGGAAAACCGGGTGTTGTAGCGCAAATTGGGAGATGCCTATGTCCAGCAGAAGATTGCAATAGGCTGAGTTGAAGAAAGTTGGCATAGAGATAATGGTAAATGAACCAAACCAGAGCGGATTGGTACAAAAACACGAAGAAGCTGGAGATGATAGAATTACGGTCAATCATCCAATGAATCTTGTGTTATACCTCCGAACAAGTTAGCATATACCACATCCTAGGATTTTCTATTGCTTCTAACGCAACATGAAAAAAAGAAGAAATTGCCGGACATTTATCCTCCTTCAACTTGGTTTGAAAGCAAAGTCAGACAAAATGCTGTTACAAATAACACATAATTCTAGTAAGTACATTACTTCAAACAAAATGCAATCAATGTGAAGTCTTACTTCGGTGAGAAAAACAAATATCAAGCTGCACTTAAACAGACAATGTGTACGCAGATGGTTTCATGGAGAATTTCCACTGTCGTAGTCAACTGTTATTAAATGTAATTATTATTACCTCTCTCTTTTTGTCCTTGCAATAATACTCCGGTCGCATCTCAATTCTGTACCCGTAGCACGAACTTTGATAGATCTGAGGCCTTTTTTTTTTGACCCGGAGAAATGCGTTTCGTATACCCTGCCGGGTAGGCGTGGGACTCCTCCCAAACTCAGCCAACCCTAGGGCTGCTCAGTGGCTGCTCGTGATGGGGAGGGGGGGGGGGGGATTGGCTACACACTAAAACTCCGGGATGTGACCTCTTTGACAGCGTCGGCGGCGTGGGATCCTTCCTAGGAATCGACCAAGCTGCCCCGCTTTTAGCCAGGCCACCTCACGATCGGGGGATTCCCAGGGACATGGTGGGAGTCCACAGATCGATCTGAGGCCTAAGCACGGACTTTAACAGCTCTGTAATCCTTATCTAAAAAGTTTCTATGGAAACTAAGCAACGCCCTTACCTGACGTAAGAGCAAACTAACTTTTTCCATAGAAACTTTGACATGACGATACGAATACTTTCGCGCTAGTGAACAATTTCAAAGAATCTTTGAGTTTCCTTTTAACGCTACTCATGATAGCGAAAGTTCTTAATAATAATTTTACAACTAAATTAGCCAAAGTGAAGTTTGCAAATCAAAACACATGAAGTTCTACTAACTAATACAGCTCCATCACAAAAAAAAACTTGAACGAAGTTCATTGATTGCTTTAAAAGAAATTGGATTCGATGATGAAAACCTATAACTTCATTTCGTTAGTGTTCGCTCATATCAAACACAAAGAAAACTTTTAGCGAAATCACTTCTGAATAAAAATACTTCGCTGAATTATGGATTACCTACACAGAGGTAGGTCAGATCTTGAGGAGCCCGATGGCCCAGGTAGTAAGCGCTTTCGGCCTGTGATTGTGAAAGGTAAGCAACTTTCTCAATGCTCGGTCATTGGATGGGTGACCAAAAACTTATTCTGTGCGTCGGAAGACACGTTTAGCCGTTGGTCCCGGCTGCATCTGCAGTCGTTAACATCTACCAAACCGCACTGGACCCTGTTCCCCAGCATTTGGGACTAGGACATTAAAAAAAATGGGTGCGTGTACTTATGTAGGCGCGTGAGAAGTTATCCTTCTTTGGCATCGTTTAAAATTAGTTTTTAATTGCATGCAAATAATTAATTACAATAAATTAATAAAAAGTCTGGAAAAGGACACAGTCAATAAAGTTCAGTTTTAATTTGAAAAAATAAATAGATAATCAAAATATTCAATTAAAATCGTTACTGAATATAATTTATTAGAACATATGTGATTTGCACTTGTATGAAACTCAAACACGTATTCCGAATATACAAACTAGAAACATGTGGATAAATATTATAAATATGAATACCTATAACTGTTACTTTATAACAAAACATAAAGATGTGGTTTTTGGTTCTACTACACCAATGGTCAAGAGATGGCGCTGTAGTCTCCTGAATCGCGCTTTGTTTCCGTTGTTCCAGATTAATAAATACTTTTGATAGGCCCTCACAATGCAGTCGTTCGCACCCACTAAATAGAGATTCTATGTCTATTTTGTTGGTAGATTTTCTTAATGTGCGGTAAACACAAAAGTAAAGCATGAAGTTGGTCGCTAAAGCGACCAACTTCATGCTGTTAAAATTTTGTGTTATAGTGATGCGCGCGCATCTTAAAATTTCACTCTCATCATTTTTTCATAACGCGCCTAAAGAAGTATAACTTCAAAAATCGCAAATCGTGTACGAGTTCCGAAAGCCAGATTACGAGATTTTTATCTGAATAAGTACGAGGAAAAAAAATATACGGTTGGCAATCATGGTACCCAAATACTGAGCTTTGAAATGGCAACAAGCAGACTTGCGTGCTTATTTTTTAATAACTCTTCTTATCTATATTTGTATATAAAAATCAATTGTGGTTCGTTTGTCTCGCTAAAACTCGAGAACGAGTGGCCCGATTTAGCTGATTTTGGGTTTGAAATGTTTATCTTAGTCCAAGAAAGGTTTAAACGGTGAGAAAATGATTATGGAAAAATTGCGAGGAACATAGTAAAAACAAAAAAATCATTTTCCAATATAAACTGTTCGACCTGCCTACCTACTTGCTTGTCAAACTTGACGTTCCAGGCATTTTAGCGAAGGGAGAGTTTTAATGTCTTTAGGATAGTCTAGTCTAGCCCCATCTACTTGTTAATAAATCTACACCAATATGGATCAACGCAATGTTTCAAGTTGTTAAATCGAAAGCTATAATCAAGGCCGCCATTAATGAAACGCATTGTAAAATATCGTGGTATAATCTCGATGGATCCATTTCCGTTTATTAACACCCACTGCAGACTTTACGGTCTGAATGCTTTCGTTTCATGTTCCATACTCCATCAAACTTATATGTACATTCGATGATAAATGATTGTAAATAATAAAAAGCTTGATAAAAATCTCATCCATTAATGTCGCATTTGGGATTATTCACTATAAATGGATTCAAATAAACACATCAAGACCTATTTCTTATGGTGACTACCTCATTCATTAATTTTTCATCATTATCAGCCTATTAATGTCCCCATGAAGAGCTCGATGGCGCGGGTGGTTAGCGCGTTCGGCCGCGATAGTTGAAGTTAAGCAACTTTCGCAGTGACTGGTCATTGGATGGGTGACCAAAAATCTTCTATCTCGAGTTCCTCGGTGCTTCGGAAGGCACGTTAAACCGTTGGTCCCGGCTGCATCTGCAGTCGTTAGCACCCAACAATCCGCACTGGGCCCGCGTGGGGGGTCATGGCACATTCATCATCATCATCAGCCTATTGAAGTCCCCACTGCTGGAGCACAGGCCTTCTCTATGGATGGAATAGGGAGATTTGGCCATGACCCACCACGCAGGCCCATGGCATAGTGAATTGGAGCGCGCATTTGGGTCAAGTAACCTCCACCTTTACAGAAGACCACAGTAAATTAACACTACCTTTTGGTGGTGTTGCGTTTCTGTCGGTCGGTGAGTAAGGTTCCAGGTCTCCACGGGATAGAGATTGGGTCAGGGTAGGCAACGGTGCTAGTGATACTTTTGGTATCGCAAGCGTATAAAGGCTACGGTGGCCGTTTACGATCAGACGAGCCATACAGTTGTTTGCCACCCTTTTTAAGATAAAAAAAAACTTCAAACACACTCCTTAAGAGTCGTATTGTAAGGTTTCCTTTCAAGTTCCGATTAATAATCGTAGTTTCATACAGCCCTGACAGCCATTATTTTGAGTAAAAATAAAATTATTAAGTGGCAACACTAAGGTCCACGTGGTGAACAAAAAAGGGCAGTCACTTTGGCTGACGGGACACTCGGACCGTACTACGCCACAGCGCACTAATCTCCAACTACCCACAAAGTTCTCCGAAGAAAAATTGTTAGTTTTTCTGCCTCGAGAGACTGCCTGGCGCAAACCCGTGCCAGCGGAGACTGCCGCGCACCCAGCCGCAGGCCTTGAGCGCGCCGTAAGGCGCTGCTCGGTCAGGATTGCGCAGGCGTAGCCCCCGGTACGTAGCATGGCTGACCAGCCAACCCCGACGTCGTCTACCTCGCAAGGCCTCACTCCGATTTCGGACGAGGAGCTCGCCAGCGTTTTAGCCGATGGAGAAAGCATCGCCTTAACCTTGCCGAGCAGCTGAAGGATTTTCTGGAGAAACACGGGTAGTCATGTTTCAGAACTACCCCATTCAGATGGTGCTCACCCCGTCACGCCAAAGTCCGTCGCCCGCTCGCTGGTCGCTCACTGGGCCTCCCACATGGGTCTCACCCGGTGGGCTTGACCGCGCCGAGGGCGATAAGTGAAGCAGTAAAGACGGGGGTTCGACCCCAAGGACAGTCCCGTTCGTTAGCGGTTCTCGAACCCGCTACCTCTGAGGTGGGCAACACGCCCAGAACAGACTCCGTCCGACTCAGAGATAACGAAGATGCGGTGACGGGACACTCTTCGTGCGTCTAGCTTAGAAGCAATTGCTCTTCAATGTAAACTTATATGTAAACCTAAATCGGTTAATATATTAAAATAGTTGATGTAAAATTTACGAAGGAGTTGTCATTTGTGACTGCAGTCCCTGCAGTATATATATATGCTAGATTTAATAAACAGCAACCAGATCAGATTACAAATATTAATATCTCAAAAACCATTTCGGCGTAAAACACAAAACAAGATTACACCACTCTCAAGTCATTAAATATACACGAACGAAATTCATAGCCCGTAACGAACTAATGCAACTGTATGAAGTAGTCTTTTTTTTCAGCTAGAACAAAAATGGAGCAAAGGAAACACGAGTAGGTAATACCGTTGTGAGGTTTCACTGAATATCAAATTTGCGATACTAAATCCTGCCTGCCTGTCAGTCAGGTCAACCGCTTCGTTATGAAACCACTTGGAAAGAAATCCATTAGAGAAATTTAAACGATGAATCGTTAAAAGAGTTTGTTTTTATGTATATTTCCTTTAAAAAATAAAGATCAGAAACAAATTTTCCACCAAATGGCAGTTCAATAAGCTCACTTTTTAATCTACACACATCAAAAGTGTCTAGGGATCAAGCATTTTTATGCGGATTTCTTGAGATTGAGATGTGGCTTTGTAATAAATTTATGATTTTATAAATTTATATGGATCCTTTTTGGTGCATTTCATAATTTGAATCAGGAACTGCGAATCAAATTCGAGTAAAAGATGAAAATCAGCTGTCAATATTTTCCCTATAAAAACATACAACGCATTGAAGACATTATTAGTGCTACTGTTTCCCTACTACTGATTAAAACCAACGTTATTATGGAGCGGCGACGTCATTTAAGCAGGGAAGAAATGCTCAGAGCCGTGGGAATGATAGAAGCTGGTTCCCGGCAACGTACTGTGGCTTTAGCTCTGAATACAAGTCAGAGTGTTATCAGTCGACTTTGGACACGATACCGAAGCACTGGTACCGTGGCTGAGCGCCATGGAGGACGGTATCGCTGCACCACACGGAGACAAGACCGATACATTCAAATCTTAACTCGAAGAGCTCCAACAATAACCGCCATGATGTTAGCCGTGAGGCTTCATCACTCTTCAGGGAACTTAATTAGCGACCAAACAGTCAGAAACCGCTTGCATGAAGTGAACCTTCATTCCCGAAGACCGCTACGGGTACCACCTATAGCAATGCACAATCGTAGGATTCGATATCAATGGGCTCTTGAACACAGAAATTGGGCAGAAGAACAATGGCGTTTCGTGTGCTTTTCTGATGAGTCTCGTTTTGGTATGAGACCGGATACAAGACGTATACGACACTGGAGAACCCCTGGACGCCAACAGCGATTAAAATCCTGCCAGGAAGTCCATCCTTATAGTGGTGGAACCATCATGGTATGGGCGGGTATTTGGATCGGCGGAAGAACTGAGTTGATTTGGATCAGAGGCAACCTCAACGCTCAAATTTATGCTGAGACGATTGTATCAGACGTCATCGTTCCTCTACAAGTGCAAATCGGTCCCTTATTTCAGTTAATGCATGATAATGCACGACCGCACACCGCAAGAGTTGTAAGACAGACTCTCGCCGCAGCTAACATCAATGTCCTGCCCTGGCCTGCTCAGTCGCCAGACTTGAACCCGATTGAGCATGCATGGGACATGCTACAGAGAAGAGCTCTGCCGAATATGGAGGGTATCCAGTCGCAAGAAGACCTTTTTTTGTTGTTGCAACGAACATGGGCGGCTATTCCACAGCGTGATTTGGATGAACTCATTTTGAGTATGCCAAACCGATGTTCTTGTGTTGTTAGTGTTCGCGGTGGAAATACGGATTATTAATTGTTTAAGTTACCCAATAAAATTTTAGAGAAAACTGTTATTTCAGTCTTTTTTTCGAACTTTTGTGTTAGTGGTTCAAATGTCAAAAATCCCTTTATTAGGAAAATGGCAAATTTCTTTATTAATGCAAAGGTGACTTGGTTTATCGTTACTGTGACAAACGAAAACACTTTATTTGATGAATCCTTAAAGAAAATTTTAATTAATATCAATCAGGAGAAAAGTTATTGCAAAAATATATGTTGATCCCTAGACACTTTTGATGTGTGTATATTAGAAATGAATCGTCAAAAAGTATGTACGCGCATAACTTCCGAACGACTGCACCAAATTGGAGAATTATTTTTTAATTGTGTTCGGCAAGGTTTATATTAAAGAAATAAAACAAAAAAAATTGGCGGTACGAAGTTCAGCTAACCGGGTCAGCGGCCGCGCGTATGACTAACGCGTGTAAAGTCTCTCCAGAACCATAGAAGGGTTCCTTACCTCAAAAGAAAATACCAAACCTATACTTTAAATTTCAACTTATTACCCGCACGCGTTTCCGAGATAGGTTCTTGACAGACAGACGAACAACAAAGTGATTGTTTAACCTCTGTACACAGAATGAGTATACAGAATTATGGTCCCATAAAGCTGTTTTAAACTCATACAACTAAATTAACGACAAAAAGAAAAGACACGGCCGTTTATGTTGCATACCCACAGTACGGAACCCTCGATGGGAGAATCCAACTTGTACTTTCCGGTTTTTTATTATTTCTTTGCTGATACACCGTAGATACTGTAAAAAAGTCTTCTAAGTGAGATTAAAAGGCATAAAAGTGCCTACGCTTCTTCTTCCGTGGCATTCGCCGTATCAGAATCAATAAAGGCTATTGGATTCTAAGAACCCGGGAATAGCAAGAACTCTATTCTCGGAGCTCTGTTAAAATGTCCCGGGACACGCCAGACTGTAAGAATTTTAAGATTCTGATGAATTATCAAGATGTTTGACGTTCACATTTTTCTTTGTTGTTATGAAACGTGATTTTTCGAGAAGATTTTTGCTGACCTATCCAGTCTGATAGGTCAGAGATCAGATATGACCTAAGGTAGGTTAAGAATATATACTTGACTTTGCCACTTCTCGCAATGGGTCAGCTTTAATTACCTGTAAAAGAAAGAAAAGGAAGATTATCAACAAAGCACAATGAACATTATAAAAATAAAAATTTACGAGTTGAACAAATCGAACAGAATAATGATTCAATTCAATTCAATTTATTGCACTCATGTGGTTACATCGATGGTTACAAAATGCTTATAGTACCTAACATGAACCCTGTCAGGGTATCGCAATATACAGTACAGTTAAAGATAAAAAATTTAAAAGAACTTAATTAATAAACAATTATGTATATAAGGAACCTAATTTGTAATAAACCACTTATATCTCAAATTATGCATAAATGTCATCTGATTCCATTAGTTTAACAATATAACTTACTCAATTGATCTTATTAACAGTAGAAATATAATAGAAATGGAAATTCATTTATAAAATTAAATTAAATTTTTCAGTTATTAAAATTAATAAATATGTCAATAAAAATAAAACAATATGTCAATTAACATGATTTTAAAAAAATCGCCTCGTTAATATTTTTAAATTAAATTATGATTAAATTACAGATTAAATTAATTAGCCAATAATATTATACCAGAGTTGTGGGATTTTAAAAATGACAGTTTTGGAAATGCTTAATAGAAAATAGCTATTTCCATTTTGAATTTAAATTCTTCCAATCTTAATTGAAATGATAAATACTTAATTGCATGATCTACGGTACGTAAATCAACGTTTTGCTTGACGATCAGTAAAAGTGGTTTCAATAAAATATTCGTATATGCCGTTCCAGTATGTAAGTTGATGCAATTCGTGCACATTGCATTATGTTGTCATACGTCAGCCTATAAAATAAGCAATGCGGTAAATTTTATTTTAAAAAGTTATTTTCTTTCTTGTTCACTCATCGTCAGCCTTTTTTACGTACGCATAACCTCTATTTACAGACGTTGGCACCCTTAAGGGGCACACCAACGAACGGTTCTCACACCTAGCCTCTCGCAAGTCCTTCGGGTGCCAAACGGAGAAGCCTTTAAGCAGTCCGCGCTATTAATATATTTATGAATGTACACCGATTACGCCGAGATTTTTGATTCAATTTACCTGATTAATTTTTTTGTCCGATGCAGAATAGATGGCATTTGGTCCCATAAAAATTATTTAGTATGGCGTAGTAGTTTTCATTTTATGAGCATTTTTGTTTACTTGGACGATGTAATTTTCACGAGACTTTGTGTACGGCTGTTCTTACCTGGGATTGAAATGAAAAATATTTTTAAACGAAAAATTTAAGCAGACTTCGTTATCGGAAATGGAATTAAAAAGTAAAAACCAACTAAGTGCGTGTCGTGCCACGCGCAGTGTAGGGTTCCGTAGTTGCCTGTGGTTACCATAATATATTTGAGCAGGAGTCTTTATTCCCTATATCGGAAATTAGAAAAACTAATTAATATCAATCTATGTATCTCATCTTAAATAACAAAATAAAAGTCAAACTGCGTCTCCAACTCTCAATCAATCAACTCTCAACTCAAAATCAATTCAGTATTATTATGAGCACCGATGCATTCATACGTGCAACATTACGTGTAAACGCAACTTTATCAAGCCTACAATTGACTGGTTATTCAGTCATCGTTTTCCAAGTGGCAATTTTCCATCGCCAATGGGTAGCGGTTCTGACGACAGATTGGTGCAATGGTGTCATGTAGCACCTGGTTTTGTACCCTTGTGCACCCTTAATCGGCCAAGTCACTCAACATTAACTATAATAATAAAGAAATCGCAGTAAGGAACCTTAGACTTGGCACGACTTTGTCTAGATTTCATTACTTTTTAGAGATAAACAAGCAGCTCCATCGAGACTTGGCTAGTTTTTTACAGAATGTTTTTGGTAGGATTGTATTTTACAGATCTCTGAATATTACCACTTTGTCATACTTTCTTCGTCAATGGTAAATATAAAAAATAAACTATTTTATTTGCGAAATTTTAGGTCTAAAATATTTTTAATCTGTGGCCTTATTATTAGCATCTGCAGTTGAAAATCTTATGTTGAAAACTCAGGGGCATGTAAGATTATAACAAACTATCGTAGAGTCAATATCACTACCTGAGCTTGCTTTCACATCATTATTAAGAATGAAAGTCCTTATTTTGTTTGCGAAAGTTCCGGTAAAAGTATGATTTCTATTAGTTGTCTTAGCTTTAGTATTGAAAACACGGGAACCTTAAATTAAGCAATGGCAGCGATGTTTAAAAGATTACACTGAACTATCGTACTGTCACAAGCCCTACGCAACATGATGGAGGTCACAATACCGCTACACTAGCCGACAAGGCGCCGCCGCCGCCGCACCGCGCAATTCTTGCGCATTCACGACTTATACCAACTGTTACCTCTCACAAATGTAATTCTAAGAAATAAACAATAAGTTTTTATTTTAAAACCAAACTATTAATTAAATGGCGCAGTGGTTGACGCGTTTGTTCTGCAATCATGAAAAAGTGTTAAGTAACTTTCACAATGGCCGGTCATATGATAGGTAGGGACACGAAAAAAGTATCGATACTTTGTGGTATCGAGTACTTTTCCTTTCGATACTGATACTTTTGTACTCGATACTTTGTATTCGATACTTTTACTAAATGAGTACTTTTTGGCAAGTATCGATACCTTCAAAAATTTGGATAAGCGCCTCATATTGATGGCAACGCCATCTTGTTAAATCATAGCAAACCTTCTAAAACGTTCCTTAAGGTATTTGACAAGTTTTAGGCAACGATCTCACGTTATTGACTAATGTTTACGGAGTCCATAACAAGTTTATTCATCATTCTGTCGTGTGTTTTAGTAAAAATAACCAAATCAAAAACTCCATTTTCGAGTTGCCGCGAAAACGTTTCTCTGGACAATATGGCGTCTTACTAGTGTGTGACGTCACACGACTGTTATTAAAACGTCAAACGATACAATGTAATGTCACTTTGACCGGAAGTTTACTTGCGTGTGACGTCATTTTAGGCTCCGCCAATCCCAAGCGTTTTGGGTTACGTGACAAGAGATAAGAAAACATATCTTTTTCGTTATTTTGGCACTTTATTTTTAATAGTGTCAAATGCCCTATTGCGTTGTTATAAAGTCAGTAACTGACATATTCAAATTCTTTCCAATCTGTGACTGTGTTTATTTTGCGTTTTGTTTTGTTTCATAGTTATTTATTTAGCGACCATATTGTTAGGAACTGTGATTGATTCGCCGTTTATTGTGCTTTTCGCTTGACTGTATTTGATTTATTCAAGTGTAACACTATCATTCTGTCTGTGCTGTGTATACCTATTTGAAACCGCCTGAAAAAAAGACGGACGTAACCTCTTCTATAATTATAATCTTTAGTGAAGCATGCCAATCGCAGCCCTTAACTACGTGTCAGATTCAAGTTAACATAAGTGGGTATAATGTTTCTTGATGATTAAAATTCAAGAAAAGTAAGTTTAATTTGAAACAAATCTGAAAAGTTTCATACTTTTAAATTGTTTAAGATTTCGATCTTTTTAATTAATATTTTAATTATGAATGTAATATTAATGGACACTTTTTAGTGTCAGAAATCACAGCTATTTTCTTTTCATTATATAATATAGCAATTTGTGAATTTACATGTCCTTTTTTGTTTTTGATTATACGTACTATAATATAATTTGATTGTTTTTCTTTCAATTTTAACACCTGGGGGGGGGGGGGGGGGGGGGGGGTTTGCTCATCAGGTCACAGAGGCTCCGATAAGGCCCTATGAAATGTACTCGATACTTTGAAGTATCGATACTTTCGTTTCGATACTTTTACGAGTACGATACTTTTTTACCGATACTACTCATAAGTACAGTATCGATACTTTCTATTCGATATCGTGTCCCTAATGATAGGTCGCCGCGAGGAATTTACTACATCGAGCTCCTAAGTATTTTGGAAGGCACGTTAGGTCTTTGGTGCTGGCTGCAGCTGTAGTCTTTAAGGTCGACTTTTGTGCCAATCGCAGCCGCCTGCGATCATTCGCTTACGACTGACGCGCGTGGCTGATGCTACAATAGTCAGTGTATGAAAATTTATGTCGCTGTTTCCGTTTTCCATCTGTGACGGAAGCGTGCAGTCTACGACATACGTCGGCCGTAAGGCGCCATAAATTTTCATACACTTGATATACTATACTATTATCGCATAAGCCGCACGTGTCAGTCGCAATCGAACTATCGGCCGCGATGCACGGAAATCTACCTTTAAAACCCACCAGTATGCAGTGAGTCCGCGTGTTGGGTCATGCATGGCCCAGTCTCCCTATACCATGCAAAGGGAAAGCAAGTGCCTCAGCAGCGGTGTTCGATAGCTTAGTGTCTTCTATATGTGGATTTCTCAATAAAAATCGGATATTCAGATTGTAGAATATTATTGATAGTAAAAATACAGATCTTATAAAAATTATGTGCGTACGTTGTCTTTTTGAATTCGAATGCAAGAGGGAGAGTGAATCTATATAAATCAAAATGATTGAATGTAGTAACGAATGGGTACGAAATGAATGTATGAATGGACGATGACGATGGACCGATTGCAGCTTCTCTCTTCGAAGGATAGATGGCGTTAACAAGTGGGTATTAATATACCCATAAGCTGATGGTGGAGTAGACGCGGTGAAATCCCTCAACGGGGATCTCTCGGTTCCGCACTTTACAGCAGCGTAGAGGGTATTCGCAGGGTTTTAGAAGATACTCGTAGTATGCCGTAAGCCAATTCATCAAAATACTCGAAATCACTGTATTTTTATTAGGCACTACTTTTTACGCAAGAGAAAAGAAAGCGCATAAGGCATGGTGCTGGAGCGGAAAGCTTCTAGATTGTGGGAGTGAAACTGCTGCAACATACCCCTCACAGTGGATGATCGCATCAGATGAAGCCTGTTAAGTCCTTATGGACATAAGCTTCCCCAAGGGTGTGTTTTGTCAGTCAGAGTCTGACATAACCCTGCAGCCGGCTGTAGGGTGTCCTAGAGAATTTCACACCCGCATCCTCGCCAGGGAGGAAAAAAGGGGGGATAATTCTCTCTGCGGCGTGTGGTCCCACCATTAATAAACCGACATTATGCAGATCAGTAACGAGCTAAGCTTGCAATCACTTCGCTAGTCACATCATGAGGTAAAGATTATTGAGAGTAAAAAAAACACGTTATAACATAACGTTTATTTAGGTTGGCAATAATTAAAGCGGTTTGTGGTAGAGTGCCATTTACGGATGGACTGGTTCGCCGTTACGGTCTGCAGACAAGGCTCCGTGGCCTGTGCCGATGACCGATGTTACTTAATACCGTACAACCATAGCTTGGATACAAGGGATATAATTATTCTTGTATCATTGATGTCACGCACGTAAGCTGAATTAGTTGAGGGATTGGAATCGTATCGTGATGTTTTAGCGGATTTGGCAATGATCATGTGCAGGCCATAATCAGGTTACTTAATATATTTTAAAGACTATATTAGAAATTAAAAAGGAAAGAAGGTTTGCAAAAACTACAAAATATTAGGTAGGTAGGTATAAATTTTGAAAATTGTCGTCTAAAACACACAAACATATTGTGTTTGACAAATTTTATCCAATTTGGTTTCGAAGCTGAATCGAATCATGAGGCGGCACTATGGAAGAAGAAATAAAAAGTACAAATAAAGAATTTTTGTTTCGTCACGTGATTTTCTCTTCTTATAACTAAGCACCGGAAAAAATGAGCTGGCTTTTAATAAACTTATTAATTTTTTTACGACACCAACTAAATATTTTAAAGAACGCGTCAAGTACAGATCAACCATTACTTTTACTTGTCCTACTAATTTGCGTGATTCGGTGACGATATTACCCTATGATTATTTTTATTTTCATGTAAGTGACTTAGTCTTTTTTGAAAATAAATTCTTTTAACCCAAATTATATATTGCCACGTAATTTACTAACTCAGCCACGGATTTTAAAACTTATCATTTTACATTTTGCAGTTTTAACATAAGCTCCACAAAAAAATATCATTATAGTTTCAATAGACGACCTTCGTGGCCGAGTGGTTTAGACGCCGGGTTTCGACGAGAGGTCCCGGGTTCGAATCCCGGTGGGGGCAGATATATGTGTGATGAATACGAGCATTTGTACACCAATCATGGATGTTTAATATGTATATCTATATAAATATACTTATATATGTACAGTATATGTATTCTATCCGTTACCCTAGCATCCCATAACACAAGCCTTATAGTGCTTACTTTGGGGCTAGTCTAATTGGTGTGTGTGTGTTGGAAATATTTAATTATTTAATAGAAAACACTTTTAGACGTCATAACTACTTAATGTTTAATGAAAACTTTAATTTCATTACAGATGAAAGAATTGCAATAAAACGCACGAACGACAAATAAGGCGGCCGCTAACGGCAACTCGTCGGTAAATGAATCGAATGGTGTTTTTGATTGGTGCAACTGAGTGGTTGCTGTCATCTAGCGCACTTGCTCTAAAGTGCAGTGGCTATTTTCACGATAAAACAATATGATTTATTAATAATCATGCTAAGTTATAATTACAATGGCTTACATAGAAGACAACTAGTGGCTAAGATAGAATTATTCAGAAGCGCGTTGATTGCGGCTGGCTTAGTAAATTAGAAGGCAATTAAAATTTTTAAAGGCGAATAATGCTATTAATAAGAATCCTGTTTAATTAGTACCCTTGGAATACCCATGGAAATACCCATGGAATTACTTAGACAATCTCATAGGTTAAATATGGTAACAAATAAGAACCAAATGAGCTTAATTTTTTGAGCTGAAAATAAGTCGTCGTCGTGTGGAAATGATGACTTATATGGACCCAAAGTCCATATAAGTCATCATTTCCACACGACGATGCAAATTAAGTTTTAATTTTTGTTGACAGTAAATAGGGCTTCACATTTTTGGCAATTAACAATTTCAAAAAGTTACACCCTAAAGGTAATTTCTTGAGTTGAGAATAGCATAAAATGAGTAGATACGCAATTTAAGCTGTATTCAATTGCTTATAAGTCTTTTTTGTGCCATACGGCGATGCTAATTTAGCTTTGGTGTAAAGAAAATTATGAAGCTTATTTTGCGCAACTCACCATTGTGAAATAAAATTGAATTATACAATTATATTGTTAAGAACTGAAATTTATAGACTTTTACAATCCAAAAGTTAGCGCTTAGTGTGTCTTGTTCAGTTGCACAGGTGATATAACAGAGGTCCAATCATGAACTTTTACAAATAATCATAATCGCATCGTCATCATCATAAAATTTTGTATGGAACGAGCCAGTTTGTTCTTACGTCCGGTAGGGGCGCTGCTTAATTTTCATAGAAACTTTAACGATGAGATACGATTACGAAGCTGTCAAAGTTCGTGATTGGGCCTCAGGAAACAAAAGTTAAGAATTTTTTATTTGAGTCAACGCGAACTTCATATTAACATGGATGTACTTGACCGACACAAACGTGTTGCCGGCATTTAACATTCCCCTCACAAACGAACGTGCATTCATTACGGATACATTATTATGAAGGTATATGAATCGGGTACAGTACACAATGAACAATTGTCACTTGGCATCGCCGGTCGTAATCGTAGTACATTTTTAAAGGACACAAAATGTGGCACCACTTTATGATAACTATTCTGGATTCATAGGAAATTGGGTTATCACTTTTTCTGTCCGAGAGCAGAGATGGTATCTACGGTGTAGCGTAGCACTAAAACGACATCATGCCTCATGGCAACTGGTGCTATGTCTTCAAAGCCAGGTGCTGCACTTAATGCTTTGCTAAACTTACCGCCCCTTCCTTTAATCATAACTAGCTGACCCAGCGAACTTCGTGTCGCCTAACAGTCGATGAATGTGATTGATTTGAGGAAAAAGGTTATAGTGAGACAAACTTAAAGGATGGACATAATATGGTGTCACGGACTTTTTATAGCACTTTTAAAGGGAAACAATTCCCTTCATATATGATTTTTTTTTCCAACACACACCAGTTAGCCTAGCCCAAAGTAAGCACTATAAGGCTTGTATTATGGGATACTAGGGTAACGGATAGAATACATATATACTGTACATATATAAGTATATTATTATAGAAGTACATATAAACATGCATGACTGGATAACAAATGCTCGTATTCATCACACAAACATTTGCCCACACCGGGATTCGAACCCGGGACCTCTCGAGTCGGCGACACCATAGCGACACCATACACCCGGCGTACAAACCACTCGGACACGGAGGTCGTTAATTTTTGTGTAACTTTAACCATTCACGCAGCGCACGCAACGGAAACACAGAAATAGAATATTTTTTTCCTGTTTTCGCAGCATTTTTTATTGAAGCTCCGCTCCTACTGATCGTAGCGTAATATTAAATAGCCTGTCGGCTTCCTCGATAGATGCACTAACCAACACAAAAATATTTTTTCAAATCGGACCAGTAGTTACGGAGCTTAGCGCGTTCAACCAACAAACAAATTCTTCAGCTTTATAATATTAGTATAGATAAAAGAGGCGAAAGCAAGTATATACAAGGTAAGCACTACTGGGGGCCATTCGCCTAACGGAAATGCTAAGGAAAACGCTAACGCTTTCGATTTTATTTGTAATTTCTGACCGACGAATGTTTTCAAATACCTCACGCACATTTTTTTTAATATTGTTATTACCAAAGCAAAAGAAAAAAAAAGAGCGCGAGGCATTTGAAAACCTCAGGCGGCTAGAAATAACAAAATGAAATCGTAAGCGCTAGCGTTTTCCAAAGAATTTCCGTTAGGCTAACGGCCCCCTGGTAGGATGAACCGGCACTCTCAAGTACTGAGGTCTCTCCAAAAAATAGCGCTTGAACTAACACCACTTGTAATGACTACAGTTGTCATGCTTCCAATGAGTAAGTTTACTAGAAATCACAATAGCGAACTTCCAAGCAATGAAAAGTAGTCAAACGTCTGATTCCTGCAAGGCTGATAATCTAATCTGGTTTAAATATATATTGTATAACTAAAACGGTTTAAAGATGGCTCCAAAATGGGTAAAAATGTAGGATGTGGAAAATAAGACGAAAGACCAACAAAAGTGTGAATCTCGGAAAACACGCTACTATATTCCAGGCTTTAAAAAGAGTCGGGTTATATTATGTAGTCAAATTCTGAAACTTTGAGGTTTGATTTCTTATTCTACAATGGATGAAAGATAAGACCACATACATTAATCTCTCATAGCATGGAGCGGAAACATTGAAACTAGTAACTTTTCCGAGCAGTTAGTCAGGTCTCATTAACAAGGAGGGTAGTTTAGTTAAGTAATGGGCTGACAACTATCACCGTATTTTATGGTGTATAGCTAAGTATATAAATATGTCACATAAGATACACTGATCTGATCCCAATGTTAGTGCCTGAATCATTTGTCTTAAAGATTTTAAGAAAATTGATAACTACGTTCAAAACGTATTTAAAAGAATACGTTTTGAATATTAAGCTGACCAATCGAAGCCACATTCCATGACCATTCAACAACGGCACATCATCATCAAGCCTAAGATTAGATATCATTACCGTGCCTGATATCTGTATACATATATGAATGGTATTTAATTACCATTTGATTTGATTAACAGTTCCACTTCACGTGGTCATCAAAAACCCTATAAGTTCAAAGAGATTCGACATTTACTGCCAGTAACAATATCCGCTATTATGTCCAAGTGACCTCTACCGGAGGAAATTGGAGGAAACCCTTACGCCCCAGCACCCATGAACGGATAATAAGATCGCTACCTACTTCCTCACTTTAGACGTAAATGGGAACCAAAAAATAAGAAAACACAGAAGATGGGTCCATAGGAAAGTACGATGCAGATGCACTTGGATCACGTGACAGCACGCTTACAGTAAGGTGGACCAATTAATATTGAGCTGTGCCATGTTTATGTTAAAATGTAGTTGCTGAAACAATGTTTCTGTAATAAGTCGTATCAATCCCTTATGTTGAAAGAATAATTTATTTCGGTACTTAACCCTCTACTGCATGAATTATGAAGGAAACGATAAAAAAAATATTTGATGGTTATTGAGCCTTTATTTACTGATAAGATTTACTACAGAAATGAAATTTGAAAAAAAACGGTTACAGGAACTGAAAAAAAAATTAAGACCATATATGGGTTCATATGCATTCAAACAAATTATAATCAAAATTACTAGTGACATATATGGGTTTATATGAAATAAAGAAATAATTTGAGCTTGTTGTATCTCGCACAATAGTTTCAGTATTTATCATGAAAATCTGATAAACAGTTCCTTTTGTCGTTGTAACATAGAAAAACCATACATTTTTTACATTTTGTGTAAGTTTTTTGACCGCAACATTGACATTTTTGTCGGTTTTTCATCCATTCCGGCATATGGTCTATTTTGTCCGTTCTTACAGAGTTCAACGGCAGTTCTTGGTGTCTGACAGGAACTTTCCTTATTTTACTTGGACGATTGGGTGTTCCTGGATTAGATGAAGCAGGACTTCCGTGGCCAGTAAAACTTAAAGGCGTTCCGTCTCTGCTTTGATTACAGGGACGTCCTCTTTTTCGAATACTTACAGCTTTACCTGATTTGCGTAAGTGTTCTGAAACTGCTTGCTTAAAATCAAATAAAGGCATGTAATTGTTTGGATTATTTCTGCGCCAAAGAATCCAAGCATTCACAATACACATATCCACCATGTGGAAAAATATTCGCTTATACCATTTTTTGGATCTCAAGTGAATTCTATATAGACCCAGCATTGAGTCTAACAAATCAACTCCCCCCATGTGTTGGTTATATACCTCAACTGCTTGAGGGCAAGTAATGTTTTTATACTGCTTTTCTTTTCTAAAATATCTCCGTTTTGTAGTGGTTGGTTCAGCACCTACGTAAGTTGAAAGCATATGCACCGGTTTATTATCAAACCAAGTAACTGCACTTACATTGACTCCATCAATAGTAGCAACCTTTTCAATGAAAAATCCACGTTCCTTTTTTTTCAATTCCTTCTCCGGTGGCATATCTATATTTGGAACTCTGTTTAGGCGCACTGTACCTAGAGGCAATAGTCCGATCTGTGTAAGATACACCTGAAGTTTAGGGCTATTGAACCAATTATCAAAAAAGATCTTATGATTAGAATGTCTTGGTACTGTTTCGGTGAGACGAGTCACTACATTGCCACTAACACCTAGATCTGGTGCACCTTCAGGTCGTGTATTACTTTGGTCACCGGCAAAAATATCAAAATCATAACTGAAACCTGAAACTCCACTAAGAACTTGGTTCTTATACCCCCATTTATGAGGCTTTGCCGGGTTGTATTGCTTTAGGTCATGCCGATTTTTAGTAGGTATTATCTGTTCATCGACTGCAAGATACTCCTCTTTAGGTACTATTAAAAGTTGCTGCCTAATGCTATCTAGAAGTGGGCGCACTTTGAACAACTTATCATGTCCTGGACTACCATGCGGAATGTAATTATTGTTGTCATTGAAGTGTAAATTTTTTTTTATTGTTTCAAATCTATTACATGTCATAGTTTCGTAAATTTGTGGTTGTCCTACAGATTTGTTCCAGTAATGTCGTGACGCAGGTAATTTCACTATGGACATGAAAATTACCATGCCAATAAACTGCTCTATTTCCTGTTTACTTATGTTAGCGGGCTTGTTTATGTTGTCTTGTACAGATTTCAAATTAGATTGATTGGTAATAGTTTCTAGCAAATCTTCAGAAAATAAAAACAAAAAATAATCTGCCGGTGCTTCAAGTTTTTCAATAAATTCCGGTAATTGTGCGATTCCAGTAAATTTGAAATTCTTTACATCATAAGCCTCTATTTTTTTTGTTTCCCATTTTATTACGGTAGCCTTATTTTTTTTTGCCTTCCCTTTCTTTTGTGTGGTTGGTGCAGGGCTAGTTTCTTCATCAGAAGAATCGCTATCAGTTTCGGGGATAACAACAGACCTTCTGTGACGTTGGTATTGTCTAGGAGGAACATATTCGCTGTCGGAATCGGAAGCTAAGGCATCATCACTTATCATACCATCTCCAGGTAAGGGATTAACATGTTTATAAGAGCCATAAAAGCGAGCAGGATCCATTCTGCAACCAAGGAAAAGCCATGCTATGCACATCACACAAAAAACTGAAAATGCATACGAAACCATATATGGTTCACAGAAAAAAGTCAAAGTTTGGTAAGAATGCATGCGAAACCATATATGGTTGGAAGAAAAAGTCCTTCAGTATAATAGAAATATACAAAAAAGCTATAAAAAACTAAAACATTATTGAAATAGAATAGTAATAGTACCATATTTTATTTTTTTATCAAGCAAAACTTACCTTTATCATGTAGATAAACTTTTTTGAAAAATGAATTTGCAGACACTGTGCTGAACTTCGCACCCGCGCTGATACAAGTAAGGTTATAACGGAATTGACGTTTGACCACTGACAATAAAATATTATTTTCGTATTACCAATATATTAATCTTAAGGTAGACGATGCGTTTAGTTATTGTATTAGAATTATTACGAAGAAAAAAAAAACTAAAGTTGCCGAACCATATGTGGGTTTGTATGCGGTAGAGGGTTAAAGTGTACTAGTGTAGTGTATTCAGTTAACTTAAGGAACTGTCACGAACTCATTCTTTCAGCGTCAGCATTGTAGAAACCAAACATAGGTGCACAAACCGCAGCGCAGCACGTAATGTTTTTTTCCACATCATAATCAAAGAGTTGACTAAATTGAGCATAGCACAGCGCTGGATAGTTCGATGTTGTTTGTTCCGCCAATGCTATGAAGGGGACTTGTGTACTGAACCCTGCATCCCGCAAAACTCAAAACACTTGTATTTCGTACAGGTGTTTTAGCATTTTACAATAAAGGTATCGGATTAAAGTAGGAATGATACCTTCTATAATACTAAGAGAATCTCTGCTATCACATTTTGCCACAATGAGAAGACTACCTCAGTTGTAGCGCTGTGACCTGGGTCGGAAATAATAATCGTAAACGGCAGTCGGCCTTCTGTGTATATTTGTTTTGTGCTTGAACTCCCTTTTTATAACTCGAGCAGTTGTCGACGATGTTTAGGGCCGGTTCCAACTCAAACTTAGTATGTTATTTTTTATTATTTTTATTTGGTACGTCAACGTTTGTTATACAATGTGTTTTACATACTATACAAATACTTTACTTAAACTAATTGTACATTTTTTGAGACGAACACAGCATGGATGATAATGTTACTCTTAGTAGAATATTAAATGTTTAAAACTAATGCCTTAAACTGTCAGCCGAAAATGAAAAAGAAATAAAAGAGAAATTTCATAGAAATTGAGCCCAAAAAAACTCTTCTGTTACTTGTCCTGGTGCAAAGAAATGAAAAGTCGGCGATTATTTTTACACGGAGCCGATACGTCCATGTAGGTACTATAATTGTTGTAAATATTATAAAGACGTGGAACAGGTGAATTTTGTCCGTACTTAGTCCTACATGGCGGCAACGCATATTTGCGTTTAAAAGCTATTGCTTTTTGACAACACTACGAGGGATAAGGGAGGAAAAGGGACTCTTAAACTTTATCTGTGTGAGTAATTGGGGTCAATCTATCTCATTTGTGAGCATTATGACCGTAGTGCTTATTTTACGGAACCAGGTCAACTAGGAACTGTTTCATAGTAAAGTAACAGGACAATTTCCCTTATCGCAGTTTTTTATGCTAATAACCCGTAAGCGAGTTTGGTATTGCGATAGGTTGAAGCACAGAACACAGTTAAAGCAAATTTTGTAACTCCTAATAGTTTTTCGGTGAGTGAATAATACGTTCATTTTTGATGTGTAACATCTTTCCTCTCGCTTTCCTGCAATTTGTGGGAGTGATTTCGTGAAATGGGACGGAAGTGTGTAACAGGAAGTCGCGAAAGCGCGCGCTATTTGATTTGATTTTAGAATACAATGTTCAAATGGCTTTATTCCTTTTGTAGTAGGTTTTATTTCTTTTTTTACTTATATAAGGTGAGGTTTCAAATGCTACCTCATGCTATCATAATGCTATCATTAGCCACTACTGTAAGGATGGCTCTTTTTTTTAATTTGATACTCTCAACGGTATTTAGGAGCTACCAATCCAATTCAATGAAAAATAAAGAGAGAAAAAGAATGGAAATGGAAAACCTTAGATAAGAATCAATCAAGCAAGTTCGATTCGAAACTGGGTTGTTTCTTTTCAGTGGTAGGTAATTACTTACTTTAATTTACGCATTTACATAATCTTTAAATTTACTTAACCAATGGAGCAATCTTGAACTTTACCTACTATTATGTTTGGTGGTTGAATAAATATAAAAGACTTCACTTTTAAATGTTGTTTTATTATATTTTATTATAATAACAATAAAGACTTCTCGAGAGACATGTGCACGCTATTCTACCTGGAAACGGAAGGAGCTAGTGTTGCCATAATGTTATCTAACACGTACGTATAGAACGGTTCATGTTTTTTAAGAAACTTTATTTTTCTTAGGCCCGTATTACAGAATGACAACTAAGTGTTGATCTTTACTTGAGTACAGTTAGAAAGGGATGTCGCTATGAGCTATATATAGCGACATCCCTCATCATCTTACTATGCTCAAAACTAGATCAATCACTGAGAATCTTTCTATAATATGCCTTAGTGAGTAATAGCGAATCGATCGCGAAAGATCAAGAAGAAATAAAACCAGCTTCCAGTTTCTGAGAAATTTGTGTAAAAAACATAATTAAGTGAAAAATGAAAATGTAAGTTACATTAATTCGTAACACACGAAAAACCATTTCGCCAGTTTAGCAGAATCATCCGCAAAATGTCACTCATATACGAGAAAGGACAGGCTTTTACACGCAATTACACAGTGTTAGCATAATTAAAATTAATGATAACGCCGTTGTGTGGGATATTTATTCACCACTGACCGGCCGAAAGCGACTAAAGAGCTTTACACAACGTAAATATTGTTTTTTCCCCCCCATCATGACTCTCTTTGTTATTTGCCACAAAGAATTAAGTATATGTCATTCATATGTGCATTATGTGCCGGAATTGATATAACGCGTGAACATTTCTAGATCTAATAAATATCAGTTACAGTTAAGGTCCGTAATACATCGGAGCTATTTTACCGCATACTTTGACTCTCGCTTCTGAAGGGGAAAAAAGCTATATTAAGGTATTGCCCGTCGACTTCATTATCATTAGCCTATTAATCTCGCCACTGCTGGGGCACAGACCTTCCCTATGGATGGAATAGGGAGAGACCCACCACGCGGGTCTAGTGCGGATTGGCACGTGCTAACGACTGCTGGACCAACGTGCCTTCCGAAGCACGGAGGAACTCGAGATAGAAGATTTTTGGCCACCCATCCAATGACGGACCACTGCGAAAGTTGCTTATCTTCAACGATCGCAGCCGAACGCGCTTACAACTTGCGCCATCGAGCCGCCATTGCCCGTCGACTTAGAATCATGAAATTTGACTAGAAGCAATATCATGACCTGGCTACAAAGCATAAAAAGTAAAGAAAATTCAAATAAATAATAATAAAAATATGCCCATTACACACCAATTAGCTTAGCCCCAAAGTAAGTACATATACCTACTGTAAGGCTTGCGTTATGAGATACCTGGGGTAACGGATAGAACACATATATAGGTACTGATATATACTATTTAAGTATTTTTATCTATAAATATATATAAACATCCTTTACTTGGGTACAAAGACTCGTATTCATCATACTAACATTTTACTCTGTGAAGGCGACACATTGAAACCCGCCGTACATACCAATCGACCACAGAGGTCGTCATTCGAAATAATTTTAATGATTAAAAATATAAAATAAACAGGAAAAATTCCGATACATTTCGAACTAATTATACAAACCCTCGTCGTGTGTCGATACGCGAGTCCGCCTCGCACTTGATCGGTATTTTTGTATAACTTACGCTTAGCCTAATAAAACAAGTTTCAACGTTAAATTTTGCTTTTTAGGGTTCCGTATCTCAAATGGAAAGAACGGGACCCTTATAGGATCACTTTGTTGTCCGTCCGTCTGTCGAGACCGTTTTTCTCACGAACGCGTGAAGGCATCAAACTGAAATTCGTATCCAATACTCAGGTCTACTGTCCCTTGGAGCTGAGAAAAAATCAAATTTCTAAGTCAAAGCAATCAAAAGATACAGCCGTTTATGCCGCAAATTTTCGGAACTCGCACGGGAATGAAAACCTACAGGGTACTTCCCGTAAACTTAGAATCTTGAAATTTGGTACGAAGTAACGTGTTATAGTACAGATAAAGGAAAAATTGCGAAAACCGTAAATTTTTAGTTACATCATATAATAAAAAATATTTTTGAAAATTTCAAATTTACTACCTCTTTTCTCATGAACGCGTAGAGGTATTATTAAATTGAGTTTGTACGGAACCCCCGGTGCGCGAGCCCGGCCCGCACTTGGCCGATTTTTTTTCAAATCATTATTCTGACGCCGCCTGCAAAGGATGCGAAACGTCAATAAATAAATAAAATCAGTGCATCTCACCCGTTGAAACTTGTTTTATTGAATGAGTGATGTGCGTGACAACCTAAGTAACAAATAACTTAGACTATTATATATAAAAACCGTGATAATGTTACTATTCTAATAATACCGTACGTCCGGACTGATCAGCAGCGTGCTCATCGGTCTATTCAGGCTTTTAGAACTCACAAAACCCTTCTATTCTTCCTCTCTTAAACTTAAACTACACAGTCTGTTTGGTTATCTACTTTGAACATCTTTTTTTATTCGCCTGGTCAGCATGAGTATAACACGATTATTAAAAATACCAAACACCTTTTTTATTGTGCAGGTAAACAAATTAGTAAAAATAGCATATTATTATCTCGGACAAGGTAGCAGCCTGCTTCCAAACGAGTTATGTCATTCGTTAATGAACCCTTTGACTCTACGCTGATAAATTGCCTATGACGTCACGATTGCGGTCAAGGCAATTAGGGAAGAAAATTTAACTCATCCACAAAAATAAACACCAATATAATATATTTTCTTTAATCAAATTTTGTTCCTCACTTGAGATCGGCTGCTGCTTTTGAGGAAAGTATTATGAATTTTTTTTTCTGTAATTTGAGAAATATGCAAAAGTATATAGGAAAATGTTTTATTGCGCCATTTTTATATCTGTCTCAAGGATCGAACTTTTCTGGTGCTTTGGTTGACTATGATCTGGAAATAAAAAGTAAGTAAAATTTGTTTAAATAATAATAAAAGTATAGCATTTACAGAAAGCGGTGGTTCTTCTTACAGGTGTTTAGCGCATTCGGCCTGCGATTGTGAAAGTTAAGCACTTATCACAATAAATAAATATTTCCAACACCAATTAGCCTAGCCCCAAAGTAAGCTCTGTAAGGCTTGTGTTATGGTTTACTAAGGTAACGGATATAAGAGAAGATAGAATACATATACTATGCATATATAAGTCTATTTATATAGAAATACATAATAAACATCCATGACTGGAGTACAAATGCTCGTATTCATCACACAAACATCTGCCCCCACCGGGATTCGAACCCGGGACCTCTAGAGTCGGCGACACCATGAAACCCAGCGTGCAAAACCACTCATCGTCACGGAGGTCGTCTGACAATGGTTGGTTATTGGATGGGTGACCAAAAACTTATTACCTCGAACTCCTCCGTGCTTCGGAAGGCATGTTAAACCGTTGATCCCGGCTGCATCTGCAGACGTTAGCATCTACCAATCCGCACGGAGCCTGCATGATGGGTCACTGCCAAGTCTCCTTATTCATTCATTAGACATTAATAGGCTGCAGTGGTTCTTAAGTTCCAAATATTTTTATTCTCATTTTAAGTACCTACATTAGAACAGTTGCATTCATTAGCCAGCTGGAGACGACAGAACTTTCGACGGAAATCATCAAATGCACATAAGCCTCCATGCGGAAAATAACCCTTTCAAAGCATTCCAGCCAGTATCCAGGCTCGTACACCCAAAAACAAAGTAGGTACTGAGCCATTCACAATTCGAGCGAAAGAGCGACACAACAAAAAAGTCGGAATACCAATATTTTCATCGAGACAAAGGACTATACACAGACCAATGAGCCTGGACAAAAGAAACATTACCCATGGAGTTCACTTCATGCACGCACGCCCTCTTTGATTCCCATGTTTTGGGGATCCGATGCAATGATATTTGAGAATTCTGGCATAACATCTATGCCGTTTAATATATTACTACATTTAAGCATATAATTTAATAAGGGCTGCGTTCCAAACCTTCAATCTGAGTGCAACTTTTTGCCGTGACGTTTAAATTTTGACACCTTATGACAAAATTGACATCTGTTGCCCCTGTAGTGAAGGTTTGGAACACAGCCCAGTGAGCCAAAATGCACAATTCTAAAAAAGATAACCACATCAAGTTTAAGAAAGAGTACAAACGTAAACATTATTTAATAATTTTCATCAAATTTTGTGAGAATCGCGAGGTGCTCACCATTCGCCTCGTGCCTCGCCTCTCGATTCGCGCGCTCGCGTTGGGAGCGGTTTTTCGAAAGCAAATGAAAGGGCACGAATGGCGAACACGAGCTGAGTGTTTACACATTCGCCTATATTCAGTTGACTGCTAGCGCAGGACCCAGCCAACCCAGCAGGACGTGTTGATAAGGTTGCCAGCCGTACTCTTAAAAAGAGTATTGTACTCTATATCATGCAGGCGTGCATTTTAATCTATAACACAAATAGAGGTAGCTTAAATACTGTTTTTTAAACAATTTTAACTATACAAGTGCCCTTAAACAATAAAAAATTGTAATGTTCTGCAAAAAATATTATTTGGAGACGAAAACATCGCAACCTTTGTTCTACTGCAATGACACGCTATAATCATCTCACTTCCTTTATGTTCGTGTGCGAATGACAAAATAATTTACCCCGCGAATGGGTGACCAGTAGCTCATCACGGCACTCGTTTACGAATGTTTCGTCGAGTGACGAGGCGAATGGCAAGCACGATTGTGTAAATGCGGCATAAGATTTTCAGAATGCATATTATACAACAATAGGAACATTATCCAGTGTTATTTAACTTCAATGACATTAAACACCTAATCAGATGCGATTTGCACAGTTTACGGTGTTTTCGTGATCGCACAGCGTGACTGCCCATTGTTCAAAAGAAAAGTGTGTTTTCTTTGACAATTTCGCTTCGCTTTCGCTATCCATTAACTACGATGTATTACAATATGGAACAGTGGCTAATAGCGTAGTCATACCATTTCCGATCCGGGTTTGTGTCCCAGTTGACATTAATGGCCTGTGCAGATGAGGGACTTTTGTCTGTGGAGAACAAAAGTGCCTGAATCGTCTCTCGGTGGCCTCGATTGTTAGGGGGCATTGTTACAATAAAATTATAAAATACTAATGGTTACAATAAATAAAATATCTGCGAGTGTCTCAAATTGAAATGACGCAACAGAAATCGCGGTATAAACATGTCAATTATATTGTATGTAAATACATACAATTACTAGAACTAGACCTATATACTAGAAAATGCATTTGCTTTTATTTACCTATATGTAATTGTAATAGTTTCCCTACAAGCTGCGATTTTAACTGGAGCGGCCTTAGATTCTGAGTTGGCTAGTCACGCGTCGATTAGCCGAAGTGTTGTGCATATCGATAAAATATTAGAATCGAATGCGATAGATCTTTTTAAAGTTGCGTACCTGCAAAAAAACCTTATAAGAAGGAATTCAATAGAAAGAAAATAACCTCAACTATAAAGACCACGTTAAACTTATTAACAGAGAATTTTGGAAGCATAGTATTTAGTATCTACCTAAATATAATTATTTATCAAACTCGAATACGATCTTCTTAGTATAGGAGCAATAAAAACACTTTATTAAAAAACAACAGTTTTCCCATACATTTATAAATATGAATATGCATATAAACTTATTAATGTGTTGAATACAATTATTTAACACATTGATAAGTTTATCTGTCTCTGTTACGAATTCCTAATTTTAAATATTATTTACTACATTACATTATATGTTTTTAAATTAAAAAACAGGACAATATAACTTATATTTTTTATGTCATTCAAAATGTGTATAAGATAAACTAAGCATATTGAGTTATCTATTATAATAGATAATCTATCTATCTATAAAAATGGATTATTCGATATTCTTAGTTAATGTTATCAATCGATATCTACATAATTATAACAGCACTACTATAGGTCATCGACCTCGACAACTTTTTGCGACGCACGTCTCTGCTCCGCTTCCGGTGCTAATGAGATGCAGCATCTTGTGTCTTTAACCTTAGTGTTAAACGCGTATTACAAGCCCTGTTACGTTACGAGTATGACATAATTTTTAAGTATACAAAGAACAAAACTAAATTGTCTCTATACCAATAAGTCTGATAACAGTTTCATTAATTTGTTTTTTATCATTTTCTACACGTAACGTGTGAATCACAAATAAAGTATTTGATATCTACAATTTCATGGAGACAAAGGAAAATGCATGTTTGACCTACTCTCAAAGTCTCAAACTTTTTGGAGTATTTCTGCTGTGCTTCACTTTTTTTTCTTTTTTTTTACAACACACACCGCCTTATAGTACTTACTTTGGGGCTAGGCTAATGCCTAGCCCCAAAATAAGCACTATAAGGCTTGTGTTAGGAGATACAAGGGTATCATAGAATACATATACATACTGTTCATATCTTTATATATATAATTCTTCTGTGAGTGTGTATGTCACTGAACTTCTCTTAAACGACTGGACCGATTTTGATGAAATTTTTTGTGTGTGTTCAAGGGGATCTGAGAATGGTTTAGATTCACAAAGACGTGTAGACAGGACAACGTCTGTCGGGTCCGCTAGTATAAGTATATTTATATAGAAATACATATTAAACATCCATGACTGGAGTACAATTGCTCGTATTCATCACACAAACATCTGCCCTCACCAGGATTCGAACCCGGGACCTCTCGAGTCGGCGACACCATGAAACTCGCGTACAAACCACTCGGCTATGGAAGTCGTCACTTTCAGATCTTTCACGTCGTCAGATCAGAGCACATAAAAGACGACTGAATGCTGTTGTTTCAAATGCTAACTTTGACAGAGAGTAAAAGTCTATCACCTAAGGATGCAGCTTCGAAAACTACCCTGAGCGTTATACTGGTAATCTGTCTGTATTTGAAGTGAAGTGAGAACAGTATATTTTTTTCTACACTGCGACATTTCCGATGCACTGGCTGACTTTATTGCCGGTTCGTCTCAAGTACAAGGTCTTTCGCCATGTGAACCGACATTCAGAAATGCTTTTCACAGCCTCCTACACTTATTCAAATGTACTTTTAGCCTGAGTTAACCAACGCCGCAAATGATATTTAGGTGTGATTATATACTTACCTATGTATTGATACTATGTCAAGACTGAAACAAGACCTATGTTGCATTAACTTATTTTGATTAGGTAACCTATACCTATCTAAGGCCAAGCACGATTTTTTGACAACTCCATAACGTATCGCATCGTCAAAGTTTATATGAAAACTAAACAGCGGCCCCTGTCGGACGCAAGAACAAACTATATTTTCCATACAACATTCGACGATGACGATAGTATTGGCCCTCAGTACTCATTATAAGGAGTACTTTAAAAACTACTCGTAATCGTGAACAAACAATTCGATATCAAACAGTCTCGTCAATTAGTAATATGATTTGTTTGCGTAGAACTATCGTAAGTTCCATTTCGATACCGTTAGCGGCTCAATTGCTTTGTTTACTCCAATTCCCACAGAGGCTGAACCCATTCTATAGATGGAAACAAGGTGAAGTTCTAATAACGGACACTGCGCATGTGTGGTGAGCGATTTGATAGCCTCAATAGGAAGCATGCCTTATTAATATCAATCGCACCATACCACATAAATGTTATAGGTACGAGAAGCGAATCATCACAATGTATGGAATGGTGTGGTAGCACAGATTAGATACATCGTGTTCTCTTTTTTGTTACCATTACCAAAATATATCCTATGTCGTAACTTTTCTATACACCAGCCCCCATGATGCATGATGATGATTGCATGAGCACTGCAATTTACATTATATCCCGTTTTTTATCGACCCTAAATGTCAAACTCCATTGGTAGTAATTTGACAATTGAGCGTGATAAAAACGAACTTTGTATCATATGGCGGTGCTCATGACATGGGGGGCTGATTTTTCAATGTTTCAGCAAGCAAAATACCTAATATTCTACCAGGATGATAAGAAAAGGCATGGTCAGGACAAAAGCAAAAAATCAAAGTTTAAAATTTTAACAAACTTTGTCAAATTAAGTAAACACTGTTTTTTTTTTCTCTAAATGAGGTGTATATCACTGCAAATAAAACCATAAAAAATAAATAATTGGGTAATTAGCTGGCAAAAAAAGGTGCCACATAGATCTAATAACTTTTTGACAGTGCGAGTCATATGGTCTCTTCTTGGCGACACTTACATGATTTTTTTTCGGTGGGAATCTCTTAACATCAGCTATTCGTGCATCATCAACAACTTTGAATACAACCATTCTATAACTAACTTTTGCTTAAGCTGGTAAAAAAATATTATCGACCAAAAACTTGCATTACAACTAAATGTATCCTTAGAGCATGCTCTAAGATTGTACCCAATATCTTCGCAAAAAAATATGTGATTTAATTTGAATAAGAAAAACCTTAACCAGTACCAACTTATAGCTGCTATATCGAGCTACAATAAAATTTAAGGCAAATTAAATTTTATCACCAAACACATAAAAACTATAAACCTTTATAGTCACATTAGTAAAATGAGAAATTCTATCTTAACGGTTTTTATTACACCTTTCACTGCCAATCAAGGCTCGTGTGATGCATATCTAGGAAGATTAGTATTTAAGATTTATTGTCTCATTTATCTTAATCAAAAACTTTGTTTTTATAGGGAAATTGGTTATTCATTATAAGCATTGTTCGTCCGCAGATACTTCCTCGTTTTATAATCTGCACGAATCAATATTCGAGTCATTGGGAAACAATTACTTATAAGTTTTTAGCTCCGACAGTAAAATCTTATCATTATTCCTTACTAGCTGCCGCCCGCGACTTCGTCCACGTTAACTTTAATTATTTAAGAATCCCTCAAAAACCTAACATTTTTTCGGGATGAAAATTACCCTTTGTTTCAATCCAAGTAATAAACTATTATGTGTGTAAAATTTTATCCAAATTAGTTCTGCCGTTTACCGATTTAATTAAGGCTTGACGTGAACTAGTCCTCAGTAAAATATACTACCCGTTTTCACCCCGTTAGGGGTAGTATCATAAAACCTTTATTTAAGGTCTCAAGTATAAATACCGAGTTTAGAGTTTAATCGAAATGCGCGTTAAAATTAATCCATACAAAACAAACTTATCTCAATTTTAACATTCTTGGGACTTTAAAGTTCCTGTGCGAGGAATAAATACCCTTTGTTTATAGTGTAATTTTGTAAAATGACTTTTTTATTACAGGACAGACAAAAAGACATAGTCACCGTTGCCTGTAGACGTATTGCCGACTACTTAGAAAACACCAACGTTGTATTTCTTTGGTATTTATGTTTTCATTATATTTAAATCGCAATCTCCATATCAGTACACGAAGCATAAGCTTGGATTAGTGTTTTGTCTCTTATCGTTGAATTATTATAAGTCGCATTTTATTGATGTGTTCAAAGATTACGTGACAGTGTCTAAGCAGTTTTTTTTAAATTGGCAAAGGGGTAACTAATATTTCATCATCATCATCACCCAATGGACTTCCAATACTGGACATAGGCCTCCAAACGGTGCCACAATGCTAAAACGAGAGTTTTTGTTATATTGTTTAAAGACGTAGGTACTGTTTATATTAACGGAATAATAAAGACTTCAATTTGAAAAATATAATTTAACTTCCAACACAATCATAAGGGATTTACAACGATCCTGCGCTTTCCCCCCGGCTTGACATTGAAGCACCTTGGGACCCCAACGTCCATCGGTTTGCCAAAGTGTGTGCCCGCCCATTGCCTAGCAAACCGTTGAGCTATGTCGGTTGTTCTAGTTCTTCTATGGATTTCTTCATTGTTGGTTCGATCACGTAGAGAAACACTGAGTATAGCTCTCTCCATCGCTCACTATGCTACTCTGAGCCTTCTTATATATCGCACCCCCCCGGTGCGACACTGTCACTTACGCAAAAAAATATTTTTTTCAGAAGAAGCGTTTAAAACTTTAACATCCCAAAACATACAATATTTAAAGTATTTTTTTTTAATTTTTTTAGATGAATAGCGAAGCTGTATAAGCTTTTCATCACGTAAAAATCTTTAAATATTGTGTGTTTTGGGACGTTAAAGTTTTAAACGCTCATCCTGAAAAAAAATTGTTGTTGACTATGGGCCTCACAAGAAGGCAGAGTGAAGTTATATATAGCCAGTGTCTACACAAAACAATTTCAGAACTTGCCCTATGTAAGGAAAAGAGCAGCTGACGTCCTCCGTTTTTCAAAGTCTAGCATGTAAGCCTTATAAGTTTCAACTAACGACGTACGAGTACCTAAAAAGAAGCTACAACCAAGAAATTTACTACAATAACGCACAAGCCCGTACATTCCCAACTTTAACAGCAGCATCGCAAACAATACGTGACTGTAATGGGGGCTCTTATATTATTTCTGGGACCGATGGAATTCCGTGTAACTGACGCCGAGCACAAAATTGAGGGTACAGAAGGTAACCTCATAATATATGTACCTCACTTTACCTTCGCACGGCGGTCGCACGAGGATTTTCAACTTTGGCATAAGCAAAAAAAATTATCGCGGTACTCCTATATAGTTGTTTGTTTTATGGTTGAGAATGAAACAGAAAGAACGGAAATGTAAACCAATATCAACTAAAATATTTCAATTTCAATGTTATTATTATATTACAAATTAAAAAAAGCGACATTTCGCCGTTTAATGTTGAATTAAATCAACCGTCTACTGATATAATTACCTTTTTTGATGCTCCATTTTTGCACAAAAATGTTCACAGACGTGTCTCAAGCGGCTGGAACTCGCGCTCAGGGTGGTCCCAACTCGTCCGAGATATCGTGTCCGTGAGTGAAGTCTATGTGTGCGTTGCTCGAGCACACTTTGTATGTAGATTTTCTTCTGTACTATCCATTTTGTGCACCGAGCGACCGAACGCGTACCAAATTGTGTCAGAGTTACATTATTACTTTTTGATATATAGCGGTAAAGGATATAAAACGTGACTATTACGATCCGTATGGGGAAAAGTTTAAAGAATTAGATGCTCTCTTATTCAATCATATGTTTTTATATCTGTCGCAATTTAGCGTAGAGGAAAGAGACTCACTCACACATTTGTCTAAACAATCCATACTCCATGTAATATATTAAATGCGAAAGTGTGTCTGTCTATTACCTCTTCCCGAATAACCAATTTAGATTAAATGTGGTATAGAGATAGATAGTTTGCGTCGTTGCTATCTTCTCATCTCTAACCCAGTTTAGCATGGCTGAAAAAGTAAGGATTCACTCACATTCTTTAAACTTAATTCTGCTTCCTACTAATAGTATAAATCTATATTGTGTGTTTATCTTGTTAAACTTTCATGGTCACCAACATTATAGCAATTTATGTTATTTACGGGATTGTTACCATGTACCTTGTTTTTTGCGAGTTTCCGATATTTCGGACTGTTGCAAGCGGTATGATCACGGTGCAACAAGAGTTACAAGGTACATGGTAACAATCCCGTAAATAACATAATTTTCTATATGTTTATTGCCATAAATCAGATGAATTTTAGAGCACATAGTTTTTGACCTAGATTTAGATATAGGATACTTAAATCACGAAAAATTGTGCTGTACAAAATTGCCTTACCTTGGTCTTCTAAAAAAATAAAGTTAACACGGACGAAGTCGCGGGCGACCACTAGTACTAAACATTTCATTGTAATCAAGTCAGTGGTGTTCTATTGATATTATAATAGAAATCAGCTGTCCCCAAAGCCACTAGGAACTTAGGCGTATCAATTACATCGAATGTTAAGATAGCGGTACTAGCACGACGTTGCGGTTTGCGGGAATCGACTTGGGATCAAATATTGGATGACAATAACGGTAGTGAAGTTAAACGAACAAGAAAAAGACTCTGTGGCAGCGACATCTAAATGCCCCACATATAACCAACGGATGTAAGAATTAATCACTCGCCATTTTCAAGAGATGCGCTCAATAAATATGGAAGTCTGCATCACGCAAGATAAATTCGGAGGCAAACAATAAATATACAATGCCCGACCAACACCAGTCAGGCTCTCCTCAGGTTCGAGTGGTCTTGAGGCTCCAGACGCAGAGGAGACTCCCCCCGTGGGGAGATGCCATCCGCCTGGAATACCTCTAGAGGCACTCGCCAATTCTCGGCTTGAGGTCCCCTTAGGATCTCGCCGTCTCCAAACCTGGTGACGCTGTAAAGGTCATCTGCGACTAACAGCATAAACACTCAAAAAAAAACAGTCAGGCCGCGGACACCGAACTATCATCATCCAGGTCGACACTCACGCATTTTTTTTCATTTAAGCTTATAATTACCATGCTACAGTTCCCTTAATGAAATATGAACGAAACGCATCAGACACCATGAAGATTATACCAATCAGCATATTCATAGTACTCAAGTATCTCGTGAATTCGATACGTCTTCACTACGATGGATCAGATGATTGATTATGTCTGCACTCTACACTGAGGTATGCTGCTTATGACACCTAGTTATTCATTGATCACATTTAATATACAAACTGATTGTGGATGTGATGAAACGATCTTTATTATTGTTATTATATTTGTATCCAGGTTGCATATCGTAGGCGATTGTTTGTAGAAAAATTTCGAATCCCCTCCATAAAAGTACTCGTTTCGTAAAACTTACCGTTTTTTTGAATCTCTAACTCACTTTTAAACGAGAGAAAAAAGAACTTTTACTTTTACGCAAGTTAGTTTAAAAACTCGTACTCCAGCACAAAGGAGAGCCTTCACAGAAGTTAGTCATAAAAGAATTGTCAAACGTTTGCAAATAAACAATTGTGAAACTCATTTGTTTGTAAGCACATAGACAATACGTAGCGAGCTTCAAACAACAATTCAGTAAATTAACAATTACTTAAATACTCGAATTCGGAACATAGGTTTCATAATTGAGGAAATTCGATTTCGTTTTGATTCGATTCGAGATCGAAATTTGTGCTTGGACCTTTAACTTCATGTAAAGTTAACAGTGCGTGTCAGCGAGTGCGAACGTTCGCTTACACAATTTAATCCACCCGTCAAATTTATTTATCAAGTTTATTGTTTTCGTGATAAACTTCAAGCATTGTCTATATGTATTTTGATAGATTATTATGAAACTATGTAGTAGATACATCTATCCACTACTACTAGGTGGACATAAATACCTTTTAATTTCTGTGTGTAATATTTATTTTTTATTTCATCGCAGATATTTTATTGTCATGATATTTCCATTCAAAAACCATTATTCCAAATAAATTTCGGAGTAACAAGATTCTGCCAGATATGAGGTAACCCAGCTGGAATGTGTCCATTAGTAAGTATGATACAAATGCATGTATGCAGAGATATCACAGCATTGTCCCATGCATGACATAAGTTTGTACCACCTTGCATAGTGAACAAGTCAGTTAACATACATGCAATATGTAACAATCAATGCCAATACTAACAGAGCAATTATCAGATAAATCTGCCATGATGCTAACAATAATAATTTATGAGATAAATTATATTCTTTTTACCTTTTGCTCGAACCATTTTTCTCATTTTAATCATCGTGGAATTGAACAGCTCCTTGCAGGCGGAGCCTCATAACTGAATCCCGCCGTTACGCCTGGAGGGTGAGGGGTAGATCGGGGAGTTGGTTTACCTGGTAGGTACGGGAGCAGGTCGGCTGGCTAGCCGCTCGGTTGCGGTCCGTGGGACTAGTCAGGTGACGCTGTAAACGGAGAAGCCCAGGATCGGCTAAAGCGGGTGCGGGCCGCGTTGCTGGTCGGAGGCGGAGTGGTTTGACGTCTGGCACGCTTGCGTGAGCGCACGTCATAGTATATCTGCACCGACTAGTAGCCCCGGGCTGTTCGTCGCTGGCTGAGTGCACCACGCAATTACCTGCGTCGCGAGGGTTTGTTCACAGCAAGCTAACGCGGCTTTGGTCATTGTCGTGGATATAATGCATTTTTTCTCACCGTCATCGAAAAAACAAAAAGGTACTCTTTTAAGCAGACATAAAACGGACGGTACGACAAAAAATTGGATGTAAAAGCGACCGACAGTCAACTCGCTTGTGCTCGGCCACACTCGGCGCTCGCTCGTTTGCGAAATGTAAAAAGCCTAACAAAAGCCGGACACCGTTTATTTTAGCCGGACATGCAATCAAAATGTCTAACTATGTCCGGCTTTATCCGGTCATCTGGCAACTCTATACTGACCTATACCTTGATTTAGGGGCGGCGTGCAAATCGTTGGTCCGGCGCGCCAGATTTAAAAATGAACTCCTGAACGTGAGTTAATCAATATTATAAAGTATCAGTACTAATAATTATCAGTAAAAAAGTGAGATAAGAGTGCATAACGCAAACATGACGAAAACTCGACCGACTAGTAAGCGTTATATCAGATAAAACAAACCGTTCCACAACTGCAGCAAATCGATAAGGTCCTTTTTACCTGTAAACAAAAGATAGAGATAGTTAGTTTTAAACATAATTAATGATAGGTCTTACAAAGGATGGGTGATATAGTTATACATAATACATAATACTTATTTTCTACAATAATTTTATTAACTTGCTCCGTTAGTATGTTAGTTGTTCTCTTCAAAATTTGTGAGTCATTTTTCGACCACTTTTTGGTGTCCAATGGAGCTGAAATTTTGCGAACTAAGATAATATTTTCAATATGGCCGCGACTCCAAGATGGCGAATTACTTTTCAACCCTCTTAATATGGGCTGGAGGAGCATCAAGTGAAAGGGTTTGAAGGGTAGAAGTAATTTTTGAATAGAACCTTGTTTTTTTAATAAAGTCATTTATTTAAGCGACAGCAAATCACCCCATTCCATCCGTCCAGTCTCGAAGATATCTGATAAGGCAGAAAAATATGGCACTCCATCCATTCTGTCCTTGCTGGCCTAAACCCATTTTTTTTTAATCTCGTTGAACTCTGGACATTGTACTGCCGCCAAAAGGCAACATCATTTCTTTGTGGTCTTTATCTTTATTTTCTTCTTTTTAGATAGGTATACTACAAAAATCACTTGAGAAGTTTATAAGCATAAGGAATCCATACTATAAGTACATTTAATTGGATGGTAAATAAAAGCATTTGGTTTCGACGATTATATTTGCAATTTTTAATATCCACTTATACACTTATGTCATGATTGAGTCATTTTGTTTTTATGACTATTTTCTTATATCTATTTATCAACGAATCTATAGGTTTAAAATTATTATCTTTGTGTTGGTTAGCAGTCTGTAAGTTTTTTATGAGGCTGACATTTATAAGACCTTTTATTAATCAACATTGTTATTATACGTGAAGGAAAAGCTTTGGCAGCTTAGCAAAATACTTAAATAACAAAAACAAGATTACTCCAATAACCATGCGATTGACTCACATAATGAATTAATAGTAGTATACTCTTTGACAGAACGACATAAATACGTTTTATTTTAGATAGAGATTAAGATACATTTGGGCCATAAATTTCTGAGAAAATAGTTATATAAACAACTAAAGCAATGCGATAAGACATTTTTTGTTTTCTTCGTAGCTTTAAAAAAAAGATTATTATAACTTTTTGGAAAAAATAACAAATTTTAATGTTTTATTATTAAACTTGCTGTCCCAGCGAATTTCGTACCGCCATAAAAAATAGGGGTTGGTGGTAAAAGGATGAAAAGTTAGTGATATATGTATTTTTGTATGATGTATCATAAAAATTAAAAAACAAAAATTTTGTCCAAAAAAAAATATTTAAGGGTGGCCCACCTTACTTAACATTTAGGGGAATGAAAAATAAATGACCGATTCTCAGACCTGCTGAATATGATGCATATAAATTTTCACGAAAATCGGTCGAATCGTTTCGGAGTAGTTCAATTACGAACTTTATTATATGTAGGTATATATAATTTGATATATTAGAAGATTAGGTACAGCCGCACTAAGCCATGATGATGTTAGTTTATAAACTACATAAATAGTGAAACTCATTACGTTGCGCCCTAAAGCACAATCAGATCATCCGACGAAAATTGGTAATCTATGTCAATATTGCCGTAATGAGGAATTTCAAGAAGCTCTTAGGCTACTGATAAAATTACGACCTTATCACTTTAGATTTAAGGAACTTTCCTTGGGCGCCTATCATCAGCATTATCTTAGTGGTTAAAAAAATGAATCATAATGTCATCACATAGCTTCACTGCTAAAGTGAAAATATATCGTTTTGATTGGAAGATTGACCAGGAACTTAAACTACTACCATTGAATAAAAGACCAAAATACCACACAATAAACATAATTATGTTAAACTAAAAATGATTAATTTTATAGGTCCGACGGATCCTTAGTTACAGGATAATTTAAAAATGTATTTATTTTATGTTAGTGAGAAAAAAAAACTAATATGGATTAAAAATAAATTTAAAGAAAGTTCATTTGAGAAAACTGAAAACGTCAAATCGAGCGAAAATCCACTATGCCCTATCCTTTCTTCAACATTTGGATTAAGTTGTAGGCTTTTTGCTAGCATTAATTTTTTTTTTGCTTTTACAAGCACATGTGCCGGTCGAAAGCTATGCCATCGGTTCGAAAATCTACGGCGGAAGATCTTGTACGTAAAAAAGAACTTGCACGAAGTTCGGCAAGGCATCCTAAAGAACCGGCAAGAAAGTCGCCATTGAAGTACCGCACCTTAGAACCCCAACGTTCACCGGTTCGCCAAACTATATGCCCGGCCATTGCCACTTTTTTTTATAATTAGGTCCGACAAATGACTCTTCCCCACCTGATGTTAAATGAAGGTGAAGTCCAGACGCGAAGATAGCTGATACAGGAGTTCTACCTGCCACACCAGTCATCCTCACCCTGCCGGCATGGATGTTGCTACTTCACGCCTCTTTTAAAGGATCCCAGGTTGTAAGAGGGAGGGAACACGTGAGCAGGCAGAGCATTCCATTTACGGATAGTGCGACAAAGAAATGAGTCACCAAATTTCTTTATACGCGTTGAAATTGTGGCCAGAGTTAGACGGTGACAACGTAAGCCAGCGTGCGTGGTCCTCTGAACAGGAAAGGGGAAGGTGGAATAAGAGAGAATAACTCCTCAAAACGCTCGCCGTGGTACAGACGATACAACGCGCTTAGTGACGCCACGTCACGGCTTAATTACACTTCAGGCATATTACGCAAGATGTATCTGCACGGCTGTAATTCAATGCTATACTTGGAGTAAGTACATCATAGCAACAGAGCACGATACTCGGCGCCGGCGCATCCAAACACTGGGCCGATAATAATTCAAACAGTTTACGTTACACTTCCGGAACCGATGTTTACAACAACATTAAAATGGAGATACCCAACCGGCCTACCGGCTATATCTCGTCTGCTTTGTTTCCTAGCTAATAGCACTTTGATTATGACAGTTGGATGATGTTGATGCTGGCTAAACTCTACCTGTTTACGTTCGCTTCTTTAGGAATAGATGCAACGAGCGGTTGGTTGGTAACTTTAAATAAAATCTACACAAGAATGAAAGTTGATGTAATTTTTAAAGTGAAACTTTTATTAGATGCCCACAAAATATTTCGTTCATCTCTAGCATGTCGCATTACATTTTTAATTGTTATTAAACATTTCAGACTTTATCAATAAGCGTCGGTTGTTCCCATTGGTGTTTTTTTTGCCTCTTTTTAGAAGCAATAACATCAACTTTTTACCACATCTTCTAATGGCAAAATATGAAAAATCTAACGCTGCCTGTATTGTCCGACTGTCCCTTTTAAAAACCCAAGGTGGCAACACTGGTAAACACGACTGCACTAGGAACGTTACCGTATCTGCTACCCCGTGGAGCTCGAAACCCCTTACTGAGAGAAACTCCACAATAAGGTAAAGGCGATCCATTTCGATCGAGTCGACCTACTTGCCAGCCTGCAGAAATGCTTCTTCACGAGGACCCCAGATTCTAGGATGGAGGGAACACGTGCGCAGTCAAAGAATTCCACTTACGAATAGTAAGACTAGTGATGACTATACTAATTATAGTATAGTAATATATATAGTAGTATGTGTGTGTGTGTGTGTGTGTGTGTGTGTGTGTGTGTGTGTGTGTGTGTGTGTGTGTGAAATGAATGCACAAATTTATGTTACACCTACATAACGAATGTTTTATTTAAGTACACTGCCGACTGCACATGCAGCGAAGCGAATTCACATTATTAAAGTTGATGTTTAATTACAAATGAAGATTACGCTGCTTTAGAATATAGCACAAAATGCCACTAATGTTCCACTAATTAATACGCAAAACTTTGTTTATACAACAATCAAAGAATTAAGGCTCTGCCACTAGGGCCCCTTGCACCAACATCCTAATTCAAATTACGGCATAATTCTGTTCAACACTTATTACCATCTTTGTTAATTGATTTAAGTCAAATATAACATCGTCTAAATAAGCAAAATACTTATAAAATAAAAATTACTGGGCCAAACTGGAATCAATTTTAATGTGAACAAAGGGCAACTAGTCTGCATCATGTAAAAAAATAAACACGTAAAAGGGATCAGTCCCTGTAGCATGAGCACTACAAATTAAATTATATCACGTTATGTATCGCCTCTAACTGTCAAACCCTTATTTCATATTGCGTTATATATCATATTGCGTTGCTCATGCTAGGGGGGCAAAAATATCGGCGTTATCGGTGTACGTCATGAAAAAAAAATCTAAAAGAATCTTCTACAAGAGAAGACAGTTAAAAAGTCAAATAGAAATGGAATGAGATTTGAACATGATTAGCTTTAAATTTGATTTTGGAGCTTTGGTGCGAGTGGGCCTACAGGTGTTTGTGTTCAAATACGTAAAGTCTCAATTGAAATATAAATGGACTTGAAACATTATATGAAGAAATCAGCAACAGTACATTTAACCAGTTGCCCAGAGCAGTCGGTCCCCCAAGCCGGCTCATCTGGCTATACAATAATAAACACGCACTTGTAGTTGACGATGATGCCCCATTTCAAATACAAGTCAGCGAAGCAAAAAATAATCATATCCAACTGGAAATAGTATCCCTATCCTGATACCCAAAGGCATCTGTCTCCCAAGCTGCTTCACGATACATCATACAACAATAAAACAATTAGGCCTTTGCCATTAAATTAGCTTTAAACGAGATAAGTCGTATTGAAGCGCCAAATACACCAACTCTCAATTGAAATATAATCGGACTTGAAACAGTGCTATCATCTATCATGATATGAAGAGATCAGCAACAGCGTACATTTAGCCAGTTGCCCAGAGCAGTCGGTCCCCCAAGCCGCCTCATCTGGCTAATGCAATAATAAAGCAATTTGCCCGAGGCTCACCGCTCGATGTCGGCACTCGGCACCCACACATCAGGGTTTACCACCGGTTGGTATTTTTCGAGACTTCCCGACTTTTCAATTTGTCATAATTTTATATTTACAAATAGAAAAATTCCATGTGTAACGCCAGTTTTAGATACACAGTTGATTAAATATAGTGCCACATAGAGCTGTCATTTCTTTGCGATAACGACAGAATGAGACAACATGTGACTTTAAACTACATAAAATTTATTCCACGTCTCTGAATAACGCCTTTTAAAAAAATATTCAAAATAAAGCATGCGTACAGTCGACATTAGGTAACTGAAAATGTTAACTTAAAATCTCCATTAAAACGTAGCTATAAGACCGATGTTTATTTAAGTGGAACTGATATGTGATTGTAGCTAATACGATTTTTCTTCATAATATATTTATTTGACCGAAACTGTACTTGCAATGATAGTTTTTTGTGTGTTTCTCATAAAGTTTTTATTATGTGATTATTATGATAAGATTTCCAATATTTCGCAAATTCGAACCAAGCTCACTAGTCTACCTTTCAACGCAGAAATTGTAATGGCATAATATCAGCGGATGGCATCAACTTCATTTCGCAGAACATTATTTGATATTCACTCATTATTCAAACAATCAAAGCTCATATTATTAGCCAAAATTATCTTTGGGCATAAATTTAAAATACATAATAATTAAAAAGCAGAACCATCATATCGCAGAAAGTTCACAGCTAGAATCCTGTTTTGGAATACAAATATTTAATATTTCCTTGTGTTATTTATATGGGTGAGGTGTAATAGGGAACACCTTGTTTTAAGAAGGTCCAATGGACACCAAAAAAGAGGTTCAACGGGCACTTTTTGCTTTTGGGTCGAATCTTGAGGGTCCAATGGGTACTAGACCGATTACGCTGGCCACTAAACTAACCTAACCTTAACCAGTAACCACCAACACCGATTTTGCTTAACGAAATTACCTATGTAGTTTTTATTTTTTTATTGTAAGCAACTTAATAAAATTCTGCCATCTAAAAATGCCATTGTGAATTCGAACATATAAACATTTGACTAAACAATAAGAATATTCAAAAACAAATAATAATGCCTCAAAAATATTCGTTTAAAAAAGATTATGCCAAGTGTGTATACCGGATGAATTTCGGAGCAACTAAATTGTGCCAGATAGAACGAACTGACAAGCTCAACGAATGAAGAAAACTTTTATTGAATTATCAGGATTTTTAAAAACATTTCAAATACATGGTGACCCTACACACAGCACGTATCTATTCTACTCGAGAGGCGCAAACAATAACAGCGTGAACACCGCAAGTTTATTACATAAATTGATTCGTTATAAAAATATTGTTAATTGAAGAAATACTTAACGTTTCTGTTGACGGAAAAATATTAAAATAAATATTCTTGAAGAGGAATCTTTTGGAAGCTTATTTTAGCTTTCAAATTTGAATTCCTATTATTTTATCATTAAGGTAAACTGTAAGTATAGCTTCTTAAACACTGTCAAACTTACCATAGATTAAGCAAAACCCTAGGGATCCTCTCCGATTTTGCTAAACGTTATGTGTTTTAAGAGATGATAATAACAAGAGTATTTTTAATTAGTCAACTGTATAGCAATTATATTATGTTCGATCAACAATTGATCGAAGTTTACTACCGAAATAAATTTTCAACAAGTAAAACAAAAAGGCTATGTTGTTGTGAATAGCTTAATAAGTTCACATTATATTTTCAGGCTACTTGTAATTGTGGAGATAAGAGGCTCAAGGAATGAAACTACTTATACAAAAACTGGGCATGTTAATTGCAATTTTGGTATTTTACCGTTGTATTAGAATTCAGTTTTTTTTCAGTATGATACGAGAACAGATAAATTAGGGCATATAATCAACGATATTTATCGTTGCATATAATTTATATAAAATGTATGTAGGCAAAGAAAATCAAACGGCACCTACCATTTTTCTCATGAGTAAAAAATATAACAATATCGTGTGCATAGATTACAGTTCATAAGTTATATTAACAAGACTGAAAAGGTAATATTTCCAGTCTCTGTCATTAGACTGTTTGACTAGGCAACAGGGCTACAATTTGGTAGCATAACGACCACGTCATTAAGGTAGCTAGTTTGGGAGTGATGTTAGGGCTCACATTCAGTTCAACCCTGGTATGAACTCCAACCCCCTAATTTTCACGTGGAAACAAATTAATGCCTAGCAGAATTAACAAATTGTTCCTAAAATTAGTCTTGAAAGCTTTAGATTGCGTGTGACATAGAATTTAGGTGGACTTTTGAAGTTTAGAGTTTTCATAGTGTGGTGTGGAAAAATATAGCATCGTTCAAAATAATAGGTACCACCTGTTGGTGGTGCTGTGTTCTGCTGGTGAGTAGGGTTCCAGGGTTCCTCAGGTAGGGGATTGGGTTCAGGCTTGCAAAGGTAAGTGTCGCCGCACACGGACCACACGCCGCAGCCACAAACGCCGCCACGAGAAGCTAGAAGCGGCTACTAAAGTGGCTGAAGCGCGCGACAGCGGCCGACTAAGGTAAGGGAGAGAGGAGTGGGGAATCGCGCGAGTGACGTGTGGCGGTGTTTTGTATCGGCGCATTAAGTGGCCGGTGCGGGCCACAAGAAGCGAGCAACGACGATTTGTAGCGGGTGGCGGCCACCGGCGTACCGTGTGTGGCGAGTCCATATAAAATGTATGAAAACTACAAGAAATATACCGATGGCGGCGTTTTATGGTTGTGGTCGGTGGCCTGTGTGCGGCGACACTTAGGATGGCTGGAGCTACACACTTTCTGTCGCAACATCTTTCTTCGTTACTGGACTCCACTTACACTAAACATCAAGTAGAGTAGTCTTATTCGTTGTTTCGTATAATCGATAAAAAAAGGGTTATTCAAAGAATATACAGTAGAACCCGTTTAATACGATCACGCTTAATACGATTTCTCGCATAATACGCCATTTTGCGTCAGTCCCTGCAACTTGAGACATGTTTGGATACATTTCTTAACGCTTAATACGATTCTTGATCCCGCTTAATACACCTAAATCGCCAACATGTACCACACATATTACCTCTTGCGGCAGCATAAAATTCAATGAGAATGTGAATAACACACAAGAAGAAAACCCCAAGTGATAATGATCAAGAAGAAGATGAGTCAACTCCGATTTCGTCACATGCCCAGGCATTATCAACAGTTAATGATCAAAGACGCTATGTAAGTTCTTTGAATCAAAGCGAAGACGCACTGCAAAAGATAAATTATGTTGAAAATGAAAATTTCAGTTTTTCCTTAAAATGACGAGTTAGATTACTAGAATGTAAAACAGTGTTAAAATTATATTTCACAAATAAATAAAAATATCAAATTGAAAATTCATTAGCCTATTAATGTCCTTACTGCTGGAGCACAGGCCTTGCCTATGGATGGAATAGGGAGATTGGGTCATGGCCTACCACGCTGGCCAGTGGCGGATTGGTAGGTGCTAACGACTGCAGATGCAGCCGGGCCCACGGTTTAACGTTATAACGTTTTAACCTTCCGAAACACGGAGGAGCTGAAGATAGTACAGTATTTTTAGGGTTCCGTACCTCGAAAGGCAAATCGGAACACTTATAGGATCACTTTGTCGTCCATCCGTCCGTCCGTCTGTCATGGCCCTTTTTCTCAGGAACGCGTGGAGGTATCAAGCTGAAATTTATATCAAATACACAGGTCTACTGTCCCTTGGAGCTGTATAATAATTAAACTTCTAAGCCAACGCAATCAAAAGATACAGCCGTTTATGCCGCAAATTTTCGAAACTCGCAAGAAAAGCAAAACCTACAGGGTACTTCCTGTGAACTCAGAATCTTGAAATTTTGTACAATTTTGCCACGTCTTATAGCACTGACAAAGGAAAAATTGCGTAAACCGTAAATTTTTAGTTAGATCACATATTTTACGAAACCCTCGGTGCGCAAGTCCACATGGCCGGTTTTCTTCATCCAATAACCGACCACTGCCCCCAGAGACCCCACAGAATCCTTTTAAAGTACTACCTCGAAGACGGGCAAAATAAAATAAAGGAAGGCGATTAGCACCGGGTACATTATATTATTATCTAGGGCGCCAGCTACATTCACGTCTAGATTCCAGTTATGGCAAAGAATTATTTACTCGTGCCCTGGGTATAAACCGACGATGTACCTTATTGTATGATCAAAATGTTAACCGCATAATTTATCAACATCACAAGAGTTTTCGGTGGAGTTTTTGCCTAAACTATTTCTATTCTATTTCCGACGCTTTTGCGAGCTAAGCTGATATTATTTCTTATTTGCTCCATATTAACCATGTTTTGTATTTGTGTTTTGTTGGCAATTATTAATGATCTAACAAACAGGTTCACAAGGTTCTCGTTTAACAGAATTTTCGAAACAAAATGTTATTAATGAATTGAGGTCAATGTCCCCTGATAGCTATTTCCTCTAATTAAATGTATTAGTCTAATTGCTATGGTCAAACCTGTTAAGCGAACAGTAGTTTTACTAAAAGTGATCATTTGGTGTGACTCTGTTTTACATACTTCTAATTGATGGTTGAGTTTTGGCTTTAATACAAATAATCTGAGGCCCAATCACGAATTTTGACAGCTCCGTGGTCATATTGCATCGACAAAGTTTCTATGGAAACTAAGCAGCAAGCAGCGCCCCTACCGGACGTAAATGGCTTCTTTCATACAAAATGTGACGATGAGGATATGATTAAGGAACTGTAAAAATTCATGCTCAGGTCTGAGGACTCCGTATAAAGTTTCATCCTTACATTACACCCATTTTAAGTTTCTATGGCTCATAAAAATAGATGACCCAGCGTACTTCGTACAGCCATAAAAGTAAGGGTTGGCGGTAGAAGGGTGAAAATTTAGGGTTGTATGTATTTTTAATGCCACATCATAAAAAAATAAAATTTGTCCAAAAAAAAAAAAAGTTAGGGGTGGGCAACCCTTATCACTTAGTGGTAAAAATAGACAGTAGCCGATTCTCAGACCTACTGAATATGCATACAAAAGGAGAATGCTCATGGATGTATGGACCGCCGTACAATGGTTGCATCAATACCAAACAAATGTTAAATGATCGTTTAATATTCAAATTAGTATGACAAATTGGAATTTTGAAAATAAAAACAGGGGTTTTAATGTTATTGTAAAAAATGTGACATAACCTCAAATCCTTAATAACTCCTATTTAAAGTTGGTTTACAGCAATTTTGGGTACTTTTTTATTCTGTTACTTTTGATCAACTTGAGTCTTTCACTGTTTTTCCAACCTACTGCATAGATTTTCATGACAACACAGATTTCAGTGATGGCAGATTTACGTATAGGTAAATAAAAACATTAATAAGACACTTTTTATTAGATTACATATATTAATTGTACACATTATATTTGAATTACCAGTATATTTCAAATCAACATAATCTTCATGGAAAAAATAATCTAAATAAGGCGCCAGAGCAGTAACATCATTGTAACGACCCCAACTTAAAAACTAAACTACAGTCATTATGTGGTCCTAACAGCCCACAGGTTGTTTACCAATGAGACAGCTGCAATAATAACCTTTTATAGCCTCTAATGTGTCTGCCAAAGCAGCATCTCTACTGATTAGTAAATATGAGTTATATGTACGCTGCTTAAGTATCTGGATTTAATCCTACCTCTTAATAAATAATTATTTAGACCTAAAACAAGAGGAATATCATCTACAAACAAACAAATTCAAACAATTTCTAGCTTTTGTCTTACAGCGTTCTAATGTAGCTCCAGGATTATTGAAAAGAGTGGCCAATCTTTCGTTGCTATCAGCAGTTCTTAATTTAACTAAATAAATACAAAAGGCTATAGAAGCGTTTGGCACTTGATCTGCTAGATTGGTATACAGTTGAGCAAATTATAAAACTGTTCAGAGTTCATACCAAGCCAATAATGACATAAATGAGGAGACATAATTGAAATATTAGAAAAATCTAATTTGTATAATGTAATGATTATGATACAGCGATCAGCCAATTCGCTGTATCATAATCATTACATTATCAAACTGTGTGCCAGTAAAATCTCTTAATTAAGATGTTAATTCATTCCATGAACCATAATTCAAATAGTGATGACAAACACATGCACCAGCTGGTATGCACAATTTATTATTATACAATAAGAGATTCCTGATGGTAGATGAAATAAGTAGACATTCAAGCTCTAAACAATTTTCAAATACACAGTGACCAGGAGAGTTAGCAGCATGTATGATGATGATGATACAATTTTTAGAGTCACTTGTTGAACTGCTTCTAGTCTTGGTTGTGGCAGAGGAGGTGGCACAGGTATAGAACGATTGCCACTTAATGTAGTATCTCCAAGAGTAAGGCGATTTGAGTCATGTTGTTGTTGCTTTTGTACTTGTTGAGTTGCTGATCTCCAACATGCAGCACATACATGTTCCATTCTTGAGATCTAAAATATAACATTAATAAGAAATGAATAATTAATATGGAAAATTCCTTTTTGTTTATTTTAAAATAACAGTTTGATAGGTCTCAAGTTAACTCTTGCAAGTTATAAAAGTTAAAATATGATGTCTACAAATCAATGTAGGAATTTCTGTATTCTCTCATCATCTATTAGCTGTCTAGTGATAACAAAACAAATAAAAGAAAATCTAAATGTTACCATGATTACTATAAACATTTTAGTTCTAGATTTGTAATTATGTATGATATGCAATAATAATACACAGTAATAATAGCTTTCTCATAAGATTGTGATAGTAAATGATTCCTAACCTAAGTATCTAGAACTGTTATTACTTTTTTAAGAAGTCAAACAAAACAGTTAATATACTTATATTTCATACAGTTAGTTGCACATGACATTAGACAAACAATATTAGCTCACCTGAGTAGGAATTATCCATGACTATAATATGTTGAGGGCTAAACTGTTCTTCTACAAAAAAATATCAAGTATCACCTCTTGGGCCCTGGAAATACAGTTTTACAATACACTGGTTTAACCAGTCAAATAGTCTAATCGTCATCGGTTCCTCATTTGAAGTAGAATACATTTTTAATGTTCTTAATGCGTGAGTAGAGAACACTACAAACACACATACGGTAAATAAACGTCCTGTCGTGAATGCACTGTTTTTTTCCTGAAAACGTCTTGCCTGTCTTAACAATTCAGAAACAAAATCGTTTGATACGTTCACACGCAATTATTATCACTTCACAATTTATGTAAAAAACTCAATCAACACAAAAATAGGAGTAACAACAAAACATTTGACAATTCCCCACTCATTTGCATTTGCAATAGGGTTATAGGGTAGGGTGATGATGATCTGACATTGAATATACGAATAATCGTTGAATTGAAAAAAAAATGTTTTTGTTTAAAATCGGTTTTACGCAATGAATAAATCAAATCAGATACAAATAAATCCAGATTCAATTAATTAATAAACAGCATAGAAATAAATATAATTAATAGTTACTACTTAGTTAATGATGAAATCGACAGTTAGGTGAGCGCCTTCTATAAAAACAACGATTAATGATTTCCGCGGAATTAACCTTCTTTAACATTATTAATACGTGTCGATTTTTTAAACTTAGATTCGAATACACCGGCTACACGTTCCGTTTTACCTAAGAGCATGCCTGCACAGATTAACTAGCCTCTCTTTGTCGTCCGTCCCTCTCTAACTTAGATACATTTATGGACGTAGAACAGGACGCGGCACAAGCCAATGTATAATTATTGTATTTTGCGTTATAAGGCCTTTAGACTACGTAGGCAAGACAAAGCGATAAGCACGTGACTCTTTTTGTCCGACTACCTACATGCTCGACATTTTATCATTTTCATCTCTATGCTTAACACGTTACATTCAGTAAGTAGACACTACATACAGCAAGGGACGTGATAGGAATCGATGTCGAATTAAGCCAAGCGACGGATTACTGAATGCGACGTATTAAGCATAGAGACGAAATAGATAAATGACGAGTTGTCATCGCAACAGTTAAGACAATAAAAACGTAAAATCACTATTAAACAATAATTAGTAACACGTGATTTATTTCCTTTTTGGTGGTCCACTCATCGGTAACAAAAACAAAAATCGATTATAATGTATAACTAATAGGGTACTATGGCATCCCTATTTTTACGATAAATAAACAAACGTCAGATATCCGACTCAAAATATAAACAGTATTATGACTAATATTATTTCTAAAATTATTCCCTGTTCAAAATAGCCATTCTGATAGACCATCGTACGTATAAATTAAAGAAAATAATTATCATAATAATTTTATCTTGAGGCATGAGACAAAGCTGTACCAAATATGGGCATTCTCCTTTCATAAAAATCGGTCAAGCCGTTTTGGAAGGAATATGGTTACTAACATTGTGACACGAGAATTTTATAAATAAGATAAAACATAAAAAAATGTTCAAAAAAATAAAAAATAAATGTTAGGGTTGGACAAACTTAGGGGTATGAAGACGAGAATTATAAGATTTTTAATATATTTTATTTGTTGTCATTACTGAAGTTATTACTTACCTCAAGTTACCTACTTTGGCATTAGTTTAGCTCAAAAGGCTGTGACAAATTATGCTACAGGTTTACCAAGCTTTACCTTGTTTTCTGTTTTTCTGCCAGTCATAAACCTGAGTGGAAAACTTGGCATTAATAAATAAGAAGTTTAAGGTTTGTTGACAATAAACAAACGTATTCTCCTGGGAGGTATATTTACTTGATTTATAGGAGTCGAATTCATGTAGAAACATACACTGTCAAAAAATTAAGATCTTCAATGATACCATCAATGAGGATCATTACTACGTCAGCAAATCAACTAAAAATCAACAGTATAATGATGTAACATGCTTTTTAGTTAATATAAGTTTTAAATCATCGAAATCGGTTCATTTGTTGAGATTTTAGAACTAATTTTATGGTAGCCAATATTCAATGGAGGCCGAAACATGTGACGTCACAGAGCTCGATCGTGGGTTCACTCCGGTCTAACTTCAGTAGCGTCTCTACGCACGCTCGCGCCCGAGCGCTAAAGCTCTGTGACGACAGCCGAAAATTCGTTTAGGAATTTGGTCATAACTTCGTCAATATTTGTCGTAAAACAAAAATTAAAACTCTGCATTTTATGGAATCATTTGCTCTAAAAATCTGCATTATCAACTAAAATCGTTACGGATCCTCATGGTTCCAAAATTATTGCGAATAAGCGGAAGCACGATCGTCATTTCTTAGAATTATGCGAATAAGCGACATGGAACCAAAAGCATGTCATCATATCTAACAGCTGATTAGAATTCAGATCTCAAGATAAGAAGCTTTTCACGAGCGCATTTCAAGGCAGCTCAATAGGCAGGCGGGTCATTGCTCGCCAAATGGGTCGCAACTACCAGCACAAGGGGTGACGGATCGAAGGAGTACACTCGAAGGCCATAATGCATCCGAAGAGGTAAAACTGAACCGCCTCCAGCCCTGAAACCATTAACCTATTCAATCTTTTTTTCAGCTAAGTTTGAATCTATCCAGCCAGTGTCAGATTTCAGTTAATCAACATAATACTTGTATTTTTAATTTATTTAACTGCTAGATGTTTAAATGTAAGGAAAAAAATAATAAACATTGCCATTTCTTCTTTCAAATGTTTAATACTTGTAAAGGACAATATAAAGGATAAACAAATGAATGCTTGTAATACATTTGACATTGTGGGTTACCTGCAATGCAAAAAGATGGCGCTGCCCTGCAAGTCTAAGAAATACCAGAGAAAATTCGACACGGTCATCAGGGCCGCGGTAGTATAATGGTCAGTGCATTCGCCCAGATAGCGAAGGGTGCGGATACGAGTCCCGTCTGCTGCCTGGTGTAAGTTGATTGCTTTCTGATAAAATTTTCTTTACATTTAATCAACATTATTACAACAAAATTACGAGGTGTCCTGTCGTTCGTTGGTTTGTTGACTTAAAGAGATATCAGTTTAAAAAGTTTGGAGTTACTTATAAAAAGAAAATGTTACCTTTTACATAAAAATAGTGACTACATAACTATAGTTACTAGTAGAAAAACTCGGTTTTGTTAGAATATTGTTGTTATAACAAAACAGTTACGTAATTGGTTTCAATGATTGCTTCAGTATAGCTTCAATATACTGTTATTTGTAACCAAACTATCTTGTTATTTGCAACATAATTTTTTGCTGTTTATTATTATGTTATTTGCAAAAAGTACTTTTCTGCTTTAAAACCCTGTATGTACTACTTACCAACAACATGCAAGTATTTGGAGTTAACTGGAGATCGGAGTAATCATAATAACCTGGTTCCCAATATATTTTTAAATACAATTTTATAAACTTGCCTTATATGTATAACTACACTCGACAGCAAATAAACTGGGCCACTTGCTACCACGGAACTCTGATTTGATTTTCTCAAAAAGTATAAAACTTACATCTATCAAAATTATAACTACAGACAGTGCGTTTCGTGGTGATTGAAATGAACTGAGATATAGAGAATATAGAATTTATTGAGATTAATCAATATATAATTTTTTTATTTAAAAAAAGCCAAGGAAGAATCGTTTTCTAATTGTGGTATTCGGAAGTAACGAACGAAGCAAAAATACTCACGTCTGAGAAAACTATGGGGAAAAACTAAGGAAATGATAAGAAGTATCAGACTATCTTCATTTTTTAAAAAATAACGATAATCGCGACTTTATTAAAAAATTAGCAAATTGTTAGCATTGCTGTTCTTGTTCGATTACAAAGTAAGTTGACAGTACTTTAGAATAAAATTTTACTCATATTAATAATTATGAAACACACTTTCTGTAGATACAGCTTTATTAGTTGTAAGTTATACTTCGTGAAAAAATCGAATTAGAGTTCCAAGGTACTAGCGATTGGCCCAGTTTATTTGCAGTCGAGTGTAGTTTAATAAATTACTTTTTTCAGTGGTTGTTCGTCACACTTCCATCCATACTAATATTAAGAATAAGAGAGTGTGTTTGTTTGTCTGTTACCTCTTCACGCTTAAACCGCCGACACGATTAAGATGAAATTTGGTACTTAGATAGTTTGGGTCCCGGGAAATGACATAGGATTAGTTTTAATCATAGAAATATCACCCTTTAAGGTGATGAAAAGGATGGTGGAAGTTTGTAAGGCAAACCATTTTCCATACAGACAAAGTCTTAGTATTTTTCTTATGTGTTACTTTTTTTACGATAATGTGTATTTTGAGTGTAATTAGGAAACAGAGATTTTGAAAAGTAGAAAAAACAAAAAGGTCAAACATCAAGCAGTTACATGCTTTAAAATAATAAAAATTATAACAAAAAGGTCTAGTTACATCTTGCTAGATAAGGGTTGGTTTATGCTGCATCAGTTACTCCAAACTTGGACTCCACTTCCCCAAATAAAAACAAAAGAAAGATTAAAATAAACTAAATCACTACTACCGAACGTTAAACAACCAGATTTACATGCCCCAACCTTCACATTTTCTTTAGTATCGATCTTCTAGTTAGTTCGGTTCTTCGCAAATGTCAGAAGCGGTCCAACACAAGCATTACGTAACTCTTTCGTGACCAATTAATACGACACAATACAAGCGTGACTAAGTTTAAGTGTGCAGTTATTAAGTGTGTTAATATAGATTTTTATTTCTGGTTTCTGATTAGTAGAATAGCGACAACCGTATGTTGTAAATAGTCTATTGAGGAGCTCGATGTCGCAAGTGGATAGCGCGTTCGTCTGCGATCGTTGAAGTTAAGCGACTTTCCCAGTGGTCGGTCATTAGATTGGTAAACAAAACTTCACTATCCCCAACTCCTCTTTTGCTGATTTGGAAGGCACATTAAGCCGTTCGTCCCGGCTGCATCTGCCGTATTTAGCACCTGTCAATACGCACTGGGCTCGCATGGTGTGCCATCACCCAATTTCCCTATTCCATCCATAGCGAAGGCACCAGCAGTGGGGACATTCATAGCATCCAAACACTATTTGAAATCCCTACACATCATAAAAATGCTTAATTTACAAATAAGTAAACTAAATTTTATGATAGGAGCTCGATGGCGCAAGTGGTTAGCGCGTTTAGCTGCTATTGTTGAAGTTAAGTAACTTTCGCAGTGTTCGGTCATTGGATGGGTGACCAAAAATTTACTATCTCGAGCTCCTCCGTGCTTCGGAAGGCACGTTAAGCCGTTGATCCCGGTTGCATCTGCAGTCGTTAACACCCACTAATCCGCACTGGGCCCGCGTGCTGTGTCATGGCCCAAACTCCCTATTCCATCCATAGGGAAGGCCTGTGCCCCAGCAGTGGGGACGTTAATAGGCTGATAATGATGATGAAACTAAATTTTATTTGATATTAATAAGCAAAGCAAAGCGATTTAAATCCGGGATGTTGCTTTGTTCTACGGAGCCATATTTATTACGTATACTAACATTATGATTGTCTATTAAGATCTGGATATTATTTGCTTAAAGACCTCGACCTAGCTAACCTATGGTATCAATGTTTTGGCCTTCGTCTTAGATATAAAAAACAAATATATTGCTTGTCGATCTAAACAAATATGGCAACGTAAAACAAAGCAATATCTCTATTTTGGAGTAAACAACTTTTAAATAAAATTTTGTTATTTTGTGCAAATTTAGTATTTTTATGATCTGTACTGTAAAATTAGTTTAGACACAATTGATATTATAATAGTTAGCAGGATCGCTACATTGTACCTTAATTTTTGTGAGCGTCCGATATTTCGGTACTTTAGCAAGTGTCATGATCATATTAGGTAGTAACTATCAGTGGAGTGGTTGCTCCACGATCATGGGCACTTGGAACTATGTCCAAATACCGGGGACTCACAAAAATCAAGGTACAGGGCAGCAAACTCGATAATTATTTATAATATTTAATTATAATCTTATGATCATGAATGTTTGAAACAATAAAGATAAGTTGTAGCTATTGACGGGATTGTTTCCATGTACCTTGTTTTTTACTGAACTCTTGCAAGCGCCATGATCACGGAGTTACGTTGCGTACGTTAGTTGTCAGAGACCCGTAAAAAACAAGGTACATGGAAACAATCCCGTCAATTAAAAATTCCCGAAAATTGTTTTTATGAGTCTCCAATATTTCGGCACTGTTGCAAGCGCCATGATCACGGAGTTACTGACGTACGTAACGTAACTCCGTGATCATAGCGCTAGCAACAGTACTGAAATATCGGAGACTCGTAAAAAACAATGTACATGGAAACAATCCCGTCAATTAAAAATTCCCGAAAATTGTTTTTATGAGTCTCCAATATTTCGGCACTGTTGCAAGCGCCATGATCACGGAGTTACTGACGTACGTAACGTAACTCCGTGATCATAGTGCTTATAACAGTGCCGAAATATCGGAGACTCGTAAAAAACAAGGTACATGGAAACAATCCCGTCAATTAAAATTCTCGTAAATAGATTTTTATGAGTCTACAATATTTCGGCACTGTTGCAAGCACCATGATCACGGAGTTACTAACGTACGTAACGTAACTCCGTGATCATGGCGCTTGCAACAGTGCCGAAATATCGGAGACTCGTAAAAAACAAGGTGCATGGTAACATACCTACGTAGTTAATAGCTATATTATTAGTGACCATTAAAGTTTAAAACAATATGGATATATATATGTTACTGTTTATAAAATTTCTTAAAAACAACTATCCTAAAAATATTTACCTTTACAAATTAAACAGTTTATTTTAGTTGTGCTGTATCTCAAATAGAAACTGGTACAACAGTTACTCGCCAAATCCGATGTCGTTGGAAAGCTTATAAACAAACATATTATCCGTCATAATATGACGATGACAATCCAAAATTGATCGACTATTAAGAAAAACCTATTGGTATTTCAAATAGAGAAAGCTAAATTTGCATATTTTTTAATTTACAGTTTCTTGGACTGTACTTTACTAATAAAAACAACATCATGAAGTGCCTACCTATAAGAGTAAATCAAATCTAACGTCTAAATCCTTTATACCATGCACCGGATTTTAATGGAGTTTTCAGCAATCCATACAGTGATCCCAGAAGCAGAGGAAAGTTCGTATATGTTTAATCGATATATAATGCATGCCCGAGAACAAAAACTTTAGTCTTCTATTACATTGTTGACCCCTTGATGGGGATTTGTTGCACCGTATATAAAAAACCTTAAACATTATCCCCCTTATGTATAAACGAAGCATAAGCTTGGATTGGTTACTCTAGAGGAACTCGAAGGCGCAGGTGGTTAGCGCGTTCGGCTGCGATCGTTGAAGTTAAGCAACTTTCGCTGTGGTCGGTCATTGGATGGGTGACCAAAAATCTTCTCTCTCGAGTTCCTCCAGTTAGCACCCGCCAATCCGCAATGGGCCCATGCGGTGGGTCATGGCCCAATATCCTTATTCCATCCATAGGGAAGGCCTGTGCCCCTGTAGTGGGGACATTAATAGGCTGATGATGATGATGAGTGACTCTATGTATGGTCTCTGTTCATTGAATTACAAATGACGCTTGAGTGAGTGATATGAACAAAACACAACATAAAAAAACTTATTAAGCTAAGCTTATTCCAAGGGGTACGAGTATTATAAGATTCGTTTGTGAAGATGCGACCCGGATACCGATGCATACCTTGCATCCACATCCGGCACAGACACACACAGTCACACAGCAATCATCAGACACGCACCGGTGTACACACCATGCACGAGCGATGTCTTTCTTAAGCTGCACGACTGACTCTTTTAACAAAAACACCGGACTTGTCATTACGTTTATGGGGAACGTCTCAGTTACGTCAAAAAAGTTTCGGGAGAAATCAATCGCTTTTTTTTTGTTTTTGATGTGTAACATCTTTCCTCTCGCTTTCCTGCAATTTGCGGGAGTGATTTCGTGAAATGGGACGGAAGTGTGTAACAGGAAGTCGGGAAAGCGCGCGCTATTTGATTTGATTTTAGAACATAATGTTCAACTGGCTTATTCCTTTTGTAGTAAGTTTTATTTCTTTTTTTACTAATATAAGGTGAGGTTTCTAATGTTACACATCATACGCGACTACTGTAAGGCTCGCTCGTTTTTTTTGTTATGAGGGTGGCAAAGAAGGATATGACCCGTATGTCGGTAAGCGGCCGCCATAGCCTATAGACGCTTGCCATACAAAAAATATCACTCGCGCCGTTGCCTGCCCTGGGGGGCATTCGCCTAACGGGATTGCTTTGGAAAATGCTATCGCTTACGATTTCATTTTGTTAGTTCTGACCACCGAAGGTTTTCAATTACCTCACGTTCATTTTCTTTAATATTGTTATTAACAATGCAAAAGAAGAAATCGTAAGCTATAGCATTTTCCAAAGAAATCAGGTTAGGCGATTGGCCGCCTGATCCAATCCCCTACGCCGTGGTGCCCTGCAACCTTACTAGTGTTAAAGGTAGTGTTATTTTACTGTAGTCTTCGGTGCGGTGGAGATTACTTCCCCCGGGTGCTACAATCCAAGCGAATAATCCGCTATGCACTAAAATTTTGTTTTAATTACCAGGATGACAAACAGAAACACGATCCGCTTGTTGGATCCAGGTAAATATTACGCGATAGAATTCTTAAATGGTAAGATGATTACGAGATTAAAATACCTATTTCATGAAACATCAAATAAAGATAATATGAAATGAAAAGTCATAATTGACAGATTTCTTTTGTATATTTTAATAGCGTAGACCATCAAGACGGAATGTTATTAGGGTCTAATTGAAGTTAAATGAACTATATTTTAAATGATTCGTACAAGTATTTCTATTTTACACTAGCAATGTCACAAGCGGTCCGCCTATCCAAACTAATATTATAAAAGCGAAAGTGAGTTTGTTTGTAACGCTTTTACGCTTAAACTATTGAACGTATTTGGATGATATTTGCTACGCATATAGTTTATCAAAAGTGTTAGGTTCCTGAGGTATTTTCAAAAAACTAAAGTTAACGGGCGATTGCGCGGGTGGTCACTAGTTTATAAATATACATCCATCTTTAAATTTATACTAAATGAATTGCTGATTTTGTAAAATTTATGATACCGATAAAAGCTAATTTATTCCTAATTCCAGGATTAAATTAACGGTGTTTTATGACTGTCGAATAGGAAGTAACTAAAGAATTGGGTACGGGATAAAGGCACTGTTTACGACTACATTAAGTTTATATTACTTGAGTTGGTCAACAAAATGTTTAAGAGATACGGCGACTGCAAGGATAATTGGCTGAACATTATCCAGGTACGCATGGTATACTTTCCACGAACAACAATGCAAAATTACCACTGAATTACGATTATTAGAGTTTGCAGTTAAAATTCGAATTTATGTATGCGGCAAAACGTCGCAATATTGGAATTATTTTTGAAGAAATATTTAGGCGGCATTTACCATTGTTGGGTTAATTAACTAGGAAACACCCACGGTTGTGTAGGCGAGTTATTAAAAAGAGATTAACTCGTTTAGAAATGGTAGAAGCTGACATTTAACAATCTTATTTGAGTTAAGACTAGGAAAATAATGTTTGGTTATGGGTCTTTACATAAATTAGTTTTCAACTAGTTCTTTCTCATAGGACTCCACATAAGACAATTCAATAGTCGATACAAATATTTTTCAAAATTCTAAGTATACGTTCTCGAAATGGCAAAAAAATCTTCGAAACTGAGATTTCCGGTAGAAAAATGCTTTACTAAGATAAGAAACAAGACTAAGACGGCCTAACACTATTCCATATTTATGAAGTTCAATATTTAAATGATTTTATCAATATGTAATTTTTTGTACAAAATGTCAATCTTATTACGTTGGAAATTGACGTTATTAAATGACGTTAAAATACTTTAGTTTGTATTTGTCATGTGAAAAGTCTGCTATGTAATATTATAAATTATAATACTCTGAGAATAAAATCGTATTCTAAATTTTATAACGTGCACTAAGAAGTTATCTTTTACACAATGGCATCGTTATGTATCATTATCTTAATGTTACATGTGCTTGTTAAACGTTCCTAGTTGTATGTCATTTTAATGCGCTTTCTATGTTATAAATGGCTGGTTTCCTAATCAGTGGCGATAAAGACACCGTGTTTTTATTACATCATATTTTTATAGCCCAATCTTCCTATTCCATCCTTTAGGACATGTCTCCTTAAGAAAGGTTATTATACTGTAAAAGATTTCATAAATGATAAGTCACCTTGGGCTTAACATAATAGACTGTCGCTTTACTTTGCTGATTTGGTTGAAAATTGTTTAATCGCCACTTCTAAATTTAAAAATAGTACCTAGCTATACTTAACTTTTGTTAATTAATAATATTAATGTGATGGAAGTTGACATCAACACATGTATTCAATTTTTGATGTCATCTTTCAATTGACGACACTGTATGAAACAAAACAGGGAGAAAAAAATAGCCCTTGCTGAGTTTCTTGCCGGTTCTTCTCAGTACAAGGTCTCCCGCCGTAGATTTACGAACCGATGACATAGCGTTTGACTTTCACAAGAGCTTGTAACAGCCTAGGCCTAGCCTAATAAATGAGTTTGAATTGAATAGGAAGGCCTTTTTTATACGCAGGCAAAAAATACTGTTTACAGACGACGGCACACCGCCGAACGGACCTCACACCTGGCTCCCACAAGCCTTACAAGCCCCAGCAGTGACTAACCACTGAGGACCCCGTAACTCTTACGGGCGCTTTACGGCATAATATACAATAAAAAACCCTGCGTATAACCCTCTAAGCTGCTTAGCGCGAAGTCGCGGGATTCCCGTTTAGGGATTCTTCCGTGTCTATCCTTTGGGAAGGCCTGTGCCCCAGTACTGGGGATATTAATAGGCACATGATGATGATGATTTTTATATAGAAACTACTCGGATTTTCAGTGTAAATTAGAGTCAGTCAACGTCATTTTTACAATGAGGCGTTTTTAAAATCATACATACGTATGTTAAAGTTCTTCAACATAGCAACAGGTGGGTCAAATTTCACCCAAGATAGGCTGATGATTACCATTGGTTGACCCGGTTGGGGAGAAGGGGGTAACGGAAAGGGACGAAGATAGGGAAGGAAATGTCAGATTAAAAAATACCGTACCTTGTCTATGGTCACAAAATTAGTCGATTTTTTACTATGAAGATTCCATGCTATGCTTACTGCGTTCCATTCTGCGCACAAAACACGCTTTTTGTTTTCGTCTTTTCGATTTTCTTTGAAGCCCCTAAGAAAATCCCTATAAATTTATTTCCCCTAAAAATGTCCCTTTTAACACTTCTAGCCCCTAAATTAAGGGACATATTACCTAAGTTGGCACCCGTGCCAATGCATTACCCCGTGGAGCCCTGGATCCTCAGTCACCGACCGAACACAACACCACAAAATGGTGGAGAAATCTGACTTACCCAGTTTCATATCCGATTTCTTTAAGCACAATACAATCAACAATTGTTTACAATTTTATGACAACATAAGCACTTATTTATATGTTTTACTGAATGGAATCTATAGTCATAAAAAAACTTTATAATAGGTTAACTGCAAAAAGACTTAAAGTCATTATTAATACAAGCAATAAAACATGGCACATAAAATAACACACGTTTGACAGAATCGAGCGAATAATTTATTTGCTTTCACGCGCGGTGCAAAAGATTTTTATATCGCACTAGTGGGTGGCTGCGACTTCGTTTGCGTGAAAAAAAAGAGTTTCCATTACACACCAAAACTATCCTTGAACGGACTATGTCCATCCCCAGAACTCAATCTGTCTCTGTACCAAATTTCATCTAAATCGATTCAGCGGTTTAAGCGTGAAGAGGTAACAGACAGACACACTTTCTCATTTATAATATTAACTAGTGGCCCGCCCTCGCTTCGCTTCGGTGTAAAGCTGTAGTGTAGACTATAGTTTTTGTTCTCAGGCTTGTATTATACACAATGACATTCTTCTAATACCCAATTACAATAGGCACGCGCCGCCAAGCCCGGTAGCGTCGGAACCGCTATGTCCCTGAATTTTAAATTTGTAATATCTTCGAAAACATTCATTTAAATTATATGCGTTAAAGGGCCAAATTGTTCTATATTAAATGCACAATGTATTTAAGGTACTTAATTGGATAAGGATGAATGTTATATTGCTTAAAATCGCTTCGTAAATAATCTATTATTTCTCGTAAAAAGTATAGGATAAAAATTGGTTATTGTGGGTTATCCTTAAGAGATAGACATATACCATCGCGGACTTTTTTTGTAGACCTTTTTAAGGTGTACAATACTGTAGTATATTATTTTGATCTATCTCGTGGGGTTCAGCCAGCGTTTGCAATGTAAGCGCAAAAAATATGTTTATTTACGACCTTACATTAAAAACTTCTAAAATTATCAGTGTTTCTCTACTATATTATGCATGTATTATACATATAAACCTTCCTCTTAAATCACTCTATCTATTAAAAAAAACCGCATCAAAATCCGTTGCGTAGTTTCAAAGATTTAAGCATACAAAGGGACATAGGGACAGAGAAAGCGACTTTGTTTTATACTATGTAGTGATAATAATATGGACACCGCAATGTTATAATTTTATACCAGAGCATCTATCTAGTTCGTTCGTTTTTTAAGCAGCAGCCATACACTAGATAATTTCGACCAAATTAAAGAGGATTAGTAATCATGGTTCATATTATTGTAATACATCAAAACAGTATAATATTTATCGTGTTAGAGTCAAATTCATGAAACAAAAGTTTTGATTAAATGTAGACAAGTTTTAATTTGAAAAGAGAATTATTTGAAACAAATAGGACATTCCAAAGCTCTAGTAATAAAAAAGTATGACAAGAAATTACAGAATGTATTTCAAGCGGAAAAAGGCCGCCTCCACATTAGCTTTCACATATAAAAGACATATTAAAAGCGGGAAAATGGAGAACGAACCGTACGCTGAAACACATAAAAAATTTCATACAATATTCTGTATTTTTTTATACGACTTTACACAAAACGACGATGATGTGAATGCAATTAATCCTAGTTAGATACCGAATATATACGAGTATATATACCTAAATAAAAACAATATTATCTCACTTAACGATAGTATTTATAAAACCAAATACCTAGTTTCTTTAGCGACTGCTTAGAAGACAATGAATAGAAATAAATATTCATAATATAATTAATCATCAAGGCATGTGCAAATGATAAAAATAATACCTTATTTGCCAAATTGTATTTATTAACGCCAAGAATAAGGCGTTCATCTTAGGGAGGCTTATCCTGAAACCTTTCCGTTTGACCAAGAGACAATACCAGATATTCGGAGGTCTTCTGACCAGAAACTTTGCGAAGAACTACAATCAGATCAGATCATTTCCGAGCTATTAATACCGTAGCCTTATTTAATCATACATACACCAACCCAACACTTATTCAAGAAAAACGAAATATGGAAACAGGCTTCGTTAAAAATATAATAATACCTACCAACAATGCATACAATGTAAATTTTCTGAAACATGTTCGGAATTTTGAATATTATTTTGACAACCTTCTTCATCAAAATTGCTGTAGGCTGGCCACATACGTGCGAACAGCGACCGGCAAAATGTCGTGTTTATTGGTCAAATTAATAACATAGTAAATTGATATCTATCGTGGAATTTAAAAGTGGAACGATATTTTACTCCGAAGCATGGCGACCAAGGAGGTAACTTATCAAATGTTTTATTTAATTCCGAACTAACTTGCGGATAGAAGAAGAAGAATAGAAGCAGATTATTGAAATAAAAAAAAACAAATGCATAAGTATTGTTATTCGCAGTTCGTCATTAATTTTGAAGAAAGTTCTGCCTAGGTACTACTTAGTTTTGATTTCCTCGCATTATTTGAGAAAAGTTTTAACACAACCACAGCTAGGCATTGATGGACTAACGTATGTGTGCCTAGACACGTTCACTATGAATGCCTCTTTTTAATGGCCGCTGCAGTAATCTACTATTCATAAATGCTGATAAATCTAAGTTACAATTGCCCATTTCCCGACGATAAGTAACGCTTTCTGAGCAACAAACGTTAACTATTATTTACGTCAACAAAGATTAACAAACGAGTTCCATTAAGGCAAGGCAGAGTGAAAAGTGATGGACGTATAAGTAATTACTTTTACTTATCTTCATACAATTAAGTATTTAAGTATGTGATTTGCAAAAATCATTATCATTATGAAAGTTAAATTTATACATAGAATTTAAACAGCGGTAAAAATCTGTTAAGCGTTTACAGCAGGACACAGAATTTTTCAAAGAGGTAAAAACTTTTTTCCAGTTGCCAGCCAAAGAATACAATGCTTACACGGTGAATTTCCAGATCATCCTAACCATAAGAACTCGTTTATCTTCGTAAACATAAACTTTTATCCTTTGCTTTTCCGGCCCAAGGGCTGGCTGAAATGAGCAGGGAGGAGTCCCACATTACTTTTTCTCGCTCCCCTGGCGGTTGCAAGATGCGTATAGCATTTCCCAGACAAAAAAAATGGTGCAAATTATCCTGACGGGTAAAAATTTTCGTCTGTATAATGAGGAATCCTGGGAGCAAATAGTATTGAATACGGCAGAGAGCGCAATAAAATGACCGATATCAGTCTAGTGGTGGCCAGGTTGAAATGGAGATGGGCGGGCCACTTGAGCAGAAGAGACGATGACCGGTGGACTCGTAAGACTGTCGAGTGGAGACTAAGAACTGGCTTAAGAAAAGTGGGAAGGTTACTCATGCGCTGGACCGACGAAATCACCATGGTAGTGGACAAGACCTGGATGCGCGTAACGAGAAGTCAGGTCGCATGGAGAAATCATGAAGAGGCCTATACCCGACAATGGGTGAACCCGGGCTTATGAAGAAGATTCAAAACGCATTTTTTTCTTTTTTCACACAATCAAAATATATATAGCGATGTATTGATTTGCACAGCACACAGAAAGAGGTTAGTAAGGTGCTTATAGACAGTTTGTACGGAACCGATGTCGCTGGCTTTCCCCCACTTGCTTCCACCTAATCGATAATAGCCAATCAAACGACGCGACATCAAACAATCGAACCAATCAGCGCTTACACCCGAGAGCAATGATGCAATCAAAACCAAGTTTTGGGCAAGTTATAAGCATAGGCTCACACATAACTGTGGCGCGCCTGCCCCGCCCACAAGGACTTTCTGACCTCTTTCTCTGTTTTGTGTTGATTTGAAATACCGCGTGACGTCACGTCTTGGTAACTTTTTTACTTAGAAGTGACGTCACGAGCCCTTACTCCCAAACTTTAACGCTCTTTATTATCTTTGTAGTGTTTGGTTGATTGAAAAAAGAAACAAAAGGTGTACATTTTTTTATCTTTCGTAATAAGAATAATAGGTGTATTTTCTTTTTTGTGTAACTGACGGAATAAATAGAATTTCATTTACTCTACCACGTCATCATCCCTATTGTACACACTACACTTTATTTTTCATACAAATTAGGTCATAAGTGTCATAAAAACCTAAAGCTTTCCCAGCTTTTGCTCTTTAAGAAATTTTAAGGGACGAATGGCTTTCTAGTCACACACGACTGTTCGAAATGAATTTTCCTATAAATACAACCAGAACATTATTGGCCATAACATTTCTTCTAGTCTACGGAAAATTTATAACGTTAAAACGGTGGCAAACAAGCATATGGCCCGACTGTTGGTAAGCGGCCTCCATAGATTATAGACGCTTGCGATACCAAAAACATGACTTGCACAGTTGCCTACCCTGACCCATTCTCCTGCTCCGATGAGCCCTGGAACCTTACTCATTGACAGAAACACAACACCACCAAAAGAAACTGTTATGTTACTATGTAAGGAGTGGTTTACTTCCCAATACAGGCGTTCCAATTTGAGCGAAAAGTCTGCTATGCCTAGGCTTGCCAGATTACCGGGAAATCCGGGATTGTCCCGGAATTTGGCCCCATGTCCAGCTATAAAACCAGATAATGTGCCAGTTTCGTAACAAAATAAACTAATACCGAATGACACCGCTGGCCTGCTTGATGTTTTAATTCGGGGGTGATGGGGGTTTTATTTGATGTTTTTTTTTCAGGGGGAGGTACAAATGTCCCGGAGTTGATAAGCCAGCATCTGGCAACCCTAGCTATGCCCTACCTCTCTTAAACGTGTCATCATTATCGTTTCTACATTATGAAGTGTTTCACTAGTCATCATTTATTTACCTCATAAGCTGATTTATTATTCAAGCGCTGATTGCATCGGCCTTGTTGAATAAATAAGTAGAATCGAAGTACGTAGGTAGTAAAAATACTCAGAGGTAAGTTTTCACTGAGTTAGAATACTCATATTTGTAGAAATGTAGATACGTGAACGACTTATTGATTTCTACAGTTGTAGTATGAATCTACTTTAATATGAATGAAGCATCCCTTTAACTGTTTTCTTTTGAAGCAAGTATTTAATAAAACACTACTTTAAACGTGTATAAAGCCCGATTAATTAACTCTTTTCATTATTACTAATTCCATTTGCTTTACTGGCTCTGTGGTCCATGAGATTAAATCATTGGTTTGCGTGAAAATTAATAATTAAGCAAGTAGGTACATAATAGTAGACATGGCTCTGAAAACTATTACAAAAAATAATCTTCAATGACCAGATCAATGATTAATAGCATCAGAGCACTTTTTCGGATTGCGAGTGAACGTGATGGTAACTCTCATGCACAAAATACCATATTTACATTTTGACGTGACAACGTCTTATAATTCGATGGAGCCGGCTGCACACAAGAAAAACATGACTCAAGCGGCGTAACCTCGCTCTGAGGCGTTCCATTTAATGATTGAAGTGCAAGCAAGAGCGCGCAACGAGCGACAAAGAGGCACAATCGGCCTCCGCGTTTGGCAGCGTTTGACATCTTTCTTGTCACGAATTAAACTATGTACATTGTAAAAAAACGTCACGTTCAACTATCGTCAGTAAACCGACATTACAGACAACTGTTTTTTTTTAATAAAAACACTTTACCCTTCGTTTTTGGCAGTCGTGTAAAAGGTGACTATTGCCAACACGTATAACAACACTATTATAGTTGTTTTATAAAGTTGCCAACACCTAACAGAAGTATTTTAAAGATGTTTTATAAAGTTAAATATAATGTGCCATATTATTTTGTAATCTAGTGCACGATGAATATAACAGAAGTAGTCAAAACGTTGTTTTAGTAATTAAACTGTCAAGTTCTATATTCTTCTGTAATCTTGTCCAGGAAGGATATATCGACGTGCCTTAATCGATACTGTTATTTTTAATTAGTGACATCCTTCCAACGGTAAGTTTAGTTGCACACCGGTTAATTCGGTAGGTCGATAAAAAAAGTCATTTTGCTCATCCGGACGAACGTTTCGCAAAATAATCTGCATTCCTTTTACATAAATTAAGTGTGATACCGTTGATAGTTGTGTTTTTATCGTGATTTCACTTGTTTTTAATTAGTCTTGAAAGTATAATAGAAACTATTTATATACTTTTTCAGGTCACATTATCATTGCGGGTTTATTAGTAATCGAACTGTGACATACCATATGGATGATGCCTCAGAATCCTAATATCTTATCTAAGGATGATACAATCATTTCACCTCATGAATGCGGATCAAACGGCAATGAACAGTACCCTTAGTACGAGTTTGAGCTCACGAAAACTATCATAGTTTTAGTAATTGTAAATTATGTTTTATGTCCATTTTGGTGAAAAGTAACCAAATATACTTAAAATTTAAGAAGACGCAAATGATATAATTTAAACACTGTTTATTTGTATTGAAACGAAAACAATGAAATCAGTACCCTTGTACGAGTGCGAGCTCACGAAAACTATTATAGTTTCCGTAATTGTAAAACTCGTACTAAGGGTACTGAAGTAATAAAACAAAGAACTAAGTGCTCGCTGGGTGCCGAGCCAGTATCGACAAAGCTTTTGCACGATTATTGTAGCAAGGCTTGAGTACTGTACATGTTTAAATACTTTGTATAATACAATGTTGCTAACACCAGGCAATCTATTGCTTTCATAATGTAGTCGTTTAATTTTTTACGACTCTAAAGTCGAACAAAAGAAAGAACTCATTAGATTCCACATGCTTTCGTACGTACTAAAAAGTTTTTCCAAACGGGCAGCACAAACCTATTTTTAATTTCGCTAAAAGCGATCAAATGCGATACTATCTACGACATTGAATAAAGTTACTACAGCGTCAAAGATTGAAATTAGAGCGGCTAAATATGGAACTAATGCTATTCCCTTAATAAAAATGTGCGTTTTGACAGTTCTACGTAGACAGTGGCGCCACTGTTTGAATGTCAGTTGCGTTTATTTATTACTCTGTGGGACTGACTGTAATAATAACACCCCTGTGGGGTGCTCGCTACTAAGGGGCTGATATCGATTGCTGCATTGAAGGTTAGGGTTAAAATTATTACGTGGCTTGCATTTTGGATGTGTTCCGATTTGGTTACGCTGGACAACTTAAAGTAGATTTGTCAAATAAAATATAACCACAGATATTTTACCTCCTTTGATATCTGTAGAAATTAGTTATTTTTTGTTTAATTATGTACCAAGAATAGGGCTGGTGGTCAATAACTTTTTTTCTACTTGATGGTAATTTTAAAAAAGTATACACACGTATTTTTTCTTTTTTCTTCACATAATCAAAACATTAAAGAGACACAGATATAAACTGTTGCATGAGGTAACGTCTTATTACAAGTTTTTACTTAGAAGTGACGTCACGAGCCCCCCCTACCAAACTTTGACGCTCTTTATTATTATTTGGTTGATTTACAAAGGAAAATTTATGTGTCCAATATTTCATGATAAATCTAACTGTCGGACTAAATAGAATTTCGTTTTCTTTATCCCGTCATCATCCCTATTTTGTTTAAAGGTATTATTATTATTTAATCATTTCGGTAGGAATTAAAATTAATACTATTAAATAGATTACTGTCGTGTGAGGCGGGTCGTTACATTCCCTAAAATATCGTCATGCTCGTGAACGGGTGCTGCCGCAGGGATGAGTCTGCTCTATGCTGCGTATCTCTTGAGATGTTCTATTAAACCTAATATGAACACTGTTTGTATTTATATACTGTATGATACAGCAATCAAAATGTGAGTGGACGTTATATTGGTAGCGACATGTTATTTTTTTGTAAATGTTGCTACTTCTGTTAAATGCTGATGAGTTTCTTGCTGCCATTCTTCTCATCAGCTAAGAGTTGTCCTGAATGGTCGGTAGGAAAAAATATTGGACGATTCAAAAGATCTTTCAATAAGTTAATTTGAATAATGTATAATTTCATTTCCTTTTAACTTAGCAGATCATATTACAATATACATATTATGACGACCGACGATGACGGTGGAGTTGTATGTACACTAGTTTTCAAGGTGCCTACTCAGGGAAGTTCTGGGTTCGAGTCAAGGTGGGGTAAATGTTTGTATGATGAATATGAACATTTGTTCCTGAGTCAAAGCTGTTTTATATCTTTCTATAATGTACATATGTATGGATCACTATGAACCAATTTTTATCCGTTACCCTAGCCAACTCTCACATAACACAAGCGTGCTTACTTCGAGACAAGGCTTAGTGGTGTGTTATAAAAAATACTATATACGGCTAACGAACGATATGAAGCTTCGAAAACTGTCATGGATTACCCAATTATCCATTGCTCGCTTGTTTCTACCACATTTCATCCATTGTTCTGAACTAACTCGCAATAGATGTCTATCGAACCAAGTTTTCGAATAAAAGTTATGCTGCATTCAGTTGAAAATCCGATTGTGCAAAGCGGTATCTACCATCGAGCCCGATGGACAATATTCACAGGAGATAGACATAATATCAAAGATAGCTATATGTTGTGGAACAATAATAAATGAGCTGAAGTGACTTAGATAAAGTAAGGCTGGCAAGACGGATTGTTTGTAGGTAGCTACTTGGATTGAAGTTTAAATTACAAACACATGACTGATTCCCATTAAGGAAATTTTGTACCCAAAAACAATAAATTTTAAAGATCTTACTTAGATCGGTCTGGTACATTTTATTTCTTTTAGTTCCCGTGTGACGATATGGATTGTAGTATGTTAAATATGACATAACAGTCCTCATTATAGATTAAGTTATGTTCTTTACACTGAATTAAATTACAGCACAGATGGTACAGTGGAGTTTAGCGGACTCAAAGCTTTATTTTTATAGTAACAAATGTAGCACGAACGAAACACATCTTCTAGATCACATATACGGCTCTACTGTCAGCTATACTGTCAATAAAGCGATTAAGTCAGAGATACTTCCATTACCATAGTCGCGTGAATACAATAAAGTCGCTAGCTCTTTCAAAACTTATTGCGCATTGTAAAAATCTATGGAGCTGCATTTCCTGTCAATGGTACATCTCAAAGACGGAAGATAATGATCTCGAACGACGTAAATCATATTATAGTAGACTAGCAAACCAGTGAACCAAATGTTCACCAAAACCTGATTTAAAAAAAAATGTATTTAATTAATTGAGAACTTCGGAGATTTTGTGTGGTTTCGTTTGAAATTCGTGATTTCTCGAAAACCGGAAATGCTACGTTACTGAAATCCGGTTTGTAGTCTTATCAGACTATTCTTAACTTATAACTTAAATATTCTCTTTATCTATCTCTTACGGTTTGGCCGCTGAAACAGCACCACAGACAGACGGACGGACGGACTTGTCTAATAGATAAGAGATGATTCGCTCCGTCCCGCACTCTAATTACGAATCTGCCGTGGCGTATGTACAATGATAAAAGTTTTGCAGCAACTGGTTCTAGAATACAATGAGGCCCATTGTACGTGGACAGACAGAGCGGCGCGTCTCGGCGCAGTGGTGTCCCAGATACGAGGAACCGGTACGGTACCGTACCGGGGCGAACTGAATGCAATGTGCGAATTAAAAACCTCGTCTGACCTATTAAATCGTGGCTTCTCTAAAGCTCCGGATAACGGGAGCAAATAAAAGATGAAATGGAGAAGTGACTTATTAAAATTAAATATATAGCATTAAGGTACAAGTTGGTATAACGTGGAGAGTCACCAGGATCCCACGAAACCCGTTCCGGCAGGCGAGGAAGCACTGTTGGGTTTTTAGTGGGCGACTGAGACGTACGAAAAGCTTTATTATTAAATTTAATAGTATAATAAAAAGGCAACCGAAACCAGCACAATATCGACTATTGCTCTTTGCCATATTAAATTATGTAGGTATCTACTTAATTCAATCAAATATTCACAATACAAACGCTTAAGCACGGCTAACTGTTTAAAAAACAATTCACACCGTTTGGTCGTCACTGCGGCGCATTCGCGACTAGATGCCCACCGGGTGCCGCGCGAACTCGAGTGGCGTAGGTACACGCTTTCCGACCGTTTGTATGAAGATAGAATACTGTATAGATAATATTACCGTGTTCATGTCGTCTGCTACCAACTTGTACCTTTAAGGTCATAGCGCACCTGATCCACCCGGCACCAGACCAGCCCCGTCTCGGCGCGCGCTTGTGTACACTACTACTACTAATATAAACCATAATCTTTGCATAGGGATGCGTGCAAGCACTACACAAATTCCGTAGCGTCACCGCCTCACCTTGCTCGCTAACTGTCCACGCGCGGGTGGACGCCGCGGTGACAACCCGCTATTTGTTCATGCTTATATGCCTAATTGGCCTTTTTTTATTAATTTTGGCATCTAGACATATGAAGGTAGGCACAGGCATTGAAGAAGGATTGATTACTTTTTGCCGCAATATACTAAATATGGCTGAAATGGGAGTTGTAAGTTTTTACGCCAAACCAAAAGTTAAGATGAAATCGTGGGCATCCGCTAGTAAAATATGCTCGTAATCAGTTGTAGGACTAAATGCTTTTGTGAATTTTATTATAACTAAGGGAAGTGATGCAAGTAGTGTAGTTTATTTCACCTTTAAAATTGGGTGGCATTCGAACTCGTCGCAGTTCATGCACCTTGTATTTAATAGCTCCAAAAGCTGCTCACATATTTGCAACAAAGTTCGACTTCCGATAAATAAGCAGCAACAATGTCTTTAAAACATTTTTGGCATTACAAATTGGCACTTCGATTGAGTTTAAATAAGATACGGAGAAATCAAGCCGTAATAAGTATCACATATCTTGGTGCAACATCGAAGTTAATAGCAATTACGTCATAAAAGTTTAAGTACAATCCAAGAATTCGCCATAAAAACAATTACGAGGAAAGTTTCCGACAAATGTTCGGTACAAAACGATAATTTGTCGCAAATTACTGCAATTGATTCCTTTAGGGGCACAACATTATATTATTAAATAAAAGAAGTTTATGACCAACTCTTCGACTTCTCAGACAATTGATAAGTGTCTCAATTTAGAATTCATTGGTAGATTGGTAGTTTACGACAACGGATATAACGGAAAACCAGTGGTAATATTAAAAAAAACAAATCACACTTCTTTTGGGACAGAAACATGTCGTATTATAAGAAAACCTCAATGGGAACTCTCATTTCACAGCTTTATCTTACGCGGGGGAGATCCGTTGAAAACGAGCAGTACGTGACCTGTAACCCAAAGTGTAAGGATGAACTCCTTGGCGACGATGCGTCGATGAACAGTTCATCGGGCGTCATATCTAAAAAAACCGGCCAAGTGCGAGTCGGTCTCGCGCACTGAGGGTTCCGTACAAACCTATGGGTATATAAGTAAAGTTTGATTTTGTTACAGCTTAAAGGTATAATAGACCTGAGTATTTGATATAAATTTCAATTTAATACCTCTACGCGTTCATGTGGAAAGAGATAGTATGTTTATTTTTTTTTTAATATTTTTTATTATATGATGTAACTAAAAATTTACTACATAAATACTAAATTTATTAATAAATTATTTTTCCTTTAATTGTACTATAAGACGTTACTTCGTACCAAATTTCAAGATTCTAAGTATATGGGAAGTACCCTGTAGGTTTTGATTCCCGTGTGAGTTTCGAAAATTTGCGGCATAAACGGCTGTATCTTTTGATTGCTTTGGCTTAGAAGTTTGATTTTTTCACAGCTCCAAGGGCAGTACATGACAGTACGTCCAACACGCGTGCCTGAGAAAAACGGTCTTGACAGACGGACGGACGGACAACAAAGTGATCCTATAAGGGTTCCGTTCTTTCCATTTGAGGTGACGGAACCCTAAAAATGGCCTCGGGCGTCATATCTATAAAATAGTAAAATCTAAAGAAAATTTACTTGGAAAGAACCAGCCACCACAACGACCACCTTCCGCTAACCGAGCTAACGCACTTACCAATTATGCTACCGCCACCTTAATGGCAGTGTCGAATTCCTTCTAGTATTTCTAAGGCTGCAAGCAGCGCCATCTCTTCGCATTGTAGGGTCAAACGTAATACTTTTACAAGTACTAAATATTTAAAAGAAGAAATAGCAATTGCAGTTTATTATATTGATTTTAAGCATTTAACTGTTAGATTTACCTAAATATTTCAAAAGAAAATTTTACTACAGAAAAAAACCAGCGTGCCTATGACCCTTCGACTAAAGTGAAACTTCTTTAGCTCCATTTGTATGTATGTATGTATATATATATATATATATACAAGATATACATGTACCTATATACATATTTCATTTACTAGCTATAAGAGAAAGAGAAAGAAAAAAGAAAACGCGCATTGCTTTCTCTTGCTTATATCTCCCACTCAACTCCCGTTTGCCTCGCCCAAACACACTTTTCGTAACGCGTAACGCATTCGCCAGCTTACCCCTATTATTAAAATTCGGTGTTTTTTTTTTCTCAATCTTAGTAAATAAATGTTATTAAAAAAATCTAATGCTTTTTCTCACTTAATCTTAGTAAATAACTTTTATTTAATAAAACCATTTTTTTGCTCACTCTACCTATTAGGTTTGAATTGATAGCTATGATATCACAATATGGCGCCCAGTCGGTCCTATTCTTAGTTGAATCGCATTATAGTACTGCAAAATAAATTTTATGGAATTTGGGTATACCTAGAGATAAAGGTAGGAAGGAGAACACTACCACAAAAAATATTATTAAAGTACCCATTTGACAGGAGAACTAAACTTTTGGCCAATATTGAACTACTATATAGTAATTATAATCCGCCCCTACACAAACACTTTTTTTAAGAAGCTCTAAATCACCAGCCGCTGCGTTTCGTTACGTGTTGCAGATGGCCGAACTAAAACTTCACCCATAACACCTAATATAATAAACTGTACCATTTTTGGATTTAACTTCCGCGATATATTATTACTTAACGGGAACGAATGTTAGAATGGCACAATTACAAACACGCGACTTTACAGATGAAAGTTTATAATAAAACTGAAGTTATAATGTCAAACAAAATGTTCAGCTAAATATGGGATCCAATTAAGATAGATAAAGTAATTACAAACAAACATATACATGCTTTTTATAATATTATCAGCTTACAACGCCTGACATATGAAAAAATATTACTTATAGAAAATGTAGCGACAGCGAGTATTGTCGATAAAAAATATTCCATCACAAGTTAAGTGCTCCCACACATAACTGCGAATTCGCATCGCATCGAAAATATCTACAAGCTCGTACGAATGCATCGCAAGAATTACGATCTGATTCGCATCGCGCTTTCCTCTGATATTACGTATCACTAGGTGACGCAATTTTAGTCGGCTCTGAGACTTTCCTTGTACGATCATTTTTGTAGACATGGTGATAATAAACTCAAAAGCTCTTCAAATGAAGATTTGCTCATTCCAAAATAATCAAAATAATTATCTTCTCCTATTATCAAACCCAAGGCTTTTCGAGTAAAATAAAATTCTTACCAGCAATCATAATCGTAATAAATGGATGAACCCAAAATCTTCTTTTTCTTCTACATCTATTGAACAACTCTCGCTCTTCCATAACTCTTCCAACAGCAGTGCAACTCTAACTATTACAAAAACACGTCCAATACGGCAGACTACCGTTGAAGGTATGGTCACCTAACCAAAGCTTTGCCGCACGAAATCGTATCGCAGCAACGTCGTGTCGCAGATGCGACGTCGTGTCGCATCGCAGTTTTTGTGTGGGAGCCCTTAATTCGTTATAAATCCTTCAGATGAAACCTAAAAGAGTTTAGAAATTCGAATTTCCAAACCTACTTAATTCAATTAAGCAAAAACTAAATTATTTACGGGTCACGCAAACTTTTGTGCAATCGGTTGGAACCGTTATAATCTACATTACATGCATCAGTTACTTACGATCACAGACTATTTTTTTTATTAATTTTGTTTTACTTACCAAATCTACGATTCGAAATGAGAATGTATCTTCGCTATTGCAAATGGACCCTGAATGTCAATGTAATCATATTGAAATTCTAAAAAAGTCTTGGTAAAAATGTACCTACGTGGAATAAGACAGTGTAGAAATTTTTGGAATTTATGAATAATCAAATGTATACATTTATTTCATTTTTGATGTGAGTAATAGATGTTTCACATGAGTGAGTTTGAGAGCTACTGTTGAGTGGACCCTCAATGGTTATCAAGCTTATGACAAAAAAAAACTTCTCTTCGCTGATTTTCGATCAAGGTTTCAAAATTCCCTGTCTCAATATACAAAATCAGTACAAAAAAAGGCTTGTAACTCAAGATAATCCGAACACTGACATTGTTAACGACTTCTAGCTATTGGACCAAACTTCAGACGTTCTCGATAACAAGATGAGAAGCAACTTCGAAAATTGCGATCAACTTACGCCAAAACGTAGTTACTTTCGACTAAAACCTAAAGTTGTAGGAATAGTAAGGCAACACTTGTACAAGGGTCAAGGTGACTTTGTAGCAGAATAAGGTATTAAGTAACACTGCGACATAACTCGGCTTTGATAAAAAATAAGTGAAGAATTTTATAGTTTACTAGCTGACACAGCGAACTTCGTACCGCCATAAAAATAGGAGCTGGTGGTAGAAGGGTGAAAATTTAGCGTTGTATGAATTTTTTAATGACGAACCATAAGAAAATAAAATATTGTGAAAAAAATAAATTGTTAGGGGTGGTGGACAACCCTTATCACTTAGGGATATGAAAAATAGATAGTAGCCAATTCTCAGACCTACTGAATATGCATATAAAATTTCATAAAAATCGGTCAAGCCGTTTCAGAGGCGTATGGTAACTAACATTCTGACACGAGAATTTTATTTATGAGATTATTCTTTATTTAACAGACTTCAAAAAAGGATGTCCTCAGTTTGACCTGTATGTGTGTATGTAAATTTACAGCCAGTTACTTTTTTTATAGAAATAGAACACACTTTAAAAAAAATGTTAATCCTATTCTGTCATTTACATTTATAAATCTTGCTGAGTTGAAGCCTAAGAAATACTAGGAAAAAATCCACACAGCCACTATGGTCGCGGTACCATATTTGGCTAGTGCATCCGCTAGGATCGCGGAGGGTGCGATTTCGACTCCCGTCTGCTGCCTGGACCGCGAGAAAATTTTTCTAGTTATTTTTTTCTCTAGGTGTAGAATTTACAATATATTTCGATGTCCTTATCATAAGCCTATTAATGTCTAAACGGCTAGGACCCAAGATTGATAGAATAGAAAGAACGAACCAATACCCACTACGCAAGCCCTGTCCGGATTGGTGGTGGGAAGCATGAAGTACCTCGTACCCGGTGCTAGATCCCGTCGAGGCGGTTATCTCGCAGAAGGAGGCGGCTGAGAGGGAGCGGGAGGATGATCCTCTGGCCGCTCCCTCCCGCCAAAGGACGACGGCGGCGCGCGTCCCATGACCCTACCCGGGGGATCCCTCGTTGACCGGCATGGCGCCAGCTGTGCCGGCCAACGACGGACCCCATGACGGCAGCCCCCTCTTGTAGAGTTTTGTCCTACGAGAGGAAGCGGCGGGAGGACCTGCGATGGGGGCACGCCCAGACAGTCCCCCGCAGCGGACGGGGAGCGGTGTGGTGGGCACTAGGCCGCATACTTAGCTCCCAGCGCGGGCCTACCATCGCACGTCTGCGGGGTCCCCGCGATACCCCGGGAGACCCCTGCCGTGGAGCCCCGGCTAAGCCGGGAGGCTGCTAGGTGCGGAAACGCGGAAGAATCCCTAAACGGAGATCCCGTGGCTTTGCACTAAACAGCTTAGAGGGTATTCGCAGGGTTTTTTAGCAGATATTATACCGCCCGTAAGAGTTACGGGGTCCTCAGTGGGCAGCCACTGCGAGGGCCCGTAAAGCTTGCGGGAGCCAGGTGTGAGGTCCGTTCGGCGGTGTGCATCTTAAAGGCGCCGTCGTCTGTAACAGGTTTTGTCTGTGTTAACAAAAAAAAGAAGTGCGGATTGGTGGTTGCCTTAGCAACACTCCTTTGAGTGCAGATGCAGTAGGGACCAACGGTTTAACACGCCATCCGAAGCAAGGAGGTCGAGATAGTAAAAATTTAGTCCACCATCCTGTAAACGGACATTTCGAATGTTGTTTAAGTTCCACGATCGCATACCGAACGCGCTAACCACTGTACCATTAATATATAATATAATATACCTTCTTCGCCGAGATGAAGATTGCATCAGTTTTATGTGAGAAAGCATAACGGATTTCTCTCTTGAATCGGAGCGCCCGTTTTGGGAAATTACCTCCAGCTTACAGAAAACCGCAGTAAAAAAACACTACCTCTTGGTGGAGTTCTGTTTCTGTCGGTGAGTAAGATTCCAGGACTCCACGGGGTTAGTGATTGGGTGAGGGTATGCAATGGCGCGAGTGATATTTTTTAATATCGCAAGCGACCCTATGGACGGTTAATAATGGGCACTAGACCGACCGTTAATGACCGTTAATGGCGCAAGTATCCGGTAGCCTATGCTACCGGCTACTGGTGCCATTAATGCTATTTACCATCAAGTGGGTCATATGCTTATTTGCCACCCTTTTAAATATAAAATCTAATATTAATAAACATAACGCATTCTAGAACATCTTTAGTAATTCCCATTAAACTGAACAAGAACAAAGAAATTTTTTGTTGAATTTCTTGTCAAGCACAAGAATTTCCGTTGTAGTTTGTGAACCGACGCAATACCTTTCATGAGACCGAATAAATTATTTTGAATGTGAATATTACAAATAGCTTGTTTAACATTAACCAAAACTTGAATATGGAGAGTTTGATTGAAGACAATAAAATTAATATTGCCTTCGACCATAATTAAAACAGAATTTACGAAATAAGAATGGCAGCGGCATCTAAAACCGCTTTAAAAAAAGACAACAAAACAGTTTTTAAGCGAACACGCATAAAAAAGTGGACGGCCAGTCTTTTTAACGAGCCGTTCAAAATTCACACATTATTGGTTAACTCGGTTAAGTTTTCAACGAGAAATAGAGCATGTGTTTGTGGGCTGTTATTAAGTGGCCTGTGCCGCGTGTACAGTTATAATAAGCGTTTTCTAATTCACATATTATGTGATACCTCACACAGATATGTTTTTGTAGACAAGACAAAAGTTTACAGTTAAATAGATTTTTAAAGCCCAATTCTTCGCAAGCATTACTTACTATAAAAGCCGTGGCTACGCCGATGACAACTGTGCAGTCAAGTGCTGCGATTTGGGAATTATCCCTCGAAGTGTGGTTTGAACATTTCAACAGTTGAAACGTTATAAATACAAATCTTTTCGAATTTAGTGATATTTGTGTATATTAATCCCTCGCTAAGGATATCTATAATTTCGTTTTAAATTTTTTCGTTATGAACATTCTGTCAGTGTAGCACATGGAAATTTTATTGAGAATTCAAGAGTGTTATCAAATCATATGTTTTATTCAAACATTTATCCAAATATTCAGAAATAATTAAAAAGAAAACTTTATTAAAAAGTGCATATTATGTTGTCATAGCAACGTCTTTGGTCAAATTATTATCTCTAAAGAACGTGAATTTGACTTGCGATCTATCGTAATGGTTATCGTCATTCATCCTATTTTAACTTACCGTACAAAGTTTAAATGCCCCCTAAGTAGGACTTGCTACGCTACAAAACAAATTCAGTATATATAACTAGAAAAAAATCCACATGGACCAGGCAGCAGACGGGACTCGAACCCGTACTATAATGCGAAGAGATGGCGCTGCCTTGCAGCTTAAGAATGAATAAAGGAATTTCGACGCGGCCGTCAGGGCCGCGGTAGCAGAATTGGTCAGTGCATTCGCCCGGATAGTGATGGGTGCGGGTTCGAGTCCCGTCTGCTTCCTGGCCCACGTGGAATCTTTTCTAGTTATATTTTCTTTAAGATTCAGAAATCGAAAAGTTACATGCTTAAAAAAAATATAAATTCAAAATATTATCGATTTTTGGAATACAGTTCGTACTGCCGAATCACACGCTTCTTTTATGTAATAAGGGTGGCAAACAAGCGTATAGCCCGCCTGATGGTAAGCGGCCACATAGACTATAGACGCTTGCGATACCAAAAATATCACTCGCACCGTCGTTGCCTACCCTGACCCAATCCCCGACCCTGTGGAGCCCTAGAACCTTACCGTATCGTAATCGTTATCATCACCCATTCTATTCTAACTTACATAGTTAAAATGCCTGTTATGTAGGACATGTATCACGAAGTTCAGGATATATCTATTTTGGGACTACGGCCCCCGCACTGGCGACACCGACGGTGTATTCCGTAATATATACCAGTATACTGGCCAGTGCTAATGACGTCATGAATCGACGCTATACTGGTGAATTGTTCCGAAATATATTGGCCAGTGCACTGACGCCATAAATTGACAAAATATTAAAAATAGTGCGAATAAAGAAGAATTTTTATTCATCTCATCAATTAAAAGGAATTCTTTTTGTTCGGATGCCATTATAAAAAAGAAATAAAATGCTAATGCATCTCACGCACGCTCGGTCATACGTCATATTCGTTTTCCCGGTAAAAATATGGTAGCATACCAGTATACTGATGTATATTTCGGAATACACCCCGAATCTCACGCTCTTTCTAAAGCTCTATAGATCTATTATATTTTATTCGAGGCATTTTCACCATATTAGTTGCTGATTTATCCTGAAGTAAGTTGTAAACGACCAGATTGCGGCCACTGGACGTAGTCATGGTTGTTTAGTGTGCGAGGTGCTTTATAGAAGAGCGCTTTTTATTGTAGGGTAGAACGACTTTTCCAGCTCGGATTGAACGAACAAGGTAAGCGAAGCGTCGTAAGAGTGGGGGGTGGATGGTTGGAATGTGGAGCAGTGCTCTAGGCATGCTCTTAATACCACGGCCGGCAGAATCAGTGCCCGGAATTAAGGCAAGGCAGGCCCGCCCTCCAAGGGCAAAAAGAAAGTAGCAAATACACTAATACTAAGCCACTCTTCAGTCATAATATAGATCTTCAAAAGGACGGTAAATTCGTAGATAGAAAGAAGATAACCCGACACGCAGCTGCAATTAAGTGTAGACGCACCAAAAACCTTGGTGATTGTACTTTCTATCAAATAACCAGAGTGTAAAGAGAACCAGCCGCGCCGCATGTATCGGTTGCAGAATCTTAATTGGTCCAATGCGCGGTTCCCGCGATGTCGACAGTGATATGATAGTATTGTAGTGTGGTCCGTGATATTGTTATAGTTACTGTGGTACAGCTTGACGCTATAGCATTGGAAGATTAAGGAAACAGCTTTAATCAGACGTGTACTCTTTTTCTTTAATATTGTTAAAAGAGCGCACGGCATTTGAATATATTCGGCGGTCAGAAATAACAAAAATAATAATTCACAAAACTAACTGAGTGGATCATCAGTTAAAACTAATTATTTCTTCCAATGTGTTTGTTAATAACTTTATGTAATTTTAAATGGATGTATCTATTGCCTTTGGGTAAAAACCTGTAATCATAGATTATTTGATATAAATAAATAAATAAAATGTAATCGCAAGCGATAGTGATAGCCTTAGCAATCCCGTTAGGCGATTGGTCACCAAACCTTTATTTATTTTCACTACTTGCATGGGAAATTTGATAGGCTATATTCTAATTACGCATTTTTTTTACTTTTATCCAATTGCTGATATTTCTTAGTGGTATGTACAATTTAAATCCATTTGTACAGAAAGCTTGATAGTAGCTGCCTTGCTTAAGGTAAGCTTAAAGGTGTTTTGTAGAAGACCAAAACTTTTTAATATAGTTGTGTAATAGGGGAATGGATTTTTTTTTATAGCCAGGTAGGCAAATGACTCTACCCCACCTGATGTTAAGTGGTGATAAAGTCCAAACGCGAAGATAGCTGGTATAGCAGTTATAAACTGCTACAACAACCATCCTCACCTTGCCGGCCTGCAAATATGCTTCTTCACGCCTCTCTTAAAAGACCCCAGATTATAGGAAGGAGGGAACACGTGCGCGGGTAAAGAATTCCACTTACGAATAGTACGACAAAGAAATGAGTCACCAAATTTCTTTGTTCGTGTAGGAATAGTGGCCACAGTAAATCGGTGGCAACGTAGGCCAGCGCGCGTGGTCCACTGAAGAAAAGGTGATGGAGGGATAAGCGAGAATAGCTCCTCAGAACACTCGCCATGGTATAGTCGGTAGAATGCGCTTAATGATGCCACATCACGGCGTAATTGTAGAGACTCGAGTTTCTTAGTTACCTCTTCATCGCCAATGATGCGGGCAGCGCGCCGCTGCAACCTATCCAAGGCATCGAGTAAGTACTTAGCGGAGCCATCCCAGAGGTGCGAGCAATATTCCACGCAGGACCGCACTTGCGTTTTGTACAACAAGTACAGTTGACCAGGCGTGAAAAAACGCCGCACCTTGTTTAGGACTCCCGAGTTTGCGTGAAGCTGTTTTGATCAAGGTTTCGATGGTTCCCTTGGAATCAGGTCTGAGCGAACTTCCATACCGAGCATGGTAATATTGCTCTGTAGCGCCAGTGTTGTGCCCTGAAGAGAGGGAAGGGGAAGGAATGGCGATGTTTTTGCCGTAAAAGCGCAAGCCTGAGTTTTCTTGGCGTTGAACTCAACCAAGTTCCTGGTACCCCATTCGGAAAAGTGGTCCAAAGCCTGATTGAGTTCAACCACAAGATTCTCCCGTTTCTAAATGGTTTCTACCTGTCCAGCCGCCGCGTGTCCAAAGTATCTCGCATGCACTGTACTATCGTCTGCATAGCAATGAATATTCACAAGTGGAATCAAATCATTGATATGCAGCAGAAAGAGTGTGGGGGATAGAACGGAGCCCTGAGGAACACCGGCATTCACTGTCTTGAACTGCGAACTACATCCGTCCGTAACGCGAATTCTACGCTCATGCAGGAAGTCAGCTACCCAGGCGCAGAACAGGATTCGGGCACAGCAGGGGCAGATGGCTATAGTAGCATACTTTTCTGAGGTGGCATTAAGTGGGGTGGGCTAATTTGCTGCTATGAGGTGATAAGATAATAAAAATCCGAATTTTAGGACACTTATCATTACACAAAACAAAATCTTATGGCTGGAAATATTGGACTAATGGCCAGTTTCAACAATCAACCTAGAGTCAATGGTAACGATGATCTGGTATGTTATTTAACAACTGAACAGTTGCTAAAACCTATAACAACATGTTTTAATAATGAAAATTGAATCTTAGCAACAAAGCTCTACTGGGCCTACCGCTTATTGGCCAGTTTCAAAAATCAAACTCCAGTAAGAAATAGACTTACAAGAGCTTTGGTGCCAAGTATTTTCATTTTCTTTATAGCCTTTATAAGGAGATTAACATTGTTTATATAAAAATATATTAATGTGTTTATTTTTATAATTCTTCTAACTCTGTGTGCCTTTTGGCAAAGGCCTCCTCCAAGTCTTTCAACTTTTTCCTCTCCCTAGCCAACTTTGTCCAAGTTTTCCCCGCTAACTGAACTATGTAGTCCTCCCATCTCTTGAGTGGTTACCCTTTCAATCTCCTGGGGGCCAATCACTAAAGAGGATTGCTATGGCTGTCGCTTATTAATACATTTTGTTCTTTCTGCCCGCCCAAGGATTTCAAATGCCTCATGCTCTATTTTTTTCTTTTGCATTGGTAATAACAATATTAGAGAAAATGAGTGTTACATATTTAAAAACCTGCGGCGGTAAGAAATAACAATATGAAACCGTAAACAATAGTGATAGCCATAGTAATCCTGTTAGGCGAATGGCCCCCTGGGTACCATAAAATTACTGACTTGCTCCATTTTTTGTTGTTTCTCCAGCAGCCTTAAATGGAGATAGGCTGGCCACATGATAAGAAGATATTTATATTATTAAGACTATAATAACAGCTGTTGCCAAGTAACGGAATCAGATTATCCTTATCTTTAACTGGAGGGTTATTTTAAAACTGACCCTTATGGGAGTGTAATTTTTTAAACTGGCCGTTAGTAGACAATGTGTGACCTCCTGAAGCATTCAATTTTACTGAAGTCTCTGAAAACAATTCCTAAATAGACAGAACAGTCACCAATTTTATACACTGCACACAACTAAGATTGAAAGATAACTGAAATAACAAAATTATAAGTTGTTTATGTTATTCACTTAAGGCTTGGAAGTTTAAAACAATATAATATTAAGATGTTGTTTTCACAACTTTGTGTAATCAAACAAACCTAGAATGTCAATTAAAAGCACTTAAAGATGTGCTGCTTTTAATTTAAACTATTAAGTGTAATCAAATAATGATCACATTACTAAGAACACTGCATTCCAATTACCTATCTATTGTGTTTTTACTATGATAATCAGTGTTGAGTATAATAGATTTATGTGGTCGGTGCAGTTCCTGTTTTATTCAAAACTGATTAATATAACTTAATTTTATTTATATTATGAAAAGCAACAGTGTTTTAACATAACATAAAACAGTAACTTCAAAAGGTATGGCTTATGGTAATTATAGGTTTCCCTGTTATTGCTATAATGGCGAAACATATACCTAATAAGTTTTTTATATAAAAAAGGAGAATCACAAATTATTATAATTCTAACTGAAAATATGAAGCACAGGAGCAGTCTTTTAAGAACAGGCTGAACACTTCAGAACCTTAAAACTTTTTTTAATTATTTTTTGTTTGTTGGTATCAAGGGTTAAAGAATAAATCATTTAATATTTTCTGTGTTGTACAATTTTAAATGAAGATGTCTTTGATTTTTTTTTCTTTTTACTTAATTAAATAAATATAATTGATAAACCAAAGGAATATAGACAAATTTAGCCTCCCAATAGTTTAAACAAAATGCCAAAGAAATGATAACACTTTTTGCATAATCTTTACATGAAAATTCAATTCAATTGTGTATATGTTCAGAAATAATCTGAAGTGTAACTTTGCTTAAATATTTAATATAATATAATAAAAAGTTTCTACTTTGAACTTTTGTTAGTGTACTAAGTATTAATTTGGTTTTCTTATTTAAAAGATACTGTAAAGTACTTACCTATGTAGAGAGATGTTTTATTTTTTACGTTGAAATTGTGAGTCATGTTTCATCTCTTTTACATCTTAAATATATTTAATGGTAAATAAGAACGATAATATGAGAATAATCTGTTCAAACTGAGGGATTTGTAAAGACAATTTCCAAGATATCTAGGGCAATCTTGGCGGTCGCGAAATGGGGTTTAAATATTTAATAAAAAGACCTACCTTCATGTCAGAAACGATCTGCTGATACAGGTTCCATAAAGGAGAACAATCCTTCTCTGTAGTCCCCTCCATTGTCAGAAAACAGAACAACCACAGCAAACAATATCAAACACACAAAATGATCACAAACACTACCGCGCCATACCGTATAACTGGTTGTTGCATTTTTATTTATATTCTCTGATTTTCACGAGTACCTACATTTCACTTCACGTTTAGATATATTTAATGAAACGTTAGGAAACACAATGCGACAAATCAATATTTATAAACATGAATACCCTCCTTGTAATCCAGATTATCGAGCGAATTTCACTTAACTTCACATAGGAATCAGCTGAAACTCTACGAAAAATATTCTGGCCGTTTCTAAAGCATACATTCATTCAAAATATTTTGTTTTTCACATAATTTCATTCACAACATTCGATTGATATTTTTTAAACCAAGCGCAACTAATACAAATACGACAGTAGAGAAGTTCATCAGCACATCGGCCGAACTACTTTTGTTGCCGGTCGAGTTTTGCTGTTTTTTTTTTAATTTCATTTCAATGTTGTCAGCGTTTACTTGTTTTTTCTACTATATTCTGTATAAAGAATGACAAGGATGCACTGTTGTCAAATTTAAATTTAGGTTTAGAGAATCATGCCAGAATCGACACAATTGTGTAATTAAAGAAAAAAAATGGTTGCCTGTAAAGTCGGTTTTACGGGCGAAGATTTTACGTGACAACGTCTTTTTCTCGGTAGAATATTTATTGATATGAATATAATTAAATTGCACAATAGGAACAAGGAATTGAATGAAAATAAGAATTGCACAAATTTTAACTATAGAAATATATTTTGTTTACTAAAACATTGTACATGTAAACTTAAACTTAACACGAGAGACTCATCGTAACGTTACCGAGCGTTACACTTTTTCATAAGTGACTCCCAGCCGCAACCTAATTTAAGACGTTGTCACGTCAAAAATTGTAAATCCATCGAGACTTTTCCGTACAAGTATTGTATCACTAAATAGCTCGGTGATTATCAGTTCCATCTTTCAAAAGCAGTTAGCAAATAGGCCTACTGAGCAATAAAAGAATATTAATGAAGGAAATGATGATATTTTATGCTGCGTTTTAAGGTGTCGTCTATTCAGAGTACACATGGATGTACTACATAAACAGGACAAAGTAAAGTATTAAAAATCATATTTTCGAAAAACAAAAAACCCTGTCTTCTTTACAATAAAGTTATTTTTACGTTGCCAGGTGCAAAGAAGGCCAACCCAGGCACAGTGAGATAGTCACAAATAAGGCCTTTTGTCTCGTTTGTTCTTAAATACACAAGCTACCAATATACTTTTTTTTTTAATGTTACTTTACAAAACGGAGGTCATCGTGTAATAATATTAATAAATCGGTTATGACTAATACAATTCCCGGGCAAATGGTTTTAGTATTCATCAGGGCCGGATTTAGGGCCGGCGGGGCTATGCCTCCACTCCTTGATGTGTGAGATATGGATATTGAGATGTGGATATTCATCATTTTGTTGTAATTTCAGTTTAAAAAACAAAATCAAAACTTCCGAAAAATATTATATTTAATTTGGACTTAATTAATCTGGGTATTATGGCGTCAAACTGGTATGTGACGTCACACGACTGTCATTAAAACGTCAAACGATAGGATGTTAAAAGTCCGTCAATAAAGTCAGGAAAGAAAGGAGCTCGCCACTGTCGCTTAAGGGGAATCCCCGTTATGCAACGACTAAAATGATTTAATATTTGTTAAAAAGTAATAATGTATAATTCTATAATTTCCATACATTTCATTATTATCAGTTTCTATCTTATCATCATCTTAAGATTTTTTCTGAACCTGCCTGACACTTTGATTGAATTTAAAAAATCTTTTCATTTTTTTTTCTAGTGAAAAAATCTGTAGATTTATAAATTGAGCAGAGTAATGGTAAAAATAAAATTTAATAAAAAATTTCATGATTGACTTTCGAGGTCCGGGCTAGTATCCACTAGAGCTACTCATGACCGGCCTTTTTTTCGGACACTAACTAAAGGTGGTAAATAAAAAGAAGGATAGTTAATATAGTGAATATATTATTATTATTCAGAGCCCTAAAAATCTAACTAAAATTATTATTTCTGCGTCATCAATTTGCTGGTTGCTGTCTGCCTCATAGGATCCACTGGAACTGGAATCATCGTCATCTGCACGGAATCCACCAAAGGCAAAATTTTCGATTTTAAATTTACACAGATTTTCCATTTTTGTGAAATTATTGCCTAAAATGCTTTTTCAGCCTAAAATCTTCTGGTTAATGGCCACCATCTCTATATTTTCTCCCAAGAATGCTAATAGTTTTTTCGTATAAAAAATCACTTTTTGACGAACCAATGGCAATGGCACGTAATATATACTTACTTCTGTCTTTTCTATCTCCATTAATATATAATATTTCGTCCACTACGCGTCGAATCGTTCTTTTGGAAACATCTGAAGCAAAGACGAGTTAGATGATAAAAATCATGTTCACATTTGTATAATATTACAAAAGTATCAAATCTGTAGGGCTTAGTAAGTGGTTATTAGATGTAATTTTGGATGAAAAGAAGAGTAGAGAAATGAATTCATTTATTTCTCAATGTTTACTTACCGACTAACTTTGCTGTTTGACAAATTCGTAAAACGACCTTCCCACTTGAAATATGGTCTTTTAGTTCTGAAAAACTTAAAATATGAGCTGGCTCGCACTGGTTTTCTTATCTTTAAATACACCTTATTAAATAATTTTAATAACAATTATGTTAAAATATAATATGCAAATAAGTAAACAAATAAATAAATATACTGCGCAAGCAATAGCGGACGTCGAAAAAGTAAAAAGCATAATTTTAAAAATACCTTAATAATAATAATTTTTTAACCTACTCAAGGTTAAAATATTATTATTAAACCAACTAAATAGTAGAAAACTCGTAAAAAGTGGTAACACTGAATTAAATAATGGTGTCGATTCTGGCATGGTTCTCTTTAAAAGTAAATTTAACATCAGGTCCTCCTTTTCTTTCAGTAAAGAGAATAACAAGGGTACACTGTTGTCAAGTTAAAGTTTATAGAATCGTGTCAGAATCGATACCAATAGTTTGGAATTACATAGATAAAGCATCACGTCATGGAATTTTTAAAATACCTTTCCACTTTTATAAATTTAATGTGTTGTAATGTGTATTAAAAAAAATTTTTTTTAGTTCTCATTAATTTTGTTTGTTAAAGAAAACCCCTGTTAAATCTGGATTTCATCATAAAGATTGTAAATACATAATCTGTGGTTTAGCAAAAACCAAGGAAAAACATATTATTGATATCTATGGCACTAGTGATGTTAATAACATCAGGTTCAATTGAACAACATTGAACATGTTTAACTTTTCATAATCGTATGATCAGAATAGAGTATAATGCGATTCAAATATGAATAGGAAAAAGCCAATGACCTCCATCTGTGAAATGTCGCTTGAAAAGTACGGTTTGCAAAAAAAAACATGGTAACCTTTTTTAGCACTCTTCTAATGCTAATTCTATATAAAAATCACACATTTGTAAACGAACAAACAAATATTGATAATTAATATTGGTTGATATCTTTTTTTGATTTATTGAGCTTTGGCTATGAATGGTTGATAACTGATTGCGTTCAAAAACTCAATTTAAAACTTTCGTTTACCTAAAGGATGCAAGTTCATATGTGACCAAGTAATAGTGTATGATTATTCTTAACTACTCCGGCGGTAATGCAGAGATGAGTGGAATTGAAGAGCTAGATTCTGATTTATGTTTTTTCTCACACAGTGTTAATAAATAACTATTTTTATTCTTTATTTCTCAATCTTAGTAAATATTTTAATAAAAAAAAAATGTGTGTGTCAGCTCAGACGCACGACTGGAGTTTACACTCTAAAAACGATTGTCTTTGAACAGACACAAAACAAAATCAAGTCCGAAGAAGTCGGTTACAAGTAGAGATACCTCAGGAATCATCCTATGGATTCGACTATGATAGGTTCCATGTCACACATTTTATCATCTAACATCGGCGATATTCATCATATATTTTATTATGTATTTCTGGAAACACACAATTTCAAAAATATCACACACTAGTCATCATTTTGTAAATATGTATTATAATTCCATCTGTACTGAAAATCACTATTCCAAAGTGCTGGACACTTACCGGCATTTCTCTATATTCTGTTATTTATTTGTTTTCATTAATTTTGCTCCGATTTTATCTATTTTTAGTTTATTTATTTTATTGACATTTGTGACAACTCAATGTTTTTTATCCGTTGCCATGGCTAAAAGTGAAAGGTGCGCAGATGAGATTGCGCACAAAAACGTAACGAGGTCATTAATGTCATTCATCGATAGATTTTACTCCTCACATTTTTCTCATACCGGGCCCCTTACATAAGCAAATCGATTCTTAAGGAGTAAACTCCAAAAATCCGATGTTTTTTCTTACTTAATCTTAGAAGTTTTATTAAATAAAATCTTTTTTTTGCTCACTCTACCTATTTGGTTTGAATTGAGAGCTATGACGTCAAAATATGGCGCCCAGTCGGTCCTATTCTTAGTTGAATCGCATTATACAGTGCTAAATCCTAATCGGATTAAAATATTTTTTCTCTAACATGCGTAGCATTTTTTTTTATGAAAAGTTTTCTGTCATGGTTTACTGGCAATTTTGGACGACTCCAATAATTCTGAACACAATCATTATTAATTGGATAGTTAGATTCTACTTCTTTTTCCATGCTTGTTTTAATAAATTTTGTATTTCTAGTTTTTATGACTCCATTATTATAAATAATTTGTATAGAACGAGGGTTTTTCAAAATCTTTATAACTTTGGCAGATTTCCAGATTTTAGACCTTTCATTCTCCTTATAATAGACATTTTGACCTGCAAAAAACTTATCACTTCTAGTTTTAGAGTCATAATAGTATAAGTCCATATGCATTATTTAAGAATTTTGGTTTGAAATAAGGAACCAATTCTCACTTGAGTAAAACTTTTTGTATTGGTAGTCTTGTGCGGAAATAGTATATTTCATTACTAGTACGGAATGGTTGTCATTGCAAAGAGTTCCGACAAATGTTTACCCGAGCCGAAGGCGAGGGTTGACAGTCGGAACGAGTTGCAATGACGGTTCCGTACGTGTACTGAACGACTATTTTTAATACAGTTGCGAAAAAATGAAGCAATTTAATCAAATTATAAAAACACAATAAATTCAATTAACTAATCATTTATTTCTTATAAAAGTTATAATTCACATATACATTGAAATTGGTACAGTTTTTTATACTAACTGGGGAAGTTTTACGTTGCATATTTACTGTTTGAGACAAACTATTATTAATTTCGTATGATTGTTCATGTATATTTGTCATACAATGGCGTTTGCTAGTTGATGGAATTGGATCTGATGAATTATCATTATCAACGAAGGTACTCGTAGATGAACGAACGTTCTCTTCAGCATGTGAAGGAGACGGACTGGACCTTAAATTAATGGATTGTGTGATCTTTTTCCCAGTTTCTAGTTTGTTGTTTAATGAATCACCAATATAGCTTTCTGCAACTTTGTCCGATTTCCAACCACCTAGTCGCTTTAAGGACGTCAAATTGGCTCCTGAATCTGCCAATAATGTAGCAGAGGTCCTTCTGAAGCTGTGCCCAGTATAACACTCAGCATCCGGCAGACCAAGAAACGTATTTCATTTCTTTTGGCATATTACCAAATTTGTTTATGCCGATTACTTGAGCTGTACACTTCCCTTTTTGGAAATTTTGAAAAAAACGGTCGGATTTTCTTTTTTGGGACCGCTGGTTCATATATTTTTTCACTATTGTGAGAAAATCTCCTTCAACAACAAAGCTTCGCGGTATCTTATTTTTTGTGTTTGGAATCTTGATAAGTAGCATTTCTCCATGGGCTTCAATATCTTTTAAAGTAATATTGGCTAACTCTTCTCTGCGGCAAGCTCCAACAACGCCAAAAATCAGAGCAACCTAAAAAAAACGATTTGATTCATATAAATAATGTATTGACTGTATTTTGCGATTTTGTAAACTGAACACTAAAGAAAAATGTAGATATGTATACTTATTAATAAATTACCTTTGTGGCTAAATAACAATCATCGGGAGCTTCTTTCAAAAACCTTTCCACGTCATTCGATGTTAATATTTTCGACTTTTTACTGGTAAACCCGTCTGATTGTCGTTTTAAGAAAGAATTTAATTTTGGATATTGACTTATATCCACGTTGTTCCTTATTTTCAGCATACTTTTTATCATCGAAAACCTTGACCATAACGTAGAAGGTTTTAATTTTGCTGAGAGTTCGGAAAAGTATGCCAACATAACATTTTCTGAAAAACTATTTGCTTTTTTCTCTTCTTTCCACGCAATAAATTCATCGTATGTAGATATGTAGCGAATTTTTGACTTTTCCGGTAAAATGTTCTCCGAAGCATTTTGTGCAATTATACTGAGTTCCGGTGGAGTTAATTCAAAAAAATTTAGGTCGAAATTACTCATTTTGTGTAAAAAACAACTAAACTCGCAAAGAAAATTTCGGAAAATGGCGCCAACCGTAGAATGTAAGCAGTTTTTTTTCACCCATTCTGGTAGGCAAAGGGAACTGCCCATACAGCCAAGTCTTTAGTACTTAGTATTTTTTATTATAAGAAATGAAATTGAAATTTAATGATATGAAATGAACTGAAACCTTACCTAACTCATTCAATCAATTAATTAATTCTGATATTGGACAAATTAGTATAGGTAGCTTCTTTTTAAAAACAAATAAACCTATTTGCATGAATCGCAAAAACTTCTATGATTTTTTTTAGTTAAAACTTCATGGTTGTTTTTTTAATAGAAATAATTTTGACAGTTGGGAAAGAAAACGCACGAGTTCGGGAAAGGCAAAAAAAAAGCACGAGTGTGAAATAGCCCAGATCCCGAACGCTACACGTCCCTGCAATACGCCACTTTTTGAGCAACTGTATTAAAAAAGTCTATTAAAAGTAACTGTGAAGGCGAAACTTTTGTCCCACAAACAGGAGTATTCCTATATTCCATTAGGAAATTTGACAAGTCAGACTTAGTTTTATTTTATTAAAACATTCTATATGGGCCTTTTGCCAATCAAAGTGAATATCATTTTTTATTAATTCACGTAGGGGAGCAGTTAATTCAGATTAGTTTAGAATAAAAGATCTCAGATAATTCACTAAGCCCAAGAGTCTTTGAATATCTAGTTTATTTTTAGGTGTATCAAAATCTAAAATTGCCTTACTATCTGGGTCAGGGCTTACAGTTGTATTTTCAAAAATTGGACCTAAATATTTCACTTTCAGCATGTACTGAAACTTGGCTTCATTAAATTTTATATTTTTCTAGCTTGTGAAAAAACTTTATCTAAAATTAAATTCATTTCCTTTTCAGTATTTGCAAAGATAAGTGTATCGTCTATATAATTCAACCCCTTCAATATTGGAATTTTCAGATAAATATTTTTGTAATACTTCAGATGCTACGGCTATACCAAAAGGTAATCTATTAAATTTGTATGTGCTAAATATACTAGAAAATGTGCAATATTTAGAGTTGTTTTCCGTTAGTAATATGTAAAAAAAATATCTTTCAAGTCTAATACTGAAAAATATTTAGCTTTCTGAATTTTAAGGGACAATCCCGAAACAGTTGGGATTGAACAATAATCCTTTATTATAGATTTATTTAAATCTTTAGGGTTTAAGCAAAAACGAATAGTACCATTTGGCTTTTCAACTGTTACTAGCCTATTTACCCAGTCTGAGGGTTCATAAACTTTTGAAATTATACCTTAGTTTGTTAATCTATCTAGTTCAGATTTTAACTGAGGCCTAATTTTTAATGACACTCTATATGGGGTTTTCGAAGATGGAACGGAGTCCTTTTTTAATTTTATATCATACGGTTTTTCAATGTTACCTATGCCAGTGAATAAATCCTTGTTGCTTTTTATCAATGTTTCCTTTTCATAGTCATGTGGCTTTTCACATGATTCCACTCTTTTTACCAAATTTAATTTGACACAAGTGTCCTGGGATAAAATGGTCATTGACGAGTCTCCACCGGCAATACAAAAAAGTTTTTCAAATTTTCCTTCATTTATATTTATAGTTAGTCTAATAGTACCTTCAATAGGTGTTTTATACCCATTCCAGCTCTCTAGCACAGCTAAACTTTTGTTTAACTGCAAAGGAAAAGATCTGGATCAAGTTTAAAGTTGATTTTTTCATTTCCTTTAATAAGGTCTTGATACCATCCTAATGAATGAGTCTTCAGAGTTCTAGACATAATTGCACCACAAAAATAATCTGGTTCAGGATCTATTTTTAGTTCATTTACAGTTTTCTTTAAGTTGCTTCAACACATTTGTGCGAAATGATTTTTATTTTGACACTTTGCACACGTCTTGTTAAAGGCTGGGCACTGACCATATTTATGCTCATATCTACATCTGAGACAAGTTTGCTTTTGTCTTTTATTCTGAGTTTCTTTAAAGTTTGTTGATACAGTATTCACTTCCGACTTTCCGATGTCGTGAATGTGATCTTGACTCAATCCTGTTATTCTTAGCATTCTAACAACATCGTCCAAGTTAGGGTCGCCTTTTTTAATATGTTGATCTTGCGAATCTGTGCCAGTTGTATCAAAAACTAGCCTCTTTGGAATATTGTTTTCTTTACAATTTGTACGAAATTCACAATCATTTGCTAACATTTTTACGTCTGTAATAAAATGTTAAAATTGTTCAGCTTGTTGCTGTTTTCTGTTATAGAATGTAAATGGACAGTGTAGAACATTTTTCTTCGGATTACAATAGTCTTTAAACATGTCAAGAACATGTTTAAGGTTAACGTTTTATCCTCGAATTGAAAAGTATTATAAACAATTTTTCTTGATTCGCCGACATTTTGTAATCCACTTGCCTCGAGATAAATTTCCAATCCTTATGAAAATTTCCGTTATTTTTCATTTAGATTCCCTGACAGGGACAGTCCTGCTGACAAATTATACGAACTAGCCATATTTTATCGACTGCGCCATGTGTTAATAAATTAAAGAGTTAATTATTTACCCAAACAAGAGGGTTTTATTCTAGAAGTTATTATCATATACTAGTAGGACAGCGATCTGAGATCGATTAATCGAAGAATCGATTTTTGGAGCCAAAAAGATCAATTTTGTAAATCGATATGTAGTACTGAATCGATATTTCACCCTTGAAAATCGTCATTCGACAATTATTTGAATGTACACGTTATAAGAGTGCTGCCGGTTAAGGCTTAATTTTTAAAAAACTCGCGAGATGGCTGTTTGTTTGGATTCATCGCCCCTCTTTAATAAAAAAAGTTTCGTTTGTTTGTAATTTTTTAATAAAAATATTTTTTATCATAGAATTACCTGATTCTACTGATAAGAGATCGTTAAGTTATAAAACGTATCTTGTTTTTAGATTACATAGTTACTACTCATATCTGCAATGTAATTAAAAAGTGGAACGATGTTTTACTCCGAAACATGGTAACCAAAGTGGTAACTTTTCAAAGGTTTCATTTATATTTCGAATGGGCTTGCAAATAGAAAGCTGTCAAGATGTGGACAAGCATTTAGATCAGCCGGGCGTCCCGTCCCGTCAGGTTTTGAGTCACCTGCGCCGCACCGGAGCGATAGCAAACGGCCTGGGTGGCGATTCTGCTAAGCCAACCTCAATACTATTATTGAAATGGCACAGGCACACATACTATTTAATTTTATGTTTCAATCACCTATGGTTTTAATAGCACCATTTTTAACACAGTTGCTATTACAAAAAAATAAATTAAACGTAAATAGAGTACATTTGTTTCTTAGGTTTTCACTCATATCACTCATTAAATAAAACTAGTTTTTACTGGTTAATGCACGAAACATTATATAATTATTGATGTTTCGTAGCCTTTACAGGCTTACTCTATTTCAACGAAAAACTAAATATCGATCTTAATTTCGCACGTTTCTTACTCTGTTTCCTTTTCATTTCGAAAATTCGTGCGTCCGAAAAAAGTTTGACTATTAAATTCTCCTATACTCTAATTCACAAAACTTTCAATCTAAAAGTTGAATTTGACATATAGTTGTTCGAAAAGCAACCTTGTTACCTTACCGTGTTACCTTTTCATTTTTGTTTAAATTAAGCCTAAAATGACTGCTAGAGTATTTAAAATCAAGGCTGCTTAGCATGAGGAACATTTTTTAGTATGTCAAATGAACAAATACACCAAATTTTAATTAATTATTGTATTTCCAATACTTCAAAGTATTAAACGACAAATTTAGGTTGACATATAATGAAGTGCAACAACTCTACAAATTAGTCGGCTAACACTGTCAAAGAAGTTTCTTTTAATGTCACGGACCTGAAAAAAAGACGGACGTAACCTCGTCTTATCTCGAGTGAAGCATGCAAATGGCCGCCCGCTTACAGTGTGTGCGTGATTTCAGGGTTGTCGGGTAAATCATCAATTTCCCTACTTTTTAAATCTCCCAAACTAAAACATTGTTAACATTATGTAATCAAATATATATTATAAAAACGGGATATTTACCACGTGTTTTACTCGTTGTGAGCTCCTGATTTTTCAGCAATTTAAACGGTCTATCAAATTATTTTTAGGAACACCGAGATAGAAAAGAAAGCACTTGTTATGTAAAAAGAAACTTTATTGTTTACATATAAATGTTAGTGTCTTAATATTATGTATGAGGTTAATAATATACATTAATATACATAAATCGCGCAGATTAATGCTTAAAATAAAAATATAATAGACTAATATTGCTATTTCTTCTTTCAAATGTAAGTATTTCATTCATAGATTGAGTAGGTATTTAAAGACTGACAGAGTGAGGAAAAGAAATATCATGCCAATCCTATAACGTAGAAAGAGACGCAACATGATGTACCTTTCGTCTAATAATATATTTTTAGCAAGAGCCGCAGCGCCCTGTCAAGTCGTACTGAGATAAAATTTATTATGAAATTCTGTGAAACTAACTCGACACTTTTATAGATATTTTTTTGGAACAGTAGCGATAGGTACTCTGTCTATCTTTACATCCTATATCTATGGTTTACCTACAATGCGAAGAAATGGCACTACCGTGCAGCCTAAGAAATACAAGAAGAAATTCGTCATGATCATTAAGTTCTCGGTAGCATAGCAATTAGTGCATCCACCCAGACAGCAGAAAATGCAGGTTCAAGTCCTGCCTGTAATTCATCACACTAATATTATAAATGCGAAAGTTTGTGAGTATGTGAGTGTGTATGTTTGTTACTTCTTCACGTCTAAACGGCTGGAGCGATTTTAATAAAATTTGGTATGGAGTTAGCTGATACCCTAGATTAACACATAGGCTACTTTTATCCTGAAAAAATGTTAGGTTCCAGAGGGATTTTCAAGAAACTAAGTTAACGCAGACGAAGTCGCGGGCGACCTCTAGTTTTGTAATAATTTTGGTTATCGTAATTTGGTTTCAAAAGTTTATTTGTATAGTAGTTCTGTTAACGGGTTTCAACTGTATCTATATATATAAAACTCAAAGGTGACTGACTGACTGACATAGTGATCTATCAACGCACAGCCCAAACCACTGGACAGATCGGGCTGAAATTTGGCATGCAGGTAGATGTTATGACGTAGGCATCCGCTAAGAAAGGATTTTATCAATTCTACCCCCAAGGGGATAAAATAGGGAATGAAAGTTTGTATGGAACTTTGTCAATTTTAAACCGATCGGGCTGAGACTTTGCATGCAGGTATAAGAAAAATCATAGATGAATGTCATTGTGTATAATACAACAATTCAGCTCTACACCGAAGCGAAGCGAGGGCGGACCGCTAGTTTTTAATATTTCTTCTTTACAGGCTCAGGTTTGAACGAAAACCAAACAACGTGTGCACTGCACACAGTACTGGAAGGTGATGGGTCCCTAATTGTTATCCCCTTTGCAGTATCGAATAATTCAAATCCAGTCATCTCTACGGTTTCTATTTCTAGGAAACCTATTAGAAAGAAGAAAAGACTATAATTTATATAAAATATTCTATGAATAATATGGCTTCTTTTCTTTTCCTTTTGGGATACGGAACCCTAAAAATTTACGAAATCTTATCTTGCCTAGTCACAAATGCAAGAAATACAAATTTCCCTACTTTTAGGGAAAATTTCCCGTAAATAAAGTAGCCACACAGTTGTATTTTTGTTTACAATTTTTATCCTTGTAAATAAAATATAATATAAAAAAAATATCAAGAATCGTCAATACTTAAGCATAGTAGGTGATTCCTTGTGACTTTTCAAATTTACTCGTGTAGTTTTTAAAAGATTTCACCACACAAGACGGCATTTTTTTAAAAATATATCGGAGCAATTGAACGTGTGACTGGCGCTGTCACGCGAGTTCAAATGGCAGCGGATTGTCCGACCCAGTGTGACCAGATTAAATTTTACGAAAATACCGAGACACCTCAAAAAAATACTGAAATATACCGACTTACATAGGACAGATATACCAATAAAAATACTGATTTTCTTAACACATTTTATTTATTCATACTCACAATAAATGTTAGAGTTATATTTTAACATCCTTTTCGAAGGATTAAAATTTACACAACCTCCTTCATTTCTTCACGCTCTATCTAACAGTGTAAACCGCATTAAAATCGGTCCAGCAGTTGTAAAGTTTTAGGCGAACATACATTCTGCAAGTCTGATTAATACTATGTATTGATTGATAATTGTATATGTAGTATTACAATACTACAACGCCGACAACGGCCGTCTTTCTTGTCATATCTGCAACTTACTCATAGATAACATGTATAAGTATAGGTAAACTAAATCCGGGGAAGTCCCCAATGATCGCGTTTCGGGGAATTGCGCAAACATTGTCGCAAAGACGATCACTCACTACGGTGTTGCCATAACTTCTACCAAAATATACCCAAAAATACTGACTGCCAGCAATATACCTGAAAATATACTGATGTTCGGAAAAATCGATGAAATATACTGAAAAAGTATTAAAATACTGAATCTGGTCACACTGGTCCGACCTGGTGCATTAGTGTGAGTGTAGGTAGTGTACAACACACGATTTTGTCTGACCTACATGTCATTGTCATGCTTCACATGATTTGCCTTTGATATTACGTCCGTCTTTTTTTCAGGTCCGTGTTTAATGTCATCAAAATTTTTGTAGTAAAGTAATATTGTTTCCAATTATACCAGATAATCTAAAAAGTGGAGATAAAAGAACTCACAAACATGACTCATTCCATTCGTTCACGAAAATTGTATGTGATTCCGAACTTTATAAGCGTGTTCGAAAATGAAATAGAGTTATTGGCGAAATTTCGTTTAAAATTCGTTCGTTATCGAAATTTCGTTTCGGAGAGTAGAGCTCCAGGCTACGTCGTCAGAATCAAACTTTTATTTATTTTGTCTAGCTACCTTCGAAAGACTTTTATTGAGCGTTCGGTTATTTCATTGTTCGATTTTTTAAGTTTTATTGTCTTTGTATGAATTTATTATTTCATTTACTTAATAAAGTATTTTATTTAAAATTCTTTTTTGTAATTTTGAGTTTATTTATTTGACCCTAACTACCGTAAACTACCACCGGTTCCAAAATTGGGAGACCTTTCTGAGAAGAACCGGCGAAACAAACTCAAGAGAGGCTTTCTATCTCCTTCTTACGTTAAATTATGCAAACAAAAAGAACTAATAGTATCCGTTGGTCTTGCAGTGTGTGCTCGGGGTTGGGATTTTATCTCCTGCATAATGGGTTCCCAAGCTGGTGGTATATACCAACCATCTTCCCTATTGAAATTTGGATATTTTTTAATCTCAATAGCCTCGCGCATCATTCTAGGAACGAATCGCTGCTCAGTTGCAAAGATCTGTGGTTTATCAAATCTAATGTAATGGTTTGGTTCCCCTAATGCATGTTCACACACTGCAGACTTATTTTCGCGCCTATGTTTCATATCTGCGATATGTTCTTTTACCCGAGTCCCTATACTCCTCTTTGTTTGCCCGATGTAGGAGAGCCCACAGTCGCATTCAAGTTTGTAGACACCAGCAACTTGAAAGGGTATATTGCACTTGACCGGTCGTAGAAACTACCTAAACCTGTAAAGGCTCAATAAATAAATAAAGTTTCGTGCATTAACCCGTAAAAACTAGTTTTACATTAACAAATGTTATTAATGACGACGATTGACGACCTCCGTGGCCGAGTGGTTTATACGCCGGGTTTCATGGCGTCGCCGACTCGAGAGGTCCCGGGTTCAAATCCCGGTGGGGGCAGATGTTTGTGTGATGAATACGAGCATTTGTACTCCAGTCATGGATGTTTAATATGTATTTCATATAAATATACTTATATATGTACCATATATGTATTCTATCCGTTACCTTAGTATCCCATAACACAAGCCTTACAGTGCTTACTTTGGGGCTAGGCTAATTGGTGTGAGTGTTGGAAATATTATTATTATTATATTATTAATGAATTGGTGTTTTTATACAGTAGTATAATAACTGTGTAGTTACAATAACTATGTCAAAAGAACACGATTATTACTTTATCTCTTAGAGCATGCTCTAAGACTTGCTTAGATTACTTGTTATTGCCATGGGCCATATTATTACTCAAGATTGTTAAATATTATGCAACTTTCATTTGTCATAGTAAGATACCATAATCAATAAAAAAATATTGAATTTTTCATAAATAAATAAATTCTAAAATGCATGTTTAAATAAAACCTACACAGGAAAATAAACGGTGTTTTCAGTAAAAGTAAGCGAGTGCAAAATTTGAACAGCAGTGCCATAACTTATAATCAGTACACATTTGACAATTACATTTTACACTCGCAAACTATTTTAATTCGATTTTGGTTCTTGCTAGGGGTACAGGTCACTCACTGTTTGTTTTATCATGTCACCTATATTTCGATGCATCACAACTTCGTGGTTTTCTGTTATGTATGTATCCTACACTTATTCTACAGCATAATCATCATCAGCCCATTAATGCCCCCACTACTGGAGCACAGGCCTTCCTTATGGATAGAATAGGAAAATTGAGCCGTGACCTACCGCGCGGGCCCAGTGAGGATTGGCGAGTGCTAACGACTGCAAATACAACTGGGACCAACGGCTTCACCTGTCTCCACCTCTACAGCATACGTTTAAGTAACTATCTAAGTAAGAGTAGGAAGAATTTTTGATAGATTTTTACTAATAATTATTATAAGTGAAAAAAGCAATGAAAAATGCCGACCCCAGGAGAAACTCGAACATTGCTTTGCTTTTTAGCGCTTTGGTGTAGAAATTTAACCGGATTGCGCTCGCAAAACCACAATCGCTTAATTTAAAGGTAGGGTCAGAGGGCCATTTGCTTGATTTCTGTAATAAATAAGAAGATATTATGGATTTAAAAATTTTATTTATTTATAAAATAATTAACTGGCTATTTTATTGAACAGAAGAAAGATGCTTAATCCTAAAAATAGTTCAGGTATTTTCATATTACATCCTTGATCCTTATAGCTATCACATGTATACAAATATTTAAATTAAACTATGTATTTTTACTAGTTAATTAGTAACAAAAATATAATATATCTTAAAGAAATTATTGTTTACCTACATAAACAGTCTCTTTTCATTCAGATGTATAGCACATTGTACATTTGGTTCTTCCATCTGACTAACTTTGCTTATTACTGTTTTGTAACTGTCCCAAGTTATACCACAGCTCGGAAGCAACTGAACTGCAAGGACATATGTCTCCACCGTCTCGTGTTCCGTTAAACCAGACGCAACTAAAATAAGACCAGTTTCAGCACTAATACATATATCTGCTTTTCTTGCTTTTTTATGAAGGTCCTCAACGTTACCCTCAATTAAATGTTTGATCTCATTGGACATGTAAGTATTGTACTGTTTTTTTCTGACGTAATCTACAATAATCTCACCTACTTGCCTACCAAACTGAATAAATGGTGTAGAATCAATAATTGTATTATGCGTTACTTTTTTATAAACAATAGTCAGTTTTAAGTCCCAAACCGCTATGTATATTTCAACCAAAGACAATCTCTTTTGTAATTCGGTTATGATCGTTTCGAAAACGGGAATGGCGTTTATAGGATCACAGTTATCTTGTTTATGACCCTCTTTTTTGAGTCCTTTAACAAATTGAAAAAATAGCTTCTGATAAATCAACTCCTCGTGATGTACTTCTTTCCAGGATTCTAAGCATGCCTGAGTAACATAATTCGATAATGTTACTGATAATGATGTAGGAGTCTGTGAGAAACTTGTAGCATGTATAATGAAAGCCTCAACCAATTTCCATTTTTCTACAAATATGCCATTATTGATCCGGTCTTTAAGAAAAAAATCGTATATTCTTTTCTCCTTGAACATTTCCTCCAAGTGATTGACAACAACCGTTCTGACAAATAGTTCATCCATCAAAGTTAGATTTTTTCTAATACAACGTAATACGTTCTTAATGCGCTGAATGTTAGGTTCCTTCCTATCTCTAAATTTGCCTACAGCTGTCCACGCCGCTTCATTGTAATCACTTAAGAATATTCCTGGCAATTCTTCGGATACCAGTAAGTCAAATATTTCATTTTCATCATCGTCGCGCAAATCTATGGTATAGTATTTCAACACCTCGAATAGTTCTTTGTCATGGTCGTCTTTTACTTTTTTAAAAAGGATCTTGTATAGGATTCCTCTCAGGGAAACATTTTTGCTCTTTTTCCAGAGATTGGTAATAAGTTTTTTCAAATTTTCTGTATCAAAACAAGCAAATGCTAAACGGATCCCATGTTTCTGGAGCGATACAGGGGAGTCTAATATTGATTCGATAAAATTTAAACACAAATTAGTAGATAGCTTTTGCAGGAACATATTAAATATATGGAGACAGTGCTTGACGTAATCTCCCTTCAAATACATTAAAATATTTTCAAGGGGCATTGGTGGTCGAGATCGACAAAAGTAACGACAAATTGCTTTCTGAACACGTAATTCTTGGGGGTCAATTTCGTTGTAATCAACTCTATTGTTTTTTGGAGCATGTTTATTCATAAAACTGATCTTATATTTCTCATCTGCAAGGTGGAAAATACCATTGACCGCCGCATCAATTCCTTTCATATTCAAATTCTTATTTACATTTCTCTCAAAAGATTGCAAGTATTCATTCGAAATATCATCTGAAAAGTATAGTTTCACTTTTTTCAAAAAAGTGTTAATTTTAAAAGGCTTTATCTCAAATCGTTCCATAACCTCCGGTAAAGCTGACATGACTAGGTTCGAATCCATTTTTAATCGTCGTAAAAGTTCTCTATCCGAAAGACGATTGTCGATACAGCGCTTTTTGCGTTCTGGGCGATAATGGTTTCGCTTTGTGGGTTCTAATTTTTCGTTATATATTTTCATTAACCATACAATGCAGTTAAAATATCTTTTCACTTGTCTTTCATTACGCGATGTAAAAGGCTCATTTTTATAATCTAAAACTTTATTTGTAAACATTGAGTGTAAGTATTCGTATAAAATGTTACGCTTTTTATCTGTTAATTTATCAAGATACGATTTTATTTTAACTGTCTCAAAATCGTCAAGAGCATATTGCATTAAAGGATCGGGTATCTCTTTCTCATTAACAATATGATAAAGTAATAAAACTGTTTTAAACTGATCGTTTACATGGAGCGCATCGGGCGCGTGATCTAACTTGTTGTACAAGTCCATGCTAAATAAGAGAATGTGGAACGACTTCCAGCAACTTTCATCAAAATCAAAAATGTTATGATCTTCGATAACTTTTAACAAGAATTGTTCTTTGTTGTTTCTCGCTTCATTCAAATGCTTTTTATGGTAGTATTCGAATAACTTTTCTAATTCTCTGTTAGTTTTTGCAGCTCGGATAAGAGTTATAAGCATATTGTAACGCGGGCTTGTTTCCCTTCTTATTAAAATCAAGTTTTTTATTTTATCGAATGCATCATTAAAATTAACAAAACCATACCATATATAGTCACGTCCCACGCCTAATATTTGTTTTTCACTTTTGATGTGTTCCCAAGCCCAGGCCTCCTGTTCTTCCTTTGTCATAAACATATAATACTTTTGATCATAAAATTCTTTTGAAGTCTCGAATTCTTTACCAGGATATCGTTCATGAAAATTTTTTTTTAAGAAAGCATATATGTCTTCTTTGGGTATAATATCTAATACGTATTTGTGACTGGCATAATAGTAATAATCCCAAAAGCTTGAATAATTTTTCGGCAAAAGAGCAACAGCATAAATTTTTGCATCTGCGGCAGTACTGTATTTTACAATTGCATCTCGATGTATAATGTTAATATAGAATTCTGGTTTGGCTAATACTCTTAGTTTCTGTTTCTCCATTATATTTTTAGAATAAGTCTGATCAAATGCCTGACGTCCATACTTTTCTACTAAATCTAAATATTTCTCAGAATCATAATTATACCAACACTGGAAATCATGAAGAAATCTACTTGTTTTGTCATCGTTGTTCATGATTTTTAATAAGGCTTCATATAAAGGAAAAGATCTCTTAAGAAAATTATTCAGGTAAGTTTTATCTTTGTCAAATAATAAGTTAGCGGGTGGCTTGTTCTCTTGCAGTAAAGCTAATTTAAATGATTCAGATGTAAACAATACAAATTTTAAAGCCAAGCTCAATAATTTGGTATTCACGCAATATGAATAAAACAGAGTAGCTCTGTCTTCGCTTCTGACATGAAGAGACACATCTGATAAAATTTTTCTCTTCATTTTGAGTGAAGTGTGGGGGAAAATATTATTGTGTAGGTATTCAGGATTGATTATATGTCTGTATTCATCATTAAAGAGCCACAAGCTCCTCTTAAGAGCTCTAGTGGTATATAGGCTATCTGCAGACTTAAGCATTTCAAGTATATAATCAACATGTTTGTATTTTGCAGCGAGGTCTATTTTGAATAACTTGTCAACTTCAGATGTTTCGGCTGTGTCTTCTAAGTCTTCGAATTTGACGTTGTTGACAAAAGCCTCTTTTACTCTCGCGTTGAGTGCACGTTGACGCATTCCCAGGTTATCAGGCGGATAGCGTTTCGACATTTTTAAATCTTAACCTGAAACAACAGATGAATCTGAATTAGAAAAATATTAGTATCTGAAACATATTTAGTACAGAGATGTAACCACATCTACGCGTCTATTAGTATTTTGTGATCAACCAGGATGACGACTAACTTCTTTTTCTTCGTGTATCAAGTAGATTATCAAAAAGCATTATGCACGTATTTTTTCTTTCTTTACATAATCAAAACATTACATAGATATATTGATTTGAAAAGTCACATTACGTCACGTTTTGTTACAATATTTACTTAAAATTGACGTCACGATGCATGCCCCACTCACAATCTTTGACGCGTTTTATCTCTGTCATTTTTTGGTTGATTGACCAAAGAAAAAATACGTGTCCATTATTTTTTGATCATCTAACTGACGGACTAAATAGAATTTCGTTTACTTTACTCCGTCGTCACCCCTATTCCTACCCCTTTCTGTTGCGTACATTTATAGTTATTTTTATGCCAAACAAACAGCTAACAAGCATATGTCCATACAAAGCATATTAATACCTTGACTTATCATAAATTTTTACGCACGTTGGGTTACATTATCGGAGTTTTCTTACGGAACCCTAACATTTTTGAAAATACACTATAGCCTATATTAATCAGTGATAATGTAGCATTCAAGTGGTGAAAGAATTTTTAAAATCGGTCCTGTCCTTTTCGAGCCAATTCGTTACAAACATACTTACATACAAATCTTTCCTCTTCATAATATTAGTTTAAATATTGTTTCAAGGGAAAACCACGCGTTCCTGAGACAAAGGGACTTGGTAGACAGACGGACAACAAAGTGTTTTTCTAACGGTTCTGCGAAATCGCGATAATTTAGGCGGGAAGTGTTATTTTTTTCACAATTTTTTTTTGTTTGGGGGGTTTCACAAATCTGGTTCTCACGGGTTAATGCACGAAACTTTATTTATTTATTGACGTTTCGCAGCCTTTTCAGGTCTGCATCGTCAGAATAATGATTTTATTTAAAATTGTCGAGCTACCTTCGAAAGAATTATATTGTGCGTTCGGTTATTTCATTGGAAGATTTTTGAAATTTTATTGTCTATGTATGAATTTATTATTTAATTTACTTAATAAAGTATTTTATTTAAAATTCTAGTTTGTAATTTTGAGTTTATTTATTTGACCCTAACTACCGTAAACTACCACTGGTTCCAAAATTGGGAGACCTTCCTGAGAAGAACCGGCGAAACAAACTCAAGAGAGGCTTTCTATCTCCTTCTTATGTTAAATTATGCAAACAAAAAGAACTAATAGTATCTGATGGTCTTGCAGTGTGTGCTCGGGGTTGGGATTTTATCTCCTGTATAATAGGTTCCCAAGCTGGTGGTATATACCAACCATCTTCCCTATTGAAATTTGGATATTTTTTAATCTCAATAGCCTCGCGCATCATTCGAGGAACGAACCGCCGCTCAGCTGAAATCCCAACCCCGAGCACACACTGCAAGACCATCAGATACTATTAGTTCTTTTTGTTTGCATAATTTAACATAAGAAGGAGATAGAAAGCCTCTCTTGAGTTTGTTTCGCCGGTTCTTCTCAGGAAGGTCTCCCAATTTTGGAACCGGTGGTAGTTTACGGTAGTTAGGGTCAAATAAATAAACTCAAAATTACAAACTAGAATTTTAAATAAAATACTTTATTAAGTAAATTAAATAATAAATTCATACATAGACAATAAAATTTTAAAAATCTTCCAATGAAATAACCGAACGCACAATATAATTCTTTCGAAGGTAGCTCGACAATTTTAAATAAAATCATTATTCTGACGATGCAGACCTGAAAAGGCTGCGAAACGTCAATAAATAAATAAAGTTTCGTGCATTAACCCGTAAAAACTAGTTTTATTTTTATTAGCTGAGCGGCGGTTCGTTCCTCGAATGATGCGCGAGGCTATTGAGATTAAAAAATATCCAAATTTCAATAGGGAAGATGGTTGGTATATACCACCAGCTTGGGAACCTATTATACAGGAGATAAAATCCCAACCCCGAGCACACACTGCAAGACCATCAGATACTATTAGTTCTTTTTGTTTGCATAATTTAACATAAGAAGGAGATAGAAAGCCTCTCTTGAGTTTGTTTCGCCGGTTCTTCTCAGGAAGGTCTCCCAATTTTGGAACCGGTGGTAGTTTACGGTAGTTAGGGTCAAATAAATAAACTCAAAATTACAAACTAGAATTTTAAATAAAATACTTTATTAAGTAAATTAAATAATAAATTCATACATAGACAATAAAATTTTAAAAATCTTCCAATGAAATAACCGAACGCACAATATAATTCTTTCGAAGGTAGCTCGACAATTTTAAATAAAATCATTATTCTGACGATGCAGACCTGAAAAGGCTGCGAAACGTCAATAAATAAATAAAGTTTCGTGCATTAACCCGTAAAAACTAGTTTTATTTAATGAGTGATGTGCGTGAAAACCTAAGAAACAAAAAAAATCTGGTTCTCATTCATAATTTGTTATGAATTCTTATATAGGTACTATCGTCATGCCAGTCCTTTGATTTCTTATAATACGGTATTAAATACTACATGCAGTCATCATACCGAGCGACGTCTCACTGTCAACAAAGAGCGCGAAGCGAAAAACCGCACGAGTTTTATAGCGTTAAAACTAAGGGTTGACTCCTTTGAAGTGAAAACATGTAGCACCGTTGTGATTTGAGATTCGATGAAACGGAAGTAGAGTATTTGACACAAGATAGGTATCCGTAATTTGTCATGCACCACATGAGATGGATAGCTAAACGGTAACGGTCTTGGGTTCGACACCAACTGATCGGTGGTTCGATCCTGAGCTCGGTATTTTTTTTTTAAATATTTTTTTTATTAAGCTATTATTTATTTTTCGAAACAATTTAAGTATAGAATATTTAAAGGAGAATGTCCAGGTTTGGTACAGCTTTGTCTCATGCCTCAAGATAAATTATTATGATAATTATTTTCTTTAATTTATACGTACGATGGTCTATCAGAATGGTTATTTTGAACAGGGAATAATTTTAGAAATAATTTTAGTCATAGTACTGTTTATATTTTGAGCCGGATATCTGACGTTTGTTTATTTATCGTAAAAATAGTGATGCCATAGTACCCTATTAGTTATACATTATAATCGATTGTTATTTTTGTTACCGATGAGTGGACCATCAAAAAGCAAATAAAATACGTGTTACAATTATTGTTTAATAGTGATTTTACGTTTTTGTTGTCTTAACGGTTGCGATGACAACTCGTCATTTATTTATTTCGTCTCTATGCTTAATACGTCACAGTCAGTAACCCGCCGCTTGGCTTAACTCGACACTTTCCTATCACGTCTCTTGCTGTATGTAGTGTCTACTTACTGGATGTAACGTGTTAAGCATAGAGATGAAAATGATAAAATGTCGAGCGCATGTAGGTAGTCGGACAAAAAGAGGCACGTGCTTACCCAGCGCTTTGTCTTGTCTACGTAGTCTAAAGGCCTTATTCTTGATCGCAAAATACAGTGATTGTACATTGGCTTGTGCCGCGTCCTGTTCTACGCCCATAAAAGTATCTAAGTTAGAGAGGGACGGACGACAATGACGACAAAGAGAAGCTAGTTAATCTGTGCAAGCCTTAGATTAAAACAAAAAGGGTAGATACGGCACTAGCTTCACAAAAGTGATCCATACCAATTGTGGTCCACGACCCTAATCGCTTTAGTCACAACTTGACATGCAAACAACGTACATGTGAACGCCAAAAAGAAATATTGCTAATATTTTGTGTTTATATGATAAAACAATCCCTAAGTGTATTTTTAAAAAGTGCTCAAATTGCTCAAGAACTTAAAATAAAACCCACGGCATAACTTTTCATTCGTAAGTACTATAAAATATATTTTTTCATAAAAATTGTTGTTTGTTTTGAATCTTATTCGGTAGTGACGTCGAGTACTGGTCGCCTGATTGGTCGGTAATGCAGTGACGTGGATCTCGCCGTCTCGTTTGCGCTGCCGTTGAAACTTAACGTGCTGTTTCGTTCGGGTCGGTAATGCAGTGACGCGGATCTCGCCGTCCCGTTCGCGCTGCCGTGGGATCAGTTTTTGTTTGATGCAAGTATGAGCGTACCGTATCTAGTTACGTCTGTTGACTCAGCCGAAACGTCAAGTCATCATAACATGCCTGGCGATGTTGATCCCACCATAACCCAGAGTCAGCAACTCTGTGAAGTTAGCCCCCCACTTTTTGAATTTTATTATTATCTAGGTTGTTCTGGGTTGTTCTATGTTTGTTCTACAATGTTCCAAAGTATTATTTGAAAAAACTAAAATTTGAAGCTGCCAGACAAGAAAAACCGTTTTTCTATGGTAGCCCCCCATGTTTGGAAATTCAATATTATTTTAGTTGTTCCAAGTTGTTCTAGTTGTTCCGAACATTGTTCCAAAGGTTTATTTGAAAATATTCAAATTTGAAGCTGCCAGACAAAAAAAACGTTTTTATGGTAGCCCCCCATGTTTGGAAATTCAATATTTTTTTAGTTGTTCCAAGTTGTTCTAGTTGTTCCGAACATTGTTCCAAAGTATTATTTGAAAATATTCAAATTTGAAGCTGCCAGACAAAAAAAACGTTTTTATGGTAGCCCCCCATGTTTGGAAATTCAATATTTTTTTAGTTGTCCCAAGTTGTTCTAGTTGTTCCGAACATTGTTCCAAAGTATTATTTGAAAATATTCAAATTTGAAGCTGCCAGACAAAAAAAACGTTTTTATGGTAGCCCCCCATGTTTTGAAATTCAATACTTTTTTAGTTGTTCCAAGTTGTTCTAGTTGTTCCTAACATTGTTCCAAAGTATTATTTGAAAAAACTCAAATTTGAAGCTGTCAGGCAAAAAAACCGTTTTTGAGATAGCCCCCCATGTTTGGAAATTCGTTATTTTTAAAGTTGTTCCAAGTTGTTCTAGTTGTTCCTAACATTGTTCCAAAGTATTATTTGAAAAAACTCAAATTTGAAGCTGTCAGGCAAAAAAAACCGTTTTTGAGATAGCCCCCCATGTTTGGAAATTCGTTATTTTTAAAGTTGTTCCAAGTTGTTCTAGTTGTTCCTAACATTGTTCCAAAGTATTATTTGAAAAAAATAAAATTTGAAGCTGTAAGACAAAAAAAAACTTTTATTTATAAAATAAAATCAATCGTACCTACCAGAGACAATAAATATATCAAAAATCAATTTAAACAATGACGATTGTACAACAACAGTACAACCGTGGGCTATATCGTTCCAATTTCATTGAATCATTTTGAATTAAATTAATAGAAAAGAAAACATTAGAATATAGGGTAAACTCCCTAATTGTTGGCACTTTAAGAGTAGGTAGCATGTCAGACATTAAATTACCATAAAATCACATCTAAATGAGTTAGTACACAACACATGTTACACATGTAACAGTATCAAAGAAAGTAGTTTAATCTTTGTGTCCATAATGGTATAGTCAATGAAGGCAAAAATCAGCTGCAACCTCCGATTTCGTTGAACCGCCATCGATTTTCATGAAAATTGGTAAGTAGGTGGGGGATACCATAAGAAACAAAAGTGACATAGTGCCAACTTGCGCTTTTGCCCTGAGGGTAGATACCACCCCTTCTCGGGGGTGAAAATTATTTTAATAAAAATAACTCCAGGAATCGATAGAAAGACAAATTCTAAGTAAAATTTGTTATAATAAGTTTTCGAAATAAATCAATACTTTCTGAGTTATTAAAGATTAAATATTGTGATTTTGCGTGATAAAAATACATGTTTAAGCGGTTTTTCATAAATAACTCAAAAACTATGAGCTTTACAAAAAAAACATTAGTACCAAAATTGAAGCTAATATAAAAACAAACAAACGCCTACTTTGAAAAACCTTCTAATTTCAATTCAAAGTGAGCTATAGGTAATTGTATGTACATATATTTTTTTCGGCAAGTACTTAATCTAAGTATTCAAACCTAAATAACGGGAAACCGATGAATTTATGACATACACTTCCGGAGCACTTTTTAAATTCCTCAGAAATACCTTTATAATGAGCACTGTAAAAAGTTAATAGCTTCAAAATTGAAAAAGTTATGATAAAAATAAGATAACACTTATTTTTTTTAGGAAAAACGAAAAATAATTCCAACCATTCATCAAAATGCATAGGTTTCCCGTTATTTAGTGCTGGAAACTTAGATTTAAGTACTCGTCGAAAAAATATATACATACAATTACCTATAGCTCACTTTGAATTCATATAAGAAGGTTTTTCAAAGAAGGTGTTTGTTTTTTTTATTAGCTTCAATTTTGGTAATAATTAGACTTGCAACGAATAGTATATTCGGCAGTATACCGAATATTCGGCGAGGCCCCTGACCGAATAGCTGAATATTAGGCAAAAATATTCGGCTGGATTTTAGCGCCAAAAACTTGTACAAACGTGATTGTTTCGCGCCCCTTTGTTTGCAGTGCAATTCAGTCAAACGCAGTTTCAACAGAAATGGATCTTTTCTTAAATATTAGTAATATATCGTCATGACAACCCATATACATGGTGGCAGCAAGGAAAATTGAATTTCCGTGTTTGATTAAGATTGCAGCAAAATATTTGTCGGCGCCAGGAAGTAGTGTTTATTCAGAGCGCCTTTACTCTAAGCTGGGATGGTGTACGAGATAAAAAGAATTTCTACTACTTCCTAAAAATGCAGAAAATTAAGTCTTTCTGCACCATAACCTTCCCCTTCTAAATTTTTATTATGAAAATAATTCAAATGCATAGAAAAATTCTTAACTTGTATAATACAGAAAATGATTAAAATATGTTCCTGTTTTATGTACCAATGACTACTTAAAAAATGATTATAAAAGAAATGAGAACCTTACCCTTTTAAATTTTGATTACCACAATAATTCAAATACATAGAATCCTCCATTTTTCCAATTCAGAAGATGATTTGTACCAATGGCTACTTTAATGATTATATATAACAGAAATGAAAATATGAATATATACCTACGTAATCAATCGATATTAATTTTCATTTTACCAATTATTTCTCTATGACAAAATATATTATTTAAGTATTCGGTATTCGGCCGAATAATATGTAGGTATTCGGTATTCGGTCGAATATAATAAAAGCAGCCGAATAGGCCGAATACCGAATAGTAACCGAATATTCGTTGCGTCTAGTAATAATATATTTTTCTTTAAACTCATAGCTTTTGAAATATTTATGAAAAACCGCTTAAGACATGAATTTTTTGACGCAAAATCACAATCTTTGATCATTATTAACTCAGAAAGTATTGATTTATTTCGAAAACTTAATAAAACAACTTTTGCTTAGAGTTTGTCTTTCTATCGATTCCTGGAGTTATTTTTATTAAAATAATTTTTACCCCCGAGAAGGGGTGGTATCTACCCCTAGGGAAAAAGCGCAAGTTGGCACTATGTTACATTTGTTTCATATGGTATCCCCCACCTCATCACCATTTTTCATGAAAATCGATGGAGGTTCATCGAAATCGGAGGTTATAGCTGATTTTTGCCTTCATTGACTGTACTATTATGAAAACAAAGATTGAACTATATTTCCTTGATACTGTTACATGTGTTGTGTACTAACTCATTTAGATGTGATTTTATGGTAATTTAATGTCTGACTGACATGGAACCTACTCTTAAAGTGCCAACAATTAGGGAGTTTACCCTATAGTGTAATGTTTTCTTGTCTTTTAACTATTAATTTTATTCAAAATGATTAAATGAAATTGGAACGATATAGCCCACGGTTGTACTGATACAATCGTCATTGTTTAAAATTATTGTTGATTTATTTATTGTCTCTAGTACGATTTGACTTGGCAGGCTATTTGAAAAACGGTTTTTTTGTCTGACAGCTTCAAATTTGAGTTTTTTCAAATAATACTTTGGAACAATGTTAGGAACAACTAGAACATGTTTTGAAATTCAATACTTTTTTAGTTGTTCCAAGTTGTTCTAGTTGTTCCTAACATTGTTCCAAAGTATTATTTGAAAAAACTCAAATTTGAAGCTGTCAGGCAAAAAAACCGTTTTTGAGATAGCCCCCCATGTTTGGAAATTCGTTATTTTTAAAGTTGTTCCAAGTTGTTCTAGTTGTTCCTAACATTGTTCCAAAGTATTATTTGAAAAAACTCAAATTTGAAGCTGTCAGGCAAAAAAAAACCGTTTTTGAGATAGCCCCCCATGTTTGGAAATTCGTTATTTTTAAAGTTGTTCCAAGTTGTTCTAGTTGTTCCTAACATTGTTCCAAAGTATTATTTGAAAAAAATAAAATTTGAAGCTGTAAGACAAAAAAAAACTTTTATTTATAAAATAAAATCAATCGTACCTACCAGAGACAATAAATATATCAAAAATCAATTTAAACAATGACGATTGTACAACAACAGTACAACCGTGGGCTATATCGTTCCAATTTCATTGAATCATTTTGAATTAAATTAATAGAAAAGAAAACATTAGAATATAGGGTAAACTCCCTAATTGTTGGCACTTTAAGAGTAGGTAGCATGTCAGACATTAAATTACCATAAAATCACATCTAAATGAGTTAGTACACAACACATGTTACACATGTAACAGTATCAAAGAAAGTAGTTTAATCTTTGTGTCCATAATGGTATAGTCAATGAAGGCAAAAATCAGCTGCAACCTCCGATTTCGTTGAACCGCCATCGATTTTCATGAAAATTGGTAAGTAGGTGGGGGATACCATAAGAAACAAAAGTGACATAGTGCCAACTTGCGCTTTTGCCCTGAGGGTAGATACCACCCCTTCTCGGGGGTGAAAATTATTTTAATAAAAATAACTCCAGGAATCGATAGAAAGACAAATTCTAAGTAAAATTTGTTATAATAAGTTTTCGAAATAAATCAATACTTTCTGAGTTATTAAAGATTAAATATTGTGATTTTGCGTGATAAAAATACATGTTTAAGCGGTTTTTCATAAATAACTCAAAAACTATGAGCTTTACAAAAAAAACATTAGTACCAAAATTGAAGCTAATATAAAAACAAACAAACGCCTACTTTGAAAAACCTTCTAATTTCAATTCAAAGTGAGCTATAGGTAATTGTATGTACATATATTTTTTTCGGCAAGTACTTAATCTAAGTATTCAAACCTAAATAACGGGAAACCGATGAATTTATGACATACACTTCCGGAGCACTTTTTAAATTCCTCAGAAATACCTTTATAATGAGCACTGTAAAAAGTTAATAGCTTCAAAATTGAAAAAGTTATGATAAAAATAAGATAACACTTATTTTTTTTAGGAAAAACGAAAAATAATTCCAACCATTCATCAAAATGCATAGGTTTCCCGTTATTTAGTGCTGGAAACTTAGATTTAAGTACTCGTCGAAAAAATATATACATACAATTACCTATAGCTCACTTTGAATTCATATAAGAAGGTTTTTCAAAGAAGGTGTTTGTTTTTTTTATTAGCTTCAATTTTGGTAATAATTAGACTTGCAACGAATAGTATATTCGGCAGTATACCGAATATTCGGCGAGGCCCCTGACCGAATAGCTGAATATTAGGCAAAAATATTCGGCTGGATTTTAGCGCCAAAAACTTGTACAAACGTGATTGTTTCGCGCCCCTTTGTTTGCAGTGCAATTCAGTCAAACGCAGTTTCAACAGAAATGGATCTTTTCTTAAATATTAGTAATATATCGTCATGACAACCCATATACATGGTGGCAGCAAGGAAAATTGAATTTCCGTGTTTGATTAAGATTGCAGCAAAATATTTGTCGGCGCCAGGAAGTAGTGTTTATTCAGAGCGCCTTTACTCTAAGCTGGGATGGTGTACGAGATAAAAAGAATTTCTACTACTTCCTAAAAATGCAGAAAATTAAGTCTTTCTGCACCATAACCTTCCCCTTCTAAATTTTTATTATGAAAATAATTCAAATGCATAGAAAAATTCTTAACTTGTATAATACAGAAAATGATTAAAATATGTTCCTGTTTTATGTACCAATGACTACTTAAAAAATGATTATAAAAGAAATGAGAACCTTACCCTTTTAAATTTTGATTACCACAATAATTCAAATACATAGAATCCTCCATTTTTCCAATTCAGAAGATGATTTGTACCAATGGCTACTTTAATGATTATATATAACAGAAATGAAAATATGAATATATACCTACGTAATCAATCGATATTAATTTTCATTTTACCAATTATTTCTCTATGACAAAATATATTATTTAAGTATTCGGTATTCGGCCGAATAATATGTAGGTATTCGGTATTCGGTCGAATATAATAAAAGCAGCCGAATAGGCCGAATACCGAATAGTAACCGAATATTCGTTGCGTCTAGTAATAATATATTTTTCTTTAAACTCATAGCTTTTGAAATATTTATGAAAAACCGCTTAAGACATGAATTTTTTGACGCAAAATCACAATCTTTGATCATTATTAACTCAGAAAGTATTGATTTATTTCGAAAACTTAATAAAACAACTTTTGCTTAGAGTTTGTCTTTCTATCGATTCCTGGAGTTATTTTTATTAAAATAATTTTTACCCCCGAGAAGGGGTGGTATCTACCCCTAGGGAAAAAGCGCAAGTTGGCACTATGTTACATTTGTTTCATATGGTATCCCCCACCTCATCACCATTTTTCATGAAAATCGATGGAGGTTCATCGAAATCGGAGGTTATAGCTGATTTTTGCCTTCATTGACTGTACTATTATGAAAACAAAGATTGAACTATATTTCCTTGATACTGTTACATGTGTTGTGTACTAACTCATTTAGATGTGATTTTATGGTAATTTAATGTCTGACTGACATGGAACCTACTCTTAAAGTGCCAACAATTAGGGAGTTTACCCTATAGTGTAATGTTTTCTTGTCTTTTAACTATTAATTTTATTCAAAATGATTAAATGAAATTGGAACGATATAGCCCACGGTTGTACTGATACAATCGTCATTGTTTAAAATTATTGTTGATTTATTTATTGTCTCTAGTACGATTTGACTTGGCAGGCTATTTGAAAAACGGTTTTTTTGTCTGACAGCTTCAAATTTGAGTTTTTTCAAATAATACTTTGGAACAATGTTAGGAACAACTAGAACATGTTTTGAAATTCAATACTTTTTTAGTTGTTCCAAGTTGTTCTAGTTGTTCCTAACATTGTTCCAAAGTATTATTTGAAAAAACTCAAATTTGAAGCTGTCAGGCAAAAAAACCGTTTTTGAGATAGCCCCCCATGTTTGGAAATTCGTTATTTTTAAAGTTGTTCCAAGTTGTTCTAGTTGTTCCTAACATTGTTCCAAAGTATTATTTGAAAAAACTCAAATTTGAAGCTGTCAGGCAAAAAAAAACCGTTTTTGAGATAGCCCCCCATGTTTGGAAATTCGTTATTTTTAAAGTTGTTCCAAGTTGTTCTAGTTGTTCCTAACATTGTTCCAAAGTATTATTTGAAAAAAATAAAATTTGAAGCTGTAAGACAAAAAAAAACTTTTATTTATAAAATAAAATCAATCGTACCTACCAGAGACAATAAATATATCAAAAATCAATTTAAACAATGACGATTGTACAACAACAGTACAACCGTGGGCTATATCGTTCCAATTTCATTGAATCATTTTGAATTAAATTAATAGAAAAGAAAACATTAGAATATAGGGTAAACTCCCTAATTGTTGGCACTTTAAGAGTAGGTAGCATGTCAGACATTAAATTACCATAAAATCACATCTAAATGAGTTAGTACACAACACATGTTACACATGTAACAGTATCAAAGAAAGTAGTTTAATCTTTGTGTCCATAATGGTATAGTCAATGAAGGCAAAAATCAGCTGCAACCTCCGATTTCGTTGAACCGCCATCGATTTTCATGAAAATTGGTAAGTAGGTGGGGGATACCATAAGAAACAAAAGTGACATAGTGCCAACTTGCGCTTTTGCCCTGAGGGTAGATACCACCCCTTCTCGGGGGTGAAAATTATTTTAATAAAAATAACTCCAGGAATCGATAGAAAGACAAATTCTAAGTAAAATTTGTTATAATAAGTTTTCGAAATAAATCAATACTTTCTGAGTTATTAAAGATTAAATATTGTGATTTTGCGTGATAAAAATACATGTTTAAGCGGTTTTTCATAAATAACTCAAAAACTATGAGCTTTACAAAAAAAACATTAGTACCAAAATTGAAGCTAATATAAAAACAAACAAACGCCTACTTTGAAAAACCTTCTAATTTCAATTCAAAGTGAGCTATAGGTAATTGTATGTACATATATTTTTTTCGGCAAGTACTTAATCTAAGTATTCAAACCTAAATAACGGGAAACCGATGAATTTATGACATACACTTCCGGAGCACTTTTTAAATTCCTCAGAAATACCTTTATAATGAGCACTGTAAAAAGTTAATAGCTTCAAAATTGAAAAAGTTATGATAAAAATAAGATAACACTTATTTTTTTTAGGAAAAACGAAAAATAATTCCAACCATTCATCAAAATGCATAGGTTTCCCGTTATTTAGTGCTGGAAACTTAGATTTAAGTACTCGTCGAAAAAATATATACATACAATTACCTATAGCTCACTTTGAATTCATATAAGAAGGTTTTTCAAAGAAGGTGTTTGTTTTTTTTATTAGCTTCAATTTTGGTAATAATTAGACTTGCAACGAATAGTATATTCGGCAGTATACCGAATATTCGGCGAGGCCCCTGACCGAATAGCTGAATATTAGGCAAAAATATTCGGCTGGATTTTAGCGCCAAAAACTTGTACAAACGTGATTGTTTCGCGCCCCTTTGTTTGCAGTGCAATTCAGTCAAACGCAGTTTCAACAGAAATGGATCTTTTCTTAAATATTAGTAATATATCGTCATGACAACCCATATACATGGTGGCAGCAAGGAAAATTGAATTTCCGTGTTTGATTAAGATTGCAGCAAAATATTTGTCGGCGCCAGGAAGTAGTGTTTATTCAGAGCGCCTTTACTCTAAGCTGGGATGGTGTACGAGATAAAAAGAATTTCTACTACTTCCTAAAAATGCAGAAAATTAAGTCTTTCTGCACCATAACCTTCCCCTTCTAAATTTTTATTATGAAAATAATTCAAATGCATAGAAAAATTCTTAACTTGTATAATACAGAAAATGATTAAAATATGTTCCTGTTTTATGTACCAATGACTACTTAAAAAATGATTATAAAAGAAATGAGAACCTTACCCTTTTAAATTTTGATTACCACAATAATTCAAATACATAGAATCCTCCATTTTTCCAATTCAGAAGATGATTTGTACCAATGGCTACTTTAATGATTATATATAACAGAAATGAAAATATGAATATATACCTACGTAATCAATCGATATTAATTTTCATTTTACCAATTATTTCTCTATGACAAAATATATTATTTAAGTATTCGGTATTCGGCCGAATAATATGTAGGTATTCGGTATTCGGTCGAATATAATAAAAGCAGCCGAATAGGCCGAATACCGAATAGTAACCGAATATTCGTTGCGTCTAGTAATAATATATTTTTCTTTAAACTCATAGCTTTTGAAATATTTATGAAAAACCGCTTAAGACATGAATTTTTTGACGCAAAATCACAATCTTTGATCATTATTAACTCAGAAAGTATTGATTTATTTCGAAAACTTAATAAAACAACTTTTGCTTAGAGTTTGTCTTTCTATCGATTCCTGGAGTTATTTTTATTAAAATAATTTTTACCCCCGAGAAGGGGTGGTATCTACCCCTAGGGAAAAAGCGCAAGTTGGCACTATGTTACATTTGTTTCATATGGTATCCCCCACCTCATCACCATTTTTCATGAAAATCGATGGAGGTTCATCGAAATCGGAGGTTATAGCTGATTTTTGCCTTCATTGACTGTACTATTATGAAAACAAAGATTGAACTATATTTCCTTGATACTGTTACATGTGTTGTGTACTAACTCATTTAGATGTGATTTTATGGTAATTTAATGTCTGACTGACATGGAACCTACTCTTAAAGTGCCAACAATTAGGGAGTTTACCCTATAGTGTAATGTTTTCTTGTCTTTTAACTATTAATTTTATTCAAAATGATTAAATGAAATTGGAACGATATAGCCCACGGTTGTACTGATACAATCGTCATTGTTTAAAATTATTGTTGATTTATTTATTGTCTCTAGTACGATTTGACTTGGCAGGCTATTTGAAAAACGGTTTTTTTGTCTGACAGCTTCAAATTTGAGTTTTTTCAAATAATACTTTGGAACAATGTTAGGAACAACTAGAACAACTTGGAACAACTTTAAAAATAACGAATTTCCAAACATGGGGGGCTATCTCAAAAACGGTTTTTTTTTGCCTGACAGCTTCAAATTTGAGTTTTTTCAAATAATACTTTGGAACAATGTTAGGAACAACTAGAACAACTTGGAACAACTTTAAAAATAACGAATTTCCAAACATGGGGGGCTATCTCAAAAACGGTTTTTTTGCCTGACAGCTTCAAATTTGAGTTTTTTCAAATAATACTTTGGATCAATGTTAGGAACAACTAGAACAACTTGGAACAACTAAAAAAGTATTGAATTTCAAAACATGGGGGGCTACCATAAAAACGTTATTTTTGTCTGGCAGCTTCAAATTTGAATATTTTCAAATAATATTTTGGAACAATGTTCGGAACAACTAGAACAACTTGGAACAACTAAAAAAATATTGAATTTCCAAACATGGGGGGCTACCATAAAAACGTTTTTTTTATCTGGCAGCTTCAAATTTGAATATTTTCAAATAATACTTTGGAACAATGTTAGGAACAACTAGAACAACTTGGAACAACTAAAAAAATATTGAATTTCCAAACATGGGGGGCTACCATAAAAACGTTTTTTTTGTCTGGCAGCTTCAAATTTGAATATTTTAAAATAATACTTTGGAACAATGTTCGGAACAACTAGAACAACTTGGAACAACTAAAAAAATATTGAATTTCCAAACATGGGGGGCTACCATAGAAAAACGGTTTTTCTTGTCTGGCAGCTTCAAATTTTAGTTTTTTCAAATAATACTTTGGAACAATGTAGAACAAACATAGAACAACCCAGAACAACCTAGATAATAATAAAATTCAAAAAGTGGGGGGCTAACTTCACAGAGGTAGAGTCAGCATAACATTTTCTAGAAGCCAGACGCTGAATCGGCAGACGGAAACTGATAAGCTCAACTCGGGCTGTCAACATGTTGTTCTCTTAGCCTTTGTAAATTAGTTCATAGTTAGTCTTAAGCTGGCAGTTGGAACGAATAAACGTCTCCATTAAAAATAAATTGTATTTTTAAAAGATTCTTCGACTCGCCCACGTCTTGACTGGCGCAGCCGGTAGGATTTTCGCGTCGCGTATAAACACTTAACTTCAGTGTCGCGTCGAACGTTTTCACACGTTTTCTACGGGAATCCAACGAACCAAAAAATAAGTCAAAGACATCAAGAGCACAAGAGCAATTCTGCACGACTCAAGCTCCGGAGGATCGTCGCTTAGACTCAACGAGTGATATGGGCAGTCTGTGAGTAGACCAAAAATCGCTATTCCTTTCTTTCCCATTCATTTTCACCCCTAATTATAAGTGTCTAGGAAAATTGTAAAGGTTATTTCCAAACATCGAAGTGCTTTTATTCTTTTCTCTTAGAGTTAGATGTAAGTGAAACAAATTAAAATATTACGATAAATGAATAAATAAAATATTACGATAAATAAATCAATTAATTTCACTGAAAATATTTAATATAAAAAAAAAAAATTTCTTTTCAAGTAAACAAAAATTACGTAATTAAAATAATTATTACTGTCATTCGTGATAGTAACACTAGTAGGTTTGTGACTATTTTTATTAGCACAGTTACTTGTTATATTATAAGAAGATATTATTATAATTTTTAGTTTTACCGTTTTATCGAAAAATGGATAGAATTGAAAAAATACCCCGAGAAATGTCTAACATTATTCCCATGTTTGACGGAGATGAAAAATTACTTAATTTGTTTATTAGAAAGTGTGAATATGTTATTGCATGTTGCCGCATAGAAGGAAATCAAGACCAAGATCTATACGTTTTTCACATAATCACTTCTCGATTATCAGGTAGAGTGCAGCAGCTAATCTTATTAGCGAGCGTCAAGACTTAGATACATGGCCGACATTAAAAATAGCTTTAGAACAACATTTCGGTGATCTACGATCAGAAGAGTGCATAGCAATAGAGTTGGAAACTATGAAAATTAACAGTGGCGAATCATATCTAGATTTTTGTAATAGAGTTCAGTACGTTAAAAGTACATTGATCGCTAAAGTTAACTTGATTGATGATGCTAGTTTACGCCAAAGTAAAATAACGATTTATGATAACATGGCAATGTATTTTTATATAACCTACCGGAAGATCTTATTCGTATTGTTAGGTTAAAAGGATGTAACTCATTGGAGAAGGCGCTTAGTATTGTGCTTGAGGAAGTTAATTTCCTATACCAGTATAATTCAAAAAATAAAATGATGAAATCACAAAATATTTCTCAGACAAGACCGCAGTTTATGAACCATAATCCATTTGTAGATAAATTTGGAATGAAGCCTTTCTTCACTCCAACACATGTACAACCACAACAACAATTTAAATTTGGTGTAACTTCACAACATAATAACCCTAATAATTTTAATAATCAGCAACAAAACCAACCTAAATTCAAGTTCGGTATTCCACAAAGCAAACAAATTAAATTGCCTGCTTCACAGCCACAACAATTTGGCTATAAACCGCAGTTAACCTAACAGCAATTTGGATATAAACCTCAATTTAACCAATTTAACCAAGGTCAAAATCAGATAGGCTATCGACCCCAGTTCAATCAGAACCAGAATCAATTAGGATATAAGCCGAATTTTAACCAGGGTCCACAGCAATTTGGTTATCGACCAAATTTCAATTCAGATCAGCAACAGTTTGGTTACCGACCACCTGTACAAAGACTACCACCGCAGCTATCAATGGACGTAAGTATGCGTACGGCTCTTCCTGCGAAACCTCAAGGATTCCGTATGAATGAACTTTATAATCTTAACGAATCGGAAATCGTGGAGCCTGATTGTGTGTATAACGATTACGATTATGATAATATGTGTACTAACGAAAATAACGATATTTCAGAAAACGTTGAAAGTAATGAGTGTGTAATTGATTCAAATACTAATGATTCTTTCCAAAATGTTGAAAATTTTCACATACATATCTCCAAATCAGAACGCGAAATAATAAATCGTAATTGTAATATATTAGAATTACCTTACGTAAATATTCCCGAGATAAATGCAAAACTAATGGTAGACACAGGAAGTTCAAGGTCTTTCACTAGTCCACGAAAAGCAAATGAATATTTTAATAATTATAAACAGTATGAACCTTTTGAAGTCATTAATTAGCACACATGCCTCCAGCAAGCATGATGAAGTTATTATAATACCGCTATTTCCAACATTTAATAATCCTGGAACACACAAATTTTATGTATATGACGTAGACAGTCGTTATGATGGACTTATAGGGAGCGATCTTCTGAAACAATTAGGTGCTATAATCGACATAGAAAATCAAATTCTTTTTACAAATTCATCGTCTATCCCTATTATATATAACCCTATTAACGAAATAAAATTAGCTCCGCAGTGCAAACAAAGAGTTAGGTTACCAACTAAATTAGAAAACGGAGAAGCTATAATGAACTATAAATTATCTTGTGAAGGTGTGCGAATGCCAGACACATTGGTAACTTGTAACAATGGTTATACAACTACAGAAATAAAGAGCTTTCTAGAACTCATTGGCCATTACCGCCGATTTATAAAAGATTTCCCAAAAACTACTCAACCAATGACAGTTCGACTTAAGAAAAAGAGTGTAAAACCTATTGATGACGGAAAATATATTGCTGCTTTTCAGAAATGTCAAGAATTACTTGTAAATGCCCCCATACTTCAATATCCTGACCCTAACAGACCGTACATACTGATAACAGACGCTTCAGAGTTTGCCCTCGGTGCAATATTGTCCCAAGGCACAATCGGTAGCGACAAACCTGTTGCGTATGTTAGCCGTTCACTTAACGATGCCGAGACTCGGTACAGTGTAACCGAAAAGGAATTACTCGCCATAGTTTGGGCAGTAAAACACTTCCGCCCTTACCTCTATGGTAAGAAATTCACTTTCGTGACTGACCACAAACCTCTTGCTTGGTTAAACACCCTGAAAGAAATAAACAGTAGACTTACCCGTTGGCGCTTACGACTATCTGAATATAACTTTGATATTGTTCATAAAAGTGGTAAACAGAACAGCAACGCTGATGCCTTATCACGTATACGAATTAATGCTCTAGGTAACAATGATAATAGATCTACAAAGGTTAATGTTGACAAAGACGAGAATAGAAATATGTATATAAAAGAGCTTACTAAAGAAATAGAAAGATTAGGTAAAGACCAAAATCCAACGTTAAACCAACAATTTGAAACAATGTCTATTTCAGATTCTGATTCGGGAAAAACAGTTGTAATTTCAGATTCAGAAAGATCAATAACAGTTGACCCTAAGTCCCCTTACTCTATACCGCGCCGCCCTTCAAGTTCAACATTGACCACGTCAAGTAAATCGAATAGTGATACCGCCCATTCAGGGAAGGACACTGAATCTCAAGGTATTCCAATTTTACACGAAGCAATAGATTCCAAACCAAATCAGATTTTAGTATACAGTTGGCTAATCGATAAATTATCTGTAAAAAAATAATCTAGAGAAAAACAAAGAGTTTTAGAAGTACACTTACCCGTAAACAGACCGGATCTTGTAAAACAATTTCTAAAAGAATACATTAGAAATAATGTAAAATATTTCATATGCTTTGAGGACGACAGACATAAACGACAATTTACTGAAATGGTAATATTTCCATTTAAAAAGGGACAAGTACAATTTTTCGAATGCACCAAAAGAGTAGTATTTGTAGATGACGAATTTGAACAAAAGAACATAGTAGAAAAGTATCATATTGGCAAAACCTGTCACCGTGGTATTAGCGAAACTCTAACCCACATTAAACGTACTTACTTTTGGCACAATATGGAACAAACCATAGCCAGCTTCATAAACGCCTGTGAGGCTTGTAGAAAAATGAAATATGACAGAAAACCAATAAAACCCAGACTTCAGATGACACAAACACAGACTAAACCGTTACAAGAAATTTTTATGGACTTGTTTTCAATCGAAGGACGTTATTACCTGACAATAATTGACGCATTTAGTAAAATGGGTCAAGCATTTGAAATTCCTAACCGTTTAACCCCGGAAGTAGTTAGAGCCCTTATTAAATATTTCTCTTTTTATGGTATTCCTCTTAAAATTAGTTCAGACCCAGGCTCAGAATTCAACAATGCCCTCTTGAAAGAACTTCTTTCGCTATATAAAGTAGATCTTCATATAGGTACACCTAATAATCCAAATTCCATGGGTCTTATAGAAAGATTCCACTCTACAATAATAGAAATCTACAGACTAGCAAAGTATGAACAAAAGTATACTGATGCTGCTTCCATAATGACATACGCTATTATGGCTTATAACCATTCCATTCATTCAACCACAAATTTAACACCGTTCGAAGTTTTGTTAGGACATACAGATACTAGACATGCATTTGACATGGACTTTGAAAAGGAGTATATGCAACAATTAGTAAAAGAACACCTTAAAAGAACTAAATTCTTATACAAACACATAGCCGACCAAACAATTAAAATAAAACAGAAAATAATAGAGAAAAGAGGTGGAGAGACTGAATTTAATATCAAACCTGGTGATATAATCTTTGCTAAAGATACCAATAGGCGAAGTAGCAAAGATAAGCCCCGTTATCATAAATCTAAAGTTACTGAAGAGGCTACTAGAAACATAGTCCCCATTCAAATAAAAAACCGCGATACTAAAGTTCCATTAAAGAATGTTAAACGTCCTCCACAGGCACGTCCTCGTCCTCCTGGTGGCGTCTATGACGACCCGACTCCAGGCACTTCAACTGCAAGAATTGAATAGGAATCCCAGAATTTTGCCCCTAAGAAATGGAGTTGCCGTGCTTAGCAAACATAAATGGATAATCGCTAAGGTATTGGACTTCACGCCTATTAGAGAAGACCTGAAGTTCAACATCGATCGACTCACTGAATTAAATAAGTTAGTTAAGGTTTAATTTAGCACAACGTTTATAAATAATTTTGTACATATAAGAAAACAAGTAGAATATATGAAAACAATTACATCCAATAAATTTCAACAAATTGTACCATCCATTAGAGTCAAACGAGGTTTAATAAATCCTCTTGGATCAATAATTAAGATAATTACAGGAAATCTCGATCATGATGATGCCATAAGATACGATAAATTAATAAAAGATGTAAAATCAAAGCAAAACTCAAACAACAGAAAATTGACGTTGATCACTGAAACTGTACAAGTTTTAATAAATTCCACATTACAGTTAAATAGCAACCTTATAAAATTGAATAAAGAAATTGTAGATGTAGCTAAAAATTTAAGTAAAGTTTAATTTTGGAAAGAACACTTTGAAGTATAGATTATAAATACATATAATATACTACTCCATAACTTTCAGGTAATACATACTAAACTAAATGAAATTGAGACTAGTTTCGCGTTAAGAAGATTAGGTATATTACATCAATCTGTTATAGAGTCTAACAAACTTTTAAACGTTTTAGAAGACGTCAATAAAATAGAAAAGTTAGTTTATATCCCTAGCATAGCAAATTTAGTAAAGATAGAACAAAGCATTACAATAAAAGCCTATTTTAAGGAAAGTCAGATTACTTATCTTTTGGAAATACCGTTAATTGAACAAGACACCTATATCTATTATAAATTGATTCCCATACCTGTTTTATCCCGTGAATCCACCGTCGTGATTATACCCAAATATCCTTACCTTATGGCGAAAGGGTCGAAGATCAGACTGCTGGATCGACCATGCCGAGAAATCGACGAGCACAGCTTCCTCTGCCCCAGTGATGTAACTCATCAATTCGCTCAGGATCGCTGCATTAATGACCTGATATTATATGTTGAGAACGTAACTTCATGTATCCAGGTTCCAGTCATCATAGAAAAGATTAAAGTTCAGTTCCTGCAACCCAACAGATGGATTCTCTACAGTAAGAATGAGGAATAGGGAAGATGCATATTTAATATTTATGAAAATTTTATGATTAAAATGTTAAAAAAATATAAAAGAAATGCCACTGCAACGTTTTCATTTTACATAATGTTGTTTTTTAACAATTATTACGAATTAAAAATACTTGGAACGGAACGTATTTTAAAACACCAATCAGCGTTTAGTGACGTCACCCCTGTTATGACAACTTCTTTGAGGTTATGGTTGTTAAAGTAAATATTATTTTATGGGAATATTGCGTTTTTTTACATTTAATAAAAATGGAAGTTGCGTATATCAAAGCAGACTCCAGGAATTTACCAAGAGTTAGTGTTGACATGGTAATAACTTTTTTTGTCCAAAGTGCAGTTTTTAAGTGTAGAAATGAAAGGGACTAAATTACTACGGTATGCTAAAATCGTAGTTGTTAAACTTCGTATTTTATTCAGCGGCTTCTACAAATCTTAAACGGCGATAATGCAATCGGCTATGTCCAAATTAAAAGAGATGGAGAATTATGTACAGTAAAAGGTCGAGTTCTCCGGAGCATAAAGTACGTAAAGAAGGTGTCGTGTTACAGTTATTTTAAATGAAACGCAAAGCTTGGTTCAGTCCTGCCAATGTGAAGATTGTGCCACACATTTTAAACTTTATCTAATTTTCGTAACTGTAAAATTAAAAATATGTTATAGACAGGTTTTGTAAATATCAGGTACGTTACTAATGCGTTTTTACGTACATACAAGTAGATTAATTAAGCATATAACAAGTATATTCGCCGACTTACGTCAAAATGATCTTCACAGCATCGAATAATGGTCTTTGGAGAATAATTGTCATTTCTCTTCGCAGCTTGAAACCACTTTTTTTCAGTTTTGGGTCAGAAGTTCCATTCAAAAACAATTTATTTGGAAACTTTGTTGAAGTAGATTGGCACAAAACATGACACACGGCTTTTTTTCGGAATATTAGTGGTATTGTTATAATCACATGATGTTGATGGATAGTCCATTTTAAATTTTAAAAAAAAATATTTCTAAAGTCGAAAAAATATGCAAAAGTATGAAAATTTAAAGCCAGCGACGAACAAGTACGACCAGTGACAGACAGGAGTGACGTCATCGCAACCATAGGTTCGTTTTCGCGCGAAAATTTAAATTGTCAATTTAAAACCGCATTTTTTCCGATAAATCACAATGTTTTAATTTTTTAATATATCTGTGGTTTATTCTACATGGAATTCTTTAAAATGAAAACAAAAATAAAAATATTGCATCTTCCCTATTGCTTACCAGTAACTGCCTTGGAAAAATATCCCGGCAAAAGGTTCGAGGTATATTCATACTTACCCTGGACGATCCATGTGAAGTAAAGATTTCGGATATAACCCTGAAAATGCATCAGATAAATACAGAAAATATAACGTATATGAAATTAGCAATAATGAACTTACCTGCAGTATACTTGCCTGATGAAAAACCAGCTGCAGAACCCCTGGACCTGAAAGGCGTTGACCTAGAAGACTTGAAACTTCTATCATTCGCCATGAAGAAAAGTGTCAGTGAAAGAAGTGAATGTGAAAAGCCAATTATTGAAGTGAACAGTGTAAGCGTTTGGACACTGATTGTTTACCTTATAATTTTTGTTTTACTCTGTTAAGAAACATCTTGTTAGGAAACATGTTCATAAGTATCGTTTGAAATTGTTTAAATCATGTAAATTATGTAATCGAAGTTCCTCTCAAGAAGCGAACTTCGATCTTAAGGAGGGAGGAGTTACGTCTGTTGACTCAGCCGGAACGTCAAGTCATCATAACATGCCTGGCGATGTTGATCCCACCATAACCCGGAGTCAGCATAACATTTTCTAGAAGCCAGACGCTGAATCGGCAGACGGAAACTGATAAGCTCAACTCGGGCTGTCAACATGTTGTTCTCTTAGCCTTTGTAAATTAGTTCATAGTTAGTCTTAAACTGGCAGTTGGATTGGAACGAATAAACGTCTCCATTAAAAATAAATTGTATTTTTAAAAGATCCTTCGACTCGCCCACGTCTTGACTATCTACCCTTTTTGTTTTAATCTAAGGTGCAGGCATGCTCTTAGGTAAGACGGAACGTGTAGCCGGGGTATTAAAGATCAACTTTTGAATCGTCTCGAATCTAAGTTTAAAAAATCGACACGTATTAATAATGTTAAAGAAGGTTAATTCCGCGGAAATCTTTAATCGTTGTTTTTATAGAAGGTGCTCACCTAACTGTCGATTTCATCATTAACTAAGTAGTAAAACAAGTAATTATATTTATTTCTATGCTGTTTATTATTTAACTGAGTCTTGATTTATTTGTATCTGACTTGATCTATTCATTGCGTAAAATCATTCTATACAAAAACATTTTTTTTATTCATTACCATCGATTATTCGTATATTCAATTTCAGATCATCATCACCCTACCCTATTGCAAATGCAAACGAGCGGGGAATTGTCAATTGTTTTGCATGTTTTGTTGTTACTCCTATTTTTGTGTTGATTGAGATTTTTACATAAATTGTGAATGTGTGAACATATCAAACGATCTTTTTTCTATATTGTTACGACAGGCAAGACGTTATCAGGAAAAAAACAGTACATTCACGACAGGACGTTTATTTACCGTATGTGTGTTTGTAGTGTTCTCTACTCACATATTAAGAACATTAAAAATGTATTCTACTTTAAATGAGGAATCGATGACGATTAGACTATTTGACTGGCTAAACCAGTGTATTGTATTGTAAAACTGTATTTCCAGGGCCCAAGAGGTGATACTTGATTTTTTTTTGTAGAAGAACAGTTTAGCCCTCAACATATTATTACAGTCATGGATAACTTCTACTCAGGTGAGCTAATATTGTTTGTCTAATGTCATGTGCAACTAACTGTATGAAATATATATTAACTATTTTGTTTGACTTCTTAAAAAAGTAATAACAGTTCTAGATACTTAGGTTAGGAATCATTTACTATCACAATCGTATGACAAAACTATTATTAGGTACTGTGTATTATTATTGCATATCATACTTAATTACTAATCCAGAACTAAGATGTTTGTAGTAGTCATGGTAACATTTAGATTTTATTTGTTTTGTTATCACTAGACAGCTTATAGATGATGAGAGAATACAGAAATTCCTACATTGATTTGTAGACATCATATTTTAACTTTTATAACTCAAAAGAGTTAACTTGAGACCTATCAAACTGTTATTTTAAAATAAACAAAAAGGAGTTTTCCATATTAATTATTTATTTCTTATTAATGTTATCTTTTTAGATCTCTAGAATGGAACATGTATGTGCTGCATGTTGGAGATCAGCATTTCAACAAGTACAAAGGCAACAACAACATATCTCAAATCGCCTTACTCTTGGAGATACTACATTAAGTGGCAATCGTTCTATACCTGTGCCACCTCCTCTGCCACAACCAAGACTAGAAGCAGTTCAACAAGTGACTCTAAAAATTTTATCATCATCATCATACATGCTTTTAACTTTCCTGGTCACTGTGTATTTGAATTGTTTAGAGCCTGAATGTCTACTTATTTCATCTACCATCAGGGATCTCTTATTGTATAATAATAAATTATGCATACCAGCTGGTGAATGTGTTTGTCATCACTATTTCAATTATGGTTCATGGAATGAATTAACATCTTAAATAAGAGATTTTACTGGCACAGTTTGATAATATAATGATTATGATACATTGATCAGCCAATTACAAATTAGATTTTTCTAATGTTTCAATTATGTCTCCTCATTTAAGTCATTATTGGCTAGGTATGAACTCTGAACAGTTTTATAATTTGCTCAACTGTATACCAATCTAGCAGATCAAGTCCCAACGCTTCTATAGTCTTTTGTATTTATTTAGTTAAATTAAGGACTGCTGATAGCAATGAAAGATTGGCCACTCTTTTCAATAATCCTGGGGCTATATTAGAATGTTGTAAGACAAAAGCTAGAAATTGTTTGAATTTATTTGTTTGTAGATGATATTCCTCTTGTTTTAGGTCTAAAGAATTATTTATTAAGAGGTAGGATTAAATCCAGACACTTAAGCAGCGTACATATAACTCATATTTACTTATCAGTAGAGATGCTGCTTTGGCAGACACATTAGAGGCTATAAAAGGTTATTATTGCAGCTGTCTCGTTGGTAAACAACCTGTGGACTGTTAGGACCACATAATGACTGTAGTTTAGTTTTTAAGTTGGGGTCTTTACAATGATGTTACTGCTCTGGCGCCTTATTTTGATTATTTTTTCCATGAAGATTATATGATTTGAAATATACTGGTAATTCAAATATTATGTGTACAATTAATATATGTAATCTAATAAAAAGTGTCCTAGACTAATGTTTTTATTTACCTATACGTATATCTGCCATCACTGAAATCTGTGTTGTCATGAAAATCTATGCAGTAGGTTGAAAAAACAGTGAAAGACTCAAGTTGATCAAAAGTAGGTAACACAATAAAAAAGTACCCAAAATATCTGTAAACCTAACTTTAAATAGGAGTTATTAAGGATTTGAAGTTATGTCACATTTTTTACAATAACATTAAAACCCCTGTTTTTATTTTCATAATTCCAATTTGTCATACTAATTTGAATATTAAACGATCATTTAACATTTGTTTGGTATTGATGCAACCATTGTACGGCGATCCATACATCAATGAGCATTCTCCTATTTGCTGATTAGTTAAGTATTAAACGTTTGTTAGGTGCCTAAATCGTTTATTAATACAGGCTTGGTTTTTATCAACAATCCTTTCCAATGTTTGCAGTTTTTCATAAATAAATATTTCGAAAAAAAATAAGAAAAAACATAACAAAAGAAATAAAATAATAATAGTTGGTAAAAAATAAAACTTTTACGTGTTTACATTTTTGTAGGTTTCTAATTATTATAACGCAAAAAAAACTATGATCTTTTCACATTACTGACATGGGTAAATCTTGAGTAACGTGTGGATATATCACACTTTGAGATTAAATAATGAGAAAAAAGTGCTTTCTACAAAATTGGGGTCATTTCGGTTGAAACGTCCATGACGCCGACGGCGACGTCACCATTTTCATTTTCACTTAAGTTCAGAGAGAACTGCATTTATATTAACAACGCCATCTACATATTTTGCCTTAAGAGACCACAAGCATCGATAAGGATGCTTTTTAAAGCGTGCAAAAAATAGTACCGCCAACAGCTTAGATTAAAACAAAAAGGGTAGATACGGTACGCTCATACTTGCATCAAACAAAAACTGATCCCACGGCAGCGCGAACGGGACGGCGAGATCCACGTCACTGCATTACCGACCCGAACGAAATAGCACGTTAAGTTTCAACGGCAGCGTGAACGAGACGGCGAAATCCGCGTCACTGCACTACCGACCAATCACGCGACCTGTACTCGACGTCACTACCGAATAAGATTCAAAACAAACAGCAATTTTTATGAAAAAACATATTTTAAAGTACTTACGAATGAAAAGTGATGCTGTGGGTGTTATTTTTAGTTCTTGAGCAATGTGAGCACTTTTTAAAAACACACTTAGGCATTGTTTTATCATATAAACACAAAATATTAGCAATATTTCTTTTTGGCGTTCACATGTACGTCGTTTGCATGTCAAGTTGTGACTTAAGCGATTAGGGTCGTGGACCATAATTAATGCGGATCACTTTTGTGAGGCTAGTGCCGTATCTTCCCTTTTTGTTTTAATCGGCAGCAAAGAATGCCAATTTTTTTTTTTTTTTTTTTTTTTCGTTTGTCCTTTCGGACAGGCTAAGGTCTGGGACCATACTGCCTCGTCATTAGTTATTTTTCTTCTTTTTATTATTAAAATTCAATATAACTTCCTCAGTTTGATCAAAGAATGCCAATGTAAAATGTAAACAAAGATAAAGTTCGTGACAGAAACCTTAGCAAGTACCTACCCAATTTATTGTAAACAAACCGCGTTTTAATTCATATGATCCAAGCGATCCGATCTTTCAAGTTTTGTAACGATCCGGCCAAAAAATCGTATGGCCTCGATCCGATCCGAAAATCAACGGATCGTATGGCTTCCGATCCGATCTTTCAAAGGATCGGATCGGATCGGCGCATCCGTAAGTTGGCAGTACTGTTTCAAATGCTTCGCGCTATTTTTTCTTTTGCATTGGTAATAACAATATTAAAGAAAATGAGCGTGAAGTATTTGAAAACCTTCGGGCCTAGGGGGTATTTCCTAGGCCGCTGTTACATTAGTAGGTAACTAAATATTTCTTCTGTAAAATACAATACTTACACTAAACTCGGGAGAATATAACGGCACCGCGGGAACAAAACAGGTTAAATGGTGGAGGAAATAAAATCTTATTTTGGTTTTCGTTCGTTTCGTGCCACTGCATCGAACACAACTTGATGTAACCACAATCACTGTACTGATGAATGAATCACTGATCTCCGATTAAATTTGATAATACATGACATTCCTCCAATGTTATAATATTGTGCAATCTAGTGATGTTCCTTCTTATTCTAAAACAATTGAATATATTTTCTTATTTCTGTGATTTTTTTGTAAACGTGAATGTGAATTCATATAAAAATGAATTACCATCAACAATGACTAAAAGCTTTTTTATTACAGTAAGTCCATGACTCCATGTAGAGTAATTTCTTTTTAACAGGCTTTTATTAGTTTCATTTCACCTGTATGTTTGTTTGTTTGTATGTATGTAACTGACTCGTTTGGACTCGATTTTTCCCAACTTTTAGCAATCAGATTTACTTTAAACGTTGTAGACTAGGGATGTCGAAAATTGAAAAAAATATCGATATATCGATACATCGATATTTTAAAAAATATCAATATCGGCTTCGATATATCGCGAAAAAAACATCGATATATCGGACCAATTTTCCCAAAAATATATTTACGTCAGCCTAGCACAGTAATAATAACAATACAAATTATAATTAAAGAAAGAATTATCAATGTACCAAATTGCCGCTACACTACATGACAGTACAGTTTCTCACGAAAGATGACACGCGGAATAATAATGGAACGAAAATTATCGCCCTAAAAGTAGACCCTATTTTTGAATGATGAAAATGATTGCAGGGCCTCTCAGGTGCCATCTTTCGTAAACCAGACTAGAGAGTCACACACTTCCACAGAATGTAATGGTATTCAGCACAACCAATTCACCAGCGAAACAGATTTACAAACCATAGACAATACTAAATACAGCACGGATCATAGATAAGTTGAATATCATTAATCTGAGATCCAGTTACGATTTTTCCAGATACGAATTTAGTTAGATCGTGTTATGCCGCTAATAATTAAAAAAAATATATTTTTGATACGAATTTCGATATTGGTTATTTTGTATCGATGTATCGATATATCGAATCAAAATATATCGGCTTAAAATATCGATATATTTTCAACAAGCCTATGTAGACATATCAATGATCGACAACAATACAATATTATGGTACCATCGAGCTGGTCTGATGATGGAACTAGAAGGTGGCTGATGGAACCTTGGACTGCCTACTAATAAACATATTGAGTTTGGGCTCATTAGATTCGTATTAACATTATAGCTATTAACGGGATTGTTACCATGTACCTTGTTTTTTATGAGTCTCCGATATTTCGGCACTGTAGTTACTCCGTGATCATGGCGCTTGCAACAGTGCCGAAATATCGGAGACTCATAAAAAACAAGGTACATGGTAACAATCCCGTTAATAGCTATAATGTTCGTATTAACATGTTCTGTTCATTTTTCCTGATGACTGAAACTAAAATAAATTTATAGCTTTAAAAACTAAAAACGCGCTTTATTTACTGCACTAAAAAGCCAAAAATAAACAAAATATACTCTCTCTTAGGGATGAAACGATAAGAGTAAATACAAGTAACTACTCGGTACTTTTCCTTCGATACCAAGTACTTTTGGCTTCGATACTTTAGAACTGAGTAACAAGTAAAGACCATCAGATACTATTAGTTCTTTTTGTTTGCATAACTTAACACAAGAAGGAGATAGAAAGCCTCTCTTGAGTTTGTTTCACCGGTCCTTCTCAGAAAGGTCTCCCAATTTTGGAATCGGTGGTAGTTTACGGTAGATAGGGTCAAATAAATAAACTCAAAATTACAAAAAAGAATTTTAAATAAAATACTTTATTAAGTAAATTTAAATAACAAATTCATACATAGGTGTCGATTCTAGCATGATTCTCTAAACCTAAACTTAAATTTGACAGCAGTATATCCTTGTCATTCTCTATACAGAATGAAAAGGAGAGACTGATGTTAAATTTAGTTTTAAGTTTAGAGAATCACGCCAGAATTGGCACCATAGACAATAAAACTTTAAAAATCGAACAATGAAATAACCGAACGCTCAATAAAAGTCTTTCGAAGGTAGCTCGACAAATTAAATAAAAGTTTTATTCTGACGACGAAGCCTGTAAAGGCTACGAAACGTCATAAATAAATAAAGTTTCGTGCATTAACCCGTAAAAACTAGTTTTATTTAATGAGTGATGTGCGTGAAAACCTAAGATACAAATATGAGTAACAAGTAGTATCGTGAAGTAAGTACTTGTATCGGTACTCGGTCGGTCACTCACTAAGTAGTATCAAAAAAACTCATAGGCAGATTATTTACTCTATGGTAAGGTGTCTAGGTGGAAATTTTGTTTCGCGAACGCATCTTTGCTACTGCGTAGTTCGTAGTTATTAGTGATGTTACGATCTTGAATTTTGACAAACCGGATTTGATCGGTTAGTAATACATGCAAATCGGTTTCCGAACCGAACCGCCAAATTTTCAGTAAACCGCGGTTTGAACCGGTTTGAACCGTTTGACGAGTTGACGAATGAAACTTACGAAACAACAGGTGCTATTTTTTTTTAATTCTACAATATTTTGTTGAATTACATCGTGCAAATATTTAAAGGTAATTGAAAAATAACAAATAAAATATGAAAACAAATAATAATAATCAGAATTAAAAATGTCAAAATAAAAATAAACAAATATCTATGTAATACCGTGTTTAAAAAATTACAAAAAAAATATATGAACTCTATTAATTACATAAAACCGTACTTCTTAACTTTGAGAATAAAATACAATTTTAATAATCAATAATATAATAAATACGTAACTTATTTTTGTAAAATCATTTGAGTCGTAGAAACTTAATTTGGTACAAACAACTTAATTAAAAGTTTTCTTACAACTATTTAGGAATAATATTTGGTCTATTTTTTTAGAAGCTGGGCAATTACGTCGCATATTACATAATAATGAAAACAAAATTACACCGTCAAGTCAGTCAAATCTACCAGAGTCCGTTTCATTTCGGTGCGGTCGGTAAGTCGGTTATGGCTGTTGTATTTAACTTGACGATGCACGCTAACCGTATCCGCTGCTGTAAGTCGGTTCGTATTGGTCGGTCAAGTTTTATTAGGGTCGGTAAAGCACGTCAGGAGCCGCACGCGATTTGTGGATGGCGGTATAAACAAGAATTGACAGGCGCGTATGCGCGCAGCTCGATACGAACGAATGCCACGGTAGAACCGGTTTACGAAGACGTTAACCGATTCAACTCGGTCCATGCTCAAACCGGTTTGAACCGGTTTGAAAAGTCGAGTCGTTACATCTCTAGTAGTTATTCCAATTTATTCAGTCAGTCCTACATACTAGTATACTCTATGGTCGTACGTCAAGTCATCGCATGGCTGGAGCCGTTATGAGAGTTTTTGGCGGGATTTCATCGAGTTCGGTTGGCGTCGTATTTTAATTATTCTTAAATACGTTCATAGTGGATATTGTGAAATAAAATTGGTGTGGTTTTGTGTAACAACTGTCTGCGTAACTGAAGAATTAGTGGAATCATTAAAATATACGCTATTCCGGTCAAGTGGACGTGAGAATTTTATTGTAGTGTTGACTACCTCACAGAAGCTTATCGAAAAAGCCAACTCGATACATTTCGTGCCAAACACTCCAAGAAACATTAGAATGCGCCATCGACATTCTAATGTAAAAACAAAAAGAAGATTAATTTAATTAAAGACCAGGCTGTATGGGCATTGTTCCCTTTGCCTTCCCTAAAACGGGAGAATTTCAACAAAAAAAAAATGGAGCCGTTATTTTGTTTTCGTTAAATTAAAACTGAGGAGATGGCGAACAAAACAGTATAATTACGCATCTAGTCAAAATACTTTATTTTTCACAGTCCAGAGGTTTTGGGCCCGCTGAATGTGAACCCCTACTCATTTTCAATCAAAACCGCCTAAAATAGTATTAAAATTAATAAATTACAAGCCACGTCATACTCTCACTGTAAATATGTCATTCAGTGTTTTGCTGCTCCTGTTAAATTTAATTTTATGTAATTATACCATTTTGTTCGCCAGCGCCAGCTCCTCAATTGGACGTAGTTACGCGAAAACGTTCCAACCCACAGCGATCCCATTTTGAGATAAACGCAATTTTGTGTTTTAGCGGTAGGACTTTTTCCCTGTAATTATTTCAGGCAAATACTATTGTTTTACTGTGGAATGCCAAACTGGTTATTGAATGATATGCATATTTTTTGTAAATACATAATACAAGGGGCATATAAATAGGTAAAACGAGTTTGAAACGTTTTTGCTAAATTTAATTTTGTATGAACCTTGTTAAATAGCAATTATGCATAAACGTTCCAAAACGAATTTAAGTGTATTATTTTATAAATATATCTAAAATAAATATGTAAAATAATAAATAACAATGAGGAACATGCAAAATCTTGTGATCTTTTGAGCCTATGCCAAAGTTAGCTGATATGGTTCCAAAATTTATCAAAAACTTATATTATAAACATTCAATTTTCATCATCGTATTCTATGATCTCGAAGTCCGGAACTCCACCAAACCCATCAACATCATCAGTAGCTTCTTCAGAACTTTGAAGCGTTCTATAAAATTGAAGGCAATCCTGAGGTATGTAGTGATACATGGATTGTAAGTCCACTAATTTCGCTGGAGCAATCGGTTTGCCATTAGGTCACAATAAACAAAAATCTGATTCTTTTATGTATTGCAGTTCTCGCTTTATTCTTTTATCAATTTTCAACTCATTGAAATCGTCTTCCATCGTAGACCGCATAAAAATAGCAAGAAGCTACCCACTGAGGACCCCGTAACTCTTACGGGCGCTTTACGGCATAATATCCGCTAAAAAACCCTGCGAATACCCTCTAAGCTGCTTAGCACGAAACTGCTTTTAACAGATGAAACTGATGATCACCAAGCTATTAAGTGATCCACTACTGCTTTACTGTAACGCCACTAAGATACTTGTTCTGAAAAGCATCGATGGATATCTCTTTAGTTACACACTGTAAATGTCAAAAAACTTAGCAAATAGCCGGCTGGGCGTAAAGGACGTTTGTCACGGTTACCCTGGTCTACTAACTAAGGTCAGAGAATGAGAAAATGAGACAACAGGATACCATGCAAATTAAAAACTTTAATAAAAAACTCGACCCGGAGAAAATACAAATTATACAGGTGGGGTTGAGCACTTAATCCACACAAGTTCTTTAGCTTCGTCGGTTCAGGTACTGTCCTGTGTAACGCCGGGTAGTTGGTGATCCCGGGAGTCGCTTTATGGATACCGCTGGCGACTGGAGGCTGCAAGAACGGGTAGCTGAGCCCGGCATGCGGCAGAGAGTACTCTCGTGTGGTGAAAGTAGGGGCTGTGGGGTGATACCGGCCAAGTTGGTATCCCGAGCGTTGAACCACTAATAACTACTTTAACTACCTGCGACATTAAAATTACCACTTACCCAGTTTCGGGGCGGTCGACACTCACTTCACAATAATTTATGGTAATATTTATTTGAGGAACGCTTAGTGACGATCACGAAAAATATTATATTGGTTACGAGTTTTAAAGATTATTAAATTTTCCCGTATTAGCGACCATAAAATTCTATGTGACGTACGTTCGCTCAAATTAGATCGAGAAAAAAAATGAATTGGCGGGCGGCCGGTCATGCAGTTTTATCTTAGCAAGAACAAAAGATCCTGCTTGGAGCGCTAAAATGTTGCATCGCGCGAGTTTACGTATACAAATCCGCTTGATGAATTTATGTTGCATTTTAGTGTCAGTGAATAGTTTTATTATTGTAAATAGCCAATTTGTTTATTAATATTATTATGATTTGTAAATAATTTAGTTATAATAAAATTGTGTTTTATTTTTATAAGTAGTTTTTAGTGTAGAATTAAATCTAATAGTGTTATTATTTAGTTTTAGGCATTGTAAATATTAAATTTAAGAGTATTTTAGGGTAATAATATGAATTATGTAACGCATAACGTTACATATACCCCTCCTCGTCTGGAAAAAGGTTTTGTTCTTAAATAAAACCCGCCTTAGACTGCTCTTAGCATTTACTCATTCATTCTTCAACTTCCATTCTATCATTCAAAATAAAACAAACATAAAAGCATCAATAGCATTACTTAAGCCATTGGCGCGTCCTATCAAACTTAAAGTCAGTAGTTATTATAAAGCTATTGACTCATGCTAAAAACAAGATGTTATAGAGGAATTTTCTTTTACTTATTATTACCGAAGAGTTTTAGGTCCTTGATATGCCAAACACCTATGTTTTTTCCTGACATATCTTCTAGGACATATACAAGTGGCGATCGTTTTTCAATTACTCGACATTTAATGTATTTTGGAGCCAACTTTTTACTGAAGTATTTGTCTTTATCGCTCAATATGTATGTACGCTTAAAGACTACGTCACCTACGTTGTATTCAGCTGGTTTTCTGCGCAAATTATAGTGTGCGGTATTCTTCACATGTGCATTCCACAATGAGGCTTGCACATCATTGAATACTGAAAAGAGACAACCTCGGTTTTCGGCGTATAAGTCGCGTGGTAAGAACAAAACTTCGTCACCTAAGTCAGAGTCCGTATAGTGCGATCCGCATAACAATGGTGCCAATTCTGGCGTGATTCTCTAAACTTAAAACTAAATTTAACATCAGTCTCTCCTTTTCATTCTGTATAGAGAACGATAAGGATACACTGCTGTCAAGTTTAAGTTTAGCTTTAGAGAATCATGCTAGAATCGACACCACTAACTCCCTACCGTACACTAAGAAAGAGGGCGTGTACCCAGTAGCTTCATTTACTGAATTATTAATTGCGAATTGAACCTGAGGAATGAAAGTGTCCCAGGACCTATGATCATTTTCAACGAAGGTTGATAGGCTAGTGACAATAGTTTTGTTGTACCACTCGACTAAGTTTATTTGTGGCGTGTACCTAGGACTGAAATATACATTAGGGACTTTATATTTTTCAAACAAGGCTTTAGTAGATGAGCTAATAAAGTGGCTGCCATTATCTAAAAAGATAGTTTGCGGTATACCATAAACTAAGAATATCGAGTCTTCTAATACTTTTACGACTACATCTGCAGTAGCGCGACGTAGAGGGAAAATATTGCAATACTTAGTGAAACAGCAGGTTACGACAAGCATGTAACTATTTTGCTTACGAGTGACAGGCAGAGGACCTACAAAATCAATTGAGATCATTTGATGGGGGCGTGAGCACTGCTTCGGACGACCCATTTCTCCCAATGTAGTGTGATTTTGCGGCTTATACGTTAAACAAACTGAACAAGAACCTACGTATTTTACAACACTCTGATGCATACCAGGCCAGTAATATGATAATGCCAAACGATTGTAAGTTTTGAAAATTCCGAGATGACCAGCTGTTGGTACAGAATGGTTCTCACATAAGATTTGTTCACGGAATTCAATAGGAACAACTTCTTTCCATGCGAACTCAGACGTGAGGTTTGATTTATTTTTTGAAAGCCGAAATAAGGAGTTGTTTTTAATTGTGAAATTTGAATAATGGTTAGCGTTATTAAGGACACCGTTATATATCTTTTTATACCAATCGTCAGACGTAGTGTTAATAGAATTTGAAAGAGATATGGCAGGAAACGGGAACAGCACGTGAGAGAGCATCGGGTATCACATTGTCAACGCCCTTTCGACGTTTTAAATCAAAATTAAATGAAGATAGCCGTACTCCCCAACGCGCTAGTCTTCCAGTGGGATTATCTAATGACAGGAACCATTTCAACGCAGAATGGTCAGTGTACACCACGAATTTAAGGCCATTTTCGAGGTAGCATCTCCAGTGCTCGAGAGCAACTAGCACAGCAAACGTCTCCCTTTCTGTGATACTGTAGTTTTTCTCGGCACCGGAAAGAGATCTACTCATGTAGGCAATGGGGTGCTCTTTACCATCAATATTCTGCGTTAACATGGCTCCAATGCCATAATTACTAGCGTCCGTATGGACCTGGAAGGGCTCAGTGTACACCGGGCAAGAGAGGACTGGTGCAGAGACGAGACACTCCTTAAGAGCATTAAAAGCTGCATCAGCCTCCGGCGTCCACTGAAAAGGAGGTGATTTTTTTCCATTTGAAGTTAGTTTATTAAGTGGGCCAGCAACTGTACTAAAATTAGGAACAAAACGTCGGTACCAAGTAGCGGTACCGAGAAAGCGTTTCAGTTCCTTTTTGCTTTTAGGAACTGGAAAATTTAAGATTGCCCGCACCTTTTCCTGGTCCGTGCGTAAACCACGAGCATCTACTACGTGTCCCAGGTACTTAAGTTCGCTTCTGAAGAAATTACATTTATCGAAATTTACTGTCAGGTTGGCCTGTTTCAATTTCTCTAGGACACGTAATAGACGAGACACGTGTTCTTCGAAAGTAGAGCTTATAATTACAATGTCATCCAAATACGCAAATGTTTTTGACTCCATATCACCGAAAAGTAAGTCTACTAAGCGCTGCTGAGTGGCTGGTGCGTTCGTCAGACCAAAAGCAGTGGTTTTAAACCGTAGGCTGCCTCGGCCTGGTACATAAAAAGCAGTCTTATCGCGATCCTGAGGTTCTATAGGAATCTGCAAAAAGGCTTCGAAAGGTCAACGCTCGAAAGATACTTTGCGTCGCGTAGGTTGTCCAGAATCTCTGAGACATAGGGCAAATTATACGCATCTTTCTTTGTCACAGCGTTGAGCTTCCGACTATCGAGACAAAACCTAGGCTGTCCATTCTTCTTATTCACGATAAGCGCTGGAGAAGACCACGCACTCTCGCAAGGTTCTATAACGTCGAGCGCTAACATTTCATCAACCTGCTCTAATAAAATGCGCTGTTTCTCTGGAGACATTCTGTAATAACGCTGCCTTATGGGCTGAGCGTCTCCAGTATCTATTCTGTGGGAGATCAAATTTGTTCTACCAAGACCTTTCGCTTCTATAGATATAGACTTAAATTGAGCGATAATATTGTCTGCTATTGATTTTTGCGAAGCTATTAATTGGTCGTATGAATTAATGAAACTTTGTGAATTATGTAATTTCACTTCAGCTAATGGACTCTTAGACATAGTGATACTACCTATATATTTGGGACAAATTTGGAAGATACGCCAAAAGTCAATGCCTAATATAATAGGAGTTTCTACTTCAGAGACTACATATGCCTTAATTACATGTAGTTGGCTTTCGAAAGTAACGGGTAAATACATGTAACCGATACTCTTTAAAGATTGTCCGCCGGCAGCTAACATTGAAACGCTGTCATCCTGTTGCAAAGTGCAATCAACAAAATGTAAATGGGAATTATTGCCCAAAATTGTTACTGCAGCACCAGAATCGAGTAGACCCCAAGCGTCGACATTGTTAATTTTAATATTTACATAAGGCCTAGAGTCATTTGTAGGTTTCGTATGCAGAATTGTAGAAATTCTTTAAGTAGAAGTAAATGTTCAAATAAATGAAAGCCAAGATTCCCAGTCTTCCTCATCACAATGACTACAATTCTGCTTATTTAGTTTTTTGAATTATTATTTTTGTTACATACTGGACACTCAGGTGTCTTTACATCCTTTAATCCGCATTTAAAACAAAATACGTCGCGATTCGCTGTACATTGTCGGATGTGATGTGTATTACTGCGACACCTAGGGCAGTATGGTTGTTGTTTATCTGTTTGAACTGAGTGTATATAATTTTAATGTTGATTTTTATTGTAACTGTGTTGTTGATTTTGTTGATGAAAGTTGTGATTTTTTGTAAAGTGTCCTTTATTATAATTATTTTTATATGTAAAATTTTGTTTATTATTTGTATTATATGTAAAATTTTGTTTATTATTCGTAAATCCGTTAGTTTCCTTATTTGCATCTTTAGAATATGCAAATTCAGGTGCAACGGTTTCAGAAGTCACCCTAGGAGGCTCCTGAAATTGCAGAAGTCGAGAATGAACAATCTCGTAATTACGACAAAGTGTGCGTAAGGCATCTACGGTGTCAATTTGAGTCACTGATGCGGCCAATGTGCTGGCATAACAAGGCCTTATATTATGAAGCATGCTTTCGAGCTGTTCCTCCTCGGTAAAAGGCTTTGAGAGACGGGAGAACATTCCACTCATAATCGAGAGATAAATGGTTATGTTCTCACGTTCTCCCTGAGTGCGCGATTGAATTTCTGATTTAAGGCGGTAGTCGTAATCCGACTGATCAAAGTCTTCTCTGAGCTTAGAAGATAGCTCAGACCAAGAGGAAACTTTGTTTTTTACCGAGCGGTACCAGTGAAGAGCGTCATCCTGAAAAATTTCTGTAGCAAAAGCTAATATTTTTGAATGTACTATATTCCGTGCAACTATAAATTCATCAACGCGCTGTATGAATGAGCGCACACACGTTTTACCATTAAATTTTAATTTACTTAAATCTGCTGAGGTACGATCACATGTCACCGAAATCAAATTTTGCACCTCTGGTACCAAAGTCGAGGAGAGATCATAGCCCGAGTTGGATGGACCAGAAGTTGGTCTGTTTACTTGAAGAGACGCGAGGCGTTGTGAAAAAAGTTGATGAGCCTTGAAAATATCGTCATACTCGTTCCTCGTGTCGTTACTAGGCGTTAACCTCGCTAAACGATTGTGAAGGTGGTTTAACATATTCTGCGTTCTCATAAGGGAAGGTTCACTAGGGTTTGGTACATCAAGATTTATCTGAATCTTAGTGAGAACTTCTAGACAACCTTTATGGTCCTGTCGAATATCTAATGGAGACTCCAATATATGTTCGGCCGGGTATTCTGACGATAATTTGACAATTTGTTTACGCAATTCCTCGACAGAAGATGCCGCGTTAGCACCACGAATCTGAACTTCATATTCGAGCTCTGATTTTTGAAGTGACAGATATTTCACAGGTAACATTGTGATAAATAAATAACCAAGAGGGTAAGTGGTAAAAAGCAAGTAAAAAATAAAAAATCACAAATCAACAAAAGTAAACGTTCTCCGATCTGTTACAATATAAACTATAGTGAACGTTGTTTTTTTTTAATTTTAATGATTGATATTAGTAAAAGCAAAAAACTGATTAGCAGCAAATAATAAAAAAGGGTACTACTAATGTGTACTTTCCAATAAAATAACAGTTCACTTCCAAAAATTCTAATAACAATTCAAAATAATAGTTTAAGTTTCAATAATAAAGCGCCAGATTAAGCTCCCAGAACGGCAACGACAGTTTTGTTTTTTAACATAAGAATGTGGGTGGAAATGAATTTGTACAAAAAATTATAGAACAATGAGTACAATCATTTAGGCTACTATAACAATATATTAGTACACTTTAGCAGCAATTAAAACCAAAACGATTTGCAAAACTAAGCCACAAATACACACTAACTACAAAAAACCGAAAAAACAAAAAGAACTTTTTTTTTTTTTTTGAACTTGTGTGAATTTAACCACGTTGTAGGCGCCAGTGTCACGGTTACCCTGGTCTACTAACTAAGGTCAGAGAATGAGAAAATGAGACAACAGGATACCATGCAAATTAAAAACTTTAATAAAAAACTCGACCCGGAGAAAATACAAATTATACAGGTGGGGTTGAGCACTTAATCCACACAAGTTCTTTAGCTTCGTCGGTTCAGGTACTGTCCTGTGTAACGCCGGGTAGTTGGTGATCCCGGGAGTCGCGTTATAGATACCGCTGGCGACTGGAGGCTGCAGGAACGGGTAGCTGAGCCCGGCAGAGAGTACTCTCGTGTGGTGAAAGTAGGGGCTGTGGGTTGATACCGGCCAAGTTGGTATCCCGAGCGTTGAACCACTAATAACTACTTTAACTGCCTGCGACATTAAAATTACCACTTACCCAGTTTCGGGGCGGTCGACACTCACTTCACAATAATTTATGGTAATATTTATTTGAGGAACGCTTAGTGACGATCACGAAAAATATTATATTGGTTACGAGTTTTAAAGATTATTAAATTTTCCCGTATTAGCGACCATAAAATTCTATGTGACGTACGTTCGCTCAAATTAGATCGAGAAAAAAAAAATGAATTGGCGGGCGGCCGGTCATGCAGTTTTATCTTAGCAAGAACAAAAGATCCTGCTTGGAGCGCTAAAATGTTGCATCGCGCGAGTTTACGTATACAAATCCGCTTGATGAATTTATGTTGCATTTTAGTGTCAGTGAATAGTTTTATTATTGTAAATAGCCAATTTGTTTATTAATATTATTATGATTTGTAAATAATTTAGTTATAATAAAATTGTGTTTTATTTTTATAAGTAGTTTTTAGTGTAGAATTAAATCTAATAGTGTTATTATTTAGTTTTAGGCATTGTAAATATTAAATTTAAGAGTATTTTAGGGTAATAATATGAATTATGTAACGCATAACGTTACACGTTATGACAAAGCATCGTGCCGTTACCACACCGTTCCACATTGACGTGACGTAGTGACGTCAAGATGTGGACAAGCACTTAGATCAGCTGGGCGTCCCGTCCCGTCAGTTTTTCAGTCACCTGCGCCGCACCGGAGCGATAGCGATAGCCTGGGTGTCGATTCTGCTAAGCCAACCTCAATACTATTGACATGGCAAAGGCACACATACTATTTAATTTTATGTTTCAATCACCTGTGGTTTTAATAGCACCTGTTACTAAAAATTAAATTAAACGTAAATAGAGTACAATAACAAATGTTATTAATAAATTGGTGTTTATATACAGTAGTACAATAACTATGTCAAAAACTATAACACGCACGATTTATGTTGTAATGGAAGGTAGTTACTAATGTCACCTCATAAAAATACTAAAAAATACCGACTTGACAGGAAAAATGTACCTAGCAATAAAATAATGATTTTCAAAACGGGTTTTATTCATTCATCAACACATTTTTGTTTATGATAGTTTATTTGTACTTGTTTTACTAAATTTATCTGCGTTATATGGGTTTGCGTGTAAGGGTACGACCACAGTGCACGCAGATTCAGACTCAGTAAACAAGCGCGAGAAATAAACAGTGTAGTTTATGCAGGGTGGCCATAGTGGCAGCAGGTGTCGCGGACTGAGTTTATTTCCGCGATTTAAAGCCCAAGTTCCGTAATAATTTTAATTAAACGTACAAGTGCAAGGTAAACGAATAATTGTTTGTAGAGTAAGAAAGTTGGTATGTGTGCATGTGTGTGTGTGTACTTTTAATATTTACTAATTTGTAACTTTAAACCTGTCCTCATTGCCCAGCTACTTCTACTTCTGACATCTTCAGACATATAGCAGTAGCTGACGGACCAGGCGGGACAAAGTCCCTTAGATGGTCTCCTCCTCTCCCCTTACAACCACCCTTTGCCTCCGGAACGCAGCAATGTTAGTTATTTGTGTTTCTTAGTAACTAATAATCTCTTACCAGAATCTCGTAGGGTTTCTTACCCTTCTGCTCACTGCATAAACCTTTGTTGTTGTCACTTACATACTCTCACTAAAAACACTAGTTTCGTTCCGTCTAGCAGTTCCCTGTGCCCCCACCGTACTAACTTTTTCTTCCTCCCTTTGTATCTCCGTCTCGCTCGCGCACACTTAGTGTTGCCAATACTTATTATGAATTACCAATAACATTCGCTATTCGCGACAGCAGGTAATCTACTTACCGTACCCTACGACCAGAGTGCATTCAGATTCAGATTCCGAAAACAAGCGCGAGAAATAAACAGTGTAGTCTATGGGTGCGGCCAGAGTGCACTCAGATTCAGATTCAGATTTCGAAAACAAACGCGAGAAATAAACAGTGTAGTCGAAGGGTACGGCCAGATTGCACTCCTGATTCAGATTCAGATTCAGACTCAGAAAACAAAGCGCGAGAAAAAGCAGGCAACCTGCTTAGACTACACTGTTTATTTCTCGCGCTTGTTTTCGAAATCTGAATCTGAGTCTGAATCTGAGTGCACTCTGGCCGCACCCTAAGGGTGCGGCCAGAGTGCACTCAGATTCAGATTCAGATTTCGAAAACAAGCGCGAGAAATAAACAGTGTAGTCGAAGGGTACGGCCAGATTGCACTCCTGATTCAGATTCAGATTCACACTCAGAAAACAAAGCGCGAGAAAAAGCAGGCAACCTGCTTAAACTACACTGTATATTTCTCGCGCTTGTTTTCAGAATCTGAATCTGACTCTGAATCTGAGTGCACTCTGGCCGCACCCTTAGGGTACGGCCAGAGTGCACTCAGTTTCAGATTCAGACTCAGAAAACAAGCGCGAGAAATATACAGTGTAGTTTAAGCAGGTTGCCTGCTGCCACTATGGCCACCCTGCTTTATTTCTCGCGCTTGTTTTCTAAGTCTGAATCTGAATCTGAATCTGAGTGCACTCTGGCCGTACCCTAAGCAGGTTGCCTGCTTTTTCTCGCGCTTGTTTTCTGAGTCTGAATCTGAATCAGGAGTGCACTCTGGCCGTACCCTTCGACTACACTGTTTATTTCTCGCGCTTGTTTCGGAATCTGAATCTGAGTGCACTCTGGCCGTACCCTACGGCCACAGTGCACGCTGGTTCAGAATCAGGTTCAGACTCAGAAAACAGGCTCGTGGGATGTCAGCTTGAGGAAAGCAGGTGATGGCCGCAGTGGAGGCAGATAATACAAGACGCGGACGCGAGCATTGATACCTGATTGGGGGGATTCCCCCCTTTTGGGGGTTTTTAAAGCGATGGGGGATAATTGGGGGGAAAAGATTTTTTGGGGGATTAATAGGGGGAAGAAATTTCAGACATCTGTTTTATTAAGAAACTTCTCACTGTTGTTTTTTTTTATTATATTGGATATTTTTTAAGAGTTTAATACAAAACCAATCGTAACAATTTAAAGCTAATATTTTTTTTTTAAAAACCGGTGGCATTTCATGCAATGATTGGGTATCTAAAAAAGATCTGTAGGTATGTGTTGCCTGTTGTTTGATTTATGTTGACATTTTATGCTATGCTTTCTGTAACAATAATAACTACGCTATACGCGTTTGATAAAATAATAAAATGTATTAAAAATTAGACTACAATAAAAAAGTATTTCTTTAACTTCAACACCCATTCCTCCAGAGATGTTTTGCCAGCACCCATCAACGACATTCCTATTTGAATGGTTTAGTTCGTGTGTAGTTTCGGTTTGTTATTTATGATGACTGTAAATAAAGAACTAGTACAATCAAATTTGAACGAATATTTAATAATCTACATTACAAAATTAAAAAATTGGATTCTCTAACATCACAGGTATTTAGGTACTGTATCCGTAATTATGTAACTACCTAGAAATAGTTAAAGAAATAAAAAGTTTATATTTGATCTGAGCGTTCAGGTATTTATTCAATAATCAACATTACAAAACTAAACTAACAAATTGGTCTTTTTCTTAACATCATCATAGGTAATGTACGTAAGTACTTTCTATTGATTTTCTTTATACCTATTAAGTAAAACGAAACATGACATCAAGTGACCAAAATGAAGTGTAAAAAACATAGTTCTTTTATTTTTGTATGCCAGTTTTCAACCGTTTAAAACGATTTATTTGGGGTTTAAAACGGCAAAATTTTGTTTAAAACGTTTTAAATCGGTTGTTTTACATCTATAATTTTATCCCATACAGCAGGGTTAAGAAAATCTTTCGCGATAAGTGTTTGGGAATACCTGCCGGTGGAGGCGGCCTTCCCTTTTCTTGAGGAACGCAGGTGCGAAGAAACGAAACACAGAACTTCGTAGAATGTATTTAATGTATGCACATTCACAATACAAGATTGAGTTACGTATTCTAGGTACACAGTATGAACAGTTACAACGTGGCACGTCTGTACCGAAGAGTCGCGCCTGAGCAAGAGAGATCGCTGAGGCGTTTTTGCCAACACAACGAAAACGCCCCCCCATTGTTGTGGTGTGAAGCAGGTACCGGTCGTATCTCGGACATCCTTCGTCGTAGTCGCGTTACATAATCTGCTGGATCATCAGATGTTTCTGTGCCGGGTGGAGGGGTCAGCATCTCACCGGTTAAGCGTAGAGGTTCGGCGTAGAGCATCTCCGCTGTGGAAGTTTTCAAGTCCTCTTTGAAGGTGGAACGCATTCCGAGCAGGACGAGGGGAAGTGATGAGAGCCAAGAGTCACAGCGACACATGAGGGCCGCTTTTATGCGGCCATTATGTCTGATGACTTTACTATTTTGGCAAGGTATGCAGGATTGTACCCATCTGTGACAGTCTTTTTTGATTGAAGGCCAGACGAAGCGTTCAGACACCAAACGAGCGGTTGCCGTGCGCCAGTGTGACTGAGGTTGTGCAGTTTTTGGAATATCGCACTTCGGAATGACGGGGTGATATAGGGGCGTGGTCGTCCAGTGGACATGTCGCAGAGAAGGTCCAAGTCAGTTCCAGGTATTGGAATCTTTTCGATTTTTAGAGATGATTGGGGAACGATGTTGCGCAGCTCGTCATCGTGTTGCTGCGAGATAGCGAGCGCAACAGAGTCTTCTTCCAGGGAGATCATTTCAACGCGAGAGCGTCAGCGACTACGTTGTCTTCCCCTTTGATATAAACTACATCGGTGGTAAATTGGCTGATGAAACTAAGCTGGTTTAATTGGACAGGCGGAAGTTTTTCACGGCGCTGTTTGAATGCGAACAGGAGGGGCTTGTGGTCGGTGTATATGGTTGCATGTTGGGCTTCCAAGATGTGTCGAAAGTGCTGCACACTTTCATATACCGCCAGCAGCTCCCTATAAAATGCAGGCCACTGAGATTGTCGTGGACTTAGCTTCTTGCTGAAAAAACCGAGTGGTTGCCAAGCTTCACCAACACGTTGTTGAAGACAGGCACCGACATGGATGCTGGATGCATCTGTGAAGAGACCCAATTAAGCATTGCAGATGGGATGAGCAAGCAAGATTGCCGTGGAAATGCTCTCCTTGCACACTTCGAATGCTTTGTGCAGTTCGAGTGTCCATGGCACAGGTGTCCCACCTTTGCCGTTGATGCTGACAATAGCGTCGTTGAGGGGGGCCTGGACTTTCGCTGCCTGGGGAAGGAATCGACGGTAGTAATTAAGCATACCGAAAAAACGGCTAACCCTTGTACGGTTTTCGGCGGTGGGAACTCCTTAATGGTCTGGATGCGTTCGGCGGGTGGTTGGGTACCTGCAGCGCTGATTTTGTAACCCAGGAAAGTAAGCTGGTGGACGCCGAGTGTGCATTTTGCGACGTTGAGTACTACGCCGTAGTTCTCAAAACGCTTGAAGATTTGGCGCAAATGTTCGGCGTGTTGTGCGGAATTCTGGAAGAAAACGAGAATGTCATCGACATAAGCAAAACAGAAGGTGAGACCGTGGAGCACTTCGTTAATTAAGCGTTGGAAGGTTTGGCCAGCATTGCGCAGACCAAACGACATGAAGGGAAACTCGAAGAGTCCGAATGGGGTGGTGATGGCCGTTTTGCACTCATCCCTGGTGGCTACTGGTATCTGTTGGTAGTCCTTACGAGGTCCAGCACGCTGAAGATGGTGCATCCCGCGAGTTGATGAGTGAAATTTGCAATGTGCGGGACAGGATATCGATTCGGAATAGTTCGCGCGTTGAGCGTACGGTAGTCGCCACACGGTCGCCAAGTGCTGTCTTTTTTTACTGCCATCTGCAATGGAGAACTCCAGGGACTCTTGGATGGCTTAGCAGTGCCGCATTGCAGCATGGCCTCAAACTCTTTCTTCGCCGCGGCGAGTGTATGGGGCGCGAGGCGGCGTGGTCGACAGGAAATAAGTGGACCGTCAGTGGTGAGGATATGATGCACAGTATCGTGTTTAGTGATTCTAGGTGTGCCTGGGGGCTGCATAATTTTTCAAACTCCAACAGGATATGTCTAAATTTCGAGTCTTCTCCGATTACTGTTTTGACGCTTGGCTGGTCAACAGAAGATACAGCGGCTACACAGGAGGGCCCGGTCTTTCCATCGAGTAAACGCTTGCTGGTGCGGTCGGGAAGTAGATGGAAATAGGCGAGGAAATCGGATCCAATAATGGCTGAATCTACTTCCGCAACCACGAACTGCCATGTGAACTCCCTTCGCAGTCCGAAATCCAATTTAAGGGTGATTAGACCGAAGGTCTTGATTGTGCTGCCATTTGCGGTGCTGAGCTCCCAGTCACAGGAAACCCTCTGATTAAGCAGCCAACGGTGTGGGTAACAACACAGATCCGAGCCTGTGTCGACGAGAAACTGGCGCTTTTAAGTAGTATCAGTCACAAAAAGGCGGCGGCCGGTGGATTTGATTGAGCAGCAGTCCGTGTCCACCTTTACTGACTGCTGCTGTTCAGGTTTCCCTGAGCCAGTTTAAAATTACATGATTGAATACACTTTATAGCTTCGGTACCAAACTTGCTGTGGTACCAGCACAGTCTGGATGTGCTTTCGGCTGGTGTGGAACTGCGGGCCCTCCAATTCGGAGAAAAACTACGGTCCCTGAACCGGCCTCGCTGCCGGTTACTAGAAGTGAGGGCTGCAACTTGCTTCGAAAGCCGGTCAACACACTCAGCAAGCGAGGTGAGAGTAAGGGTAGAGCATTCATTCACGTTGGCTACATGATGGGGAGGAGAAGTAGGCAGCTGCCTACTTCTCCTCCCCATGATTCTATCCGCGAGTTCCGCGACTTTGTCTAAGTTGAGGTCAGCTTGAGCGGCGAGGATCGCTTGTACGTGGTTGGGCAGACGACGCAACCAGAGCTGGCGAAGTATGTTGACATCCGCGGTTAAGGCAAGGGACCTAAGGTGTCTGAAGAATGCGGATGGCTTGCGGTCTCCAAGCTCCTCATCACTAAGTAGACGGTGTAATCGCTGCTCCTCTGACGCTGTAAGTCTGCGAATGAGTTCCTCTTTGAGTTTGTTGTAGGCTCCTGTAGCAGGTGGATTGAGTACAATATCTTCGACTTCTCCAATGACGCGCTGATCGATAACAGACAACAGGTGGTTTAATTTGGTTTGCTCTGTGGTAATCCCAGCCAGGTGGAATTGGGCTTCAGTTTGCACAAACCAAACAGCTGGTCGGTCTGGCCAGAATGGAGGTAGCTTCACTGATACTTTGGACACACAAAGTGGTTTCGCTTCGTGTTGGGCAGCAACGTCGGCCATCAAGGCTGCGTTTTGCTGCTCAAGTTGGTTTAAAACGAGCTCGAAGAATTTGGATGTCTTTGTCCATTATTACCCAGTGCTGTGTTATTAATTATTTATATAAAAAGGAACAGAAAGAAACAATAAAAAAAATCCTTCTCCGTGGTAAGTGGTTATGCAAAAAAAAAATTCAATTCTTGTTAAATGTGCAAGAAGGGATTGGTTAAATTACATGGAAATTGTCATAACCTAAGTTTAAATAGGCAGTACGTTTAATAAGTTCTTTTTATACCTTATAATTATTTACAACTTAAAAATTACAAAAGATAGTAAACAATAAAAAATTCAATATTATGCACACCACAAAAAAACTACAAGGCTACACCATTGGTCAATGCGTTAACAAAGATAAAATGATATCTAAAAAAAAAGGACCTACTTATTAAAAATATATTGGTAAGTCGTGGAAAAAATCAATCAATGGCCTTAGTTGCAATATTAGTTTAAAATGGAAAATAAACAGCAACAATTAGTGAATACTAAATTGTTTAAAATAAAAATTGCTAGCATGTATATCGGTTATACAAAAATATAGGGGGGGGGGGGGGGGGGGCAATGGGGCAATTGCTCGCACTTTGGTCGCTTTGTAGCTAGCTACATTTGATCTCTAGGGGGAGGGGGGCACTGCCCCCACCTGCCCCTCCTTGGCAACGCCCTTGCCAATATATATTCAACTTAATATTATGAATGTGATAGTTTGTATGTTTTTTACTCAATCACGCAAAAACTACTGAACGGATTTGGATGAACTTTGTAACTTTGATTAAACATTTTGGCCTGGATTGAGACATAGGACATCCTTTATCCCGGAAAAATGTTAAGTTCAGTTAAAGTGAATGAAGTCGCAGGCGGCCATTAGGAAATAAAATATTATTTATTTATATCACAGAAAAACACACGCTCTATTTATATGACGACTTAAAGGGTCAAAAAGTATTTAAAAACGCAAGCATGAAACCTCTTTCATTAACGTTCGGAGTGGTAGGTATCTACCTACCTATTGTCCCAATTTGATTACATTCATTACTTGCTAAGATAACTTGTTATTGCCATGGGCCATATTATTACTCATGATTGTTAAATATTATGCAACTTTCATTTGTCATAGTAAGATAGGTACTATATATAATCAATAAAAAAATATTGAAGTTTGCTTAAATAAATTCTTAAATGCATGTTTAAATAAAAGTACCCACCTACACAGGTAAAATAAACAGTAAAAGTAAGCGAGTGCGAAATGTCATTATCAAATTTTGTATGGAAACTTGAACAGCAACGCCATAACGGACGTAACAAGAACTAAAACTCAGTACACTTTTGACAATTACATTTCGCACTCGCAAACTATTTTAATTCGATTTTGGTTCGTGCTAGGGGTACAGGTCACTTTCTTTTCGTTAACAAATACTACAAAATCAAGCCATGTTTTATCATGTCACCTATATTTTGATGCATCACAACTTCTTAGTTTTGTCTAATGTATGTATCCTACTCCTAATCTACAGCATCATCATCATCAGCCCATTAATGCCCCCGACCCCTGGAGCACAGGCCTCCTTATGGATATCCGATTGAGCTGTGCCCGTGACCCACCACGCGAGCCCAGTGCGGATTGGTGGGTGCTAACGACTGCAAATACAACTGGGACCAACGGTTAAACCTGTCTTCCGAAGCACGGAGCTCGAGATTATAAGATTTTGGTCACCCATCCAATGACTGACCATTGGAAAATTGCTTAACTTCTACGATCGCAGGTCGATCACGCTAACTACCTGCTTTATTGAGCTTCACCTCTACAGCATACGTTTAAGTAACTATCTAAGTAAGAGTAGGAAGAATGGACGACGTCTTTGATCACGATTATAGTTGTAAGGTCGGTTTAAAACGAATCAAAAACCAAAATATTGGTTTAAAACGGAGTTCTAGGGTTATAATTGTTAGAAACAGTGTTTTTTTTATATGAACTCAGAATGCATTACATTATCGAATTCGCCATGCAACGGAGTACCCAACTGTGTATTTTCATTTTTGTTAGCTTTTTTAACAATAATTATTATAAGTGAAAAAAGCAATGAAAAAATGCCGACCCCAGGGGAAACTCAAACATTGCTTTGCTGTTTAGCGTTTTGGTGTAGAAACTTAATCGGATTGCGCTCGCAAAACGCTGACTAAGAGATCTTTGTTTATCCGTACCGAGACAACACACCACAATCGCTTAATTTAAAGGTAGGGTCAGAGAGCCATTTGCTTGATTTCTGTAATAAATAAGAATATATTATGGTTTTAAAATTTTTATTTATTTATAAAATAATTAAATGGCTATTTTATTGAACAGAAAAAAGATGCTTAATTCTAAAAATAGTTCAGGTATTTTTTTCATATTACTTCCTTGATCCTTATAGCTATCACATGCATACAAAGATTAAAATTAAACTATGTATTTTTATTAGTTAATTAGTAACAAAAATATAAATATTCAACGATTTTATCTTTTTTATAATATATCTTAAAGAAATTATTGTTTACCTAAATAAACAGTCTCTTTTCATTCAGATGTATAGCACATTGTACATTTGGTTCTTCCATCTGACTAACTTTGCTTATTACTGTTTTGTAACTGTCCCAAGTTATACCACAGCTCGGAAGCAACTGAACTGCAAGGACATATGTCTCCACCGTCTCGTGTTCCGTTAAACCAGACGCAACTAAAATAAGACCAGTTTCAGCACTAATACATATATCTGCTTTTCTTGCTTTTTTATGAAGGTCCTCAACGTTACCCTCAATTAAATGTTTGATCTCATTGGACATGTAAGTATTGTACTGTTTTTTTCTGACGTAATCTACAATAATCTCACCTACTTGCCTACCAAACTGAATAAATGGTGTAGAATCAATAATTGTATTATGGGTTACTTTTTTATAAACAATAGTCAGTTTTAAGTCCCAAACCGCTATGTATATTTCAACCAAAGACAATCTCTTTTGTAATTCGGTTATGATCGTTTCGAAAACGGGAATGGCGTTTATAGGATCACAGTTATCTTGTTTATGACCCTCTTTCTTGAGTCCTTTAACGAATTGAAAAAATAGCTTCTGATAAATCAACTCCTCGTCATGTACTTCTTTCCAGGATTCTAAGCATGCCTGAGTAACATAATTCGATAATGTTACTGATAATGTAGGAGTCTGTGAGAAACTTGTAGCATGTATAATGAAAGCCTCAACCAATTTCCATTTTTTTTCAAATATGCCATTATTGATCCGGTCTTTAAGAAAAAAATCGTATATTCTTTTCTCCTTGAACATTTCCTCCAAGTGATTGACAACAACCGTTCTGACAAATAATTCATCCATCAAAGTTAGATTTTTTCTAATACAACGTAATACGTTCTTAATGCGCTGAATGTTAGGTTCCTTCCTATCTTTAAATTTGCCTACAGCTGTCCACGCCGCTTCATTGTAATCACTTATGAATATTCCTGGCAATTCTTCGGATACCAGTAAGTCAAATATTTCATTTTCATCATCTTCGTGCAAATCCATGGTATAGTATTTCAACGCTTCGAATAGTTCTTTGTCATGGTCGTCTTTTACTTTTTTAAAAAGGAATTTGTAAAGGATTCCTCTCAGGGAAACGTTTTTGCTCTTTTTCCAGAGATTGGTAATAAGTTTTTTCAAATTTTCTGTATCAAAACAAGCAAATGCTAAACGGATCCCATGTTTCTGGAGCGATACAGGGGAGTCTAATATTGATTCGATAAAATTTAAACACAAATTAATAGATAGCTTTTGCAGGAACATATTAAATATATGGAGACAGTGTTTGACGTAATCTCCCTTCAAATACATTAAAATATTTTCAAGGGGCATTGGTGGTCGAGATCGACAAAAGTAACGACAAATCGCTTTCTGAACACGTAATTCTTGGGGGTCAATTTCGTTGTAATCAACTCTATTGTTTTTTGGAGCATGTTTATTCATAAAACTGATCTTATATTTCTCATCTGCAAGGTGGAAAATACCATTGACCGCCGCACTAATTCCTTTCATATTCAAATCCTTATTTACATTTCTCTCAAAAGATTGCAAGTATTCTTTCGAAATATCATCTGAAAAGTATAGTTTCACTTTTTTCAAAAAAGTGTTAATTTGAAAAGGATTTTTCTCAAATCGTTCAATAACCTCCGGTAAAGCTGACATGACTAGGTTCGAATCCATTTTTAATCGTCGTAAAAGTTCTCTATCAGAAAGACGATGACGACGACGACGATTGGAACAGCGCTTTTTCCGTCCTGGGCGATAATGGTCGATATCATACCACTCTGTGGGTTCTAATTTTTCGTTATATATTTTCATTAAACATACAATGCAGTTAAAATATCTTTTCACTTGTGTTTCATCACCCGATGTAAAAGGCTTATTTTTATAATCTAAAACTTTATTTGTAAACAGTGAGTGTAAGTATTCGTATAAAATGTTACGCTTTTTATCTGTTAGTTTATCAATGGTATAAGGTTTTATTTTATCTGTCTCAAAATCGTCAAGAGCATATTGCATTAGAGGATCGGGTATCTCTTTTTCATTAACAATATGATAAAGTAATAAAACTGTTTTAAACTGATTGTTTATACGGAGCGTATCGGGCGCGTGATCTAACTTGTTGTACAAGTCCATGCTAAATAAGAGAATGTGGAACGACTTCCAGCAACTTTCATCAAAATCAAAAATGTCATGATCTTCGATAACTTTTAACAAGAATTGTTCTGTGTTGTTTCTCGCTTCATTCAGATGCTTTTTATGGTAGTATTCGAATAACGTTTCTAATTCTCTGTTAGTTTTGGCAGCTCGGATAAGAGTTATAAGCATATTGTAACGCGGGCTTGTTTCCCCTCTTATTAAAATCAAGTTTTTTATTTTATCGAATGCATCATTAAAATTAACAAAACCATACCATATATAGTCACGTCCCACGCCTAATATTTGTTTTTCACTTTTGATGTGTTCCCAAGCCCAGGCCTCTTGTTCTTCCTTTGTCATAAACATATAAAACTTTTTATCATAAAATTCTTTTGAAGTCTCGAATTCTTCACCAGGATAATGTACATGAAAAATTTTTCTTAAGAAAGCATATATGTCTTCTTTAGGTATAATATCGAAAACGTATTTGTGACTGTCATAATAGTCATAATCCCAAAAGCTTGAATAATCTTCCGGCAAAAGAGCAACAGCATAAATTTTTGCATCTTCGGCAGTACTGTATTTTACAATTGCATCTCGATGTATAATGTTAATATAGAATTCTGGTTTGGCTAATACTCTTGGTTTCTGTTTCTCCATTATATTTTTAGAATAAGTCTGATCAAATGCCTCACATCCATACTTTTCTACTAAATCTAAATATTTCTCAGAATCATAATTATACCAACACTGGAAATCACGAAGAGATCTACTTGTTTTGTTATCGTCGTTCATGATTTTTAATAAGGCTTCATATAAAGGAAAAGATCTCTTCAGAAAATTATTGAGGTAAGTTTTATCTTTATCAAATAATAAGTTAGCGGGTGGCTTGTTCTCTTGCAGTAAAGCTAATTTAAATGATTCAGATGTAAACAATAGAAATTTAAAAGCCAAGTTCAATAATTTGGTATTCACGCAATATGAATAAAACAGAGTAGCTCTGTCTTCGCTTCTGACATGAAGACACACATCTGATAAAATTTTTCTCTTCATTTTGAGTGAAGTGTGGGGGAAAATGTTATTGTGTAGGTATTCAGGGTTGATTATATGTCTGTATTCATCATTAAAGAGCCACAAGCTCCTCTTAAGAGCTCTAGTGGTATATAGGCTATCTGCAGACTTAAGCATTTCAAGTATATAATCAACATGTTTGTATTTTGCAGCGAGGTCGATTTTGAATAACTTGTCAACTTCAGATGTTTCGGCTGTGTCTTCTAAGTCTTCGAATTTGACGTTGTTGACAAAAGCCTCTTTTACTCTCGCGTTGAGTGCACGTTGACGCATTCCCAGGTTATCAGGCGGATAGCGTTTCGACATTTTTAAATCTTAACCTGAAACAACAGATGAATCTGAATTAGAAAAATATTAGTGTCTGAAACATATTTAGTATGCAGATGTAACCTCATCTAATCATCTATTAGTATTTTGTGATCAACCATAGGGATGACGACTAACTTTTTTTTTCGTGTATTAAGTAGATTATCAAAAAGGCACGTATTTTTTCTTTCTTCACATATAATCAAAACATTACACATAAATATTGATTTGAAAAGTCGCATGACGTCACGTTTTGGTACAATTTTTACTTAAAAGTGACGTCACGATGCCCCCACTCCCAAACTTTGACGCGTTTTATCTTTGTCATTTTTTGGTTGATTGACCAAAGAAAAAATACGTGTCCATTGTTTTTTGATCATCTAACTGACGGACTAAATAGAATTTCGTTTACTTTACCCCATCGTCACCCCTATTCCTACCTTGTGTCTTTGTGTGTGTATTAATTTACACAACGGATGACAGAGCACAATACGAGGAGCAAATAGTGTAACACCATTAAAGAGATTAGCGTAGGCGTTCATACTTCTCAACATACCTTTATAGTTTTTTTATGCCAAACAAACAGCTAGCAAGCATATGGCCGTACAAAGTATATTAATACCTTGACTTATCATAAATTTTTACCCACGTTGGGTTAAATTATCGGAGTTTTCATACGGAACCCTAACATTTTTGGAAATACACTATAGCATATATTAATCAGTGATAATGTAGCATTCAAATAGTGAAAGATTTTATAAAATCGGCCCAGTACTTTTTGAGCCAATTCGTTACAAACATACTTACATACAAATCTTTCCTCTTTATAATATTAGTATATATATTGTTTCAAGGAAAAACCACGCGTTTCTGAGACAAAGGAACTTGGCAGACAGACGGACAAAAAATAAAACTTTTACGTGTTCACGTTTTTGTAGGTTTTTAATTATTATAACGCAAATAAAACTATGATCTTTTCACATCACTGACATGTCTAAATCTTGAGGAACATGTGGATATATCACACTTTAAGATTAAATAATGAGAAAAAAGTGCTTTCTACAAAATGACCCCATCATTTCGGTTGAAACGTCCACGACGCCGACGTCACCATTTTCACTAATAGACCAGGGTCGATAATTTTAAAAATGGTGAAAAGTGAAAAAAAATTATAGTAGGATGAAACCCATTAGAAAAGGTAGAGAATATAAGAAAAATGAAAGGAAAAATAAATTACGGGTGATCTGAGGTTGGGAAGGGGGAGGGGGTGAGTTTTTAAGGGTAAAAAAATGGTTGCCTGTAAAGTCGGTTTTACGGGCGAAGATTTTACGTGACAACGTCTTTTTCTCGGTAGAATATTTATTGATATGAATATAATTAAATTGCACAATAGGAACAAGGAATTGAATGAAAATAAGAATTGCACAAATTTTAACTATAGAAATATATTTTGTTTACTAAAACATTGTACATGTAAACTTAAGCTTAACACGAGAGACTCATCGTAACGTTACCGAGCGTTACACTTTTTCATAAGTGACTCCCAGCCGCAACCTAATTTAAGACGTTGTCACGTCAAAAAATGGTTAATCTCGATTTCCGGTAAAACTGCAAGTCCTATGAAAAAAAGTTAAATAGCAAAGTTGTAGGTATAAAAAGATCTACAACTTTTGTATCGACACTTTTTTCACATAACCTCAAAATTTATGTGAAAAATGCGAATAACCGAGTTTTTGGTTTTTGATATTTGCAAAAAATGTTTTTTAATTTATTTATTTAAAACTTACCTTTGTATGTCCCAAACATACAGTAATTTTTTTGATTTAAAATATTAATTTTTTCACCTTATTTTGACTTAATATCCAAAAAGCACCCTAATTTTCAATCGAAAATTCTCACGTCAAAATATCTGCTTTTTTAAAATTAATCAATTTTTCGGATTGGAGTTTTTTTCATTATTAATTTGCAGTTTCTGAAAACATTTACCATAGTAGTGTATATTTTTTTTATACCATCAGAAAGTAGAGATTTCAACAAACAAAAAACACCCCAACTTTTTTAAAAAAGCAGATATTTTGACGTGAGAATTTTCGATTCATACAAAGGTAAGTTTTCACCGAATTTCGTGAAAAAATAAATATTTTTGCAAAAATCAAAAACCAAAAACTCGGTTATTCGCATTTTTCACATAAATTTTGAGGTTATGTGAAAAAAGTGTCGATACAAAAGTTGTAGATCTTTTTATTACCTACAACTTTGCCATTTAACTTTTTTTGATAGGACTTGCAGTTTTACCGGAAATCGAGATTAACCATTTTTTACCCTTAAAAACTCACCCCCTCCCCCTTCCCGACCTCAGATCGCCCGTAATTTATTTTTCCTTTCATTTTTGTTATATTCTCTACCTTTTCTAATGGGTTTCATCCTACTATAATTTTTTTTGGTCTCAAAAATTATCGACCCTGGTCTATAAAGTTCAGAGAGCACATTTTTATTAACAACGCCATCTACATATTTTGCCTTAAGAGACCACAAGCATCGATAAGGATGCACAAGCGAGCAAAAAATAGTACCGCCAACAAAGGACATTCAAGTAGTGTTTGACAGGAAAAACTTGTATGACACTCAAGCGTCATGGGACGTTTGGGAGTGTACAAAACTTCAGAATAGACATCACAACAATCATGGTGTATTGTATATATATTATACGTTTGTAGAGTTTTTTCATCATTGTTATATCTATCGCAAAAGTAAGGCAGTGTTTTTGAAATCTATCGACCCCGCAATTTCGCGGGGTTTGATCCCCGGTCGGGTCTACTTATAAAATTATCTTTTTTTTTATTTTCTCGGGTCTAGCTGCTTATTTTATCGTAGATTTTTCTGATTCCATTAATTCAAAAGCTTTAATTAACTAATTTTGGATAGTAATATTATGTATATTATATTCTACAATATTTATTTAATGAATATCGTATAATCTGGTATGTTTATTTCAGTCTATTTCTTGTTCGTCGATCTGTACATAGCTCCCATCTAATCAATGTAAAATATATAAATAATATTTTAGTGCTGCCATCTATCTAGAATTTTATAAATTTCTTATACGATTACGGCAGTGCTTTTGTAGCAAGACTAGCAAACAAATTAATAAAAGCATGCATGCTTTTATAATTAGTTTGCTTAAAATTCGTTGAATGGAGCGTGTGATCGCAAGTTCTTAATTTTTCCTGCGGATTCCTTCCCAAAAGTTTATAGACGTGCTCAGTATGGTATGGGGGCCAATCGCCTAACGGGATGACTAACGCTCTCGCTAACGTTTTCATTTTGTTATTTCTGATCGCCGAAGGTTTTCAAATGCCCCGCGTTTTTTTTCTTTTCTATTGGTAACAACAATATAAAAGAAAATGAGCGTAAGGTATTTTAAAACCTTCGGCGGTCAGAAATAACAAAATAAAGTCGTAAGCTATAGCGATAGCCATAGCAATGCCGTTAAGCGATTGACTCCCCCCCAGAGTCTTTGATCGGCTTAGAGTAAACCTACTGTCACTAAATATCGAAAATACCGAAAATATCGTAGCTCTTCAAAATTTATATCTTGTGGCACACACCATCACCCAGACGATTACTTTGATTGTATATAGGTGTTTGTTTAGAGGATAATGACCAGTCAGAGTTCCTATAATCTTGCGAAGTTTGTCCCTATTTAGTCTGTCTGGGTATAAGGGTGCGGTAACCGCGTTTTTCGTTTGCCGGCATCCTTCATATGTTTTCCACTATGTCAAGTGTGATTTCTAAGTTATTTCACGCAGCCACGTTTTAATTTGGGCATGAGGTATGGGCAGCAAAGGTTCCGGACCATAATACACTTTTGTGTCTGCTCCTCTCTTAGCCAGTTCGTCAGCTGCGTCATTTCCAATTGAGCTGCTGTGTCCTTTTATCCATTGCAGAGTTACCGTGTTGCTTACCGCAATGGATTGAAGCAGTGGTAGTAACCATGAAGTTAAAATGGTAGTTAACATGTACAAAGAGAATATAATCTACGTTTGTAGTAGTAACGTTAAATTGTCGACAGATCAGGGGGCCAATCGCCTAACGGCATTGCTATGGCTATCGCTTACGATTGCATTTAATTATTTCTAACCGCCGTAAGTTTTCAAATACCTCATGCTCATATTCTTTAATATTGTAATTACCAATTATTCAAAAGAAAAAAAGGAGTGCGAGGCATTTGAAAACCCCGCTAGGAATCTCCGAATTGAAAAACAGACAAATGAATGAATGAATGAATTGCTATTTTATGATTAAGTAAACTAACTAACATGATTGAACTTTTTTTATTAAAATAACATAAATAAGTGAAAATAATGATTTTGTCACACGCCCAGGAATTATCTCTTATCTATTAGACAAGTCCGTCCGTCTGTGGTGCTGTTTCAGCGGCCAAACCGTAAGAGATAGATAAAGAGAATATTTAAGTTATAAGTTAAGAATAGTCTGATAAGACTACAAACCGGGTTTGAGTGACGTAGCACTTCCGGTTTTCGAGAAATCACGAATTTCAAACGAAACCACACAAAATCTCCGAAGTTCTCAATTAATTAAATACATTTTTTTTATATCAGGTAGGTATTGGTGAACATTTGATTCACTGGTTTGCTAGTCATCAGTTAATGATTTAAGACGCTATGGAATTTCTTTGACTCAAAGCGTAGACGCACTACAAAAGTTAAATTGTGTTGCATATCTTGTAATTGCTAATGCCTCAAAATCTAGGTTATTACCCTAGCGTAACAATTTCATAAGTCCATATCCTAAGTTATATAGTATTTTGTTGCTATTTTGTGCCGCAAGAATTGATTTTGTTGCTCCAAGATTTCTCCGAAAAACGCGTGTTACGCCAGCCTAATATTACGCTAGCGAAACCACAGCGATATCTCGGAGGCAAAAGCAGTTAGAGATATCAGATGTACGGCATATTTTGTTGCTGTAAGATATGCTGGTTAGATATGAAAAAAATATAAGCCCTTCATGGGAGGCTAACTACCCTTATTCTTAGATATCTCAGATTTTTCGTATTTCGTGAACTAAAGCAGCTAGCGGCACGAAACAAACGGTGTATTTTATTGCTATAAGATAGGCATGCTGAGTACATCATAATCACAACCCTTATCGGGGTATGACCAACCCCCGACCCCGAAGACATCAGATATTTCGTATCTCGTGAGCTAAAGCAGCTAGCGACCCGAGACCAACGGCGTATTTTGTTGCTATAAGATAGGCATGCTGCGTACATTATAATCACAACCCTTATCGGGGTATGACCAACCCCCGACCCCGAAGACATCAGATATTTCGTATCTCGTGAGCTAAAGCAGCTAGCGACCCGAGACCGATTATCCGTGCGGTGACGGAGAAAGAATACAACTCACCGCCCCTTCTCTTCCCGTGGGTGTCGTAAAAAGCGACTAAGGGATATCGGAGCTTCCATCCGCTCCTCTGGTGGTAGGGTGGCTAACACCCGCCTGGTTTGCTACCACCGTGCGCATGGTGAAAAACCCGTGAAGTGCTTCTCGCGCGTTTCGGGGTCAGCCAGCGTACAACCAGGGCTCGAGTGGAGGTTGTCGCGACGGATTCGGTCCAGGGCGAGGCATCCGTCGAACCGATGCCGGGAGGACTACATCGACCCGCCGGCCAGGGAGACCCGTAGAAACGGCCGTCCCGCTGGCCGCCCGTGGCACAGTACAGGGGCCCGAGCGTTCCTAACCAGTTCGCGAGGCTGCCCTATCATGTCACGCATAATCTCGGGGTGGACCGTCGTGCCGGTTGGTGACCGGGGCGTGGGGTCCCGGCGGCCACTTCCGGGAGGGTGCGGGGGCCCTTCCGTCCGGCGGGTCGGCGTATATCCTCTGCAGGCAATCATTCGGGGAAACATGCCTTCCTAATTTGCCCGGTCTTGTCGCGACAATGTCTACTCGTTTCACGTCTCTTTTTTTACTTCCATAATGGCAGCTCTTAAAACAAAGTTTGGACGTACAGCGGTGCACACCCCCACGCCTTCAACGCTGTTTGAGGTCGAGTTCTGCAACATACGCGGACTCCACTCTAACCTCAATGCTGTCCACCACCACCTTGAGACAGCACGGCCAGCATTGTTGTTCCTGACGGAGACACAAATACTTCCGCCTACTGACACAGGCTACCTTAACTATCCCGGCTAAGTGCTTGAAGAGTCCTTCAAAGCGAAAGCCGGTGTATGCCTGTATGTTCGGGCGGATGTTTGTTGTCGCCGTCTCCGCTGCTTGGAAGATCCCACCTTCTCCATATTGGGGGTACACGTCGACTCAGGTCCCCAGGCCAGAGTCTACGTATGCCTCTACAGATCCCATACTGGCGATGTTGAGACAACTCGACTTTTCGAACATCTTAGTCGGGCAGCAGATGAAGCGCAGAAGCAATTTCCCAATGCAGAATTGGTGTTTTTGGGGGACTTTAATGCTCACCACAATTTGTGGTTAAGTTCCTCGAAAACTGACCATGCAGGGATCTCTGCTCACGCGTTCGCTCTCACGCATGACTTGAAGCAACTGGTTGATCAGCCCACCAGGATTCCAGATATTTCAAGTCAAGCGCCTTCATTGCTGGACCTTCTGCTCACGACCCATCCACAGGGCTATCAGGTTGTGGTAGGAGCCCCCCTGGGCTCTTCAGATCACTGCCTGATATCTGCCAAAGCGCCACAGGCCAAACCTCCGCGTCCAACGGTGGTAAAACGCCGGATCTGGCACTATGGGTCAGCAGATTGGGACGGTATGCGTGACTACTTTGCGTCCGTCCCTTGGAAGCAGCGCTGCTTCAATGAGAAGGACCTATCGGCCAGCGCCATTGCTATTACTGAGGAGATTGTAATGGGTATGGAATACTATATTCCTCATTCCAATCTCATCAGTAAGGGCACACGTAACCTCTGGTTCAATCACGACTGTGCTGAAGCTGCTTCGCGTAAGCAAGCGGCATATCGTGCTTGGATCAGAGGCCGCGCTCTTAAGGATCCCGGGGTCGATTCACTAAAAGCAGCCTACAATATTGCTTCCAAGGCCTGTAAGAAGGCATACATCAGAGCGGATGCCCAGCGCGTTGCACGTGTTGGTCACGAACTTATAACGCATCCTACGGGCTCCCGTAGCTATTGGCGTTTGGCCAAGGCCGTTCAAAAGAACTTCTGCCAGCCCTCGCTGCCACCTCTGAGATGTCCAGACGGAACACTAGCTCATAAGCCGCAGGAGCAAGCCGATTTACTGGCAAAACTCTTTGCGGCTAACTCCCGAATCGATGATTGCAATGCACTGCCACCATTATTACCTCATTGTGGCACAACGATGCCTGATATCAAAATCAGGCAGCGTGAGGTTCGTGCCGAATTGCAATCACTCGACGTCCGGAAAGCTAGTGGACCTGACGGCATCCCAGCAGTAGTATTGAAAAAATGTGCAGCGGAGTTGTCTCCCGTGCTCACGCATTTGTACCAGTGCTCGTATTCTTTGGGGCGTGTGCCGGAGACTTGGAGAGATGCTAACGTGCAACCGATACCCAAAAAAGGGGATCGCTCAGACCCGGCAAACTACCGGCCAATAGCAGTCACCTCAGTATTATGTAAAGTCCTAGAAAAGGTCCTTATCAACCATCTGACCCGCTACCTAGAGGATCACTCCCTGATTAATGATCGTCAATATGGTTTTAGACCGAAACGATCGACGGGTGATCTTCTAGCGTACTTGACTCATATCTGGGGTGAGGCTATCGACAAGCGGGGCGAGTCGTTGGCTATCAGCCTAGACATTGCCAAGGCATTCGACAGGGTCTGGCACAAAAGCCTTCTCTCCAAGCTTCCGGCGTACGGTCTGCCGGCCTAGTTCTGTTCTTGGGTAGGTGACTTCCTGCATGAGCGTAGAATTCGTGTCCTTACGGATGGTAGCAGTTCGCGGTTCATGTCAGTGAATGCCGGCGTTCCCCAGGGCTCCGTCCTATCCCCCACTCTCTTTCTGCTGCATATCAATGACCTAATTCCCCTTGGGAATATTCTTTGCTATGCAGACGACAGTACAGTGCATGCGGGGTATCTCGGACAAGCAGCGGCTGGGCAGGCGGTAACCAAGGAGAAACGGGAGAATCTTGTCATTGAACTCAATCAGGCTTTGGACCACATTTCTGAATGGGGTACCAAGAACTTGGTTGAGTTCAATGCTAAGAAAACCCAGGTCTGCGCTTTCACGGCAAAAACGTCGCCATTCCTTTTATGTTCTTCTCTTCAGGGCACAACACTGGAGCTAGAGAGCAGTATCACCATGCTCGGTATGGAGATTCGCTGTGACTTAAATCCAAAAAATTACATCGAAAGTGTGATAAAAACAGCCTCACGCAAACTCGGAGTCCTGAACAAGGTGCGGCGTTTTTTCACGCCCGAGCAACTATGCTTGTTATATAAGACGCAGGTTCGGTCTTGCGTGGAATATTGCTCGCACCTCTGGGATGGCTCCGCCAAGTACTTGCTCGATGCTTTGGATAGGTTACAGCAGCGCGCAATACGCATCATAGGCGATGAGGAGGTGACTAAACACCTCGAGCCTCTTCAATTATGCCATGACGTGGCGTCACTAAGCGCGTTCTATCGTCTGTACCACGGCGAGTGTTCTGAGGAGTTATTCTCTCTTATTCCACCTTCCCCTTTCCTTCAGAGGACCACGCGCGCTGGCTTACGTTGTCACCGTCTAACTGTGGCTACAATTCCAACGCGTACAAAGAAATTTGGTGACTCATTTCTTTGTCGTACTATCCGTAAATGGAATGCTCTGCCCGCTCACGTGTTCCCTCCCTCTTACAACCTGGGATCCTTTAAAAGAGGCGTGAAGAAGCAACATGCAGGCCGGCAGGGTGAGGATGGCTGGTGTGGCAGGTAGAACTGCTGTATCAGCTATCTTCGCGTCTGGACTTCACCTCCACTTAACATCAGGTGGGGTGGTCATTTGTCGGACCTATCTATATAAAAAAAAAAAAAAAAACACCAACGGCGTATTTTGTTGCTATAAGATAGGCATGCTGCGTACTTCATAATCACAACCCTTATCGGGGTATGACCAACCCCCGACCCCGAAGACACCAGATATTTCGTATCTCGTGAGCTAAAGCAGCTAGCGACCCGAAACCAACGGCGTATTTTGTTGCTATTTTGTTGTTGTAAGATAAGCTGGTTAGATATAAAAAATATCAGCCCTTCATGGGGGCTAAATACCGTTATTCTTAAATACCTCTGATTTTTCGTATCTCGTGAACTAAATCAGCTAGCGGCACGAGACACACGGTGTTATTTGTTGCTATAAGATAGGCATGCTGAGTACATCATAATCACAACCCTTATCGGGGTATGACCAACCCCCGACCCCACGACACCAGATATTTCGTATCTCGTGAGCTAAAGCAGCTAGCGACCCGAGACCAACGGCGTATTTTGTTTCTATTTTGTTGTTGTAAGATAAGCTGGTTAGATATGAAAGAATATCAGCCCTTCATGGGGGCTAAATACCGTTATTCTTAAATACCTCTGATTTTTCGTATCTCGTGAACTAAAGCAGCTAACGGCACGAGACACACGGTGTTATTTGTTGCTATATTGTTGCTATAAGATAGGCATGCTGCGTACATCATAATCACAACCCTTATCTGGGTATGACCAACCCCCGACCCCAAGACACCAGATATTTCGTATCTCGTCAGCTAAAGCAGCTAGCGACCCGAGACCAACGGCGTATTTTGTTGCTATAAGATAGGCATGCTGCGTACATCATAATCACAACCCTTATCGGGGTATGACCAACCCCCGACCCTGAAGACACCAGATATTTCGTATCTTGTCAGATAAAGCAGCTAGCGAACCGAGACCAACGGCGTATTTTGTTGCTGTTTGGTAGGAATGCTGCGTACATCATAATATTCATTTTTGATTCCCAAATTAATATTGTAGAAGGTATGTCATGATTCAATATTTTTCTGCTTTAGCTCACGAGATACGAAATATCTGGTGTCTTCGGGGTCGGGGGTTGGTCATACCCCGATAAGGGTTTTGATTATGATGTACGCAGCATGCCTATCTTATAGCAACAAAATACGCCGTTTGTCTCGTGCCGCTAGCTGCTTTAGTTCACGAGATACGAAAAATCTGAAATATCTAAGAATAAGGGTAGTTAGCCCCCCATGAAGGGCTTATATTTTTTCATATCTAACCAGCTTATCTTACAGCAACAAAATATGCCGTTCATCTGATATCTCTACCTGCTTTTGCCTACGAGATATCGATGTGGTTTCGCTGGCGTCATATAATAGCGTAACAGGCGTTTCTCGGAGAAATCTTGGAACAACAAAATCAATTCTTGCGGCACAAAATAGCAACAAAATACTATATACCTTAGGATATGGACTTATGAAATTGTTACGCTAGGTAATATACCTTCAAAAACTTTTTGACAAACCAAAATAAGTGATTAATTTAAATAACATAATAATAAATCATAATGCACTACATTTTTATAACATACATAATTCTTAAATATCGTACAGTTTATACCTAGGGACACGAAAAAAGTATCGATACTTTGTGGTATCGAGTACTTTTCCTTTCGATACCGATACTTTTGTACTCGATACTTTGTATTCGATACTTTTACTTAATGAGTACTTTTTGGCAAGTATCGATACCTTTAAAAATTTAGATAAGCGCCTGATATTGAAGGCAACGCCATCTAGTTAAATCATAGCAAACCTTCTAAAACGTTCCATACGGTATTTGACAAGTTAAAGGCAACGATCTCACGTAATTGACTAATGTTTACGGAGTCCGTAAAAAGTGGATATTCATCATTCTGTCGTGTATTTCAGTATAAATAACCAAATCAAAAACTCCATTTTCAAGTTGCCGGCGAAAACGTTTCTCTGGACAATATGGCGTCTTACTAGTGTGTGACGTCACACGACTGTTATTAAAACGTCAAACGATACAGTGTAATGTCACTTTGACCGGAAGTTTACTTTTGTGTGACGTCATTTTAGGCTCCGCCAATACCAAGCGTTTTGGGTTACGTGACTATAGATAAGAAAACTAATATCTTTTTCGTTATTTTGGCACTTTATTTTTAATACTGTCAAATGCCCTATTGCGTTGTTATAAAGTCAGTAACTGACATATTCAAATTCTTTCCAATCTGTTACTCTGTTTATTTTGCGCTTTGTTTTGTTTCATAGTTATTTATTTAGCGACCATATTGTTAGGAACTGTGATTGATTCGCAGTTTATTGTGCTTTTCGCTTGACTGTATTTGATTTATTCAAGTGTAGGTACCACTATTATTCTGTCTGTGCTGTGTATACCTATTTGAAACCACCTGAAAAAATGACGGCCGTAACCTCTTCTATAATTAAAATCTTGAGTGAAGCATGCCAATGGCAGCCGTTAACTACGTGTCAGATTCAAGTTAACATAAGTGGGTATAATGTTTTTTAATGATTAAAATTCAAGAAAAGTAAGTTTAATTTGAAAAAAATCTGAAAAGTTTCATACTTTTAAATTGTTTAAGATTTCGATCTTTTTAATCAACATTTAAATTATGAATGTAATATTAATGAACACTTTTTTAGTGTCAGAAATCACAGCTATTTTATTTTCATTATATAATATAGCAATTTGTGAATTTACATGTCCTTTTTTGTTTTGATTATACGTACTATATAATAAAATTCGTTTGCTTTTCTTTCAATTCTAACATCGGGGTGGGGGGGTGGGGGGGGGGTTTGCTCATCAGGTCACAGAGTCTCCGATAAGGCCCTATGAAATGTACTCGATACTTTGAAGTATCGATACTTTTGTTTCGATACTTTTACGAGTACGATACTTTTTTACCGATACTACTCATGAGTACAGTATCGATACTTTCTATTCGATATCGTGTCCCTATTTATACCTCAATACCTACATTCGAAATTACCCTATCCCGCATAATACGCTTTCCCGCTTAAGACGCGTTTTTGGTTGAGTCCCTGTGAAATCGTCTTAAACGGGTTTTACTGTATATATATATATATCTTTATATATATAATTCTTCTGTGAGTGTGTATGTCACTGAACTTCTCTTAAACGACTGGACCGATTTTGATGAAATTTTTTGTGTGTGTTCAAGGGGATCTGAGAATGGTTTAGATTCACAAAGACGTGTAGACAGGACAACGTTTGTCGGGTCCGCTAGTATATATATAAAGATAGATAGATAATTAAACTATTTTGGCAGTGTTAGGATGCAATATTTGTTTATGGTTAAGTTTGAAGTAAGTAAAAAAATAAACGAGTTGTCACAGCGACAAATAACAAGATGGGTTTTATTAAAATAATATTTTAAAGTATCCATTTATCCAATTTCCAACTAATAATAAAACAAATATAGATTGAACTGGGTTGCGATCCACGAAAAGGAAAAAGTAAAAAAAGAAGAGAAATTAATATGACGACGACAATGCTGCCGATCCTTACAGAAGGTACGAATTTTGGTAATTGGAAATATAGATTGATGTTGATTTTAGAAGAAAGGCAAATAAAATACGTATTAGATAATGAAAAATGTGACAAATTTGTAAATTTTGACAAAGATGATTCGAAAGCGAAATCGTTAATAGCGCAATGTACAAGCGATAAATATCTAGATATTTTAAAGAAAGGGCGAACAGCAAAGCATATGATTTCCCTACTTTTAGAAGTTTTTGAGTGAAAAAGCGTTTATAACAAATTATATTTAAAAAGAAAATTAATTACGTTGAAATGTACAAATACAGAGTCATTGCAGCAGTACTTTATGAAGTTTGATAATTTATTGGGAGATTTGGCTGCAATAGACGTAAAAGTAGATGAGGAAGACCAAATTTGTTATCTTTTATCGTCACTTCCGAAAGAGTTCGAACACGTAATTACTTCCATAGAAACCATGGCAACGGAAAAACAACTGAATTTAGAATTTGTTAAAACAAGACTATTAGATGCGGAAACAAAATTAAAATTTAATAATGATACGGACATACAAAACGAAATTAACAATGCCTTTATTATTAAATGTTACGGATGCGGAAAAACAGGACACAAATCTTTTGAATGTAGAGCAAGGCCGCAGAGGAACTAGCTTCCAACGGAACCGTGGGTTAAGCAATGGACGTAGAGGACGAAGGCAAGGCCATTCATCCAGGCAAGACGGAGCACAATCTACATATGCGGAAGTGGACAATGAGTTTTGTTTCCTGATGAACACCAATGCAATGGTAGGAGAAGTGAACACAAATAATGTAAATGACCATAATATAGTTGAATTTATAGTAGATTCTGGTTGTACGGAACATTTGATAAACGATAAATACGTCCCGTCCGCTGCCTGGTCTGCGTGGATTTTTTCTAGTAAACTTTTCTTTAGATTTAAACATCTAGCAGTTAAATGCTTAAAAATAAATAAAAACATAAACGATAAATATTTAGATAGCATGTTTGATATTGTTGTAGGACGAACTGTGAACATTTTAGTTGCCAATGGACAATGCATTACCGCGAATAAGAGAGGAAAAATAAAAATGGAATATCAAAATTCTAAAATAATCATAGAAGCACTATTTGTTTCTTAAGTTTTCACGCACATCATTCATTAAATAAAACTAGTTTTTTACGTCTACGTCGTCGAATCAAATAAAAATTTGATTCCGACGACCTAGCCTGTAAAGGCTACGAAACATCAATAAATAAATAAAGTTTCGTGCATTAACCTGTAAAAAACTAGTTTTATAGAAGCACTAATTGTAAAAGACATAAGATTTAATTTACTCTCAGTTAAGTTAATAGAAGCCGGTTATAATGTTAATTTTGCTATCAAAATTTTTAAAAGAAGTCATTTTATTACTGCTTTCTGTCAAAATAAATTATTTAGAATCTTTGGTAAAATTTATAATAATATTTTTTGTAACAATATATTGAATTGTGAAAATAGTTTATGGCATAAGCAATTAGGTCACTTAAACAGAAAAGGGTGTCAATTCTGACACGATTCTCTAAACCTAAACTTAAATTTGACAGCAGTATATCCTTGTCATTCTCTATACAGAATGAAAAGGAGAGACTGATGTTAAATTTAGTTTTAAGTTTAGAGAATCACGCCAGAATTGGGTCCACTGTCTGGGTATAATGAAGTTACCTCCCAAGTAGCATTCGGGGTTCTATATAAGATGTCTAGTCGTTCACATGTACTCTACAAGCTGTGTATGTCAGCTGTATATGAGCTGTATAGCTTGCTATAATGCTTTTATTGAACCAGTTTGGGCACAAATTAGACAGCCTTAAGTTCACTATGGCTGTACATTAGAAGTATAATAGCATTATAATAGCAGTTTAAGTAGTAACATCGATCTTAAGGCTGACTTACGGCACTATATGGAACGCAGTGTGAACCATACAACGTACATGAGTGCAATAAAGAGTAATAAGTGGCTAAATACACAGCCTACACAGTTAAAATCGGACAAAAGTACTCCAGTAAGCTACCTTAAATTCACCGCGGTCCTAAATTATTTCCACGTGGAAATCATTTTAATAATTTAGTTTGACAATTGTACGGAGTGCAAGGATTCGGGGCAAAACTAATAACTCCGGCGGATTATGCGGTAAGTACCTGTTTTATATTAGCCATGGTTAATGCCATGGGAATGCAACTTTATCGTGAAATGTATACATATTGCCAACTAAAACTTTCACGCGCCTCTGTAAAAACGCTTTATTCATTTTGAAATATTTAAAACTGGCTAAGAGGAAAATTTACATTTTCAGTTTTTGATATTTTATTGGCATTATAATTATACTACGGTAATTAATTTTAACATGAAACCAAAACTCATTCGCTCTATCTGCGTATTTTGTGATAAATCTGCATTAATCTTGTAGATTTATTTGGTAAATATTTTAGGTTACGTAGAACAAAATGGTGGAAATGAAATACGGCTATGTGAACTGATATAACTCCTATTTAATGCAGTAAGCGTATATTAGGTTCACATGTGTTCTGTTAGAATGCTGTTATCTATATGAAGTCCCACATTTGTACCACTACAGCGCCAAGGTCGATTAATTTATTCTAATGTGAACTTATGTACAGCTTTAAGATGTAGTTCAGGGCAATTGTGTATCTTTAATTCTTTCTTCAAATACTTAAATTTTAGAGATCCGCAATAAAAATTATTAATGTCCGTTAAATGCCCAGTTAAAAATGCCCAGTTACTAATAGTCAAGTATGAATACCTAAAGTACAAATTTTGTAACAAACTAACAAAAATCACCTTTTCGTGTGAGACACACAGTTGGCGTCAGAGTAGTTACATTACAAAAACACTACTCTGTTCAAGGAGGTATTTAAAATAATGTAAACAAACTAGATAAACAGGGACAACATTATGCCCTGCGACAGAAAAGGACAGAAAATAATAGTTGTCACTCAGCCATAGTAACAAACACTGTTTACAATCTTTTAAAGGTGAAATACACCTGTCAGCACCGTAAGCGCCGCCGCGCCGAGTCGGCAAGTGTAATAGTGTAACCATATTTTCCAGCATTTATCAGATAAATAACTGTTATTCCTGTTATTTATGTGATTAATAACTGATATTTCTGATATTTATCTGTTAAAATTCTGTAAAATATGGTTACACTAGCAGACTTGGCGCGTACGGCGCTGATGGGTGTACTTTCACCTTAAATATCTACTTAGACAAAGTTTATGCTATTTATTTCTGACAAGTAATCATGCGCATTCCTTCTAACAAGTAAGCGAGAAATAGAGGCAGGAACGGGATAGGTATAGATCCTCTGATCATTCACGTGCAACGTGCGCCCGTGACGTGCGTGATGGCCAGATTAGTTATTGTATTGTTTTTAGTTGCAAAATAAATACCACGTGAAGTGCATGTTTCTGTGAGTGTCACCGTTATCTGTATTTTAGAAAGGTACCTATTATTTGTTATTTTGTTTTAAGGAGCGTGTGTGTACGTATTATTTGTTTATTAGTATAAATTCATTTATATGACTGATTTCATTGTGGTTTTAGGTCAGTTTTATGTTAGGCTATGAAAATGTGAATCTATATAAGTAATAAATACTTGCTAGGTAATTTGTAATCATATGGAGGTTTAATATCACGCAATATCGTCTCTGGATTTTTTTCCAAACGATCAAAGCGAATTTTGAATAAAGCAGCGATAACACGTACCAATTCAGAATACATTGCTGGTTATCTTGACTTTATTGTAAATAATTCCATCCATAATAACCAGCAATGGAATGCTGAATCGGGATGAGTAATCGCTTCTTCAAATTCGTACATGTTGGTATTTTGGCTTAAGGGTAATGCTTTGTTGTGTATATGTTGATGTGTGTCTCATATTTAATTTTAATTATTAAAAACAGATACTATTATTTTTTTAATGATAATGAATGTACTAGTAGGTATTAATCCAATTATTCTCTTTCAGACAATGCCGTTTAAGATTGTACAGACTGTGGAAAAAGGACGACCCACATTAAGTATTGTACCGTATGTTTGGGAGGACGATGGAAAACTATTCTTAGTCTAAGATCCGGCTGCAGAATCAGTGTACCCATCGAGTGTTTGCTGAAAACCAAATTTTTACACATATTTATGATTAGGAGAATTTATATCCACCAGGTTGCCTATCAAAATGTGGCCGCTAGTATTTTTAATTAAATTATTAATAATTCATAATCCGTAAGAAATTTCACTGACATGTTTTTTCCATGAAATGTCGTCTATTTTACGGCAATATCTATGAAGACTCTGAAAAATCATGGTTGCCGTTGCGCACCTGGCCGCACCTCTTCGCAGCCAGGTGTACACAGGTATGATTTTGTTACATTTATACACCCACAACGTACATTCATATTTTATAAATCAAATTAAAGCTAATTTTTTTCTGTTCATTATTATATACGGTTGCCTAATTAAATTTGGCCGCAAATAAGGGTTGCTGGCTGTTAAATAAAGAAAATATTAAAAGAAGAGTGAAAGAGAGCTAGCGCGTTACACTACTATTCAGACGAGGATAGCAATTGCCAGCTGTCGGATAGTTTAAAGCCATTGCGCATGCGTCAGATGCTAGTGTTCTCAACGGATCAGTTGCGACTTTTATTCTAAGTTAAAAACCACGCTATTTTGGAGTACGTAATACACAACATAATATATTGCTGTTTCATTTGTGCATCGAAAAATGAAATGTCTTTGAAGAACCCTAATGACATTTATAACGAAACCAAAATCGATGCAGTTCAACATTTTACGTGCCTTATGTATGGACTCCCAAAGTGCCAAAGTGTAAATGCCGCAAGATGGTTATTATTCAACAAAATGTACGCTTCAAAAGAAAGTAGTGAAAAATTTATGAAAAGAATTAAAGGTTTTGACTCGACGCACATTCCACCGTGCTGGAAATCTTTAAAGCAAAAATTATTGCGGACAATCTTTGTTAATTCGATGTGGTTAAATGCTACTGAGCCGGATTGCATCAAGTTCAGCGCGGAAAATAATGGCTGGCTGTTGATAGATGAATTTTTAAAACCAACATGGTTCCTGGGAGACTCAACTCCAGCGCAAGTTGAGAGTGTGCTGTGTGATTCCACGAACAAGCCTTCCGATAATAACGACGATACCGACATTTGCGATGAAAGTGATAGCTGCGATGATAGTATGACTGAGAGCTCCGATGATTCAGATTTTTAAAAAAGAGTCACGGAAATATAAAATACATTTTAAAAATTTATAATTTACTTAAATTTATGAATATGTAAAATAAATCTAATACTTAAATAAAATCAAATCTTTTTCATACAGTACTTGCACAACACAATTTTTTTTACATAAATAACCTTGGTTTTATTCATCAACAATATCCATTTACGGATATTGTTGATGAATTAAATTACATTTTACGGTACGCCTCAAAATAATAAATACTCCAAGACGTTTCTTTTGGAGTATTTATTATTTTGAGGCGTACCTACTATTGTTTGAATCGGAGGTTGAGAACACTAGCATCTGACGCATGCGCAATGGCTTTAAACTGTCCGACAGCTGGCAATCGCTATCCTCGCCTGAATAGTGGTGTAACGCGCTAGCTCTCTTTCACTCTACTTTTAATGTTTACTTTATTTAACAGCCAGCAACCCTTATTTGCGGCCAGATTTAATTAGGCAACCGTATATAATAATGAACAGAAAAAAATTAGCTTTAATTTGATTTATAAAATATGAATGTACGTTGTGGGTGTATAAATGTAACAAAATCATACCTGTGTACACCTGGCTGCGAAGAGGTGCGGCCAGGTGCGCAACGGCAACCATGATTTTTCAGAGTCTTCATAGATGTTACCGTAAAATAGACGACATTTCATTGAAAAAACATGTCAGTGAAATTTCTTACGGATTATGAATTATTAATAATTTAATTAAAAATACTAGCGGCCACATTTTGATAGGCAACCTGGTAGATATAAATTCTCCTAATCATAAATATGTGAAAAAATTTGGTTTTCAGCAAACACTCGATGGGTACACTGATTCTGCAGCCGGATCTCGTACTATCTGGCCTACAGAAAAAGTTAAAAACCGAGCACGACTCGCAAGAGACGAAAACTCTTTTCCAAATCCAAATTGGGACATTTTGGATTGCGTGGTAAAACGAAGTAATATTGCAACGTATGCCGAAGCGCAAAACGAACTACGCATCATGGAAAATTATACAGACACGGACAATGAAACAAGTGAATCGCGCCCTAGCCCAGCACCTGTAAGACCAGCGGCAATACCACCAGCAAACCGTTTTGAAAATATGGTGCAAAATTTGGTAAGTGATTAAATTTTTTTCAGCAACACATATAAACATTTAATAAAAACTTGTGTATTGCACCGAGCGCAGGCTGCCGGAGGGTTACAATTTAGTGCCTGTGGTATTTTGTTTTAGTAGGCTAGGCCTAGGCACCCCTAAAACGGAGAAAATTGTTTGATTTATGGCAACACTGCAATTAATTTACCTATTTATGATTTAATATATTTTTTGGATTTTCTCAGATAATTTTATTTCAAGAAGACTAATTTGGCACTAAACAGATTTAGATCAAACTCTTTACCTACATACTAAAATATACAAAGCTTAACTATCAATTCTCTGAAAATATTGAACGGATTCGTTGGCTCGTGGTTTTGTCGGCGACTCATCAACCGCGGATGTAAATTCGACTATCTAATTCCATATGTAAATTATTATTGGAATAAAAATAACAGCCCAACTTCAAAGTTTTATTATCGTACAAGACAAAAGTTATGATTTTTTGTTTGTTTCAGATGCCAAGTGCCATCAACGCGGGAGCTACAAGCAATCAGATCGAAGCTAATGATGAAATGTCATGTCTAACCTTCTTCGACGGCGAACAGTGTATTACAAATCAAAACATTTTAATTCAAAAAGTTAATAACCAAGAATTAATACTGCAAAATCTTGTTGAAAGCGTTCAAAAACTTACTCAAAAAGTGTCTGAGTTGTCTGTACAATTAGATGAATGCATGTTAAAATTTGTGGAAAAAATCGAGCAGCCAGTGTCTGTTACTTTATTAAACGACGCTAACCAAGTTGATAAGGAATCGTTTATTTTTAAACAAATAAGTGACAAGCAACAACTAGACAATCTGGAAAGAAGTTTAATAAATAAAACTGAAAGATCAAAACTACAACAACAGCTGGGATTTTTGTTTCAACCATGTGAAGGAAATGGCTTGACCTTTGCCTATAAATTGATCGACTCAATGGTTTCACGGGAGTTTCTGTGTGAATGCTCCTGGTCTGGGGGAAGCCGTGGCAACGTTTCGAAGGTCCCTATAAAAGACTACAAAAACTTTGTCAAATTCTTCTGTGATATGATACGTTCATGGGATTGTAAATTTACTATGGGACAAACTGAAAAGTTTTTTAAGGTCATTCTGAAAAATGCTGTTAAAAGGAAGTCAATGAAAGACTTAAGATCCTCTTCAAAACGAGTCAGAAAAATTAAATCAAAACCAAAAGACCAGGCAAGCACAAGTAAGCAAGAAGTTTCTGCTGATTTAAAAATTAATCAAAATAAAGAATCAAATGAAACATTAGAGATGGAAATAGCAGAAGTGGAGGATGAAGACGAAGAAAGTTTGCGCTAATATTTTTTATGCGTTTTTTGTCAATATGGCATTCTTTTTTTATTATTATGTCTGGTATAGTACATATAGAAATTTAATGACACGGTAGTTCTTTCCTACTATAACTTTGCGAATGCTTTTTTTGTAACATTTCACCGTAAGCCTCGTTACAAAACCGGTCATGACCAGTACTTGCCTTTAGTTGATTTTTGTTTCTACTAGGCTGATTACAGCTTAAGTAATAATTATTTTTTGGTAATGAGACTTAAAAATTTTTAATATCTCCGTTTATTAGAACTTATTATATGCTGATTATATAATACGGGTACTTTATGCTCAGTTATGTACGTAACAAATTAGGCTTCATGTAAATACACAAAGCCTTGTTTGTTAGGATAGTTAATTTCGAAAATTATACAGGAAGCAACAAAACGGGTAAACAAGCCGAAAGAACCTAGGTACTCATGAAACTGAACATCTTTTCCCATGGAACATAATTGTTAAATACTTAAAATAATTGGACCTCCCAAAGCAAATTAACTAGCTGATCAACAATTTTGTATGGAAGGTCCCAATTTTTTTACTATTACGACCTATGTTCTATAGCCGTTCAGTTTCATGAGTACCACTTTGTCCTCTTTTCGGCTTATTATACCCTTTTTATTACTCCTGTTTTTGAAAATAATTTTATTACTTAAATGTTGTTTGATACAAAGTGCTATTTTTATTAAAAAAAATTAGAATACTTAAAATAGTTAATTATGTAAGTATAAGTATAATGTCTCCGTTTTATAAAACTCATACTGATTATACACTTTCGATGTATAAGGTAGGTATTTTAAGCTTAGTTTCATAACTAAGCTTATGTTGTTGTGTAATGTTGATTTGCAAAAAGCCTTGATAGTTGTTTAAGTTTAATTTTGTTAATTATTTCTTGTTATACTTACCTGATTTTGTTACAATTATTTTATGTTATAATAATGTTGTTTGCTACCAAGTGTTATTTAGATAGAAATATTTAGACTGATTAAAATAGGTAGTTAGCTAGTATAAACTAGTCTTTACTCTGTTTTATAAGAGACAGCCCACCGAAAAATTTGTGTGCTACGTTGGAACTGGACAATTTTCCATTTTTTGTCGGTATGTTGATATGTTAATTGTGTGAAAAAAAGGTAATAAAAGCCAATAATATCACATCAAACAGTATTTTATTTATATGTGTGTAACAAAGGGATAAAAAAATTAAATTCTTTGTGTTCAATACATACTAATTTACATTTAATCTCTTTTGGTTCTAAGACGATCAAAGTATGGGTACTATTCTGCTGACATCTTGATTTGTATATCGCAAGATGAGACGATTTTATTGGATATTCAAAAACGTCTTCTGTGTTGTTGATTTTATTTCCTTTAATCAAAATCTTATTGTGGTTGAATTTTACGCAGCAAATTTTAACAACCTCGTTGCATTTGGTAAGTAAATAACTGTCTTTTTCTTTGCTGGAAAGTTTAAAATCTTCAAAATTTAATACATTATTGTTTTTAATTGTGTTCACAAAAGGATATTTCTTGTCTTTATGTGTTTGAAAATGAATATCATCCATATTTTCAGCCAATCGTTTGGCAACTTGAGACAGTGGTTTTCTTCCTGATCTCAACATACTTTTGATCATAAATAACATATTCTCGAAGGGATATGCGTTGAATGTCATCAGAGGGCCAAACATTTCAATTTCATTCGTCAGGTGTAGTAAGTTGTGTATGTTGCTTGTAACGTAGCCTGAACCATAGAAGTCTTTGTAAAATTTTACAAAATGTTCCAGAAGCTCCTTTGCTAATGGCAACAAAGTTCGGTATGTTTCTGTTGAGCAGATTGTTATACTACAATATAGTGTTAAGAAATGATTATAAGCTTCATTGTTCATAACATCAGGCAAAATGACAATACTTAAATAATGAAAAAATGCTCTAAATTCTGACGCTTTCCAATGTGCTAATGAATCTAAACCTCGCACTGCTCGATGCACTTCTGAAGGCAGTTTGCAGTTGCATAGAAAATTTGAAACCAGTGCAATATCACTTGCCCGCATTTTAGTAATATATTTGCCAAAGTTGCCGTCACGCCAACCAATCAGTAATCTCTTCATAACACCCAAGTCGATCAAATGAAGTGAATCGGCTACAATAAATTGGTTCACCATGTCAATAGGAAGATTTAATAAAGGAGAGTCATTTTTATGATGCAAGCCATAAATTTTGTTTCTAAATCCTTCATTTGTCCTTTCAGGACACAAAGACTCAGAAAATGTGACGGTATGTGTGGTATGCGAATATTCTCCAACTGTAGTACATTTATGGCAGCCGTGTTTACCGTTAAAATTGCAGACTCCTGCAAAAAAATATTTTAAATCAAGTTATAATAATATAAGCAAAAAGTTAATAAATTTCAAATAATTGTGTCATGTGCGGATCGTACCTACGAACCACAGAATAGAAGGCAGTTTCACTACCAACCATCTGAGCTATCAAAGTTATCTAGAAATACTAAGAGATGCATCAATAATTTCAACTAGTTATTGATCGATATTGGGTGCATAATGGCGATAATATGCGACACTAAGATAGACTTACCTTTAATATAAGCTCTAGCTGGCGAGTCACAAATGAAGCATCTGATTTGTATCTTTATAGTTTTCTCTAAGCGCTCAACTACAAGACCTTCTTCTAATAATATCTTCATGTCATTTACAAAATCTTCTAAAAATTCATTTAATTTTTTTGGTTTTCCTTTCCCAAAATAGATTCCAATAATAAAAGGCCGAATCCTGGGATTTTCAAAAATGTTACCTAATATGGGCCAAAATTCATTTGTGGAACTTTTAAAAATAGGCAAACCATCCACATTTATGTTAATTGAAATCATATCTGGAATATCCGTCCAATTTAGCAAAATGCTCTTCAAAGGTTTTGCTATCCCATTGTACCAGTATTGACCTCCTTCTACATTTTTTAAAATGACATTAACGGGAGTGCATAAAAATGTTCTAGCATCAGAAGGTAGTGTTCCTGGTTTAAATTCGTTTATTATGTTTGACAATTTATTCAAAGCAGAATGAGGAATACGATTTTCATTAGCCCATGTTCTTATTTTTTTGCGAAAGGTTAAACAATTATCCAAATCAAAATTGTATTCACTATCACTAGAACTGCAATCACCACACTCAGATATCTGTATATTTTGAAGGGAACTTTCAAGTTCAGGCATAATATTTTCCTCTGGATCATGTACGGAACCACCAACAACGGTTGAAGTCGCACTTGTTGAAGCCTTATCGACGGGCTCATTTCCGGGCGTCGTTGTCAATCGACTGTTTATTTTCAAATATTCTTTTGCAATTTTTCTTCTTATTCCACCGGTTCTCGCTCTTATTTTCCAAGATTTTTTATACATTTTCACAAATTTTATTGCACGTGACGTAAAAACATACTTTGCAATGGCGCTTGGGAAAAAGTGTAATAGAATATCACATTCACATTCATGTTCAGCTTACAGCAAATAAAAGTAGTACTTGTGGACAAATAAACTGCTATTGATGTTAATGGACAACACATATAGTCCTTCTAACAGCCTACAGTCCACATGTGAATTATTTAAACACTTCTATACAGATAGTAAAAAAAGGTTATTTTAAGTATCACAAACAAGTCCTTATACAGCAACTGGCTGTATAACAGTCTAAAACAAGTAAACATAACAGCCTTGGGCTTTATAAATGACCACAAGTGTTCTATTAAAATGCTAGCTCTATAACATCGAACAAGTAGGCCGTTAAACAGAGGTTGCCGTATCTCTACCCTCCTATAATGCTCTTAGTCAGAAAGCTGACTAAAGGGTAGTTGTTAGAGTATTATAACACCCATAATCGTATAAAAGTATTACTCTACACTCCTATACGTCCCTTAGAAAGGTATAGGTGTAATTAATTGCAATAATGCAGCTAATAAATCACGAGTGAACTGTAGTAATGCTTTAAGTTCACCTTGGAACTAAATGTGTACTCTTAAATGGAATAAAATGCTACTTGGGCTATATCTGACAAAATGTGTGAACCCTGCATAGAAGGCAAAGCAACACGTTCTACGTATAAACCAATTATTAAACCTAGATCATCAATGAATGCCGAAATGCTTCATACTGATATACCTGGACCGATACGTAATGTTGGGCTCAATGATGAAAAGTATTTCATGACAATCATAGACGATTTTTCTCATTTTTGGGTAGTTTTTATATTGAAATACAAGTCTGAAGCTACACAAAATCTCATAGATTAGGTATACTGCCAAAATAGAGAATGAATCCGGAAATAAAGTTAAACGAATACGATGAGACAATGGAGCTGAATATACAGCGAACTCAATTAAAGATATTTGTAGGCAGAAAGGAATTAAATTAGAATATACATTACCATGTACTCCTCAACAAAATGGCGTAGCGGAACGTATGAATAGGACGTTGTACGATAGAGCTAGAACTCTTTTTGCAGAAACGAACATTCCTAAAGATCTTTGGCCGGAAGCAAATCGCTGTGCTGCGTATCAATTAAATAGATGTCCATAGAATGCTATATGATACAGAACACCTTGCGAGGTAATGTATGGAAATAGAGATTTATCGAGATTGAGAATTTTCGGATGTAAAGCTTGGGCAACAGTTATACCTAAGGAAGATAAATTGAGTAAACAAGCTATATGTACAAGGATTGTTGGCTATGGTAAAGTTGGCTATAGATTAAGGGATCCAGTGAGCAATTATATAATTATTTCTAAAGATGTGACATTTAATGAAAATTATTACAGATATAATGAAAACACGACAGAAAAAGGTGAAAGAAAACACGAACTAGTAAGAGGTTTTCAACAAAAGAAAGAAGATTTTTTTTGAAGTTATACTTCGTTAGGCGCGTTATGAAAAAATCATGTGAGTGAAATTTCGAGATGCGCGCGCATCACTGTAACACAATAGTAACACCATGAAGTTGGCCGCGGGCGCGTTATGAATGTTAGTGTCTAATAATGGTGGATTATTAACCACTTAGTGGTTAATAATCCACCATTATTAGACATCTGTTCGAAAGGTACTTTGAACGATCCACGGAGCTCCATAAGATGATCGCGTTGTCAAAAACTATGTTGGCACGCTCGTCGCCTCTGATCACTGTTTTCATATTTATCCACATGTTTCTAGTTTCTATATAGACACAACGTGTTTTAGTTACTTACAAGTGCTAATTACATATGGACTAATAACTTAAATTCAGTAGTGATTTTAATTGAATATTTTGAATATTTATTTAATTTTTCAAATTAAAACTGAACTTAATTGACTGTGTTAACTATCATTTTCCAGTCCTTTTATTATTTTATTGTAAAAATATTTTTAATGATGCTAAAGAAGTATAACTTCTCACGCGCGTACATAAGTTACACGCATTAATTTTTTTTTTCAACACACCAATTAGCCTAGCCCCAAAGTAAGCACTGTAAAGGCTTGTGTTATGGGATACTAGGGTAACGGATAGAATACATATATTGTACATATATAAGTATATTTATATGAAATACATATTAAACATCCATGACTGGAGTACAAATGCTCGTATTCATCACACAAACATCTGCCCCCACCAGGATTCGAACCCGGGACCTCTCGAGTCGGCGACGCCATGAAACCCGGCGTATAAACCACTCGGCCACGGAGGTCGTCAAATTATTTTGATACAATTTATTCGCCAGTAGCAAGACAATCAACTGTAAAAATGTTTTTATCGAAGGCTGTAAGAAAAGATAAAACAATACGTCAGCTAGATATACCAACAGCATTCCTCAATGGGAAAGTAAAATCAGAAGTATATATTGAAGTACCTAAAGGATTGAAAACAGAAAAAAAAAGTTTTAAGGCTGAAGCGTTCAATATACGGTCTTAATGAATCGCCGCTATGATGGAATGAGAGGATAGATACTTTTATGAAAGAAAATGGATTTTGTGATTTTGTTAATGATAATTGCTGGGTGATTATATATGTTGATGACATTTTAACGATGGGTAATGATAAATTTATATTAGAGAAGCTAGCGGAAGAATTTAAAACTAAAGAAATGGGTGAATAAGTATATATTTAGGTATGGAAGTAACAAGAGACAATAATAAAATGATTATAAAGCAGACGAGAATGATAGACAAGATTTTAGCTAAATTCGATATGGCAGAATGTAAAGGAGTCAAAACACCTATAGAAACAAACTTTTTAATGTGAAATTTGAGGAAAATGAAAATAAGATTGATGTGCCATTTAGACAACTTGTAGGAAGTTTTTGTATTTATCTATCACTTCTAGACCTGATATCACATTTCCAGTCTCATATTTGAGTAGATATTTAGATAAAGTTAATGAAGAGTCAACTATATTTAACAGGCAGAAAAATGTAATATGTATAATCATTGATTATCATGTTAGTTAATTAGCTGGCTGGCAAACAAACAATACATTTACACAATGTGTACATGTCATGTAGTAGTGGTAATTTGTACTGTTTCTAATATTATTTAAACAATGACTGCGAAATATACTCAGCATAAAAGTTTGCAGTGGGAATTAATGACAGAATTTAAAGAATGGCTGTATTACTAATTGACATTAAACATTAATAGGTATATCTATTTTAATTGTGTTGTTACTAATTGACACTAATATTTTATCACATACATTACATTTATATTCTTATATAAAAATAAATATCGGTAATGGACATTAGTGGTGAGCATTATATTTTAGCATCCTTTTAAAAATATAGCATATTTTTGGACTGTCGAGTTGGCAGTACTGTTTCAAAAGCCTCGCGCTATTTTTTTCTTTTGCATTGGTAATAACAATTTTAAAGAAAATGAGCGTGAGGTATTTGAAAACGTTCGGGCCTAGGGGGCAATTACTAGGCCGCTGTTGTTGTAGGTAACTAAATATTTCTTCTATAAAATACAATACTTACACTAAACTCGAGAGAATATAACGGCACCGCGGGAACAAAACAGGTTAAATGGTGGAGAAAATAAAATCTTATTTTTGTTTTCGTTCGTTTCGTGCTACTGCATCAAACACAACTTGATGTAACCACACTCACTGTACTGATGAATGAATCACTGCAGTTCTTTTTATATACGGTAACTAGCAAACCCGGCGAACTCCGTTTCGCCACCAGATGGCTTCTTTTTATTTAACATTTCGTTTGGTGTTTAAAAAAATTTTTTTTTTTTATAATTTTTCCTGAATTTTCTTTGCTATAAACCGCACGGAGCCCGAGACCTTTCCAACGAATGCAAAACCGTGGAAATCGGTTCGTGCGTTCTGGAGTTATAGCGTCAGGAAGGAAAACCCGACTTATTTTTATACAGTAGAATAGAGAGCCATCTTGCGAGGTTTGGACAGTAACAAAAAAGCGCCCTCTGCAACAACAATACTAAACTACATCCGTGTCAGTATTTTTATTCATGCGACCTCCATTCCTAATGGTCTAACTGTTTTTATCTAAATATTCTTGTAACAGATTTGACAAAATTATTGGTATTATTAAATCTGTCACAAGAATATTTAGATATTATTTGAATTACTTAATATAAATAATGCTTTTTGAATTATTTATCATGAGCGCAGTAAATGACGACTGGAATGCACCAGGACTTGGGTTATTGTTCCTGCAGCCATGACTTCTAATACATCCAAATAAGTTTTCAAGGGGATCCTGGTTCAAATGGCGAGTCCAAATTGAAGTGATTTTATGCTCTTGTGATAATTTTTTTATTAAATATTCTGCAGCCAGCTTCTTGCAATTTACTAATAATTTCTTTTATATAATCTTTTAAAACAGTTGCTTTTGTGGCTCCATTGCAAAACGTATAAGCAATAGGTTGCTTATAATTTTTTATTAACCCCCTAATCATGAATACAGTAGCATGGTTGGCAAACTTTGTTATATTTCCATCTACAACAACACCATATATTTTGTCTTGGGTTTCATTATAATTTACATTGGCTTGCAAAGAAACCTCATCAAATAACAAGACGCAAGATGTATCTTCCTTCTTCATTGTTTTAGATTTATTTTTTAATCGATGAAAAACTTTTTCATTTATTCCTGGTGTGATTACCGCTTTCCTTACTACTTTTTCTAAAGTTTGTGGTGCTGGGAGAAGAAGGATTTTCCTAAGTATTCTATAAGCTTTGGGGCTTTTTTTGTATAAAAAAAAGATGTTATTTTTTCTTGGAGAGTGAATCTGCACCCTATGGATTATTTTTGGAGCTCCCGAAATTGCAGTAATGTTAATATCCTTACTGCACTTGTCATATTTTCGATTGTTTTCAGAAACGACTGGTTCGTCATCACATTGCTGGACATTTTAACCGAAGCTGTATACTTTTTATACTTATAGCGGCACTTGCTTAATTTTATTTGCCTGTTTCTTAATTTTTTGTATAATATTTCTTCCTGTTTTGATACTGGTACTCTTTTTCGTAGCCCTTTCATAGGTTGAGCTAAAAAAAACAAATCCAACATTTTAGCAAGAGTATAATTTATTTACATGATCCATAGTCTAGTATTTCAGTTTTGTAGGAATCATTATTTCACAATATAAGATAATTTGATACTTGAACAGCATGTTTGAGTCAGTTAAATAGATTTGTACTAGATTGGAAGTGGTAAAAATTTGAAGAGTAGGTAAGTACCTCATAAATTTACATTTTTTCTAACTGAGGTATTTTCAGTTGATTTATGTTCAACCACAACCAGATCTGAAAAAAAAAATAGGTATGATTTTTTATGTAGATACAGCCAGCAGCACCGAAGATTACGGAAAAAAAATATTGCTTTTGAATTTATAATCCAACACATTAAAATTATAAATCTATTGGGGCAAAAAAGGTAAGGTTTTAAATAAGCTGGTCACTCATAAATGGGTATCATAAATTTAAAAATGAAAGAATAAAGAAAAAAATACTATCTACAGCATCCTAGTTAATACAGCCAAACAACAATCTCCAAGTGTGCTTAAACCTTAGAATAGACAAAGCTATATTTCATTATGTGTTTGAATAATTACCTGTTATCATTTGTTCTAGTAGATTGGTTGTGCTTGATGGCTTTTGTGTAGGCATCTGTGCATCTGAGATACCAATGTTGTATTCAATGTCCATAGTAGTAGCCACTGTAAGGATAAACATGTTAGCATTATTCACTTGACTTGTAAAACATTCAGTAGTAATAGGTTAGCAGCGAGAGAGTTATATAAAGATGATGAGCAATAATCTACAATTTGAGCACCCAAACTACCAAATCACAGTAATTCTAAATTGTGACTAATATTTGGGTTATTTCAGAAAAATATTAAATTACACAATGACTTTATCAATAGGGAAGATGCATATATAATATTTATGAAAATTTTATGATGAAAATGTTAAAAAAATATAAAAGAAATGCCACTGCAACGTTTTTATTTTACATAATGTTGTTTTTTAACAATTATTACCAATTAAAAATACTTGAAACGGAACGTATTTTAAAACACCAATCAGCGTTTAGTGACGTCACTCCTGTTATGACAACTTCTTTGAGGTTATGGTTGTTAAAGTAAATATTATTTTATGGGAATATTTATTGCGTTTTTTTACATTTAATAAAAATGAAAGTTGCGTTTATCAAAGCAGACTCCAGGAATTTACCAAGAGTTAGCGTTGACATGGTTATAACGTTTTTTTGTCCAAAGTGCAGAGTTTTTAAGTGTAGAAATGAAAGGGACTAAATTACTACGGTATGTAAAAATCGTAGTTGTTAAATTTCGTATTTTATTCAGCGGCTTCTACAAATCTTACGGCGATAATGCAATCGGCTATGTCCAAATTAAAAGAGATGGAAAATTATGTACAGTAAAAGGTCGAGTTCTCCGGAGCATAAAGTACGTAAAGAAGGTTATCGTGTTACAGTTATTTTAAATGAAACGCAAAGCTTGGTTCAGTCCTGCCAATGTGAAGATTGTGCCACACATTTTAAAGTTTATCTAATTTTCGACGTCATTCTCCAACTGTAAAATTAAAAATAAGACAGGTTTTGTAAGTATTAGGTAGGTTACTAATGCGTTTTTACGTACAAGCAGATTAATTAAGCATATAACAAGTATATTCGCCGACTTACGTCAAAGTGATCTTCTCAGCATCAAATAATGGTCTTTGTAGAATAATTGTCATTTCTCTTCGCAGCTTGAAACCACTTTTTTTCAGTTTTGGGTCAGAAGTTCCAGTCAAAAACAATTTATTTGGGAACTTTGTTGAAGTAGATTGGCACAAAACATGAGTCAGCACGGCTTTTTTTCGGAATATTAGTGGTATTGTTATGATCACATGTTGTTGATGGATAGTACATTTTAAATTTTTCAAAAAAATATTTCGAAAGTCGAAAAAATATGCAAACGTATGAAAATCTAAAGCCAGCAACGAACAATTACGACCAGTGACAGACAGGAGTAACGTCATCGCATCCATAGGTTCGTTTTCGCGCAAAAATTTAAATTGTCAATTTAAAACCGCATTTTTTCCGATAAATCACAATGTTTTAATTTTTTAATATATCTGTGGTTTGTTCTACATGGAATTCTTTAAAATGTAAACAAAAATAAAAATATTGCATCTTCCCTATTTATTATATTGATATTAACTGTCTATACTTTTCACAATAAAGTGATTAGTGTTTCAGTTCTTTATTTATGTTGAAATTTTCAGATCACAACAATTATTTTGAGATTTTAACTAGTAGCAATTTTCCGATTTTGAAAGCTAGATAGTCTCATATCAACCATAGTATTTTGGTATGTGAACTCACTTGTAACACTAGCAACATTTGCCTGGAGCGCTGATTGTGCCATATTTTCTTTGTTTCCAATATCTTTAGTAATTGAGGGCATACTTTCTTGGAAGAGATGTTGACTCAGGCCAAAAAGTGCACTGGTGTCTGAAAAATGCCATGCAAGAAGTAATTAATATTTGTGAACAGTCAAAAGCAATAATAGGGGTACACCAATGGTGTATAGAAGCAAAAACGCCTCTGTCCGAGTTTTGTGTAATGGAGAAAAACACACTTTATTATCTTCGTATTATAATAACACACAACATCTACTACAAATACCTGTTGTAGTAGATGTTGAAGGTTTATTCTCGACAGCACTGAGGTGTCTCCGGTCTCTTATACTAAACTGAGGTACCTTGTGCAAATCTAAAACAAAAGGACAAGTCCTGTTACTCTTTATTATATGAACATAAGTTTTAAAACATTTGATAACTATCCAGTCTTTCAAGGTTTTAACTAGAATTGAATGTACTTATTTCATGTTGATTACATTAACACAGTCTATAAATAGCAACTATACTGTATTGTGTTTAGGAAAATTAATAGCAATGATTATTGTTATTATAATTTAGGCAAGTATCTAACTCACCCTATAGATGCTTTCTTGGTATAGCTGATCGGGTCAATTTGTTGTACCGACAGCAATCATTAATTTCAAAATGTCGATGACAAACTGCGATTGGCATAGATGTACAGATTATGCAGTCCCAATAAATCTCCTCCAACAGCCATTACCCATGATCTAAATCGATCTGGGTACTTGTTGGGGTTGGGAAAGAGATGTAGCACCGGATGTGAATCTGGAAAAGTTTGTTGACTTGAATTATTATTTGAGTTAACAGGTCAGGCACCGGCAACCCAGCGGCGTGATACGATGCAAATTATTTGTAATTCAAATTCGGTCGATTTGGGTAATAGGTTCTACACCGGCATAATATTATTCCAAATGTTTTGATGTAAAAACATTACAGTACGCAAATACCTCCAATTTCTACACAACCAGGCACGCAGCAAAGTTTCTGTGACATGATTGCACACCACACAACACAAATATTCACAGTAAAATAGGCTTGTTGAAAATATATTGATATATCGATATTTTTTGTACGATATATCGATATTTTTAGCCGATTTATTTTGATTCGATATATCGATACATCGATACAAAAAAACCAGTATCGGAATTCGTATCAAAATCGATATTTTTTTAAATATTAGCGGCATAATATCACGATCCAACTAAATTCGTATCTGGAAAAATCGTAACTGGATCTCAGATTAAAGATATTCAACATATCTATGATCTGTGCTGTATTAAGTACTGTCTATGGGTGCGGCCAAAGTGCACTCAGATTCAGAGTCAGATTCAGATTCTGAAATCAAGCGCGAGAAATAAACAGTGTAGTCTAAGCAGGTTGCCTGCTTTTTCTCGCGCTTTGTTTTCTGAGTCTGAATCTGAATCTAAATCAGGAGTGCAATCTGGCCGTACCCTTCGACTACACTGTTTATTTCTCGCGCTTGTTTTCGAAATCTGAATCTGAATCGCCGCACCCTATGGGTACGGCCAGAGTGCACTCAGATTCAGATTCAGATTCCGAAAACAAGCGCGAGAAATAAACAGTGTAGTCTAAGTGCACTCTGGCCGCACCCTAAGCAGGTTGCCTGCTTTTTCTCGCGCTTTGTTTTCTGAGTCTGAATCTGAATCAGGAGTACACTCTGGCCGTACCCTTCGACTACACTGTTTATTTCTCACGCTTGTTTTCGGAATCTGAATCTGAGTGCACTCTGGCCGTACCCTTCGACTACACTGTTTATTTCTCACGCTTGTTTTCGGAATCTGAATCTGAGTGCACTCTGGCCGTACCCTTAGATTTGTAAATCTGTTTCGCTGGTGAATTGGTTGTGCTAAATTCCAATAAATTCTGTGGAAGTGTGTGACTGTCTAGTCTTGTTTACGAAAGATGGCACCTGAGAGGTCCTGCCCCTCTAGCATGACCACCGAAACGGGATATGATAAAGCGATATATCGACATTAACTGTCAGACTACTGTCAAACTCCACTGTAGTCTGACAGTTAATGCCGATATATCGCTTTATCATATCCCGTTTCGGTGGTCATGCTAGAGGGGGCTGCAATCATTTTCAACATGCGATCCGCGGATCGGATCGTAGCATTACGATCCATTATGATCCGAAAAATCTGATCGACGACCCGGATCGCACATCCCTATCCTCTTTCAAAATGTAAAGCAAGTCTTGCCTCAACGTATTGAAGAGTACTGATTTTTTTTTCTCAATCAGTGTTGCCAGTACCTGCGTCGTGTTTCGAACGATTCGAAATCTGAAAAGGGACGATTTTTAGTCAAAAAGGACGCCGAGAGCACATCGAATTCGAGTGGCGTAGGTATGACTCGCTTTCCGACCGTTTGTATGAAGATAGAATACTGTATGACATTATTACCATGACCCTGGGCTGCGTTTAATACCTACGCTCTGAGTGCAACTTTTACCCTTACGTTTAAATTTTGAAATAAAATGTATGAAGCTAATGTCAACTTAGATATTTGTTGCACCTAGAGCGTAGGTTTTGAACGCAACCCAGTGCGAGTGGCGTGCAAAGAGTAAAGTAAGTATACCAAAGTGGCGTGTGGATGACTTTGACAAGAGGGCGTTGTACTGCAAATTAATTATAGAAAACATAGTGAGACAGCATTATCTCCAGTTTGTGTCATGCGATGCGCCACAAGATCCTTGTCGCACTGTATCACAGACTACTAAGATAAGAGAGAGATAGGTACTACTACACTGTACAAATATACAGTTTGTCTATAAATTCGTGACATTAAATGATGGCGCCACAAGTATGCATGTAGCAACCCTGTACAGTCGGACCAAAATAATTTTGATATTAGCAATTCATTTAAGTAAAATAGGTAATTAATAAGACACACTATACAGTCGTATTTTGTTTCTGTTTAATATATAGTAGGTACCTATGCTTATAAAAAGTTTAGCCAAGCATATTTAATTGAATCAGAATAAAATTACTATAGATAAAATAGTACTTTATAGTGTAAAAGTGTGTAATGTTGGTGATTACCGCTGAGGTGCCATTGAGACCAGAGCCGTTAGATAATCATCAATACACACAAGATTCATCATACGACGGTTTTTAACACACTTGTTAAGAAAATAATACTAAAAATCATTTTATAGTATATAAAAAGTTTATTTGGAGAAACAAATTGTAAATGTGCAGTTAGTAAAATTAGTGATAGGTACTTCACTAAAAGCATCTGGCCATGGTTCTCTATGTGACCATTTCTTTCTTAGGTCGGCCTTGCCTGTTTCCCCAGGAGTTTCAAACTTTCCATCATTCTTAAAACCTTCGTTGACTATCCGACTCTCTGATTTTCCTGAAAAAAAAAGTAAAAAAATATGTAACGGAATAGAAACAATAACTTATTGACATGAAGCAATTAATTCAAAATTGGTAGAAAACCTGACCGAGTTGAACCATAATAACGTATGAAAAGAAATGGTCGCACTACAATATTACCTATTTACAATGTCAATCTAACCTAAAAATGTGCAATGTAAACAATGCCGTTTTTGGTCTCAAAATCGTAAATTAAGTAAATTTGTAACCAGGCAGATTACAAACAAATAGTTTCACGATTACATACCCGTCATGGATGCTGTTCACCCAAAAACATCATCCAAATCCCACAAAATTTGTCCAGCTTGGTAGTCTACGAAACATCGCTGGAAAACTTTAAAAATCACTTCCCGTGTGCCACTCCGATTTACTTTACTCATTTTTATACCTTTCTGCGTAGTTTCGTCTTAATTTATTACAGTTTAATCCAAACAATAAAAAATACAAAAAGAAAACTGTTCCACAACTGAAACTCGATGACAGCTGATGTACATAAGTTTGGTGTTGCCAGACACATGAATAATGTTAGTTCCTCAAACATTCATGGCACGACTTTATAGACAAACTATAATTCACATGACAATTCCAAAAAAAAAATTGGATTTTTGAAGTTATACTTCTTTAGCCGCGTTATGAAAAAATTATGAGAGTGAAATTTTAAGATGCGCGCGCATCACTGTAACACAAAAGTAACATAATGAAGTTAGCCGCGGGCGCGTTATGAAAAAATGATGGGAGTGAAATTTTAAGATGCGCGCGCATCACTGTAACAGAAAAGTAACATGAAGTCGGCCGCTAAACCGCACATTACTCGTAAGTCTCGAAAAAAAGCTTCCAAGAAAATAGTAATAGGATCTATTAGTCGCACATGTTGGGACGCTCGTCGCCTCTGATCACTGTTTTCATATTTATAATATTTATCCACATGTTTCTAGTTTCTATATTCTTAACACGTGTTATAATGTTATACAAATGCGAAATTTATATGTGCTAATAAATTTTATTCAGTAGTGATTTAAAATGATTATTTTGATTATTTATTAAATTTTTCAAATTAAAACTGAACTTTATTGACTGCGTACTTAATATATTCATATCACATATTAAAAAGTCTATTGAAGCGCTTTGACTGGTTCTTTTTATATTTCGGGTTGTAATTTAAGTAGGTAAATAAAAAAATAAACAAATATAGGTATTTGAAAGTATGTATAATAAAAAGGCACTGAAAAAATAATAAATGCCATTACTAAAACATATTGTGAACTTTTTTGTTTTACTATTTTATATTTGAAATAATCGTACCCTTAATTAAAATTGTCAGTATTGTACGGTGCGACCGTACATTTTTGCAAGTCCGCAGTTAGTGTTGTAAGCATTTGAGTAAAAAAAAAGTCAATGTTTTTGAACGTATTCAAACGAACGATATGGTAAATTACGCGACTAAAGTCCTCTACGCACTATCAATCTTGCTGGATCCAGCATGCAGCGCTATACACGTAAAAGAGATAGAGATACAGATGGATAGTGCGTAGAGGACTTAAATGAAATGTCATGCCTCGCTCTCTCTCAGACTTACTAAGAGTGAGTGAGTAACGAGACGCGACTATCGCGACATTTAATGTGAAGTAGTACATTTTAAAATTCTGAGCCGCTGTTACATTTTGCCGTCATGTCCGGGACAAATGTACCGCCTCTTGTAAGTCCTACTCAACACTAGTCCAGGTTATGGGTGGAGAGTAATAAATCAAAAGCCTTAAAACTAAATTTAACATCAGTCTCTCCTTTTCATTCTGTATAGAGAATGACAAAGATATACTGCTGTCAAATTTAAGTTTAGGTTTAGAGAATCATGCTAGAATCGACACCACTATCGCTCATTACAACCAACTTTACTTACTAAACCTTGGTTTTCCAAATTAAGGTTTAGTAAATCGGTTACTACAATTTTAATTCGAATGCGCTTCGGACATGTTTGTCCTCCTGATCTTTTGGTAAAATACGGCATAATAGATACGTCCACATGTGAATTTATAAAAGTTTATCAGAAAAAATTATATAAAAATTTAGTTTATATTTTTACTATAGTTCCCATTATTTACCTTAATTTCCCTACCTACTCAACTGTTGTTCCATGTTGTTATTTATCGCAAATATCCCTTTTTTTTCCTGTTCATATCGTTTCCTACGTTTTCCTATCTGCAACTCCCACATATCCAAGTACCAACTATCCATATTCCGTTCCTTTAATCGATCAAGTTTAATCGATTTGTTACCCAATTACATCAAATGAAACTTGCATATCGCGAATGGCAACATTAGCCGTCATGCCATAATAAAAGAAGAAGAACTAATGCTAGCCATAAAAGGGTGCGGCCAGAGTGCACTCAGATTCAGATTCAGATTTCGAAAACAAGCGCGAGAAATAAACAGTGTAGTCGAAGGGTACGGCCAGAGTGCACTCCTGATTCAGATTCAAACTCAGAAAACAAAGCGCGAGAAAAAGCAGGCAACCTGCTTAGACTACACTGTTTATTTCTCGCGCGTGTTTTCAGAATCTGAATCTGAATCTGAGTGCACTCTGGCCGCACCCATACACACTACGAGAAATCGTTACGATTAGACTGTACCGTCCGAACCATAGAGTACATTGTTATAGTCCGAACGGTACCGATATGCGATAAATCGTAGCGTGTTTGTTAAAAAACTGCACAGTTTCCTATACGTACGCCACGTCCGATAAACTGTTACGTTCGAACTGTACTGTACAGTCTGATCGTAACTATTTCTCGTAGTGTGTATGGCTAGCATAAAGACATGAATAAAATTATTTTTTCTTCTACCTACCTACTTTTATAATAATTTGTTAATGTTAAGTTAGTGATTGACTTCTCTTTGGTTGCATTAAATAGCTAAGGTAAGCCATAATTTCACTTTTTTAATCATCTGTAAAGATATGAAAATTTATAAATATCCTCAGATTACTAATCTGATATAATAGCCAATGATATAATCAACTTAATATTATTATCACTAAACAAGCAGGTATGCGTTTCATAGAGAGCTTGTACTGAAGGACGGTAGAACAGGAAATAGAAAATCATAGTCTTTAATACCGATTTAGAATGAAGGCATATACCACTTAATTTGAAATAACAAAAAAGAGACCTATCATTTTTACTTTCCTAAGTTCTTAACAAATGAGAATTATACAAAAGGAATAAAATATTTGACTGGTTCAGAGACCCGAAATGTTTCTTGTCCTGGAAAATTCCATTAAAATATTTTAATGCCAATCTCACACTAAGTTTGATGCCTTAGTCAGTGTTGTCACTCTCACCAAATTGGGTTGGATACTTTAAATTCTATTATTCTTGCATAATCTTCAGGTCGTATCTTCTGTTTTATAATAATAATTCATTTATTTCAGACAACACAGATCCATATTTTTGTTAGTATAAGAAAATATTCTTTATCTACATTAGTAATAGGTACATCTATTTAGGTGACAACTATCTATAATAATGATGGATAGGTGTCTACTTTGCCATCAATATTCCAGCACAGGCTTTGAATATGGGTTTATCTTACTTACTAGCTATTGCAGTCAGGATGCTGTTGGTGCTTTTGAATAATGTATGTAACAGGGAAGCTACTTACGCTATCGCTTACAATTTCATTTTGTTATTTCTGACTGCTGAAGGTTTTCAAATACCGCACGCTCATTTTAATACTGTTATTACCAATGCAAAAGAAAAAAAAAGAGCGCAATGCATTTGAAAACCTCAGGTGGCTAGAAATAACAAAATGAAATTGTAAGCGATAGATTTATTTGTTTCTTAGGTATTCACGCACATCATTCATTAAATAAAACCAGTTTTTTTTTTCATAATCATAATAATCATAATCATATTTATTGCTTTTTCACGTAGTTGTACAGAGGTGTTACAAAGCGTTCATTTAGATCCTTACACGAACCCAGCTAGGGCATAGCAATGAGCTTTAAAGAGCTTAAATCTAAAGAAAATATAACTAGAAAAAATTCCACGCGGACCAGGCAGCAGACGGGACTCGAACCCGCACCCTTCGCAATCCGGGCGAATGCACTGACCAATTATGCTACCGCGGCCCTCACGGACCGCGTCGAAATTCTTTCTAGCTATTCTTAAGCTGCAAGGCAGCGCCATCTCTTCGCATTATAGGTAAACCCACAATGTCAAATGAATACTTTTACAAGTATTAAACATTTGAAAGAAGAAATAGCAATTATAGTTATATTTTTTTATTATTTTTAAAGCATGTAACTGCTTGATGTTTAAATCTAAAGAAAATATAACTAGAAAAAATTCCACGCGGACCAGGCAGCAGACGGGACTCGAACCCGCACCTATAATGCGAAGAGATGGCGCTGCCTTGCAGCTTAAGAATAGCTAGAAAGAATTTCGACGCGGTCCGTGAGGGCCGCGGTAGCATAATTGGTCAGTGCATTCGCCCGGATTGCGAAGGGTGCGGGTTCGAGTCCCGTCTGCTGCCTGGTCCGCGTGGAATTTTTTCTAGTTATATTTTCTTTAGATTTAAACATCAAGCAGTTACATGCTTTAAAAATAATAAAAAAAAAAAAAAAAAAATTTAAAGAGCTTGTTAATTTTTTTTAATAAATAAATATAATTTCAAAACTCATCAAAAATCTTACAAAATTAAAAATCATAGTCATAAAAATGCATTAAATAAATTACACATTATATTATTAAATAAATTATATCACAATAAAAATCTGAAAAACAACATTTTAATTCTTTGTCATTAAAATACTCCTGCAGTGTATAGTAGCCCTTTGAACAAAGGAGCTTTTTCAATTTGTTTTGAAATCCAGTAAGACAACTCTCATTTTTTAAAGATAATGGCAATCTGTTGTATATTTTGACACACATTGCAAAAGGGCTACTTTGGACCAATTTGAGTTTAGATATTGGTTGGGCCAATTTGCTATGGGGACGTAAGTTATGCGGGCGCGAGTAAGTAGGAAATTCTTTTAAATGATTTTTAACATAATTACACACCTCCAAAATATAAATACATGTTACCGTTAATACCTTGTACTGTATGAAATAAGGTCTGCAGCTTTCCAAGTTGTCTATATTTGCAATTATTCGAATGCACCTTTTTTGCAATGTAAATATTGATAGAACAGATGTTGAGTTTCCCCATAGAACTATGCCGTACTGAAGCCAGGCATGTGCATATCCATAGTAAGCGCTTAATGCAGTCTCTTTGTTGGTGACTTTTTTGAGCTCGTTTATGGCATAAGTAAATCTGGACAATTTTAAGCTAAGTTTTGACAGATGGTCCTTCCAAGTTAAATGTGTATCGAATTCAATACTTAGAAGAGGATATTTTTTTACGCTTTCTAGATTATGACCGCTAAAAGAAAAAAATATATTTAAAGGTTGCTTTTGATAAGGTTTGAATTGCATTAATTTTGTTTTTGTAAAGTTAATTTTTAAGTTGTGATCGTTAAGCCAGTTTATTATATCAGAAATCGTCTTTTCCAAGTGATAATTTAGTTCTTCTGTATTGTGGCATGGAAAAATGACTGAGATGTCATCCGCAAACAAAGTGCAAGGAGTATTTATTGAGCTAGGCAAATCATTGATGTAAATTAGAAATAATATACATCCTAGAACGCTCCCTTGAGGTATGGATTTTGTAACATTCAATTTTGATGAAGATATATTAATAATTTTTCTCTTTTCAAAATTGTAATGTCGAACTTGTACGTATTGTTTCCTAACTGTAAGGTATGAAGCAAACCAATCATGAACAATTCTGCGAATTCCAATATCATACAGTTTGTAATATTAAAAAATGAGTTTTTGAAATGGTCAGGCCGAAATCAATTAAAAAAGAATATTCGGGCGCCTGGACTGTACCATCATTATTAGCCGGGAGAACATTGGAATATTAATCGCAAAGGGGGCTTAATGCAAATCCATATTCATTTTGGGTTGTCTATATATTGAAATTTTAAGTCCAAAATTACTTAAGTCCGAAAGGGTTATATCTAAATTTAGAAACTATTACTTATATACTGTGATGCTACTAGGAATTAAATGAAAATTTACCTTATTATTAGAATGTTACCGACCCCGCTGCATTTGATCTGGGTAGTATATGTCTGGTGGTGTAAATATGTAGGGGATGGCCGTTTATCCCGTGGGTTCACCTCCGCCTCATGGGAAACTTCATAATTTGAATAAGATATCCAAATAAAAATCCATATAAAAAAAAACGCTTTTCGCGTTTTTTCAATCAAATTAAGCTTGGAATGCGATAATCCGCCATTCCGAACAAAAGGTGCAAAATGTTACATCATTAAAAAATAATAAGATCAGTATGAATTACTTTGTAATTCATTAAGATTAACAGCGAGACATTTCGCTCTCTGTAAAATCGCGACGTGAAGTAAAATGACAGTTTTTTTCTTAAGTTTGTTTTCTCTTGCCGGTAGGCAAAGAGAACAACGTCCATTCAGCCTACTGCTTGATAAAGTTAGCAACATAATTATTCAAAAGTGCACAGATTACAGAAAATGGGCGCGAGATAAAAACGACCAGAGAGACAACCAAAAAAAATCTTCTATCTCGCTCTTCGAGCGAAGGAGATCCATGTGACGTTTTTAACACGTTACAAGTTTTTGTAAGAGTATTTTGTAATCAACCCGATCATAAGCCTTCCTCATGTCTAATAATAGTCCTATGGCGTATTGTTTTCTATCAATTATTTTATTTATTTCTTTAATATACTTAAAAACAGCATTGGTAGTCGAACGTTGTTTTCTAAATCCATTTTAACACTCACTAAATATTTTAAATTTTTCGCAATATTTGTAGAGGCGCTTTGACATCGCTGCCTCGAATACTTTTGAAAAGGTTGGAAGGAGTGCTATAGGTCTGTAGTTGTTTATGTCTCGTTTACATCCTTTTTTATACAGGGGTTTGATCACTGCAGTTTTTAATAAGTCCGGAAACTTTCCCTCCGAGAAAGACTGGTTTATAAGCACTGATAATGGTTCCGCTAATTCTAATGCACATTTTTTTATAAGTATTGGAGGAATGTCGTCATATCCAAAACTATACTTATTTTTTAGGATATGGATAATTTTAAAAATTTCTCTAGGATCAGTTTGCGACACAAAGAGAGAATTAACTTTATATGAACCGCTGGGTTTGCCCGCAGGAGGTTTTGTAGGTAACGCACATCCATCACTACCAATTGACACAAAGAAATTATTAAAAGCATTTGCAAGTTGTACCGGATCTTCCACTAAACTATTGTCAACTTTAAGCTTCAAATTAGAGTTACTGATAGGAGGCAGTTTATTTGTTTTTTCTTTTACTATTTGCCCCATTGTCTTGGTTTTGTTATCTGATTTTTTAATTTTTTTAATGTATTGTAATTCTTCGATTTTATTATAGTTCTTTTTAAAAGTTTTTCATATTTTTTATAGTATTTATGTAATATTTGATTTTTTGTTTTAGATATGAGCATTTTAAGTAATCGTTTATTATAACATGAAACTTTTATACCAGGAGTTAACCATTTTTTTTGCGTATTTTATGATTTATTCTTACTGTTTGTTTAGGAATACATTTGTTTATTAAATTTTGTATCGTATCAGCAAAGTTAATAAAGTTTAAGTTAACATCTTTGCTTTTCTCAATAATAGTGTCCCAATTTATACAACTCAGTTCTTGTTTAAAATATTGCATATTTTTATCATTAAACTTTCTTTTTACTAAGGACAAAGACTTCAGTTCTAAATCTTTCCTTTTTATTGGCAATGTTATTTTTAAAGCCTTATGATCAGAGATACCGTATTCTTTGACACAGACACTAACGGGTAAAATATTCTTTGAAAAATTGGTAAACATTAAGTCGATACAAGTGGAACTAGTACTGGCTACTCTAGTGGGTTCTTTTATGTGCTGGTAAAAATTAAAACTAATCATCAAATCTAAGAGTGCTGAAGAATAGACTGATTCCTCCATGAGATTAATATTAAAATCACCACAATTTATAATATTCATATGGTACCATATTTTATCAAGAATTGTAAAAGTTTTTTTAGTGCATCAAAATAAACAACACGATTTCTACTCTTTTTTTTTTTTTTTTTTTTTAGTTTATTTAGGAAAACAAACAACTGTACAATAAATTTTGATAACAAAGAAATTGATATAAACTTACTAATTGTACAACCAACACCGTTATCCTTAGTTTACTTATAAAAAAGAAAACATCTCAAAAATATAAAAATCACTAAAAAATATTTTTGCAAAAAGTGTAATTTATGTGTATATTATTCTTATTTATATTTCTTTATATAATACTTTCCTTCCCTTCAAACCAAGCATTCAAATGCATTTTACATTTAAATACTTAGCCCAAAAAAAAATAAAATAAAAAATAACAATAATTATTTTAGGGCACCAAACACAGCGATGAAACCATGAATTCACGAGACAAGTAAGTAGCTACCAGATAAAATTTCATATATTATATTTACATAGACTTCTAAGTTTTGTAATAACTTCCTTTTTGAATAAGCGCGGTGATAGGCAAATAATATCGAGATTGTACAGGCAGTCGTTGTATAGGGACGCTATTTTGTGAAGTGGCGCACGTTTTCCTGCATTAGTCCTTGTGTATTTGATATAAAAAAGTTTATGTGGGCGGGCATTGCGTATTCTTTCAGAACTGCTCGGAATTCGATAGTAGATGTTATTTGTTAACTCACAGCAGTCAAAAAAGTTATGGATAATTTTATACAGAGTCATTACACTCAACATTGTTCTACGAGATTGCAAACTTTGCAAAGAATACCTATTTAGTAACTTGCCATAAGAACATTTCGGCATACGACAATTGTAGTTAACTCTTTTTAAGAATTTTCTTTGAACTGATTCAATTAATTCGCTATATTTGTTATAATGTGGATTCCAAACAGTTGTTGCATATTCCAGTTGCGACCTCACTAGACTCTTCATTAAATGCATATATGTGGCGGGCTTTTTAAAATTACCACCTATGCGCATGATAAATCCGTACATTTGGTATGCCTTGCTTACAACAGTGGCCACATGATTATCAAGGTGAAGCTCAGAATCAAGCAATACACCAAGATCACGAATTACTTGGACTTTCTCTAAACTTTTTGTACCTAGAGAATAAGTGAAATGAGTTTTATTAACTTTTTTTGTGAATGTTATTGACTTGCATTTTTTTAAACTCAGATGCAACTTATTCAAAGTACAATAGTCAACGAGACGATTTAGATCTTCCTGAAGGTTACAGCAGTCATTCAAGTTGTGAATTTGTTTAAAGACTTTTAAATCGTCTGCGTACAAGAGGAAGTTACTATTCTTAAAGCACTGATCTATATCATTGATAAAGATGATAAAAAGCAATGGTCCTAAAATAGAACCTTGCGGTACCCCCGAAGTTGCCACGATACTGGCGGAAGTATAACCCCTAATAACCACCCTTTGAGTTCGGTTATCAACATATGATCGAAACCAACGCAAGAGGTCTCCTCTGATTCCGTTATAGGCAATCTTTCTAAGGAGAATTTCGTGGTCAACCTTGTCGAAGGCCTTGCAGAAGTCAGTGTAGATTGTGTCAACTTGAGTGCGCTGATCCATACTTTCAAAGAGGAAATTACTGAATAACAACAAATTAGACTCAGTCGATCTTTGTTTCACAAAACCATGCTGTTGCTTTAATATAATAGTATGTAACTGAGGATAAATTGCATTGTGGACAAGTCTTTCCAACACCTTCGACACGGTTGACAACAAAGAAATAGGACGATAATTACGAACATCATTTTTGGTTCCACATTTATAGATGGGGGTGATATTTGCACTCTTCCATATTTGAGGTACTGTTGCTTCTCTCATGCATTTATTGAAGAGTATCACTAGTGGGACAGATATACAATCAGCCGTCAATTTAATAAAAAGGGGTGGAATATTGTCAGGTCCATGCCCTTTGTTTACGTCGAGTGTCTTCAATATCTTGACTACATCATGTCGTGTAAAGCTAACATGAGTTATTATAAAGCCACTGTTGTTATGTTCACTCCGCATAGAGTTACTATCAAAGTTATGGATGGTACTTGACTCAAATACGGAACTAAAAAAATTACTGAACAGGTTACATATTTGCTCAGGATCATCAGACTTCAAGTCATTATAAGTCATTACATCAGGAATACCGCCAACGTCTCCGTTCTTGCGGACATATGACCAAAAAGCTTTTATGTCCTGACGTATACTTTTCTCTACCGTATTTATATAGTTATTAAAACATTCCTGAACATTGTTTTTAAATCGTCGACGGTATAAGGAAAAGATCTCATAGTCTGAAATATTACCAAATTTTTTCCATTTAACCCAGGCCTTACTCTTATTTTTAAAAATGTGTATTAGTGGGCGAGTAAACCATATTGGAAATTCCCTAGACTTCACAGGTCTTAGTGGAATGTGTTTAGCGATAATTTGATATATTTGCTCATAAAATAGGTTGACTGCTTCCTCAATAGGAGGTGCGTCTAGCAAATCATTCCAATTGATAGCACTGATATCATTATTAATAGCTTGGTAATTGCCTTCAAAGAACCTGTAACGCGGAGCTTTATTTTCTATTATAGGTGAGCAATTCAAATTGAGAGGTGCTGCTATCAGTAAGGGCGGGTGGTGACTATCAACGGGTAGTAATGGCGAAAGAGCCACTTCAATTTCGCACTCTAAAGAATTTGAAATAAATAAGTCTAGAATATTGCCACTACTGTTCTTGTTAACATTATATTGAAATGATCGTAGATATGAAATAAAGTTAATAATGTAATAGTCAACATCACTACTACTTTTAGTAATGACTGGAACTACAATTGAATTGCTATTAAGCTCCCATTGAAGTGAAGGTACATTAAAATCTCCAATAATAAATATGCTATCGATAACTTTCTGAGAGACAGCACATTCAACAGCTTTTAAAAAATGTTTATAAGTCTGTGCTGTCTGGCGTGGTGGTATATAAAGCGCACATATTGTATGAAACTTGTTATGCATATTTGATGGAAGACGCAGCAAAACATACTCAATATTAGGTGACAAAGTATGGGACACGTTCCGTTCGGCAGAGCCGACCGTATCACTCAAACAAAGTTCATAACGGCGTGCTGTGAGCCCGCGGCGCACAGCTATGAGTACGCCGCCACCGTCCTGTTTCCCGGTAGCCTTAAAGTTACGGTCACATCGAAATATTGTGTAGCGACTATCTATTATTGACACATCAAGTATTGAAGGTATAAGCCAAGTCTCAATCAAAACAATTATGTCGTAGGCCTCCGAAAGAACATTCATATAAAGTAAATTGAGTTTAGTACGTAGACCCCTGCAGTTCTGATAATAAATCGACAAATTATTAGTAGCCATTTTTTATAATATGATTATCTGCGAATGTATATATATGAAACGTATTCATGTAATATAATAATAAATTGTGTATGCGCGTATGCCCGACAATGCCACTCCACCAATCATAATACCTATTTCTTATCAATGTCATATAATTATTAAGCACTTTGTTAAATAAAAGCAATAATAATAACACATGTTTTTTGTTTGTACTATAGGAACAATAATAAAATTCAGTAGTCAGCGCAAGTAACCAAATCAGTTCAAAATAATGGAGTCCCCGAGATTTAATCACTTGCAATCGCCTAAACAACTCAACACAAAGATTTAAATCATTATTTGCCTCAACAAGGCTTCTTGTAATATTTAATAATATACTATGTAACTTGTAATAAGTAAATGTACTAGAATTATAACACTGACGCGAAGTACATAATGGACAAAATAAGTATTTGCTACTGTTTGCGTGAATCAAATTCAATCCAATATATAACAACATCAGCCACAAACTGTCATAAGTCAAATTTTGTATAATATTAAAAACAACTAACGTATTATTAGGAAGTGATAATACAGAATAAATGTATTTTACATTCGCATAATCGAATACGAAGTAGATGTAGGTACTTACTGCCATTAAATATCGACAAATAAATCGAAGTTTCACCACTGCTTCCGTGCACAAAATTTTCTGAATTAAACGAGAATATCTTACAAAATCATTTATGCAAATTTTCCCATAATTTTGCATTAATAACCCTATAATTGTAGAATACTTAGATATGCAGGTATGCCAACAATAATCACTGCGTCCTGAGCAGACGCAACGAAACCACAGAGCACCTCTGAACACAGAGGCAACACTAACTATAAAAAACTCAAGTAATCTTTTGAAGTCAATATAACAAAACACTGAAAGAAACAAACAACTGATTGCCAACTGAACTCTTAAATAATTATGCTGATTTCTTCTGAATTTTTTGCAAATCCTCTTGATGGCGTATAGCAAAAACTGATGAAGTGCTGTTTTCGCGAACAAAGATGATTCCGTTTTTAACCCAACAATACTTAAATCCGATATTTTTGGCGACCAATCTGGCCTCACGAAACAAGTGCTTATTTTTTAAAGTCAGATGCTCATTTAAAAATATTTTTTGTGGTGGCCCTGTTACATTCAGTTGATCTGTAGTGACTCCCTTGGCCAGCCTAGTTGCCGCTAACAGGTTGTCTCTCATGATTTTACTGGGGAGTTTAACTATCACATTCCTTGGCTGTTTATTGTTTTTGTCGGCGTGTGGAACCCGCCTTTGTGTGACGAAATTCGGAGGAGTTACCAGATCTTCACCAGACTGAATATCACTAACTTCGCCCACACTCATTGCCTGCTCGCAATCTTGTTGATTTATTGTACTGTTTAGATGACTCATTATTACGTTACACTCTGTTTGCAAACTACTCTGTGAACGTCGTACGAGGTGAGATGTAAAGGACTAGCGACCGCGGCTCCCGTGTGGACGTTTGCGCGGTGCGCGACAGAATGAATGAAATACTCTTATTTGGCAAATAAATCACAATTAAAATGATTTTAAATTTAGGAATCTCTATACCACATACTTCAAACATTAATTCTAATCAATAAATAAAACATAAATTCAATTTCCTCGGCTAATAACATGCAAACTCCCCCCCCCCCCCCCCTCCATAGTTCAGACGACAGTAACACGATGCCAATTTAAAGCCCTCCAACTTCAACAAGTCGATCTTAGTGTGGCTTACCCATGTTTCCGTTAAGCACAACACCTTTACAAATTTTTCTTCTTCTATAATTGCTTCTAAAAGTGATGTTTTATTATTTATGCTTCTTATATTCTGGCACACAATGTAGTTATTGACGAAAATTTGTTGCTAGTATGTCTTGTTTTTCTTCCTTTTGACATATTAGTATAGTTGGGCTTTGATCCTTATTTGGTTTGACGTGCATAACGTCATTTGTTTGGTTAAGTAAGTCCCTGTCATGGTAAGTGTCTTTGTATTCCTGACCATTTATTAATAATAAAATAACAAAAACGTTTTTTCGTGCGTTTGTCATAATTTCGACTAGTTTTTTCCTCTGTTGCAAGGTTTGTTTATCCAAAAATTCTGAGATTGCTAAACCTGTTCCTTTAAATAAATATTGCTTTTTTATAATGTCTCGGGTTAATCTTTTGCTCAAAAGCTCAATAATCACCGGTCTACGACTTCCACGTTTTCCGATCCTTTTAAGATCCTCGATGTAATCAGTCAGATCTATACCTGTTATGTCCCAAATAGCATATATGACTCGCTCCTGCAATAGATGTTGGTCTTCCCAGGGTTTCTCTATAAGGCCGTGTAATACGATATTTTTTTCTTCATTAATTTTGACCGAGATATTCCGTGTGCTGATGTTATGAGTAGTTTTTTGACTAAATTTTACTTGTATTTCATCCAACTCCATCTTTAATCTCTGCTTTTCCGCCACTAAATTAGATATTTTACTAGAAAGTTGCTCTTGTAATTGCTTATTATGTGTTTAAGGTCGAACTGTTTGAGGTCGAATTCTGTAATATACGCGTACTCCACTCTGAGCTCAACGCTGTCTACAACCATCTTGAGACAGCATAGCCAGCATTATTGTTTCTGACGGAGACACACACACTTCCGCCCGTTGATATTGACACAGGCTACCTAAATTATCCCGGCAACGTGCTTGCTTCAAAGCGAAAGCCGATATTTGCCTGTTTGTTCGGGCGGATGCTGTTGTTGCTATCGCCGCTGCGAGGAAACTCCCTTCTTCTCCACGTCTACACGAAATTCCTTCCGGCCATAAGTTAATGTTCACAAATATTGGAAGCTTGCTTCTTGAGACCATAATTTTACTAATATGTGTCATATAAACTTAGATTTTATCTTAGCTTTAAACTTAGCTCATAATTACTTAGATTTTATTTATTTATTTATATTTAACAAAGTTTCTACTAAAGTGTGTCTCCGACACACACACTTCCGCCCGTTGATATTGACACAGGCTACCTAAATTATCCCGGCAACGTGCTTGCTTCAAAGCGAAAGCCGATATTTGCCTGTTTGTTCGGGCGGATGCTGTTGTTGCTATCGCCGCTGCGAGGAAACTCCCTTCTTCTCCACGTCTACACGAAATTCCTTCCGGCCATAAGTTAATGTTCACAAATATTGGAAGCTTGCTTCTTGAGACCATAATTTTACTAATATGTGTCATATAAACTTAGATTTTATCTTAGCTTTAAACTTAGCTCATAATTACTTAGATTTTATTTATTTATTTATATTTAACAAAGTTTCTACAGCAGCGGTTTATTGTGGATTTAATACAATAAAATATAAAAACAATCATAAGGCCAATTACAGAAACTCTTTATATACACATTAGATACTAACGGCGTTATTATATATCAGTACCTACTCATTACATTTCATTTTTAAAATTTCTATAAAAATCATATAGTTTACTAACATAAATAATAAATTACATGAAGATTGGACAAAACATAACAAAATGACAAAAAAAGAAAAACAAACACTAAATACCCGTACAAAAGGGTTTTCAAGAATTTTTCATATTATGATAACTTTCTGAAGTGTGGATGTGTGTGCGTGTATGTATGTGTGTGTCCATGCAGCTGCAATGCTATGCCTCGTAACGAGATGGCGGGCGCCGCGCCCCGAGCACTACATCATTCAAGTACCTACTTCAGTGTTAGTGCTTGTAATTGCAGCTGAGAATAAAATCAAATAAATAAATTAAACTGAAATAAATGTCAAGGAAAATAATTTAAGACGTATTTGAAAATGCATCAGTGCAGGCATTTTTGATATTATTGAGAATACGAATTGATAATTATAAATAAAAATAAATTGTATGAATAATAATAATAAAATAAATAATAACAAAAAGCTTATTTGGGTCCTGCGGTTATAATTTCAAAGCAGCTGTGGACAAAGAGAACAGGTCGATATCTTTATCTTTTCTAAGCATACCAATATGTCTCTTGTGTTGTATGTACCTGAATATATCTTCAGCTGAAGTGTTTTTATCCACATTGTTTATGAATAACGTCACTTTTATATCTGCCGCCTTAAACTTAGTTTCCCGGTTCAATCAAGGCTTTACCAGTGCCTTAGCCAGAGTTGTATTTAAGATAGGGCCGCAGTAATTGCAGGTAGGGCATTGCCCTATAATCTGCCGCCTTACGGCCCAGGGCTTCACCCTTTATTGTCTCAAGCCTATTTCTGTGTCTTTTTCATATCTTTAATATGTTATTAATAGTACTTAATCTTTAAATACAAAATGGAATGTTGAAAACTTGTGCAGAATTTTGTAGGTCCGATTGACGTCCCTTTGCCTCGAGTCCTCAACACTTGTTTGACACTGGTTACCTGAAGTTTTTCGCAACACAACCAGGGTCGGTTTTAGAGGTGCAGTGGCCCTGAGGCATCGAAGGTGTGTGAGTCCACTCCTCCGATGCCGCGGGGCCTCGTATTTTAAAATCAGGTAACCAGTGTCACTTCTATTTGAACCCCCTACGTCCCTGCAATTAACGGCAAAATGCAAGAAAGATTATTTGGGAAAAGAAATTAAAGTTAGTGACCCAAAATATGGTTATTTTTTTACTCTATTGTGGAGGCCCCTTAGCTACAGCCCGCCCCGTAATCAGTTTTGCGTTTTCTTCCAAATTAATTAGCATAGCGATGTGAAGAGACTCTTCGCAACTGCTACTTTAAGTAAAGATAAATTAATTGTTCGTTTCTTTGTTTCCAGATATAAAAATGATCATATTGACTGGAAATAATTTATGTAAGCGTCAACAAGAGCTCAACGCCAAAGTCAACGAGGCAGTTGTTAGTAAGATTAATTTCGAAGATATCAAGGATGAACCAGAAGCCACGGATGTCGACAAACTCTTCAAAATCGATGTGGCTGCAAAATACAAAAACTCTCCGTATGTCATTGAAGTGTTAAAATGTGGAGATAGCCTCTATATTTCTCGAGTACTGAAAAAGTGCACTTGGCTTTTCAACAATGATTATTCTAATGTCATCAATACAGACTATCTGCATCACAATATTTTTCCGTTCATGTCAGTTAAAATGAAGAGAAAGCTTCTAACCGCCGTATCGACGAACCTGAAGAGCGAAGCGCGTGCCACTGATTTTTACAAGTATTGTCTACGTGTTAAGCTGGCCGAATTAGCTGACAAATTTTTACTGCAAACTTCCGAATCATTCAAATTAAATTACTTGGAAAACGACGTTCTTAACAACGATATTAAATATGTAAAATCCTTTATTGGACATTCTTTTGCATTACTTGATGCATATATCAGCAAACAATCTGAATACAGCACATTAGATATACGCGAATTTCGACATCTGTATTCAGTATCAGAAGAGAAATATTTGGATTTGTTGGAGAAACATGCCAAAATCGACCAATCTCGGCGTGGCAGTAATAATTTACTTGGATTGAGAATTTCTAAACATATTATGACAAAACATAAAAAACGTGTATTAAAAAATCCCTATCTATATCTTAACCTATTGAACAGTTGTAAAATTGTTCGCCATAGTAACAGTGAGGATGCCAAAGTTTATGTTGTCAGCCTCATGCCAAAGGAAGCGTCTAATTTCTGGGCAATAGATTTTTACACTAAATATAAATATATTATAAACGTAATACCAGAAAATGAACGATATACCTTTTTACAGAAAACTTTTACTAGTCACTATCCTTCTGAAGAGTTTGAGACAAATAAATTCTTCTATGGTCAAAATTACTATAATCTAATGTCACTAGACGAGCGAGAAAATTGGGCTTTACAACAAATAGAGATTGGAAAAGAGTTACATGGCCCCGGACGAGATTTCGTTTGGTACAAATTCGTTAATTTCGAAAAAGCATTTGTAGAATTGAAGAAGTATATCAAAACTGCTACCAATCCAAATAAAAGGAAGGAAATCATACAAACTTTAGTTGATTCCACCAAAAATCAACGCGAAATAGAACAAGTTCTGAAATATTATTTCGAAAGACACATAAATGAGTCAAGAAGTAGCAAAGAATTCTTTGTATCTACAGTTATGAGCCGCCATAAGGTCTTCAAGTTTGACAACGATTGCTGGGCTGCGTTTGATAAATTATTGCTTAGTTTAAATGTTTATAATACAAATCACGGTAACGTTAATTTCAAAATTGCGTCTATCCTCTATCATATATTAAATAAAAAACCATTACCAGATTCTTTAGAAGAATATCTTGATAGTAATCTAAGTACTTATTCTTTTAAATCGTATATAGACGAGTTTTCTGATGAAGAAAAACTGGCAGTTTATGAATACATCTCTAACTTTTATCTAAAGAAAATAGAAAGTTTTCTTCCCATTCCTAAAGATTCAAAAGAGCTGCAAGAGACAAAAGCAAGAGTGATACTGTATATACATTTTCTTTTAGAGTTCATGGCAATGTATAAAAAGGAGCAAAAAGATATACCAGACGTTGTGATGAAATTCATAAAACTAGATCACGATGCGTTTAAATATCACCAAATACTCGAAAAGGAAAAAATACAGGAACTTACAGAAAACAGACTATTAAAATATTTAAAAGAAGATGCGCAACGTTTAGTTGATAGTTTAAAAGACTTAGAGTCAGCCATAACATATAATAGGGATTTTAGAATAAATACTCTATTAAAAAAGTTGAAAATATACTTCGCCGATGATATTTCGAAAGAATACATAAAGTATTTCCATCAGATGTTAACCAATAAATTGACTCACGGCACTGCAGCTACTGCTGTGTTTGGAATTTTTCAACTTGGCGATGAAACTACAAAAATTTTATTAATGAACAAATACTCGCCCGCCTGCCCAAAACTAGACTATAACCAGTTAGATTTGGGCCTTTTAACTATTCAAGAAAAGATTTGTCGGTTTGCGTGTTATTCCCGTCCTCCTGTGCCTTTGTCAATAATGCTTAAGTATTTGGTCGGCGACTACGTACGATTCTGCTTACCCATGTTCAATATGTATCTGGCAAACCTACCGCAACCTTTATGTATAAACTTCGTACAATCTATTATAAATTCTCCAGTATCAATACAGAAACATGGCCTACGATTAGCTTTTCAATGCTTCGGCGCAGAAAATTTAAATAAACTCATTTTGGATTCTTGGAAGAAAACGACAAATGTTTCGCTACGGGGCGTTATGTACAAAACGTTCTTCAAAAAGGCTGTGGAAGAAGATTCCAGGGAATATTTTAATGTATTGAAGACACTTACAGCAGATCTAACCGCAGATGACGATGAAGAAATATTTAATGCGTTGACGCGTCCAAGATTGTCTAAAGAGTTTTTAGGCGAATTTGTCGAGGTTTTATGGGGAACTGTACAAAAATTTCCTAACAATGAAACTAATTTATTTCGCAAAAGAAATATTATTAGTTGTATCGATAACAACTTAAAGCTAATGAAGAAAGATATATTAAAAAGTATAATTAATGAACATATTATGAAAAATTTGTTCCAAGAGAGTATTGTAGAGATGAAAGTTACCATAGTCAATTTTATCGAAGCTAAGTGGGCTCTCGTAGCTCATTATATAGTGTACTTTACAAATTCTGAAGCGGACCGTAAGGAAAGCATAGATTTAGCGACGTTTATAGTCAAACATTGCTATGAAAATTGGAACAAGACTGTCGCAGATGTTTACATTTTCCGTCGTTTATGTTTTAATTTTATCAAGAAGTTGGATGGAAAGAGTCTATCCGATAGCATTAATAATTATGAAGATACTAATTGCGTGTTTGAAGAGATTTTAGCTCAACTGCAGTCCATTTTGCCGCTTGATGAAATTTATATTTGCGTATGGCAAATTCGACTTAAGATTCTTACTAGTAAATTAGCAGAATCTTGTAGACAGAAGCGAAAGTTTGAAGTGATGGGTGGACCTTCATTGATATACGGAAATGCGATAGGAAATTTGGTGAAGGAGTTTGTTGAAAAGAAGATTTATTTTTCATATTTTTTCAAGGATATCGTTGAAATAGTAGATGTTTATGCTCGTGTCTTAGTACACGGTAATATATTAGCTTTTGATGCGGGTGTTACATGTAACGATGTTTTGATGGATATTGCGCGTGGTCTATTACAATGTGATATGCCTGAAACTTGTGCGTTTGCACTGCAGTTACTGCCACAAGACCTAGATGATAACGAGTCAGATAATTACAAAGACGTTTTTGACAAGTTACGTGGAAAGGCTGATATGGAGGTGAAATGTTCTCTGTATGCGAAATATTACAGTGACTGCAAAAGGCGACGTTTCTTGTAACAAAGCTTTTTTCCACTTTTTTTAATAATTGTTAAAAATTCATTGAAAGTAAACATAACAGTATTGTAAAAGGTATAACCCAGTATTTGTATATTTAGTTATAATATCTTCGTTATAGTATAATTGTTTTCAACAACGTGTTTAAAGCGAAAGCGAAGTGCCTTGTGATCTAGAAATACTCTCACATTTTACCTGCATATATGAAGCTTTTTACTTAACATAGGTAGTGTTATGTTCCCAATGTGACCTACTCTTTTACCTGCGACCCAAGTGAGGTCTTGAAAAAATGTTATGTAAATGTAACATCAATTGAGGGGTATACAATCAAAGTTGGTACAGTCCACATTGCCAAAATGTTCAGTAATAAACGATAAAAACGATTATTTTAATAATTACAGGTAACTATTCTAATGTTAAACATTGATATGCAGAATATAATATATTATGGAAATACAAGTGTTCAACACGTTCAGTTCAATACTTTTGAGTAAAACCTTAAGTATAAGATGGACTTTCCTAGTTTTGTTACCAAGTTTTGGACTTTACTGAGTTTGTAACTGTAACACAACCAAAGAGCATTACAACATCAAAGGCGGCCATGACAGCTGTCAGTGAAATGTAGGCAATGCAGCCTTCCTATTGGTCGAAAAGGTCTTTACGCAAATTGAAACTCAACTTACTTGGGCTTAGCTTCATTTGTTTGTAAAGTAAATTTTCAATTTGAAATAACAGACGAGATTTCTAGAATTTGTATAAAATTATTCTACGGGATAAATATAAATACGGATATGAATGTGCTGTAATTACAATCTCACTTTAAAAATTTTGTGGACTTTACCAACTTTGATTGTATACCCCTGAATTATGATATTAAAATACGTGCCTTATGTTACCGTTATAGACAAGAATGGACTGAGCCTTCTGTGTCTAAATGTAAAGTAAAACTGAGGCCCAAGCATACATTTTTGACAGTTCCGTAACGTATCGCATCGTCAGTGTTACGCGTTACGAAAAGTGTGTTCGGGCGAGGCGAACTTGAGTGGAGGATATAAGCAAGAGAAAGCAATACACGCGCACATTTTCTTTCTCTTATAATTAGTAAATATGTATATGTACATACATGTATACATACAGATGGAGCTGAAGAAGTTTCACTTCAGTTGTGTGGTCATAGGCACACTCGTTTTATCCATACTTTGACGATACGATACGGAACGGAGTAAAAATCATCGTGCTATGGCCTCTGAACAGATAGCGTGAGATAGACGACACTATCGTTCGGTTAATAGTTCTATAATTAATTTGGCTTCACTATTGATTTTTCTTTTTCTTGAGAGAAACTTTATACTAATGTTGCTCAGTCCATCATCTTATGTGTGCTAGAAATACAGTGATTCTTTAACTACCCGCAAGGCGGTTCACATAGCGTACAAATTTGTAACTAAGTTCTGATAAAGTTCCCGTAACTTAAAAAGTGCATTTAAATGTTGTAAATTAAGGTGATACAATCGTAAATTTAGTATATAGTAAATTAACAAAGTACCTTTATTTACTCTTAAGATTGTTTATATAATTAACAAGTTCAACTTCTTAATTATAATGTTATTTTTTTTATTACTTTTATACTTTTGCAGTACTCAGACTATTCAGCGCCTATTGCTTGAAATTTATAAAGTTTTTAGTACCTTTAAATACTAATTTAAAAGGGATTTATTTTTCTGAGGTTGCTCCGCGAGAGTTATTGTTTGTATTTAACCGTTTATTTTTTTTATATAAACAAATATATTTCTTTATATAAACGTTGTTTTATTAAATAAATACCTTTCCAATATTAGTTACTCATATTAGCATAGGTAGTATGTTGACGTTGTGTAAAAATGAGACACAATTAAATTTGCGAACTTAATTTTTATTATCTACTAAAAATGCAACTTTCATCAAATACGTCGTATAAAAAATAATTACATAACAAATATTCAATATGCTACAATGCTAGAACGAAGCCTCCATACAAAAACCTTCTATTACGCAATTTATTGACTGTGTTTGCCATATCCGAACATTTTTTGCATTCAAATCTTTGCTTCAACTTTATATGGCTATTCGTATTTCTTATTTGGAAACTTGACAGCAGTATGTCATTAACATGCTCTTATAGAAATGAAAAGGAAAGTGTGGTGAAGTTTTCAAATAACAAAATACGGATAGCCAGGTGGTGCCGACACTTCACTTGGCTATTAAGTATTTGCTATTTGTTAAACTTGACAACGGACTGTCCTTAACACGCTTTATAAGGAGTGAAAAGGACAGACTGATGACAAGTTAACAAATAGCAAACACGAGTAGCCAAGTGATGTGCCGGAAAAAAGCTAAAGTGCCGACATTTTCTCGTGAGCTTAGTCGTAACAAAACAGATCTTTTTTACGCACTAATTAACTCATAAATATACTGGTCGTATCTAAATATAAATGATTAACGTCTGTTTTCAATAATCTATAAATTATTAAGAGATAAACCACATCATTTTGGTTATTTTGTTGTTTTTATATTAAAACTAGCACACAAAGAAACATAGTGTATTCACATCCTGTCGGGAATAATGTGTGACCAGCCACCGTAGCATGAGCACCGCGATATGATATAAAGCTCGTTTTTATCACGCTCAATTGTCAAATTACTATGGAGTTTCACAGTTAGACGCGATAAAAAATTTTATATAATGGAAATTGTGTCGCTGTAGCATGAGCACCATAATTTACATTATATCACGTATAGTAATTTAACAATTAAGCGTGATAAAATCGCGATATTTATAAAATCGCGGTGCTCATGCTACTGGGACAGAATGTCTTGCGTCGCCATTATCGATTTGCTATTTCATTTGCGCTATATAATATCTTGGGTGAGAGTTGTATTAAGCAGATATCACCAATAGTCAGTAGATAATTGGAATCGGCTATTCCAATTAACTTCTGGCTAACGTGAGTGTTTAACAACAATAAAGTGCTTAGTTGTTTACAGTTAAGTATATTTGACAATCCACACTCTTGAGACGTCATTTATTTTTTATAGTTTGATTAAAGATAATGTTGTCACGTTCTAATAGCAAAAAATAAGCTACTTCATTTTGACAATCATTATTATTTTACTAGTGTTTTGAGTGAAGAATTTTTCAATGATATAAAATAATTATTTTTGTTAATAATGCACCTTATGGCTCGGAACGAATGGCGAGGAACATGGCTAGCAAAAGCTTATGAAAATATTAAACAAATTATAACTGGAATGTTTTGAAACTTACAGCGTTCTCATAAGATTTTATTAGTTTTATTAGAGTGTAAAGAATACAAACACGATTAATTCATTATAAAGTCATTTCATCCCGATTAGTTTTAAATAATTACAATAAAGTTATATAACAAAAAAAGAAAAATTTAATAACACGAGTTTAAGCTATACTTTATAATTGACAAAATTTGTATTATGAAAATTTGATTTGAGCAGATGTAAACATAATTTTACATAATGATTCTTTGTCGGATCTAAAAGAAATCAGTGCCAGGGTTCATAATAAAGAACGAATAAAGATAATTGTACATGTCTCCGATAAAATATATTATTTCAAGTTTTGTGGAGAATAAATAACCTTTTTAGTATAGATAAATAGGGATTATAACTAACTTTTTTTCTTCGTCTATCAGGTAGATTATCAAAAAGTATTTGCCCTGGATTTTTTCTTTATTTATCATATAATCAAAACATTTCAGTGATTCAATCTAAAGAAAAGTTTACTAGAAAAAAAAATCTAGTAAACTTTTCTTTAGATTGAAACATCCAGCAGTTAAATGCTTAAAAAAAAAAAAAAAAAAATAAAATCATAACATCCAGCAGTTAAATTCTTTAGATTGAAACATCCAGCAGTTAAATGCTTAAAAAATAAATAAAATCATTTCAGTGATATTCTGATTTCTGAAAACTTTGACCCGCTTTATCTTTGTCAGTTTTTGGTTGATTGGCAAAAGAAAAAAATCCATTGTTTTTGATAACTCTAACTGATAGGATAATTAGAATTTCATTAATTACCTTGTCCCGTTATCATCCCTATTTATCGTTTGGAGCTGTGTATAATAATATTAATAAGTGATGTTTTTAGAAATTCATGTTAGCGCGTAAATTTATTTAACGATCTTAAATAATAAGAAATTAAGCTGCTTCTTATTAAATTAACGCGCATTCGTAAATATGTAAAGTAATTTAAACTGTTTTATTAAACAATTTTCTGAGCTATGAGTAGTTGCATATATATTTGAATTTATTATAGCTAATGTTTAAGTAAGTAAAAAGAACATAATAAAATCAAGAAGCATGAAGATCCATTAGATAAGAAATTTTTAGTCATATGCTATTTAAAATAATGCTGATATCTACATAATGCTTATAAATAATAATGATAAAAATCGTTGAAAATTCAATAGTAAAATCTTATCATATTTAATAATCGCTCTCCTTATTTTAGACATAGATTTATACGCCACAAGGTTTCTATTCAAATGGAAGACCGAAATATTGCCAGTACTAAACTTTTTGCATTACACTCATGCTTAATCATAAGTGCAAATTACGGTCGTAATTTGCAATCGTATGTCTATGAAGACATACGATCGAAAATAGTATGCACATTTCAAAGTCAGTTTTAAAGTCTGAACTTTAGGGCTCTCGCATTTGAGATCAATTTTAATAAATAACCATTTAATATTTTTGTAGGAGGCGCCTTATGACGTGTAAATATAATGCTGACTAAGCTAAAATGTGAAGTGAGTAAAAAGTTTTCAAGCAGTGAAGTTAGGAGTAGAACAGTTATTTACAGCTTATGACTCCTCGTCGTTTAAATTTGATATTGACAGATCCTATATTAGGTAGCAGTTAAATAATTATTGCCAAAGCGTAGAGAAACTTCGAAAGTGATGGATTACAGTACGAAATCTATTTAGTAAAACGCAAAATTAAAAATAAGGTGATATTAAGAAGTGCCATGATTGTATGGAACAATTGCCCGACTAGAAAAATAAAGTTACTCGCCATATTGAGGAATGCAACTAATCTACACAAAAAAAATGTAGTTTGTTTGTATTCGAATAGGACATGCTAGCAATGTTGGTGTCGATTAAGGCATGATTCCCACCTCTAAAATTAAATTTGACAACAGTCTATCCTTGTCATTCTTTATACAAAATGAAAAGGAGAGAATAATGCCTGATTCGGCACAAATATTATTTTATTAGGATGATTTAGAATTCGAAGTTAAGCAAAGGGACAGTGAACAATGAAAGAATTTATTGTCCTATAATTGCTTTCGACTTTAAGCTTAGAAATCAATTCGAACAACAAACAACGAAACACAACATCAACGTTTCAAAAAATCACATCGAAACATTAAAAAATTGCTCAAAAAGCCAAACCTTTTTCTATCTCTCTCTTTCAATGGGATTAAATATGATTTTTTATCCCTTTCCTTAATCTTATCACGTGTATAGCCATCTCTCTTTAAACGCAATTAACTATCTTGTACATTATTAAATACATATTTTTTTAATTCTATAATGCAAAGATATATTAGAATGCCATCTTTTGTGATGCCTTATTCATTGCCATAATACCACTTTTAATGCTTTATTTACGTTTGGTTTAAGGCATTCTTATGATATATGAGAACTTTTCTTTTTACGTATTTCAAATACGACATAGCAAAAGAGGCATCATTTTAAAGATAAAGTTTTTGTACCAATACTTTTCACTAATACAATTATTAATAACAGCGACAATTAAAATTACTGTAACATGTTTTCAATACAAACTATTCTATCACTTCTTTTAGTCTATGGCCTAACTAACATTTTCTCTATGGATCATAAGAAAAACAAAAACACAATTACCATCAATCAAATGGATTTTATGGAAACTAAATACTGCGTGTATATTTATTATTACTCTGTTCTAACAATAACTCTTAACTATGTTATTTAATACTTTTATTAAAATTTACAAGGGTTTACGTAATGGTTTTATAATTTAAGGTTCGAAAGCCAATCCAATACCCAACATTGGGGCTTACTTAATTTTTAATCGTATTTGAATTCCCTTTTATGTATTTTAAACACCATATCGATAGCAATAAGACACGGGTACTTTTTGGAAAACCCAGCTTTTCCAATATTTTTTTGTAATAATAATTTTGAAAGTAACATAAACTAAATAAGACAAAATTGTTATAATAAACTATTTTATCTATTCTGTATTCAATAGACAAATACAATGAAAAATGCCCTGATTTGGATATGATCTATGCATAACATTGTGTGTACCCATAGCACGAATAGTTGAATGAGGGCCATGGAGGTTAGAGAGACAAGGAGAACGATCGCTACGTGCTAAAGCATTAGACCGCCTGACCCTGAAAATTTGTAGAATTTATAGTTCATGTTTCAGCCACCAGCAGCGCTGCCGTCGATAAGTAGTATCTGTGAAGTTAGCTGTTTATGAGTACAAGTAGATGAAGTTAGTTTAATATTGTACAAATTTTCTTTGCGGCATTGGTCATTTAAAATTAGCCTGCTTTTATTGAGACAACTTAGCGAACGCAGCGCCTCACTTATTTTGTCCATATTTCTGGGACACTATTTTCTACAGCGATCGTTCTCCTTATCTCTAACCCCCATGATGTAGGCTATCGCGTATGAATTCGCCGCTAGAGGCCCTTGTGTAGCGCGAGGTCTCCAAAATGTCAAATGTTATTGCTTGTGAGTCGACTACGCGGGTTTATTTCTTATTAAAATTATGTGAATATATGGCTATAACTCCGATTAATTATGGCACATATGAGTTACGTGTCAATAAATGTCAGTAATTTAAAAGCGGAACTAAGAAAAAATATTATGTCCTCCTATTTTTCCGAACAAAACGGCACTGCGCAACACTGTGGCATGGCCGATTACGTTTTGCGATACGGTTTTATTGTATTCAAATATGATTTAAATGTAAACTTTGATTTCATGCGCGTATTAACAAACTTTAAAAGCCGCACTTCAGGACCTGACTCAGCAGTAGCGCCATCTGGTGAGACAAAAAACGATAGCCCTCATTCGGTCTCGATACTCGTTAATTCAAGAAGTTTTGTATGGAAGATTTTTAATTCTCGTTACGTCCGTTGTGGCGCTGTTCAAATTTCCATACAAAACTTCTTGACATTTGACACATATCAAGATCGAATTCGAATAGCTTGCTAGTGCGAAATGTCCATGTCAAATTCTGTATGGAAACTTGACCAGCAGCGCCACAACGGACGTAGCGAGAACTGAAAAGCAATACACACTTGACGTATATCTAGATCGAATTCAACTATTCGAACTCGATATTGGTTCGTGCTAAGGGTACCGAATAATTTACTGTTTCTGTAAAATCCAATTCATTAGAAAAAATAGGTGGTTTTAGAAGAATTTTATCAACGAACCTTTTTAATTCTGCGATAGAGCATTCACTGTGTACTTCAAACTTGCTTTTTACGGTGGACTTGGAGTAGCAATTTCATATTTTTCTTTACGTGGGTGTAGATCTGGGTTTCACATCTTCCACTTGTATGAGTTGCTCGATGGGTATGAGGGATAGTTCTCCTCCTAACATTGGTGCGGGAGGACCCTAGAATAAGGTAATACATATTTGACAATACAAAGAATGAATGAAAGAAAAAATATTTAATGGGCATACAAGCAAATAGCTATTAGACCGGGAGATGATGACACAAAATACTTGGTCATTTGTACCAGTATGGCGGTTCTTCAGGGGTCTAATTACGTAAAGGCAAAAAGGAAAATGATGGTCATAGCGCTCGCACCGGCGGCCCAATCGCGTGGGCGTTAATCGAACGCGTCGGATAAATAACGAGTGTCGAACGATTTGTTCCACAAAAATGCTTATATTTTCAGATAGTCGAAAAAAAGAAGTAGGCGGTAGCGTAATGCCATACTTCTCGGGTATGACTTACAGCCCGCCATACCGACGCGAATACATTAATTTAAATAAAACAATTCAACCATTTGTACCAGGCTAATTTTTGCACAGCTAATCATCGTCGAGTAGCCATTCACGAAAATCACCTTGCCATACTTTTCCGACAGTTCCCAATGGCCGCCATACCGCTGCAAAGGAGTAATTTTTTTTTTTTCGCCAAACGATTTGTACCAGTATTGCATTTGAATTTTTGGAAAGTATTTGGCAAAATGTAACCGTTATTATTTTTCCCATACTTCTAGTAGGGGGAAAAAGTGCTGCCATACTTGAAATACTTATTTATTTGACACGTTTTAAAAATACGACTGCAAAATACGTAAAATCATTTTTTACATCATAACATCATTGTATTCTCGTCATTTGGATGCAATTGTACGTAAAAAAAAATATTACAGATTGTAAACATGGGGCGGATGACTGTCGGACTTGAGCTAAAAGGTGAAAAACAAAAAAAAAATTTGACGATTTGTACCAGTATGGCATTTGGATTTTTGGAAATTATACGATACAATGTGACCATTATTATATTTGCCATACTTGTAGTAGAGGGAAAAAGTGGCGCCATACTTGAAAAACCTGATTTTTCGACACGTTTTCAAGGTACAAGACATAAAATCATTTGTTACAGTATGGCATCATTGTATTCGGTTTATTTGGATAAAATTCAACCTAAAAAAAATAATCCCATACTATAACTATGGGGCGGAAGACTGTCACACTCGAGCAAGATATGAAAAAAAAAAATTGGAACGAATTGTAAAAATATGGCATTTTAAATCATTTCCAAACTTGAAAAAAACAACTAAGTTTTGGGAAAATTACACAGTACTTATGGAGAAGTGCCAAAGTGATGCCATACTTGAAAAAATAATTTTCGGATTTTTTTTTTGTGTTAAAAAATAAGCCTATACCGTGACCAGGGGGGCTGGAGCTGCCACACTCGCTCTGATATGCCGACTAATAATACAATCTTGAAACCTTTTTTCGAAATAGCCCACCTGTAATATCGTGAAGGGTACATGTGAAAAAAATTATATGCAATATCAATATTAATGCAGTTTAATCCGAAAGATTTACAAAAATGCATGGAATTCAAATGTAATCGGAACCGGAATCCTCGGCATCTTCGAATTCGTTTTCTTCGTCATCGTCACTGCTTACTGCATCAGTATCTGTAAATTATTTTATTTATTCACACAAGCGCAATACACGATGGCAAATTGTCAACATAAAATTATTTTCCTCAATTTTTACCTTCGTCTTCATCTTTCTCTTCTTCATCGTTTGTTGTGTTCATAACGATCTCGCTTATGGTGCCTGGCATGGCGTCGCCGTCGAACCAATGGAAATCGAAGTGGTCGGGGTCCACTAGCTTCCACCCGCAATCCTCTGGGCTTAGAGCAGATGGGTATTTAAGGTGAGCATTACACCAGATAGTGCTAATGTACAACACCCTCAACAATTGTTGACGTGGAAGTAAAGAGGCATCGAAGTTCTTTACATTTTTCATGAAATCCTGCCCGGTGTGGGCCATGCTGTATGATTTCATGAAGAGATGGAATCTCTTGATGGATTGTTATTCCGATGGTTATTGTTATTATTGTTGCTAATGTTTTTACTATTGTTGTCGTTGTTTCGACATAGATTCATGCTAAGAATTAGTTAATCAAAGATTACTTGAAAAAAAAAAAAGATTTCATGACAAAATTCACTACTGAAAAAGACTCACTCGTCATCACTTATCGCTGGCGAAGGTGTTTGTTCGAAAGAGCAGCCGGGTGACTGCTCCTGGCTGCTCCTGGCTGGAGGTGGTCCTTGCGATGTGCTCGTTACTGCCTCGGGATTTGGAGTATTTTCAGACGAGGCTTTGGCTTTTTCGTATACGTCTTTATATTTTTTGCCGATGGCATTAAAACTCCGGTAGCACGTGCTATCAAATTATCGGGAATTTCCGTTGGCAATATTTTGTCCTGATCTTTCAATTCACACGTCACACGAACCGCCAAAGAGTACCTGCACTTCTCCAAAGTCTCTTGTTTAAAGTTAATACTCGGTGCAGTGCTTTTGAGGCAAACGAAACAATTTTTTTTTACTGGACTGCGAACTGCACTGTTATTTTCATCCATTTTACGCGTCCGGTCGAACCAGGGATAAACGGTAAACTGAACGGCGTCACATCTCGACCCTTACGGGCACTATAACGGTCGACTTATTCTAACACATATAACTACTTTTATTGCTATATAGTTGTGAGTCGCCTGACAAACAGCTGCCGTATACCTGCGTTCCCATACATTATGTCTTACCAACACGATGAGCCAAGACCTCTACAATTCGAGAAATCTTTCGAGCGGTGGGAACCGCAGAATATTATACAACATAAAATCTGCTTATAAGACAAGATTGCCGCCACTTAGGTGTTTGAAACTTTGTATTTATATTCGTTAAACCTCAAACTTACAGGAAAAATTAGTGCCATACTGGTACAAATCGTTCGAATTACGAATAAAATCTTGGGACTTTGAAAAAATATTGTTCACATTCGCCACCTCCCACAGGTATGTCATTATCAGACTTCTATTTATGATCATACGGGGAACTGTTAAAAAAAGTTTCAGGGTGGTACAAATCGTTTGGCGAAAAAAAAAAATTACTCCTTTGCAGCGGTATGGCGGCCATTGGGAACTGTCGGAAAAGTATGGCAAGGTGATTTTCGTGAATGGCTACTCGACGATGATTAGCTGTGCAAAACTTAGCCTGGTACAAATGGTTGAATTGTTTTATTTAAATTAATGTATTCGCGTCGGTATGGCGGGCTGTAAGTCACACCCGAGAAGTATGGCATTACGCTACCGCCTACTTTTTTTTTTTCGACTATCTGAAAATATAAGCATTTTTGTGGAACAAATCGTTCGACACTCGTTATTTATCCGACGCGTTCGATTAACGCCCACGCGATTGGGCCGCCGGTGCGAGCGCTATGACCATCATTTTCCTTTTTGCCTTTACGTAATTAGACCCCTGAAGAACCGCCATACTGGTACAAATGACCAAGTATTTTGTGTCATCATCTCCCGGTCTATATGTAGAAAAAAAGAAAAAATCAAAACAAGCGAGCCTTACAGTAGTCGCGTATGATGTAACATTTGAAACCAGAGTTGCAAGCTATCAAGATAATTAATTTCTCTGATAATTATTGGATAACTATCAGATAATTATCCAACTACCAAATGTAATAACATATATAGGGTGAAATTGAATGTTTCTATGAAACTTCGTGAGATTGTTGGGTTATGTGTATAGAGTATGCCTGTTTTTTTTCGGATTTTTTTGAAGTATATTTTTTTCATGTATTTATTTATAATTTGTGTATTTTTATGTCCTTTCCTCCTTTTGAGTAGTTATTCATTTTAAACAAACAAACTTACATATCCAGTGAAAAACAACTAATAAATAAGCACTTCTAAAAAACGGAAAAACATTAAAATTCCACAGCGGGCCAACGACCGACCGCGCCCGCCAGCCGTTGAGTGAATAGGTACCTAGCTCTACACACTTTTGAATACCTGGTTATAAATTTCATTCTGACCCAAGTATTGAACTGCAATAAGTATTTCTTTTTGTTTAACATTTGCCTATTTCCAATCGTGACAAAATTATTATTAACTTTTAAAGTTTTTCTCTGCTTAAGAGAAGATGACATTTGAGCTTATTATTTCAATTTCAATAAAGGCATCTAAGCCGATTTTATTGTAATGTTTTTAAATAGTGTGGATCAAAGCGGAGAGTAGGTAAGCGCCGAGTCATCTGTGCGTGTAATAGGTACCTACACAGGCGTCCGCCGCGCCGGTCGTCGCCCCGACCGACGCTGATCTCGACTGGAGGCATAATGAAGGCATTCATTAAGTGTCCGTTTTTTTGGTAGTGCTTATTTTAAGTTGCTTTATAACTTCTATGTAGACATGTTTAAAATGAATAATTACTCATAAGGAAGAAATGACAAAAAAATAACCAAATAAAAAATTAAAAATCGAAAAATTTTATTTTAAAAAATCCGAAAAAAATCAGGCATTATCTATACACGTAACCCAACAATCTCACGAAGTTTCATAGAAACATTCAATTTCACCCTGTATATAAATGGAAGATTTTTTATATTTTTACTGAGACTACTTTTGTTAAAAAAAACTATTAACTTTGATATGTGTATGACTTTATTATTGTAATTTTTGACTGCTAATACTCATGTTTTAATTAAATATAATGCAATTATAAACTAATTAAATAAAATACTAATACATACTAATAATATAAATAAGAAAATACGTCTGTCTGTTATGTTTTCACGTTTAAACCACTGTATCAATTTAGATGAAAGGATTCATTGTTTTCTCTATACAACTCTGAATAACATAATTAGGAACATACAATTAATGAAACCATTTGAACATATAGTTTAATGCCGTGTCATACAGTTAAGTTAAATAAAAGTGCGGTTAAAGTTAAAAGCATTCCAAAAAATACTATGACTTATCATCATCACCAGCCTATTAATGACCCCACTGCTGGGGCACAGGCCTTCCCCATGGATGGAATAAGGAGATTGGACCGCGACCCCACTGATGGGGCACAGGCCTTCCCCATGGATGGAATAAGGAGATTGGGCCGCGACCCCACTGCAGATTGGAGGGTGCTACCGACTGCATATGCAGCCTAGACCAACGGCTTAATGTGCCTTCTGAAGTTTTTGGCTTTTGGTCACCCATCCAATGATTAACCATTGTAAAAGTAGCTTAACTTCGCGATCGCAGGCCTAATGCCAACTGCGCCATCTATCTTCTCTACAATTATGAAAATACAATTAAGAAAAAAACATTTGAAGCAAAGTTTAATGCTGTGTCCTACAGTTAAGTAAACAAATGTGCAATTTAAGCAACGAATTAGAAATATAATGGAAGCATCACTCTCTAACAAAGGCGGCTAAAACATGGTTCCAATCTCATACAGCTAAACTTCAATACTAATGCGACACGCACAAAGAAAAAACAAAGTAATTTGACAAATCCAATATCTGCATATGAATTCGGCCAACCACTCATTAAAGAGTAAGATAATGTTAAACGGAAATCCCAACCAATCCCATCGCATCGATCGGCGTGGTGATCACACTTTTTTCGCTCAGCCCACTTGATCGCAGTTTGCGTAGGGACTCTGTTAAGCGCAATTCGATTTTCTTTTAATTTCTAATTCGATGGTTTTGAGTTAAAACATTATAAGTAAAGTTTTACACTATGACTTGTAGTAAAGTTGATATAATTTATAAATGGCTGTATGGCATGCTTCCTTAGTTTAAGAAAAAAGAAAAAAAAATCATTATTAGTATGTGAATAATTGTGCTAAGTGACTGGTTTTGTAATCTAAAGGTTATGAAGTAAACAAAGTGACATAACATTATAGTTTCATATTTTATTGTTATAGCTATTAACGGGATTGTTACCACGTACCTTGTTTTGATGAGTCTCCGATATTTCGGCACTGTTGCAAGCGCCACGATCACGGAGTAACTGAAGTAATTGCGGGTAGATGTTATTGGCAGACATATCGTTCTACCCTCTGTCGTCGTTGATACGCAAAAATCAGCTATCGCGGAACATTTCATCGATTCGGGTCCTACTCACTCGATTGCGCTCCATAATCCACAAATCATCTCGACAGAACGCCACTATATACCAAGATTGGTCAGGGAAGCGATTAAATAACCAAACACAATAATATCAATCATGAGGATGGGCTTAAATTGATAAGTGTCTGGAATCCAGTGGTTCGTATGTGCAAAAACCGCAAATATCAAAAAAGTGTCGTTCCGCGATCTGATACTGTGAGTATTGTGTCGGGAACAGGTGCGAGTGAATAGTGAGAATGTTACCAATGGTTATCGAGCGCAGTAAAAGACGACTTTAGAGGGTACACCGATATGTCTGCCAATAGAATAGAATAGAATAATTATTTATTTGCATTTGAACAGGGTAATCAAGGTCAGAAATAGTTACACATAACTATACTGTAGGTTTCACCTATTCAGCTATAGACCGTAGCATGCAAATTTACATCAGTTTTTTATCAAATTAATTAATACTATGTCACATGATTGAATAAAAATTACTTAACAGGTCACAATAACATCTACCCGCAATTACTTCAGTTACTCCGTGATCATGGCGCTTGCAACAGTGCCGAAATATCGGAGACTCATAAAAAACAAGGTACAACAGGTTTAAAACAATATTTCATTTATTGTTATCACAACACATTACGTGACTCACCATAGTAGATTTGTCTGGCGTATGCGGTGTGTGTTTGTCCGCCCCTTGTGCGGCTTCGCGCGCTCGTCTGAGGCCCAGAGAAAACACAGCCACGGAACGAACGCGTTTCACTAACGCAGCCTTTGCGCGTGAACGACCTATCGTAAGAGAAACCAGTTAGTTCCTATAGTGGGACTAAAATTTAATATGTTGTTTTAAAATTGAATTGCTGCAGAGAAGTAAGTGTGAACTTCTCTTAAGGCATAATGTGAAGAAACCATAAAAAGGTTAAAGTTTAAGGCCCAGCGAAAACACCGCCACAGAATGAACGCGTTTCACTAACGCAGCCTTTGCGCACGAACGACCATAAAATAGGCATGAGAAATCAATTAGTGTCTATGGTGGGATTAAAATTAATAAGCAACTGTGAAGTTGCAGCAAGTTGTAGTAAACGAAATTTAGAAATGAATAAAATTTAATAGCTGCTATGAAGTTAGTACAAGTCACAATTAGGATGTGGAGGATTGTGGAAGTGCGAAATTTAGGACTATGTAGGCGCGCGCGGGATGTCACTGAACTGAAACCTGCGAATAGTAAGAAAGGTTGGGCATAGCGGCCATTTTCAGCTCGAATTGGAGCACCCTTCTGAGGAAGTAATCTCAACCTTACTGAAGACCACAGTAAATTAACACTAACTTTCGGCGGTGTAGTGTTTTTGTCGGTGAATAAGGTAACAGGGCTCCACTGGGTCGGGCTGAATTTGGTCAGGGTAGGCAACTACGCAAGTGATATTTTTAGTATCATAAGCGTCTATATAGGCTATGGTGGCCGCTTACCATCAGGCGAGTGCTACGCTTTTTTGCCACTCTTTTAACATAAAAAAACCCCTTTATCCTTTGGTTTGTCGTCCTCACTGGAGGTGGCGCTTGCGTCGACAGATGGCGCTGAAGACGACCCCGTTCAAATACTTCTTTATAGATAGTATCTAGTAAAACTCCTTTCAAACCCGAACCCAAACCTTGTATCCCTGATAGATAACTCCAGCCCCCCTAGCATTAACACGTTTTTATCACGCTCCATTGTCAAATTACTACCGAGTTTGACAGTTAGATGCGATAAAAAACGTGATACAGTGTAAATTGTGGTGCTCGTGCTACGCGGACTGGTAGATAACAAACAATCACTTATTCGCTTTATCCTTCAGTTTGTCGTCCTCACTAGAGGTGGCGCTGAAGACGACACCACGTTTAAATTCTTCTTTATAGTTAATTTCTAGCCAAACTTCGTTCAAATCCGTTTTCAAACCTTTTTTCCCTAATAGACAACTCCTTTTGGATAACAAACTATCACTTACTCCCTTTATCCTTCGGTTTGTCGTCCTCACTGGAGGTGGCGCTTGGGTCGACAGAAGGCGCTGAATACGACCCCCGTTCAAATTCTTCTATATAGATAGTATCTAGTAAAACTCCGTTCAAATCCGGGTCCAAACCTTATCTCCCTGATAGATAACAAACAATCATTTACTCGTTTTATCCTTCAGTTTGTCGTCCTCACTAGAGGTGGCGCTGTTGTCAACAGATGGCGCTGAAGACGACACCCCGTTCTAATTCTTCTTTATAGTTAGTATCTAGTAAAACTCCGTTCAAATCCAGGTCCAAACCTTACTTCCCTCATAGATAACAAACAATCACTTACTCGCTTTATCCTTCAGTTTGTTATCCTCACTAGAGGTAGCGCTGGTGTCGACAGACAGCGCTGAAGACGACACCCTGTTCAAATCCTACTTTAGATAATTTCAAGTCAAACTCCGTTCAAATCCGGTTTCAAACCTTTTTTCCCTGATAGATAACTCCTAATGGATAACAAACAATCACTTACTCCCTTTATCCTTCGGTTTGTCGTCCTCACTAGAGGTGGCGCTGGCATCAACAGATGGCACTACAGAAGGCACCGCGTTCAAATCCGGTTCAGAACCGCCTGCGCTTACGGTTCCTGATAATTCCTGGTGGATAAATTTAAAGGAATCTTACACAATACTAAGTTTTTTCATATAATATATGTCACATTTTATTGCCCAATTTCTAAAGGCTTGTCAAATAATTAATCAACTAACATACTTCTCAATTTGATAGCAGCGTTTAAGAAATTTGAGTTTCTTAAAAAAATATTGGCGAAAAGGACAATGGCGAAATATACGTTCAAGGAAATGTTTGTTTGTTTATAATGCCAAGGAGATTATAAACAAACAAACAAAATAAAAAATAGTAAGTTAATTATTGTGTCGAATCTGACACGATTCTCTCAAGCTCAAATTTTTGACAACAACGTATCCTTGTCTTTCACTATACAGAACGAAAAGGAGTGACTGATGTTAAATTTAGTTTAAAATATCTAAATTTTTTAAAAGACAAAATTTACAATGAAACTTAGGAAAACAAGCTGAAACGACTAAGGCTCGTATTACATAATTACAACTAAGTGTTGATCTTTACTTGAGTACAGTTAGAAAGGGATGGTGCTATGTGCTCCCTATATGGCATCATCCCTTTCTAATTGTACTCGAGTAAAGATCAACACTTAGTTGTCATTCTGTAATACGAGTCTTAGATTTGATTTCAACTCTCACCTGTAACGTAGGATTGACTAAAGGCCGGTGTTGCGTAGGATGCGGGATGCAGTGAGCTGACCTATGAAGGGGTTCATCACGGAGACCACGAACACCTAGTAGCGATAGAGGAACGCCGGGAGTGGCTTCCTGTTTACAAACATTATATTTATAAACAATGTACACCGTTAGCGACACTTTATTTATTAATTATTTTTAGAATTCACTATATTTTATGGAAACTATAATAACAGCAAAAAGACACCATCAAAAAGGAAAAAGCTTGTAAAACAAAAAAGGGGGTTTTATATTTGGATAGATGTGTCCGGAAGTGAAGTTATTCAGTTTAGGCTGATACAAGTACTCATGAATCTCTAGAAACTACCTAAGCATTCAGTTCGAAAATCTACAGCAGGAGACCTGGTATGGAGAAACTCAGCCACTGCTATAAATATTACTAGCAGGGATTCAATATTCTATAAGTACACTAGCTGACCCAGCGAACTTCGTACCGCCCTAAAAAAATAGGGGTTGTCCAGCGGACAAAATTGTGAATCTAAATCATTCTCAGATCCCCTTGAACACACACGAAAAATTTCATCAAAATCGGTCCAGTCGTTTAAGAGAAGTTCAGTGACATACACACTCACAGAAGAATTATATATATAAAGATACGAATAAAATTAGATAGATAGACTGTTTGCAATATTGAAACAACCGCTTTTTACTACATGCATATGAATACATATACGGTACATACACCAAAATAACATTTTCTACAATTTTTATCTGTCTGTCTGTTTGTTCCGGCTAATCTCTGAAATGGCTGGACTTTTATTGGCAGGTAGCTGATGTAATAAGGAGTAACTTAGGTTACTTTTATTTTAGAAAAAATCTTTTGTTTTAGAAAAAAAATAAAAGTTAACGCGGTCGAAGTCGCGGGCGGCCACTAGTAAATAATAAAAATATCTGAGTTTTTCGCCGTTTCTAATAAAAAAAGATATTAATAAATAAGTGAATTAATAAATACTAAAATGAAGAGCCATACAACTAATAAAAATTTAAAATATTGCTTGTATACCACCATTTACCATTACCATTAGAAAACTCATAATTTATATATTTTTTGTAAAACTTATATAAGTATAAACAAATAAAAAAGATATTACCTTACGCCGTATTGGCTTAGTAGGGCTAACGTCCTGAAGTAACTGAAGCGACCCAGTGTTCACAACTGGCTCGGTTATGGACGCCGCCTTAGGTCTGGAAATATAAATTGACATCTCAAAACAGAAACACCAAAATCGAATCTGAAAGAGACAAGCATCTATTTACAGAAGAGTGCTATAGAAGAAATAATGTGTATGAAAAGTTGAATTGGGAAGAAAACTGCCAATTTATCCCTTCAGAGGCGCAGGTGCCGTATGGCCCTTAGCAACAAATCAAGACAGCTGTCAAAGTTACAAGGAAAACCAACAAATTCCGATAGACTCGGGATTTTTTTTGGATCGGACGTTTAAACCTACGCTCCAGGTGCAACAAATGTCTAATTTGACATAAGTTTCATACATTTTATGTCAAAACTGAAACGTCAGGATAAAAAGTTGCACGCAAAGCGTAGGTTTAGAATGCACCCTTAAAGTGACAGATTGCTTGTTATGGGCCAAACGGTCAAAGCGCCATCTGTAAAGAGCTTTGCGTTTTCTTCCCCATTAAAAATAAATAGAATGAAGAATATAAAATAGAAAAAACAATATATAAAAAAATAACTTTACCTTTTATGTCTGTTGTATTTTAAGAGCGATTTTTTGTACTCTAGGTATTCAGGTCTTGGTAAATTATATTACCAATAAACACACTAAGAACATTAGTAAGATAATTATGGTTTATTATCAATAGTTAAATAAAAGCTTATGTTTTAAAAGGGCGATAATTAAATAATAGCCAGAGTAAAGAAGCTTTTTCATAAGAATGAACCCTTTTTATAAAGCACAAAATTACTGTCTTGCACAGTTTACAAAGACTTTTTGATTTATCAACAATGACTAAAAACCAGTGTTGAAAAATGGGACGTTCCCTGTCTTAGAAATATCTTTACAAATGAATATGCATTAGACTACCATATAACTCTTGTGCATATCCTCTCCCCCTCGGACCACGAAAGTGTTTAGACGTGTTCACCCGTACATGTATTTAAAAAATAAATCCAAATAATATATTTCGAAAAATCCGCAACTTTAATTTGGTGAAGTACCAGGCGGGCATAACGTTAAGGAAGTGCAGTCTCGCTCGGCGCAGTAGACAAGGACACCTGCAAGAGGCAGCTATAGTTCAATAAGCTACTCTGTGAACTGCCACTGACCGTGCGTATACTCATTCATTCATAAGTCATACTTCGGTGCTTACCACAGTAATAAGCGGAAGCGATAGCGACTAATATTATTATTAAGGTTGATGCAGGTTAGCATTTCAAAATTTAAAATCTTGTGTGAAATTGGATTCTGTGACTGAGGCTTTTGCTTTTGCTTTTGCTAAGAATAATCTAAAATGCCGAATTTAGCACGCTCACCACCGTCATTGTTAAACCAATCACTCAGCATGTCAGAACCCGATGTTAATAGGATGGTAGCGACTACTGCCGCATTGGAGGATTCTGGGCTTACTCATTGCAAGCAACGTGACAGCAAACGCAGAAGAATTGCCGAAGAGCAAGTAGAACCAGAGCGAGCCGACTTTCGAGCAATTATCCGAGAAGAACTTCGAGATTTTATGAATACCATGCAAATACAGCAAAACTCGCGATTAGATATTATAGAAAAATATATTTCTGAAATTAAATCTCAAAATGATCTCATTCACAGCAATAACCTTGACATTGAAAAGTCTATCGAGTTTTTAAATCATAAATTGGACGAACTACAAAACACAATTAACCGTCTAGAAACAGAACGTAAACAAATCTCATCCCAAATTATAAACATAGGTGATAAATGCGACACTTTGGAGAGACTGTCAAGAAAAACAAGTATACAGATAAGAAACGTTCCTAAGCAGAAGGGTGAGACAAAAGAGAAACTATTTGAGATGATAAAAAAACTTTCTACAACTTTAACTATCGAAATTGAGAAAACAGAAATACGTGACATATATCGAATACCAGCTAAAATAGAAGGTGCCAATTCGGTCATTATAGCCGAATTTTCCTCAACTCTTATTAAGGAAAGTATTTTGGCGGCAGCTAAAACGCACAACCTCAATTCGAAAAAGTATAAAACTGAACAATTAAACTCCGCACATCTTGGCTTGGAGGGACATAAAGAGGAAATCTACCTGTCTGAACACCTCACTGCCCAAGCTTCGAGGTTATACTTTCTTGCACGAGACTTTCGCAAAACAATGGATTACGCATATTGCTGGACTTCAAACGGGCTGGTTTACTTAAGAAAGAAGCAAGGTGCTCCATATATTTTAGTGAAGAATGAGGCTCAACTACACCAAATGAAAAACATGTGACTAGTGAAAGGTTTAATAACATTTTTAACATTTATATATTGTAAATTTACTACACATACAGAATTTGATTTAATTATAAGTTACAAGTACAAACATTTTATAAACACAAAAATACAATCAATTTACACACTAATAGAACACAAACTTGCTTTATATTTTATGTATATAAACTCAGGACACGTACAAATACACCGAAGAACTTACATTATATCATTTCAGAGTCTTATTAGTCATTCATTATCATTATATTCACACAACATTTCGCCATTGTCTTGCAGAACTTGTCAAATTGTAGTATGTTTGGTCACTGTCAAATGTTATGAGCATATTTACAGCCTAATATATTTAAACCGACTATCCATTGTCAACAGCAAATATGGATAGCCAACAATTGTTTGATGATATCGACGCATCTTGTACAATTCCCTGTAAGGTTATTGATGATCCAGATTCTATTAAGCTAGAACTTGACAAGGTGAAAAATTACAAACAAAATAAACTAAACATAATAACATTCAATATTAGGAGCGTTAACAAAAATTTAGACAATTTCTTAATATATATCACTAGGTTGAAAACAAACGTGGATATCATAATTCTTTCGGAATGTTGGTGTGACGAAAGTTCCATCCCACCGATGATAGATGGATTTAATATGTACTTTTCCAAACGAAGTTTCAAGCAAAATGACGGTGTTATAATGTATATCAACAGCTGCATCAATGCCATTGTGCAGGAAATGGAACTGGCTGAAGCTAACTGCCTAGCAGCTAAGATAGGAAATATGACAGTATTTGGGATATATCGTCCATACGGATTCAAAAATCTTAACATATTTTTAGATTCCTTAGACACACTATTAACTACAAACAAAACGCGAAATATAGTTCTGACAGGAGACATAAATATTGACACTTTGGATACTAATAATACAAATGTCAGAGATTACTTGGAGATCGTAGGATCTCATGGATTGTATAATATTATCGACATCCCGACACATGGTCGCACATGTTTAGACCACTTCATGAGCAAAGTAGCTGCTAAACAACAATGTTTCGTACTCACAGCTGACATAACTGACCACTATCCCATATTGTTAAGTATTTCGAGCTCTCTAATATCTACAATTACTAACTGTGAATCTATTACAAGAACTAAAATAGACTATGGGGCCTTGGAGAAATCTATTAAAACAAAGGACTGGAAACCATTCCTATCTATTGAAGATCCCAACATAGCTGCAATAACATTAACGAAAACTCTACAAGAGCTTATTATACGCCACACATCTATTAACACATTCAGCAAAAGAAAACGACCGCTTAAGCCATGGATAACTGTTAGTATCATCAAATGTTTTAAAACCCGAGATCAATTGCACAAAATTACTAAAATGTTTCCAAACAACTCTGAACTAAAACATCATTATATCAAATATCGTAACATTTGCAATAATACTGCTAAGAGTCTAAAAAATACCTATTATAAAGACAAATTCAACCAAAGTTATAAAAACAATAAAGCAACCTGGGAAACAGTGAAGGAACTATGCAATATAAAAAAACAACACTCTAATTCCTCTTCCTTGCTCAACATATCATCATCTCCACATGAGTCTCTGGATATGGCCAACCAATATTTTACGTCTATTGGTGAAAAACTAGCTTCAGAAATATTAACGAGAACCAATACGAGTGTCCCTAAACTAATACAAAAAAAATCTTCGATAAATGCTAGCTCAATGTGCTTACTTCCTACAGACTTTGTGGAGATAGACAAAATCATCCTCAATCTTAAAACTAACAGTGCTCCCGGAATAGATTCTATACCAACAAAAATTCTCAAAAACTCACATGCCATCTTGTGCACAATGATAGCCCACTTGTGTAATTTGAGTTTCTCGACAGGCATTTTTCCAAGCATATTTAAGAAAGCTGTTGTTGTTCCGATTTATAAAGGCGGTGACGCGAAATCGGTATCGAACTACAGACCAATATCACTACTTAGCACAATTAGCAAAATTATCGAAAAGACCTTTAACATCAGATTGGTAAAATTTCTTGAACATAAAAACATATTAGCTGGCTCACAATACGGCTTCCGATCAGGTAGAAGCACTGAGGATGCAGTATCTGTACTGTCGGGGTTAGTCACTAAAACACTTGACGACGGCGAGCGATGTGTAGGCATCTTCCTAGATCTCAAAAAAGCGTTCGATACCGTTTCCATACCGATACTCTTGTCGAAGCTTGAAAACTTGGGCATTCGTGGGCCCGTATTGGAATGGCTTTGTGACTACCTCACAGGCAGAAGCCAAGTTGTTCGAGTGGGGAGTGTTTCCAGCTCTGAGTCACCAGTAATGTGTGGTATACCCCAGGGAAGCACTCTTGGCCCTACACTGTTTCTAGCCTACGTCAATGAGCTCTGCAACCTTAAACTTGATAATGGCAATATTCTGGCGTTCGCGGACGATACTGCGCTAATTTTCAAAAATAGAACTTGGGCATTAGTTGAAAGGTCTGCTGAAAATGGATTAAGGAAAGTCATAAAGTGGCTGGATAACAATCTGCTGACAATTAATATACAAAAAACAAAATATGTATGTTTTAGAATCTCAGAGGCTACTAAGCCACCAATCCACTTCACTATTAAAGCCCATTCATCCTTGTGTGACCTAGAAATTAACTGCAATTGTGAACTCCTAACGCAAACAGATGACCACAAATATCTAGGTGTAATAGTTGACAAGAACCTAAATTGGCACCCACAAGTAACAGCGATAAGCAAAAGGATAAGGAAACTCCTTCCCATTTTTAGGAGCCTCAGAGATGCCGCCGACCACAAGTTAATTCGTAAAATTTATCTTGCCCTCTGCCAATCGCTTCTGACATACTGTGTTACGGTGTGGGGTGGAGCAGCTGCCTCTTTTCTCCTGGAATTAGAAAGGGCTCAGAGAGCTGTGATCAAAGTTATGTTCTGTAAGCCTAGAAGATATCCAACCAAACAGCTCTACGAGGAAACTGGGCTTCTCACTGTTCGACAGTTGTTTATATACAACTCGGTTCTCCGCTACCATAAAACCATGGATCCTACGCAGCTGCCCCTAAATAAAAGACGCATTCGTACTCCTGTCCCAAATTGTAGAACAGGGTTTGCTAGACGACAAGTACACTTCATAAGTCCATTTTTATATAGATATTACAATGATTTAAACAGCATTATTAAACTAAATAGAAATAATCTTAAAACTGCACTTCAAAAAAGTTTAAAAACGCTAGATTATAAAAATACAGAAACGATATTCAAAATAATAAGTTAAACATTATAAGATGCACACACACACACACACACACACACATACACACTCACACCCACACACACATACACATACACACACTCACACACATAACAAACTCCTTTGGCTATTCCATTGAATTAATAACTTAAGAACAGTTATCTGGATTAATAAATTGTTTACTAAATGGTACACAACTTTATGAATAGGGTGGAGGGTTGATTACCTGAGACACAGGATTCATCCTAGTTCAGGTGTCAACCCACCATAATCTGATCAATACGTACCTTTTATTTTTGGTAAAAAAAAAAATGCATGCTTTTTATATCATTGTTTTTATGTAGCCATTAATACCAACATTGTGATTATGGTGAGAAATAAAGGTTATTATTATTATTATTATTATATAATGTTATTCAAATAAAAAACAACAATACAAACAAAAGTATAATTTATTAATAAACAAATGAGAAAAGTACAGTGAGTATAACATTGATAAAACGAAATTTATTCTCAAAATATCCATTAATTTTAATGCATCACAAAAATTAAACAAAACTAATATAAAGAAATAGCAAGCACAACATATCGTTAATACGAAAAGGGAATAGTGAAAAGTCACAACGTGATTCTATATTAGATAGGTAAGATAAAAGTAATGTTTGGAGTACATTTTCGTAATAACCAACTACACACCCATCCAGGCAATACTTGTGATAAATTAACTGAAAACAAAAGAATAAACATAAATTAAAATCTACTACCACATATATGTGTTTGATTGAGCTTTGAGGGACGAAAACTATCGTTTTTCAAACTCTTTATTAGACAAGGTTTTAGCAGTTGTATAATGCCGGCATTTCTTTTGGGTATTCGTATTTGCTTTTTGTGAACGTGACAACAGCCTTTTCTTATCACGTTCATAAGGAGTGAATAGCACAGACTAATTACAAATAATAGCAAACACGAATAACCAAGTGAAGTGAAGACATTATATTCGGAAAAATAAATACCGATGGAGTGATATACATAATTTACATAAGATATAGTAAAATTACTCTTTTGTGCGAGAGAATACGGTTTCTTTTTTCATTTTAACAGTTTTGCTGTATATGTAAAAACAGTTGATTAACTGTCTAGATATACGCCCAAGAGAAATAGATAATATCAATTTGTATGTTTGATTAATGAAACACACACACAAAGTGCAAAACACCTTCTATAAACATGCATCTATTTCTCTTAACTAATTTCATGACATTCTTACAATAAAAACGATTGAAATTGTTTAAGATATTTAAGTTTGCATTGGGTCTGATTCCTGTAAGATTTTCTAAACTTAGGCTAATGCCATCAGTCTTTTCTATATTTATTCTTCATAAAGCAATGATAAGGACATTCTATTGTCATATTTAGTGTGAGATTAAGAGGATCAGACCCAATGTGCCCATTGAGGAAATGCTTTTAAAAGAATAACAAGGAAATTAAGCTCCTATTGCGTCATTGATATTGCTTTAATTTTTCCAAAAAAAAACCTTTATTCAACGTTATTCTTTCAGCTACCCTCAATACTGAAATGGAACATGCGCAGGCCAAGATGCTCAGAAGACTAAAATTGGATAAAGAAAATCGGGATTGTTCTATTGTCACTTTTCGGTGTTACCTTGAACCGTTTAGCAAGCTGAATATCAAATAAAACGATAACATAATAAATAGCTGACAATTCGATATCTACGTGCGACGTGAAATGCATTATTAACCACAAATGTGGCCGTGGTGCGATGATAAGAAGAAGTTTCCGTTCTTTGACACCTTTCTTATATTAATAATATTTGTAGTAGTATAAAGAGATGCTTTTAATACCTCGCTCCTTTCACCATTTCTGAAAGTTGTCTAAGAAAACCGGTTTTCTTGGACTTTTTGTACCTAATGTAAAATTCATATAGCATTGATTTTTGTCACTATAGAGTATCAATGTGTTAATTGATACTATATAGTGACCAAAATCAGTGCTATATGAATTTTGTTGGTAGTACCAATTGTGTGGCCCACCCAAGACATGAATTTGAAGAAGTATGTGTTTAAGGATGCCTACTGCTTGGCGCTCGATCATAATATTCGAAAGAAATGTGTAAGCTATCAAAATTGAACGCAAGCAATTTTTGCCTTTACGACTATTGTTCACTACATATCATAAACCAACCACAAGTGTTTTAGGCGTTTTTTATAACTTTTCGAATAGCAAACTAAAAAGTGCTAAATTAAACCTTATGTCTTTTGGGGATTTTTACTTAGAAGTTTTCCTACTTTGCGGTATTAGTATAGTGCATTGCTTTTACTAATTTGTTAATATCAGCGTTTTGTGCAAATACTAAAAGAAAAGGTGCATAATTAAACTTTGTTTTAGTACATGTAGCACCGCCTTTTGAGGGTTTTTTACTTAGAAGTTTTCCTACTCTGCGGCATAAGTAAAGTTCTTTGCTTTTACCAATCTCTTTGTATTAGCGTTTTGTGCAAATACTATAATAAAACGTGTGAAATTATACCACATGTCTTAGCAAATGCAGAATCGCCGTTTGGGCGTTTTTTACTTAGAAGTTTTCCTAATCTGCGGTATCAGTAAAGTTTATTGCTTTTACCAAACTGTTTATATCAGCGTTTAGTGCAAATATGAAGGCCCATTTGCAAAATTTACTAAATCTGAATTCAATTAAAATTAGCTTTAACCCGTAGAAACGTGTCAGAACGTCAATGTCAATTTGACATTATTGTATGAGCAGAATCTAGTTTTAGTCAAATTGCTGCATATTGGACTGAAAAAAAGTGCAAAATTAAACTTTATGTCTTAGCGAATAAGTCAGCACTGACCTGAATGGCGGTATTTCCGGTATCTTTCCGATATTGATCTTCTTCCGTTCAGGTTTGTCGTTTTGTTTGGGCGTCGTTGGAGTAGCCGTGTTTCGTGATGGAGGACGAACGTCGTCTTGACTCGTGCATTCCGACTTGAAAATAATCGATTGATTTACGACGGCGTTCTTAATGGATTGTTTTGTTAAAATAATATAAAATTATAATCATGGATCCCACACTAGGAGGTCCTGTTTCGTGGAATCAATGTAAAAAAGATAGCAACAGATGATATTGTAAAATTACAGAATACAGAAAATAACCTTTTAACTACGTTATAAAGTAAAAACGAGTGGCATTGTGTGTGTGTTTGTGTATGAGTACGCGTGTGTGTGCTTGTCTGTATGCATGTAGGACGGTGAGAGACAAGGACTTCAGGTAATGCTATTCCAGTCGTTTAATGCTATGTTATATGCTGCATCTTGCATATATATAGATGCAAGAAAAAAACAACAACTGATTTATATTTTTTATAAAACATGCACTTGTGAATGCTAATTTTTAAACGCATCCGGAGTCTTATATGGGGTTGATATTTTCACTTATTTATTTTCATTATGTACACTATAATAAAAACAATTATATCATTTTTTTTCAATGATTCCCTTAAAAGTAATTTACAATATTAAATATAATAAAAAAGTATCATTAAGTCGGTAATTGTATAAAAATATGACCCATAAATAAATGGAAAGGCAAAGAGTTCATTTAAAATATATGAAACAGATAACAAAAAAAAAATAACAATCACATATCATACGTAAAAATGCAAAAGATAGATATAATATCAATCAGTCTTACTCACCATTAGCGGCGCGTGAGCATTCTTTATAGCTTCTCTCCTTTGGAATTCCACTTTGGCCATTTCAGTTGCTAACCAACCAGGAATCTCGGGTATTGCCATTCGAAGTGCCAGGACTGTCACCAAGATCACATGCTGTGGATAAAATAATGGTTTAAAATATTTTTTTACTGTAAAGAATGAACTTGCTTTAGAAACCGAAATTTTGAAGTCGATAAAAAGTATCCCATGTGTCAATCCAGGTCATACACTATATGCGTACCGAATTTCATTCAAATACCTTCAGTATTTTTGCGTGAAAGCGTAACAAACTCACTTTCGAATTTATAATGTTAGTTAGGATGAAACACTTGCGTTGTCTAATTTGATAAAGGACTGTGTTGGTGATGAAAAAATCTTTTTTCGCAGAAATATAGCCTAAGTCTTTGTCTGAATTGGCTAGTTCGGTACCTCAGTTAACTCAAAATTCACGGTGTATATAACCCCTAATGTTCAACTTAACTTCATATCACTCTAATATTATAAAGGCGAAAGTTTGTGAGTGTGTATGTTTGTTACTTCTTCACGTCTAAACGGCTAGAGCGATGAATAAAATTTGGCATGGAGTTAGCTGACACCCTGCATTAACACATAGGCTGCGTTTTACTGCGGGAAAAGATCCCCAATAAATCGAGGGTAACATCGCGGGGCACAGCTAGTATATAAAGAACGAGTGAGCCTTACAGTAGTCGCATATGATGTGTAACATTTGAAACCTCACCTTATATTAGTAAAAAAATAAATAAAACCTATTACAAAAAGAATAAGCAATTTGAACATTATTCTAAAATAAAATCAAATAGCGCGCGCTTTTGCGACTTCCTTTGACACACTTCCGTCCCATTTCACGAAATCACTCCCACAAATTGCAGGAAAGCGAGAGAAAAGATGTTACACATCAATAATACTCACTTCTAAAGCCACGATGACTAAAACAGTCTGCGCAGGAGTGGCGTCGGGTAAAAGCCGATGAACCGGCCCCGACAGCCCTATGAGAGCGCAGTTGACAAGCACCGCTACCCCCACCATGCATTCCATGGCGTGCTATATATATAGAAGAGAAATAAATAAATGTTTATTGAATTTTAGTTTACAATAAATGACTCAATTCTAGACATAACAAAAGATATGTAACTGATACTATAGCCTCATCATCATCATCATCATCAGCCTATTAATGTCCCCACTGCTGGGGCACAGACCTTCCCTATGGATGGAATAGGGAGATTGGGCAATGACCCACCACGCGGGCCCAGTGCGGATTGGTGGGCGCTAACGACTGCAGATGCAGCCGGGACCAACGGCTTAACGTGCCTTCCGAAGCACGGAGGATAGCCTAAACTAGGTAAACCTGTGGGTGCTGTGGGTTGCCTATAATGCGAAGAGATGGCGCTGCCTTGCAGCTTAAGAATGGCTAGAAGATTTATATATATATATATATATATATATATCTACCTAGAACTTTGATTCTACCAATTGATAATGAAATGAAAGTCATGTATTCAGTCTAGGCTGTTACAAGCACTTGTAAGGGTCAAAAAGTAGAAAGAAATAAAAAGAAGATTAGCAATCTAATTAATCCTTCTTTTAAGTTCTAATAAAGTTTAAAATCTAAAATGTACACACAAAAACCACCCTTATGTCAATATAAATACAGCACAATACGTACTTGCCAGCTGCCAATAGTGTTGACTCTTTCAGCGAAAGGTCTTTGGGCCACGTGGCATAGTTTGAAGGCATCCGCTCTCACTTCGGCCGCGTTATTGAGTAAAGCACATACGGCCGCCAAAGGAAACGCGGACGAAAACAAAACCACGTGGCCGAGTTGAGTCAGCATTTCGAGGTATTCGCAGAAGGTGCCTTCGTACTAGAGGGAAAAGAAAAAAAGGAGATTTAATAAATTGTTATTTTTAAGCATTAAAACAAGTACTAAATTTATATACCTCACCTATACCACGAACATGTACAACATACAATGAACTATGTGTGAGAAATGCTGGTATTGATGTATTTTGTGATACTTTGTCAACATTTAAACGGAAGTTGTGTAATCTGTGACAAAGATTGTTTCTGTGTAGTGTTATTATTATTAAAATGTAAAATTCTAATTTATTAATTGAACATTGTTTGGTTATTATATTAAATAATTGCAATCTTATTTAATTTCATTTGATATGTAATATTATGAGTCAAAATTCAATCCTTAAAATTACATTTGTGAATGACGTCAACACTTATAATTGTTGTTTACAAATAAACAACCAATATAATTAATAAAATTAGTGTTGCTAATAAACAATAAATAAATAAATAATAAATCCTTGTCCAATTTTGTTTCATCAGTAGAAAGCTTCATTATTTCTGAGTGACTTAGGCTATATTTTTTTTTTTGAATTTGTAACTCAATGTCACCCGTGCAAAGCCCGGAGTGTATCTCTACTGCCTTATATTTCTAAGCAACGCAAAATTTATTTCTTTCTTGGAAACATTTTATTTAGATTTTTAAATCTAGCAGTTATAGGCTCCTTCGCAAATAGGAATGCATTATTACCAAGGTAAAACCAAAGCATCCTTTATTGGTTACCTTTAGGATACCGAATCAAAAAGCGATCTTATGTCAAATACACGGGATTAATACTTTTTGGTTGGTTAATACTTTGTTTGGAACTCTTTTCGTTATTTTATCATCTATGGGAGTGTACGCTCAAACGTTAGCATTACTTCTTCACTTTAGTTCTTGTTCTGAGGTTTCTGACTATGTTAGGAATCGCGAAAAGAAGAAAGTTTCAGAAAAGAGAATAATTATATAATGTGGAGGAAAACGCAAAGCTCATTACAAAGGCGCTTTGGCGTTTGGCCTATGACAAGAAACTTGACTCTTCTAGGCTGAGTTCTAAATCTACTCTTTAAGTGCAACAAGTTTTACCCTGACGTTTCAATTTTAACATTAAAAATGTATGAAACTTATGCCGTTGAAAAAAAATCATTTCTTCCACCTGCAGCGTAGGTTTGGAACGCAGGCCAAATCTATCGGAATTTGTCGGTTTTTTTTGTGACTTTGACAGCTGGATCGATTTGTTGTTGCGGAACATCGACACCTGCGACTCTGGCGGGATAAATTCGCAGTTTTTCCCATTGAGCCTACCCTGAAATACACAATACCCTAAACTCCAACAAAGTAAGGCTCAAATTCCGCCAACTCACCTTGAATGAATGATTTATTTTCTCTCACTAAGTCACAAAGTAACATTATAATTAAGTTAAAGGGTATTGAATGACATAAACAGTAAAAACAATGTAGTTCTTTGAGAGAGCTGGAGATTGTTCTAGGTTACAAAACCTGTGTTACGACCCCCAGGCTCAAGTTTGCTAGAGATTCTTTTGCATAATACATTTTTTTTTCTCGTGCTCCACCCTAGATTATAGGCGAGAGTACATAAGTTAATGTTACAGACCCATAGTGAATTTAATAACAAAGCAAAAGAAAGGAAAAAAAAACCTTGAACAGTTGCGACTCCAGTTCCGCTTGATGAATGACCTTCTGTCCAACCACGGGTTCCGAGTCCCGTCTATCTCCGTCCTTTTCTGTCCCACCGTTAATGAGAGAGATCTCAGGCGACCCACCCGAAGAATCCGTCTTCTTGTCGAATAATTCCGTTAATTGAGTTGAAGTGGGCGCTGAAAAATTTATTCGATTACTAGAATGTGGTTTCTTCCGCATTAATTTGAGGGAAAAAGTTATAGTTTAACTTAAAAGATGACATATGCAGTCGCAGACTTTTTTTATACAACTTTCGAATAATTCCGTAAATTGAGTTGAAGTGGGCGCTGAAAGTTGTATTCGATTACTAGAGGTCCCATGCGGATTCACCCGCGTTAGTTTGAGGAGAAAGGTTATAGTAAAACTAATATGCTGTCACGGACTTTTTAAAGTTGTTAAAAGACTTGTAACGCCATTGTACTCAGCATGACAATAAAGATTTCTATTCCATTCTAAAAAAGGAATTTCGAATAATTCCGTTAACCGAGTTGAATAGACCTCTGAAAAACTTGCTATGTAATTTGTTATGTAATTTTAATGGCAATAAAGGACTAAAGATTTTTCAAGAACAGCAGGGAAAGAGAAGTTACTGCACATTCACCATACACATCTATAGTAAAATTGTGCAATGATTTACCTTTGCTAGGGCTAATTGCTCCGAACACATCGACACATATCTTAGCCAACCTCAGATTCTCTATTAAATAAGGAAGGGCTGACTCCTTTAGATTGCCGATCAATTGCCTCGTTATCAACAAAACCGCTAATTGCTAAAATCAAAAAGTTAATTAAAATTGAGTCTTATTAATGTGATACAGAAATCAATATAGCAAAAATCGTAAAAAGAAATTGGCAAGAACTGTACTTGATTAAACGTGCACTCTCTATTAAAATAAGAACAACATTTTATCATATTTGATATTCATATAAAATGTTTTGAGAAAAGGACCGGACAGTACTCTTTATAGCTTGACATATACCAGAACAAATTCGACATTAGGCCTTATCGATTCCATTTAAATCCATACATTTAAAAAGCACTATAATGCAATTAACCTAATCCCCCTTATTCCACAACCCGTACTAAAATTAGTATTGATTTAAAGCTAATGTTATCTATCAATATCTTCTTTTTAGCACAGAAAAGTGAGAGCGTCATGTTTAGGCCAGGTTTAACTTTAGTCTATGTTTGTAATAAGGCGGGAATAGTTTGTTTTCTTATGGTCCCTTATTTTTAGGTAGACTGTACTTAAAATTTTAATGGGAGAACGTAATATGTTAAAAGCATACATTATGACAAAATAAGCTTCGTTGTTTTAAGTTTTTTCAGAGCTCACCTCTTTTAGTTTATCCATGTCCTGAAGATAGAACGCGATATAGAACAAGCTCATGAAGGAGTTCACGAATTGAAACTGAAATATAAAACAGTATTATGCCAACTAAAAACTTTCAGAAATTAATGATCCCTCATTATGCAAATTATGCCACCAGTTGGCGCCACTTCGACGTGAGGTCAGTTCTATGAAGTTTTTGGCGCAAACTAATCGATCGATCGTTTAAATTGATCCTTAGACTAAGGCCGCGCGCACTTTGGACACGAATTCGTATCGTACAGTATACGCACGATCTTATTCGTACGAATTGAGTACGCACACTGTATACGTTTTTATTACTCAAATGAGCAGTGTTCTAGTGATATCAGATTTGTGAAGTCTGCTTTGGTTGGAACATCCATTTCTTATGTTAAAACGTACGAATGCGTTTTAAAATCCCAACAATTTCGGATTGTTTTCGGACGTATGAACTACACGTACGCACGACTTACTCGCACCCAGTCTGCGCGCTCCCATAGTACTTGGAATATCGGGATCGTTCGTACGTGTTCGTACGAGTAAAATTCGTACGAAAACGTGTCCAAAGTGCGCCCGGCCTAAGAAGATATACGCGATTTGACTGATGAGTAGACCTTTTTTCTCAGTGCTGCCACCTGGTGCCCGTCATTGCAGAAAACTCACTGAAATAGCCCATATTGAGTAAAAAATACTTCAGTCACTCCAGTAATTTATTTATTTGTATTATACTGTGTTGTTTTTATTTAATCTCATACCGGCACTTCACTTGGCTATTTGTGTTTGTTATTTGTAAACTTAACATCAGTCTGTCCTTTTTTATTCCTTTTATAATAAGGACAGACTGAGGTCTAGTTTATAAATTACCAAGTGAAGTGCCTGCATCAGGACTTTAATTATTATAGGACTGTACCATCATCAGTTGTTATTACAATACTACAAATTTCTAGATTTTTGAATTCAGATATTTGTAGTCTTATATGCATCGAAATAAACCCAAAAAAATAAAAATACTAGTCTTTTTATTAAGATTGAAAATCCTATTATAAATTTAAAGTTCATTTGAAAATAAAATAATATAAGCTAAAAAGCTCTACTGTATTATTTGTGAATGTGACGTAGAGAAAATAAAATAAAATGTTTGTGGATAGAAAGTATAGGAAATCATATAAAAATTAAATAATTTTTAGTTTGATTTATGCTTCTGCTTATTATTACAATATGATTTTACCACATTATTAAAAAAATCTACTTAAAGTGCATAGTCATAATAATGTTATCACTTAATTTATTTAAACATGCATGCAAAATAAAACAAAACTGCGTGCGTTGGCAAACCATAGTGCTTTCAACGACCATAGATTACCAATCATGTTAATAACCTTTTCCGTTTTGTCTATGACAAGCAAAGCATGATGGAAGCTTAGCTCTTTTTAGCATGGCGTAAGATTTTGTTTTTATAGTGTTTTTAATACAAACCAATGCTATTTTCACAATCAGATGATTTTCATACTTTGTCTCGAGTCGATAGTTCTCTGTTGGGAGCACGAAATGGAACGTGGTATAATTGTCGGGGTTACCAGTAGCATATATTTATATAGTAGTATAATTGTCCAGTCCCGTTTGGTAAGCAGAAAAGAGAAAATAATACGCGCTATAGTATATTATAAAACTACGATACTGTAATGCTACGTTATACTAAATCTAGTTAATTTTACGTATTCCATCGGATTTAATCTAGCTATTTAATTTGATCTTATAGTTATTTAGAAATAAACGGTCTAGGGAAGAGTATTGTGCTAAAACAGACAGTCGAAGACGATATTCAAGAGGAACTTTCAAACTATGGTCATGCATAAATTATTGAATTGTAATAAAAATAATACCGTTTGTATTTAATTATATTTGAGAGCATAGTAAACACAAAAATGTCTTGGGGTGACTTCCATTTAAGTTTCTGTTTAATGATACTAATAGACTATTTGACAAGATTTTTAACGCTATTTTTTTATGTACAGTGACTCCATAAAGTTATTTATAATTCTGTTGAGTAAATTAATAAAAAAATAAAAATTTTGTTTACAAATATGCCGTGGAAACGTTTCACTAGCAAATATTGCTTCTTGCAGGCAGGTGACGTCACGTCAAACAGTACAAAGTAATGACACTTTGACACCATCTTTAGTAGCAGGTGACGCCATTTTAGGCTTCACTAATCATAGGCGTTTTCGGTCACGTGATAATAGATCAAATAATATTTTTCTGTCTCATGATTTGTAGTAATATATATCAACTAAGTACTTTTTGTCAGAATAGTGAAGTCGCTACCAACATTTATGTTAAATACACATACTAATAAATTGGTACCTACTTTATTTTTCATACTGTCAAATAGCCTATTTATTAACATATAAATATTTTTTGCTTAAAATTATTTGATTCTTGTGGAAAGTCACTCCGACATAGGTATTTACATATACTATTAACTGTTGTACAATTAAGATATTTGAACTTATTATTTGCTGATAGCCCGATTTCACATTAAAGGGATATAATACAGATTTATGTATAGTATATGCGCATGTTTTATATAAAAACGAAAAATAAATACGAAGTTAATTCAAAGAAAGCACCAAACAATCATCTTTTAAACTAAAATAAAAAAACTCATGAATACAATATCTTCTCGAAATTTGATTGTCAGCTTTTGCTCACACATAAAATCAACCAAAACAAACGTGTCTTAGGATGAACAATAAGATTGAAACAGTACCTTTGTCGTTGAGCCATCTAGCTATTCTGGCGTATAGTTCTTCTTCTATAGCAATAATGATTGCAAGAAATGCGCGGGGAATCCACGTGAAATAAACTATTCTGGTTTCCCACCAATCCTGCAGGAGACGAAAAAAATATTTAACTTTTTGGAAAAGAAAAATATTTGTTGCCAAAGTAGTTAAATAAATCATTTTCTTACTAATATTATAAATGTGCAAGTTTGTATTTTAGTTACTCAATCACGCAAAAACTCCTGAACGGATTTAGATGAAATTTGGTACGCATATACGTAGTTAAGACCTGGATTGAGACAAAAGAAAACATTCCAGAGACATTCTCAAAAAACTAAAGTTAACGCGGGCCGTCTCTAAGACTAGGACCTCGGCTCTAGCTAGCCGTTGTTGTAGGGGGCGGAAAAAACGTCCAGTTACCTGTACCTGGTTTAGCGTGTCGTGTGTAGACCCAGGTCTGAGCACTCTTATCCAATGGGTGCGGTGCCTGCCTAATGCTAAGCTAGTGTGCAAGTTTCCGATGTTGATGATGTTTGTCGGGCATTACATACATATATAAAGTTTTAACCTCCGAATTTCACTTGCGCGATGTAGGCTTCCATACGTTGTGAGCGCAGCGCAAGTAGCGCCATCTCTTGAGAAGACGATTGATTACTTCCTCCATATTGTTATATCATATAATAAGGTGAACATAATGTCACTCACCATCGCCCTCAGGAATACGGTAGTCGCAGCGGCGGCGACAGACAGACAGACCACCATCACGGGAAAGGAGACGCAGTGTCGCCACATTCGTCTCCTCCACGGCGCGTATTGTGGTTCTGGACGACCCGTCACTAGGCTGGTACCCATCTCACCCTATCAGGTGAGAAATAGTTAGTCATTTTAGTCGCTGCGCAGTTCTGAAGAAAGTTATACAAGACTCGATTAATCGTCAATTCATATTAATGCGGAGTAGAAGCGCATCGAAGCGAATTTCAGAGAGGTAACAACGCAAATTCATCTTTATTTTCACAACGTAATGTACAAAATTCTTTCTGAGATAAAAAGAACACTTGCGAATTCACGCGCGACGGAATTTGCGCGCAAATTTTGCTGATTAGTAGCTCAGAAGGAAAATGTAATTACGTTGTGGAGATAAGAATGAATTGGCTGTCATTATCTTTCAAATTCATTTCAATAAGCTTAGACCTCATGTACCGATTTAAAACAAGTCGGACCTGGCAACACTAGTTGGTACTCATCTCACCCTATAAAATATAGATAAATCATCATCATCATCATCATATTAATGTCCCCACTGCTCTGGATGGAATTCAGACAGGGGCGTATTTTGAAATCTGCGTCCCGGGCCATTTTCTATTTGCACCATAGAATTAGTAAACCTCATCAAAATATAGGCCATTAAGGAATGCATCTATATAGGTTTTACCGACTCTTGCAGCCACAAGTTGCTCTATAATTCAATTTTATTCAACATTGACAAAGACATACAGATATCACAGGGACAAACGCAAATCACAGGTAAGGATCTAAAACGCACCTGAAATAACGGCCGAGGTTCCACTAACAAATCGTCTCTTTGGTCCAACGTTCCCCATTTGTATGCCAACACATTTGAGTACCTGGAATCCGAAAATATTTAAATTATATTTAATACAGTCAAATATTTCTATATTAACATACTAGCAAAAAGTAAATACCTTTTCCATGTTTCCAAATAGACACACGCCCACAATACGTTGAACAGTGAAAATAAAACGTAAGCTATATCTTTCCAGTTCTCATTTGCTGTACCTAACCATATCTGTAAAGAGACGAATACAAAAATTATTGATCCAGCTCGAAGGCCCAAAACCAAAGTGTCTTTATATTGTTTTTGGCATAACTTACCCAAAATATAAAACCGACAACAGCAGGCACCGTCAAAGACTGGGTATAATGGCCGAGCCACGCAAAATACATAGCTATCTTAACACCAAAATATTCACTTATTTCATCTGAAAATTAGAAACGATTTGTAGCTGCCTTCACGACATGATTCAAACTTATTTCTTAATTAATTGCGCGATCATAAGGCTGAGTAAGAACACGAATCGATGAACATTAAGACCCGCTTTATTAGATCGCTATTAACTCTGAGATCGATCTTGAGACGCTGTTTTGTATGAAAACAGTATCTCAAGATCGCCGCCTCAATGGTGAGAGAGTAATCTATTAATACGGGCCTAGACCTCATGTGAATCGCGCCACCTGAACAGGCACTTACGGTTATCAGAAAGGAATTTAACAAATAATGAATATTTGTTGATATTACGTTTAAAATTGAACTTTAATATCATTACCTAAAGGTTGGGGAGCGAACAATGTCTTAACCCACTTCTTTCTAAGACTCTCCAAGGCTTGTCGGTCGTGCAGTGGAAACATACTAGCCACCACACCTCTACTGACGCAGGCTGGCACTGTGGACATTGATTGATAAACAGTAACAGCCCCTGGTAGAGATGTAAACAGGGGTGATGACGAGTTTGAATAAATGAAATTCTATTTTGTCCGCCAGTGAGATTAGGGGTCATCCATAAATTACGTCACAAGAATTTCATAATTTTTGCCCCTCCACCCGTCCTTGTCACAGATGGACATTTGTGAGCCTCCAATCCTCCCTGGTGTCTCTACATTTTGAAATTATTGAATGAAAACAGCGATTCCAAAATCAGTTTTTTTTGCATTTAAATTATTATTTAATAATATTAGCATTTTGATGCTCAATTTTTTCAAACAATTAACAAAATGAACAGCAAATAATTATATTACGTTAATTAAAGAAATTAACAAAACAAAATATATTAATAGCATTATATTTAAATCAAAGATACAAACTTTAAAATCTGGGTCCATTGACATTGAACCCACTCCTTAAAAATATTTATAGACACTTTGTTTTCGTTTAGGTTGTTAATCTTTTAGTAAAGTAATAGTTTAAAGTTCCTGTTTCAACACTTCGATTATAATAGATTTTGAAATGTGACGTTACGAAATTTAGGACCCCTCCCATTCCCTTGTTAGACGATGTCACACTTTGTCGACCTCCTCCTTCCCCCTTAACGTGTGAAGTAATTTATGGATGGCCCCTTATCAAAAAATTATGGACACATAAGGTCATAGCGCATCTGACGAGCAGCGGTGTCCACATACTTGTTTTTATACGTTAATGATTAGTAAGCTTAATTTTTCCAGTGGTCAAATATGAGTTTAAACTACACCTCATTATATAGCAATAGTTTTTGGTTGATTGAAACCTGTGAATAAATTCCTTAAATGTTTTGGTAAGCCTTACCAATGCTCTGCCCCGGCCGTAGAGTGAGTGCTGGCTCCAAGGCGTGCTCATCACCAGGTTCCGCTCTTGCTGCTTCTAACACATGCTTCACTAAAGCTCCACGCTCTTGGGAGTTCAGGAGTTCAGCTGCTGAAGTACCCTGGAGGGACAACCTTATATCACAAAATATCAGAGATTTGCTATCAGGGCAATGGTATCACTGAGTTTATGCCTTGATCTTTCATTGCGGCACACAGTTTTTATTAATTAATTAATGTCTCGAATTGCCTACTTCAATTTGTGTACTGAGTATACCTAAAGGAAATAAACAATTTATGTATAGATAGATAAATATGCTATTGAAAATAGCCTGATCGCGCCACCACAAAAATAATTACCCAAACTTAGCGCTACTGGACTGGAACAGCTTCAAGGTAAATACCGCTGGTCACGTTGGCAAAAAATAAAAGATTCTACTTTTTTTCCTTTATTGAGGAGAGGCAAGACAAAGTGGACTGATGTAGTGTCTGTATGTAAGTAAATTCCACCATATAGAAAAATACAGAAAAATAATAAATACTGTTGTATTTGAAAGTTTGAATTCGATAACGTGGTTCGTGTCTGTCTGTCTGTCTGTACGGAGTAGACCGCCTTTTTTTTATTTCTTTCTGATCCAAGCCTAGAAAGTACGTCATAAAGTAATTTGTGGTTGTTAAATCCGAATCTGGGGTCAGGTTTGGGATTGCGGTCTACCATTTTTTCTTTCTCTTGAAAGAAAAAAATTAAGTTATTTTTTTTTAATTTTAAGTTCTCCGAGGTCAGAGTTACCCAATATCATAATAAAATTTGATATCAAACACCCCGGATTCGCACGACAGTCGCTAAGCATGGTTTTTATGGCATTGCGTCTCTGTTGGTGCTGGTCGGCAAGGTAGGAATGGCTGGAGAGGCATCTTTTCTGCCGCACCATGACTAGACTCCATTTACACTTAACATCAGTTGGAATGGCAATTTGCTGCGTCTGATAAAAAACAAAAAAGAAGCAAAGTAATATAAATTACAAGCGAATATTCTCTCTCTGGATAGAATAATTCGTCATTCAAATACGTAAAAAAATGGTTTCCAACAAAATCTCTCTCTCTACTGATAAACGGCTGCCTTATTCCTAAGTGCCGTCTTACTCTAAGCGGTAAGTCTTACATAAACCACCACTACAACGACAAAATTATGTTACAGAAATAGATCAAAAAATTTCAAAACACTGGAGTATATTACGGGCTATTACAGTCACGCAAGCATTAAGCGCTTATCTCGACGCTAGGCAAATTGCCTTCAAAAACTTGGCATAACACTTGAGAGAAAAGTTCGATCGACACACAGGGGCATTGTATTACGGAAATTGGGGAATAGTGGCCATCAACATTCGCCGGAGCCCATAACACGGAACAGCCGAAGTTATGCAGTGTATATCTTATACATATAATAAAATGGTAGGAGATTCAAAACTGTACATTGAATATTTTTTTAAAAGAATACTTGGGGTGTGATCTACAATCGATACCGAAGCCAAAAATATAGTTTTTAGAATTTTTGTCTGTTTCTATGTATGTTCGGGATAAACTCAAAAAGTACTGCATGGATTTACTTCAAATTTGGCACGAATATTTAAGAATTCGGGTCAACATATAGGCTACATATTATCACGCTATCACCTACGGGGAACGAGCAGTGAACAAGGGTCAAAAAGTATGTGCAAATAACTAACTCCACGCGTACAAAGTCGCGGGCGGCCGCTAGTACCCTATATATATGTTTACGAATTTACTTATATGCTCCCGTTACGAAATTTAATTATTACGCAATAAAAGCGCTATAAATGTCAAATTGGATAGTATCCATGAACACAGCCTTGATTGGTAGGTAGTAGTAGGTAGGTAGGATATTTTCTAGCCTTCATGAACTGTCTACCTAATTTGCTTCGCTAAACGTTGTATGGATGGCGCCTCATCGTCTCGGCACTTAAATCAAAAGGCTTTTAAGGTCACGCTTTCAAAGCCTATGCCAAGATTATTGGCTGTATGAATGTAGGTCTTGTGATCACGCAGCCCAAATAAGACCAGACAAGACCTTTATACTAGTGTTTTATAAAATAAAACCTAAAGATATGAATGTGTTAAAGTAAAATGAGTCTATGTAATTAGTAATTTGGTTATTGTATAATAAAAAAAACACGGCGACATCAACACTAATGTTCACCCACATAACTACACAGAAGACATCATTTTTTTCGACAGAAATGTGGCCTGCCAGCCCCCCTTTTTACATAAAAAAGTCATTTTTTGTCTATGTGAAGTCTAATGGTAAGCAGTTGGAATAGCCTATATACGCTTGAAACCACCACCGCCACCCCATCCCCTACCCCCATGGAGCCCTGGGACCTTACTTACCGACAGAAACACAACCATACCCATGACGACAGACACAAGATGGAGATTACTTCCGCAGACGGCCGCTTCAATTCTAGAAGAATATCTGCCCTACTCTTTTCTCTCTTAATTAATTTGTAGGAAACCTGTTGATATATTTACCTTTTGGAAGCAATGCATATCTCGCACAGTGAACTCCTTGTAACCGCCACCAAATTCTGGCTTCAGGAGTTTGGGCAGATGTACTTCTTCCGCTGTCTGAAGGAGGCTGGCAAACAAAACGAACTTATTTACTACCCACAAAATATATGAAGTAAAACTTGGACTTCGAATCGATTGTCAGCGTTGTATCTTAAGCACAAGAATCCTTAGATAAGCTAATGTTTTGACGATAAAATACAACAACACAGCTAATGCGTCTTGGTTTATTTCATATACTTCATTTTTAACGTGGGAGACAAATATTCAACTTTAAATTATATTATACCCAGATTAAATATCGAGTAAGGACTTATCGTAATAACTGAGCTTTATACCAATGATGGATCTATGACAGAGGGGTAGGAGTGAACAGTATTTTTCCTAATAAGACTGCACTACACCGTGTAAATGAATAGGATTCGGATAGGAGTGTACGATGCAAACGCTGTTTATACGGAAGTCAGATCAAAAAAACCTGAAAATTAGGAATAATAAAAAAGGTGAAACGAAGGGACTAAATACATTTCCATGTTCGGGTAAACGATCTCATTACATCAAATCGTTGCTCGACATCGGGCGAGTGACGTCATAAAAATGAGACTATGCCGACTGGCTGATCTTATCGGTTCGACACACACCGCTGCTCAAATTCTTTGCTATTACCTATTTCAACGATCGGAAGTGCCTTCGAATTTGACTTGAGTGCCAAATTACTTTTTTCGAGTTCGAATAGAACATCAGAAAAGCTTATTTCTTTATATATGTAGTGGGTGGTATATGTATTTCACTGGCAATATATTTAAGAGCGTCGTAAAAGATCTCCCGGCAAAATTTCACAGTAATAAGGTACACACAGGGAATAAAGTTCAGCCCGGCAAGGTTAGTGTAGCAATAACTAACATATTTTAGTACTTTATCATATATCTTGGCATCTAGACTCGACTCTCAACGCAAATATCGCACATCAGATGGAGTTCGGTAATTTGCTAAGGCTTTTATAAAGATTCTGTTGGCAGATATTGAGCAAGACATCACTCGGTTATTAGACGTGGTGGTAAACAAAAACTTATTACCTCCAGCTCGACCGGGCTTCGGAAGGCACATTAAGCCGTGGATAACAGCTGCATTGGCAGTCGTTAGCACCCACCAATCAAAGCACTGGGCCCACGTGGTGAGTTACGGTCCATCTCCCTATTTCATCCATAGCAAAGACAAGGAAGGGTCTCTGCAAAGGGGACATAGACGGGCTGATGATGATAATACAATTGGCATCTGCAACAAATAGGATTAGGTAAGCCTTAGGAATACTCACACGTCATCATCAGCCGTAATGTAGAAAGCTGAGCACTGCGTGGTCGCGTGTTGACGCACACAAACTCGGAGACGAGGTCGACTGCCCCTCAGCTTCTGCAGTAGCCACAGAAGCATGCTGTCTGGCAGACCTGGATGACATTGAGACACCCTTGATGAAATCAGACAAGTACGCTCCGGTATAACGACACTTTGCCTAAGATGAAACCTTGTAAATAATTATTATGATAAATGATAATGTCATGTTTTCTTTGCTAAAGCTATTTTATGGCAGAAAAGTAACTATTATGTTTTAACCAAATCTAAATTTAGTCTCAACTTATAATCAGCTTTTTTAAATTATCACCAGACCCATACAGCTCCCATTACAATACAATACGTTTAAATGGCAAAGAAAAAAAATAAACATCATTAGTACTAATCTTAGACATACAGAACAAAGGACAGACTGTTCCTTTTTCAATGATAAAGTAAAACTGGGCCAAATAAGTGTAAGAGAGACGAAGCGATCGTGCGGCCAATTTTAGGCAAATATCGCTCAGTCCCTTCTGTCTTTAGGGCGTATTTTATGTCACCCCAGGCTACTTAAGATTTGCACCCCCCGGTTGGTGACCCGTCAAATTTTGCTAATATTTATTTCGGTTTTGGGGGCCCCTCTCCTGTGGCCACAACCCCGCCTCTTGCCCTGAAATCCGGCCATGAGTCATGTGTGGGTCAATATATTAATTCATCGGTTGAATAAGTTGCCTAGTTTTCTTGACGCCCGCCGCCATCTCCAAGGTTCCGGTAATTTCAGAATATGAACTTATGTATATTACCTACCCCGAGTCTGTGTGATCAACTGATCAATGTTATATCTGTGTTTTAAACCATCACCTTGATCAAGTGACTTCCACATCGATTTTATTTTTTGTTTTTTCTCGATAAAATGATATTCTTATGTAAGTTCATATAAAATCTGACTCATATATAAGCAGTAGTAGTAGCAATATATCTGAAAATACGATTACCATAGAATTTATGTAAACTGCCAGAGTTGAACTCCATTTCTGTCGAAAATGACAAAGAACATTGGCAGAATTTCCAAGAAGCAGTCACGCAAATGTTGCAAGGCTTTTATTAATGTTACAATTTATGGTACAGGTACCATGGCCATGTTCTATGTATGTGTTTATAAATCTAGATACACTCGAGAGACATGAAAACGGAATGGTAAAATACCTTTAAGTAATAAGTATTTTGTTAATCTATAAATTTTTAAAATAATGTCGTATTTGAGTCAAATTATTTGCTAACTATTAATAAAGTACAATCACAATAATTCCGAAATAAATGTGACTCGAATTCATTCCTTGCGGGTGTATCCACTCAGCGCAGTCAGTCTCATGAGCTTCAAAAGTCGAGGATTGGTTTTGGTAAGCCTTATGAAAAATAGTAGGCACAAAAGCAATTCAAACTTCCACAAAGTTAACAAATCAAGTAGCTTTCATTCACTCAAGCAATACCGATTCCCTCAATCGCTTATTTTAGTTTACCTTCGAAACACTTTATTATGGTCGTAACAATGAAGAATTGTAAGTGGGGCAAATAAGGTTGTATTGTACAAAATAATATTATCCTATTTTCTCATGTTAAAATGGTATGTTTATGATTCCGCGAATTTATGAATTGGAATGAGGCAAATGAACTCTGCCCTGATATTGTTATAGCTGAAGTAGAAGCTAGATTCCGCGCCAAGTTTTGCTACTTCTAATCGCACAACATGTTTGACTAAATATCTACTTTCGAAATAGGTGCACAAACTTCATTTGCCGACTTTAAATCACAAAACACATGTCAAGTGCTTTCATTTGCATTTTCAACTTCATCTCTACTTGTGTGAAATTTGAGTCTGATTAAGGTTCTTGTGAAAATCTTGATTGGAGTCCAGGAAGCTCCGCGTTGAGCTTTATATAACAGTACGATTGAGCAATGTCATCGCTATTGTCAAATTATCCACGTTTTTGCAAAATTTGTAGGATTTTAGCAAAAATTCGATTAATAAAAAATTATGCTACGATATATACAAATATTGCTTTTATAAAAAAAACACAAGTAAAGCTCCACATGGGACATTGTTATCATCTATATGCTGAATACCAGTTGGAACCTATTTCGCGGAAGTATCCGACACGGTTTCCGCGGCCTAATCCACTATTGTAACTTCGCCGGGCGAAGGCCACTCGCTCGACGAGGTGAGATTTTTTATAAAATAGTCCGCAAGTAACTCGGCTCCACCTGGTGTTAAGTGAAGACGAAATTTTACCGGCAATACCATCCATTCTCACCTTACCGGCCAGCATAGTGCTTTAGTAGGGAGGGAGGAGACCTCGATCCACGTAATCATATGAGCAGGCAAAGCATTTCATTTGCGGATAATGCGCAAAGAAATGAGTTACCAAATCTCTGTGTTCGCATGGAATAGTGGACACAGTAAGTCAGAGACAACGTAGGTCAGCGCGCGTGGCCGGCTGAAGGAAACGATAATTACTCATTAGAACACCCGCCGTGATATTCACGATAGAAAGCGCTTAATGACGCCACATCACGGCGTAATTGGAGAGGCTCGAGGTGTTCTGTCACCTCTTCATCGCCAATGCTGCGTATCACTCGCTACTATAATCGGCGGAGCAATCCCAGAGGCGCGAGCAATATTCCACGCAGGAGTGCACTAGCGTCTTGTACAATATCCACTATTGCTCAGGCGTGAATAAACGCCGCTCCTTGTCGGGACTCCTAGCTTACATGAGGCTGTTTTTATTACGCTTTCGATGTAGTTCTTTGGTTCTAAGTCACAGCGAACTTCGATACTGAGCATGGTAATACTGCTCTGTAGCGTCAGTGTTGTGCCTTTAAAAGAAGGAAGGGGTAGAAAAGACGACGTTTTTGCTGTAAAAGCACAAAGAGGTGAGGGTCATTGTTGGGTTTTTAGTGGTTAGGGACCTCCTCTCCCGAGCAGGCGAGCAGCCAGTCCTTTAGGCTGACTAAGCGGGTGAGCAGGAAGAGGTAGGAGTCCCGCATAACCTCGTCAACATTTTCCGGCAGCGGGAAAAAAGAAATTTTAAAGAAATCCAATATTTTAGTTTATCAGGAGGTATTTACTGACAAATAAAAATATTTGCCTAGCTTTTTACGAAAAAGCATTGTTTCTGGCAAATAAATGTGATGGGTGAAGTACATTCGGATGATATAGGTGTTCCCATTAGAAGGGGTTCAGATTATACAGGTATTTTTGTATTACAATTGATCAATAAATTACACAAAAATTTATTCAATCTGAGCAACACAATGCTCTATACTTCAACATAAAAGGTGGCTCGATTTCGTAGGAAAGTGTGCATACTTACTTTTGGGAAATATTAGGACAACATCTGTGTGCTGCGTTGGCGTTGAGTGCAAAAGGAGCCTCCTGGGATGCATTAAGTGTGCACCAAGTTGTCCAGCCATCGGCAGTCGTCTTCGCAGCTCCCGTCCCGCTGGCAAAATCACATACACAAATCAGACATAATATTAAAATTAAAAAACTACTCTCTGAGCAAAATGCAATAAGGCTGAATCGAGCAGACATTGTAGCAGAGACATTCAGCAGGGGGACAGTCACAAAACTATTTCTGGTAACTGTTTTAGTTTTTCTTATTTATTTAAAAGTAAAGGCAAGTAATCAAATTCTTTTCACAAGGGTACCTAATGCTTTTTTCACTTGCTTATGTCATCATCATCAACAACTGGCAACACTGAAGAGTGCACTTGTCAAATTTTAGTACTCGTATTTAAATTTATAATTAATTATTTTAATTGTGTTTGTTCGTGTTAAAGTTACAATAAACAGTGAGATAATATTGTGTTAGTTATGTAAAATTGAAATCACGAAGTTTCAATACAAGGATTTTGAATAAACAACACATCAAGTTCTCATCAAACTGTCAACGGATAGTTGAAGAAATATCGGCTCTGATAAGCAATATTAGCACCAAATATTCTGGAATGGCTATTGCTTAAACCTGGGGAGTATTGTTTTCATTATTTCATAAATATATAACAGTTCAAAGTATTATAATATGTAGGTAATTCTAAAACAATCTCATCCAAAGTTTAACAGTTTTGTTTTTATTCTATTCTATTTAATTCTATAAGTTATCACGAACATTTCATCAATTGTTTACCAAAATACATGATAATAAACAAATATTCAATATTTGATTTGGCAAAGATTGAATAATTAACTTAAATTTGACATCACTTACTTCTGTCACATTAAGCTGGATACAAAGTTAAAATAAGTCTATTAAATTGAATCTGTTCTGTCTACCAACTTTGTTTGAGCTGTGAAAGTATACATGGTTGCTTTTTAAAGTATTTAATATAATAAATACTATTCATTAATATTCATAGCATTAACTTTTCCCATAGTTACAGTCCCTCTTCATAAAAAAAAGAATCTGCTTTCACAAATTATATTATATATAAAAAGAATTGCCCTTGTCTCTAAAGTATATTAAAAGAAACTTATACTGTTATAATTATTTCAGATTTTTATACAAATAACAAAAATGATGACCCGCAAAGCTACAGCTCAAAACACTGAAATTAAATTAAGGCAAACCCTGGAAGAACTGAAGTTAACAAAGGAAACTTGCAGTCAGCTCCTTCGTGAACGTGATGAGAGTGAAACTGAAATCAAGAAAATCATTGATAAGAATACCCAGCTCAAAAATGAGCTTTCCCAACTACACTCTCAACATGTAGAAGTTGTTTTACAACGGGACGAACTGAATAGTACTATCAGTACTTATGACCAGCAGTTTGACACTTTTGAGAGGGCGCTACAGCGTATTACGGACCTTGAAAGAGAGCTCTGTGTAGCAAACAAGCAAATAGCTCATTATACAGAAGCTCAGCAACTTCAAGAAACTGCACACACGCAAAGCCTATTTGAAGAACTAATGGCATCTCCCGGAGGACCCTTAAACTTACCTTTAAACATGAACTTAAATTTAGAGCCTGTAGCTAGTACTAAGGTTTCACATAATAGTATAACAAGTGTAAAAAAATTAAAAAAATATATCAGAATCAGTAAATTCATAAAAAAAACTGAGAAACTTGTCAAAAAAAACAATTGTTTTTATAAAAATATAGCTCTTAGAAAGGAAAAACTTAACCTGATGGATTCCATTGACATATATAATACAAAATTACATGAAAGTAGGCAGATGTATGACCGGGATACAAAGAAATTACTATTAGAAATTCAAAACTTACATGATTCGTTAGATTCAATGAAACATAAATATGCTAGTGCACAAAGTCAAATAACTGAGCACATAAAATCTGCAACAGAATTAGTTGAACTGTGCAATTTCAACGCAGAACGTTATGACTCCTTGATTAAAAGTCAATTGATTGGTTCTTCAAATCAATCATCATTGACATTATCATTAGAAGGAAATGTAAATACAGATAATAATCAAGTTTCCCATACTTCTGGTCATTCATCGGTCTATATACAAACAATTGGTACAACATATAATAACTCTCCTTTCAAGCCAGCGCTTTCTGAAAACTTGAATAAAAATAAAACAATGATATTCTCAGACAAGTTAGGTCAGGGGCTAGGACTATTAATTAAAAATTCCAGTGATGAAAACATTATAAATATATGTACTCCTGGAAAATCATTTCATGAAATTGTAAATAACTTGACCCACCATAATGTGGATAGTTATACTAACTTACTGTTTTTGTGTGGTGACAGTTCCAGATTATCAATACGGGACATTACAAAAAGTGTTGAGCACTTATTGAAAATTCAATCTGAATCTAATTGTAAAATAATAATTAGCGCTTTCCCATATGCACATAACTTATCTAGGGAACAGAATAAGCGCATCTTTAATTTAAATTTAAGTCTTTATAATTTAATTAATAGTCATAGTGACGTATTTTTATATTTCGATATAAATAAATATATTAGATATTTTAAGTTGACTACAGATACTATGTATCTCGCAAAGAAATATAGGACCCAGATAGCTAATTTGTTAGCTTTTAATATACAAAATACGGTTATACATGGTATAACTAACTGTATTCGACAAAATAGTGTTAGTATTTCTAGTAAAAGAAATATTAATTCTATTAATAACTTAACCAGCCCAGTTTTAAACTGAGCTTAAAGACAAAAGCCAAACCTAATAAAAGAGTTATTAATATTATTCATCAAAATATACAAGGTTTGGCTGGCAAAGACCTAGAATTAGAATTGTATTCAAAAAGTGAGGACATACACATTATATGTTTAACAGAACACTGGCTCAAGCTTTGTGAAATGTCGTATCACATAAACAACTTTCAATTGTTGAGTGCTTATGTTCGTAGGACAGCCATACATGGCGGCTCATTGATTTTTGTTAACAAAAATATTAAATGTAAGGATAGAAAGGATATAGCTGGCCTTTCAATTGAACGTAGCATTGAGCTGTCTTGTGTGGAATTAAATGAGATGATAATAGTATGCGTATACAGACCCCCTCTAGGTAACTTCAACATTTTTGAATCTGTGATGGAGGATGTACTGAAAAAGTTAAAGTCGAAAAATAAGTTTTTGGTTGTTTGCGGTGACTTTAATATTAATATTCTTGAACAAAATTCAATGTCAGTACGTATAATATCATTATTTAAATGTTTTAATTTGACCCATCAATTTTTTGAGCCTACTAGGGTGACATCACATTCAGCAACTTGTTTGGATAACGTATTTACAGATAGTACTCCTGATAATAAATCCATTTTCAATAGTATTACATCTGACCATTATGGCTTAAAAATACAATATAAAATAGATGTAACAAATGAATCTAAAGTGATTGAATTGAGACCAGTAACAGAAAACCGGTTAGAAATTTTTCAAAAAAACATTGACTATAGTATTTCTCATATCCCATGGACACATGATGATCCTGATATTCTTTTTGGGGATCTTTTTAATCTAATAAGAAATGAATTTGATAAGGCTTTTCCCTTAAAAACTTCGAAACTTACTCCAAAGTTACAGTTCTGTGACTGGGCTACGACTGGTATCTATAAAAGTAGAAACAAACTTTATGAATTGTATCATCTAAGAAAATATAATCATTCACAAGGTTTTATTGATTACGTTAAATGTTATTCTAAAACCTTTAAAAAGGTATGTGCAACAGCCAAATCTAATTTTATTAAAAATAAAATATGTAAATCGAATAATAAAATCAAAACAACGTGGAATGTTATAAATCGTGAAACAGGCAAAGAAAGGTCACGTGACGATATTGTTGAACTTAAGTCGAATAACATGTTAATAAAATCTAAACAACATATCGCTAATATTTTTGATGAATATTTCGTTAATATTCCTTTAGTGGCTACATCTAATTTAAGTTCTTCATCGGTGGCTGCCAAGACTTTGCTCGAGAAATATGTACCTAGGTGTGATAACGTGTTTCAGTTCAGACATATTAATTTTATTGATGTTATTAAGTGTTTTAAATCTCTTAAACAAAAAAATACAAGTGATTTATGGGGTATTTCTACTAAAGTTATTAAAAGTATAATACCCGTTATTGCTCCTTATCTAGTTGATATATTTAATAACTGTATTGATCAAGGAGTATTTCCGGATTTAATGAAATACAGTAAAGTTATACCTCTTTTTAAATCAGGAAATAGAAATGACCCTGGAAACTATAGGCCTATATCAATATTACCGGTTCTTAGTAAAATATTTGAAAGAATTATTCTGGAACAATTGATGCCTCATTTCAACCTTAATAAACTTTTGCATAGGAAACAATTTGGTTTTACTAGAGGTAGATCTACTACTGATGCGGGTGTTGCACTTGTAAGGAGTATATTGGAGGCTTGGGAGAGGTCGCAGAATGTCCTTGGAGTGTTCTGCGACTTATCCAAAGCTTTTGATTGCGTTGATCATCACACGCTGTTATTGAAATTGAGTCATTATGGAGTCAAAGGTACTGCATATAAATTGATACAGTCGTACCTCAGTTCCAGAATACAAACTGTAGAGGTAAATGGTGTTAGATCATCTGGATCTCATGTGGAAATGGGCGTTCCCCAGGGTTCAATTTTAGGTCCCTTCCTGTTTCTAATATATGTAAATGATTTGCCATTTTTTGTGGAAAATTTGTGTGAGATTGTATTATTTGCTGATGACACATCTTTATTATTTAACGTTGACAGGCGCAAAAACAACTATGACGATGTAAATAATGCTCTCTCTCAAGTTCTGCAATGGTTTAATGTCAATAATCTAAAGCTAAATGCTAATAAAACCAAGTGTATTCAATTTTCCTTACCTAATGTAAAAGTTGAGCATATTGGAATTAAATTAAATAATGAAAAATTAGATTTAGTAGACTCGACTACATTCTTGGGTATAACGATAGACTCAAAACTGCAATGGAGTCATCACATTACGCTTTTGGCTGGTAAACTTAGTTCAGCAGCTTATGCCGTAAGAAAGATAAGACAACTTACTGATATAGATACTGCCAGGACTGTATATTTTAGTTACTTTCATAGTATCTTATCATACGGCATTTTACTCTGGGGAACAGCAGCTGATATTGAAAGTATTTTCATTTTACAAAAAAGAGCTGTGAGATCTATTTATCAATTGAGTAGCCGAACATCTCTTAGAGAAAAATTTAAAGAAATTGGCATTTTGACTGTTGCTTCTCAATTCATTTACAATTGCATACTCCTCGTTAAAAATAATATCAATTTGTATACCAAACACAGTAACGTACACAATTTTAATACTAGGAATAGAAACAAGCTTGCATTGCCAGCCTACAGGTTACAGAAGCTTTACCGATCTTTTATGGGTCAAGGTATACATTTTTACAATAAAATTCCTGATGCTGTTCTTGAGTTACCCATAAATGAGTTCAAATGTCACATTAAAAGTTGTTTAGTTAAGAAAGGCTATTATACTATTAAAGAATACTTGAATGACAAAACTGCATGGCTGTAACTGCAAAATTGTTTTGTATTTGTTTGCAGTGTCGTACAGATAAATTACCTTAACTCTAAGTAACCATTTTGCAGATTGGTTTTAGTGGTTATGGGTAGTCATGCTCTCTTAAAAATCTCTTCGGCGGTGTCGTGTGAGGCGGGTCGTTGCGTTCCCTAAAATATGGTTGAGCGAAGCGGTGGCTGGTTCATGCGTCATACTCGTGAACGGGTGCTGCCAGCGGAGATGAGTCTGCTCTATACTACTTTATTATTGTAATGATAATTATTATTAATTTTTGATTGTATTTTACATTACACAACTTGTATTTATACTGTGTGACACAGCAATCAAAATGTAAGTGAACATATATTATTTCTCTGATAAAGATTTAATGGCGGTGTGGATTCTGGTATGTTTTTCTAGACCTGAACTTGGTTTTGCAGTGGTGTATCCTTGTCATTCTCTATACAGACTGAAAGGGGGGGACTGATGTTTGACTGGTTTTGGGTTGGGAGAGTATTGCCAGGGTCGACAACAGTGTTTAGGTAATCACATGCATGTGTCCTGCCGTTGTGTTTATAGTTTGTTATAATAATGTACACTGGTACCTATATGTATTTTTTTTTTTCTATTTTAGTAACATAGTATCCATGTGTGGTTATGAGTAGTCATGCTCTCTTAAAAATCTCTTCGGTGGTGTCGTGTGAGGCGGGTCGTTGCGTTCCCTAAAAAATGGTTGAGCGAAGCGATGGCTGGTTCATGCGTCATGCTCGTGAACGGGTGCTGCCAGCGGAGATGAGTCTGCTCTTAATTCACTGGGTACTACTATTAATCGTTGTTCTAAACTTTAATCGTTCATTATTATTATTTTCTTTTTGCCTAAGCGGTAGGACACGTCATTCCTAAACTTTGTTAAACCATTTTTTTACATATTTTAATTTTTTATTTTATAGTCATAATTTTTATATTATTTGCATTTTTTTTTGTTTGTAATGAAAAGTGACTTTATGAGTTACCTCATATTGAAGTCATTTTTCAATTTGACGACTCTGTATATAATACAGGGAGAAAAAAACAGCCCTTGCTGAGTTTCTTGCCGGTTCTTCTCAGTACAAGGTCTCCCGCCGTAGATTTGCGAACCGATGGCGTAGCTTTTCGACATTCACAAGTGCTTGTAACAGCCTAGACTGAATAAACGATATTGAATTTTGAATTGAATTTTGAATTGAATCTTTTTTCGCATGTTTCAAATTGGTTACTTCACAATACGCAATGTCTGCTATAGGTAGACCGTTTAACTGAGTCCTCGCCTGCAAGGTACAGGGTGTGGGAGAGTACGAAAACGGGGACCGCGTGAAGTGCGGGCGGCAGGCACATTCTTGCCAAAATTACATGTGACCACCGCATGGTCCCCGTTGTCACGGTAATATTATTTATATAGTATTGTGACTCGGCCCTGTCCTTGAAATAATTGTCTCCGCCCGAGCGGGGCGTATCCACGGAGTAGGGCTGCCCGCCTACAGTATTTTTATTTCATCTACATAATTGAGTTTCTTTCTAGTTTTGGGATTGTAAATATTTTATTTCATATGTTAAAAAAATGTTGTGAATGAAATAGGAACTGTTAGATAAAATACATGTTATTTTAAGTGTTGTTTCTGTCTCAAATCTATTTTTTGTTTAATAAAAAAAAATAGATTTGAGACAGAAAAATATTTAAGCCTCGACTGAGACGTAAGAAAAGCTTTATTGTTAAATTTAATAGTATAATAAATACGCATTCGTATAAAAAGGATAATTATTGAAGAGTTCAAGCAACCAAAAACAGCACAATATCGACTATTGCTCTTTGCCATATTAAATTATGTAGGTATTTACTTAAGTCAATCAAATATTTACAATATAATCGTTTAAGCACTGCTAACTGCTTAAAAAACAATTCACACCGTTCGATCGTCGCTGCGGCGCATTCGCGACTGGATGCCCACCGGGTGCCGCGCGAACTCGAGTGGCGTAGGTATGACACGCTTTCCGACCGTTTGTATGAAGATAGAATACTGTATAGATAATATTACCGTGCCGTTGTTGTTCTCCCCCACACTCTGTACCCTGCAGACGAGGTCCCAGTTAAACAGTTTACCTATAGTTTCAGCATCATCAATATGGATCATTCATTACTTTTGGTGGTGGAAAGAAGGAGAAGAAGAAAAAGGGGTGTTCCTCCTCATTAGTATGACTTAGTTGTAAGATATTTAAAATTCTGAGATTATGCCATACTAAAATAGTATATATATATATATATATATATATACAGGTTGGTCCAATTAGTGACGTCAACAAATTATTTTTAGATTCCTCGCACCTGGTGGCCTACTCTATTTCAAACGATCTCTCTCTCAAAACTAATTAACCATCGATATTCTTAGTGGTGAAACTGAAATTATTATAAAATTCCACATGCTAAAGTTATTTTTCAGTAATTTCAGTTAAATTTAATTTGAAATTACATTTTTAAGTTTAATTTACCATAACAATGATAAAAAGTAGATAAAGTAATTTTTAATGATTTAATTGTGTTTCAATGATATTTCACCTCACCTTCGTAGGCCAATAGGGATGATGACTAATTTTTTTTTCTTCGTTTATCAGGTAGATTATCAAAAAGTATTGGACACGTATTTTTCACGTTTACTGTACCCCGTCATCACCCCTATTACAGCAAAAATAGGCTGATTCAGTACATTTTTTTTAATGAGTTTTGAATGTTTGAGTAAATCCTGCTAAAAACAAAAGTTCCAACTTTCAAGCCTTTTTTGAGTAACTTTAAGTAATTTCAGGAAACCGAGTTATTTTTTTTATTACCTACTACAAAAACCTCATTGGCAGAAATCATTAAAAATACACAAAAAAAAAAATATAACTCGAAAACAAAAATTATAAAGAAAAATCGTGGAACATACATGGGGAACATATTTTCGGATACCCACAGGTGCGAGGAATCTAAAAAAAATTTGTTGATATCACTAATTGGACCACCCTGTATATTAGGAGTAGTATGTTCCTTAATTAGGTACCTACAAACAAACCTTTTGTCCAAAAATTAAAATCAAACAGTATATATCAATTCATAGCAGAAACATGTATATATTAAGGACTGTTGGTTTTACAGAAGGAAGAGAAAGGCAAGGGTTTGTGGGAGTGACAGCCCATGCTGCTGAACATTTATTAAAATGCATAGTTTTTCTTCTTTTTAATTAAATTCGGTTTCCATAAAACCTCTCTGTCCAACACAATGCTCTTTAAACATAATTTCAACTTGGTCTCATTCGCACATAAATTCAATTAAAATTATCGCACCTCCGATGCGACACTGTCACTTATGCAAAATATTTTTTTTTTTCAGGATGAGCGTTTAAAACTTGAACATCCCAAAGCATAAAATATTTAAAGATTTTTACGTGATGAAAAACTACTTTAAATATTGTATGTTTTGGGATGATAAAGTTTTAATATACTTATGGTATATATCAGTATAACAAATGTGTTTTTATTAAAAAAGTGGTACATATTATACACATAATATTATGTACAATTATATTTAGAGGAATTACACATCCCTTGGAAATATCTTTGAATATTATGAGATAATAGTAAAGCAGGACACGAAAACATACATTGATAAATTTAACGAGTATATTTTTCTTACATAGGCACTTGTTTTCTTACCACTGTCCAGTTTATCCTTCGCCATTTCGGCAAAGGATTTATGTTCTTGAGGTGTGGAGTGAGTACTGCTTTCGTAGTCTTCTTTATCAGCATTCCCCATATTTTCTTCGCCCTCCATGGTTCGCACTTCCAAACAATCCGCAAGAAAACAATACACAAAAACAGACCTTCAGTTTCTTACATCATCGACCACAATAGTCTAAACAAATACAAAATGTACTAATAAGATTCCAACACACTTATTATCTTCAGTAAAAGAAAAAAAATCAATGTTTCATTACGCTCCAAGTAATAAAGTAAAGATTTTTTTTTTATTTACGTATTTCAATAATTCACAAAGTTCGCAACTTAATAACTTAGCTGTCACACTCAATTCAAAATTGATTTTTGGCCGCCATTGCTATTCAAAATGTTGCCCACACTAAAATATCCAATGCTTCTTCTGCCTGTGTTTCTTTCAATGTAATTGTTTGTATTTTATGAAAAGAGCTACTTATTCAAAGTAAATTCTGTAAGTCGGTAAGTATCTACCAGTAATGGTTTTATTTATAACGTAATAAATACAAGTTTCAAGTTAAAGGGAGAAAGGAGGTAAAGTAGCATAGTAATTATTTTTCAATTCCCTGGCAAAACTAGTACATTCATTTGTCAATAAATTAAAAAATAAAATGTCAAGTGTAAAGTCAAGGAAGAAGTTTGTTCGGATACTCTAACTTAATTATTCGGTATTCATGAACGCTGATCAATAAAAATACTGTGTACGACTACTCATCAATATACATTCGTTGATAACGTCTTCACGTGGATTATCTTTATTTTTTTCATCTTGTTACGTTAATTGTAGTTTTTATTTTCATTTCCTCTCAGATTCTCATCAACATTGTTCATGTATCCGAACATACAAATTTTGACCAGGGTTTCGTTAATTTGCGCGTTAAAATCTGCGAGTGGCAATGGCACAGTAAATTAAAAATATCGCAGTTACTTTCTCTGCACAGTGATCAAAGAAGTGTAAAAAGTATTTCTGTAGTGTTTAAGGAAAAAAAACTCTTTTATTACGAACGACTCCTTACAAAACGAGGTACGTTGCAAACATTTTGTGACCTTTCTTTGTACTCTTGTCGCTATTTAATATTTATTTGTGATCTACAATATATTTTAGTTCATAGAAAGTATTCAATACTCAAGTTAAATATGTATTTTTTCTTATAATTCTGCTGAAGACTTGAATTTATGCGTTTTCATGTTAACCCACTTTCTCGTAAACAGCTGTTATGTCGACACACCTTTCGCTAAACAGCTGAGTTTTGTTATTCTACGTCGTCAACTATAATATGTCGTTTAAATTGTTTCTACAATTAATAAGCAAATACCCTTGAATGCGATTTTTTATATAAGAAAATCTCGTTAATATTTGCGTTAGGTCTACAATACTGTAAAATGTATTAAAGACAAATTAAGGTATGGTTGTATTTTATTGATTAGAGAACAGTATAAAGAGCTTCATTGTACTACGACTAATGTAGGTACTCTTAAATAATTATTTGTCTCTGAAGGGAGTGCACTTTTCAAATTAACTTCAATAATAAATAGCTCTTGATGATTTGTCTGTTATAAAATGTCACTATCATTCTTCAAATTAATTTAATTACCATAATGTTCTTTATTACTTGTTTTATTGTAATTTGATCTGTATTTTCTTTTGCATGTAATTTAAACCATGTAAATATTACATAGTAACAAACATTATTTTATTTAGTTCTAAAATTTATTACATCTGATAACTATACTATTTTTTTTTCCTTTAAGCTTCATAATTCATTGAGAAAATATTTTACTCAACTGAGATGACACAGGATGTTAAGAACACTTAACAACCTGTTTCATCCTTTATTGTAGAAGTAGTTTGGGTAGTATTTTATTCCTACAAATATTTTTCAAATACTTATTTATGTATCAACCCACCTCACAGTGTAATGCATAATCTATAAATTTTCACAGATCAAAATGCAATCTTGTCATAGATAACATTATAATCTGTGGCCTCTATCTGTAATAATTTTAATTGTGAGATAACTATTGATTTATTACATTTTTAAGCCCAAACTTTTCTTCCAGACACATCTTTTGGCTCACTTGGTGTTATAATAAGTTTCAACAGTCTGTAGCAAAAATATATCTTTATTGTTTCGCAATAATTTTAAAAACACTTGAAAAGCTCAGATATATGTGCCGGGAAGTGTACTTAAATTTAGGTGAATTTTAGAATGGGAGAACACACTTGTTTTTGTAATAAAATTAAACTTGAGGGCGGGGAAATCAAAATTTTACATAGGATCCATTTTTTTCTTTGAAAGATGTAAGTGGTGGCCACTTGCTAAGCTAGTATTTTTCTATTATTACAATTAATGTTGTTGTTGTTGTGTTAGATGTCATCAGAATGGGCAAGCTTGCCCCTTCTTCCACTGAGGTGTATATTGGATCACCTGAGCACGGAGGATGCTGTGGCAGCAATGTCAGTCTGTCGCCATTGGCGCAGCTCTGTTCTGCTTTATGAAGGACATAAGTGAGTACCTATTAATACATTTATACTAATTTGTATTTAATGGCTTAACTCTTTTTGAGCCCATGAGTTGCTACTTCACACTAGGTTAGGTTATTGCTGTGACCATAAGACTCAAGCCACGGCAGCACCTTGTGAAGCCCAAGAAAAAAGCTTTGATCTTTACAACAAAAAAATTTAAAGTATCTACTTCTGTGCCCAGAAAGTACAGTTTTATCTATTTAATTTAATTATATTCACTGTTACTTATGTGATGCAGCCTAGTTTAAGGACATTGACATTTTTCCCTTAGGCTAAAGTATATTAAGCAATACTAAGAAATTAAATGATTTATTTGCTGTAATTAGAGTAGATTATTTACATTAGGTAGTAAAGAATTGTGTGATTGCACAATCACACTATCACACTAATATTATAAAGGCAAAAGTTTGTGAGTGAGTGAGTGTGTATGTTTGTTACTTCTTCATGTCTAAATGGCTGGAGCGATTTTAATAAAATTTGGTATGGAGTTAGCTGACACCCTGGATTAACACATAGGCTACGTTATACTGCGGAAAAATATCCCTAATAAACGGCGGGTAACACCACGCAGCACAGCTAGTAAATAATATTATTATCTTTACAAAATATTGCCTAAAGATAATAATACTAAAAAAAACTTATGAAAAATCTAACAGTAAAATGTTTAAAAAACATAAATATTATAAAATATTCCTTTTTTGCTCAAACGCCTATGCACATCGACCTTACAGAAGACCAAAGTCTTATTACACCAACTATTGGTGATAATGGTTTTTCTTAGGTAAGGTTGTCAGAGTTCCAGAGGATAGAGATAGGGCCAATTTAGGCAATGCGCAAGTGAAGCTTCACAATCGTTGATGATGCTTCTTAAATGTGGGCCATGTGCTAAATAGCCAACATATTTACGTAAAGATTAATATTACATGTGCATTCTCTGGTATTTAACCTTAGCAACTTTAAACTATTGATATGTACATTAAACAAGCTTTTTTGCAAGTTATTCTGTGTGAGGTGTCTTCCTCACTGAATCATTTCTGTACCGAATCGGTACAGATTCATTACCGAGAACCACTTGTTGACCGGCTAGGTTTTGGTTTCGTATCGTTTTGTTTGTTGCGTTGTTTGCCGAGTTGAGTGATTCATTAATTCTAGGTATAGAGAAGTGTGCGCTCGGTAAAGAATCTGAACCGAAACGATTCATTGAGGAAGCTCTCATTTAATTACATGCATTCGGTATAGAATCTGTACAGATTTGGTACAGAAACGAAAACGAAACGAGCCTGCACAGATTCGGCGATGAAGGCGCGCCTAAGAGTGAACATCACTTTTCTTTAATTTTATAGCTCAGCTAACAGCAGCTACTTGTTTTTCAGAGAAACACTCAAACTGAGAGCAAAGCAACTCGACAAATGCTTGTTCCTGACGCGGATGTTCAGGAAATACACGAACAAACTTCACATCTATTTAGATTGCAACGATGCGGAGCTTGACAAATTCATGAGCTATGTGCTGCCACAGTAAGTATACTAACCTATAAGTCATCATCATCAGCCTATTAATTACCCCACTGCCGCCTATACCCCAGTATAGGCGGCAGTTTCTAGCATTTCCTATGGTTGGAATAGGGGAATTGCTAACGACTGCAGATGCAGCCGGTACCAACGGAATAACGTGCCATCCGAAACACGGAGCTCGAGAGAGAAAATTTCTGGTCACCCATCTGATGACCAACCACCGCGAAAGTTGCTTAACCTAAACGATCGCAGCCGAACGCGCTAACCACTTGCGCCATCGAGCTCCTCAAGGATATTAATATAAATAAGTTTATGAGTACCTACATTTTTATTACACATTTTTGTGATTATTTTTTTGGTGTTGCTGATCCCTATTATCATTAACTTAATTAACATTATAAATATAAATTATTGTAATTGGTATTTCCGTAATAATTAAATAAAAAAAAAATAAAAAAAGTTATAATTAAAGAGAGAGATTTAAGTCCTAAAAAATGATTTATTTGGATCAAACTAATGATTTATTGACGTGACAACGTCTTAAATTAGGTTGCGGCTGGGAGTCACTTATGAAAAAGTGTAACGCTCGGTAACGTTACGATGAGTCTCTCGTGTTAAGTTTAAGTTTACATGTACAATGTTTTAGTAAACAAAATATATTTCTATAGTTAAAATTTGTGCAATTCTTATTTTCATTCAATTCCTTGTTCCTATTGTGCAATTTAATTATATTCATATCAATAAATATTCTACCGAGAAAAAGACGTTGTCACGTAAAATCTTCGCCCGTAAAACCGACTTTACAGGCAACCATTTTTTTATTGATATCATTATTATTCTAAATATAATGAAGTAAAAAGTTATTATCACAATCCTACAAACAACTAGGTGCGATAAATGACATAAGACTACTGTCTGTATTCATTTGCGTCTGTATTCATTTGCAAGTCTTGTCTGGCCTAAAGATTTATAGGAGGAGTGAAAAAAAGTATTGTATAATCTGAAGCTCTTTTGTAAATATACATGAATTTTTATTCAATAAGATATAAGCTGATTACAAACTGGGTTTACTTAAATTTTAAGAAAGTATGCCATAGCAAAAGACGTCTTTATTAAACGTTTTGTTTTCTAAATAGTAATTTGCAGAAATACAATGCTCAATAAAAATACTTTGTCAGCTGTAATCTAGTACAGTTGAGGCCACATTGATGGTTACGATTTGTCATTGACAATGCTTTTATCACGCAGCGATAGCGACGATATTCGTTAAACATAGGTACTAATGTATTGTTGCTAAAGTAAAAAATGCTTGCGCATGAACAATAAAATTACGGCATTGTGTTGAATTGAAGCATGTGTAATCGATATGTCGGTTGCCCTAGCATCACGTCGTATGATGCAACTCGAAGTATCGAATGTAGCACAATCAGTTGTAACGCAACTTATCTGATTTTGCATATAATTTTTACCTATACATTTTTAAGTAATTATGCCACTTCATATATTTTGCAACAACTCTTTGGACTTTGTTTTGCTCACAACTCTTTATTTATATGTCATAAATTTTAATTTGTTCCTTGTTTACCGGGTTGTCTGAAAAGAATTCCTAATTTATCAATGAATGGAACAGGGGAGTATTGGGGTGCTAATGACTGCAGATGCAACCGAGACCAACGTCTTAAGAGCGGATGCGAGCTGAGAGATATTTGAGAAATAGGTATTTGAAAAAACTATTGCTGCCGCACTTTGACAAATTCCGTGCGATAGGGGCAACAGTAGCAAACGCTAAAAATTGCGTATAAAAATTGCAAAATTCGAGGCTTGGCTTTCAACGATTTCCTCCTCGAAAATTACATATATGTAAAAGAAATTTTACACAAAGAATAATAAGTTGTTATATTATGCTGTATGTATTCCTTTTTTTGTAAATGCTTATTAAATCTTCACACTAGACGTATGTACCTAGTGGTGATAAAAATTGTTTATTTTGGGCCTTTTTCAAGGGTCTCTAGTTTCTTTGAAACACAAGTTATGGAAAAAAGGAAGTAATAGGAGCATAGAATGACTGAAATTATATTTTATGTATAAAAATAATTTCATTAGTGATAAAAATCAAGGAGGAATCAGTTTAGTCTTTCGAACCACAGCGTATAAAGAAGCTCGAGATAATACATTTTTTAATCATTGACCAGTCTTTGCGAAACTTCCATGTTTGCAGACCCAACGCCATCGAGCTCCCGATGATAAGACCACCCATTGTGTAATAGCTACTGTATTGATGTCTTTCGAATTGTTTCTTTACGTATTGTGTAATAAAAAGATTTATATTCTCCCTTATCAATTTGATGTGAAGACAAAAGGGCGAAAGACCTATAATACGGGAGCCCAAGCGGAGATTTTGTGATTAACTCGAGCGCGGCAAAATACCTTACACCTTGTGAAGGACTCCCACAATACCGGAGCCCTTTACTTGGATCGAACATCTAGGGCAGCAAAGAAAATTACAACAATCGGCCATGATTTTGGTCAATCTCAAATCGTCAGTCTTTTGAATAGGGTTCCTGTAACGTTTCTGATGACAGAAGAATAATTATTATCATCAGCCTATTAATGACCCTACTGCTGGGGCACAGGGACTTCCCTATGCATGGAATAGGGAGTTTGGGCCATGAACGACCCAAACTGGGTGCTAACGACTGCAGATGCAGTCGGGACCAACGGCCTAACGTGCATTCCGAAGCACGGAGGAGCTCGAGATAGTAAATTTTCGGTCACCCATCCTCTGCGAAAGTTGCTTAACTTCAACGATCGCAGCCGAACGCGCTAACCACTTGCGCCATCGAGCTCCTCAGAAGAATACTAAGCTGCCGGTATGCATGGTGTAGGGGTGAAATTAAAGAGGTGATAAAGAAAGAAAGAAATTTTATTTGTAACAACATGTGTAAGTAAGATTGTCAGCGATAATTAGCTAAGTACATAACATGTTGTGCCAATATCGGCATACAAATTAATTATTATTTATATTCATTATTATTATTCTAAGATTCAAATTACAAAAATGAAAAGGTCAATAATGTTAATACAATAAAAAATGACAATAAATTGGGCAAACACTTTAAATAATATGTCAATACTTTCAAAACAATCATAATCAAATATCAGTAAATTGGGCAGAAACTGTTAATACATGTCAAAACTGTCAATTCAATAATTAAATGTCAATAAAATTGGGCAACTGAACAAAATACTAATAACTTCAAATTTAAATTGAGTAATTCGTTAGTTGCATTTCAAATGTCAATTTAATAATCAAATGTCAATAAAATTGGTCAAAACTATAAATAACATGTCAATATGTACTTGCAATTCAAATAGTAGAATAAAAATAAAATAAAATCACAATTTGTCAGTTAAAAAATCTGATACACCATAACAACATTTATCTATTAATAGTTTCTTAATTTTCTGTTTAAACACATTATAATTTAAATCTTTCAAAGATGTTGGGAGTTTATTATATATTCGAGGAGCCATACAGAATATATTATTTCCCATTAGGGCTGTTCTGGAGTTGGGCATGCAAAGTCTACTGTTATCACGTCTGTGGCGATCTAGTACATCTGCCATTTTTACAAATAGGTGCATGTTCTCTTTTACAAATAAGAGGATTTCAAAAATATACAAATACGAAAGAAAATTCGAGCTTTGTAACTTCTATTCAAAAGTCTTACAATTATTGTTTTGCTGTCCCAGATGTTCGACTCTAGGTTGAATCGTTATGTAGGCAGATTCCGACTAAATGTTCTCTATTTTATGTAAATACTAGCTGTCCTAGCAGACTTAGTACCGATATAAAAAATAGGCGTTGGTGGTAGAAGGGTGAAAATTTAGGGTTGAATGTATTTTTGTATGTATCATAAAAAAATAAAAACATAAAATTTAACCAAAAAAAAATTAAGGATGGACCCTTAACATTTAGGAGGATAAAAAATAGATGTTGTCAGATTCTCAGACCTATAAAATTTCACGAAAATCGGTCGAGCCGTTACGGCGTAGTTCAATTACGCACACCGTGACACGAGAATTTTATATACCTACATATTAGATTTGCATACAAATATTCGACGAATAATTGCGCAATGTTATCTTGTTTATTTTAGTGTTAGGGGCCGTTCAAGTATTACGTAAGCAGATTTATTACAATTATTTACCCCCTCCGTCAGCAAAAGTAAGCAAAGCTCTTACCCCTCCCCCCCATCATTACGTAAACATTGGTACCTATATGCATTTTTCCTTTAATGTATTCTATTTTTTTTATTGATTCATGAGCTTTCATGAGGTTCATGACCAGCAGTACTTAAAAAGGCTTAATCGATGATGCTGACGTAATCACCATCTCTACCCCCCACCCCCCAAGACATCAAAAATAAGCAAAGCAGAGACCCCCCTGCCCCCCTATAGTGCTTACGTAATACTTGAACAGCCCCTTACAGTAGACATGGACTTTTAACAAAAAAAAAAACGATTCTTAATCGACAGTGACTAAATGCTATCATGCTTTTTTTTATAAAAAATAACCGAATTTTAATTACATAATTCTTTCTTTTTAGATTCTTCGACACACTGAAATTATACGAATTAATATTCATAGGACCAAGCCACTTACTTATAGAACATCCGAATCTGCCTGTCGTCAAACTAAAGCGGTGAGTTAAAGCAATAAGTATGTAGTTAATTTATTCTGGCAATTCACATGCCAGTATATACTTATCATATTGTACAGGGAACAAATGTTAGAGACTGCGAAGTGATTTTAAGTGCCAGCATAAATATCAGCTTATTAGGCCCACCCGGTACCAGATCAGCTTCGCCTCAATTCGTGTGGTTGATATTCTTTGTATGGATTTATAAAGGTATCGCGCTACATCAACTCCGTACCACAGAACACAGAAAGAGGATAGAAGTGTGATCATAGAACGTTTGTACGGCTACCGATGTCGTCGGCTCGCCCTACTACACTAACATCTAATACATAATAGCCAATCAAACGACGCGACATCAAACAATCGAACCAATCAGCCCTCACACCCGAGAGCAACGACGACGCAATCAGAACCAAGTTTTGTTCAAGTTGTGAGTATTTGCTCACACATAACTGTGGTGTTTATTTGTAATATTTATAACACAAATGAAATCACGAGATTCCGGGATCGCATAATTAATCGGATTTACTTAAAGTTAAATTTTGATTTCCTATTCGTGTAAGTGTTGTTGTAAGAGAAATGGTGGTGTGGTTAATAAGAAAACATTAATTGATATAAATTTATTTATTTATTTACTAAGTACATCTTACACAATAGTTTTATGTTATACACACAGGGATTGTCATTTGTATCTATCTGGGTTTATTAGATCTCACGGACTCACTTAAATATGAATTTCCCGGAAAGGCGGCATTTTTTCGATAAAAATGTGCTTTCCATAATAGCCAACATCTAAACTTTAGGTAAATATGCATCCGATTATCCGATTTCTATTATTTATGATACACAAAATGTCAACATTTGCTTTTTCGATGCAAAATGTTATCCAGAAGCAAAAGTGACACAGCCAAAGCATGAAAGTTACTGTAACAGGCTTCAATTGCTTCTCCCAGACAGTTGCGTCATGCTTCGCTACTATTATAGTTCACAATAGGTTATATCAGGTTGCCGTAAAATGTCAAATACCCTCGAGCGATTCTGAACATTATACCCTACACGTTAAGGATAACAATCATGAAATAACATAACAAAATAACTTGATACTTTTGGATAAGTAAATGCTCCTTTGTCTATGCGTAACACTTACGCAAATACAGTGACGAACGCGACGAGGTTGTTCATAATTGTATTGTTTTAATGAAAACAGAAAGTGCAAACGAAAAGTAATTATAGAATATGCCAGCTGACACAGTGTTCTTCCAGATTTTAAAACATCTGCATATTAAAAGTATGTCTCGATCAAAGATAGTAGTGGTATCAAAGATAGTTTCAGTAAATTGAATGTATTTTTAATAATTGTACAAAAACAACTGGTATCTACACACAAAAATGCCACTTGACAAAATCTTGTTATTATCGTCAAATGGAATAATTCATAAACGAAACATATTTCACATGTTTCATGCATATATCTCTATTTTAGGTCTCAGATCAGATGATGGTTGTTCTTCGAAATTGCTTATTTCTTTTTAACACGCCTTTGGGTTGGTGTCTTAAATATAAGTGCCAGTCCAGAACATCACATAATGTGATGATCCCCTCAGGTTCGAGTGGTCTGGAGCCTTCCGAAGGAGAGGAGACTCCCCCCGTGGGGAGATGCCATCAGCCTGGAATACCTCTAGAGGCACTCGCCAATTCTTGGCTTGAGGTCCCCTTAGGATCTCGCTGTCCCCAAACCCGGTGACGCTGTAAAGGTCATCTGCGACGAACAACATACACACTTAAAAAAAATCACATAATGTATTATGTTGATGCTATATATGTTTTTATTTTATTTCCAGGATAATAACAGAAAGTTTGATACACAAACATGCGCACAGCCTCCAGAAATTAGCATTATTGGGCTGTGAAATGGGAGTTGTTAAGAATGAAAATGATAGATTCATAGTAAGTGTCATTATGTATCTTGGTGACTAGCGGCCGCCCGCAACTTTGTCCGCGTTAACTTTAGTTTTTTGACAATCCCAAAGGAATCTAACATACCCTTTTCCGGGATACAAAGTATCCTATGTATATCCAGGTGATAATCAATATGCGTACCAAATTTTATCCAAATCCGTTCAGTATAATAATCATCAGGAAAAAAACTTTTCCTGATGATTATTATAAATATGAAACTTTGTGGTTCATATTTATGATATAAGTAGCATTTTTGCGACTGGTGTGTGACCTCATAAGAGAAATAGAGAACAACTTGGTGTTCGTAGAAAAACAACATTTTATTATTTTTGTGACATAGACAAGACAATCCCTTATCATAGACTACGTGGGAGTTACTTTTAATTTGTATATGGTTGCAATTATTACCATTTAACATCAAGCTATGCTATTTTGTGCTGCGCTACGCTTTAGTAGTAGTAGTCAGTAGTAGTAGTCTTCATATTAATCAGACTAAAACGAGGAAAAAACTACTTCGCTGCGGTTTACTTTTGGTCTATAATTTGTTTCTTTACAAGAAGACAATGTAGCATAGATTAATGTTGATTGGTCATATTAAACCCATTAATGTTTTATCGTAGATTTTTGTGTTGACAATATTTGGTACACTTTCTTTACAGTGAATGGGAAGGTTTCGTATATAGGTAGCAGTTCGCCATAATTTAGTAAACAGAATAACAGTCACATTGTTGCTAACTTAAAAATATGATGAAAAATAATGCCATAAAAATAAAATACAAAAAATGTTTTGGTTCTACAATTGCTACTCCATGTAACATTTGTTTTTGTATAGTTAGTGCTTAATGGGTTGTTCATCAAATAAATATAAAAATTAATAAATTTATTTATGTGTTTATTTCAGCACAAAAACGTTGAATACTACTCGCGCCCGCTGTCTTTTGCCAAAGTTGCAGTAGCGGCGGATGCTATTCTGTCACGTTCAAATATTCTAGTGTATTCCACATTACAAGTGAGTATAATCTGTGAGAATTTATTTTGCCATACTTTTCGGTTAGCGCGCCGGCATGCGATCGTGGAAGTTAAGCAACTTTTGCAATGGCCGGCCGTCGGATGGGTGACCAGAAATGTATTATCTCGAGCTCCTCCGTGCTTCGGAAGGCACCCACCAATCTGCACTGCCAAGCCAGCATGAGCATTGCGATATGATATATAACCAACGATATTAAATACCCTAGATACAACATCACGCACATAATCGTGGCCGAAACATGTCCAAAAGGTACATTGGACGATCCACGGAGCTCTGTAAGATGATCGCGTAGTCGGAAACAATATAAGGCATTATTTAAACATTGAAAGTCACCTTTAATGTATACCGTTTAAGGTCTTAATTAAAACGCATGCGTCAGAGTTATGACAGTTCGAAATGCAAGCTCCTAAAATTTTACGGCTTATTGTCATATGCAGAAGAATAATGACCTTTTTTCTTTGTCTCTACGCGCAATTCTGAGTTAATAGTAAGTATTAGAACAAAATTTGTTTCAAAACCTGTCGGTACTATAAGTATTTCTTTTTGCCATTTTTCTCGGAGCTCTGCGGCATGTTGACTTTTCAATGATCCGCGCGTGACTGTGAACCACGAAGTGCTTGAGTGGAGTTCAAGCACTTCTTGATTGGGACATATTTTGAGCGCATGTGGTGTATCTAGGTTATTTAATATCGTTGTATATAACGCGTTTTTATCACGCTCAATTGTCAAATTACTATGGAGTTTGTCAGTTAAACGCCTTAAAAAACGTGATACAATGTAAATGTAACATTCAGCTCATAAGCTAAGGGGCTGGGTCAAAGATTTTTCCATCTATTCCATTTATAGGGAAGGCCCTGATTATCCATTCAAACCATTTTTTACATTTAAAAAAAACTACTCTACCGTAAAGTATTAAAATAATGAAACAAAGTAGTTTATTAATTAAATTAGCTATTAAATTCACACATAGACAATAAAAATAAACAATAACATTTCAATGTAAGTATTCGAATGTTCAATGTCAAAAATACTGTAAAAAAGTATTAATAAATGCATTTGTACCCGTTCAAAACTTAATTTAAATAATGAAATCTTAAGAAATAAATATTATCGTATTTTTTTTGTTTTTGCAGCACATGATAGTGGACTACGAACAAATAAACATTGACGCTTTAGAAACGCTCTCTGAGCTCTCCTCGTTCTCTCGTCTGACATTGAACGTCAGGAACAAACGTCAAGTGACGTACAGTCCTATAGACTGGGACCGAGTGGATGCCTGCTACCCGAATGGATTGGAGGTTTCTGTTAATATTGTGAGTGGATATTTACAATACAATACACAATACTTTGATAACACCACAACACAGAACAGAAATGAGGGAAATTACAATTGTAAAAATAAGAGTGCTTCAAGGGGCGGTCTTATCGCTAAAAGCGATTTCTTCCAGACAACCTTTGGATGGAGAGGATTGAAAGAAACTGAAGTCAGTGGTGTTCGGTTATAAAAGAAACAAGGGATATAAAAATGTATATAACTATATATAATATGGTGGTCACATAATTAAAGACACTCCCTAATTGACCACAAAAAATTACTTATGCTACTAAAATTACCTACAATTGGTACTTAATCTAGTGTAATAGGGGTGATGACGGGGTACAGTAAACGAAATTCAATTAAGTCCGTCAGTTAGATGATCAAAAAATAATGGACACGTATTTTTTCTTTGGGCAACCAATCAAAAAATGACAAAGTTATAGCGCGTCAAAGTTTGGGAGTAGGGGCTCGTGACGCCACTTTTAAGTGAAAATTGTACCAAAACGTGACGTCATGCGACTTTTCAAATCAATATATCTCTGCAATGTTTATATTATGTGAAAAAAGAAAAAATACTTGTCCAATACTTTTTGATAATCTACCTGATAAAAGAAAAAAAATAGTCATCGTCCCTATTGTTATTAAACTATATACGACGTTGAATTCTTATAATGTGGGACAAAAAATAGTTGTGTTCGTTAGTAGTTTAGACGTTGCTCAGTATGGGAACGTAACACAAACTTTTTTAACGTATTTATAGCTGGCCAGCTAATTAAAGACACTCGATTTGCTTAGAAGAAATAGAAAAAAAAATTGTTATTATTGAAATTATCTTTATTACACAATATTCCTAACACATTTATAAAACTTTCCGGTACGTATCAATATTTGGTCGCATGTCCTTTGGCAGAAATGACTGCACAACATCTCTTGGTCATGGAAGCGATCAATTTTTTACAAGCTTCCAAGCTTCTCTAAAAGCTGTGTAAAGTTGATCGATGTTTGATGTCCGTTTTGTCGCCACTGTCTTCTTCACCTGGTACCACATTTTTCTATCGGGTTTAAATCAGGACTGTACGGGGGCCAATCCAAAACTGTCACAGACTGGTTCCTTAAAAAGTCTTTTATTACTTTGGCAGTGTCTTTCGGAACATAATCCTGTTGGAAGGTCCAAATGACCGGTTTTGCTCGGCATAGGGCAGCATGGCTTGTTCTAAAATATTCTTGTACTGAAATTGATCCATGTTGCCTTCTACTACTACCACTACTACTACCTTAACTACTAATGAACACAACTATTTTTTGTCCCACATTGTAAGAATACAACGTCGTGTATGGTTTAATAACAATTAAACTGGATTAAATACCAATTTTAGCTATTGTTAGTACCATAAGTAAGATTTTTGTGGTTAATAGGGGTTGTCTTTAATTATGTGACCACCACTGTATATTATATATATATATATATACATTTAATATAAATATAATACACATACATACATAGACTACACATATGTAAGTTTAGTCCAGTCAAAAAAAATGCAGTTACATTGACAAATAATGGTTGAAAACAAGATTTTTGAAAATATGAATAGATTGTGCTCGTCTTATGGATACTGGAAGAGAATTCCACAGGCGAACAGCTGTTGTAATTCACCAATTAAAAATATCTATTCAAATTGGATGCGTAATACAACTCTTTGGAAAATTTTCACACATAGTTTATTACCGGATTGAGACATGAGATATGTAAAATAAAATATGAAATCAGTATAGTTATGGCGTAACCTTGAGATAGGAAATTACTTTTCATATTTCAAGATTCCCTTATGAAATAACAGTAGGTATTCTCAATGTCTACCATTAGATAGATAGATTAACACTTTATTATCACACCAAATACATAATTATATATAACATTCTGAAACAATAAACTTAACAAAAGCGTTATAATTAGCGGTCTTATCGCTAAGAGCGATTTCTTCCAGACAACCACTGAGTTTGAAAAGTTATACAGAGACCGAGGGTTCGGGTGTTATATGGCTTGGAATAAATAGTCACATCCATACATACAATCTACATCAAATCTATGTATTCTAATTATGTAAATATCTATGTATTAATGTATGTATATAAAAAAAATACATTTAATAACATATAAACATACTTACACATACATATATACAAATATACACATAAACATAACATATATATGATAAAAAATAGCTTGTATAGTAAATCAATAATGATCTGCATCATCTTTTAAAATTATATTTTAATACCTGAACGCAAGCAGCATTGCTTCTTTTAATTGTATTATTTTCATATAGAGAGATCTTATCTCTTGTTCCGTATTACAATCAACAATAAAACTTACCTAAATAAGAACGAGTTAATATTTGAGCTTTAAACGTTTGAGTAGCTCGAATGCGTAAATTTTTAGCGCGTTCGGCTGCGATCGTTAAAGCTAAGCAACTTTCGCAGTGGTCGGTCATTGGATGGGTGACCAAAAATTTACTATCACGAGCTCCTCCGCGCTTCGGAAGGCACGTTAAGCCGTTGGTCACGGCTGCGGTCGTTCGTTAGCACCCACCAATCCGCACTGGGCCCGCGTGGTGGGTCACGGCTAGGGCTACCATCCGTCCGGATTAGTCCGGACATGCGGACTTTGTCCGGATCTTTATACTGTCCGGATTTTCTAAATTACATTACAAAAAAGTACATATTGATTTAAATACCATACCATTGTAACTAAGTGAGGAATGGTATCATTGTGTGACTAAAAAGTCCGGACTTTTTCAATATGTCAGGATTTTTGCCAGGACTTTTGAAATTCCTAAATGGCAACCCTCGTGACAGCCCAATCTCCCTATTCCATTCATGGGGAAGGCCTGTGCCCCAGCACTTGGGACATTAATAGGCTAGTGATTATCAAACCTTTGTTCCAGATCGCTATGCCTATGAAGAGAATGGACGAACTAATTGATAACGTATTGCGCGAGGGTATGGCGCTAACTTCTCTCAAAGTTATGTATTGTAAAACTGTAAGTATTAACACAAAAAGCAAGTACAGTAGAACGCCGATTAACCGAATCGCCAATTATCCGAAACAGTCCTAAGCGTAATAAAAAAAAAACCAAGTTATTTTTGGAACTCGCTGGAGTCCTGGTATATTTCAACTGTTATGGTTAAAAGCTAGAGGCAAGACTACATGTATTGTGTGGCGCGGTTTTTTTACTACTATGTACCTCTATTATTGTACATACAGTATTGTAGAACTGTATTTGTTAAACTTAATAAAGTTTACTAGCAAAGCAGTGAACCAAATGTTCACCAAAAAAAAAAATGTATTTAATTAATTGAGAACTTCGGAGATTTTGTGTGGTTTCGTTTGAAATAGAAATCACGTGATTTCTCGAAAACCGGAAGTGCTACGTTACTCACATCCGGTTTGTAGTCTTATCAGACTATTCTCAACTTATAACTTAAACATTATCTTTATCTATCTCTTACGGTTTGGCCGCTGAAACAGCACCACGGACGGACGGACGGACTTGCCTAATAGATAAGAGATTCTATGTGTGACTGTTCGGTTTTCTTTATTACCGAATCCGAATATTAGATTATCCGAATCGACCCCTGTCCCAATTAATTCGTATATTCGGCATTCTATTGTAGTATATAACCTCAATCATACCTACGTGTTTTATTGCATTTTCAATTACTCAGATAGTTCAATTGTGTTCATCTGTAAAAGGATTCTATTGATGCCTCTGTATTTAAGGACTTCGGTCAACTACCATACATCGTTTTATTTCAAATTAAATTGTTGCGTCTTTCAACAAGTGATATTTGTTTATCATTAGATTCTGCGTAATTTATTAAGCTTATATGTGTAAGAATCACGATGAAAGAAGGCCGAGGAAAAAAATTATTTTGCTTTGAACATTTATAGGTTATGTTTTTTGACATTTTTATTCATGTAATACAGATTGTATTACATTTTTTCATTATAGAGATTGTTTTTTGCAAATATGATTTGGCCGATGTCCTTTGAAATTAGGTCCAAATGCCGGTATAAAATGACTGCACGTTTAAGTTCTTGGCCGGTTTTCATATTGGTTCGGCTTTGATTAACTTAGTATTTGCACAGTGAAAAGTATTGAGTTAATATCAATGTCAAATCACAGGCCAAGCACAGTGTCTGTATTTTCTGTCTAAAAATGTCCAGACATGACAATTTCCTCCTTTCTTATACTTGTTTTATCTCAAGATATTTATCTAATTTGCCATTGTTCTTCAGTCTTTAGGCCGCCACTTTACATGGCTATTCGTGTTCGCTATTTGTCATTTTGACAGCAGGTTGTCCTTATCATGCTCTATTGGGAGGGAAAAGGAAAGACTACTCCCAAATACCAAATACAAATGGCTTTGTGAAGTGTCCGTATTATCTGCATTAGACTTTGTTTTCTCTCAAGATATTTGTCTAATTTAAATTCAGTTCAAATTCTCTATTGCCCAGTCACATAGTTAAGATGATAACAAAAAAAAAACAATATGAATTTAATTACATTATACGGTAACATTTTGATTATTCGAGTTAATGACTATAACATAATTACCAGCTTTATATACTATTAATTATATTATTATGAGTAAGCATAATTCGTCATTGATCTTCGCATGTCTTTAGTTTTCAAGTTTTAAGCTCCAAATGTTCGTTTCAGTTGCATCAACCATTATTGGAGCATATAGTACGATTGTACAAAGAGACTTTAAGAGAATTGGTTTGGGCAGACGCCCCTTACGATTCCTACGACCCTTACAATCGTATAGTGAGAACTGGGCCTCCAGATGAGGTTTGTATACGAATTTCTATACATTTTATGGCATATTTTCAATCTCAACTATAATTGAGGCTGTCAGCGCAAAAATGGCCTAATCCTCAATTATTCATATTCTGATTCATATAGTCTACAATTGAATAAAAATGTGTTAAAATTTAATTGAAAATCATCATTAAATTCAGGTGTCAATAGATGGCGTTGCAAAAGTTATTTTTGCATTGATTTTTTTCTCTCAATTTCAAATTAGGTATAACTTTCAAAAAAAAAAATACAAATAAATCTTCAATGGCCGCTACGGTAAGCAGCGTAGATTAATAAATAAATATTTCCAACGCACACCAATTAGCCTAGCCCCAAAGTAAGCACTGTAGCCTTGTGATATGGGATACTAGGGTAACGGATAGAATCTTCGATCAAAAATACTATAAATAACGGGTAAGCGTATAAAATCCGTATCGGTAAATATAGCCTCACTTGAGGCATGAGGTCTTATTTTCAATTAGTTCGGTTAATACACAGCCAATCTAAACACGCGTCACGTTGACACAATGTGCATTCAAAAGTTAGAAAATTACTACCAAATTATTATTATTAATCAATTTTTAAAAAATCTGTGAATGCAGTTCTATTTATTATTTAATAATAAAATGTCTTTTTTCAGTAAAATATTCTATCTTCAATATTTAATTTACTTTCCATCCGTGTGACAAACCCGTAGCAAGTCCTATATAAATGAAGCCCAGCAACAAGCAAGTGGCTCATTCCATCATAACAGTGCCAGCATAAAGTTCTAATGTATACTTTATTTTTTAGTTCGGGATTTGTAACGTGAATCCATTCATACTGCTGTGTTGGCAATGCACACAGTTGAGGCGACTTGTTATACATGGTAAGTTGTAAATATTATTATTCAAATATATATTATATATGTACTTATTTAAGATAATTCTTTTTTTGGAAAAACAAATTGTTTGATAGTACATTCCACTAGCTTACGGAGATCGACACATACGTCCATCTCAACATCATCATGAGCCTATTTATGTTTCCACTGCTGGGGCACAGGCTAGGAATAGGGAGTCTATGCCATGACCCACCACGCGGGCCCAGTGCGGCTTGGTGGGTGCCAACGACTGCAGACGCAGCGGGGACCAACGGCTTACCTTGCCTTACGAAGCAGGGAGGAGCTCGAGCCAATAATTGGCCATACAAACGACGACCGGCCAGTGCAAAAGTTTCTAAAACTTACTATCCCAGTTAGAAAAAGTTGCATATTCCATTTGCAATGTTTATACTAGAACATAACACAGATAGATCGGAAATGGGAAATTCAATAAAAGGTTTTTAATATAACGTTTTACCTGAAAATAAAGCGTTGTACCGTTTTGAGATCTAAGAGTGAGACAACGCCACATTCTCCACACCGAACCATAGAATATTAATTTACATAGAATAAATGGTTAAATAAGAATTGTTGGCAGGATCGGTACTATTTAAACCAATGCGCAATCTAAAAAACGTGTAAGTGTGTAAACGTGCACTAGAAAATCATACTCTAATTTGCTTTTTAGCTTTCCGTGAACCCATATAGTTTCGTCATGTCCGTCTGTCCGTCTCCAGTTTTGCTTGGACACTATTAGCGCTAGGGAGCTGTTATTTTGTAGAGATATTTGGTAGAATAAAATAAAATAAAATAAATTAGGGTAACTCCTACATATAACCAGGGGTGATTTTTTATCATCATATACTCCATCGTGTGCATATCGTTGAATAGGTCCTTTAAAATCACCTAGGGGTTCCTAAGACTAGTTTTCGATTTCGGGATCCATTTTCGAAATATTGAACTTTAAAGTGCTAGTTTTTGTTCGAGCAGGGCGACCCCCTCCTCTAAAAGCTATAAACTATTGTCTTGAAAAACCTGGAAAAAATCATGTTAATAGTGCTTTTCATGAACTTTCAGGGAAAACTATAACGGTTAAGATAGATTTGTTAGATGATTATTCTGACCGATGCAGACCTGAAAAGGCTGCGAAACGTCAATAAATAAATAAAGTTTCGTGCATTAACCCGTATAAACTAGTTTTATTTAGATTTGTTAGTTTAAGAGTAATAGTCGTTCAACTTTGGTTAAAGAAAATTTCTTACCTATTAAAAATTCCTTACAAGAAAACATTAACAGTGACATAGATGAAGTTATTATAGCGTAAAACCTTGCATTTCAACAATTTCTATAAAAAATCAATTTAAAAACCACAGTCAAATATCAATAGTTCCACGACGCTAGGTTTGCTATTTTTTGTTAGTTAAATTTTTAATTGCCAATTTTCTACAACATACATTACACATGTAACAGAGTGTTAGGTCTCGAAAAATGGTTCAGCACATAGCGCCGTGTCTCCAGCGCATGTTTTACCCTACATAATCAACAACTTTCAACAAAATCGTCTACACAAAACTTGTTTCACTACAAATATTTGTTTGTATCAACAATGTCTTATGCTTTCCGAGCCCGATGGAAAACACGTACACAAATACTTCTCCCGCGGGTGGGTCTAGGGGCAAGGTATTATTATTCATCGCACAACAACATCGACAACTCGCTAGCGGGGCCTTCGTTCCAAATCTACGCTCCGAGTACAACTTTTCATTGTGATGTTTCAATTTTGTCATAAAATATACAAAACGTTTGTCAAATTTGACATTGATGCACCTGGATCGTAGTTTTCAAACGAAGCCCTGTGTATTTTGTGTGCGATAGCCACGCGAGCAGAAGACGGCCTGTGTAGAGAAACATGTTTCAGAAACTAAAGTTTTGAGTATTTGTTTTGTTGAATGTTTTCAAAAACTTTTGCTGCAGGCTTATAATGAACGTTTAATTTCACGCTAGGTTACTGGGTATGGCAGTACGATTTAGTAGGCTTCGCGCGTCTCCGCAAATCGCTCGCGTCCGTGGAAGTGTCCGCGCTGTACACGCGACAGGGGCGCTGGCCCCCGGGCGCCGTGCGGGTGCTGTGCGCCGACGCCGCGCCACACACCGCGCCCCACTTCGTGCGGGTGAGTGGGGCACTGTATATATATATATATATATATATCGCTCGCGTCCGTGGAAGTGTCCGCGCTGTACACGCGACAGGGGCGCTGGCCGCCGGGCGCCGTGCGGGTGCTGTGCGCCGACGCCGCGCCACACACCGCGCCCCACTTCGTGCGGGTGAGTGGGGCACTGTATATATATATATATATATATATCGCTCGCGTCCGTGGAAGTGTCCGCGCTGTACACGCGACAGGGGCGCTGGCCGCCGGGCGCCGTGCGGGTGCTGTGCGCCGACGCCGCGCCACACACCGCGCCCCACTTCGTGCGGGTGAGTGGGGCACTGTATATATATATATATATATATCGCTCGCGTCCGTGGAAGTGTCCGCGCTGTACACGCGACAGGGGCGCTGGCCGCCGGGCGCCGTGCGGGTGCTGTGCGCCGACGCCGCGCCACACACCGCGCCCCACTTCGTGCGGGTGAGTGGGGCACTGTATATATATATATATATATATCGCTCGCGTCCGTGGAAGTGTCCGCGCTGTACACGCGACAGGGGCGCTGGCCGCCGGGCGCCGTGCGGGTGCTGTGCGCCGACGCCGCGCCACACACCGCGCCCCACTTCGTGCGGGTGAGTGGGGCACTGTATATATATATATATATATCGCTCGCGTCCGTGGAAGTGTCCGCGCTGTACACGCGACAGGGGCGCTGGCTGCCGGGCGCCGTGCGGGTGCTGTGCGCCGACGCCGCGCCACACACCGCGCCCCACTTCGTGCGGGTGAGTGGGGCACTGTATATATATATATATATATATATATATATATATCGCTCGCGTGCGTGGAAGTGTCCGCGCTGTACACGCGACAGGGGCGCTGGCCGCCGGGCGCCGTGCGGGTGCTGTGCGCCGACGCCGCGCCACACACCGCGCCCCACTTCGTGCGGGTGAGTGGGGCACTGTATATATATATATATATATATATATATCGCTCGCGTGCGTGGAAGTGTCCGCGCTGTACACGCGACAGGGGCGCTGGCCGCCGGGCGCCGTGCGGGTGCTGTGCGCCGACGCCGCGCCACACACCGCGCCCCACTTCGTGCGGGTGAGTGGGGCACTGTATATATATATATATATATATATATATATATATATATATATCGCTCGCGTCCGTGGAAGTGTCCGCGCTGTACACGCGACAGGGGCGCTGGCCCCCGGGCGCCGTGCGGGTGCTGTGCGCCGACGCCGCGCCACACACCGCGCCCCACTTCGTGCGGGAGAGTGGGGCACTGTATATATATATATATATATATATCTTTGACCGTGACACAAGAATTTTATATATCAGGTATTCTTCATTTTATAGTGCCTCTTTGTTACTATATACCCTCCCTCCCCCGAACCCCTTGACATCCCTGACCTGACTCCTCGGACCCCCCCCCCCCTTAACTTTTGCGATTTCTGTGCGCCAACTCCGTGCCCCACACCGCGCCCGAGCAGGGGTATATTATATCAAAAATCTTCAAAATTTGCGTTACGTAATACTTGGATGCTCCCCAAGGTGAAAACGCCACATAACATTCAAAATTTTCTATAGGAAATGAACGAATACACCGAGTTCAAATGGTCCCCCACGCCGTGGAGTAAGCTGCACCCGGGGCTCCGCGCCAGGGCTTCGCCCGACCACCGCTCGCAGTACGTGCTGCAAGAAGCCCTGCAACCATTGGAAGTTACGTAAGTCTTTGGAAACGAGACACCCACCCTACCCTTTAGGAGACGAGGATCGAAGGACCATGTCACTTTGAAAAAAAAAATCTTAATAATTTTTGCTAAGGATGGCACTAGAGTTTGTTTCATGGATGTTTATATGTCCAAGGTTTTCATATAAATAGCTTACAAAAGCCGGTTTACTAACAAGTGAATTTGCAGTTGATTCCTTTCAATTTAAAACATAGTAATATTATTAATTCCTTATAAGAACACCTTATTTGGAGTTTAACTATTAACAGATTGTTGAAGTGACTTACAACAAAAGCGAATAATAATTAAAATATTTTTACTTTAAAATCAATAAATTTATAGAAAACACAACAACAATATACAATGACAAGTAAAACAATAATAATAGAGAAATGATATGTCAATACAAAATAAGAATAATATTAAAAAAAAATACATTAGTGGCCTAGTGGCCAGTGTCTGTCGCCAACAATTATTATTTCTCAAACTCCTCTTCACAGGATTAAACACAAGCAGTATCAAAAATTAATAAGATACTTTCATAAATAATTATAAAGTGCGTATTTATCAGGCTCCATTGTTCGTAGAATATTGGTAGTGAAATGAATACATATTAAAAAAGGATGGTATTAAAAATCTTTCTTCAAAGAATATGCGATTCACTTGTAAATTGTTTTTTAATTAAAAAAATATCGTGCAATATTAACACGTCAATATTGAAAAAAAAAAAACAATACTGCCGTAAATTCGTAAATGCAAAGAAACAAATATTATTACAGAAAATAATCAAATTCAAAGTGGCATGATATTTCGGTGCCTATATTAATCAATAACGATAGGTACTCGAAAGTTTGTAATTTAACATTAGCGCTACAAAAATCTTTTAGATAGGTACTAAACATAAAGAAATATGCTGTAAAACAGAAACATTTGTTAATATTGTACACCCCGGTAAACTTCTTGGGCATCGACCACAGACAAGAAAGCTTGCGCAGTAGCATTAAAAAAAAATGCGATTTCCATATAAAAGCGTCTCCTGCGTAAATTTGTCTGTAGTTTTGCTCAAGTAGTATGCCGCTATCTATACCAGATTTTATTCTACTATTTTGAAAAAAATCTTGTACAGGAACATCGCAATAAAAAGTCTCTGTTTTGGATAAAAAATACATATTGTCAACCAATTTAATGGTGAAAAAAAAAATAACACGAAAATATACCTGTCGTTAAAGTCTGCAAAGGGTCAGGGTTATAGACCGAATAAGCGTGCGTTTATGACAAATTACTTTATATACGATGTTTATATATATAACTGTTACGTCATTTAAAGACAAAAATTATGTTTGTGACGTACTGTCCAAAGTAAAAAAAAAAGTCACAAACCTGACATAAATCTCCGTATCATTAATTTAGTTAACAAAATGGGGATTTTAAAAATCATATTAAAAAGTTTGACATTCTGCCATCAATATGGAATATGGCTCAAATATAATATGTGTTTGAAACATATTAAAAAAAAATGTAAAGCAATAGGGTGAATGTTTGCTATGAATACAGTAGAATGAAAAGAATCTCCTTAAAATACCAATTGGACAAACTATGACAAAATATTATCTAAACCACCACATGTTGTTATATAGTGAAGATTCACCTTATTTTTATTGAAAAAGGTATTATTAAATTATCTATGTAAAGATATAAGAACAAAAAGACTATATCTAATTGGAAAGTATTAAAAACAAACCAACGATACAATCTAAGAAAGATATAACATTACGGACTCCCAGTTTTACTACCAATGACTGAATAAAAGACGATGTATTATAAACATTTTCCATTCGAGTTATAACTGAAAATGTGATTTAGCATAATATTATATATTCAATTAAGTGACTGAATATATAATATCGAGTTAAAAACTTCTATACGCTCAAAGTAAAACGATATATTTTTAGTATTTTTTTGCGAAAGCTCTTCAATACGATTGAAATTTTACATAAATTAAAAAAAAAAGTTTATTACCCTTTCCTTGCCGTATAAGAAAGAACTATTTCAGTAGTTGAAACCTTAAAATAGATACTATTTCAGAGAAGTAACGGCTGCTCTCAGAGACGTAAATTAAAATTAATGACTATTAAAGTGACGTTGTCTCTTCCTTTGCTATAGTAAAGAAAGTGAAAACATCATATTTAATCAAAGTCTTATATTTACGATATCTGTGAGTATGGCTGGAAGAGTAAAAAAAAACCTAAATTATAAAAAGGTTTCATAAAATACGTATTTTTATTGACACAGCGCATAGCGACAGACAAAGTTTTTTTTTGTCGAATATTTACGATCGTAATGTGATAAAGGATTATTAAAATTCAATGTTGTTGTACTCCTGCGATCGAAAGTGATTCCATGTAAACTTATAAAGACATTACGTGATAATTATAAAACAAAAGATACAAAAATGATAAATTTAAATATTCGTATTAGAGAAATGCTTGCTTCAATGCTACGACCAATTGGTCATTTTGATATAATTAGACCTAGAGAATCTCTCAGTTCATTAGCAGATTTCTTGTTTTAGAATTCAGTACATATCTGTACTTTAACATCACGAGCTTTAATAAAAATGCCAATTTAAGACTCGATCCCCTTAAAGGGAAAGATTTAAATCATATCGAGTCTTACTTATTATTATAAAAGCTGCAATAACATTCGAAATGAATTTGTCGCTTAGTATATTTAAACGAAATATGTTATAACCTTAATTAGTAGGTAATAAATAATTAAAGATTTATTATATTTACCTTAATTAGAAAACTCGTTAATTTTAAATATACTAACTTTAATTATATTCTCTATTCATAGTTCGTAGCTAAATTTCCAAATTATATCTTCTTCATTTTTAATATTAAATTTAATGCTGGTTGTATTTTAATAAATACTTATATTAAATGGCAGCAATTGTGGAATGTGGATTGATACACTGTGTTTATTTGTTAGTTCGGTATTTAAAAATATCTTATTTAGAAAGATAATAATTTTATTTTAATTTAGAAAGATAATAATAAGCCTGATTACCAAAATGAGGTAAGTACTATTTAACATTTAAAAATCAGTTACTTTATCTACAACTGTTTCAAATAAAATCAGAAAAAAAAACAATAATATATCACATTACTATCCCAATAATTCAGGGTTGAATCCACACTACACAATTTGTCTAATTTAATTCCATAATTGAATCCATATTATCATTTTTCTAATTTCTTTTCTACGTATTCTAGTTATTTTCATAATTATTAATCAATGTTTTATACCCAAAGTTTTAATACAGGCGGGTCCTTTCAAGGACAACTTAAATTAACTTAATTACGTCAATGAAAACCTTACTTAATATTACTTAATAATGTATTTAAGAGAAGGTAGGTATTATTATATTGAATGCGTTATTATTTTTTCTTTTATTAAAATTGGTATTGGTATTTCGCTTAGTAATAATAATAAAAAAAAATAGAAATATCGTAACGTGTTACCCAGTAAAATCATTTAATGGTTTAATTCGAATGGCCTAATATCTGCAAGTATGTCTTTAGAAAATAAAAAATATATATTTTTCTATTCTTATGATAAAGTTAAAGTTTCCTATGTACCCATTGATTTAAATTAATATTTTTTTTGTGCCCGCGTATTTTATAGAAAATACTGGAAGTTCCTTACCGTGTGTTGAAAACATCAAACGACATATTAATGCACCAATAATGTGTTACATTACAGCTGATATAAAGCATTTCTTAAATAGTTCATAATTACGCACTATGCAATTCTAATGTTCTAAATGTTATCTCCTATTCGCGTGTAAATAGCTAAAATATCTATATGTTATATATTTCTTTTGTATCATGATACTAGTACATAAAAATAATAAATATAAAAGTATCGAACTTTTAATAACAAAATTGTTTATGAGAAAAAAAAGGTTAAATCCATCATTATTTTACCTCTTGCACCAAAATTCCGTTTAAATGTGCTGCTATTGGTGAAATATATTATTATAAACTAATAAATTTAAAAGCACCCACCTGGAAACTACTACCTATATGTATATACCTTAAATTATGCACAGGCGGCACACAAAAACCGATTATAAAAGTTAGTCATAGTTCAGTAAAACGTAGGGAAATATGAGAAAAGCCGAATGATATGTTTACAGGCAACATCTCTCTAAAGTCGCGAATTTATCATGTAGTTGTAATAATGCAATGTAAAACCAAAACGAAACTCTAAAACGAGCCCGTCAAGAGTGTGAATCGTATATCAAACGCTAAGAAGTAGTAAAAAGAGATAACAGTATGCAGTGATATATATTATAGATGTTACATCTCTTTCTAGTTAGTTTTGATTGCTCGAAATTTAATAACGTGGAAAAGAACATATATTTTACTACAATAACAAGAGTTTATATTTAGAATATCCGGTGTTCTCTAGCAATATATGATGATATTTATGTTTTCATCTATACCACTATACGCTTAAGCCTTTACTTTGTTTACATAAGTCGTGTAGCACTTAAAGTCGTTAATTGTTTGCACTCGATTTTGATAGCCCATAGAGTTTTATAACATTATTGTCATCGAGTGTAAGCGAGAATAGCCTTAATATAGTGGCTTACTACCAAAAATTTTAAAGACTAAAGTGCTACACATACAACAAGCAGCAAAGATATACATAATAATATATAAATGTTGCGTTTAGGAACATCATAGCCTTTAATATGACGATTCACATACGGCTAAAACTAAAACATCTAGTCAAAAGTCCGTAGTCTCTGTAAATATGATCCAAGCCAACGCTACGGGCGCTATGAACATTGCACAAAGCGAACTAATAAATATTACAAATGCATAAAAATATATCATCATAATAGCTTTAAGGGAACACTCTCGCTATAGGAACTGTATCAAATACAGAATTTATATCAAGTGCCACTAACGATGAATCGAGAAAGTGAAATAACTACGATTATAGAAATTTAGTATGTTATTTTAACATGGTAGATTTGTGCGTCTCGTACATAGGACACGCGTACTAATGAAACGGGTTCAATTAATTTTGGTAGTGGAGCGGTGTGAAAAGAACAGATGTGGTGCGTTTTAGAGTTTTTAATCGTGCCATTACGAGTACCTAATTTATACAATAGTGAAGAAAACTACTGTTGAAAAATACTCAGGCTAAAATTGAAACAGCATACTAAGCGAATCCAAAACGCCGTCAAGTTTCTTCAATCGATATTCAACCTGAATGTGTATGACACAAAGCTTAAAGTTAAGATTGAGAAATGTCGACATTCTTATGAGCTATCTTTATGTGTTGTTAATTAAATCATATCATGTCGAAATGTTATTGTTCCTTTAAGGTAATTGACAATAAAACTAATGTATGAAGTATCATGAATCATCTGTTCTTTTTATACTATCGTAGAGAAGTTAGTGTAAAGATCAAATGCAGTTTTGTATTAGCGAATGTAGGCACTCGTATGACGAAGCAGTTAGCGAAACAAACGAATATCATAGAAACAAAGTAAATACGGCTGAATCGAAAATATTTCTTTTCGATACAAATGACGCTATCGTGTTATCGATATAGAATTTGAACGACGACGATCGACTTGTTAACATAGTTAGGAGAATAAATATAATATATAATTACACACTTTTTTTTCATAATATTTATTTTGTTTTAATTAGTTAAATGATAGAGCAATATTAAAATATGTGCACACTGGATCCAACCGAACTTATCTTCAATTCCTTTTGGATTGAACACTATATATGATTTTATATAATGGATTCAGTCAAAATATTTTTATCCATTGAATATGTATACCTGCTAACTTATCTCACTCAGGTGATGGTTTGAACTTTGTCAAAATGTTAATCTACTGGCAGTAGCCAATTAAATGATCACATAATTCTGCAATTTATTTTTAAACTTTGAATATAACCGGCATGGTTGAAAAGTATTTTCAGAATTCTGATAGAAATAGTCTGAAAGCCTATTTTTTGTGTATTAATGCCTAAAAAGAATGAGTTGGATCCAGTTTGTTTTTTTCGTACTGTAACTCTTAAACCTTACTATGTTTTCAAAAGAATATATACATTATTTTAAGTTACATTGGTGTTAATTTGGGATGTATAACATGTCTATTGCAGAGTCTTATTTTAATGTATGTGATGAAGAACACTTAGTCCGTCCCCATATCGTACTCAAAATGCATTTTGAATTATAGACTGAAGAAATTGATTTGACTTAAATAATTTAAGAGTCCATGCTGTTTTATTTAGAAAAACGCTTTGATATTTATATCCTCAACAAACAAAAGTATAATATATTTCCTGCTACAGTAGCTGTAACAAGAATGGTTTCAGATAATTATCATAATGTTTATGAGAACGTTGGTGTAAAAAACCCACACTGGTAATTGTACTTAAAAGTCAGTAATACATTTAAGTCCGTACTCAAAGACGATAAATCAATTTTGATACTCATTTCCGGAAATATTTATATTCCATGTGGTGAATTACTTTGACAGAAATATTATGGTAACGATAAGTTCAGACTTTTTTTTATATTTTTTTTGACAGTTTACTATTTTTAATGTTTATTTCTGTAAAGCGTGGACTCTTAAGAACATTAAACTTTACAAACAAAGAAATGAAGTCAAATCCCATAAAATAACTCATTGACTCAGTTATAGGTTTGTGATTATTCATCCATAAAACTGATTATTTTCATCATGTGCCAATAATTTCCATTTAATTATGTGTTTAAACACCATTAGGGTACCAAACGAACATTAATTCTCTCTTTTATTTTAATTAGGAATAAGTGCATATATTCAATATAATGAAGACAATCTCAGTAAATTTAGTCACGCACAATAACTTGTGATTTAATTAATGCAAACACAGTGCAAGCCTGATTTATATAAACACATTAAAACGATTCGTGAAAATCAATATAATATATGATTCGTAATAATCGACGATCTTGATTGATGTAGTTCCAAAAGTATTTAATTAAGATAATCAATATCCTTAGGACATTGTTAATCATACACAAATAAATGAAAATATAAATATAAGAAATGCTTCAAATAGAAAAATTATATATACATACATATTACTAAGTATCCTTTAGAACTGTAGCTATTATTATTGTTCACGACAATTATTAATGTGAAAACAAATAATCTTCAAATGATTTTCATTAAAATATTTTTTATGACATTTATAAAAGTTTCGATGTGAAAGAACATCATATATTTTGTAAGGCAACGAAGAGACTTACCAACATACATTCCCTGAGACTGAGAAAAGAATAAAAGAGGCTAAGATCGAATAACAACTTTATTACAATATAATCATAAGGGTTACAATCATAATATGACAACACAAATGATGATAATATAATTATAAAAAAAAAACAAACTGTAATTATTATAAAAATATATACTATGTGATAGAGTGGAATACAAAATAACAACGTATTATAAGAATGTTAACATTGATTCTCCCGCCTCTAGTTTATTTTAACTCTGTCCTATGAAAATAATAAAAAAAGCTGTGGGTCTTCCTAAGCGAGTTTTTGCAGCGATACGGTTGCTACATTTTTCAATGGTCACATTTGCAAATAGTCTCAGAAGTGATGTAAACATGAATGTAATATCCGTTACATGGCTACTTGTGATTGTTATTAGTAATTATGACAGCAGTTTATTCTTATCATGTTCTATAGGAAATGAAAAGGAGACGCTGCTATCATATTTACAAATACCAAATACGAATAACCGTGTAAATTGTCAGCAAAAATATATAATACTGTATACTGTTCCGTGGCAGGATTGTGTATGATTTTAATCATGAGGCTGATAGATTGCGAGTTGCGACTAAATGTTTTTCACTCGTATATTTTAAGTGGAGCACCCATATTGTACATAATATGTTAAGGCTGCCATAAAGCATGGTAAACAACAGTAAAATTTTTTTTAGGAAAAAATCTCTTTTAAAAAAAAAACTAAAAGTTAACGCGGACGAAATCGCGGGCGGCCGCTAGTTGCAAAGTATAACTTTCCCTAAAAGTGGAAAGATTTTACGCAGAGCTCCCCTGTCAGTGTCATCTAACTGCCACGAGATCTTGGTCGTACTGTATGTACATACAGCCACAAGTTAAGTTACACATAACTGTCGAAATCCTCTGACTTTGAGTTTTATTTTCCTTTATAAAGATACACAATCTATGGAGAAGTATTGGTAAATTGTGTTAACTTAATGTGTCAATGTCTGCATTGCCTTTTCGCCACTGAATCGCTGCAAAAACGCCATGGGCTATAAGACGTTTTAAATCATTGTACTCTTAATTTTATAATCGTAGGGAAGGGAGTGTGAATATCGAATAACATGGGACAGAGTTTCGAAGAGCAATTGTGTAGATCACCAAGACTATATAAGGCTGTGAAACAACTTAAATTCGGTTCGACGAGCGTTGTAAATTGATGAATAAACAAATGAATATCGTGTGCGTTGACGTCACAGGGGGCTTGGTGAAGGAATCGCGTCGAGCAGTTACTGGTAATTGTGAAAAAATACTGATTTGATTGCTTTTTTATGATTCTAGTCATCTATATTGAAACGGTATCATCGAATGATTTAATATTTTTTATTATTATCCCGCCATCCTCTTTGTGACCAAAAAAAATGTAATAAAAACTCCTTCCTATATGACAAACGTGTCGTTTTAACTGTGATCGTGAAATCTTTGTGTGGACATGGCGAACGCGCCATGAATAGTCGCTGAACCGAATTGCCTAGAAGTAAGATCAAAAATCGTTGTACTTATCCATCTAGTAGTGAGTAAGATGAAGGGAATGTGGCCGCGTTAATTGAAAGGTAGGTATCAACAACCACCTGTTGTTATGGTCAGGTCCACATTAATATCTTCCTTATGCTTTTCTTATTATGACTTAATTTGGTTCGAATTTGAAATAAATAGAAAAATGTTTAGCATAAGTGGACCTTATTATTTTATGAATTTTTCAAAAAGTTTATTTGTGTTTTGAGATCTGTTAAATGTTTACATTGTTTGATATTGTATCTTGTACGGTTGATGTTTAATTAAAGTAACTTAAATACTTGATAAATATTAAAACAATATGATATAGTTATAACTTATATGTCAAACTTATCAATGTTTTCTATTATATATTGAAAAAAAAAAACGATTTTATGAGAGTGTGAAACTCATTGTAGCTTTTCATAATTAAATAAATTACTATATCGTAATTGTGACAAATATAATTACATAAATGTACAATCCTCTTGCCTTGGACTGCTTTTTATTAAATAGTTGTATAGTAGTAAATATGTATTGCAATATAAACGATATTAATACCACAGTTTGTAAAGAATTTCAACTATGTGGCATTTGACACATTGTAAGTAAGAATCGATTGTAATAAGAGTAGTTTATTGAATCAGCTATCTTTCAGTATTACGTATGATTATGAATGAGTAAGGAAGATGCAACTAAAGTCACAGCTATTTTCGATTATTCTGTCTTTATACCGGCACTTCGCTTGGCTATTCGTGCTTGCTATTCGAAAACTAGACATCAGTCTGTCCTTTTCATTCCTTTTAAAGCATGATAAGAACAGACTGTTTTCAAGTTTACGAATAGCGAACACGAATAGCCGAGCGAAGTGACAGCATAAATTATGTGTTTATTTTCAGATGTCTTAATGTACTTGGATCGTTTCTTGTAGATCGAAACACCTGAGATTGATGTTACCTTACCAGAATATACTATGTATGTATGCGATCACACGATTAAAATTATATTCATGTGTAGTAGTAAAATTGTTGTATTATTTATCCCCTGTGTTACAACGGTTCCATTTTACCTAGTCCTTTTCTCTTCTCTCAATAATACTATAGACAACGGGTCAGCGCGTAAAATCCGTCTCGATAAATATAGCCTCACTTGAGTGAGATCTTATTTGAAAGAAAGAAGAAAGAAAAACATTTTATTGGCCCTTACAGCATGAAATAAGTGAAACAGAACGATTCATGAAATAAAACATAGACAATAAAAAAAAGAGAACTAAATACTAGGTCGCTGGCTCAGCTATACTCTGTGGCAGTCGCTTTCGCGATACCACAGTAGCGCTGATTTTCAGCCAGCGCCTATGGCAAGGGTGATTTGCGAAAGACGGAACAAAGCAAAATAATAACTTATGTAACTAATTCTACACAAATAATTCTATTTCTAGTTATAACTACTACACTATACTATAACGTCGGCCCTCTACACAGCCACCCGTAAACCGAACGACAGTCCCTCCCTATCACTCGCCATAACGACTGATAAGGACAGCCTGCCGTCCACTCCGAATGACACATCGCAAGCGAGAGTGACTGTGGGAGCGCTAGCTTATTTGCAATTAGTTCGGTTAATACACAGCCAATGTAAACACGCGTCACGATGACACAGGTTGCTTTCCAATTACAGCATTATAGCGCATTATGCGGCATAATGCTTAACGTTGAGTGTTCCAACTACAGCAACGCTTCGCACAATTGAGCACTCTCAAAAGTGATGCTTTCGTGTGATGCGTGCAATCGTACCAACTTAGAGACAGAAAATTAACAAGTGTTTTTTCTTTAAGTTGGCATTGATCGAAATGTTTTTTATGTTATCGTTAATTATAATATTTATTGTTGAAAAATTATTAAAGCTTTCGTTTCATTAAATAGTTTTTTTTAAATAATCAAAGTTCATTCAAACTGTTAAAAAATAAATATAAGTATGGATGAAGATACAAACATTGACTTTTTTTTTCAACACTGAACTTAGCGCACCCTGCTGGTGCATTGAAAACTAATTCACGTTCCAATTAAGCATCAGCATAATTGGGCATTGTGCGGCACTGAGTCGCATTATGCTCTGTAATTGGAAAGCATACACAATGTGCATTCAAAAGTTGCAAAAATAACTACCAAATAAGCAATGTTTCTGACGGAGTATCTTACTTTCAGTAAGAATAATTTTATGCTTTACACCAAAAAGTATTGTCATATTTCTAATAAAATCACAATATTCAAACCTCCGCTAAGAATCATCATCATCAGCCTATTAATGTCCTCACTGCTGGGGCACAGGCCTTCCCTATGGATGGAATAGGGAGATTGGGCCATGACCCACCACGCGGGCCCAGTGCGGATTGGTGGGTGCTAACGACTGCAGATGCAACCGGGACCAACGGCTTAACGTGCCTTCCGAAGCACGGAGGAGCTCGAGATAGTAAATTTTTGGTCACCCATCCAAGGACCGACCACTGCGAAAGTTGCTTAGCTTCAACCATCGCAGCCGAACGCGCTAACCAGTTGCGCAATCGAGCTCCATTTGACCACATTGGTCCAATATTTTGTCCAACTTCTTTTCAACAACCATTTCGCAGTGACTAAAAAAATCGATGTAAAAACGAAGTATCTCGCTGGCCAATGACTGGTAAAAATACTTTATTTTGTGGGTCATAAGGTTGATCTCATATTTTCCCTTTTTCACCTTTATCGTTTTATTTCCAAGTATCAGATATATTTTTTTGTTTTGTTCGTTTTATAAGATAAAAGGTCGTATGTACGAAATAACATTTTGTTATTTGTAACTTAATTCCTTTGTGACATGGTTGGTATTAGGTTCAACTTAAACTGTTTTAAAACATTTGTCTTGGTTTATTGGGAATCGAATGCAGCTGCATAAGTATACCTACACATACGCGGACAGTTTTTAGCTTTGATTTTGTATGCAACCCGTTATCTATAGAATTGTTGATCGAAGCATTTTTTTTATTAAAAGCCTAAAAGTAGTATTCGTTTCTGAAAAGTCATAGTTTTGTATCAGTGGTTTTTCAGTAGTTTTGATTTAAACACAAAAACAAATAAGGGACATTGGGCAAAAATGTATGGACGCTGCACCCACGTCCGCCACGGCTTAAAGTACATTTGTTTGAAAGGTATTATAGTCAAGATCATCTGTGCCAAAGCGCATCAAATTCCATCCCGGAGGTCTTTAGTTATTTTTAGTTTAATATGTACAAGTACTATAACGAACGAACATTAATGAAACAAAGGAATTAATTTAGTTAGTTAGTTCGACCCTACATAGTGTGCTCAGGAATTATGGGAGTACTTCATAAGGTGCAAGCGTGCCCCCTTATGTTATTCTGCCGCGCTAGAGTAAATCCAAAAATCCCCGCATGGGTTGGGATATTTTTAAACATTCTGTTCGTTATAGTAAATTGTCTTCTAAGTAAAACGGAGCGACCACAGATTACACAAACTTGTCCACGCTTCGGAGAACACATGATTTCAGTTCATCCATACTAATTGACAAATCCGAAAATCGTGTTCCAATATCCAAAGCGTGTTAGTTAAAAATCAATCAAATAGCAGGGAACGCACAATCACAACGAAGTAAGACGAGTCGACTATTTGCAACTGCAAGTCCTTCAGCATCCGTAAACTGTTTTGAAATGTCTCAGATATCAGGCTTTGTCGTATATCTGGTTGTATAGTACGATATGGCATATTATTATGATTACTAATCATATAAAATGAAGGTATTATAAAATGAATTTATTCAGCTACTATGACCATGTGTCATATCTACTGACTACCAGGATATTTTTTACGGTGTCATATCTTTTGACACCCAGGTTATTTATTTTCGGTGTCACAATAAAAAAGGCTAGTTTTTTATAGATCTATCGATTCATACTAATTACATTGTTGGCGGAGCTGGGTGCGTTTTGCCCATTGTCCTTTGCCTACTCATTTGTTATTTTATGAAAGAATTGATTGAGACACGATTCTTATGTAAACGTTGCAGTTACGACACCCAGAATGTTTACTTAATTTGAACTTAGTGTCTAAAGGGCGCACTCAGTGACTTTAAATAGATTTATTTTATTCATTTATTTATTAATACTTTATTGCACAAACGAGTGTACAAGTGGCGGACTTAATGCCATTAGGCATTTTCTACCAGTCAACCGGAGAATTATAGCAAAAATCTTAAGAAAGTGGTGCAAATAGAATTCATCAAATTATTTATTAAATAGAGAATTGAAAGGAGATTGCTCAGCTTCCATACATGTTTGGCCTAAAGACCAATAATCATGAAAAATTGTTTCCTAGATTCGAAATTATATATAAATTACTGTAGAAACGAATATTATTGACGGACACCCCTGAGAACTTCTATAAACCATATACATTGAACATATTAAAATAATAAAAAACAAATAAGTTATATAGTAAACTAGGGTAATCAAGCCAAGTACCGAAATTATGGATTAGATTCAGGTATATAGAGCATGTAGATTAACAGATAGTTGCCTGTTTTTAAGTTAATGCAGAAGAGTAACTTTTAAAATCAGGTGTCATTTCCGGTTATAATAAGGTACTCTGTGACAGAAACTTTGTGATGATTGTGAATGAGCCACAGATTAGAGAGAATTTTTAAACTCTCGTTAACCAAAGAAAGCTAAGAGATTTAGGTTCTATAGCCATATATTCAGTAGCTTCATTTCTTTTGTTATGTTTTTAATATAACCATATTTTAGATTTATAGTGTATCACATCTTATAATTTTATTTATTTATTATTTTATAGTCAGAAAACGTAGGCCCATAGATAGATACCTTAAGCCGTAGGATTTCTTTAAACAATTAATTGTCATAGTAATATAACTTATTTACGGGATTGTTACCATGTATCTTGTTTTTAGCGAGTTTACTCCGTGTCTGTTACTCCGTGATCATGGCGCTTGCAACAGTGCCGAAATATGGGAAACTCGCTAGAAGCAAGGTACATGATAACAATCCCGTAAATAACTTATATTACTGAAATATTAGTGACCAGGAAAATTTAAAACAATATACAATTAATAGGGTATTTGACAAGTTTCAGAAAACGATTTCACGTTATTGACTAACTAGCAAACCAGTGAACCAAATGTTCAACAAAAAAAAATGTATTTAATTAATTGAGAACTTCGGAGATTTTGTGTGGTATCGTTTGAAATAGAAATCACGTGATTTCTCGAAAACCGGAAGTGCTACGTTACTCACATCCGGTTTGTAGTCTTAACAGACTATTCTTAACTTATAACTTAAACATTCTCTATATCTATCTCTTACGGTTTGGCCGCTGAAACAGCACCACGGACGGACGGACGGACGGACTTGTCTAATAGATAAGAGATGTTTACGTAGTCCGTAAAAAGTGGATATTCATCATTCTGTTGTGTATTTCAGTAAAAATAACCAAATCAAAAACTCCATTTTCAAGTTGCCGCGAAAACGTTTCTCTGGACAATATGGCGTCTTACTAGTGTGTGACGTCACACGACTTATTAAAACGTCAAACGATACAATGAAATGTCTCTTTAACCGGAAGTTTACTTGCGTGTGACGTCATTTTACCCTCCGCCAATCCCAAGCGTTTTGGGTCACGTGACAATAGATAAGAAAACTATTATCTTTCTCGTGGGTTTTTAGTAAAATTATGATTTTTTTTGTAATAATAGTAAAAACCCCTGCCAATATTTATTCGATGCTAACAATTGGCACTTTATTTTTAATACTGTCAAATATAGGGTATTTCGCCTAAAAAAGGTATTTTTAGGAGTTTGATAGGTGGCGATTGCGTTCTTTCCACAGAACACAGAAAGAGGTTCGTAGGGTGATCTTAGACCATTTGTACGGGATGTCGCCGGCTCGCCCCCATTATACTACCACCTAATAGATAGATAGCCAATCAAACGACGCGACATTAAACAATCGAACCAATCAGCGCTCATACCTGAGAGCAACGACGCAATCGGAACCAAGTTTTGTTCAAGTTATGAGCGTTTGCCCACACATTGCTGTGGCGCTTGCCCCGCCCACAAGGCCCTTCTACCCTCTTTCTATGTTCTGTGGTTCTTTCTGTCTTGAGATCGTTGCACGTAAAATCTGGCAAATGTCAGTCTAGGGATGGGTGACCGAAAATGTATAACCTCAAAAATGAAATTGTATTACCTCCCATTCAAGCTCCTCATTGCTTCAAAAGACAAGTAGAGTTGGTCTTGGCTCCATGTGTAAATAGTTAGCACACAATAATACATTTTTATGATTGACTATGAGCTGTGCCCCGCGGTGTTACCCGCGGTTTATTAGGGATATTTTCCCGCAGTAAAACGTAGCCTATATGTTAATCCAGGGTGTCAGTCAATACCAGATTTTATTAAAATCGCTCCAGCCGTTTATACGTGAAGAAGTAACAAACATACACATAAACAAACTTTCGCCTTTATAATATTAGTGTTAGTGTGATTAGAATAAGGTACATGTAAAAATGGCGTCCTTTAAACTAACACCCACAGAGTGATGAGTTTATAAATCTTCATTTATTGTTTTATTAGACAAACGAGTTTGATGTGCAGCCTTAACCCATCTGTCTGTAGGCGCCACTGAGTATGATAGTAGGCGCATATTCTTACGTAGACCATTATGCTGTCGCTACAAGGTTCTTAATTCCGACTGTTGTATTCCTGATACAATGCTTTTGTGTTTTATTATTAAGGTTCCGTACCTCAAAAAGAAAAATAAAATAGTGTGCACGGACCACGCATCTGAAGTGAAACTTCTTTTCTTAAATAACCTAACATTAGGCGATGCACAAGTCATAGGGGAAGGGGGCAGCGATTGCATCACTCATATGTATGTTTATATATATATATTCTCGCGTGTGACGCTCGTAGCGTTTCAGCCTTCGCCGAATTACCCTCCAACTTTCATGCTCGTCGGGATGAGCTGCACACATATATAAATATATAGTCGTGTGACACTCGTGACACATTTCCATTTCATTTTTTCCATAGGATTTTTTTAATTTACTTACTTCTCGTTCGAAAAGAAGTTTCAATTAAAAAAAACGGAACCTAAGGGCGAGGTCACAACACTGTTGCGGCGTTGCACTATAGAAATCCACGAGGGCGTAAAACGCATAACGGGATTAACTGATGTGATGCGACGTTATATTTGCGATACAACACTGACGGTTTTGTGGCATCGCTCTTATAGGATCACTTCTAAACTAAATCCGTACGGTGACGGAGCCTGAATACTAATCACCGCCCCTTCTCTTTCCGTGGGTGTCGTAAGAGGTGACTAAGGGATATCGGAGCTTCCATCTGCTCTTCTGGTGGTAGGATGCCTAACACCCGCCTGGTTTGTTACTACCGTGCACATGGTGAAAAAACCCCGTGAGTGCTTCTCGCGCGTTTCGGGGTCAGCCAGCGTACAACCAGAGCTCAAGTGAGGGTTGACGCGACAGATTCGGTCCAGAAGAGGTTTTCGTCGAACAAATGCCGGGAGGACTGCATCGACTCGCCGGTCAGGGAGACCCGTAGAAACGGCTGTCTCGCTAGCCGCCCGTGGCACAGTACAGGGGCAGTGTTCCTAAACAGTTCGCGAGGCTACCCCATCATGGCACGCATAATCTCAGGGTGGATTGTCGTGCCGGTTGGTGACCGGGGCATCGGGTCCTGGCGGCCACTCCCGGGGCTTTCGTCCGGCGGGTCGGTGCATCTTCTCTGCAGGCAGTCATTCCGGGAAACAAACCACCCTAATTTGACCGGTCATATCGTGACAACGTCCGCTTTACTGACACAGGCTATCTTAACTATCCCGGCTACGTGCTTGAAAAGTCCTTCAAAGCGAAAGCCGGTGTGTGTCTGTGTGTTCGGGCGAATGTTTTTTGTCGCCGTCTCCGCTGTTTGGAAGATCCCTGCTTCTCCATGCTGGGGGTACATGTCAACTCTGGTCCCCTGGCCAAAGTCTATGTGTGTCTCTGTAGATCCCATACCGGTGATGTTGAGACAACTTGACTTTGTGAACACCTTAGTCGGGCAGCAGATGGCACGCAGGAACAATTTCCCAATGCAGAATTGGTATTTTTGGGACTTTAATGCTCAACACAATTTGTGGTTAAGTTCCTTCAAAACCGACCATGCAGGGATCTCATTGTGGCACAACGATGCCTGATAATAAAATCTGGCAGCGTGTGGAGAGCTAGTGGACCTGATGGCATCCCAGCAGTTGTACTTAAAAAATGTGCAGCAGAGTTGTCTCCCGTGCTCACGTGCTTGTACCAAAGCTCGTATTCTTTGGGGCATGTGCCGGAGACTTTAAAGATACCAACGTGCAACCGGTGCCCAAAGAAGGGGATCGCTCAGACCCGGCCAATTACTAGCCAATAGCAGTCACCTCAGTATTATGTAAAGTCCTGGAAAAGGTCTTTAACAACCATCTGACTCGCTACCTAGAGGATCACTCTCTGATTAATGATCGTCAGTATGGTTTTAGGTCGAAACGATCGACTGGTGATCTTCTAGCGTACTTGACTCATATCTGGGGTGAGGCTATCGACAAGCGTGGCGAGTCGTTGGCTATCAGCCAGGACAGTGCCAAAGCGTTCGTTAGGGTCAGGTGCAAAAGCCTTCCCTCCAAGCTTCCAGAATACGGTCTGCCGGCCCAGTTCTGTTCCTGGGTAGCTGACTTCCTGCATGAGCATAGAATTCGTGTCCTTACAGATGGTAGTAGTTCGCGGTTCATGTCGTTGTTGCCGGCGTTCCTCAGGGCTCCGTCCTATCCCCCACTCTCTTTCTGCTGCATATCAATGACTTTATCCCTCTTGGGAATATTCATTACTATGCATGCGATAGTACAGTGCATGCGGGGTATTAGTCCAGTCAGTATTGTCGCGAAATCCGTTTTTCCTCAAACAGCTGGAACTATGCTAAAAAGTTTCTTAAGATAGTAAAGAACACTTTACATAGAGAAAAAAATGTTTCCAACCCCGGGCAAGGGTGAAAACCACCCTTAATAATCTATTTTTCCAATTATCTCAAAAAGTATACGAGATACGGAAAAAAACTTCAAATGAAAATTGTAGATCTTTTTGAAATCTACAAAACATTATTCCACCCTCTTGCCCCTATTTTCAATAGGGGAGCCAATAATCGAAGTCAAAGATTCAATACTTAAAAAGTTAAAGTTAGTTAAAAAAGTTATCTTTGACTTCGATTATTGGCTCCCCTATTGAAAATAGGGGCAAGAGGGTGGAATAATGTTTTGTAGATTTCAAAAAGATCTACAATTTTCATTTGAAGTTTTTTTCCGTATCTCGTATACTTTTTGAGATAATTGGAAAAATAGATTATTAAGGGTGGTTTTCACCCTTGCCCGGGGTTGGAAACATTTTTTTCTCTATGTAAAGTGTTCTTTACTATCTTAAGAAACTTTTTAGCATAGTTCCAGCTGTTTGAGGAAAAACGGATTTCGCGACAATACTGACTGGACTATATCTCAGACAAGCAGCGGCTGGGCAGGCGGTAACCAAGGAGAAACGGGAGAATCTTGTCATTGAACTCAATCAGGCTTTGGACCACATTTCTGAACCAAGAACTTGGTTGAGTTCAATGCTAAGAAAACCCAGGTCTGCGCTTTCACGGCAACAATATCGCCATTTCTTTCATGTCCTTCTCTTCAGGGCACAAGACTGGAAGTTGAGGCAAAAAAAAGATACGGCCGTATGTTGCGTACCTACTTTGTACAGAACCCTCGGTGGGCGAGTCCGACTCACTTTTCCTGTTTTTTTTTATAAGGTGGCGGTATTATCACCACCTTGCTTGATTTTCAGTGTTAGTGGAGTACAGTCACGAAGATAGTTGATGCGGCAGAAGTACCGCTCCAGCTGCTATCACCTCTCCGGTCTGAACCGGTCTTTTTCATTATAAATACTTTGGGTAGTTAAATCCTAGCACCTACCTAACACACCAAACTATGTCTTGGAAACTTTCAGATATTAAGCTTAAAAGAACAGATACTGTAGTATCTGTTCCGGGAAAGGACGTTATTCCAAAAATCATACTTAAGGGGTTGAAAGGAGGGACGGTATGGCAAATCGATTATTTTTCTACGCAGACGAAATCGCAGGCACCTATTAGTATACAGATAAAAGGTGATCAGTTGTCTTCACCCACAACACAGTTGAGTCATTCTCGTAGTCCATAGATATAGGATCTACAGTTAGTCGACGCGCTAGTACGACGAAGATTTTTTATGTATTTCTTATTCATAATAAATATTAACGTCATCAGCACACAAGCCATAGAAAAAAAACCCTGATAAACCTTAACCCCCTTATATTAATAAGCGAAGAATAAGCTTGGATTAGTTACTCCATGTTTTGTCTTTGTTCATTGAATGACAAATGGCATATGAGTGATATGAACAAAACTCGGCGTAATTAATCTAAGCTTATTCCTTGTTTATCAATGTAAGAATATAACTTAGGTTGTCTTTTTAGGAGTAGTCAATATAGTTTTCTGACTAAATACTTATTTATTTATCTATACATATAAAAATCAATTGCTGTTCGTTAGTCTCGCTAAAATTCGAGAATGGTCTTGAAATGTTCGTGGAGGTCTAGGGAAGGTTTAAAAGGTGAGAAAATATGGAAAAAACGCGAGGAAGATAGTAAAAACGTCAATTTAATTTTCTCTCTTCTTTCCTGTCAAACATTTGACGTTCGTATGTGCAGCCCCTCTAGCATGACCATCGAAACGGGATATGATTAAGCGATATGTCGGAAATAGCTGTCAGACTACAGTGGAGTTTGACAGTAGTCTGACAGCTATTTCCGACATATCGCTTAATCATATCCCGTTTCGATGGTCATGCTAGAGGGGCTGCACATACGATTTCATTAATTCGGATTTGTGATAAATGTCAAATATCTAATGCTGGATGCTTCTACAGACATAGCGACATTTTGTCGGGCAATGGCGTAATACATATCAAACTAATGTCTAAAAAGGCTACAGTGAGATTTTATTTTACGGAATTGTAGTACTGGGCGGACATTTTCTTCATGATTCCCTCGTCTGCGTAGGTCATTATACAAAACTTTCAGCTTTGGTAAATACTTAAAAGTTTACGATACATACTTCAAAGTTTAGCCAGCAATAATAACGTGCAAGTTGACTCAAGTAAACCCATTGTATCTTCACGGTATTTAAACCTCCAAGTAACGCGACAAAAGACTATTTTCCTCCAGCGCACCAGCACCGACCAGAAACAAATGACTCACAAATTTTCCCACGACGACGGTAAAACAATGGTTATGCCGACTCGCTCTATTCGTGGCAATTAGCAGAGGACAGGACGCATGTAGGATTCACGTAAGTACAATTGCATTGCCACGAAAAACGCCTTAATGGAACCTTGGCCGCCTAAAATGGTAATGTTTTAGAAGAAGACCGTCAATCTTTTCCTTTGTGCAGATGTGTCGGAAAGGTCGTTTGGGTGGAATAGGTAGTTAGTGTAGGCACACCTGTGTTCATACTTAATTGATTTTGTTACCTTCATTTCGTGAGAAGATGACATAGAAGGGATTTCTTGAAACATCAGTTTAAGAACATATTTAAAGTTTAAAAAAAATCAATACAACTCAATCTAAGTACTATCTTATACTCAAAGACTCTTATATTCTAAACTCTTTGATTTTTAAAGGTTCCGTAGGTACCTTCAAAGAAAAAGCAGAAACCTTGTCATTTATAATTTCAGTATTTTCTTTAATCTATAGTTGACCCCGCGTAATTCGTACGGTTTAAAATAATTCAGAAGAAATGACAGACGAGTCTATCGTATCAAAAGAGACGAACGTCAAATGTTTGACAGGAAAGAAGAGAGAAAATTAAATTGACGTTTTTACTATCTTCCTCGCGTTTTTTCCATATTTTCTCACCTTTTAAACCTTCCCTAGACCTCCACGAACATTTCAAGACCATTCTCGAATTTTAGCGAGACTAACGAACAGCAATTGATTTTTATATGTATAGATAAATAAATAAGTATTTAGTCAGAAAACTATATTGACTACTCCTAAAAAGACAACCTAAGTTATATTCTTACATTGATAAACAAGGAATAAGCTTAGATTAATTACGCCGAGTTTTGTTCATATCACTCATATGCCATTTGTCATTCAATGAACAAAGACAAAACATGGAGTAACTAATCCAAGCTTATTCTTCGCTTATTAATATAAGGGGGTTAAGGTTTATCAGGGTTTTTTTTCTATGGCTTGTGTGCTGATGACGTTAATATTTATTATGAATAAGAAATACATAAAAAATCTTCGTCGTACTAGCGTGTCGACTAACTGTAGATCCTATATCTATGGACTACGAGAATGACTCAACTGTGTTGTGGGTGAAGACAACTGATCACCTTTTATCTGTATACTAATAGGTGCCTGCGATTTCGTCTGCGTAGAAAAATAATCGATTTGCCATACCGTCCCTCCTTTCAACCCCTTAAGTATGATTTTTGGAATAACGTCCTTTCCCGGAACAGATACTACAGTATCTGTTCTTTTAAGCTTAATATCTGAAAGTTTCCAAGACATAGTTTGGTGTGTTAGGTAGGTGCTAAGATTTAACTACCCAAAGTATTTATAATGAAAAAGACCGGTTCAGACCGGAGAGGTGATAGCAGCTGGAGCGGTACTTCTGCCGCATCAACTATCTTCGTGACTGTACTCCACTAACACTGAAAATCAAGCAAGGTGGTGATAATACCGCCACCTTATAAAAAAAAAACAGGAAAAGTGAGTCGGACTCGCCCACCGAGGGTTCTGTACAAAGTAGGTACGCAACATACGGCCGTATCTTTTTTTTGCCTCAACTTCCAGTCTTGTGCCCTGAAGAGAAGGACATGAAAGAAATGGCGATATTGTTGCCGTGAAAGCGCAGACCTGGGTTTTCTTAGCATTGAACTCAACCAAGTTCTTGGTTCAGAAATGTGGTCCAAAGCCTGATTGAGTTCAATGACAAGATTCTCCCGTTTCTCCTTGGTTACCGCCTGCCCAGCCGCTGCTTGTCTGAGATACCCCGCATGCACTGTACTATCGCATGCATAGTAATGAATATTCCCAAGAGGGATAAAGTCATTGATATGCAGCAGAAAGAGAGTGGGGGATAGGACGGAGCCCTGAGGAACGCCGGCAACAACGACATGAACCGCGAACTACTACCATCTGTAAGGACACAAATTCTATGCTCATGCAGGAAGTCAGCTACCCAGGAACAGAACTGGGCCGGCAGACCGTATTCTGGAAGCTTGGAGGGAAGGCTTTTGCACCTGACCCTAACGAACGCTTTGGCACTGTCCTGGCTGATAGCCAACGACTTCGCCACGCTTGTCGATAGCCTCACCCCAGATATGAGTCAAGTACGCTAGAAGATCACCAGTCGATCGTTTCGACCTAAAACCATACTGACGATCATTAATCAGAGAGTGATCCTCTAGGTAGCGAGTCAGATGGTTGTTAAAGACCTTTTCCAGGACTTTAGGAAAATAAAATCTCACTGTAGCCTTTTTAGACATTAGTTTGATATGTATTACGCCATTGCCCGACAAAATGTCGCTATGTCTGTAGAAGCATCCAGCATTAGATATTTGACATTTATCACAAATCCGAATTAATGAAATCGTATGTGCAGCCCCTCTAGCATGACCATCGAAACGGGATATGATTAAGCGATATGTCGGAAATAGCTGTCAGACTACAGTGGAGTTTGACAGTAGTCTGACAGTTAATGCCGATATATCACTTTATCATATCCCGTTTCGGTAGTCTTGTTAGGGGGGCAGGACTTTTCACAGACTCGACGCACACGATGTACGAACATTTGTCCTCCAAAATGCTATGCTAGTAAATATTCTAAAATTACGATGTGTTGTAATCCGTTAGATATGTACCGACCCTTAGGAATAGGAGGAAACGTTTTAAAAGAGAATACTGCGTCTATCTCTTCAAACTAAATGTTCGCTGTGTGCGTTGTTGCGCCTATATGAGTTCTATACTTTTTTGGAACACCTGTGTACTTTTGTTCTATCCGGTCTCTTATGATACTTATTCAGAGGCTCTCTCGGTGTGTTCGGTTGTTTGGAGGACTTTTTGTACGCGGTATTTTAATCCGTTGTGTGTGTTACTCAATGCAGTTGCGAGCGATCGACTTTTTAAGTATATAGTTAAGTCCCACATCTGCGCAGGCTTTCAGTGGGATTAAATGATTTGTATTTTCTGATATGTCTAACTCTTTTTAAAGGTTAAAATGAAAGCAAATTTCATAACACTACGACGCCTTCGGCACCCAAACTCAAGTAATTCAATTTTACGGTTATTATTTATGCCTATCGTGACCATGATCTGTTAAAAAGGAGAATAGAACGTCTACACTCAATGAAAAATAAGCTAACAATTCTGAAGGACCCACCCACCACCAGATTATAGTAATTAAAGATAATGTGTCCATCGCTAAAGTGTTTTACTATTTTATAAAATTAAATGTATGTATTTTAAAAATGAAATGATGAACATAGTTGATAAATAGCTCTTAAAGCTCTTTTTTGGTGCTAACACTAACACAATTTTGTTGTATAGACTTGTATCCATTATTTTTTGATATTCTTACTGTCGGACTAAATAGAATTTCGTTTACTTTACCCCGTCATCATCCCTATTACACATACACATAGTGATTGGCCATCGACGGCCAACTCGAAGCAAATGAGTAGTCTTTAACGCCACTAATGTGATTCAACTTTTCTTTACTTTGTTTTTGACCTCCCTATTTTCTTGTATACCTACTTTTATCTTTACTATCCTTCTATGCTTCCTCTTTCAGACTTCTGCCCGTGCCCCTGGCTGTATCAAATAGCAGCCTCGAGCACGGACAGTATATTATTAAACATGTTGAAATTTGATTAAAAATAACATAATTAAAAAGACATATTGTAAATAATCGAATAAAAAAATTAAGGAAAAAAAAAAATACCTACACATCTTACTCTTTTCAATAAGCGTCACCTCTTTAAGTATCCATAACGCACGGTACCTGAGTATTGTCAGCCACAACGACACAGGTGTTGAATATTCAATTTGCTCGGCGGCCACCGCGCCGCGCCATTCCCTGTGATGTGAGTCACAGCTGTGGATCCCGCATTTGTAGTAAGTAGGTACTCGCTTTCCAAATAACAAACCTAGTTTTAGTAAAAGAAGCAAACAAACCTTAATAAAATATTTTTTCGCTTATACTTGAATGCCGAAATTGCGGCACTTCTCAAATTCAAGAGCATTGTAATATGTAGAGGTAATGATTCACAAGTCAACAAAATGAAAATTTTTTTTTGAGTCTGTTATTAATGACTATTGTCTAATTGTTTATATCGAAAAATAACCGGAAACCTCATTTTTATTTTAAAAAGTTTGCTTTTGTACTTTATAAAATGATAAATAAATATGTATGACTTTTGTAAAAGGCTGAGGATCTACCGCTTTTAATAAGCAAAAGAAAGGAGTGCAGAAGGATACGGGATAAGGATGGGTATGGAATAGGAAGCAGTAGAGCAATCACTCAGTGCATGTACACACCTTTTAGAGAAACGACGTATTTTGTAAATGTCAATAAAAACCTTCCAAAATGAGTGAAAACTACGTGGACGCAGTTTGCTTTAATTGCGGAGTTTTTTTATTAAATTTAGGGTCATAACAATGGTTTAACCAGTAGTTAAAGACTTAATAAAACAAATGAAGCTTAATTTAACTTCCTATTTGACTTCAGGATAAAATATGGACGCCTCATGACGATATACAAAATTTCCGAGTTATTTTTGTTTACTTCACTACCAGCAGCACATTCAGAGTGTCAGAAAAAGAATTATAATATTTAATATGATATACTTTTATTCATTATGGACGCTATCATTATATTATGTCTCAGTTGCATGAAAAAAATCTTTATTGAAGGGAAACAACGTATTTTTTGAGTATTGAGCGGTAAAATATCCTCAAAAATGAGTAAAAACTACGTGGACTCTGTGTGATTTATTTCCGGAGATTTTATTAAATATAGGGTCAAAAAATGTTGTTTATCCATTAGTAAAAGGCACAATTAAACATATGAAGCTTATTTTAACTTTCTATTCGAAGTCAGGATAAAATATGGGCGTCACATGAGGATATACCAAATTTTCATGGTATTTTGTTTACTTCAGAAAATTTTCAGACTAAAAATTATAAAATATGCTAAAAATATCAATTTTTAAAACTAAATGAATATAGTTTTTGTATTCATAGACTTAGTTAATAAAATAAAAGAGTTTTAAATAAATATATTACTGATTTTTTCTTGTTATATACAACTTAAACAAAAAAGTTTGCAATTTTCCATGAAATTTAAAATTTCATTCTGATAGCTACAAAAGCAAACTTTTTTAAATAAAAATATTGTTTCTTACATTACTTAGGTATAAGAAATCAAAATCTGGTACAAAGAACTCAGACTCAAAAATCGTGTTGACTGGTGTTATAAATCCGCCCAAATGTGAGTTAGACACAGATCTACATGGCCATAGTGATTTATAACGATTAAAATTATCTATCATATCATTCGGGTGAAATTTGCACACACCGACACACACGTAGACAATGACACAATATACCGTCAAATCCTGCACACATGTATCGTTTCTATGCCCAACTGGACAAAGGGGAAAGCTGTGTATGCCCATTCTCCGTCCTGGCACCGTTCGGTCGTGTTGCTCTATGGTAAGACATGTTAACCGCAGCTGTATCGTTTCATTTATTCGTGAAATTGTAACCGACTAACAAACAAACACAGTTTCGTATTTATTATATTTAGTTAGGATATAAAGATATCTATTTTTTATATGTATAAACAGATGACTTGCCATCTGATTAAGTGACGGCGGGGATGGCGGGCAGAGTCCAGACGCGAAGCCAGAATTACTTCAAATGTAACGTAACGTCGTAACAAAGGCATTGGTTTGCCTGCATCTTTTCAGAATTGCCCTAGTGTCTGCTGATAAACGTTTACTACTCGCTATGAAGAGGAGAATTTTATGTTTTTCGTTCCAAGACCAGTACCCTAAACACGAACTAATATTGAATTCCAATCAAATAAATAATAACTAAATATCTATAGAAAATTTGATGACGGCAATATGATTACGGATCTATCAAAATTCATGCTTCGGGTACTATCTTGGACGAAGAATGGAACTATCTGTAGGTAAACATTATCTAATGGTAATAAATAAATAAGCTTCACGTTTTCGATAATATTTTCATTTCTCGAACAGTGTGAAGTGTATATTGTTTTAAACTTTCATGATCACTAACATTACAGCTATTAAGTGTGAAGTGTGCTTCGTAAGGTTGGTCCGAAATAAATGTATTTTATTAACAAATAGATTGAGACCACCGGCCCCGCTAGAACAAGTTTTTAATGACGGTTCTTGCAAAACTCTCGTGAAATACTGGACGCTCCACTTGGGCCATAGGAAATAAATTAGGAAAGTGAATTTGCTCACATTATGCTTTGTTGCTACTTTATTATACAGGTATAGTGTGATATAACGTATTCTGAAATATTGTCAATACTATACAATACAAAAACGCTTTATTGTACACCACGAAAAACATTGAACATTAAGCACAAAACCATCTCAAGTACAAGTGATGCAATGGGCGGCCTTATCGTTAAAAGCGACGGATGGAGAAGGAAGGATTAGAAGGAAGTAGGAGAAACGACGCTGTAAATAGCTAGTATAATCTATTAGTAAATACATATATATTGTTATACAATTAGGTACATTATGGTGTCAATTCTGGCATGGTTCTCTAAACTTAAAACTAAATTAAACAACAGTCTCTCCTTTTATTTATGTACAGAGAATGAAAAGGATACACTATTGTCAAATTAGAGAACCATGCCAGAATCGACTCCATTATAAGTACCTATTTTTTTAAACCTAATGTTGTCTGTAACTTCTTTTTAGCAAAGAAACATGACGACATCAGTTTAAATCTAGGTTTAACTGTAGTCTGTGTTTTGTAATAATGCGGTATAAGTCTTATTACAATACGATGACTAAAGTTAAACACGGTCTAAGTATGGTACGCTTATCATTGTTTGCTGAGAAAAAACATTGACGAATAAAGGTTTAAGCTAAATCTAAATTTAGTCCACCCTTTTGTAATCAGAGGAGAGTGATGTTCAAAAATATCGTCATGCCATAAAACATTTCGTTTCATTGATTTCTTCAATTTTCTCATTGATGACGTCGACATCACCATTCGGTAATTTTACGCATTCTCAAACACACTTAAACAAATACTTAATCTAAATAAAGTTGGAGTAGTGAGATAGTGGTCTCGATTCCTTACATGATTCTCTAAACCTAAACTTAAATTTGACAACAATCATTTATATTTTCAATTAGAGTTATTTATATGCTACACGCAAAGTATTATCATCATCATCGTTTTACTGTCCTACTTTTGGCTTTCCTTAAGGATGAAAATGGCTAAATGAGCCATAACTTGCCACGCGAGCCCAGTGCGAATAGTGGTGGGTGCTACCTAATCATCATCATGGTATTAATGTACTACCATTGGGGAAGAGGCCTTCCTTAAGGATGAAAACGGCTCAATGAGCCATAACTTTTTTTTTTTTTTTTTATAGATAGATCCGACACATGACTCCACCCCATAGCTGATACAGCAGTTCTACCTGCCACACCAGCCATCCTCACCCGGCCGGCCTGCAAGTTGCTTCTTCACGCCTCTTTTAAAGGATCCCAGGTTGTAAGAGGGAGGGAACACGTGAATAAGAGAGAATAACTCCTCAGAACACTCGCCGTGGTACAGACGATAGAACGCGCTTAGTGACGCCACGTCACGGCGTAATTGAAGAGGCTCGAGGTGTTTAGTCACCTCCTCATCGCCTATGATGCGGATAAACTTGCCACGCGAGCCCAGTGCGAATAGTGGTGCGTGCTACCTAATCATCATCATGGTATCAATGTACTACCATTGGGGCATAGGCCTTCCTTAAGGATGAAAACGGCTCAATGAGCCATAACTTGCCACGCAAGCCGAGTGCGAATAGTGGTGGGTGCTACCGGCTGCAGATGCAGCCGAGACCAACGGCTTCACGTGCCTTCCGAAGCACCATACAGCTCGAGATAAGTATTATATTATAGTGATACTTTTATAACATCGGTACAATTTTTTTTGTTCATCTTTAGCAAGGCGCATTACATTTTTGATTGTTATAAAAAAATCAGACTTTATCAATAAGCACCAGGTGACCCGGGTTCGAATCCTAACCGAGGACAAACTTCTTTTTATTAATGATTTTAAAAGTTTCACTTTCATCGTGGTGTCATAAAACTACACCATTTTGAACGGTTACTCATCTTAAGAAATCATATGACCAGCCATTGCGAACTCAAAGAGTTTTTGATTAAGTTTTATATAGTATAGATTTTTTTATAGCAAGGTAGGCAAATGACTCTTCCCCACCTGATGTTAAGTGGTGATAAAGTCCAAACGCGAAGATAGCTGGTACAGTAGAGTTATAAACTGCTACACCAACCATCCTTACCTTGCCGGCCTGCAAAAATGCTTTTCGTCTCTCTTAAAGGATGTAATGTAATGTTTTGCATCAAAAGGAAACAAAAATGAAGCAAAGCATATTTTTATTCGTCCACAACTAAACAAAAACCAGTTCGTATCTTAATTAAGCAATGAAACACGTGCATTCCCGCGCTTTGCTTAACAACCAAGGCTCAGTGTCGCGCCGCACCTCCGCGCATGCGCGCGCATTTCATATTTCGAAAACGGATCATTACTTGCCAGTGTTAAAAAAAGTGCGAATTTCATAAGCTTGTGATTGTGCAAACCTCATTAGTGGATTTCAACAAAAAATGTGCATATATTAGTCATAGAAAAGAAAAAAAGGTTTGTTGTTTCATTTTTCTTTTCACACGATGACAAATTGTGGTTTGTGCAAATAATTTATTCCGATGTTAAGTACTTGCGAAATGTTTTTGTTATGATAAAAGCCCGCAGCACCAATGGAATGTAACAATTAGTAAGTAACTGAGTCAAAAGTTGAAAATATTCTGTTTTTTTTTGAGTTTAGACTGTCATTAAATTTCATGAGTCTCAGTGCTTGCTTAAACAAAAGTCTTGGTGCAAAGCTAAAAAACAAAAACTATAGTCTTAAGAGATAACTGTAAAATATTAAAGCTAATTATGCTAAAAAATTCAAATCACACACTCAAAATATATGCGTCATACAAAAGACATCAACGAGTCACCAACATGAGTATTTTGCCGGAATTTTTAGTTTGATTCATAATAACTTATAGTTTTAGAACTGTTAAATAATCTAAATTCAATATTAAAAACATGAAATATAATAATTATTATTGTTTATATCAAATTTATTAGTTGAAAACATAGGTACACCCCTAAAATAAACGGAAATAAACAATTACATTTAATATAAAAGCAATACTTGTTTTTTGTATAAGTTGCGTGTTGATTAGTAGTACTTTTATTAATTACTAACCGTCTTTATTATGCCTCAGAATCGCTTCATGCGTGAAATATGCGTACTACATACGAACTCGTACTTATATCGCGATAATAAATTCATTCGCTTTGTCTGCTGTGTCACAGTGGAACTACCTGTCATGTATGTTAAAAAATTATCGATGTGTTGTAAATATAGGTAGACGGTTGGCCTGTTGTTATGGTAATGTACTTACGTTTATGCATGCTGGTTTATATATTACTTGCTGTGTCCCGCGGTGTTACCCGCGGTTAATTAGGGATATTTTCCAGCAGTAAAACGTAGCCTATGTGTTAATTCAGGTTGTCCGCTAACTCCATATCAAGTGTTTAATAAAATTGCTCCAGCCGTTTAGACGTGAAGAAGTAACAAACATACACACTCACAAACTTTCGTCTTTATAATATTAGTGTGATACCTAGAACATAAGACTACTCTTTATCGCTATTTGTGGTGAAAATAAAACATACCTATATATATGAAACACATAAGTCTTCCAATCTGATGCACTGTGATACCTAGTGACCGAATTTTAGTTCTGCTTGTACCCGCGGCTGGTTGGGGTTGGCGGGGGTCGGTTAGTGAGATCAATTATAATAGGGGTGATGACGGGGTACAGTAAATGAAATTCTATTAAGTCCGTCAGTTAGATGATCATAAAATAATGGACACGTATTTTTTCTTTGGGCAATCAACCAAAAAATGACAAAGTTATATCGCGTCAAAGTTTGGGAGAGAAGCTCGTGACGTCACTTTTTAGTCAATTTTCACTTAATAGTGTACTCAAACGTGACGTCATGCGACTTTTCAAATCAATATATCTCTGCAATGTTTATATTATGTGAAAAAAGAAAAAATACGCGTCCAATACTTTTTGATAATCTACCTGATAAACCAAGAAAAAAAAAATAGTCATCGTCCCTATTATATTGTTAATGTGTGTTTGGTTTCTCATCGCCCGACCCTGGTCGCTTGACGGGTTCTTGCAATCGGTCGTTCTTATTACTATAGACTAAAAATGGAAACCTTGCTGCTGTTTTATTTATTTTTGTTAAATTGTCTTTGTTAAACTAAAGGACTTGGCGATGCTGATGTTTTTGTGCAGTTGTTTGTTTTGTTTAATATCACACCTATTATTGATTATTAAGAAAACCTGTAATTGGTCTTACCATAATTTATATTATTTATAGAAGTACTATTTGTAACACTGTTGGTTTTTCTCTAAATAAATAAATACTCGTTATCGCGATGTATTTGTAGTGAAAGTAAAATTTATACCGCTGAAAAAAGGGATAAAATGCTGTATGTAGAGCAATCACTATGCACTTTTTGGTGGTGTTGTGTTTCAGTCTGTGAATAAGGCTGGAACTCTACTTTTTGGAACCTTACTTTTGAACTTTCCTCCACGGTGTAGGGGATTGGGTCAGGGTGGCAACGGTGCCAGTGATATTTTTGGTATTGCAAGCGTCTGTAGTCTATGGTGGCCCTTTACTCAGGTTCGAGTGGTCTAGAGGCTCCAGACGGAGAGGAGACTCCCCCCTCCGCCCGGAATACCTCTTGAGGCACTCACCAATTCTCGGCTTGAGGTCCCCTTAGGATCTCGCCGTCCCCAAACCCGGTGACGCTGTAAAGGTCATCTGGGACCAACAGCTAGGCTTGTTGAAAATATATCGATGTATCGATATATCGATACATCGATACAAAATAACCAATATCGAAATTCGTATCAAAAACGATATTTTTTTGATTATTAGCGGCATATCACGATCTTAATAAATTCGTATCTGGAAAAATCGTAACTGGATCTCAGATTAATGATATTCAACATATCTATGATCTGTGCTGTATTTAGTATTGTCTATTATTTGTAAATCTGTTTCGCTGGTGAATTGGTTGTGCTGATTTCCATTATATTCTGTGAAGTGTGTGACTGTCTAGTCTTGTTTACGAAAGAGACCCTGCTATCATTTTCATCATTAGAAAATAGGGTCTATTTTTAGGGAGATAATTTTCGTTCCATTATTATTCGGCGTGTCATATTTCGTGAGATACTATACGATATTTTTGGGAAAATTGGTCTGATATATCGATATATCGATACATCGATCTTTTAAAAAATATCAATATCGGCTTCGATATATCGCGAAAAAAACATCGATATATCGATATATCAGACCAATTTTCCCAAAAATATCGTATAGTATCTCACGAAATATGACACGCGGAATAATAATGGAACGAAAATTATCTCCCTAAAAATAGACCCTATTTTCTAATGATGAAAATGATAGCAGGGTCTCTTTCGTAAACAAGACTAGACAGTCACACACTTCACAGAATATAATGGAAATCAGCACAACCAATTCACCAGCGAAACAGATTTACAAATAATAGACAATACTAAATACAGCACAGATCATAGATATGTTGAATATCATTAATCTGAGATCCAGTTACGATTTTTCCAGATACGAATTTATTAAGATCGTGATATGCCGCTAATAATCAAAAAAATATCGTTTTTGATACGAATTTCGATATTGGTTATTTTGTATCGATGTATCGATATATCGATACATCGATATATTTTCAACAAGCCTAGCTGTTGGTCCCAGATGACCTTTACAGCGTCACCGGGTTTGGGGACGGCGAGATCCTAAGGGGACCTCAAGCCGAGAATTGGTGAGTGCCTCAAGAGGTATTCCGGGCGGAGGGGGGAGTCTCCTCTCCGTCTGGAGCCTCTAGACCACTCGAACCTGAGTAAAGGGCCACCATAGACTACAGACGCTTGCAATACCAAAAATATCACTGGCACCGTTGCCACCCTGACCCAATCCCCTACACCGTGGAGGAAAGTTCAAAAGTAAGGTTCCAAAAAGTAGAGTTCCAGCCTTATTCACAGACTGAAACACAACACCACCAAAAAGTGCATAGTGATTGCTCTACATACAGCATTTTATCCCTTTTTTCAGCGGTATAAATTTTACTTTCACTACAAATACATCGCGATAACGAGTATTTATTTATTTAGAGAAAAACCAACAGTGTTACAAATAGTACTTCTATAAATAATATAAATTATGGTAAGACCAATTACAGGTTTTCTTAATAATCAATAATAGGTGTGATATTAAACAAAACAAACAACTGCACAAAAACATCAGCATCGCCAAGTCCTTTAGTTTAACAAAGACAATTTAACAAAAATAAATAAAACAGCAGCAAGGTTTCCATTTTTAGTCTATAGTAATAAGAACGACCGATTGCAAGAACCCGTCAAGCGACCAGGGTCGGGCGATGAGAAACCAAACACACATTAACAATATAATAGGGACGATGACTATTTTTTTTTTCTTGGTTTATCAGGTAGATTATCAAAAAGTATTGGACGCGTATTTTTTCTTTTTTCACATAATATAAACATTGCAGAGATATATTGATTTGAAAAGTCGCATGACGTCACGTTTGAGTACACTATTAAGTGAAAATTGACTAAAAAGTGACGTCACGAGCTTCTCTCCCAAACTTTGACGCGATATAACTTTGTCATTTTTTGGTTGATTGCCCAAAGAAAAAATACGTGTCCATTATTTTATGATCATCTAACTGACGGACTTAATAGAATTTCATTTACTGTACCCCGTCATCACCCCTATTATAATTGATCTCACTAACCGACCCCCGCCAACCCCAACCAGCCGCGGGTACAAGCAGAACTAAAATTCGGTCACTAGGTATCACAGTGCATCAGATTGGAAGACTTATGTGTTTCATATATATAGGTAGATTTTATTTTCACCGCAAACAGATAGCGATAAAGAGTAGTCTTATGTTCTAGGTATCACACTAATACTATAAAGGCGAAAGTTTGTGAGTGTGTATGTTTGTTACTTCTTCACGTCTAAACGGCTGGAGCGATTTTATTAAATACTTGATATGGAGTTAGCGGACAACCTGAATTATCGTATTACTGCTGGAAAATATCCCTAATTAACCGCGGGTAACACCGCGGGACACAGCAAGTAATATATAAACCAGCATGCATAAACGTAAGTACATTACCATAACAACAGGCCAACCGTCTACCTATATTTACAACACATCGATAATTTTTTAACATACATGACAGGTAGTTCCACTGTGACACAGCAGACAAAGCGAATGAATTTATTATCGCGATATATGTATGTACGAGTTCGTATGTAGTACGCATATTTCACGCATGAAGCGATTCTGAGGCATAATAAAGACGGTTAGTAATTAATAAAAGTACTACTAATCAACACGCAACTTATACAAAAAACAAGTATTGCTTTTATATTAAATGTAATTGTTTATTTCGTGAGATACTATACGATATTTTTGGGAAAATTGGTCTGATATATCGATATATCGATGTTTTTTTCGCGATATATCGAAGCCGATATTGATATTTTTTAAAAGATCGATGTATCGATATATCGATATTTTTTTCAACTTTCGACATGCCTACCAACAGCATACACACTCAAAAAAAAAAGTGGCCCCTTACCATCAGGCGCGCCATACGCTTCTTTGCCAAACTTTTGACATGAAAAATATATATAAATTTGCGGACAGAAGCTAGTTTATTTATGTATATGCAAGCAAAGGAGCTGATACTCCACCTGATTGAAAGTGGCTACTGTCGCCTGGCCCGCCTGGACCAAGGTACCACTAATGCGTTGTGGGCTGGGAAAAAAAAGTTTTACCCGTCTTTTGAATGAAATTAGCTATAATCACAATCAAAATCATTTATTCAGTTTGGGCTGTTACAAGCACATATGAATGTCTAGAAGTTACGCCATCGGTTCGTAAATCTATGGCGGGAGACCATGTACTGAGAAGAACCGACAAGAAACTCAGCAAGGGCTGTTTTATTCTCCCTGTTTTATCATTTACAGTGTCGTCAAGTTGAAAAATGACTTCAGAGATGATTCATGAATTCACCTTTCATTTCATAATGTGAAATTATACTTTACTTGTTCACCTGCATTTTGATTGCTGTGTCACACAGTATAAATACAAATAGAGTTATCTATACTTATAATAAATCTGTAGAGAGGTCAATTCTGTACATGAAATATATTTTCAAAATAACTATCAGGGGGTGATTAGTGGTCGATACTGATGCCAAAAATGCAATCAGTCAAATTTTTGTCTGTCTGTCTGTCTGTCTGTGTGTATGTTCCTTATAGAAACAAAAACTACTCGACGGATTTTAACGAAACTTGGTACAATTATTCTTCATACTCCTGAGCAGGTTACAGTATACTTTTCATCACGCTACAATCAATAGGAGCAGAGTAGTGAAGGGAAATGTTGGGAAAACGGGAGAAGTTACTCCATTTTTTAAGCTTCCGTCGCGTGTGCAGGCTTAATGGTTAAAGTTACATAGAAATCATGTATAACGGAAATATTCTACATAAAATTGTCTAAAAAATATCCCGCAACAGCATATGTCTATCTTTTATGGTTGACTCACAATAACACGTGTAATTATATAAATAAAGTCATTGTTTATAGCACAAGCCTGAGAACAAAAACTATAGTCTACACTACAGCTCTACACCGAAGCGAAGCGAGGGCGGGTCACTAGTTTATAATATAAGCTGAAAGGATAAACCTCAGAGTGAAATTAGTTTCAGATCTTGCGGGTAGGCAAGAAAATGGAACGCGCTAATCGCATAATGCTAGAACAACAATCTTTCAGAAAGCAAGAAATATGAGTACTAGGCTCATATTATTGGAACTGAGTGCAGGTGTGAGTGTTTAATTATACGGTGTTTTTCTTAAAAATAAACCCTTATCGGTAGGTTGTTTTTTTGCTGATCTCTTAGGTACAATCATCATCAACATAGTTCGGGATTCGTATACAGGAACTAAGAACCTCGATGGCGCGCATGTGGCATGTGATCGTGGAATGTAAGCAACTTCCGCAATGGTCGGTCATCGGATAGGTGACCAAAAACTTATTATTTCTAGCTCCTCCGCGCTTCGGCAGGCACGTAAAGCCGGCTGTATCTGCAGTCGTGAGCACCCATTAATCCGCACTGGGCCTGCGTGGTATAAAGCCTAACCTCCCTATTCCATCCATAGGGAAGGCCTGTGCCCCTGCAGTGGGAACATTAATAGGCTGATAATGATGCAGGAAACTTGAGAAATACAAGAACAATGTTGAAGAATTACATCAGACATAGCAGTGTAGACATGCATGCGAAAATACTATGTATTTATGTCAAAACACAAAGATAATGATTTATTACCACGTGACTCATTAGAACACATTCAATGCTGTTGTATTTAAACCTAGTTTCGTTTGCCTGCAGTGACTTTAGAATCATACAAAAACTTGTGCGAATAAAAATTCCGTAAATTCCAACCTCGTCGACATACATTGTCAGGTTGTTTATTTTTTATCATCATTAGCGTAATAAATGTCCTCACTGATGGAACACAGGCCTGGCCTTTTGAAAGAATAGGGTGAAAAAGCCATGTCATGACATACCACACGACCCAGTGCGGATTGATGAGAATTACTGTCTATTTTGTGTTAGAACATTGCGCATGAATTTTGAGCTCTGCAGTAGGATCAGAAAATAAATAATTTTCTTAAAATAATTATAGAACTCTCCAAAATACTTCATCATCATCATCATCATCCTATTAATGTCTCCACTGCTGGGGCACAGGCCTTCCCTATGGATGGAATAGGGAGATTGGGCCATGACCCGCCACGCGGGCCCAGTGCGGATTAGCGGGTGCTAACGACTGCAGATGAGTAGCTCGATGGCGCAGGTGGTTAACGCGTTCGGCTGTGATGGTTGAAGTTAAGCAACTTTCGTAGTGGTCGGTCATTGGATGGGTGACCAAAAACTTCTATCTGGAGTTCCTCCGTGCTTCGGAAGGCACGTTAAGCCGTTGGTCCAAAATACTTACCCTCCTTCCATTTTAAATAAATTATTCCTATTCATTTATTGTATGTTTCTCCAAATGTTTTTGAAGCCCGGACAAACTGGTCACCTAAATCTATTTCACAAAGAACCTTTCTAGTTTACTTTACAGTGAGTTCAAATAGACTCGTAAAACCCCATTACTGACCTTAACATCGTTAATTGCGCTCAAACAGTACCGCTATTACATTACTTATGCAAGTCACTTACTTAATACTTAATAGTCCATTGTTGCAGTCCGCCGGTTATGATTGAAGTCTGCAGCCCGCGTAACCAAAGCGCGACTACCATTTCGTAAACATACAATTAGTTTAACATAGTTTCTTAATAAGTACTTTTATCAACTGCCAAGCTTCATTGGGCCTGCTTGGTTATGGCCCATTTTCCCTTGTATGATCGTGTTAGAGAATTCCTGAGTCAAGGTAAAAAATATTGAATTTTCATAATTTTAAAATTTTGTCCTAAATCAATATGGAGTGTTTGGAAGAGCAGTTTTTTTTATTTCTTTACGCATTGGTCAGAAACTTTTTTATTGTATTTTTCAAAAGCGATTTTGATTTGTTATTTTATTTAGTTATATCTATAGGTTGAGGAGCTCGATGGCGCAAGTGGTTAAACTTGAGCTTAACTTTCGCAGTGGTCGGTCATTGGATGGGTGAACAAAAATTACTATCTCGAGCTCCTCCGTGCTTCGGAAGGCACGTTAAGCCGTTGGTCTCGGCTGCATCCGGAGTCGTTAGCACCCACCAATCCGCACTGGGCCCGCGTGGTGGGTCATGGCCCAATGTCCCTATTCCATCCATAGGGAAGGCCTGTGCCCCAGCATTGGGGACATTAAAAGGCTGATGATGATGATGATAGGTTGACCTACCCTGAACCCATTATCTACCATTCCTTTTCTTTTACAAGTTTTAAGATATATGTTCTAGAAAACGCCTTTATAGCTTTGCATTAAGAGTCCAGCTATTCAAGAATAATTAATTCCATAATAGAGCCTTAAAAAGACTCTAGCGGTCACCGCCCCACGCTTACTAACAAAACAGTTATTCGCTAAAATGGGAAATAACAAATTTTACATTCATTCATGAATAAATTGCGTGGTTTTATTATTTAATCTCGAAATATGCAAAGCTGAATTGAGTCATAACAAAAATATGCAAATTTATTAAATAACGTGGGCGTCTTTAACTTTACCATGTTACAATATCTACAAAAATAGATAAACTTTACTGCAAAGTGAACTCTAATAGCTAAATTATAGAGACGATTTAACATTTTAGTATTATGTATCTTACTTCGCTGTAATTCGTCAAGGAATTTAGAACTTTATTCCAATGCGATTAGAGCTTTGCTGTTATGTGATTTAATATTACCACATTACTAAATCAAAGAAGTGATGTCAGCGTCATTTGATTGAGTTAAACGTAATATTAAAATTATACACTGAGAACTATGAATCTTTAGCAAGCTGCATCGATAAGAAAACAAGAATCTTTTTAGTAGGACTGTGCGACTTGACTGTACCTACTTCAGTAACAGTTTTGATGGTGGTTTTCCAGTGTCAACTAGTAATAACTTAATAAACTAAAGTAAAACTGTCTTTAAATTTTTTGAAAGTGCAGTGATAATACGATAAGAAGACATTTTTATGAATATAACTATGTATTAGGAAAGGAATAAAAAGTATGTTATTTAGGTGGTGGCTAGTAGCAGTCGTTATAGCCACGAATCTGCAGAGCATACTCGATTCAATCCTAGCGAAAAATTCGTTCTGCCCTACCTCTATATCGAAAACGTAACAGACCACCTGAAGTGTCAATTCATTATTAAACAGTTACACTTTAATTATAATCCGCGGCCCGAATAAAATGTGGGTCAAATTCTCGACAACACAACGTCCAAATTCCTTTGGCAGTTGTGCAAATAACCGATTCTTGGCACGTATAAGTCCCTCGGCACAGTTCTATGAACCCTGTACTTACATTTTCGTCTCAACTCACGTCCACGCTGCCATTTAGACGCAGCCCAACGGAAGTGAGTCTACCTGTACCGTAAACTTTATAGAAAAGTCGACTCTATTTACGCCTTTATTGGGCTGAGAATCGAGGTCAACATTTTCGGGACGCTACGTGAGCTGATGTGTTAATAATTTTGTCAAGTGTTATCTAGTTGGAGACGCGTGAAATAAAGGGTTGAAAGATAGTGGAGATATCAAGTTCATTCTTGCTCAAAGCTGAGAAATAAAATCTTCATCTTGATTTAACTGTTTAGATGAGTAGGTTCAATGACATAAGTTTGTTTGTTCATTCTACGAAGCGTTGATGGATTATACAGAAGACGCAAGTTCTATTCGTGAGGTTGGGAAGCATAAAAGTGGCTAATTTTAGACCTATGGACACACTTAACTATCGTTTGGGTAAGTTTAATTTCGTTGTCGCTCCAAGAATTAATTGAGAGAGTTTATCACTTACAAACATTTCAATATAATCTGCTCTGTAAAATTAACGTAATACGTTAAATGGAGTGTACTTCCTATAGTAATTCACTAATGTTTTCCAACACCAATCATTTAGAAGCGACTTGCAATCCGGCTTGGTGAGGGTGGCTGGTATGGCAGGTAAAACTGCTGTATCAGTAGCTACCGTCACTTAACATCAAATGGGGAAGAGTAATTTGCTTCGGATTTACAATTATTCGGACTTATATAAAAAAATAGCGTGGACTTTTTAAATGTATTCAAAGCAATATGAAACTTATGCAAACGGAATACGCACGCGAGAACTATAATAATTAATTGTAAATAGTACGGAACATTGTTCAAGTAACGCATCCTTCCGTGTTGCGTGCCTTCTAACAGCTGATTATCTTGGGTTTTCGCGTAACTTGCGGTAACGGCTAGGGTTGCCGACGAAAGCACATTATTTAATTTCATAAAAAAATCCGAAACATTTCCGAAAAAATATTATATTAGGAATAAGAAAGTATGAACACTTTTATAGTTTAAAAGTCAATCTGCTCTCGTTTCCAAATTCTCGTGTGCATGATCACACATCATATTTCATACTCCATTGATTAATACCTTTATTTTTAGAAGTTGGTAATTTCACACGAGTAATATAAAGTATATAATAAACATAAACCAGACAATAATTTAAGTGAAAAACTTGCCGTAAAGAAAACTTTAGTTGAAGTGGTATATAACGGCTTTTTTATGTTAAAAGGGTGGAAAATAGGCTCATGGCCCGCTTGATGGTAAGTGGCTATCATAGTCTATAGATGCTTGCGATGCAAAAAATATCACTCGCGACGTTGTCTATCTTGACCCAATCCCTACCTACTACCTACCCCGTGCAGCCCTGGAACCTTACTCACGAACAGAAACATATTGCCACTATGAGGTAGTAATGTTATTTTACTGTGGTCTTTTGTAAGGTAAAGGTTACTTCCCCAGACTGGCACTCCAATTCGAGCGGACAACCCGCTATGCCCTATATCTCTTAAAATGAATTTTAAAATAAATAATTAACTTAACTTTTTATGATTATCTCGATTAACTTTTTTTATGATGACACGGGCGGGAAAGTCATAAAGTTTTTGCAACCCTATTCTAATAGCGGTAACTATCGGGGATCAAGCGTTGAAATGGAGATCTCTCGCGCCACCTTACGCATCGTTAGGCAATCAATATTTAACGTCAGCGGTGTCGATTCTGGCATGATTCTCTATAATTAAAACTAAATTTAAGATCAGTCTCTCCTGTTTGTTCTGTATAGCGAATGACAAAGATACACTGGTATCGATTCTGGCATGATTCTCTAAACTTAAAGCTAAATTTAACATCAATCCATCCTTTTTATTCTGTATAGAGAATGACAAGGATACACTGTTGTCAAATTTAAGTTTAGGTTTAGAGAATCCTGCCAGAACCGACACCAATGTTGTCAAATTTAAGTTTAGGTTTAGAGAATCATGCCAGAATCGACACCAATGCAGATTAATATAGGTGTAAATTTCTTTATTGTTAAAAATTATGTGAAATTTCATCTAGATTTTTATTTAGAGATCACCTTCCATGTGGTTTCGTGAATCTAAGTCTGCACGTAAGTATATAAGAGAGGTAGGGCATAGCGGATTTCCAGCTCGAATTGGAACGCCCGTCAGGGGAACTAACCTACACCTTACAGAAGTAACAGTAAAATAACAGTAAACACAGTAAAAATAACACGACCTTTAAGTGGGGTTTTGTTTCTGTCAGTGAGTATAAGGTTCCAGGTCTCCACTGGGTTAGGGATTGGGTCAGGATAGGCGACGATGCGAGTGATATTTTTGGTATCGCAAGCGTCTATAGGCTATGGTGGCCGCTTACCATCAGGTGGGTCATACGCTTATTTTCCATTCTTTTGAACATTACGAAATAATAATAAGGAAATAAAAGCCAAAGGCTACCGTTTCAGATACGTTATTTTCTCTAAAATTATTAGCGCAACATTTTTTATATTTGAAATGGCGTAAGTTTCTTTTCGAACGGTGCGGAGGCTGGAAGCTAGGCGAGAAAAAGTGTACGATTTTTCCGTCACGACGGAATTGCTAGATTGGGGTATCAATACGCCATTTTGCCGGAAAATTTTAGTCTCTTTGTGTTTGCGAGATTTTGTTTTTTTTTAGTTTTACTGAAATGTATATTCACGAAATCCCTAGGGTATTACGTAATCACGATAGCTGTCGAATATATATCACACTAATATTAAAAAGGTGAAAGTTTGTGAGTGTTTGAGTGTGTATGTTTGTTACTTATTCACGTCTAAACGCCTGGAGCAATTTTAATAAAATTTGGTATGGAGTTAGCTGACACCCTGGATTAACACATAGGCTACGTTTTACTTGCGGGAAAATAGCCCTAATAAACAGCGGGTACCACCGCCAGGCACAGCTAGTCTGCAATAAAAATGTATAGCTGCGTACGTTTTATTCTCGTGTTGGTAACAAAGCCAGGAAACTAGTTTACGATTCTTTAGCTCGGGTTTAGTGTCAGTTCAACGAACGTACTAGGTAGAAGCAAACCCACACTTTGTAAGATGTAGTTTGAAATCAAAAACGTCTTTATAGCATAGAAATAAGAACGGTTTTAGCGGTGCAAATGTGGCATCTGTCTGGGTTACTACTTTTTCTACTTTAGTAGAATAGTAAGGTAGGTACTTTCCCCAAGGAAAGCGAACAAATCAATTTGAACCCTAGAACGTGGCGATGTCACGTATTTAACCTTCATTTTTGACTTACGTAACTATTGGCTGGTGCCTCAGACTTTGTTTATCGTAGCACATAATCAGTGTCTTTGACCTATTGGAGGCCCTGGGCATATTAGGATAATGGGACCCCTATGACCCTTGTTTGGTGATCTAACAGGAACTAGGGACTTTGTATTTGATCTGAGGTGGGCTCCTATCGATCGCGGGGCCCTGGGCACTTGCCCAAGTGCCCAATGGGAAAGACGGGTCTGCACATAATAATTATTCTTAGAAAGTTCTTGAGATAAAAAATATCCATTAATTGTGTCTCCTTTCTGAAGATTTGAAAAACACTTTTTACTTTTTAGATTTTGTTAGTAGTTAAACCTGTAAATAAAGTTTCCTAAAAACTACTTCTGTTCTCACTTTACCTTGGAACTTTACTTTCGCAATAAATTCTGTACAAAGGGTGGGGTCTTCATGCTCCATGCAATTTTTATTTTATTCATGAAAACCTACATACGTAAAAGAATAACCAAATAAATGAATTATATTGTTTTGAGCTTAATCAATCAATCAATCAATCAAATCATTTATTATGTAACAATAAGTTTTTAAAATGATTAATTACCTAAATGTTAATAACATGATTGATTGAGCTTTCATTGTTAGTAACATTAAAGTCAGGTATTGCTACATTTACTTTGTTTTGACGAGTCTCTGATATTTTTTATACAAGATTTAATATATTTATTTACACTTTACTACTTTCTGGTCGCTTGCTCATCTAATTTTAAAACTGTAAAACTCATCATTAATCAAAATGAATTTATACCGATTTATTTACCGAATTACAATATATGGAAATAAAATAACAACAACTTAAAAACTACCTAAAGTATAAAATAACACTATTAAATACAGATTACCTGAAGCTACTTATAAATAATATCTAATTTACAAAATGAAAAATAAACCACCCCCAGCGCCGCCGCCAGGAATAGTGCCCAATAGGCTGGCAGCATTGCCACGTTGAATGGCAAGGTTGATCCGCTGACCAAGATAGCTGCCAGCCTTTTGGTCACCAGTCACTTCGGTGAGTCCCTTTGATAATTCCTTATTTATACTTGTTTCTTTCTAATGGAAGTGTATATTTTGCGTTGTTTTAACCTATAAGATTGTAATCCACAGATAATATATTTTACCTTCACTACTAGATGAAGTAGATACAAAGTTAACTATAGTAAGTAGAAAATGGACCTTGCTTGGCCATTAACCGCGCTGCATTGTACTATACAAGATGTCCCCTTAAATACAGTGCTTAAGTGGAAAAAACTACTTCATTGAGGCTCACAATTCTATTGTGTACAGTCAAATCACAAATGTGCTGTAATCATTTCACACTTAGTCCAAGGTAAAGTTTGTAAAAGTATACATCTTTAACTTATAAAACGCAGGAATTTCTTTTATAGTTCCATGGAGTTCTATATACGATAGGCTGGCACATATAGTGCCCAGATATTCCAATAATTAAAGGAACAATTTTGAAATATTATTTCTATTTTAATTTTCTAAGCTTTTAAGTTTATAGTGAAATGTGAACGAAAATCTGATGCTATACGTATAATAATAGTTAAAATTGAAATATTGAACAAAAATTTCTTACGTTACCTAGTTTATATAAGAAACAAGTAGAATAACGGATAAACAGGTGAAAAATGACCTAAAGAAATATAACACAAAAATATATATATATCATATCAATAGGGAATACAATCATGCACATACATATTTGAAAAACCATACACAAAAACCTGTTAAGGTTTATGTGTGTATGAGAGCCATTCCTTTATCACTTTATGTACTTTCAAGTTGATTATTTTGTTAGTAATATCTTTTAAATTTATATTTATTGATTACAATGCTCGAGTACATTTCTTGTAGACCAGAATACTTCCCTGATTTTTAAAATCATTGGTTATACGTAAACTTTTTACGTGACAGGGCAAGATAAGGTTTAAATGCAACCTGCAATTTAAAGGCTGCAAGCAAAGTGCACGTATAACATTTTGTTAACTGTGTCAGCGTAAAATAAATAGCATTCATGAGGTTAATTGAAGTAATTTCCCGTCCGGTATTAAGAGCATTCGCTAATCGTTAAACTTAAATGCACCTATCAAAACTGGTCCAATTTATTTCCAATTTATTGCAAATTTTAGAGCAACCTTAACTAGTAACTTAGTGGCGGCCACTAGCGACACCGATTGGTGGCTGCGGCTAGTGGCTTAACAGAGCCGCCAGTGGTCGCGACTAGTGGAACAATGTGCGCTTGCTCTAACGTCCCTGGTAGAATAAATTTTACAGCAGTGTCTATTTTATATTCTCGAAATGGCGTGATATGGATATAATGCTGTCTTCATTTTAATATTTAGAGAATCGTGCCGTGCCGCAATCAGACCTATTGTGCAAGGTTCCTAAATACATAGTTTCTTTTCTGAAATTAGCTCTTATGTTAATGTATTTTTCAATATTATATTCACAAGAGAAACAAAGCATCTTCCACATTCTGTGTCTCTGTCTGTTTAAAACTTTTTTGATTTGCTTAGAAAAATCGATAACAAATTCAAACTTCCTCCCCCCTTTTCACCTCTTCTAAGGGTGACTTCTGGAATAACAACTATCCTATGTCTTTTCCCGGGGCTCAAACTATCTCAGTAACAAATTTCACATAAATCGGTTGAGCTGTTTAAGAGTAAAAAGGTTGCAGACAGACACACTCTTGCATTTATAATATTAGTATGGACGTACGGATATAACTTTCTGCCGCGCTGTTCTACTGACTGACATTGACCTACTATCAAAAAGTGCGCAATGTTGTTTTGCACCAAAACAATAATTATCGCTATTACGTAAAGCTATAGTTTTTATCTGTATTCATAGATATATGAGATAACTATGAGGCCGAGTGTTAAAAAATTACAATATTTAGAGCGTAAGGTGTGCGAGGTCGTTGCTCATAAGAATAGGGTTGGTAATGAGCTGGTAACCAAATAAAGAATATGATTTTGTCCCATTCGGTGTCGAGACCCTTGGTCCGTGGGGTCCTAGCGCTGTAAGGCTTTTTAAGGAAATAGCAAAAAGGTTAGTCGACATCACAGGAGACCGAAGAGCTGGCAGCTACCTCGCACAAAGAATTAGTCTAGCTATTCAAAGGGGGAACGCTGCAGTATCTTCGGAACTTTGCCTAAAGGGACACCTTTTAATAATATATTTTAGTTAATATATTATATTTTGCAGTGAAAACTTCTTTAGCGGCGTTATACACTTTTTTGTAATGGGTAAAAAATGTTAAACTCGCGCCACGAAACGTGACCTAATCGAAAATTCGTAAGACGAAAACAATAAAATTGGAAAGGTGGTTGACTTTCAATATATTGGACGAAATATAGTAATATTTTACTTTATCGTATTATAATAATGAGTCTCTATCTAGGACAGTGGCAGCTTTATTGCGAAGAAAATGCATTTTTTAAAATAGATGTCGCTACGTGCGCTTAAATGTGATTCATGTAAGTTGATTTTTCTGAGAAATAAACTTTTTAATGTAAATATAAATTGTGATGTTTGTGTACGACGAAATAAATATTGTACTCTACTACCACATAAATGATAGTACTTTTATACTGATAATAATTAAAGCAATTCGTGCAAAATTATTCCTATCCATTCCAAAATATCAAAAATGCACAAGTTAATATTCAAGTTTTCAATTCTGCCGGCACTCCCGGAGTGCAACCCGTCGTTTTTTAGGTGATTTTCTAAGGTTTTTTAGTTTTAGGTAAATTGTTTATTTTGTAAAATTTGGGTGTCTGTTTTCTCATGTTTTAAACTAATGTTCTAATTACAAATAAACTAATTTTGTTTATTAGACATTACTCATACTAAAAAATTAAGTAAAATAAGGATTTCATTAAAGTTGAATGTGAGGTCGTGGTAATGAGCTAGTAAGCAAAATAAGTTTAAAAAATGTTTCGATTAGATGGTCAAATGTAAAAGAAGAGAAAATGAAAACAGAGAAATGAAAGAAAGTTTAGTAAAAATACTGCAAGCCTTCTCTCGTAAGCTCAGCTTAACATTAAGCATTAATTGTAAAATAATTATATCAGCTCATAGTAATGATGTACTCCATTTCTTTTGTAAAATAATTTGACTCCAAACAATGTCATAATGGTAATCCACCTACAGGAAATCTTTATTTCTATTTACCGATATACAAATTAAGTACGTGATGTTTTATTTAACATTTATTTTTACACATATTTACATTTAAACAACAAATACTTAATAACTACATGATTACTAAAATTTACATTCCAAATAACCTTAACCTACTCAATTACTTAGATATATATAAATTACAAAATAAAAAAATATGTCACCCCCAGCGCCGCCGTCAGGAATGGTGCCCAATAGGCTGGCAGCATTGCCACGTGACAAATTACTATATTTAATTTATCATTATACTCATATTATTTAATTTAAAATACTAAAATCGTTCACTTTGATATATACCTATTTGGGCTATTGAGCAGGAAAAGACCTTCGACTTCCTGTTATTTTTCCATTATTTAACATTGTACTCTTTATTGACTGTGGGTTTTCCTAGAATAGTATAAATAAAAAGAAATACTCTCCCCCTGCTCTGCCATTCAGGGGTATGTTTGACTAACAAACTAACCTAACCTAACCTAAACTGCCAGCCCTGAACGGTTTTCCTGTACAACTTATTTACATACAAGTGTTACAGCAAAACGAAGATAGGAACTAATATAATCGCACACAATAAGATTCCCAGCATTCACTACGCGGAGTGCGCGTTCCCATGAGTTAATGCCGGCGGGGGTAAATATTACCTTGCTTTGGCTCGTAATCGCATAATATCAGTTTGATTTATTTGAGTTTTTTTGTACTCTTCTGTGTCTTAAAATATTTTTCTATTAGTAGCTACTTTACATAGAGAGAGCAACTAGGCAGACACTACCGGTGTCATCCATGTTGCTGTATGATATAAGTACATAAGTAGAAAAAAAAACCTGGTCCGCGTGGATTTATTTTCTAGTAAACTTTTCTTTAGATTTAAACATCTAGCAGTAAGCATTTACAAAATAAATAAAAGCATAACAATAATTGCTATTTCTTCTTTCAAATGTTTAATACTTGAAAAAGTATTCATTTGACATTGTGGGTTACCTACAATGCGAAGAGATAGCGCTGCCTTGCAGCTTAAGGTTAGGAAAATTTCGACGCGGCCATCAGGGCCGTGGTAGCATAATTGGTCAGTGCATTCGCCCGGATTGCGAAGGGTGCGGGTTCTAGTCCCGTCTGCTACCTGGTCCACGTGCAATTTTTTCTAGTTATATTTTCTTTAGATTTAAACATCTAGCAGTTCAATGCTTAAAAAATAAATAAAAACATAGAAAAATGAAATATTAAACAACGCTGAAAACAACTTTTATGTTTCCCAAAAATGTTTCTGAAATTTCCTTCAGTAAGCCCATACTAGGAAAGAATATGTACAATTGAATATACATACATGTTAAATACTTATAAATATGGGAACTACGTATATACGTTTATATATGTTGCAGGAACATGATAAAAACAGAGATTTGGTCAAAACAACACATTTTTTTCATTTCCCTAAACAAATCTACTTCAATGACAAAAATAAAATAGTATTTCTTAGAAAATAAGTTTTCTTTTTAGATTGACATATAGTATCAATATAGTTTAAAAAAATCGAGTACAACACAAGATGGGTTAAGAAATCTGGATTTCAACCTGTACAGCATTTTATCTCTGCCTACGTGTCCCGAAGTACGAAGTACGAAGAAAATTCTTCTGGGGGCACTATTTTTACCACAGAGTCAGAATCAGCCTTGTTTTAATATAAAAAACTTTGTCGTACCTACTTCCATCACATCGTATTTGTTACTGTAATAATATTGCAAAACCATTTGACAACCTCCGTGGCCGAGTGGTTTGTACGCCGGGTTTCATAGTGTTGCCGATTCGAGAGGTCCCGGGTTCAAATCCCAGTGGGGGCAGATGTTTGTGTGATGAATACGAGCATTTGTACTCCAGTCATGGATGTATAATATGTATTTCTATATAAATATACTTATATATGTACAGTATACGTATTCTATCCGTTACCCTAGTATCCCATAACACAAGCCTTACAGTGCTTACTTTGGGGCTAGGCTAATTGGTGTGAGTGTTGGAAATATTATTATATTATTATTGCTTGTTTGTCCTCTTAAGTTTTAGTACTGGTGTCGATTTAAATTCTCTAATCGCTGTAATTTCCTCTTCTATTCTTTCGCGAGTCCACATCGGTCTTTTCTTAACATGCCGCCCCTCTAAAATCTTCGCATTAGCTTCATTGGACTGTTCTTCACACACAAACTCGGTCTGAGACTGATTTTATCCCGCAGGCAGCCGAAGCCATTTTCTATAATGTGGTGGAAAGTACTCAAACGAATGTAAACAAGCAACTACGAGCGCGGCCGGTGCGTTGTGGGGTGCGGTGGAGCAGTGGCCCGGTACCGGCCTAGCATGCGTGAGCGCGAAGCAATCAAGAATTGCCAGGATTTTTCGTCACTTCACTGAACAAGTTCTGTGTTTTAATTAATTCACTAGATTTATTTAAGTAAATGAAAAAAATGTGTTGTTATTTTAACATCCTCCGTGATTTGTTCAAATCACTTAGGGATTTGACCAAATCTCTGTTTTTATCATATCTCTGCGCCATATATACAAGTACATATATAATAATGAATAAATACGTATGTATTTGTATACGATATTGATGACAATACATAAATAAATAAATACGTACATATAATATGGACGACGAGAAGAGAAACAATGAAAAGAACAAGGGCAAAATTAAGGGGAAGAAGAATAATAGTGTTCCTTCAGATGTTTTTGAACACTGAGACAGAACTAGAGTCTCTTATTTCCGCTGGCAACGAATTCCACGGACGGTCGGCGTGTACTGAGAAGGAACCAGTGTTATGGGTGGGACATTTTAGAAAGGACTTGGGATGGGATCTGCAAGGATCTGTTGAAAAACGAGTGAATGAAGGAAAACTGTTTCGGAGGTAAGGTGGATACTGAGGAATATAGAGGATATTGAAAACGAGACGAAGGATTCTAACATTACTGCGCAGACGAATAGGAAGCCACTCGAGTTCCTTACGAAATCTAGAAACACAAGTCATATTTGCGTAAACCAAAATTGAAGCGGATAGCGAGGTTCTGCATACGCTCAAGTTTGTCCAGTAAGGTCTCTGTAGCATCTAAGAAACAAGCATCGGCATCGGAAGTGGTAAAATGAGTGACCGAGCGAGTGAAATTTTGTAATATAATGGCAAAAAAAATTGAAGACATTTAATGGAATGGATCGTGTAGTACATTTTCTGGCTGAGGCTAGCTACATGGGCCGTCCGCGAAAGGTCATATATTCTTATAATGCAATTAGCGTTGCCAGGCGTCCGGACAAAGCCGGACATAGTAAGGCTTTTTGATTGCGTGTCCGGCCAAAATAAACGGTCTCCGGCTTTTGTAAGGCTTTTTACATTTCGCTTTTACATACATTTTTTTGTCGAACCTAATATTACTGAGCTACAAAATCCTTAATAATGTAGGGTGTCCAGCCTTTTAACCCAAATGTCCGGCGACCTGGCCACCCTAAATGCAATGCGAAAGTTTTAAAGTGTGTTTCCCTATTCAATCATAAACACAAAGCTTAATTACTCATTCAAAGTTAAGCTGTACTATTACGAGCTTCTATAAAGAAACGCCGGTACCCTAACTTAAATGCCCGCCCACCGTCGGCGTCTTAGTGATCATAAAAACGCATTTAATTAGCAATTCACACATCATTATCATGGCTTATTGTGACGACGCACTCTACACGATGTTCGGTCGTGGGAATCGAACCAGGAAGAATCAAGCTAATTAAGCAGTTATTGTCCTTTACTGCTGAGCACTGCAGTCATTGCCAACAACATTCCAGTTAAAGCAGTTCCTACCTTATTACAATGCATCTTTACGTTGTAACATACAATTTAAACCTACTCGTACATAATACTGACATAGCTTCACGCCTGGTGACGTGTCATTATTTTCGTGACATTTTATCTTATATTATACTAGCGGCCCGCCCTCGCTTCGCTTCGGTGTAGAGCTGAAGTGTAGACTACAGTTTTTGTTCTCAGGCTTGTATTATACACAATGACATTCATCTATGATTCTTCTTACACCTGCATGCAAAGTCTCGGCCCGATCGGTTTAAAATTGACAAAGTTTAACACAAACTTTCATTCCCTATTTTATCCCCTTGGGGGTAGAATTGATTAAAATCCTTTCTTAGCGGATGCCTACGTCATAACATCTACCTGCATGCCAAATTTCAGCCTGATCCGTCCAGTGGTTTGGGCTGTGCATTGATAGATCACTATGTCAGTCAGTCACCTTTGAGTTTTATATATATATATAGATGTACAGTGAGTAAATTACTGGGGAATTTAAAATAATACCAACGACTAAACACCCTACTTTGTAGGTTTGCCATGGTTACTTTTACACAGCTGGGATGTATAACCGTATATATATTATGCTATGATGATTCATACTTCTACACAATACTTTGAGAGATTTTGCATGGTATCTTATTTGTGACCTTGAAAATATTCGATAGGCCTTTATCTTATCTGTTTAACAACGCAGTTCAAGTTGACAGAGACAATCTTAACAAAAAAAGCTTTTTAAAGTTTTTACGCTCGGTAAATTAGTCTCATCCTACTTAGATCTATCTAGTGATTCTAGTATTTCCAGTGACTTAGTAGATATTTAGGAAAATGAGTAATTACTACTTGAATTACATATAAATTACGTTTAGTAGTATCGGTAGGTAAACTGAAAATTTATTAAACTACTAAAATTATTTTATTTCGTTGATGTCTTTTGTATTGACGACTTTTTCCCCAACGAATGCATGTGTTTACGCGGCGGGCGCACACATATATTTATTTTATTATTATTTTTTCAGATTATTTCCGAAGACTTGAAAGAAAACTGTCTCCTCAATCTATTACTTTGAGAAGATGTAGTGTTTCCATAAATATCCTTCTTACTATATACTAAAAACAAAAGAATATTGGGGATCGTCAAGAATATGACTGAATATTACTGAATTAAGTGTAATAAATGTTGGGCAATGAGCAGGGAAATAAGAAAGCTAATTACATAGCAATAGGGATGACAATCAAGTGGTGAAGAGTGGAAGTTTGTTGTAAAAATGTCCACTAACAATGATTTGGGTGATGTGGAAACACCGAAGGCGATGATGCGGCCTGCAGTCAGCAAGATATTCTGCTGTAGTGTCACTGCTGCTTCGGGGTTCATAGCTGCGTATGCCTTGGTGAGTGTTATACATAGGTACTTTTATTAACATAGTGCGATTCAAATTTCATGACGTTTGTGAAGTTAGTAGCGAGTGCAGTTTCCGGAGGCCCAAGCACGAACTATGACAGCTCTGTGAAGGTATCGCATCGTCAAAGTTTCTATGAGAAATAAGCAGCGCCCCTGCCGGACGTAAGAACAAACTAGCTCCTTCCATACAAAATTTGACGATGACGGTACGATTACTGTCAAATTTAGTGCTTGGGCCTCCGTTTAGTCCATGGAGGTTAGACAGAAGGAGAACGATCGCTACGTGCTAAACTGTTAGCCCCTGTCCCTGAAAATTTGTAGAAAATAGTTCATTTTTTAAACACTAGCCGCGCTGCCGACGGTAAGTAGTATCTGTGAAGTTAGCTGTTTATGAGTACATGAAGTAAGTTGAAAAATGTACAAATTTTCTTAGCGGCATTGGTTTTCAAATTAGCCCGCTTTTATTGAGACAACTTAGCGATCGCAGCGCCTCACTTATTTTGTCCATATTCTGGGACACTATTTTCTACAGCGATCGTTCTCCTTCTCTCTAACAACCATGATTTAGTGCATGGGCCGCGCGCAACTCATCTATAAGTAAATAAATATTTCTAACACTCACACCAATTAGCCTAGCCCCAAAGTAAGCACTGTAGACTTGTCTTATGCAATACTAAGGTAATGGATAGAATACATATACTGATATATATATATATATACACATATAAGAATATTTATAAAGAAATACATATTAAACATCCGTTATTGGAGTAGAACTGCTGGTATCCATTTCACAAACATCTGCCCCCACCGGGATTCGAACCCGGGACCTCTCGAGTAGTACCTTGAAACCCGACGTTCATACCACTCGGCCCCGGAAGTCGTCAATACCACTCGGCCACGGAGGTAGTCAATCTACTTTATAATCCTCCATTTCGTCTACTACTCTGGGACTTGCGGTGACATCAAAGCCACCGTTAATTTGCAATATGCGGTCATTAGCTAAATTCTATGTCCAATGTTGAGGTGCAATGACGTCACTACGACACAGACTTAACGTGAAAGTCTTAGGTAATAATCGACATTAAAAAGCTGATCCATAGTTATAATGTACATGAATGAAACTAAACGATCGAAAAAGTTGTGACTCACTGGTCGTATTTCATTTTAACTTCATTAGGTCTGATATGTATTGTAAATGTAAATTACAAAAATGTAAATGATGGACGTGAATGACACTAAATGAGCGAAAACGATCGACTAGTTGCTCATATTTTATTCGAACTTTGTGAAGTCTGATAAATAATTATGCATTTACGTAGTATTTGAGATCTTAACATGAACCAAGTAAATGAGACCTTAGGATAGCGCAAGGAGCAGGATCGAATCCTATCTGATGCCTGGGCAGAGTGGAATTTTTCTAGTAAATTACTGTATGTCTAATTCCTTTGCCCTTCGCCGACTCGAGAGGGTTTGTACTCCAGTCATGAGATAATAAATATGTTTCAATATAATAGTTATTTATTATACAAGAGTGGAAAGTTCCTTTTTAACCGCGTGCTCGATTTGGATGACCGAGCAAGCGAAGGATTCTAAAGTTGAATCACGAGCGCAGCGAGTGATTCTAAATTAGAATCCTGAGCGTCAGCGAGGGAAACAAACGAGCACAAGGTGAAAAATCTTTCCACTCGAGTGCAATACGTAACTTTTCATCCCACCTCAGCGAGGAAATGACAAAATGAAAAAGAAAACAATTTATAATGACAAAATATTTAAGCAATAAAACGTGAAAAACTAGAATGGCGCGAAGCACGCAAATAAAACAAAGAAACCAAGAAGGTTCCAAATTTAAATTTTTTCACAATTTAAAAAGTTCTAATCATAAATTTGGCACCATAGAGGTTACATTAAATAGGTTTAATGACGTTTTGAATTTACAATTATATTGAGTACTCATTATATGTGATGTTCTAAATTCAAATCTACTTTGCCGCTCAAGCGAATAAAATAGAATTTTCCAGCCAGATTTCGAAGCGCAAAATTACACTTTCCGAGGTGGTGGGATGAAAAAATACTTATACATTTGCAGTATATGTATTTTATCCGTTACCCTAGTATCCCATAACACAATACTTACAGTGCTTACTTTGAGGCTAGGCTAATTGGTGTGAGTGTTGAAAATATTTATTTATTTTATTTATTGTGTTAATAGTTGTGTTCGTATGTACCTATATATGTTAGTATGTGTATGTATATATATTGGGTATATATACACACATCAAAAGTGTCTAGGGATCAACATATATTTTTGCAATAACTTTTCTCCTGATTGATATTAATTAAAATTTTCTTTAAGGATTCATCAAATAAAGTGTTTTCGTTTGTCACAGTAACGATAAACCAAGTCACCTTTGCATTAATAAAGAAATTTGCCATTTTCCTAATAAAGGGATTTTTGACATTTGAACCACTAACACAAAAGTTCGAAAAAAAGACTGAAATAACAGTTTTCTCTTAAATTTTATTGGGTAACTTAAACAATTAATAATCCGTATTTCTACCGCGAACACTAACAACACAAGAACATCGGTTTGGCATACTCAAAATGAGTTCATCCAAATCACGCTGTGGAATGGCCGCCCATGTTCGTTGCAACAACAAAAAAAGGTCTTCTTGCGACTGGATACCCTCCATATTCGGCAGAGCTCTTCTCTGTAGCATATCCCATGCATGCTCAATCGGGTTCAAGTCTGGCGACTGAGCAGGCCAGGGCAGGACATTGATGTTAGCTGCGGCGAGAGTCTGTCTTACAACTCTTGCGGTGTGCGGTCGTGCATTATCATGCATTAACTGAAATAAGGGACCGATTTGCACTTGTAGAGGAACGATGACGTCTGATACAATCGTCTCAGCATAAATTTGAGCGTTGAGGTTGCCTCTGATCCAAATCAACTCAGTTCTTCCGCCGATCCAAATACCCGCCCATACCATGATGGTTCCACCACTATAAGGATGGACTTCCTGGCAGGATTTTAATCGCTGTTGGCGTCCAGGGGTTCTCCAGTGTCGTATACGTCTTGTATCCGGTCTCATACCAAAACGAGACTCATCAGAAAAGCACACGAAACGCCATTGTTCTTCTGCCCAATTTCTGTGTTCAAGAGCCCATTGATATCGAATCCTACGATTGTGCATTGCTATAGGTGGTACCCGTAGCGGTCTTCGGGAATGAAGGTTCACTTCATGCAAGCGGTTTCTGACTGTTTGGTCGCTAATTAAGTTCCCTGAACAGTGATGAAGCCTCACGGCTAACATCATGGCGGTTATTGTTGGAGCTCTTCGAGTTAAGATTTGAATGTATCGGTCTTGTCTCCGTGTGGTGCAGCGATACCGTCCTCCATGGCGCTCAGCCACGGTACCAGTGCTTCGGTATCGTGTCCAAAGTCGACTGATAACACTCTGACTTGTATTCAGAGCTAAAGCCACAGTACGTTGCCGGGAACCAGCTTCTATCATTCCCACGGCTCTGAGCATTTCTTCCCTGCTTAAATGACGTCGCCGCTCCATAATAACGTTGGTTTTAATCAGTAGTAGGGAAACAGTAGCACTAATAATGTCTTCAATGCGTTGTATGTTTTTATAGGGAAAATATTGACAGCTGATTTTCATCTTTTACTCGAATTTGATTCACAGTTCCTGATTCAAATTATGAAATGCACCAAAAAGGATCCATATAAATTTATAAAATCATAAATTTATTACAAAGCCACATCTCAATCTCAAGAAATCCGCATAAAAATGCTTAATCCCTAGACACTTTTGATGTGTGTATTTAGATGTATTATAAGTATTATAAATAAATATTTATGTAGATACTTTTATTGGTGAATTTTTATGGTATCTAATCACTCTTTTATACTATAGCCGAATTCGTGCATTTCTTTACGCCTAAAGGTTGACTGTCAGAGAATGCTTTCAGCGTTATATCTATTTTTTAAAGTGACACATCATTAGGCATGCTTGACTTGGGGGGGTAAACTGGGGAATGTGTTATGATTTCCCGTTAGGATTAGTGTCATCAACAAAATACATGAACCTAGTGCTTGGTTGGTGATAACGGACCCAGTGCGGATTGGTGGGTGATAACGGACCCAGTGCGGATTGGTGGGTGAAAACGGACCCAGTGCGGATTGGTGGGTGACAATGGACCCAGTGTGAATTGCTGTGTGATAACGGACCCAGCGTGGATTGGAGGGTGATAACGGATCCAGCGCGGATTGGTGGGTGACATGACAATGGACCCAGTGCGGATTGGCGGGTGATAACGGACCCAGCGTGGATTGGTGGGTGATAATGAACCCAGTGCGGATTGGAGGGTGATGAAAAAATTTAAGATGTTTGGGGATGAATGAAAATTTCTCTTGCATTTTTTTATGAAGACGGGTTTTTATTTTTGTTCAAAAAATGTTTAACTTCGTACTTTTCACTTTTTATAAATCAGAGTAACATCAACTGACTATTGGTCTGAGCTAGCCACTGTTTATCTGGAAAAGTACTCATCAGTTTTTTACTAAATTTAAATGGGACCATTTTGAAAGATAGATACCTACTTAGATAACGGGTTTATTATTTTGTCAACATAGAAAAAAATTTCATGTTAATTTTAGCTATTTAGCAATTAATTTATAGACATGTATTAATTTATAATTTTGTAAATTGTATATAAGTAGTAATAAGTACTTAGTTATTTCTGGTTTTTAAGTTTTTAGACATTAAGTACTTTTAAGCATTTGTCTTGTATATAAATATTCTATGGTTAATTTTTAATGATAAGTTTTTAGTTTGATATTGTTGTGACGTAATTCTAGTTAATTAAATTATTTACATATAAATAAATTTTAAAAGTAACATTAAAAAAAAAAGATACTACAAATCAGCCATAAATACCCATATGTATGCTGCAGAAAGCAAAAGACAAAGGCGCCGTTTAAAATTTGTCTATCTTAATATTATATAAATCTCGTGTCACAATGTTTGTCCTCAATGGACTCCTAAACCACTGAACCGATTATAATAAAATTCGCACACCATGTGCAGTTCGATCCAACTTGAGAGATAGGATAGTTTAAATCTCAAATTATAGTCGCAATTTTAATTTATTGCAAATTATTACTTTTGGGCGGTACGAAGTTCGCTGAGTCAGCTAGTATTAAGATAAAACACAGATTTTCAGCTATCCCACCTTTTTGAGTATCAAGTAAATATTTAAAAGAAAACTGACTCTTTTGAGAATAGTCTAATTTTCATTAATTAAAGAATCATAATTGGTCTATTTGAATCATGATGTTACAGAATTACAACCTTAAAAATACAGTCGAGGAGGACCTACCTCCTCCTATTTGAAGTAGGATAAAATTCTTTTTAACTCTTTATCGACTTAGAACATGGAGATTATTGTTTAAAAATTAACTAGTGGTAGTTTTGAGAAAAGTACAATAACAGATTATTACTTATTTCAGTGCTATTTAAAATAGATCGAATAGAATTACAACCAAAAAAATACAGTCGAATGGAGGTCCTCCTTTTTGAAGTAGGATAAAACGGGCATAAAATCCAATCCGATTTGTTTCTCATTTAACATAATTATTCAATTCCAGCATCTGGTGTCAACAATATTTTACTTACTGTTAAGCTTAATAATTAACACGTGGCATATTTACGAAATAAATTGTTCAATGACACAGAAAACCAACATCTCGTCAAATATTTGAACTACTTACAAAAGTGTGAATTACATACAGTACCTACTATAGAAGGTACCTTTATCTAGAACAAAAGACGTAATAGCATAATTAATATGTTTAGTTTCGATTTGACCATTATTAATAGAACTATTTTGGTTAAATTATAATTTGAAAAGGAAGGAAACTCGAGGTTCGAGCAAGTAGAAGTGAGAGTAAACTTGTAACTGGTAGTTGCTTAAGGCCCAACGTTCATTGTTTGATTTTACTTCAAATTTAAAGTGAATACTTATCGTAAAGTACGTACAGTTTAACAGTTGGTTGAAAAATAAGAATATACCATCACTAACATCAGATAAACAAATCAAATCAGAAGAAAAGTTTACTATAAAAAAAACCACGCGGACCAGGCAGCGGACGGGACTCGAACCCGCATCCTTCGCTATCCGGGCGAATGCACTGCGAATGTGAAGAGATGGCGCTGCCTTGTAGCTTAAGGCTAGGAAAATTTCGACGCGGCTAATAGGGCCGTGGTAGCATAATGGTCAGTGCATTCGCCCGGATAGCGAAGGATGCGGGTTCGAGTCCCGTCCACTGCCTGGTCCGCGTGGATTTTTTTCTAGTAAACTTTTCTTTAGATTTAAACATCTAGCAGTTAAATGCTTAAAAAATAAATAAAATCAGGTGAGATAATTTGCTATGCTTCGAATAAAAGAAAAAATATTTATTTATTAATCTTATTTATTTTAATGAATGTGTCTTATCGTAACAGTCAAAGTTTATCACTTTGGAAGAGCGCCAAAAATTAATTATTGTTCAATGTACATTTGAATTTTTTATTCATACAATGGGAGAGAACCTTTAAAAATACAAAAATTCCTCGAACAAACCTCATGTCAGCCGCAGATCTGTTTAGCAAGTATGCCTGATAAATATTTATTATGTACTTACTACGTCTGTAGTTGACCAATACGCACATAATGTCGATTACATAAAGTACCTACATAATGAAAAAGATCTCTTGCCAATTACACGGTTTTTATCGAGCTTTTGAAAATGTAAACCAGTTTTCTTTAAAGATATTAGATAATATCAATATTGTTAGACCAATTAGGTTTTTTATAATATACTAGCTGACCCAGCGAACATCGTACCGCCACAAAAAAAGGAGTTGGTTAGAAGGGTGAAAATTTAGGGTTGTATGTATTTTTGTATGATGTATCATAAAAAAATTAAAACAAAAAATTTTGTTCTAAAAAAATTAAAAAAAAACCCTTAACATTTAGGGGGATGAAAAATAGATGTTGTCCGATTCTCAAACCTACTGAATATGCATATAAAATTTCACGAAAAGCGGCCTAGCCGTTTCGGAGTAGTTCAATTACGCACACAGTGACACGAGAATTTTATAAATTACTAGCTGACCCAGCGAACTTCGTACCGCCATAAAAAAAATAATTAAAAAAACATTGTCCAGCGGACAAAATTGTGAATCTAAACCATTCTCAGATCCCCTTGAACACACACAAAAAATTTCATCAAAATCGGTCCAGTCGTTTAAGAGAAGTTCAGTGACATACACACTCACAGAAGAATTATATATATAAAGATATATATGGGATGATTTGATAAATCGAATTTTCGCCGTAATCCTAGGGACTTTGAAAAAATGCGGATAATTAGTCAACAGCGATGACATTGCTCTATCATATTGAAAAAAAAATTTTTTTTTTCTAAAACACGAGTCGCTATGAGTTTCTTACGCCCTTTCATCTCATCAGCTAAAAGATGTCCTGAATGAGTAGGAAATTATAGTGAATGTGTCAAAAGAGTTTTCAATAAGTCAATTTGAATAAAGTATCATAGGTATCATTCATTTCATTTCACTAAAAGGAGATGTTATTTATTGCAGTTTTATTTTGTAGATCTAGATATATATTAGATTAGATAGATCTAATCCGAGTAGAAGACTGCTAATAGTTTTAGCTATCTCTCCTACAATTGGAAACATTATGTTCAAGAGACAAGAGATATCTTTGGTATAAATTACTTTCACGTTGTTGCAACTAAAGAATGTCACAGACAGACGACGCATTAATCTCGATGACAGACAGCAGCTGCAACACATTAAACGCATTGGTCGCTGTAAACACAATCTGCAATAGAAATACGTGCAACTTTCATTTTGAGAGTGGTAGTTCGTTTTAAAGGAAAAAAAACGAGCGAGCTTTACAGTAGTCGCGTATGATGTGTAACATTGGAAACCTCACCTTATATTAGTAAAAAAAGAAATAAAACCTACTACAAAAGGAATAAGCCATTTGAACATTATGTTCTAAAATCAAATCTTCCTAAACTTCCTGTTACACACTTCCGTCCCACTTCATGTAATCACTCCCACAAATTGCACGAAAGCGAGAAGAAAGATGTTACACATCAATAACATAAAGTTTAGTAAGATATGCGCATCTCTGATCTTTTTTGGGACTTTGTTTTCATAAAAGTAATGCCGACTATTTTTCGTTCGAATATTGTTTATACACCTTTTACCTACTTATATGAAGTACAAATGTAACCACTTTTCTATACATATCCAAAATATTCTACGAGTATATCGAGCTTCTTGTTTCTTGCGCTCATTAATTTATCAGCTAAAAATATAAGACAAGTCAGTTCAAATCTTTGCAAGTCAGAACCATGATAGCTTCTAAAAATCAAAATGATTGTACAGTGGGTCCAAGATCTTGTGTTGAGTGGCCGAAATTTAAATTAATTTTAAGAATGTATAAAAAAGCTATTATTTATGGCGGAAGGTGTAAATAAGTCTTTCCGATTTATTATAAATGAAAGCGTTCCCTTTGGTGAGGAGATTTTACGTAATTAATAATGCTCATTGTACTGTATATTCACTAGCAACGTCCTCCTGTCACTGTCATAAAAGTGCCGCAAGCGTAGCCGCAAGATCTTGGTCGCACTCTAGTTTTTAATTTTCTTTTGGATCTTGTCCCTCCCTAACGAGTATTATAGGGTTAACCTGCTGTCAAAATTTCAAATAACAAATACCTACGAATACCTATTTAAAGTGCCGGCATTACATTTTTCCCCAATCTATGTTCTACAATGGTGTTTTTTCTGGCATGATTATCTAAACCTTAACTTAAATTTGACAATAGTGCATCTTTGTCATCCTATATAAAGAATGAAAAGGTGAGAATGATAATACAAAATTTAGGTTTAAGTTTAGAGAATCATGCCATAATAGTCACCATAGCAGAACATAGATTGGGGAAAAATGTAATGCTGGCACTATTGTCAAATTTAAGTTTAGTTTTAGAGAATCATGCCAATGGTGTCAACTCTGACATGATTCTCTAAACTTAAAACTAAATTTAACATCAGGCTCCCCTTTTCATTCTGTACAGAGAATAACAGATATATAGGTGTCGATTCTGGCATGATTCTCTAAACCTAAACCTAAATTTGACAGCAGTGTATCCTTGTCATTAACTATAAAGAATGAAAAGGATAAACTGATTTTTGATTTAGTTTTAAATTTAGGGAATCATGCCAGAATTAACACCATAATTTGGTCAAATTTAAGTTTAGGTTTCGATAATCATGCCAGAAATAACTTAGAACTAAACACCTAACATTATATTGTTTTGGTTCTAGGTGGCGTACGCAATAGCTCTGATCTACGAAGTGGTATGGATAGTGGAGTCACAAGGCGGGCTGCCCGTGGCGTCGGTGCTGCTGATGGCCTGCTATTGCATCGTCATCGCCGCGACAGTCACGCTGGTGCACGGACTTATATCCGTAAGTGATATTATGCTGACTATCCAGAGGCGTATTTAGCCTGGCCTGGAGCGGCAAGCTGTGAGGGGTGGTGAGAGCATAGAGGTATAAGAATAGAGTAGGGAAGGCGGCTCTAAAAGTGTCCATCTAGTAGAAAGAGAAAGAAGATGAAAGACCGCTAGTTATCTCTCTCTCTTTTGTGACGCATGGCATCCAATGGCATCACATCGAAATAGTAAGATGCTTACCAATGCCCATGCGCGTTTAGAGAGAGAAAGCTAGCGGTCTCTCATCTTCTTTCTCTTTCTATTAGAGGGACACTTCCACTTGTAGTATCTCCCCTACTCTATTCTTATACCTCTATGAGTGAGAGCCGTATAAGTCCAACCTTTCATACATTAAGTATTTTATTTAAAAAGCTTATATTTTTGCGACCAAGGATAGCCCTAGTCCGTTTCAGATCTATTTACTTTATAAAATTCATCAAAGTTTGTTTCGCAGTTATAATGTTGTATTTGTATGTATGGAAAAATGAAAATCTTGATAATTTTGGGAAAGTTGATAAAAATTTATGCCTTTTTCGCCGCTTAGTGCCATAGCATTTATATCATTATAATGCTCATTAGGAAAAAAATCTGCTCAAATCTAGTTAGCCAAATACTATGGCAATGTGTAGTGGCATCATAACACCTGAGCATAACACTGTGTATTCTAGATGTAAGCTTTACTCCGAACTTCTTTTAGTATTGCGTTCATGGTTAAATTACCTTATTTGTGACATATAGGGGCGTATTATTATCCCAGAGCCAAGAAGGTCCTGGCCCGAGGCAGTAGTCATAAAATGGATTTCGTTATCGAACTATATTGTTTTGATTCGATGTACTAATTCTATTGAGTGCAATAAGGGGCCCAGGGTAGGCCCCTGAAAATACGCCCCTAGTGACATACTATATTCTTTTTCACTTCACATTACTTTTTTTCACTTACTTTTTAATTAAAAAAAACATTTATTGTATTTTCAGAAAAACAATAAGTATCTTCTGGCTTGGCTGATAGCAGTGATCCTCGTGTTGATCCCAGAATGCGCTCTAGTCTTCTACATGTCCATTAGTCATTGGGTAAGTAAAGCTCAGAATAATTATTAAAAGTGTCATTGTCATCGGTGTGTCCGTTCGTTAAGTAAACAGTTGCGTTAATTCTAATATCTTGTCTGCTTAAAAGTGCAGTACTTAGTACTCGCGAATGTCGCTAACATCCTTCCACTCTGCCTTCACACACTTTTTCCGTGCCAGTTGACTAATACAAGCAAGTAAAGAAGGTACTTCTATGCTTGACCTTACAATGACTATGACGTCACTTAGATAATTAGGTAAGGTGCCTAAAGTTGGAGCCAGCTTTTGTATTAAAATAAATTGGGCCAAAATACATACTATTGGTATACGGCTCGAAGGACCAAATACCGAGTAAGTCTATTAGCGTCGTCTACCTTTGAGGATATTAGAATTTAGAGTTCACTGAAAAGAAATACCAAAATAAAGTTCGAATTGTCATGTTATACGTAGATTGATTTATGATTTTAGGATTCTGTGCTTCCAAAGGAAAAAACGGAACCCTTTTAAGGTCACATTGTTGTCCATCTGTATGTCTGTGTATTATCATCTCACAAGATTCAGATGAAATTTAAACCATGTACACCAGTCTATCGTCCCTTGAAACTGTGAAAAAATTAAGCACCTAAGTTGACGTAAAAAAAGATACGGCTGGTATGTTGCGTACCTAGCACGGAAACCTCGATAGGCGAGTTCGACTCATCAACTGTACGAGTTTGCGCTCACGAAAGCTCTCATACTTTTCGTAATTGAAAATTATGTTTCTATGTTCATTTTGGTGAAAAATAACCAAAAATACTTCAAATTTTAAAAAGAAACAAATGATTTATTGATATAATTTAAACACTGTTTATTTGTATTAAAACGAAAACAATAAAATCTGTACCCATAGTACGGTGCCAGCTCACGAAAACTATCATAGTTTTCGTAATTGTAAAACTCGTACTAAGGGTACTGTTCATTTATTTATGCTTTGCAGTTGTTAGTAAGTGGAAAGTTACTTTATTATAAAATTTTCTATTTTCAGGGTCTTCAAGGCGTATACGGAGGGGCTGAGCTGGCGTGCTACGTTGCTCGGCTGCCGGCGGTAGTGATAGGAGTAGTGTTAGTTCAGTCAGCGTACGCGCTTAGAGAAGCCAGGTAAACATTTAGTTCAGTAGATTAATGGCTGACAAACTATTTATCAACGGGTTCGAGTCCCGTCCGCTGCCTGGTCCGCGTGGATTTTTTTCTAGTAAACTTTTCTTTAGATTTAAACATCTAGTAGTTAAATGCTTAAAAAATAAATAAAATATAGATGATTAAAACGTATTGGTATGAACGAGCCCCATAACCATAACTCATCTCAATTACAACGCCACGTTTATTATATACATTTTTAAGCATTTCATTACTAGATATAGATGTTGAAATCTAAAGACAACTTTATAAGAATAAATCTCACGCGGTTGAGGCATCAGACGGGACTCGAACCCAAACTTTCTACTATCCGGCCGGATGCACTGACCAATTATGCTACTTAATAGCCGTGTTCAATTTTTTCTAGTATCTCTTAAACGCGCTCCACATTCTCGATTAGAGGTCTTGAGCAAATTACTTTGCTCCAGACAAAAAATTGACTTAAACAACTTTTTTACTTGGTTTTCTCAGTTTAAAAAAAAGCGATAGAGGGCTGGGGGAATGCACAAAACATATACTACCAAAGATCTTAATTCAAAACGTGTGGCTTTTCCGACCGGATAACGGAAGGTTCTGGTTCAAATTCTGCAGGACACCTAGACCGAGTGAAAATTTCTCTAGTAACATTTTCATTAGATTTATGAATTCAGCAGATTCGATTTGATTTATGCTTAAAATAAAAAAAAAAGTTAAACTGACAAATGGGTTTTGTTTGGGTATTTTTTGAGCTTTAAATAACTTGAGGTAGGTAAACAGGTACAAATATCGCGCAATTACATTTGGTTGTTTGCCCGTATTCGGGTACAAGAAAGACATTACTCGAATTTGGGCACCCGATGCAATATTTACACTATAATAATACAAACTATCATCATCATCATCATCAGCCTATTAATGTCTCCACTGCTGGGGCACAGGCCTTCCCTATGGATGGAATAGGGACACTAGGCCATGACCCACCACGCGGGCCCAGTGCGGATTGGCGGGTACTAATGACTGCAGATGAGGAGCTCGATGGCGGATATGGACTTCATAAACATTACTAAATATCGTGAGATTGTCTTCTAAAACTGGACAAATACCCTATCCCATAAGCAATAATATTTGGGCTAACGACCAAGTGCAATTGCGTCATTAGGTTAGGTCACCCACTAAATAAATGATTATTTTGTCTTCTTCCACCCAGGAACGCCGGCTACCCTACCGGCGCGACAATGAGTGGCAGTGAGTTCGACGCCAGCCACTTCGTACCGGACGCTGCCAACGCGTTCACAAACGACGGGTTCATGCCGGACACTGGTGAGAATATACGTATACTAATAGATACGATCAAATATATAGGAAAAATGACCATTGGTCTATTGTAACGCCTTCACATCTAAACCGCTGACCTGGTTTTGATGCATTACCCTGCGTCAACGACAAACTATATAGAGAGGAAGACTCAGAGACACCATTTAATTGAGCAGCCCACCACAGGTTGGAGGGGTCTAGAGGCTGCAGATGGAGAGGAGACCCCCCCATCGAGGGGAGAAGCCGCCTGCTTTAAATGCATTAGAGGTACTCGCTATTTTCCGGCTTCCCTTCCAAGGTCCCTTAAGATTCTTGCTGTTAAACGCCCAGTGATGCTATAAATGTCAGAGAGAATGCACTGAACAACACTCGCATGAAACTGTAAACAAACACTGTAGAATGAGAGGAATCGTTGATGTTGTCAATACTTGTACAAAGTATTGGCCACATGACCGCATCTTTCTCACACTTCAATTTACTCTTTTCTAATTTACTCCATGTCTACAGCTGAAATATACACTCTCCAAAAACCGCCCCTAACTCTCTGAACAAGAATATATAATATAAGCAATCTGTAAACATTGTCCGATGGTATTTTTGAAGTGAAACTTCTTTTCGAACGGGGTGTAAATGGAAAAATCCTATGGAAAAGATGAAACGGAAATGTGTCACAAACGTCACACGACTATATATAATATGAGTGAGGCGTGCGCTGCTCCATTCTCCAATGCCTTATGCAGCGCCTAATGTTTGGTTATTTAAGGACCTACAGATGTGAGGTCCGTGCACACAAATTTTTAATCTAAATTAAACATTGTATAAATATATTTTCCTCTGTCCACAGGTAAATCAGGCTCCATGCCGGATCTGCGTCGCCACCTAGCCGCGCGCCAATCCATCAACATGGGCTACCCCGTAATGATGCCTCAACCCCCACCCGCTTACTGGCAACACCTCGCCGACCGTCAATATGCCGACCGTCAATACGACCGTCAGTACGCAGCGTCACTACGCGGCCTCCCCAAACCTTACCCTGGGCCGCAAATGTACGGCACTTGGGTCGGACCTCGCTCCGGCCCTTACGATAACCCGTACAAACGCCGTCACTCAATAGTTGGAGCTTTCGATGAATACCCTGCAAAATATGAATATGACGACCGAGCGGACTGTAAAAGCGAAATGGCTTACCCGTACAGACCTTACCCGTACCCTGAATACGACCCTAGATTCTTCGATTACAAAAGAGAAGATGCTTCGTACGGTGTCAATTTATTAAGACACGAACCATACAGATTTAGTGGCTCGAGAGAACGAGTGTTTTATGGGATTCGTAATAGTCACAATTCTGTAGGAAACGAATCGGATGATCTGACTAAATATAAAGACGTTGCTTTGTAAATTGTTTTTGTGAGTGTTTTAATAACGGTGCTATTTATTAATATACCTAACTTTAATCAAATGGACAGTATTTAATTTTTAGAATGTTTCATACAATTGGCTAAGGCGAAAAACCGCTAGCGGTTAGGAAAGAAACTACTAATTTTTTGCACTGGAATGTGAATATGAATGTGAATTTCTTTTAGTGAATTAAAAAAATAAAAAGTCATAATGTTACATAGATAGTCAAAATGTTTAAAAAGGATGTAATTTATTTACCGCATAGGTTGATTTTGTAATATTTTCGTTCAGGTATTGTAAATAACTAGAAATGATATCATTTTACATTTTAAGTATGTAAGTTGGCAGCTTTATTGCTTAGATATTTTTTTTTGTGCTACTTATACCCCTTTGCATTACTGTTTGAATAAAAGTTACTAATTTTATGATATTGAACGTGTAATTGAAATAAAAGTGTATCTTAAAAGGCGATTCTTAAAGTATGTCTGTATAACTCATATTTTAATTAAATTAGCCATAATGTTATTTAGCTTTAATTTTATATGCGATATTTTAAAATTGTTAGGTAGTTACCTAAACACCAAAGGTATGAACAGTTAAAATAATATTTTTATTGTAAGTAACTATTAAAATTTGGAGTCAGTACTTTCTATGAAAAAAGTAAAATATTTAAGTGTATAAGTAGGTGCCTAGTGCTAGTATGTCAATAAGTAACTATTTTAATAAACCTCTTGAAATATTTATTTTGTTTTTTCTTCTTTGCCCTCCAAAAAGTTAAAAAACTTTCGACTTGCCCCTTTAAATGAACCGAAATCTGGCAATAAACCTCTCTTTTCATTGATAAATATACAGTTTAAAGTAGCATTCTGTCATCATCTTCGCAATTATCTATCCGCTTTTTGGGGTATTCAGCCATAAAAAGGCGCCAACAAGACGCTGATTTATTCACTGAATATCAAACTGCACCTAAAAAGTTCAAAATTGTAGGTCCGTCAGACGCAGAGCACTAATCTTGCATGAGGGGGATGCTAAACCCCGGTGCTACTCAGAGCAGGCAAGGCCGTGGCCCAGAGGCCCCGAGAATGGAGATAAAAAAAACCCGTAAAATACGCCCCCATAGAGTTATGGGGGCCCTGGGACACGCGCCTTCGTTGTCCCAGGGCCCCCATAACTCTAAATCCGACCCTGGTTCTGCTGCATCGTCAAATGTTGTTCACGGATAGAAGGCTTAATATCAGATGGATGATAGATCAGAAAAATATATTAGAAAGATGTAAGGGCATAAAACGTCTATAAAATGTTCTTTTGAATTAAGTAGATTCGGCCGTTGCATGACATGACATTGGTGGGTGCTAAATACAGAAAGAAGTTCTGTGTGCTGTGGTGCTAACGTCTGCAAGTCAGGATCAGGGGCGTACGCCATTTACGAAGCCGCGTCGCTAAACGTCCAATATTTATTAAAAAATAGCTGCATTAAATAAAAAGCAAGGACAACTTTTAGTGTTTTACATCGCCTCAAATTTTATTCGGTGCGTAGGCATTTAATTAAAAAAAATCGGAAAATTATTGATTCGATTTTTTGATCGATTGAGCGTATTAAAAGCGCGTTTTTTAATCTTATATTAATAATGCGAAAATAGGAATGATAATGAGAAATCAATACACAAGATATCAAACTATAAAAGTTCATCACTCTAAATTACAAACATTACTCAATTCGTGTTTGGTTATTTAACTAGATATAAAATGCAGGCCATGTGGTGTAGTTATACTTAGTAGATTGAGAAAAGTAAGTATCCCTCCCTTTTTACCCGGCTGCGCAATGCAAGAGCGCGAAGCGCGACGCGCAGACAGGGTTATGTGTTTAACAGTCTATATATGTATGTTTGTTCCTTTGTGGCACACTAGAGACCAAACGCCTGGACCGATTTTGATGATTCATACATCAATCGATTCGTCTCAATCATAGGAGTGCTATTAAAGATATGATAGTAATCAAAATTCAATATGGGCAAAATTAGGCGCCATATTGTGACGAAGTAAAAAAAATAAGTTTCCAAAATATGTCGAGTGGGGTATCACTGTCTAGATAATCAAAAATCATATTTAGGTTCCTACCGACATTTTTCATTTTATATGATTGTTTAGGATCTACAACGCTTTAAAGTTGTATATTAACCATTTACGCTTTTAATTTCAATCTTACGTTTGTATGGATTTTTGTTACTCTTTCACCTAAAAATACTGAATGGATTTTAATGAAACTTAACAGTAATATATCTCATATATGATAATTACATATAATAATTTATGTAGTTATTGAGTGAATTGGCCAATATATATAACAATAAGTGTCACATAAGACGGAAAAAAATCTCCCATCTGCGAGCCATTTTGGCCTGCACTGCAAAAACAATAAAAGTTACATGAATGTAATGTAAAGTGAAAATGTATCTCTTAAATAGTTCTAAAAAAAATCCGTGACACCATATATCTATTTTTAATGTGTAAGTCATTACCGCTAAAATAGTGAATCAAAACTAAAATGTTATTTGATATCTATTCCCAAAATGCACATTTTGTATTAACAAATCATTTTTTATCAAAACAAATACTTTTATCGCTTTTGGTATTTAAAGACGATAAACTTTGCTTTTTACACTACGTCATTTCGACAAATATTTAAAAAGTTACAACGATGACAAAGTGATAGCGCGGTGTACTAAGTAGAAAAAAGAAAAAAAATGGGGTATTCGCAGTATCTGATCCTATACGAAGTACTAACAATAAAACTGTGATACAGTTCCTTCTTATTAAATGATGAAAAATATATTATCATAATAGGTATTTATGATTATTGAATTTCAATGAAAAACTCAGAATTTTACTGTTTTTAATTTTTTTAACGACATTACTTAATGTTACAAAAAAGGTTTACTTAATATAATGACAAATAACCAATTTTTCGCTAGTAAGTACATACTTATTGGAATCCCTGTATTTATTAATCAGCACGCGATAATATTGGTTTTGTAATAATTCTGCAAAATTCAAAGTAAATAATGTAGATTTTTTTAGGTAAATCACCCCTTTCATCACCCTACGCCTATAAGTATTGCGATGTTGTAGCTAAGAACCAAGTTCCCACCTACGTCTATATGGGAATTCATTATATTCGATTTAGCTATTAGGGCACGGAAGCGCAACAAACAAACTCACTTTCGCATCTATAATATTATATTATAGTTACTAGTGATCCACCCGGGCATTGTACGGGCGAAATTTATTTATCGGGATAAAATATAGCCTATGTCACTCGGACAAAATGTATTTAAATAAAGAAAAATGTTATAATAAATAATGTAGCTACTTTATGATGAATTAATATTTGAAACCGGTTCAGTAGTTTGACAGATTATTTGTTACAAACATACAAATCTTGCCTCTTTATAATATTAGTATAGATAGTTAGGATAAGATAAGTATTTAATTGATGAAAAAGATTTTAAAATAAAGTAAGTAATAGGTTTATTTGATTATATTTGTAAAAGTTACTTAGCATTTGTGCTTAACAGTGATACGTTATTCGGTTTTTTTTAAACAAAAAAAATTGGAAAATAATTGCCATGATTGCACTACTGGGAGTACTCTTCATTCGAGCTTTACATTACCAACCAAAAAGGATCGTACACAAAGTCCTTGACCTGTTAAATGGAAACGCTTTAAAAGAAAACTGATGAAATGAAATGAAATGAAGATGAATGAAATTGCTATGGTGCTCTACCTAACGTTATGAAAATTTTATTATGCGCCTTTAGTTTAATCAAATATTATAAACTTTGCTTTGGTGATTGCATAATTATTTAATTTAGTTTAAAACAACAAACGGGAATTACTGCTTTCTTCAACCTGCGACATAAACGTCATTGATTGGTATTGTATATAGGGTGATTAAAAACATTTAAAGTTTACTTCTGGCATCTACATATTGGGTTTCTGTGAATTATGTAGGTATATCAAATTATGAGACTAGGGACTGACACTGCATTTGTGTATATCACAATCTTAGACGTCCGGCATTGACATGACAATGCAGCCACTGCCAATTTTAAATAGTCGACGAATAAAAGTAAATGAATTTTATATTTACTGCTAAACTATTAAAAAAAAACATAAACAAAAGATGACTTTTTGAGTAAGTGCTAGTTTACTATAAAATTTACATACATTAGAGATATTTATGTAACGACTTGATTTAACTTCACACATTTTTGCGAAAATTGAGGCCCATCTGTAGCCTTGACCCCGCTGGTAAAGTCTCTATATGTCTTAATAAATCAATTTTTAGACCGATGCAAGGTACTTAATCATTCCCGCAATATTAATTCCCTTACTGAAGTAACAAGATTAAGGTATATACCGTCTTAAAATACTAACTAACTAAAAAGTGTGAAATAAAAAAGGTAAATTTAAAAAATCAAAACACCCGACTGCTTAATTATACTTCAAATAAAAACTGAAAAGAAAAAAACAAGTCCAGTAGTCTATAATTCTGTTAATAAGGAACAAAGCTATTTTAACAGTCGGGACCCACTGTTGAAAAATATTATGTATTCTTGAATATCTAATGGGTCCCGACTGTTAAAGTAGCTTTGTTCCTTAGTAACAGAATTATAGACTACTGGACTTGTTTCTTTCTTTTCAGTTTTTATTTGAAGTATAATTAAGCAGTCGGGTGTTTTGATTTTTTCAATTTACCTTTTTTACGTCAACTTAGATGCTTAATTTTTTTACAAAGTTTCCACCAATACATGGATACATTGCAAAAGATCGAATTTACTTGCACAATAAAAAAGTAAAAACAGATACCTATCCGGTAGCGGTGAAAAAGTGTTGCATTTGCAACATAGTAAAAAACTAATACACCAATATTTAATCAGAAATACGTTTAAATGTAAGATAAGGAATTTATAGTGAATATCTACAAAAACGTCCAAGTTACATTAGATTAGAGTTCTTCTGTGAGCCATCACAGAAGATTTAGCCAATGTCCCCGGCAGCCGTCCGCTGTCTGCACGTACCAGCTGCAAGCAAAGTGGCAAACTCAATTTGTAAACCGCGCCAAAATTCTAAGCTTCCTTGTCTGTGGTAGAAGCACAGGCAAAACTCAATTAGAAACGTTTTGTTTCAATATAATGAAAAAAAAGTGTTTGACTTCTGAATGTTAAAAAATTGTCGCATGCTTTAGTGTAGATGTAAAATATAGGATTTATTTGAGATTGATCTTTATTAAATTTTGTTATACATAAGAATACCTTTTTTCAATGTTCGATCTGACATATGACCAGCTGCAATGGAATACGAAACGCAGAACTGGATCAACTGGTGGACAGTGTTGCAATATAGTAATATGAAAATAACCCGAAATTTAGGATAGAGACAATTTATAAAAAAAAGTATGCATGTTAGAAGTACGTATTGACACCAAGTTATAGGAAATTTCTTGAGAAATCAACAACATTTGATTCAATCGCTTCCGTAGCCAATAATATGACATTCGACACCACAAACGTGTTTATTAAATTAAACTATTTCACCAGCCTATATTCGTTTAAGAAAACAAACTATTAATTGATAGCATTTTATTTCTCTATTGCTTTAGTATCACAACTACACAGTAGTATAGGAAAAAGCTGAAATTAATAATAAGCCCCTAAAATTAAAAACTTTTATTTTATTAAAACATCGCTTGAATGGACATAAAAATATATTCAAGTACCGGCAACGGCTTATTAAATTTCCACGTGTGATTCAGGACAAATAAACATTACCTTTTTTATGTATAGGAAATATCATAATGAACGATTTTACTTATTCGAAACCATTTTTTATTTTATATGGCAAGACTATAGTGTACTTCCTTTTATAAATGTCAAACTTAATTTTACAAAAAAAATACCTTACTGCTTTCAATATTGAGTTTAAATTATTTTGTTTCTTTACTTAGACTTAATTCATTTAAAGGAATGACAACTTGTTACACAGTCAGCGTGCTAATGCTATCTCTTTTTGACAGTCATAGCAAAGCGAAGTCGTCGACATTTCTGCTACGAGTGAAGTTTAAAGTTTTGTGTAATCACAAAAAGTTACTTTACAATAATAATTACTTTTTACAACCAGTATTATTTATTTAATGGTACATAATGGTTAATGTTGCATTAAATTTGTGTTTTTATTAAAAGTGACGAGTTTCTTCGGCTTAATAACTGTTTATTGTTTTGTGTAGGTAGCCTAGCCACCTACACAGCCAGTGTTGCGGATTGTCCCGTCGTGAAAGTGTTTTTGCATAAAATTTCGGTTCTATTGTTCGTACCTTTCCGGGTTACTTGGGAAAAAGTACACGAGTATAACTTGCGTAACTGACTTACAGTGGTATTGGTACTATGTGGTTCGCGGAGGTTTGAATTCAGTTCGCGTATATGGGGGCACAACGTTTTGGTAAGTCCTGCCGATGTATTTTGTGACATACAATGCATGGAATTTGGTGTAATATTGAATGAACACAATGCCTGGTAGCAAAATAATCGCCTTTTGAACGTCCAACAGGTTTATCTGTAACTTTATTTTCAGTGTTTCTTTGCAATGTAGTTTGTTTAAACATACTTTGTATATTATCACTGCTTTTGTTAAATAAACAGATGTTATTGATCTGTTATCTCTGTAATTGTCATGCAGCAAAGCTTCATTATTCATCTATGTATAGTATTTATTGTTAGTTGATGTATCATTCATTAAGTAATTAATAATTAACTTATATAAAACTACAGATAAAAATATTAAAATAGGCTTGTGTCAACTAACAATAAATCGAATGGGTTACAGTTTCTAAATATGAATTATGATATACAGATAACAAAAAATAAAGCTATTTATCATAATAATTAAAGATTATTATTATTTTTAGAAAATAAATTCGAATAAAATAGGCATTAGATCACGTGACGGCAAACACCAATCAGAAAGACTGACGTCACCACGTGCAAAACATTACTTGTGGTTGCCGTTTCCATACATTTCATTGATATCTCATTCATGTTATTGTTACTTTGATACAAATTATCAGTTTGTTTTCAGATAAGTATTGAAAGGAAGCCTAATAAATCCATGGAATTGGGATTTACCGAAGCAAATAATAATATTTTAACCAAAATAAATAACCAAAATTAATCGCATAACTACTCGACATAATTAAGCATATCATTTGGCAACTAGAACAAGAATAAGAAGTGTTTATTATTATGAATAAATATATTGAACTCTCAAATAGACTCTAAATCATACCATAAAATTAAATCAACTTACCTAACCTCAACCTATTGTCATTGTTTTATCAATATAATGCAATATAATTTATCCGGCTTGTATAACATTTTGATTTCATTGATTATGTTATGCAAAATACTTACATCAAAATGTTAATCACAAAATTATTCTTGTATTTGTTGATAAACAATGAATAGGTACCATCCCTCCTTGCAAGTTCTAAGTTCTAACCATTTTTTCCGCATTTGTGGCATATAAATAATTTGTCTGGCGTTTTATGCTTCTCCTTTTATACTAGGACACTATACAGTACTTGTAATACGATGGATTCATTTTTAACTAAATAATTTTAATAGTCGGCGTACAGCGTATTGTTTGCTTTGCACGGCGTGACGTCATTCTAGACGCCATGACAGTCTAGAGCGTTTTCGAGGGAAATTTGAACAAGTTTTTTAAAATACAAAATACATATTGCTAATGTACTTTTTTATTTAAAATAACATTTTTTTGGGGTTAAATAAATATCAAGGTATATTATTAACCACTTTTTAAAATATAGGCAACTAGCCTATTGTTAACATACTATAGCTGGGTCTTTATTTAAAGTTGATTCAAGATTTCTTATCGTATCTGTGTGCACTACTTATATTCTTAACTTAAGGTAATAAAGTTTTAATTGAAATAGGTGAATCTGAACATTTAATTGAGATAATTTTATTCTTTAAATATTTGAAAAATTTGGTGTTATAAACTCATTGTATTTCGCCTATCAGTCAAATACTGATATATGGTCAGTATTAATGTCATGATGTAACATGCATTAAGAAAATATAGGTAGTGGCAAACTTCTTTAGCAAAACCACAGACACAAACTTGTGCTACTGCACAGGTTTCCTTGTCTATGTTGGTTGAAGCCTGCGCAACCAATTGCTCAAGTAGTTTGCCGGGATGTATCCCTCTGAACTGAGTGCAATTTTTCTAGAACAAAAATCTTTAGATTTATAAATCTAGTAGCTTTATTTTACAATAACAATTTATGATTTTGATATTGTTTTTCTATTGTTTCAGTTTGACTACTTGATTGAAGGATGAACAACCCATTTTCAACAGGTACCTACTTAAATAACATACAACTGCATAACTTTAAAAAAACCTACTTACATCAGTAAATTTTTCATAACAACCAAAATGTTCTTCCTTTAGTATTGTATTCTGAGTTATCATTGGAGGAATTAATTTAAAAAATTGCTATTTATAATATATTTACACTAAAATTTGAAAATCTTTAAAACTTGACATGTGAAGGTAAATTCAGATTCAAACAAACAACTCGAATAAAGTTTGTTAACATCTTTGAAATGCAAAACTGAAAGGTATAATGATACGAGTAGAAAGGAGAATGGGCATTTTACTTTGGGAGTTGGGCTAAGTTTTTTTCATTGCGTCTTATTGGAATAAGTGTACAACAATAGGGAATCAGGTGTATATTGCGTAGGAAAAATATCATTAGAAACTTAAGTAGTGGTTTAAAGAAAATATTAAATTACGTAAGCATTTTAAGGTTATGTCATATTTAGATTCGATTAAATTCGATACTTATACCATACTTAATTATTACTAGGTATACTACTTTAAACTGTATTTAATTAGGTTGTGACCTTTTGTCTTCTATTTTGGACTGGGAGTGAAACAAAAATTGAATGCACTTCGTAAAATCTTATCAACAAGCAGCGTATATTTGTAAACTGTTGCGTTGGTGAGCTGCTATCTATCTCTATTTATTCCAAACATCTCAGATTCAATAAATGTGGCGTTGTTGAGGTGCGGTTATATTAGTGCTATTTATACTTATTCTCTTTACGCTCAAGCTGCACCTTTGATGCTCTGTTAACCCAACAATGGATATAGTATTATTTAAGGTTTAGGAATCAAAAATAAATAAGACAAAATATTTTAATAATGATAATCATTTATTGATAACACATTTATCCAAATCGACATTATTAATGTGATATTTTTATTTTATATTTTTGGGGTTATGCCGTATCCAGTGGAACTGTAGTGACTTCGCCTAAAATATCTTTTGTAACTCGCCACCATGTCCTGTTGAGTTTGAAATATCCAGTTAAAGCTCTGCTAAGTTCAATTAACACAGCAGTTTATACATTAAGCGTGCTCTAACCCTGGTTTATATATTGCCTTTTTTTAAAAAAGAATTGACTTATATACCTTCTTCAAATACCTCATCTAAAAATGTAGCTGGAGCATGCGTATCGTTAAATCGCCCCCAGCTAAGGTACCAAACTACCGTCATTACGTGTGCGCAACATCCTACTGTCCTTTTGCCTACAATACAACTGCAGCAATAGCCAACTAAACAACTTAGTGTATTGGCTATATTGGTGTTACGGCTGACTAAAATGTAAACAAAATAGGTGCGTCCACCAACGTGTCTAGACTTAATACGTCCTCTAAGCAGATAATTGTTTAAACCTAATACAAGGGGAACATCTTCATCTATTTCTGTATTTATTTCTATGGAATATATCCCAGACGATCGAATATGTTCCCCATAATATGATCGCGCCTGCTGTAACTGATAAGTGCCTAATGCAAAGCGTTTTAAATCAGTGATGCTTAAACTGGGAAAGGTTTCCAAGTGAGGATGATTGCCATCAATTGCAGAAAACATTGCACGTCTTCTGTTGAGATTTTGAGTTTCTACAAACTCGGCCAAATGATTGGACTCATTAAGCCGATTTCTTGCTTCTGGAGGATCCTGTATTAAGGGTGAAACTTATTTAACAGAGCACATGCAATTCTTAAATCATCTTTTAAATGAGTTGCAGCTCTGTTATTAAATACATGCCTGAACAATCTAAAATCTCGTTTTATACGTCCATTTACTATTTCAACCACCCAGTGACACATTGTTACAAATCTAGATTTGTTAGCCTGAAGGGTAGTGAGTTGATGTTCACCATCTAATAATGATTCAGGCATGTAAGCTTTAAAACCAAGATCCTCCATAAATTCAATAACGTCCTGAAACCCCCTATCCAGAATAAAAACATCATCCTGCCGGAAAAATGAAATAAAATAATCCCTCCGGGATTATTTAATCCCTCCGGGATTATTTTATTTCTGCTGGCCACTTGCTCCACATTTACATGACCAAAGCCCAAATGTCTTGACACAAAATCTTCAACTAAACAACTTCTAGTTATATTCTTTTTTCTCTCCAAGGTCCTACGAGACATTTGAAAGAGGGAACTTAATCGTTCATTGCTGTCCCCAGTTCTTAACTTGACTATGTAAATACAGAGTGCTAAACGGGGATACTGTACTCTGTAATAAGCTTGGTACACATGCCAAGAGTTCATCAAACTGTTCAGCATTCATTCCCAGCCAATAATGGCATAAGAAAGGAGCCATTGCAGAAATATTTTCAAAGTCGAAACAATGGGAAACTGCTCTCTGCATTATATTCAAAACGGCATCAAACTGTACACCAGTAAAATCTTGCAGATTTGATGTTAAATCACTCCAACGCCCATTATTCAAGTGATGTTGACATATTCTACAACATGTGGGAACATAGAATTTATTATGTATTAATAACATTTCTCTTATTACTCTGGGTACTAATAAACATTGTTGTTCCCGGCATCCTGAAAACAGACAACTCGATGAAGTAGCTACAGCACGCTTATATACTGATGACTGTATCTTAGGTATAACAGGTCTTGAAGGCTGAACAGGTAATAGACCAGCGGGAAATGGTGGTGGTACTGGGATCACTGGTACAGACTCTGTTGGTTCTACATCAATTTGTTCAATTGATGACCGATTCGCATCATGTAACTGTTGCCTTTGCACTTCCCTATTAGCTGCTCGCCAACAGGCAGCACAAACTCTTGAAATTCTTGACACCTATAAAAAAAAGATAAGTGAACTTGAATTTAATGAAAAACCATCTACAACTATTTTATGCAATAGAAATATATTTCTTATAATAATAATAATAAATCATTTATCTGACAAGATATGGTAAATTATACAGATCTCAAAAATATAACCAACATGACCTGTCGCTTTTATCAACGTGCAAATATTTATAGGTAGTTGCAGTATTATCCAGAACTCAATCTTTAAAAACTATATATATTATTTATATACCATAGTCATGATTGGGTTAGTTATTATATAATCAATTTCATTAATATACTACATGACAATTGTGCAATGTAAAAAATAAATGTCAAAGTCATGTTTCAGTTAGTATTGAAATCAATTTAAATAAATTATTATTAATATAACATTTCAATCATGCAATGCAAAAATAATAATAATGTCACAGTCATGTTTTAATTAGCATTGAAATCAATTTTAATAATTTATTATTGATAATAATATCTTATACCATACCTGATGTGCTGGAGTCCATCTAAGAATAATATTTCTTTCTGGACAGTGTAGTGAAACCCTGTACGATCGACTTCTTAATATGGATTTTCCACAACCAAAACAGACTTGTTGATGGCCATATTGTGGTGCAGGTACTTCTTCGGTGGTGTCACTAGCTTGTAGTAGCATAAAGCATTCGTTGCACACTATGCCCCCATTCAATATCTATAACAAGTCAAAAATATTTATATTTATTTGAACATGTGAATAAAATTAAAACATTATCTCACGGTTGCGATTGTATAACAATATATTTTTAGTAATATAAGTAAATAATTACTTACAGAATCAGGTGCGATCCATGAGCTTAAAACATTAAGCATTGAATTGGATAGCATGTCCAAAGAATGTACTGGCTGTCGTCGTGGCACTGATATACAACAGTTAATACAACGTCGTTGCATACTGCCTGCGTTTTCTTGTGTAACACCAGATGCCATTGTAAACAAAAATAATTACAATAAACTAAGAGTCCAAATATCTCTGTCAGAATCACTAAAGGTAACTTAACACTAAATCAACGAGTCCAATGCTCTCTTTCCCAAAAAACAGTTATTAACGGAGGATTACTCAACTCAACATTAAAACTATTCTGCCACAATAGACCACTGAAAACACAAATTCAATTCAAAATTGAAAACTGTACTTAGTAGTTAGTCACTCGGAACAAACAACAAACACGTTGACAACAAGTTGACAGCTACCTACTTCACTTGCCTATGGTATATATTTCGATTTGATTCTATAGGAATCGATACCTACACAATCGATTAATAAATGTTTTATTTTTCAATGCAAATGCTTAAAATGTTCAAACTATGAGTTAATTTATATATGATTAAGTAATTATATATAACATAACTGATAATTTCAACAAAAATATATTCCCTTTTTTAATCTAAGATGTGAATATGTAGTACACATATAAAAGTTTTTGTATGCGATCTACTGTTTGATGAACAAAATAGTCCGCAGAAAAAAAATCCTCTTTTGCGCAGCCCATTAAGTTCCTTTTAGTTTTTAGATGCAATGAAAGAGAGCAATCCCTGGTAGGTACAGTGAGATAGTCACAACACAGGTCTTACAAATGATAACTTTATGAATTTAGTGTTATTTATCATGATATAATATTGGTAAAAATGCTCGTATCCATCATACAAATATTTGCCTCACCGGAATTCGAAACCAGGCCCTCTGAATAGGCGATTTGGGGAAAATAATCTATCCATCGATCCTTACAAAAATCAAACAACTCGCATCGAAGACCTCAAAATAAAAAATGACTACGAATTAACGAATGATCATTATTTCGTAGTCATTTACGGTGTTTGGTAAAAATGTTTCAGGCTATTTACAATTGTTCTATGCTTCAATTATAATAAACGTTTTATTTTTTCTTTTTGAAGTGAAACTTCTTTACGCACTCTTGACTTGGGGAGTAAGCTAGCGAACGTAAGCGTTAAGAAAAGTGTGATCGGGCGAGGCGAACGGGAGTTGAGTGGGGGATGTAAGCATGAGAAAGCAGTGCGCGTGCACATTTTCTTTCTCTCTTCCTCTCATAGCCAAATACGTTCCGTATATCTAAGCACAGTGCAAGCCTATTGTCTGTATCACAGTGTAGGAGCAAGAGCGCGCGCACGCATTTTCTTTCTCTTTTTCTCTTACAGCTAGTAAATGAAAGAAGTTTCACTTCAGTTGTGTAGTCATAAGCACACTCGTTTTTTTATGTTAAGAATATTTAAATAAAGAAATATAATCGATTTTTTTTCCTACGATAGTATCGACCAGATGATACAACTTTTATCTATGGTTATTGGTTATTTACTCAGTTTAATAGCCATTTATTTATTATTTTAAATATCCGCATAATATTTACATAATAAACACACATATGAAATGATAATTCAGAAGAAGATTTTTGATACATAAATGCGTCAAGCGCTATCTAGGCGGATTTGCCCATTCTCCTTTAAAAGTTAGAGGGATTTTAGTAAATTTTGTTACAAAAATATTCTCCAAAACTTCAAATATGCATATAAGTTTGGCAATCAGAGAGCTGTCCAGATGGTTTTAATTCATATGTAAAGTTAAATTTATATATGTAATATAGAGAACCACATTTATTCACATACTAAGTTAGGTGTGTATGTAGTTTTCTTTAATTGTCCATTGTTAACTGCTATGCTGTACAAAATTTGTTGAGATCAGTGCCATATCTTAGTTCTCATGGCATTGTTAAATGCCCATTACGGCTTTAGTTTTACCTTTCTTTCAACACTTATCTCACATGATCTTGCAATTGCTAATTGTAATGTAGTGCTTGGTAAATTTTTTAGTCTAACTAATCTGTTTAGCTAGAGCTAGACAATGGTGTAGATTCTAGAGTGATTCTCTAAACTCAAAACTAAATTTAACATCAGTCTCTCCTTTTCATTCTGTATAGAGAACGACAAGGATGCACTGTTGTCAAATTTAAGTTTAGCTTTAGAGAATCATGCCAGAATCTACATCAATGTTACATTTGAGATAATTAATTTACTTAAACTTTACTTCTTCTAGTAACCAAATTGAATGACAATGAGTACTAAAAAGATTATAATATTATTTAGTACTTAAAAGATTACTATCTGATTAAAATAGGTAAAAACAAACCAAAGATAAATAAACATTTGTGTTATATGGTTGTCAATTAATTCTGTTATAGTTGCAGCCACAGAATTAGACACCTTTGCACTAAGTATAGCTCTTATTCATCATCAGCCTTGTAATACGTCCTCCCTGCTGACATACAGGCCTTCTTTATGAATGGAATATCAATCTTGGGGAACGGGCTGTGTCCCGTTACACAGGTTCAGTACGGATTAGACGGTTTTAAATAAAAATAATGATTTTATTCTACTTTACTTTCTATCTACAGTATTTAAGGTACTTTCTCTCCATGTGGCTAAATTTTGGGACGCCTGTATATCAAGGATACATATCGCGTAACCTTAGTACCTATATACCCACTTGGCAGTAAATGAAATGTACCATAAAATAAACTCCCATGTCCGCATAAACAATTTTTACAATCTTCCTTGCTTGATATTGATCAAGATAATATGATAATCTAGAGACCCTTTCAGGCATCTTCATATTAAATTGGAAGCTTCATTAAATCTTTATTCATCTCTGTTTCATAACAATGAAAGTGACAGCATCCTACCAACTTTAATGAAACTTGTATGATAAATGTTGTTTCTGAGTGGGACAATAATTTACAAAAAATATGAGGTAGGAAGCGTTGCCAGACGTCCCGATTTTTAAATCAAAATTGAATGTCCCGCGCGCGAGAGGCTTAATCCCGCTTTTCGGAAATAACTCGACCATACGTGCTGCGTACTGAGAAAGTGCGGGCGGGTGGCACAGACAAGTGTGGACTGGCCCCCTGCCCGGCGCGTAATGAAGAACTCTCAAATAAAGACTCAACTATTTAACGATAGGGTAAATCTGCCTTAAAAATATATTTTTATTAAAATATGTTTTTTATGGGAATTTTTACTAGGTACCTATCTATTGTCACGTAAACGTAATTTTAACTCAAATAAACAGATACAAGTATATTCAAAAACTTTTTATTGTATACGTTTTTTTACTATGTCCCGCATTCGACGAAAGAATCCCGCTTTTTTCACTCAAAAAGGTCCTAAATTCCGACTTGGCAAAAAAAAATGGCAACGCCAGCGTTGCCAGGTAGGTAGGTATGTAGGTAGAAACTAAGTACTATATCTAATAAGTACTTATGATTTATTTTTACTCTTTACCTACAAAGTCTTAATTGAGTTTCCAACAGTCATCATCATATCAGCCTATTAATGTACACACTGCAGGGGTTTCAGGGGACAGGGATGAATAAGGGACAGGGTTGTGACCCAGCACACAGTGTGGATTGATGGGTGCTAACAACTGCAGATGTAGCCGGAACAAACGGCTTAACGTTGCTTCCGAAGCACGGAGAAGGTTGACACTAAGTTTTTGGTCATCTATCCAATGACGGACTATTGCGAAAGTTGCTTAACTTTCAAGATGACCGAATGCGCTAACCACCCGCGCCCTAGAGCTTCCAGTTGTTACAGTAATAGGGCAGTGTAATCAAAATATATTAACAAGTGCTTATTGTTTGTACCCTAAACAGGAATATTTTCTTATTTGATTAGGTATATCATTTAGTCAGCCTTTGTATGCCTTTTGCATATTCCTAGAAGTCTAGTGATAGTATTATGTACAGTTTCATCATTCATAAACATATAAGAGTGTTTATTTTGATTTTGATACTAAACTTATTTATAAAACTTTCATCACCTTAATAATAAGTTCAGTTTCTGTTTAAAGATCCAGTATTTTGAATAAGTACATATTTAAAAATTTAATAATACCCACCAATACCTATATGTATATGGGACGTTCTTTTTTTTTAAGGCCAATGACTTGTCTTCTCCGCAAAAAAACAAATGTTATTGCTCCAAAATACAAAAATGTTGTTTTCCTTCTACAAAAATACACTTGACAATGCAACAATTATACTATCCTCCAAACTAGATTTTGATTATTAACATTTTTACAAAAATTTTGTGACATAGTATACGAAAAACGTTACGGAGGTGTTTCACATACAAATAAAGTGTGTCCCTCTGTGACTACTAATGTAAACAAACTGTTCTTGTACAAAAAAATCACATTGAAAATTTCTATCCAAAAACATTTACTGAACTACTTAACCTTTGTTATTTAATTAATAAGAAGAAATAATATTTAATGTTTCTACTATTAAATAAAAAAATATTTGATTCGCTGTCTCCCGACGTATATCATTTTTATTGCTGTCTTCTGTCACTCGTTTTATGGTACAAAATAATGTGCGTTAGCAATTTTGACCTTGGTCACTAGACAAGAACATAGTCCCCCTCTACTCCGCTCCCACGCTATGTGTCCCTACCCCCCGGTGATACCAGTCAGTCGCTCGCAAACAGTAAAAGGAGGTGCGTGTGTTTATTTAGTGACCACTCTGTCACGTAAGTTACTACTTCTAAATATTATTTTAATTCCTGTGTGTTAATATTTTTTTATTGATTCCTGATATCTATTTCATATATGCAAACTTTTATGAATTAATTATAATTAGACAAATGCTGAGAATCTCGAACACTACTATTTTACACCTCTGTCACGAGGCACCTCTGTCACAAAAATGTGACGGAGTGGTAAGCTTGTGACGGAGTAGTCGTTTTTGTATGGAGCTTAGAGCCTTAGTTCATTTTCATAATAGATGATTTTTAGTTTTCTTATGTTGTTTATTATATGGTCGATTATTTTGTTAATTTAAGGTGTTACCATCAGATAAATTCTAAATGCCATTATAGGCGGCTGAAAGACAGCGACGGTGTCGTGAAAAAAGGAAACTTAACCCTGAAATCGTTGCAGAAGTGAAACGTAAAGATTAAGAATGATATCATGCTCGTAAAAAATTAGTTAAAAATATGACACCAAAACAACACAAAAAAATAAAGAGACAATGGCAGATTAGAAATAGGAAGAGAAGAGAACGACAGAAAGCTTTGCAGAACGTTTTGATGAACACTCCGGCTTCTACACCACCTCTTTCAAGTCCCAGACCATTAAGTCCGAGATCTCGTTCACTTACTCCAGCCTCGTCTACTGCCAATGCAAGAGGAAGAAAACAAGTTAGACGGGATAGATCACAACTTTATAGAAAAAATATTCAACTTCAAGACCAAAATACAAGGATTACTAAGAAAAGTACAGAAATACAAGAAAAGACTTTAGCGACAGAAAAAAAATGAAGATAAAGTACACAATACAACCCATAGTAGAAAGGAAAATGAACACGACGAAAAAGAAAACAGAAAATATACTATTTATTGTTTTCTAAAGTTTAAAACTGTTTTAAGGTTAACATTGCTCGGCGGGTAATGATTATTTACCACTCTGTCACAATTTTGTCCCCCTTATAATTTAAGTTCAAAGTAGTGTATGCTCCAGTTTATTGGTAATATTTACAAAAATAGCGTTTTCTAGTATTACATGCTAAACAATAAAGTTGTTCACCAGATTTTCAAGTTACTTTATTGAAAGACTTTCATAATATTAAAAAGTTTTTTGTCTTAAAAAGCAAAACTGTGACAGAGTGGTATTGGATATTATTTTTTTAATGTTTTTATTAAGAATTCCGTCCCATGGAGCTAGCTTAAAAGAAATGTTTGTATGCTTGATAAGAAAAAAATAAGAAACTAAAGATCTGATTTTGCATGAAAAATAAAAAAAATAAACATTTTCGTGACTGAGGTGTTGATTTTTTGTTACCATTCCTACAAAATTAGAAGTTAAACAAAAATTACAAGTAATACTTCGATGCATTATATATGTTTGAAATCTACAACAACGAGGCAATAATTTAAAATACATTTTACTAAAGAAATCACATGTTTACTTTTATAACAAATATAAAAATTTGCCTGTCAGATTAGCCATAAAAAAGAAGAACGTCCCATATACATAATTACACCATATTATATACGTCATGGTAGAACCTGTTATTCATAATAAGAAAAGAATGTAGATTGACATCGATGGAACAATTTTTAAGTACTTCCATTATCACTTTTGTATTGTTGTAAGTAATTTTTTACATAATTACCAAGAATATATCAACTTCTGCTTTCGAGCGTAAGCAATACAGTTTATTTTTAACTGTAACTTATTATTACGTTCGTGCACAATGGGAATTGGAACAGGCGTAAATATTTTTCTACGATATGAGACTTTGTGGCTAGAAAACACGTTTCGGTGTCACATAGGTCGTGAGTTTTATAAAAAAAAAAAAACTATTATGATGAGTTTTGATTGCGCATATTGATTGGCAGGTACGCAAGGGTTGTGATTGCGGAGGTGAAGTAACTTTCGCAATAAGGCCTCATATCGGTTATGCGTCTAATACTAACTTGAAATAATAGTTACCTAGTAAAGAGCCACAGTTCCGCCAAGTTCTATTATGAACTTCATTTAAAAAGTTCTTTATGTATACGTTTGTTCTACTATTGTCTGTGTTCTATTGTACCCTTAATACCATAGAATTCGAATAGTTTCCGAGTCCGAAATGTCATTGTCAAATGTGTACTAATTTTTAGTTATCGCTACGTCCGTTATGACGCTTCTGTTCAAGTTTCCATACAAAATTTGACAATGACATTTCGCACTTGCAAACTATTCGAATTCTCTAATGGTTCGTGCTAAGGGTACTGTACCCTTAGTACGAGTTTGAGCTCACGAAAATTATCATAGTTTTCGTAATTGTAAATTATGTTTCTATATCTATTTTGGTGAAAAGTAACCATATATACTTAAAATTTTCAATTATAGAATTTAAACACTGTTTATTTGTATTGAAACGAAAACAATAAAATCACTACCCTTAGTACGAGTGCGAGCTCACGAAAACTATCATAGTTTTCGTAATTGTAAAACTCGTACTAAGAGTACTGTTGTGCGGTACGACTACCGACCGCCTTCCCCCTTCTGCCATCGGACGTCCAGATGCACGGCAGGGTACCTACCATCCTTTCTTGGTTGCTGTTCCTCCTCTTCGCACCAAATGTTACTCAAACACTTTTATAATGCGAACAGCGAAGTAGTGGAATTGCCTGCCTGCGTCTTTGTTTCCGAGTACTTATAATCCGAATGTTTTAAAACTAGAGTGAATAGGCCTTTCCTTCTAAATAAGTTCGTTACACTGTAGATCCCATCACTGCTCTCGGGCTTGGTAGAGTTTCAAGAGCTTACCCGTTGGCAAATAAAGAAAGCTAAGAAAAAAATACTAAACATGTGCTGGTCATTAAGATCATAAAATAATCGCTAACTATGCTATCAAAGAATTACTTAGCCCTTTTAAAATTGCCCCGCTCCCGTACTCATCTGATGAACTGATGGCACGTAGGTAGATTTGCACTAGTATATATTGCATTTTGTGGGTGATGTTTCGAGTCTTATGAAATAATTATTAATGAACTAATTATAAAAATATATACATATTTCAATAGTTCAATGATGGTAGATTAGTTTTATAAAAGTTTTTGATAGTAGGTAATTCTATTTAATTCAATATCAAAATACGAGGTAAACCTACATTATTTTTTGGGAAAACTGACTGAGGCTAGATGTTATTTTTTGATATTAATGTGTTGGAAAATCAAAATTCTAATACATTATGCTGCAATAAAAATATATCTGATGTCGTAGTAATTAATTTGATCTAATTTATTGAACATTATTGAGAGATTGAGGCGTTTGAAGTTGTGCATATTATCGTTTTTTCCGTAAACTAGCTGCTGTAGAAGGATCAGTACAAAAAAAGGAAAATAGAATTTGCAAATATTCTTCTACATTAACTTACAATAGGATGAATAAATTTACTGTTTACTTCTATTGGAAATAGTCAAAATCTTTTCTGAGGGGGAAAACGAGGCGCTCAAAAATTACGATTTTATGCAAAAAATGAGAAAGCTCTTAAGAAAAAAGTTATTTTAGGTTTTGACTTTTGATTACATTTCCGTTATAAAAGAACTAACGGATTTTTTTTTTATAGACCCCACTTAATTTTTATTGCGCGTTATAGAGAGTAGATGTCTATCTCCGTTCAAAGGATACCCTTCCAAAATACTTTAAGTCCACTGAGCAAGTAATCACTCCGTTAAAGTCCTTCTGGAATAAAAGAACATTTGAAATAGAAAGCAACACCGGTCAGTATACGTATTCTGCTAAGTTAAAGTAACTAACAATCGTGTGTCAACGACATTTCAATTGTTATTATTTTAATACAGTTATTGTTACTGTGCACGTAACATATCAAATAAAACATTCTAGTAGTAATAACTTAAATCATACAAACTTATGGATTTAATAACATATACAGGGTGGCCGGGGAGTTGACGTTCAAAAGTAAAATTTAGATACTTTATGATGAGGAGTATCCAAATCACCCCCATGTATGTTCTACGATTTTGCGTAGTTTTCGAGTTATAATTTTTTTAAAGTTTTTTTCGTAATTTTCACCTAACATCGGTTTTCGATTTTTTTCTCATCCTGTTGGACGTTTCTGGTTCAGTTTTTTTGTAATAACTGACTAACATAATCTAACCTATCATCCTAAAACTTAGGGTTTATCTAGGCATTGCAGAATTCACTTAGAATTTGTTCGAAAGTTCAAAATTACGATTTGAGCTCAGTACACACAAATTTTCAAAGTATCAAAAAAAATGTAAATGGGGGGATTTGGAGTTCAAAGTGCCTTTAGAAACTTTCTGAAACATTAAACTTTAAAATAAGGTCAAATAAAGAAAGGGTTAATGGGGATTTATTTTCTGTAATTGACCTTCAAAGTAAAGTAAGGCATTTTTCAAGGAAAAAAAAATAATTATTTTCTTTTATTTAAATCTTTGCCTTTCTCTCAGTTATGATGGATTTGAGTAAAACGCAGTTAATTGTTAACAAAATACATTTATTTAAAGCAAATTTTCAAAATTTCGCCCTCCCACAGAAATACACAATCTACATCTGCGCAAAAAATTATGTTTTAGGTGCCTAAAAGCTTCACGGTTATTAAAAAATCAATAGGGTTGAGGTCAGGCGAGCGTGGTGGCCAGGCAATTGGTCCTCGTCGTCCCATCCACCTGTTGGGGTAGGTCTGGTCTAAATGGCGACACATACAAAAGTTTTTTAGAAGACAATCTACCCATATTACTGAAAGATGTAAATCTTGAATTAAGAAGAACGATGGTGTTCCAGAACGAAGGGGCGCCATGTCATTACGCGACACAAGTGCGTCGCCATTTAGAGCAGACCTACCCCAACAGGTGGATCGGACGACGAGGGCCAATTGCCTGGCCACCACGCTCGCCTGACCTCAACCCTATTGATTTTTTTATCTGGGGCTACTTTAAAGAAATTGCGTACGCCAGAGAAGCTTCGAGTGAAGAAGAACCGAGAGCAAAAATTCGCGAAGCTGAAACCACTGTGAAAAATAACCGTGAAGCTTTTAGGCACCTAAAACATAATTTTTTGCGCAGATGTAGATTGTGTATTTCTGTGGGAGGGCGAAATTTTGAAAATTTGCTTTAAATAAATGTATTTTGTTAACAATTAACTGCGTTTTACTCAAATCCATCATAACTGAGAGAAAGGCAAAGATTTAAATAAAAGAAAATAATTATTTTTTTTCCTTGAAAAATGCCTTACTTTACTTTGAAGGTCAATTACAGAAAATAAATCCCCATTAACCCTTTCTTTATTTGACCTTATTTTAAAGTTTAATGTTTCAGAAAGTTTCTAAAGGCACTTTGAACTCCAAATCCCCCCATTTACATTTTTTTTGATACTTTGAAAATTTGTGTGTACTGAGCTCAAATCGTAATTTTGAACTTTCGAACAAATTCTAAGTGAATTCTGCAATGCCTAGATAAACCCTAAGTTTTAGGATGATAGGTTAGATTATGTTAGTCAGTTATTACAAAAAAACTGAACCAGAAACGTCCAACAGGATGAGAAAAAAATCGAAAACCGATGTTAGGTGAAAATTACGAAAAAAACTTTAAAAAAATTATAACTCGAAAACTACGCAAAATCGTAGAACATACATGGGGGTGATTTGGATACTCCTCATCATAAAGTATCTAAATTTTACTTTTGAACGTCAACTCCCCGGCCACCCTGTATATACAGGAACAATGAACCTGAAACTAAAAACCTTAAAAAATATAATATAATAACTAAAATTAACATTATGTACAAGAATAATATACAAATACTAATAATATTAAAATATCATACCGTATCGTTTTTGGCGCAAAGGTGCCCATTATGCTTGTTATTATTGTTACTTAAACACAAAATAACAAACGTATTTGCTTAATCATTTGTTATAGTTGTCTATATGCATTTCTTATTTTATGTTTTAGAAACGGGATCTATGTCAAAAATCGATACTATTGAACTACGATTGAGACACGATTTTTGCATCAGCTTAGCAGAATCGACACTCAGGTGTTTCGGACATCGGGTCATGACGTCATTCCTAATATAATACTACGCAATTTATGTCTAATTTTTCAAGTTTTGAACTGATAAATTATGTAAGCTTACAGCGCTAACAATTCATATTGTTATGTATTGCACTAATTGAGTCTTCAGCCAATAAAATATACCCATCTATACATATAATAAAATGGTAGGAAAGTCAAAATTTTACATTGAATATTTTTTTAAAGAATAATTGGGGTGTGATCTACAATCGATACCGAAGTCAAAAATATAGTTTTTTGAATTTTTGTCTGTATGTTTGTTCGGGATAAACTCAAAAAGTAGTGCATGGATTTACTTCAAATTTGGCATGAATATTATTAAGAAGTCGGGTCAACATATAGGCTACATATCATCACGCTATCACATACGGGGAACGAGCAGTGAACCTTTATTTCTAATTAACTCCACGTGTACGAAGTCGTGGGCGGCCGCTAGTAAAGAATCAAATGAGGTAAATTGCCCTAAGAAATAAATACGTTGTCGATTTAACTTGAGAAGAAGTCGCTTTTATAAGACTTCATTCAAAAGCCTTCAAAATGATTTGTCCATATTAATATTGAAGCTATGAATTTTAAAATTCATTAGCTCTCCACAGCAAATGGTCGAAATCGCCCACGTGAAAGAATACGCGAATTTGTCTAAAAGGTATAAACAGGGTGGGCAACATACATTCCCACTGGCATTTATCAGCATACTGAAGGCTTTGAACAGTTCAATCTTCGGAGAAGGCTTCATTTGGATCGATGCCGCGCCTGCGTCCTATTGGCAGCCTGTACAAAGGCAAGGCAGGCTCTCACACGATTCGGCCAGTCAAAATAATACTGGTGGATTTTTGCAAATTTTGCACGCGACGCGAATTAATAATAAAAACAAAGGAAAAACAGCTTAAATTACTGTAACCCAAAAATGCTGAAGCGTTAGTTACTACTATCACGATCTTTAAAGGCTTTGAAAAAGTGTAACATTAATTTTTTATTGTATAGTAAGAAACATTGTTATCTAGCTAGCCATGATTAGTGTAATTTAAACTAAAAATGTGCGAGTGTCCTTTCGTAAAGGTGGTACCTGCAATTTAGCCGTTTTGTATCGAAAATGTAGCTGCTTCGGGAAGCCAGGTATGTTTTAGGTTTTACAGCTTTCACTTTACTTGTTGCGTCTCCGTTCCCGTATATTCATCCGGTATTGTATTACGTAATAAAAAAGGATTAATTCACACTAAATTAGTAAATTTAATACCCAAAGTTCTATAAAGATGTCGTGCAGAAGTGGCGAATGTTAATTTTACGTTCTATTTAAATGGCAGCGGAATGAGTAGCGTTAACGATCAATAATGTGTTTGATTGAAAAGTAGTGGGCCTTTTTAACTTCAACATAATCAAACGAATTTAATTAATTGTCTATTTACTGTTGGCGCCCAACGTGTGACTATACTTATTGAATGGCGGCCTTCTTGGCAGAATTCTGTATGAATATTATATCAAGTCAATTTATCGAATGACTAAAGTTACTGTCTGAGCTTTACATTTGATTTCAATTTTATAAGGTATATAAAATTATATTACCACAAACTCTAAAATCTTCTGTTTCTTGATTTATATTTCACTGATAAGCATTGCTTATATAAAAAAAACACCACACATTTTGTCAATTATCCTTTTGTAAAATCGCCTAACACTGCAATAATTCCGCACAATATTTCTGGAATATAATTTAGAAAATGTATGCTATTTATTCTGTTTATCAAACTTAATAAATAAATACCTTTAAAATATGTAACAATAGAGTTTCAGAGCTACGATTTTAATTTATGTTCTACAAAAGCATAAAATTTATTATTATTATAACTTCTGTGAAGCTTTTTAAATTTATAAAATAATTAATGATTATACATAATTATCTTTGTGCTGAACGAGCGTAGAAGAATCGTAAAAACACGTCATTTGGAGCGAACAACGCTCGCAAATCGTTCAATTAGACATGCCGAATTTGCTTCTTAAAGCCGCTCGAGAGCAAGCGCTCCGAGATTTTTTCTTAATCCGTAACAAGTCAAAGAATCGTCCGTTGAGTCGGGTCTGAGTGGTCGTAAAAAGAGCCTTTACGAAACTTGACTTTCTATTGATGTTGTTATATTTGATTCAATTGATGATTGATTCGGAGGTGTCGCGTCGTTTCCAAGGATGTTTGAAGCTTGTAAAGGCAACGTCGCTGTAAGCGTTGAGGGTGTTATTAAGTACCATCAGCCCTCATAAAACGAGTACTGTGAAAGGAAAAATATATCATATTTTCTGCTCGATTATTAGTACGGTTTTATTTGTAAAAAAGGTGGTAAACGAAGCAAAAATAGCGATGCCCGAGTATTACTCGCGCGTTGCCTACCCTTTTCTTTTACGATGACGGGGAGAAAACATGCATTATACATGCCACATCAAGCAACCGTAGAAGACATGAACCGACATGCTGCAATCGGTTAATGGAAAGCAGTGTGCTGCACTGCTACGTAGAGCTTGAAGATCGCTGACCGTCCGCTGTAGCTAAAGAGCATTTACTTGTGCAAGCACTACCTCCCGCCCCTGCGGCCCTCCAGCGACCGACTCCACAGACCCCTTTTTCCCAGTGGGCACTTTGGGCAAGTGCCCAGGGCCCCGCGATCCACCTGAGATCAAATACAAAGTCCCAAGTTCCTAGTAGATCACCAAACGGGGGTCATAGGGGGCCCCATTACTTAATTTGCCCAGGGCCTCCAATAGGTCAAATACGGCACTGCTGCCTCCAACACGATCCTGGGCTTTTCTGGTCAACGCACCAAACGGCTAGCCACCTGTTCCGTAACTGTGGTCCATGGTGGATCCAGGAACCTTACTCATCGGCAGAAAAATCGCAATACTCAATGGTAAAGGAATTTACTGTTTTTTATCAATATCTTAAAATTTTTATTAAGTTTTATTATCTCTTCTGCATTGTCATTAGTAGTAGATCGGCAAAGTATGTTTTGTTAACTTTGCCACATTCGTTATTCTTATCGTTATTCTGGATTATATATAAGTTTTAATGTTCAGTTCTGCCGGCTTATCCACGTTCTATTTCCTGAAAAATCTAGTTTTATGATATGAGCAAACTTAAAATAAACACGGCAGCGCAGCGTTATCAAAACCATAGAAAAGATGTGAAAATTGATAACCAAACATTAACTCTCGGTCGGAAATGCTTTCAATGGTGTTGGTTCTGGCTTGATTCTCCAAATCTAAACTCAAATTTGACAACAGTGTATCCTTTTCATTCTCAAAACGGAATGAAAAGGCGAGACTGGTGTTAAATTATTTTTAAGCTAAGAGAATCATGCCATAATTGACACCAATATCGTCATAATATTGGAGTTCCTTCGCATAGGTACAGCTATGCTATTCCCGAATGTAAATCGACGTTGAATTGGACGATGAGTTTGCTTAATAAATCGACCTGCACTGCGATATACTTATACCCTTTTCTTTACTTCATCGAGGTTAAGGATGTTGTCAACTGATTTTCGTCGTCGAGTGTATCATAATTATAATTACTTCTATTAATAATTATCTTGCCCTCGGGACTTCGTCAGTGTCATAGTTGGTTATTATATACTCTTTCATTTCAGGTAAAAAACTATATGTGTACCCATCCATACAAACTTTCATATTTGTGATAATATTTGTAGGTTTAATGTAAATTGCAGTATAATGGTGCAAACAAAATTGTGTATTTCTAAAATGCTTGCAGAGTTATAATTTACTATGTTCGCTTATAGAATAGCGCTGCAGGTAGTGAGAACTGTTAATCCTCCCGTGAGAAATGTAATCCATACGTGTGCCTATATAATCTTGGGCTTCGTACTTGTTACTCAAATATAATATTATGTTGGTCGTTCTGGTATTATTGAAATAACAAGTCAAACTCAGTATGGAAATAACGAATTTCGTGACATATCCTTCTTTATAAAAATCATTGCTCCATGCATAACGGAGTACATTGCTTAAGTACCTCTCGAGTTCTCGATTGATTTGGCTGTTTTCTTGTTATGTTCGTAATTGTCATGCCGAAGTTTTTATTGAAAATTTATTTTATAATTGACAACTTAGGAGGCCCCCGTTGCACTGTGTTAATATCGAATAAAAATTCGTTTGTCTCTTATTTTTTTAGGATTTATTTACACTGGAGGTTTTCATTTTTCTTTTTGCTTTCATAGTTTCGAAATTTGTCTGGCAGTGGCGTGTAGTTATCTGCATTTTTCAAAAAAGTCCTAATATTTACAATTAACTTTATTTTTATTTTCTTATTATTAATATCACTCAGAAGAAAAAGTGATGCCATCTTCCCAGCGCAACTCTTGTTGGTCTTCGATCATTTTCTCTCCTTGATGAATAATCTAATAACTTTGGGGTATTAAACACCAAATCTGATGGACTACTCATTCTTAATAACTTTCTCTAATATACTTCTATCATATTATCTTTTACTAAAATTCAACCGCGATGCACTCCACACTGCTGAAGACCGCAACAAGTGGAAAGCGATCGTTCACAAAATAATTCGTGGAGGTCACGACCCTCAGCAATGAGGAGCACGACACAAGGAGGAGGAGGAAAATTCAACCTCAGTCTAAGTAATTTTAAAATTGCATGCAACCTCTATTTTATATTGCAGATAATTTACAAGCGTAAATAAACAATATACACACACCAATTCCTAAGAAGGTATACCCTACTGAGGAAGTTTTCTTAGTTGATACCTTTAAAATTTCATTGATATAATGGAACGGTATTTACGTTGTTCACGTATCTCGATATCTCGATGTTATCTAATATCTGAGATTTACTTTCTCACAAGAAAACTCACGCACTTTTTGATGTACCTACGCGCATTCCTTCACATATAAGCCGAAAAACGAATTTGTGTATTTCTAGAATAATGTTTCGAACCTTATTCTGTCATGATTATTGACACTTATTAATTATCTCAAAATTATCAATCAACTTTATTCCTAGTCAACGCATATTTTTAAGAGTGTGTAAAATAGCGCTATCGCTGTTTCTGCCTCATTTTACTAGTAAGACAACTTTTTACTTTTTATCGTCTTCTGTTTTAAAAAAAAATACATTTTCGTATCAAGATTTTTACTCTTTTGATCTGACCCATTACTGTTCTCTGCTTTAGGTACGTGTAATTACGACGTAGTTCCTTCAAATGCTTCCACTTAAAAATACAAAATTGATTTGAATTTTTTAGTGAAAATCTAAAACTATATTCCTCAACTCTGACTATCTATTTCCTACTTTATACTTTTTTTATAGTGAAAAAGACGGCATTATGTAAATTGCTAAAGTACTCTGCTGTATCTGATTATTTGCCATCATCTATATAATAATGACCCTATTGCCGAGATTGAAGTCATCCTAAATAACCATAACCGACCACGCGGGCGGACTTGAAGGTTTTAACAAAAAGAAATAATAAGAATTAATATAGCCTTTGATGATAATGCAAATCTTGATAAAATAATAAACAAATATTTTTTTATCTTTATATCGATATACGTAGTATCAGTTTATCAGGTATCGTTACGTGTCCTTTATCTATTGTAAATAATCGTAATACATCGTAAAATCTATTGTAGCATGTACCTGGAGTGATACAAATTTACGGCAAGTGTCAGCACCTCAATAATTCATTATGTCTTACTTCGCTGATACATGAAAAGCCTGTCAAACTTGAGTTGAACATTCTTGTTCTCATTTCCCCGTCGCTCCCTTCCTGCGTCAGAGCAGGATTGTCTGAAACAAAGGGAATTGATTCATTCACAAACTTATGCTCGAATCTTTGCAAAACAAGAAATGTACGAGAACATGGCTAAATGGGTAAATAATTTTATATTATGGCTACCATAACGCACCCATTAGTTTTATATTAAGTCGATATTTGGAAAAAGTTTAAACATGTTCCCATCGCCTAGTAGTTTCTGGAATTGTTCTATCACCTTTTATGGATTTGCAACCGTCAAATATCAAAGGTGCGAAAGCATTACAGATATACACTATAATATACTGAACATAATAGGGGTAATAGACCAGGGTCGATAATTTTTGAGACCAAAAAAAATTATAGTAGGATGAAACCCATTAGAAAAGGTAGAGAATATAACAAAAATGAAAGGAAAAATAAATTACGGGCGATCTGAGATCGGGAAGGGGGAGGGGGTGAGTTTTTAAGGGTAAAAAATGGTTAATCTCGATTTCCGGTAAAACTGCAAGTCCTATGAAAAAAAGTTAAATGGCAAAGTTGTAGGTAATAAAAAGATCTACAACTTTTGTATCGACACTTTTTTGCGAATAACCGAGTTTTTGGTTTTTCTATTTTTATTTTTTGCAAAAAAAAATATTTTTTCACGAAATTTGGTGAAAACTTACCTTTGTATGTCCCAAACATACAGTATTTTTTTTGATTTAAAATATTCATTTTTTCACCTTATTTTGACTTAATATTGAAAAAGCACCCTTATATTCAATCGAAAATTCTCACGTCAAAATATATGCTTTTTTAAAAAAGTTGGGGTGTTTTTTGTTTGTTGAAATCTCTACTCTCTCAGATCGCCCGTAATTTATTTTTCCTTTCATTTTTGTTATATTCTCTACCTTTTCTAATGGGTTTCATCCTACTATATTTTTTTTTTCACTTTTCACCATTTTTAAAATTATCGACCCTGGTCTATAATGTTAAGCCAATTTTTGCATTTGTAAGACTGCGTCTTTGTCAGGAAACAATGGGATAGGTTGACAGATCTTCTGTAACAAAATTTCCGCTCTCTTTGTTGAATTTCAACTTGTATCCTGATACCTTTTGAGTTCACCTTTAAAGAATATTGACAAACTGCAAATAATGTTGAAATTGTAGATTGCGTTCTGATCTACATAAAAAAATAAGATTAACAAGTTTTTATTTCGCATTAAATATCATTATTAGCTTTACAATACCTGAACGTTAGAAATATTCTTCCGATTCCAATTCAGTGTGGGGAATTTCAGTAAAAGCTATCGTTAGTTCTACTACCTTTATAGGTTCGTACGTTAGTTCTGTACGTTTTCCAGTGACATTGTTGTTTTGTTTCGCGACAAACGCGGGCCGACGCATCAGATTATCAGCCATGTAATCGCGAAGAGGGGTTGCGTCCGTACCGTTAGCGGCTGCTGCAGCCTTGACCCGTAACGCTAACTGGGTCATTCGCGGGGTGTGAGTGTGTATCTGGCGCAGTTTAACCCCCAACTGAACCGGAAAATGAGATGGCATATAACATTTTATTGGAATTCATTTACTTTCGTATTCCATCGATGCTTCGTGCTCGTTTGTTTTTTGCTGTTTGTTGGGATATTGGAATGAGTGACTGTGTTAGGGTGTGTTTTACTGGTTTCATTTCGGAGTTAATAGAACAATTTGCTAGAACACATACGATTGTCTTATACTTAAGCGCTGAACGGCCAAATAGACCATTGAAATTATTGTCTACTTACTCTGACACCGTCTCCCGTCTTGCTGGAGATCAGAAATGTTACTTATTAGTTTAATAATACTACCTACAGAATATAGTTATTTGGCTAAAGTCTAACGGTTCTCCATGGTGTAGAATATACCCATCCATTATATCTGTATTTTATCCTCCAGTTAATCTGTATTGAATTGCTTGAACTGAAGCGCAAGTTTGGTGAAGTAACCTCCATCTTACAAAAGACCACAGTAAAATAAAATTATGTTGATGTTGTGTTTCTGTCGGCGAGTAAGGTTTCCAGTGGTCTACATTGTGGGAGATTTGTGACGGGTAGACAACGTGTGAGTGTTACCATGATATCACAAGTGTCTAAATACCTACAGGCTTGTTGGTCATTTACCATTAGGGCATTTAGGGCTCTTGTTAACGACCAGTTTTCCACCGGGTCTAGGTATGGGTTCTATCCGGGCCGTAGTGCCGGCAGTTAGCGGGCACAGTTTTGTATCGTGTGTCGTTAATACCCATACCTAAACCATAGTGTCCCATACATACCTAAACGGACGTAGACAGACACGACTCAAAGACCCGGGTAGAAACCCTGGGGGGCCTAATGATATAAATTCTTTAATACCTCAAAAATCTGCGTAATGATATCCTTGATGCTATGCTAACGCGCCGACAAATGGCGTGTATGAGTACCTAATTATATTATTCGTGATAACAAGCATGGCACAAGGACGTCTGCAGTTTTTAATGAAATTAATTTTGTGATCATAATGATATTAGTTAACAAGACTGTCTAAAATTTTGACATAGTAGTCTGGGTGGAGCGCTTATCATTAACATTATTAAAATAAAATAATAGACATTTTGTCATAATGCATTAATTATTATATAATATTTTAGTATCACACACTCACCGTGAACTAGTTTCTTATTACCGAAGGTTTACGTGTTAAAATTTTTAACAATAGATGGGTAGTATCTATTTTTGTAATAGTAGATACAAAAATGTTCAAACGTAATAAACAGCCAATCCCCACGTTGGAGTTTTTAATATCGTTAGTTGCATACAATTTTTGTTGACCCTCTTTATGGCACGCTAGTTTTGATTTTTGTGTATAGCTTTGCTAGTACATTTGATTTGAATTTCAACCCATATTATGTGTCCATTACTAAACGACAATGATGACGTGTATGATGGGCTATTTACCATTTGCACATCTCGGAAAATTAAATTCATTTCATAAATCAAAACATTGGTAATAAGGAATGCATGGTACGAGCGATATGAGTGAGAAAAATAGCTCAGATTGTTCTAAGAGATTTGAAAAAAGCGGAGCCGCGTTGGTTAAAAGCAGAACGCGGTCCTTTGTCAAAAAGGCGGTAGAAAATCGGCAAAACCGTGCAATCTGGCAACACTGCATTGAACCTTATATTTTATCGCTTGCTGCAATTTGTTCCGCATTTTATCATTTATCTACTTATATATACGTAATTTAATAATCAAAATATTTCACCCTGTTAACGATCTTTTGATAACAATTTTTTATATTAATAGCACTGATGAGGAAATAAATTGTTCAGTTATGATTTGTTTTATTTAAATCCTGCATTAACCAATTGCAGTTTATCGAAGAGTGTTTTCGGATATTAATTTTGGAAGCGGTCTCTATTGATTCTGAAATAGGTCATTATTATTTTCAAGGCTTAGTCTAACACCAATTTTAAAAGTTCATAGTGGATAATTGTGTGCAGTTCCAACATTGTAATGTAAACGAATAAAATTGTCTAATTTGATCTCGTAACGGGAAATGAAGTTCTACTTGAATGAAGTCGCGTGAATCAGATAGTATTGAAAAATAACAAATTGGACAGTAAAATTATGATGCTACTGCTGTGTAGATGTGCTGCATTATGAATGGTTGACATTATCATCAAGCTTTTAATGGGCCTTTCCTTTGGTTTAATCAGATACATGTTAATGCGGTCAAGCAAGTCCCCAACAGAGTAGCTGGAGACAATAAAATAATAATTTTGGTCAGTGGGTTTTATACGACAAAATATATTGGTCCTTTAAACATTCAGTGACTCCATAAAATATAGGGAAGTGTGCCTGGGTCGTAACTAGAAGCATCCTATGCCTGTGATGTATAAAGTGTTATACGGCATACATTTTATGAGCACATTTGATGTAAGTTTGCCGCGCGCGCTGGCGCGTGCCTTCTGCAATCGCCATATAAAGACTTCAGGTAGGTTAATATTTTCTTTTATTTACACCCATGCTTTAAAACCACTATTGAAGATTTCGAAACAGTTAGCTTATTGCCAATATTAAAGCATCCAATGGTGTCGATTCTGGCAAGATTCTCTAAAGCTAAACTTAAATTTGACAACAGTGTATCCCTGTTATTCTCTATACAGAATGAAAAGGACAGACTGATGTTAAATTTAGTTTTAAGTTTAGAGAATCCTGCTAGAATCGACACCAAAGTCATATTAAATTTATAAATTCCATAATATAATATTCCTTAGCTTTTTAAATCCCTTCCGCGCCAAGAGCTTGCTCATCAGACAGCCACAAATTTCAATGCTGGATGTGTGGTATTATGTTTAAAAAAAATAGAGCATAGTCATAAACACGCGCTTTTCTCTCTCTTACTTTTCACGAATTTTAAGTTCTTATACTCTCCATGGTTTCAGAATCTGATATAGAGGATTCATTTCGGATGGGTGTAGATAAAGTCGTGTATGAAACTGTTATAATTAGGTATTAAAACACTCATGTGATGATATTATCACACCAGGCGAAGCAGAATTATAAAGCCACGTTGTAATACTCTTCATTATACTATAGTTGCATAAATAACTATTATAATTGTATTGTATAAAATTATCTATAACCTGGCACCTACGTATAGTGCTATCGGTAACTAACGATCCGGCTTCGCAGAACTGCAATAATATGCATGTATTAACATACATATAAACCTTTATTTTCTATCAATATATCGCACCTTTATTCCAATACTGTCATTAAACAATTTTTTTCAAAAAATAGTTTACAACGCCATCTATTTGCTACGTTATGAATCTACACATTACTTCAAATCCTGTATTTTAATTTTATTTTATGATAATGACAGTATTGGAATAAAGGTGCGATATATATATATATATTGTTTTAAACTTTCATGGTCACTAACATTTTAGCTATTAACGGAATTGTTACCATGTACCTTGTTTTATATGAGTCTTCAATATTTCGGCGCACTAAAAGACGATGTCAGAGGGTGTCTGCCAGTAACCCGCAATTACTTTAGTTACTCCGTGATCATGGCGCTTGCATCAGTGCCGAAATATTGAAGACTCATAAAAACAAGGTACATGATTACAATAGCTATACCAATCTATATATTGCTGAAAACTGCATTAAAATCTTTTCTCGACTCTGCTGGCTGACTACATCTTCTTTTCCGTTTAGCTTACCTATACCGCGAAGGTTGTCTGGAAGAGATCGCTTGTAGCGATAAGACGCCTTTGCCCATATTATTGTTAAATGTATTCTTTTTACTTGTGTCCTTTTGTATGTGAGCAATAAAGTGTTTATTGTTATTATTAATAAAATCCGTTACATAGTTTATAAGATATAACGTACTGATAGCTTCGTTTTATACTATGTAAAGATTTAATGGATCACTATATATAATTTGAGTATCTAAGAATCTATGCTAAAGTCAAAATGAAATTTGATCACGTAGGTAATCCGTAAAGATGACGTTTTATTTATACTATCGTCGATGCGTGACTGAACATGAAGCCTTAGAAGTACACGTGCGTATAAAAATAGTATCGTGTCTTCTTACTATAAGTAGGTTCAAAGTAACATTTAGATTACGATAGTATTAAATTAAGTTACCGCAGGCCGAAGCCGAAGTTACTTTAAAGTATAAAAAAAAACGCCAGTCGGACTTGCTGACCGAGGGTTCCGTACTTTGTGGGTACGCAACCAACGGTCGTATCTTTTTACAATTGAGTGATTTTTTTACAACTGTAAGGGACCGTAGACTTGAGTATATGGTTTAAATTTCAACTCGATAGCTTCACGTGTTCCCGAGATAAAAGAGTCTTGACATAGAGAGACTGACGGACAACAAAGTGATTCTATAAGGTTTCAGCTGTTTCCTTTTCAGGTACGGAACCCTTAAAAAGGGTTTGTAGGCTGCATTAGAATTAACAACTTAGTGTATTGAAAGTCAAACCCAATAATGGTAAATCCACATTTGTGTTTGAATACCCCTCATTATACAACAGTTGCATAAATAACTATTTTTTAATTATGACATTGGATGTTTTAATGTTGGCAATAATCTGTTTTTGTATCTTTTCATAGCTTGGGGTGCAATATATGTAGTATTATTATGCTCTTAATTGCACAAAAAAATTGTAAATACAAAACATAAATATGTGAGCAAAGGAGGGCTTATCTCTAAGAGAGATCTCTTCCAGCCAACCAAGGTTCAGTGAGAGAAAAAAGTAAGCGGGTGTAGACATGTTTGTGCACTAACTACTTACTTGTAGATTATATACCTATCTAAGACTACATACATAAATATATTTTCATATGAATCGTATAAAATACTGTAAACTTTATAAAGCATTAATATATAAGTACTCGTAAACGTCCTTGGTCACACCATAACTTGAGATTGAAAACTACCAACTTTACCGAATACACCCACCTTTTTTTAAGTTTTCTAATACAGTAGGTATTAGAAAGTATTACTTTGTAGAAGGTTCTTACGGCAAATATTAGAAAATTTGCGCGAAACTAAAATTAACTTTGACAAAGTCGCGGGAGGAATTTAGTTTTTTAATAAAAGCTGCGATGAGCGAATTTCCTTCTCTATTGTCCTACTATCTATCTATGTTGGTCGAGTTGGAACTCGTTTCGCTGAACGATGGAGCGTCCGGATCCGGACTGAACGCCAATATCCGTTTCCGAGTGGATAGCTTACGGCTATAACACCGGGGCTATTGGGAAAATGTGCCGTTGTGGTCGTATCCCACTGACAATAGACGATCGAGGTTGCTTCAGAATTGAGTGAAACGATTGCGCTTTTTTAGTGTGGATGTTTTTGAACATTCCCACTATTAACAAAACTGAATAAAATTGGAAGTTGAATGTATGAATAACTAGACATTCTAGACTTGGTTTTGTTTCTAGGTTTCTTCTACGATTACAAACAGTACAGGCTTATTAGTCTTGTAGTGAGTTATTTCAATATCTCACATGAACTTAATATTCTTATGGGATAAAATTCAAAAGTATGCTTTGTATTTCCAACCCGGTCTACATAGCGTGACCACCACAATATACATTATAACAAGTTTTTTATCGCGTCTAACTGTCAAAGTCCATAGTGATTTGACAATTGACCGTGATGAAAACGAGCATCCGAATGTCAGTGCAGCCATTTTGTATGATTGAGTAACAAACTTCCATATAGCAAAATGAGTAGAAGTAACCTCCACCTTACATAAGTACTACAGGAAAATAACATTATGTGCTATTGTGATTCTGTCGGATGATAGGATTCGGAAGACTAGCCTTTATCAATAACAGCAGTGTCTGCTAAGTAAGCTAATAAGCAGAAGGAGTTTTACCTCAATGGCGTAGGTGGTTAGCGCGTTCGGCCTGCGATCGTGGAAGTTAAGCAACTTTCGTAATGGTTAATCATTCGATGGGTGACCAAAAAAAATATTATCTCGAACCCCCTCCGTGCTTCGGAAGGCACTTTGAGCCATTGGTCCCGGCTGCATCTGCAGTCGTTAGCACCCACTAATCCACACTGGGCCCGCGTAGTGGGTCATGGCCCGAACTCCTATTCCATCTATGGGGAAGGCCTGTGCCCCAGCAGTGAGGACATTAATAGGCTGATGATGATGATGATGAAGCAGACGACGACAAAGCATCACAACTTACGCTAGGTGTTATTTTATTAAGAATTTCCCTTTCTTTTTCGCAGACGAGAGCGGCGGCAGTTCCGCCTCGCACTCGGACAGCAGCGAAGACGAGGTGACAGAGCACGTGACCCGCTCCACGCCGCCCGCAGTCATGGCCGCCGCCAGGGCACAGGTGATGTATCTGACGCAACCATACACAGATAATGCTCACGGGAGCGGCGGCAGTTCCGCCTCGCAGTCGGACATCAGCAAAGACGAGGTGACAGAGCACGTGACCCGCTCCACGCTGCCCGCAGTCATGGCCGCCGCCAGGGCACAGGTGATGTATCTGACGCAACCATACACATAGATAATGCTCACGGGAGCGGCGGCAGTTCCGCCTTGCAGTCGGACATCAGCAAAGACGAAGTGACAGAGCACGTGACCCGCTCCACGCCGCCCGCAGTCATGCCCGCCGCCAGGGCATAGGTGATGTGTCTGACGCAACCATACACATAGATAATGCTCACGCAATCGAACAGCAGCAAAGAAGAGGTGACAGAGCACGTGACCCGCTCCACGCCGCCCGCAGTCATGGCCGCCGCCAGGGCACAGGTGATGTGTCTGACGCAACCATACACATAGATAATGCTCACGGGAGCGGCGGCAGTTCCACCTCGCAGTCGGACAGCAGCAAAGACGAGGTGACAGAGCACGTGACCCGCTCCACGCCGCCCGCAGTCATGGCCGTCACCAGGGCGCAGGTGATGTATCTGACGCAACCATATTCATAGATAATGCTTATGGGAGCGGCGGCAGTTTCGCCTCGCAGTCGGACAGCAGCGAGGACGAGGTGACGGAGTATGTGACCAGCATGAGTAAAGAAGGAAAGTTGCATAGTAAAAGAGGTAGAGCATAGCGGATTTATCGCTCAAATTGGAGCGCCCGACTGAGAAAGTAACCTCCATCTTACAGAAGACCACAGTAAAATAACACTACCTTTTGGTGGTGTTGTGTTTCCGTCGGTGAGAAAGCTTCCAGGTCTCCACGTGGTAGGGGATTAGGTCAGGATAGGCAGTGCCGCGAGTGATATTTTGTATCGCTAGTGTCTATAGGCTATGGTGGCCGCTTAACATAAGGCGGGCCATAAGCTTATATGCCACTCTTTTAACATAAAAAAAAATACAGTGCGCGTGTCTGAGTTAGAAACGTTTCTGTGCGAACGTGATAGGCCGCCAGTGCTCACTCATACGCGCGCAATTGTATGAAGTTTGTCTATGTGCTTTCTTTACTTATGTACTTCTTACATTGTCTCCCCGGGTGAGAAGTCCTGCGATTAGTCTTGCGATTTCCCTGCGTTCTGGTAGAACATGGGTGCGCGCCTCCTTTTACTCTAGACAGGCTCTGTAGAAGTCGGTGTGTAGGCTCAGAGGGCTGTCGGAAATTAGTTTGTTAGAAAGGATTCGAACCTACGCCTTCCACGGGAGATTTTAATTCTGCCTGACACCGGAAGCCTGGATCGCGTGGATTTTATTTTTAGTAAAACTGGCTTTCTATTAAGGTTGTGTTTCTGCAGAGGCGGAGCTCAGCAGTCTAAGAGAAATTAACATTGTGACAAATACCATTGGTAAATTCCGAAAATACTCTTGTTAAGCTCCAAGAAACTCGATGGCGCAAGTGGTTATCACGTTCGGCTGTGATCGTGGAACTTACGCAACTTTCGTAGTTATAGAATGGGTGACCAAAAATTTACTATCGAGCTTCCTCCGTGCTTCGGAAGGCACATAAAGAAGGCCTGTACCCCAGCAGAGGGGACATTAATAGGCTAATGCTGAGTAAGCTCCGCTTTTATGGAAACGCAGCGAATCAAGCGGTTTAATGCTTAAAATATTTTTTTTGTAAATAGAATGTCGCACAAGTGTCCGCGATACAACAACTCATCGAGTATTTAGTTTCAGGTGCCGACCATCAGCGTGACTCCGCACAGCCCGGGCGTGCTCGATGACAGCCTGCAGCAGCTGCGCCGGCTGCATGCGGCGGTGCAGCGGATGCGGGCGGCGCCGTTACCTTTACTGGTAAATGTTTATACGTACAATCATTCCATCCAAATGAGAGTCGACGTCAGGTGCCATCCCAATGGGAGACGACTGTAGGTCCTATCCAAATGAGAGTCGACGTCAAGTACCATCCAAATGAGAGTCGACTGTAGGTCCCATAAAAATGAGAGTCAACGTCAGTTGCAATCCAAATGAGAGTCGACGCCAGGTGCCATACCAACGAGAGTCGACTGTAGGTCCTATCCAAATGACAGGTGACGTCAAGTACCCAAATGAGAGTCGACGTCAAGTGCCATCCAAATGAGAGTCGACTGTAGGTTCCATCCAAATGAGAGTCGACGTCAGGTACCATCCAAATAAGCATCGACTGTAGGTCCCATCCAAACGAGAGTTGACGTCAAGTGCCATCCAAATGAGAATCGACGTTAGGTGCCATCCAAATGAGAATTGACGTCAGGTGCCATCCAAATGAGAATCGACGTCAGGTGCCATCCAAATGAGAGTCGACGTCAGGTCGCTTCCAAATGAGAGTCGACGTCAGGTCCCGTCCAAATGAGAGTCGATGTTAGGTCGCGACCATCAGCGTGACTCCGCACAGTCTGGCGGTGCAACGGATGCCGGCAGCGCTGTTGCCTTTACTAGTAAAGATTTATACGTTCACGCCATCATTTTAACCTGTAGAATTACTTCAAAGCCTTACAATGAATTATTTAGTACTTTATTGGGTTTGGCCTGACCATGTAGTATATATACGGGGGAACATACACAGACACGACACACAAACACATATTTTATTAGAATTAAGAAAATCTCAGCATAAATTAATCTAAATGTGGTGTGTCCTCCTTGTTATGTTACATAAGTACTTATAAATACATAGCCACTATTTCAAAATATAAATACCTCAAAGCTACGTCAGCAGAAACGAGCTTCAGCCTTAAAGACATAGACGTAGTAGGTACAAACGTCCAAAAATCATTCCAACAGAATATGCAACTCAACGGCGCGACTTTCGTCGGGGTCTACAATACTTTTGATCGGCCAAAATAGAAGGATATCGCCAGATTTCTGACGTTCCGTCCATTGTAATCTTTTAGTATTTACACTGGAAATTTAGCATTAGCTTTCTTCTCATGTGCTAAATATATCTAATGGAATTACAAATTAATAGCAATCAAATGCCACGAGCAGCCCCCTCAAAATTCAAACTGAAACCTTTATGAGAAAGTCGACGGCGAAGAGTTAGCGCGCTCGGTCTGCGATGGTGAAATAAGCAACTTTGGTAATAGCTGATCATAGGATCAGACCAAAAATCTATTACCTCGATTTCCTTCGTGCTTCGGAAGGCACGTTAAGACGTTGGTCCTGGCTGCATCTGCAGTCGTCAGAACCCACCAATCCGCACTAAGCTTGCGTGATGGATTTTGACCCGATCTACGTGACCCATCCATAGGGAAGGCCTGTGCCTCAGCAGTGGCGACATTAATAGGCTGATGATCTCTTTATAATATTTATATTTGTACGCAGGCAATAGGCAGCAGTCGACTGAGTACTTCGTGCCCGTCGCTTTGCAAAGACGGCGCGCCGGAGCCAGAATGTGCGTCCCCCACACATTTGGACTTCTATCCACAGAGTAGAAAAGGCAGTGGTAAGTGGAAATTACAATTAGTGAAATTTTAAGCATTATTCTCAAAGGACGGTCATTGGATGGGTGACTGTAAGTTTATTATTACTGAGTGCCAAAAAAGAGTGATGTTTTCAGTTTGTTTGTATGTGTTTTTTTTTGCTATTATAATTTCTAAATGCTTGAACACATTTGTATGTATAGCGTATCCTAAGGATATCATCACAATTGTTAGTAACTATGAATTAATCAAACACGGTGGCCGTGGTTCTTAACCCAAAAAAAAATATGCAATTCAGTCCCGAGACTGTATTTAATGTTCGTGATGAACCAGTGAGTGGTATTTACGTTTTAAAATAATATTCATTTATCCGTTTCTTCTTTACATTTCATATCTACAGAAAGTGCAGTAACAGAGGGAGACTGTCTTTTGTAAAATTTACCTTCAAAAAGTGCTGATTTTCAGCCTGCTTTGAATTAATGACTTTATGGGGATTCTGCTGAATTAAGTCATAAGTTGTGACTGAAGCAGATGGAGAAAATAACGAATAAGAAATACAGAATAGGGTAAAAATACATACTAAAAGGACTTCTCGATAAACAGCATTAGTGGTTTGGCTCTCCACAGCCAAAATGTAAAGAGAGTCAGGACTGGTGACGCGGAAGCAAGCGACGTACAGCTGCCCAGGTGGAAGAAGCTCGTATTGAGGTCGACACCCGCTGCCCTCAGTGTCTGCCACTGCGACTTATTGATGGTCATCGCGAAGCAAACACTCACGGGGAACTGTACGCGCTTGAACTGAAACGGGGAGTTATGAAGTATGAGGGGAATGCGTGGTATAAATACTGCCTCGCCGACGCCACAATCCGTAAGAATTTTCGCCTCAATGGTGTGGCTGTGGAGCGAGATGACTTTGAGGCGGGTCCCGTTACACAACTTCGGAGGAGATAGGTTCCGAAGAAGCATAATCGGGACACCGACCTTCAGCTTGGTAGTATGCGCTGGAAGTCCACTTGCTGACAGGGAGTTTAGAAATTCCACGTGATAATGTGTGATGTCATCTTGCTCGACGACAGTGTTTATACAGGTGTAAACCACTTCATTCCCCTCAATTTCCGAGAGAATACATACGTTAATTGCTGCAGCCTGATCATTTTTGGGTGCCAAAATGGCCCGCTCGCACACCCAAGAATTCTGCTGTTGCGGTATACGACTGATGTCCCTGATGTACACAGAGCGAATGAGTTCTTCTAAGCTGGATACAATTATACCTAGAGACTCTGGAAGCACCACCTGTCCACCTCTCTCCTCTGCTAGAGTGCCTTCGCCAAGACTTAGAAGGACATCTATGCTGTCTTGCCACCCGGAAGCAGCGTGGCAGCGATTCCCGACGACGCTACAGCAATGGCAATTTTGCCTTGCCTCCTGACCTCTGTAAGTATGCCAGTGGTAACAAATGTTTTTCCTGTTCCACCAGGAGCATCTAAGAAAAACATTTAACCCTGGTTTTGCCCAAAGGTTTCAAGGACGGTGTCATAAATTTGTTTTTGCTCTGAAGAGAACAAAGCGACATGGTCATTTCGTATGGTGGTCATTTCGCCCGGATCTTAAATTGTAAAATTGTTTATCGGCCTAAGTTGCTTACAGTGTAAAGCTAGCTTAAAGCATGGTTAACATATTAACAACATTTAAATATGCGTCGTTAAATAACACGTTGTTACAGAATGCGTTGAAGAAATAAAGATTCACTGCTCGTTCCCCGTAGGTGATAGCGTGATAATATGTAGCCTATATGTTGACCCGAATTCTTAATAATATTCGTGTCAAATATGAAGTAAATTCATGCAGTACTTTTTGAGTTTATCCCGGACATACATACAGACAAACAGACAAGAATTCTTAAAACTATATTTCTGGCTTCAGTATCGATAGTAGATCACACCCCAAGTATTCTTTAAAAAAAATATTCAATGTAGTTTTGACTTTCCTACCATTTTATTATATTTATAGATTAGACTGCCTACAAGAAGTTTCTTTATTTTTGCAACATTATTTTTGCAGTACCACAGTCGTGTTTTAATACCTAATTATAACAGTTGCATACAAGACTTATCAACACCCATGATATGAATCCTCTATATAAGATTTTGAAACCATGGATCCTTCTAAGAACTGAAAATTCATGAAAAGTTTCGGCGCTGTGGTAGTGAAGAGCGCGTGAATGACAATGTTCTTTTTTTAATTCAAAATACCACACAACCACGTAGTGAATATTGTGGCTGACTGATGAGCAAGCTCTTGGCGCGGAAGAGATTTAAAAAGCGAAAGAGTGTTATTATTTATTAAAACCACACATGGGTTTGGGTGTTATAATGGTTTTTTATTATTATGACATTGGATGTTATAATGTTGGCAATAAGATGTTTTAGACTCTTTAATAGTGGGTTTAAAGCAAGGGTGTAGGTAGATAAATAAAAATCAAATCATTTATTCTAGGCGAGTCTCGACAATGGGGCCTTTGGGAGCGCCGCGACGAAGGGCGACGCAGTTCGTGGGCCGCTCTAGAACCAGGCGCGAGGCTCCCCGACTCACACAGGCAACGAAGGTGAGAGAGGGGAAGGGGTTATGAGGGATAATGTCGGTGTTACCTAAACGAAATTTAATCTTTCAGTTAGATTATCAAGGATGACGCAGTTCATGGGCCACTCTAGAACCAGGAGCGGGGTTACCCGACTAACACAGGCAACGAAGTGGGTGTGTGTGTGTGTGTGGGGGGGGGGGGGGGTGCATAGTAGGAGTGGTGACGGAGTAAAGTAAACGAAATTCTGTTCAGTCCGTCGGTTTCATTGTCTAAAAATAATGGACACGTAACACGTTATTTTTTATTATTAGGAATTGCTGTGCGAATTGTGTTTTGAAACATTTTGACACTCAAAACCTCGCTAAGGATATATAGAATATGTATATCAAACATCTGGCATGAAGGATAAATGTATTACATTGTAATCTTTGAATTTATTTATACGCCTATATAGAGCAATCCAAATAAACCACGAGAAGTTGTATAGAACCAGTCAATGTGTGTGCATGCAGCGACAGGCATATCTACCATATGTAGTAGATATTTTTTACGCTGCTTCCGTGCACTTAATACGGCATCTAGGTGTATGATCGAAGATTGTAATATAAAATTAATTCCAACAAATGTACTTTCTGCTTTAAAATTAATGTCAATTAAACTTAATCGCTAAGTCATAACTTAAGTTATACTAACGAATTGACACGTAATTTAATTACTTAGTACCTACTTCATCAAGAACTTCTAATTTATAAATATATCGTTGAGATATGAGCATATGTAGTAAGATGATTTGATAAATCGAACTTTCGCGAAAATCCTAGGGATTTTATAAAAACGCCAATAATTAGGCATTTGCTCAATATTACTGTAAACGACGTTTTTTCTGGTGTTTCGCCGGCCTCTCCGCGGCACATTCGCTACGCTCGCTCGGCTCGTGCATCATGGTCACAACACCAACCTAACCTAACCTAGTGTAAAGCCAAGAATTCAAAACCCCACGAATATTTATAACAAGCCAGCGATTCTCTTCCCAATCTTACTGAGGCGACTAGCGTTTTCGTAAAAAACCCTATCTTTTTCAGTATGATTGAGATATAAAACATCGCCACTGTCTAATTATCCGCGCTTTCGCAAAATCCCTAGGAATTTCGCGTAAATTCGATTCATCAAATCATCCTACAACATACATGTCCCATTTAATTGCTCCATTGTGTTGTGCATCCCGCATACAGCTTGAATGTATCGCAATATAATTAAAATAATGTTGTTTGTTTCAGCACACTGAATGGACACAGTGCGTCGTTATCGTCTATGGAGTCGGAGGGCGAAGTGCCGCGTCCCGTGAGGCACTCCACTCACTCGCTCAACGACAACGATCTGGCGGTTAGTGTTATTATACTTGGGTTCATTGATTGACCTTTTACTAGTTTAGCACCTTTGTGGATTTTACCCGAAACCACAGTTTTTATTTATAAACAGGTCTGACAGATGACTCCACCTCACCTGATGTTAAGTGACGGTAGCTGGTACAACAGTTCTACCTACCACTAATATATACCAGTAATTGCTTCAAACTGTTCAAATGTGTCCTTTTATTTACCCTTGTTCTATATGTAATATCATCAGCCTGGTCTAGATCATGATTGAACAGAAGAAACTGCGAGAAATTGAAGGTGTTTCTAAACGCGGGCATTGATTTTGAATACACGGTCGGTATACTTCTGCTTAAAATTGCGTGATGCTTTGTTCTGAGCCGCTCACTCTGCGTGTGCGCGAGTACTTTTCGCTAGTCCGCATTATAACGATAGATTTTTCGCAGAAGGACTTCGAGAAAGTCACAGCGGCTTTACGAGCGGGTGGCGTGGTTTCCGGATCTGGGGGTGGATCTGGAACTGGGGTGGGGGTTGAAGGTGGGGGGCGGTTGGCGGCTAGACTGCCTCTACAGAAGTCGGTGTCCACGCCGAGTATTGTGGCTGCAGTGCAGCCGCCGCAACCCCAGCCGCCTATTGCTATGTGAGTTGCTTTATGTTATATATATATATATTTTGAGTGTGTATGCTGTTGTCGCAGATGACCTTTACAGCGTCACCGGGTTTGGGGACGGCGAGATCCTAAGGGGACCTCAAGACGAGTATTGGCGAGTGCCTCTAGAGATATTCCAGGCGGATAGCATCTCCTCACGGGGGGAGTCTCCTCTAGACCACTCGAATCTGAGGGGATGTTATATAAGTGGTGTTTTGAGTGATTTCAAAAATGTTTTGACAGGTGCATCATGCTCGGGAACGGGTGGGGACGCTATTTATTTTGGATCTTTAAGATAAGGATACTGTTACGATTGCACTGCGTTAAGTGGGAGCACGTAGTGGACGTCTGCTCAGCGTGCAATTTCATGGCATTTATGGAACAACTCTGTGACGGGAGACCCGCTTCAAGCAGCGCTGCTCTTTGAAATAACATGAAACAAACGCGCGGAGCGGACGTCCGCTTAGTGCTCCCGCTTAACGCAGCACAGGCACTTGGGGTATAAAACGTGACGACATAATTTTTTTTACTCTCGTGACTCTTTCGTTAATGTTGTTGAGTTTCTTTCGCCAGTCCTTCTCAGGAACCGAAAGAAGTCCTGAACTGGTGATAGATTATGATCACCTGATTAGGTGAATTAACCTTTTTTCTGATTAAAGCGTCATTGTCTCCTCGAGCGAGCGAATAGCGGCAATGTCATCGTTGTGCCACGTATTTCTATAATAATGTCATAAAATATAAACAAATATGTCATATAACATGTCACAATCGGCAAGTTTAGGCATTGACGCAGGCCCTGACATAACCATTCATACGCTGAGATAATAATCGTCATTTCGTAGAGATTACCTGATTACGATAGAAGCGCGGAATCGTCGCGATTCTCTCACTCGTGAAGGTTTCACCTTATTCATAAATTCTGCGGGGTTGTGGGATGGGATTGTTTATTTTGTTTGTCTTGTGGGTTAACAAAAAATATGGGTGTACGTTATTCACGCCAAACGTGGTGAGGGCTTGATAAAAAGATATAAACCACTACAGCCCTAGAATGCTAGCACAGGTCATTATATTGGCGTAAGTTATTTAAGTATACGTAAGCGTAATAATAAACATCCCAGCTTCTTAATTAAAAGATTTTATCAAGATAATGGTGTCGATAATGGCATGATTCTTCCTCTAAACCTAAAATTAAATTTGACGACAGTGTATCCTTGTCATTCTCTATAGATAATGAAAACGAGAGACTGATGTTAAATTTAGTTCTAAGTTTAGAGAATCATGCCAGAATCGACACCAATTATTATTCATAAATGTCTTAATAATTCTTTAAAAACAAGTTTTTTTTAATACCCATAAAGTTTAAACTTTGAATATTCAACTGTAATATAAAACCTTCGGAGTTTGCTTAAATCTTACTTTTTTAAGTATGTTAAGACTCAGACAAAAATAATATGGATATAATTTTCTATCTACATTAATTCGGTTAAAGTTGCATGTGTTTTGTGCATGTCTAAATTTTTTAATGTTTTATTTTTTCGTCTGCACAGTTTCGCTTTTGCTCAGTTGTGAACACTGAACACCGGTTGAAACCGGTTTTTTTTTATTTGCACTAATGGGTGGAAATATTTTGATAATATGTTTAACATAAATAAATTTGTTCAATATGAGTATTTTGTTATTTTATCTGATTTTAAAATCCACAAATGATGTGATTCTGAACTATATGAAACTCATATTAACATTTCAAGTGGGCTGAGTAAAAAGAATTGGTCAAATCTATGACTGAGAAGGGGAAAAACAAATAAAACATCAAATCCTGCAAAGTAAACATAAAGCTAAATGTTAGCCAGACTTTTTCCTCAATAAGTAACGTCTTACTATCGAAAATTTCACATTCGAGGTAACTCATAAGAGACTATTGCACAATGTTTCCACCCGCGTATTGTACGCATAGAGGTATAAGAATAGAGTGGGGAAGGCGACTCTAAAAGTGTCCGTCTAGTAGAAAGAGAAAGAAGATGAGAGACCGCTAGCTATCTCTCTCTCTTGTGACGCATGGCATCCAATGGCATCACATCGAAATAGTAAGATGCTTACGGTTGCCAATGCGTCTGCGCGATTAGAGAGAGAAAGCTAGCGGTCTCTCATCTGCTTTCTCTTTCTATTAGAGGGACACTTGCACTTGTAGTAGAGTCTATATCTCCCCTACTCTATTGTTATACCTCTATGATTGTACGTCTCGCTCGATGTTAGCGTGTCCGCGGGGGGTGCGAGCGAGACGGAAAGCGAGGAAGACCTGTCAGTGCCGACGGAAGGTTCCATCAACCAGTTACCGGGCAGAAGGAACAACAGCCGCCAGGAACACTTGGGCTTGCATCGGCTGGCGTTCTTGGAACAGTAAGTGGACTCTATTGCGTTTAAATAAGGTCTATAATCGATTGTTTAGTAAAAGTACGAGATGGCAGAATTGGATTTAACATTAAAGTTTCGAGTGGTAAGGTTGATTTTGCATTAACACACAGGCTTGGCAGTGTATTTTAATTTCTAGTTCTATGGAATATTCTTGAATACTGATATAACGTTTTTTTTACCAAAGGTTTTTTTTAAATGACACCATATTGCCACGTTTTGACGTACTTCTTTTATGCAAGTAAAGATACCAAACAAGACGATTATCTTCACGTAATCGTAAAATTGCACTTCGATTTTACGATATTCAATAATGACAGAAAATTCTAGCACGTTTTTTTAGTTTCTAGCATGTGAGCACAAGGCTTTGCTTGTGTATTTGTTGTGTGTTTAGTGTTTCAGAGCTTCAAATGCATGTTTTATTTGAAAAGATCTTTACAACTATATAAATCTTATTAGTTGGGTTCGAGATTATGGTGTTTTATTTGATTTTCGTTCGACAGAGCGGCGTTCGATCACCACGCAGAGAAGAGGCGGAAACGGGGAAGTTTATTCTTCAGAAAGAAAAAGGTAATACACAGTGATGTCACTTTATTTTATTTATATCCTACTAGCTTCCGCCCGCGACTTCGTCCGTGTTATAGTTAGTATTTTGAGAGACACATTTTTGCGAGATGAAGGGGATCCCATATCACAATCCTAGTAATAAAATATATTTATACTAAATTTCATCGAAGCCGTTTTTGCGTGATTGAGTAACAATGTGCCATTGACGCGACCGTAGGCATGAGATCTTTTAAACGATTTTTTTTTTACATTTGGACTCACGTTTATTCTAAAGATTTGTCCAAGCATTATTATTCAAATTGTTTATTACAGACAAAAAAATGGTCCATCAAATCGTTAGTAAAAATATTTAACTTAAATGCTATGTTAGTATATATTATTTCTAGGATTCAATCAATGTGTGATTTTTAAATATTGAAATTGTATTATTTATAATATAAAAAGTAATCTAAACCAAAAGTCAAACAAAATGAATTTATGTAATTAATTAATATTCTACATTTAATGTCATATAATTAAAATGTGTATTATATTAATAATTATTATTATAATACTTTTAACAGGACAAATCACGCAAAGCATCGCACGCGTGGCAGGCAGCCGGCAGCAGCGGCGATTGCGACTGGTGCGGACGCGCCCTTACTGACAACCCGTCGTTGTATTGTGACAGTAAGTCATTTGTCATCAATCTTATAACGGTGGAAAACTTATAATATGTAATAATAGTCTATAAATTCATCTTCGTTTGTTTGACAGATTCTTTGATATTCTATTATGTCATGTTATATTTCTAATTAATATTCTTAAAAATGTTCCACCCACGACTTCTTCTGCGTTTACTTTAGTTTTGAGAACCTACAGGAATCTAAATTTTTCCGAGATGAAATGGCACATGATATATACCCACCTCTGTATTTTATATCTCCAATATATATAATATTTCGTCCACTATGTGTTGCATTGTACTTTTGGAAACATCTGAGGTAGAGACAAGTTAGATGATAAAAACCATGTTCACATTTAAATAATATTACAATAGTATCAAATCTGAAGGGCGTAGTATAAGTTGTTATTAAATTTTATAACCTCAACAAAGTAAACTTTGCATCAAATCAGATGTAATTCTGGATGAAAACAGAAATGACGGTCACGGGAGTAGAATTCATTTATTTCTCAATATTTACTTAACGGCTAGCTTTGCTGTTTGACTATTGACGTCGTCAAATTAGTAAAAAGACCTTCTCATTTGCAATATGCTCTTTAAGTTCTGAAAAAACGGTCAAATTAAAAAATAACTCGAATTAACACTTTAGAACAAAATCACAATAAACATAATCTTAACGTGACAACTGAGTTACACTATTTGACAATAATTTGCCAGTACCAGCAAAACCATTAGTAACTCAAACATTCTTTTCATGACTGTATTGACAGACTGAAGTAAATATCATTACACTAAACTAAATTATTTTTAATATTGTATTATAACAATTGTGTATTTTTTGCAGATTGTACCATGACAGTGCATCAAAATGTATGCAAAGACTATATAGTAGAATGCAACAAACCGAAATCGTCTAAGGTTTGTATTCAATGTTTATGACCATTTAAAGAATATTGACCTTAATAACCTCCATGTTAAGGTTTATATTTCCTTGATCTACAATGAATTAAAGTTAATTGTTGATGGTACTGTTTTGTTCCAGACATCAGTTGGAAAATCATTAAGTGCCAATAGTGGAAAAAGTAGTAAGCGAAGTTCGGTATCAGGCCAGTCTCAAAACGCAAATAGGTAAGTACCTTTTTTCTTTAACATCAAATAATATCACAAAGTAAAAAAAAAAACAAAAAAGAAACTATATTTAAAAAGAACTTTTTAAAACTGAAAGATAAACTGTCCCATGTAACTGGTGATAAATAAAATGTTATCAAGTGTAGAATGTAAAATAGTTTGGATATATTTTGTATGGCATATATTTTGCTGCTTTATATTTTTCATTGTCGCAAAGATCCTATGGCGATGGAATGGAAGCAATGGTCATGGTTCATGCAGTTTTCCGCTGATGCATTTTGGATTTGTTTTGCGTGCAGATTGTGCGAGGTTTTATGTATTTTTGCGTGAGCAGTTTTTTTTAAAGAAACTACATTATTCTTAACAATTAAACGCGTAATGGTTTTAATGACCTAAGAAATGTTTAGGTGTTGACTGCGACACAGTCGTGAGGCTGTTTTTGATTTTATTATAAGAAGATACACAAGTATGCGACACTATGATTTGAACTTAACTTTTATAATGTTTACCTCTTTTTATTACGGACACAGGTTACTAGCTTTGTATCATTGCTCGTCCTTCTCTTTGGTTCGTCTTTTTTTTTTAGTTTTGTTTCATTTTTTAAGTTTTCAACGCTCTTCGGCTTAATTTATTTCTTGTGAGCTGTTTTTTTTGGGTTACTCGTTTTTGGTTTTGGTAAACGATGTCTTCTTATAAACGGAATTATTGGTATATAAAGCGTTTGAGGTGTCTTTTTATTACAATTGTTATTAATAAAAATAAGGACATGATTAATATAAAAATTATTTCATTTATTTGTGCAATAGTTCGACCACGCGAATAGTTTCGATTCAATTATTTTCAAATATTTTTCAGTAATAAAACTTCTTTGTTTTTCCATGTTCTCCGTTTCTTAGATCAGTAAAAAAATTTGCAAAAGCATATATTTTACAGTTAACAATTTCGAACTGAAAAAGAATCTAAACGAACCAAGTATACGTGGTCGCACTATTATTAGAGCTACTAAAATCGATGCCACCTCGAATTCTACTAAAACCGACGCCACCTCGAATTCTATTAAAACCGACGCCACCTCGAATTCTTCGCCCGCGTCACGTGACCGCTTCAACGAGAATACTCAAATTTTGATATCAATAACAAAAAAAAAAACAAAAAGATTGGCCACGCACACATATGTACACGTGTGTTTGCACGCACACAGCAAGAAGCAGACCGGATGCTATTCGCCGTGGCGCCGCGTCGCGACCAAGCTCGGCGTGCAGTAAGTTGCGCGAATGCTGCGTCATACCGCTGCCTCTTTCTTACTCTATCCATCATACATATATTCACCGCCATCGTTCTGTCTCGCTCTGACGTGTCACCTGCGACGCGGCTCTGATATCCTGGTCACTTGGCGTTTATTTTTTTCGTTTTTAGGTTAGGTTTTTTCAGTTGATTGTGGTTTATTTGGTAATTTTGGTTTGTGGTGAGCTAAGAGGCGTTTTGTTTGTGGAGTTTGTGGACTAAATATCTTACAGCGAAAGTACTTAAAAACTATTTTCTGAATATATATATTTTTATAACAATTTTCTATCATTTAATAAGATAGTAATGTAGGCTTTAATATCAGTTGATTTACCCTATACCATTTCGGCAATTGCTTGCAGTAGGGCTGTAATTATGACATCGAAATTCACAAATCAAACGTGCCTCTTAAATTGTGTTTACTTAGTTCAGTCCATCACATATCAGAGACAGAATCTTCTAGATCGCCCTCGATTCATCCACGACCTTACTTGTGTATCTTTCTGTCTGTTACCGAGGTAGTTTGATCTTCTTGAGAAGTGTTGTCGTAGTACTTGGTTTTTTCTTCGAATGAGTTTTCAGCTGATGGACTTTATTTTAGCTATTCATTCAATCGTCAGTGTGTTAGAAAAGGATTAAAACTTCACTTAATCACTATTGTACTTAAAAAATGTTGTTTAGTTATTTGCAAAAGGCCAAAGGATGGAAGGAAATACAAATATCATAGTTACTAGAGGTGAAAATAATAACTATTGCTCTAAAGTTGTAGGTGCATAACTTTCTAAAGTTCGGTACATATACGAGTAGAATATTAATATTACTTTAAAATAATATTACCGGCTATCTATTAATATATGTGTAAGTTAAATTAAAATTCATGCTGTCACATTCTTTACGATAGCAATTGAATAAGTCCACACTTCACTTTGACAAGCGTTAAGACAAAGAAAGTATTTTTAATATTTTTTTTAATTCAGTCATACAACGCTTAAATTAGCCAAATGAACGCGTCCATTTACCATTCCTTTCTTAGCACACCTGACGTATAGTTAGAGACGTAAACTGTTTCGTCGTACGTGTCGACATTTTTAGGTACTTCGCATATTAATATCTTACAAAGAGGAGAAATGCATGCCCTATTTTTTAAATACTGTGTCAGTGGTTTTTTAATCAATTTATGCTTATTTTTATTATTTAGGCTTTGCTGATTGTTATTTTATTTATATTTCAAGATATTTGACCATGCAGGTCGAGGTAGGAGCAGGTATATTTTTATTTTATTCTAAACGTTTTGATAATTTTGATAAACCTTACTCTTAACTCAAATGGAAAATAATAAATGCTGTTGTTACCTATCGTTTCATTACTGTCATGTGTTGTGTCGGCTGATCTTTGACCCTGTCTAAACTTTTCGGTATTTTTTTCTCTTTCTCGTATGGCAACACTGAATATGTTGGATTCTTATGCTAGGACTTCACATGGCTATTCGTGTTTGCTATTTGTAAACTTGACAGCAGTATATTCACAGAGATATTCTTATCTTCGGGGGCGTATTTACAAATTCAGCGCCCAGGGTGTCAACAACTACCTCACGCTTATTTCCTTTAATATTGTTGTATCAATGCAAAAGAAAAAAAAACGCGAGGCATTTGATAACCTCAGGTGGTCAGAAATTACAACATGAAATCGTAAGCGATAGCCATAGCAATCCCGTTAGACGAAAGTCCCCCAGGGACGCTTTCGAATTTCCATCTCCTCCCACTCTAGAAATACTAAATCAAATGTCAGTAACGAATGCCCTTATTATGGCTTCTGCCGCCTCGCAGCCTGCCACCCCGGGCCATGGTCCTCTTATAAATAAATAATAAATTAATATTTCCAACACTCACACCTATTAGCCCAGCCCCAGAATAAGCACTATAAGGCTTGTGTTATGGGATAGTAGGGTAACGGATAGAATACATATGCATATATAAGTATATTTATATAGAAATACATGTGAAACATCCATGACTGGAGTACAAATTCTCATATTCATCACACAAATATCTGCCCCCGCCGGGAATCGAACTCGGGGAGGTCGTCGAAATGTACGCCGGGTGACCTGTGCAGGCGTATCGTCTATTTTTTAATGGTCCAGCCTAAGGGCTAGCTAAAATGAGCAGGGAATAGTCCCACATACCTTCTTCTGGTTCCCCTGTGGTTAAAGGATGCGTAAGGCATATCCCAGACAAAAAAAAGCCCTACAGTAAATACGCCTCTGCCGCGCCCATCCTTTTTTCTATAGGGAGTGAAAGTAAATATTGCTTTCAAGTTCACAATCAGCAAATACGAATAGCTATGAGAAGTGCCGGTCTTACTAAAACATAAAATAAATATTCATTTAATTCTGTGGTGTTGCCATACTCATTACCGTTTTTCGTAATTCGGTTGATAAATATTGGTCTTATTTCAGCACGAGCCATACGTATAACGACGACAAGGACGGTTCGGATCATAAACACGATCAGAGCAAGTGAGTTTTATTTAGCTTATATTTATATTATTTTTTAGACTTGCATTTTACATTGTACTGCGATGGTTGTCGTCGCTAGAGGGGGTTCGATAGAATTAATAAATCGCTAAAAAACGTTTGAAACGGTTTATTTATGGAAAAAATAAAAATTGCAGCAAATAAGGTATAAACTTGAAAAAATGCCGGTAGTCCAGTAGATAAAACTTAATTTATAAAATACATTGCCTATAAAATACAATTTAGCTTTTTCCATTATGGGTTGATAACTTATTATTTTAAAGAAACATTTTGAATCGTGCCGAAATCAAATAATTTACAATAGGTATCATAAAATGGATCTATCTTTTACGAGTTTTCTGCTGAACTGACAATAAGATAATTTTGTTTACAGCTTTGATTTTGAAATAAAAACCATAAACAACATTTTGGAATTAGTGGTATTAGAAGTTCTAATATGGAGGAAATAAACAAGGAGAACAGTTGCGGCTAAGTCACACCGTTACACTACTAATATCAAAGTCTTAACAGTCTGCGCAGATAATAAACAGATTGTTACTCGTACATGAATTTTTCCTCTGAATGTTTTGACAAATTTGGAGTACCTACCCATTGAGTCATAACAATAAACATTTTGTTTCACTTAATATATTTGGTCCCGGTGCCCTTTTAGTACAGTACCCAAAATACGAACATTTAGCGAGAAAGTATTCGTGTCGCCATGTCAAAGTTTATATGAAAATTAAGCAGCGCCCCTACCGGACGTAAGAACAAACTGGCTACTTCCAAACAAAAATTGGTGATGATGATACGATTACGGAGCTGCCAAAGTTTGTGCTTAGGCCTCTGGTATCTTGGTAAATACTATTTCGGTACCAGTGTCCTGTAAGATGCTTGTATTGTTTAAACTTTTAAAGCTATATACCTATAATCTCTACACCTTTTGCGTCGAAAAAGATTGTTTTTATTGTACATTTTTACTTAACACGTTTTGTTAAAAAAAATATCAGCATCATCAACCGTTGGACGACCACTGCTAGACATTGGCTTCCTAAATGGATTTCCAAACATAAACAACGGTCCTTCGCTTTCCGCATTTTTCCGGTGGGTCCTCGCGACTCGATTGATGTCAACAGTCCATCTTTTTTTCAACCCTAGTAACGCATTTTTCCGTGTTAAAAAAAAAGATGGACTGACGACATTAAGCAAGTCGGGAGGACCCACCGGATGAGGAAAGTGAAGCCGCTCGGGAAGGCGACGAGGTTATGTGGGACTCTTCCCCCTACCTCCCGGCCACTCATTCAGCCAACCTTAAGACTGGCTCAATGACTGCTCGGGATGTTGAGACCCTACCCACTAAAACTCCGGGATGTGCCCTTTCCTTGCTGGTGATGACGACGTGGGCTCTCCTGTTAGGAATCAACCACGCCGATCGTCAGTCCGCCTAGGTGTCGATTCTGCTAAACTAATGTGAAAATCGTATCTTAATAGTTGTTCAATAGCTTTATGACATAGTTCTTGTAACTAAAACATAAAATAACAAATGCATATAGATAAAAAACTGAGTAAGGTGTCATTTGTAAATTTGTGTTTTGGTCAAAAATCAAATATACTGAAACACAATTGATGCACCATTATCATTTTAACTTAGCAGTATCGACACTTTGGTGTAACGACACTACGCTTTCCGATGCGAAGTCTCCATTGAAGCACCTTGGGACCACAACATCCACCAGTCCGCCGAACTATGTGCCGCGCACATTGCCACTTTAGCAGCCAAAAAATATGGAATATTAGTGGCCCGCCCTCGCTTCGCTTCGGTGTAGAGCTGTAGTGTAGACTAAAATGACTCTTCATATAGTTATAAAAAAAACTGAAAATGGTATATTTGCCTTTTCCAAACTTCTGTTGACATCACGTCACTCAATTGTTTTGCCTTCCCGGAGCCTCTCCACTAACATTGAAATTTATGGTATGGTATTAAAGCTCAAATTGACTTTTAAGTATTATTACGAATCGTTTGTGTGGGAGTATAGAAAAATGTTGTTTTTGGAATTTTTCCGTCATTTTTTTTAATTTTTCTCTGCGTAAGAACCATCCTCGTACTTCAAGGAATATTCTAAAAAAAGAATTATCGAAATCGGTTCAGCTGTTCTCGAGATTTGCGCTTAGCAACACATTCAGCAATTCATTTTTATATTATAGATTATATATTTATTTATTTCACTTATTCAGTGCATCAGACGACGCCGGTGCAGCGGAATGGCCCGAAGTATACTTGACCCCGGACCACCTAGGCGATGAAGCGGCCGCTTTAGGACTGGGCGCTTCGGAGCCTGACACTTGGGCCGCTGGAGCGCCTAAGGGACTCGCCAAGTAAACAAATTATATATTTATTTTTTACTATTATTGTATATAGAATGAAATATACTTGACCCTGGACTAACTTGGCCTTTAGGACTGGGCGCTTCGGAACCGGATAATCGGGACACTGGAGCGCCTAAAGCCTATGGGACTCGCCAAATAAACAATGTATTTCGTTGTTCTATACATCGTTTTTTGCTTATTTATGAACAAACCTCATAATGTACCTACTCGTCTTCTTATGAGCCGTACTTTTTGTGCGATCTGCTAGTTCGTAAGACTATCTGCGTTATTTACAACAACAACAACTAATTTAATCAATAAAATAGTCAAAAAAAGTATAGTCAGATCAGCTCGAAGGACCAAAAAATAAAAGGAAATTTTGCTAATGAAAATAAATAATTGAAACCTTCATAAAATATTTATTTTCAGTTATAATTACGAAAATATTGAATTATATATAGCTTTTGTTATTTAATACATAGAAATAAGTGAGCTTAAATATGATTGGAAATATAATGTAACAAATGTTTTTTCCACAGGTCCCTAGGAGAGCGGGAAACGAAACGGCAAGAACACATATACGAGTTAATACTGACAGAGAAACACCACTGCCTCACGATACGACTTATGCAAAAAGTGAGTGTTCCTATTTTTTTATAATTTAAAGTACAACTCGTGTCATTAAGGAAAGGAATCGAAAATGCCAACGCAAGAAATTCTGTCCTTCTCCCACGTTTACATTTGTGATTTTTTGTCTAACGTTGTCATTTGCGATTTCTTTCATTAGAAAGATTATTCATTGTCACAAATTAAAACATGAAACAATATACCTTATACATAAATACAATAATTTAGGTCTAAACATTTGTGTCACTAAAAAGGCAATCCACTCAGCATGTGTCAGGATGTCGTAGACTGTCCGACGCTGGTCTTCCGTAGTTATCTTAAAAAGTAGGGTTTTTACGGATACTAGGGAAAAAGTGTAGGGTGGTATTTGTCGGTCTCAAATCAACTCGGTCAATGTCTCAGGAGGAAATTGTTTAATTTTTTTTTTAAATATTAACGATTTATAATTCGATCTGAATTATGCTTAAGTTGCTGACTATAAAATTTACTACACACAATGTAAATTAGAACGGCAATAAACGTTAATGACATGAGTAATAATTGCTAGACTTTAATGTATAAAGAATTCTTTTGGTCTCTCATATGACGTGAATGTATGTGTGTTGATATCGTTGATATGTTCATTTCCATAAGTGTGTTAAAGTTTTGAACACGGCAACATTAGAACAGTCATTTTGACGTTACGAATTGGCAAGTTGTTGCTGCAATGGATTTTGATAAAGTCGGTTATGATTTATAATTAATCTCTTAGTTTAAAGTATCAACCCTATTTTGTCCGTAAGAAATTGGTGTTTAGAGCTAGAGATTTTAATCAGGTCACGATTCATTAGGCTTGGTCGAGTTTCTGATCTATTTTGGCCACACAGATAGCAAGCTCCTTGGTTTGGTATTGATTTATTCATCTATGAAAAGCGTCCTGTGTAAATGTATCATAAAATTGCTTAAAGCCACCCAAGTTATATCGACCCGCAATAACTATATATTCTAAATAATGTAATGGAAGGTGACTTCAGACGTATCTCTGAAGTCATTTTTCAACTTGACGACTCTGTATATACGAGTAACAATACAGGGAGAAAAAAACAGCCCTTGCTGAGTTTCTTGCCGATTCTTCTCGGTACAAGGTCTCCCGCCGTAGTTTTGCGAACCGATGCCCTAGCTTCTTGATCTTCACAAGTGCTTGTAACAGCTTAGACTGAATAAATGACTTTTCATTTCATATCAGCTACACTCTTTATCTAACTCAACACCTCTCTATCTTTGTCAGATGTTCGTGGAAGGCATGATTCGCCTCGGCGGCGTATCGGGCGGCCAAGTCGCTCGAATGTTTCCACGGGTCGACGAACTATGGTCCCTACACGCTTCGCTACTAGCTCGCCTTCGAGCTAGACAGCGGCTCGCGCCCGCCGTCCGCTCCGTGGCCGACGTACTAGCGGACGCGTTCAACCCGCCCGCGCAGCACCGGCTCAAGGCCGCCTACGGTACATATAGACTGTGTCGTTTGGATATAGCCAATGCCTTGAATACCCTGCCCCAGAGAGGTTAGAGAGAATGAGAACGATCGCTTAGTGCTAAAGCATTAGCCCGCCTGTCCCTGAAGTTAGCTATTTATGAGTACAAGTAGATGAAGTTAGTAGAATAATGTACAAATTTTCATTTTGTAAATTATTATACTAACTTCATTTATTATTCTACTAGTTTTATTTATCCATGACAACAAATAAATTTTCAACACATTTGCTCAAATGAATGACTATGGTCACATATATCAACACTGTGCCCCGCGGTGTAACCCGCGGTTCATTAGTTATATTTCCCCGCAGTAAAACGTAGCTTATGTGTTAATCCAGGGTGTCAGCTAAATCCATATCAAATTTTATTAAAGTCGCTCCAGCCGTTTAGACGTGAAGAAGTAACAAACATACACACTCACAAACTTTCGCCTTTATAATATTGGTGTGATGGTTACATTCGACTACTCGTTTCTAATAACCAACTAAACAACGTTTACAAACGAGTAAACGAATGTTAGCCCGAGGCGAAGTTGAGGGCTTACCAAAGTCACGAGTTTGTAATACCAACCCGCACGAATGTCACACAATGTTTTTCAACACATTTGCAAGAAAAAATTGAACATATTTTAAGTTTTTTTTTTAAGAATTTAAGATATTTTTTTTTAAGAAAATGGTGCGCATTTCCAAATGGCGTCAAGCGCGGGTGGTGAAAATTAGCAGTACATTTTTCGTTTCTTTTTCTTTTTAGTATTAAAGTAAGACACAGGTATTGACTGAAAGCGCTTCCGAGGAGGTTCGATCGAAATAGAAAAAAACCGCAAAGAATAAGCACGCTGCCATTTATGGGAGCGTGCATAATGAATGTTACCTAACGCACGCTCCGCTATATGTCCCGTAATTTTGAATAGTCTAACAATGTATACAACCTTAGTAAATGCATTTTTTGAGTAAATGTGTATAAAATAAGTATAACAATTTCCATTCAGGTGAGTTCTGTTCGCGCCACCACGAGGCGGTGGAAGTGTTCAAGGAGTGCTGCACGCGAGAGCCGCGCCTGGCGAGATTCATACGGAAGTGCCAACAGAACCCAATGCTTAGAAAAAAGGTGGCATAACATTGTCAAATAATCTATTATGTCTGCAGTTTTGACTAGTAAAATAAGCTAGGATAATATTCATTCATATTTATGTTAGAAGCTTGCATTTAAAATTGATACAACTGTTTGACGCACGCGTTTAAATTAAGATCAAGGTAGCTTACGTAGCGTATATACATATAGTGGTGTCAATTCTGGCATGATTCTATAAACTAAAAACTAAATTAAACATCAGTCAATCCTTTTCATACTGTATAGAGGATACACAAGGATATACTGTTGTCAAATTTCAGTTTAGGTTTAGAAAATCATGGCCGAATCGACACCACTGTGTAACTTGATATAACCAATGCCTACCAAACCTTATTTCATAGGTGACTTAACATTTTAACAATGCGCCTTATTGTTTTTAATTTCTCGATCATCTTTCCTATATTTACGGGATTGTTACCATGTACCTTGTAACATGTAAAGGTATATGGTAACAATCTCGCAAATAATATAATTTACTATAAGGTTAGTGACCATGAAAGTTTAAAACAAGTATACCTTTAGTAAGGTTTTCGGCAATGATTTCAGTCATGGTTTGCTACGTAGGGTTTTTACTATCGTTTGACATAACTTACAACTTCAACCTCGATAAATGTAGACATATTCGTTATGCTAATGTGTTTTGTTCTTCCAGGGTGTGCCAGAATGCGTTTTGTTCGTGGCACAGCGATTAACCAAATACCCATTGCTTTTGGAGCCATTATTGAAAACAGCTGGCGACGATGCTAACGAGAGGGAACTCTTACAGAAAGCGCTTTGTGGTGTTAAGGTAACCTTTTTATATTATAAAAAAATAAATAATTATGTATCTTCTTAATATAGGAAAAAGAAACTGATTGACTGATCAACGCACAGCTCAAACCACTGAGTCTAGTCTAGAGACTCCAAATTTGTTACGTCGAAATTCACCACCGAAGGGTTTAAAATAGGGGATGAAAGTTTGTATGAAATATCTTATTCCTTGAGTTAATAGACTTGAATATTTTGTCATTTTTATTTTGCCTAGTATATCTCCTAAAAGGGATTGGTAGGAATTCACCACCGAAGGGTTTAAGATAGGGGATGAAAGTTTGTATGAAATATCTTATTCCTTGAGTTAATAGACTTGTATATTTTGTCATTTTCATTTTGCCTAATGTATCTCCTAAAAGGGATTGGTAGGAATTCACCACCGAGGGGTTTAAAATAGGGGATGAAAGTTTGCATGAAAAATTCTATTCCTTGAGTTAATAATAGACTTGAAAATTTTGGCCTTTTTATTATGCCTAATGTACCCTCCAAAAGGGATTGGTAGGGTCTCGAAGTTTTTATATGGATGAATTTTAACGCGCATTTCGATTAACTCTTAGCTTGGTATTGTTACTTAAGACTCAATATTGAATAATGTGTATCAAGTTTGCTAGAAAATCTACCACTAAGAGGGTATAAAAGATGAAAGTTAAAAATGGGGATTAAAAAACTTATTTTTTGCGTTAATAGACTTAAAACTGGACTCAAATCAAAACCGTAAACAGGCTGATAAAAAGTCAGATCACTTATTCTACGTGTACCAAGTTGCAGGCAAAATCTAGTTATATAAGTAAAAGGTGGCAAAAACCACATGACAGTAATTGTCCACTATAGCCTATAGATGCTTGCTATACTTAGAAGTAGTCACTCGGATCTCAATCCGATATTACGTATCTTTATTAATAGTGTTACAATTAAAATATCCGAACATCAAGTTCTTTCCCCTAAATAAATTGGTAGAAAGATTTTTCCAAAACACCATACCAAAGCAATATTTTCTGAACTGAAATGTTTTACCTATAATTGCCAGTTTTGTGCAATAACAAATTATTCTGTGTGTTTTCTATGAATAGTGTTAATAATGATGATTGATTTGGAAATATAGTAAATAAATAAAACCTCATGCTACCGCGACCTCAATGGCCGTATCGAATTTTTTCTAGTGTTTCTTAGGTTGCAAGGCAGCGTCGTCTCCTTGCATTGTAGGTAACCCACAATGTCAACGAAAAGTATTAAACATTTGAAAGAAGAAATAGCTATTGTAGTTTAATATATTTTATTTTTAGGCAGTTACATTGCTAATTGTTTAAGTGTAACCGCCCAGAAAGCGGAGGGTGCGGGTTTGAGTCCCGTCTGCTGCTTTTTTGATTTTATAATATAATAAATAAATCCTTTATCAGTATTTTTAATTTGTTACTGTTGGAACATCGGTGTTTTACTAAATAATTTGCTTTACAGGAAATCTTAGTAGACGTAGACAATCAAGTAGCTGCTAAAGAAAGGGAGGACAGAAAATTAGAAATATACCACCGGATCGACGCGAAGTCATTCGCTAACTTCCGGGGACGCAAATTCAAAAAGAGCGACATACTTCAGGGCAATAGGAGTTTGAAGTAAGTTTGTTACACGAAATTCTGAAATAAATATATTTCTTTTGATGTTTTATGTCAGTTTGAGAAAACAGAAGGTATTAGTGAATTTAATTATAAGACGCCGATAAAGAATGAAATGAAATGAAATGTTTCTATTTTTTTTATCAAGAGTAAATATGGCCAGTGTAACCAGACTGATTACAAAATTTCACATTTCAACGCAAATTATTTGCTTTATCACTTCTCTTCAATTTAGTGGTATTATGATGCGTTCAAAGTTTTTGAATAGCTACAGTTTTAGGTCTTGCTATTGTCCCTATTTTTAATTATAATTTTAAGCGTATTAATTTCGAGCTATTGAAAAGCCTTTTTATGGTCGTTTACGTTTTGTCGCAGAGGAAGTTGAATAGAGTATAATCTACAATGGCGACGCAGAATGTTCTATCCCACGCACGTTTTGATTCGTATCTTTATTGTCTCGAGTCATACTTTTGCACGCCTCACAACGCGTAAGCGTATGGGAGTGCTTTACTCTCGGTAGACCGCTATGTGACGATTTTACAATATAAAATCGCTCTTATCTCCCAAGTTAGACACTAAATCAATAAAAAAGGGATGTTTTGAAAACTAGACATATTAAATTATAAAGTCAGCGTATTTTTCATTTATTTTTTTAGTATATATAACAAAAAAATGTATTTGTTTCTTAGGTTTTCACGCACATCACTCTAAAAAAATGTAGTTAAAAAATTATTAGTCCGTTGGTCTGTGCACTTGTCTGCCTGCACGTTTTAGAAAAATATACGTAATTGATTGTAATAAATCCTTTTGAATTAATTTCCACTTATGCTGAGGATGGACCTTATCTACTATATAAAAATAAGTCGGGTTTTCCTTCCTGACGCTATAACTCCAGAACGCACGAACCGATTTCCACGGTTTTGCATTCGTTGGAAAGGTCTCGGGCTTCGTGAGGTTTATAGCAAAGAAAGTTCAGGAAAAATTAAAAAAAAAATATATAAAAATAAGTCGGGTTTTCCTTCCTGACGCTATAACTCCAGAACGCACGAACCGATTTCCACGGTTTTGCTTTCGTTGGAAAGGTCTCGGGCTTCGTGAGGTTTATAGCAAAGAAAGTTCAGGAAAAGTTAAAAAAAAAAAACTTCTTTTAATCACCAAACGAAATGTTACATAAAACGAAGCCATCTGGTGGCGAAACGGAGTTCGCCGGGTTTGCTAGTTTCTTATATATATGATTGAACTGATAACCGTTTTAAAGATATTAATGAAATTCAATGGAATTTGTTTACTGGGTTTCTGTTTCGTGAATGTGAGGCGTGCACTTTTGGATATTCCATTTTTTTTACTTTTGCAAAATAATTAACATGATAACCGCGATATACCTAATATCTATCACGTTTTGATCACGCTTCATTGTCTAAGCACTATGGATTTTAACTGTAAAATGTGGTAAAAACCTTATGTAACAATTGCTGATATTGCGGCATTAGGAATGAGTACAATTTTTTTTTTTCATCTATTAGGTAGATTATCAAAATGTACACGAATAAGTAATGGACACGAATTTAATTGTTATTTTTTTAACATAATCCAAACATTACAGAGATGTATTGATTTGAAATATCGCGTGATGTCACGTATACATTTTTTACTAAAAAGTGACGTCACCCTAAATCCCAAAATTTGACGCGCTTTATCTTTGAAAATTTTTCGTTGATTGAGAAAAGAAAGAATAAATATCCATTATTTTTTGATAATCTAACTGACAGACTAAATATCATTTCATTTACTTTACCCAGTCATTGGTGTCAATTCTGACATGATCCTCTAGACTTAATTTAACATCAGTCTCTCTTTTTCATTCTGTATAGAGAACGAAACTTAAATTTGACAACAGTACACTGTTGTCAAAGTTTAGGTTTAGAGAATCATGTTAGAATCGACACCATTATCTATATTCTACCTTATAGTGGTTAAAGTTTTTAATAAATGATTGAGATAGGATGACAACTTATCAATATTTTGACCAAGTCGATATTATAGGATATTTATGTAATATCATTAAATATATCATGCTGAATTCAACATGGAAATTCAATGTAACGTTTTGTTCCAGATTCGAGGGAGTAGCGACATTAATGCAAGGCCGAAGCAAAATGCAGACGTTACTTGTTATAGTGTTGACCGACGTTTTATTCTTCCTACATGACAATAACAACAAATATACGTTCTTTACGCCTGACAATAAGGTATAGTTTCCATTGTCACGTTGGGGTTGCACAGGGTTCAATATTGGGTCCTTATACTTTTGCACCTATGAATTTGCCAAATCAAAACCGTAGGGTGTTTTAAAACCATCTTTATTGTTGAAGTTGATTTGAAATGAGTTTGGTATTCATAATTATAGATTCCGTCTTGAGTTTACAGTATCAAGTTGAGATGTTTTTTTTATAATTTATGTCTTCAAAGTTCTACTATTCTTTATAAGTAACCTTTAATCATTCTTACTTATATAGCAGCTTTGATTCATAATATGTTCCCAAAGGGTAAATTCTGTCACGATTCAGGTCCATTAAGCACTTTGATTAAAGAGTGAATAACTTGCTAAATATGACGTTTATAAAAATGGCGGTGTTAGTTCCAATTGTCGCCACGTTCAAAGAAGATTGTCTTATCGCATTATAGAGAGTTCTAGAATAAGGTCTAAATATCATTTTAGTTAATGAAAACAACACATTTTGTCCAGACTGGGGTGGTTTCACTAGTAAAACTATTGGTTCGCGAGAAAGCGGGTGCGGAAGGACGGGGCTTATACTTAATATGCAGTGGACCGGCGGAACCGGAAATGTTCGAATTGAGGGTGCACAGACCTAAAGATATACAAGGCTGGATTCAGGCTATCAGGTGAACTATATTTATTTATTACTTATGTTTTTATTTTTTTAAGCATTTAACTGCTAGATGTTTATATCTAAGGAAGAGTTTACTAGAAGAAATTCCACGTGGACCAGCCAGGAAGCAGGACTCGAAGCCGCTTTTTCCCTATCCAGGCGAATGCACTGACAATTATGCTACCGCGGCCCTGACGGCCGTGTCGAATTTTCTCAAGCCTTAGGCTCCAATGCAGCGCCATCTCTTCGCATTGTAGGTAACCCACAATGTCAAATGATACCTTTCCTAGTATTAAACATTTGAAAGAAGAAATAGCAATTATAGTTATATTTTAAACATTTAACTGCTAGATGTTTAAATCTAAAGAAAAATCTGCAGCCTGGTCCGTGTGGAATTTTTCTAGTAAAATTTTCTTTAGGTATAATAATAGATGTTCTTTTTTGAGTATGTAACAGAAACCTAACATTTTCCTGTAATAAAAAGTATCCTATTATGTCAATACTAGGTCGTAAATTATATATGTATATCAAATTTTATCCACTTCCGTTCAGCCGTTTTTATGTGAGTGAGTAACAAATATACAAACTGAAGTTTCATATTTACAATATTAGTAGGATTTAACACAACTACAGGCGGGCTATACGCTTGTTTGCCACCCTTATTACCTAAAAAAATCATTAATAGGCTTTGAAAACAATAGTTCTAATCTTTTGTAATATGGTACCTTTCTAACGCCGCTTCCTATATACTAAATATAAACTATAAAATTTATTGTAACTATAACTATATCCTAAATGATTTAATGGAAGGTCACTCCAGAAGTATCTCTGAAGTCATTTTTCAATTTGACATCTCTATAAATAATAAAACAGGGAGAAAAAAACGATTGTAACAGCCTAAACTGAATAAATGATTTTGATTATGTTTATTGCTCCACGGGGTAGGTGATTGAGTCAGGTTAGGCAACGGAGCGAGTGATATTTTTGTATCTTAAGCGTCTATAGGCTAATTAAATGGTGGCAGCTTACCATTAGGCGGGCTATACGGTCGTTTGCCACACTTTTAACATAAAAAAGAACTATTAATAGGCTTTAAAACAATAGTCCTTATCTTTTGGCTTATATAGAACGGCAGTACAGAACTGTCCAGAAGAGGAGAAGGAACCGGATGCAACTTCGTTAGCGCCATCTGCCGACGAGCGACAACGGCAGCTCGAAGTGCGCCACGAGAATATAAGACTGATCACAGGTAATAATAATTTAATTAATAATATTTCCCACACTACACACCAATTAGCCTAACCCCAATGTTGCATACATTGGGGTTAGGTTGTTCCCTTAGCACGAACCAATATCGAATGGTTTGCGAGTGCGAAATGTCATTGTCAAATTTTATATGGAAACTTGAACTGCAGCGCCACAACGGACGTAACGAGAACTAAAAATCAGTACACATTTGACGTATAAAATAGATCGAATTCAACTAATCGAAAGCAATAATGGTTCATACTAAGGCTTGTGTAATGGGATGATGATGATTTGATACATATTTAATGAGTATATTTTTATAGACATATAATAAACATCCACGACTAAGTTACAAGTGATCGTATTCATCATACTAACATTTGCCCCCACCGGGATTCGAACGCGGGATCTCTGAGCAGGCGACGTTATGAAATCTGGCGTATTTACTACTCGGTGACGGAGGTCGTCAATCCGTACGCTGTACGACAAACGCACCGCTTCGGCACCGCAGCAGGCCGTCAAGAAACGCATAAATTGAAAGCGCCCTAATAAAGGCCGTAACATGATCCCAAATTCATACAGATAAACTTCAATACTAACGCGACACACACAGACAAAACAAAAAACTTTGACCAATCAAATATCTGCAAATGAATTCGACTATCCATTTATTGGGTAACATAATGTTAAACTGAATTCCTAACCAATTCCATGATCGCTGTGTTGATCGCATTTTTCGCGCCCCGTCTACATGATCGCAGTTGGCGTGGCGCCACTTGTTAGTGCAGATCGTATTCCATATTATTTCTAATTCTTTGGTTTCGTACCTCGAAACTAATAAAAAACAGAATCCTAATAGGACTAACCCGTCTGTCTGTCTAAAAATGTGTTTGAATATGCCATAATGCATTGTGTAAAATCGGTTTGGAACTCACTGGTTGAAAGGTTTCATAGTTTACAAGGGACATTGGTCGAAATAATGTTTGTGTTTTATTAATTAAGATAATTAGGCTTATCCCGAAATATGCGTAAACTGTTATTTATGCTTTTAGTTTTTTTTAAACCTCTAGCTATTTACTATGTATAGGTATTATATTTATATAAATTCGATTTTGTCGACAAGCAGATGACACTCCGTGGTGGCAAATAGAAGGTGAAACTGTTATTCACAGTCATATAAATGTTGATTATTGCATGAATATTCTTTGTTTGATCGATTCTTAAGTAACTAAGACCTAATTTTGAATACCAAATCGTTAATCGTTAGCTAGAATTGCATTTTCGTTCCATTTAGCAATAAAATGTAGTTAGTTTTGTATAATAGTAAATTAAAAATAATCCGTTTAAAATGCTTTATCTATCAACATTAATAAACAGTATAAACAATTGTTCAATAAATAGAGAGATTAAATTATAAGTTATGCTTCAATTAATGCATGGAATACAACTTCTTTTTCTTCTAAAACCGTAAGAATAAGTTACTTAAATAGGAAATGTATTCTCAAAAGTGTTTAAAGATAGAGCATGCTAAGTAGTGTACTTAGTTCTTTAATATTACCATGATTCTGTTCGTGTGGGTCATCTTAATTTAACTCGAAAATTATGTATTCGTAGTATGTTGTGTTTAGATAAACTTCATAATTATTCGATAGTAGCTTAAGTCGAGACAGTATATTTATTATTCAGTTATTGAAGCTTAATTATATTTTTTTTAATTTAACAAATTCCGCGTCTAATATTTGAAGATATTTATTTATTAATACATTGCACGCATACTAGAAACTCGTGATATTAAATAAAAATATAGGTGTTTCCATTGTATAATAGTTATTTATGCAACTTTTGTACTTAGTGATAATAGTGTCATATGAGTGTTTTAATACATAATTATTAACAGTTGCATACAAAACTTTATCTACACCCATGAATCCTCTTTAAAAGTTACTGAAACCATGGGAAGTTCTAAAAACTTTATATTCATTAAAGTTTCGGCGCTGTAGCGGTGAAACGCGCGTAAATAACAATGTTTTTTAACTCCCTTAATAATTAACGAAGACTACGCTTGGATTACTAACTCCATGTTTTGTCTTTGTCCATTGAATGACGAATAGCATTTGAGTGACATGAACAAAACACGACGTAACTAGTCTTAAGCTTATTCCTTGTTTATTAATAAGGGAGTAAATGTTTTAATGTTGTCAATAGGCAATTTGACAGTATGAAACATAATGTACCAATTGCTGGCATCTGTATTTAATGTGAATATAAGCAGCGATTTTACTATTCTGAGAGAACAAATAATTAAAAACTTTTCTACAAAATCATTAAATAGAAATTATTTTTTTTGCACATGGTCACGCGACCGAAAACGCCTGGCATTGGCCGAGACTGAAATGACGTCACACGCTAGTTTAGTTCCAGCCAAAGTGCCATTATTGTATCGTGTGATGTTTAATTGACTGTCGTGTGACGTCACACTACTGAGACGCCATAATGCTCAAAGAAACATTTCCGCGGCAACTTGAAAGTTGAATTTTTAATTTAGTTTTTTTACTGAATTACACAACAGAATTAAAATTTTCCACGTAAGTAATAGTAAATAACGTTAGATCGTTTTCTAAAACTTGTCAAATACTTCATGTTATGTTATGTTTCAGAATCTTTAATAGAGGTTTTAAAGCATGACTGTAGATAAAATATTGTATTACAGAGTATTCATAAAATTATTTGTTTGATATTATACCATCTCACCATTAATAAACGCGTTTATTCTTACAGAGGCATTAAGAGTTAAAGACAGAGACCACGCGGCCTTGCTGGAAGAGAAAATGACGTTGCACATGAAAATGGCGGCCCATACCGGAAACTATCAGCTTGATGTGCCAAATACAGGTATAATTAATCTTTTCTTCTTTTTCTTTCTTTCGTCACAGTGGCGCCAACTGGTGACGTAAATTTTTCTAAACACCCTCATTAGCCTAGCCTCAAAGTAAGCACTGGCTTATTTTAATAAGGCTTTGAGGCTAGGCCTTGTGATATGGGATACAGTGTGATTAAAACTTAATAGCAAGCAAGCAAATGAAATGTCGAGTGATGTAGGTACGTGCGGTTTATTTACTTATTTAAACTTTTTTGACCAAAATACAAGAATACAAAAAATAGATGTTGTCCGACTCTCAGACCTACTAAACGTGCATATAAAATTTCACGAAAAACGTTTGAGCCGTTTCGGAGTAGTTCAATTACGCACACCGTGACACGAGAATTTTATATATTAGATTTTTATATTGTTTATCACAGGAGTTGACGCCACATTCCCCGGTGGATTAGTGTTCCCGGAGTACGTAAGACTAGCAGCACCTTCACCGGATACGCACGCTTTATGGCAGGAAGTCTGCAGAGTTGTTAAGGTCAGTGGTGTATAATATGTTTATTTATTATAAATAAAAAAAATATTTCCAACACTCATACCAATTAGCTTAGCTCCAAAGCAAGCATGGTATGGCTTGTGTTATGGGATACTAGGGTGACGGATATAATATATACACTGTACATAATAATTATATTTTTATAGAAAAACATATTAAACATCCATGACTGGAGTACAAATACTCGTACTCATCACACAAACATCTGCCCCCACCGGGATTTGACCCGGGACCTCTCGAGTCGGCGACACCATGAAACCCGGCGTACAAACCACTCGGCCACGGAGGTCGTCAAATTTATCATTTATTGATGTGTAACATCTTTCCTCTCACTTTCGTTCAATTTGTGGGAATGAATACGTGAAGTGGGACGGAAGTGTGTAGCAGGAAGTCGCGAAAGCGCGCGCTATTTGATTTGATTTTAGAACATAATGTTCAAATGGCTTATTTCTTTTGTAGTAGGTTTTATTACATTTTTTACTAATATAAGGTGAGGTTTCAAATGTTTCACATCATACGCGACTACTGTAAGGCTCGCTCGTTTTTTGTTTTATTTTTAATTTTGTCACCACAGGAGGCCCTAGAAGCGTCCAGCGGTACTTGGACCGCGGGCGGAGCCCTGGGGCGAAGCACTAGTTCCGCGGGCGAGAGACATTCGCGGGCCTACGAGAGTCCAGCGTTGCCACGAAGGGCGGACACTTTCGCTGGATTCGATCATAGCAGACATAGAGGTATGCATCTTAAAAATCAATTTACCCTTTTGGAAAGGCAAAGAGCATAGCACATACAGCCTCTTCCTGTACAAAATCTTTTATTTTTTCATCTTATAAAAAAGTATAAATTAATCATTCGTCAATGTAGGTGAAGGCAAAGAAATCCTACAGACTTGCCAATAAATTTGTTGTTTTTATTTATTATAAAATCACTTAAACTAGTTTTCTTAGTGTTTGGCATCTACTAGTCAGAAAAGGAATCAGTTGAAAACCAGCGTTAGTGTAAACTGACACAATGCTGAACTGGGTCCTTCTCGGTCCAGCAATGGATACATTTTATGTAATGTAAATATATATGTGTGTATAAGTTTAACCATTTGTCTGTGTGTCCATGACTGTTCCAAATAAATGTTTTTAATTTGATTTTGATCATTTGCCGGCTCTTCACTTGGCTATTCGTGTTTGGTATTTGCAAACTTAACATCAGCCTCTCCTTCTTATTCCTTATAAAGCATGATAAGGACAGACTGTTGTCAAATTTACAAATAGCAAATACGAATACAGAAGTGAAGAAGTGGCGGTTTTTTTTTTAAATTAAATCAATAATTTTAACACTCGCACTTATTAGCACTGTGAACGAAGAAAACATTAAAGAGTAACTTGAAACGAAATCTCTGTGATAAAATGTCATAAATTTCCTTACTTTTTGTAAGGAAATTTTACTAGGAAACAATCCACTAGGACCAGTGCCCTGTTCATCAAAGCTTACAAGAGTTGAATTACAAGCAATTTGCCTGTAAAAAAATCATTATAACAAGTATGTGTTTATCAAAAGTACACATATAAATTACGGGTTAAAGTGTCATTATTTTTTTTACGCGTGATTTTATTCATCAAAAAATTCTTTGTATCCTAAAACTTTAAAAATCATGAGAAATCTGTTCTGTATATCAAAATTTATAAGTCTACACGTTCAAAAATGACAAGAGTGTTTTTAACAAGTTCGTGTTAATTATGTTTATCAAAAATAAAATATTACAATGTTTGTACAATTTTATGCTTGTAAATTCTACTTGTAAGTTCTAACGTCAAAAAGTATTCAGTATTTTTCTCTCCATGTTATTGAACTCCGGTTCCCAAAATTGTGGCAAAATAGAATTAAACCCAATAAACCTTAGATAATTTACGATCCGAGGCTCAAGCGCAATTTTTTGACAGCTCCGTAACTATGAATATCCTTGTCTATGAAAACTAAGCAGCCCTATCAGATGTAAGAACAAACTATATTTTTCCATACAAATTTTCACGATGACAGTACATTACGGAGCTGTCAAAAATTCGTGCTGGGATGTTTGTATGTTCTCGATTCCAATGTACTAATATTTCCTTAATCGCTTGAATCACTTGAGAACATTTTTAAAAAAATCTCAAAATCTAATGCGGTACTTAGTATGCTGCGTCACTTGTAAACTTGTAAAATGAATTAGAGAGTCGTCGGACACACTCGGAACCTGTGTTGTTTTCCTAAAGTTGTAGCTTACAAGAGATTTTTTGATGTACAAAATCACGTGTTTAAAAATATTATTGTAAAAAAGTAAGTCGTAATTTACAAATGTAGTTTTGATAAAAACGTAGGTAATTTTAATAATGATTATTTAAAAGAAAAACGTTTATAAAATAACACATGGTTTGCAAGTTTTGATAAACTGTGCACTGATAATGTTCCGCGCTCTATTTCATCTTACAAGGACGGACGGACGGTTTTGATTTTAGCATCTACAAGCTTAAAATTTTAGAAACGATGTATTTTTTTTTATAAACGTAATTTACAGGCACTTGTAGAGTGTTACTTGTGAACGTGTAGACTTGTAGTTTTGATGAACTGTACCCCTAGCACGAACCAATGTCGAGAAAAATATTTTTTATTATTATTTTCCGTGACAGGTGTGCCCCGACTATCGACCGAGACCCCCGTGGAAGGGGACCCCGTCGGCGATGTGAACGAGCCTCGCCTGTTGGAACAACTAGGGGGATCGGCCGCGTTGAGATTGCAACATGCTATATATACACTGACCTGCATCGTATGGCAGCAATTGACGACTATACACAGGTATATGTCGAGGAGCTCGATGACGCAGGTGGTTAGCGCGTTCGGCTGCGATCGTTGAAGTTAAGCTAAGTTAATTTTTGGTCACCCATCCAATGACCGGCCACTGCCAAAGTTGCTTAAGTTCAACGATCACAGCCGAACGCGCTAACCACTTGCGCCATCGAGCGCCTCATATATGAATATATATACGGTACATACACCAAAATATCATATTTTACAATTTTTGTCTGTCTGTTTGTTCCGGCTAATCTATGAAATGGCTGGACTGATTTTGACGGGACTTTTATTGGTAGGTAGCTGATGTAATAAGAAGTAACTGAGGCTACTATTATTTTAGAAAAAAAAATTTATAGCAGAAAAAATACACAAAGTTAACGCGGACGAAGTCGCAGGCGGCCGCTAGTAAATTATGATAGCCGCTAGTAATTCTGGTCGTAGTTATAGAATATCAAAATTTTATAACCGTTGTTACAGTTTGGAAGCGCAAGTTTGTGCGTGGCGATCGAGCGGTGGTAACGCGTCGAGATCTCACGACGCACAATTAGAGGAACTAAGGCATGCTCAAGCAAAACTTACGGCCGATAGGGCTTCCTGGGAAGCTATGAGGGCCGCCGATAGAGCCGCCATTGCATTGGGTAAGATCTGTTTTTAGTGTGAAAAAAAAATCTGTAAAACTAAGAAAACCATAGACACAGGACCGAAACCCGTCGAGATCTCACGACGCACAATTAGAGGCACTAAGGCATGCTCACGCAAAACTTACGGCCGATAGGGCTTCCTGGGAAGCTGTGAGGGCCGCCGATAGAGCCGCCATTGCATTGGGTAAGATCTGTTTTTAGTGTGAAAAAAAAATCTGTAAAACTAAGAAAACCATAGACACAGGACCGAAACCCGTCGAGATCTCACGACGCACAATTAGAGGCACTAAGGCATGCTCAAGCAAAACTTACGGCCGATAGGGCTTCCTGGGAAGCTATGAGGGCCGCCGATAGAGCCGCCATTGCATTGGGTAAGATCTGTTTTTAATGTGAAAAAAAATCTGTAAAACTAAGAAAACCATAGACACACGACCGAAACCCGTCGAGATCTCACGACGCATAATTAGAGGAACTAAGGCATGCTCAATCAAAAGTTACGGCCGATAGGGCTTCCTGGGAAGCTATGAGGGCCGCCGATAGAGTTGCCATTGCATTGGGTAAGATCTGTTTTTTTAATGTGAAAAAATGATTGTAAAACTAAAAGAACCGTAGACACAGGACTTCGTGGGAACTGGGAAGCCACGTGAGCTGCCGATAGAGCTGCCATTGCATAGGGTAAGAGCTGTGTTTTAATGTGAAAGAATAGACTGTAAAGCTACGGAGTACACGTAACTGACGAATTAGGATCCTCCTCCTTTTTGAAAACAGTTAAAAAGTTAAAACGATGGTTAGATTAACTGCTAAGTGGGAAGTTATGAGGGCCGTTTATTTAGCCGCCATTACATTTTGTATTTTTGTATTTGTATTTTTTGTATATTATTGGTCGCTCGTGTTTCACCACTTTACATTAGCAAGCAAGAATACAAGTAGCCTCCGGTAGGTAGTATGTAGATAATCAAAAATAATGACTTTGAACATAAAACGGATATAATAAAATGTTTTCAACCGTAAACAACCGCTGTTTATGACAGATCAGCGAAAAAAGCGGTTATTATCGGCTGGCCGAAAACGATAACAACCGCCTTTACATCCATAGTCCCATCTATCCCTGTATAAAAAAAACAGCATAATAGATTCATTGGTTTAGCCATAAAAGCGATGGAATGCGGCGAGATCTTCCGACGGTTTTATTTATTTCTTTATGTGAAAAAAATATCTATGAACCTTAAGAGAACAAAAGACCTATGTAAATGCTTCGTGGGCTGCCGCTGGAGCCTTGGGTAAGACCTGGTTTTTGATGTGAAAAAAATAATTCTTAGCTTGAGGAGTGCGCATCAAAAGTGATAAACCATCGGTGCAGATCGCTTACAGAGCCACCATTTTTTTATCTCCCATTTCACTCCTTTCAAGCTTGTTTTCGCAGCAAAAAGGACCTTGTAACCTTATCCAGAGTCCTATCTATCTCTATACTGAAATTTGTGTAATAGGTTCCGTGGTTTAGGCCTGAAAATTTAACCAAATTTGTGCGTTGCGCGGTAGAAAAAATACTATCAGATCTCACGACGCACAATTAGAAGAACTAACCGTGCTCCAGCAAAACATCCTGTAGTTTTTTTTTATAGATAGGTCCGACATATGACTCCACCCCACCTGATGTTAAGTGAAGGTGAAGTCCAGACGCGAAAATAGATAGATTGGGCTTCGTGGGAAGCTATGAGGGCCGCTGATAGAGCCGCCATTGTATTGAGTAATTTCTGCTTTTTTGATATGAAAAAATAAACTGCCAGTCTTAGTTATACGAGGATCAGACGTGAAAACGTAACTTTCCTTAAATTGGTTACCGACATAAAACTTCATCCCCCAATTTACTCCTTCTAAGTTTTGTTTTCAGATAAAGTTAATTATCTTCGAGGATTTTGGAAGCCGTCCTCTTCTGGCTGCTTTGCAACTTTAAAATATAGCATTATCAGAACCCTTTTGAAATATTTTCATTATGATAATCAATCATTAACCATATCAAAACTCCTTGCATGGTTTTATAAAAATTAGCAGATAAACAATGTATGATTATTCCAAACATAAAGTTCATCATTTATGATATCATTTTGTTACAACAATGCTTTGATGTTGCTATTCAAGACTTGAGTTTGAAGGATATAGTCGGCAACACAAATTCAAGAAAAAATCCAACAACACACAACAATCACAATATTTTTTTTATGATTTACGGAATACTTGCAACAACCCTTCTACAATATTTCTTTTAACCTCCAAATATATTAAACTAATTTGAACCTTACGTCCTTGTTAATAGAGAAACGTCAACTACAAGCGGCGCGGGAAGAATTGGCGGAAAAACAGAAGGACGTAGAACAACAACGGGAAAGGCTGTACAGAAGGCTGGAGAGATTACAGCAGCACGGTTAGATATTATTTATCTTAATTCGTAAGAAATAAAAAAACCTAGTGTCGCTTTGTATAAAGTGTAGTGAGGCCTGTTAAGTAAGATTTAGCGGAACAACAGAAGGACGTGAAACAACAACGAGAGAGGCTGGAAAGATTACAGCAGCACGGTAAGCGATTATATATCTTAATTCGTATGCAATGGGAACCGTTTAGCCTTGACAAGTGTAGTGACAGTTTAGACAGAGTTAACGTGGATAAAACGGTAGAGACAGTATAGGAGGCTGGAGAGATTACGGCAACATGATGAGGGAATTTGTATCTTAATTAGTACACAATAGGGAAAATAACTAACTTTTTTTCTAACAGGTAGATTATCAATAATGGACACGTATTTTTTTCTTTATTCGCATAAACAAAACACTATAGAGATAGGTATATGGATTTGATTGGTCGCACCGGCCCCACTCCCAAACTTTGACGCTCCTTATCTTTGTATTTTTTCGGTTGATTGACAGAAAAAAAGGGTTCATTATTTATTGATAATATGATGTAACTGACGGATCAATAGATTTCCGTTTACTTAAGGCCGTCGTAATCCCTATTAGAATTGTACCCCTAGCACGAACCATTATCGAATTCTAATAGTTTGCAAACAGAAATGTCAATGTCAAATTTTGTATGGAAACTTGAACAGCAGCGGCATAAAGTACGTAACGAGAACTAAAAAATCAGTACACATTTGACAATGACATTTCTGACTCGCAAACGATACGAATTCGATATTGGTTCGTGCTAGGCGTACTGAATTGGCTAACATATAGTGAAAAATCTGTCTACTAGTTAAAAATAGAAAGGGATTAAGGGAATATGTACCTTAATGACTGACGAATAGAAACTGATTAGCCTTGCTCAAAGTGTAGTGACAGCGATATTTCTTAGTTAAATATAATATTTTTAAGTCTAAAACGGTCAGTAAAGTTTAGTTAATAATCAAACTCCAATAAGAGATAGCCAATTAGATCTTTCTTGCCTAGATATATTTAAAAATTACATTATAATAACAACTGATGCCACGAAACGGAACCAGATAAGTCTTACATTTTACTGGATGTTGATTATTGACCTGGCTATAAGTCAAGAGTTCCAATCTCATCATCATCATCAGCCTATTAATGTCCCCACTGCTGGGGCTCAGGCCTTCCCTATGGATGGAATAGGAAGATTGGGCCATGACCCACCACACGGGCCCAGTACGAATTGGCGGGTGCTAAAACTGCAGATGCAGTCGGGACCAACGGCTTAACGTGCCTTCCGAAGCACGGAGGAACTAGAGATAGAAGATTTTTGGTCACCCATCCAATGACCGACCACTGCGGAAGTTGCTTAACTTCAACGATCGCAGCCGAACGCGCTGTCCACTTGCGCCATCGAGCTCCTCAATCCAATCTGTACTCTTTAATTTATAGTGTGTTATGTCTGTAAAGAAATCTATCATACCTAGGACTTATCCTTTATTAAGTCTTGCTCTCCCGCCATACCAAATTGCATCACTGCTTTCGTTGCATAGTCATCTTTGATGATGAAAACTATGTAGTAACCAAAAAATGTTTTTGTGTGTAGGAGGATCACAAGAAGAGATAGCGAGTGTCGGCACTTTATCACCAGACTCCACAGTCACAGACACCACTCGGCGGAAAGAACCAAAATGGCGAAGTGAGTTACTTAACATTATATTATTTATTTCTAGCTCCTCTAGTAAAGGGTCTAATAGGGTATTTGACAATGTTAAAAATAAAGTGTCAAATACATCTGTGTTTAGTCCGAGTCCGAGTAGTGGAAGGTGCAGGTTCTAATCCTGTTTGTTGCCTAAATCACGTGGAATTTTATAGTAAAACTAGTGGCATCAAAAGTGATGCGTCTATACAAACAATGCATTTCACTATTGATCATTTACAAAATATTACAAAAATGAATCACTTTAGATGTCCAATTCCTCCTTTAGGGTACTTCAACAACATTAAATTTATTTACTTTCAAAACTTGCGCTAGTTTTACCGTAGTTAATTGATTTATTGTCTTCCTCACTGGCCGCTCAGATAACCGCGGCTCGACGGGCTCAGAATCGTCTGCCGTCGGGACTCTACCACCGCCACAACTGCTGTCCGCGCACAACGAGACCAGAGCCACGGCACGAGCGCCCGCCATATCGGTCAGTGACCCTATATCTATCTATCTATTTATGCCCCAACTACTGTCCGCGCACAACGAGACCAGAGCCACGGCACGAGCGCCCGCCATATCGGTCAGTGACCCTATATCTATCTATTTATGCCCCAACTACTGTCGGCGCACAACGAGACCAGAGCCACGGCACGAGCGCCCGCCATATCGGTCAGTGATCTATCTATTTATTGAAGTGAATCTTCTATATGTATAAACGGTGATTATTAGGATTTTGCTGTGACGAAAAAGCGTGGAGGGAGAAGATGTATCGCACGATGAGAGATAAGCAGCGACGGAGGGAGAGAAATAGGGATGGGGTATTCAATGATGAATGAGAAGCGAGTAGACCTGGAAAGTAGAAACGAATGGACGATCAGCAGGAAGCGATTGTGAATTTATTCTCTTTTATTTTATTTTGTTTCTGATGGGGAATCTTTCTCCATTATTACCTCCCTAGTCGGAAACGGAGACTTAACATCTATGTTGCGATCGCTCCGTGACAGCAAAAAAGGTCGGAATAAAAAAGCACGAAATCTCATAAATATGTCTGTACATATTATAGTTATCATACAAGGCTAAAAGTTACAAAATTGCATTAAACTTATTTAGTAGGTATTAAAAAATAACATCATTGTTTCGAATTAAAATCGATTAACGAACGCCTTTATTCTTTCTCCATAGCAAATGGTGAAACAGCAGTTGCCTCTGAAGTTAGCGAGTGGTAAAACTCAACAGCAACCTCCTCCAGGTTACCACAGACTCCACGAATCGCCGAGCGAGGTAAAAACATCTTTATTGTCTCCGATTTTGGGTTTAATTTACCCGTTTTTTAAATCCATCATGAGTTATACTATCAATGGATCAAGATTTATTACGAACCAAAGAGTTTTGTATTCATATTTAGTTTTTAATGTTACAGTTATTATAATTATTTAGTCATATTTTCTATATTGTTACGAATCTCATTCGCAAATAGTTTAGCTTGCGTGGTATTGTGTATTATTTATATTTCCAACCTTATTGATTTTGAAAAATAAAGATAGATAACATAAACATTAAATTCTTAAGAAATTAGTGAGTTAGCGCATATCATGATTTGACAATTATCAAGGCTAAACTCCTTAGTGTGTATGTTTTATGAATAAAAATATTTATCTATCATTTGAATTCAACTACCCTAGATTTTTATAGAAATACCATTTTGTGTCCCAGTTTAGACAAGATTTTTTTAATCACTGTGTCCTGAAACAGATCAAAATGGTTGACTCTTTGTACGGACATTTCAGGACGTGGACTATCCGAACGTATTTTAACGTAAATCGGCAAATTTGTAAATTTAAGTAAGTAACTTGGTGTCGAGTAGACTATTCCAAATTTGTTGTTGTGTTTCGACCGAACACTATGTTGTACTATTTGGTTGATAACTTTGTTCAAATCAGTTGATTAATTGTGATAACTACCCAAAACGACCGCTGAACTTTTAATAATAATAACACGTTTGGTTATACAAAATTGTCAAAGAAATTGAACTGAAGAAGGCGCTTGTGCTTAGAATCAAAGGTGATGGTTCAAAAGTGGTAGTCTGTTTCCGGCAGCGACTAAACATATATATTAGGAAAGCTTGTTTAATATTATAACATGAACTTGGGATGCTTTTATTTTTCATTGATCTCAGATTTATTTTGAATCGTGTATAATATTTTTTTTTGTAATGATGCTGGCCACACTGTTATAATTAACGTCATATTTTTAGTGTGTGGTAGATGATTACGTGTAATCAATAAACTATTTTATTTTATTGCCTCCACATTATGAGTCACTTATTAAAGCGTACTACATATAGAAAAAATAAAATTACAAGTATGTATCTTAAAATAACATTTAGTGGAGGCAAAAGGACGAGGCTCAGCGTAAGCGAAACCAAGGTATGTCCTGGTCCGTGCTGCTTTATGCACTATGGCAAATGACAATCAGTTCAGTCATGCATCATATTCGTGAAATCGTGGTGAACTTGATAAACAAAATGATTGATTCTTCTTGAAATAAAATACCCAGAAAATACCTGATAATGCAATGAAGAATCGTTATCACTGCTTTAGTTACCTCTTGAATAGTTTAAATTTGATGCCTTAGCAACAAAAAGTAGATAGATAAACTTGCCATTTGCCAGTAAAGAATAATATAATTTTATGTCATAATAATTATTAAAAAAACCGGAATGAAATGAATTTTACTTTTTTGTCACAAAAGAAGATACTACGCTCCATACAAATTTCAACCGCCTCCTTTATAACCGATACAACCAAAACGCGTTTAACTTTTGGATTTCTATCAATACGTTGTTATTTGATACTCGCTTAAAAAATAGGTGAATTTTAATGGTTGAAATCTCCGCACATCATTTCATTAATATTCTTTAGATTTTAAACAAACTAAGCATTTAAAAATATTGCGTGGAAAATCGGAAAACCCTTTTTTCTATCTGATTTTTATCTTAAAGCTTTTCTTTAAAAGTTCAAATTTAATCATGACTAATTTGACATTTTGTGGCAACCTGAACTGCTCTTTATGGTAAATAATTTGTTGATTTTTAAAATCATGGAAACATCTTCTAATAATAAATCATGGAATATTTTTTATGAAAAATAAATATAGTTAACCAATGAAGTATCCATTTAGTAAAACAGAAAATTAAGTAAAATTATTATTAAATCTATTTCATTGTTACTGAGAAACAGTTTGAACAAAGTTTATCCAAACATATAGTTGTATCTAAAACCACCAAAACTACTGTACAACTTCTAATATTTCGAGCACAGTAATGATACATAATTGGCTTTCGCTTCCATAGAGAGTAACGCAGGTGCATTATATGTATAAAAATGTGTATATATTGTAGAGATAATTATGAATATTTGTATGTAACAACCATTTTGTCTGTTTAGCTTTTGATGTTAGAGCATGAATGCAGTTTTTAAACCATTTTTTTTAAACTAACGTAACATGTCTCAAGATGATTTTTTATTTTTATAGCACATCAACTTGCTTCCTTATTCAAAGAACTAATAAAATTGCAAGACATTTTATCCGGATCGAAGGACCATATTGTTTTTTTCTTGCACATTTTAAATAACGGAACGATAAGCGCTCTTAATAAGATTAGATGTGTTTAAGTATTCATTTGATGCACATCTATGCACTTGGAAGCTTGCAGGAGTCATGTTCATACACGAATTTTATCAGTGCATAACGGTTTTAAATATATCATAAATATGACACGCTTTTTAGCAAAAATCTTAGTTATTAAGATCTATTTTATGATAATGGGAATTAACCTTTTAAGTTAAAACTTTCTATAATTAAATTTCGATTGTACATGCTTGAACTATAACAATGGGTGATCGTCCCAATCGAAAAATATTCGCAACTTTTTTAGGTAGACACGAATTTTTACACAAACCTACAACAACTGCTTCAATTGGTATTAAACTTTGGTGGGTTAGTTGTGAACAAAAAGTAAAAAAAACTTAATCAGAAACAGAATTAAGAGACTACTATGGCATAACATATTACTATAGTCGTTGATTAATCATTTGTTAAATTATACAGTTCCTATACTGACACGGAATGCAGAGTCTACATAGATATACTTTAAAAATAGATTCATAACCCGTAGCTGTACAGAACATCAACATTTTTGATTAATCTTGTGGGTACTTCCAATAAACAGCAAAGATTAATCTTTTATTTCGGATTTTCTAACAAAATCACCAAATCAAAGCACTTAAAACCTTCGGACCTTGGGAATAAAGCTTATAATCTGGTTTTGTTACAGCAAAACCAAAGCTTAGTGATTCGCCACACACGTAGAGGGAGCTTTAATATTTACTTAAGAAATAAACAAATCAAAGCACATAAAACCTTGGGCCTTGGTAATAAAGCTTATATTCGGGCTTTGTTACTACAAAACTAAGGCTTAGTGATTCACCACTAGAGATCGGATAATCGGATCCATATATTAACCTAAAGTGAGATGTTGGCTATTATGGAAAGCACTTTTTTATCGAAAATTCCCGCGATTCCTAGAAATTCAAAGTTAAATGTAGTGTACATATACCGCGATATATGGGTGAATAAACCCAGATTGACACAAATGACAGTTGCCCTGTGTGTATAACATAAATAATTATTAATATTGCGTAAGATGTCTTTAAAGAATAAATATTTTTACTTTCATTTCTGTTTTCCCTTACACCTTACATACATATATACTCAAATGAGAAATTATTTTTTTATTAAAAGTAAATAAATATACATGCGATTAGTTACGCGATCCTGAAATCTCGGAATTTAATTTTTAATAAAAATATCCTAAGTAGCCGCTTCCATAATTTATTAGCCAAAAAATAACTATAGGTAAATATGCATCCGATTATCCTATCTCTATTCAACGCACACGTATAGGAAGCTTTTATATTTACTTAAGAAATGAACAAATCAAAGCACATGCAACCTTGGGCATTGGTAATAAAGCTTATATTCGGGCTTTGTTACAGCAAAATCAAGGCTTAGTGATTCACCACACACGTACAGGGAGCTCGCCCGCCCCGCTGCCGTCGCAACAGCACCTCAACAATAAGGCTACCAGGTAAATCTATTATTGGTGTTATAGACAATAAATCTATTAATATATAATGGTGTATTCTCGCATGTTATACTAAACCGAAACTTGACAAAAGTGTATTCTTGTCATACTATACAGAATGTAAAAAATCCTTTAACGAAGTCGAAAGCCACGTATTTCCACATCATGAAGATTATTTTTTTCTTCTGGACCATACCTGGGAAATTTATGGTTGTGGAGATATTGAAGGTCAAAGTTACAATTTTTAAAGATTTATACAAATTATATTTTCAGAAAGTTATTTAGAAACTTTTTTATCAACGCACTTACACACAGGCACATGAATAGGAGACACTGATGTTAAATTTAGTTTTAACCACCATTGTTATTTTAAGCATTAAACTGCTACATTTGAAGATTAAAGAAAAAATTCCGACTGGTACGAACCTGCACCTTGCGCTAACCGCCCGGATAGCGTTTTGTTTGTTCGAATCCTGTCTCATGCATGACTGGAACGAGTTCTTCTTTTAAGATTTTTCTTAGATTTTTTTTCTCTAGAAATTTTCTTAATATTTATTTAAAAGGGGTGAATGACAAGTGTTTAATAAATAGTTATTTTTTTTGTGATTCACCACTTAAATTGGGGAGGGATAGTGTTTACTATAGCAATATCGTTAGGCGATTGGCCCCCTGAGCGTGCGCACCGTTAAGCGGGGCATGGTGCTGGCGTCCGCTATAACAATTTTCACATTTATAATGTTAGTGAGATATTTGGAATTAATGAATGTTATCTACTTGTCCGTAGAACAAACACGTATCCAAAACTGCCTGACAAATTCCGGGTTCGTTCCCCGGAAAGTCCGGCGCCGCAACCATCCGAAGAGGAAGTGATCTATTTCTGACAGCCCGCGCCTTCTACGCTACCCTCGCGATCCTGAGGATGTCGTCTGGCGTAAGCCAAACCCTAAATTTCTTATCCTTCTACCCTTTCCCAACTTATTTCCTACCCTTTCTTATGTTACCCCTTTTCTAGAATAATGGGCTCTTGATTTGCAATGATTTTTAAGGATGAAATTTTATACCTTGGAGTTCATAACCTAGTCCGAATGTGCGGATTTTTCACTTAGTTTTGTTAGCACATAATCGCTGTTATTAATAAACGAAGAATATGCTTGGATTAGTTACTCCATGTTTTGTCTCTTTTCATTGAATGACAAATGACATATGAACAAAACACGGCGTAACTAGTCTAAGCTTATTCCTCGTTTATTAATAAGGAGAAATGAGTTTAATCATGGCCAGATTTACCTTAGACATCACTAAAATAACGCGCTTTCAATTTGAAATGAGTTCCAAAATAAAATGTGGAGAAATAAGATTTTTTAAATTACTCTAAGAACATAACCTTGTCCGTGTATCACTTTTTTTGAAACATCCCGGTTTTGTTGGCACATTATGAACACAGTTACAAAGGTGTGCACATATTTTTAGTGAAAGGAAAAGAAATATAAGTCTAATTTTAAACTTCACAAAAGTTGGTAATGTATTTTGCCTACATTATATGCACGCCTCTGTTTATTAAATATTAAATTATGACTAGTCTTGGAATATTTGTAATATTTGTCCATTGAAACTAGTCCTTGGTATTCCTTACTCACCTGAAACTTCTTTATATTATAAACAATAATAGCAGAAAATAATTCGTTTCTTCTAGTTTCAACTACTTGCAAGATACGATATTATTTATAAAGCGCTTAGAATACCTACGTTTTAACCCATATAAAAGCGTTACTTAGTTCATTATGTGACAGATATTATGGGGCATACTATCTTACTTATATAACATATCTCGGCGAATCTTCGATAACGAATATTTCGATTGTATGCCAAATAAAACATTATCCCCCTTATTCCAAAGCGCAGACTAAAGTTAGTCTTGATTTAAACCCTCATGTTTTCTCTGTCTTCTTTTTAGCAAACAAAAGTGACGGTTAGTTAGTTAGTTATACCTGGACTAAAACTATAGTCCAGGTATAACTTTAGGTTTTGTAATAAGGCGGTAAATGTATTAATATTTGTTCAGACATCTAAAATCGTAAAAACCGTTTTCGCGTTTCAAATAACTAAATAGAAATAAATCGAAACGTATAAATCTATGGCAGCTGCGTAGCTAGTCTATAATATGTGTAATTTTTCATGATGAAACACGGACTTACTAGAAATTTATCGCTACTATATATTATTTAATTTATTATTGAATTACACTATGGCCTGACTTAAGAACTTAATTTATGATATAGTGAAGTCCTACAATATTTGTCATAAAATGATAACGCTTGTCAAGTAAAAAATTATTAGGGGACTTTCGGGAACCGTATTACGTCTATATTTAACTTGGGACGAGTAATTTTATTAACTGTCCAAACGGCGATCACTTTTTCTAATTAATAACGGACAATTAACTTCTTATTCAAGAATTATTGCAAGCTATTTAAAGTAACAGACGAAGACGCACCCAAACATTAAATTGAAACAGTGTAACAATGAAAATCATCCACGACACTTCATATTTTTGTTACGACAGAGAGAAAAAATGTAGTCAGTATAGTGAGAATTCAATCGACTGCAATAATTACTATTTAACAAGAGAGAACACTAACCGATTACATGTAACTATTAATACTCGTTCAGTGTTAATTGAGAACATTTGAACCACCTTTAGCTTATTTCACTTCAATGGGGCCATTACATATTATTATAATTTATGAATACTTACAAATAATAGCAGTACAAAATGATAATTTTGAGCTTAATTGTATGTCGAAAACATTCCAGAAGAAGAAATGACAAAAATGATCTCCATTGCTGCTATTTTTAACCTTAGTGATATTTTGTAACAGTATTTTGAGTGCAGCTTTTAAATATTGTCACATTATTTATTAAAAAGAAATATTTATATATTCCTATTAAATATAATTAATAACTTGTCTTCATGTTTAATCATAATTCGTTAAAAGGAAACCAATAACGTCAGTTTCCTGGTGAATCAGTTGATTAAAACAAATCAAATAATAATATTAAAACAATAAAACAATCGAGGTGGGCGAAATATTAACTTAAGTATAAATGTAAGTTCAAAACTTTTAAATAGAAGAAATGTCTATCTTGTAGCGATCTATAGATATAGAATTTGTTACATTTAGATGTTTCGGGTATAAAGCGAATCTTGTTGTTAACATTGAAATTTTGACATAGATAAAAATTGTAGTTTGTTTAAATTTATGAAAACGTTGTTGTGATGCATTTTTTATATTAATACTTTGCAGACTTGTTATTTTCGTACTGCGTGCACTAATTATATTGTTCGCTGGATTCACATAAAGATCGGTTAAAATTGTATTCAAATAATCCAATAAATCTGTCAAGAAGATTGTTTGCAAAACGCGTGCCAAAATTTACAAAGTCGCAGTTCCTACATTAAGGAAAATATCATTAATGCACGTACGTATCTGGAGTTTTTTATATCGCTAGAATGCTATAACTACATTAAGCACGCTATACAACAAAATAAAAAATGTCTAAAATCGTTTTAAATTTCTATGATATTGTTAAATTTGACATAAAGAAGAATATATCTTTGGAACTGTAGAATCGCTATTTAATAATCTAATATTGTAAACTGTTATTGGTGTAAATATGTTGAAATGTTTATTAAATGTAATAGAACGTTATATTCGCGATTATAAAGTTATAATGTGTATGTAATAAGAAGTGAGAGTGGCAATTGCATGTTAAAATCCTTTGTAGATATCTGCTAAACGTAAGTTAAACACCATGTTCAAAATTGTAAAATAAATTTGCATTAATTTTAAATGACATCCTGAACTTTAGGTTTATTGAAAAATAACATACAATTGCTAGTCTAGCAGTCGAACAGACCATAATTCGAATTAATTTAGATCTCGTGGAAGCGTATTATCAGATACCATCACAAAAATTGCAATGAAATAATTTATCGGATTTATGTTTTATAACTGGTTTAAGATTAATTTAATTTGAATAATGGATAAATATGTCGGCTACGCGCTTTTATTCTAGGTTTGTGTGCAGACATCATTGTGCAATATGCTGGATACACTTATTTAGATGATTGCTTTATATACAGTACTTACAAAGATACCCATGATTCTTGTAATCTTTACATTGTGTACGAATATCTGCACACAACAGTTGTTTAGCTCATTTAGAATACTGTTGTTACAAGAACTCAAGACTATTTAACTATTTTTCGTGCATTTACTGTAACCCTTTTTACTATTTAGTATTTAGAGAAGGTGATATTTTAAAACTATTTTCTTGTTTAGGATACCTTTCATACTATGAACTGTACATATATTGACGTTGATGTTTGAACATATTTGTATGTAAGATAAACTTAACAACATTATTACCTAGTGAATTATTGAATTTACGAGATTTCTATCGTGAGAAGAAAGTTAATAACTCGCAATAAAGTTTTGCATGGGGTATAAATGGAGTCTAAATGGGAAAGTCATAAAATTTTTCGATTTAGAAAATAAATTAATGTTTTGAAGATATCGTGTTTAAAATTATTACATCTTTTTATAGTTTGGTCGAACGATCTTCAAAACATCATGACAATAAGTAAATTATGTATTTTCTGTGTAATTGGGATTCCTTAATGTAAAAAGATTTTATGTGTTTTTGCACTTCTGCAATTCTTTATTATAAGAGCACTATACTTTTTAAAAATGGCGTACTTTATAATGACGCTCTTCCTTTTTATTATTTAAAACTAGTTAATATTTGATAAATTATTTACTTGATCTAATGGCCAGAGATAATGCATTTAATACATGTTCCTTGGATAGAATGTAATGTTTTTTCTCTTATTCATTGGGTATTTTGCTATACTAGATCTTAGCCTAATCAGCATTTTAGCGCAGTCATGTTTTTGGATTCACATCACAATTCAGTCTTCGGGTATTTTAAACGCTTAAAGGGGGATGTGATACGATTGTGATATTAAAGGCTCCTTTTGTCTGTAAAAAGAATTTCTCGTAGAAGGAATGTAACGATTGACAATGGTGAAGAATTACGACATACCGCTTCAGCGAGTTTGGAAAGAGCGTTATCAAAAACGATATTGCATGGCGGCAATCGTATTCAAGTGTTTGGTCGTTTAATTTTCAAGTATTGTCGTATTGGCTTATCCATAATATAAATTTGGTTATCCCATTTCTGGGTCAACCCAAATTGTTAGAAGTGATTTTAATAAAATAATAAATTAATCATTAATTTGCATTCACTCTCTATAAACTAAAGTGCATTTCATTGGTAAATATTGCATATTCAAACTATATAATAATATTTGTACTCCTTTAGCGGAGTACGCCGATGCGTTTCCAAAAGTTTCAGTTAGATGTCATCCGGAATCCTTTGTGAGGTGTTCTGTTTGACATCATTAACTACCTTCGTGCCTTCTTAATAAAATCTATTTTGGTTTACAAACTTGATTTCCAAACAACAGCTATAATGCATAATTTAAAAATATGATATACAGTATTTAAACACCGTCAAAAGTAATTTTAGTGAGATATGAGTACTTAAATTTGTAGCCCATAAATATAGGTTCTTTCGTGGCAATATTTAAAGATTATGTAAGTAAGCTTTAATCTGTATTTATATTGTTCTAGTTTTTAAACTTTACGAATTCCCTCCACATATTTGAGTTATATTTTGTTGTGGCAACGACAATACACTTTGTATTGCTCAATGTATGCTCATTTTTTTCCTTGTAATTTCTAATGTGGTTTGTCATTTTGATATTTATGTGTATAAATGATTATTATATTGATTTGTGTATCGCTTGATTTGAATCGATTTTTTATCGGTTTTATTTTGTCAACATGATCTGTGACGATTAGCAGGCGGTGTCGCCTGTTATATTTAGAATAGTTGAATGAAATAAACATTTACTTAGTACCAAATTGACATTTTTATTTTTCGTATTAGGAAATGGAGCTAAATTTAGCAGCAGCTTCGAAAGTTAACCCACAGCTAAACTTAAACCTATAGGTCTTTTTCTTTATTTGTTTTCACATTTAGGAGAAAATTCCAGAGGTCATCGCAAAATCACAACCAAAAAGGCATGTGTATAACACTGTTCAACATGATTTTTGGCCGTAGATTCAAATATACTTTTTTGGTTTCTATTTGATAGATAATCAAAAAAATCTATTACATAGAAATATCTAAATATGTACATTGAAGATATTTGGCTGAATTCTTTTGACGGTAGGTCAAAAAACAGTATTATAACTGACCTAACTAGCAAAAACAATATTTGCCATAATATATGTACCTTACACTTGTGTGCTTTTGGTTTGGAAACTCAACTTTCAAAAACTACGCATTATTGGTTTGGAATGGAATTGGAAAACAAACGGCATGTTAAAATAAAGGATAAAACAAAATGATGTAGCATTGATAAGGCTTACACAGTTTTCACAAGTACAATCAAACACTTTATTGTCGTTTAATATCCCAACTACACGCAACATTGCAATGGCAACATACTTTTTTTAGTATTTAATTCAAAGGGTTGTTTTTAATTGATTGTGATGTTTTTTTTGTCTATTTTAATATGTTTTAGCATTTCTTAGGCTAAGAAAATATATCTACTAGAGAATTATAATATCTTGGGATGAAATATGTCTGAAGATTCATTTTTCAATTGCCATCTAGATCTACATTTTTTCCCAGAATACTTGGGTGCTGTAAGTGACAAGCACAGGGAGAGATTCCACTAGGCTATTATGGCAATAAAGAAATAAAATACCATAGAAAATGTTCATGAAGAATGCTTGTAGATTTTTTTGGACATCAAAACGAGATTTTTTTTTTTTTTATAGATAGGTCCGACAAATGACTCCACCCCACCTGATGTTAAGTGGAGGTGAAGTCCAGACGCGAAGATAGCTGATACAGCAGTTCTACCTGCCACACCAGCCATCCTCACCCTGCCGGCCTGCATGTTGCTTCTTCACGCCTCTTTTAAAGGATCCCAGGTTGTAAGAGGGAGGGAACATGTGAGCGGGCAGAGCATTCCATTTACGGATAGTACGACAAAGAAATGAGTCACCAAATTTCTTTGTACTTTGTACGCTTTGGAATTGTAGCCACAGTTAGACGGTGACAACGTAAGCCAGCGCGCGTGGTCCTCTGAAGGAAAGGGGAAGGTGGAATAAGAGAGAATAACTCCTCAGAACACTCGCCGTGGTACAGACGATAGAACGCGCTTAGTGACGCCACGTCACGGCGTAATTGAAGAGGCTCGAGGTGTTTAGACACCTCCTCATCACCTATGATGCGTATTGCGCGCCGCTGTAACCTATCCAAAGCATCGAGCAAGTACTTGGCGGAGCCATCCCAGAGGTGCGAGCAATATTCCACGCAAGACCGAACCTGCGTCTTATATAACAAGCATAGTTGCTCGGGCGCGAAAAAACGCCGCACCTTGTTCAGGACTCAGAGTTTGCGTGAGGCTGTTTTTATCACACTTTCGATGTAATTTTTTGGATTTAAGTCACAGCGAATCTCCATACCGAGCATGGTGATACTGCTCTCTAGCTCCAGTGTTGTGCCCTGAAGAGAAGGACATAAAAGGAATGGCGACGTTTTTGCCGTGAAAGCGCAGACCTGGGTTTTCTTAGCATTGAACTCAACCAAGTTCTTGGTACCCCATTCAGAAATGTGGTCCAAAGCCTGATTGAGTTCAATGACAAGATTTCCATCATATAATCATAAGAGACAAGCAAATACAACTCCATAATCTTCATATTTTTTTAAAAGCACCTTATACATGGTACGTATGTTGTAAATTATTTTTTTTTTCAAATATGTCTAATTTTATAAGAAAATGGGTGTTTAATTTTTTTTTATACGTATTTTAACTTATCTCAAGTCAAGGTACGAAAAAAATAAGAATTGCACACCACGGCAAAAAGAAATACTTTTTTTTGTTGACCTACTGTTCATTAATTAAATGCAAGTTCCATGATTTGAGTAATTACGAAATAACAAACTTTAATAGGTATATATAAATCAATTTATTCAAAATAATAAGGAACAGGTAACAATAGGATAGTACAATTAACTTTATAAAAAAATACTTAATTAATAATTTAGTCTATATGCTTCTGGCCACGTCATATAATTAAAATCGAGCGACACGCCTCGGCTTTTCGCAGAGAATTATTAGAGAACGAGACATAAATACATTATGTCACTAAGAAACTATATAGTTTAGATCCCGCCAGGTTTTCCAAATATAATGTGATAAGGATTTAATGCAGTAGTTCAGCTATTTTATATTTTCATTGAAAAGTTCTGCACTCAAAAATTTTCGAATATTTAACTTTAAAAGTGGTCCATCTATGATATCAAAATGGTGGGACCACTAGTTAATTAAAGAAAAACACGCAGCGTAATCTTAAACTAAACTCCTAAGTTTAATGCGACTACGTTCGATGCATTATTATACTACTACAACTGTAATTTCCATGCCCAAAAAGGTAGGTATTCTATTTACAGTAGGATGCGCCGTGACGTCATACTTGGTTTATGACTTAAAATAATACTTTTTCTTCAGGCGCATCCTACTGTATTTTTTTTGTGTGTTTTAAAATTAATATTAGAAGTATTTATGATCAGGTGTGTTCCGTCTAAGATTACGCTATGTGTGTTTCCTTATTTAACTAGGGGTCCTGTCATTTTGATATCAAAATAGCAGGACATTTTTTTATAGTGCAGAATTTTTCTATGAAACTATAAAATAGCAGAAATTCGACTTTAAATCAAAATCTCATTATACTTGAAAAACCAGCCGGGATCCTGTGATCTTGACGATAAATCTTACTATTGGTGTTCTATTTTAAATCGCTTCAGTAGTTCCACATAAGCCTTCCTACAAACTTTCCTTTTTCCATATCTGCATAGGCAGATGGCATGGATGAATAATATCAAATGGTAGTTACATATATGAAAATATTTGAACATCTTTAATAACATTGTGTCATTAAAAATAAATATTAAAAAACAATTAAAGAAATTGTGGGTAATAAGATTTATTTATTTACATTGTTTAATAAATATCTCATGGACAAAATCTACAGACCTATTTATTCAAAAGGTAAAATTACAATATTTAATTTTGTAAATTGGACTAGGCATTTAGGCTTTATAATGTTTTGGAAGTGCAGTTAATCATATAGTATTAAATTAATATAAAAAGGGCTAGAAATCTAACTGGTAGATACGGAATGGAATTCCTTAGTTAATTATATAATTTAAAATGGTAAGATATTTAAATTCGTACCAAGGTGATATACACTCGGCGTCAAAAAATCGCGCCTCCGCGAAAATAACTTTCGAAAATAACACGCACATGTACGACCAATATTGGTGTCCTTTGAAAGCCCATTTAAATAAACTTAAAAAACAATTCGATTAATTTTTATTTTTACAACAACAGAGATAAAAAATATTTGGACGGGACACCATCCAGGGTGCCACATTTTAAAATAGGATTACTTCTCTGTTGCCCCAGGGCCTCCAAACCTCTAAATCCGGCCCTACATCTACAGCTCCAATAAAAGTGTAACTACCTACAAGTTTGCTATTTGCGTTTGCTTTGTGATGGCAATAAAGGACCGGTAAATAGCGAATGGCTTTAGTAGTTTTCTAGGCGAAAGCATCTCCTGCAGGGGGATTCCTCGCTTTGCCGTAGACCTACTAGGTCACTCGAGCCCGAAAGGCATTAGCAAAACTAGCTAGAGGCCGCCTTCAGATAAATATGAATAGCCACACTCAGAGAGGTTAGTTAACTTTTTAACTTAAGCTAAAATTCATGTTTTTTTTGTATTTTATAAAAGGCTCAATCACAATGAAATGCTTTCAATACGCGACAGTAGACTGTGACGAACCGTGACATAATGAAACATTAGATTAATTTGATATTTCTGAGTGCGCCTGTTTGTATACTTGAACCGAGGGTCTAGCTAGTTGGTCAACGCGGTAAGGGAGAGCCTGACTGTTTAAAAAAAAATTGCAACCCGTTCTATCAGCGCTAGTACCGCGGCGGGGTTAATTAAATGACATCAATGATGCTATAACGTCGTCACCTTGAATTATCTACAATCGATTACGGTACATTAGATAAAGTAATTAAGTTAAGTAGTAGTAAAGTTAAACTCTGAATTCGATGAGCTATCTCAATCTCCCTACCCCCTCAAGCTCCAGAAACTTTTTGCCCCTAAAAGGTTCGAATCCCAATTGTATGACGACTTCCTATGCATTTGTACCTGAACCATAGTAAAACAGGTACTTATAGATCTATGTATCATTATATGTGTTTCTTTCTGTTATCCTAGTTTCTTATAACAAGCCTTACAGAGTTCACTTTGGGGCTAGCCTAATTGGTGTGAGTGTAAAAAGAAATACTTAAGTTCTGTAACATGAAATTTACTTCTCCAGACAGGGTGAGATATCCCCCAATAGTTGTTCATGGTACTCTTTACAGTCTCTCCCCCACAATCTATTAATTGAATAGTTTAGTGATAAATTGTTTACAATAATATTCCCTAAAATCTACACTTAATATAAACAAGCAGTCTTGTAAGTTTATGCAAGTATTTAATGCTATTATTAAATAGTGGATAAGAAAAAGAATTAATTTTTAGTAAAAAATTATCTAGAACTATCCTTTCGTTATATTATTTACAAGGCACAACTTTCTAATACTTTTAGATAACAACCGCAATCAACCTTATTAGGCCACCACTCACTTAAACAATTAATTTAATATTTTATTTTCTGAGAGAAAAATAAATTAATATAGTTACACTGAGCCTAATTCCCGAATGGCTTTATCTTAAAACTCAATTTGACCACAATTTTTCCACAACAACTTGACAGAATTTATTGATCTTTGTTAATCAAGTTATATTTAAAGGGAGCTTATTAAGGTTCAATAAACAACAGTCTCAGTATTCAGCACCAATGCAATATTACATAGATTTTGGAATGGCCATGATTGAGTATTAAAAATACTGCAATAATGCATTATTTACCATGTACATTTTTGAAGAAATAAATAATTATAAATAGAACATATTTAAAGGGAGCTTTAAACATGCAACATGGTATTGTCATGTAAGATTCAAAAACCATTACAAATACAATTACACTGTTTGTGTACAAATAGTAATTTAAAATAGTTGAGAGAAGACACACCAGCTAATAAATATAGTGTAATAACTTTTCCAAATTCACAATAATATCCAAGTCTGTAAAAAATAAAAGAATTAATTGCTTAGAGTAGGTACAAAGAAGTCCATACCAGTGACAGCATACCACAGACAACATTCTTATTCTTACCACTAAATATTAAAAATGCTGTTAATATAGTAACTATTAATAAAAATGACACATTCTTTGCTCCATCTCATTCAACAATTCAATACCCAACAATATAGGCTTTGCCGATTAGAATTTTAAGCTACAATCTACTTGGTACTTATAACATATCTCTAACATTTTCACTGGAAACTTTCTCCCAGATCTGTCCAGATGTATACAATCTATAAATCTTATTGCTCACTAAGCTCTGCCCAAATTTCAACATGGCTCCTTCAAACTTATGCTGAAACCCTTGCATCTGCGTCTCGTTGTACCCAACACCACCTGATAGGTACACCTTGGGGTCCCTACATTCTGTATACTTATGTACACCTAGTATCTCTAAAGGTATATCTTTAATAGTCAAGTTAAGTTTAAAAATATCATTAAAGGTAGTCATGGAATCTAAATTCCTTACATATGCAGAGGTAAGTCTCTGTGGTAACTTGAAATAATGAGTTTTCTTCATGATGTCTGGATACCCAATCTCAGCATTGTCATCATCATATTGGTTTAAACAAAACAGTAATGGTTTCACATTAATGCTTCTCACTTTTCTTGTTGGATCAAAGTCATCTAATAAAGCCTTAAGATTGTTGTGAATTCTTGGCACTAAAAACTCATCCCATGACAGTACCACTGCATGACTGGCTTTATCAGCATCTTCTTTGTCATATCTAAAGTGCCTAAACAGACAATCCAGTTCAATAGCACTTCTCACCATGTTATAAGACTTTGCAAAAACAAAAGGATAGTTTAATGGAAAGAATTGTATGCTCCATTGGGTTATATCTGGCGGTAATAAGTTCAGCCTCCTTATAATGTCTTCTGATATCATACTATCATAAATTGTAAAGAAGTTCACCCCCATCATGTGATGGTAAACTAAAAATTCTATGAAAGCATCCCTTGAAACAATGGGGACTTGGTTTGGTATCACACACATTGCTGGTTCAATATTATTGACAAATCTAATATTGGTTTTTTCACGGGTTTTCCTCTTGGTATTCACTTGTATTACTCTGTTGATGGGTGCATTAATTGGATTAATGTTGTAATCATTTACATAAAAACTAACTCCTTTAGGCTTTCCTAAATTTTTTGTTAAAGAACACTGAAAAATGTATAAATGAAAAGCTTTATCAGATTCTGAGATAATCTTGAAATTAAATCTTCCTGATCTTGGTTTCAAGGAGTTTTCGAGCCAGATATTGCATCGAAAATTTGGCTGCACATTTGCTTTTCCGATCACAATAGTATCAATGTTGTGAGCATTTTCTTGAGATAACTTTTCATACTTATGATAGGATCTTAAGAAGGAGGAATATGAATAAAAATTTTCATCTATTTCTTGAAATAGTGGAGGTGTCTCACGAACCTCCATTGACGAGTTTCGGAGTATTTCCGAGAGCATTGTGGCGTTGAAACCCGGTCCGCAGAATTCTATCTCGGAAAGACCAGGTTTTCCAAAAAAGTTTAGCACTTCCAGGACATAACGTAGCCGATAATATTCATGTCGGTAAATAAGTAAAGTAATTATGCTTACAAAGCAAACAATAACAAGGAACAGCTGATAATATTTCCTCATGATGTTACCTGATGATTTGCGAGGATTCTTCATTTAACCTTTAAATCACCGATACGTTACTTACTATAAGAAGAGATAGAAGAAACAATTAGATAATATTGATATATACTCATTATTATACTTCAATTCACAGGGAAACGATAGTAAAATATGAAAAGTGCAAATAAAATTACTTTGCCATGATTATACTCTGACAATTGACTTTGACATTTGACCTTTCTGTTTCTGTCACAGAAGTGACAGCAAGGGAGTGGGAGAAAGAAATCATTCACAGACAACGAACGAGGCCCCTTTGAAAGCTGCGTTCCAAACCTACGCTTTAAGTGCAACTTTTACCCCAAGGTACAATTCTGACAAAGATTTGTATATAACTTAAATAAAATTTGACATTAGTTGCATCTGGAGAGGAGTAGGTTTGGAACGTAGTTATAGGCCCCGAAACCATAGACTAAAGGTACTGCCAACTGTAGAAGGACAACCGAACTCTATGGAAGTGTTGCCAATACTATGGTAAATAATGTATTTTATGGCAATTTCATGCACCGAGAGGTAATACATATAATATTGGTGTCGATTCTGGTATGATTCTCTAAAATTAAATTTAAAGCAGATGATTCAAAAGCGGTAGTCGGTTTCCAGCATTGACAAAATATTTATCTCTTCAAAGCTTGTTTTATATTAAAACGTGGACATATACTTTATTTTACTTTACTTACAATTAATTTAAAATCATGTTTAAAAAAATAACAGCTTTGTAATTATACTGGCCACTCTGTCAAAAATAACGACATATTTTTAGTATGTGGCAGCTTATAACGTCAACTCAATCACTATGGCAAATGTCAATCATTCCAGTCATATTATAAATATTCATGAAATTGTTATGAAATGACAATACAACTTTATGATTAATTCTTCTTAGAATACCCACGAAATATCAAATAATGTAATGAAAGATGAACAGAATAATTAAGTTACTTATTGAATAGAATTTATTTGATGCAGTGGCAACAAAAATACATAAATAAACTTGCTAATCAATAATTACATAATTTCGTATTATCATACTCAATAAGAAAGGGTATGAAATAAATTCTAGTGTTTTTTGTCAAATGATTTGGATTTAAGTGCACTACAATCCACAAAAATTGGGAGTCTGCCGGAGACTCCCTACCACCATCCATACTTTATACCGTCTCCTTAGACAACAGCATTCTAAAACTACGCTCTAATTCAATTCAATTTTTTGGTGATTATGGCTGCGTCTCATTACGTGACGATTCTGCCAATGTCTGGGTTAAACCTACGCTCTAAGTGCAGCTTTTTATTCTGATATTTCAATTTTGACATAAGATATATAGAACATGTTAAATTTGACATAGGTTGCACCTGGATCGTAGGCCAAAGAGTATAGTATACCAAAGGAAGTGTAGGCACTGAACGCAACACTGTGTATCTTTGTCATTTTTTATACTGAATAAAAAAGATAAGCTGATTTAAATTTAGTTTTGGGTTTAGAGAATAAAGCTAGAATAGACATCAATGTTTGATCGAAAATGTAAACAATGTGAGATAAAAAATTCAACAGTTAACTTTTTTTATATAAGATGCAACAATTGTACATAATATTAGTGGAGTTCAGTCATGTAGATAGCTGAAAAGACAGAAAGTGTGTCATTCCAGCCATTTTTGTAGTGTTGACCTGAAACCAGCCCAATCCCCTACTCTTATTACAAGTATAACGAATTACAACTAAATGAAAAACATTCATTCTAAATAAAAAAGCAAAAAATACACTCATGATTCTGTGATGATAGAAATATTTACATAGCTAAAATTTTGTACGGAAACCTCACTGTGTGACAAGTTAACTATTTATTTAAAACGGACGCCTCCAGCCTTTTAAAATACTAAAATATAGATATCCTGTAGTTAGATAATTATGAATACGACGAATATAACTGATGTATATCTCTATATTAAATGAATTGTACATTGACAACAAAGACAGTTTTAATTTTTTATTTTATAAATCTAAATCTAGGTTAGTAACGAACATCTTTATGCTGCTTCCGCCAAAATCTAGTAGCCTGTTGCCCCAGGCCAAGGCTCTTTTGACCTCAGGATATACTTGGGTTTTCTGATAAGTTTTACCAATGAGGAATTCAGATTAAGGTAACTGGGCGTATAAATAATGTAATTATGAAATTTTAAAAATAAATATTGAGCTCCGAGTGAATAAACAAAAAAACAATTGTGTGTGTTAGCTCCGACGCACGACTGGAGTTTACTTCTTGAGTTCGATAGTCTAACCAGACGCAAAAAGAGTTTATTTAACTTAAAAAAGATTGATACTGTATGAAAGGGTAAATTAACAAATTAATGAAAATAATATACATATATAAATATATTTTTTATTCATTTCATATATATTTATTATAACTAATCGACGAAATATTTTACATTAAACATTTTAAAATAGTCAATTTCAGATGTGCATAAATAAAGGTACGCTACGATACTGTGCTACGGTGTAGCAATACGGCTGCTACAGCGTAGACAGTAAAAACGTAACGAGGTCATTCATCGATAGATAGATTTCACTCCTCACATTTTTCTCATACCGGGCCCCTTATATGGGTCATTCTACTTTTGAAGAAAGAAAAAAAATAAAATAAAAATCTCGTTATTATTGAATTATTTTAGGTTTATTATATTAATCAACAAAAATAATAAACATTATAATTAGAAACAGACATCGTTTCTCAGTAATTGCCGAGAAAACGACGAAAATTTAAAATAGGTGGCTAACAGGAATGACGCTACACTTTATAGATATGATGTTATGTTATATTAATGGTTTTAAACAACAATTAAATTAAATAATTATACGTTTAAAGTATTGATTCAAAAGGCATATTAATCAAAATAAAATATAATTAAAATCAGATGTAAGTATCAAAACGTAAAAAATAATTTAGTATTTTTCACGGGAATGACGTCACAGCCCTTATCATTTAACTGTGTCATACTTATTAGCAATAAAAAATCATCTTTTCAGCTTCTTAGCTCTCCTAAATCGTATTAAAATCCCTATGAATAAATAAAAATAAATAAATAAATATTTCCAACACTCACACCAATTAGCCTAACCCCAAAGTAAGCTGTAAGGCTTGTGTTATGTGATACTGGGTTAACGGATAGAATACATGTACTGTACATATATAAGTTTATTTTTATAGATATACATATTAAACATCCATGACTGGAGTACAAATGCTCGTATTCATCACACCAACATCTGCCTCCACCGGGATTTGAACCCGGGACCTCTCAAGTCGGCGACACAATGAAACCTGACATACAAACCACTCGAGCACGGAGGTCGTCATAAATGAATTTTGTTTTGTTTTTCTCAAATGTTGAAGCATTTATTGCTGCATCTATAATTTTTTTCCTCTTTAAGTCTTTCTCAAAACTGTCATCTGAAGAGCATGATTTGTACTACAAGTTTCTGCTTCGTTCTGATAAAACTGCTACCGTTAGAGGTTGATTTTAATGATCTGAATCATCAAACCATGTCAGATTGTCACCATCGGCATTTGTAGTATAGACACTTTTCTCTGGGGACTGATGGAACTGCCTAGATAGACTGGAATCACAATCAGAATCAGCAGTATCGCTAACTCTTTGCTGTACTGTAAATGAATATATTGCAGGAGAACTGCGTTCTGGTGACGAATGACATGAATCGGCATCTGTAACTGTACACTCACTGTGTGCGACGATTCATACTGCAGCTAACAATAAAACTGTAGAAATTCAGTGATCCCACAATCACTTCTGTTATAGAAATGTCTTTCTATAAAAGTTAACTTTTTGTGAAGAAAACAAAGGAAATAATAATATCATCATTTTTATTTGTGTATTGATTAATAGCCAGTGAGCCAATGAGCAGCCAGAGTTGAACAAAATTAATATAAAATAAATATTATCATTTCTGTTATTTTTTGTCATTTCTGTTATCACTATGAAAACAGAACGTGACGATCACAGATATGATAAAATTTTGTAATACCCGCTTTGTTGGATTCAAAATTAAGAGTAAACTAGTTGACTTCTAGGTATATTAAAACAAACAATGAAATAAATTCCGCCCGCATATTGTTGTTTTTGATTTTGCAGCCTCAACAGAGATGATACATCAACTTTTACACAGTAATAATTACTAACAAAATGGTTTTTATCACAAAACTAACGCTAGTACTTTTTACTTTGAAGCCGTTCCATAAATTACTGGTAATGTAGTGTTGTCACTGCATACAAAATTTACCTATAAGAAGAATGTTACTAGCGTTTTATTACAAAATACTCTTGGATCACAGAAATGATTTGAAAATTGTAACAAGAGTAGAATCGCGTAAAATGTATTGTAAGATTGCACTAACCTATATATTGTTGGTAATATCATAAACTAAATTATATTAATACAATATTTGCGATATTAACAACATCCTAAACACACACATTATATTTTTCTTGGTTACCCTTATGTGGTAACATGTGAAATACACAGATAGCAGAACATGATATACGCACTTTTAATTTTCTTTTTAAGAATTATTTTTAATTTAATACCGTTTATTAAATAAACAAATGATAAAGAACATCGTTTTCTTAAGGAGTACACTCCAAAAATGCTGGATTGTTCTTCATTATTTAAAAAAGGTTTGATTGCATCCTTTTAAACTTGAATTTTTTCAATTCGTTTATAAAAATAATTCTAAATTAAGGTGAATGAATATACATTTCGCCGTAATCTGGTTGCATGGGCTGCCAACACTTCTCAAAACTCTATGGTTTGCATTCGTCAAAAAATCAAGCTGCCAACATCTCCAAACAAAACTTTAGCAAGTCATCGGCTTTTTCAACGAAAGACATTTTCATTTCTTTTCTTGATTTGTAAAAATAAAATATCTGCAATTGATATGTCTGTTAACAAAGAAGATACGTTGCGGCAGTTTTGTGACGTGACTGGCGCAGATGAAGAGCGCAGCAAGTTCTTTTTGGAATCTTCCAATTGGCAATTGGAAGTAAGTTTACTTGTCCCTCATTCTATTCCAATTGGTGTAGTTCTGTAGTGATTATTGTACATAAATAATGCTTTTTATTTATATGCATAAAACAACTAGTTTCTAGGTGTCTGATGCCTGCCCTAGAGGCTTGTTTATGTTGGTAATCATGTTTGTATTTTACTCCTAACCAAAATCATTGTTAGGTAGTATATCCATCCAAGTATGTTTCACTAGCTGTGTCCCGCGGTTTATTAGGGATATTTTCCCGCAGAAAAACGTAGCCTATGTGTTCATCCAGGGTTTCAGCTAACTCCATACCAAATTTTATAAAAATCGCTCCAGCCGTTTAGACGTGAAGAAGTAACAAATATACACACTCACACACTCGCCGTAAAAAAACTTTCGCCTTTATAATATTAGTGTAAAAGTGCAATGTCACTTACCTTGATGAAATGACAAAAGTATTAGAGTAAGCTTATCTTATAAGGCAGCTCAGTTTCGGTACCTATTCAAAATCAAAAATCTATTGAGGGTAGGCTGTTACAAGCACTTGTGAAAGTCGTGAAGCTATGCCAGCAATTCGCAAAACTATGGCGGAAGAATGTACTGAGAACTTGCACTTTATTAGGCAACCATATACATTTAGATTAAATCTCACATTACTTAAAGTAATAACCTAAAATCTTTTTGTAAAAGTGATTCACATTTTAGAAACTTCAATGGTAAAGTTTTAATCTGATTATTATACTCTCAGGGGTTATTAAGTGCATTTAAACAATCTCATGACTTGCTTAAATTCAGTTCAAAGAAACGAGTTAGTGCTGACAAAATTACGCTTTTCTATCATTGGCTAGGTTGCATTTCTTACGTCAAGTCTTTTGTAATGAATTAACTGACAATTTAGTTTGGTATTATGTTGTGATTATTATTGTAAGGTGGACCTAATTCAACAAGCATTATTAAATAAATGTCTTGCTCATGTTTCAGATAGCATTGTCGAGTTTCTACGAACATGGTGGTAATGTAGATGAAATGCCTGCTAACCCAGCACCTCGTGTCTCACCACCGACTTTGTCAGACAGTGATATGGAGTCTCCTCCAGAGTCACCCTCAAGACCGCAAAAAAAGGATAAAAAGAAGCCTGCATCGAAATTTGCGACCCTTGATTCATTGCAAAATGATAGTTCAAGCCAAGATGAGGAGGGTAAGTATGGTTATTGAAACTAAGACCTGCAATCAAACTCTATTATTTTTATATTATAATTTTAATATTATTCCTCGATGACCTCCGTGGCCGAGTGGTTTGTACACCGGGTTTCATGGTGTTGCCGACTCGAGAGGTCCCGGGTTCAAATCCCGGTGGGGGCAGATGTTTGTGTGATGAATATGTGCATTTGTACTCCAGTATTTCTATATGTATTTATATGTTTATGTTATTTATATATATATGTATATGTATTTCTATATGAATATACTTATATATGTACAGTATATGTATTCTATCCGTTACCCTAATATCACATAACACAAGCCTTATAGTGCTTACTTTGGGGTTAGGCTAATATTGTGTGTTGGAAATATTTATTAATTTATTATTAGATTAATTAGTGTGTATTATTACATTAATTAACGTTATAATAAAGACCGAACTATTCCTTCAAATATACTATTTTAATGGTTGAAGTTAATTTATTATGCAGCTAGTATTCAGTAGATTCCTCTTGTAAATAGATCAATGCCAATACCAACAGGTTTTTTTTGCAAGAGAGTGATTTTCTTTGATAGTCATCATGACTGATTGAACTCATTTCTTATTTATATTAGCAACATGTTACTATAAAACAAGTCATATTCAAATATATTTTATTTTTTTCTTCCGTAAGCTTACAGCTTTTATTTTTACATGGTATCTAATTTGGTTTACTTCTAGCCAATAACAAGTTTTCACATATAAAATATGATGCCATTGATTATGGAGAATTGCTCAATATAAAAGTGGAGACATGATAAGAAATTTCCCTGTAAAATATAAACATAATTACAATTTATTGAATGTAATTTAAATACGAAGAGCTGTATTTTTATCAAATTGATTGAAACAATTTGTTAAATTAGGTCTTTTCTTGTCAGTGTCGAAACATATTAGACTACCATTGGAATTTATTGTACAAGAATTCTATTGTGAAAAAGCAACTTGCTCCAAAAAAGTTGAAAAGAATGTAACACCACTAAATTCTGAGACAAATAAAGATTTTGAAACTGAAAACTTGAAAAGTGAAATTAACAGATTATTAATTGAAAATGTTGATTTGAAGAATGAAATAGCAAGACCAAAGTCAGACAAAGAGTCAGGTGTGTGATGATTCTACAGTTTTGACTTTGAACCACATGAATATTTGCTTTACTAACTTTATGAATTCTACAAAGCTTAATCTTAGTTTAATGAAAATTTTATTGACTATTTCTCTAGAACACATTTGGTAGAGTATCTTTTGGTATTTATTATATAGAGACATAATTACAAAGGAACAGATGTGACACCTTTTTAAAATATCTATTGTAGATATTTAAACTTAATAAATTCTAATCCCTTACAAAATTCAGGAGTGTTTCACCCCTCGTATTTTATAAAATGTCCTAATTTTTTGTTCACCCTTTTATACATGTAACGAACATGTAGTATACAATACTTGCATCAAACTTGTGGGATAAACAAAAGATGTGAAGTAAATAAGTGATTTAAACTAGTTGTCTATGCAGTGTTAACAAAAGTATGTTTTAAGCAGCCACATAAAGTTTTCTACAAGATTTGTTTAAAACTAGTATATGACTTGTTTCTTGGTGGAAACAAGGGGAGATAAGTTGAGTATAAGTCGCGGCACGAAATTCTAGCGCTGAGCGTTATTGCGCAGAAGTAAAAATTAAGATATCTTGGGGGGAAACGAGGTGCGCAGGCGGGCGTGCGTTGCGCCGATTGGCTCTCCAGTCGTACAAAGGCGCAGCTATCCCCTCCGCGTTTTCTTCAGCGCTAGAGCTGCGTGCCGCGACCTGTACAAAACAATAATTAAAGTCCTATTCATCCCTTATTTGGATAACTACCAACTACTGGTGACTAGGGTTGCATACTCAGATATTTGCTCTAATGCTCAAAGTTATTAATTTTAACTTAAATTCTCAATAAATTCTTCAATAGACAATGAGAACTTTTTGTTTAACAGGTCAGGCATTTTATGCTGGTGGTTCAGAGAGGTCAGGCCAACAAATCTTGGGGCCTGGTAAAGGCCGGAAAGACTTTGTCACTGAAATGTTCAAGAGTGTGAGAGAGTAAGTATTTCGTAATTTCCTTCACCAGTAGGAAGCTACATTATCAGGGCCATATTTTGTCGCGTTAAACTTCATTATTTTTTTCAAATATGCTGCGGAAACTTTTATCTAGCAAATATGACGTGTGTAAAACGTCAATCAGTTCAAAGTAATGTCACTTCATCAGGATGTATACAAGTAGCTGACGTCATTTTAGGCTACGCCAATTCTAGGCGTTTTCTGTCACGTGACAATAGATCAAAAATCTCTAGCTGAAGGGCGCGGCCGTAATTGTCCGTGTCGAATTTGACAAATATAGTCGCGGTAACATAATGGTCAGTACATCCGCCCAGATAGCAGAGGGTGCGGGTCCAAGTCCCGTCTGCTGTCTGATGCGCGTGGATATTTTTCTGGTAAAAAAAACTCTCAGATCTAATATATAAAATTCTCGTGTCACGGTGTGCGTAATTGAACTACTCCGAAACGACTCGACCGATTTTAGTGGAATTTTATATGCATAATTAGTAGGTCTGAAAATCGGACAACATCTATTTTTCATTCGCCTGAATGTTAAGGGTGGTGTTAATGTTAAATTTTTTTTGGGCAATTTTTTTTATTTTGTTTTATGATACATCATACAAAAATACATAGAACCCTAAATTTTCACCCTTCTATCACCAACCTCTATTTTTTTTAAGGCGGTATGAAGTTCGCTGGGACAGCTAGTTATTATATAAAATAACCTTCTAATATACTTCTGTTCCCAACCTTTATGGTTGTTACAGACAATGTTTAATTATTTTACTTTTAGACGCGGGGCGGTGGCTTTCGATGACGACCCTTCCCCATCCGCTAGCAGAGGCCGTATCGTGTTCTCTGGAGCTGGATATAGGCTAGGTGAGTTACAGCCGTAAGCTACTTTGCCAATGGCCGGCCATTAGATGGGTGATCAAAAATTTATCTCAAGCTCCTCCGTACTTCGGAAGGCACGTTAAGCGGTTAGTGCCAGCTGCATCTACATTTTTTGGCAATTACCGATCCGAATTGGGCCCACATGGTGAGTCATGGCCCAATGTCCTATATTTCATCCATAGGGGAGGCCTGTGCCCTAGCCTTGGGACATTAATAGGTTAATGATGGTGATTATGAGTTACAGCTATACTCAGAAATGTCACATTATTTTTTTTAGCCCTGAAACTACTCAACGTCATAAACACAACACCACGTAATGTTATTTTGCCCTGTCTCTCAAATACTAATGCTTTAATTAAGCCACGTGTTGTCTCATTCTATTTCAATTAAATAGGCTAGTTGACACTTTTTGGAAAAAGGTTTTAAATGGTTAATAAATGTTCTATTAGACCGAAAAAAAATGTATTGTATTTTTTTGAGACCTAGAAAGTTACAAATCTTTAATTTTAAAATAGACTTTTCATGGACATACAAAAACGCTGTCGGCCATTTTAGTCTATAGATTATCTATGCTATGTCGTTGACGGTAGTAAACAAAAACTCGTAAGCACGTAGAAAATAACCTATCTGAGTTTATAATAATAAAATAAACATGATTTCTAATAGATACCACGAAAAATATAGTAATTATCATTATTGTATTGTACGAGAATGTAAGAACCTTGAAGACTCCAGGAAAGTTGTGGATTAAAGTGCCGAAAAAAATTAACCTACGCAATACCTGGTTAGAACTTGCTAAAAGTGATCCTGCAACTTTATCGACTCATAGTAAAATTTATTTTTGCGAAGATCACTTTGATGTAAGTACTCATTGAATAATATTTTAAGTCTCTTCATTTATTATCAGTTTTAATAATACAAGTTTTAAAGTTATGTATGAATGACATTTAGTTGTTTACTAAAAGCGACGTCACAATCATGGCGGATGTGGCGAACAGCGTTTTTAGTGTTTAAAATATATAGACTAAAAATATTTTTTTTAAATTAAATTTCTACGGCAATCTTCTGCTTATATGAAGTGAAATCGATATATTTAGGTTCCTTAGACCAAATACTTTAAGAAATAAGCATTTATTTAATACAATTCGACATGAGTCAACTAGCCTATTTTTAATGATCATGACTGCGTCTCATCACCTGTTGATTCTGCTTATGCTAATGTCTGGGTTAAAGGATTGTCTTATTCTATCGTTATCGCAAAAAAATCACAGCATCAATTTCAGTTTGACTTAAAAGTTTGTTGTCTGATATGAGTGTGGGAACATCCCAGATGAGCCATTAAAAAAGAAGTAAGAAGAAGACCGCTGTCAGTTAGCGGAAGTCGCGACGCAGTAAACGCGGTGCAAGTGCGGAATGTTACCGAACTAAAACGAAACTGGGAAAGACTAAGGCCCGTATTATAGAAAGATTCTCAGTGATTGATCTAGTCTTGAGCATAGTTAGAAAGGGATGTCGCTATATATAGCACATAGCGACATCCCTTTCGAACTGTATTCAAGTAAAGATCAACACTTAGTTGTCATTTTGTAATCCGGCCCTAAGACTATCAAAAAATGCAATTTTTCTTTTGGGAATCAAATAAAACATAACAAAGATAAAACGCATCAAAGTTCGGAGTGGGGTCTCGTGACTTCACTTCTAAGTAAAAATTGTACCAATGTATTACAGATTTATATTGTATTTTATGTTGATTTTAAATATTGCATGACGTCATGCCTTGGTACAATTGTTACTTATATCTCACCAAAAAAAAAACTTATCTCCGAAAATTAATTAAATCTATTGATACAGGACAAACTTCGGATGACCACGAGCAAGTGACTCCAACGAACACACAATCTTCACAGGTAAGAACATTAACAGACGAAAGTAGTATGTTATAGTGTCGAATCGAATCGATAATAGTATCGAAATTAGATATAATAATATAGGCTTGTCGATATTGTAAATGTTTTCGAAGCTATAGATAGTCCAGCAACATTAGTTTATTAAATTAATAGCAGTTCGGTGATACATAATTTTTCTCCCTATTCCATCCATAGGGATGTGCCCCAGCAGTGGGGACATTAATATGCTGATGATGATACATAATTTTAGTTTGTAATAGATATAAATTATTTCTTTATATATATATAATTATTTTGAAGTCACAAACAAACTTTCATCTTCTATTACACCTCTCTATTCTCTATATTTTTAAACAAGTTAGAAATGATATGGGATACCAACTGCGCCAAAAAGTGGTTCCACGCAAACTGCGATCAAGTGGGCGGGATGAATAAAAGCGATCAACACGCCTATTATGGAATTTATTGGGATTTCCGTTTAAAAACATTATCTTACCCAATGAATGGATAGCCCAATTCATTTGCAGACATTTGATTTGCTAAATTATTTCGTTTTTTCTCTGTGCACGCGTGTTAGTATTGAAGCTTAGTTGTATGGCTTTGGAACAATGTTTTAGCGGCATTTGTCAGAGACTAATAATATCCATATCATTTCTAATTGATATGGATATTATTAGCCCCTATTCTGTATACGGTGCTTCCTTATTATAACGTACCTCAATATAACGACTTCCTTGATTTAACAAATAGGGATGATGACTATTTTTTTTTCTTCGTTTATCAGGTAGGTTATCAAAAAGTATTGGACACGTATTTTTTCTTTTTTTCACATAATATAAACATTGCAGAGATATATTGATTTGAAAAGTCGCGTGACGTCACGTTTGAGTACACTTATAAGTGAAAATTCACTCATAAGTGACGTTACGAGCCCCTACTCCCAAACTTTGAAGCGCTATATATATATTTGCCGCTGTCCCAGCGAACTTCGTACTGCCATAAAAAATAGGGGTTGCTGGTAGAAGGGTCAAAATTTAGGGTTGTATGTATTTTTGTATGATGAATCATGAAAAAATAAAAACAAAAAATTTAAAGGTTAATTAATTTAATTTACCCTTAACAAATGTTATGGGTGGTCCACCTTTACATCTATTTTTCATCCCCCTGGAAGAAAAATAGATGTTGTCCGATTCTCAGACCTACTGAATATGCACATAAAATTCCACGAAAATCGGTCGAGCCGTTTCGGAGTAGTTCAATTACACACACCGTGACACGAGAATTTTATATATTAGATTAGATTTTCTTTAGAATTAATTATATTCTTTTTTTTATTTAAAGCAACAAGATCAAGTCCGATCTGTCCGTCTAAGGTTGTACCGTGAAGGTTTCACAGTGGATGGTGGTCCGTTACGGCACTATACGGACCCTGAGAACGCAGAGTTCCTTAATTGTATCCGTAGAGGGTGAGTTATGGACCCCAACCTTATTATTATTATTTAATGAATGCATGAATGAATTAAATGAATTTGTTAGTAGTTATTATGTTCATAGGCTAGGCATGGACCCTCTAGTAGCTTATATTCAAAAGACTGACGATTTGGGCGCGACCAAAAGTCATGACCGTTCGTTGAAATTTTGTTTTTGCTGCCCTAGACGTTCGACCCTACATAGAGGGCTCAGGTATGGTGGGAGTACATAACTAGGTGCAAGGTTGCTCCCCATATGTTATTCTGCCGCGCTCGAGTAAATCCAAAATTCCCCGCTTGGGCTCCCCTACTCTGCGCGCGTACTGCTTTCTCTTGCTTATATCCCCCACTTAACTCTCGTTCGCCTCGCCTGAACACACTTTTCGTAACGCGTAACGCTTAAAGAAGTTTCAGTTCAACAATGTTTTGTTACACAGTGAAATGCCATCAGAATTGGCAAGCGAGAGCGGAGGAGTCCGCGTTAGCTTAGAAGATCGTTGGCACGAAGAATACGCTAGACAACCTAGCAAGACTGCTGCTTTTTCTGGCAAGGGCCATATGCTGGGCAGGTGAGATTATGATATTAATTTATTTATTTATACTTTATTGCACAAATGAGCGTACAAGTGGCGGACTTAATGCCATTAGGCATTCTCTACCAGTCAACCGGGGAATTATAGCAAAAGACTGAAGAAGGTAGTGCAAAAAGAATTCATCAAATTGTTTATTTATTATAATTAAAGTATATCTATAGAAAAAAGGGAATATATATTTGTATATCAGTAATTTAAAAATGAATCGCTGAATGTGTTGCTGAGCGAAAATCTCGAGAACAGCTGAACCGATTTCGGTAATTATTTTTTTAGAATAATCATTGAAGTACAAGGATAGTTCTTACGCAGTGAAAATTTAAAAAAAATGCCTAAAAAAAACCAAAAACAACACTGTTCTCTATACTCCCATACAAACGATTCGGCATAATACTTAAAAGTCAATTTGAACTTTGTAACTAAACCATAAATTTCAAATCCAAGTGGAGAGGTTCCGGGAAGGCAAAACAATTGAGTGACGTGATGTCAATAGAAGTTTGGAAAAGGCAAATATACCATTTTCAGTTTTTTTTTTAAATTATATGAAGAGTCATTTTAGTCTACACTACAGCTCTACACCAAAGCGAAGCGAGGGCGGGCCACTAGTACTACATAAAATACATAATTATCTATAAAAATACATAAATAATAATGTGTATATTTACATATATACATACAAGATATATACATACAAACAAATCTATATCGTATCAGGAGGATGCGGAGGAGGAATCTGACAGATGATGACGTACGGAGCGTTTAAAAGCTAGTTTTTTCGGAGCATCTTGAATATGAGAAGGCAGTGCGTTCAGAAAGATATAATAATAATAAATAAATATTATCAACACACACTAATTAACCTAGCCCCAAAGTAAGCACTGTTAGGCTTGTGTTATGGGATACTAGGGTAACGGATAAAATACATATACAGTACATATATATAAATATATTTATATAGAAATACTGTGTGCTGTGTTGAAACGTAACAAAATAAATAAAAAAAACGAGCGAGCCTTACAGTAGTCGCGTATGACATGTAACATTTGAAACCTTACCTTATATTGGTAAAAAAGAACCTACTACAAAAGGAATAAGCTAGTTGAACGTTATGTCATATATCTAAAATCAAATAGCACGTGCTTTCCAAACTTCCTGTTACACACTTCCGTCCCACTTCACGTAATCACTCTCACAAATAGGTTATTTGACAGTATTAAAAATAAAGTGCCAATAGTTAGCATCTGTGTTAAGAATGAATATTGGCAGGGGTTTTTACTATTTTTACAAAAAAAAAAATATTCATTATTTTATTCGCGGCAACTTGAAAATGGAGTTTTTGATTTGGTTATTTTTACTGAAATACACAACAGAGTGATGAATATTCACTTTTTACGGACTCCATTAACATTAGTCAATAACGTGAGATCGTTTTCTAAAACTTGTCAAATACCCTGTTGCACGAAAGCGAGAGGATAGAAGTTATACATAAATAAAAATACAAATACAACCGCTTTATTTCCATATCGTATACTTACATATACAACTTCCCCATTCCTATGCCATCATGATTTGCTAGCGAAAAAAAAATTGAAAGAAATATTTTAATTTGTAAGTTTTGTTAATTTCTTATGTTTTCACGCACACCTATAATTTATATTTTTCCATATATTCTGACGTTATAGTCCTTTATTGACTTTTCGTTGCTTTCACAATAAAAATGTTAGTCTTGACTTGAAAGTAACGAAATGCAAGCAAGCGACACCGGTGTCTGACCCGAAACTTTAGGAATAATGAAAAACTAATAATACATCCATAGAGGTATAAGAATAGTGTAGGGGAGATAAAGACTACTATAAGTGGAAGTGTCCCTCTAATAGAAAGAGAAAGAAGATGAGAGATCTCTAGCTTTCTCTCTCTAATCGGGCATGCGCATTGGCAACCGTAAGCATTTTACTATTTCCATGTGATGCTTGGACCAACTATTGGACAGACGACTGCGCATGCGTCACAAGAGAGAGAGAGAAAGCTAGCGGTCTCTCATCTTCTTTCTCTTTCTACTAGACGGACACTTTTAGAGCCGCCTTCCCCAATCTATTGTTATACCTCTACGAATAAATCACGCATTCAAAAGCGTTTTAATAATTGGAACTCCTTTATTTTAAAAGTAAAAATGTATTTAACACTTGCTCCATCCTCATTGTTAGTAAATCTTCTTTATTTTGTCATGGTTTGTTTTTTTTCCTAGCCCTACCCCCACCACAGTGGGTGCCACGGCGGCAGTGGCAGCAGACGCCGGCGACCGCGCAGCCAATCAGCGCGCGGCACAAGAACAAGTGCCGCTCGATTCTAGTCAACCTGTCACTACAATACAGGTAGCATTATTATAAGTATAGTTTCTGATGTTTTCAGCCAATCAAGCACAAGAACAAGTGCCGCTCGATTCTAATCAACCAGTCACTACAATACAGATAGCCTGATTAGCTGATTATGATCCCCAATGACAGGTGTCACCATCATCTTTGGCATATCATCATCATTAGATTATTAATGTCCTGTATCAAAATGACACACAATAGACTGTTTCCTCAATACTCAGTTAAAATTCCTCTAAACATAAGACAATGGTTAAACCAATGTTTCTAAAAGTTTATTGTCGATAGTAAATGTAGCCGGTGTAACCAGACTTATAACAAAAAAACACATTTCAACTTAAATTATTTACTTTATCCTTCAATTTAATAGCATTATATTTATGATGCAAATAAATTATTATAATGCGTTCAAAGTTTCGGAATAGCTACAGTTTTAGGTATTTAAAGTGTCACTTTCTTTTAATTATGATTTTATAATGTATATATTTTATAATGTATTTCAAACGATATATTTAACTGTTCTACCAATCTTTTAAAAAATATATACACGATATAATATGTAGATAGTTCATAATTATAATATTGAGGCCATGAGAACGATAGTGGCCTAACTCATTTTTTAATCATAGTGGCTTACCTTACTTAGGTCAGTATGGCACCTCAAATTTAGATCACAGACTTAAATCCGTAACAGTGTTTATGCTGCCATCTAGTGAATATTCGTTGAATCACTTTTAGACCACTCTGGTTCAATCAAAATTATCAATTTGAACTGGAAAAAATCATAAACTAAATATTGTAAAAAAATTAGTTAGGCCACTATGGTTCTTATGGCCTCAATTGTAACCTACAAAACTTGCACCTTTTTTTAATGGTAGAAATGTATATTTAATGAGAAGGTGATATAAGACACATTCTCATTCAAAGAATGAAATATATGAGGAGCTGGCGAACAAAACGGTATGATTACGCATCTGGTCAAACTATGTTTTTTTACAGTCCGGAGGTTTCGGGCCCGTTAAAATTTGAATATCAAATCATTTTCAATCAAAACCGCCTAAAGCAGTGTTAATATTACTAAATTTATAAATTAAAAACCATACCAAAATCTCACTGGAGGTATGTCATTCAGTTTTATACAGCTCCCGTAAAATTGAATTTTATATAATTATACCGCTTCGTACGCCAGCTCCTCATATATTTGCACAAATATTGAGTGTTCATAGCAAAATATTTTTGTCCATACAGTTCCGTCTAGCAGACGGCAGCCGTATAACGGGTCGTTTCAACCACACCCACACCGTTGCCGATCTCCAACAATACGTGTCGAGAGCCGAACCCCTATACCAACTACAGCCATTTGCACTCTTAACCACTTTCCCTAGTACAGAACTAACCGATCCCACAGCAACATTGGCTCAAGCGAATCTACTCAACACCACTTTACTCCAAAGACTTAAGTAGCTGAAAAACATGTTTGTTACAAAACCACAAAAACACTATAAACCCGCTTGTTACAAAGTATAAAATATGATTGTTACAAGCTACGAAACCCGCATGTTACAAGCTGAAAAACATGTTTGTTACAAACCACAAAAACACTAAAACCCGCTTGTTACAAAGTATAAAATATGTTTGTTACAAACTACGAAACCCGCTTGTTACAAGCTGAAATACATGTGTGTTACAAACTACGCAATGTGCTTTGCTACAATGTATAAAATAACTTTGTTTTATATAAAACTTTTAGCAATGGCTTACCAATAAAAATGTGTCCTTATGGAACATGGAAATTGTTTATTTAGGTTGTTGGTTTTGTTTATTCTTTTTTACTTTTCAATATGAATTTCTGTATTCATCTGTCAACATTTGAGGGCTTAGCACGAATTTTAATAGCTCTGTAAACTTATCGCATCGTCAAAGTTTCTATGAATACTAAGTAGCGCCCCCTATCTGACGTAAGAAACAAACTGGTTTCCATACAAAATTTGACGATGACGATAAGATTATGGATCTCTCAAGGTACATGCTAGGGCCTCTGATATTAAAGAAATCTTAAACTGTTTCTGATTTCTATGTGTATAAATCCAAACATTATAATTTTATACTTTTTAATAAGAATAAATTAAAGATCCATGCCTATTACATTGTGTTTTGACTTTATTTGGGTGATATCTTATTATATCGAAGGCGTTCAATTGTTTTGGATGTACAGCAATAAAAAAACTCCAATTTATGCTTAAAATTGTCATTCCTAATCCAAATTTCATTGCCTTATAGTGCCTTGTAAGAAGGTCCATTATCTGACGTAGCTTCGATCGAATTCATTACAAAAATATTATAATACACGATAGTTGCCATTGCTAAAAGAAAGTTTGTAAGAGTATGCCGTTCTCATTAAAAATACAACCACAAAACAGAATGAAAGACAAATTATGAAAGTTCTCAAAAATCATTGATTTATTCCAGTAAGGCGGGCTTTCCTCTCCGGGTCGGTGCGGGCTCGTTTTCGTTTCTGTACCGGATCTGTACAGAAGGTCTACTCTCTTTCTCCAAAACGAACTTGCGATAGCGAAGTTCAAAAGAAAATTAATTTCGTCAATTTACGGTTATACTTAATTTGAATGATAAGCTATCAAATTGAAGATTTCTTTGAGTAGGCTTAGAAAATCTACACCGCAATCTGACGAAGAAATTATTATAATTAAAAACGAACCAAATAGTAAGAAAAGTGTGAAGTTTCGAGCGAAATTTCGTTTTTCGTTGAATTAGAGTAGGCCTCCAGATTCTTTACCGAAAATCACTTGTTGAACGGTTCGGTTTTGGTGCGGTATCGTTTTATTGTGTTTGCGGGAGTGACGGAACGGTCGACTTAAATTGATCGACTTAGTATTCGGCAGTCCTCTTTAGCACTCGGTACAGAGAGCTGTGTATCTGTTCGGTAAAGATTCTGTACCGAAGTTACTCAGTGCGAAAGCGCTTAGTAAATATTCAGGACAGATTCGGTCAAGCCCACACCGAGGCGAGAAGGAGTGTGAGGTAGGAGCGTAATGCTGGCACCTCACACGGCTATACATATTCCCTTAGACGGTTTTCGAAACCAGTTTCGAGAGAATTTTAATTCTTCTTTTTAAACCGGTTGCTAAATTAGAAATATGTTCCATGGGCATCTTAATTATTGAAAATTATATGAAGAACGTACCCCATACTATGTACCCCCCCCCCCCCTCATTGGCCTTCCGCAGTATATGCCAAGACCCCTACCCTCTCCCTCTAGTTTTCAAGTAGTATTTCATAAATGTGGTTTTAAATAATTTTTTCACATAGAAAGTAAAATAAACTAATAAAATTGACTCATATTAGTCTATGGTTTCAAAAACGGCCGAAGGGTTCGCATTTGCTATCTATTTATCAGCAGTCACTCCTTTTCATTTTCTATAGAGCATGATAAAAATACAGTGCTGCCAAATGTACAAATAGCCATGTGAAGTGCTAACATGAGAAAAGTAGAGATATCTATTTAAAACAAGTGGAATTGAATTGTTCACAGAGTGAGCGGGGTACCAGTATGTTTGTAGCTATTGTATGAATTATAGCTGTATTAGGTATTCTATGAACTGAAACGTGTTAGTACGTAAGCTTTTCTGTCATTGGCCGGATTGTATTGCTGTCGTTACTCCAACCAATGGCAGCCCTCTTTCAATGTGACGCAATTTTTAATCCTTGTCTTTTGTAAGCGATTTTGTGATAAAGGAAGCGCTCCATTAACTCGTTTCTGCGAACAGAGTACTAATAGCGGGTTTGTAGCGACCATAGACTTAAAGAATGTACTGAGCATTCGCTGTCAATTGTAAAGTGAAACAAAAGTAGGAGTGAAAGAGACAAAGCTATCGGGCGGTCCATAGTGTTTGTCCCTTTGTAAAGAGTTATAATTTTCACGCGATTGTTTATTTATTAAACTATTGCCACAACTACAAAATGAAAAAAGGCGGACTTAACGCTAAAAGCATTCTCTGCCAGCCAACCTTCAAGAATACAGAAATACACGACTGCGGTTTACTCATTCTCTTAGTCTATGGTATAGTAGCGATTTTACTATGTTCACGCACGGTGATGTGATCTAAAGACTTGTGTACATTAGTGTCTGATTACGAAATACGATGATGCAATACAAATATACCTTTCGTACTGATACTTTTTTTTATTTTTTTTAACCCTCTTCATTAAGTTACATCTTTAGGCGTTGAGCAGACGACGGGGCGGGGCGGGCATTTTGTCCGCGAAGCAATAAAGACCGCGTCTGCCCGTCGATGTCTGCGGCTGCCCGCGCCGCGTACACAAAACACACGACGGGCAGAGGCGGTCAGTTCAGGACGTTCGTTCTAGTGAATAGTCCATCACTAATAAGCGCGTGGCGCGGACTGAGCTGACCGCCCCGCGCCGCCGTCTGTGTTACTGCATATAAACTGGTTTGTATGATCCACGTCGGGCAGCCGCGGACATGCCGCGCCGCCACTGCCCGCCGGGCACCTGCGGCGCGGTCTTTTTGCCCTCTGTGTGCGTTTGAAGTATAGGATTCACTTTGTGCTATTATTCGCGGCGAAATTGACCGGCCCGCCCCGCCCCGTCGTCTGCAAAGTGCCTTATGGTCAATATTACTAGCGCAGAGTCGAAGCGTTATTCAGAAGCGTTTTTTCAAAATAATGATTTTATAAATGTTCATGTTTTTAATGCAAGTTCGCTGCTTGACAAGGGGATTATACGGGTACTCAATACAACACTTAAAAGTAAGTCCTGATGTCTCCCCTAGGGGGGCCGTCAGGGGATGGGGGGGGGCATTCAGTCCGACCATTTCTACTTGTTCTACATATAATCTGCGGAGACGAGGGACTTTAGTCTGTGGAAGACAAAAATCCCTGAATTGTGAAAAAAAATGTCCCTGTCTCGACGCACACGGTATGCGTACATTTGTTGCCCATAAAGAGAAGCGCACGTTATGGAAGCAAATATTCCGAGCTTACGTTTTGTTGTAGTTAAACGAAGTTTAAGAAAAGCAGAAGACGTTTTAAAATATCTAAACTTCGCTGTGTGCGTTCCAGCATCCCTAGCGCACCGCGATATGGTATATAACGCATTTTTATCACGCTCAATTGTCAAATTACTATGGAGTTTGACAGATAAAAAACGTGATATAATGTAAATTGTGGTGCTACAGGGACAGGGATGGGGAAACTTTTTCCTTATCTTGCGAATTTATACAGAATCTACGGTGAGCCAAAGTTTTGCTCAGGTAACTAACGATGATATAGCTCAGTTATGACCTCACCCTGCAAAATAGGTAGATACCAGGTTCGGCGGCAGAGAAAAAGAGAACTTTTGATTTTCGTTTGATGGATTTCAACCATTGGGACATTCATTTATTACGTAAAACTTTTTTTACCCGGCTGCGCAATGCAAGAGCGCGAAGCGCGACGCGCAGACAGGGTTATGTGTTTAACAGTCTATATATGTATGTTTGTTCCTTTGTGGCACACTAGAGACCAAACGCCTGGACCGATTTTGATGATTCATACATCAATCGATTCGTCTCAATCATGGGAGTGCTACTAAAGATATGATAGTAATCAAAATTCAGCATGGGCAAAATTAGGCGCCATATTGTGACGAAGTAAAAAAAATAAGTTGACAAAATATGTCGAGTGGAGTATCACTGTCTAGATAATCAAAAAGCATATTTAGGTTCCTAACACCATTTTTCATTTTATATGATTGTTTAGGATCTACAACTCTTTAAAGTTGTATATTAACCACTTACGCTTTTAATTTCAATCTTACGTTTGTAGATTTTTATAGGTAAATCACCCCTTTCATTACCCTACGCCTATAAGTATTGCGATGTTGTAGCTAAGAACAAAGTTCCCATCTACTTCTATATGGGAATTCATTATATTCGATTTAGCTATTAGGGCACGGAAGCGCAACAAACAAACTCACTTTCGCATCTATAATATTATTTTGTAGATAGGTCCGACATGTGACTCCACCCTATCTAAATGTTAAGTGATGGTGAAGTCCAGACGTGAAGATCGCTGGTACAGCAGTTCTACCTGCCACACCAGCCATCCTCACCTTGCCGGCCTGCATGTTGCTTCTTTACGCCTCTATTAAAGGATCCCAGGTTGTAAGAAGGAGGAAACACATGAGCAGGCAAAGCATTCCATTTACGGATAGTGCGTCAAAGAAATGAGTCACCAAATTTCTTTATACGCGTTGGAATTGTGGCCACAGTTAAACGGTGACACCGAAGGCCAGCGCGCGTGGTCCTCTGAAGGAAAGGGGAAGGTGGAATAAGAGAGAATAACTCTTCAGAACACTCGCCGTGGTACGGACGATAGAACGCGCTTAGTGACGCCACGTCACGGCGTAATTGAAGAGGCTCGAGGTGTTTAGTCACCTCCTCATCGCCTATGATGCGAATCGCACGCCGCTCTAACATATCCAAAGCATCGAGCAAGTACTTGGCGGAGCCATCCCAGAGGTGCGAGCAATATTCCACGCAAGACCGCACCTGCGTCTCATACAACAAGCACAGTTGCTCGGGCGTGAAAAAGCGCCGCACCTTGTTCAGGACTCCGAGTTTGCGTGAGGCCGCTTTTACCACGCTTTCGATGTAATTCTTTGTATTTAAGTCACAGCGAATTTCCATACCGAGCATGGTGGTACTGCTCTCTAGCTCCAGTGCCCTGAAGAGAAGGACAAGAAAGGAAATGCGATGTTTTTGCCGTGAAAGCACAGACCTGGGTTTTCTTAGCATTGAACTCAACCAAGGTCTTGGTACCCCATTGAGAAATGTGGCCCAAAGCCTGATTGAGTTCAATGACAAGATTCGCCCATTTTTCCTTGGTTACCGCCTGTCCAGCCGCTGCTTGACCGAGATACCCCGCATGCACTGTACTATCGTCTGCATAGCAATGAATGTTTCCAAGAGGAATTAAGTCATTGATATGCAGCAGAAATAGGGTAGGGGATAGGACGCAGCCCTGAGGAACGCTGGCATTCACTGACATGAACCGCGAACTATCGTCCGCAAGGACATGAATTCTACGCTAACGCAGGAAGTTAGCTACCCAGGAACAGAACTGGGCCGGCAGACCGGATGCCGGAAGCTTGGAGAGAAGGCTTTTATCCCAGACCCTTCCAAACGCCGTGGCAATGTCAAGGCTGATAGCCAATGACTCGCCACGCTTGTCGATAGCCTCACCCCAGATATGAGTCAAGTACGCCAGAAGATCACCCGTCGATCGTTTCGGTTTAAAACCATACTGACTAACATTAATCAGAGAGTGATCCTCTAGGTAGCGGGTCAGATGGTTGTTAAGGACCTTGTCTAGGACTTTACGTAATACTGAGGTGACTGCTATTGGCCGGTAGTTGGCCGGGTCTGAGCGATCCCCCCCTTTTTGGACATCGGTTGCACGTTGGCGTCCCTCCATGTCTCCGGCACACGCCCCAAAGAATACGAGCTTTGGTACAAGCGCGTGAGCACGGGAGACAACTTAGCTTCATATTTTTTAAGTACAACTGGTGGGATGCCTCCAGGTCCACTAGCTTTCCGGACGTCGAGTAACTGCAATTCAGCGCGAACCTCGCGCTGCCATCGTTATGCCACAATGAGCTAATGATGGTGGTAGGGCTGTAGTGTGTGTACTAGCTATATGCACACACACTCATCCCTCCTAATCAGTGTTGCCAGGTCTCCAGATTTTACAGGAAATCTCCTGTTTTTCTGAAATTTCTCCTGTTCTACTGTTTTTCTACATGAATCTCCTGTTTTTTTTAGAATACGATTTATTTTTTAAATTGCATGTTGAGTTGCATTTTTCGTCATTAATAATGTAGATAACCTTAATAATTATAAAATAGCTTTGAGGGCGGCAGAAGCCATAGAAACACATTCGTTACTGGTCTTTATCTTGATTTGATTTACCAATTCTGGGGGGGGGGGGGTGCAAACCGGAAAAAGTACACCTCTGCATCTACTGTTTTTCTTGTAGCTGTTTCCATACATCTACTGTTTTTTTCTAAAACGCCTCCCGAACTTTAAAAATCGGACCTGGCAACACTGCTCCTAATATATATGTGACTTATAGATATGTTGTTTTTACGTATTTTAGATATGTTGGATTCGTTTATTTTGGTTTTGTTAATTCATGAAAACTCCTCCTTTTGAAGTCGGTTAACAATTAGAATATAAAACTTTGTTTTAGTGTATCTTATTATTAAAGTTATTTTTTAAATTCAGAAACTTTAATTCTCGGTGCATTTAAATTAAAAGTTGTGATTTCGTAATGGGCTAGTTGACCCTTTTTGGAAAAAGGTTCTAAATGGTTAATAAATGTTATATTAGACCTAGAAAGCTACAAATCTTTAATTTTAAAATAGACTTTTCATGGACATACAAAAACGCTGTCGGCCATTTTAGTCTATAGATTATCTATGCTATGACGTCACCGGTAGTAAACAAAAACTCGTAAGAACGTAGAAAATAACCTATCTGACTTTATAATAAAAAAAACATGATTTCTAATAAATACCACGAAAAATATAGTAATTATCATTATTGTATTGTACGACAATGTAAAAACACATCCTCGAAGACTCCGGAAAGTTGTGGATTAAAGTGCCGAAAGAAATTAACCTACGCAATACCTGGTTAGAACTTGCTAAAAGGGATCCTCTGCAACTTTATCGACTCATAGTAAAATTTATTTTTGCGAAGATCACTTTGATGTAAGTACTCATCGAATAATATTTTAAGTCTCTTCATTTATTATCAGTTTTAATAATACAAGTTTTAAGGTTATGTATGAATGACATTTAGTTGTTTACTACCAAAGAGACGTCACAATCATGGCGGATGTGGCGAACAGCGTTTTTAGTGTTTAAAAATTATAGACCAAAAATATTTTTTTAAATTAAATTTTTATAGCAATCTTCTGCTTATATGAAGTGAAATCGACATATTTAGATTCCTTAGACCAAATACTTTAAGAATTAAACATTTATTTAATACAATTCGAAATGTAATCTAATCAAAATTGAAAATATTGGTCTTTTGCTACTAGAATCATTAAAATTTATATGAATTAAATTGAATAGGTACGATAAGTATATAGAAAATGTATAGATGAATTAGGTATGTATTTCACTTAGGTAAAGTTTGTCACGTAAATATTCTTCAGGAATCAAAATTAGCTAGTATCAAAAGCATTTAAAATGTTACGTATATATTATTATTGACATATTCAGTTATGTTTGATAATTTTCCATTGAGTTCATTTATAGTGGGAGTACAAAAATACAGTACCCCTAGCACGAACCATTAGCGAATTCGAATAGTTTGCAAACCGAAATGTCAATGTAAAATTTTGTATGGAAACTTGAACGAACGTGCTAGGGGTACAGGACTGATTGATAATTTTACTTTGAATTATAATGTTGACTGATTCGATCATTATTGTATAATGTCACATTTGTCCCATCGTCGACAATAAACGAGAAGCGAGTAAAGCTAGAAACTAATTGACGATCAGCGGGAAGAGAGTGTGTAGATCCGATACTTTTATCGCCGGGCTATAAGCGAATGTGGTAGTACTACGGGTGATTACTCGCGCCACTAGCTCGCTGTGATAGTCCTGCCTTGAGCAAATATGCACACATACGCGACAGACCTCCAAGCGAGCATTGCTGTGTAAGTAGCGCTAAACGAGTATTATCTTTGATGGCTCTTGTCGCTCTGCGACAAACTAGTGTAGCAAGTTCTATTAATATATCCATCTATTTTGTTTACACGGAATGTATAATATCTATTGTACGTTTCTTGAGCGAGAAAATAGCCGATAGTTAGTCGCTTTCTTGCCAGCGGTGAAACAACTGCCATATAGAGTAAATTATAAGATAGTGTGTTTGTTGTGTATGTAGGTACAAGTAATTTAAAAATATTGAAATTGGTAATTTAATAAATCCTCGAGAGCTAAGCCTAAGTGAAAAATAAAATGTGTTTGTCGGCCCTTTCATTTTGTTAAGTTTGTTTTAGATTTGTAAATGAAATCTGAAAATTGACATACTAGGTACTTTATGAATTGACAGTGACGATATATTACTTGAATTTTCAAAAAAAATGAATCAAAATAGTCATATCGATTGTTTTTGTCTAGGGGCCGTTCATAAAATACGTTCGCATACAGGGGGGGGGGGGAGGAGTCTTGCTAAGTGTGACAAGATGTGACAAGGGGGGACGGGGGATCTACGGCAACGTGACGTTCGTCGTTCATTCAAAAAAATTTTAATTTTAATAATTTAATTAATTCATTTCGTATTTAGTAAACATATAGACATTCAAACGTATATAGTTTTATTATACAATAAATTGTAACTTGATGTATTTACTCATGTTTATTTTTCGACATTAGCGCTAGCTCTGTGGCGCGGCTCTAGCCTTGACTCTAGCAGCGTTACAATTCGTGACAATCGATTTCTTTGTTTTACCAATACTTATGAGAGTAACGTTGCCATCTAACCTGCGCTCTCGACTGAGAAACAAATGAAAATACTGTTTCTCATGTATTTATTCCTATATTATTTCTTCATTCGTCATTTAGTAGTGAACTCGTTGAGACGCTTTTTTCATATTTCTCAATTGATACTCTTTATTATATGAGCTATTTAATCGAAATTTAGAACTCTTGGATTAAATAGTTAGAATATATATATTAGCAAAAATGACATCGATAAGAGGTGAAATTTATCAAAAATTATTTAACACTTATAAAAAATGTTACCCGGATAAATAATCAACGATCGTACAAGAAAATGTTAATAAGATTTGGAACGATCTCAAGCTTAAGTACAAAGGTGACGGGAAGCAATTTGAAGTGGATATTCAAAACAATATTGAATCTTTAAATCAAAAGATAACTCAGAACAAAGCAAGAAATTTAACGTTTTTTACAAGTCTTAAGGTAAGTCAAGAAGTTTTTTTGGTACCTGGTTTATATTTACTATTATATGGATTATATCAATTCTACTTGCGGTTTATAATATTTCATTATTCTGAATAATTTTTATGTGTGCATGATTTTGATATATCGATTCGATATAATTAAGTTCAAAAGAAAAGAAAATTAAATGATTTCGGTGTAGAATTATAGTGTAAACGAATTTGTGTATAAGTCTTTATTTTTTTTAATCAATTTTAATATATACTTATAATAAATTCTTTGTTTTTTTAGCAACAAAATACAGTCAAAGATGGTTCTCAAGCGTCGACGAGTAAAGAAGATCTTCCTAAACGATAAACAGGCTCTACTGAAAAAATTTCACCTCGTGAAGAACAAATATGCAGTTCAAAAACGGCTACACCCGCCCAAGATGAAAGCAAAAAAAAAATTCAGTTATGGAATCAAGTTTAAATTCATTACTTCTGCAAAGAGATTCTGATATCACACGTCGAATAAAACCTTACTACAGCATTTAAAAAAATTACATCCAAAACGGAAAAGAAAAGATGAAGTAGTTCGACGTATACAACCAACTCGCATCGCAGCTCGACGAGCTCGAGCGCTGTTATGCATATTAGGAGATGAAAAAGCTGGTACAGAAAATGCAGAATGGATAGATGACGATGAAGTGGACGGTAGTTTTGAAAATGAAGAAGAAGATGTTGCAATACCGATTATAGATATTTCAGCGCATTTACAGAATCCTTGGACTTCTGATTAATAGAAATATGATTTATTTATTTGTTATGAAAAGATATTAGAATAGATAATTATATATTTAAATTTTATTCTAAAAACTAAATAAATATTTAAATTCTTAAAATTTGTGTACTATCAATTGAAATTTATCATACTTGGGGGGGGGGGGGGGTTCTCCGTTTTTGTGACGGAATATTTCAGGACAAAGTAAAAAAGTCCGGACATGTCCGAACTAATCCGGACGGATTGTAACCCTACTCCCACCATACTTGAGACTTTTATTTAGGTTCATGTCTAAGGCAGCAAAAAGAATTTAGTCACGTCCAAGTCTTAAACAAACTTCTATTCCTTAAGTTATGGGGTTGGAATATAATTTTCTTGTAGTTTGTGTACTACTAGTAGCTTACCAATTCCAAATTTCAGCTTTCTAGGTCATTACAAAATACCTAAAAAGAAATTAATGATCGCGGTAAGTCAGTAACGAAATCAGTGTTTTTAGGTATCGATAAAATCTAAAGTATAAGAGTTATGCTATTAAAACTTAATCCGCCTTATAAAGAAACGTAGACGAAAGTTAAACCAGGACTTAAACCGATGCTTTGACTTTTGTTTTCTAAAAAGAAAACAGAGACAACATTAAGTTTAGAACCAGTCTAACTTTAGTTTTAATTGGGTAGAATTTTGTTCACCCGGTATAATCCAAAACCCAAGTTATAATAGTTATTTATTATACAAGAGTGGAAAGTTCCTTTTTAACCGCGTGCTCGATTTGGATGACCGAGCAAGCGAAGGATTCTAAAGTTGAATCACGAGCGCAGCGAGTGATTCTAAATTAGAATCCTGAGCGTCAGCGAGGGAAACAAACGAGCACAAGGTGAAAAATCTTTCCACTCGAGTGCAATACGTAACTTTTCATCCCACCTCAGCGAGGAAATGACAAAATGAAAAAGAAAACAATTTATAATGACAAAATATTTTTATTTCAATTAAAACACATTAAGATAATCTATAAATTGAAGAAAATAATAAGAAGTAGAAAATAATTAAGAAATATTAAATGTAACGTTGCTACAGTTACTTATGTTAAGTTTAATATTTTTGTTAGGTAATGTTATGTTGGTGTTTGTGAATTGTGCGCTGTTTTGTGGTAAACTACTCGTATCAGTAATTTTAAATAGTTGTGCCGATTCATTGGATTCTATTGGCGTAAATGTTGGCGAGAGAGGGCTATTGTTTCCAATCTTATGGGGGCTCATTTTAGATGTAGAAGGGCGAGACCAAGAATCTGACAGAGGTTCTTTCAGCGTTATGGCCTCCACGATACTATTACAAATTTTTGATTTACTTTGGATTGAATCCTCTATGTATCCCTCTACAACCGAATTAGACTTCCAGCCTCCATGGCGCTTAAGCGATAGAAGATCAGCCCCTGATTCGGCCAAAAGTGTGGCTGAGGTTCTTCTAAAACAGTGACCGGTGTATAACGGGGGTTCTAAAAGTCCGAGAAAAGTTGCTATTTCTCGTGGAATACTGCCAATTTTATTCTGACCCATAGGTTGTCGGATACACTTTCCGTTGCGATATTGTAGAAAAAATCGTTCAATTAGGGTGTTAGAAGGACGTAAAGCTTGATATTTCTGAACAATGTTTACATATTCCTTGCGAATAACGAAGTTGCGGTCTTTTTTTGTCTTGGTATTTAGTACATTAATTAATAGCAATTCATCAGAATTATGAGAATATTTTGATACGTTATTGACATTAAGTAGTGTAAGTTCATTTGTTCGACATGCTCCGGTTATACCAATAATAAGAACAACCTGTAACAAAAGAAGTATTTATAATCGTAAATAAATTAATCAAATTAAAAATATTGTAAGTACTATGTACAATTTTATCAACAACAAAAAATTACACGTATTGACTTACTTTTGCCGCTAAATATACGGAATCAGGTGCTTCATTAATAAACTTTGCAATTTCAGATGCTGTGAAAACCTTCGATTTTTTTGGTTTATAACCAGATGAGGCTCTTTTTAAAAATGCCACTAATTTATGATAGGTGTCGATATGAACGTCTTTCTTCATCTTAATTGTTAATTTTAGCATTGAATACGTACTCCATAGCGTGCTTGCTTTCTTGGTCTCAGATAATTCTATAAAATATGCCAGCAAAACGTTTTCGGAGAAAGTTTTTGCTCCTTTAGCTAGTCGCCACATGTTAAATATATCGTACTGTTTCAAATACTTCTCTCGTGATTGCTGAGGGAGAAGGCTCATTTACGCATTATTAACTGTTTCAGTTAACTCAGTTGGCGTTAGATAAACTTCATCGTCGCTAATGTCACTCATTTTAGTTGATTTTTTTGTACAGTTTTTAGGTTATGTTAATTATATTAAGCAATAAAACGTGAAAAACTAGAATGGCGCGAAGCACGCAAATAAAACAAAGAAACCAAGAAGGTTCCAAATTTAAATTTTTTCACAATTTAAAAAGTTCTAATCATAAATTTGGCACCATAGAGGTTACATTAAATAGGTTTAATGACGTTTTGAATTTACAATTATATTGAGTACTCATTATATGTGATGTTCTAAATTCAAATCTACTTTGCCGCTCAAGCGAATAAAATAGAATTTTCCAGCCAGATTTCGAAGCGCAAAATTACACTTTCCGAGGTGGTGGGATGAAAATATATTTTTAATGGTTCAAACGCTTCGAGAAAAGGCAAGGTAGTGCTTTTGCACTTCCCTTTGCCCGTCTTGTCGTTTTGGCAGATTTCAATTACTTCCAAGTATAGAGTTTTTTAAATTTACAAAATGTTGCATATTTACTTAAATTCTTCATTACAATTTATACCTAATCAGTTAAATTTGGAATTTGGAATGGTTTTTATGCATTTTAAGATAAGATATTGTTGACGCCATCTATCCTTCGACGAGAGAAGCTGCACGAGGTCCATCATCATCGACTATTCATACATTCATCCCTCACTCATTAGTTTTATATACATTCACACTCCCTCTTGCAATTCGAATCCAAAATAGACAATGTACGCACATAATTTCAATAATATCTGTATTTTACTATGAATTATATCGTACAATCTGAATATCTGATTTTTTTGAGAAATCCACATATAGAAGACACTAATAACAGATATTTTGTTAATTGTGCTTGAATTTGAAATATCAAATAAAAATTTTAAGCATCAAACTACTAGATTTATAAACATAAAGAAAATTTTACTAGAAAAAACATAAAAAAAAATTTTAGTTTGCCTGCGAGGCAAACTTAAAATGTAAATATTAAAACATAATTTTAAAAACGATTTGGCTATGAAAGCCGTTTGAACTATTGCTCGTGTTTAATAAAAAAATATTTTAATAAAAATACTAATTTTAAAATAGATTTCATTTAATTATATAAAAATAATATATCATAAATAATACTAAGTCCAAATTAAGTAACAGTATGGATCAATACGAATCCTTCTGTCAATTTATAAGGTCCGTTCATTTAACATTTAATTACATACACGCCTATATAGAACAATCCAATAAATGGCTAATGTTACGCAATGTGTGCAGATTGTTGGAAAGCAGTCAATGTGTGCCAGTGTAGCGATGAGCTTATCTACCCTATGTAGCAGATATTTATTTCACCGCTTCCGTACAGTTAATGCGATATCTAGGCTTGTTTATAATCAAAGCATTGAACTATTGAACTACCTATATTAATGTTTGTTCCGATTTTCGACATATTTCTTTATGAACGCTCCCACGATGAACATCGGATGCTTCTGCCACTCGTTGAGTACCGCCTTGGGAATTGTAACCTGGAAAATAACGTTAAGGAATAATTCTAAGACAATTTTGTTCTTGTGCTTATTCTTCGTATCAGCTAAAAGACGTCCTAAATGGTAGACGTAGTAGGTATGATGGTAGATAAAAATGGACGATTCAAAGGTTTTTAATAAGTATTTCAGTTCAATAACTTTAGTAGGTATCACCATCATCACCTCCAGCCTATAAATGTCCCCACTGCTGGGGCACAGGCCCTCGCTATAGACGAGATAGGGAGATTGCCCTTTATTCCACCACGCGGGTCCAGTTGGTGGGTACTAACGACTGCAGATGCAGCTGATACTAACGGCTTAGCGTGCCTTCCAAAGCACGGAGGAGCTTGAGATAATAAGTTTTGAAATTGAGAAAGTTGCTGAACTTCCACGATCGCAGGTCGAACACGCTATCCGCCTGCAGCATCGAGCTCCTCTACCTTTAGTATGTATACCTGCTTATTAATATTTATTTCTTGAATTCATTTTCGATCTCTGTTAATAATAAAATGTGATTTGTTGTTCAGCTGTCAGTGTTTGGGAAACCTTATACTGGGTTACTACTACTTATACTATGTTCCAGCGTTATCCATCTGTCTTATGAATAACATTATTCAAATATGACCTGATAGATTAATTGAAACAAATTTTTCAACGGATACAAAAACTTAAGCAATCATAGAAAAAGTATTCATAGCAACATAAAACACTTGTTGAATACTTATTCAGAAGGTGTTTAAAGCGCGATTCATTAACTTTTTTCATTATTATCGACGTTTCGGATCCTGCAACAAACTCGGTGGTCAAAAATTGTTTTATTAAAACTTATTTTTTCTTTTTATCTGATCGCTTTGCAGCCTGTCCACGACAGTGACGCACGCAACACCCGCACGCCTCACCCGTGATAGCTACGAATGCCGTCACTTTCATCTCTATGATCCTTACACCGTGACGGTAGAACTTTCGCGTTTTTAGTATTCAGTAAGGAGTAGTATGTCTCGGATCTTTTTACTGGTGCTTTGGTTTAAAAAGTGTTATATTAAAACTTTTTCCTTTTTTACCTGATCGCCTTTCAACCTGTCCACGAAAGTGACGCAAGCAATACCCGCGCGCACCCCCGCTTCGCTTGTGATAGCTGCGAATGCCATCACTTCCATCTCAATGTTTCTCACGCCCAGTGACGTCAACTTGTTCAAATATTCCATCTTGTCTGCCTCACTGTAGTCGCACAGAGGCCCGTCGAGGCGACCCTGACCTGAAACAATTGTTCACATGAATTTAACTCTTTATTGCATTAAAATATAACAATATGTAAGGTCATATAAGTGGTAAGCACGGAGGCGCTCGGTTTGTTCAAATACTCCATCATTTCTGTGCTGCGTAATCTCACAGAGGCCCATCGAGGCGCCCCCTTTTTGAAGTTATACTTCTTTAGGCGCGTTATGAAAAAATGATGAGAGTGAAATTTTAAGATGCGCGCGCATCACTGTAACACAAAATATTAACAGCATGAAGTTGGTCGCTTTGCTGTTACTTTTGTGTTTACCGCACATTAAGAAAATCTACCAACAAAATAGAAATAGAATCTCTATTTAGTGGGTGCTAACGACTGCATTGTGAAGGCCTATCAAAAGTATTTATTAATCTGGAACAACGGAACCAAAGCGCGATTCAGGAGACTACAGCGCCATCTCTTGACCATTGGTGTAGTAGAACCAAAATCCAGATCTTTATTTTTAGTAATAAAGTAACAGTTATAGGTATTGACTTGAACTTTATTGACTGTGTCCTTTTCCAGACTTTTTATTAATTTATTGTAATTAATTATTCGCATGCAATTAAAAACTAATTTTAAACGATGCCAAAGAAGGATAACTTCTCACGCGCCTACGTAAGTACACGCACCCATTTTTTTTTATAACGCAGGTAAAAAATCTTTTTACAGACGACGGCGCCTTTAAGAGGCACACCGCCGAATGGACCTCACACCTGGCTCCCGCAAGTCTAACGGACCCCCCAGTGGCTGACCACCGAGGACCCCGCAACTCTTACGGGCGCTTTTCGGCATAATATCCGCTAAAAAAGTCCTGCGAATACCTTATACACAGCTTTATGCGAAGCCGCGGGGTCCCCGTTTAGGGATTCTTCCGCGACTCCGCACCCAGCAGCTTCCCGGCCTCGCCGGGGCTCCACGGCAGGGGTCTCCCGAGGTATTATGGGGACCCCGCAGACGTGCGCAGGATGGCCCGCGCGTGGGGGCTGAATACGCGGCCTAGTGCCCACCGTACCGCCCCCCGTCCGCTGCGGAGGGCTACTTGGGCGCACCCATGTAGCTCCCTCCGCCGCCCCCCCTTTGTAGGACAGAACTACAAGGGGAAGCGCGCCATCCAGGGGGGGGGGAACGGGAGGGGGAGAATAGTTCTCCCCGGCCATCTCCCCCCTCCCGGTCGGCCACGTCTCCTCGCCCCTTCTCCTGCGAGATGGGGGGGGGGGGGGGGAAGCGCGGGCGACAGCATTCGTGGGGGGGTCCAAGCGGCCAGCGCTACTCGGACATCCCCCCGTCTGAGGGCGCCCGTACGGCGCCGCCGGGCACTTTCTCGGGAGGCTTGCCCCGGTTAACCGGGGGGTCGCAGCTCCTGCTCCCCATGACGTAGTCGGCAGGCCGACCACTGTCCGCGCACATAGCGCATCGGGACGGGGCGGCGCATATCGCTGCCCTGTGTCCCGTCTTCGTGCACCTGAAACACAGGCTACTGCGGTCCTCCCTAGACGGGCACCTATCGGCGACGTGGCCCCTGCCCATGCACCTAAAACAGTGCGCAGGCGGGGGGCCCAGGACCGTCACGCGTGCAAGCTTCCACCCCACCTTCAGTCTGTCGCCCTCCGCCACCTTTCTCGCGGCGTCTACGGGGCACCTTACTTTGGCAAACCCGTTGCCTCCCGGTCCGGGGTGTACTTCCCCTACCTCTACCCTGCAGGCCTGGCAGCCCCCCTGTTATTGTAAACAATTAAATAAATAGGTTCGAAGGAGCGGTAGTATTTTCAAAATATTCAATTTAAGGAAAACACTATTTTTTAAAGGACGGAATATATTTTAGAGAAAAAATACCAATTACGAATAAAAATATGAGAGACCATTTTCCTTTTACATTTTTTTGTTAATGTGACATCTGCCACTTATCAGTTTTAAGATGAGGTATAGAACCTCAACATCCTCCCCACCTTGAGGTGATCGCTGCCGTCCGCTGGTCACGTTGCGCGGCGTCAGCGACTCGTGTACTTCATGTTGTTCATGTTCATCGAGGTCGTTGCTTAATTGGCGAATAGACTAGCTCTGCGTAACACACTTCCAGTAGAGAAGGCAATAAACAAAATTAGAACTAAGAGAACAAAAAAATAATTTTACATTTCATCATAACTAATAAACATTTTAAATATTTAATCTATCTGGAACCTTAACGACACGACCAGTACGAGTAACCAGTGGCGTTCTGGTATTTTCAGCTGTCTGAACCCCTTTGTTAACTAATGAGTCATTGTTAGATACCTCAAGGCGAAACAGGCGTTGAGCCGCTCTTATAAGTTCGCCAGTACCCGTTTTTACACGGGCCATCCTTCAATATGACTTGAAACTATGAAAATCTCCAATATAACTCCTAACGGCCAATTGACACGCTTAACATCATCAGACCCAACTAATACGACATCACCGACTTCTATAGTCCTAGTGCACTTAGGAGTTGTATTACTATCCGTGAGTCGTGACAAATATTCGGCGCGAAAACGCTGCTTCAACTGAGCACTTAATTTATTCAGATACCTCCAGCGCGAAGTTAAAATCTTACCATCGATATTGTCCATAATGTCGACATTATTATTCGTGCTATCCATATTAATAAACATTGCGGGTGTAAGAGGCCTTAAATTCTCTGTATTGTCCACTATATAAGTTAGAGGTCTTGAATTTATTATAGATTCTACTTCACAAAGAACAGTGTACAGTTCAATCTCCCTTAACGCTGCTTTCCCTAAGATTCTTCGCATTATTTCTTAAGAGTCCGTACCATACGCTCCCATTACCATGGCGCTGATGGCGGTATGAAGCGCCATTCAATTTCTTGAACAGACATTTTCTGTGCTATTTCGCGACAGTCAATGCCCTTGAGTATGTTACTAGCAACTCGAAAATTCGTGCCGTTGTCACTATAAATGATTTTCACCCTTCCTCTTCTTGCTAAAAACCTTCTTAAAGCAAGCATGAAATCTTCTGTAGATAGTGACAAAGTGAGTTCTATTGAATCGCACGGTACGTTGCACAGGTGAACAGTACAACCCAGCATTTATTACCAGACTTCAGTATCAATGGGCCAGCCAGATCAATACCTGTTATTTCAAAAACTGATCCCAGATTAACACGGTCAACAGGCAATGGGGCTGAAGGAAGCGTGCATGCCTTAGCACTAAATCTTTTACATATGATACAGTTATTAACTATTTTCTTAGCAAGTCTTCGAATATTAATGATCCAGTTAAGACTCACTGTTTAGGCCAAATTATAGTAACTTTAAATATCAATGGCCCCATACTGCCAGACGAGGTTTTATGAGAACCAAATGTTACCTGAAGCTCGGTTCTACCCCTTTTTGGGATTCTGAACGTAATTATATATATATTTTTATTAATGTGTGCTAGGAGGGTAAGTCCTTTAATCTCCGTCCAGTTATTTCATACCTACCCGATCCTGGGCCATAAATTGGCTTCCCCTCCAGTACTCACCTCACCGTTAGTGTTTGAACTATCATCGCACGGTTAACATTACATTCGTCGTCAAACTCCAAAAAGGATAAGAATACAATCCTTGGTGCTCTGTACGTGCTGTGCACATCGTGTTAGAGTTTTGCAGAAGAAAAACTGTGTATTTCGAGTGGCCACTCGTACTAAGAAAGTGCTGGACAAACAGAGGTACTTATTTCGCAGCTGAATGTTGGTGAACTGGTGAGTCTTCCATTATTTAACTTATCCCTCTTCTCCCGTTACACCCTTCAGCACACGAACCAGTCGCGCATACATTATTTTTGGTCACTTCGGCCTGGATTGCGAAATAATTTTACCTATATCTAGTTCTTAGTAAGGGGCTAAAAGTCATTAAATACTTTAGCTGGTTTCATTAACTAATACAATTTATCAAAAATGGCTACTTCTAAATCACAAGATCAAAGTTTTGAGCGCAGTTTGCGTAGATTGCAAAATAAAATTAACGCTTATTTTTCGCGTATTCAAACTACCTACGATAGTATGGCAAAGTTAGACACCGCGCAGCAGATAGACACATTTTTGTCTAATGCAAGTACGGTTGATTTAATACGTTCGGAGTTTGTACGTACATTAGATGAGCGTAATGAATTGGTAGCTTCGAATGAAGACGCTGGGGAGTCAGATTACACTTCTATGCTAGCTTTCGAAGACTTATATGCGCGAATTAAGTTCAAATGCTCACAGTTATCATCACATTCTCATACCTACGAGACAAAAAATGCGTCTCAGAATAGGCAAGGCCCGAAACTACCGAGGCTTGAGTTGATGTCGTTTGATGGCGAATTGGAAAATTGGCCCATATTTTATGAGACATTTAAGAATGCAATTCACGATAATACTGAATTGAGTGAAAGTGAAAAAATTCAATACTTAATGGGCAAATTAACTGGAAAGGCCCAAACTATTTGCCAAGGTTTTATGCCTACAGCGGAAAACTATTCTGTTCTGTGGCAAACGTTAGTAAATAAGTATAATGATAAGCGGTTACTGGCTGCTTCGTACTTAGATAAATTATTAAATTTACCCCTTGTGAATGAAGATTGTTCCAATAGCTTAGACATTTTTATTGATAAATTTTCATCATTAGTTAGCTCATTAAAGCAACTTAAACTGGACAGTCTAGAAGATTTTATCTTTATTCACGTCGGTTTGAAAAAGGTGGGATTAAACACCGTAAAATCTTTCGAAATGCATTCCGGTAATTCAGTAAAACTACCATCATGCACACAATTTGTCGAGTTTGTTCGCAATCAGTCGCATATTTTACAACGAGCTAATAGTATTGCTGGCACGAAACAGTCTAATAGTAAATTGACGTCGTCAAAAAATAGTGTACCTAATTCTACTTCCCGTTTCAATAATAATTATAATAAAATTAGTAAAACGTTTGTAATTAACGAACAAAATAAATGCTTATGCTGTGGTAATACTGACCATTTTCAGTTGCGTTTGTGTAAAAAATTTACAGGTTTATCACCTACACAGCGTTTCACTTTTGTTAAAGTAAATAAATACTGTGTCAATTGTCTAAGTAACGACCACACAGTACGACAATGTTCTTCGAAAACGACATGCTCGAAGTGTTCACGTAGTCATCACACACTACTTCATTTTCCAACAAATAATTCGAAGTCGTCTTCCAACATCGGTTCGGGTGCTGATAAACAATACTCGGGTGAATCATCACCGAGTACCTTGATGCCGTCGCCGCCAGCAACGGGCCGGCAACCATGCGGCGGTCAATCGGTATCGCTGTGCGCGACCTCAGGCCTTCCAGAGCCGCGCGCGCCGCCGTCCTCGGCGGACGCTCCCGGTCACACCACTGTTTTAATTGGTACTGCTCAATGCACCGTTATCGATAACGCGGGCAATACGCACACCGTTCGAGTCTTAGTAGACAGCGCGTCGCAACGGGATTTGATCACACTAAAATGTTGCAAGAAATTAAAGTTGCAATTACATCCCTCCACGACTAAATACGTGTGTGGAGTAGGCGACGTTGCCAACCCTATAGAAGGCTATACGTGTATAACTTTGCGTTCACAATTCGACAAGTCTATTTGTTACACTATTAAACCGTTGGTAACACATCGTATTACAAGTGACTTACCATTAGCAAAAATAGAAGTCGGACGTCTCGAGTACTTAAATAATATTCCATTAGCTGATCGAACTTGTTTTGAGCCTGGCGAAATTGATTTGATTGTAGGGTCTGAATTTTTCGCACGCATTATTCGACCAAACATTATTACACGCGGCGTCAATGAGCCCGTCGCTATTGAAACGTTGTTTGGATTTATAATTTATGGTCAAGCTCCAGTCGTGTCCTCCGTTTCCGAGGTGCATACTTACTGCACTTTAGATAAAAATATTGCCTTAGAAAATAAACTAAGCCGGTTCTTTGAATTAGAAGACGTTCCTACTGCGAATATACTGTCCTCTGAAGAACAAGAATGCGAAAGTTTTTATTCTGATACTACCACGCGTGATTCTAGCGGTCGTTACATCGTTGCACTACCATTTAAGGATGATGCTTTTAAATTAGGCGATTCACTTATGGGTGCCACGCGCAGGTATTTGTCATTAGAGCGTAAATTATTGACTCAACTTGACCTTAAATCGGAATATGATAAGGTATTTACGGAGTACTTAGAAAAGGGCTATTTAGCGCTTCTTGATAGTAATCACACGGAGTTTTTGTCACACTACGTTATTCCACATCACGCCGTCTTACGGCCTGATAAGAGCACTACTAAACTGCGTGTAGTCCTTGATGCAAGTATGAAGACCATGTCAGGGTTGTCACTAAATGATATTTTGCACACTGGTCCGAATCTGCAAAATGATTTATTTAAAATTATATTAAATTTTAGATTATTTAAAGTTGCGATTAGCGCTGATATACGTCAAATGTATTTGCGAGTCTTAGTAAGACCTGACGATAGGCGATTTCAAATGATTTTATACCGAAATGACGCTGACCAACCATTGAAACTGTACCAAGTAACGCGAGTACCATTTGGCCTTTGTTGTAGCCCATACCTCGCCATTCGGACAGTCCGCCAGCTGATAGTAGATGAAGGTTCACGTTTCCCGGTCGCGGGCCCGGTGGCGGAGCGCGATCTATATACGGATGACCTAGCCAGTTCTTGTGAAACTCCATCTGAAGGCATCTTGCTATCTCAACAATTAATTGAGTTGTTTAATGCTGGGGGGTTCGAATTAGTCAAATTTTCTAGTAACTCGCGTGAAGTCATGCAGAGTATTCCATCTGCTTCTCGTATATTATCCGATGTCGAATTTAGCCCTAATGATTATTTAAAGATCTTAGGTCTGCGTTGGTTACCGGCGGAAGATATTTTTACCTTTACTGTCAACGTGCGAAACTGTGAATGTACAAAGCGCAACATTCTATCAACTATTGCCCGATTGTGGGATTTGATGGGATTTGTAGCACCAGTCACTTTACTGGCAAAATTAATAATTAAATTTTTATGGACAAATAATATAGACTGGGATGAAACGCCACCAGAATCAACAATACAACTTTGGCGACAGTTTGAATTAGAGTTGCCAGAATTACAAAATATTAAAATTCCGCGACACGTTGGATTTTCATCAGACTGCATTGTTTCGTTGTTAGGATTCGCCGACGCGTCTGAGAGGGCATATGGTGGTGTTGTATACCTACACATTTATTTTCCAAATGAAAATAAATTTGTAATTAATTTAGTTTGTGCCAAATCGAGAGTAGCACCTGTACGTAGTGCTTCGCTTGCCAGACTGGAACTTTGTGGTAATTTAATTTTAGCGAAGTTAGTGCGTAATGTTTGTGACACTTATTCACAGCGTATAAAAATAAATAATGTCTATGCGTTTACCGATAGTATGGTGGCATTAGCTTGGATCAACGCGCCGTCAGCACGGTGGCAGACATTCGTAGCAAATAGGGTAGCTCAAATACAGGACTATTACACCCTAGTAATTTTTATTTTATATCGGGAAAAGAAAATCCTGCCGACTGTCTGTCCCGTGGTTTAACGCCGGCACAATTGATGGACCACCCTCTGTGGTTTCATGGCCCTCGCTTCGCACGCCTGCCTGTTTCGCAGTGGCCCATTCATGAATTTGATCCTAACAGTGTTATAGATGCACCTGAAATTAAACCTTCTGTATTCATAACGGTGGAGAAGGTTGAACCTCCATTGTTGTATTCACTCTCATTAAAAATTTCCTCTTGGCCAAAATTAATTAGAATAATCGTTTATATTTTACGATTCTTAAAGAAATTACCTCAACGATTTGAAGCTTCACATTTAGAGTATGCGGAACTATTACTGATTAAAAATGTTCAGTCAGTTTACTTTAGTGACGAATTTAAAAGGGTCGAAAGTAATAAGTCTCTTTCTCCAGCCTTTCAAAAATTAAAGGCATTTGTACACAACGGTATTTTTCGTGTAGGCGGTCGATTGAGTAATGCCGACTTAGATTACAATAGCCAACATCCCATTTTGCTGACACCACGTGATCATATCGTTGATTTAATAATTGATTATTATCACCGAAAGTATTTACATACGGGACCACAACTCTTGATGTCTCTGTTACGCCAGAAATTCTGGATTCTTTCAGCACGTAATATCGTCCGTAAACGAGTGCAACTTTGTAACATTTGTTTCAAATCGAGACCTAAAAACGAATTTCCTATAATGGCAGACTTACCTGCATGTAGGGTACAGGAAGCTAAGGCGTTCTATCACACGGGAATAGACTACGCGGGACCCTTACATGTAATTCCGTTTCGTCGACGCGGTGTACGAAGTCAAAAGGCGTATATTTGCCTTTTCGTGTGTCTCGTAACTAAAGCTGTTCATATAGAGATGTCTTGCGATTTGAGTACAGATTCGTTTTTAAATGCATTTAAGCGTTTTATATCACGCAGAGGTCCAATCAAGTATGTTTATACTGATTGTGGTACCAATTTTATTGGCGCGAAGTCATATCTTGATGAAATTTATAACCTAATCTCATCAAAGAATTATAGTGACAGGGTAAATTCGGAGCTATTAAGCAACTCCATCGAATGGAAACTCAATCCTCCGGCTTCTCCCCATTTCGGTGGAATTTGGGAGGGCAATATTCGTTCCGTAAAAATGCATCTAAATAAAGTTGTAGGTAATCAACTCCTTACAGTCGAAGAAATGACTACTCTTTTGACTCAGATTGAGGCGGTACTGAACACGCGACCATTATCTGTCCTAAGCTCAGATCCGTCAGAGCCGTTAGCGCTAACTCCGGCTCACTTTCTAACTCTGACTCCACTGAAGTCATTCCCATCGGACACTACCTCTGAAAATATCAGTATTACCAATAGAAAGCGCATCGTTGACAGCCTTATTCTTTCATTTTGGAAGCGATGGAAGATAGAATATCTAAATACATTACAATGCCGTAATAAATGGTTAAAGGACACAACGCAAATTAAAGAAGGTACTGTAGTGTTGCTTCATTCAGAGAATAGTTCGCCGCTGTCCTGGCCACTAGGTATTATTGACAAGGTGTTTCCGGGGAAAGACGGGGTAACTAGGGTAGTGAATGTGCGTACAAAATCCGGCGTATATCGAAGACCGGTTGTCAAGGTCTATCCGTTGCCCAGTCAGTAGTATTTGCTCATACATACAGTCCACTAAGTATAATAATAATAGAATAAGCTTAATTTTATTTTTTTTTATAAGTTAATTTGAGTTGTATTAGATTTCTTATTTGATATATTACTACTTTGAAAGAACTGCGTTCTCTCAAGCTGGGGGGCATGTTTAGGCCAAATTATAGTAACTTTAAATATCAATGGCCCCATACTGCCAGACGAGGTTTTATGAGAACCAAATGTTACCTGAAGCTCGGTTCTACCCCTTTTTGGGATTCTGAACGTAATTATATATATATTTTTATTAATGTGTGCTAGGAGGGTAAGTCCTTTAATCTCCGTCCAGTTATTTCATACCTACCCGATCCTGGGCCATAAATTGGCTTCCCCTCCAGTACTCACCTCACCGTTAGTGTTTGAACTATCATCGCACGGTTAACATTACATTCGTCGTCAAACTCCAAAAAGGATAAGAATACAATCCTTGGTGCTCTGTACGTGCTGTGCACATCGTGTTAGAGTTTTGCAGAAGAAAAACTGTGTATTTCGAGTGGCCACTCGTACTAAGAAAGTGCTGGACAAACAGAGGTACTTATTTCGCAGCTGAATGTTGGTGAACTGGTGAGTCTTCCATTATTTAACTTATCCCTCTTCTCCCGTTACACCCTTCAGCACACGAACCAGTCGCGCATACACTCACGAAGATTATTGATCAATGTTTGTGAACCTGTGTGTAAAAGTTTTATATGCCTCTGAGCAACAAGTCTTTTCACAATTATATTCGATGCTGATAGCAAAATTGGAAATTTGAAATCCTCTGTATCTTCGCTGACTACCAGTCGAGTTCTTGTACGTATAATCCCTTCCATTATCTGTAAAACTCTTAACCTTGGACATTATAGTATCACGATTCTCTCCTTGAACAATTTGTAGCACATATTTTTCCGCTTTAATGTATTCTTCAGTTGATATATTACCGGTTGATTTACTAAGCTTATATCGACAGTTATTAAAAAATCTTAAACACCATCCAACCATCATCCGGACAATTTTAGTAAATTTACTGAAGAATAAAAGATGATTCGAAAATTTATATGTATCTACATTATTTACAACCAAACACGTTTTCTTTACTTCTCTTAATACTTCAGCTTCGTTTGGTACCTCAATGCTATTTGACCACTCTTGTGCTGGCTTATAAAGCCAACCACGAACTTTTGAGAAGCTTTTCTATACAACAGCCTCGCGATGGCAAATCCGCCGGGTTCATATCACTTGGCACGTGACGCCAATCTTCTATGTTTGTCTGTTGTAAAATTTCTGTTACTCTATTGTGCACAAAAACATTCAAACCATTTTGACGTTTTAGCCAAGATAAGACTATACTTGAGTCTGACCAATAAAACTCTTTGCATGATATACCTAGCCCTTCTCTAACCTCTTTAATTAGTCTTGTGCCCATCATGGCAGAAATCAGCTCGAGTCTAGGCATTGTTACTCGTTTTGTAGGAGCGACTCCCGACTTTGGTAAAACTAACTGTACAGTAACTTGATTACAATATTCCGAACGTAAATAAATACAAGATGCATAAGCAGACTGACTAGCGTCACAAAATATATGCAATGTATTCTCACTGCGGTCTATGTCTGCACAAGTAATGCGTCTTGGTATGTGACAAAATTCAAGCATGTGTAGTTGGCGTGCCCAATCTTCAACAGTTTTCTTTAAGTCATTAGGTAAAGTTTGGTCCCAATCAATGTTCAGAATCCAACATTTCTGTATTACAAGTTTTGGTACTATCGTAGCTGGAGAAACGAAGCCGATTGGGTCGAAAACACTCTGTGGTAGTGAAAGTATACTTCTTTGCTGTACTACAGCCTTTATAAAAGAATTGATTTCTGGGTGGCAGCTTACAAAATAATTCATCCCGACGGGGATCCCACATAAGACCTAATACTGATATATTGACTATATCTGCATAATTACCGGTCCGGTAACCCAACATCGCTCGTAATCGTAATCGCAACATCGTAAACTACGCGCTTGTGTCTCAATACTTTAAGCACTTTATCTTTCTTTTCAACATCGCGCCACCAGAGAAATTTTAAATAGTTGCGATTACTGAGGTGTAATGATATTTGAAGAAATGCCTTTTTTATATCGGCACCTACTCCAATAGCGTATTTACGAAAATTAATCATAAACTTTTGTATCAACTCAATGAAATTTACCCCCTTTTCAAGACATAAATTAATAGATAAATGATTACAGTCTTTAGAAGATGCGTCAAAAACTGATCTTATTTTAGTTGTCATACTGGATTCCTTTACAACCGCATGGTGCGGCAAATATTGACCAGTATTAGGATCATCATCTTCAACCTCCTCAATAATACCTTCCTTAAGCCACTCATCGAAAACTAAATTATAATCTTTTAAAATACCTAACTTAAGGAGACCTGATGTTATCGAATTTAAATGTTTAAGTGCTGTTCCATAATTAGATTGTAAATGTTTTAACGTTAATTATGAAATGGACAGCCGGAGGTCTTAAAAAAAACTTATAACAAATTTAATTAGAAATAAAGAAATTAAAATTATTATATTACTTAAAACCTATTGACCCGATCGATGTGAGAATCAAAGTGATCCGATGACGATGGCCCTGGTGTCGCGGCGACGGCGGTCACGCGGCGGCGCGGCGTTCACGTTTCGCAGCGACAGCATTTCCGCCTTGTGGCCCACTTGCATGGGCGAAGTCAGCGCTTTACTTGTATTCTATGTATGTAATTTCTCCCCCCTCAGATCAGCAACTATTTGAGAATTTTTAGATCAAATATTGCTGGTGGGTCCTTATCTCCAGGTTTTCTTGGTTTTCTTTGATTTCTATGGGTTCTCGGCTCTGGGGGTGTAGGTCTTGCATATTGATGGTACTCAGTACTGGCTGGATCGGAGGCTTCATTTTTTCTGCATTTCGTAAGTCCATAACGTCGTAGCACGACTACGATTACGAGTGCGGTTGCACCGAATAGTACGCCGTAGAAGGGTATCGTAGTGTGGTATAATATCTCAGCCGGGTTTTCGTCGAGATGAACTGGTATCTGCAGTGATATTTTATCTTGTACGTGATAGAGACTTCTTAGATCAATGGAGTGCAGCTCGATGTGTGTAGAGCCCTCAGCTTGCAGATGCAGATAAGGAATTTTCATTATCTTGAGTGGTTGACCTCTTATCTCATCGTTGTTGTTCGTGATGGTGAGTTCAGATGTTCGTAAGATGCATTTCAATGGGATGGTGACCAAATAGCTTCCTCGTAGTTGTGTGTAGTCTTCTCTTCCGCAGGAAAGTTGTGCCTTTGTCTCGTTCGGGAGTGAGATTATGTAGTGTTGGTCGTCAAGTTTCTCCATTGCTTCTTTATGCAGTGTTACAGATGACAGCTTGCAGGTGCTCTTCAAAGATTGATTCAAGATGAGATGCTGGATACAGTCAGGTACGGTACGGACTTGGTGATTTATTCCTTCTTGACAGAGATAGCCGTGACTTAACTTCGGGCATTCAGCCTCTATGTACACGAATGCGGACTCGCAAGTTGCCAAAAAGGGATAGGAAGGGATAATGGCTTGGTGATTACTATTAGGTACTACTGATAATCTATATATTTTATAATTTTCCTTTACAACTATCGGGATTCTAAAAACTAGTACTATTTCTTTACCTACATAATAAAAAGCGGGTATTATTTCCTCATAAAATTCCCGTAAATCTATGTCTAAAATATCTACTTTAAGCATTGCATGGTGTGTGCTCGATGCACATACGAATGCTAGTACATTTTCTATATTAATTAGTTCATTATAATAATAATAATAATAATATAATTTATTACTCTGCACAACTTACATAATATGGGAAGCTATATAAGGTGGACATAATCTTGGTGACATTATATGTATAGTATCATCCACATTTTCAATAATGATGGTCAGCAATTGAGCAAACTTTGCGTATTTTATAAGGCTGTAATTTTGCATATAATCTTTTTCTAATAATTGATGTAATGTGTTATTTATAAGACTTTGATTTTCTACTATGTGAGAGATAACGCTAAAATATTTCATCATCCATTTTTTATTAAAGCTTATGTGATTGTTTAATCAAATGCTAACTTATCCTCGTTATTATAAAGGGTCTTTATCGCATGATCATATTTCAGCGCGTCATTATAGTCCAGATTGCCGGTAATGCTTTTAATTACAGAACCAAATGCATTTACGAGCCCTCTCTTAGCACGGCTTGGCTGTAAACTGGCTAACTGTTTAAAGGACTTTTCTATTTTATTATTCAAGTAATTAATTTGGAGCTTATATAAAATATAAGTGTCATTGGGTAGTCTGTCTTTAAAAGTCTGTATTTGCAATTGTAATGTAGAAAGGCTATTTTCGATGTCATTTAATTGAATGCGTTGTAAGAAAGTATGATAATGTGAAATGAGTTTAGTCGGCCCTAACATGAAAGGTAGTAGTCCGGGTCCGTCGTCGAGAGTCTCAAGTCTTATCTCCTGTGGGCTTGTTGATTGGACCAGAAGCATCAGCATCCTGTAACAATTTAACATTTTTGGGCACACGTTTCAGTCACGATAGCCACGGGGCCACGTTTCTTAGAGGTATAAATATGGATAGGCAAATCAGCTAATACGGTGTCCTGTGTATATCTAGGAGCGACTTTTGTCTGCTGGCCATTGGATTTTTAATGAAAATCTGTTGTTGAGGTGTATACTCTATTTCGGGTTCCCTAGTCTTATTTCTATTTTCTATCAAAGCTGTACGATTTTCTAAAGAAGATTGATTAATTAGTTCGTAGACCGTACTCATTTGCGCTTTATGATTTTGTAGGTATTGCTGTAGCAAATGTGACGAAGGGTCGATATCAATAGGGTCTCTTGGGTCAAAATGCCCTGTTATTAAATCAAAAGGTTTGCACTTAGTAAAACTATGTATAGACGAGTTATATGCAATGATTGCGTAAGGCATCAAGTTCACAACAGGTTCGTCCTTATGTTGCAACTTGAGTATGCGAAGGTGCTCGAGTAATGTCGAGTGAAGTCGCTCGATATTACCGTTATCGTTCGGCGCGTGAGCTAATATTCTATGGTGGTTAATTTTGTGTAATCGAATAAACTCTGAACTGATTAGTAAACTCGGTCCCGTTGTCTGTTACTATGGTATAGGGGAGGCCGTGATGGGTAGCAAACTGAGTAAACCCTGTAAAATACTAATGGCGGTCCCGTCTCTCAATAGGTATGCTTGACCGTATTTTGAGAATACGTCTATGAAAGTCAAGTATTTTTCGTTCTGTGCAGTAAATAAATCCATATGAATAGTTTCTAAAGGTCTAGTCGGTGGAGGTACTATGTTGAACTGCTGTCTAACAGGATTCCTATCATATTTTGCTTGACCACAAATCGTACATTCACCTATAAATTTAGTTATTTGTTCTTTCATTTTAGGCCAAAAGTATTTCTTGGAAAGAGCTAGGTAACACTCAGTTATGTTACCCCTATGATTCGTTTTCCCGTGATGGTAATTACGAATTATTTCCTGCTGTCTAAGATATTCCTTAACGTTTTCTATTTTAGTTAGGATAAGATTCATAGATGAAGACTTGAATTTTTCTTGAATGATAGGGATGATGGAATACATGGCAAGAGGTGAATTATTGAGCAAGGCCGTTTTAACTTTCGGGCTTACGTACTCTTTTAAAGCACTAACTATATCATTTTCTAAGTTAGATTCGCATACTTGTAATGAGATGCGAGTATGGGTATCGAACGGTTTAGTAATAACGGCTCTACGTTTTACGTCTGGAACAATAGTCATATGCAATTGGCGGTGAAATTTATTTAAGGGTTCATCAGTTATGGGAACTTCTGAAATTGGGTTTTCGTGGCTAGTGTGTACGGTTTCAGTCTCAGAATTAGATAGTAATGATGGTGGTTTTTCTGAACAATTAACAATTACAGAACTAATCTCTTCGTTATGTATTTCAATTCGCGATAGGGCGTCGGCGTTGGTGTTATTTTTGCCCTTCTTATAAGTTACAGTAAAGTCGTATTCGCTCAATCTTAAGCGCCATCTAGTCAATCTCGAATTCGGTTTCTTCAGACTCATCATCCATTCTAATGGTTAGTGGTCTGTAAGAATTTTAAATATACGACCGAATAAATAAGGCCTAAAATACTTTGTAGCCCAGACGATGGCTAAAAGTTCTTTTTCTATGGTACTGTAATTGATTTCACTATCGTTAAGAGTCCGTGATGCGAAAGAGATCGGTTTATCTGACCCTACAGGTCCCTGAGACAGAATAGCTCCTATAGCAAAGTTCGAGGCGTCTGTTGTCTGTGACTTCTTCCGCTCTGGCGCTTTCTGCGCTGGCACCTGCGCCCTCGCCACCTCTGGCACCGGGGCCACCCCAGGGCCCACACCTTTCTTCTTGGTGTTCTTCCTAACCACAGCACTCCAGTTCTCCGCTGCTGCGGCCGGCTCCATCTCCGTGCACCGCCGGTCCGCCGCTAGGGGCGGTCTCCCTTCCAAGGAGGCCAACCGAGTGCTGACCATCTCCCCTATGAATAACATAAGGGAGCGTTTCAGCTCCTCGACGGCCTCCATCGGCATCAGCTGCGTGGTTGGAGGTGGTGCAGGGCGCATCCTCTCCTCCGCCAATCTTCTCAGCGACCTCATCTCCTTTTTCATGGCCGCTACCTCCGCCCTCATGCTTTCATTCTCCTGTTGGAGTCGGCGGTTCTCCTCCTCAACCCTGGTTAATCTTCCCGCCGCCTCCATTTCCTCCATTTTTCGCCTCGCGTGACGACTGCAGGGTATTCTTGGTGCTCTTGCCTCTCGAGAACCGCTCTTCCACCATTTCGCCCACATACTCCACGCGCTGGGTGATCGCGTCCCTGATCTCATCCGTCGTGAGATTATCCCACTCCTCCTCGTCAATCCTGTAGAAAGGTGCGGTCTCCGAAGAGGGAGCTGGGGAAGCTTTACGCTTACCCCTTCCCCTGCGTGCAGTGTTCACCTTGGGGGGCGTTGGTGTTAAGCCCACCCCATTCTCCTTGTCTCCACCGCCTCTAAGGCGCAGGACGCCCGTCTTAGCTCCTTCCAACGCCTCGGTAATCAACTCACCATTGCGGGACCCGGTAATCCCGCAGCGCCGGTGGCCAGCCGGAGCGCATAAGCCGCTAGTAACAAATTTCTCACCCTGGGGCCCAGCTACCCCAGAGCGCCCGGCGTTAACGGGAGCGCATGACATACTCAACACATGGAACGACATTTTCATCAATTTTCCCTCTTCCGGGCGAGGGAACCCTACCTGGCCTCTTCAAGGGTTATTTTTGAAAAGGTTTTCTTCCTTGTAGCCCCCACCCCGAAGGACGGCGGCCCCCGGCCCCACACCACGTGCGGGGTTACGGGTTGGCCGGAGGCGACGCGGAGTTCGCGCCGCAACCGCCCTCACCGATGGCGTTTCCGCCTCAACCTACAGAGCCTCGACCACCGCTGCCCGGGATACCCAGGACGCCAGCCGAGATCCGCACCGGGTAATTTTTTAGAGAGGTTGTCTTCCTCGCAGCCCCCGCCTCCAAAGGAAACAATTCCTTTGCAGGCGACGGCCCTCGGCCCTGCACTATGTGTAGGGTTACGAGCTTGACCCGACTGCCGCTACCCGGGATACCCAGGGCACCAGCCAGGTCTCCACAGCTGGGTATGGTCCATGCCGGCCGAAGCCGGTACCTCCCATCCGCCACCCGGGAGGACGCGCCCGATTGCAGACCCAGCCAACTGCCATGGGATCGAGGCGCCCCTGACGTGTTTACCATTTTTCACTTCTATACCTACCCAGAGTTAGTTTTTATACTAAAAATAACTTAAAAGTAAGTACTGCAAGAATTGTGTTATAGGATACTAGAATTTCAGATATAAATACATGTAATAAAACATAAAAGAAGTATACTAGCGGCTTCGTCAATTTTTTTTAGAATCCCACAAAAAACTGACATTTCTCTGGAATAAAAAGTAATAAAATATATGCATACCAAATTTCATCGCCATCCATTCAGTAGCTTTTGAGTAACAAACATACAAACATTCACATTTATAATATTAAGTAGGATTTTTGCGAAAGTTTATATAAACAGCCACGACTTAGGTATAAATGGCCGTATTCATCATGCAAACGTTTGCTCCATCAGTATTAAAATCCAGGACCTTTAGAGATCCTAGGCCCCATTGCGAATCCACCGCGAAGATTTTAAATCTGCATAATAATAGCCCTGGTAAGCATTAATTCTAAAGTAAATATATCCGAAAGCCTGTTTAACGTCTTGACCGCTTAATTCATTTAGTCCCCTGTATCACATACAAAGAATCTCGAAGAAGTACTTAACCAATTAATCTGAAAGCACGAAGTTACAAGCACCTCTAGTAATTTAATAGCTCTCGGAATAAATGAAGGAGTGTAACGAAATTTAAATAATTTTCCCACTTATGAATAAACAAAGTATAAACTTAGTGAAGTTACAAAGTTTGTAGTAGTTGGTATATTCATCGATTTTTTTTATAGTCAGGTAAACAAATGACTCTACCCCACCTGATGTTAAGTGGTGATAAAGTTCCAACCCGAAAAAGGTGGTACAGCAGTTATAAAACTGCTACACCAACCATCCTCACCTTGCCGGCCTGCAAAAAGCTTCTTCTTCACGCTTAAAGGACCCCAGATTATAGGAAAGAGGGAACACGTGCGCGTGTAAAGAATTCCACTTACGAATAGTACGACAAAGAAACGAGTCACCAAATTTCTTTGTTCTTGTAGGAATAGTGGCCACAGTAAGTCGGTGGCAATGTAGGCCAGCGCGCGTGGTCCACTGAAGAAAAGGTGATGGAGGGATAAGGGAGAATAACTCCTCAGAACACTTGCCGTGGTATAGTCGGTAGAATGCGCTTGATGATGCCACATCGCAACGTAATTGTAGAGACTCGAGTTTCTTAGTTACCTCTTCATCGCCAATGATGCGGGCAGCGCGCCGCTGCAACCTATCCAAGGCATCGAGTAAGTACTTAGCGGAGCCATCCCAGAGGTGCGAGCAATATTCCACGCAGGACCGCACTTGCGTTTTGGACAACAAGCACAGTTGATCGGGCGTGAAAAAACGCCGCACCTTGTTCAGGATTCCGAGTTTGCGTGAAGCTGTTTTGATCACGGTTTCGATGTAGTCCTTTGGATTCAGGTCAGAGTGAACTTCCATACCGAGCATGGTAATGTTGCTCTGTAGCGCCAGTGTCGTGCCCTGAAGAGAGGGAAGGGGCAGAAATGGTGATGTTTTTGCCGTGAAAGCGCAAGCCTGAGTTTTCTTGGCATTGAACTCAACCAAGTTCGGGTACCAGGAATTCGGAAATGTGGTCCAAAGCCTGATTGAGTTCAGCGACAAGATTCTCCCGTTTCTCCTTGGTTTCTACCTGTCCAGCCGCTGCGTGTCCAAAGTATCTCGCATGTACTGTACTATCGTCTGCATAGTAATGAATATTCGCAAGTGGTATTGGTGGTGGTAGTGGTGGTGATATGCAGCAGAAAGAGTGTGGGGGATAGAACGGAGCCCTGAGGAACACCGGCATTCACTGACATGAACTGTGATATACATCCGTCCGTAAGGACACGAACTCTACGCTCATGCAGGAAGTCAGCTACCCAGGCGCAGAGCTGAGCAGGCAGACCGTAAGCAGGAAGCTTGGAGAGAAGGCTTTTGTGCCAGACCCTGTCAAAAGCCTTGGCGATCAAGGCTAATAGCCAGAGACTAACCCGCTTGTCTACAGCTTCACCCCAGATGTGTGTCACGTACGCTATAAGGTCACCCGTCAATCGATTCGGCCTAAATCCGTATTTACGATCATGAATCAGAGAGTAATCTTCTAGGTTGCGGGTCAGATGGTTGTTAAGGACCCTTTCTAAGACTTTACACAACACTGAGATGACAGCTATCGGCCGATAGTTAGCTGGGTCTGAGCGGTCCCCTTTTTTGGGCACCGGTTGCACATTGGCATCTCTCCAAGCCTGCGGCACACGCCCCAAAGAGTAAGAGAGTTGGTACAAGCGCGTAAGCACGGGAGACAACTCCGCTGCACAATGTTTTAGTACAACTGCTGGGATGCCATCGGGTCCACTAGCTTTCCGGACGTCGAGTGATTGCAACACCGCACGAACATCACGCTGCCTGATTTTAATAACAGGCATCGTAGTGCCACTATGAGGTAGTGTAGGTGGCATTGCATTGCAATCACTCATTCTGGAGTTAGTCGGAAAGAGCTTTGCCAACAAATCGGCTTTCTCTTGCGGCTCATGAGCTAGCGATACATCTGGACATCTCAGAAGTGGCAGCGAAGGCTCGCAAAAGTGGTGCTGCACGGCCTTAGCCAAACGCCAAAAACTACGGGAGCCCGTAGGGTGCGTTAACAGTTCGTGGCCAGTACGTGCTACACGTTGGGCATCCGCTCTGATGTAAGCCTTCTTACAACTTGGAAACTCTATTATAGGCAGCTTTCAGTGAGTCAACCCCGGGATCCTTAAGAGCGCGGCCTCTGGTCCAAGCGCGATATGCCGCCTGCTTAAGAGAAAGAGCATCAGCACAGTCGCGACTGAAGCAGCGGTTACGCGTGCCCTTACTGATGAGATCAGAATGTGGAATGTAATACTCCATTCCCATTACGATCTCCTCAGTTATAGCAACGGCGCTGGCCGATAGGTCCTTTTCACTGAAGCAGCGCTGCTTCCAAGGGACGGAAGCAAAGTAGTCGCGCATACTATCCCAATCTGGCGACCCATAGTGCCATACCCTGCCAATGGTCGAGGGGTTTTGGCCTCTGGCACCTTGGCAGATATCAGGCAATGATCTGATGAACCCAGTGGGGCTCGAACCACAACCTGATACTCCTGCGGATGAGTCGTAAGCAGTAGGTCTAGTAAAGAAGGCGCTTGACTTGCTATATCTGTGATCCTGGTGGGCTGATCGACCAGTTGTGTCAAGTCATGCGTGAGAGCGAATTCATTGGCAGAGATCACTACATGGTCAGTTTTAGAGGAGCCCAGCCACAAACCGTGGTAGGCGTTATAGTCCCCCAAAAACACCAGTTCTGCCTTGGGAAATTGCGCCTGGGCATCATCTGCTGCCCTATTGAGGTGGTCAAACAGTCGAGTTGTCTCAGCGTCACCGGTGTGGGATCTGTAGAGGCACACGTAGACTGCCTGTAGAAGTATTTGTGGCTCCGTGAGAAATAATAATGTGGACAGCATTGAGGTTAGAGTGGAGTCCGCGTATATTACAGAACTCGACCTCAAACAGCGCGGAAGGCGTGGGGGTGTGCACCGCTGTACAACCAAACTTTGTTTTACGAGCTGCCATCATGAGAAAAAATTGAGAGACGTGAATCGAGCTGAGTTAGTCGCGACAAAGTCAGGCAAATATGTGGAGGCACGTTTTCCCGAGTAACTGCCTAAGAAAGAGATACGCCGACTCACCGGACGGAATGGCCCCCGCACTCCCCCGGGAGTAGCCGTCGGGACCCCACGCCCCGGTCACGAACCGGCATTCCGAGATTATGCGTGACATGATGGGGCAGCCTCGCGAACTGGTTAGGAACGCTCGGGCCCCTGTACTGTGCCACGAGCGGCTAGCGGGACAGCCGTTTCTACGGGTCTCCCTGTGTCGCCCGGTGGGTCGATGCAGACCTCCCGGCATCGGTTCGACGGATGCCTCCACTGGACCGAATCCGTCGCGGCGATCTCCACTTGATCTCTGGTTGTACGCTGAACGCCGAAACGCACGTGAAGCACTTCACGGTTTTTTCACCATGCGAACGGTGGTAACAAACCAGGTGGATGTTAGGCACCCTACCACCAGAAGAGCAGACGGAAGCTCTGATATCCCTCAGTTGCTTCTTACGACACCCGCGGGAAGTGAAGGGGCGGTGAGTGGTATTCTTTCTCCGTCACCGCACGGAATTACATCGAATTAAAAAAAAATATAAGGAATGTGAACAAAATACTGCGAATGAATTATAGCTAGATATATATAGACCAAGTTTCATTAGCTAAATTCTGGATCCATGGTTCCACATACCTAGATAGAAGTCGTTTGCTCCCATTGAAGCCGCCGCGTAAGTTTTGAACTCCTTAAACTCCGACGCAGCAGTAACGAGTTCTTCGGACAGTCTCTTGTCCAAGTACGACGGCCATGTTCGCTTAACACCCAACACTGTCTGAAAAGGATCGATAATGAAAACTTGATATTTGGCAAAAATCTTTAATCATACTCAAGCAACTTTAGGAGGAAGTAGTAAAATATATTGTCAATCTAAGTGTCGCCGCACACGGGCCACCGATCACAACCACAAAACGCCGCCACCGGCATATTTTTTGTAGTTTTCATACATTTCCTATGGACTCGCCCACGACTCGACACACGATACGCCGATGGCCGCCACACGCTACAAATCGTCGTTACTCGCTTCTTGTGGCCCGCACCGGTCACTTAATGCGCCGATACAAAACGCCGCCACACGTCACTCGCGCGATTCCTCACCCCTCTCTCCCTTACCTTAGTCGGCCGCTGTCGCGCGCTTCAGCCACTTTGGTAGCTGCTTCTAGCTTCTCGTGGCGGCGTTTGTGGCTGTGGCGTGTGGCCCGTGTGCGGCGACACTAAGCATTAAAACTGCTACATCTATAAATTCTAAGATCACTTTACTGGGAAAATGTTTGATGTCTGTATAGATCAATTGATACTTTTTCTAGTAAAAATTTCTTTTTATCTATGTACTTTATGAAATTTATTTATATCGTTGTATATATACTTCCCGTACTTATGACTCATCCTGAGGATTGAGAGTGCGTTATTACAAGCTACCACATATAGAACGCCACAACATATAGAAAGCAACGTACATGCTAATTTTCTGAAATTAAGTCAGAAATCAATATATATCTTTATTCCAATTAGATAGTACAACTCTTTTGAATCGTCCAAAAGTTTTTTTCCCTACTACCACTCGTTATTGGACATATTTTTTAGCTGCGGAGAAAAAAAAGGGGAAAAAAACTCCACAACATAAAAAGAATAATGTAACAACATTTACAAATCATTATGTTGTTACAACGTCAATACAATTATGATTTATTTAATATAGAAAACCTTTTGGAATGATTGGAACAATTCAAACCCAAGCATCTTTGTCTGTAATATAATCAGACTCTTTATAATGAGCTTTTTTATGAAATAAATAAATTAGTTACTTTTTCAACTAGAGATCCCGATAGTTCTAAAAGTGCAAAAATGGCGGATACAATGTCCTTTGACTTTAAAACGGCTATTAGTTTACTTCCCATAATGACTGGTCAGGAACATGTCACCAAACAATTAATCGACGGTATAGAAATGTATAGTTCTAAACTTGATGAGACATCGAAAAATTCACTTATAGATTTTGTTATAAAAACAAGATTATCTCCTAGCGCGAAACTTCGCTTACGCGGTAGCTATACTACAGTTGATTCATTGCTCAGTGACATGAAAAAGTATTTAGTACAAAAAAAAATCGGCAGTCGCTCTTCAGTCTCGGTTACAAAATGTAAAACAGGAGAATAGGTCAATAGAAGCATTCGGTAATGAACTAGAAGATATCTTCTCTAATTAGACATTAGCACAGGCCGATGGCGACAGTTCAAAATATGACGTATTGCGACCAATTAATGAAAAGATCGCTATAAAACGTTTTGCCGATGGTTTGACAAACTCTAGATTAAGTATTATTATTGCATCAAAGAAATTTCTTTCTCTTCCCGAGGCAATCCGTAGTGCGATAGACGAGCAGACGCTTTCTACCAGTGAGGAACAATTTATGAATTTTCGTCACCACCCTAAGTTCACGAAACATTTCATTTTATTAATTAAGGGTTCCGCGGTAGAAATATTGGCAATAATTATTATATCAACTCGCGTGCTCAATACGATAACACGATCCAGTCGCATAATGTGAGCGCGCCGCGCACAGAATTTCTTAACGAAATTATGACCGAAATATGTAGCTTATTAGGTATTAAAAAATTACAGTCCACTGCATATCACCATGAAACTATGGGATCATTAGAAAATACGCACAAACATCTCGGCACTTTTCTAAGAATACAATGTGAGAGTCACAAAAGCAATTGGAGTAGTTGGGTTCCGTACTGGTGTTTCTCATTCAACACCTCGGTACACACACAAACAAAGTATACTCCCTACGAGCTAGTGTTTGGAAAAAAATGTATTGTACCTAGTAAGTTAAGTGACGCTGTAACTCCCATATATAACTATGATGACTATCCCAAGGAACTTCGACATAGACTACAAAGAGCACTGTGTAATGCGCGAAAAAATTTATTAACTAATAAATTATGTAGAAAAACTACATTTGATAAAAATAGCTACCCGATATCATATAAAAAAGGAGATTTAATTTTGGTAAAAAATCAAATAAGAGATAAGTTACATAGAGTGTATAACGGCCCTTATGAAGTAATAGAGGAAATGTCACCTAATGTAAAGATATTAAAAAATAATAGAGAGTACGTAGTACATAAGAATAATACGAAACTTTATAATGATAAGAATTAGCTGAATGCATGTGGTTGAAAATAAAATGTAACCCTTTTTTTTCTCTTTTTGAGGAGAGGGGTGTAATGGAGATTTTTGGGGGGCGTGTGATATGAAAATAATTTAATAAATATGTATTTGTAATACAACGCAACATTGAATGGCACGAAAGTAGGCCACGTGAAATGCTGATGTTTTGTAATAATATTGTGTGTTTTATTTTATAAGTGTGTGTGTGTGTGTAACTACGTAGTAACACAAAAATAATAATAATAAATTCTTTATTTATTTCTTCACATAAGTAGAAAAATTTACAATAAAGTGCTTAATTACAACACCTCACCACTTAATGTGAAGACTGGTGCTTGCAATAGGATAAACCTGTTCTACAAGACACCAGGCCTCCACTCCCAAAACTACATGAACAGAGTAAGCCACCCCTGTACCATTTATGTGATTAATGTGTTAATTAATATGAGAAGTGCTAAAGAAACAACTTAAACACAATAATAAAAAAAATAAAATAAAAATGAAATTGTATGTGAGTGTGTGTGTGTGTGTGTGTGTGTGTGTGTGAGTGTGTGTGAGCGTATGCGCGCATGTGTGTGTTTTTGTGTGTGTATGTATTTATATATAACGGTTCCCATAAATGCTTTATTTATTGCCAATGTATTACTAATTTGCAATTTTACCTGATCCATTCCAATCTCCTGAACTTGAATTAATTTCATCATCGTCATTAACTTAGAGGCATCATAAGGATATTTAAACCTATTTCATTTAACTCCAATAAATAATTACAGATCTGTTGCTTTATCTGTCTGCTTGTATACTGCCTTAGATTAAGTTTAGCATGTAACACGTTGTAGACTGAAGGTGCCACAAAGTCATATGATCTCGAGGCAAACTTGGTTTTAAAAGGAGGAATATTACACTTTGCCGCTCTTGTCTTACAGACATTAGTTATTGTACTTACATTATTATGCAATCTGCGTATAACCTGATAAATAAACAATTTTCGAACACTCAAGACTTTAGTTTTTTCATACAATGAGGCTGTTGGGTGTCGAATCGGTAGTGACATTAAAACCTTCAATACAGCTCTTTGAGCTCTTTCCAATTTAATTAAATGTACTTGTGCAGCGCCTCCCCAAGCACAAATACAGTAGCAGATTAAAGATTCTCCCAAAGATTTATAAACTCTAATCAACAAAGGCAGGTTAGTTACCGTGCGAAGGTTCTTAAAAACATACATTAATTTTCTGATACGCCCAGAGATTAGTGAAATATGAGCGTCCCATTTTAAGTGTTCATCTATCATGACTCCAAGATACTTGAATGATTTAACGCGATCTAACTTTGCACAGTTACAGTCCGATGGAATATCTGATAGAAGATTACAGGGATAGGTGTGAATAGCTAATGAGAAAGACTTCTTAGGACTGGAGGCCTTATTTATGGAAAAGCAGATGTATTCAGTTTTATTCACATTAAGGGATAACAAACTATTCTCAAGCCAGGCTGTAACCTTAGATAACCCTTTTTCTGCAGTAATTTTAACTTCATTCCAAGATGAACCATAAAATACGAGAGCAGTATCATCAGCAAACATAAATAACTCGCCTTTTTTCAGATGGATTTTACAAAGGTCGTTAATGTAAGCTAAAAATAACGTTGGACCAAGAGTACTACCCTGTGGTACACCATAATTACAGGAAGCAGATTCACTAAAATGGCCGCCCAATCGAACAGTCTGGCTTCTATTTTGAAGATAGTCTTTGAACCAATTCAGTGCAACGCCCCTTATACCTAAATTTTCTAATCGACACAGCAGGATAGGGATTGAGACCGTATCGAACGCTTTTTGTAGATCCAAAAACACAGCAATACACTTCCTCTTATTATCTTATATATATAGTGCACCAATATTATAAATATGTATGTTTTGTACCATTAAACCTTCTTCAAGAAATGGACACCAACCTATCTACGTCTTTGTATTTATGATGACCTGCCGCCATCACCCAACATACCACAATTTTATATGGACTCGCCACACGCGGTACGCCGGTGGCCACAACACGCTACAAATCGTAGTTGCTCGCCTCTTTTTTTTTTATATTAAGGTAGGCACATGACTCTACCCCACCTGATGTTAAGTGGTAATAAAGTCCAAACGCGAAGATAGCTGGTACAGCAGTTATAAACTGCTACACCAATCATCCTCACCTTGCCGGCCTGCAAAAATGCTTCTTCACGCCTCTCTTAAAGGACCACAGGTTATAGGAAGGACGGAACACTTGCGCGGGTAAAGAATTCCACTTACGAATAGTACGACAAAGAAATGAGTTACCAAATTTCTTTGTTCGTGTAGGAATAGTGACCACAGATCACTATATATGAATATGTAGCAAGCTACTTGGAGCCCGCACCGGCCACTTAATGCACCGATACAAAACGCCGCCGCACGTCACTCACGTGATTCCCCACCCCTCTCTCCCTTGCCTTAGTCGGCCGCTGTCGAGCGCTTCAGCCACATTAGTGGCCGCTTCTAGCTTCTCCTGGCGGCGTTTGTGGCTGTGGCGTGTGGCCCGTGTGCGGCGACACTAAAGTTCGCTGTGTGCGTTTGTGCGCCCTGTTACATGAGTTCTATTTTACACACACACCTTCGTACTTTTATGCTGTCCGGTCTCTAGGCTACTAATGGCTCTCGTCTACGCAGTTATAACCCCTAATGCTCTTTGTCTTTTTTATCAAACGAAGTTGACAGTGCAATTTTTAGACCAAGTTTAACTTAAGACAAGCTTATGAAATAAGAGGGTGACACTCACTTACTCATCCCAAAATCCATAATCTATTTTTAAGACTTACCAATTCAAATGACTTCTCCAATGTGCCACTGAGGCCGAAGGTTGAGATGACAACGGAACCTGGCGGTATACCGAGCCCACCACTCGTGCCCAGTCTTATGAACATAGGGTCCTTAGCCTTCGCGTAGTACATCAGCTTTATCACTTCCTGGAGGACTGTCGTCATCGAGGGATTGCCGATGCCATGCTGGAAAAATATAGTATATATAGTATAGCTTTTATAGACCAGGGTCGATAACTTTTGAGACCAAAAAAAATTATAGTAGCATGAAACCCATTAGAAAAGGTAGAGAATATAACAAAAATGAAAAGAAAAATAAATTACGGGTGATCTGAGGTCGGGAAGGGGAAGGGGGTGAGTTTTTAAGGGTAAAAAATGGTTAATCTTGATTTCCGGTAAAACTGCAAGTCCTATGAAAAAAAGTTAAATGGCAAAGTTGTAGGTAATAAAAAGATCTACAACTTTTGTATCGACACTTTTTTTCACATAACCTCAAAATTTATGTGAAAAATGCGAATAACCGAGGTTTTGGTTTTTGATTTTTATTTTTTGCAAAAAAAAATATTTTTTCACGAAATTTGGTGAAAACTTACCTTTGTATGTCCCAAACATACAGTAATTTTTTTGATTTAAAATATTCATTTTTTCACCTTATTTTGACTTAATATCGAAAAAGCACCCTTATTTTCAATCGAAAATTCTCACGTCAAAATATCTGCTTTTTTAAAAAAGTTGGGGTGTTTTTTGTTTGTTGAAATCTCTACTTTCTGATGGTATAAAAAAATATACACTACTGTGGTAAATGTTCTCAGAAACTGCAAATTAATAATGAAAAAAACTCCAATCCGAAAAATTGATTTGAATCATTATGTATGATTTTGAACTATTTATTAAAATTTACACTTTAATTACTCGAAAAACGTAAGATTTCATGTTATATTGATAAACAGAAAAATTACAAATCCATAAAACATGCAAAAATAGTTGTTGTAAGTAGGTATTAAAAATAGGATTTTCCGATTCGGGGTTTTTTCATTATTAATTTGCATTTTCTGAGAACATTTATCATAGTAGTGTATATTTTTTTATACCATCAGAAAGTAGAGATTTCAACAAACAAAAAACACCCCAACTTTTTTAAAAAAGCAGATATTTTGACGTGAGAATTTTCGATTGAAAATTAGGGTGCTTTTTGGATATTAAGTCAAAATAAGGTGAAAAAATTAATATTTTAAATCAAAAAAATTACTGTATGTTTGGGACATACAAAGGTAAGTTTTCACCAAATTTCGTGAAAAAATATTTTTTTTTGCAAAAAATAAAAATCTAAAACCAAAAACTCGGTTATTCGCATTTTTCACATAAATTTTGAGGTTATGTGAAAAAAGTGTCGATACAAGAGTTGTAGATCTTTTTATTACCTAAAACTTTGCCATTTAACTTTTTTTCATAGGACTTGCAGTTTTACCGGAAATCGAGATTAACCATTTTTTACCCTTAAAAACTCACCCCCTCCCCCTTCTCGACCTCAGATCGCCCGTAATTTATTTTTCCTTTCATTTTTGTTATATTCTCTACCTTTTCTGATGGGTTTCATCCTACTATATTTTTTTTTCACTTTTCACAATTTTTAAAATTATCGACCCTGGTCTATTATGTTAAGCAAGCAAAGGAGCTGGCAGTCCTCTTGATGGTAAATGGAACTGCCGCCCAGACCACTCATGCGTTGCTAACTAAATTGGAATTTTCATATTGCTTTAAGTCTTTCAAATATTTTTCTTTGAAGCGAGCTGGAATCGGGGCAACCGTCTGATCATACAGAAGACCTTGAAGCAACAATTTTGTTTTGTTTGTGTTATTATGTCCATATTGTTAAGTATAGTTTGAAAAAAGGAAAGGGGTTTACATAAGGGCAGCAAACTAAGAATAGCCAGAGCTGTGGGTACATTTTTTACCGCATCAACTATCTTCGCAACGTGACAGCACTGTGACATCATAATCCAGCATTAAATTCAATTGCGAAGATAGACGATGCTAGAAATAATTGGAACGAACTCGTCATTAGCCATCCTTGTCAGTCTTCCCCGTGGAACCATTTGATTAAATAAGGTATAGAAGCTAAGCTATCCCCTTCTCAGAGGATGATCACATCAGTTATATATAATGAATAGACGTTACGTGAATAAAGAAAGAAAGAAAGAAATAAGTTATTGACCAACAAACATAGCATAAATAAAACAAAAAACAGAATAGGGTCAACTAGGTCCCTCCCTAGGCCTCAGCACAATGCTATAGCGACACTAAGGCCGCTGCGGCGCTGATATTCTGGCAGGGCCTAAGGTTGACGTGAATAAAAGAAGTCATAAAAACAAAAACACACAATCACGGATAAACAGTACCACAAAGAATAAAAAAAATATGAAAAGGCTATTGTTTTTTCCTTTGCCTTAGCGCAAAAAATAATAGAAACCACAATAACACAAAAAAAAAACTGTAATTACCTATCTCTAGTCTGTGGAAAATTTAATAAATAATTGAGTACGAGCAACACGCCGAGCAACATAAATATAATTTAAAGTAATAAAATCTCAACCAGTGTAACAATATTCTATGAGTAACTTTGTTTTTCTCAAATAACCAACTACAGCAAATATGGAAAGAGGGTAAGATCTATTATGTATGTAAAAAAAACAATATTCGGCAGTAATAGAATTGAATTAAAAAAATAATCTATACTTATAATAAATCTGTAGAGATGTCAATTCTGTACATGAAATATATTTTTAAAATAACTATCAGGGGGTGATTAGTGATCGATACTGATGCCAAAAATGCAATCAGTAAAATTTTTGTCTGTCTGTCTGTCTGTCTGTGTGTATGTTCCTTATAGAAACAAAAACTACTCGACGGATTTTAACGAAACTTGTTACAATTATTCCTCATACTCCTGGGCAGGTTATAGTATACTTTTCATCATGCTACAATCAATAGGAGCAGAGTAGTGAAGGGAAATGTTGGGAAAACGGGAGAAGTTACTCCATTTTTTAAGCTTCCATCGCGTGTGCAGCCTTAATGGTTAAAGTTACATAGAAATCATGTATGACGGAAATATTCTACATAAAATTTCCTAGAAAATATCCCGCAACAGCATATGTCTATCTTTTATGGTTGACTCACAATAACACGTGTAACTCCCGATAGCTTAGCAGTTCGGAGCATTCTGATCATATTTGTTTACTCTTACTTTTATAATACTCTGACTCATCCCTAATTTAATAAAGTTAACATTATTACATATTCAATAAAAAAAAACTTAGAAATCGGTATAGAAACACCAAACTTATACATGAAATAACCGGTAGGGTATCAAAAGGCGGGAGGTCCGAGAGCGAGCTGTCTAAATCTGTTTTCTGCGTCGCTCCCTCCCCTGGGGGACAATCGCTTCCGATGAAGCCTTAGAGGCCTTCCCGGCCAGAGGCAGCCCCTACGGGTGTTATTTAGTCAGTACGAGTCTGACATAACATTGCAGCCGGCTGTAGGGTATCCATGAGGATTTCACAACTGCTCCCCTGCCTGGGAGGAAAAAAAAAATAAAAAAAAGAGAGCGAGCGAGCTTCAATATTTGGCTGTTGATGCGTTTAGAGCGCTCGACCTTATTGACAGACAATAATTGATATTGAGAAACCGTGCTTATCAGCGCGACTTTTAGTCTTTAAATAGTTTATTTGAATTTCTTTTGTTGTTATTTTGTAAAATAGGTATTAGTTGTTTTGGTAGTGTTTAAATATTCGTTCAAATTAAAAAATATTAAGCGTAGGTACTTTTATTAATTAAAGTAGTTATAAGTATTTATTTTTAAGTGAAGTAGGTATAGGTAGATAGTATTGCACAGGCGTTTCAGCTTTATTTTAATTTCTTTTTTGTTGTGAGTTGTATATATTTCTGGTTATAATTCTATAAGAATATTTTAGTTTAAATAGTCACTTAGATTTTAAGTGTAAGGTAGCTAAAGTCAGGACCACGTATTAGTTGTTTTGGTAGTGTTTAAATATTCGTTCAAAGTGTAATTTAATCATAAGGGATGAATGTACGATGGCCCATCGAAAAGCAGTAGAAGCGGTAGACAGAACTTTAAGGGATATAAGACAAAATGATCGACCAATGGGCGGTATCACAGTTTTATTTTGTGGTGATTTCCGACAAACCTTACCGGTAATACCACGGGGAATCCGAGCTGATGAGGTTAAGGCTTGCCTGAAAAGCTCTTATTTGTGGCGTGATATACATCGGTGCATTTGACTATAAACATGCGAGTGATAACTGTAGATAACCCGGATGATCGTGAATTTTCTGATATATTATTAAAGAAAATACCTTCACCAAAGATACCTATCCACTGCTACACCAAGGAAAACTTATTCTGACGCCTGAGTTATGTTGTATAGTGCAATCCCAACAACATCTTATATCGTCAGTTTACGGTGACGTAACAAATATATTAAATAAGGACAATTCTTGCCTATGCGAAAGGTCCATTTTAATTCCTCGCAATGACCAGGCATCTGAGATTAATAATAAAATACTGTCCAATATCCAGGGGGAAAGCAAAGTTTATAGTTCAATAAATAGAATGGCCGATGAACAAGAAGCCACTAATTACCCGATAGAATTTTTAAATTCTTTAAATATGCCCGGACTTCCTTCTCATGAAATTTGTTTAAAAATTGGCATTCCGATTATTCTGCTCCGAAATTTAAGACCACCACAACTTTGCAATGGAACTCGGCTTAAAGTAACCCAGTTGCAACAAAATGTAATCGAGGTTCAAATTTCAATAGGTTGCGGTGCAGGAGAAACCATTTTTACTCCCAGAATTCCCATGATACCAAATAATTTTCCATTCCAATTTAAAAGAACGCAATTCCCAGTATCGGTGTGTTATGCAATGACAATAAATAAGGCTCAAGGGCAGACTTTTCGTGTTGCTATAGTAGATCTCGGTGTCAGTTGTTTTTCACATGGTCAGTTATATGTCGCTCTTTCCCGGGTTAGCAGTTCTAGAAATCTTTATGTTCACGTGCCGGACGGGTCAATTTTCAACGTAGTTTACCCGGAAGCTTTGCGTGTAACGTTATGCGTTACATAATCATATTATTACCCTAAAATACTCTTAAATTTAATATTTACAATGCCTAAAACTAAATATTAACACTATTAGATTTAATTCTACACTAAAAACTACTTATAAAAATAAAACACAATTTTATTATAACTAAATTATTTACAAATCATAATAATATTAATAAACAAATTGGCTATTTACAATAATAAAACTACTCACTGACACTAAAATGCAACATAAATTCATCAAGCGGATTTGTATACGTAAACTCGCGCGATGCAACATTTTAGTGCTCCAAGCAGGATCTTTTGTTCTTGCTAAGATAAAACTGCATGACCGGCCGCCCGCGAATTCACTTTTTTTCTCGATGTAATTTGAGCGGACGTACGTCACAGAGAATTTTATGGTCGCTAATACGGGAAAATTTAATCTTTAAAACTCGTAACCAATATAATATTTTTCGTGATCGTCACTCAGCGTTCCTTAAATAAATAATATCATAAATTATTGTGAAGTGAGTGTCGACCGCCCCGAAACTGGGGTTCAACGCTCGGGATACTAACTTGGCCGGTATCACCTCTCGGCCCTACTTTCACCACAGGAGAGTACTCTCTGCCTGGCTCAGCTACCCGTTCCTGCAGCCTCCAGTCGCCAGCGGTATCCATAACGCGACTCCCGGGATCACCAACTACCTGGCGTTACACAGGAGAGTACCTGAACCGACGAACCTAAAGAACTTGTGTGGATTAAGTGCTCAACCCCCACCTGTAAAATTTGTATTTTCTCCGGGTCGAGTTTTTTATTAAATTTTTAATTTGCATGGTATCCTGTTGTCTCATTTTCTCATTCTCTGACCTTAGTTAGTAGACCAGGGTGACCGTGACACTGGCGCCTACAACGTGTTTGAATTCACACAAGTTCTTTTTGTTTTTTCGGTTTTTTGTAGTTAGTGTGTGTTTGTGGCTTATTTTTGTAAATCGTTTTGGTTTTAATTGCTACTAAAGTGTACTAATATATTGTTATAGTAGCCTTAATGATTGTACTCATTGTTCTAATCTACAATAAATTTTTGTACAAATTCATTTCCACCCACATTCTTATGTTGAAAAACAAAACTGTCGTTGCCGTTCTGGGAGCTTAATCTGGCGCTTTATTATTGAAACTTAAACTATTATTTTGAATTGTTATTAGAATTTTTGGAAGTGAACTGTTATTTTATTGGAAAGTACACATTAGTAGTACCCTTTTTTATTAATTGCTGCTAATCAGTTTTTTTGCTTTTACTAATATCAATCATTAAATTAAAAAAAAAACCAACGTTCACTATAGTTTATATTGTAACAGATCGGAGAACGTTTACTTTTGTTGATTTGTGATTTTTTTATTTTTACTTGCTTTTTACCACTTACCCTCTTGGTTATTTATTTGTCACAATGTTACCTGTGAAATATCTGTCACTTCAAAAATCAGAGCTCGAATATGAAGTTCAGATTCGTGGTGCTACCGCGGCATCTTCTGTCGAGGAATTGCGTAAACAAATTGTCAAATTGTCGTCAGAATACCCGGCTGAGCACATATTGGAGTCTCCATTAGATATTCGACAGGACCTTAAAGGTTGTCTAGAAGTTCTCACTAAGATTCAGATAAATCTTGATGTACCAAACCCTAGTGAACCTTCCCTTATGAGAACGCAGAATATGTTAAACCACCTTCACAATCGTTTAGCGAGGTTAACGCCTAGTAACGACACGAAGAACGAGTATGACGATATTTTCAAGGCTCATCAACTTTTTTCACAACGCCTCGCGTCTCTTCAAGTAAACAGACCAACTTCTGGTCCATCCAACTCGGGCTATGGTCTCTCCTCGACTTTGGTACCAGAGGTGCAAAATTTGATTTCGGTGACATGTGATCGTACCGCAGCAGATTTAAGTAAATTAAAATTTAATGGTAAAACGTGTGTACGCTCATTCATACAGCGCGTTGATGAATTTATAGTTGCACGGAATATAGTACATTCAAAAATATTAGCTTTTGCTACAGAAATTTTTCAGGATGACGCTCTTCACTGGTACCGCTCGGTAAAAGACAAAGTTTCCTCCTGGTCTGAGCTCTCTTCTAAGCTCAGAGAAGACTTTGATCAGTCGGATTACGACTACCGCCTTAAATCAGAAATTCGTTCGCGCACACAGGGAGAACGTGAGAACATAACCATTTATCTCTCGATTATGAGTGGAATGTCTCCCGTCTCTCAAAACCTTTTACCGAGGAGGAACAGCTCGAAATCCTGCTTCATAATATAAGGCCTTGTTATGCCAGCACATTGGCCGCATCAGTGACTCAAATTGACACCGTAGATGCCTTACGCACACTTTGTCGTAATTACGAGATTGTGCATTCTCGACTTCTGCAATTTCAGGAGCCTCCTAGGGTGACTTCTGAAACCGTTGCACCTGAATTTGCATATTCTAAAGAGGCAAATAAGGAAACTAACAGATTTACGAATAATAAACAAAATTTTACATATAATACAAATAATAAACAAAATTTTACATATAAAAATAATTATAATAAAGGACACTTTTCAAAAAATCACAACTTTCACCAACAAAATCAACAACACAGTTACAATAAAAATCAACACCAAAATTATATACACTCAGTTCAAACAGATAAACAAAAACCATACTGCCCTAGGTGTCGCAGTAATACACACCACATCCGACAATGTACAGCGAATCACGACGTATTTTGTTTTAAATGCGGATTAAAGGATGTAAAGACACCTGACTGTCCAGTATGTAACAAAAATAATAATTCAAAAAACTAAATAAGCAGAATTGTAGTCATTTTGATGAGGAAGACTGGGAATCTTGGCTTTCATTTATTAGAACATTTACTTCTACTTATAGAATTTCTACAATTCTGCAGACGAAATCTACAAATGACTCTAGGCCTTATGTAAATATTAAAATTAACAATGTCGACGCTTGTGGTCTACTCGATTCTGGTGCTGCAGTAACAATTTTAGGCAACAATTCCCATTTACATTTTGTTGATTGCACTTTGCAACAGGATGACAGCGTTTCAATGTTAGCTGCCGGCGGACAATCTTTAAAGAGTATCGGTTACATGTATTTACCCGTTACTTTCGAAAGCCAACTACATGTAATTAAGGCATATGCAGTCCCTGAAGTAGAAACTCCTATTATATTAGGCATTGACTTTTGGCGTATCTTCCAAATTTGTCCCAAATATATAGGTAGTATCACTATGTCTAAGAGTCCATTAGCTGAAGTGAAATTACATAATTCACAAAGTTTCATTAATTCATACGACCAATTAATAGCTTCGCAAAAATCAATAGCAGACAATATTATCGCTCAATTTAAGTCTATATCTATAGAGGAGAAAGGTCTAGGTAGAACAAATTTGATCTCCCACAGAATAGATACTGGAGACGCTCAGCCCATAAGGCAGCGTTATTACAGAATGTCTCCAGAGAAACAGCGCATTTTATTAGAGCAGGTTGATGAAATGTTAGCGCTCGACGTTGTAGAACCTTGCGAGAGTGCGTGGTCTTCTCCAGCGCTTATCGTGAATAAGAAGAATGGACAGCCCAGGTTTTGTCTCGATAGTCGGAAGCTCAACGCTGTGACAAAGAAAGATGCGTATAATTTGCCTTATGTCTCAGAGATTCTGGACAACCTACGCGACGCAAAGTATCTTTCGAGCGTTGACCTTTCGAAGGCTTTTTGGCAGATTCCTATAGAACCTCAGGATCGCGATAAGACTGCTTTTTATGTACCAGGCCGAGGCAGCCTACGGTTTAAAACCACTGCTTTTGGTCTGACGAATGCACCAGCCACTCAGCAGCGCTTAGTAGACTTACTTTTCGGTGACATGGAGTCAAAAACATTTGCGTATTTGGATGACATTGTAATCATAAGCTCTACTTTCGAAGAACACGTATCTCGTCTATTGCGTGTCCTAGAGAAATTGAAACAGGCCAACCTGACAGTAAATTTCGAAAAATGTAATTTCTTCAGAAGCAAACTTAAGTACCTGGGATACGTAGTAGATGCTCGTGGTTTACGCACGGACCAGGAAAAGGTGCGGGCAATCTTAAATTTTCCAGTTCCTAAAAGCAAAAAGGAACTGAAACGCTTTCTCGGTACCGCTACTTGGTACCGACGTTTTGTTCCTAATTTTAGTACAGTTGCTGGCCCACTTAATAAACTAACTTCAAATGGGAAAAAATCACCTCCTTTTCAGTGGACGCCGGAGGCTGATGCAGCTTTTAATGCTCTTAAGGAGTGTCTCGTCTCTGCACCAGTCCTCTCTTGCCCGGTGTACACTGAGCCCTTCCAGGTCCATACGGACGCTAGTAATTATGGCATTGGAGCCATGTTAACGCAGAATATTGATGGTAAAGAGCACCCCATTGCCTACATGAGTAGATCTCTTTCCGGTGCCGAGAAAAACTACAGTATCACAGAAAGGGAGACGCTTGCTGTGCTAGTTGCTCTCGAGCACTGGAGATGCTATCTCGAAAATGGCCTTAAATTCGTGGTGTACACTGACCATTCTGCGTTGAAATGGTTCCTGTCATTAGATAATCCCACTGGAAGACTAGCGCGTTGGGGAGTACGGTTATCTTCGTTTAATTTTGATTTAAAACACCGAAAGGGCGTTGACAATGTGATACCCGATGCTCTCTCACGTGCTGTTCCCGTTTCGGCCATATCTCTTTCAAATTCTGTTAACACTACGTCTGACGATTGGTACAAAAAGATATATAACGGTGTCCTTAATAACGCTAACCATTTTCCAAATTTCACAATTAAAAACAACTCCTTATTTCGGCTTTCAAAGAATAAATCGAACCTCACGTCTGAGTTCGCATGGAAAGAAGTTGTTCCTATTGAATTCCGTGAACAAATCATATGTGAGAACCATTCTGTACCAACAGCTGGTCATCTCGGAATTTTCAAAACTTACAATCGTTTGGCATTATCATATTACTGGCCTGGTATGCATCAGAGTGTTGTAAAATACGTAGGTTCTTGTTCAGTTTGTTTAGCGTATAAGCCGCAAAATCACACTACATTGGGAGAAATGGGTCGTCCGAAGCAGTGCTCACGCCCCCATCAAATGATCTCAATTGATTTTGTAGGTCCTCTGCCTGTCACTCGTAAGCAAAATAGTTACATGCTTGTCGTAACCTGCTGTTTCACTAAGTATTGCAATGTTTTCCCTCTACGTCGCGCTACTGCAGATGCAGTCGTAAAAGTATTAGAAGACTCGATATTTTTAGTTTATGGTATACCGCAAACTATCTTTTTAGATAATGGCAGCCACTTTATTAGCTCAACTACTAAAGCCTTGTTTGAAAAATATAAAGTCCCTAATGTATATTTCAGTCCTAGGTACACGCCACAAATAAACTTAGTCGAGCGGTACAACAAAACTATAGTCACCAGCCTATCAACCTTCGTTGAAAATGATCATAGGTCCTGGGACACTTTCATTCCTCAGGTGCAATTCGCAATTAATAATTCAGTAAATGAAGCTACTGGGTACACGCCCTCTTTCTTAGTGTACGGTAGGGAGTTAGTGTTATGCGGATCGCACTATACGGACTCTGACTTAGGTGACGAAGTTTTGTTCTTACCACGCGACTTATACGCCCAAAACCGAGGTTGTCTCTTTTCAATATTCAATGATGTGCAAGCCTCATTGTGGAATGCACATGTGAAGAATACCGCACACTATAATTTGCGCAGAAAACCAGCTGAATACAACGTAGGTGACATAGTCTTTAAGCGTACATACATATTGAGCGATAAAGACAAATATTTCAGTAAAAAGTTGGCTCCAAAATACATTAAATGTCGAGTAATTGAAAAAAGATCGCCACTTGTATATGTCCTAGAAGATATGTCCGGAAAAAACATAGGTGTTTGGCATATCAAGGACCTAAAACTCTTCGGTAATAATAAGTAAAAGAAAATTCCTCTATAACATCTTGTTTTTAGCATGAGTCAATAGCTTTATAATAACTACTGACTTTAAGTTTGATAGGACGCGCCAATGGCTTAAGTAATGCTATTGATGCTTTTATGTTTGTTTTATTTTGAATGATAGAATGGAAGTTGAAGAATGAATGAGTAAATGCTAAGAGCAGTCTAAGGCGGGTTTTATTTAAGAACAAAACCCTTTTCTAGACGAGGAGGGGTATATGTAACGTTATGCGTTACATAATCATATTATTACCCTAAAATACTCTTAAATTTAATATTTACAATGCCTAAAACTAAATATTAACACTATTAGATTTAATTCTACACTAAAAACTACTTATAAAAATAAAACACAATTTTATTATAACTAAATTATTTACAAATCATAATAATATTAATAAACAAATTGGCTATTTACAATAATAAAACTACTCACTGACACTAAAATGCAACATAAATTCATCAAGCGGATTTGTATACGTAAACTCGCGCGATGCAACATTTTAGTGCTCCAAGCAGGATCTTTTGTTCTTGCTAAGATAAAACTGCATGACCGGCCGCCCGCGAATTCACTTTTATTCTCGATGTAATTTGAGCGGACGTACGTCACAGAGAATTTTATGGTCGCTAATACGGGAAAATTTAATCTTTAAAACTCGTAACCAATATAATATTTTTCGTGATCGTCACTCAGCGTTCCTTAAATAAATAATATCATAAATTATTGTGAAGTGAGTGTCGACCGCCCCGAAACTGGGGTTCAACGCTCGGGATACTAACTTGGCCGGTATCACCTCTCGGCCCTACTTTCACCACAGGAGAGTACTCTCTGCCTGGCTCAGCTACCCGTTCCTGCAGCCTCCAGTCGCCAGCGGTATCCATAACGCGACTCCCGGGATCACCAACTACCTGGCGTTACACAGGAGAGTACCTAAACCGACGAACCTAAAGAACTTGTGTGGATTAAGTGCTCAACCCCCACCTGTAAAATTTGTATTTTCTCCGGGTCGAGTTTTTTATTAAATTTTTAATTTGCATGGTATCCTGTTGTCTCATTTTCTCATTCTCTGACCTTAGTTAGTAGACCAGGGTGACCGTGACATGCGCTGAAGTATTTTCATTCTATATGTACTTAAGCCTCATGTGAAAGTGATCTAAACAATATTACCAATACATTAACATAATAACATACAAGGAGTTACACGCTGATGATCTCGGGGCACAGTGATAATAATAATATTCTGCGGTTCCTTATTGCGATATTTTTAACAGTATTGTGGATTGACATATTATATTTCCCTACTAAAATACGAAAGTTAATCTGTCTGTCACATCAAAACCACGGAACCCTGAGGAAGGACATATGCTACTTTTTTACGAAACACGACGAAAACGCGGACGAAGTCGCAGGCTAAAGCTAGTATAATATAAAATTCTCGTGTCGCGGTGTTTGTGGTTAAACTCCTTCGAAACGGCTTTCCCGATTCTCATGAAATTTTGTGTGCATATTGGGTAGGTCTGAGAATCGGACAACATCTATTTTTGTTAAGGGTAATCCAGCCCCAAATTTTTTTTTAATTTTAGATAATTTTTTTATTTACTTTATGATACATCATACAAAAATACATACAACCCTAAATTTTCACCTTTCTACCACCAACCCCTATTTTTTTAGGGCGGTACGAAGTTCGCTGGGTCAGCTAGTATTAATATAAATGTGTTCATTCATCTGCAGCTTTACTAAGTACCAACGCGGTGGCAACATGAACATGCAAGATGGATGGCGTGTGTCCCTTATTGATGAGGCTCAAATGCAACAATAATAACAAGTTTAACGTTCTTTACGACTATATCCCAATGCTGGCTTATCAACCGGAACGAGCCCCCGCAAAACTTGAAGTGAAAACCAGACAGTGAGTTGCAAAATCTAAGACAATATCTGCATTTGTAGTAGATATGTTTTGATGTGTTTTTTGAAAGTGTGAATTGTTTTTAGATCTCGCACTGGCGCGGCGGGAGGTCGTTCCAGCATTTTGTGGCTGCGAATCGAAAGGATCCACGAAATGCTGCTGTTCGGTGCTTCGTGGTTGTGAAGACAAGCCCACACTGCCTAACTGGGTATCTACTCTGATCACGCATCCATCTAAGTTTATCATAAAGATATTTTGGCCTTCCCTTGTCCAGAACATTAAATAATAAAGTAGCTAGATGAAGCTTCCTCCTTGCCTCCATTTTTAACAATTTTGCAGTGTTCAAGAAGGGAGTTACATGTGAACGAGGAGGTACATGAAAACAGAACCTAGCGCAGGCATTTTGCACACGTAGAATGAGCTTACTTGTTCTGGACATGAGGCAGGGTCCAAAACTGTATCGCAGTAGTTCATCTTAGACAATACAAGCATTTCACACAACTTGATTCTCAGCTGTTGACAAAGATATGACCTAATTTTGTACAGCAACTTTAACCTATAGAAACAGATGCGGGAACATTCAGCAACATGACCTTCAAAGTTAAGGTGCTCGTCTATAATAAGCCCCAAAATTTTGGCTTTACTGACACGCTCTATTCTCTCCCCGTCTATATGCACATTTAATTGAATATCCTTAAAATAGTGAACTTTTTTTTGGAGCCAATTAGTAAAAGTTTTGACTTCCTTGGGTTGAGAATCAGAGAGTTAGACCTGCACCAATCGGAAATACGTTTTAAATCCTTATTTACTTTTGTCATAGCATTGTTGTAGTCAAGGTGTTTAAAGGGAAGATAGAGTTGCAGGTCATCTGCATCCCGTGGCAGTTTGGCTGGGTCTGCTATCGGGCGCGTCCTCCCGGGTGGCGGATGGGGGGTACCGGCTTCGGCCGGCGTGGACCATACCCAGCTGTGGAGACCTGGCTGGCGTCCTGGGTATCCCGGGTAGCGGCAGTCGGGTCAAGCTCGTAACCCTGCACATAGTGCGGGGCCGAGGGCCGTCGCCTGCGAAGGAACTGTTTCCTTTGGAGGCGGGGGCTGTGAGGAAGACAACCTCTCTAAAAAATTACCCGGTGGTGGTCTCGGCTGGCGTCCTGGGTATCCCGGGTAGCGGCAGTCGGGTCAAGCTCGTAACCCTGCACATAGTGCGGGGCCGAGGGCCGTCGCCTGCAAAGGAACTGTTTCGTTTGGAGGCGGGGGCTGCGAGGAAGACAACCTCTCTAAAAAATCACCCGAGGGGTCTCTTGGCCGGCGCCCTGGGTAGCCCGGGTAGCGGTGGTCGAGACTCTGTAGGTTGAGGCGGATACGCCATTGGTGAGGGCGGTTGCCGCGCGAACTCCGCGTCGCCTCCGGCCAACCCGTAACCCCGCACGTGGTGTGGGGCCGGGGGCCGCCGTCCTTCGGGGCGGGGGCTACAAGGAAGAAAACCTTTTCAAAAATCACCCTTGAAGAGGCCAGGTAGGGTTCCCTCGCCCGGAAGAGGGAAAAACTATGAGAAATGTCCAATTATGTAGTGAGTATGTCATGCGCTCCCGTTGACGCCGGGCGCTCTGGGGTAGCTGGGCCCCAGGGTGAGAAATTTGTTACTAGCGGCTTATGCGCTCCGGCTGGCCACCGGCGCTGCGGGATTACCGGGTCCCGCAGTGGTAAATTAGTTACCGAGGCGATCGAGGGAGTAGGCATCCTGCGCCTTAGAGGCGGCGGGAACGGAGAGGATGGGGTGGGCTCAACATCATTGCCCCCCAAGTCGAGCACGACCCGTAAGGGGAAGGGTAAGCGTAAAGCTTCCCCAGTTTCCCCTGCGGAGGACGAAAGCGATGATACCCTTACGGTTCCGGAGATCAGGTTCCAGGTTGAACAGCGTCTGAGATATCTCGATTCCGTGGTGGATGAATACCCGGTGAGCAAAAAGCACGCTGAGATGGCCTATCGGGCAACAAAGGAGATCAAGAAATTCCTGGAGATGGCCCTGCAAAGGTCCAAGGACACAGAAAGGATGGAGCAGATAGAGGAGGAGAACATCCGTCTCCAAAAGGAAAGCCAGAAGACGAAGGCTGAGATGGACAAATTGCGAGCGGAGTTGGGATCGCTGAGGAGAGCGATGGAGGAGAGAGCGCCTCCTCCAACCACACAATTGGTGCCACTGGAGGCCGTCGAGGAGCTGAAACGCTCCCTTATGATATCCATAGGGGAGATGGTCAGCACTCGACTGGCTTCCCTCGAGAAGAGGCTTCCGCCGCCGGATCGGATCAGGCCGCCCCTTGCAGCGGACCGGCGTGGCGCGGAGACGGAGGGGAAGAAGGCCGCAGCGGTGGTGGAGACCTGGAGCACTGTGGCCAAAAAACCGGCGAAGAAGAAGGGTGCGGGCCCAGGAGCGGAGGTGTCGAGGACGCGCGCGCCCGTGCCAAAGAAAGCGCAGCGACCGGAGGGTGGGAGAGCAAAAATGAGGGTGCCAAACACAGCGGCTGTGTCCTTGACACTGACGCCGACCGCGAAGGATAAAGGGGTCACCTACACGAAGGTGCTGGAGATGGCCAGGGCGAAGGTGAGACTCCAGGATGTCGGCATAGAGGGAGGTCTCCAGATCTGGGAAAGCCGGATGGGGACCAAACTCTTGGTGGTCCCGGGACCGGACAGTCCCGCAAAGGCCGATGCCCTCGCGAAGCGCATCGGCGAGGTGATGGCGGAGTACGTGGAGGTTGGCAGACCGGAGAGGGTAGCTGACCTGCGGATCACCGGGCTGGATGAAACAGTGACGGCGGAGGAGCTGGTGCAGGCTGTGGCGGAAAAGGGAGGCTGCCGGGCCTGCAAGGTAGAGGTGGGGGAAATTCTCTCCGGATCGGGAGGCAACGGGTTCGCCAAGGTGAGGTGTCCCGTAGTGGCGGCCAAAAAGGTGGCGGAGGGCGACAGGCTGAAGGTGGGCTGGAGTCTTGCTCGGGTGACGGCACTGGGCCCCCCACCTTCGCACTGCTATAGGTGCATGGGCAGGGGCCACGTCGCCAGTAGGTGCCCGTCCAGGGAAGACCGCAGTGGCCTGTGCTTCAGGTGTGGGACGACCGGACACAAGGCGGCCACATGCACCGCCCCGTCGCGATGCGCAGTGTGTGAGGAGAGTGGTCGACCGGCCGACCACGTTATGGGGAGGGGGAGTTGTGACCCGCCGGTCACGAAGGGGAAACCCCCCGATGGCCCCTCTGAGGCGTTGGCGCCTGTACGAGCGCCCTCGGAGGGGGGGATGTCCGAGTAGCCCTGGCCGCTCGGACCCCCCACGAATGCGGTCGCCGCGTTCCCCCCTCTTCTCCCAGGAGAAGGGACGGGGAGATGTGGGCGGCTGGGAGGGGGGAGAGGGACGGGTAGAACTACGCTTCCCCTCCCGCTTCCCCCTCCTAGGAACGGCGGCCCTCCTCATGTAGTTCTGTCTGCAAGGGGGGGCGGCGGAGGGCTATAGCCCTCCGCAGCGGACGGGGGGCGGTACGGGGGGCACTAGGCCGCGTACCCAGCCCCCATGCGCGGGCCTACCTGCGTACGTCTGCGGGGTCCCCGCAGTACCTCGGGAGACCCCTGCCGTGGAGCCCCGGAGAGGCCGGGAAGCTGCTAGGTGCGGAGATGCGGAGAAATCCCACCAAGGGGATCCCGCGGCTCCGCATCAGGCAGTAGTAAAGGTATTCGCAGGACTTTTTTAGCGGATATTATGCCGTAAAGCGCCCGTAAGGGTTGCGGTGTCTCAGGTGGGCAGCCACTGGGGCGTCCGTAAGACTTGCGGGAGCCAGGTGTGAGGTCCGTTCGGCGGTGTGCCTCTTACAGGCGCCGTCGTCTGTAAAAAGATTTTTTACCTGCGTAAAAAAAAAAAAAAAGGTCATCTGCATACAAATGATATTGACAGTGACGTATGTTGTTTGTGATATCAGCGCTGACTAGAGAATATAGGGTTGGTCCAAGGATTGAGCCTTGAGGCACGCCACGTGTAACCATCAGGTTATCAGAAAACTGCTTTGTTCCATCTTAGTCAGCTCGACACACTGCCATCTATTTTCGAGGTAACTATGGAACCATTTTACTGAGTGGGCATTGACTCCATAAAAAGCCATCTTGGGTAGTAAAAGATTTATATTTATGGAATCGAATGCTCGCGAAAATCAAGCAATAACAGCACGCTGAGGCTACCTTGGTCCTGAGCTGCTAGGACATTATCCACAACATCGGCAAGAGCACTTGCTGTGCTGTGATTACGGCGGAACCCGGACTGTTGCTCTGGTAATATGTTATTAGCCTCAAGGTAGCTTTTAAGTTGTTCACAAACTACTTTTTCCAAGATCTTAGAGAGAAAGGGGAATAGACTAATAGGTCTTAGGTCGCTCATGGTGGCTGGGCTGTCGATTTTGGGTAAGGGCTTAACCACAGCAACCTTCCAGCTCTCAGGGAAGACACCCTCCGATATGGATCTATTTATAATGGTCGTGATGGCCTTCAAAGTCTGTAGCAAGGTCAATTGTACCATACTAAGTGACAGACAATCATGACCCTGCGCATTTGACTTGAAGCCTCTAATAATTTTAAAAACAGTATCCTCAGTGACAGTCTGCAAGGAAAAAACTGCAGGTCCATGTCTGTGATATTCAAAATATGTTAGTTGTGATATTGTTACCTGATCATTGCCGGGGATGTTGAGAAAGTGCGCATTAATAGGCTAGTTGACACTTTTTGGAAATATGTTTTAAATGGTTAATAATTGTTCAATTAGACCGAAAAAAAATGTATTCTATTTTTTTATACCTAGAGAGCTACAAAACTTTAATTTTAAAATAGATTTTTCATGGACATACAAAAACGCTGTCGGCCATTTTAGTCTATAGATTATATCTATGGTATGACGGGAACAATAGTAAACAAACACTCGCAAGCACGTAGGATATAACCTATCTGAATTTACATTACAAAACCATGATTTCTAATAGATTTCATGATAAATATAGTAATTATCATGATTGTATTATACGAAAATAAAGAAACACATCGTTAAAAACTCCAGAAATGTTGTGGTTTCAATTTTTAAGGTTATGAATGTACCTGCTTAGTCCAGGAGTTTTGTCGTTCCTGCTTTCACAAATCCGGCGTCCAGCATTAATTTAGTCAATAAAACCAATAAACGGAAACTTTTCTTCAAGATATAAGAGTTTTTAGATATATTTTAGTCGGACGAAAGAAATCACAGTAACACGACAATGACGTTTAGTTGTTTTGCTATTATGTTGACGTCACAATCATGGTGGACAGCGTTTTTAGTGTTTAAAAAGCATAGACTAAAAACTATTTTTCAAATTAAATTACTACAGCCATCTTCTAATTTTATGAAGTGAAATTGATGTATTTAGGTTCCTCATACCAAAAATTATAAGAAATAAAAAAAATAACAAACATTTGTATAGTGCAATTTGACATGAGTCAACTAGCCTATTAAGTTGGGGTCATTAAAGTGTGCCGGTATATCTGCTTTTTTCCTGCTATCAGCAATTACACAGGTTTTAAGATTGCTCCATATTTTTTTTTAATTTTTACTGTATTTATTTATATGTTCCGCAAAGTAGCATTTTTTCTCCATATTGATTGCCTCCACCACAAGTTGTTTCATATTCATATAACATAGAGCCTCCGTCCTCTGAATTTTAAATCGTTCATGATAAGTGTCCCTTACTCACACAGTGTCCCTTAACACAATCAGTTATCCAGGGATGTGGTGGATGTTTAATTTTTTTTTCTTTATTGGGACATGCAAATCAAATAATACTGTCAAACATTGTGTGAAGCTTTCAACTAGACCATTTACATTATCCATTTCATAAAATGTATTCCAATTTATGTTGTCTAAATCTTTATTCAATTGCTCGACAAGTATATTACTTTTTGTTTTTTTTTATTTTTTTTTATTCTGGACAACAAACAGTCATGTACATCGATACAATTTTTCTTTACTGTAGCTAAAGTTATAGACCTTGAGTGCCAACACATAAGTCTAAATATACTTAAGAGGAACAAAAAAAACTTAAGGATTGAAGTGCTAATTAATAGACAGTTGGTTCTTCAATATAACACAACACAGAACGCTAAGATTATATAATGTTATGAAAAACAAAACAAAATTCTAAATTGACATTGCTTTTGATATTCACAATAGCTTTAGTTCGCAGTAAGTAAAATATACCTAAATTATAGAGAACAAACAATTAAATACCTTTTGCTTAAATTGGTTTACACTATTTGAGAAATGGTCAATATTTGCAAATGATGTATTATATGCGGTCAAACTTCGTTGTAAATATGCGTTTGCTGTATATTTTTTGTTAGATCTGGGAATGGCAAATAACCGGTTGGTGCGACGAACACTTTTTGTGGGAATTTGAAATTTAATTTTTTGAAGCAAGTTAGGGGAATCAATAAAGTTATTTAATAATTTATACAAAAACATTTGGTCGAACTGCTGTCGACGATACCTAAGCGGGAGAATGTTATATTTTTTAATGCAGTCCTCATATGAGTATAGTTTGATCCAGTTCGGTATGCAAGCGTTAAAGGTCTGTAAATTACCCATTGGGGAGATGGCTGTACTTTTTTTAATTTAAATTCTGCTGAAATAATTGCATACGCCCCAAGGTCAGGAATGTGCTTAGTAATGACTTTAACTTAGTAATAACGTAGGTTCTGTAACTGATTGTTTTAAGTCAACACTGTGCAAGAATTGCGTTAGTAATTTTGACTTAGCACTCGCTGAGTCCAATATGTGAATGTTGAAGTCTCCAAGCAATATTAACGCATCTCTACTAGAGAAAGAGGAAATAGAGTCTGCAAGGGCATCTAAAAATATCTCCACATCCTGCCAGGGCGGTCTGTAGGCAGTCCCAATCAGAACTCTTTGATTATTAATGCGCACCTTCGACCACATCTGTTCAACCGCAGAGTCCGCTGGATGCTGACAGAGACGTGCATTAATACTCCTACGGACGGAGAATCCAACCCCGCCGCCACGACCACCGCGCACACTATTCGGCCTAGGGGTATGTCTCAGACGATACCCCGTGAGCCTCGGCGCCCTGTCGTCCTCCCCAGCCCTCAACCAGGTTTCATTGATGGCTAAAATGTCCAGGTCTAACTCTTCCATGACCACAGAGTCAACTCATCATGTCCCGTGCCGAGGGATCCCGCATTGAATAGTCCAACCATAAGGTTCTTAGATTTTAGCTCTGTGTACAATAATTATCAAATGCCGCCACAGAGAGCTTAGAAATATTTGACATTTTTCTCGTGCAAATGTTGCTGGTCTGCGAATCAAGCAGTGTGTGAAAACAAATAGACATTTATTGTTACATATATATATACAGGCTGCCAGTTTAATACTATTGTTTTTTTGAATTAACTTATAAATGCCATTGTTCCTAAGCATGATAATAGTAAGTGACATATAAATATATATTTATATGTTGAAACTACCTTATGTCTAAAAACATAAAAACTAGAAATAACTAAGAACTTAAATAATATACAATTTACAAAATAAAAAATATATCACCCCCAGCGCCGCCGTCAGGAATGGTGCCCAATAGGCTGGCAGCATACCATTGTTCCTTATACACACATCAAAAGTGTCTAGGGATCAAGCATTTTTATGCGGATTTCTTGAGATTGAGATGTGGCTTTGTAATAAATTTATGATTTTATAAATTTATATGGATCCTTTTTGGTGCATTTCATAATTTGAATCAGGAACTGTGAATCAAATTCGAGTAAAAGATGAAAATCAGCTGTCAATATTTTCCCTATAAAAACATACAACGCATTGAAGACATTATTAGTGCTACTGTTTCCCTACTACTGATTAAAACCAACGTTATTATGGAGCGGCGACGTCATTTAAGCAGGGAAGAAATGCTCAGAGCCGTGGGAATGATAGAAGCTGGTTCCCGGCAACGTACTGTGGCTTTAGCTCTGAATACAAGTCAGAGTGTTATCAGTCGATTTTGGACACGATACCGAAGCACTGGTACCGTGGCTGAGCGCCATGGAGGACGGTATCGCTGCACCACACGGAGACAAGACCGATACATTCAAATCTTAACTCGAAGAGCTCCAACAATAACCGCCATGATGTTAGCCGTGAGGCTTCATCACTCTTCAGGGAACTTAATTAGCGACCAAACAGTCAGAAACCGCTTGCATGAAGTGAACCTTCATTCCCGAAGACCGCTACGGGTACCACCTATAGCAATGCACAATCGTAGGATTCGATATCAATGGGCTCTTGAACACAGAAATTGGGCAGAAGAACAATGGCGTTTCGTGTGCTTTTCTGATGAGTCTCGTTTTGGTATGAGACCGGATACAAGACGTATACGACACTGGAGAACCCCTGGACGCCAACAGCGATTAAAATCCGGCCAGGAAGTCCATCCTTATAGTGGTGGAACCATCATGGTATGGGCGGGTATTTGGATCGGCGGAAGAACTGAGTTGATTTGGATCAGAGGCAACCTCAACGCTCAAATTTATGCTGAGACGATTGTATCAGACGTCATCGTTCCTCTACAAGTGCAAATCGGTCCCTTATTTCAGTTAATGCATGATAATGCACGACCGCACACCGCAAGAGTTGTAAGACAGACTCTCGCCGCAGCTAACATCAATGTCCTGCCCTGGCCTGCTCAGTCGCCAGACTTGAACCCGATTGAGCATGCATGGGATATGCTACAGAGAAGAGCTCTGCCGAATATGGAGGGTATCCAGTCGCAAGAAGACCTTTTTTTGTTGTTGCAACGAACATGGGCGGCCATTCCACAGCGTGATTTGGATGAACTCATTTTGAGTATGCCAAACCGATGTTCTTGTGTTGTTAGTGTTCGCGGTAGAAATACGGATTATTAATTGTTTAAGTTACCCAATAAAATTTTAGAGAAAACTGTTATTTCAGTCTTTTTTTCGAACTTTTGTGTTAGTGGTTCAAATGTCAAAAATCCCTTTATTAGGAAAATGGCAAATTTCTTTATTAATGCAAAGGTGACTTGGTTTATCGTTACTGTGACAAACGAAAACACTTTATTTGATGAATCCTTAAAGAAAATTTTAATTAATATCAATCAGGAGAAAAGTTATTGCAAAAATATATGTTGATCCCTAGACACTTTTGATGTGTGTATATAAGATTTGTATATATGGGATAATCCCCACTTAAGATAAGTCTTGTTTTCTTTCATAGTTCTAAAATTTAATAGGTTTACACTATAAATACTTTTAGTTAGTTTTTAGTTAATAAAGAAAAAATGCGTATCCAATACTTTTTAATAATCTACCTGACAGCAAACTTGACAGAGTAAGAAAAAAAAGTTAGTCATCATCTCTTATGTATGAAGCTTGGTCTCAGTGCCTTTTTACTCATGAGCTGTAATCCTGGTAACCTTGCTCTCTGAACTGAATAGCGATAATTGGCTCCAGTCTTTGGTAAGTACAGGATATCTACCTAGAAGAGGTTATAAAAAGATGAACTAATGAATAGGTTCCATAGAATAATAGCCATGATTTTCGAAGAATATTTTCGAAGAATATTTCAGACCTGTCTTAAACGACGACTTTTTGGTAAAGTCCTTGATAGTATATCAGAACTGTAAAAAAAGGTGTGTCCCGCCACTTGTTGATAATGTCCCAGATAGCAACAGACATGATTCATGAAGATACCTTTCATTACTTATTAAGGGAATTGGACAATAATAAATTTGCATCGGCATTTTCATTGTAGTATAAATACAAATCCTTTGATTTATATTAATTCTAGATATTTATTTCAATAGTTATAGTATAGAGCGGACTCATCTCCGCTGTCAGCACCCGTTTACGAGCATGTCGCATAAAATTCCAGCCAACACCTTGCTCAACCATATGTTAGACAAGTCACACATTGAAAAAAAAAATGGTTTATGCAGGCAAAAGAGCTGACAGTCCCCGTTCGGCCGTTTACGAAACCAGTTTCGAGAGAAGAAATCTAATTCTTCTTTCAAAACTGGTTCCATAAAATGAAAAATATTTCTGCTTTTGAAACCGGTTGCTAAAAACAATATGTTTATCTTTTCGAAACCGGTACAAAAAACACCAATTTAAGAAAAAATATAATAATGGCGTAACGTTCCATCCTAATAATCGAACATCATAAGGGAACTTATCCATACTACGTGACCCTATTTTTACATTTTTTTACCAAAATGAATCAAGCAATCCTTAAAATGAAAATGTAATGAGATTGTATAATTAATCACTGAGTTTCGATGCAAGAATTATTCATATTTTTACGAAACTATTTTCGAAACCAGTTTCGAAAGAAGGATTAAATACCTTTTTCGAAAACGGCCGAAGGGGACATTCCACCTGGTAGAAAGTCACTACTACCCATGGACACTTGCTGCACCAAGAGTACTCATGCGTTGCCAGCTCTGAAGGAAATGGGTTACCTGCCTTTCGAAGACCACCATATCATAGCTGAAAGGAAAATCCGCTAGGGGAATTTCGTTCCAGATCTTGCTGGAACGCAAGAAAACGAAACGCGTGTCTCGAATGAAGATAGAACACGAAACGTCCAGTTGATGGGGGTCATAATTAAGTTTCAAAGGGCTTAACAAGAAAATCAGACAGTATAGTACTACATACAATTCAGCAGCCTTGAAATGTTAGCAAGTATTACAATGGCAGACGCCTAAAAGTTATCCCTATGGATCAGGGCCAATAATTATTAGAACAAAAAAAATCGGAACAGGACCTAAAGTCAGAACACATTAAAAAAGAGGAAATGTAAATTAAGAGTGATTTGAGGTCAGAAAGGGTTCATCGCGGTTTCAACGGGAAAACTACAACTTTTATCGATCAATGGCAAAATTATAGAAAATCAAAAGATCTACAACTTTTGTATTCACACTTTTTTCACGTAACCTAAAAATATTGACAAATTAACAACTTACGTTAACCGACAGTACCGGACCCACTTTGTACATGGCGTATCTCTGCGAGGCTTTGGTTAAGTTCACCGGTTTCGAGTCTTGAGGCAATCCTAGGATGGTTGCTATGTAGCACGCAAACTCTCTCATCCGATGCTTCGTACCTCCCATGACGACGAACTGAAGTATAAAGTAGAATAAAACAGTTTTAACGGGAGAACAGTGAGATGCTCTTGAGAACGGAGCCTGAAGGATCCGTAACGTAGAGATGTATAAAAGTATTGAAAAATGCATCTTAAACCCGTTGGAACAGTGTTTTATTTACAAAGCAGAATGTTATTCTATATAACTAACTGATTATTTTAGTTATATTATCATACTGATGTTATTGATGATCTCTGCAACATCAGTATGGATTATTATTATATTATGGAAGCCCATCAACTATTCGTGTTTGCTATTTGTAAACTTCACATCGGGATGCCCTTTCTATTCCTTATAAGGCATGATAAGGGCAGACTGTGTTGAGTATACAAATAGCAAATACAAATAGCCAAGTGAAGGGCATTACAAAAAGGATTAAGATGCAGTTCTATGTTCTCAGTAAAATGCCGTGTTATCTTAATAATAGCGTCTTATAGTTAAGCAATTCGAAATAGATTATCGGCCTTGCAGTCTAAGCTAGAGGATACTAGAAGAATACTAGAGGAAATTCGACACGGTCATTCAAGTCGCGGTAGCATAATTCGTCAGTGCAATTGCCCGGATAGCGAAGGGTGCAGGTTGCAGTTCCGTCTGCTGCCAGAAGAAGCGCGTGGAATTTTTTTATTTAGATTTAAACATCTAGCAGTTAAGAGCGGACGCGATCTGAGAGACAGTTGAGAAATAGGTAATTGAAAAAACTATTGCTATCAAGCATTGGCAAATACCGTGCGATAGTTAACGCTGAAATTTGCGTATAAAAATTGCAAAATTCGAGGTTTGGCTCTCGACGAATTCCTCCTCGAAAATAAGATATATATGTAAAAGAAATTTTACCCATCCGGGCTTATTATTAATATTATAAATGCGAAAGTAACTCTGTCTGTCTGTTACTCTTTCACGCCAAAACTACTGAACGGATTTGAATGAAATTTGGTATACAGATGGTCTAGACCCTGAGAAAGGACATAGGCTACTTTTTATTGCGAAAAGGGGGTTGTAAGGGGTTAAAAAGGGGGGGTGAAAAGTTGTATGGCATTGGGAACTACGAAGCCAAACTTTTTGTATACAAAATCTTAACCACTGAACCTAGGAACATGATATTTAGAAGTTTTGGGTGTATCAAGTTAAAAAAAAATTTGGCTTTTGAAGTTAAAGTTCCTTTTAACGAAACTCTGCATCGCCGCCGCTGCCGTCGGTCGTTGGACGTCGTCGCGCACATTCGCCGAAGTGTGGTGGCAGGCAACGGCGCTGTCGTGTGGTGGGGGAGCGCACGAATCTCACTATGCCTACCCGAACGGGTAGTGTTGGGTAGGACACGACTTGAAAAAGAGTTTGTAAGAGTAGCCTCTTTTTTGTACTGAACCAGTACAATGTCCCACTTCAAATGAGGCGAGGCGTACTGAAGCTCGGCAATACGTTTGAAGTGACGAGTACAAATATGACATTGAGGCGTACAGAAGCTCGACGTTACGTTTGTGTGCACGAGTAGCACCTGGAGCGTAAGTTCTGAACGCAACCCTGCGCTGCGTTCAATACCTACGCTCTGAGTGCAACTTTTACCCTGACGTTTAAATTTTGACATAAAATATATGAAGCTAATGTCAACTTAGATATTTGTTGCACCTAGAGCGTAGGTTTTGTACGCAACCCAGTGCGAGTGACAAGGATTAGGGTGCGGCCAGAGTGCACTCAGATTCAGATTCAGATTCTGAAAACAAGCGCGAGAAATAAACAGTGTAGTCGAAGGGTACGGCCAGAGTGCACTCCTGATTCCGATTCAGATTCAGACTCAGAAAACAAAGCGCGAGAAAAAGCAGGCAACCTGCTTAGACTACACTGTTTATTTCTCGCGCTTGTTTTCGAAATCTGAATCTGAATCTGAGTGCACTCTGGCCGCACCCTTAGGAAGGAGAGATAGAGATACAGATGGATAGTGCGTAGAGGACTTAAATGAAATGTCATGCCTCGCTCTCTCTCAGACTTACGAAAAGTGAGTGAGTAACGAGACGCGACTATCGCGACATTTAATGTGAAGTAGTACATTTTAAAATTTTGAGCCGCTCTTACATTTTGACGTCATGTCCGGGACAAATGTACCGCCTCTTGTTAGTCCTACTCAACACTACGAACGGGCAGACACATGAGGGCAGACGTCGTTGTCGGACGCATGAGAAATTTGCGCTACAGAGAATTACATTTTTTGATCCAGTAAAATAATTTTATTGTTTCGTATAATTTTAAATTAATTTTGTACATACTTAATATTTCGGGATCTTTGAGTTCATAGTTAATAGTAGGTAAGATTGTTTCCGTTACTTTAAAAAAATCCGATTTGCTTTTATTTCCTTTTTTGAATTAATCTAATAAGTAATAGTATGTGTAAAACTAACCTAACCTACTTTCCTCCTAATCTTTTTATGCATTGGTTGTAAATAAGTATTGATAATTTAATTTCTTAGTTTCTTTTTTCCATTTAAACGTGACTTAAACACATCGCCTTGCGGTGAATGCATCATTTTTACTACGTAGCTGCTTATAAAAAGTTTTATTTTATGATAATAAATCTCAATCTGTACATCTGTTTAGTTCGATTCATTTTATTTTTGTTTTTCTACGATGACTCGCAAACGAAAGTCCAATTTAGCTAATAGCTCTAGCAGAGCTTGGGCTGCTAAACTTGCTAGATCACTGGAATCGGAAAAGGATTCACAGATCCGTCGGACTTTAGATGCCGAGCGTCACGCAACCCAAAGGGCTGCTGAAACATTTGAGCAAACGCAGACCCGTCATAATTTAGACGCTGATCGTCATGCTGCACAAAGGGCTGCAGAGACCTCTCAGCAGACGCAAGCTCGCCAAGTCTTGGATGCCGAGCGTCACGCGGGTGAAAGAGCTGCAGAGACCTCCCAGCAGACCCAAGCTCGCCAAGTCTTGGATGCCGAGCGTCATGCGGCTCAAAGAGCTGCAGAGACCTCTCAGCAGACCCAAGCTCGCCAAGTCTTGGATGCCGAGCGTCACGCGGCTCAAAGAGCTGCAGAGACCTCTCAGCAGACCCAAGCTCGCCAAGCCTTGGATGCCGAGCGTCACGCGGCTCAAAGACACACATAAGTAAGTTAATTTTTTGTGTTACAGTGATGCGCGCGCATCTTAAAATTTCACTCTCATCATTTTTTCATAACGCGCCTAAAGAAGTATAACTTCAAAAATATATAATAAACTAGATTATCATAACTTTATCTATCGTTCTGGAAAATATCACGGCTCTTCCGTATATCAAATGTTTTGAAAATATCAGGTTTATCAAAACCTTTTAAACTAGAACAAATTCGACACTGCGATTAAGGTCTCTGTAGCATAGCGGTTAGCAACTACATCCGCCCGGGCAGCAGAAGGAAACCGGTTAAGCAAAGTAGGATTACTTTGCTTAACCGGTTTCCTTCTGGAACTTCTTGGTCCATGCGTCAGACTGGATAGTCTGACGCATGGACCAAGCAGTTACCAGTAAAAAAATCTTAAGATTATTATTTAAGACATTTAATACTTAAAATAAAAAATATAATAAACTTATAACATTTATGAGTAGATATTTACCTTCACATCTCCAAACATGGCGGGCAAGTCGAAATTCGCAGTGTCGATCGACAAATGGTACAGGAAATCAACATCCATCTTCGACAGGTTTTTGTTCGGCAAATTTAGGGTGCCATCGGCGTTCCTGCAATTTCATACTTCACTTAAACAGGATGTACAAAAATATTTGACAGCTGGCGATGAAGACATCTCTAAGTCACTTTGATTAAAATAAATAAAATAATTTGACTATGCAGTAATAACGATTTCAAATGTTAGTCAATTTAGTACTTTAGCAAATCTGTTATATTTTCTATAATACGCAATAGCCCATTGAACTAACTGTCCCAATGTATACCTTAACACCATAATATAGTCCGCCATAATTATTTCAAATCGAATTCGAAATAAATAACGCAAGTGTACCTATGTATGAACTTCGCCAAAAGGAAGATTTCTTCCTTATAAGAACTTTACGTTCATTACTACGTAGCATCCTTGAATACGTATCAGAAATATGGAATTCTTTATATAATGTTTTTATTAACAAAGTAAAGTGCATTCAATGGAAATTTCTTCGTGATTTGCAGTTTAGATGTAAACAGTATCTACCTGAACTCGGGTCCCCAGCAAAAGTTTTTTGAAATTATTTATCAAAAACACATACACAAAACTTTGTTTCTGAAACATGTTTCTCTACACATGCCGTCTACTTCTCACGTGACTGTGGTACACAAAATACAGAAGGTTAGGTTACAAACCTACAATTTAGGTGCAACAAATGTCAAATTTGACAAATTTTCATACATATTATATCAAAATTGAAACGTCAGAGTGAAAAATTGCACTCGCAGCGTAGGTTTAAAAAGCAGCTCCCTTAGCGAGTGGTCAATAAAAATACGGTGAAACTATACCCTGCCCTTCGACCCGCGTGGGGGTGATTTGTGTACGTGTTTTCCTTGGGCTTGGCAAGCAAAAACTTTGTTATTGTAAACAAATAATATATGTGTTGTGAAATAAAGTTTAGTGTTGACAGTTTTGTTGCGAAAACACGCGCTGGAGACCCGGCTTAACACTTGCCCGTAAAAATAAAGGGTCACGTTGAAAACAGCAATATCAGGAAATGATTAAAAATACACATTAAATAAAACAAGTTTCAACGGGTTAGATGCATTGATATTTTTTTATTGACGTTTCGCATCCTTTGCAGGAATGCGACGTCGAAATAATGATTTTTGATGTGTAACATCTTTCCTCTCGTTTTCCTGCAATTTGTGGGACTGATTTCATAAAATGGGACGGAAGTGTGTAACAGGAAGTCGCGAAAGCGAGCGCTATTTGATTTGATTTTAGAACAATGTTCAAATGGCTTATTCCTTTTGTAGTAGGTTTTATTTCTTTTTTTACTAATATAAGGTGAGGTTTCAAATGTTACACATCATACGCGACTACTGTAAGGCTCGCTCGTTTGTTATTTACTTTGTCGAGCCCTACCTTCGAAAGATTTTTATTGAGCGTTCGTATATTTATATATTGGAAGATTTTTAATACTTTATTGTCTATTTATGAATTTATTAACTGATTTAAATATTAAAGTACTTTATTTAATTCTTTTTTATATTTTTTACAATTACGCCGCGATGTGGCATCATTAAGCGCATTTTATCGTCTATACCACGGCGAGTGTTCTGAGGAGTTATTCTCCCTTATCCCTCCATCACCTTTTCTTCAGAGGACCACGCGCGGTGGCCTTCGTTGCCACCGACTTACTGTGGCCTTTTCAAGCGGAATTTCAAAAAATTTCAAGCGGATCAGGCAGCAGATGAGACTCGAACCCAGACTTGCAGCCTAAGAAATACTAGAGGAAATTCGCCACGCCCATTAGGGTCGCGGTAGCATAGTTGGTCAGTGCATGCGCCCGGATAGCGAAGGGTGCGGGTTCGAGTCCCGTCTGCTGCCTGGTCCGCGTGAATATTTTTCTAGTAAAAAAATCTTTGTATTTAAATATGAATATATGTCACCGGCTATATGTATAATTCAGGTATTCTATACAATACCTTTTACGCAGGCAAAACCTCTATCTACAGATGTTGCCGCCCTTAAGGGGCACAGCAACGAACGGACCTCATACCTAGACTCTCGCAAGTCCCACGGGTGCGAAACGGAGAAGCCGTTAAGCAGTCCGCGCGGCTTACGGCATACTATCCGCCAAAAAACCCTGCGAATACCCTCTACGCTGTTAAGTGTGGAATCGCGAGATCCACGTTGTGGGACTTCACCGCGTCTATTCTATACAATACCTAGGGATTGTAAAGAGCACTTACTGGCCCACCAGCAATGTGTAAAACAAACAGATTTGGCCTGTATTTATCCTACCCTAACCTACCCATTTGAATATAAAATGACGGACGAATTTTATAATTCTCACTTAATGAACTACAGATCAAAAAACGTTGACCAACTCTATTCTCAACTCTAATCGTCTCGCTATCTTGAGGCTTTGACCAATGAGGAATCAAAGTTTCTGTTTAAGTACACGTGCTTCGTTTATTGTAATTGTTGTGATATTTATGACTAATAAACGACGCAAAGGGCTGACCACTGGTTCCTGGCTGACCACTGGTGCCGTTACCCTATCGAAGTGTAGACGATTCGATCGAATTCGGCGATGCACTCTAGCGTAAATGATTGCTCTTGCTCTGCAAAATATCGAGCTGCATGGCGACGCATCGCGATTGCATCAGTGGCACAGGAATCGACTGAGACATGACCACGACCGCTCTGTTAAGAGTGCAATAGTGTAGGAAGGAGGCGATTTAAATCTTGGTGGTATAGTGTTGTAATATTAGGAACGATGACGGGGTTAAATAAACGAAACTCTATTAATTTAGTCCGTCCGTTAGAATGTCAAAAAACAATGGACACTTATTTTTTCTTTTTCAATCAACCAAAAGATTATAAAAATCAAGTGCATCAAACTTTGAGAGTGGTGGCCGGTGACGTCACTTCTAAGCAATTTATTTTTCCAAGACGTATGTCCTCCGATGTCATTACTTCCACATTAAATGATTGGTTGTCGATTTGAGATACATTTGCCATATTCCCTGTCCTTCCTCTTTCTCTGAAATTATTTCCTCTACCTCTCCAATTTCGTCTACCTCGCCAATTACCTCTACCTCTGTAGTTCTTATTAATTGGGCAATATTTCAGGATATGACCAGGTTTCTTGCACCCGTAACATATATAATCATTATTGTTTTGCATTCCAATAACTTGATTGTTGGGCAACTTGGAAGACTGTATATTGAAGGACTCCACTTTTGAAGAACTCTGAGCACTCTCTCTCTTTTTATATTCTAATATTAATTTTGATTTAATGTATTCCACTGATTTATCTTTATCAGGTAGTGCATCAACAATATCTATAAGATGTGAACATCCTTCAGGCAAACACAACAATAAGTAATTTAATTTATCCTCTGTAGAAACTTCTTCTCCCGATTGTTTTAATTCGTTGATGTGCTTCTCAAAAGTGTTAAAGAAATCGGTGGGGTTGGCATCATCCGCCATTTTTAACTCTAGTAGTTTCCGTTTACATATTAATTTACTTGCACAACTTTTTGTTTCATATGTATCGTCAAGTTTTTTAATCATTTGTTTGACACCAGTTTCTGAAATAATAAGTTCCAATTGGGAATCATTTATGCTGTTTACAATATAATTTCGAGCCTTGATGTCCATTTTTGACCAATTTTCCGCAGACACATTTTCTTGTTTTTCGGATGTTATTACTTCCAAACAATTTTTCATTTCTAAATACAGTTTTAATCGAAACTTCCATTTTGTATAATTAGAGCCATCAAAAACTTGCAATGTAAAATCTTTTTCCGCCATTGTGTGCAATTTAACGCACTCTTCATAACAAACTAACTAACCGCTTACCTCTGCTACCATGTTAGGATAATGGCAGAAAATATTAAATGCGGCTTTTCTTCTTTAAATACTTTATTTTCCTTTATGTTATCATTACAACTCTTTTACTTTAAAGCACAACACCAGTGTTTCCACTTTAATGATTTCCTTTCCCCACGCCTCAATTCAGACTTCCCCTTCTTAGGACATTTTTCCCCTCAAAAAATATTCTGATATAGTGTTAGGTCTTAATCTATCTTATTCTATAACAGATAAATGAAATATATAAAATCTGCACGTGTTGCCACATTTTCTTTTATACGGCAACACTCTAGTCCACGATAAAGTCCATAAAAAATTTGTTCCGTGCCGCATTATTTTAGGCTAGGCTTTACCCATAATTTCCCGCAATTTCCCCTTTTTATGTCTGTCCCCTTTTGCTTCCCCTCTGGATCCTAATTTCCCCTTAAAAGGGGGATTTCCCCTCATTGTGGAAACACTGCACAACACACCATTTTTGGGTACAGCAAAAACCAGAAGGAAGATACCTTTTTTTTAATAACATAGATTACAAAAGGCAAAGGGATTCAAATACTATAATGCCAAATATTAAATCACATATTCTTAATAATATCGTTCATATAGCTCTATATTTTCAAATCATACTTGCGAGGAAGGTATTGAAAAAAGGGGTGCCCAGCAAAATCATTTTAATGTATAATGTTGACCATATGACGGAAATATCCTGAGAATTTTGGTGGTTCACTGACGATATCAGGGTATTTTAGATATCAATAAAATCTAAAGGATATAAGGTATGCAATTAAAACTTTATATGTTTTATAAGGCCGCTGTTGATTACATATTCCGAGAATGTTGTTTATCTGGTAAAATACAAACTTAAGTTTAACCACACCTAGTCATCTTGGCGGTAGCAGTGTTACCAGGTCCGAGTTAAGTAAACATCGGGATGCGTTATAGAAAATGACAGTGCATGTATGGAATGAAATGGAAAGAGTTACAAGAAAAAACACTTCATACAGAGGCGTACTTTTTATATGCACCCCAGTCAAGATATACCCCAGTAACGAATGTTTCTGTGGCTTCTGCCGCCCCTGACAACTCGTTTTGTTTTTTAGACAATAACAGTTGTATTACTATAATTAAGGTTACCCACATTCTTAATGGCGAAAAAAGCAACTCAACATGCAATTATAAAAAAATAGTATTCTAAGAAAAACAGTACAGGAGACCTCTCGTAAAATCGGGAGACCTTGCAACCCTGGGTGGCATTGTGTTCCAGTAGATATTAGTTAGGTATGAAGCTATATATATTAATATTACCTTTTGCTCTCCCGTCCATTGAGCAACGAGCTACAATTGCTGTAATGCTCTTCAGTAACATCGTGTTTTCCCAACACGTAATCACAGTCGCAAGCCATATTTGTGCCTGCGCGTTTTTATTTCAATCTAAAAAAAAACATTTAGTGATAATTTTTATTTTAAGCACGTAACTGCTTGATGTTTAAATCTAAAGAAAATATAACTAGAAAAAATTCCACGCGGACCAGGCAGCAAACGGGACTCGAACCCGCACCCTTCGCTATCCGGGCGAATGCACTAACCAATTATGCTAATATAATTTTGGACTCGCAAACGATACGAATTCGATTTTGGTTCGTGCTAAGGGTACTGTACCTCTAGCACGAACCAATATCGAATTCGTATCGTTTGCGAGTGCGAAATGTCGTTGTCAAATGTGTACTGATTTTTAGTTCTCGTTGCGTACTTTGTGCCGCTGCTGTTCAAGTTTCCATACAAAATTTGACATTGACATTTCGGTTTGCAAACTATTCGAATTCGATAATGGTTCGTGCTAAGGGTACTGTACCCTGAGCATGAACCAATTCAATTTTGGTTCGTAACGTTTGCAAGTCCGAAATGTCATTGTCAAATCTGTACTGATTTTTAGTTCTCGTTACACACTTTGTGCCGCTGCTGTTCAAGTTTCCATACAAAATTTGACATTGTCATTTTGGTTTGCAAACTATTCGAATTCGATAATGGTTCGTGCTAGGAGTACTGTACCCCTAGGGTACAGTTTCATTTTGAGAATTAAATAAGTTTATGTTTAAAGAGCCACGTGAAAATTCCATTGTAAACAAATCATTCCGTTGAGAACCAATTTGTTTCCAAGCTTGACACGTACGGGAAAATCCTTAATTCCCCGTTCGGTTTATGTTTGTTTGAATTATGAACGCAGAACTTACATAACAGAGCGCCTTGAAGATTACATAATATTTTTAACGCAATAATGTATATTCCAAAGATTTTTTCTCAAAAAAAATGAAAAAAGTTAGAAAAAAAAAATTACGGACCTAAGTTTATTTTTGTGTTTTTTTTTTCATAATGGTGAAAAAAAACAATGACAATCCGCAATGGAATCCGCGATGTGATATAAAATTAGAACACGAATTTCAAATAAATTTCAAATCACACCAGTGGATTCGGCGGTTAAAATTGAGTTCGTTCTTGCAGAATAGCACTGCTGGAGCGCGCTATCCGTACGCAGCTTAATACTTTGTAGGATACTTATTACCCGGCTGCGCAATGTAAGAGCGCGAAGCGCGACGCGCAGACAGGGTTATGTGTTTAACAGTCTATATATGTATGTTTGTTCCTTTGTGGCACACTAGAGACCAAACGCCTGGACCGATTTTGATGATTCATACATCAATCGATTCGTCTCAATCATGGGAGTGCTACTAAAGATATGATAGTAATCAAAATTCAATATGGGCAAAATTAGGCGCCATATTGTGACGAAGTAAAAAAAATAAGTTTCCAAAATATGTCGAGTGGGGTATCACTGTCTAGATAATCAAAAATTATATTTAGGTTTCTAACACCATTTTTCATTTTATATGATTGTTTAGGATCTAAAAAGCTTTAAAGTTGTATATTTACCACTTACGCTTTTAATTTCAATCTTACGTTTGTATGGATGTTTGTTACTCTTTCACCTAAAAAATACTGAATGGATTTTAATGAAACTTAACAGTAATATAGCTCATATATGATAATTACATATATATAATAATTTATGTAGTTATTGAGTGAATTGGCCAATATATATAAAAAATCTCCCATCTGCGAGCCATTTTGGCCTGCACTGCAAAAACAATAAAAGTTACATGAATGTAATGTAGAGTGAAAATGTATCTCTTAAATAGTTCTAAAAAAAAGTCCGTGACACCATATTAGCGGTAATGACTTACACATTAAAAATAGATATAATATATCTATTTTTAATGTGTAAGTCATTACCGCTAAAATAGTGAATCAAAACTAAAATATTATTTGATATCTATTTTTGGAAATCTATTTCCAAAATGCACATTTTGTATTAACAAATCATTTTTTATCAAAACAAATACTTTTATCGCTTTTGATAAAGACGATAAACTTTGCTTTTTACACTATGTCATTTCGACAAATATTTAAAAAGTTACAACGATGACAAAGTGATAGCGCGGTGTACTAAGTAAAAGAAAAAAAAGGGCTATTCGCAGTATCTGATCCTATACGAACTACTTACAATAAAACTGTGATAAAGTTCCTTCTTATTAAATGATGAAAAATATATTACCATAATAGGTAATTATGATTATTGAATTTCAATGAAAAACTCAGAATTTTACTGTTTTTCATTTTTTTAACGATATTACTTAATGTTACAAAAAAGGTTTACTTAATATAATGACAAATAACCCATTTTTCGCTAGTAAGTACATACTTATTGGAATCCCTGTATTTATTAATCAGCTCGCGATAATATTGGTTTTGTAATAATTCTGCAAAATTCAAAGTAAATAATGTAGATTTTTTAGGTAAATCACCCCTTTCATCACCCTACGCCTATAAGTATTGCGATGTTGTAGCTAAGAAACAAGTTCCCATCTACTTCTAAATGGGAATTCATTATATTCGATTTAGCTATTAGGGCACGGAAGCGCAACAAACAAACTCACTTTCGCATCTATAATATTATATTATACTTACTAGTGATCCACCCGGGCATTGTACGGGCGAAATTTATTTATCGGGATAAAATATAGCCTATGTCACTCGGACAAAATGTATTTAAATAAAGAAAAAATGTAATAATAAATAATGTAGCTACCTTATGATGAATTAATATTTGAAACCGGTTCAGTAGTTTGACAGATTATTTGTTACAAACATAGAAATCTTGCCTCTTTATAATATTAGTATACATAGTTAGGATAAGATAAGTATTTAATTGATGAAAAAGATTTAAAAATAAAGTAAGTAATAGGTTTATTTGATTATATTTGTAAAAGTTGCTTAGCATTTGTGCTTAACAGTGATTCGTTATTCGGTATTTTTTTAAACAAAAAAAATTGGAAAATAATTTCCATGATTGCACTACTGGGAGTACTCTTCATTCGAGCTTTACACTATCAATAAAAAAGGGTCGATCACAAAGTCTTTGAACTGTTATATGTGAACGCTTTAAAAGAAAACTACAAAGAGAACTATAAATTGATAATAAATGAGATTGCTATGGTGCTCTACCTAACGTTATGAAAATTTTATTATGCGCCTTTAGTTTAATCAAATATTATAAACTTTGCTTTGGTGATTACATAATTATTTAATTTAGTGATCTAAGGCAGTTGCCACCATTGTCCAAAACAACAAACGGGAATTACTGCTTTCTTCAACCTGCAACATAAACGTCATTGATTGGTATTGTATATAGGGTGATTAAAACATTTGAAGTTAACTTCTGGCATCTACATATTGGGTGAATTATGTAGGTATATCAAATTATGAGACTAGGGACTGACACTGCATTTGTGTATATCACAATCTTAGACGTCCGGCATTGACATGACAATGCAGCCACTGCCAATTTTAAATAGTCGACGAATAAAAGTAAATGAATTTTATATTTACTGCTAAACTATTAAAAAAAACATAAACAAAAGATGATTTTTTGAGTAAGTGCTAGTTTACTATAAAATTTACATACATTAGAGATATTTATGTAACGACTTGATTTAACTTCACACATTTTTGCGAAAATTGGGGCCCATCTGTAGCCTTGACCCCGCTGGTAAAGTCTCTATATGTCTTAATAAATCAATCGTTTAGACCGACGCAAGGTACCTAATAATTCCCGCGATATTAATTCCCTTACTGAAGTAACAAGACTAAGACATATACCGTCTTAAAATACTAACTAACTAAAAAGTGTGAAATAAAAAAGGTAAATTTAAAAAATCAAAAAACCCGACTGTTTAATTATACTTCAAATAAAAACTGAAAAGAAAAAAACAAGTCCAGTAGTCTATAATTCTGTTAATAAGGAACAAAGCTACTTTAACAGTCGGGACCCACTGTTGAAAAATATTATGTATTCTTGAATATCTAATGGGTCCCGACTGTTAAAGTAGCTTTGTTCATTATTAACAGAATTATAGACTACTGGACTTGTTTTTTTCTTTTCAGTTTTTATTTGAAGTATAATTAAGCAGTCGGGTTTTTTGATTTCTTAAATTTACCTTTTTTATTTTATTAATTGAAATCGTAGATATATGTGTATAGAATAGATACACCAACGACTATTAACTTATGGTAACATCTTGCTTAAACATTCTTAGCGTAATGATATGCCTTTATATGCGTATAGAGCATTCTAAAATATAAAGTACTTGACCTACCTAATACATAACATGAACACATGTTTTCATCGTAATGAAAACAAATTACAAATTGCAATTTTACCTTGACATTTTACTATTGAAGTTACATTGCGAGTACTACAGCTGTGATTACGAATAACATATTTAGAAAGTTGCGCGAAAATTTTAATATTTATTAACACCTGACATAAGACTCTAAACTAAACTAAACCGATAAGTTGCGGTGCACTCGAGTTTAAGGATTTTTTAGAATATATTTATCAAGCAGGACAATGTTTATAGGTTTATATCGGCTCTGCTGGTGAAAAATTTAGGTACTTAAATAATCAAAACACTTACCTTTCTTAACCCACAAACGATAATTCAGAAACTAGTCACTACAATAACTTTTTTATTTCACAACACACACTGTCGAAAAAGGTACCTGATGAAATAGGTCTAAAGTGTCTACCAACCGATGCTTGCAAAATCCAAATATATATATACTAAACCATATCGCCGCGCCGGTGACACTCTGTGTACGTGAGAGTTCCAGCGTCAGTGACCTTGAGCAGGACCGTGTATGCGCTAGGGTTGAACTTGGAATTTAGACTTGTGCCAATGAATATTTATGCATAGTGGTGTCGATTCTGGCACGATTCTCTAAATCTAAACTTAAATTTGACAACAGTGTATCCTTGTCATTCTCTATACAGAATGAAAAGGACAGACTGATGTTAAATTTAGTTTTAAGTTTAGAGAATCACGCTGGAATCGACACCAATAAGTTATTAAATGTAAACTGATTCAAGGATATAATGAAGGATAGGTTTGATTTTATAATCAATTTTTATTCTTTTAATGTAGGTACTATAACAAATTGCTAACTTTTATATATTTTCTCCTTTTTCGATTCGTTTTATAAATCTTATTATTATCTAAATAATAATAAGATTGCGTAGCGTAGTCAGTCTGTGCGTGCAACTGCAATGCAGTGCAACGCTATTATTTTACTATTTCGCTATTGCCATGCCTTCGGTCGAGGCAGTCGGCGACTGCCCTCTCCACGTCCCGCGCGCCGCGCAACGCCCCCGAGCACCTCCAGACACCCACACATAGCGGCGGGCGATTTTACGAGCACACATGCTTAAGTGTCGCTTCTTTTCGCGTAGTGTATATATTCTGTGCCGGTGTGCAGCTGCAAATATATTGTGCATAGCATTACTGATACTGATGATACACATGTAATGTTACTATCCCTACAAATAGCGAGCGATGCGAAGTGAAACACCGTAGAAGAAATACAATTCGTATACTGATAATAATTAACGAGATATTAACAAATAATAGTATTGGAAAAGACGGAAGGACGAGTGACGTGGAGTTGTATGCGAGGCGATTCAGGCGAGCAGGTTCCAGGCACAGAGTACCTTATAGGGATATTCGATATACATCGATGCATCGAAAACATCGATGTTAGCAATGAAAAACATCGAATCGATCCGATGTTTTGAAAAGCTTTCAATATACTCGATGCATCGATGTTTTAAAGAAACATCGAATTGGTAATAGAGTTTGACCACGTAGTGATAATATCCTCTTTGATTTGACCTCAGTAAAAAAACTTAAGTTTGACCACTAAAATTTTACTTATTACTATTATGAAAGCATCATTATTCTTAATTCTCTGATATGGACCCGATGTTGGCAGCACTGCGCAAGAGTCAGTGCAGTGACAATAAAAAAATAACTACGAGTTTCAATGTTTATAAACATTTAATAACCTTTAGTTTTGTGAAAGAAATTAAGATTGAAGTATATTTCTAATATCCTTTTGACAGACTTAGCAAATATTTTGCGGGTTATTTAGCGTTTTTTTATATGATCTTTTGTAAAAATATAATACAGATTTTTCTGACACATGACTTTTACTTGTATTTAGTTTTACCTACTCATTATGAAAGGAGTTAATTCTATTATTTTATGAAAGATTAATATATAAACTATAATAAAATTATGGATTAAGGTCTTTTCATAAACTTCAATTGTAATTTTTTTTACTATGAAAAGATGGCCTCTTTTGAGATGGGTCACTTTACACATAAGTTGAGTTTTGTAATAAAATTTCAGAAAAAGTAATCGATGTTTAAAATACATTGATGTTTTCATCCGATACATCGAATGACATCGATGTATAGTTGCGATGTATCGAATCAAAAAATACATCGATGTTTTTTCAGAGTGGACACCCCTAGTACCTTATTATAACCGGAAAGTTCCAGGCCGGTCCGCGTCTCCCGCATACCGCGCCCCGCGGCATACGCGTTCGTGTCGTATTTTTTTTTTAGTTAAGTTCTCCCTTTTCAGGGAAGGCAAGGGGAACAATGCCCATACAGCCTAGTCTTAAGTTAAATTATTCTGTTTTTCTTTTTACATTAGAATGTCGGTGTGACGCATTCTAATGTTTCTTGAAGTGTTTGGCACGAAATGTATCGAGCTGGCTTTTTCGATAAGCTTCTGTGAGGTAGTCAATACTACAATAAAATTCTCACGTCCACTTGACCGGAATAGCGTATATTTTGACGATTCTACTAATTCTTCAGTTACGCAGACAGTTGTAACAAAAAATCACACCAATTTTATTTCACAGTATCCACTATGAACGAATTTAAGAATAATTAAAATAAGACGCCAACCACACTCGATGAAATCCCGCCAAAAACCTCCGTTCGTGACGTAGCCGCTGTTAGTGATGAGGGCACGACGACGCGTAGTGATGTGCCACACCACCCCCCTGGGAGAATCAATACCCTGAGGAAAAATAATGAGGGAATTTAACATATCACCCCGAACGAGTAGTTTTGACAGGTTCGGGCTCAGGGCGACTTGTAGGATTATTTGGTGGTGCATTCTTCGCTTCCGTCAGAACGAATGCTGATTTGGTTCTGTCTATTTATTTATTAAAGGTCTGTCAACATTTTTACACCTTAACTTACATAATCACACTTATATGTAACAATTTTCAGCATAGTGCAAAAACAATTACTGGCAAACTCAACATTAACAAAAAAAACGGATATATATATATATATATATATATATATATATATATATATATATAAAGTATTACACTGGCATTTTAACTAAAGGATATTTAATATAATTCTTACATTCGTCTATTCGCCTGTAACAACTGGTAACAACCAACTCACCACACCAATATCATAAATAACCATTGCATATTCAAGAAACTTAAACTATACTAAAAACTAAAACAAAAATGATTAAATTAAATTTGAATTTGGCTTATAGTTGGGGTTCTTATCAGATACAGTAATTTTCGAAAACGTAACAAAGAAAGAGCATACAAGTCAATCGATCTACAGAACCTATTATGTTCGTCACACAGTCTATTGAGCACAAAAGTTAAACAGAGCTCAGCAGCAGTACAGTGCTTATGACCGTGAATTGCTTGCAATATATGAAAGCGTTAAGCATTTTCGCTATTTAGTAGATGACCGTCACTTTACAATTTTTAAAGACCACAAGCCTATTACTTATGCTTTCCTGCAAAAAAATCGGAAATGTTCCCCAAGGCAGTTCAATTATTTGGATTTTATTTCCCAATTTACCACCGACTTTTAAGCACATTTCGGACAAAGAAAATATAACTGCTGATGCATTGTCTCGTGTAGAGGTTATATCTATCCCTCCTGATTTTGAAACGATAGCACAGAAGTAGCATATCGATCCAGAAGTTCGTGAGCTATTGGAAAATAATTCTTCTTCCTTGAAACTTCAGAAAGTTCCAGTACGGATATTACCCTTTACCGTTTCTCAGTCAAGACCCCGTCCATACATTCCGAAGGAGCTGCGCCGTTCTATTTTTGACAATGCTCACAACATGAGCCATCCCGGAGTTCAGCCCACTACAAAACTAATCACCGACCGATTTGTTTTGTCTTCTGTGAAAAAAGACTGTCGTGATTGGGTAAGAAGTTGCATATCATGCCAGAGATCTAAGGTGCAGAGACATATCTCTTCTCCCACAACTGACTTTCCATTGACTGCCCACCGATTTAGTAACATACACATTGACTTGATAGGTCCACTTCCACCGTCCGATGACTTAAATACTGTCTTTTGACTGTGGATAGGTTTACCAGATCGCCAGAAGTCATACCACTTGTTAACATTACAGCTGAATCCGTAGCTAAAGCTTTCTATGATGCTTGGGTATCACGCTTTCGGTGTTCGGAAACTGTGACAACTGACCAAGGACGTCAATTTAATTCGCATTTATTTAAATCTTTGACAGATCTTTTCGAATTCGACTGCGTCATACCACAGCTTACCACCCAGAGGCGAACGGTATGGTGGAGCGTTTTCACCGGACGTTGAAAGCTGCGATAATGGCCCGCAAGACTACACGATGGACAGACATGCAATGCTCTGTTGCTGAGATGGTATATGGTGAGCCTCTTCGGATTCCTGGTGAGTTCCTTCATTCTAATAATTCCCAGTTACCTCAGCCATGAGACTTTGTATCAAATCTGCGCATTCACATGTCACACTTGAAGTCAGTGCCAGCATCGCGACATAGTCAGAAAACCATTTTTGTCCACCAAGACTTACCAACAGCACAGTACGTATTCCTCAGAAAGGATGCTTTACGTGGTTTTTTGGAAGCTCCATATAGTGGTCCTCATAAAGTTTTGAAACGGACAGCGAAAACAGTAACTGTTGAATTGAATAGACGACCGGTTACCGTTTCAATACCGTTTCTCTTGAAAAGAAAACTAACGGTTGCCAACTACCTTCCACTAGCTGTTGTACTACCGCGCCTAGTGCTACGTTAGAAGCGTCCGTTACAAGCGCAAGCGGTGCATTATGCAAAGGATGTGCTAAAAGAGCTGACCTGCAGAGACTTGCCTTACACGTTTCAAATGCAGACAGCTGTTCTGGTATCCAGGTCAACGGTTGTGAACTCTTGTTCTTTCCTCCAGCGAACATGTTGTGTAGCGGTGCCTGATCTTCTGCAGCATGAGGAATAAAACGCCTATAAACATTTAGCGTTCCTAAGAAACGCAATAGGCCTCCCACAGTCTTGGGTGGGAGAAATTCCTGGATCACTGCTACTTTCTCCTCCGTAGGCTTTGTACCCGATGCAGAGATAGAGTAACCAAGAAATGTTACCTTAGTCTGGCCAAAACTGCACTTAGCTTCGTTGACGAGGATCCCATATTCTTGTAGGCGGCTAAAAACCTTCTCCAAGTGTTCCAGGTGCTCGGAATTATTTCTGGAAAATAGAATTATATCGTCTAGATACGAAAAGAAATAATCTAGATCTCGAAGAACCTCATCAATAAAACGTTGGAACGTTTGAGTTGCTTTCCTCAAACCAAACGACATAAATGGAAACTCGAACATTCCAAAGGGGGTAGTTATAGCCGTTTTGGGCATGTCGTCCTTAAAAACTGGTATGTGATAAGCTTTCACGAGGTCTATTTTTGAAAATATCGTGCAGCCAGCTAACCGATGTGAGTAATCCTGGATGTGAGGTATGGGATACCTATCTGGAATAGTTCTGGCATTGAGAGCTCGGTAATCGCCACATGGTCTCCAGCTGTCTCCCTTCTTGGGTACTAAATGAAGAACTGAAGCCCAGGGTGAGTCAGAACGTCGAGCTGTACCATCTCGAAGTATCTCCTCAAATTGGTTCTTGGCTATCTTCAAGCGATCTGGCGCCAAACGTCGAGGCCTGCAATAAACTGGGGTTCCAGGCGTAGTGCGAATATAGTACACCGTATTATGCTTGACTTCGCGGAATACACCTGGCGGCATTGTCAGCGATGGGAATCTAGCTAATAAAGTGTGGTACTCACTTTTACCCGCGATCGTCTTGATACTATGCAGATGACAGCGTTTACTCGTAACAGCCGTTGAGAGGGTAGTTAGACTATCTAATAAGCGGCCATTCTTACAATCGATCAGCAATCCATAATGAGCGATGAAGTCCGCCCCTATGATAGGCTTGTTCACAGCGGCTACTACGAAATTCCACGAAAAGTCGCGGCGAAGTCCCAGGTTAAGACGCGTCTTCATCAATCCGTAAATACGGATGCTGTAACCGTTGGCTGCTGTGAGGCTTTAATCAGTAGGTGTTACATATGCACGTAAAAATCTACGAGGCAAAACACAAAGATCGGAGCCAGTGTCGATTAAAAATTGAATTTTGCTTTCTTTGTCAGTAACAAATGGCTTTTTGTGACGCAATAATAACTTGAATATGCGTTGGAAGGCGACCTGACCACAAGCTGCGTAAAAAAATCGTCACTAACACCATCCCCTGCTAAAGCTCTAAGGTGGCGCAAAAATTGCGACGGCTTGCGATCACCTAACTCCTCATGAGTAAGCAATTGACGCATACGATGTTCCCGGGAAACCGAAAAACGACTAATAAGTTCCTTTTTTAATTTCTCGTACTTGCCGGTCGACGGTGGGTTTGTAATTATGTCCCGAACCTCCTGTGCGCTATGTTGATCTAATTCACGTATCACTTGAAAAAATTTCGTACTATCACCTTTTATTCCCGTGCACGTATTCTGAGCTTCAGCCTGCGCAAACCAAAGGAGATTGTTCAAATTGGCCCAAATGCAGAAAAAATATTGACACACACGGTAATTCTTGGCGTAATTTATAATTTAATTTACAGTCATTAGATTTCAACGGACACCTTTGTATTATAATATTAACTTTAAAAAGGACTTTTAATTTTACCGGTGTGGAAAACATACGAATCATTTTTAATGGCTATGGGTGTCAACATTCAGTAACATTCAGCCAAAGACTGATCGAAGTTTTTTATATAACATAAAAACAAATCTATTTTGTAAAGATCGATAAAATAAATCATTTTTTTTATTACACTGTGGTATTAATATCCACAACTATATTATCTTTTTCACTAGATGCAAATGTGCTCAGACAATTATTATAGATGGTAGGCGACATCATAAAGTCTATTGCCATACATTTTTCGCCAAACACCTCCATAAACACATTATAATATGTATATTGTTAGACTTTAAGGTATTTATCTATGGGCCTACGTTCCCTGACTATAAATTAATAAAATTATAAGGTTTGATACACGAAAAATCTAAAATATGGTTATCTTAAAAACATAATAAAAATAATGAAGCTACTGAATATATGGCTATAGAACCTAAATCTCTTAGCTATCTTTGGTTAACGAGAGTTTAAAAATTCTCTCTAATCTGTGGCTCATTCACAATCATCACACAGTTTCTGTCACAGAGTACCTTATTATAACCGGAAATGACACCTGATTTTAAAAGTTACTCTTATGCATTAACTTTAAAAACAGGCAACTATCTGTTAATCTACATGCTCTATATACCTGAATCTAATCCATAATTTCGGTACTTGGCTTGATTTCCTATATAACTATTACATGAGTTTACTATATAACTTATTTGTTTTTTATTATTTTAATATGTTCAGTGTATATGGTTTATAGAAGTTCTCAGGGGTGTCCGTCAATAATATTCGTTTCTACAGTAATTTATATATAATTTCGAATCTAGGAAACATTTTTCATGATTATTTGTCTTTAGGCCAAACATGTATGGAAGCTGAGCAATCTCCTTTCGGTATCTTCTGGCCGATATGTGGGCAAACGTAAAGTAACTCGGTTCACCGCACTAGTTACTATCTTCACTGCTAGCGTCCTTAAATTCTTGCGCGACGTCATCGCTATCGCTACGAGGCGGATTCATTATAACAACGCAGGCAAAATAACACGACGCGCAGAAAAATGAAAAGATTAAAAGCGTATTGAATTGGAGTCACCACGGAGGATGTAATGTTACTATCCCTACAAATAGCGAGCGGATACGAAGTGAAACACCGTAGAAGAAATACAATTCGTATACTGATAATATTAACAAATAATAGTATTGGAAAAGACGGAAGGACGAGTGACGTGGAGTTGTGTGCGAGGCGATTCGTAGCACACTGCGCTGGCGGCCAAGCGGGCGGGCCAAGCGACTGGGAGCAGGTTCCAGGCCGGTCCGCGTCTCCCGCATACGGGTGCGGCCAGAGTGCACTCAGATTCAGATTCAGATTCAGATTTCGAAAACAAGCGCGAGAAATAAACAGTGTAGTCGAAGGGTACGGCCAGATTGCACTCCTGATTCAGATTCAGATTTAGACTCAGAAAACAAAGCGCGAGAAAAAGCAGGCAACCTGCTTAGACTACACTGTTTATTTCTCGCGCTTGTTTTCAGAATCTGAATCTGACTCTGAATCTGAGTGCACTCTGGCCGCACCCTACCGCGCCCCATACGCGTCATGGCATACGCGTTCGTGACGTAGCCGCTGTTAGTGATGAGGGCACGACGACGCGTAGTGATGTGCCACACACATGTTGTGTACAATCGCTGTTATCACAATGGTTACACTTGCATTCCTATTATCGTTCTGAATGCTAAATGATTGGCGCTTTCGTTATCAAATTGTATTGTCGATGAGTTATCGACTGTGTGTAAGAAATGACACATCGTATTGAAAATCCTTGAAGCAATGAAATCCTGTTAATGTATATGCTCCTTGATTATTTATAAAAGACTATCCTTAGGCGTAGAACAGAGAGTCAGGCTGTATAACCAGAAAAGCTGTGAATGCCTACTTCCCTCATGGCCACTTCGGCCGTGTTGCTCTATGCACTTAAATTGATTCTCTAGATAAATTTGTAGATACGACGCCTAGGTCTAAAGTTTTATTGAATTTAAACTTAAAATTGTCTTATTTTAAAAGTTTGATAACTTGGCCGAATGGCGCATTGCCTTTGCGTTAAGTGATAATCTCTACTGTATGAAATCTTGTAATTTGTGGTCTGTGTTTTTATTCTTGGTTTATTCTAGGTCAGGGTAGGCGAACCTTTATGAATCAACGTGCCATTTTTTCTAAAAAATCTTTAATTGGGTCATTGGCATGCCATCAAATAATTTTGACTTTATGATTATTTAGAAGATAATAATATAAATACTATCAGAAATCTTTATGAAATAAAGTAAACCAAAGAGACACATTCTGGAATGTTTTTATTACACGCATAAATTAGATTACTAATTTATGCGTGTAATAAAAAAAATTCAAGTAAAATTAGTGTAACTTCTGTTGCTGCAGGTTTGATAACAAATAAGTTAGGGTTGTAAGATGCTACTTTTAGCAAAATGCATGCTGAACTGGATTCATCTGTCAAATGGTTTCTAAACGAGTTTTTAATTTAATGTTATTCATCTCTGAAAACAATGACTCGCAGGCATAGGTAGATGAAAACATTGTTAAAATAGCATGTGCTAACTTCTTCAAACAGTTACTTCGTAGCGTAGGATCACTCGCGTTCGATCGTCATAAAATACCTACTTAAATCATTTTTTACACATGTTTTATGATTGGCGACGTGCCCAAAATATTGTGTCGCGTGCCATCAGTGGCACGCGTGCCATTGGTTCGCCTACCCTGTTCTAGGTTAAAAATTGTTCGTGTAATATCTAAAATACTTTTTTTAAATAATTTTACCATGTAAAGTAGAAAACATTATAGATCTCAAGACCGCCCATTAATCTTACAAGAAGGAATTAAGGGCATTAATTTCTTTGAAATGTTGTAAGTATTTGTAAATCACAGTAGTTTTTATTTTTGTAAGACTATGTTAATCACTTGTTTGAAAAGCCATCCTTAAATTGGCTGGCATAAAATTTGATTATTTTATTTGTGGCGATTTTCCACCGCCCAAACTAGAGACGGGCGTTTTTAGATATTTTTGAAATCGATGCGCATCGGTATCAGATAAATCGCATCGGATGCCCGCATCGATGACGGCATCGCATCGATGTCAACTGAATGTCGATATCTTGTATCACAGGATACGATGCAATATGAATTTCTACAGATGCGTGTTTTGTGTGGGTGTGTCTTTTCGATTCCTTGAATCAGGATTTGAAAATGTAATCGAAAACCATTTATTTACTTTTCGGTATGTTATCTGAAAAGATTGAATGCTGGCAAAATTATTACATAAAAAAATCACTCAGAGCGTAGGTTTTGAATGCAGGCAGGATGCCAGGTTCGGATGCGCGCATCCGATACGATTGGATGCCGTTAATGGATGCCGATGCCATCTAGTTTTTGTCATCGTTACTATAGCAACAGTGCCACAAACTTTTCTGTGCCGGTGGCAAAAATTTGAACTACAATTTATCCATAAAATTTTGACATTTTTATAACATATTTGTTCACCGCTAGCGACATCTCCACCGGCACAGATAAGTTTGTGGCACTGTTGCTATGGTAACGTTGACAAAAACTAGGTGGCATCGGCATCCAATAACAGCATCCAGCCGCATCGGATGCGCGCATCCGAACCTGGCATCGATATCGCGCCTCGTTATTCTAAAAACGCCCATCCCTAGCTCAAACGTTGGTCCATGTCGCTATACAGCCAGTGTCTATGGAGTATGGACATTTCGCTCGCAGGCACTGGCACATTAGGGTACGGCCAGAGTGCACTCAGATTCAGATTCAGATTCAGACTCAGAAAACAAGCGCGAGAAATTATAGGTACGGCCAGAGTGCACTCAGATTCAGATTCAGACTCAGAAAACAAGCGCGAGAAATATACAGTGTAGTTTAAGCAGGTTGCCTGCGGCCACTATGGCCACCCTGCTTTAACTACACTGTTTATTTCTCGCGCTTGTTTTCTGAGTCTGAATCTGAATCTGAGTGCACTCTGGCCGTACCCTTAGAAAATAAGTTCTTAATTCTTTTTTTATTTATGTTCTTTTTATATATTTTCGGATTGATTTATAAGTGTCATTGTAAAAAGAGAATAAGAGAAAATTTGATTCGTACATATTGTATTTTGTAGTTGTGAATATTTCCGAATATAGTGCTCCAAGTTGACCAAGTATTGCCGTTTTATTATTCCGCTAGTGGGGAGCAGCGGTTAAGCCCGTCACAGACGAATCTATAATATATATTAATATATCGAAATATATATTATATTATAGCAAACTACCACAGACGGAAGCTATAATATAATATATATTTTGCCCTCACTCGGTTTGCGGTCGTTTTTGCAAGCGCACGGTTTTAAAGCTTATTTTCTAGCACAGGGTGTTTAAATTTTGAAATAACGTTATAATCAATCTTACCGAAATTAATTTGACAAGAGCACTACTTTTCGATTTAAATGAAAGTTCCTCAGAAGATGATTCCGATGCTGAATTTGATATGCATGTTGCCTTGTCAGGAACGAAAAATATAACCATCTGGGCAGAGTCGCATATAAAACAAAAGAAAACTTGTGGCGAATTTAATTTGTATCGTGATTTGTCATCCAATTAATTTGCACAGTACTTTAGGAGAGGGAGGGTGGGGAAGAAATGCTCGTGCGCACTTGAGCCGGAGATCGGGCAGGCGTTTAGTGAAAAGTTGAACATTCGGTATTAAAAATATATACTAATATGCCAAAATATATCCCGTCACAGACGTAGCTATAATATATATTAATATATCGAGATAATGGGCCCAATTCTGGCGTGATTCTCTAAACTTAAAACTCAATTTAACATCAGTCTCTCCTTTCCATTCTGTATAGAGAATGACAAGGATATACTGCTGTCAAATTTAAGTTTAGGTTTAAAGAATCATGCTAGAATCGACACCATTATATTAAAAAAAAGGTAAATTTAAAAAATCAAAAAACCCGACTGCTTTATTATACTTCAAATAAAAACTGAAAAGAAAAAAACAAGTCCAGTAGTCTATAATTCTGTTAATAAGGAACAAAGCTACTTTAACAGTCGGGACCCATTAGATATTCAAGAATACATAATATTTTTCAACAGTGGGTCCCGACTGTTAAAGTAGCTTTGTTCCTTATTAACAGAATTATAGACTACTGGACTTGTTTTTTTCTTTTCAGTTTTTATTTGAAGTATAATAAAGCAGTCGGGTTTTTTGATTTTTTAAATTTACCTTTTTTATTTCACACTTTTTAGTCAGTTAGTATTTTAAGACGGTATATACCGTAGTCTTGTTACTTCAGTAAGGGAATTAATGTCGCGGGAATTATTAAGTACCTTGCGTCGGTCTAAAAGATTGATTTATTAAGACATATAGAGACTTTACCAGCGGGGTCAAGGCTACAGATGGGCCTCAATTTTCGCAAAAATGTGTGAAGTTAAATCAAGTCGTTAAATAAATATCTCTAATGTATGTAAATTTTATAGTAAACTAGCTGACCCAGCGAACTTCGTACCGCCGTAAAAAAAATAATTAAAAAAACATTGTCCAGCGGACAAAATTGTGAATCTAAACCATTCTCAGATCCCTTTGAACACACACAAAAAATTTCATCAAAATCGGTCCTGTCGTTTAAAAGAAGTTCAGTGACATACACACTCACAGAAGAATTATATATATAAAGACTAGCACTTACTCAAAAAGTCATCTTTTGTATTTTTTATGTATTTTTTAATAGTTTAGCAGTAAATATAAAATTCATTTACCTTTATTCGTCGACTATTTAAAATTGGCAGTGGCTGCATTCTCATGTCAATGCCGGACGTCTATAATTGTGATATACACAAATGCAGTGTCAGTCCCTAGTCTCATAATTTGATATACCTACATAATTCACAGAAACCCAATATGTAGATGCCAGAAGTTAACTTCAAATGTTTTTAATCAACCTATATACAATACCAATCAATGACGTTTATGTCGCAGGTTGAAGAAAGCAGTAATTCCCGTTTGTTGTTTTGGACAATGGTGGCAACTGCCTTAGATCACTAAATTAAATAATTATGCAATCACCGAAGCAAAGTTTATAATATTTGATTAAACTAAAGGCGCATAATAAAATTTTCTTAACGTTAGGTAGAACACCATAGCAATCTCATTTATTATCAATTTATAGTTCTCTTTGTAGTTTTCTTTTAAAGCGTTCACATATAACAGGTCAAAGACTTTGTGATCGACCCTTTTTATTGGTAGTGTAAAACTCGAATGAAGAGTACTCCCAGTAGTGCAATCATGGCAATTATTTTCCAAATTTTTTTTGTTTAAAAAATACCGAAAAACCTATCACTGTTAAGCACAAATGCTAAGTAACTTTTACAAATATAATCAAATAAACCTATTACTTACTTTATTTTTAAATCTTTTTCATCAATTAAATACTTATCTTATCCTAACTATCTATACTAATATTATAAAGAGGCAAGATTTGTATGTTTGTAACAAATAATCTGTCAAACTAATGAACCGGTTTCAAATATTAATTCATCATAAGGTAGCTTCATTATTTATTATTACATTTTTCTTTATTTAAATATGTATTTAATGTATTAACATTTATACATTTTGTCCGAGTGACATAGGCTATATTTTATCCCGATAAATAAATTTCGCCCGTACAATGCCTGGGTGGATCACTAGTAAGTATAATATAATATTATAGATGCGAAATTGAGTTTGTTTGTTGCGCTTCCGTGCCCTAATAGCTAAGTCGAATATAATGAATTCCCATATAGAAGAAGATGGGAACTTGGTTCTTAGCTACAACATCGCAATACTTATAGGCGTAGGGTGATGAAAGGGGTTATTTACCTATAAAAATCTACATTATTTACTTTGAATTTTACAGAGTTATTAAAAAACCAATATTAATACTAGCAAAAAATGGGTTATTTGTCATTACATTAAGTAAACCTTTTTTGTAACATTAAGTAATATCGTTAAAAAAATGAAAAACAGTAAAATTCTGAGTTTTTCATTGAAATTCAATAATCATAAATACCTATTATCTCTTATCTATTAGACAAGTCCGTCCGTCCGTCCGTGGTGCTGTTTCAGCGGCCAAACCGTAAGAGATAAATAAAGAGAATGTTTAAGTTATAAGTTGAGAATAGTCTGATAAGACTACAAACCGGATGTGAGTAACGTAGCACTTCCGGTTTTCGAGAAATCACGTGATTTCTATTTCAAACGAAACCACACAAAATCTCGGAAGTTCTCAATTAATTAAATACATTTTTTTTTTTTGGTGAACATTTGTGGTGGTTCACTGGTTTGCTAGTGATAATATATTTTTCATCATTTAATAAGAAGGAACTGTATCACAGTTTTATTGTTAGTACTTCGTATAGGATCAGATACTGCGAATAGCCCATTTTTTTTTCTTTTACATAGTACACCGCGCTATCACTTATTCATCGTTGTAACTTTTTAAATATTTGTCGAAATGACATAGTGTATAAAGCAAAGTTTATCGTCTTTAAATATCAAAAGCGATAAAAGTATTTGTTTGGATAAAAAATGATTTGTTAATACAAAATGTGCATTTTGGAAATAGATATCAAATAATATTTTAGTTTTGATTCACTATTTAAGCGGTAATGACTTACACATTAAAAATAGATATATGGTGTCACGGACTTTTGTTTAGAACTATTTAAGAGATACATTTTCACTCTACATTACATTCATGTAACTTTTATTGTTTTTTCAGTGCAGGCCAAAATAGCTCGCAGACGGGAGATTTTTTTCCGTCTTATGTGACACTTATTGTCATATATTGGTAATTATCATATATGAGCTATATTACTGTTAAGTTTCATTAAAATCCATTCGGTATTTTTAGGTGAAAGAGTAACAAAGATCCATACAAACGTAAGATTGAAATTAAAAGCGTAAGTGGTTAATATACAACTTTAAAGCGTTGTAGATCCTAAACAATCATATAAAATGAAAAATAGTGTTAGGAACCTAAATATGATTTTTGATTATCTAGACAGTGATACCCCACTCGACATATTTTGTCAACTTATTTTTTTTACTTCGTCACAATATGGCGCCTAATATTGCCCATATTGAATTTTGATTACTATCATATCTTTAGTAGCACTCCCATGATTGAGACGAATCGATTGATGTATGAATCATCAAAATCGGTCCAGGCGTTTGGTCTCTAGTGTGCCACAAAGGAACAAACATACATATATAGACTGTTAAACACATAACCCTGTCTGCGCGTCGCGCTTCGCGCTCTTGCATTGCGCAGCCGGGTAAAAACTACCACAGACAGGAGCTGTACTATGTAATATATATTTTGGCAGGCGTTCGGTGAAAAATTAAACATCCCGTATCATAAAAATATATCAAAATATATATTAATATGGCAAAATATACAGTAATATGCCAAAATATATCTGTCGACATATTTTGGTGACGTCATAGAAATATATATTATAGCTGCGTGTGCGGTCACTCGAAAATTTATATTGAAAATGTGTTGTAATATGTCTTGCTATGATTCATATTAATATATATTATAGCTACGTCTGTGACGGGCTTTAAACATCCCCAAATAAAATGGTGTTCCAAGTATGTAATAATAGAATGTAATAATATTGAATATTAACTTATCTCAATACTTTACTTTTATAAAAATCATAAAGTTTGTGTTAAAAGAAAAAAAGAGTATCATTAATAAGTTTATTCTGACCCAGGTCCAATCGTAATTGTTACATTTATTGTTGTTAATCAACTATATATTTTTTATTTCAGGAACACGCAGAACAAGACCTTTGCAGGCTTCACCTCCATCTCAACAAAGATCTCAGTTAAAATTTGTTTAATGAGACACGGCCTATTGTTGCGGTGCTAGACTGCTTACATTATATTCATGAGAAGTGATCACTGCGCCAGCTACATCTACAACCTGCAGACCACACCAGACAGACCACAGTAGGCCTATTCGCCAACTGCTTTTCACAGATGGAAGTAATAACCACTGAGCTATTTAGTGATCCACTACTACTGCTTTATATAACACCACTCAGATACTTGTTCAGAAGAGCATCAATTAATATTCAATTTTCTCTTTAGGTATATACAAAAAAAAAATCATAAAAAATTGGCAAATAGGCTGACGAGCATCTCTGACAAAAATGTTTGTAACAATGTAATGCTGTCTCATAATCTACAATTTACTTTTGTCTCAAAGGCATCTGTCATAATTTATGAATAAAAATGTTACATATTTATTTTAATAAGTTTTAATATAAATAATCACCCTTTTATTAATTTATCTTCATTTTCATTGCAATGGGGGTTTACGCAACTCGCCGCTCTATAATATATATCATTCAGAATTAATTAGGTATGTATATTAAATATAGGAACTAAACAGAAACTAATTCTTAAATAGTTTTTGTGTAGAACATTTAAAACGTTCAATATAAATAAAGAGGAGCCCGGAGACGCAGGTGGTTAGAGTATTCATCCTGCAATCATGAAAGTTAGGCAACTTTTGGTCATTGTATGGGTGACCAAAAACTTTTATCTCGAGCTTCTCCGTGTTTCAGATGACACATCAATCTATTGGTCCCAGCTGCATCTGCAGTCCTTAGCACTCATCAGTCCGCACTAGGTCCTACTACTAGGTGGGCCACGGCCAGTCTCCCTATTCCATCTGCCTCAACAGTGGGGGCAGGAATAGGCTGATGATGAAATAGTTCAATAAAATCATTACTTTTGTGGCTTACTGTGGTAAAGGGTTAAAAATATGAGTGACTATTTTTTAAATCAAAATATATTTATTCAATTAACATTAACTACATTTAATGTTTACACAACACCGTTGCCTTATGCTTTTTACTAAAGGTTCTTTTGGTCTTATTATGGTGATAAAGGTACATTCTATACTACCAACAGCTGCAGGCATTTTAAATTTCTCCAAAAATCTGTAACAAAAGTAAAGTTTGTTTATTAAAATAACTCCAAAAAAATATACATAGTAGTTTTTTTAAAGGTAAATTGGTGTAAACCAAAGTTAAATGCCGTTTATTAACTCTCGTTCTTTCCGGTTGACTGATAGAGAATGCCATGCTGGCATTAAGACCGCCATATGTAATGTTAATTAAATAAAAAGTCGTCCTGAATAGCTCTGTTAATATTTACTACTTAAGTATTAGATAATTTAAATAAACTACAAATAGAAATTTTATTACCCACATAAAATATTCTTAGCAACAGGCTCATAAATTTTTTTTGATACAGGTAAAGGATTGCAAAAACTAAGAAACACTGTTCTACTTGAATTATATGTAATATTTATCACGGGGGGTCTACTTAATATATCTTTTGTACACCTATTTGCACAAGTATTTGTTTGATTGTAGTGAATCAAAGATTACTTACTTACCACTTCTTTATCACTTGGCATTGTGATGCATTTTGCTGTCTGGATGACAGTCCAGGTATAGAGAAACGTCGCTCTTTTATACGTTTTCGAAGTGCCTTTTCAAGGTTTTGGCTCATCTCATTAGCCTGTCCATCTAATTTTGTTAACATAAATTTTAAAGCAATATCGGCTTTTAATAAGTTTTATATGGTGAAAACCATATGTGTAATTATACCGTTTTGTGCGCCAGCTCCTCAGTTTATCTCACTCGCGTTCATGCTAAACATTTCGTCTTTCTATTCATATAACCCTAATAAAGACTTGTTGATTTGTAATACCGTAAAATCACGGTATTGACTGATCAATACCGGTATTGAAAAATACCAATAAAAAACCGTGATTACGGTATTACGGGATCCCGGAATACCGGTACTGAAAACCCTAGTCGAGACGCTAAGAGACGATATTTTCATGATTCTTTGTCAAACCGCAATCCAGCATCCAGATTCCTGGCGATTTCTGCGTTCTGTGGGTGTGGGTAAACCGGCTTCAACTGTTTCTACAGGTACTGACCTAAATGCACTAAACAAGCATTTCTCCCTCCCTACTGTTTGTATAGACGACAATATATTAGCTGCCACACTCAGAGAACTTTCTTCACTTCCCAAACCCAAGTGTGGGGACACTTGGGTTTGGGGAGTGAAGAAAGTTCTCTGAGTGTGGCAGCTAATATATCTCGACTGTCTCGGAAACAGAAGTAAAAAAATCAGTATTGGCCATTTCTTCAGAGTCAGTCGGTGAGGATCAATTGTGCTCAAGAATGTTTACTCCCATTCTATCTACTCTTCTACCTATACTTACTCATATCTTTAACTTCTCCCTATCATCCAATTCTTTTCTTCAAATCTGGAAAATGGCACATATTATTCCTCTGCCTAAAACATCTAACCCATCCTTGCCTTGCCTTCCAAAGTTCTCGAGCACATAGTCCATAAGCAACTGTCATCTTTCATCCAAGCTAATAATTTGCTAAATCGCTACCAATCTGGTTTTCGCTCTGGCCACAGCACCGTCATCGCTTTACTTAACATCACTGATGACATACGCTGGGCTATGGATAACAAAAAACTTACTGCTCTAGTTTTACTGGATTTTAGCAGTGCTTTTACTTCTGTCCATTTTGAAATCCTACTTACGATCCTTCTCTCTTTAAATGTTTTTTCTTCTTCTCTATCCTGGTTCGATTCTTACCTTCGGGTTCGTGTCCGCCTAGCCGACTCTGTCTCTGATTGGTGCGAACTTATTGCGGGCGTACCCCAGAGCGGTGTTCTCTCGCCACTCCTATTTTCATGTTTCATCAACTCAGTTACCAGAGTTATTCTCTCCAACTTTCATCCCTTCGCAGACGACTTGCAGCTATATCGTCATTTTAATATCGATGAAGTGGATTTATCATTAACGGCCATGAATGACGATCTTTGCCGCATCAGAACTTGGGCAAAGTCCTATGGTCTCCTTGTGAACCCCAGTAAATCGCAGACCATAATCATAGGGGGAGCAGGTACATGTGTAACGCTGCAAATATTCCTCACTTGCCATCATTGTCATTTGATGGAATCGACATTCCATACAGTGACAATATTAAAAATCTTGGTGTCACAATGGACTCCAATTTGTCCTGGACGGCCCATGTCGCTAACGTCAGCCAGAAAATTTACTACACGATCCATTCCCTTAAATGCCTTCAATATTTTTTGCCATTGTATTCCAAAATTTCACTCGCTCAATCACTCATTTTGCCGCTTCTCGATTATGCCGATGCTTGCTTCTTAGATGCCACAGAGACCTTACTGAACAAACTTGAGCGCCTGCAGAACCTCGCTATCCGCTTCATTTTTGGTCTACGTAAGTATGACCATGTTTCTAGTTTTCGTAAGGAACTCAAGTGGCTTCCCATTCGTCTGCGCAGGAATGTTAGAATCCTTTGTCTCCTTTTCAACATCCTCTATAATCCACAATATCCACCTTACCTCCGTGAACGGTTTTCCTTCATTCACCCTTCAACAAATCCTTGCAGATCCCACCTCAAATCCCTTCTGAAATGACCCACCCATAACACTAGTTTCGCATCCTATTCCTTCTCAGTACATGCCGTCCGTCTGTGGAATTCGCTGCCAGCAGAAATTAGACACTCTAGTTCTGTCTCAGTGTTCAAAAAACATCTGAAGGAACACTATTTATCTTCTTGCCCTTAATTCTGCCCTTGATCTTCTCATTGTTTCTCTTCTCGTCGTCCATATTATATGTATGTATGTATTTCAATTTTATATTCGTATGTGTATGTATTTATTTATTATTTAAGTACTTGTATATATAAACCTATATGTATTTGTAAACCCCATATTTATTGGTATTAACATGTATTTATATTCCGGTGTACACGCTGACTACCTTTACCTATTTTCTTTCCTCCTACGGGGCCTACTGTAAGAAATTTCAGATTGAAATAAGTGGTGCCCTTGTACATGTTATCTTTAATTAAGCTGCTCCCATATTATTTTTGTGTGTACAGAATATATAAATAAATAAAAAAACAATTACGATTTAGTGTTTCCAGATGAAAATACCAATAATATTGAAGTTAAGAAGGAGCAAATAAATAACATAATATACAATCCTGTCAACGAAAATAATGATTACAATTTAAATAGCAATAATCATGAGGATACTATTCATCCCAAAATGTCCAGCAGAGTCATAAAACTTCCTGCTTATTTAGCTGATTCTAGTCATACATACGAACATTGTTAATAAAAAATAGTTTACTTTAGGATTTAATTTTTATTAAGTCCTAAAGACTTGGGATTTAATTTTTATTTAATCTTAAATAAATTATTCTTTACAATTTATGTAAAGTAGACCTAGTACATAAAATAAGTGCATCAAATTAATATGTAAGTTATGATTATGATTCATAGTACAGTGTAATTTGTAAACTTGTTTTATTATAAAAAAGGAAGATGTGACATTATTGAATATAATCTGTGTCATTATTGTTTCTTTAGTAGAGTTATATAATCTATGTGAGTTAATCTATGGTAATAAGTGTGAATTAAAAGACGTGATGCTCTAAAAATAAATTGTTTAATTTATAAAGATCAACATAATATGATACATACTTGGAACAGCATTTTATTTGGGGATGTTTAACCGCTGCTCCCCACTAGCGGAATAATAAAACGGCAATACTTGGTCAACTTGGAGCACTATATTCGGAAATATTCACAACTACAAAATACAATATGTACGAATCAAATTTTCTCTTATTCTCTTTTTACAATGACACTTATAAATCAATCCGAAAATATATAAAAAGAACATAAACAAAAAAAGAATTAAGAACTTATTTTCTAATGTGCCAGTGCCTGCGAGCGAAATGTCCAGACACTGGCTGTATTGCGACATGGACCAACGTTTGTGCGGTGGAAAATCGCCACAAATAATTCATCTTCACATGAAATTATTCAAGGTTACACAGAAATTGGGCTTGTAGGCGGCTTCTGGCCAAATCTACATCATGCATGGGCTTTCTATAGTAAAAAGCAAGTAATAGAGTGAGTCATCTCAAATTATAGGTAGACATAATTTTAAAGAATTATTTCTTAAATAAACAAAAGCAACGTAATTATAAATAATTTAATAATTACTCTTGTTTTATGATGACAATAGTCTCCAAAAATACTCACTTCACACAATCACTTCTATTACCGCAACTAATAAGTAACTTTTATTTTGACAGTTACTTTCGAGTGCGGTTTTTAATGTGAGGTGTAAACAAGCGCTGAAATTCGTTACAGAATGCCATTGAAACGGCAAAGCCATTTAGGTAGGTTACGGTCTCACCTGTGATAGTTTACTAAACCGCCACTCTCACTTAGTAGCGCTAGCGTCGATTCTCACTCGATTACAGAGATGCGCATAGAGTAAGCCTTCATTCGGCCAAGTTACCAAACTTTAAAAATAAAACTATTTTAGGTTTACATTCATTAAAACTTTAGACTTGAGCCTCATATCTACAAATATATCTAAAGAATAAATTAACGTGCTTTTTTTCACGCATAATAACTAAGTCGATTTATCTCGATTTACCAAAAACTTTTAAAATGGTAACACTACAAATCACTTAGGATATGAATGACATCTCGCTTCACTTGCTTGTACAATTGGTTACAGAATGCGAAAATTCCGTGAAGCGAAACCTACAGAGATTCAAATACGGATCCGACTCACACAGTGAGATGAGTTTGTGGTTTTTACAGAATTGCACTACAGGTTATAATGCAAAATTTATAATGGTAAAACTAATTATTTTCAAGTATTATTGTGAATTAGAGTCAAAAGTTTTGTACATAGTTTGCTCTGTTAATTTATTATTTGAAGTTTTATTGATTTTTATAATCATAGATAGATCGACAAAGATAGATTGGATATTATTTTTAATAGAAAGATGAGTTTAAAGTCGAGAATAAAATTTGTAATTTTGTCGTTATATTTTAACGTAAATTTAAATTCAAAGTTTAATCTTTGTCAAGCCTTTTATTAATACGTGATTGTTTGAGTGATATATTTATCTTGAGATTGATAAAAGTTATCACGGTGCTTAATTCTAAATTGTTAGTTTCAGATATAAGACACTTAGTGACACATTGTAGTGATTGTTTTGAATAACGTTACGAACAAGGCAAAGGTAGATAGAATTACGTATTGCATTTCTGTATCAGTAAAGGAATGATGTACATGCATTTATGCAAGCTGTGGTTTAGCGAAGCTGTAACTTAAGTCTGCTAATTATGCGAAACTAAAATAGGCAGGAATTATATTACTTGGCAAAGATAGATAAGAGCAAAGGGATTTTAAATAGGTAGGCGTGTGTTATGTTATATATAAAGAATGATTATATTCAAAGATATTTATGGAGTTTAAAGATTAGCGATTATGTGGATTGAAAAATATTTTGAGGGAGTGAAATGGAAAAGATAAGTTATGTAGGCTGTATTAAAAAATCTTTTTGTAACATTAAAATTTGCAATTAGAAATCTATGAATGTTTGATGTATTTTTTTTTCATTTTTGAGTCAGGAAATTTGTTTAAATGTAGTACTTATAGATAATATTTTTGGAAACATGGATTTCGTAAAAATTAAATTGTAATCGAATAAAATATCAGCGTTAATCAGTGCAAACTCCCAATACGAATCAGAAGTCAATAATAATAAGTATAATATATAAATGTGTACTTACTTGTTTATATATTTTATTATGAAAAATGAGTAAATACCAACTGTTATATAATTATGATAGATGATTTCTATTGTTTAATTACATAAATATATTGTTTATATCATTTTCTAGAACTATTTCCATCATCGATGTATTGTGTTACGATATGAATATGTACCTAGTCAGGTCATAAATTCTGTCACATGTTTAATATAAAATAATTGAAACAAGTTTATTCATTAAGTAACCATTTATATACCAAAGTGAACATAACAAAACATAGATTCTTATGACAATAAAGTTTATTCAAAATGACCTCCGTGATTTTGAATACAGGCCTTCAATCTGCGCGGCCAGTCGTCTATCGCAGCACGAACGAGGTCCATGTCAATATCGGCGGCTGCCTTAATCAAGGATGTCTTGAGTGACTCCAAATTGGGATGAGGCTTTGAGCACGCCTTTTCCTCCAAGTGTTGCCATTTCTTGTAATCTAACGGACTCAAATCTGGACTGGAGGAGGGCCAGTCTTCGTGCCGGATGAAGTCGATTTCACGCGCCGCCAGCCAGTCTTGTGTGCTCTTCGCTCTATGAGCTGGCGCCGAATCTTGTTGGAATACCCAGTGCCTGTGTAGGTCGGTAGGTAGGTAGGTATGTAGGTCACGTGACTCAGTGTGTGTGTGCGTTGACCTCTCCACCGTCCCCAATGTACGTAGGTAGTTAGTTATGTATGTAGGTATTGCTGACGCGCTCTTTCGCGTCTGCACTCCGTAGTAGTAGTAGGGGAGTAGGTTAGGCTAGGTTAGTGTAACCTAACCCCCCAAAAGACTTGCCAACCTAACCCGTTTCACTGGCGGCCGAGTCTCGGCCCCTCATCACTCTAGCGGTTCTTCGTCCATGAACCACCACTGATGGTACAAATGAATGACACATTAATCCTACTAGTACCATTAAAAAACATACTAGTCTAACACCAGGCGTCAGCATAATAATTAATATGATTGGATTCTATACACGCTCGGCTTAGTTCAGACACCGACCTCATAGACATCAGGTATGCAATGGTATTCATACTACGATTGTTAAATGTCTATCCATCCATATGCCTATAAAAATGTAATTAGTTATTTTAAAATTGTTGTCTATGCCAAAATGTTTGTGACGAGAAATAAACGATTTATTATTATTATTTATTATTCAAACCTAGTCCGAACGCTTCATGGAAAATGCTCTATCCTGTCGAAAAATCTTTTCTAGTTTTATTAAGTGGGTATTATTTATCAAGTGACGAATGAAAAAAGGTGATAAGAATTATAAATTTATTAATACAAATAAACAATACAAATCATAATTTATCTGTCATTATCAAAGCAATACAAGTTCTTAACCCCTTTAGTAAGGTATATTTTGGGCGTAGGCATCGCAACTATTTCAAACTACCCTCGATAAACATAAGGATTCTTAAATTAATACACCAATATTACGCCCATATTTAAGTCTACATAAAATAATTTATCTTTACATTAAGAGTAGATTATATAAAATATATAACAATTTACTGGCCTAAAGTACGAATATCACAGAAAATTGTGGAATTAATTTATATACACAAACGTGGTGTGACGCCATCTTGAAAATTTCGAGGAGATATAAAATGGCCGGGCGGCGTTTCGTTAGCTACAGCACGCTGCTTTTGGGAAATTACAAGCGCAAGGATCTGTCGCTATGCACTCCGCTGGGCATATGCAATTGCAAGCTGGAAAAGAGAAAACATATTAAAAAAAAAACACATTAATACAGTACAGTAGCTACGCAACATTAACGGTCGTATCTTTTTTACTTAAAGGGCAAAACCGGGACCTTATTAATGAAATTCCACTGTCCGTCTGTATGTGTGTCACCAGGCTGAATCAATGAATCGTTATAGCTAGACAGTTTCACAGATGATGTATTTGTCGCCGCTATGACAACAAATACTAAAAACAGAATAAAATAAATATTCCCATACAAAAAAAAAATGATATTTTTTGTTGACGTTGTCATTTTTGCTCTGTATTATAAACTTTAGTTTTAGTCATAGGTATAGTTACTTTAAAAATAAATAATTAAATTAAAATAAATATTTAAGTGGAGGCTCCCTTACCACAGGCATGATTATTTTTGCCGTTTATTGCTTGATATTATAATATTAGTGTCTATTTCATCCCTAGGGAAGGAAGATAAGTTTGATTTTCTTCAAGTGGCCGTGGATTTGAGTAAATGGTTTTTAATTTTAAGATAAAGGATCCTTATAGACAGAAAGGCGGACAACAACCTGGCCTGTTTTTCCTTTTGAGATACTACGGAACCCTAAAAACTACAAAATATACTACTTCTGTTGCTAAAGAGTTTCTTGCGCCGAGTTTCCTTATCAGCTAAAAGATGTCCTGAATGGGTGGTAAGATAAAATATTGGACGATTTAAAGGAGCTTTAAATCACACTACTATTATAAAGGCGAATGTTGGTGAGTGTGTATGTTTGTTACTTCTTCACGTCTAAACGGCTGGAGCGATTTTAATAAAAGTTAGCTGACACCCTTAATTAACACATAGGCTACGCTATACTATGGGAAAATATCCCGCGGGTAACACCGCGGGGCATAGCTAGTAAAGAATAACTTATAATTTAATAAAGGTAGATATATCTTTTCTAGTGACTCACGCTTGCAGTCTCCATAAGCGCAGGGGTCCATGTACTGAGTGCAGTCCTCGCCTGGAGGTAGGAACGACGATTTGTATATCGTTGTGCTCTCCAACTGAATAAGCAAAATAACAATTACTAATTACATTGTAAGCATGTTATGTGGATTTGATTTTATACATAGCTGATGTGGTGAGGAAATGCAGGCCCGTGGAGCCGTCCGTTAATCATGAGAGATTCGAAAGAGAAGGGTGGCGGGAGGGGGTAGAAGAAATTTCGATATATATCCCCACCAAGGGGTTAGGAGAGGTTAAACTTGCTAATAATTTCATGAGACTGATGGATAGAGATCGGATAATCGGATGCATAATTATAGGTAGACCGCTTAACTGAGACCTCGCCTGCGGGGTACAGGGTGCGGGGGAGGAAGAGAATGGGGACCGTGAGAGGTGCGGGCGGCGGGCACTTTTAATTTAGACAAGAATGTCAAAAACAATATACAAGTGCCGCCTGCACATTAACTATACGATAAAATTATTTAGGGCTAACAAATTATGAGTGGGTTTTAAAAATATTTTAATTAAAAATAAAAACCCGAGATTCCGGAATTAGGGATGAGGATTATTATTCGAGTTCTACTTTACATCAAGGCTTCGTTTATGTCTCAAATCAATTCTGGATAGTTGCTCTATAAACTTATTTATATATTAGATGTGTAACTATAAAAAAAACCATTACTAAATATGTTAAAACACAAATATGAAAAATGAATTTTATCTTATGAAAAATGAATATTATATTTATGAATTTTTAATTTTTCATATTTGCGTTTTAAAGAATTCGAACAGGACAACCGCTATACCCTTGAAACTACCACGATTACTTCATTAGATCTCTACAGATTCATAGCAATGTCTTCTAAAGCAGTTAATCAGGTTCTTTTCACTATCAGGGGGTCTTGTGGATTTGGTAAGATTCATAGCAATATTTTCTAAATCAGTTAATCAGGTTTTTTACTATCAAGGGGTCTTGTGGATTTGGTAAGATTCATAGCAATATTTTCTAAATCAGTTAATCAGGTTTTTTACCATCAGGTGGTCTTGTGGATTTGGTTAGATTCATAGCAATATTTTCTAAATCAGTTAATCAGGTTTTTTACTATCAGGGGGTCTTGTGGATTTGGTAAGATTCATAGCAATATTTTCTAAATCAGTTAATCAGTTTTTTACTATCAGGTCTTGTTGATTTGGCAACATTATAAAGGTGAGCTTTACTTTGACATTGAAGTAGATATTTACATTAAATTACCTACGTTACACATTTTATATATACGACTTTAAATGTAGAATATTAATAAATTATTTAAATTAACTTTGGTTTGACATTTGGTTTAGATTACATATTATTTTATTTATAATACAATTTCAATATTTAAATGACACACTTTATTGAATCCTAAAAACAATACACCCTTACATAGCATTTAAGTTAATTATTGCTACTAACGATTTAATGGGTCATTTTGTTGCCTGTAATAAGCAATTTTGGAATTCAAATGTATAATAATGAATAGCTTATCTCACTCTTTGGCAGGGCTTCTGATATTGTCCCTTGCAGGCCCACGGCGGTCGCTGCGGTGATGGTACGCACACAGGCTGATAAGACATCTTTTGTGTGGTCTCGCATTCCATTTTTGCTATAAAAATATAGAAAAAAATTCATCATCATCATCACCTATTAATGTCCCCACTGCTGGGACACAGACCTTCACTATGGATGGAATACGGAGATTAGGCCATGACCCCGCGCGGCCACGCGGGCCGGTGTGGACTGGCGGGTGCTAACGACTGCAGAAGCAGCAAGGACCAACGGCTTAACGTGCTTTCCGAAGCACGGAGGAACTCGAGATAGAAGATTTTTGGTCACCCATCCAATGACCGACCATTGTGAAAGTTGCTTAAAATCAACGAGTGCTGCTGAACACGCTAGCCACCTACGCCATCGAGCTCCACCACCACACTCACACACACACACCAGAAAAAAAATATTGCAGCAAAATATTAAGAGACCTGATGCTCAAAAACGAACTTTGAAAGCTCTGTAATCGTATCTCATCGTCAAAGTTTCTATGAAGGTCAAGGTCGGCACTATTAGATATACCAGTGGAAGCCCGCGACTTTGTCTGTCTGCGTAGAAAATTTGGTTACCCATACAAACTTCCCTCTCCATTTGCACCCCTTTAAAGAAAGATTTTTGGAATAAAACTATCCTTTGGCCTTCCCCAGGGCTCAAACTATCTTTATACCAAATAACATTTAAATTGGTTCAGCGGTTTAAGCGTGAAGAGGTTACAGACAAACAGACTGTCGTATTAACAATATTTCTATGGATGCTTGCACTTCAGATGGCCATTCGTATTTGCTATTTGTTGACAGCAGTCTCTCCTTTTTATTCTTTACTAGCTGTTACCCGCGGTTTATTAGGGATATTTTCCAACAGTAAAACGTAGCCTATGTATTAATCCAGAGTGTCAGCTATATGTATACCAAATTTGATTAAAATCTCTCCAGCTCCAGCCGCTTAGACGTGAAGAAGTAACAAACACACACTCACTTTCGCCTTTATAATATTAGTGTGATAGAGCATGATAAGGAAGGACATCCTTTGCTATTTAATGACAGGTGTTGATCATGATAAGGACATCCTGGTGTCAAAATGACAAATAGCCAACACCAACATGTGAAGCGCTAGCATTACATCGTGATTGTATCATACCACTCTGGCAAAGATCTTGAGCAAGGACCATAGACAAGGAACATAGCTCAGTAGCAATTTTGCTAACAAAACATCTACCACGCAAGTTTATTTGTCTGTGGTTTAGCTATACCAAATAAGTGCTCAGATTCCAACGTTCCGGATCTTCGGAGCTGCAATCAAGATCGTTGCAGTCGCAGCTACTTGGTCGTCAAGATACCTACATGCAAACTGTCGGTTCAACAGTAGGTAAAACATGAACCCTGAAAGAAGAACTTCTCACCTGAAGGTTTTTCGTAACACTTGGCGGGCGCATACGACTCAGGCGGTGGTATTCTGCCGGGGTTCAGGTACGACATGCGGTTCACTGTACGATCTGGAATACAAAGGAAATCTTTGTAAAGTCAAGTTCACCCAGTTGATTTCCTGTGACCCTTGGCTTGGCCAGATTTAAGGCAGGGCAGGCGAGGCTGTGGTCGAGGGGACATAACAACAGTGAAAAAAAAATGTGTGTCATAGAGAAATAATTGGTAAAATGAAAAATTAAAATCGATTGGTTACGTATATATTCATATATTCATTTCTGTCATATACATTTAAGTTGTCATTGGTACGTAACACAGGTGCATAATTATCTTCTGAATTGGAAAAATGGAGGATTCTATATATTTGAATTATTGTGGTAATCAAAATTTAGAAGGGTAAGCTTCTCATTTCTTTTATAATCATTTATTAAGTAGTCATTGGTACATAAAACAGGTACATAATTTAATCATTTTCTGTATTAAACAAGTTAACAGTTTTTAATTCATTCAGTCATGTGATGAATGGCATAATAAACATAATAGCAATAATTTAAAGTTTACGCGCCGCGCCGTTTTTGGCCATATCTCAATAGTTGGTTTTGTCATTTAGCCGCATTTTAGCTTGAGGACGGCAGATTAGAATAAAGCAAAGGAGAGCGAAACAATCACGTCTGTACAAGTTTTCGGCGCTAAAATCCAGCCGAATACTTTTGCCTAATATTCGGCTATTCGGTGAGGGGCCTCGCCGAATATTCGGTATTCGGTATACTGCCGAATATACTATTCGTTGCAAGTCTATTAAATAGTCGTATGATGCATTTCAGTTTCATCTTTTCCATAGGATTTTTCAATTTATACTCTGTCCGAAAAGAAGTGTTGCTTAAAATATATATATATATTTCAACAGATCACCAACCATGGTGCCGGATTTTAAAATAGTGGGCTCCCACTTCTAATTTGGTCCAGCGTCTCAACACCTTTATATAGGCCCTGGGTATATCCATTCACGGTGAATACAATGGAAAATCTATTTTGTTAACAGTTGTACGAATTTGTACCTACCCTTAGTAATGAAACCCTAACACTAATTAAACCACTTAGTTCGTAGTAAAGTAATTAAAGGAGTCTACCTAGTCTGAACTTTTAGATTGTGCTGGAGTTTCGCTCAATCTCAAATGGTTGTTTGTTGGACACAATGAAATTAAGATAGAAATCCCTTAAATAAAACTAGTTTTTACGGGTTAATGCACGAAACTTTATTTATTTATTGACGTTTCGTAGCCTTTACAGGCTAGTGATGTGCGTGAAAACCTAAGAAACAAATAGAAATCCCTTATTCTCATACACTTTTATATTTTAAAAAGGGCGGGGAAACAACCATATGGCCGGCCCGGCAAGCGGCCACCGTAGCTAAATGAATAATACGTGTTAAGGTGTTCATTTGACATTGTGGGTTACCTACAATGCAAAGAGATGGCGCTGCCTTACAGCCTAAGAAAGGCTAGAGAAGAAAATTCGACATGGACAATAAGGGCCGCGGTAGCATAATCGTCAGTGTATCCGCCCGGATAGCGGAGGGTGCGGGTTCGAGTCCCGTCTGCTTCCTGGACCGCGTGGAATTTATTCTAGTAAAATTTCTTTACATTTAAGTATCTTAGTAGCTTTTTAATAAGTGCTAGATTACTAAATAACTCGTTGATTATGACTTTCATCTATCAAAAGCAGTTAGCGAATGATGCAAAGTGACGGGAGTCCAGGTGCAAAAACAGCTATGCAGTAGGTCCAAGTAGGTCACGCCAGCAATCCTCACCTTGCCGGCCTACAATGTGCTTCTTTACACCTCGTTTAAAGAATCCCGAGTTTTATGAGGGTTTTAGATATGGACCATTCATTTATAACGTAAGACTATTTCCACTATTTTTTAACCCCTAAAATGAGGAAATCCTTTAAGTTTTTGGTTTAGTTTTCAAAGTAACAATTTTTGGAAATGTTTAAATAGTAATAAACTTTGGTTTTAATCAATCATTTTTACCTTTTACCACAGTAAAGAGTGGCGCGGGTCCGTCGCCATGGAAATGGAAAGCGCTTACCTCTAAGCATTCTCGTCGGCACTCGCGCGGTTGCCCGCGCTTTTTCAAAGCATAATTTTAACTTTGCGCATTTTTGTGATCTTACGTAACAATTATCGAGACTCCCTCCCATCCCCTCCCCCCCTAAATCGTCTTTCGTAATAAATGAATGGCCCCATATGAATCGCTTACTCTCGAATGGTTGTTCGACGCAGTGGAATTTAGCGGGTGGTTTGCAGCTCTCCGTGGGCACGACCGGTTTTGGTACGTAGTCGTGTCTTTGGGTGGTGATGTTCTGCATGGGTCCCTGGCCCCACATGTCGTGGTGACACGGACGTATTGCTTGCGTCACGCAAACCGGGTTAGGGAGGAAAGATAGCTGTAAAAGTAGAAACAACTGTAGTATATTTAACTTCCTCTGAAACACAAGGTATAAAAATAGGTAAATAGTTAGTTATGATATTTGTGCGGTAAGATGGATTATACTCATCTAAATACAAATTCCAATCGTTTCTAAATACCAACTTGACACGAATGGCATATAACGTTTTTCAACACATTTGCGTGAAAACAGTATCTATAAATACCTGATTTAAGTAATAAAGCATATTTTTTGTAATAAGAAATGACGCGCATTTTCAATGGCGCCACACGCGATTGATGAAAATTTGAACTACACCCTGCGTCTCTTTTTTAGTATAAAGTGAGACAAAGGTATAGATTAATAGGGCCTCTAAGGATGTTTGAACGTTTAAAAAAACCGTGTGAAGGATACGCACGGCGCCATGTTTGGGACCGTGCGGTAAAATGTTTTACCGCACGCTCCGTTGTATGGCCTGTAATTTTGAACTTTCGAACAATATATACAACCTCCGTAATTGCATTTTATGAGCAAATGTGTTGTAAACAAATAAACCAATGTTTCCAAAATTCTTTTATCGAGAGTAAAGATGGTCGGTGTAACCAGACTGATAACAAAACTTATTAATTTAACGTAAATTATTTGCTTTATTAATCAGTACTCTTTAATTTAGTAGTATTATAATATTTGTTTCTTAAGTTTTCACGCACATCACTCATTAAATAAAACTAGTTTTTACGGGTTAATGCACGAAACTTTATTTATTTATTGACGTTTGATGCAGACCTGAAAAGGCTGCGAAACGTCAATAAATAAATAAAGTTTCGTGCATTAACCCGTAAAAACTAGTTTTATTTAGTATTATAATACGTTCAAAGATTGGGAATAGGTAAGGAATAGATACAGGTTTTAGATCGCTTGTAATGTGAATTCTTTATAATTATATTTTTTTATGTGTATAAAATTCGACCTATTGAAAAACTATGGTTTGTTATCCATTTGGCTAAAAAAAGTTTAATAGAAGTATAGTTTTGGTTGCTTTTCTGCTAGCCTCAAAACGTGTATTCAGTTGGTCATTTGGATAAGTTTTTGTGGTGGTTATTTGTATTTGCTATTTGTAATCTTGACAACAGTATCTTGATCATGCATTATATGCAATGAAACGAAGACATCAAGTTTCCAAATAGTAAATACTTGTACTTGTCTAAGAATGATAGCTATGGCGAAGTGTCCGAAATAAGTATCCAGTATCAAGGGGAAAGCCGTGAGATTTTCCCAGGTGGGAGAATTGACCTATCTTTTAGACTTTTTTTATATTTAGTGCAAACAAAACGTCAATTCATTCATAGGTCACCTGCGAGACTGTTTTGTTGTGATTGGCATCTCGCAGGTGACCAAAGAACGAATTGACGTTATGTTTAAATACACTTTTGAAAGTTTATTCAATTCTCCCACTTGGGCAAGTCTCCCGGTTTTCCCCTACTGAGCAGTAATTTATTTTTACTTAGAATGAGTATATTATTTCAAAAGGCATATATTGTGAACTTCATCAAGTATAACCTTATGCACTGTATCTCCTTCCATTTGAGCTGTGGACGGCACTAGATTGGGTGCTGGTTTTACCGGTAGAGGGATTGGAGTTTTGGCTGGTAAATAGCTAGAAAAGTGTATAAGATTTAATACAGTAGACAAGCATTAATTCGACAAACGTTTTGCCGGTCGATGTCGGATTATCAAAATGTTTTGGGTTATAGAGCAAAGACCAAAGTTTGAATTTTCTGAATACGACTGACAACTGACTCAAATGACAAATAAACAAATATATTTTTTAATTATTATATGTACAATCAACAGTGATAGACGTGTCGGATTACAGGAGGAGTTAAATTAGACCCAGAATCGAATCTAGGTCCGGATTACCATGAGTATACTGTATTTAGATAAGAGTGGCACTTTGACAAATTAGTCGATAAAAAAAAGACTCCAAACCGTACTTTTTTAAACTTGAGAGTACGCCAAATTAATTTATAGCTTCATTGAGACACGCCTCGACTCAATGTTATCAGCACTGCGACCACCGACAGTGTAACAACAACAAAGTGGTTAAAACTAAGTCTCGCTCTGTACGTACATAAAGCAGAGATGTACAACGAAACTAAGCCTTGCCTTGTCAGTCAAGGTATGGTGGTGCCTCGTGCAATTTATTATAAGATTTTAAGGTGTACTTTCGTTGTACGTGTTAGTGTTTTTGTGTATACATCCAGGCAAATTTCTTAAGCTAAGACCATAGACAAGAAAGCCTACGCATTAGCAATTTCACTTACGAAAACGTCTAGTGCGAAGTTCACTTGTTTGTGGTTTTGCTCAAGAAGTTTGCCGCTACCTATGCGTACCTGCCGAGACCTTGTTTTAACCGGCTTCACTTTGTTTTTCGCAGTTACATCCATTCTTTTTTGGGTTACAACTAGGCTTACCAGATGGCCGGGAAATCCGGGATTGTCCCGGAATTTGGCGTCTTTTTTATATAGAGGTAGGCCAATGACTTTACCTCACCTGATGTTAAGTGGTAATAAAGTCCAAACGCGAAGATAGCTGGTACAGCTAAATAAAAACTGCTACACCAACCATCCTCACCTTGCCGGCACGCAAAAATGCTTCTTCACGCCTCTCTTAAAGGACCCCAGATTATAGGAAGGAGGGATTATAGAACACTTGCGCGGGTAAAGAATTCCGGGGAAAACCAAATTTCTTTGTTCGTGTAGGAATAGTGGGCACAGTAAGTCGGTGGCAACGTAGGCCAGCGCGTGTGGTCCTCTGATGAAGAAAAGGTGATGGAGGGATAAGGGAGAATAACTAGCGTCTTGTCCCGTATCCAGTAATAAGACCTTATTGTCCCGGTTTCCGATAATGTGCTAGGATGGGGAGATTTTATTTAATGCTTTTTTTCCGGGGGGAGGGGGGGAGGGCAATTAATAAGCCAGCATCTGGTAAAACTAGTTACGTCGTTAGCTGCTACGTGCAGTGCTGTATCTATCTCCATTCATGCTTAAATCTCATTCTCAGAGATCTCACCTCTATTTATATATTAGATCTCACCTGTTCTTGTATATGGTTTGCGTTTCGAATCTCTTGGAGGCTGTTACAGGGTTGGTGCAGCTGTCCGGTATGATGGCGCGACGACGACAGTCGCTCTTCGCGTCTAAGTAACTATGGGTCGAATTAATTTTATTATATATATTTACGGTTATCCCTTAAAATGACAAATTCTAGGAATACTACCAGGAGTTTGATAACAGCCTCAAGCATGCGACACAACTGTGACTGCGCCCGAGCTAATTAATATTATTAAAGGATTAACTTAATTATATTTTTATTTTAGGATTGTAATATCTAAAACATATTATATAGAAATATTTTAGAGATAGTGAGAGTTGTGTCAGTTTCAGATTAAGGAACATAAATTAAGGAAAGGTTATCCGATAGTGGCAATTCAGTGAAGATTAAAACAATAATCTAGGAAACTGAGATGAAACTCAATATAAAGGAAACTGAAACCGAAATCAAAGTAAATCGAAATTATAAATGCTACCTATAAGAAAAGGTAAGTTTGCGATTTGAGATTTTTTACGAGAACAACTACGGAACTCTACATTGCTCGTCATTGATTGGCTGGCATATGAATGTAAGCAAATATATTTTGTTAACTCTGAATGTAAATAATAGTTATGGTGGTCACTGACCATCCTGTCGTTTAATCAAATAGGCTTGATCAAATAGGCTTGATAAAGGCAAACTGTCCGTGTGTGGGCAGACATTTTGGAAGGACATGTTACTCGACGGAAGTATTTTGGCTTTATCAAGCCTATTTGATCCAGCTACTTGATCAAGCGGCTTGATGGTGTGTTGCCACCGTTATTTATTTATTTAACCTTAATTGCACAAATAAGTGAGCAAGTGGCAGACTTAATGCCATTAGGCAATCTCTACCAGAACCGGAGAATAATAGCAAAGATGTTAAGAATTCATCAAATTGTTGTGTAGAAACTGTAAACCGTTCTATCTAAAAGAATGTTTCTCTTTTCTTGTTTCTAAAATCAGAACGCACTTGGCGGACCGCTTCTAATCTAGCCTGTATTCAGCCTAGTGATGTATTCAACTCGGCCGCTTCAGTTTTGATTAATAAAAAATAAAAATTTCCAAATTTTTTATCACATACTGGAAGCACTCATTGAGCACTAAATTATTAACCGTTGATTTAGTATAGATCTTCGATCCTCAGTGATGTATTCAACCCGGTCACTTGCTCAGACTGCCCTACTAGCAGTTTTATTGCAAAAAAAATATTGTTTTTTTTTCGATTTTTTTATCACATACTGCCAGCACTCATTGAGCACTAAATTATTAACCGTTGATGATCATAGATCTTCGATCCAGAGTGAAGTATTCAACCCGGTCACTTGCTCAGCCTGTCATACTAGCAGTTTTGATTCATAAAAAATATTTTTTTTTTTCGAAATTTTTTATCAGATACTGCCAGCACTCATTAAGCACTAAATTCCCTATGCATTGCTTTAGTTCTATACTGCGTTAATATAGGCGTTTCAGGGAATACACTGCTAGCTTAATTAAAAGCTGGCAGTGTTCTAATTTTTCGCGAAACTATGAGAGCATTAAATTTCAGGTTTTGGCACTAAATTAGCACTAAACTAGCACTAATTGATGCACTTTTTTTTTAAGCGATTCTGCTCACTTTGTCGTGCTAGCTTAACAGACGTATTCGACTGGTGTCTTTTCATAATCTTTCTCTGTGCATTCTGTTCGCTTATAGAACTCTCTTCTCGAAACAATCCGAAAGGCTGGCACTCTAAGTTAGAGGTTATTTCGTTTCCCAATTTTAAATCTTACCTCTTTCTTGTGTCTCTCTTTGGATAAGTTTATTGAATTTATTCATCATCATCATCATCAGCCTATTAATGTCCCCACTTGGGGCTCAGGCCTTCACTATGGATGGAATAAGAATAAGGAGTTTGGGCCATGATCCACCTCGCGGGCTCAGTGCGTTGGTGGGTGCTAATTACTGTAGATGCAGTCGGGACCAACGGCTTAACGTGCCTTCAGAAGCACGGAGGAGCTTGAGATAGTAAATGTTTTGGTCACCCATCCAATGACCGACCGCTGCGAAAGTTGCTTAACTTCAACGATCGCAGCCGAACGCGTTACCGCTTGCGCCATCGAGCTCCTCCATATTCATCTTCTATCATTGAATTTATTATTCATTATTTATTTTTACTATTCCTGTTACAACCTGTTCTTGTTCCTCTTATTTATTTATTTCACTGTCAACCCGTGCCTGGAAGAGATCGCTGTTTAGTAATAAAGCCGCTTATTGTGTGCGTTTTCACTGTCATGTTTAATATCTTGTGTCCTGTGAAATGTATGCCAATAAAGAATATTATTATTAAACTGTAGCACGTGTTTACTGAATAAGTTACCTCATAGTGTATGTGGTGTTTACATCCAGCGCCTGGCACGGCTTCTGGTACTGTCCCTTGCAAGCCCACGGCACCGGCTCTTTCGGCATTATCTTTGAAAAGTATTTGACATTTAGTAAAACACCTTAGAAATCGAACGGGACCTACCGCCTATCGAGATTGCTATGTCCATTGAACACAGAAAGAGGTTAGAAGGACCTTGTGGGCGACACAGTTGACGGGTTGTGAGATCCTTTCTTTTAACTCGCGCTAAAAAACGACGAAAACAGGGCGCAGTGACATGATGAGGAGCAATGTTGCCACACTACGTATCTAGGTACCTATTATCTCGCTACTACTAAGATCACCACCGTAGTGAAGTGGTACATACACCAGTTTTCAAGGTGTCACATACTCAGAGGTCCTGGGTTCGAATCCCGGCGAGGAAAATGAAAATATTATCGAAAAACTGGTCCATGAAAAATACCCATTAAAAAGTTATAAATTCATCATATTACAGAGCAAAAGGCAGATGGAACGCACGAAACACGCATGTGCGGGCATCAAAGCAAATACAAAGTCAAAAGTAAATACTTTAACGGACCTAGCGCGGATTGGTGTGTGGTAACGGACCCAGTACGGATTGGTGAGTGGTAACGGACCCACGGCGGATTGGTGGATGATAACGGACCCTGTGCCGATTGGTGGGTGATAACGGTACCAGCGCGGATTGGTGGGTGATAACGGACCCTGCGCGGATTGGTGATTGTTTTTCTATGAACAAATCTTCAGGTTAAGTTTATGATTTTCAGATTATTGGAGCTTTTTTCTTTGAATGTTTGGACAAGATGTTACGGCTTTGATAAAATCTTAATATTCACGGGCCGAATTCACAAAATGCATTGTAGCTTACTGACGCGAGTTTGTATTTGACTTTGCATTTGCTTTTTGCATCACTTGCGTCTCCGTGCGTTCCATCTGCCTTTTGTTCTGTATTCTGAGGTTACAAACCTGATTGGGCATAAAGCTCATCTTGTGAGTTGTGGTGCCCTCCATCCTGGCCGCTGGTTTCTCGTAACAACGTTCAGGGGCATACGACTTTGTGAGCACCATCTTGTCAGGGGGGAGGTAAGACAGCTTGTTGATAGTGCGATCTGAGAGGAAACACATGTGTGAAAGGACTCCGATTTCCTAACCAAATTCTTAACTTTACCGATTCTCTCACAGTTTCGTGCTGAATTTATTCTCGAACAACACACGTCTTTGATTATTTACTTATACGCAGACAGAGCAATCCAAATATATCACGCAAAGAAAAACGGCACATGTTTCGCGTAATGTGTGCGCGACTCTAATGTCAGATTGTACTGAAGCTGTCAATGTGTGCGTGTGTAGTGACGAGCATAGCTACCATATGAAGGTAGTAGATATTCTTTGTGCTATATCAACCATATGTAGGTACTGTCACGGTAATATTATCTATACAGTATTGTGACTCGGCCCTGTCCTTGAAATAACTGCATACGGCCGAGCGGGGCGTATCCACGCGGTAGGGCTGCCCGCCTAGAGTATTTTAATTTCATCTACATAATTGAGTTTCTTTCTAGTTTTGTGACTGTAATATTTTATTACATATCTAAAAAAAATGTTGTGAATGAATTAGGAAGTGTTACATAAAATACATGTTATTTTAAGTGTAATATTTAATAAAAAGAAATATAGATTTGAGACAGAAAAATATTTACGCCTCGACAGAGACGTACGAAAAGCTTTATTATTAAATTTAATAGTATAAATACGCACTCGTATACAAAGTTTAATTATTGAAGAGTTCAAGCAACCAAAAACAGCACAATATCGACTATTGCTTATTGCCATATTAAATTATGTAGGTATTTACTTAATTCAATCAAAAATTCACAATACAAACGTTTAAGCACGGCTAACTGCTTAAAAAATAATTCACATCGTTCTGTCGTCGCTGCGGCGCAGCCGCGACTGGATGCCCACCGGGTGCAACGCGAACTCTAGTGGCGTAGGTATGACACGCTTTCCGACCGTTTGTATGAAGATAGGATACTGTATAGATAATATTACCGTGGTACTGTAGTAGCAGTTTAGGTATTTATTTATGAGGATTGTCTAAGCCGATCTTCAGGTTACTTTCTATTATTTATCAGTTACATAATTATTAGACTATTTTAAAAATTTTTGGAAACAAAACTCCTCACTCTCAAACGGTTGTTCGACGCAGTGAAACTTGGCTGGTGGTTTGCAGCTCTCCCTCAGCACGCAAGGCTTGGGTACGTAGTCGTGTCTTTGCGTGGTGATGTTCTGCATGGGACCCTGGCCCCACATGTCGTGGTGACACGGACGGATCGGTTGCGTAGCGCAGACCGGGTTGGGTAGAAAGGAAAGCTGCGAATTTAGAAAGCGGGAATGACTTTAATGATAAGACTTGTTGATATTTAACGAACTCTTTCTCTTGTCTGAGAAAGAAGTAACTGCCTCTCCTCGTACGATGTCGTAAACGTTACACGAAGCCGTGCTTTTTGAAATTCTTCACTTACTTGTATGTTGTCGTCGTTGCTAAGTTAGCTTACGATGATGTCAGACGCGCTGTCCTATTGTGACGTTGCCATGCACTAGAATGACGCGGCAACGCACCGTGCCACGATACCACATAGTACCACGTTGACTACGTCGTGACAAGGAGATGCGAAGGCTTTGACGCCCTCTTCGCCAACGGGGATTACAGTGAAGATATTCGATTCCTTCCATTCAGCAATCACATATCCTGCCGACCTATTCGCTAACATTTTTGATATTTACAGTGCGCAAATAAAGATAAAATTACATATCAATCAATGCTTTTCTGAACAAAGAATCTGATCCTTAATATCTCAGTGATTATCATGTGGGGTCAGATTACTATTTTGTTCCCATGCTGATAATGCAGTGTGGCGTGCGCAACGACATGGCGCTAATAAAATTATGGTTCAAGTATACACGGATTCATTGTACGCTACTCCCTCTCCCTCAAGGTGGACAATAATCAAGCATAGAACAGTAATTTAAACATAGCGAATAAGAGCGAACGATCGTTTCCATCTGCCAAAAGCAGTTAGTAAATAGGCCTACAGGTTCCCAGCCGTATACACCAGGTGCGAAATTAGAAACGGGTATAAATTTTACTATCAAACTTGTTGATATTCAACTACCTCTTTTTTCCCTCGTCCGTATTCTACTTATTTACTTACTTACAATCCCTGGCCGAAACCTGAATCGGCCTCGGACATAGGTTAGGTCATCCTTACCAAACCAAAACCTCCCAAATAAGACCGTTACCATTTTTTTTCGATGACGGGGAGAAAAATGCATTGTATGAATGACCAACGCCGCGTTGGTTTGCTGTCAACAAACCCTCACGACGCAGGTAATTGCGTGGTGCATTCGACAAGCGGCGAGCAGCACGAGGTCCGCTAGTCGGTGCGGGTATACTTTGACGTGCACTCACACAAGCGTGGCATACGTCAAACCACCAAGCTTCCGGCCGGCAGCACGGCCCGCACCCGCTTTAGTCGATCTCTGTTGAAACAACACCTTTACCTACGTTGTATAAACAATCAGAAAAAGGTTTTCGATAAAATAATTACAAAACAAAAACAATTCTACCTTTTGAACAGTACAGCACTCCATAGGCTCGCAGCTAGGCACCAGGTTGGGTGCCGGCTTTCTGGCTACTCCTCGCAAGTTCTGGCAGCCTTCGACCGGTAGATAGGACATGTTGTAGGTGGTCCCAGACTCTACTCGCGCCGTCGGCTTCATGTAGCAACGGCGAGGAGCATACGAGTCCGGGATCTTAGGTTGCTTGTAGCACTGTAGGAAAATCAAAGCCCTTGAATCCCTTCAGCATCCCGTGCGCGCCCGCAGACCACGCGGGTGTCTGGTAAAATTTGATTTATTTCATATTCTACGTAAGTTGCGGGACCGCTCGCAGTCGCGGCGAGCACGGCAAAAGAGCGCGCTGTGATTTCTCTACGCAGTACGCACTATCCATCATGCTGGATCCAGCTAGGGTTACCAACTTGTTGTCTATCATATATAGTATTCTCGAAGCTGTTACCTCTAAAAATATAGTAGATGGCAAAGCAATAGTAGGTACGTGGTTTAAATATTTAATTCATTTTTAAATGAATAAATCTTGCTACTCTGTTCCTTCCTAATTAATTTTGTATTTTTAAGAAAGCTCAGAAATATAGATAATTAGATAAATTCTTTATGAATTAAACATATATACACATATATATATATATAAAGGGCTTTCAAAACAGATAGTAAACTATGGTGGGTAAAGCTATGATACCCTAATATTGGATACTATATTATATAATACGGTTGGCAACCCTAGATCCAGCATGCGGGATAGCGCTATATACGTAAAAGAGATCCTGTATCTCTATATATTTTACAGTGCTGCATGCTGGATCCAGCAAGATGGATAGTGCGTAGAGGCTTAACCCTAAATGATTAAACTAGAAATACTTTTTCTCTAGAAGACTTGACTTACAGGCTTGACGGCTGGTGTTTTCCCACAACAGCACGATCTGCATGGGCAAGGGTTTTCTTGTCTCCCATCCATGGGCTTGCCGTCCTGAAGCCCAGACTTCACCCCAGCTGTGGGGGCACAGGCTGCCGCCGCCGGGCATGGTATACACCTGAAAATAGCAATCGTTGATAAACATTGTTTCTTTGTGTGTAGTGTTCAAATTAAGTTGGGCAGTTATGGGTCATCCCCACTCTTACACCCTAGTTTGACCCTGCGGCAGAAATTTGACCAGCAGGCTTAAGTCTGGTCTGAGTGCCAGAAAAATAAAAATATGCTAGCTTCTTTCTTAACCATGCTGATAGAAAAAAATATAATAAAAGATTTTCAGTAAACTTAAAAAAACTTTTTCTATATACTAAATTATGTAAGGGGTGCCAATATCATAACCCTTATAACATTTCATATGCCTATCCAATGAATATAAATTCTGAAGATCAAATTTATCGTAGATAGGTACTTATTTATGTCAGAACTAAAATTTGCCGTTTGAAACAAAGATCTGAATCTTTGGTTTGAAAGTACAACTAAACTAATCAAAAATGTAGCTTTACTTACTCAGGCATGATTTAGTAGCTAAAACTTAGGTCTAAAATGACACGGAATAAAAATTATAAAAATAAAACTAAAACCTAATTATAAAAGGAACTGAAAAGATTTATAAAAACATATCTGCAAAAATGGTTCATAATAAAATGACAGGTAGGAAAACAAACACGATCACTTGATTTTAATTTTTTTTTCGCTTTTTTGACACAGTGGCCTTTCAAAATCATACGAAGGTTTTAATCGACAGGACTATTTAGAGCAGTGATTCCCAAAGTGGTCTATATCGACCCCTAGGGGTCTATGACGACCTGCAAGGGGTCCACGTCAGCGAAAAAAAATTTGGGGGTCCATGAAATGAAAATGTGGGTCCACGATAATGGTTCTCAACATACTCTGATAGTACTTATTTACTTACATTATGCTATCTTCTATTAAAAAGACATATACATTATTTATAAAAGTACCTATGAAATAATAAAAAATATTATACATATGTTTATAAAATTTTGTAAGTTGTAAGATATTCGCTTTGTGATCGCATTTTGAAGTTGTATAAACCTGCATATAATGATAAACCAGAATCATCTTGTTACACTGACTTCCCTCCAGATAAAAATTTACAATAAATCAATATAAGGTAAGTAGGGGTCTACCCAACACTTAAAAACATGCAAAGGGTCTACGACACCAAAAAGTATGGGAACCTCTGATTTAGAGATTCCCACACTAACGTCTTTCGAGCATCACCATTATTTGAAATGGGACCAGTAGTTTATTAATTTATAAGTTTTTTAATTTAAAAATACCTAAAATTAACATTATGTACAAGAATACATACAAACATCGTCAAATATCAGCCCGTGTCGTTTCTGGCGCAAAGGTGCCCATTATGCTTGTAGCATTGCCACGCTGGATGGCATTAGACAGTGTTTGTGCCAGAAACGGCCCGGATTGAAAAATGGCGGTAAACAAGCATATGGCCCGCCTTTTTTTTAACGCAGGTATAAAATCTCTTTACAGACGACGGCGCCTTTAAAAGGCACACCACCGAACGGACCTCACACACGGCTCCCGCAAGTCTTACGGACCCCCCAGTGGCTGACCACCGAGGACCCCGCAACTCTTACGGGCGCTTTACGGCATAATATCCGCTAAAAAAGTCCTGTGAATACCTTCTACACTGCTTTATGCGAAGCCGCGGGGTCCCCGTTTAGGGATTCTTCCGCACCAGCAGCTTCCCGGCCTCGCCGGGGCTCCACGGCAGGGGTCTCACGAGGGATTACGGGGACCCCGCAGACGTGCACAGGATGGCCCGCGCGTGGGGGCTGGGTACGCGGCCTAGTGCCCACCGTACCGCCCCCCGGAGCATATGGCCCGCCTGATGGTAAGCGGCCACCATATCCTCTAGACGCAATACCAAAAATATCACTCGCAGCGATGCCTATCCTGACCCAATCCCCTAACCCGTGAAGCCCTGGAACCAGTAAGGTTCCCAACAGGAACACAAGACTACCAAAAGGTAATGTTATTTTACTGTGATCTTCTGTAAGGTCCCCAGACGGGCGATCGAGTTCGAGCGGAAAATCCCCTATGCCCACTCTTACCTATATATACCTTTTCTAAGGATTTGTTTGGCCAATTACTACGATCGAGCAGTTCAAAATTTTATTTTATAGGTCGGTATGTACAAACATGCACCTATATTTATTTACAAATTATTCAAACTTCTGGTTGTTCATATTTTTTATGAATACCATATTAATTAATTATTTCATTCCTTTTTATTACTTTTACCATAGATGAATGATTGGTCTCGCTTCGCTCGAGTGACAACCATTTATCTATGAAGTTTATTAACAATTTATGAAAGGTATGAACTTTACAGTTATAAGAAATTACTCTTTTCAATATTCTGCTAGAAGATTTTTGGGGTAAAACCTTACAAATACGGTAGAAAAGCACTACAGCGCCCTCCAATCTAAATCACATTCTCTTTCCGCACAGACTCTATACATATTTTTTTATTAAATTTCTATTTATTAAGTGCCTAAAGTGCTTTACTTAAAATATATTAAAGATAGGAACTAAGTCGTTACCGTTTGAGTTCCTGAGATTAGGGCGGTCAATATTTGTATAGATTAAGTTTAGATAGAAGAGTACTTAGAAACATTATGTTTAGTACTGTGTACTGTTCATGTGTTGTTATTGCATTCCCGAACTGTTGACACCTGACACATGACTGCCAGTGAGTGCCATTAACATGTATGACATTAAGCGTTAAGTTTTGTCATGGACTTATTAAAGTAAGGAAGTATGTATGGAAAATTGAATAGTCGGAGTCGGCTATGTTTTCCATTTCCTTTATTTGTATCTTCAAAATAGGCCTAGCCTTAGTCCCATACAAACATAAAACGTCTCCATTTGCTGTGTAATGCCATATATGGCGGACGGCCCACGCTGGTGGACTAGCCAATTTTTTGGAGAGAATTTTTAAGAAATCTTAATATGCTTTAAAATTTGAAGCATAATTAGGAGTGCGCGGCTGGTTTTACAGTCTGCCCCTCTGCGCTACGCCTAAGGATAGTCTTTGGTTATATACCCTTAAATAATCAAGGAGCATATACATTAACAGGATTTCATTGCTTCAAGGATTTTCAATACGATGTGTCATTTCTTACACACAGTCGATCATCGACAATACAATTTGATAACGAAAGCGCCAATCATGAACGATAATAGGAATGCAAGTGTAACCATTGTGATCACACCGATTGTACACAACATGTGTATCATCAGTATCAGTAATGCTACGTACAATATATTTGCAGCTGTACACCGGCGATATGGTTTAGTATATATTTAGAGTTTGCAAGCATCGGTTGGTAGACACTTTAGACCTATTTCATCAGGTACCTTTTTCGACAGTGTGTGTTGTGAAATAAAAAAGTTATTGTAGTGACCGGGGTTATTTGAATTATCGTTTGTTGGTTAAGAAAGGTAAGTGTTTTGATTAATTATGTACCTAAATTTTTCAGCAGCAGAGCCGTTAAAAACTTTGTCCTGCTTGATAAATATATTTTAAAAAATCCTTTAACTCGACTGCACCGCAACTTATCGGGTAGAGTCATAAGTTAGGTTTTAATAAATATTAAAATTTTCGCGCAACTTTCTAAATATGGCATTCGTAGTCACAGCTGTAGTACACGCAATGTAACTTAAATGATAAAATGTCAAGATAAAATTGCAATTTGTAATTTGTTATCATTATGAAGGAAACATGTGTTCATGTAGGTCAAGTACTTTATATTTTAGAATGCTCTATACGCATATAAAGGCATACCATTACGCTAAGAATATTTAAGCAATATGTTAGAATAAGTTAAATGGTATTGTCGCTAGTGTATCTATTCTATATATCTACGTTTTCAATTAATAACATAAATAAGTATTCTACAAAATATTAAGCTGCGTACGGATAGCGCGCTCCAGCAGTGCTTTTCTGCAAGAACGAACTCAATTTTCACCGCCAAATCCGCTGGTGTGATTTGATTTTTTTTAAAATTCGTGTTCTAATTTTAAATCACATCGCGGATAGCATTGGGTTTTTTCACCATTATGAAAAAATCACGAAAATAAACTTAGGTCGGTAATTTTCTTTTTTCTAACCTTTTTTCCTTTTTTTAAGAAAAAAAATCTTTGGAATATAAATGTTTACATTATTGCGTTAAAAATATTAAAATTCTTCAAGGCGCTCTGTTATGTAACTACGTTCATAATTCAAACAAACATAAACCGAACGAAATTAAGCATTTTCCCGTACGTGTCAAGCTTGGAAACAAATTGGTTCTCAACGGATTGATTTGTTTACAATGGAATTTTCACGTGGCTCTTTAAACTAAAAAACTATAAGTTTGTTTAGTTCTCAAAATGAATCTGTACCATTAGCACGAACTCAGAAAAAATCAGTTCACATTTGACAATGACATTTCGGACTCGCAAACGATACGAATTCGATATTGGTTCGTGCTAGGGGTACTGATCCCTCGAACGTCCGTAATAAGTAAAACCCTTTAAACAAAAATAGGAAGAGAATTCATAAAAAAACAAAACCAATAACAAGTAAGAAATAGTACAACTTTACTCATATCTACTTCTTTACTTCATTAAAATTTAAGGCTATTTATGATTTGGTGTCGGTGCCATGCCAACCCAAGCAGTAAGTTAATGGTAACTCAAATCTATCAACATGCATGGATCCGACTCAAAATTTAAGATGAACTTCTTAATAAATAATTTTTTTTTTTAAATCGAAGGAAAATATAAGAAGAAAAAAATCCACGCGGTCCAGGCAGCAAACGGGACTCGAACCCGCACCCTTCGCTATCCGGGCGAATGCACTGACCATTATCCACACACTCTTCTTTCAAATGTTTAGTGCTTGTAAAAGTATTTATTTGACATTGTGGGTTACCTATAATTCCAAGAGATGGCGCTGCCTTGCAGCTTAAGAATGACTAGAGGAATCGGTAGCATAATTGGTCAGTGCATTCGCCCGGATAGCGAAGGGTGCGGATTCGAGTCCCGTTTGCTGCCTGGTCCGCGTGGATTTTTTTTCTAGTTATATTTACTTTAGAATTAAACATCACAAAAAATATATCACTAAATGTTTTTTTTTAGATTGAAATAATAACGCGGAGGCACAAATATGGCTTGCGACTGTGATTACGTGTTTGGAAAACACGATGTTACTGAAGAGCATTACAGCAATTGTAGCTCGTTGCTCAATGGACGGGAGAGCAAAAGGTAATCTTATATATAAAATTCTCGTGTCACAATGTTAGTTACCATACTCCTCCGAAACGGCCTGACCGGTTTTTATGGAATTTTATATGCAAAATTTTGTGGGTCTGAGAATCGGCTACTATCTATTTTTTATATCCTTAAGTGATAATGGTTGTCCACCTGTAACGTAGTTTTCTGAAACCTACAATGCGCCTTCGCGCCTAAAATCAAACTATTGGGTATTGTAACGTAGTGTTCTCATATAGGTTAGGAGGAATGTTATCTCAGGAAATTGATAGAACACTACGTTACACACCCCTAAAATTTTTTTGGATATTTTTTATCTTTTTATAATGTGGTATTAAAAAATACATACAACCCTAAATTTTCTCTTCTACCACCTGCCCCTATTTTTATGGCGGTACGAAGTTCGCTGGGTCAGCTAGTATGAATATAAAATATGTGTATATAGCTTCATACAAAACCAATATCTACTGTTCTAATCTTAGAACTCAATGCCACTCAGGGTTGCAAGGTCTCCTGATTTTACAGGAGATCTCCTGTTTTTCTGCATGTATCTACTGTTTTTCTTAGAATGCGATTTTATTTTTTAAATTGCATTTTGAGTTGCGCTTTCCGCCATTAAGAATGTGAGTAACCTTAATAGGGGTGATGAAGGGGTACAGTAAACGAAATTCTATTTAAACCGTCAGTTAGATGCCAAAAAATAATGGACACGTATTTTTTCTTTGGGCAATCAACCAAAAAATGACAAAGTAATATGTTCACAAGTTATGCGTTTAGCGCGTCAAAGTATGGGAGTAGGGGCTCGTGACGTCACTTTTAAGTGAATTTTCACTTATAAGTGTACTCAAACGTGTCGTCATGCGACTTTTCAAATCAATATATCTGTACAATGTTTATTATTATTTAAAAAGAAAAAATACGTGTCCAATACATTTTGATAATCTACCTGATAAACGAAGAAAAAAAATAGTCATCATCCCTATTATAGTAGAATCTATTATAGTTTTAGTGTCTAAAAAACAAAACGAGCTGTGAGGGGCGGTAGAAGCCACAGAAACGTTCGTTACTGGGATATATCTTGATTGGGGTGCAAAACGGAAAAAGTACGCCTCTGCATGTACTGTTTTTTCTTGTATCTCTTTCCATTTCATTCCATACATGCACTGTCATTTTCTATAACGCCTCCCGATATTTAAAAATCGGACCTGGTAACACTGCTACCGCTAAGATGACTAGGTGTGGTTAAAACTTAAGTTCGTATATGTAATGTAAACATATGTAATCAACAGCGGACTTATAAAACATATAAAGTTTTAATTGCATAGCTTTTATCCTTTAGATTTTAATGATATCTAAAATACCCCGATATCGTCAGTGAATCACCAAAATTCTTAGGATTTTTCCGTCATATGGTTCACATCATATTCATCATTAAAATGATTTTGCTGGGATCCCTTTTTCAGTACCTTCCTTGCAAGTATGATTTGAAATATAGAGTTATGTTAGTTACATCCGTGTTGCTCTATGCTTGAAAAACATTCTACTATTTGCTGTTTTTATAGAAAAATGTTTCCTAAGTTTTTTTTTATAGTACATTGTTATAAAATCTTTAAATCGGTTCAGCAATTTTGTCGTAATAAACAGTCTGTCTCCTCCGGCTGTTGGAAATTGTGTTAAGTAATTAATCATTAAAATATAAAGAGTAAACATACAATTCACAATGGAGGGTAATTTCACCAAAACTTGTGAAAATATTACATGTATCAACGAATTCGATTAACGTTAAACTAACCGATATATATTTAGAAATTGAGGCGTTTTATAATTTCTGATTTCGTGACAATGGGGATCATAGGAATTGAAAAAAAAATGTTATGCCTAGTTATGGACAAGTATTTTTTATTCATTTACATAATCAAAACATTACAGAGGTATTATATTGATTTGAAATGTCGCATGACTTTATGTCTTGGAAAAATAATTGCTTAGAAGTGACGTCACTAGCCACCACTCTCAAAGTTTGACGCGCTTGATCTTTATAATCTTTTGGTTGATTGAAAAAGAAAAAATAAGTGTCCATTGTTTTTTGACTTTCTAACGGACGGACTAAATTAATAGAGTTTCGTTTATTTAACCCCGTCATCGTTCCTAATATTACACTATACGATCAAGATTTAAATCGCCTTTTCCTACAGTCGTGCGCTCTTGACAGAGCGGTCGTGGTCATGTCTTATCTTAGTCGATTCCTGTGCCACTGATGCAATCGCGATGCGTCGCCATGCAACTCGATGTTTTGCAGAGCAAGAGCAATCATTTACGCTAGAGTGCGACGCCGACTTCGATCGAATCGCCTACACTTCGATACGTCGATTTTTTATTTCGTATTTTTAAGTATTATTTCGCTTGGCCTCACTACTTAAGTTTCAATACTTCATAACAGTTATGTTACATAATCCTGAGGATGGTAGGGGACCGGCTGGACTCCGTGCTGCTGGGCCGGTTCACTGAGCTCTGCACGTGCTGCGTCCACGCCAATATTTGTTAAATTTCATTTTATTGCAACGAAGTTCCTTACGGCAGGCTTGGAGGGAGGGATTTGCTGCGCGACCGAACTGAAAAAAATGTGATAGTAAAACCGTAAGAAAAAATCCGTGGAAAAAAGTGCGTGGAATAAAACCGTTAAATGAGACGTGCGCAGGCGCGACAGTCGCATACACAAGCGAGTTTGCAATTTGTGTCGATTCTACATTAGACGAAGGAACTTCGATCCTACCTGGTGTCCCACGACACCACATCATCTTTGGAATTGTCTTATTGTTACTAACATAGCATTTAAGTCAATTATACTAACATGTCTATGGACTCCGTCTAAAAATAAACGATTTTTATTTTTATTATTTATTTATAATGTGCTAATTATTTTGAATAATAGCCGAGAATATTTAGAACTAATCGTGTGTTATTCTTGTTATCTAATTTCCGTTTATTTTATTACTATCGTAATGTCATATCGTGTCGAGGTGATAAACTACCGTTTATCTGTGTTGGTTACAATAGTGCTACTAACCACTATTATTAAAATATGATAATCCTTTTCGTTTCCAAGTTGTCACTCCTTTATCCGGGCAACAATGGATGGACCTTAACAACGATAAATATAGCGACCTTGAACCGAAAATAATGTATTGATATGTGATACTTGTACGCCGTTTATAGAATCTATACATATAATAAAATGATAGGAAAGTCAAAACTGTACATTGAATATTTTTTTAAAAGAATACCTGGGGTGTGATCTACAATCGATACCGAAGTAAAAAATATAGTTCTTAGAATTTTTGTCTATTTGTCTGTATGTATGTCCGGGATAAACTCAAAAAGTACTGCATGGATTTACTTCAAATTTCGGATCAACACACAGGCTACATATTATCACGCTAACTCCACCCCTATAGGCTATACGGGGGTTGGAAGTTTGTATGTAAGTCCTATGTTTTTGAAGTAAGAGACTTGAAATTTAACATGTATGCTCTATAGATGGTGTAGAGGTATACTAATAATGTATCTTTAGAAATAAACTCCCTTTTGGGGTCAAAACGTATGTGCAAATAATTAACTCCACGAAGTCGCGGGCGGCCGCTAGTTCAAAATATTTATTTATTTATTTAAAAGGTTTACCAACAATTGTAACACTTAAAAATTATAGACACGGAGACACTTTTATCAATGTTACAATTAATTATAGGTAAACACCACATTTACCATATTTATATCAAACAGTATGTGTTAAAATTTTACCAAATATACCCTAACTTATATGTTATTTTGTCCAAAAAAGATCTAAAATTAAAAATAAACATCTCGGGCACTCAGTCCGTCAAGTTCCTACTAATGGCTGAAGTTATAATGCAATTAATTATTACCTATCGCGTTTAGGTGATAATACTGGGTAGGTACTTTCAGGGTCTGCTGATGACATCATGTCTTTGATAAGATTATAAATGACACAGATATGCTATATAAATTATGATTTAATTATAATTACATTCGTTGATATTGAAGATGGCGAATAATTCAATGTTTTAAGAGCATTGATTTTATGTAATGTGTAAAAATGTTCCTAAATTGGTTAAATGTTGATAAGTTTGTCTTGCGTCTTCTTGCGTTCATTCTTCGCATCACCTAAAAGGTGTCCTGAAAGTATGAAAAATATTAAACGATTCAATAGAGCTTTGTATAAGTGAATTTGAATAAAGTATATTTTAATGTCATTTCAATAGCATTTATGACGAGCGCTTTCTAGAAGATAAAAGCTCCTTCCAATGCGAAGTTAGTAAATAATGTTGTGCTTGAAGTATATCCTTTAAAACTGTTACGCAGCTTTTTCGAAGCCTTATATATTAAAAAAAGTTTTGAATTCCCAAAATATAGAAGTACTACTAGACTAAGCATAATTAAGGCCCAATTTAGATTACAATTAGATTTAGCCCATACACTGATGTCAAAATGACATTGACGTTTTGAAACTTTTCCATGAGATATATCTAGTCTTAGTTGAATGGAGATTAAACATATTTTGCTGTGTTTATTAATGTTATAGCACGGTGCTAAAGCTTATTTGAAATTTGTTATGTATATTATGTTACCGGCAAAGGGTTTTTGACAGTATTAAAAATAAACTGCCAATTGTTAGCATCTGTATTTAGAATGAATATTGGCAGGAGTTTTTACTATTTTTACAGAAAAAATATTCATAATTTTACTAAAAACCCACGATAAAGATAATAGTTTTCTTGTCTATTATCCCGTGACCCAAAACGCTTGGTATTGGTGGAGCCTAAAATGACGTCACACGCAAGTAAACTTCCGGTTAAAGTGACATTTGACTGTATGGTTTGACATTTTAATGACAGTCGTGTGACGTCACACACCAGTGAGACGCCATATTGTCCAGAGATACGTTTTGCGCGGCAACTTGAAAATAGAGTTTTTGCTTTGGTTTTTTTACCGAAATACACTATACATAATGATGAATATCTACTTTTTATGGACTCTATAAACAATAGTAAATAACGTGAGAGCGTTTTCTAAAACTTGTCAAATACTCTATTCGGCATTCCATACAATACCTTCTTCTTCGGCGCTACACTCTAGACAGAGTGGTCTTGGTCAAGACTGGTGGCGCGCCTCACCATATGCCGCCATTCCTCCCGCACTGCGGCATTTTTCGTGCTCTTGTGAAGTTCAGTGATTCAAGACCGTTCAGTACCGCTTTTATCTCATAGGTCCAGCGCATTGGTGATCTGCCACGCGCCCTACAACACCTAGGCGCTACAATACCTCATTTAATCAGACATAGTTGTTGAAAGTCAAACGCTACGCCATCGGTTCGTAAATCTACTGTGGGAGACCTTGTACTGAGAAGAACCGATAAGAAACTCAGCAAGGACTATTTTTTTCTCCCTGTTTTGTTTCATACAGTGTCGTCAATTGAAAGATGATATAGAATACCGAAAATGTGTAAACGAAGGCAATGTATGAAATATTATTAATTTAACACCTTGTCTAGGTATTCTATATAATTCCGATAGCACAGTCGGTATTGTGTGTAAAATAAAATACCGAGTCGATTAGAGTTGAGAATAGAGTTGGTTAACGTTTTTTGGTCTTTAGTTCATTAGGTGAGAATTATATAAATCCGTCCTGACGGACGGACGGTAGTTTATAGTCAACTGGGTAGGTTAGGGTAGGATAAATACAGGCCAAATCTGTTTGTTTTACACATTGGTGCTGGTAGGCCAGTAGGTGCTCTTTACAATCCCTAGGTATTGTATAGAATAGACGCGGTGAAGTCCCACAACGTGGATCTCGCGGTTCTGCACTTAACAGCGTAGAGGGTATTCGCAGGGTATTTTAGCGGATATTATGCCTTAAGCGCTCGTAAGCCCCGCGGACTTCTAAATGACTTCTCCTTTTCGCACCCGTGGGACTTGCGAGAGGCTAGGTGTGAGGTCCGTTCGTTGGTATGCCCCTAAGGGGCGGCAACATCTGTAGATAGAGGTTTTGCCTGCGTAAAAGGTATTGTATAGAATACCTGAATTATACAGATAGCCGGTGACATACTCGTATATTAATATTTATATACAAATAAATTTTTACTAGAAAAAGAGTCCCATCTGCTGCCTGGTTCGCGTGGAATTTTATCTAGTATAAATTAAGTTACATTGCACGACCTTGAGAAAAAATAATCAAAGAATCTTTATGGAGTTTAACTATTCACAAAATATTTATCAGTCATCAACCGCCTGATAATAAATTAAATGTCAATTGAAGGATATTATTGATGAAATCATAAAACCCTGACTAACATTTGAAATCGTTATTACTACATAGTCAAATTATTTTATTTATTTCAATCAAAGTGACTTAGAGATGAATCATCACCAGCTGTCAAATAATTTTGTACATCCTGTTTAAGTGAAGTATGACATTGCAGGAACGCCGATGGCACCCTAAATTTGCCGAACAAAAACCTGTCGAAGATGGATGTTGATTTCCTCTACCATTTGTCGATCGACACTGCGAATTTCGACTTGCCCGCCATGTTTGGAGATGTGAAGGTAAATAACTACTCATAAACGTCATAAGTTTATTATATTTTCTATTTTAAGTATTAAATGGCTTAAATAATAATCTTAAGATTTTTTTACTGGCAATATTGCCACTTGGTCCATGCGTCAGACTGGATTCGAACTGGCGCCTTTTGTTGCCCGGGTGGATGTAGTAACCTCTATGCTACAGAGACCTTAATGGCAGTGTCGAATTTCTTCTAGTTTAAAAGGTTTTGATCAAATGTACGGAAGAGCTGTGATATTTTCCAGAACGATAGATAAAGTTATGATAATCTAGTTCATTATAATATTTTTTTTTTTTAAACATTTAAGAGGGGAGGCGGTCAATGTTTTTTCCATGCAAACTTTTTCGACTGATTCTTCTTTCATGTTTATCACCAAAATAATTGATTTTCAAACATAAAATATTTGTCTTCCTTTTTTTAATAACTTATGTTTCACAGAAACTAGAAGCCCTCAAAAAAGCCAAAAATAAACAAATTTTTATCACCAGTGAAGAGGTTTAGTGTGGAGATTAAATAAGCATTTTCGAACAAAACAAAACAAAGAGGCATATGATAACTACTTATTATTCTATGGGTAAAATTTCTTTTACATATATCTTATTTTCGAGGAGGAATTCGTCGAGAGCCAAACCTAGAATTTTGCAATTTTTATACGCAATTTTGAGCGTTAACTACTGCTATCTCTATCGCACGGTATTTGCCAATGCTTGATAGCAATAGTTTTTTCAAATACCAATTTCTCAAATGTCTCTCAGATCGCGTCCGCTCTGAACTGAACTAGATGTTTAAATCTAAAGAAGAAAAATTCCACGCGCTCCTGGCAGCAGACGGAACTCCAGCCCGCACCCTTCGCTATCCGGGCAATTGCACTGACGAATTATGCTACCGCGACTTGAATGACCGTGTCGAATTTCCTCTAGTATTGCTTAGACTGCAAGGCCGATAATCTATTTCGAATTGCTTATCTATAAGACCCTATTATTAAGATAACACGACATTTTACTGAGAACATAGAACTGCATCTTAATCCTTTTTGTAATGCCCTTCACTTGGCTATTTGTATTTGCTATTTGTATACTCAACACAGTCTGCCCTTTTTTGCGTGAAGTTTACAAATAGCAAACACGGATAGTTGATGGCCTTCCATAATATAATAATAATCCATACTGATGTTGAAGGGATCATCATTAACATCGGTATGCATTATTTTAGTTAGCTATATAGAATAACATTCTGCTTTGTAAATAAAACACTGTTCCAACGGGTTTAAGATGCATTTTTGAATACTTTTATACATATCTCTACGTTTCGGATCCTTCAGGCTCTGTTCTCAAGAGTATCTCACTGTTCTCCTGTTGAAACTATTTTATTCTACTTTATACTTCAGTTCGTCGTCATGGGAGGTACCAAGCATCGGATGAGAGAGTTCGCGTGCTACATAGCAAACATCCTAGGATTGCCTCAAGACCCGAAACCGGTGAACTTAACCAAAGCCTCGCAGAGATACGCCATGTACAAAGTCGGTCCGGTGCTGTCGGTTAACGTAAGTTGTTAATTTGTCGCTATTTTTAGCTTATGTGAAAAAAGTGTGAATACAAAAGTTGTAGATCTTTTGATTACCTATAATTTTGCCATTGATCGATAAAAGTTGTAGTTTTCCCGTTGAAACCTCGATAAACCCTTCCTGACCTCAAATCATTCTTAATTTACATTTCCTCTTTTTTTAATGTGTTCTCTGACTTAAGATCCTGTTCCGAATTTTTTTGTTCTAAAAATTATTGACGCTGGTCTGTAGGGTTAACTGCCATTGTAATACTTGCTAACATTCTAAGGCCGCTGAGTTGTACATAGTACTATACTGTCTAATTTTCTTGTTAAGCCTTTGAAACTTAATTATGACCCCCATCAACTGGACGTTTCGTGTTCTAGCTTCATTCGAGACACGCGTTTCGTTTTCTTGCGTTCCAGCAAGATCTGGAACGAAATTCCCCTAGCGGATTTTCCTTTCAGCTATGATATGGTGGTCTTCGAAAGGCAGGTAACCCATTTCCTTCAGAGCTGGCAACGCATGAGTACCCTTGGTGCAGCAAGTGTCCATGGGCAGTAGTGACTTTCTACCAGGTGGAATGTCCCCTTCGGCCGTTTTCGATAAAGGAATTTAATCCATCTTTCGAAACTGGTTTCGAAATTAGTTTCGTAAAAATACTAATAATTCTTGTATAGAAACTCAGCGATTAATTATACAATCTTTTTATATTTTCATTTTAAGGATCAATCTGCCTGAGTCATTTTGGTAAAAAAATTAAAAATATTATGCGACATGCCCGTAAACGGGTGCTGACAGCAGAGATGAGTCTGCTCTATACTATTTAACTATTGAAATAAATATCTAGAATTAATATAAATCAAATGATTTGTATTTATACTGTATACCACTACAATGAAAATGCCGATGCAAATTTATTATTGTACAATTCCCATATTAAGTAATGAAAGGTATCTTCATGAATCATGTCTGTTGCTATCTAGTTACTTCTGATATGCTATCTGGGAACTTATCAACAAGTGGCGGGACACTCCTTTTTTTACAGTTCTGATATACTATCAGGGATTTTACCAAATAGTCGTCGTTTAAGACAGGGCTGAAATATTCTTCTAAAATATTCTTCGAAAATCATGGCTATTATTCTATGGAACCTATTCATTAGTTCATCTTTTTATAACCTCTTCTAGGTAGATATCCTGTACTTACCGAAGACTGGAGCCAATTATCGCTATTCAGTTCAGAGAGCAAGGTTACCAGGATTACAGCTCATGAGTAAAAAGTCAGAGAGACCAAGCTTCATACATAGGAGATGATGATTAACTTTTTTTTTCTTACTCTGTCAGGTTTGCTGCCAGGTAGATTATTAAAAAGTATTGGATACGCATTTTTTCTTTATTCACGTAATCAAAACATAACAGAGATCTCAGGGGTATACAATCAAAGTTGGTAAAGTCCACCAAGTTTTAAAAGTGAAATTTAAATTACTACACATTCAATACAATACAATACAAAAACTCTTTATTAAACACCACGAAAAACATTGAACATTCAGCACAAAAACATTTAGTACAGGTGATGCAATAGGCGGCCTTATCGCTTAAAGCGATCTCTTCCAGGCAACCTTTGGATGGAGAGGATTAGAAGGAAGTGGGAGAGACGGCGGTGTAAATCGCTAGTATAATATAATCTATTAGTAAATACATATCATACACATATACGTATATAAGATATATATACATACATAAATACATACATAGATACAATAAGTATAAAAACATACATTGATCCAGTCCAGTTTTTAGAACATGAGATATTAAAAATAAAAGTATTACAATGTCAGATAGTGGGACTTCACAAGGTTTTTAAACGCATTAATAGTTTCGCACGTCTTATCGAAACCGGAAGAGAATTCCATAGATGTACGGCTTGCACTGCAAACGAACGGTGGAAAAAAGTTGTGCCGTGTACGGGAGTCATAAGAGCAAGATTTTCTGATGACCTTAAAGATAACGTATTAGAATTATGTTTGCAGCGCTGCCATAGATTATACACATAAAATGGTATTTATTGTCTCAGATTATTTTTTAACTTTTTAATTTAGCTTACTTAACTGGAAGTGTCCGTCACAATCTAAATACTGATAATTATCGCAAAAAATATACTAAGAGTTATCATAAATGCCAAATTGGTGTTGGTTCTTAGGCCAATTTTAACATTGTCCTTGTATGATCAGACGGTTGCTCCGATTTCAGCTCGCTTCAAAGAAAAATATTTGAAAGGCTTAAAGCAATATGAAAATTCCAATTTAGTTAGCAACGCATCAGTGGTAGTGGGCGGCAGTTCCATTTACCATCAAGAGGACTGCCAGCTCTTTTGCTTGCTTAAACATAAAATAACTATATTTTTCCAGCATTTCATCGGCATTCCCTCGATGACAACAGTCCTCCAGGAAGTGATAAAACTGATGTACTACGCGAAGGCTAAGGACCCTATCTTCATAAGACTGGGCACGAGTGGTGGGCTCGGAATACCGCCAGGTTCCGTTGTCATCTCAACCTTCGGCCTCAGTGGCACATTGGAGAAGTCATTTGAATTGGTAAGTCCTAATAATAGATTATGGATTTTGGGATGAGTAAGTGAGTGTCACCCTCTTATTTCATAAGCTTGTCTTAAGTTAAACGTGGTCTAATAATTGTACTGTCAACTTCGTTTGATAAAAAAAGACAAAAAGCATTAGGGGTTATAACTGCGCAGACGAGGGCCATTAGTAGCCTAGAGACCGGGCAGCATAAAAGTACGAAGGTGTGTGTGTAAAATAGAACTCATGTAACAAGGCGCACAAACGCACTCAGCGAACTTTAGTGCCGCCGCACACGGGCCACACGCCACAGCCACAAACGCCGCCACGAGAAGCTAGAAGCGGCTGCTAAAGTGGTTGAAGCGCGCGACAGCGGCCGACTAAGGTAAGGGAGAGAGGGGTGGTGAATCACGCGAGTGACGTGTGGCGGTGTTTTGTATCGGTGCATTAAGTGGCCGGTGCGGGCCAAAAAGCGAGCAACGACGATTTGTAGCGTGTGGTGACCTCCGGCGTATCGTGTGTGGCGAGTCCATATAAAATGTATGAAATCTACAAGACATATGCCGGTGGCGGCGTTTTGTGGTTGTGGTCGGTGGCCCGTGTGCGGAGACACTTAGATTGACACTATATTTTACTACTTCCTCCTAAAGTTGCTTGAGTATGATTAAAGATTTTTCCAAATATCAAGTTTTCATTATCGATCCTTTTCAGCCAGTGTTGGGTGTTAAGCGAACATGGCCGTCGTACTTGGACAAGAGACTGTCTGAAGAACTCGTTACTGCTGCGTCGGAGTTTAAGAAGTTCAAAACTTACGCGGCGGCTTCAATGGGAGCAGACGACTTCTATCGAGGTGTGTGGAACCATGGATCAAGAATTCAGCTGATGAAACTTGGTCTATGGCTGTAGCTATAACTTATTCGCAGTATTTTGTTTATATTCCTAATTTTTTTTAATTCGATGTAATTCGTGAATATACCAACTACTACAAACTTTGTAACTTCACCAAGTTTATACTTCGTTTGTTTATAAGTGGGAAAATCATTTAAATTTCTGTTCATTTATTCCGAAAGGTTTTAAATTACTAGAGGGTGCTTGCAACTTCGTGCTTTCAGATTAATTGGTTAAGTACTTCTTCGAGGTTCTTTGTATCTGATACAGGGGGCTAAATAAATTAAGCGGTCAAGCCGTGAAACAGGCATACAGACAGATTTACTTTAGAATTAATGCTTACTAGGGCTATTATAATGCATATGTTTACCACCCTTTTGAAAACCTTCGCGGTGAAGTTGTAATGGAGCTTAGGACCTCTAAAAGTCCTGAATTTTAATTCTGGTGGGGCAAACGTTTGTATGATGAATACGGGCATTTATACCTAAGTCGTGGCTGTTTATATAAACTTTCAAAAATCCTACTTAATATTATAAATGTGAATGTTTGCATGTTTGTTACTCAAAAGCTACTGAACGGATTGGAATATGCATATATTTTATTAGTTTTTATTCTAGAAAAATATCAGTTTCCTGTGGGATTCTGAAGAAAATCGACGAAGCCGCCAGTACATTTCGTATATGTTTTTAATTGCATGTATTTATATCTGTAATCCTAGTATCCTATAACACAAGCCTTGCAGTACGTACTTTTAAGTTATTTTTAGTACAAAAACTAACTCTGGGTAGGTATAGAAGTGAAAAATGGTAAACACGTCAGGGGCGCCTAGATGGGCCTCTGTGCGACTACGCAGCACAGAAATGATGGAGTATTTGAACAATCCGAGGGCCTCCGTGCTTACCACTTATATGACCATATCGTTATATTTTAATGCAAAAAAGAATTTAATTCATGTGAACAATTGTTTCAGGTCAGGGTCGCCTCGACGGGCCTCTGTGCGACTACAGTGAGGCAGACAAGATGGAATATTTGAACAAGCTGACGTCACTGGGCGTGAGAAACATTGAGATGGAAGTGACGGCATTCGCAGCTATCACAAGCGAGGCGGGGGTGCGCGCGGGTGTTGCTTGCGTCACTTTCGTGGACAGGCTGGAAGGCGATCAGGTAAAAAAGAAGTTTTAATATAACACTTTTTAAACCAAGGCACCAGTAAACAGATCCGACAAATACTACTCCTTACCAAATACTAAAGAGGCGGAAGTTCTAACGAGACGGTGTGAGGATCATAGAGATGAAAGTGACGGCATTCGTAGCTATCACGTGTGAGGCGTGCGGGTTTTGCGTGCGTCACTTTCGTGGACAGGCTACAAAGCGATCAGATAAAAAGAAAAAATAAGTTTTAATAAAACAATTTTTGACCACCGAGTCTGTTGCAGGATCCGAAATGTCGATAATAATGAAAAAAGTTAATAAATCGCGCTTCAAACACCTTTTGAATAAGTATTCAACAAATGTTTTATGTTAATATGAATTTTCCTATGATTACTTAAGTTTTTGTATCCGTTGAAAAACTTGCTTCAATTAATCTATCAGGTCATATTTGGACAATGTTATTCATAAGACTGATGTACAGACAAATGGATAACGCTGGAACATAGTATAAGTAGTAGTAGTAACCCAGTATAAGGTTTCCCAAATACTGACAGCTGAACAAAAAAAAATACATTTTATTATTAACAGAGATAGAAAATCAATTCAAGAAATAAATATTAATAAGTGGGTATACATACTAAAGGTAGAGGAGCTCGATGCTGCAGGCGGATAGCGTGTTCGACCTGCGATCGTGGAAGTTCAGCAACTTTCTCAATGGTCGGTCATTGGATGGGTGACCGAAAACTTATTATCTCAAGCTCCTCCGTGCTTAAGGCACGCTAAGCCGTTAGTATCGGCTGCATCTGCAGTCGTTAGTACCCACCAACTGGGCCCGCGTGGTGGAATAAAGGGCAATCTCCCTATCCCGTCTATAGCGAGGGCCTGTGCCCCAGCAGTGGGGACATTTATACGCTGGAGGTGATGATGATGATACCTACTAAAGTTATTGAACTTAAATACTTATTTAAAGCTCTTTTGAATCGCCCATTTTTAAATAAAACTAGTTTTAACGGGTTTATGCACGAAACTTTATTTAATGAGTGATGTACGTGAAAACCTAAGAAACAAATCGTCCATTTTTATCTACCATCATATCTACTACGTCTACCATTCAGGACGTCTTTTAGCTGATACGAAGAATAAGCACAAGGACAAAATTGTCTTAACATTATTCCTTAACGTTATTTTCCAGGTTACTATTCCCAAGGCGGTACTCAACGAGTGGCAGAAGCATCCGATGTTCATCGTGGGAGCGTTCATAAAGAAATGTGTTGAAAATCGGAACAAACATTAATATAGGTAGTTCAATGTTTTGATTATATACACGCCTAGCAATCGCATAACTGCACGGAAGCGGCGAAAAGTATATCTACTACATAGGGTTAAGCTCGTCGCTTCACACGCACACATTGACTGCTTTCCAACGATATGAAATACCCTAGATACAACACATGCTCTTAAAATGCCAATCAAGAAGTGCTTGAACACCACTCAAGCACTTCTTGGTTCACAGTCAGGCGCGGATCGTCGAAAAGTCAAGTTGCCGCAGAGCTCCGTGAAAAAATGCGAATAAATATTAATAGTATGTGAAGTATTGTTTTTTCGACAGGTATCTAATCAATGTTTGTTAATTTACGCATATGAAGCAAATGTTGTTCTAATACTTACTATAAACTGATTTAATACAAAATATTTGTGATATTCAAATGCATGGTCGGTAATATTGCTAACAGCGCATTCAGAATTGCGCGTAGAATCAAAGAAATAAGGTCTATATTCTTCCACATATAGCAATAAGTCGTAAAATTTTACGAGCTTGCATTTCGAACTGTCATAACTCTTTGACGCATGCGTTTTAACTAAGACCTTATCCAGTATACGTTAAAGGTGACTTTCTATGTTCAAATATTGCCTTACGTTGTTTTTGACTATGCGATCATCTTACGGAGCTTCATGGATCGTCCTAGGTATCTTTTGGACAGGTTTCGGGCACGATTTTGTTCGTGTTGGTGTATCTAGGGAATTTTAAGATTGTTGCTGCTTTCCAACAATCAGACATTAGAGTCACGCACACATTGCGCGTAACATGAGCCGTTAATTAGATTGCTCTAACTAGGCGTGTATATAATTAAAGGTTAAATGAATGGACGTTATAAATTGACAGAAGGTTTCGTATTGATCTCTTAACGTCGTCAATCCATACTGTTACTTAATTTTGACATTATATTTTTTCACAAGTAAGGGTATATTTATTATTATTTACTAGTGGCCCGCCCTCGCTTCGCTTCGGTGTAGAGCTGTAGTGTAAACTATAGTTTTTGTTCTCAGGCTTGTGCTATAAACAATGACTTTATTTATATAATTACACGTGTTATTGTGAGTCAACCATAAAAGATAGACATATGCTGTTGCGGGATATTTTTTAGACAATTTTATGTAGAATATTTCCGTCATACATGATTTCTATGTAACTTTAACCATTAAGGCTGCACACGCGACGGAAGCTAAAAAAATGGAGTAACTTCTCCCGTTTTTCCAACATTTCCCTTCACTACTCTGCTGCTATTGATTGTAGCGTGATGAAAAGTATACTATAACCTACCCAGGAGTATGAAGAATAATTGTACCAAGTTTCGTTAAAATCTGTCGAGTAGTTTTTGTTTCTATAAGGAACATACACACAGACAGACAGACAAAAATTTTACTGATTGCATTTTTGGCATCAGTATCGATCACTAATCACCCCCTGATAGTTATTTTGAAAATATATTTCATGTACAGAATTGACCTCTCTACAGATTTATTATAAGTATAGATGATATATTTTTTTTATGTAATTAAATGAAATCTATTTTAAAATTAGTATTTTTATTAAAATATTTTTTTACTAAACACGAGCAATAGTTCAAACGGCTTTCATAGTAAAATTGTTTTTAAAATTATGTTTTAACATTTACATTTTAAGTTTGCCTCGAAGGCAAACTAAAAAATAAATTTTATGTTTTTTCTAGTTAAATTTTCTTTATGTTTATAAATCTAGTAGTTTGATGCTTAAAATTTTTATTTGATATTTCAAATTCAAGCACAATTAACAAAACATCTGTTCGATAGCTTAGTATCTTCTATATGTGGATTTCTCAATAAAAATCGGATATTCAGATTGTAGGATATATTATTCATATTAAAATACAGATCTTATTGAAATTATGTGCGTACGTTGTCTATTTTGAATTCGAATTGCAAGAGGGAGTGTGAATGTATATAAAACTAATAAGTGAGTGATGAATGTGTGAATAGACGATGATGGTGGACCTCTTGCAGCTTCTCTCGTCGAAAGATAGATGGAGTCAACAATATCTTATCTTAAAATGCATAAAAACTGATGCGTTTATCATCTATATCAGCTTTCATTATAGATTTTTCATAAAGATAATTTGTAATCTGACTTGCGCCGATTCCAAATTTAACTGATTAGGTATAAATTGTAATAAAGAATTAAAGTAAATAGGTATGCAACATTTTGTTAATTTAAAAAACTCTATACTTGGAAGTAATTGAAATCTGCCAAAATAACAAGACGAGCAAAGCGAAGTGCAAAAGCACTACTTTTCGAAGCGTTTGAACCATTAAAAATATATTTATAACTTGGGTTTTGGATTATACCAGGTGAACAAATTCTACCCAATTAAGCCAATCTACTAAAGTTAGACTGGTTTTAAACTTAACGTTGTCTCTGTTTTCTTTTTAGAAAACAAAAGTCATAGCATCGGTTTAAGTCCAGATTTAACTTTCGTCTACGTTTCTTTATAAGGCGGATTAAGTTTTAATAGCATAACTCTAATACTTAAGATTTTATTGATACCTAAAAACCATGATTTCGTTACTGACTTACCGACGATAATTTTTTTTAGGTATTTTGTAATGACCTAGAAAGCTGAAATTTGGTATTGGTAAGCTACTAGTAGTACACAAACTACATCAAAATTATAAAACCTGTAACTTTTATTCCAACCCCTTAACTTAAACTAAGGAATAGAAGTTTGTATGAGACTTGGATGTGACTAAATTCTTTTTGCTGCCTTAGACGTTCGAACCTAAATAAAAGGCTCAAGTATGGTGGGAGTAGGGTTACCATCCGGCCGGATTAGTTCGGACATGTCTGGACTTTTTGACTTTGTCCGGATCTTTAAATTGTCTGGATTTTAAAAATTACATTAAATATGAATAATAAAAGTACATATTGATTTAAATGCCATACTATTGTAACTAAGTGAGTATGGTATTTCGTGACTAAAAAGTCCGGACTTTATTCGAAATGTCAGGACTTTTGAAATTCCCAAATCGTGACCCTAGGTGGGAGTACTTCACATGGTGCAAGGTTAGGATCTTATGTTATTCTGCCGGGCTTATGTAAATCCCCGTTAGGGCTCTCTTACTATAAAGACTTTTAGTAGACAAAAAACAATCGATATGACGGTTTTGATTCAGTGTTTTTGAAAATTCAAGTAATATATCATCACTGTCAATTCATAAAGTACCTAGTATGTAAAGGAGATTGTTCAGCTTCCATACATGTTTGGCCTAAAGACCAATAATCATGAAAAATTGTTTCCTAGTTTCCAAATTATATATAAATTACTGTAGAAACGAATATTATTGACGGACACCCCTGAGAACTTCTATAAACCATATACACTGAACATATTAAAATAATAAAAAACAAATAAGTTATATAGTAAACTAAGGAAATCAAGCCAAGTACCGAAATTATGGATAAGATTCGGGTATATAGAGCATGTAGATTAACAGATAGTTGCCAGTTTTTAAAGTTAATGCATAAGAGTAACTTTTAAAATCAGGTGTCATTTCCGGTTATAATAAGGTACTCTGTGACAGAAACTCTGTGATGATTGTGAATGAGCCACAGATTACAGAGAATTTTTAAACTCTCGTTAACCAAAGAAAGCTAAGAGTTTTAGGTTCTATAGCCATATTTTATTCAGTAACTTCATTATTTTTGGTATGTTTTTAAGATAACCATATTTTAGATTTTTAGTGTATCACACCTTATCATTTTATTTATTTATTAATTTATAGTCAGGGAAGGTAGGCCCATAGATAGATACCTTAAAATCTTACATATTATATACAGATTATAATGTGTTTATGGAGGTGTTTGGCGAAAAATGTATGGCAATAGACTTTATGATGTCGCCTACCATCTATAATAATTGTCTGAGCACATTTGCATCTAGTGAAAATGATAATATAGTTGTGGATATTAATACCACAGTGTAATAAAAAAAATGATTTATTTTATCGATCTTTACAAAATATATTTGTTTTCATGTTATATAAACAACTTCGATCAGTCTTTGGCTGAATGTTGCTACACCCATAGCCATTAAAAATGATTCGTATGTTTTCCAAACCGGTAAAATAAAAAGTCCTTTTTAAAGGAAATATATTATACAAAGGTGTCCGTTGAAATCTAATGACTGTAAATTAAATTATAAATTACGCCTAGAATTACCGTGTATGTCAATATTTTTTGTGCATTTGGGCCAATTTGAGCAATCTCCTTTTCAGATTTCATTTACAAATCTAAAACAAACTTAACAAAATTAAAGGGCCGACAAACACATTTTATTTTAAACTTTGAGGCTTAGCTCTCGAGGATTTATTAAATTACCAATTTCAATATTTTTAAATTACTTGTACCTACATACACAACAAACACACTATCTTATAATTTACTCTATATGGCAGTTGTTTCACCGCTGGCAAGAAAGCGACTAACTATCGGCTATTTTCTCGCTCAAGAAACGTACAATAGATATTATACATTCAGTGTAAACAAAATAGATGCATATATTAATAGAATTTGCTCCACTAGTTTTTCGCAGAGCGACAAGAGCTATCAAAGATAATACTCGTTTAGCGCTACTTGCACAGCAATGCTCGCTTGGAAGCCTGTCGCGCATGTGTGCATATTTGCTCAAGGCAGGACTATCACAGCGAGCTAGTGGCGCGAGCAATTGCCCGTAGTACTACCACACTCGCTTATAGCCCGGCGATAAAACTGTACTACACCCTCTCTCCCCGTTGATCGTCAATTAGTTTCTAGCTTTACTCGCTTCTCGTTTATCGTCGACGCTGGGACAAATGTGACATTAGCCGCATTAGCCGCAGAACTGATGGCCGTTGGGGCCGGAAAGTTCTTGGGTGGAGACCACGACTCGGTAAACGTAGTGTAGGACGCCCTGAGACAAGATGGGATGATGACATTCGTAGGCTGGCTGGAGCGGGCTGGATGAGAGTGGCAGAAAATCGGGAAAAGTAGCGTGCATTAAGGGAGACCTATGTCCAGCAGTGGACGAGCATGGGTTGATGATAATGATGGGACAAATGCCTCTGCCACTATCTACTAATTGCAATAGATTAAACACTAAATTAAATTACCACCTCATTATAATACAATATCAATCGAATCAGTCAACATTATAATTTAAAGTAAAACTATCAATCAGTACAGTATTTTTGTACTCCCTCTATGAATGAACTCAATGGAAAATTCTAAATAAATTGATATGTTTAAGTTAAGACTTCGATTATCATTTGAGGAGCTGGCGAACAAAACGGTTTAATTACATCAAATTAAATTTTACAGGAGCAGTAAAAAACTGAATGACATATCTACAGTGAGCTTTCGGCGTGATTTTTTATTTAGTAATTTTAATATTATTTTAGGCGGTTTTGATTGACATAAGTTGAAATTCAAATTCAGCTGGCTCAAAACCTCCGGGCTGTAAACATAAAATATTAGATGGTCAAAACCATATGTGTAATTATACCGTTTTGTTTGCATTTATTAATTGCGATAGTTCTTATGAGCCCAATCACGAACCTATTTTTTTTGCGAGATAAAAAGTATTGTATGTCTTAATCCAGGCCATAAACTATATGCGTGCCAATTATCAGCCAATAGTAATATATAGTTTTGGGTGATTAAATAACAAAAATACAAACTACTTATTATTTAACAGAGAAAAAGGTTTGATTTAGTCGTTATTTCAAAAATGTAATTTGAGTAATGTGAACTTTAAAAATATATTACTCAAAATGCCTTCTATATACCAAAATAGACTTTAATCTATTCAACGGTTTTGGAGTTATCACAGTAATTGTGATAACTCCTGAAATAAAACTGTTAAAATGAATTAAAATTATTTTATAATGTTTTTACATCTAAAAGACACAATGATAAGTTGTGTCAAATACCACATAAAATAGCTTTGTTTGGAAATAGTTTATATGGCATTGCTCCGATAATATATAACAAGCTACCAAAAGATAAACGACAAATCGATAATGTGGTTAAATATAAAGTGACCTTAAAAAGTTTTTAGTAAATAAAGCTTATTATACATTAAAGGAATATTTAAGTGATGTTGTAATTTAAATTATTATTTATGTTTATCTATCTATCTTCTATCTATCTATACTATAATAAATATGTAGAGATGTCAATTCTGTACATGAAATATATTTTTAAAATAACTATCAGGGGGTGATTAGTGATCGATACTGATGCCAAAAATGCAATCAGTAAAATTTTTGTCTGTCTGTCTGTCTGTCTGTCTGTGTGTATGTTCCTTATAGAAACAAAAACTACTCAACGGATTTTAACGAAACTTGGTACAATTATTCTTCATACTCCTGGGCAGGTTATAGTATACTTTTCATCACGCTACAATCAATAGCAGCAGAGTAGTGAAGGGAAATGTTGGAAAAACGGGAGAAGTTACTCCATTTTTTTAGCTTCCGTCGCGTGTGCAGCCTTAATGGTTAAAGTTACATAGAAATCATGTATGACGGAAATATTCTACATAAAATTGTCTAAAAAATATCCGGCAACAGCATATGTCTATCTTTTATGGTTGACTCACAATAACACGTGTAATTATATAAATAAAGTCATTCTTTATAGCACAAGCCTGAGAACAAAAACTATAGTTTACACTACAGCTCTACACCGAAGCGAAGCGAGGGCGGGTCACTAGTAATTAATAAGATTCAAATAATCTATTATATTGTTTGAAAATGATGATGTGAATTTGATATAGTTTTATATTATGATTAATGACCCATTCATTATTATTAATTATAATTATAATATATAATATAATTGTAATAAGTTTTTTTATTTATTTTACAATTAATTTGCACACCCCATTGGGTAAAAATATAGGATGCTCATTATCTCTGTACCACCATTTGTTACCATATTCTGCAAATACAGATGATTATGAATATGATAATTACTTGCTATACCTACAACGATTTATTATCCCCATTCCGTACTTTAAGTAATAAGTTTATCAAAATAATGAGTTTTCCTCATTTCAATTCAAAAAGGCACCATTATTTTACAGGGCCCAGTTTTATAACGCGTAACTTTCAATTTACATCGTAACCTCAGTTCCATTGAAGTGTGTACGATACACCAAAATATGCTTTCCATCTTGCTGAGAGAGTTTAATTTTGCTTGTAGGTAGAGTTCCGTAGCCCTACTACGTGCGCAAAAGCTTTTTCCCTCCAATTTCTGCTACGTCAGTCCGTAGCCGTAGCACGCAGCGAGCGGTGGTTGCTACGCGGTTTTCGATTAATCATTTTGTAAAAAAATACAGTTTCCTTTATGAAAAACCCCGCCCGATTAGACCGTGTTATATTTAGTATAAATTTTGAATTTCGATGAGTGTTTTTCATAGAAGCCAATGAGATTTTTACTCGTGTATTCGTGTGTGCCTTGGAGTGTAACTATAAAATAGAGATCTCTTCTAATCATTGGCTTCGTGTTGTGTTAGTTTTGTGGAATACAGTGTGGTATTTGGGTGCAACTTGTTTTTGGTCTGCCATGGGTTGTGTTCGTAAGTATACCGATTTGATTAATTCAGTATTTATTACATAACGAGGATAAAGATTAATCATCGGTTCGGTGTTACAAGTATAATAGATGGTTTTTATAATCATCTATGGATTTCAACTTTTCAAAAAGTAATTAATCAAAAATATTAATATACTTTATTTTTAACATAAAATCAACATATTAAGATGTGAATAATTAAAAAATATTTTCTTGTCACTGATTTTTGACAGTACATAAATAATAAATACGCGAAAGTGAAGCTAAAGCTATTTAAGGGTATTTTTTACATTAATTATTGTATCGCATCGCTTGATCCTTGGCTAATAAGGTTTACATTCTATAAATAGTCTGTTTATTGTCTTACTACCAACGATTAAAAAATAAGTGTATTATATTTATTGAATTCTGGAAACGACTATAAGCTCTAATAGTATAATTTAATGTCAATAAGTTTACAATTACAAAAGCTTAAAACTACCTTATGTCTAAAAACGTAAAAACTAGAACTAACTAAGAACTGAAATAATATACAATTTACAAAATAAAAAATTTATCACCCCCCCCCCGATTATAATAATGAAATTTAGATTTGACTTAGATTGCACAAAGCGTTAGAAACAGTAAAAATAACATAATAACATTGATTCCAGTAAAAGAAAACGTATGTTGATTAAATTACGGAAAAAATAGGGATTAAGTTTTTTTTAGGAGGAGCTTAGGGTTTATGATTTCAGAATATTTTTTTGTATACTGGTGACTCACCCTCGATCCATTACGATGTTTTTGCTCTCAGGCTGGTATTATACATACAAACTTTCAGCACCCGCAAAATAATCAAGCAGATTGTAAATATAAGAATATATACCACATTAAAACCGCGGATACAGATATAAATAAATAAATATTATCAACACCAATTAATAAGCCCAGCCCCAAAGTAAGCATTGTAAGCTTGTGTTAAATGATACGAGAGGGGGACCTCTCGTATTGAACATCGATGACTGGAGTACAAATGCTTGTATTCATCTCACAAACATCTGCCCCCATCGGGATTCGAACCCGGGATCTCTCGAGTAGGCGACACCATGAAACCCGGCGTATCCACACGTAGAGGTCGTCATAAAGAGAAAATTACAGAAAAAACTTCAGGTCCATTTGCACCAAAGTTTTTGACAAAGAAAATGTATTTAATCACTACCGTTTACAAATAACATTCAGAACAAAATCATGTTCCTAAATAAAAAATCATTCCATCTCTTGTTAATACGAATAGTTGACAAGAATGAAGCAAGGTGCTTAACTGGATAAAGCTTAAATCTGATTTAAAATCGTGTTGTAATTCCAAACCAAAATCGTGTCCCTATTAAACTTATTTCATCATCATCATCAGCCTATTAATGTCCCCACTGCTGGGACACAGACCTTTCCTACGGATGGAATAGGGAGATTGGGCCGTGACCCACCACGCAGGCCCAGTGCGGATTGGTGGGTGCTAACGACTGCAGATGCAACCGGGACCAACGGCTTATCGAGCCTTCCGACGCACGGAAGGGCTCGAGACAGTAAATTTTTGGTCACCCATCCAATGACCGACCACTGCGAAAGTTGCTTAACTTCATCGAGCTCCTCATATATTGTATTTCATCACTTGTGAATTTGAATAGTTAACAAGGATGAAGTGATGTGCTTAACTGGATAAAGCTTATATATGATTTAGGAGTTTTGCGCCCTTCGTTCTATAACCCGCCCGACCATGCGTCAATGTGTCTGGCAATTCGAAACGATTTTCCTAAGGAAGGATAAGCCTTTTATGCAATTTGTATAAATGTCCTACATGTATGGTTTTAGGCCGCTTGTTAACGAAAGGGCTTTCCGCCGGGTTTAGGCACGGTTTCAAACCGTGTCTACGTCTGGTAGTCAGTTATAAATAAATAATAATACAGTAGAACGCCAATTATCCGCACGCCAATTAACCAAATCGGTCCTAAGCGTAATATAAAAAATTAAAACCAAGCCTTTTTATTTTCTTTTGTTGTAACAAGTTGGAACTCTTGTTCCAACTTGTTACTTTTTGATTGGAGTCCAGATATATTCCAACTGTTATGGCTGAAAGCTAGAGGCAAGACACTACATGTTTTGCATCGCTCGGTTTTTTTGCTACTATGTACCTCTATTATTGTATTAAGTATTGTAGAACTGTGTTTGTTAAACTTAATAAGGTTTACTCTATGTGTGACAGTTGGTTTTTCTTTATTACCAGTCTATGTCCGATTATCCGAATCGACGCCGGTGCCAATTTATTCGGACAATCGGCGTTCTACTGTAAATAAATAAATATTTCCAACACTCACACCAATTAGCCTAGCCCCAAAGGAAGCACTGTAGGCTTGTGTTATGGGATACTAGGGTAACGGATAGAACACATATATAATTGTTACGTACACATACTCCACCGAATCTGCTGACACAAGACAACATTGCACACGGTACTATTGTTAGTACGGAATGACCGCAAAATTGCACAATTGATCTAAACTGCTGATGCAGCGGCACGTGGAGCATCGCCGGGCGTGAAGCGACGGAGGTCGTCGCGGCGTCACTTTTGTATCAAACTTCGATCGGGTCACTAGGTAGATTAGGCTAATATAATTTTATTGTAATTATTTTATTCTTAAATCTAAAGAAAACATAACTAGAAAAAAGTCCACGCGGACCAGGCAGCAGACGGGACTCGCACCCTTCGCAATCCGGGCGAATGCACTGACCAATTATGCTACCGCGGCCGCGTCGAAATTCCTCTAGCCATTCTTAAGCTGCAAGGCAGCGCCATCTCTTCGCATTATAGGTAACCCACAATGTCAAATGAATACTTTTACAAGTATTAAACATTTGAAAGAAGAAATAGCAATTATAGTTATAATTTTTATTATTTTAAAACATGTAATTGCTTGATGTTTAAATCTAAAGAAAATATAACTATCTCCGCTGCAGTTTCTATAATTTACTGATAAATATTTGTACAGAAATACGTATTAAACATCCATCACACAACCCGGGACCTCTCGAGTAGGCGACACCTTGAAACACGGCGTACAAACCACTCGGCCGCAGAGGTTGTCGTTAGGTAAGGGACACTATGACGGTTGGGAGACACCGGCGCTAGAGACGATTCGATGTCTGGACAAACTGCCTCGTTAACAAGCGTACTCAGGGTGCTTGTTAACTACCGGTTTTTCGCCGGGGCCAGGCACGGTTTTAAACCGCGTGTACGTTCGGTCGTCAGTTAGACATGTCACTATGAAGATAGATAGATGTACTCTTATTACTCACACATATAATTAAAGGGCTTAAAATACAGATAGTAAACTATGGTGGGTAAAGGCGGTCTTATCGCTGAAAGCGACCTCTTCCAGACAATCTTTAAGTCAAAGGATAGTTTAACAGAGATAGAGGAGTAATGTGCCAGCAAAATATAAAACAAAATAAAATAAAAATAACAATACATAACACGAAGTTTGGTTTAGGTTTGTTAAAGACAACGGCTTAAGCGATGCCGACGGTTTGGGGTTTGTACAAACGTACATATCGTGTTCTTAACAAGCTCAACCGGCTTTCGAATATATTTTGTAGTAATGAAAGAAAGAAAATCGGCAAAGAAATATGCCGACACGACCACCCACATTTTTACAAGCTTGGAACTCGCTAATGGCCAAGAATTATTCTTGGCAGTTTCCCGTCTAATTTCTTTTTCAAAATAGAGGACTACATTTAATTTAAGTAGGTATAAGTGTAATAAAACTACAAATAGCATATTCTTTTTTAATAAAAAGCATGTTTTCATTTCTTAGAATATTATACAACACGGAAAAACACACGGAGCCGGTGTCTACGGCGACTATAAAATCTTCAAGACACACAGATATCGTGTTTTAATTAATTTATATAGGATGGCGCAAAAGTTATCACTTTATCAGATGTTATAATTATTGCAAATGGGGTCGTACGTCATGACTGACGTTTTGATATTTGTGAACTAGACAAATGTAGAATACAAACAGAGAAGCAATGGAGCACGATATTCGGCAGAAGCGTGAACATGTGGGGTTTCAATAAAACGGCGCAGCCCAAATCTTTGGTGCAACCGCAAACACAGCACGATTTTATTTTGGTGATTTCGCATGACCAGCAAGATCGCCTGATTTAACCACCCCGCACTTCTTTCTTTAGGGCTATTTGAAGTCGTGGGTTTATGAAAACAAGCCTCAGACAATCGCAGTAAATACGCTCCTCTCTGCCCTCCTAAGAAAAATTTAACCTAATTTCACCCATGAACAGCATATCTGTTATCTCATAACTTTAAGGTAAAAGTTAAGCTGAAAGTTTCCCAGAATATAAACTTCCTTGAAAATTATAAGAGAAGAAAATTATAATCTGTGGTAGTATTGGACGATTCAAAAAGCATTCAATAAGTTAATTTGATTTTTGACGAGTTTTTCACGACTAAGTTTTGTTTGAGAAGGATAGCGCAAGTGGTTAGCGCGTTCGGCTGCGATGACCGAATGTTGTACGGGACCCACTATGTGCGAGTCCACCTCGTGCTTGGACGATTTATTATACTAAAAACACCACTAGCCTTAGTTCAAATAGAATCCGTGCGGAGCTTATTACAATAGCATGATCAAAGAACATTTTATGCTACTACGCGCGACCCATGCATCCAAATTCCAAACCGCGCGGTTTATATCCGCACGGATTCCTCCATGTGTGAACTAGCTCTTATATATTAAACATTTGTAAGAAAATTATGAATACATTTTTATTATTATATAAGTTTACCAATTTAATTTTTCAATACCCTTACAGGGTCATAATATACTATAACTAAGAATATATGTGGCATCTTTTCAATTTTGCACATGATAGCAAATAAATTAATAAATCTACCCAGGAAGATACGGGTTCAAATCCCGTCTGAAACCTGGGCCGAGTGGAATTTGTTCCAGCAAAATATTCTTCACATTTAAAAATCTAGTAAATAAAACTAGTTTCAACGTATTAATGCACGAAATTTATTGACGTTTCGCAGCCTTTTCAGGTCTGCATCGTCCGAATAGGTTATAGTCTGAAAAGGCTGCGAAACGTTAATATATAAATAAATTTCGTGCATTAGCCCGTTAAAACTATTTAATGAGTGATGTGCATGAAAACCTAAGAAACAAATATAAAATCTGAAAAAAATAATTAATAATTGAAGAAAGTATTGAAAGTTTTAGATATTCAAAGAGTCAAAGGAATGAAATACTATAATGATTTCAAAGCAAAGCAACTGCTTGGAAGGTGTTGAAAGCCCAGGTGTCAGGTAAAGGTACCACTTAATCTTAGTGACATATGGGGACAGGCTAACGACTATCATATTTCAGAGGCAGCTGGGACCAGTAGATTCGCCCGTACGCACCGTCAGAAACGTACAAATACAGTAGAATCTGTTTATTATGACTCCGCCTATATTGACCAACTGATTATTATGATATAATTACACTACAAATTGGTTTTCATATAAAATTATTTGTAGAAAAGTCGGATATAATGACTTCCCTTACAGTGGTAAGGCTTATGTTATGGGTTACTAGGGTAACGGATAGAATACATGTACTGTACATATATAACTATATTTATATAGAAATACATATGAAACATCCTTGACTGGAGTACAAATGCTCGTATTCATCACACAAACCTCTGCCGCCACCGGAATTCGAACCCAGGACCTCTCGAGTCGGCGACACCATGAAAGCGCCGGCATACAAACCACTAGGCCACGGTGGTCATCAATTAAAAATTGTGATGCGACATGCTAAAGTAAATGAAAAAAATGTGAAGCCTGCACTAATACAGGTGAAGCGGCATTCACATTTCACAGTTCAGGAAAGAACAATATGAATATAAATTTTCTTTCTTCCTCCCAAATGTCTCAGGCACAGTTTTCGCTACGCTAACAAACGCAATGTTAATCGTTTAGCCATTAACCGCGCGAAATTAACCAACGCTCTGCCCGGCAGGAAACGGAAACGGCCGGCGGCCATGTTGTTTCCGTACGCGGCAATTACGTAATTTACAATGCTGCATTCGGTGAAGTAGCCTTGTGACAGGTGGGAGGGTGTATAGATAAGAAATACCCTCAGGTGATCCTTAAAATAAATATTTGTTTGCTTGAAACAATGTTTGAAGGATGACATGGGTGTTTCGAGGTATTATGCCTATTGTTATATTTAAAAGGTTCTTAAAGGGTTTTTGTGCGATTCATCCCGTCTTGTTTTCCTTTTTCTTGAATAATGATCCTTATTGGGACCTAATTCTGATGTTTACCCCACATCTGCGTAACGGACTTTCGGGTAGGTTTCGGGACGAAAAATATCGATATATCGATATTTTTAGCCGATATATTTTGGTTCGATACATCGATACCAAATAACCAATATCGATATTCGTCTCAAAAACGATATTTTTTTAATTATTAGCGGCATTTCACGATCTAACTAAATTCGTATCTGGAAAAATCGTAACTGGATCTCAGATTAATGATATTCAACATATCTATGATCTGTGCTGTATTTAGTATTGTCTATGATTTGTAAATCTGTTTCGCTGGTGAATTGGTTGTGCTGAATTCCATTTTATTCTGTTGAAGTGTGTGACTATCAAGTCTTGTTTACGAAAGATGGCACCTGAGGCCCTGCAAACATTTTCACTATTCGAAAATAGGGTCTATTTTTAAGGAGATCATTTTCGTTCCATTATTATTCCTCGTGTCATTTTTCGTGAGATACTGTACTGTCATGTAGTGTAGCGGCAACTTGGTACTTTAATAATTCTTTCTTTAATTATAATTTATATTGTTATTATTACTGTGCTAGGCTGACCTAAATATATTTTTGGGAAAATTAATCCGATATATCGATATATCTATGTTTTTTTCGCGATATATCGAAGCCGATATTGATATTTTTTTCAAATATCGATGTATCGATATATCGATATTTTTTTAAACTTTCGGCATCCCTAGTTTCGGGTAGCTTTGGTACTAAAGTGCGCTAAAATTAGCGTCCGAATTTGAATTAAGTACGCTCCTTCAGCTTTTTAGACAACCTCTTCTAGCGTGTCAAATTATCGTCAGTCAACATATCGTCTAACGCCTATAAACGCACAGCCCGCAAATTTATAAAGACAGAACTTATTCGAACGCTTATTTTAGCGCATTTAGTACCAAAGCCAGCTAGACGAAGCTTGATCGCGCAGGTGTGGGAGAAGCATGACATGATTATTTAAGTTTAAAAATTGTGTGCACCGACCACACATCTGAAGTGAAACTTCTTTTTTAAGCAGTCGGGTTTTTTGATTTATTAAATTTACTTTTTTTAATTATGATTTTATATGCGTATAAAATTCGACATATCGAAAAACCTTTTTAGGGTTTATTTACCTTTTGTCTCAGAGGAAGTGGATTTCTACCCCCTCATTAATATACGCAGAATAAGCTTGGATTAGTAAATCCATGATTTATCTCTGTTCGTTCAATGACAAATGGCATTTGAGTGACATGAACAAAACACGGCATAACTATTCCAAGGTTATTCCTTGTTTATTTTATTAATAAGAGGGAAGAGGTATGTTGTTATTATTATTTTTTAAAAGGTAATCCTGTTCATTTGAAGTAAAATGATTGAGTTAGTAAGTAGCGTGCGACAATTTTAACCCAAACGGCTACTTTGTACCGCGGCGTCTGACGATTCCCACACTCTAATTATAACTAAATGGAAATATGATTAACCTAATTCTACTAATGTAATGTTATGTTTATATCTTGTTATTCATCATAAGAAATACACAGTTGAAGAAATAATCATTATCAATGGAATAATTTCTCCACTTTCAGTAGGAAAGTATTGTAATTTCGGGAAAACGGGTCATCAACATCATTAGCCTTTCAATCCACCCTCTGATGGGTTACAGCCCTTCCCTATAGGTGGAATAAGGAGATTGGGCCGTGACCCACCACGTGGTCCCATAGGTGGGTACTAACGACTGCAGATGCAGCCGGGACCAATGGCTCAACATGGATACACGGAGGAATGTAAGCCACTTTGGACATCCATTCAATAATTGAGGTCATCGCAATTTAAACGCTCTGAAAATTCTCTTTGCCATCGAAAATTTTGAATAATTTGATTTTGAAGAGCAATTTCACTGATGTGGCCGCTATTCCAATGCGAACAAATAAAGGTGACTCATTGCTTTGTTGTACTACTCGCAAGTGGAATTCTTTGCCAGCGCAGGTCTTATAATTCCTATAATTTATGGTTCTTTAAAAGAGCCATGAAGAAGCGAAGGTATTTGAGGACAGCTTGCACCCTTTTCAATTTACTATACGATCCACGCACCCCTAGATATCTGAAATCGCGGTTTTAATTCCTGGGGTCTTCACATCGATTAAATCTTCGCTCAAATGATAATTTGATACTTGAAGTACCTATTCACCTTACTAAGGTTTGTCTCTAATTCATTCACCCTTACTGCCATTCGGCTCTAGAATGCACTTCTTCTAGACATTCCGAACGCTCCAAACAGAACTTTGTTTGAGAGTTCTGTGCGGGAACATTATTTAAATCGCATAGTGCTTAAGTTGAATCAGGATACTAAAATCGGACAGTATATTATAGGTACATTATGTAGTTATTTATGTATATATGTGTGTATGTATGGTTATTTATAAGTATGTATGTGTATGTATAGAACGCTCCTTAATTTTGTTTTTCTTATTGTTTGATGTTGACTCTTTTCTATGATTGCCTGCCGTTTTAATGGCTCTGCACGTTCTTTCCTGTTGACTGGTAGAGAATGCCATGCTGGCGTTAAGTCTGCCATATGCAATGTAAAGACATTGAAGATTAAATAATATAGATAAATAAATAAGAAGCATTTCTGCATATTGGCAATGTGGGGATGGTTGGCGTGGCAGTTTATGACTGCTGTACCAGCTATCTCCGCGTCTGGACTTTACCAGCACTTAACATCAAGTGGGGAAGAGTCATTTGTCCACCAAGCTATAAAGAAAACTGGGATTCGTAAAATTATATATTTACTTCAACTTGATTTAGAATCTATATTGCTTGAGACTTATTTTGTAGTAAAAGCATGCGGACTTACTTACCTGCACTAAAGACATCATATACTTTGATAGCCGCGCAGTAAATTTTATAGTACTGTGAAAATGTCAATCGTGTTTAATGAATTTCATTTTCACAGCTTATTCTTATTAAAGTGAAAGTTTTATAACATCGCCATCGCATCTCATGGTTTATTTACTTTTTGAATACACAAACGTTTCACAAAAAATTAATAAGCATTAGCACACTAGAATACCCGGCTTGTTCCCAGTTCTTGGAAAAAAAACCCAGGTATTTTTATACAAATGAATCCTTAATGCTCTTGGTCACGAATTGAAAGCAACTTTAATGATTTCATTGTTTGTTGTTTTAAGTTTTCCTATTGCAAGTGTTTTTTTTTATTTTGAGTGTGCTGTGGATTCTGTTGGTCGCAGATGACCTTTACAGCGTCACCGGGTTTGGGGACTGCGAGATCCTAAGAGGGCCTCAAACCGAGAATTAGCGAGTGCCTCTAGAAGTATTCCCGGCGGATGGCATCTGACTTATTGCAAGGGCTGGTTCGAAGATTCGACTAGGAAGGGGGGAATGTTGAGGGCTTACATTGCACTCCTTGATTTTAGCTCCTTCTTGATTATATGGTTTTCTTCACATACTGACGCTGATCACTTTAGTTCGTTCTAGCTTTGTAGTTTATCTTGCTTAATACACTTGCACTGCACTTATCACATAACTAGGGTAATGTCCAGTTTTATATTGAGATATTTAGTTCACATAAGTAGTGTTAATGCGAGCGACCGCCATCGCATGCGGTCTTGCGTTCAGCTTTGCATTTTCACCAATCAAATGAAAGTAGCGGTGTGAGGGAAAGGGACGGAATTAAACCATCGCGCAATAAATATAATTCAACTTCTATGTTTTTAATTATAATTAATATTGCTATTAAGCAGTTTCTATTGCTCGTTTTTTAATCTATAATTTTGTTGAAAGTTCTTACGACTAAAAGATAATTAAGAAAGTTGCGTGAAAAAGTTGTGTGATAGCGGATAAAAGCTAGTATAAAATAAAACATTATGTGTTGTTTTATTTTAAGACAGAAAAAATAGACTTTACCACCACTTATAAATACCAAATGTAATGTATAAGTCATAATATTATGAGCAGGTATATATATCAGTTATGGCAAGGTTTAACTTGAGTCAATTAGCGGCATAGCTTTCAATTGACCTAATTAATCGAAACTTTAGGGTAATGAATGCAGATTACTAAGAATGATATTTAAAAGAATGTGTACGAGTCACGTACAGTAATCTTGTACATCTACAGAGTAAGCACAACCTACTTTAATCGCGTAGCTGTATACAGGGTGAAATTGATTGTTTCAATGAAACTTCGTGGGATTATTGGGTTACGTATATAGAGTATCTCTGAATTTTTTCGGATTTTTTAAAGATGATTTAAAATAAAATTTCGTTTTTTTTTGTTATATTTTAATCTCCTTTTGGGTACTAAATAATTATTCTTTTTAAACACTCATACAGAGTAAGTAAAAAACAACTAATTAGCACTACTAAAAAAACGTAAAAACAGAAGACGAGCGGTCGGGAGCAATGACCGCTCCCGCCCTTGAATCGGTTGAATACCTACCTATGCGCGGTGCAAAGCGCAGTGAGCGAGCGCAGTGTCAAGTTTATCCACCCCGCGTGCGTATCTTTTAAATTTGTGACAAGAGAAGATTTGCAAATAATGCCATGATTAGTTCTTGTTCTGTGGCCTCAATATAAGAAGTTGGATATGGTGTGTTGTTATTGTAGTGTCACGGTATACTCAGCAGAGCCACAAGGCTTTACGAAAGTAGGTTTGGTGATTGATTGTGTTTACAAAGTGTATACGGGAAGTTTAAGTGAAAAAAATGAATAGGTACATCGGTCTCGTAAGTACTTTTGAATACCGGGTTATAAATTTCACCCAAGTATTGAACTGCAATAAGTATTTCTTTTTGTTTAACATTTGCCTATTTCTAATCGTGACAAAATTATTATTAACTTTTAAAGTTTTTCTCCGCTTAAGAGAAGATGACATTTGTGCTTATTATTTCAATAAAGGCATCTAAGACGACTTTATTGTATTGTGTGGAATCAAAGGAGTCAACTGAACTCTGTGTAGAGGTACGTAGGTATTCACTCAACGGCTGACGGGCGCGGTCGGTCGTTGACCCGCCGTGGAATTTTAATGTTTTTCCATTTTTTTGAAGTACTTATTTATTAGTTATTTTTCACTGGATATGTAAGTTTGTTTGTTTAAAATGAATAACTACTCAAAAGGAGGAAAGGACATAAAAATACACAAATTATAAATAAAAACATGAAAAAAAATACTTCAAAAAAATCCGAAAAAATCAGGCATACTCTTTTCACGTAACCCAACAATCTCACGAAGTTTCATTAAAACATTCAATTTCACCCTATATATGAAATGCACCATAATACGTTATTGTATTAGGTATATAAAAACACATATTTTACATAATAACGCATTTATGGTCACGCATTCAACAGTAGGTAAGTATCAGTTGTCTTTCTTCCTTAACCTAATATCATTATGTAGGTTGTGTTTTAACACAATTTTATGAGTTCTAAACGCACTACCATACTCATGTCTCAGTGCTTTTACTTTTGATTAATTTAGTTAATTGTTTAAACTCTTAGGTATTTCGGAGTAAAGCCTTAATTACAGAGTAAATTTTCTCGTGCGACATATATCACATTGCACAAGCCGGGCGCCTTGTTTTGTTTGAAGAAGTCATAAATTTATTGGAAAGCATTAGGAACAATAATATTGTACGTAATATAAAAATATTATATAAAATTATTTATGACTTTCAATATTCCATGAAAATTGGTATGATTTTTTTAGTATTTTGTTACCAACCAACGTTGTCTCCAGGAGTTATTTATTAGAGTTGATAATGATTAATAGCCATTCAAACTTAAGGATAGTCACTTGAATAATGGAAGAGCTCGATGGTGCTGCTGGTTTACACATTGAGCCTGCGATCGTGAAAGCTAAACAACTTTCTCAATGGTCGGTTTTTGGATGGATGGCCAAAAACTTATTATCGCGAGCTCTTCTGTGCTTCGGAAGGCACATTAAGCCGATAGCGATAAGGCCGCCCATTGTTACGCTAATTTTAATTGGTTATGTACTAAATGTTATGTTATCTGTGGTGTACAATAAAGTGTTTTGTATTGATACAATCAAGTGAAAACGTGAAAACAGCATTAGATGCCCTCGTGCAAACAATTTGATTACTTTCCTTTCCTTATAAATATATAGGAAATACCGAATGAGTTGCCAGATATACCGTCTGTTTTGTGACGCTGCTGGATGTGTCTGCTTCAATATCTGTTAGTTTCAGCTTCATTCCACGAAACGAAAGTACTCATGTTAACGCCATCTATCCTTCGAAGAGAGAAGCTGCAATCGGTCCATCATCATCGTCCATTCATACATTCATTTCGTACCCATTTGTTACTACATTCACTCATTTTGATTTATATAGATTCACTCTCCCTCTTACATTCGAATTCAAAAAGACAACGTACGCACATCATTTTTAATAAGATCTGTATTTTACTAAGAATAATATTCTACAATCTGAATATCCGATTTTTATTGAGAAATCCACATATAGAAGACACTAAGCTATCGAACAACTCACCTTTTCAAAAGAAAGCTGATTAAAACGTAAATAAAACTTAAAACTCGTTTCACAAATATCTCAGTTATAAGCGAAAAGAAATAAACCCTCTCCTATTATATATCGGTTGAAAAGTTATTGCTACGCACTTTCTAGTCGGTTCTTTTCAATCCAAGGTAGTAGTAGGTACTAAGTACTTTTTTTTGTCTGGAAAATGCCTTACGCATCCTTCAACCACCGGGGGAGCGAGAGGAAGGTTTGTGGAACTCCCTAACCCTACCTAACGCCCTGGACAGGGCCACTAAAAACCAGACAATACTCCAAGTACTAGATTTATTAGCAAAATCATTACCAATACATCACAGTCAGAAAAAGAGATAATCGGCTCCTCTTTTAATTACAATCTATATTCTTGTCCTTGTGTTTTTTCTGTCATCATTAATCTTGTCTGTAGAACGGCCGCGCTCAGAGAAGCCGTATATTTTTTACCGACTGCAACAAAAAGGAGAAGGCTCTCAATTCTCTAACATATTTTTAAAGTTAGAATAAAGTTGACGCTTTGTTCTTGTGTTAAGTGGAGATATGTATGTCATCATCATCATCATCATCATCAGCCTATTAATGTCCCCACTGCTGGGGCACAGGCCTTAGTTATGAATGGAATAGGGAGGATTGGCGGGTGCTAACGACTGCAGATGCAGCCGTGGCAGACGGCTTAACGTGCCTTCCGAAGCACGGAGGAACTCGAGATAGACTATTTTTGGTCACCCATCCAATGACAGACCACTGCGAAAGTTGCTTAACTTCAACGATCGCAGCCGAACGCGCTAACCACCCACGCCATCGAGCTCCTCTGCTATCAAGCTCCTCTATCTATATAATGGATATGTTTGTTTATTATGTAAATGTTGATAGTATGTACGTAGACTGACTGATCCATTAACTCACATCTCAAACCACTGATTGCTCTGAAATTTGGCACAAATATAGCTGTTATGATGTAGGCGTGCTCTAAGAAATTATTTTCTAAAACTCTGAAGGGGTAAAGGGGGATTCAAAGTTTGTATTACCGATGAGTAGGAGCCAGTTGTTAAGAAGAGCCAGCTCAATGTATATCTAGCTTAGGCCCGTATTACAGAATGACAACTAAGTGTTGATCTTTACTTGAGTACAGTTAGAAAGGGATGTCGCTATGTGCTATATATAGCGACATCCCTTTCTAACTATGCTCAAGACTAGATCAATCACTGGGAATCTTTCTAGAATACGGGCCTTAGACTCGTTCAATTAAAAAAAAATCAAAATTCAATATCGTTTATTCAGTCTAGGCTGTTACAAGCACTTGTGAATGTTGAAAAGCTACGCCATCGGTTCGCAAATCTACGGCGGGAGACCTTGTACTGAGAATAACCGGCAAGAAACTCAGCAGGGGCTGTTTTTTTCGCCCTGTATTATATACAGAGTTGTCAAATTGAAAAATTACTTCCAAATATTCATATCAGTATATCATTTAGTTCAGTGTCTCATCGGAATCGAGCGACTCGATACACGTATGATAGGAAGAGATCTACATACACATACAATCCCTGACTGTCGGAGACGCTAGCTCAACATACGTATGCATTCAAATCTAGTTTTGCTATAGTAATAAGGTTAAAAAACAGTGAAAATTCATTAAATAGTGGCTGCCTATTCGCCTTCGCCGGAATACTTATATCCTTTTTCTTTACAACATATTGTTCAATCCCAAGTCCCCGCGCTATCATAACGAAAGTTTTAATTTCCTGCATAACTCTAACACGTTATCTTTAAGTTATGTTTTTTATTTATTTTTAAGCATTTAACTGCTAGATGTTTAAATCTAACGAAAAATATCTTTAAGGTCATCAGAAAATCTTGCTCTTATGACTCCCGTACACGGCACAACTTTTTCCATCGTTCGTTTGCAGTGCAAGCTGTACTCAGTGATCTATGGAATTCCCTTCCGGTTTCGATAAGACGTGCAGAAACTATTTATACATTTAAAAACTGTCTGAATTCCCATTTTCTGACATTGTAATACTTTTATTTTAATATCTGATGTGCTTACAACTGCCTCTTAACTGTATATTGTTTTAAACTTTCATGGTCACTAACATTATAGCTATTATATATATATATATATATGTATATATGTCTGCCAATAACATCTACCCGCAATTACTTCAGTTACTCCGTGATCATGGCGCTTGCAACAGTGCCGAAATATCGGAGACTCATAAAAACAAGGTACATGGTAACAATCCCGTTAATAGCTATAATGCCTCTTAACTGGACTTGATCAATGTATGTATTTGTATTTATACTTATTGTATGTATATATAAATATCTTATAATTATATGGTGTATTTACTAATATATTATATATTTTACTAGCGATTTACACCGCCATCTCTTCCACTTCCTTCTAATCTCTCTATCCAAAGGTTGCCTGGAAGAGATCGCTTTAAGCGATAAGGCCGCCCATTGCATCACGTGTACTAGGTGGTTTTGTACAGTGTTCAATGTTTTTTTTTGTGGTGTACAATAAAGAGTTTTTGTATTGTATTGTAAATAAAATACTTGATGAATTTCAACAACACCTGAAAATAAACAACAAATAGCGAATTGCTTTGATTATTATACTTTCAAAAAGATAAATTGCAATAGGAAGTAGGTTTTAACTACCCACTGTGGTATAAACTCAAAAGTGCCAATCGAGCGAGTCTTCTCTGTACACATTAAAAACGACTTAAAAGCCTTCTATCTGCATGAACTGCGCTGAGACAAAAGAGCCACTGAGCTAGAATAGCTAGAATTAAGCTCTTTGTAGAGATAAGAGCTGTATACAGCTATTCAAAGAGCTAAATTTCTCATGGCTATTTTGTATGGGAAACCAATTTTTTACGCAGACGAAGTTGCGGGCTCCCACAAGTATCATATCCATTGCCATATGAAGATGAAGAAGAAGATGACTGCAGAGAAGTAACACTGCCTTTTGGTTGTGTTTTTGACAGGAAGTAACCACGGAGTACGCGATATAGTCGGGGCCAGGTCAGAGCCCCAGGTATTGCAAGAATCTATGTATACCGTGGCCGCTTATTACCAGCCCCCATAGCATGAGCACAGCGATATGATATAACGCGTTTTTATCCTGATTAATTGTCAAATTACTATGGAGTTTGACAGTTAGACGCGATAAAAACGTGATGTATTGTAAATATGTGTTGTGTTGATGAGTTTTTAATTTTGGCAGAAGCTATGGAAACTCCTTTTTGTATTTTTGTATTAAAGTTGAACGTTTGAGTAAATTCTACTAAAAAGTAAAGATCCACCTTTCAAGCCTTTTTTGAGTAACTTTAAGTAATTGCAGGAAGTTGAATTATTTTTTTCTTAAAACAACATTCAAGACAATTATGTCACAAAAAAAAGACTGCAAAATACCTACTACGAAAAAAGATAAGAATTTTTGAAACCTCGCTGGCAGAAATCATTAAACATACAAAAAAAAAATTATAACTCGAAAACTAAGAAACATCGCGGAACATACATGGGATATTTTCGGATACCCACAGATGCGAGGAATCTAAAAAAAATTTGTTCACGTCACTAGTTGGACCACCCTGTATATTATATATATATATATTAAAAGGGTGGCAAGAATATAGCCGGCCCGGCCCGCCTACGATACAAAAAAAAAACCACTCGCGCCGTTGCCTACCCAGAATAACCCAGACCCAATCCACTAACCCGTTGAGCCCTGGGAACTTTCTCACCGGCAGAAACACATCCCCATTAAAAGGTAGTGTTATTTTACTATGTTCTTCTGTAAGATGGCCACAGGCGAGCCATATGCTTGTTTACAATCCTTTTACATAAATAAATCGACATTACCAATACGACAAAAAAGGCCGTGAAATCGTTTTCAAGTATTCACACATGAATTCATTGATTTATATTTAAGTAGATTTGATTACTTCGTTCGTAACTTTTTTCGATGAACATAATTTTGGTTGAAGGTTGCAGTCACAAACGCGGTTATTGATTGAGTTTCACAAAATAGTTCAATATAATCTATACTCAATTACTTTGACACGTATCTTTTGTTGACAAGGGCCTTCTTGGTGTGTGTCAGGATGTGGGTGTGTAGGCATTTACTGATGGAACAGCTGTTGAAAGACTTTTGGTTTCTTTTGTTTCGCTTTGGATACGGAATCACAGTACTCACTATGCTCACTGTTAAGAAGCCACACATATTATCTGCTAATCCGTCCGTCTGTTAGCAGTTAGTAACTCATGAACAAAGACAATCAGACTCTTAAGTAATCGGATGTGGATTTTTTACTATTTACGCTAGGATGCGACTAGAAGAAATAAATTTTAAGAATCTTAAGACTAAAACCTTAAAAAAAAAGTCATATCCAGCGGTTTTTACTGCATTTAGATTTAAATAATCGATGTTATTTCAAATATTAAACTCTACCTGACCTTCTTGATGGGGTGACCTTGCAGCTTGAGAAGTATTCCCGCCATACCGGTTAAAGTAGTCCAGTAGGTGCAAGGTTGTCCTCCTTCTATTAGTGTCGCCGCACACGGGCCCACACGCCACAGCCACAAACGCCGCCACGAGAAGCTAGAAGCGGCTACTAAAGTCGCTGAAGCGTGCGACAGCGGCCGACTAAGGCAAGGGAGAGAGGGGTGGGGAATCGCGCGAGTGACGTGTGGCGGCGTTTTTTATCGGTGCATTAAGTGGCCGGTGCGGGCCACAAGAAGCGAGCAACGACAATTTGTAGCGTGTGGTGGCCACCGGCGTACCGCGTGTGACGAGTCCATATAAAATGTATGAAAAGTACAAGAAATATGCGGGTGGCGGCGTTTTGTGGTTGTAGTCGGTGGCCCGTGTGCGGCGATACTTATTGTGCTGCGCTCAAGTGTGTAAATTCCGTAGTCCCCGATTCGGCTCCCCTACTATTATCGGGACCTTATTCGACTTGCACTTGGAAGGCAGTTTTTTTCGTACTTAGTTAAAACTTTGCTGAAATGGTAGCAAAAGGCGCTTACGTATATTTGCTAGTTATAAGTAAACCGAAAAGTGGGTCTAATTAAACTAAATCTGGCAGATTTGATTAATTACCGCCCGACAAACAGAGCCATCCAAAAACAGAGCCATCAGCCCATACAGCAAAACAGCTGACGCGGCTACGAGGGGAGTAGCCAAAATGACATAATACTACTAAAGTCATTCTGCCGCTTTTTGCGGGGAGAGGAATATACACACGAATACAGTCCAACATACTTTCGCAAAAACGAACTTGTAATGACGACTATCACACATAAAAAATAACAGCACAAAATCGGGCATAGATGAAACTTACGATTTTTTATTGACAGATCTGAAATTTGTACTGGCGAGTCGATTGTTTTGGTAAACAAGTCCGACGAATGAATTTTAACAAAATAATATGAATTTCGAGAGTGCTTTAATAAATAAATAAAATAAATAAATATTTCCAACACTCACACCAATTAGCCTAGCCCCAAAGTAAGCACTATAAGGCTTGTGTTATGGGATAACGGATTACGGATAGAATACACATACTGTACATATATAAATATATTTATATAGAAAATACATATTAAACATCCATGACTGGTATACAAATGCTCGTATTCATCACACAAACATCTGCCCCCACTGGGATTTGAACCCAGGACCTCTCGAGTCGGCGACACCATGAAACCCGGCGTACAAACCACTCGGCCACGGAGGTCGTCTAATAGAAATAATATGTTCATAATTCAACTTATATGTGAAATTTAACACTATCCTTTAGTAAGTTTAATATTCCAGACATGTTTTACAGCAGATTTCATAACATTTTGGCATTTTTGATCTCTAACATACACTCGCGCGACTTGACTCAGTCTAGTGAAATATCAGACGCACAACTAGTTTTGTTCGTGAGCTGTCCCAACCCCAACAGCGGAGGGAAATCGACAGAGGGGAACGCTGCGAATGCCTACTTCCCTCCTGGCCGATGCTCTATGGGTCAGCCTCCCTCTGCGATTATACATTCATCTTTGCCTCATAGGAGTCCAATATGTTAATTGAGCAATGAATAACAATTTCTAATGCATATGAGATTTACAGACACGCACTTTATTAAAAATATTATATATTTATTAAAGGAGATTGCTCAGCTTCCATACATATTTAGCCTAAAGACCAATAATCATGAAAAATTGTTTCCTAGATTCGAAATTATATATAAATTACTGTAGAAACGAATATTATTGACGGCCACCCCTGAGAACTTCTATAAACCATATACACGGAACATATTAAAATAATAAAAAGCAAATAAGTTATATAGTAAACTAGGGAAATCAAGCCAAGTACCGAAATTATGGATTAGATTCAGGTATATAGAGCATGTAGATTAACAGATAGTTGCCTGTTTTTAAAGGTAATGCATAAGAGTAACTTTTAAAATCAGGTGTCATTTCCGGTTATAATAAGGTACTCTGTGACAGAAACTGTGTGATGATTGTGAATGAGCCACAGATTAGAGAGAATTTTTAAACTCTCGTTAACCAAAGAAAGCTAAGAGATTTAGGTTCTATAGCCATATATTCAGTAGCTTCATTATTTTTGTTATGTTTTTAAGATAACCATATTTTAGATTTTTAGTGTATCACACCTTATAATTTTATTTATTTATTAATTTATAGTCAGGGAACGTAGGCCCATAGATAGATACCTTAAAGTCTAACATATATACAGATTATAATATGTTTATGGAGGTGTTTGGCGAAAAATGTATGGCTTATAATAGACTTTATGATGTCGCCTACCATCTATAATAATTGTCTGAGCACATTTGCATCTAGTGAAAATGATAATATAGTTGTGGATATTAATGCCACAGTGTAATAAAAAAAATGATTTATTTTATCGATCTTTGCAAAATAGATTTGTTTTTATGTTATATAAACAACTTCGATCAGACTTTGGCTGAATGTTACTACACCCATAGCCATTAAAAATGATTCGTATGTTTTCCAAACCGGTAAAATTAAAAGTCGTTTTTAAAGTAAATATATTATACAAAGGTGTCCGTTGAAATCTAATGACTGTAAATTAAATTATAAATTACGCCAAGAATTACCGTGTATGTCAATATTTTTTGTGCATTTAGGCCAATTTGAGCAATCTCCTTTATATATTTATCTAAAACAGTTAATAAAATAAAATCTTAGTTAGTACATATTCTTTCACCTTTTCTAATGATGTACGTTTGATATAATATACAGTGAAAGGAACTTTAAATTAAATGAAAGTAAGCTAACGTTTTGGTTATCCTCACCCAGTTAAATAAGTAATTTAAATCAAGTTGCGAAGTTCTAAAATCTTTATCGACTCGCGTTTCTAATATAGCATAGCATCAAAGTGGATGTTTTGACGTCAGATCACGGAGGCTTTGTTGTTAATAAATAATGTGTTGTGATTGGCGGTGATCGCTCAGGTGCGCTTTCATTGGGTCAAATCCGATTATTCTGTATCGTTAGGGCTGCTAGAATTCATATTATTTTGATTACATGGCTTTTTCTCTTATATATATTATACTAACAAGCTCTCGTGAGAAGATGTGAAGATCATGTTCATCATGTCAGATGATGTTTTGAAAGCTACTAAACTACCACAATTTTTAACTTATCTATACTAATATAAAGCTGAAGAGTTTGATTGTTTGGTTGAACTCGGTAATATCAGAAACTACTGCGCCGAATAAAAAACATATATTTTTGTGTTATAAGGTGCATTTATCGAGGAAGGTTAAAGGCTATATTACATAAGGATATTATCAATAAGAGCGGAGCATAAATGAAAAATGTTTTTCTAAAACGGGAAACAATATTCCATTTGAGAGCGTCCGTTGCTTGCGCTGCGTAAACAGTAAAAGTTACACAAAAATCATAAAAGACGGAATTGTTCTCCTTGAAGAGTTCTGCTAAAAATCCAAGATAGCATATATGTAACTTTTAAGGGTGTACCACTATTTCCTCAAAATAATGCGGGTGAAACTTCATGATACCGTTTGTATTTTATTATTGAAAGAATTAGAGGTATTTAGCCTTCAAGTAAACAAAATTTGTGGCATGGAAACTAAGTAACATAAAAATAATAATTATAACAATATGAACAATCATGACTCAAGAACTTTGGTCAGAAATTGTGCTCACACACGGATAAATAAACGGGAAAATACCCCTTATGGGATTTAAACTAATGGGGCAGGAGACAAAACAGTTGCCTTTGTACTAATCACGTCGTAAAATAGAAATTTCATATTAGGTAGGTAATTTGATCATATACTGATTTTCACCCTATCGAGTTTTTTTTAATTACGTAATTTTTATTTAAGTCGGTAAGTAGGTTAAGCCGTATAGTTTTTAAGTTTGTGTTGTCTAAATGTTTCAAAATTATTATACCAATTTTTTTAGTCTGTATTATTTTGTCCGGTATCTATAAACGAAACCAATTTTCTTATGTTTATCATGTCAAGACCTATAGAAAATAAAAATAAAATATTAAATCTAAAAATAAGTTTACTAGAAAAAAATCCACGAGGCCAGGCAGCAGACGGGACTCGAACCAGCACCCTTCGCTATCCGGGCGAATGCATTGACCATTATTCTACCGCGGCCCTGACAGTCGTGTCGAATTTTCTCTAGCCTTAGGCTGCAAGGCAGCGCCATCTCTTCGCATTGTAGGTGACCCACAATGTCAAATGTATACCTTTTCAAGTATTGAACATTTGAAAGAAGAAATAGCAATTATAGTTATATTTTATAAGCATTTAACTGCTAGATATTTTTAAATCTAAAGAAAAGTTTACTAGTAAACATCTAGCAGTTAAATGCTTAAAAAATTAAAACATAAATAAAATATTGTTTAGCAGTGCTAGCCCTAATACGATTTTCAGTCACTGTCGCTTTGTATTAACGTATTTTTGTTTTTATTTGAAATGGAATGAAATCGAGTAGCAGTGATGCGTGTGAATACAATTAAACTGAGTGGGTTGCTATAGGTCCTTTTAGGTCCGTATTACAGAATGTCCACTAAGTGTTGATCTTTACTTGAGTACAGTTAGAAAAGGTTGTCGCTATGTGCTATATAGGTATATAGCGACATCCCTTTCTAACTATGCTCAAGACTAGATCAATCACTGAAAATTTTTCTATAATACGGGCCTTAGATTCCGTAGAAAAGAAGCATTATGCATGTACAGATTCCTACATTCAAGTAAACCCTAAGAAATTGACCAAAGGCTTTTGCTTTTGGTCAATTTATTACCATATTTTTTTCTAGTAATATTTGATTCCTGAGGGATTTTCAAAAAGCTAAAGTTAACGCGGACAAAGTCGGGGTTGACCGCTAATAAAAACCATTTCCGATTTAGTAATTTGGTTAGAAATGCAATAACTCTCTTGGCGTTAAATTGTGGCGCGATATCTACTCTCTCAGCAGCGACTGCTAACAGTTGGCCCAACAACCTCAGCCCGTTTAGCTTATGGAACAATGCTGTTTCCACTGAACTCTGTATGTAAATAACATAATAAATCTTTTAAAATATTATAAATCTGCCAGCAGTATATACTTATCATGCTCTTGAAAGAATGAAAAGGACATATCTTCTGTCATATTTGACGACCGAGGACTAGTGGTTTGTACGCCGGGTTTCATGTTGTCGCCGACTCGAGAGGTCCCGGGTTTGAAATCCGATGTGGGCAGATATTCGTGTGATGAATACGAGCATTTGTATTATGAGTATTAATTATTTTGGGTAATTTCAAAGTACATTGCCAAAGTGTGTGTGTATTTTGAGCCAAGACATTAGTCAATTTATTTAACACTCTGCTCAGCTCCGCGCTTTGTTACTATGGAAATGCACCCGGCTACTGCATTCGGCTAGCGAATATAATATAGATTGGATGAGGTGATCGTAAAACGGTCGCAAAAGAGAAACACTAAAATGCACATGTCTACTTTACTGGCTGATCAAGTGGACCAACAAATGGACCAGTTAGAATAATACGGAAACCACATTGGCATTGGCATTTTGTATCCATAACTTTAAAGTCGCATTTTTAATCGTATGTTGGCCAATAGTAACGCATAGACAGCATATTTATTTCGCCTTGTCATGACTTGGTGTTGCTTCCCAAATTTGCCGAGTAAAGGGAAGTGCCAACGTGTGTGGGTCTCATTTGGTGTTGTCGGCACTCGATGTCGTTCACCAACTTTTGTCTCAGGTCGTCCATAATAACTGATAGCGTATCAACGTATGGGCAGTTCCACAAAGCTCGTCTATATTGACCACTTGCATTGGTCTTCTTCAAACTTGTTCATCGTCTAAAGGGTAGCGCTTGCTATGTATTAGTTTAATTATGCTCGCATTGGGTCAAGCTCGGCCAAGGTTATTGGCGCCAAGACAAGCCGCCAAATGGCCAACATGTATTGGCGGCTTAAGGTTGATAGTGCCAAAGCTCTCCAGGGCCGTCTTTAACCTATTGGAGGCCCAGGGCATATTAGGATAATGGGGGCCCCTATGACTTTGATGTGGATTATGACTTGAAATGGAGCGAATGGCTAGGGAGTGGAACTCCTTGCCGAGGTCTGTTTTCCCGGACCAATATAATCTAGGCATCTTCAAGGCCAGAGTGAACAGGCATCTTCTAGGCAGGCGTATACCATCCTAGGCCTCATTATCGCTTTCCATCAGGCGAGATTGTGGTCAAACGCCTTGCCAATTAAACATAAAAAAAATTAGGTTTGATTTCATCGCATTATATAAGTTTTTTGGTAATAAATATTGGTTATCGTTTGGTGATCTGACAGGAACTAGGGACTTTGTATGCGATCTGAGGGAGGCCCCTATCGATCGCGGGGCCCTGGGCACTTGCCCAAAGTGCCTACTGGTAAAGAGGGGTCTGAAGCTCTCTATGAGTAATCTACTGGGATTCTCATATTCGAGCGCGTCACACATTAAGAAGGTATGTTATGTGAAACCTCCAGTAGTTCCTATTCAAAAGACTTACGAATTGATGTAATGAAAAGTCATGGTCGCCTGCTGCGCTCGGGTAAATCCCAAAATCTCTGCTTGGCCTCCCCTAGCATATTTTTTTGCAGTCTCGGTACCTATATTATGTAACTACGAGTACTAAGCTCCTTTCAAAATTTCTGTAATGGTGTCCTAAGAGGTGGATTGTTGCGTTTCTTAGAATACAGTTGAGTGAAGCGAACATTCAAGTTCAAGCGTAATGCTCGTGAACAAGTATTACCAGTAGACATGGGTCTTCTCTGTGGAAATTCAAGGAAATGAATAATTTAATAAAATAATACTAATGTTATAGTAATTTATGTTGACCATGATCACGGAGTAACTGTGTAGTTACTCCGTTATCATGGCGCTTGCAACAGTGCCGAAATATCGGAAACTCGCTAAAAACAAGGTACATGGTAACAATCCCGTATATAACTTATATTACTATAATGTTAGTGACCATGAAAGTTTAAAATAATACTAATGTGTTTGAAACACATGATTTCACTTGATTTCTTTGTATTAATAATAGAGTGAGAAAAGAAATGCCTTGCCGAGAATTTAATAGAAGTAGCAAAATTTACATAAAATCATGATTGACATTTGACAGCGGACGGTCTTGTACTGATAATACTATTTAGGTACTGTATTCAGTAATTAGTATTATCAGTATCAGTAGTATATCAAGATCATCCGCTGTACATTTGCGAATCGATGGTGTATTTATAGAGAGAGGTTACTACGCGCGGCGATCTGTACCCTTAGTACGAGTTTTACAATTACGAAAACTATGATAGTTTTTGTGAGCTCGCACTCGTACTAAGGGTACTGATTTTTTTGTTTTCGTTTCAATACAAATAAACAGTGTTTAAATTCTATAACCTAATCATTTGCGTATTCTTAAATTTTAAGTATATTGGGTTACTTTTCACCAAAATGAACATAGAAACCATAATTTACAATTACGAAAACTATGATAGTTTTCGTGAGCTCAAACTCGTACTAAGGGTACTAAGTCCGGAATGTCAATGTCAAATGTGTACTGTTTTTTAGTTCTCGTTACGTCCGTTGTGGTACTGCTGTTTAAGTTTCCGGTAAAACTGTACTTCCAGGGGTCCAAGAGGTAATACTCGAACTTTACTGTAGAAAAGGACTCTTTTAAAAAAAAGTCTGCCGCTTCGCCGGCCGCTCCCGCGGCACGCTCGTTTGGTCACAACACTAACCTAACCTAACCTAGTTTGAAGTATCACTACTTGGGCCCTGGAAGTACAGTTTAACCAAGTTTCCTTTCAAAATTTGACAATGACATTTCGGGTTCGCAAACAATTCAAATTCGTTATTGCTCTGTGCTAAGGGTATTGAGCGCGCTCTAAAGCCACGGAGCGCCGTAGTCTCGCGCCAGCTCTCGTGGCCGCTTTGCAGCGCTATTCACCGCTTGTGTATTCTTTTATGTTTGCCATTATTTTTTTTCAAATATGATACTTCTAGAAATGAGTTTAACTTAAACTGTTAACTTCTCAGTGTCTTCGCCGCAATTGGGCCTCTCGTATAAAAATTCTTAATTCAAATTAAGGCTCAATCCTGTTTAACTCATCATTCTATCTTTGTGAATCTTTATATATATAATTCTTCTGTGAGTGTGTATGTCACTGAACTTCTCTTAAACGACTGGACCGATTTTGATGAAATTTTTTGTGTGTGTTCAAGGGGATCTGAGAATGGTTTAGATTCACAATTTTGTCCGCTGGACAACCCCTATTTTTTTAGGGCGGTACGAAGTTCGCTGGGTCAGCTAGTCTATATATATAAAACTCAAAGGTGACTGACTGACATAGTGATCTATCAACGCACAGCCCAAACCACTGGACGGATCGGGCTGAAAATTGGCATGCAGGTAGTTGTTATGACGTAGGCATCCGCTAAGAAAGGATTTTGATCAATTCTACTCCCAAGGGGATAAAATAGGGAATGAAAGTTTGTATGAAACTGACAATTTTAAACCGATCGGGCTGAGACTTTGCATGCAAGTATAAGAAGATTCATAGATGAATGTCATTGTGTATAATACAAGCCTGAGAACAAAAACTGTAGTCTAAACTTCAGCTCTACACCGAAGCGAAGCGAGGGCGGGCCGCTTGTTGTAGATAAAAGCCAAATAGAGATAGAATAAGGCTAAAACGTCATTAGCCTCCAAAATTTATTTAAGAACTTTCAAATGGGCCTAAGTACTTACCTAAGTAATATACTAGCAAGCTTGGTGGATGTTAATAGGCACTGCTGTAATAATATCATACGTATGCTGCACTGCTCTGTGTATTCACAATAACTTTATAGTATGTTTTGGACTTTGAACGATCAAAGTTTTTATGTCTAAGTCAAGAAGAAGTTCTGGATTATTTAACCTGCATACGTTTTATATAGGCACACTTCCGAAAAAGTGCTATAAAAATCGAATAAAATTCTTGTTACCCTCTCGTGGTTAGTTTTTAGTTGTGATACCGAACTAATTATCTCGTACAAAGGCAGCCTTACGTAGGTGCTTTCAATGCCTGCCACCTTTTGAATAAGCTAGACTAGAACTCATTTTGTATTCTGTTCTATGTATCGTTTTATGTAGCGCGTATTGGATGCTTTAACAAAAGCGAATGGCTTTTTATTAAAACTTTTAGGAATGGGTCGCTGAAATTAACATAGTTATAACTTTGCAAAGTTTAATCCACGTTGATAGATACAAATTGATATAGACAGCTTACATAGGTTTATAACAGCTATATTAATTCTGTAGGGGAAACCCGTTAGACTTGCCCAGGCGGAAGAGTCGAATCATCTTTCAAAATTGATTTTAGATTTAGCGCAAACAAAAAGTTAATTCGTTAAATTTTATTACGTTATTTCAATTACGTTAAACACGCCAATCTCAACACTACAGTCTCGTATATGACTAATGAACGTATTGACGTTATGTTTGCACTAAATTTTAATTTAATTTTGAAGGATGGTTCTAAATTTTAATTTAATTTTGAAAGATAGACTCTCCTACCCATGCAAATCTCCCGGTTTCCCCCCATTAAGTAATTAATTTCAGGAGAGTTATGGCAATGCTATTTTTTCTTCGGTCAAATAGTACATAGTACTCGTATACTTCTAAAATCATTTTTTTCTCTAATATTAGAGTTACTGTGTGTGTTCTAAACGTATAGGTAATATGTATGACGTTTATTTTCTATAATATTTCTTCTCATACGAGGCGCAACAAATTACCCCACCCAAATTGGAGTTCAATCGCGAAGACAGATGATGCGGTAGAAAATGTGCCGCTCCAGCCATCCTCACCTTGTTAAAGTATGGGAAACCATTTTAGCCACGCAGACTAAGTCACGTGCACCCACTAGTATTTATCTTTAATTAGACGACTTCCGTGGTCGAGTGGTTTGTACGCCGGGTTTCATGGTGTCGCCAACTCGAGAGGTCCCGGTTTCGAATCCCGATGGGGGCAGATGTTTGTGTGATGCATACGAACATTTGTACTCCAGTCATGGATGTTTAATATGTATTTCTATATAAATATGCTTATATATGTACAGTATATGTATTCTATCCGTTACCCTAGTATCCCATAACACGAGGCTTACAGTGCTTACATTGGGGTTAGGCTAATTGGTGTGAGTGTTGGAAATATTTATTTATTTATTATATATTAATTGTATTGAGAATGGAAGCTTTACAAAAGAGAAATTATTATACTATCGCTCTTCTCAGAAATGGAACGTTTTACATTTGAATAGATAGTTTAGGTAGGCACTGACAAATTGAGGTAGAACGCATTGGATGCGAGTGAATAGGGGAACCCATTCAACCATTTCCATGAATGCTCATTGATTGAAAGCTTTTTTTTAATACATGAATAACTTGATTTATTTCTACGGAAGTGTAAGGAAAACCATTAATGAGTCATACAAGCACTTTGGATGATGTTAAAATGTGGCGAAGTTGACGAAAATTGTTTCATTCTATTATGTTGACGCCGTATCCCGCGTGGTGTACGCAGAGTAAACAAAGTGCCGTAAGGCACAGTTCAGACACACAATTATTTATTCATTACATTTTTATGTCCTTACAAGTAAAAACCCAATGCGACACTGATGTTATTTAAAACAAAAAAATAAAATAAAAAAATGCTACCGCTGCCCTGATGGCCGTTTCGAATTCTTTCTAGCCTTTCTTAAGCATCTTTCTGCATTGTAGGTAACCCACAATGTCAAATGAATACCTTTACAAGTCTTAAACATTTGAAAGAAGAAATAGCAATTATAGTTATAATTTTAATTTTTAGGGTTCCGTACCTCAAAAGGAAAAAAACGGAACCCTCATAGGATCACTTTGTTGTCCGTCTTCTCAGGTACGTGGAGGTATCAAACTGAAATTCATATCTAATACTCAGGTCTACTGTCCCTTGGAGCTGTGAAAAAAACAAACTTCTAAGCTAAAGCAATGCCGCAAAGATATGCCGAAAATTTCCGCAAATTTTCGAAACTCGCACGGGAAGCAAAACCTACTGGGTACTTCTCGTGAACTTAGAATCTTGAAATTGAAATTAACGTTTTATAGTACAGATAAAGGAAAAATTGCGAAAACCGTAAATTTTTGTTTACATCATATAATAAAAACAGGTTTGTGCGGAACCCTCTCGGTGCGCGAGTCCGACTTGCTCTTGGCCGGTTTTTTCATCAGGGCTGCGGTAGCATAATTGGTCAGTGCATTCGCCCGGATAGCGAAAGGTGCGGGTCCGAGTCCCGTCTGCTGCCTGGTCCGCGTGGAATTTTTTCTAGTTATATTTTCTTTAGATTTACATATTTCGTTTCATTAGCTACTCTTTTGATACATGAAAACCAGTTTCTGCTGCTTCTGATCTTTGATTATTTACTCTTGCGATCAATAATTTCAATTTGCTGAATTCTATGAAACAAATGACAATCTAGGTATTTTTTTATGGTAAACGAACGGGTGGTAAACAAGTAGCGTATATTACGGCCCATCTTTAGAAAAGTTACCACTATATAGCCTATAATTTCAATTTACTGAATTCTATGAAACAAATGACAATGTAGGTTTTTTTTTATGGTAAACGAACGGGTGGTAATTAAGTAGCGTATATTATGGCCCATCTTTAGAAAAGTTACCACTATATAGATATATGCTTACTATATTTGCTTTTTCAACCCATCTTGGTGTCGCCACACACGGGCCACGCGCCACAGCCACAAAACCCGCCACGAGAAGCTATAAGCGGCTACTAAAGTGGCTAAAGCGCGTGACAGCGCCCGACTAAGGTAAGGTCTTTGAGGCAGGCGTGTACCATCCTAGGCCTCATCATCGCTTTCCATCAGGTGAGATTGTGGTCAAACGCATTGCCTATTTTGCATAAAAAAAAAAGACAGCGGCCGACTAAGGTAAGGGAGAGACGGGTGGGGAATCGCGCGAGTGACGTGTGGTGGCGTTTTGTATCGGCGTATTTAGTGGCCGGTGCGGGCCACAAGAAGCGAGCAACGACGATTTGTAGCGTATGGCGGCCACCGTGCGTACCGTGTGTGGCGAGTCCATATAATATGTATGAAAACTACAAGAAATATGCCGGTGGCGGCGTTTTGTGGTTGTGGTCGGTGGCCCGTGTGTGGCGACACTTGTACTCGCATATCAATGGGTTGACTTCTATTTCCACGTAATTTTACATAAAAGTGTCGTGGTTTCTGTATCGAGGTCACAGAATCCCAGAAATACAGGTTACGTCTATGTTCAGATAATTAGGTCAGCAAAGATCGGGCAATGACTCTCTATTAATTTATTTTAACAAAAGATGATATGAAATTGTATCTACTATATTCAAATTTACATATTGAAAGCTGTTTTGGATCGGCCAATATTTTTACCTATTCAGGACATCTCATCAGCATTTAAAAAAAGTAGATATATTTACAAAAAAAACATGTCGCTACCAATACAACGCCTACTTACATTTTGATTGCTGTGTCATACAGTATAAATTATATGATGTAATAATAATTATAATGATAAATATACCTATCAAAGTACTAATTATCCCATCTCACCAAAGTATGGATGAACTCGATGGCGCGGGTAATTAGCCCATTCAGCCTACGATAGTTAAAGTTGAGTAGTTTTTGCAATGGTCGGTTAGTGGATGGATGACCAAAACATATTATCTCGAGCTTCTCCGTGTTTCGGAAGGCACGTTAAGCAGTTGTTCCCGGCTGCATCAGCAGTTGTTAGCACCCACCAATTCGCACTGGATCCGCGTAGTGGGTCACGGCCAAGGGTCCCTATTCCATCCATAGGGAATGTTTGTGCCCTTGCAGTGGGGACATTAATAGGCTGATGTTGGGAATGATGGGAAATGAATGAAGAGTAGTTATATTTTTAAACTTGAGACTAGTAATAACGTCTCTACAGCGCGAGCGTTGAGTATGAAATATAGCTACAACCAAATTCGTTCAAATGAAGTGTTTGAGTTTTTAAGACACGCGACCGAAGCGAGGAAGTGTCAAGGTCTCTAAGGCACTAAGGAATGACAAATTCACGAGGCATTCTCGTGTGATTCATACAAATTCACTATGGCCCGGGATAATCTAACGTTTGTTGACCCAAATATTTTGGCAGAAATCGTGTCCTGCTTACAGAGCAGACAGAAAAAAAACAACATCGTAGACAGAGACAATGCTATACGAACGTGTAAGCGTGCGACAGAGAACTACGAAGACGTACTCGACACAGCCTTTATTGATGGCACTGTTGCTCTGTGAAGTTTCGCAAAACTATCAAGAGGCAGTACAGATGAAAAGACAAGTGATCGTCAGTTATCTTTTATCAAATACAAGACGGACAGAAAAAGGAATTGCGAAGTTTTTTATTTATTACAAAATCATCACCATAAACAAATTCATAATGCGAGAGACAGCGTGTCTCAATTTTTTTTATTTACAACAAGTAATACTAATTTAGATATAGAGATTATTGCTTTACTGTGAGTTAAAGAGATATCCGTAAATACTGATTAACACATGATTTAGACTAGATTAAGTATCGATACGACATGCTAAAATAATGTAGTAGATGTATATTTAATTTTAATAGATTAGTATTCATCTCTGAAATTGTATAGTAACGACTTAAATTATGTAAATGTACTTATTTAATTTGAAAAAATCATCCTAACAGCTAGTCATTGATAGATCCAACATATCAGCTGATACGTTCATAGTTTTTGTACCTACTCTAGCGTAGAAGTTATAACAAGTGTTATACTCATCACCATAAACTTTTGATTTCGTATTTGATGTGTTGCCAACTCCCAAATCCGCCAAATGGCGAAAACTTAACCTATGTGGGTATTAATAATAATTTCTTTTTTATAAAGAATAGTTACATTAATTAAATTTTAAATTAAATAAAGAAGAAATATATACAAAAATATGTTTATAACCATAATCTTTTATTAACGTTTTGATTATAGATATAAACTAAACTGCACACGAGATTTTATTGATATTAAGTCGGAAAGCGCTGGTATCTGCAAGTGCAGTTATCAATCGCTTCAACCTTATGCCTATTGTTAATACTTACAGCACTGCTAAAATAATGTGTAAACTAAAATGTGTAACAATTTAAAAGAAATAAACGTTTATTATTTTATTTATAATTATTAATTTATTACTGCCCCAGACTGGAATGCGATGCCAGGCTCGGTTTTTTCGTACCACGACAATTTCTACGCCTTTAAAGCAAGAGTAAAATTGTTATTATATTTTTATTTTAAGCATTTAACTGGTAAATGTTTAAATAGACATTTTTAATGGATAAGTGCGTTTTATTTCTAGACTCACATAACACAGCCGTGTTATGTGTCTAGATAGCTTCGACGTTTTCAGGCAAGACAGCGATCAAGCTAAACTCCAACTCATAAACTCATTACGGATAAAAAATAACAAAGTGATTGCAAAACTTGAGTTACTAATTTGTTAGATATTTTACCAGATAGTTTTGCTGTCTACCTTTTGCCAATTACCCAAACTTGTTTAAAAGCATTACTCACGCCATCGTTTTGTCATATTTGAGGTCCCATTTATAATTCCAATTTCCGAACCAACCGCCTGAATAGTTCAAATGGTTGGTCTCAAACACCTTTGCGATATCGAGCTTCTGAATCAAGACACCGATTATTAAAAAAAAAAATGTTTCTCAACCAAAAATTACGCAATTATGTTACAAAGTGAAATCATAGAATGCTTTCTGTCTACCAGCCACAGAAAAGAAAATAAGTAACGCCGTTTCCTTTCCGTTTCCTTGCCTTTGAAGGGTAATGGAAGAGGTTATAACGTTATCCACTTATTTGCTAGAGATGAGGATCCATATACATTCCACTTGATTATATTATTTGCTATCCTTGCTCAGTGTTGGATGTTGATTGGACATAAAGATTATGGAGTAGGTAGTGTTCTGTAAGGTCGTGGTTACTTTTCTGGGTAGTACACTTTGATTTTAATGTTAATTCAACAGTGCTGTTCCCCACTTCATTATGTCAGCCGTACGATAACTGAGCATAGGCCTCCCCCAAGGTTGTCCACACCGATCGGCATCGACACTCGCATCTATCGGCTTCCCGCGACCTTTACAGGATCGTCGGTCCACCTTGTAGGGGGCCTGCCGACTGAGCATCGTTCGGTACGTGGTCGCCATTCTAGAACCTTTCCGCTCCAACGACCATATGTTCTTCTAGCTCCGTGTTCTGCCCACTGCCACTTCAGCAGAGCAATCCTTCAAGCGATATATAAGTAACCGTACTTTGGTCCTCCTATGGATTTCCTCATTTCTGATTCTATCGCATAGGAAAATACCAAGCATCGCTCTCTCCATTGGTCGCTGTGTGACCTTGAGCCTTCTTATGAGACCCGCAGTTCCCCGCTCAAAGAATTAAAATTCTATTTATTGGATCAGTTAAAAACTCAGAGAGGACATTTATCTTTAAACGATTACACGGCGAATTAGAGACGGTGTTAAAGATTTCAAAGATGCCTGCTCGTCTAGATGATTTTTTGGTCAAGCTTGTCAACCATAGTTAACCTACGTCACAGAGCTCCATTCGTAGGGAGATGATAATTTCAACTTAGTGAGTCAGCAAGGCATATTCATTTTCCAGTCTTGAAACCGTCAAGAATCTAGTTAAGCAAAAAATTCTTCTTCTTTTTATTTTTAATGCCCTTTTCTATTTTGTGGCAAGCTTTCTTGTGCACTTACGCCAGTATACTTAGTCCCGAGCTGCCAGCGCTTGAAAATTTAGTTTTTTTTCTGGAGATTTCTTGTTGGTAAATAGTTTGTTTTTTGTTTGCTTCTGCTGTTCTTTGCCCTTAGCAAGAACCAATATTGAATTCGTATAGGTAGTTAAATTTGATCTCGATAAGTATGCATCAGATTTCAAGAAGTTATTTATGGAATATTTTTAATTTTCGTCACGTGCGTTATTCAAACTAAACTAAACAGCGCCGTTTAGATATCCATACAACTCATCTTGACATTTGACGCATATCGAGATCGAATTCAACTATTCGAATTCAATTTTGAGATTCAGATTGCACTGTTCTATCGGAGTAGTTTTCTTCTGGCCTCATCACATAACTGTACCAGTATGAATATACCTTCTGTCGGTTGTGTATGATTGTATTTGTATTCTCTCGATTATGTTTAACATAACAAAGAATACAAAGGAGATTACTCAGCTTCCATACATGTTTGGCCTAAAGACCAATAATCATGAAAAATGTTTCCTAGATTCGAAGTTATATATAAATTACTGTAGAAACGAATATTATTGACGGACACCCCTGAGAACTTCTATAAACCATATACACTGAACATATTAAAATAATAAAAAACAAATAAGTTATATAGTAAACTAGGGAAATCAAGCCAAGTACCGAAATTATGGATTAGATTCAGGTATATAGAGCATGTAGATTAACAGATAGTTGCCTGTTTTTAAAGTTAATGCATAAGAGTAACTTTTAAAATCAGGTGTCATTTACGGTTATGATAAGGTACTCTGTGACAGAAACTGTGTGATGATTGTGAATGAGCCACAGATTAGAGAGATTTTTTAAACTCTCGTTAACCAAAGATAGCTAAGAGATTTAGGTTCTATAGCCATATATTCAGTAGCTTCATTATTTTTATTATGTTTTTAAGATAATCATATTTTAGATTTTTCGTGTATCAAACCTTATAATTTTATTAATTTATAGTCAGGGAACGTAGGCCCATAGATAAATACCTTAAAGTCTAACAATATACATATTATAATGTGTTTATGGAGGTGTTTGGCGAAAAATGTATGGCAATAGACTTTATGACCTACCATCTATAATAATTGGACGGAAGCGAAGAATGCACCACCAAATAATCCTACAAGTCGCCCTGAGCCCGAATTTGTCAAAACTACTCGTTCGGGGCGATATGTTAAATTCCCTCATTATTTTTCCTCAGGGTATTGATTCTCCCAGGGGGGTGGTATGGCACATCACTACGCGTCGTCGTGCCCTCATCACTAACAGCGGCTACGTCACGAACGGAGGTTTTTGGCGGGATTTCATCGAGTGTGGTTGGCGTCTTATTTTAATTATTCTTAAATTCGTTCATAGTGGATACTATGAAATAAAATTGGTGTGTTTTTTTGTTACAACTGTCTGCGTAATTGAAGAATTAGTAGAATTGTCAAAATATACGCTATTCCGGTCAAGTGGACATGAGAATTTTATTGTAGTATTGACTACCTCACAGAAGCTTATCGAAAAAGCCAGCTCGATACATTTCGTGCCAAACACTTCAAGAAACATTAGAATGCGTCACACCGACATTCTAATGTAAAAAGAAAAACAGAATAATTTAACTTAAGACTAGGCTATATGGGCATTGTTCCCTTTGCCTACTCTGAAAAGGGAGAACTTAACTAAAAAAAAAATACGTCACGAACGCGTATGCCGCGGGGCGCGGTAGGGTTTGCATCTAGTGAAAAAGATAATATAGTTGTGGATATTAATACCACAGTGTAATAAAAAAAATGATTTATTTTATCGATCTTTACAAAATAGATTTGTTTTTATGTTATATAAAAAACTTCGATCAGTCTTTGGCTGAATGTTACTTAATGTTGACACCCATAGCCATTAAAAATGATTCGTATGTTTTCCACACCGGTAAAATTAAAAGTCCTTTTTAAAGTAAATATTATAATACAAAGGTGTCCGTTGAAATCTAATGACTGTAAATTAAATTATAAATTACGCCAAGAATTACCGTGTGTGTCAATATTTTTTCGGCATTTGGGCCAATTTGAACAATCTCCTTTACAAGGATTTTGGAGTGCTCTAATCTCAGTGATTAAGAATTCCACAGCTCCGCGTCAAATTATATCTCTGTTGCTTTTGTCTAATATTGTCACGACAATCTCATTATGGGATTACCACCTCTACAGCCCGGTCGTTTAGACCTTTATCGTGTAATTAAAGGTTAACGCCCCAGGTCACGGATAGAGTCGTAAATTGCCAGATTCATTACATGCTTTACAGGTAATGTTGGACAACATCGTTGTTACCAGAAAAAGGCCGAATCTAAACCGAAAATAAATGTTGTAAGTAGTGCCAAGCGATTTTAGCTCTAAGAAAATAGGAACTTTAAATCCGTTCAGCCGTTTTACCATTGAGTGAGTTACCCATAATAACTTTCACGCTTAATAAAATTTATAGGAAGTAGGCCTAAAACTATGTAGAAGGATAGGATAGTAGGATTGGCAGGATGCCTTATAGGGCCTAATATTTTAATATATAAAATTCTCGTGTCTGTAACAAAACTCCTCCAAAACAGCTTAACCGATTCTTATGAAATTTTGTGTGTTTATTTAGTAGGTCTGAGAATAGGGCGTAAACTATTTTCCCCCATGTAAGCTGAGGGTGGTCCACCACCCAAAAAACAATTTGAAGACAACTTTTTTTAATCAACCTATTTCTTGTATCGAAATTAAAAAATACAAACAACACAAAATTTTCACGTTTATGCAACAACCCCTATTTTTATGGTGCTACGTAGTTCGCTGGGTCAGCTAATATTTGTATACAGATACAGACTGACTCATTATTATTGCACAGCCGAAACGGCTGGACCTAGAATGATGTTTGGACAGAAGGTCCCTATTATTATCTAGACATTTAATAAGATAGGATTTTTTGAAATTCAGCCTCTTAAACGTGAAATTTGCAAAAACGTTTGTTCGTAAAATCGTATCCGTTGGACCTATTGACTGCAAATTTTGCATAAATATTATGTATATATTTATTATATTTATTAATATATACATTAAGCTTGTTACATAAATTTTTTATAACTATCCTCATGAAATTACACACATCAAAAGTGTCTAGGGATCAACATATATTTTTGCAATAACTTTTCTCCTGATTGATATTAATTAAAATTTTCTTTAAGGATTCATCAAATAAAGTGTTTTCGTTTGTCACAGTAACGATAAACCAAGTCACCTTTGCATTAATAAAGAAATTTGCCATTTTCCTAATAAAGGGATTTTTGACATTTGAACCACTAACACAAAAGTTCGAAAAAAAGACTGAAATAACAGTTTTCTCTAAAATTTTATTGGGTAACTTAAACAATTAATAATCCGTATTTCTACCGCGAACACTAACAACACAAGAACATCGGTTTGGCATACTCAAAATGAGTTCATCCAAATCACGCTGTGGAATGGCCGCCCATGTTCGTTGCAACAACAAAAAAAGGTCTTCTTGCGACTGGATACCCTCCATATTCGGCAGAGCTCTTCTCTGTAGCATATCCCATGCATGCTCAATCGGGTTCAAGTCTGGCGACTGAGCAGGCCAGGGCAGGACATTGATGTTAGCTGCGGCGAGAGTCTGTCTTACAACTCTTGCGGTGTGCGGTCGTGCATTATCATGCATTAACTGAAATAAGGGACCGATTTGCACTTGTAGAGGAACGATGACGTCTGATACAATCGTCTCAGCATAAATTTGAGCGTTGAGGTTGCCTCTGATCCAAATCAACTCAGTTCTTCCGCCGATCCAAATACCCGCCCATACCATGATGGTTCCACCACTATAAGGATGGACTTCCTGGCAGGATTTTAATCGCTGTTGGCGTCCAGGGGTTCTCCAGTGTCGTATACGTCTTGTATCCGGTCTCATACCAAAACGAGACTCATCAGAAAAGCACACGAAACGCCATTGTTCTTCTGCCCAATTTCTGTGTTCAAGAGCCCATTGATATCGAATCCTACGATTGTGCATTGCTATAGGTGGTACCCGTAGCGGTCTTCGGGAATGAAGGTTCACTTCATGCAAGCGGTTTCTGACTGTTTGGTCGCTAATTAAGTTCCCTGAAGAGTGATGAAGCCTCACGGCTAACATCATGGCGGTTATTGTTGGAGCTCTTCGAGTTAAGATTTGAATGTATCGGTCTTGTCTCCGTGTGGTGCAGCGATACCGTCCTCCATGGCGCTCAGCCACGGTACCAGTGCTTCGGTATCGTGTCCAAAGTCGACTGATAACACTCTGACTTGTATTCAGAGCTAAAGCCACAGTACGTTGCCGGGAACCAGCTTCTATCATTCCCACGGCTCTGAGCATTTCTTCCCTGCTTAAATGACGTCGCCGCTCCATAATAACGTTGGTTTTAATCAGTAGTAGGGAAACAGTAGCACTAATAATGTCTTCAATGCGTTGTATGTTTTTATAGGGAAAATATTGACAGCTGATTTTCATCTTTTACTCGAATTTGATTCACAGTTCCTGATTCAAATTATGAAATGCACCAAAAAGGATCCATATAAATTTATAAAATCATAAATTTATTACAAAGCCACATCTCAATCTCAAGAAATCCGCATAAAAATGCTTGATCCCTAGACACTTTTGATGTGTGTATATAATTTCGTGACAAAGTTTGTATGGTTGTGGGTTATCCCTAAGAGAAAGACATATACCATGGCGGACTTTTTTGTAGACCTTTTTAAGGTGTACAATATTGTAGTACATTATTTTATCTCGTAGGGTTCAGCCAGCGTTTGTAATGTAAGCGCAGAAAAATGTGTTTTTAGTTTACGACCTTACATTAAAAACCTCTAAAATTATCAGTGTTTCTCTACTATATTATGCATGTATTATACATATAAACCTTCCTCATGAATTACTCTATCTATTAAAAAACCGCATCAAAAACCGTTGCGTAGTTTTAAAGATCTAAATATACATAGGGACAGACAGACAGCGGGAAGCGACTTTGCTTTATACTATGTAGTGATATACTATCTATACTATTACAAGTATATAAAGAGAGAAAACGATACACTAACCGACTCATATTGACCCATTTTAAAAATTCTTTCAGTAATAGAAAGTCTTATTGTAAAGGATTACAGTAAAACGACATTTTTCCCAACAATTCTACGGGAATGAGATTACGGTTGTCCAATCCTGTTTCTTAAATCACTTAACTGATTTGCAAAACGGAATCTTCAAAGTTTTAAATTGTAGAAGAATAATAACAACTCGAGGAGCTCGATGGCGCCAGTGCTTAGCGCGTTCGGCTGCGGTCTTAAAAATTTACTATTTCGAGCTCCTCCGTGCTTCGGAAGGCACGTTCAGCCGTTGGTCCCCGCTGCATCTGCAGTCGTTAGCACCCACCAACCCGCACTGGGCCCGCATGGTGGGTCATGGCCCAATGTCCCTAATCCATCCATAGGGAAGGCCTGTACCCCAGCAGTGGGGACATTAATAGGCTGATGATAATGAAGAATAACAACTTTTGTTCTGTTAATTCCACGGACACGGGATCTCCAGGGGTAAAAGTATTTAATAAACCCGTGTGAAGCCGGGTCAGGTAGCTAATATATAAATACAGAAATACACAACTTTTCCCCCTTGGCTGGTTGCTCTATGGTGTAACTCCTATATGTCGAGATCTTATAAAATATTCTCTTACCAGTAAAGCGCTAGCAATAACGAATGTCAACATACTCAAAAGTAGTAGCTGAGAGCTCTTAAGGCACCAATCTATTCTGCACCCTATACGACATTGATACGACTTAGTTTCGTAAGCCGCTCTTGCAAAAGGTGTCGCTTCTATTTTACCGTCAAGTGGCAGCCAGTTTCAAAGCAAGCAGGCTACGTCCAAGTTCAGAAAGCTTGGGGATTGTAGTTCCATTAAGCTCGTTTAGAAATAATGTTTTTTTTTGTTTTTAGTTGGGTACTTCAATGAATATATTTAAACAGTGTCATTAATCATCACAAAAATACATAGGACTCTTGTCTGGAAATTTTGGACAATCATTCACCATTTCATTACCAGCCTATTAATGTCCCCACTGCTGAGGCACAGGCCTTCGCTCAGCATGGATGGAATAGGGAAATTGGGCCATGATCAACAAAGCGGGCCGTGAGTGCTAACGATTGCAGATGCATCCGGGACCTCGGAGGAGCTCAAGATAAGAAGATTTGGTCACCCATCCAATGACTGCGACTATTGCGAAAGTTACATAACTTTCATAATCACAGGCTGAACGCTCTATCCACCGGCGCCATCGAGCTCCTCATAGGACAATATTGGCAGAGAACTCTGGTTCAATAACAGGAAAAAAAGAATTCTACTATATGTAGCTAAACAATGATCCAGTTTACGATATACATATCTACTATCAAAGAAATTAAACAGCAGAAGTACATGCCCGGATATGATATCAAATATTAAAGATACCTGGACACCATTATTATTATCCTTATTCTTAATTCTATAAATTCTTAAAATTGACTTGACATTTATTTTATTTGATAATACTTATAATGTTAATATAAATTTAATTTTAGCTATAAGCTCGACAATATTATGTCCTTACAGGACTCGTGTGTTTGTACCTTATAATAATGTAAGACCTTGTTTACCACTTGAAACGCAATAAACATTCCTAATATCAGATGTTAGTAAAAATATGTAGTAGTTATGTTATTATAAAGGAAAATCAAATAAAAGAGCCAATCATACCTTCTCAGAAACAACTGGCACAGAGAATATGATATACAAATCTTTTTGATTGCATTAAAAAAATCTTCAGAAATTGTCCCCAATACTTTCCTAATCTTCGAAATAAAACCAGATTATCTCTGCGGTGGCAATAAGATTGGAGGCGGCCGAGGAAGTTCGGATGGTAAAAGTTTGATAGAACTTGAAGCTGCCGGTATTATTTATGTCTTCTACGTATATCCTTTTTTTTTTGAAATAGATAAAACCAATAGCTTTTTCCAAAATCATTAGGGTTTTAAAAAGTTTTAGTATTGCAGTTTTCACAGTTTTAGTCATTCCGTGATTTCAACATGTTCTTTCTGCTCATTGTGAAGCGTCAGTTTGGACTTTGAATCAAGAACGAGTACAAACACAATTTACAACTGACACAACATATTAGATGGTTCTATCACAAACTCTGTTTGATTCGTCATTTCTTATGAGATCGAAATCAAAACTATGCATGATTTTTTGAATTTCAATTGTTTAATTATCATACAATCTTTGTACAGAATCAAAATCAGAATCTTTGTTTTTTCAATTTCTTCTATAATGGCTCCTGAAAGATTAAGCCAATGACTAGTGTATGTGGCAGGGAGGGGGGGGGGGGGGGCTATTTATGGCTTGTTCAGTATATTTTTGAATATAATCTATTAAATCTACTTAAAGTGTATCAGGACATTGTGCAGGTACAAGGACGAGAAGTAACAGAAACCGAACAATGTAGAAAGAGAATTTATCTTCAATATTTTTTTAAAATGTAGATTAGTATTACAATAAATGTCACTACATATTCATCTTTGTTAAAGTATAAAAATAATATTTATTTATTATTAAGATTGCATTTATATCTGGTTACCAACATTTATTAAACAAATTCTTAGCTACACACATAATCGGGCCGGCATAGTTGGCTCGGCAGTATTTGTTGATGCCGACCCTTAGGTATTACTGAAATGAAATGAAATGTCATTTATTCAGTCTAGGCTGTTACAAGCACTTGTGAAGGTCAAGAAGCTACGCCATCATCGGTTCGCAAAACTACGTTACTGCTGAACCACTCATCTACAAATCACCATCAACAGCATATCTTAGTCCACTGCTGGACATAGGCCTCTCCAAATGCACGCCACTCAGAGCGATCTTGGGCTATTATATTATATTCATCTACACATATTCGATTTTACTGCCCATGTGCCGACGAATGCCGGCCGGCTTATTCAAAAAATTCAATATCGATTATATTATTCAATCTAGGTTGTTACAAGAATGGCGTAAAACTACGCCATCGGTTCGGAAATCTACGGCGGGAGACCTTATACTGAGAAGAACCGGCAAGAAACTCAGCAAAGGCTGTATTTTTCGTCCTGTATTATATACCGAGTCGTCAAATTGAAAAATGACTTCAATATGAGAAGTCGCTTTCCATTCTTTATGGTGTAGCTACCCAAATATTTAAGTAATTAGTACTAACATCAATATTAATAACCTATAGAAATGATTACATTCTTTTCTATACACATTTCAAATAATGTTTTAATAAAGAAGTATGTTTTAACAATTTTTTCATTTAATGGCTTCTACTCACAATGCCGGCGGCCTAGCTGCCGGAAATTACCGAGCGACAAGTGCCGCTAGCTATCGCCGCGCTCCTGTGCCGTCGACACGTGCCGCAGAAACTTGGACAAAACCGATGAGCAGCAATGAAAGGACCTAGCAACCCGGGCGGCCATGCCGGGCGGCTTCCTTCTGCGGTAAAGCCGGCGGCTATTAAGCCGCAGTGCGCACCGTGGCTTGCCTTGCCTTGCCGCCGGCATTGTATAGGAGCCATAAAGATGCACCGCACAGGGTTTTCAAATTTAATTTCGAACTCTAACGTTTGAGTTTTAGCAGTCTCTAGAATGATACGAGGTAAATAGAAATCTCGCACACTTTGTGATGACACATTGAAGAAGTCGATCCTTTGTGGATTGGACATTTATATACTTTCTGATAATATTTTTGGTTTGTGTACATGATACATACAGTCGACATTGTTCAAATCTCATATCAAAGTGTACGAGATTACTATTTATCTCGTATAATGTATAGATAATTCTAAAACTCTGACGTTAGAGTTTTCATACGTTTAGAAACCCTGCGCGGGGCGTCCTCGCCAGCGACACACACATCGTGGGATCGCATCTTAATAGTTCCTTGTTTTATTAATAAGTAATTCAGAGAGAAGCTTATTTAACAACTTTTATTGTACAATCTTTAGTGTGTCAGTGTGCTATAAAGATTTTGGAAGTTATTCCAGAAACAAAAACAATAAATATAATATGCTACTTGACTTAGATTTTAATACATATCTATCGGCCCACCTAGCATTTTAAGTTTTGACCTATATGGTTATGATATATATGGTCCCTTTTTCTATTACGCAGATAAAACCTCTATTTACCGACGTTGGCGCACACCAACGAACGGACCTCACACCTGGCCTCTCGCAAGTCTCACGGATGCGAAACGGATAAGCCGTTAAGCAGTCCGCGCGGTTTACGAGCGCTTACGGCATACTATCCTGCGATCCTATCCATATCCTGCGAATACCCTCTACGCTGTTTAAGTGCGGAACCGCGAGATCCCCGTTGAGGGACTTCACCGCGTCTCCGCACCCAACAGCCTCCTGGTCTAGCCCAACCGGGGCTCCACGGCAGGGATCACCTGGGGTATTTCGGGAGATCCCGCAGACGTGCGCAGGACTGCCCGCGCTAGGAACTAAATGCGCTGCCTATTGCCCACCGATATATATAGCCCCTTGCTAAAAATAAAAGCTACATTAAGCAAAAAGATTTTAGGCACTTTTGAAGCTGATTTAACTAACCAATTCCAATTCCTGTGTTTTCAAAAATATATTATTATGGCTCAACCTAACTTAATTATATTTTTGTTACAGACCTTTGAAACTAATAACACTAAGTGGGCCGATAGATGTGCCCGGAAGTGTAGTACACCATAATCATCATCATTATATTTTTCTATGTAAATAACGGAATAATGATACTGACTAGTGATATATATTGTTGTCTTTTGTCATCCAATCGACATGGAACGAAAAACGAGGAAAATCTACAACATTATTCAAATACGCTGGAACAATTCCCGTAGCTTTTATGTTGACAGGAACCATCCCTTTCTACCTGTATCATATAAATGTTGTAACGAACAACCAACATAATCTTATCTCTACACGCGTTCAGCTTGGCGAATATCTAGGGGCCTTTGTAAAGTGGCTCTTTAGATAAATAGGAAGCGGGTGGATGGGTTTTATGTCGAGGCTAAGGTATAAAGCCACGCTGGTGTCGCATTGAAATTATTTGAGGCCTTTTTATTCTATTTGTTGAAGAGTGGATGGTGGATAAGTATGTATAATGAAATATCGAATTAGAGCGCCCATCTAGGGAAGTTATATCCACCTTACAGAAGAACACAGTGAAATCATCATCATCAGGCTATTAATGTCTCCACTGCTGGGGCACAGGCCTTCCCGAAGGATGGGATATGGAGATTGGGCCGTGACCCACCACGCAGGCCCAGTGCGTATTGGTGGGTGCTAACGATTGTAGATGCAGCCGGGACCAACGGCTTAACGTGCCTTCCGAAGCACGGAGGAGCTCGAGATAGAAAATTTTTGGTCACCCATCCGATGACCGACCACTGCGAAAGTTGCTTAACTTCAACGATCGCTGCCGAAGGCGCTGACCACTTGCGCCATCGAGCTCCTCACAGTGAAATAACACTGCCTTTTGGTGGTGTTGTGTTTCTGTCGGTGAGTGAGGATCGAAGGCTTCACAGTGTAGGGAATTGGGTCGGGGTAGGCATACAGACCATAGCTTATAGATTATGATCGTCAGGTGGGCCAAATGCTTGTATGCCACCCTTTTAACTTAAAAAATCAAACTTCTCTTATGTGAGTTGTATTAGTTTTCAGTACAGTACCTTTAGCACGAACCAATATCGAATTCGTATCGTTTGCGAGTCTGAAAGAAATGTCATTGTCAAATGTGTACAGATTTTTAGTTCTCGTTACGTACTTTGTGCCGCTGCTGTTCAAGTTTCCATACAAAATTTGACATTGACATTTCGGTTTGCAAACTATTCGAATTCGATAATGGTTCGTGCTAGGGGTACAGTACTACTTATATACTCGTTTTGATAGACCAAATTAGTGAGTTGATCATAAATCGAAAAATGTCGTTGTACCTTTAAAACCGGACAATATTCTTAATTAAACTAACTCGTTAGCGATTTGGTTGTTTATCAATCATCAAGAAGGGCAAGAATTTATTTTTTAAGTTACATAACTGCTAGATGTTTAAATCTAAAGAAAATTTAACTAGAAAAATTCCACACGGACCAGGCAGCAGATGGGTCTCGAACCCGCACCCTTCGCTATCCGGGCGAATGCACTGTACAATAAAAACAGTTTTCTTTCTTTTCTTTCTTTCTTTCACTGACCATTATGCACGAAAGCTTAGCTTACGTATTCGGAAGGCACGTTAAGCTGTTGGTCTCGGCTGCATCTACAGTACCAATCTGCACTGGCTCGCGTAGTGGGTCATGGCTCAGTCTGGTTATTCTATCTATAGGCAAGGCCTGTGCCCCAGCAGTGGGGATAGTAATAGGCTGATGATGATTTATTACTAGCGGGTGCTAGTAACTGCATGTGTTTGCCTTGGTTTTCAAAACTAACTTTCACCTCACAGAACACAGAAAAAGTTTAAAAGGGTGAACATAGATGTCGCCGGCTCGCCCTCACTACACTTACACAATAGAAAATAGCCAATCAAACGACGCGACATCAAACAATCGAACCAATCAGCACTCACACCCGAGAGCAAAGACGCAACCAGAACCAAGTTTTGGTCAAACTTGGCCAATGAGCATTTGCTCAAACATCCGCACTGGGTCTGAAGGTTTTTTTTTTATCGTTAGATTGTAATTTAAATTTCGATGACTCTGGTGTATGGTGAAAACTCGATTGAGTTAATGTTACACCATACTTATAAACTTGTAACGTATCTGTATGATCCTAATATATTAATAAATAAATAATGCCCTAGGTCCTTCTAACCTCTTTCTGTGTTCTGTCTTTCACCCTGCGTTTCACCCCTTAAAATATATTTTTTTTATATAAAAACTACCCTATGTTAGGGGACTTAATCTATGTCTATGAATTAAATTTTAATCGATTCTGTGGTTTATACGTGCAGAGGTAACAGACAAAGATACTTTAGAAGTAAAGATTTATAAGCGAGGTTGTTTTCTTGAAAAGAATAAGAAATACGATACAATTGTCCTATTATATTAAAAAAAATATATATACCAAAACTCGATTTCTCCAAACAGAATTAACACATTATGTAGGTACGTATTAACCGGGTTATCTATTTAAAACAACAACTATTACAAAGCTGGTGGCTAGGGACTAGACAATTAGGGTTGACAACTTTGTAGAACTACTTGAAATTCAGAGACATTTAAACTTAGTTTCAGTTGTGGTGTTGACGATTCAGGGTGGCTTGTTTGAGAACCAATTACTTGGTGACATAGTTCGATGGCAATTAATCCTTCAAGAATTAACCATGTAATCACTTTAAATGTAAGTACTTTATATAAAGTTCGAAACGAAGCCACATTTTATACGACATATATCTTTACTCTCATTGTTATACATACATATCAGTGCATTGTAATTTATCGCGTCCCATCATCATCACCACGCCATGTTTTCTGAAGAGTTATTCTCTCTTATCCCACCTTCCCTTTTCCATCAGAGGAATACGCGCGCTGGCCTAAGTTGCCACGAACGTACTGTGCTACTAGTCCAACATAAACAAAGAGATTTGATCACTCATTTCTTTGTCGCTTTATCTGAAATTGAAATACCTTCTTACGTGTTCTCTAAATTCTACATCCTTTATTGTATTCGCTTGTACAATAAAGTCCCAAGCAATATCCAAGAGTTAACCATAAATAAATTTAAAGATAGTATAAAAAAAACACTTATTAAAAAAGCTTATTACAAAGTGTCTGATTATATTACAGACAAAATTCCTAGGGTTTGAACTGTGCCAATCATTCCAACAGGTTTTCTATATCAAATAAATCATAATTGTATTGACGTTGTAACAACATAATGATTTGTAAATGTTGTTACATTAGACTTTTAATGTTGTGGAGTTTTTTTCGCATCGTTTTTCTCTCGCATCTAATAAATATGTCCATAACGAGTGGTAGGGAAAAAAAAATTTTGGACGATTCAAAAGAGTTGTATCTTCAATTTGATTTCTGATTTAAAAGAGGCGTGAATAAGAGAGGTGGGGATGGCTGGTGTGGTAGGTATAACACTGCTTCACCAGCTCTCTTCCCCTCTGGAGTCCACCGTTCGTCACTTAACATCAGATGTGATGTCATTTATCGTGCCACAAAAAATAGCATTGTATGTAATGCGTATAACTATTATAATTTTTGTTTAAAAATAGTCAATATCAATAGTATCAATGTTCAATAAAATCATCGCAGTCGGAGGAGTATAGCGGAGGATTTTGATTAAAAAGTGTTGTGCAGAAAGGTTCCCTGGCTGTAAGGCTTTTTCTATAGTTTTATTTTTTTATATCATTAAGGCGTTTTAATTTCTTTCTCTGCGGCCCTAACCACCGGTAGCTTGGGCCTCGCTCCGCTGCTGGTGGCCTTCTAGGTTAGGTTTTTTTATACTATATTTATTTTTGTATTTAGGTTTTTGTATTTTACTTTTATATCTATTTTATAAAAAACCTAACTTGTGAAATGAAACAAATGAGAAAATAATAAAGAATAATAATTCATTTATTTCAATCATAAAGATCATAGCATGCCAATGACAAAATAATAATAAATAGTAATAATTATGATACATAAAAACAAATTAAATTACATCTCCACATAGTTTTAAAGGCGTTGTTGATCAGTGATAAATTGGCATTTGGTTGGTTATGCCACCAAATATTTGTGTTATACTACGATTCAGGTTAAAATATTCTTAACACATATTACTGGATATTATACTTCACTGCTTACATGTTCGTCGTAGTAAATAATAAAGTGTTCTCATACAACAACTTCACGGGGGGTAAATGTGTCTTTAGTGTTGACACAACAAAGTACTGACTTTTAAGTGTGTCGTAAAAATTTTGCTTAACGGGTGTTCTTCGTCATGGAAATTATTATTATACTTACATATCCCAGCCTTTACTTCAAAGAGTGCATTAACGATGAAGAGCGTGTGCGTCTCGGGACGCACGCATATATACGTTAAGTACTGTGAAGCCTTCCCGCCCACAGGTGCTGTAGTCGACATCTTCACCCCATCTCATACCAGTCTCTTTTTTATATTCTTTATGTTCTATTACTTGTATAATTTATTGTTTATTGCTGTCGTCTTGATAATTGATGTCAATTGGTCTTGCGTAGAATATTGCCCGCACTTCTGGGATGGCTCCGCTAAGTAATTGCTCGATGCTTTGGATAGGTTACGCCGTGACAAGTTCTCGGCTTAATTATTATACTTTTTTTATATTATAGAGAACACACGAGCTGACGGCTCACCTGCTGGTAAGTTATAGATGGTACATAGACACCTGCAGCACCAGGAGTATCACAAAAGCGATGCCGGCCTATAAGGAAGAAGTACGCTCTGTCTTTTTAAAGGTTTTTAGGTCGTTTTGGTCCGGAAACACTGCTGGTGATAATGTATTCAACAGATTTGTCGTACGTGGTACAGAAACCTTTTAAAATCGTAAGGTTGTGGATAGTCAAGAATATTTAAAATCAAGATGGTGGGGATGATTTTTTTTCTCGATTTAGGGACTTTTGTCCTCCAAAGGCAAAAATCCCTAGTTTGCGCAGGATATAACGGTTGCATTTGAGGACATCAATTATTTTTAATATACCTATTAGTTCTCTAAAAGTGCTTTCTGGTACTATCACAAAGAACGTGGCAAAACCACCTTAAGGAATATATTTAAATTAACTGACATCTCTGAGTTCAGTAAGAGTTGTCAATATGCAGATGACACTTGCCTTAAACTAGCAGATAATGATGTGAACAGTGCTCTTGAAAAATGCAACGGGGCTTTGATTTATTAAATATGTGGTGCCACGACAACGGGCTTGTTATTAATGCTAGTAAAACGAAACTCGTCCATATAAGATCAGCATTCACAAAGACGTACTGTGAAACAAATTATAGGTTAAAAGCTCATAATCACAGCTGTCTTCACGTGAATATACAGCAATGCAAATGTGCTAGTATTGAAACAGTAGATAAACATACTTATCTTGGGATGATTGAAGACTGCAATTTTAATTGGCAGCCTCATATAAGTACAGTTTGTGATAAACTTAGAGCTTTCTTGGCTAATAAAGTGATTATTTATTTATTTGCATTTGGGAAACATACAATTATACACAATTCAATTAAGTAACGCTTATAACTTTTCCATAAACCAGTCATACACTTACATAATTTACTTAAAGTTACGTACAATATTTAGAGTTATGTGAATAGAATAAACATGATAATCAAAATTTATGGTAAGAAAATAATTACTGAGTGTTAGGGTAAAACGACCTTTTCTAAATTGATTGTAAGAAAGGCAAAATATAGCCAATCCCCTGAAGTATTTATTATAGGTGTGACATGCTCTAGAAATGAAACTATTTGCAGCAAACTTGGTCCTGCTGAATTGTATTACAAACGTGTTGTCAGACCTAGTTCTATTAGGACAACGGAAACCAATCCTCTTATTATCAAGAAGAGAATACCTTACAAAATACATATTACTTATGTGATACAATTCGTTGGCTGAATCGATCATAAATTACGGTATTACTAGTTACGGTAGACCATTCAAAACCTATCTTAACAACATAAATACATTACAAACTAGAATATTAAAACTAATTGTATCTCCTAAAATAAAAGAGTTATATAGAAACGATGATAATAAACTTTTTATGCACTGCAATGTTTTACCCATCCAATATAAATTAAACTATAATTTATTAAAAGAACAATTTATTAATCAAAAATTACAGCACAGATAAAATTAACACACGACAAGCTATAAAACAAAACTTAATAATGAAGTAGTAGTTACCAGATTATGCATTGGGCACACAAACATAACTCACATCCATTTGATAACTAAAGCTTCCAGAAACAAATGCAAGTGCGGATTGGATTAACCATCTTTTGATAGAATGCTCTGCATATGATAATGAAAAACTATGATGTAATGTACCTAATATTTTGAAAGATTGTTTAAACCAAGATGGATACAGCCGAACACTGAATTTCTTTAAAATGATAAATATGTATAACTCAGTTTAAGCTTAGCTCCCATTATTAAAATGTGGTCGCTAATGACCTAGATGTTAAAAAGCGAACTAAAAAAAATGTTATTAATATTTATTGCTACAAATAATGTATATGGGAAAAGAACTATACAATACTTAATTCCCCGCTTGCTAAATGATTTAGATCATTACTACCTAACCTAACCTAACTTCAAAAAAAGTACCACTGCAAATAACTTGAAAAGTTATTTAAAATCATACTTTTTGAGCAACGAATGTAGAAACGAACCGGTCCAGGCGTTTGCGGCACGATCCCTTCCCCTCACGTCGCTTAGCTATTCACCTCTCGCTCAACAGTTGTAATGATATTTGTAAAAAAAAAATACGTGTGGCACTCGGGGACTGCCGCGGTAAAGCTATTGCATAGCATTTTTTATCAACTTATGCAATTTTAATTATTTATTTATCTTATTTATGCAATATTTTTTTTCTTTGATATTAATTCAAATTTTTTCTTTGATATTAATAGATGGCGAGGCAGCCCTTATGATATTTTATTGGGCAACCACAGCAAACAACAGTTCAATCTTAAAAAAAATATCAACATAATGAATATTCTATACAACCTCCACGGAATACTTTTATAATAGGTAAATGCCTAGAATAGGACGACTCACAAACATAATTAGTTTTTACAGGAAACCCTTTTAACAGTCAGTTCACAAGTAGGTACTATGAATGCTTTGAATTTAAATTAAAACTCTGAAACAAAGGATTACAGCTCAGTTAATCAAGCCTTGTTCTCAAATAATCAATCGAGTTTTTAACTTTGAACTTTATTCAATTAAAGTTATGTACTTTAGGTGTTTGTTATTCATCAATCGGTTTTTACTATTAACGCAGCACACACAACGGAATATTTTTTCAACAACAATTTTACATTTTTACTGCTGCTCTGCTGCTATTAGTCGTCGCGTTATGTTATATACCCTAAAGCTTTTCTTACTTATATATGAACCGTACTTATATATGTCAACATAAAAATATTTTTTCAAATCGGACTAGTAGTTCCTGAGATTAGCGCGTTCAACCAAACAAAAAAAAAAATGGTTGCCTGTAAAGTCGGTTTTACGGGCGAAGATTTTACGTGACAACGTCTTTTTCTCGGTAGAATATTTATTGATATGAATATAATTAAATTGCACAATAGGAACAAGGAATTGAATGAAAATAAGAATTGCACAAATTTTAACTATAGAAATATATTTTGTTTACTAAAACATTGTACATGTAAACTTAAACTTAACACGAGAGACTCATCGTAACGTTACCGAGCGTTACACTTTTTCATAAGTGACTCCCAGCCGCAACCTAATTTAAGACGTTGTCACGTCAAAAAACAACGGGTTGCACTCCGGGAGTGCCAGCTGAAATGAAAACTTGAATATTAACGTTGTGCATTATTGATATTTTGGAATGGTTAGGGAATAATTTTGCACGAATTGCTTCAATTATCAGTATAACAGTACTATCATGTATGTTGTAGAATACAATATTTATTTATTGCGCTATCGTACAGAAACATGACAATTTATATTACATTAAAAAAGTTTATCTCTCAGAAAAATCAACTTACATGAATCACATTTAAGCCCACCTAGCGACCACCTATTGTAAAAAAAATGCATTTTCTTCGCAATAAAGCTGCCACGTGGACGTCCTAGATTGATACTTATTATTATAATACGGTAAAATAAAATATTACTATGTTTCGTCCAATATATTGAAAGTCAACAACCTCTCCAATTTTATTGTGTGTCATGATGCGATCAGCCCACGTGTTTGACCTGACGCGAGTTTTACATAAATTACCCATAAAAAAAAAGTGTACAAGGCAGCTAAAGAAGTTTTCACTTCAAAAAAATCATACAAACAAACTCTTCGCTTGATAACATTAGTATAGATTTAAACTTAACCTAATTGTAGCTGTATCAATAAAGTGAGAATCGAACATATGTAATGATTAATGTACGAACAGCATAATTTATTAAACACCTCACCTATTTCGTGAACTCGTACTGAGTGTTACTAAAGTAAAAACCCGTTCGGTTTTATAAATAAAATATCAGCTTAGCTCGTGAGGCGTGACTACAACAAGTCGGACTCATCTCAGATAAATAAACTAGGGCGAAACCTTTTATCCGTTTGTGACACCGACACTGGGACAATAATTTTATTGTTATGTTATAACAGAGATTCAAGTGGGCGGAGTATTAGTTTCATTTTCTTTTTGGAAACTATACCTTGATGTAGGTAGGTAGTCACAGACGCGAGTATTGTAAGTGCCCATTTATATATAGTTACTAGCGGCCCCCCCCTCGCTTCGCTTCGGTGTAGAGCTGAAGTGTAGACTACAGTTTTTGTTCTCAGGCTTGTATTATACACAATGACATTCATCTATGATTCTTCTTATACCTACATGCAAAGTCTCAGCCCTATCGGTTTAAAATTGACAAAGTGTCTTACAAACTTTCATACCCTATTTTATCCAAGGGGAAACCCCCAAGGCGGGGTAGAATTGATCAAAATCCTTTCTTAGCGGATGCTTACGTCATAACATCTACCTGCACGCCAAATTTCAGCCCGATCCGTCCAGTGGTTTGGGCTGTGCGTTGATAGATCACTATGTCAGTCAGTCACCTTTGAGTTTTATATATATAGATAGATAGATTTTGTGTGTGCCAATGTGTGCTATGTGCATACAGTTTCTTGCCATAAAGTATTTGCCAATAATAAAAATATAACACACGAAAGCTTTATTGTCCGTCACAAGAGCTTGAGACATGTTACTAATGGATGCTTCCAAACAGATGACACTCTTTTATTTGACGAGCTCCGTGGGCGAGTGGTTTATACGCCGGGTTTCATGGTGTCGCCGACTCGAGAGGTCCTGGGTTCGAATCCCGGTGGGGGCAGTGTGTGTGTGTGATGAATACGAGCATTTGTACTCCAGTCATGGATTTTTAATATGTATTTCTATATAAATATACTTATATATGTACAATATATGTATTCTAACCGTTACCAAAGTATCCTATAACACAATCATTATACTGCTTACTTTGGGGCTGGGTAAGGCTAGGCTAGGGCTAGTGTGAGTGTTAGAAATATTTATTATTTTGTTCCCGAAACAGTAACATTTCTCATCTTTATTAATACCACGCATACCAATATATAATGAAATACTTTAAACGAGCAAGAAATTCGATTTTATATTCACTGAAAAGAGACTAAATAATAGTAAATGATTAATAATAACATTATTAGTCATGCGCATTAACCACTTGCACCAATGAGGAGCTCAATGGCGCAAGTGGTTAATGCGTTCGGCTGCGATCGTTGAAGTAAAGCAACTTTCGCAGTAGTCGGTCATTGAATGGGTGACCAAAAAACTGTACTATCTCGAGCTCCTCCGTGCTTCGAAAGGCACGTTAAGCCGTTGGTCCTGGCTGCTTCTGCAGTCGTTAGCACCCACCAATCCGCACTGGGCTCGCGTGGTGGGTCACGACCCAAAACTCTCCATCCGATCCATAGAGAAGGCCTGTGCCCCAGCAGTGGCTGGCTGGTGATGAATAACATTATTTCAGCCAGGCAGCGTTACTCTACAAATAACAGTTTTTTATCAACTCTTATTATGTAGCTTACTAACATTTTTTGAATCAGAATTATGATAATGTTAACAAAAGAATCCCAAGGGTAGCGACACAATAAGATAAGTGAAACGCATTAAAGGCATTAGCCCATTACGTGAATAATACATTGGTTTGATGTAAACGGATAAAACAAAGCGAGTTGAACTTACACCCGAAGGCCCGTACAATTGTATGAAATTTAAAACCAGGCTGAGCAAAAAACATTGAAAAAAATCACGCGCTTTGTATAGGCCCTACAATTTTATTCAGAACTAGCTTTTTCCAGTGGCTTCACTCTATAATTAGAACATAATATACAATGTAAAAAATATTTTTGACAAGAAATTTCTTTGTCTTTATAGAAAAGTCGGAGGAGCTCGATGGCGCAGGTGGCTAGCGCGTTCGGCTGCGATCGTTGAAGTTAAGCAACTTTCGCAGTGGTCGGTCATTGGATGGGTGACCAAAAATTTACTATCTCGAGCTCCTTAGTGCTTCGGAAGGCACGTTAAGCCGTTGGTCCCGGCTGCATTTGCAGTCGTTAGCACCCACCAATCCGCACTGGGCCCGCGTGGTGGGTCATGGCCCAATCTCCCTATTCCATCCATAGGGAAACCCTGTGCCCCAGCAGTGGGGACATTAATAGGCTGATGATGATGAAACAATACGAATTCGATATTGGTTCATGCTAGGGGTACTGTACCCTTAGTACGAACCAAAATCGAATTCGTGCGAGTCCGAAATGTCATTGTCAAATGTGTACCGATTTTTAGTTCTCGTTACGTACTTTGTGCCGCTGCTGTTTAAGTTTCCATACAAAATTTGACATTGACATTTCGGTTTACAAACTATTCGATTTCTATTATGGTTCGTGCTAGGGGTACTGTACTAGTTCTGCCCAATCAAAAACGTTTAAGCGAGACGTGTCTTAGCGAGATATGATAACCAAGTTATTAAACATATCTGGATTTCTGGAGGACTGCCATCATAAAACATTAAGTTGGATCACGGCAATGTTTTCTAAGGTAAAAAACTTAAAAAAAAAGTTAATTCCCAAATGGCATCAAACACAACATGTAAAATAATTATTTAAAATTGATTTAAATCTCATTAATAAATGCATCATTATTATAATTCATCTGATGTTTTATTATTCCCTATTTAAAGATCTGGTCAATCCAGTTTTTCCTGAAGTGTAAGTACACTTCACTTATTTATATTAAGCTCAATTAGTTAAGTTACACTCAAATAATAATGGGTAGACCAGACCACCCATTATTATTTGAGTTTCGTGAGTTGCAAGCTTGATGACACTATGGACTAGTAATAGGATTGCATTGTTAGTTCATCATCATCATTCATCAGCCTTATAATTAGGGATGCAAAGTCTTTTGAAATATCGATATTTATATTTTTTTTTTTTTTTTTTTATAGATAGGTCCGACAAATGACTCCACCCCACCTGATGTTAAGTGAAGGTGAAGTCCAGACGTGACGATAGCTGATACAGCAGTTTTACCTGCCACACCAGCCATCTTCACCCTGCCGGCCTGCATGTTGCTTCTTCACGCCTCTTTTAAAGGATCCCAGGTTGTAAGAGGGAGGGAACACGTGAGCGGGCAGAGCATTCCATTTACGGATAGTGCGACAAAGAAATGAGTCACCAAATTTCTTTGTACGCGTTGGAATTGTGGCCACAGTTAGACGATGACAACGTAGGCCAGCGCGCGTGGTCCTCTGAAGGAAAGGAGAAGGTGGGATAAGAGAGAATAACTCCTCAGAATACTCGCCGTGGTACAGACGATAGAACGCGCTTAGTGACGCCACGTCACGGCGTAATTGAAGAGGCTCAAGGTGTTTAGTCACCTCCTCATCGCCTATGATGCGGATCGCGCGTCGCTGTAACCTATCCAAAGCATCGAGCAAGTACTTGGCGGAGCCATCCCAGAGGTGCGAGCAATATTCCACGCAGGACCGCACTTGCGTTTTGTACAACAAGCACAGTTGATCGGGCGTGAAAGAACGCCGCACCTTGTTCAGGACTCCGAGTTTGCGTGAAGCTGTTTTGATCACGGTTTCGATGTAGTTCTTTGGATTCAGGTCTGAGCGAACTTCCATACCGAGCATGGAAATGTTGCTCTGCAGCGGTAGTGTTGTGCCCTGAAGAGATGGAAGAGGAAGGAATGACGATGTTTTTGCCGTGAAAGCGCAAGCCTGAGTTTTTTTGGCATTGAACTCAACCAAGTTCCTGGTACCCCATTCGGAAATGTGGTCCAAAGCCTGATTGAGTTCAATGACAAGATTCTCGCGTTTCTCCTTGGTTACCGCCAGCCCAGCCGCTGCTTGTCCGAGATACCCCGCAAGCACTGTACTATCGTCTGCATAGCAATGAATATTCCCAAGAGGAATTAAGTCATTGATATGCAGCAGAAAGAGAGTGGGGGATAGGACGGAGCCCTGGGGAACGCCGGCATTCACTGACATGAACCGCGAACTGCTACCATCCGTAAGGACACGAATTCTACGCTCATGCAGGAAGTCAGCTACCCAAGAACAGAACTGGGCTGGCAGACCGTATGCCGGAAGCTTGGAGAGAAGGCTTTTGTGCCAGACCCTGTCAAACGCCTTGGCAATGTCAAGGCTGATAGCCAACGACTCGCCACGCTTGTCGATAGCCTCACCCCAGATATGAGTTAAGTACGCTAGAAGATCACCCGTCGATCGTTTCGGTCTAAAACCATATTGACGATCATTAATCAAGGAGTGATCCTCTAGGTAGCGGGTCAGATGGTTATTAAGGACCTTTTCTAAAACTTTACATAAAACTGAGGTGACTGCTATTGGCCGGTAGTTTGCCGGGTCTGAGCGATCCCCTTTTTTGGGCACCGGTTGCACATTGGCATCTCTCCAAGTCTCCGGCACACGCCCCAAAGAATACGAGCATTGGTACAAGCGCGTGAGCACGGGAGACAACTCCGCTGCACATTTTTTGAGTACTACTGCTGGGATGCCATCAGGTCCACTAGCTTTCCGGACGTCGAGTAATTGCAATTCGGCACGAACTTGCGCTGCCTGATTTTAATATCAGGCATCGTTGTGCCACAGTGAGGTAATGATGGTGGCAGTGCATTGCAATCATCGATTCGGGAGTTAGCCGCAAAGAGTTTTGCCAGTAAATCGGCTTTCTCCTGCGGCTTATGGGCTAGTGTTCCGTCTGGGCATCTCAGAGGTGGCAGCGAGGGCTCGCAGAAGTTTTTTTTGCACGGCCTTGGCCAGACGCCAGTAGCTACGGGAACCCGTAGGATGCGTCATAAGTTCCTGGCCAACACGTGCAACGCGCTGGGCATCCGCTCTAATGTAAGCCTTCTTACAGGCCTTGGAAGCAAAATTGTAGGCTGCTTTGAGTGAATCGACCTCGGGATCCTTGAGAGCGCGACCTCTGATCCAAGCACGATATGCCGCTTGCTTACGCGAAGCAGCTTCAGCACAGTCGTGATTGAACCAGAGGTTACGCGTGCCCTTACTGATGAGATCAGAATGAGGAATATAGTATTCCATACCCATTATAATCTCCTCAGTAATGGCAACGGCACTGGCCGATAGGTCCCTGTCACTGAAGCAGCGCTGCTTCCAAGGGACGGACGCAAAGTAGTCACGCATACCGTCCCAATCTGCCGACCCATAATGCCAGATACGGCGCTTGACCACTGCTGGACGCGGAGGCTTGGCCTGTGGTGCTTTGGCAGATATCAGGCAGTGGTCTGACGAGCCCAGGGGGGCTCTTACCACAACCTGATAGCCCTGTGGATGGGTCGTGAGCAGAAGGTCCAGTAAAGAAGGCGCTTGACTTGGAATATCTGGGATCCTGGTGGGCTGATCAACCAGTTGCTTCAAGTCATGCGTGAGAGCGAATGCGTGAGCAGAGATCCCTGCATGGTCAGTTTTGGAGGAACTTAACCACAAATTGTGGTGAGCATTAAAGTCCCCCAAAAACACCAATTCTGCATTGGGAAATTGTTCCTGCGCGTCATCTGCTGCCCGACTAAGGTGTTCAAAAAGTCGAGTTGTCTCAACATCGCCGGTGTGGGATCTGTAGAGACACACGTAAACTCTGGCCAGGGGGCCAGAGTCGACGTGTACCCCCAGCATGGAGAAGGAGGGATCTTCCAAGCAGCGGAGACGGCGACAACAAACATCCGCCCGAACATACAGGCATACACCGGCTTTCGCTTTGAAGGACTCTTCAAGCACGTAGCCGGGATAATTAAGGTAGCCTGTGTCAGCAGGCGGAAGTATTTGTGTCTCCGTCAGGAACAACAATGCTGGCCGTGCTGTCTCAAGATGGTGGTGGACAGCGTTGAGGTTAGAGTGGAGTCCGCGTATGTTGCAGAACTCGACCTCAAACAGCGTTGAAGGCGTGGGGGTGTGCACCGCTGAACGTCCAAACTTTGTTTTAGGAGCTGCCATTATGGAAGTGAAAAAGAGACGTGAAACGAGTGGACGTTGTCGCGACAAGACCGGGCAAATTAGGGAGGCATGTTTCCCCGAATGATTGCCTGCAGAGGATATACGCCGACCCGCCGGACGGAAGGGCCCCCGCACCCCCCCGGAAGTGGCCGCTGGGACCCCACGCCCCGGTCACCAACCGGCACGACGGTCCACCCCGAGATTATGCGTGACATGATGGGGCAGCCTCGCGAACTGGTTAGGAACGCTTGGGCCCCTGTACTGTGCCACGGGCGGCCAGCGGGACAGCCGTTTCTACGGGTCTCCCTGGCCGGCGGGTCGGTGCAGTCCTCCCGGCATCGGTTCCACGGATGCCTAGCCCTGGACCGAATCCGTCGCGACAACCTCCACTCGAGCCCTGGTTGTACGCTGGCTGACCCCGAAACGCGCGAGAAGCACTTCACGGGTTTTTCACCATGCGCACGGTGGTAACAAACCAGGCGGGTGTTAGGCACCCTACCACCAGCAGAGCGGATGGAAGCTCCGATATCCCTTAGTCGCCTCTTACGACACCCACGGGAAGAGAAGGGGCGGTGAGTTGTATTCTTTCTCCGTCACCGCACGGATAAAACGAATAAAACGAATATCGAAGTCAGGAAAATATCGATATCCGATATATCGACCATTTTAACTCGATATTATTGATATATCGATATTTTTTTCTTTTTTTTGCTTTGTATTAAGTTTGCAAAGCAAAAACCTAAAATTAAGGAAGCAAAAATTTAAGAAAAATCGGTAATTATAATGTGGGCAGGTAAATATCGATATCCGATCCGATATATCAGCCATTCCAACATTTCCAAAACGATATTTTTTATAGCGCTGTAAGAAGTATCAAATCAAAAGCAATTTCGAATCAAAGATATTTATTTTGTTTAAAATATTTGCACGCAGCCAAAATCAGAATAGATAATCATATGAAAAACAATTGTTATGAATTAGTAAAACCCACACATCAGGCTTCAGAATAGGGTAAGCCCAAAGCTTCCAAAATTACTATACCTATCTTACTTTCTTGACTTGGCGAGTTTAAAAAATTTACGATTTGTATAAGATTCTTAATTTTATTTTATGTTATATTACAATGATATTAAATTTCAATTAATCAGTAGTTGACAATTATCTAGAAAGAGAGGCAAGGATTTTATTTAAGTGCATGAGTTACCATTAGGTATACGATTATACCTATATACGTTGGTGTCGATTCTGGCATGATTATCTAAATTTAAAACTTAATTTAACATCGGTCTCTCCTTTTCATTCTGTATAGAGAATGACAAGGATACACTGTTGTCAAATTTAATTTTAGGTTTAGAGAATTATGCCATACCCACACCAGTTTAGTATATTTCTTGGGGTTCAAGATTTTTTTAATACATCTATAAGCTCTTGCGATTTCAAAGCAATAGTTATTTCGATATAATTCAATGTAGATAGTCATAGCAGGTAAATTAATTGATATTATTGTGTTCAAATTTAGTCTACGAAGTATCGATATTTTGGAATTTCCGATATCGATATTATCGATATCAGTGAATTTTAAATATCGATATAAATATCGATATTTTGGTCTCGATATTATCGATATTTCGATATATCGTTGCAACCCTACTTATAATGTCTCCACTGCTGGGGTACAGACCTTCCCTATGGGTGAAATAGGGAGACTGGCCGGGAAATGCGCTATGTCCACCAAGAAACACTCGCCGCAGCCCAGGGAGTACAACATTCACTATATTTGAGTAACACTAATGAATGAATGCTGGCTTGCGACAGCTGACTTGAACTGAATACAGCCTTGCTCACCAAGAAACACTCGGTGTTATGGTTTAGGCTTTTGTATATTTGGAAAGTAAACTAAGAATGCTATTTAATAATCCAAAGGAGGACTTTTTCATAACAGTTGATTAACAGACGTTATCTTCCACATGATGACGTAATATCTATTTTTTTTATGTTATAGGTGGCATACGAGCAGACGGCTCACCTGATGGTAAGTGATCACCATCGCCCATGGACACTTGCAACACCAGGAGTATCACAAATGCGATGCCGGCCTTCAAGGAAGGAGTACGCTCTTTTTTTGAAGGTTTTTGGGTCGTATTGGTCCGAAAACACTGTTGGCGACAACATATTCCACAGTTTTGTCGTACGTCTTAAACGCACGGTTGTGGATAGCCACGCGTCAAGATGATGGGAATGAAATTTTTGTCGCGATGTACGATGGCGAAATGCAGCAGCTGGAATTAATCCGAACAATTCCTCAGAACACTCCCCGTGATAAATGCGATAATAAATAATATTAATATAATAGTAGATAATATTAAGTTAACGATGTAATGCTACCCTTGTTTACTAATTTACCTTTAATAAATCTACGCGTTTCTCGAGAAAGAGTTTCTACCCACTCTTTTAAATAAATTGGAGAACAGTCTTGAAATATTGAATAAGACTCATCATTACTCAAACAACGTACAATGTACTACAACGACTTTTGGTATAAGAAAATACTTTTTTTGTGATGTTATATGATGAGGATTAAAAGAGAGAATAAATATCATAGATATAATTTATTTCTACCTTATATTGTTTTATACTTTCATGGTCACTAACATTATAGCTATTAACGGGATTTGTTACCATGTACCTTGTTTTTTATGAGTCTCCGATATTTCGGCACTGTTGCAAGCACTATGATCACGGAGTAACTGAAGTAATAGCGGGTAGATGTTATTGGCAGACATATCGGTCTACCCTCTGACGTCGTCTTTTACTGCACTCGATACCAAGAACCGAATACCTCGAAAATAAGTTACATGGTAACAATCCCGTTAATAGCTATAATTACTTCTACCTTTTCTTAAGCTGCAAGACAGCGCTATCTCTTCGCATTGTAGGTAACCCACAATGTCACATGAATACTTTTAAAACTAGTTAACATTTTAAAAAAGAGTTAGCGATTACAGTTATTTTTTTAAGCATTTTAAGCATTTAACTGATACATAAACTACTGATGTATAAACTGATGTATAAACTAAAGAAAAATTTACTTAGGTACCTATTTTCATTATTTCATTCATTTTTCTTTGTTACAGCCTCACATCGGTCAAGCTGATCTCCCTCCACGGTACAGACGGGCGCGCACACCCACAGGCGGTGGCGGCGCGTCGGCTCAATGATAACCTGCGTGCGCTGCGACAGCTGACATGAGCTGAACAGAGCCATGTCCACCAAGAAACACTCGCCACAGCCCAGTGAGTGCAATTTTCACTTACTACGAGCACTATACTCACGCGAACAAAGAATTTTGGTGACTCATTTCTTTGTTTTGACTATCCGCAAATGGAATGCTTTGCCAACTCATGTATTCCCTTCCTTGTATAACCTGGGATCCTTTAAAAGAGGCGTGAAGACGCAATTATGCGGGCCAGCAAGGTGAGGATGGCTTGTGTGGCAGGTAGAACTGCTGTACCAGCTATCTTCGCGTCTGGTCTCCGCCGTCACTTAACATCAGGTGCACTCGCCGCAGCCTAGGGAATGCAACCTTCAATATATTCGACTGATACTAATGATTAAATGCTGCCTCAATGATAAACTGCGTGCGCCGCGACAGCTAACATGAGCTGAACGCAGCCATTTCCACCAAGAAACACACGCCGCAGCCCAGGGAATGGGATGTTCATTATATTGGACTAACACTAATGAATGAATGCTGGCTCAATGATAACCTGCTTGCGTTGCGATAGCTGACTCGAACTGAATACAGCCATGTCCACCAAGAAACACTCGGTGTTACGTTTCTCTCGGTTAGTAAGGTTCCTGGGCTTCACGGGGTAGGGGATTGGGCTGGGATTGGGAACGGTGCAAATGATTTTTTTGGTATTGCAAGCGTCTTGCTATGGTGGTCACTTACCATCAGGACGGCCATATATATATTTTTATTATTTTGTATGCCGTTGATGATCTTTACAGCATCACCGGGTTTAGGGTTATTGGCGAGTGCCTCCAGAGGTATTCCAGGCGGATGGCATCTCCCCACGAGGGGAGTCTCCTCTCCGTCTAGAGCCTCTAGACCACTCGAACCTAAGGGGGTCGGCTCAACTAAAGGGCGTCTCTGAGACTCGAACCTCGGCTCTAGTTAGCCGTTGTCGTGGGGCGAAGGGTCATATGCGTGTTTGCCAACCTTTTAACAAGAAATAAAAAATAGTATAAGAGATTGTTAAAAAAGTCTCCTTTTCAAAGGGATTTTCAATTCAACGTGATACTTTTTAAAGCAGTTTAAATAAACTGGTATTCCGTTGACCGCACCACGTTTTCCCTAAACATGAAGGCGCTGCTATTCTATTCAATGTAAAAATGTACCCGTAAAAACTCACTAGTTAAGTGAATGCACTCTGCGTCGTGTGTTAATTACGAAGGACACGCCACCTACCGTGTCGGCTTTTCATAAATGCGAGCGAATTTATAATATATTAACACGCTGCCTGCCTACTCTTGACTCTCTGAGTCATAAGCCCGATAACATGCATGTTATATTTATATGTAATGCCATGAGTATGTGCGACGCTTTGCAAAACACACATTTTCACTGGCTTCCGCTTAGTTTGGTCATCTATAATTAGTTTTGGAGAATCTTACAGGAATCTTTACAGGGTTATAAAATACCCTATGCGTCTCAATCTAGGTATTAAATTAAATGTGTGCCAAATCTTATTCATATCCATTCAGCCGTTTTGTGTTCTTATGTGCCAAAGATCTAATCTTTCCAATTCACGTCACATACCTCTATGATAACTGTAACACACTCTAATAACTCTCTTGTCAAATCCCACTTATTGTATCTCATTGAAATCTGGGTTAGTGTCACTAGACAAGGCTACAAGAGCTGTAAAAAATGCAAAATAAAATAATAAAAACACTCTTCGGTTATGTGTTTCTAACACCAACGGATAAAATATTTAGAGAAATTAAAATAATGCATATTAAACAGCTTTACGTATATAATACTTGCCTCATGATAAGAAAAAATAATGATAAAACAGTTCATACTAACTGACTTCATTAAAAAATCAGAAATAATTAAACGCAGTCTACGAACACCAAGATTATTGGTCTTACAAAAGGTACGTACGAATTATGCCAAAAAAGTATCACCTTTGAGGCGTGCTCCCTCGCTTGACAATCTCTTATTTATTAGACAAGTCCGTCCGTCCGTCTGTCTGTGTTGCTGTTTCAGCGGCCAAACCGTAAGAGATAGATAAAGAGAATATTTAAATTATAAGTTAAGAATAGTCTGATAAGACTACAAACCGGATTTGAGTAACGTAGCACTTCCGGTTTTCGAGAAATCACGAATTTCAAACGAAACCACACAAAATCTCCGAAGTTCTCAATTAATTAAATACATTTTTTTTTAAATCAGGTTTTGGTGAACATTTGGTTCACTGGTTTGCTAGTAGCTACTGTCGTACATAAAAAAAGTCAACTTATTCACCTGTTTACCCACCAAATCTAAACTGCTTAGTATATTATGGAGATTTTTTTATGTAACATTCATTTTTGATTTTTCCTTAATTTTGTGATTCGTGATTCGGTGACGCTATTACCCCATGATTATTTTTCTATTTTTAAGTGATTTTGTCTTTTTTTGAAAATAATTTCTTTAAACCTAATACAGTTATTAACGTACCTAAACTTTTAACACTTGGATACTTCCAATAAATATGTAACATTATCATTCATTGTCATATTATTGTATATAATTATAGTGTCACAGCTTAACTACGGGAGTATTCCGAAATATAAACCAGTACGCTCGCTGGCCTGGTGTAGTAGTAGTGTTGTCAATATAGCGTCGAAATCATGACGTCATTACCACTGGACAGCGTACTGGTGTTTGATTCGGAATAAACCCTACACCTTCGCATCAAACACGTTCACATCCATTCCATTTCATTCATCAATTTAATTTTACAGTGCTAGTAACAGTTTCAGTATAGTTTCAGTGGCATGAAACTGTATGGTATTTGAAAATGGATTTTCCGCATTTCCGCAATATTGGTATGTAGTTACAATAACAGAAACAAACTTGCAAAGCTCTAAGTCCTTTGTTTGTCATTGTAAAAGCAACAAACACAGTTGCCGACTTCATAAGACTATTAGAATTACAGAGTGGAACTCATTCCACTATTGTGTGGCAATATTACTAAAGTTTTATATACAATCACAATGGTGTGCGTGTAACGGAGTTCTTATTTATCGATATAATAAAAAGGATTCGATTCCATAACTTTGACTTTGTTTTTACCATCTATACTTCTATACTAATATTACGGAGTGTAAGTTTCTCTCTTTTTAAAAGCAGTTCTTTATTAAATAAGTTAGACATTAAAATTGTCAATCCAGTTAAGAAATATGTATTTGTTGCTATTTTGGACATTTGCTTATTTTTCCATTTAAAATTTTGATTATTGGTATGACAACTTTATGGCTTATCAAATTTATAATTAATTTATAATCTACTTTGACATGCATGTAACAATAGACAGTTTCAAAATGTATTCATAAATTGTGATTTCAATGTAACCAAAATAATAGTACCTGTTTCATATAGGTCCATATCTATTTGTATACTTTATTTAAGGTGGAAATGTAGTGGTACTAACAAAATAAAATAATTATATACAATGTAAACACTAACCTACGTTTCACAAATAAAAATTCTGATTCTGATTCTTTAATCATTTGCTAGTATAAAAAAGAGGAAAGATGCAAAGACGTTATCATCATTATCAGTCAATAGTGTCCACTGCTGGAATAGATTTTCCTTCGTATGAAGGAGTTAAGATACACTGCCTGGCGTAACGCGGCCTTTTATTATTTACAGTATTTAATAATAACCAAAGCAGATTTTAACCTAATATGTATTTAAAGTCTTCATCACCATCATCAACAGCTTATTAATGTCCCCACTGTTGCCTTGTCTATGGGGAGATTGGGGCATGCGCCACCACGCGAGCCCAATGCGTATTGGCGGGTGCTAACGACTGCAGATGCAGCCGGGACCAACGGCTAAACGTGCTTTCTAAAGCAGAGAGGAACTCGAGATAAAAGATTTTTGGTCACCCATCCAATGACCGACCACTGCGAAAGTTGCTTAAATTCAACGGTCGCAGCCGAACGCGCTAACCACACGCGCCATCGCGCTCCGTTCTTATTTACTATACTTATGTATAAAAATATATCAAGTTATTACGAATGAATAATAAAAATGAGAATACTTGATTGAAGAGAATTACAAAATTTTCTACAGTAGAATGTTTGATACGTTTCGCCAAAGTAACAAAGATGAATTAATTTCGTCATAAAGTAATAATATTTTCGAATAAAATTTCATTATTGTTTTCTATGTGGGTATGTACTTCTGTCTTTATGCAAAACTGTCCGTCTGCTAATCTGGAATTGTGCTATTACTCGATATTGTTATCTGTCTTTCTTCTGCAGAAGGGATATTACTTTATGTTACTTACATCTGACAGGATAATAATAAACTAACCATAAACTAACATTTTCTAGTTATATTTTCTTTAGATTTAAACTAACCACACCCTTATTCGTTGAATGGTCGACAGAGTATCAAAGGCGTGGAGTGTTGTTATGTAGGTAACTCAATGATCAAAGGTGCATAATGACACAGATAGATTCAATGGTTTCCATAGCTATAATTAAAGATTGCCACACGTGCTAGGTAATTCATTAAAACATTCTCAATCCTACTTACAGTGAAAGTTTGTATGTTTGTTACTTAATCACGCGAGAACTGCTAAACGGATTTGGGTGAAATTTTGATTGAGATTCTAAAGGAAGTCACGGGCAACCGTAAGTTGGTTTATAAAATATAATATAATTTGCTTCGCTTCGGTGTACAGCTGTAGTGTAATGTAGGTAAACTATGGTTTTTGTTCTAACGCTTGTATTATTCACAATGAATTTCTTTATATAATTATAAATCTTCCATGAAAACTTATTTAACTGATAGTCAAAGTTTTGTTGCGTACTTTCGAACCTGTTGTACCGAACAACGATATTAAATACCCTAGATACACCAACACGAACAAAATCATGCCCGAAACCTGTCCACAAGGTACATTGGACGATCCACGGAGCTCCGTAAGATGATCGCGTAGTCTAAACAATATAAGGTATTATTTCAAAATTGAGAATCACCTTTAAAGCATACTGCATAAGGTCTTAATTAAAACGCACGCGTCAAAGAGTTATGACAGTCCGATATGTAAGCTCGTAAAATTTTACGACTTATTGCTATATGCAGAAGAATAAAGACCTTATTGCTTTGACTCTACGCGCAATTCTGAATGCGCTGTTAGTAATATAGCAGATACGGTCCGCGAGGAAAAGAGACGGCTATATTCTCAACCATGCATTTGAATATCACAAATATTTTCTATTAAATCAGTTTATAGTAAGTATTAAAACAAAATTAACTTCAAATGCATTCAATTAACAAACATTGATTAGATACCTGTCGAAAAAACGACATTTTACATTCTATAAGTATTTTTTTCGCCTGTTTTCACGGAGCTCAGCGACATGTTAACTTTTTAACGGTCCGTGCGTGACTGTGAAAAAAAGTGCTTGAGTCGTGTTCAAGCAGTTCTTGGTGTATCTAGGGTATTTAATATCGTTGGTACCGAAGGAAATTTTTTTTTTGTGTTAATGCATTCATTGAGGAAGGCTTAAGGCTATGTAACATCATGGTGCGACCAGTGAGCTGATCATCGTTGTAAAATGTTGTGTAATAATATTCTATTATAACGTGTATTATTCTATTTGTGAGCTTCCGTTGCATACGCTGCGTAAATGATTAAAGTTACACAAAAATCATGTATGGCGAAATTGTTTCCCTTTAAAAGTTCTATAAAAAACCGCGACAACATTTGCCCATTTTTTAAGTTTGGCTCACTATAATCTTTTTCCTCAAATTAACGCGGGTGAAACCGCAGAGAACCTTTAGTTGTGACATAACTGCAATAGTTAAAGAAATATAGAGGTAAAGTATTGCTGACTTTTTTGTAGATATTGATGTCCTCTATAAAACTTTAGTAGAGCACTCACTTTGCTCTACTGTCTATGACTTCTGCAGCGCAAGCGATATAAGATTATTTTTTAGTATTTTTTTCACACCCTGGGTTATGTTATCGAAGTTTTCATACGGAACCCTAACTTTTTTGATAATACTCCATAGCCTATTTTTATCAGGTATAAAGTAGAATTATAAACGTGAAAGATTTTTTCAAATCGGTCTAGTAGTTGCAGAGCCTATTCAATACAAACAAACAAACAATCATCTTTATAATCATCATCATCATCACCATCAGCCTATTAATGTCCCCACTACTGGGGCAAAGACCTTCCCTATAGATGGATTAGGGAGATTGGGCCATGACCCACCACGTGGGCCCAGTGCGGATAGGCGGGTGCTAACGACTGCAGATGCAGCCGGGACCAACGGCTTAAGGTGCCTTCCGAAGAACGGAGGAACTCGAGATAGAAGATTTTTGGTCACCCATCCAATCAGCCGCTAATATCAAAAGTAGTTTCATACTGCAAAAGAGGGCTGTTCGCGCCATATACAATTTAAAGGCAGGAGAATCCCTTAGAGAAAATTTTAAAGGAATTATTTTTTTAACACTGGCGTCGCAATACATTTATGAAAATTTAATATATGTAAAAAAAACTATGATGCATTTGCAAAAAAAAGTCAAACCCATAAATTTATTTAAGAACAAGCTTGCCGTTCAATGTTTCAGACTCCAAAAATCAAGAGGTTCATTTCTGGGTTGTAGTATCGCATTGTTTAATACAGCTCTCCTAGATCTGATTGAGCTTCCACTAACTAAATTTAAATCTCAGATCAAAAATACTCTTATGACTAATTATAAAGTTGCTGATTATCTAAATGATCGTAATGCATGGACATAGTGTTTCTTGTAATTTGTTATTTGATGGGTATTAGTCATTTTTCATAACAGTAATATTGTACCTATCTAATGCCGCTTCCTATATACTAAATATAATGTTAACTATAAAATTTATTGTAACTATATATTTATATTCTAAATGATGTAATGGAAGGTGACTTCAGACGTATCTCTGAAGTCATTTTTCAACTTTACGACTCTGTATATAACAATACAGGGAGAAAAAAATCAGCCCTTGCCGAGTTTCTTGCCGGTTATTCTCAGTACAATGTCTCCCGCCGTAGTTTTGCGAACCGATGGTGTAGCTTCTTGACCTACACAAGTGCTTGTAACAGCCTAGACTAAATAAATGACTTTTCATTTCATTTCAATGATCGACCACTGCGAAAGTTGCTTAAGTTCAACGATAGCAGGCGAACGCGCTAACCACCTGCGCCATTGAGCTCCTCTTTATATTAATTGTATAGAAAAACTTTATTTATTCAAAATTTTATTACTTACAATACTACTTTTTTTAAACTTTATAACTTTTTTTAACAATTCTTCTTCTTATTAACAAGCAATAAAACCTTTATATTGTTTTAAACTTTCGTGGTCACTAACATCATAGTAATATAAGTTATTTACGGGATTGTTACCATGTACCTTGTTTTTAGCGAGTTTTCGATATTGAGGCACTGTTGCAAGCGCCATGATCGAGCTCACATATTCCATGATCATGGCGCTTGCAACAGTGCCGAAATATCGGAAACTCAACTTAAAACAAGGTACATGGTAACAATCCCGTAAATAACTTATATTACTACAATAAAAACTTGTTTTTTAAAAAAAAGGTTTATATTTTAATTTCAACCTTTTCATATTTATAATTTGGAATTTACCATATTTCGCCTACCCTTAACCATATTGTTCCCACAAGTATTGTCGTGTAGCAACAAAATAAAACTAGATAAAAAAAAAGGAAGGAAAAATCAAAAGAACAGTATAGGATATATATATTTACAAGATAAAGTAGTATTTACAGATTATAAAAAATAGGGGTATGGTATGTGTGTGAAGTGTGGGGTGTGAAGTGGAAGTGGTGAAGTGGGCGTGGGTCGTCGGAGATCTTCAGGGGCGGCTTGAACGGTAGGTCGTGCTGCAGGCAGATGGACGGCGCTCCTGTTCAGCCGTCTCAGTTCTTGGCCTGCCCTGATGGTGGCTGGCGGCGCTGCTGGTAGGTTGGCCGGCGAATACCGGCCAGTGACAGGCGCTGATGGAACGGCAGGAGTCGGTAGAAGGCAGGCTGAAGCAGTTGGAGGCTGGCCAAAGAAGCTGGAGTCCAGGCGGCAGTCCCACCGATGAGGTTGCGGGTACGTGAAGATGACGAGAAGAGTAGTAGAGTAGTAGAGTCAAGTAGTTGTTTAGAGAGCCAAAGGGTGCTGAAAAGCTTTGAGGTCTTTCTTGAGTCCCGGGGCAGCCGGCCCCGGGACAAGGCCTTTTATTAATTTAGAGCTCGGTAGCGAGCTATCAAAAGTTGAGTAGGCAACTTTTGCCGTAGAAATGAATGAATCATCAGGGAGGCTCGGCTTTTTATAGGTCCGGAACCATTTAAATTTAGACACGGTTCGAATCGAACTAAAAAGAATCAAAGTAGGTGGTCTGTGGAGGTTGAATAGTTATAGACGTAGTTGGAGAGAGTATCCCTGTCATGGGTAGCCATGACAACGGATAAAAAACATTAAGTTGTCATAAATTTCAATAAAATAAATAAACTAAAAATAGATAAAATCGCAACAAAATTAATGAAAACAAATAAATAACAGAATAAAGAGAAATGCCGGTAAGTGTCCAGTACTCTGGAATAGTGATTTTCAGTACAGAAGAAATTATTATACATATTTACAAAATGATGAATATTGTGTGATATTTTTGAAATTATGTGTTTCCAGAAATACATAATAAAATATATGATGATGCCTGATGAATATCGATGATGTTATATGATAAAATGTGTGAAATGGAACCTATGATAGTCGAAACCATGGGACGATTATTAAGGTACGTTACAGTATATGACATAAACGGTTCATCAAACGCAGCTTAACTCGATGCGGTTACTAGTTTTAATTTGAAAATCCTATGGCCACCTTCGTGCATCATCATCAGACCCTGTTTACTGCATAGGACCAAAGTACTCGTCAAGACGAATCATACGAGCCCAAAATCGATAACATTATGTCGTTTTATAACACAGTTCCTATGACCAGCTTTCAGCTCTATCATCAGACCCTGGATACCATCTAGAGACAAAGCGCTCGTCAAAATGAATCATACGAGCCCAAACTCGATGGCGTTGTGTCGTTTTATCATGGAGTTCCTATGGCCACCTTTCACCTTCATCATCAAGACAGCACACCAGACTTACTTCAGTATGCAAAATTTCAGCTAAATTGGATAACAAGAAGTGGCCGAAATATTATTTACAAATTGTGAAGTTACATATCACACTAATATTATGAAGGCGAAACTTTATGATTGTGTATGTTTGTTACTACTTCACGTCTAAACGGCTGGAGCGATTTTAATAAATTTTGGTATGGAATTAGCTGACACCCTGGATTAACATATAGACTACGTTTTATTGCGGTAAAATATGCCTAATAAACCGCGGGTAACACCGCGGGGCAGCTACGGTGAAAGTTAATTAAAAGCTTGTAATAAATCAGTAAATTAACTCCTATATTTAAAACAGAACAAAATTATCGTCCCTTTTGTACAACTGATATAATCCCGCTCCGTGGAAACGAATATGTTTATCATTTGCGAATGAATATGATAAAAGTTAATAAAATACTTTTTTATTACACACCTGATGGGCGGAGTCGGAGCGGAATGAATTTGACGAGCAAAAAACCGGGATGCTAATGTAGAAATAAAAACTCTTTACGCAGAGGTCGTTACCGTTTTTAGAACTCGAATAAAAAAGATAATTCGAGCGGGAAATTTGATGTGCCCTATTAATAACCTTGTTACCGAAGCCTACAGGTCTTTTCTAAACATTTTCGCTTTAAAATATAACAACGCAATAAATTTTCGGCTATTATGTGCTATACTTTTAATGATATAAATCGCATTTCGATAGAAAAGTGTTTGTACAATTAATTATTTTTTACCCATCCATTTAGAAGAAAAAAAAAACGACGCGTTGCACTCCGGGAGTGCCGGCAGAAGTGAAAACTTGAATATTAACGTTGTGCATTTTTGATATTTTGGAATGGTTAGGGAATATTTTTTTCACGAATTGCTTTAATTATCAGTATAAAAGTACTATCATGTATGTGGTAGAATACAATATTTATTTATTGCGCTATCGTAAACAATCATGACAATTTATATTACATTAAAAAGTTTATCTCTCAGAAAAAACAACTTACATGAATCACGTCTAAGCGCACTTAGCGACATCTATTGTAAAGAAACAACTTACATGAATCACATTTAAGCGCACCTAGCGACATCTATTGTAAAAAATACATTTTATTCGCAATAAAGCTGCCACGTGTACGTCTTAGATAGGGACTTATTATTATAATACGATAAAACAAAATATTACTATGTTTCGTCCAATGTATTGAAGGTCAACAACCTTTCCAATTTTATTGTGTGTCATGATGCGATCAGCCCACGTGTTTAACCTGACGCGAGTTTAACATTTTTTACCCATACAAAAAAAGTGTACAATGCCGCTAAAGAAGTTTTCACTTCAAAAACAAATAAGACATTACCGGTGAAACAATTGTGTGGATGGATGTTGGGAAATAAATACTCACCGCTGTTTATTTTGGGTAATCGTACCCGAAAGGTCCAAACGCTGAGCCGAGAGCTCTGCTGCTGTCACACTCACATGTCTGTCATAAAAGAAAAAACCTAAGCCTTCGATTGGGTTATCGTTAGAGCTAGTTGAGAAGGCTTTTGAAGACCTACGTTTTGTATTTTTTGTTTTATTTGAATATTGAAAGAAAAAATCGAGAAGACCGTAAAATCAACTGTTTTACAAAATTTTGTTTGGAAGTTTTTCTCACTAAGGAAGTGACCTATACCATAACCATATAATAAGAACTTGAAATTTGGTGATAATGTTCAATATTACGTATATACGTATAATAAAAAATAACGATTTCGAAATTGTAGGAGTCATATATGCATAAGTACGTTACGTATATACATCTCTGTAGCTGCAATATAAATAAAAATAGTTTACTCTCGGTGATTGTAACTCACATTTAAAATATAAAATATATTTAAGAATAAGTATGAGAATAATGTGATGAATCATTTAAAAAAAGTAATTACTCTACAAGATATTATCATCAGCGGAATTCGCTTTCTTATATTTATGTACGGAGCTCCTAAGAAAACTACCAGCTTAGATAAGTATCGATAGAGAAGTTTTGTTTTGAAAAAACACTCGAAATAAAAAAATACAAGCGAAATTTGAAACCTCAGTTGCATCAACGTCTTTTTCGGGTATATATGTATAAGTTCAACTGTGCCTTGGTTATCTAGCTAGACACAAAAAACTAAAGCTGGAAGTAGGTCAACATTACATTAGAACCAATTCAGACTACGTAAAAAGGGGTAAAGTGCTAAATGTGTTTGCAAAAAAGTTGGACTGTTTTGTTCTCTGGCATGTACGAACTGTCAAGGCCGGTGGGTGGTGTTATGACACTAACATAATATTATAAAGGCGAAAAGTTTGTGAGTGTGTGGGCGTGTATGTTTGTTACTACTTAACGTCTAAACGACTGGAACGATTTTAATAATATTTGGTATGGAGTTAACTATCAACCTGGATTAACACACAGGCTACGTTTTACTGCGGGAAAATATCCCTAATAAACCGCGGGTTGTAAACGTACCTCAGTCCCATGGTTTCGACTATCATAGGTTCCATTTCAAACATTTTATCATCTAACGTCATCGATATTCATCAGGGATAAACATATATTTATTATGTATTTCTGGAAACACACAATTTCAAAAATATCACACACTATTCACCATTTTGTAAATACGTATAATAATTCCATGTGTACTAAAAATCACTATTCCAGAGTGCTGGACACTTACCGGCATTTCTCTTTATTCTGTTATTTATTTGTTTTCATTAATTTTGCTCCGATTTTATCTATTTTTAGTTTATTTTCTTGACATATGTGACAACTTAATGTTTTCTTATTAGCTCGATTCGAACCGTGTCTAAATTTAAATGGTTCCGGACCTATAAAAGGCCGGGCCTCCCTGATCTTTCATTATTTCTACGGCAAAAGTTGCCAACTCAACTTTTGATAGCTCGAGCTCTAAATTAATAAAAGGCCTTGTCCCGGGGCCGACTGCCCCGGGACTCAAGAAAGACCTCAACGCTTTACAGCACCCTTTGGCTCACTAAACCTTACTCTACTCTCTTCACTAAAATTTCAACCTCATCAGCGGAAGTGCCGCCTGGTCTCCAGCTTCATCTTCCGACTACCAGCTGCACCTGTTCATCAGCAGCTCTTGCCACCGGCCGATATTCGCCGGCCAACCTACCAGCAGCGCCTGCCAGGCACCAGCAAGGCAGGCCAAGAATTGGGAGACGCCTCACCAGGAACGCTTCAATCTTCAAGGAGCGACGTCCATCTGCCTGCAGCACGGCCACCCGTTCAAGCCGCCTCTGAAGATCGCCGACGACCCACGCCCACTTCACATCCCACACTTCACACCATACTCCTATTTTTTTTCTATATTGTTCTGTAAATACTTTATTCTTGTAAATATATATATTTTATAACCTCTTCCTGTTTTCTTTTTTTTATTTTGTAGCTACAAGACAGGGTAACACCGCGGGGCACAGCTAGTAATGTATAATCACCTACAGTAAAGGGTTCGTTTGCTACATCACTACTGACGCAATTCATTTACACCCAAGATGTAGAAGAAGAAGAAGATCAAAAAGAATAACAACAAGAAGAAGTAACTATAGTTTTTGAAGTGAAACTTCTTTATCGGCGTTGGAAAAAATATACCGTCACATTTTTCGGTTACGCGTCAAATTTTTCCGTTACGCGCCATCTTTTTTTATATTAATAGTTGATAGCTGAATGATCACACTGTCGCCGGAGAGAACTCTCTCTACTCGTTTGTAGCTGAGTGACAATAGTTATTAAAGATAAGACTCGCTCAGCCAAACTCGCATAGCGATACTCGCTCAGCGATACTCGCTCAGCGATAGCCGCTCAGCGATACTCGCTCAGCGATAGCCGCTCAGCGATACTCGCTCAGCGGTACTCGCTCAGCGGTACTCGCTCAGCGGTACTCGCTCAGCGATACTCGCTCAGCGATGCTCGCTCAGCGATAGCCGCTCAGCGATACTCGCTCAGCGATAGCCGCTCAGCGATTCTCGCTCAGCGATTCTCGCTCAGCGATTCTCGCTCAGCGATTCTCGCTCAGCGATACTAGCTCAGCGATACTCGCTCAGCTATACTCGCTCAGCGATTCTCGCTCGGTTAAGCTGGCTTGGCTGTCAAAAGCCGTGCGCGTGCATTTTAACTCAGGACTGCCAATTCGTTTCTAGTTTCTACTCGCTTATCGTTTATCGTCGGAGGTGGAACATGTGCCTTAGATTACTGAGCCGTGTAATCATAACAGTTTCATAGGCAGTAATTTGTATTCATGTCTATGATAATAAAATCCTTTTGTTTAAACTTTATCTAATTTAACTTTATTTAACCAATTTCTGGAAAGTTGCATGTAGATCATTTTTCGAAAAATAAGGCCATAAAGAAGTTTCACTTCTTACGTGTGTACACTAGTACACGCACATATTTTTTTTTATAGATAGGTCCGACAAATGACTTCACCCCACCTGATGTTAAGTGAAGGTAAAGTCCGGACGCGAAGATAGCTGATACAGCAGTTCAACCTGCCACACCAGCAATGCTCATTCTGCCGGCCTGCACGTTGCTTCTTCACGCCTCTTTTAAAAGATCCCAGGTTATAAGAGGGAAGGAACACGCGAGCGGGCAGTGCATTCCATTTATGAATCGACCTAATACATTTTTCTACTGTTTTTTAATTCCCATCGCTTTTATTAATTCCAACCCTTGCTTACATTTGTTATTATGCAATAGTTTCCAAATAAACAGAATCAGAACAGACCAGTGGAAAAGGGTTACTACTGGGGAAACTACGATAAAAAACGCGCTAAATACACTACCTCCTACCTCATAGGTGGCGTGGAACCGTGTGCTTATTAGGACACTTACAATTCTTAAATCGTTATTTCTCAGGAACGGTAGCTCTTAGGAAAAAAAAACCTTTTATAGATAATTTTTTAATAATATTATTTTATTTTATAATCTACAATTTTTTGTCTCAAGTAATTTTGCGATAAAACTTACCGTTTTGTTAAAAATAGCGAAAATCCATTTTTTTAACTTTGATCTCGAGTATTTTTTCTCCATGTACCGGGAATGTATGTAGTAAATGGGAAACTTTGATATACATATTATTCTTTGTACTCACTTTCATCTTAATGTGAATTTGTGTATATTTGATAGTTTGACCGGCCTGTAAATGCGACACACTTGTTTTTTTTTATATTATTCTATTACAAGTGTCCTGCGGTTGCACCCGCATTAATTTGAGGAAAAAGGTTATAACCTTTTGAGGGGACCCTTAAAAGATAGTCATATGCTGTCGCGTACTTTTCGATAGAACTTTTAAAGGAAAACAATTCCGTATTGAATTCTTTTGGTATAACTTTTATCCCCTTATTAATAAACGAAGACTACATGTTTTGTCTCTGTCTATTGAATGACAAATGGCATTTGAGTGACATGAAGAAAACACGGCGTTACTAGTCTAAGCTTATTCCTTGTTTATTAATAAGGTGGTAATTGTTTACGCAGCTCACGCGATTGGAGCTCTCAAATGGAATATTTTTACAACATTTTCCATTGGTGCTTTGCTCATATTAGTCGTAGTGATGTTAATTTATATAGCCCGTAGCGTTCCTCGATGAATGCACTATCCAACACAAAAAGGAACAGTTATATTTTTATTAAGCTATTGCATAGATTTTAATGCGGGCTTTGAGCGCGGTGACCGAATCAAGAAATTCCGTAACGAAAATAACCTGACAATAGTGCACATGAACACAATTTTCGCCTTCCCAGTATGGGTCGAAACGGCGCATTGTGTTACATTTTTGCCACGGGACCAACGTTCGACGCATCACTGTGGTCGTCGGTTCAAATCCCGCACTCGTATTTTTTATTATATTTTTTTCCTTTTGTTTATATATTAGTTTTAGACCCCAGCGCCTGTTCTTATTTTTATTTGTCCCCATTTTATTTAGACTTTATAATTATAATTTAAAGTTTTGGACTAAAAATGGTTGACTGTGGAGCTTGTGGAAGTTTTTTGGCGCTGGACAATGCTGTTGTTTGCTGTGCTTGCCCAATAAAATATTATAAGGCCTGCCTCGCCGCCATCTATTAACAACAAATAAAAAACTTGAATTAATATCAAAGAAAAAAAAATACTGCATAAATAAAATTAATAAATAATTATAATTGCATAAGTTGATAAATAATGCGATGCAATAGCTTTACTGCGGCAGTCCTCGAGTGCCACACGTATTTTTTTATTTTTTAACCATTTAACTGCTAGATGTTGAAAAAAATCCACGCGGACCAGGGAGCAGTTTTAAACATCTAGCAGTTAAATGCTTAAAAAATAAAAAGATATATATATTTGCTATTTCTTCTTTCAAATGTTTAATACTTGTTAAAATATTCATTTGACATTGTGTATCGCCTATAATGCGAAGAGATGGCGCTGCCTTGCAGCCTAAGGCTAGGAAAAATTCGACACGGCCGTCAGGGCCGCGGTAGCATAATGGTCAGTGCATTCGCCCGGATAGCGAAGGGTTCGAGTCTCGTCTGCTGCCTGTTCCGCGTGGATTTTTCCCTAGTAAACAAAAAGGGATTTTTAAATCAAAACAGTAGCTTCCAAACAAACAAACTAACTCTTCAGATTTTTAATAAAAGTATAGATTGAAACTATGTCTGATAACATAATAACGTAAAAACCCGCTAATATGTGTGTGAAATTCTATGTCAGGTTGTATCGTTGCCATAAGCTTTACCTAATGTTCATTTTAAGAGTACCTTCACTCCTCTCCTCTGATGATTGATATGATTCGATTAGGCACTTATCGGAGAAAAGTTTAATTCGCACATCCGATAATTTCAGTTACGGTTACGCGACGAACCTTCACAAAATCCCTGAAATGTTTCCTGCCAATATCTTAATATACATAAATTACGGGTCACGTTGTTTGCCCGGGAATGACTCTTAAACTACTAAACCGATTTTAATAAAATTTGCACAAAAAGCTTCAGCACCTACTGCAAAAAAATAGGAAAAGGAAACATGACCTAGCATTTACCATGCAATTATAATTATTTATTTATTTTATTTATGCAGTATTTTTTTTTCTTTGATATTAATAGATGGCGAGGCAGGCCTTATAATATTTTATTGGGCAAGCACAGCAAACAACAGCAGTGCCCGGCGCCAAAAAACTTCCACAAGCTCCACAGTTTACCATCTTTAGTCCAAAAATTTAAATTATAATAATAAAAGGGAGACAAATGAAAATTAGAACAGGTGCTGGGGTCTAAAACAAATATATAAAAAAAAATGTAATAAAAAATACGAGCGCGGGATTTGAATCGACTACCGCGGTGATGCATCGAACGTTGGTCCCGTGGTAAAATTTAACACACTGCGCCGTTTCGATCGATACTAGAAAGGCGAAAATTGTGTTCATATGCACTGTTGTCAGGTTATTTTCGTTACGGAATTTCTTGATTCGGTCGCCGCGCTCAAAGCCCGCGATAAAATCTATGCAATAGCTTGAAAATATTATGTTGATAAGTTATTGTTAAGTATGTATTTAATTGTACCTAAAGTTTAAATATACTTTCATATTTTACTGAATCAGAATAAACTAGATTTTAACACTCTTGAAAAGTGTAAGTAAGTAATGCAGTATAGTCAGGAACGAAGGCGTGAGCACTCACGATACAAACTATACATGACCAGTAATAAAAAAATTGGGTATGCATTGCATTACAATGCATTGTAAACACAGATTTAAATAAAAACAGCATTACAATATATACGTGAGCAGTTTCCTATGGCTGCGTTCTGACCTTGTACAGAATGGAAAGACGCAACCCCCACCTCTGAGAGTACATTGAAGTTACATAACAAACAAAAACCAAACAATATATATATTATTTTAGTAAATTTAAATTAGATAATGATTTAAATTCAATTTAACAAAATATTAAATTAACTTACCATTAAATGTGAGTATTTGATGAGTGTGTGTGCATGGGTATGTACAAAATTTTATTACTACACTAGCGACCGCCTGTGACTACGTCCGCGTTGGTAACAAATATACAAAGTTTCACATTCATATTAATAGTAGAAAGTAGGATAACATTCGCTTTAATCAAAGATATTCAATTCGAAGTATAGACAGGAAAGATGTTCGAAAGCAAGACGTTACGAATACCGACAATTATTTGTACAAGGAATTGGGAAAAATAAATACATATACTTACCCTTTTCTTGTGATGTATAAATCATTCTCATCAAATATTGATACAGTGGTATTGGTTATCCAATCCTCCTAATGGGTATGCCTGTATTAGTGAAACAAATTACGTAATGTTATCTGTTAAATCGTGTTAGTTAAAACGTGCTATATATATAATAAAGTTGTATATAGGCACGGAGGAGTGGTATATTATTGCTTAATGAAAGTTAATGATGAATGTATTAGCTTCAGCGTTTTTAGTTCTCTTCAGGGCAGGGAATAGGGGCATCTTGATTGATTCCCAACAAGGAACCCATGCCGTCATAAAGGGAGGGCACATCCCGGTGTTTTATAAGGCTCTAGGCATCTTCATCTCGCTGGCTTGAACTTAATCTCCTACCACGTGGAGTCGTAAAGGCTGAAACTGTGTAATTGGGTGGTTTCTTAAAAAAATGCCCGTGCGATTCGTAAGTCCGATCGATCCGTCTCCCCAACGGAGCAATTTTATGTGAAACCGCGCGGATGTCAGCTTAACGCAGTTTCAGCCCAGAATCGTTACTCTCCAAATCAGGCACAAAGTACCAAAGGTTTGTTACTTAACTGTGGTCGTCTCTATTTAAGAGGTTATTTACAAAGAACTGCAGAAGGTCATAACAATGCGGGCTGCAAGTAGCATTTTCCATGAGTAACTCTCTTATTTATCTTGTATTTTGTCTCACCGAAGTCATGCCTAAGATATCAAATTGACCATTTCTGATCTCAAGCACGCGTAGGCATTATTGCAAAACTCTAGAAAGGTACCTATACATATTATCACATTTTATTCTACGTATATTCACACCGTACTCTTTTACCATTTAATAATCCTCGCATAATAATAGCACGCAATATAGCGTGACAAGAATATAATTTTAAAGAACTTGTTTCAAGCCTGTAAAGTCGACTTTCAGTAGCGACCTGCAATAGAGCTACGTTCTATGATTGAGTTTTTTTTTTTATTTCGTGAAATGAGTTTCGTTTTATTTCGTTTTATCTGGAATCTAAATGATGGAAACTCTTTTCGAAGTGGCTGTACAGTTTTAGCGTTCCGCACATAAAGGCTGAGGTAGCTTTTAACTAATATGATACTAGCCGTTTATTCTATTGTCGCTTTGCCGGAAAATAAAAAAAAATTTTTTTTTATACTGACCTGCTTATATCGAGTTTAATGATACGGATCCCTTTATGCACATACGAATTCGAATTGCAAAAGGCATGTTTTTTTTGAGTGTGTTGGTCGCAGATGACCTTTACAGCGTCACCGGGTTTAGTGACGGCCAGATCCTAAGGGGACATCAAGTCGAGATTTAGCGAGTGCCTCTAGAGGTATCCCAGGCGGATGGTGTCTTCCTACGGAGGGAGTACTCTAGACCACTCGAACCTGAGGGGGTCGGCTCAACTAGAGGGCGTCTCTCAGACTCGGACTTCCGCTCTAATTAGTCGTTGTCGTGGGGGGACCGCCCATAGGCGCGTTATTATCGGTCGCTCATATCGGATGCGTTATTGCAATATTTCGTCTTACTTATATTATTATCGCAGTAGTGAGCAACTATGTACGTAGCCTTTCTCATACATAATGAACTAAAACAGTTAACGCAATAATGCATTCAAGATTATCGACTTATAATAACGGGCCTATTGGTTTGGGCCTTTTATCATACTTAGCTTGTGAAAAGTTTAAATATAATTTTGTTAAAGTATCTTCGGAAACTGGCCTAAAAGGACTCCTTTTAATAATATATTTTAGTAATACTATTAGATTTTTAAGGTTTTTAGTTTTAAGTTCATTGTTCCAGTATATATTATTATTTTTAACCCTTAAGTTTGTATGATTGAAGCTATTATTACTAGTCTGTATTATATTACATAATATTACGAGTATATTTTGTATTTTTTTTTACAAAATATTGATTTTGCTAATCTATTTTACTTAAGTCTCTAAGTAAAGTTTTTTGCTATATATATGTAAGGCTTTTTAAGGAAATAGCAATAAGGTTGATCGACATCACAGGAGACCGAAGAGCTGGCAGCTACCTCGGACAAAGAATTAGTCTAGCTGTTCAAAAGGGGAATGCTGCCAGTATCTTTGGAACCTTGCGTAAAGGGACTCCTTTTAATAATGTATTTTAGTTATTATATATTTTAAGGTTTTTAGTTATAAATATCTTACTATTTGTTCTTGAGTTAAATTATTAAATTACCTATGTAACTATATCTATAACCATATAAAATACTCTTCCTCGGTACTGTAATATCAATAAACTTTTACGTTTTACAAACGTTTTAAATTTGTCTCCCTGTGACGTACGAGTATTTTCATGTGGGATTTTCTCTTACGATGAACAATTTACACGGAGGAAGATATCCTTTGGCATGTTACAAATTGGCAAAAAGGTTGATCTCAAGATTAATGACGCAACTTGTCAAGGAAAATGAGCTAGTTTGAGTTGCACCTGGTTTCGCGCTGTGCTTGCTTGGTATTTATTTGCACAGATTACAGAACAAATGGCAGATGGAGAGTACGGAAATACGAAATCAAAAGTAAAAGCTTTTTTTGTCTTTGTGAACAGTTTTTACAATGTATGAACAATGCGCCACAGTTTTCATAAAAACTTAACATTCAAGGGATGTATTCACAAAACGATGCATTATGGTGTACTGACGCGAATTGATAGTCGCTTTTGACGTCGTATTTGCTATGGTGCCACGCATTGCGTGTTCCGTGCGATCCATCTGTCTTTTGTTCTGTAATCTGAGTGTGTAGAATTCTCGAAAATACGATGCTTTATATTTAATATTTATAATAGAAATTGCTTGATATTTTAAATCGAGCACTTTCTACAAAACCAGATGTGACTCAAGGTAGCTCAAATTGTATCACAGCACTGGTAAAGCATCGTATTTTCGAGAATTCTTCACACTCAGATTTTATTTGCACATAGTTCTGACTTCTGTGTAGGATTCTTTGTACATAGTTCTGAGTTCTGTGTAGGATTTTCATAAGGACGAAACTTTATCGGAGCTGTAATACTTTTAATGTAATGCTTTTACTTTGATTTGCGCCTGGTTTTCTTTATAGAATATTTTTTTCTTGCTATTTATTAGCATAAATTCCGCGTGGTCTGCTCTGAAATAAAGTTGGATGCTTTATGTAATAGCGCTGTGATTCCATTTCACTATGAATTTTTTTTACAGCTTTGATCGTTTGGTAACAATAAAAAAAATATGCATCACTAGGGGCTACGACCACGATTACGGTGTCGGAGAGAACATTTTTTCGTTATTTTATATACTCAGCAAATACAAAGCATGCGTTCAATCAGTCTGGTTTTTAGTCACTGTGTTGTTGGCCCAGTGATAAATCTTGTATCATCATCAGTCTATTAATGTCCCCATTGCTGGGGCACAGGCTTTCCCTATAGATGGAATAGGGAGATTGGGCCATGACCTACCACGCGGGCCCAGTGCGAATTGGCGGGTGCTAACGACTGCAGATGCAGCTGGGACCAACGGCTTAACATGCCTACCGAAGCACGGAGGAATTCGAGATAGAAGAGTTTTGGTCGCCCATCCAATGACCGACCATTGCGAAAGTTGCTTAACTTCAACTTGCACTTGCGCCATCAAGATCCTCATCATATGTAATTAATATTTGTATACTAATAAAACAATTATTTGTGTCTAATGATTCTATTGGGCTGTCGTCTGCGCCTAATTACTTCTACTTCTACGCACAAAGGTCTCTTAATATCGTAATCTTGAGCTGCGTATACGCTAGACGAGCCGAGCACGAGCGGAGCCGAAATTCGTGTAGTGTGGACCGGCTTACGAGCCTCGAACGAGCGCGCTTCGAGCGTTCGGCTCGTGCTAGACCGTGCTCGGCCCGTTGTCGGTTTTTTGACGAACACAAAGGGATTCGCATAGCGCTCGCAGTGCGCTTGAAGAGTGTCTGTTGTAGGCTCGTTGCATGTCCACACTTGACACTGCGAGCGAGCGGCTTGCGCTCCGCTCGTGCTCGGCTCGTCTAGCATATATTTTTTATTTTTTTATTTACCATTTACCATTTAAACATATAACACAAACATTAATTACAACATTCACAAAAAACCACATAGGGTTTAAACTAGGAATGCGTTGTTCGGACATTCAGATTATTTTACATTGTTTGGGAACTGGCTTTATGCAAACCTTCAAACACTATTCAACTACTTAATATGAATAACGCAGCGCATATACGCAGCTTTGTATAATCGTACGGAACCCTCCATGTGGACTATCACGCGCTCGGTATTTTTTTAAAGGTACTAAGATATCGAATCCATGAAGTAGAAATCGTACCTAAGGTATTATTTGCGTTCTACTAAGATTTCGAAGAAAAAAGGTAAATCAAAGTGGAAGAAAAGGCAAATGAAAGCGAAATATTTCCCAACTTGTAAAATAATGTACAATTTATGCGGTACATAATTTATATACGGGGACTCGGAATATATCCGAGTAGGAATCGGGTCCCTTTAAATAACAGACTTATATTTAACAGGATATTTTGCGAGAGTACTGTAAATTATTTTCATTCAGCGCTCTTTATGATTACGCGCTTAACTTTTCCTGAAGTGTTCAGCTGACTTTTGTATTTTAATTTACTTAACTTTGAAGCGGAAACTGATACGTTAAATTGTTTGGAAAAGTAATTTTTTAGGGTTCTGTATTCAACAGGGGAGAAGGGAACCCTTTTAATTAATTTATTTGCTGTCCGTCCGTTCGTTTCTGTGTTAATAGCCTGTTTGGGACCCCTTTTACGTTTTAGTTTTTGTATATTATTTTTTATAACTCTTCACAATCTTATACATGCTTCCTGGGTAACAGATTAAAAAACTTAGGTCTAAGATTGTGAGAGACTGGTGACCAAACTAAGCTGACGCCTGTGTCTCAGTGCACCAGCCTCTCCCCGCTTAAGAAAGTGTTCAAGCAGAAAAAAAGAGAACAACGATAAAATCTAAAATCACATTTATATTATTTTGCATGCTATGGAATATGGTAGTGCTAGTTGTGAGTATGGTGTTTATGTGCGTGTGTGAAGTTTGTGTGTGTGTGTGTGTGCGTGCGTATGTGTGTGTGTTAGTGTGCGTGTATGGAGGGGGCGTGTGGGACTGGCTCGTGATTCAAGAATTCATAAGGCTTTCTGTTTCAAAATAGTTTAGGTTTTGCAGGAAATTGGTGACTTTCTTCTTGCAGCAGAATCTGGTGAGTAAATGTATTGACAATTTTCGATTAAGTTTGTTGTAGAGAAATGGTCCAAGAAAACTATAGAAACGATTAGAGAAAGAGGTGTTAAGTATAGGAGATACATATACAGGCGGGCGGCGTGCTGTACGCGTAGTTATTGTTACAGGTATTCGATCTTTATGCTTTTTTAAAACAGTACACAGGATAAACAGTTGTCTTACAGTGAGCACTTGCGTGATTTGATATAACTCAAACGTGGGAAAGAGAATTGGCTTGAACACACTTTCAGTATAGCTCTTTGAGCACGCTCTAAGCATAAAAGGTTGGATTTGGCGGCTCCACCCCAGGTGGTAATGCCATACATGAGTATAGATTGACTAGATAAACCATTTTAATTATATGCGGCTCGGCAACATGACGTATTTTTTTGAAAACATATATAAGCTTACGGATTCGGCCAGAGGTTATTTTGAGATGAGCTTTAAAGATAAGTTTATTGTCTAATGTGACACCTAGATATTTAATGGATTCTACACAAGTTAGTGAAGGACAAGAACACGGATAAGGAATATCAGATGAATGTGAATGGGTTATTATTTTATAAGGAATCGCAGTTGCCGGAAGAGAACGAATAGAAAAAGTAAGGTAACAAGTTTTTTGTATGTTGAGGGTTAGAAGATTACAGCGCAGCCAGTCTGAGACAAGGTTGAATCAAACAATCAGAATGACAATATTTTTTATTGCCAGAAAACTCACTCAAACTATAAACGTCTTCCTAAATTTAATTTTTATTTAATTTAAACCACAACTTAGCCTGTATCGGTAGACGGTATAACTTTTAACAGAATTCTTATTTTAGTTGTCGCTATAATAAGAATTCAAAGAATATTAAAAATTAAAGATAATGTGTTCCTTGATACAGGAAATGTGATCTTTCGGCTTTATTATCTTTTATTAGCTGATATTTTTTTTAAGTAAATAACCATATTTTCGTGTGTTTTTTAAATTATTGCTAATACATAAACATATATTTTTAAACTAAGTGCGACCCACTTAGTTCAAAAAAGATATGTTTATGTATTCGGTCGGGGAATATCTATACTTATAATAAATCTGTAGAGATGTCAATTCTGTACATGAAATATATTTTTAAAATAACTATCAGGGGGTGATTAGTGATCGATACTGATGCCAAAAATGCAATCAGTAAAATTTTTGTCTGTCTGTCTGTCTGTCTGTCTGTGTGTATGTTCCTTATAGAAACAAAAACTACTCGACGGATTTTAACGAAACTTGGTACAATTATTCCTCATACTCCTGGGCAGGTTATAGTATACTTTTCATCTTGCTACAATCAATAGGAGCAGAGTAGTGAAGGGAAATGTTGGGAAAACGGGAGAAGTTCCTCCATTTTTTAAGCTTCCGTCGCGTGTGTAGCCTTAATGGTTAAAGTTACATAGAAATCATGTATGACGGAAATATTCTACATAAAATTTTCTAGAAAATATCCCGGAACAGCATATGTCTATCTTTTATGGTTGACTCACAATAACACGTGTAACTCCCGATAGCTTAGCAGTTCGGAGCATTCTGATCATATTTGTTTACTCTTACTTTTATAATACTCTGACTCATCCCTAATTTAATAAAGTTAACATTATTACATATTCAATAAAAAAAAAACTTTGAAATCGGTATAGAAACACCAAACTTATACATGAAATAAGCGGTAGGGTATCAAAAGGCGGGAGGTCCGAGAGCGAGCTGTCTAAATCTGTTTTCTGCGTCGCTCCCTCCCCTGGGGGACGATCGCTTCCGATGAAGCCTTAGAGGCCTTCCCGGCCAGAGGCAGCCCCTACGGGTGTTATTTAGTCAGTACGAGTCTGATATAACATTGCAGCCGGCTGTAGGGTCCATGAGGATTTCACACCTGCTCCCCTGCCTGGGAGGAAACAAAAAAAATAAAAAAAAGAGAGCGAGCGAGCTTCAATATTTGGCTGTTGATGCGTTTAGAGCGCTCGACCTTATTGACAGACAATAATTGATATTGAGAAACCGTGCTTATCAGCGCGACTTTTAGTCTTTAAATAGTTTATTTGAATTTCTTTTGTTGTTATTTTGTAAAATAGGTATTAGTTGTTTTGATAGTGTTTAAATATTCGTTCAAATTAAAAAATATTAAGCGTAGGTACTTTTATTAATTAAAGTAGTTATAAGTATTTATTTTTAAGTGAAGTAGGTATAGGTAGATAGTATTGCACAGGCGTTTCAACTTTATTTTAATTTCTTTTTTGTTGTGAGTTGTATATATTTCTGGTTATAATTCTATAAGAATATTTTAGTTTAAATAGTCACTTAGATTTTAAGTGTAAGGTAGCTAAAGTCAGGACCACGTATTAGTTGTTTTGGTAGTGTTTAAATATTCGTTCAAAGTGTAATTTAATCATATGGGATGAATGTACGATGGCCCATCGAAAAGCAGTAGAAGCGGTAGACAGAACTTTAAGGGATATAAGACAAAATGATCGACCAATGGGCGGTATCACAGTTTTATTTTGTGGTGATTTCCGACAAACCTTACCGGTAATACCACGGTGAACCCGAGCTGATGAGGTTAAGGCTTGCCTGAAAAGCTCTTATTTGTGGCGTGATATACATCGGTGCATTTGACTATAAACATGCGAGTGAGAACTGTAGATAACCCGGATGATCGTGAATTTTCTGATATATTATTAAAGAAAATACCTTCACCAAAGATACCTATCCACTGCTACACCAAGGAAAACTTATTCTGACGCCTGAGTTATGTTGTATAGTGCAATCCCAACAACATCTTATATCGTCAGTTTACGGTGACGTAAGAAATATATTAAATAAGGACAATTCTTGCCTATGCGGAAGGTCCATTTTAATTCCTCGCAATGACCAGGCATCTGAGATTAATAATAAAATACTGTCGAATATCCAGGGGGAAAGCAAAGTTTATAGTTCAATAAATAGAATGGCCGATGAACAAGAAGCCACTAATTACCCGATAGAATTTTTAAATTCTTTAAATATGCCCGGACTTCCTTCTCATGAAATTTGTTTAAAAATTGGCATTCCGATTATTCTGCTCCGAAATTTAAGACCACCACAACTTTGCAATGGAACTCGGCTTAAAGTAACCCAGTTGCAACAAAATGTAATCGAGGTTCAAATTTCAATAGGTTGCGGTGCAGGAGAAACCATCTTTACTCCCAGAATTCCCATGATACCAAATAATTTTCCATTCCAATTTAAAAGAACGCAATTCCCAGTATCGGTGTGTTATGCAATGACAATAAATAAGGCTCAAGGGCAGACTTTTCGTGTTGCTATAGTAGATCTCGGTGTCAGTTGTTTTTCACGTGGTCAGTTATATGTCGCTCTTTCCCGGGTTAGCAGTTCTAGAAATCTTTATGTTCACGTGCCGGACGGGTCAACTTTCAACGTAGTTTACCCGGAAGCTTTGCGCTGAAGTATTTTCATTCTATATGTACTTAAGCCTCATGTGAAAGTGATCTAAACAATATTACCAATACATTAACATAATAACATACAAGGAGTTACACGCTGATGATCTCGGGGCACAGTGATAATAATAATATTCTGCGGTTCCTTATTGCGATATTTTTAACAGTATTGTGGATTGACATATTATATTTCCCTACTAAAATACGAAAGTTAATCTGTCTGTCACATCAAAACCACGGAACCCTGAGGAAGGACATATGCTACTTTTTTACGAAAAACGACGAAAACGCGGACGAAGTCGCAGGCTAAAGCTAGTAGTATAATAAAATAATATAATATTACAGGAGACCTAAGAGCGGGCAGCTACCTCGGACAAAGAATTAGTCTAGCCATTCAAAGGGGTAACGCTGCCAGTATCTTCGGATCCTTGCCTAAAGGGACTCCTTTTAATAAAATATATTTTAGTTTTTAATTTAATTTTTTATGGTTTTTAGTTTTAGTTTTACTGTTCTAGTATTTATATATAGAGTTATTATGTAATTAGATAGAGACTTATTTGTGTACTTATAAATAGAATAAATTAAGAGTATAATAAAAATATGGTTTGTCTGCGTTTTTGTAAAGCCCGCTGGTTGTGTAACTATTATTACAATTAATCTTCTACGGATAGTACGGAACCGTTATAGTGTGAGAGTCTTACTGGCATTTGGCTGATTTTAATCCTCTCTTCAAACCACAAGGGATACACGGGAAATTATTATTGTCTGCATTCTGTATGAAGTTCAGTCACGTCACATATTCCGGGATCCAAGTCTCGAGGGATGGACAATAATCGACATGTCGTCACGTTTATTTGATAAACACGTCTGTAGTTTGATTGGCAGTGGTATTTATTTATTTATTTACTAATTTAGTACACACACAATAAAACAGATAAGTAGAACAAGAACGAGAAATTTGTACAAGGGCACTGTTTATTTCATATTGAAATTTCTTCCAGCAGGCCCGCGAAGGGAAAGAACATAATAAAAGCCATCAGTGTGTGCCTCCTGAATATAAATAACAAAATACAATACTTTTATAAACAAAACCTACATCTTCTATATATATAAAAATGAAACCCGTTTTCCGTTGTCACGACATAACATGAAAACGGCTTGACCGATTTGGCTGTTTTTTTTTTTGTAGTTTTCTAATACTCTGTACAAGGTTCTTACGGAAAAAAATATAAAGAAAATCCCAAGGGGATAAAATAAGGAATGAAAGTTTGTATGAAACTTTATCAATTTTAAACCGATCAGGCTGAGACTTTGCATGCAGGTATAAGAAGAATCATAGATGAATGTCATTGTGTATAATACAAGCCTGAGAACAAAAACTGTAGTCTACACTTCAGCTCTACACCGAAGCGAAGCGAGGGCGGGCCGCTAGTTATATATATAATTCTTCTGTGAGTGTGTATGTCACTGAACTTCTCTTAAACGACTGGACCGATTTTGATGAAATTTTTTGTGTGTGTTCAAGGGGATCTGAGAATGGTTTAGATTCACAAAGACGTGTAGACAGGACAACGTCTGTCGGGTCCGCTAGTATCTTTCTTTATATATATAATTCTTCTGTGAGTGTGTATGTCACTGAACTTCTCTTAAACGACTGGACCGATTTTGATGAAATTTTTTGTGTGTGTTCAAGGGGATCTGAGAATGGTTTAGATTCACAATTTTGTCCGCTGGACAATGTTTTTTAATTAATTTTTAATTTATTAGTAGTTGTTGATTTTGGAATGTTTTACATTGGATCCGACAGACGGCGCTACCATACTAGACAGGACAACGTCTGTCGGGTCCGCTAGTATATCTATATAGATGTACAAATAAAAATATATGCTGAAATAAAATATATTAGTGTTAAAAAGGAGAAGCAATACAGTTCAGAAACAGTGTTTCAAAAGGATAGATAGTGTTCCTTCAACCGTTTTTTGAATATAGCAACAGTTGGTCTGTCTGATTCCTGCTGGCAGCGAGTTCCACAAGCGCACGCCATGTACCGTAAAGGAACATGATGCAAATTTGGTTTTATGCTTAGGACATTTAAAAAAAATAGGTTTTCTTTTTTGGTTGGAAACTAGAAATAATAAATTTCAATTGTTTCGTAAATTTTTAAAGAGACCAAACATGACATTGTAATGAAATACTTTTTTAAACAGCACGGTGTGCGATGCTTCTTATGAGTTACTGTGTGGCAACAACAGTGTCATTTTTCTTATGGAACGAAGACTTCATGCAAACTGTACTGTACCCTTAGCACGAACCATACCGAATTCGAATAGTTTGCGAGTTCAAAATGTTGTCGTCAAATATGTAGCTTAGTGAATGAAACGAGTGTATGAAGTAAAATTAATACTATTGCAGTTGGTCATACTGCAAACTATAAGCGACGCGTCTGGCTAAGTAGGACATGATACCTCGTAGCTTGTCTTTTTTTTTTGTTTCTTAGGTTTTCACGCACATCACACATTAAATAAAACTATTTTCTTTTTCTTTTGTCTTTTTCATTCTTTCTTTTTTTTCTTTTTTTTCTTTCTTTTTTAGCCACCGGCAACCATAGCCTATAGACACTTACCATACAAAAAATATCACTCGCGCCGTTGCCTACCCTGACCCAATCCCCTACCCTGTGCAGCCCTAATCCTGACACACCGACAGAAACACAACACCACCAAAAAGTAGTGCTATTTTAGTATCTTCTATTAGCAGACCCCTCTTTCCCAATGGGCACTTTGGGCAAGTGGCCAGGGCCCCGCGATCGATAAGGGACCCCCTCAGATCAAATACGAAGTCCCTAGTTGCTGTCAGATCACGAAACGATAGCCAATATTTATTACCAAATAACTTATATAATTCGAAGAAATCGAATCTAAATAATGACTACAATACCAACTTACTAGATTTTACATGCGCTAAGCTATTCTACTCTCGCCTAAAAAATAAGAATTTCCGACTTCAGCATGCTTAGATAAATTTAAATATATAATGGTTTACTAAGCTGTTTTAAAGAAAAATCATCAGTACTACACTCATCAGTGTGACTCGCTCCATTTCAAGGTATAATCTGCATCATAGTCATAGGGTATTATCCTAATATGCCCAGGGCCTCCAATAGGTTAAAGACGGCCCTGTCTATTAGGCAATGGTTACTTCGCCAGACGGGACTTCCAATTAGTGGGGAAAATCTGCCATGCTCCACATCTCTTAAGTCTTGTACTCTAAGCAACTACGAGAGTGGCTTCAGCCTAAACAAGTGAAAATAATACTTTTGATATTTCTATCTGCTCTGCGTCTTATACCAGTACTTACAAAAACTTAGTCGCTCGGCAAAAGTTGTCTGACAATGAAAATATATTTGGACCGCTCGCCCCTTACTGCTCATTTGTCAACCTTAATAAAATCCAATTTTGTTCTCGAGCCGTTCATGTCCCATAGTTGATTGCGCACCACTACGGAGGTTTCAGTGATAAAATCCCAGCAGGGTCAATTGTTCCTTCGATAAATGTTTTCTTGTCTAGTCATAGACCTTTGTGCGTAGAAGTAGAAGTAATTAGGCGCAGACGACAGCCCAATAGAATCATTAGACACAAATAATTGTTTTATTAGTATACGAATATTAATTACATATGATGAGGATCTTGATGGCGCAAGTGCAAGTTGAAGTTAAGCAACTTTCGCAATGGTCGGTCATTGGATGGGCGACCAAAACTGTTCTATCTCGAATTCCTCCATGCTTCGGTAGGCATGTTAAGCCGTTGGTCTCAGCTGCATCTGCAGTCGTTAGCACCCGCCAATTCGCACTGGGCCCGCGTGGTAGGTCATGGCCCAATCTCCCTATTTCATCCATAGGGAAGGCCTGTGCCCCAGCAGTGGGGACATTAATAGGCTGATGATGATGATAATGATGATGAATATTAATTAGCCTATCATTCTGAACTTGGGGTAAAGAGAAACTTACGCAAGGAACATAATGTGTGTGGGTAAAATGACTACTTCTTTTTAAAATAACTAGGTAGGCAAATGACTTTACCTTACTTGACTTAAAGTGGTGGTCAAGTCCAGATGCGAAGAGAGTTAGTGCTACTGATGAGTTATGAACTGCTACACTAACCATAATCACGTTGCCGGCCTGCAGAAATGGACAAGGATTTTACTTTCCTTTCACTTTACTAAAAGGACCCCAGGTTGTAGGAGGGAGGGAACACGTGCGCGGGCATAGAATTCCACTTGAATAGGTTTAATATCAGTAGATACATAGGATGACAAAGAAATGAGTCACCAAATTTATTTTTTCGTGTGGGAATACTCTTCACTAAACTAGGTTTGGCATAGTAGCTGCGTTTGAATGAGTAAAATGGACTAACACAATTAGACGCAAACGTACCTTTGTATTCTCTCTAACGAGATCTTTTTTATTCTCGGGAACCAGTTGGTTAATCTCATTAACGCGATAGGATTGTCTGAAAGTATAGCTATTTTCTATGGAACTGATCTTCTGGTTGATATTATTTGTCTGTCTGATGTATTAATCGACCCCGTTTCTATTCCCAGAGCGTACAGAGCATTGAGTGGCTAGCTATCTAAATCAGCGTCGAATCTGTCATGCGTCACCAATGCGCCGCGAATCTATCACTACTTTCTATATAACCAATCTTCTGGTTGTATTCTTTATTTGTCGGTATTAATCGACCCTGTTTGTATTCCCTAAGCGTACAGAGGCATTGTGAGGCTAGCTATCCAAATCAGCGTCGGAGATGTGATGCGTCACCAACGCGCCGCGAATCTGTCACTACTTTCTATATAACCAATATTCGGGTTTTATTCTTTATTTGTTGGTATTAATCGACCCTGTTTCTATTCCCTAAGCGTACAGAGGCATTGTGAGGCTAGCTATTCAAATCATCGTCGGAGCTGTCATGCGTCACCAACGCGCCGCGAATCTATCACTACTTTCTATATAACCAATCTTCTGGTTGTCTTCTTTGTCTGTCGGTATTAATCGACCCCGTTTCTTCTTCCAGAGCGCAGAGAGGCGTTGAGTGGCCGGCTGTCCAAGTCAGCGTCGGAGCTGTCATGCGTCTCCGACCCCCCTCGAATCTATTACTACTTTATATATAACCAATCTTCTGATTGTATTTTTGTCTGTCGGTATTAATCGACCCCGTTTCTTCTTCCAGAGCGCGCAGAGGCGTTGAGCGGCCGGCTGTCCAAGTCAGCGTCGGAGCTGTCATGCGTCACCAACGCGCCAACGTCGCCGCCGCCGCGCGCGCGCTCAGCACACCACCACGCGCCGCTGTCAGTGGTACACCGAACACAGCATTTTTTCACCAATCTCAAAGTAAGAAATCCTAAAAACAAAAAGGGTAGATACGGCACTCGCGGCTCAAAAGTGATCCGCTTAAATTGTGGTGCATGACCACAATTCGCTGTAGTCACAATTAGACATTCAAACACGTTGCATGTACACTCAATATAACAATATTGGCATATATTCTGTGTTATAAAGATAAAACAATGCCTTCGATGCTTTTATAAAGCACACAAATAGTTTAAAATCAAATAAGAAATGCCTCGGCAACGCTTCTCATCTGTAAAACTGTAAAATCTTTTTTTTCTCAAAAATCACGGTTTGTGGTGAATGTTAATTACGTAATCGCCATTTTATTATCAAGAAAAAGGCAACAATACAGCTCAGCCGCTCGGAAGCTGATTAGCCGTTTCGCTCGCTCTGCGTTGAAGCGTACACTTCTGTCTCGCTCGCTCGATTGAATGTTATTTACAGACGTATGCGTGTGTGAGAGTTGCTTATGTGGTTGAGTCGGATCATATTTTATTTGATGCTAGTATGAGCGTAACGTATCTTCCCTTTTATTTTAATATAAGTATTTAGGACATATTCATTATAGGACGGATTCACTTTTGGAACTAATACCGAATTCGAATAGTGGAAAAAGCTAGTTTGTTGTAACGTCCGCTGCTTAGTATCCATAGAAAATTTCACAAGGCGATACGAATTTCGAAGATTCGCATAAAAGCAGAATCAATTAGAGGCAGAAAGTATAGTTAACTGGATGTACACACATAATAAGTAATTTAAAAATTAACAAGGAATAGAAATGGGTTGAAACAAGTAGTGACAGATTGTCCTTAAGATAATCTGTTTTAAAGAGAACAATTGGTCAATAGTCATCATATTGCAAGGCTTTCGATATTTGCACGCTAACACAGCTTCCTATCAAGAACAGCAGAATAATATTCGTCCTTAAGCAAAATGAAGTTTTTTCTTTTAGCTATGAAATGGCGGTCTTCAAGACGCAGGTAAACCTTTTCCTTCAGAGCCGTCTACGCCTGTGTGGTACCCTTGGTGCTGCAAATGTCCATGGCTGCAATGGCCACTACCATCATGTGGACTGCCAGCTCGTTTGCCTGCATAAACATTTAAAAAAGATGATATTGTCTTTTCCAGTCATGTAGTCAACTACTGGCACAAATCGCTGTTGGTGTTGTTCAGAGCTAAATATTATATATCGATCTCAAAGTAATCAAGTGTGCTGGATATTATTTGTTGCTATAAAATACTGAGGTAAAAGTAACTAGTGGTGCCATAAATATTGATACAAGGAAGAGTTTTTTTTTCTATTACTTTCAATGTTTAAATAATGCCTTATTGTTTTTGACTACGCGATTATCTAACGGAGCTGCGTGGATCTTCCAATATACCTTTTGGACAGGTTTCGGGCACGATTTTGTTCGTGTTGGTGTATCTAGGGTATTTAATATCGTTGAGCTGAAAGGACCATTTTTGGTTAAAGAACATAGTAGTGTATTACCTTACCTTGTCAAAAATCGAATAATTATAATAATAATTTGATACACTTATGCTAATGTTTTGTGACCTTTTTCAAAAAAATATGTGTCAATTCTTGATAGCTCACAACCCCACACCAAACCATCATTGAAGTCGGATCACCCCACCAAGCCATTATTGAAGTCGGGTAATGTCTACGTTGTACTCTGCTGACAAATTGGAAAGCTTCTTTAGAGCATTAAACATAAACTCATCATCATCAGGTCATTCAGTGCTCAATAGTAAAACTTTTCGGAAATTATAAGATATTATTACATAATTCGCTTTTCAGTGAAATTGAACTATTTAAATAGAATTAATCATAACTTCCCAATACCGGTTTAATTACGTAAATTCTAGGAAATGAGAAATATCGTGTGTCGTGAACTCATTTTAATTATGGAACATGGAAAATTTTAATAGTAGGTAAGTCGGCTTGTGCTAGTAATTACAATATGTAATGAAGTGCTTACATATACATATCATAATATTATACTTTAAAGCTTGTTGCACACTTTTTGAATGGGTAAAAAACAAAATTCAATCGAATGTTTATGTTAAATAGAGAAGCTAAATCCATTTTACATAAAACTTGTACTTGCGTCGCACTTTTGGAGATATTTCTCGATTAACATGCCCTTACTTAAAAAAATATACAGTATTTTTTAAAGCAAAAAAACTTTAAAGCTTGTTTGCACACTTTTTGAATGGGTAAAAAACAAAATTCAATCGAATCTTTATGTAAGATAGAGAAGCTAAATCAATTTTACATAAAACTTGTACTTGCGTCGCAATTTTAGAGATGTTTCTCGATTGACATGCCCTTACTTAAAAAAGTATCGGACGGTAATATCGGATGCGTTATTGCACTATGTATACTATTGTACCCTTATTACGAGTTTAACAATTACGAAAACTATGATAGTTTTCGTCAGCTCACAGGTATTGATTTTATTGTTTTCGTTTCAATACAAATAAACAGTGTTTAAATTCTATCATTAAATAAGTTGACGTCTTCTTAAATTTTAAGTATATGGTATATTGGTTACTTGTCACCAAAATGGACATAGAAACATTATTTACAATTACGAAAACTATGACAGTTTCCGTGAGCTCAAATTCGTACGAGTGCAATATGTATTAGGAAGGCTTATATACCACTGCTATGTGTGTTTATACCAAACTTTTATACAAAACTACTTACTTGTTACTTGTTGTGAGCCTCCGTTACCGCACGTGGACTCTTAGTTGGTCCATTGTACGTGCAGGGTTGATTGGGCTAGCTAGCACAGCCAGCCCAGCTCCTTCCAGAAGCGCAGTAGTCTCCTGGGACTCTCACAGGCTAATAAAATTATGTGCAGAGCCGATGGCAGCGCAGCAGGAGTCGGGAGCGGTGTCCGGCGGGGACAGTATTTTCCCTGGCGCCGGGACCCGACAGTAGTGGTACGGAATACGCGGCAGACCAGAGTTCGGAGCACAGCACACCGGCAAATTCACCCAGGCACAAGGGGAGAAGAGGTAGGTTTAGATAATTATTCAATTTTGAAAACTGAAATAGAAACAGTTGGACTTTTTTAAAAGAAAAGTATAAGAATTTGGTGCAATTTTGAGAAGTGAGATACTTTTGGGATCCGTTTTATTATTTCTATTGTAATTAAGTGGATTTTGCGATAAAAAATAGGTGCACTTATTTCATTCAATTCTTTTCGCAACCACATTCCAATAAAATGAGTCGAATCAATAAAAATTCTAATAAATTTGTAACAATATTCGTAACAAACTTAGATTTTTAAAAGTGGTAAAATAAATGCTATTTTTGATACATATTTAATACTTTTGGAAGTATTTTTTTTACTTTAATATTATCTCCTAAGGTACCTTAAAATATGTTAAATTCTTTAGCTGTTCCCATTTTGTTTTTATTTATGTTAGCGAATGAACGACCCTTCTCAATTAAAGAGAACAGAGTTTATACAAAAGGTACGAATACGTAAACGTTATTCCGTATCGAATAACAAGAGATTTGTTCGTAATGCAGGTGTATCATATCGGCTTAACGACGTGATGTTTGTTTGGGACAAATAAACTTGACGAAATTACTGCTTATACGTTGAGATGTTCAGCTAGTTCAATAATGCCATGTAGAATAAACGATTAAGGACGCTTGTTAACGAGACGATTCCTACCCGGTACTAGGCACGGTTTTAAACCGTGTATACGTCCGGTAGTCAGTTCAGAATGGGACATTATGGAGGTTTGTTAAGAGACAGACGCTAGCGACAGTTTTGGTCCGGTACAAACTTAGAAACCGTGCTAATAAACAACTGCCCCCGGGTAGAAATCGTGCTAAGACCAGATAGAAAACCCCTCGTTAACAAAAGGAGATTTATAATTTTTATTATTTTTAAAGCATGTAACTGCTTGATGTTTAAATCTAAAGAAAATATAACTAGAAAAAATTCCACGCGGACCAGGCAGCAGACGGGACTCGAACCCGCACCCTTCGCAATCCGGGCGAATGCACTGACCAATTATGCTACCGCGGCCCTCACGGACCGCGTCGAAATTCTTCTAGCCACTCTTAAGCTGCAAGGCAGCGCCACCTCTTCGGTGCGGGTTCGAGTCCCGTCTGCTGCCTGGTCCGCGTGGAATTTTTTCTAGTTATATTTTCTTTAGATTTAAACATCAAGCAGTTACATGCTTTAAAAATAATAAAAATTATAACTATAATTGCTATTTCTTCTTTCAAATGTTTAATACTTGTAAAAGTATTCATTTGACATTGTGGGTTGCCTATAATGCGAAGTGGCTAGAAGAATTTCGACGCGGTCCGTGAGGGCCGCGGTAGCATAATTGGTCAGTGCATTCGCCCGGATTGCGAAGGGTGCGGGTTCGAGTCCCGTCTGCTGCCTGGTCCGCGTGGAATTTTTTCTAGTTATATTTTCTTTAGATTTAAACATCAAGCAGTTACATGCTTTAAAAATAATAAAAATTATAACTATAATTGCTATTTCTTCTTTCAAATGTTTAATACTTGTAAAAGTATTCATTTGACATTGTGGGTTGCCTATAATGCGAAGAGGTGGCGCTGCCTTGCAGCTTAAGAGTGGCTAGAAGAATTTCGACGCGGTCCGTGAGGGCCGCGGTAGCATAATTGGTCAGTGCATTCGCCCGGATTGAAAAGGAGATTTACTTAAACATTTGAATAAGGTATACAAATTTGAGGAACTCGACGGTGACGTTGGTTAATCGTCTGTTAGTCTGAGATCGTGGGAGTTAGGGAACTTTCGCAATGGCCGGTAATGTTTCGGAAGGCACTTTAAGACATTGGTCCCGACTGCGTCTGCGGTCGTTTTAATTGGAAGGTATTGATGTGTAGACGTGACATTTTTTTATAGTTCAGCTCTATGTTTAGTATATCTTAGACTGCAAGTTAAGGTTAAGTAATTATTTTTACATTTTTAGTCTAATTTCTACGAAGCTTTCTCGATTTTGCCATTCATAAAATTTTACATGAAACTGATGAACTTTTATATAGACATCTTATTGCAAATATCTCTTAAGTTATTTATAAACGGGCCGTGATTTCGGATCTGGTTTATCTCAGGATATAACCGCCGCCTTTGATTTCCCAAAGCTCCATAAAGAACTCGCAAACTTCCAAGAATCAACCTTCTTGTAAGCACCCTTATTGCTACCTCAAAACTTTGATCAGAATGCCTCACTTTCGGGCGTGAGTACTGAATAGTCCGTATTATATTAAAATAGATGAACTTTTTTGACGTTTCGTTTATTTTTGAGTTCGTATGCTATTGGTCGCTGATGACCTTTACAACGTCACCGGGTTTGGGGACGGCGAGTTCATAAGGGCACCTTAAACCGAGAATTGGCGAGTGCCTCTAGAGCTATTCCAGGCGGATAGCATCGCCCCACGGCAGGAGTCTCTTCTCTGTCTGGAGCCTCTAGACCACTCGAACCTGAGGGGATCGGCAGAACTAGAGGGCGTCTCCGAGACTCGGACCTCGGCTCTAGTAAGCCGTTGTCGTGGGGGGCGGGAAAAAACGCCCAGGTACGAACCTGTACCTGGTATAGCGTGGCGTGTGCAGACCGGGTCTTCGCACTCTTATCCTACGGGTGCGGTGTCTGCCTAATGCTAAGCTAGTGTGCAAGTTTGCTAGCTGTGTAGTGTTGGTGTTTATGGCCCGTGTGGGAGAATCGGAGTCGTGACCTTTCGTTGAAAAGGTTTCGAATATATGTCATACGACTGAAAAAACCTGTCTCCAAATCCTGATCAAAGTTTAACCATGAGATGCATATCCGACAGACATTGTTCTGCCCAATAAAAAAATAATTAACTAGTTGACCTGGCGAACTTCGTACCGCTTACAATAATTTTGAGAAAATGAAAGCTATCCATAGACAGAAACACAGCTTTTACAATATTTAACAATAGTTAAGAGAAATCTTCTGTAGATTAATCGTTCAGCACTGTAACTCTCATATTTACTGCCAGCTGAAAATTCATTACACATGACGTTACAAATTCGATTAATAGAAACAAGTCTTGTATTTCATTGGCAGTAGTCAATCTTGAAATAAATATCGCGGAAATCTCTAGCTAGGCTGTAAAATCATTGCGCTCCCGAAACACCTTAATCTATCCACCTATTAACTAAACTTTTCTTACAATATAGCCGTTATTCCAGAAGAAGCGACTGCCAACCCGAATGTCAGATTTTACATGAAGTGTTTCAATGATATCATGATTTCTTTAAATATCTAGTAGGAAAATATCATATAATACCTATGTTCTTAAGTTACTAATTTAGGGAGTAAATGTCAAACAAATTTTATACATAAAAATTAATCGTCGAAAAGTATGTTACCGACATCATTTCCGAACGATTGAACCAAATTGGTTCATTCTTGACCCTTGTGACCTGTGATTATTAACAACAAGTTTGATGTTAATATACTTGTTGGATACTACATTTTTTATACATTTATATAAGTGTGGACAAAAAATTAAGACATAGTATAATTTTTTTTTTCAAATATTGTATTATATATTACCTTGGTGTAAACGAGGCGTTACAAAATATTCTTCAGTATACGTAGGAATGCGAAGAGAGGTTGGGCATAGCGGATTTTCCTCCTGAATTGGAGCGCCCGTCTGGGGAAGTAAGCGGCTAGGCCGGGAGGCTGCTAGGTGCGGAGATGCGGAGGAATCCCTAAACGGGGATCCCGCGGCTTCGCGCTAAGCAGCTTAGAGGGTATTCGCAGGCCTTTTTTAGCGGATCTTATGCCGTAAGGCGGTGTGCCTCTTAAAGGCGCCGTCGTCTGTAAATAGCATTTTTTACCTGCGTAATAAAAAAAAGGGCTCCACGGGGTAGGGGATTGGGTCAATGGTGTATGTGATATTTTTGGTTTTGCAAGCGTTTATAGACTTCTTTGCCCGCGCACGTGTTTCCTCTTTCCCACAATCTGGAGTCCTTTTGAGAGAGGCGTGAAGAAGCATTTTTGCAGGCCAGCTTAGCAATTTATAACTGCTGTACCAGCTATCTTCGCGTTTGGACTCTATCACCACTTAACATCAGGTGGGTAGAGTCATTTGTCTACCTGGCCATAAAAAAATGATGGCCGTTTTCCATCTAGCGAGCCATACTTTTATTCGCTACCCTTTAGCATTAAAAAATGCGTTTACTAAAACAGCTATTGCGGTTCTTAGCATTTTATTTTGTTCAATATTCGACAATACCTAATGACAACGAAACGTGATAAGCGAGAAACTTAGATGTTAAGTCGTTAGCATCTGACTTAGATTGATGTTATAAAGTTAACCATACTTACTGCCTTCAGTTTTAAATTAAAACGTTATTTAGTTACGTTTAGATGCTATGAGTGGATTTGCATAGCGCATGGGTTATATTTCCCAATGACTTTTTTTTTGAAGTGAACACTTCTTTAGCGGCATTGTTCACATTTTTTTTGTATGGGTAAGAAATGTAAAACTCGCGTCAGGTTAAACACGTGGGCTGATCGCATTGCATCGGTTGTTGACTTTCAATATATTGGATGAAACATAGTAATATTTTATTTTACCGTATTATAATAATAAGTCTCTATCTAGGACGTCCACGTGGCAGCTTTGCATTTGCTTTAGAAGAAAATGCATTTTTTTACTATAGATGTCGCTAGGTGCGCTTAAATGTGATTCATGTAAGTTGATTTTTCTGAGAGACAAACTTTTTTAATGTAATATAAATTGTCATGTTTGTGTACTATAGCGCAATAAATAAATATTGTATTCTACCACCTACATGATAGTACTTTATACTGATAATTAAAGCAATTCGTGCAAAATTGTTCTCTAACCATTCCAAAATATCAAAAATGTACAACGTTAATATTCAAGTTTTCACTTCTGCCGGCACTCCTGGAGTGCAACCCGTCATTTTTTTATTATTGTTTATCAGTACCCTTAGCACGAACCAATATCGAATTCGAATAGTTGAATTCGATCAATTTTAAACGTCATATGTGTACTGATTTTTAGTTCTCGTTACCTCCGTTATGGCGCTGCTGTTCAAGTTTCCGGACAAATTTTAAGAATGAAATTTCGCACTCGAAAACTATTCGAATTCGATATTAGTTTGTGCTAAGGGTACAAATGGCTGATAGTCCAGGCAACGAAAAGGTATAGAGGAAAATGTACCGGACTCTATTTGACCGGATAACTCTTCAACAATGCCGGCCGTAAGGTTGTTGGTTCCACCAGTGAGCAGCATGCAGATTTCGGACAAGCCCGCCAAAACAAGGATGGAGCTGACATTGCCAAGCTCACCGATTGGTTTGAGAAATTTCCTCCCTACCCAGAGACCAGAGACAATATCAAGTCACCAGAAATCCAGAAAGAAGCAGCGGTATTTTCACACCCTTTCTCCACCACCGCTCAAGTACAAAAGGCAGGTGAAACCTGTATCTTAAGGTGGTATGGAGCTCCAGCGAAAGAGATTTCCCTCAATGCCTACAGGTACAAGTCATTCTTGAAATCAGTGGCCACCATCAAGCCTGATATCTCTTGTCTTCCTCCCACCGAGGGAGCAGTAAAATAGCATTCTCAGGAAGTGGTGGCAAATTTTTTTTTCCATAATTACAGACTTTCAAGAGCGGATATCTCGAAAACTATACAAGGTATCAAAAAACTTGACTGAATAAGACTTGTAGCAAATTTAATCAGCTTTTACTTTTGTTAAAGTCTCATGTCGCTAGGATGCATAGTTTCCGAGATATCCAAAAAATGGGACCTTAAATCCCCCCCCCCCCCCTTCCCCCCGGCTTAAGGGCTACGAGCGGGGACTTTTGATATGTTTACCTCCTAACTAGTCCTGACAAAGTCACGAAGTCAAAAATTAAATTGTGTTCCAAGCATTTCCCTCTATACCTGTTTTTGAGCATTCGTTGCCTGGACTATGGTAGAAATTATAGGAACACCAATCATGTTATTTAGCTACAGTTTTTTATTTATGTTTAAAGAGCAGCAAACAAGCCTATAAATGCTTGTCATCATCATCATCAGCCTATTAATGTCCCCAGTGCTGGGGCACAGGCCTTCCCTATGGATGGGTTAGGGAGATTGGGCCATGACCCACCTCGCGGGCCCAGTGCGGGTTGGTGGGTGCTAACGACTGCAGATGCAGCCGGGACCAACAGCTTAACGTGCCTTCCGAAGCACGGAGGAGCTCGAGATAGTAAATTTTTGGTCACCTATCCAATGACCAACCACTGCGAAAGTTGCTCAACTTCAACAATCGCAGCCGAACGTGCTAACCACTGGCCCCAACTAGCTCCTCAAATGCTTGTGCGCTTCCCCAATCCCCTGCCACGTGGAACCCTGGGACCTTACTCACCGACAGAAACACAAAACCACCAAAAGCTAGTTTTATTTTATTGTGGTCTTCTCTAAGGTGGAGGTTATTTCCCCAGACGGGCACTCCAATTATAGTGGAAAATCCGCAATGCTCTACCTCTCTTATGACATAATTATGATGACCTCCGTGACCGAGTGGTATGTGTACGCCGGGTTTTTATAGTGTCGCCGACTCGAGAGGTCCCGGGTTCGAATCCCGGTGGGGGCAGATGTTTGTGTGATGAATACGAGCATTTGTACTCCAGTCATGGATGTTCATGTTTCATGTTATATAAGTACAGTTTAAGTATTCTATCCGTTACCCTAGTATCCCCTAACACAAGCCTTACAGTGCTTACTTTAGGGCTAGGCTAATTCGTGTGAGTGTCGGAAATATTTATTTATTTATTTAATTACATTGAGTCGTTAACCCGAATTGGTGCATGAAAGACATTACAAGAATTCGGGCACCAGAAGCAATACGGGATAGAAGACGGTGACGGGTAACCAAAACGAAATATACCCGAATACGAAACTACTCGACTCCGACTCATATACACTTAGTCATTTACTTAAATTCCATTGGCACTCGTATTCGGGCAAACGACCTAATGTAATCGCGCCATTACAGTCGTTATAAGTAAAATTCCATTAATGGCAACGTCAAAAAATCTGAATGTAAATATGAACAACGCTGTGGACACAACGATTTTTTCGTCATGTTATTAATTCGTCAACCGTCTGATATTTTATGTCTAAAGAAAATTCTACTACGAAAAATCAACTAGGAAATAACACGAAAAGTAATTCGTAGAATGACAGATTGAAATGCTTTTGTTAAAGATTTTTTTCTTACAAAACGAGTTTAAATCAAGTATAAACCCATTTTGTACTTGTCTTACGAACAGCTAACAAGATTTAATTCTTCTAAGACTTACAGAGAAACAGTACTGAGTTGGAAAAAGAAAGAACACAGATGTTATTCGCAGTTGAGAACGTTTTGAATGTTAATTTATTTATTCTCAACTTCGTAACAAACAACAGAGGAGCAACTTAAGAGACTTGGAGGCGGTAAAAAGGGCAGGTTTTGTTGTCAGAATATTCTGTTTCGCATTTGCTGGGAACAAGATATACAACAGAATAAAATAGATTCATGAGCAATATATATCATCATCATCAGCCTATGAATATCACCACTGCTGGGGCGCAAGCCTCCCAATAGATGAAATAGGGAGATTGGGCCAAGAATACCCACCACGCGGCCTAAGTGCGGGTTAGTGGGTGCTAACGACTGCAAATGCAGTCACGGCCTTAACGTGCCTTCCGAAAAGCTCTAGATAGTAAATTTTCGGTCACCCATCCAATATATATTTTAACAAGTTGTTACTGATTTGCGACTCAGCTGCATGCGATAAGAACTCACATTTGTTTTCGATTTACTGCAAAATGATATGCTACGGGAAGTTAGCAGACTATTTTGTAAAATGACAGTTTTCGCGTAATAACGCCTGAACTATTTCTAAAAAGTATGAGGAACTATAGAACTCAGTTGCATGCGAAAAGAACTCGCATTTGTTTTCGATCGACTCCTAACTGATCTGCTACGGGACGTTAGCTGACCATTTTGTGCATTGTTATTGTTTTGTGTAAAACGCCAGAACTATTTCTAAAAATATCAGTAACTATAGAACTCAGCTGCATGCGAAAGGAACTCACATATGTTTACGATTTGCTCCAAAATGATATGCTACGGGAAGTTAGCTGACCATTTTGTGCATTGTTATTGTTTTGCCTAAAATGCCAGAACTATTTCTAAAAATATCAGTAACTATAGAACTCAGCTGTATGCAAAAAGAACTTACATTTGTTTTCGATTTGCTCCAAAATTATATGCTACGGGAAGTTAGCAGATCATTTTGTGCATTGTTATTGTTTTGTGTAAAACGCCAGAACTATTTCTAAAAATAGCAGTAACTATAGAAATCAGCTGCATGCGAAAAGAACTCACATATGTTTACGATTTGCTCCAAAATGATATGCTACGGGAACTTAGCTGACCATTTTGTGCATTGTTATTGTTTTGCCTAAAATGCCAGAACTATTTCTAAAAATATCAGTAACTACAGAACTCAGATGCATGCGAAAGGAACTCACATTTGTTTTCGATTTGCTCCAAAATGATATGCTACGGGAAGTTAGCTGACCATTTTGTGCATTGTTATTGTTTTGTGTAAAACGCCAGAACTATTTCTAAAAATATCAGTAACTATAGAACTCAGCTGTATGCAAAAAGAACTTACATTTGTTTTCGATTTGCTCCAAAATTATATGCTACGGGAAGTTAGCAGATCATTTTGTGCATTGTTATTGTTTTGTGTAAAACGCCAGAACTATTTCTAAAAATAGCAGTAACTATAGAAATCAGCTGCATGCGAAAAGAACTCACATTTGTTTTCGATTTGCTCCAAAATGATATGCTACGGAAAGTTAGCAGACCATTTTGTGCATTGTTCTTGTTTTGCGTAAAACGCCAGAACTATTTCTAAAAATATCAGTAACTATAGAACTCAGCTGCATGCGAAAGGACCTCACATTTGTTTTCGATTAGCTCCAAAATGATATGCTACGGGAAGTTAGCTGACCATTTTGTGCATAGTCATTTTTCGCGTAAAAACGCAGAACTATTTAAAACAATATCAGTAACTATAGAACTCTGCTACATGCGAAATTCTGGAAATGATATGCTAAGTTCATTAACATATTTGAGTGATATGCACAAAACACGGCGTAACTAGTCTATGCTTATTTCTCGTTAAGCTGTCGGTCCTGGCTACATCTGCAGTCGTACGTCCAATCCGCACTGGGCCCGCGTAGTGAGTCACGGCCCAATCTTCCTATTCCATCAATAGGGAAGGCTTGTGCCCCAGAAGTGGGGACATTAATAGTCTTAAGATGCTGATGATGAGACAAAAACAAATATGCAGAGCTGAAGGTCAACTTACATTAGAAAAGGGACACCATAAGAAGAAAAAGATGAAGCTTAGGAAATTTTCGGTCACCCATCCAATGACCGGTAGTTTCTGAAGTTAGATAAAATTTTATGCGACAGCTCTTGTCACTAATTAGACTTTAAAAGACTGCTGTTATTCAGTTAAATAACAGAATCAAAAACGATTGCAGTCATACGAGACTGTTATTAGAATGTATTATCATAATACTTAATTACTTAATTATGCAAAAGTATCGAACTCAAGCACTCTAACTTTAGGTGAGTCGTAGAGTTCGTCGCACATTACATTGTTCAAGTTACAGATTAAATCCATTAAGAAAGTTAAAAGAGAGTTCATTTTCCGGAGACATTGTCTCGAATCGGAGGTCTAAAGCGGAAGTCAGATAAGAAAGTGTGGCATAAAATTTTATATTATTATGATGTTCAAGGTGTCAGGGTAGTGTATAAGTACTTGATAAATATTACATACATTTAGGAAATATTTGGTAAAACCTTGGAAGCATCAATTTTCATTATCTTAAATTTAATTATGGTCTCTGTGTGCACCTGTAAGTTATTAAGGTACTCTACTTTAAGGTTGATAAACAGAATTAATTTCAGTGCCTTCGCTGTCTGTCTGCCTATCATGCTTCTGCTACACCAGCGTGACAAAGCTTCATAAGGCTTTGATAGTAAATGCGCTAAAATTATCGTTCGAAATTTGAATTAGTTCTGTCGTAATAAATTATCGGGCTGCGTGTCCATAGACGCTAGAATCTAGAAGATAGCTTGACTGGTGATAATTTGACACGCTAAAAGAGGTTGTAGGAGATGATAAATTTGTATATGCAGCTAAAGTAGCGTACCATCGCATGAGTAAAAAGACGTACAGAGACAAAGTTTATACAAACGTGCTGCGATCATTTCACTACTACAAGCACGACGATCCTATGTGAGTGAGCACTGGGGGTCGGACTTATTTTTTTGAGTGTGTATGCTATTGAGCGCAGATGACCTTTAGCGTCACCGGGTTTGGGGATGGCGAGATCCTAAGGGGACCCCAAACCGAGAGTTGGCGAGTGCCTCTAGAGGTATTCTAGGCGGATGGCATCTCCACACGGGGGGAGTCTCCTCTCCGTCTGGAGCCTCTAGACCACTCGAACCTGAGGGGGTCAGCTCAACTAGAGCGTAGACACGTCTCTGTGACTTGGCCCTCGGCTCTAGTTAGCCGTTGTCGTGGGGGGCGGGGAAAAACGCCCAGGTATGTACCTGTACCTGGTACAGCGTGTCGTGTGTAAGCACTCTTCGCACTCTTATAACTATTAATTTTATCAATCTTAACATTTCAGGTATACATAAAAGTTTCTCGGCCAAATACAGGGTGAAAAAACAGTCTGAGTTTCTTGCCGATTCTTCTCAGTGCAAGATCTCCCACCGTAGTTTTGCGAACCGATGCGATGGCGTAGCTGATCTACCTCCACTAGTACTTGTAACAGCCTAGACTGAATAAATGGTTTTCGAGTTTGCAACCCACAATGGGGTGAAATTATATAAATATCTATGTCAAGGACACTTTAATCCAAATAATCGATGATTAAAACGTGTTTACATAATTATCAATATTTGATGGAAGTCACAGTCACATTTTGCCTGTGACTTCAGAAGGAAGGAGAGAAAAATATTCGGTCGCGTTATTTATATTTCGTGGAAAAAATAAATATACGTATGAAATATGCCGTCACGGAATCTAAATCGAACACCAATAACATTTGGAATCAATCATTTTCGTGCACCCTTAAAAGGGTAAACAGAAATACAGTTCAGTGGGTATAGTAAACAAATGGAAATAGAACATTTATTGATGATAGAAAGTTAAAAATAATTATATACTGATCTGTTTGTACCAGGTCGTTTTCTTGGTTCATCAGTTTTTAAATAAAAGCTTGTTACACCCCCTTTATTCTGCTATTTCAAGGAAGTGATCGATTTTGTTAAAACATTATAGAATACTTACTCAAATCAGTACCGCTAGCACGAAACATTAATGAATTCGAATAGTTTGCAAACCGAAATGTCAATATCAAATTTTGTATGGAAACTTGAACAGCAGCGGCACAAAGTACGTAACGAGAACTAAAACTTATTAATATTTGAGACGACCTCCGTGGCCGAGTGGTTTATACGCCGGGTTCCTACTCGGAGAGGTCCGAGGTTCGAATCCCGGTGGGGGCAGATGTTTTTGTGGTTAATACGAGCATTTGTACTTCAGTCATGGATGTTTAATATATATTTCTATATAAATATACTTATATTATGTATCAGTATATTTTTATTCTATCCGTTACCCTAGTATCCCATAACACAAGTGCAGTGCGTACTTTGGGGCAAGGCTAAGTAGTGTGAGTGTTGGAAATATTTATTATAAACTAGCAGCCGCCTGCGACTTCGCCCGCGATAACTTTAGTTTTTGAGAATCCCGCAGGAATCTAACAATCTTCTGAAATAAAAAGTGTTCTTTGTCTCAATCCAGGTCATAAATATAAACCAAATTGCATCCAAATCCGTTCGGTAGTTTTTGCGTGATTGAGAAACAAACGTACAAAGTTTCACATTTTTAATATTACTGGGCAGTTTTAATTTAACCACAATTTCACTTTAGTTTTAAGTGTTGAAAAGTGGCAGATTTAATTTTTAAACAGTGTCGTGTAGTGATATTTTCATTTGATTGGGTATTGATTTCCACATTTGAAAACATTGAAACATCGGAACCGAATGTAAATAAGCTTAAATTTCCTCTGTAACAACAGATAATGTCCGTATTTGATGTAACCACAAAGGATTCCACGTATAAGCCGACAGAACAAAGAAAATTTGCATACAGCCGCTTGGAGAATTTTCCGCTAGACTACGCAGCTTTCGTAGCGCCTCCCCGCGTTGTTCGTAGCAATCTGGGGCAGTAACGGAGCAACGCCATCTATGCTTTACAGTTTGAACTACTACGCGACGTGTTTGAGTGTAATGAGACTCCGCGCTCTGCGTGGATGCTTTTTAACAGGTGTAGAATTTTCGTCGAATTCGGTAGATGGCCTAATTGTTTTATTTGTGATGTGTTTATTAAAAACTAGAGATCGGATCGAAATTTATTTAACTGATATTAAGTATAGCCTGTCACTCAGAAATGGTACGAGGAAGTTTTCAAAATCTGTTTACAATCTATGACTGTATTAATGTGTAGGTATGTATAAATATAATAATCGCAGTTCCAAGAACATTTTTTCATAAGTACTTATCTAATGATTTGTAGTTTCAATCACGATCTAATAACGTGTTCAAGGGTATTCTCATTCATTCAGAGTATGAAGTAGCAGCTACTAAGTAAGAGACTCGCCAAAATGAAATCAACGACAATTGAACATTATAATATTTGGATATGAGTATCATCATCATTAGCCTATTGACATCCTCATTATTAATAATAATAATTTGTTTCCAATAACTTTGTTACATTATAAACACATTAATTAATTAAATTTTATTTTTTTTCATTTATTTATTCATAAACAAAACTATTTTTTTTTCTACCCAAGACTAAACGTAGTGGTAGTGCCGGATTAAGAGGAGTGGGGATTCTGGGGCAGCGAAGGAGAAGGAGGGCCCCTTAATCCGGGCCTCTGGTTTTGTGACCCGTCGAATTTTTTTTCAACTCTAGTGTGGGGCCACAACCTCGCCAGGCCTGCCCTAAATAATAATATTTATTTAGCAAGAATGAATTAATACATTATTAGTTTTACAATGCACATTTTATTTTTTGCATGTTATTTTGTTTTGTGCAATGTGTGCACCTTATAGTTAATATTCTCAAAACAATGTGTCTCAAAATCCCAATCTAGGACATGTTCTGGATCTCTGGAGTCAGTGGCTCCTTCAAGTAAAAATCAATGGCAAACATCTTTAAAACTTAATGTTATGATTTAATACAAACAAGTGCGTGTGTGTGTGTGTTTGTGCCTATGAGTGCGTGTACAATAACAATATAGTTTACCTAATTAGATCTTCAGTTTCATCATAATTATATTTTAATAGTCAGTGAAAAAATGTTTTTATTTTATAAATCTTGTTTTACAGTTTTGCACTGAGAGCATTATGGTTTACTGGCCCATGCTATGCGACACATGATCTGAGAAAAAAAACGAGCACCTTGACGTCTTGATGATGTGTCGCACTCCAGAGGCAGGGAAGAGTGTTTGCATAGAAGCATACGAAAGATGAATAGCTACCTGACCGTAAGAACTTTGCACTCCGAACAGTTTCGCCGTTGAATATGTCCTACATTTGCATAATATAACCTTATGGACTGTTCGCTGAGCTCGTTCCAATTTAGACAAAAAAGTTTTATTAGCCCCTCCCCATACAGAGATGCAGTAGGACAATCCAAGGTAAACCGTAACGAGCGTTGACCAGTCAGCCGAGTGGCACAGGTTTTTGAAGATGCAAATGAGTCTCCGGACTCGTCCTGTAAGGGCTTTAATTTGGACATGCCAGTCAAGCCTGCCATCGAGATGGGCACCCAGATACTTTAGGCTCCTTACAGTATTAAATGGTTTACAGTGACATGAGTTTATGTCTGTAATCTGACAATGGTGCAATTTAGAATTCGGGGGGGGGGGGGGGGGGGCATTTTTACTTTAGATTTTGCAATGTCCAATCTTAGAACCAAGGTTTTTTCCAGGTTGATGGATAGCCATTCCCTAACCAAACCCAGAGCATTCTCCGCGTTATAGTTAGTTGAGACCCAACTATCACTATAGACGAGAAGCGCCGTATCATCGGCATAGTAAAAGATGTTGCAGTTTCAAGAAATAGACGGCAAAACTGATTCATATATATGAGAAATAGCGTCGGGCACAGAATACTACCTTGTGGTACACAGTAGCATATTGATACCTCATCGCTGACAAAACTACTTATTTTGACATATTGTAAGCGGCTAGTAGCTTCTTAGTATGTGCAGGCCAGGATCCCGAAGAGAACATTAATTAGACTCCAACTTGTTGAGAAGAATTAGGATAGAGACGGTATCAAGGGCCTTGGAGAGGTCAAGGAAGACACCATAACATTCGAGCCTTTTGTCCGTTTTAGTGACAATGTGTTTCAACAAATACAGTTTCGACGTCTTCTGTCCTCGGTTGATAAACCGCTTCGAAAACCAAATTGATTATCAGATAAAATTTTATATTTATTTAGACTGTCACATCCTATTGCGCAACCACATGGCTTGGAAAGAGTGCTGAAATACTCTAGCATTTACTGTGGGTCCAACACTAGGAGAAACTTGTGTCGTGGGTAGACTTATAATTAAAATTGGAGCACAGGCCATCCCTATGGATGTTAAGTAGGAAGATAGGTAGGGTTATTAAGCCAATGCAAATAAAGACCCTTAGTACTGTGAAATCTCACATAAAATTGACAATCACTGGAATTTGAGAAAAATGAACCAATATTAACTTAATCGTTAAAAGTTAAATGGACTCATTAGTGGGTCCCACAGGCCTAGATTTAAGTAGAACTCGTTTGTACTTCAAATTGTATGAAACTGAGCGTGTCATATATTGAGTATTTACGAGAACCAACTAAGTAGTGGAAAGCGTGGGCTTTTATCCCTTCGATTGTATCGTTTTTACAGTTTTTAAAGATACAAATAGACACTTGATAATGTATACTGATTTTTAGTTCTCGTTACGTCTTTTGGGGCGCTCCTGTTCAAGTTTCCTTACAAAATTTGACAATGAGTTTTCGCACTCGCAAACTATTTGAATTCGATATTGGATCGTGCTAAATGTACATATGATATCTCTAGAAGTGTATAAACTTCTCTTTCACCTGCGTTATCAACTTCGATTTATGTATGTAGCGCGTCCGCTCCGCTCGTAATGGAAAGTAGTCATAAAGTGTCCGAAAGCAGGCAAGTCGTGAAGGTGAATCAATACTGTGCCGACCTTTAAATGAACTGAATAACGATCGTTTGGAGATAAAGATAGCTTAGGTTTTGACTTGAATATGTTGCGAAAACGATAACTCAAAGTCTGCAAGTTATTTCCAGAGTACGAATACCGCTTGGTACATTATAGGAGTTTAACCATTATACGTCATTCATAATCAATGACGTATAATGGTTAAACGCCAACATCATTGCATTTTAAACTAGCACTAGTTTAGTGCACTAAAGTAGTCTCTTTCACTCTCACTCGTAATGCACAATACATCTCGCTATTTGGCCTCTTAGTGTCAACGGTGTCACAAACTGTCAAAATAAGTATATCACTAAATATTATTTTTACATTCATCATCATCATCATCAGCCTATTAATGTCCCCACTGCTGGGGCACAGGCCTTCCATATGGATGGAATAGGGAGATTGGGCCATGATCCACCACGCGGGCCCAGTGCGGATTGGTGGGTGCTAACGACTGTGTGTTAACGTGCCTTCCGAAGCACGGAGGAACTCGAGATAGAAGATTTTTGGCCACCCATCCAATGACCGACCACTGCGAAAGTTGCTTAACTTCAACGATAGCAGCCGAACGCTCTTACCACCTGCGCCATCGAGCTACTCCTCCTTTTTACATTAATTTCTTGAAAACTGTACTTACGAATTTAATAACATATTTTTCTTGTATGTTTTGTGTACTATCTTAAAACAAACATATGGCTTTTTGTCTGAAAAAGCGTAAAATATTTACACGTTGTAGTTGTACATATATATGTGTGTATGTGCGATGCATGTGCAACTCTTCCCGACGAGCATGAGAGGGTAACTCTACGAAGGCTGAAACGCTACGAGCGTCACACCCATATATGGGTGATGCTTGTGTTTTCCGTTATAGGAAACGACTTATGTTGAAAAATTAAAGATTTACGTACCAATGATGAAAATATAAAGATTTACGTACCACAGGTCCTTATTTGACGACCTCCGTGGCCGAGTGGTTAGAACGCCGGGTTTCATGGTGTCGCCGACTCGAGAGGTCCCGGGTTCGAATCCCGGTGGGGACAGATGTTTGTGTGATGAATACGAGCATTTGTACTCCAGTCATGGATGTTTAACATGTATTTCTATATAAATATACTTATATATGTACAGTACATGTATTCTATCCGTTACCCCTAGTATCCCATAACACAAGCCTTATTGTGCTTAGTTTGGGGCTAGGCTGATTGGTGTGAGTGTTGGAAATATTTATTTATTTTATTATTTATTATTATTCGTTTAATTGAATTTTTGAATGTGTTTTTGTTCGTAGCCGTGAACTGTGATAATGACCTCATCTCTATAATGATAGAGCTGATGAGATGTTCGCGAGGCTACTCCGTGGGTGTACATGATTGAATGAATTAGTTTCGGTTTCGCCACTGAAGTTTGCGAATATGTTCAGTGATTTAGACTGTCGTCACTGTAACCAAACGTGGTTACAGAAATAAACAATAATAATAATTTCTCATATCGTTTTTGATTGTAATTTAATATTGAAAAAAAAAGAATTTTAATGAAATTTTTTTCAAGAAAAGTAATCGTTGATGTGTGTGTAAATTTTTGGTGTTGATCGAAAAGAAACAATGAAGAAGCTTATGTTGGCAATTGATGATATTGCAAAAGGTAAGTAATTATTTGTGGAGCCCCATTGAGTTCATAAAACACAGTACATACATACATACTCGCAGTGTTCCTCAAACCTTATCGCGTTCGATAAATGATAGCCTTCATGCAATAACGTAGTATCACTTGATTTATCACTTCATTATATAAAACAAAACACTCCCGCCGCACATAATTAAAAAAAAATACTCAGGCCGCGTTGTTTCGTTCTCTAGTCAAATAAAATACTAGAGAAAAAAAATAACCATTTGTAAAAACTTTACAGAATTATGAGTTTCTTATTTTAATTATTCTTAAATTCGTTCATAGTGGATATTGTGAAATAAAATTGGTGTGATTTTGTGTTACAACCGTCTGCGTAACTGAAGAATTAGTGGAATCTTTGAAATACACACTATTCCGGTCAAGTGGACGTGAGAACTTTATTGTAGATTTGACTACCTCACAGAAGCTTATCGAAAAAGCCAACTCGATACATTTCGTGCCAAACACTCCAAGAAACATTAGAATGCGTCACACGGCCATTCTAATGTAAAAAGAAAAAGAAGATTAATATAACTTAAGACCAGGCTGCATGGGCATTGTTTCCTTTGCCTTCCCTAAAACGGGAGAATCTTAAAAAACAGAATTATTATGCATTTGACGTGCCGTTAAACAAGCAGCTAAATGAAAAATACAAAAATAATAAACAATAGAGACTAACAGACAGAATACTGCTCAAAGCAGATAACTGCAACTACTATATGTAGCCTCCATTACGTAGTATCAGGTAAAATAAACGTGAGCTGAAGGATGTGACCTAGATTTGCTTCGAGATTTCTCTCAACACTGCAATGTATTGCATTTCCTCCGCGAAAACAGAATTGACTGTACGATGCTTTCAACTGCCTGTGTTCATTGTGAGTATTCACCAAGAGGAACCAAATCCCAATCCGAAGGTTCCATGTTTGAAACTTCATGCTACAATGTTTACCGAAGATATTAAAAACAAAACCATGTGATAAAATCCGCTTATCATCTCTTTTAAATTCAAATAAACTGACAAGAAGGAAGTGATTAAAGGGAATTTATATACTTAGCTGATAGATTCCTTGGCAATCTAAGAATACAGAACAATGGCAATACGTCTGTTAATGGTGGTCAGTCACTAAGCGAGTAGCTTGGCTGTAGGGCCAAGCGAGGATTCTTGTTATGTGTCTTAACCTGACTCGTTCTTAGAATGGGTCTTGTTCCTAACATGCTTATTGCACTCTCGCGTGACGAAGCTTCGGGTAGCTGAACTCAGAAGACAAAGTCAATTTTAGCCAATTTATAATAATAATAATGTATTGCATAAAAATATGGTATAAAAGGTGTTTGATTATTTTCATGTCTCACATATTTTAGTACCAAATTAGTACCAAATAGTACCTACCGAAGCCCCGTAGCATAGGGGTTGGGGGTCCGGCCGTTATGCACCCATTCTGCGTCGCCCCCAGCCGAAACGCACCCGTTTTGAAACACCCAATTTTTTGACAGGAAATTTGAGCCAATTCAGTTGAAAACAGAAGTGTTTTTAAATTGAAACGAATGAAAGTGTGAGGAATTTATTATCTCGAGCTCCTTCCTCCGTGCTTCGGAAGGCACGTTAAGCCGTTGGTCCCGGCTGCATCTGCAGTCGTTAGCACCCATTAATCCGCACTGAGCCCACGCGGTGGGTCACTCTCTATTCCATCCATAGAGAAGGCCTGTGCCCCAGCAGTGGGGACATTAATAGGCTGATGATAAATGAATACATTGTATGTAGACGTAGGCAATCGCTTACCGCTATAAACGACAGGTATTAAACTACTACTACTATTTTTTCAGGGTTCCGTAGTCCTGACAAGGAACCCTTATAGTTTCGTCATGTCCGACTTTACGTCCTTAGTTTCGCTTGGAGACTAGCATTAGAGTATATGTATATCGATCACGCCGACAAAATGGTAGAATGAAATATTGAAATATGTTTTTTATGTTCAAATAGGGCGTCCCCTCATCCCTCTAAAAGCTATACTATTGGCTTGAAAAACCTGGAAAATTTTATGATAATAATGCTTTTCATGAACTTTTAAGAAAAACTATAATGGTTAGGATATATTTGTCAGTTTAAGGCCCGTATTACAGAATGAGAAGTAAGTGTTGATATTTACTTGAGTATAGATAGAAAGACGTATGTATACGACGATGTCGCTATATATAGTACAGAATGTGCTATATATAGCGACATCCCTTTCTAACTATGCTCAAGACTAGATCAATCACTGAGAATCTTTCTATAATACGGGCCTGAGAGTAATAGTCGTTTAATTTCGGTTAAAGAAAATTTCTTACCTATTGAAAATTCCTTAGAGGAAAACATTAATAGTGACAAAGATGAAGTTATTGTAGCTTGATTTCATTGCAACAAAATCTCAAAAAACTATTTAAAAACCACTATAAAATATAATTAGTTCCACAATGCTACTGCGAGTACCAACAGCAATGACTTTTGAATCACGCTAACGTTACGTTATATAAAAGGTTTATAAGCACTTGAAGAGATCGGCGGTTATATCGCATCATCCCCTTCTCAGGGAATGATCGCTTCAGATGAAGCTTTTAGTCAATAAGAGTCTGACAAAACCTTGCAGCCGGCTGTAAGGTATCTATGAAGATTTCAAATACGCGCTTTCGCCTGGGAGGAAACAAAAAAAATCGGCGATTATCATTCGTAATTAAAAAAATAATAATATCGAATTGAGTTTGAGACGCAGTTTCACTTTGATATAGGTATTTTAGTTGAGATACATAGATTGATATTAATTGGTTTTCTAATTTCCGATATCGAAAATAAAGACTCCTGCTCAAATATATTGTGGTACCTACAGGCAACTACGGAACCCTACACTGCACGTGGCACGACACGTACTTGGTCGATTTTTTACAATTATATTCACAACAATACCATACTCAGGTATCTTTAAAAAAAGAAACAACGGGTGCGTTTTTGTCGGGGGCGCGGGCGTAGCGGAATAATAAAATTTTCACTGTGGGTGCGTCCCAGCCGGGGGCATCGAAGAATGGGTGCGTAACGGCCGGACCAGGAGGTCTACTCTCTTTCTCCAAAACGAACTTTCGATAGCGAAGTTGAAACGAAATTTAATTTCGTCAATTTAAGGTTATACTTAATTTGAAAGATAAACTATCAAATTGAAGTTTTCTTTGAGTAGGCTCAGAAAATCTACACCTTAATCTATATTCCGACGACAAATATTATTATAATTAAAAACGAACCAGAAACATAGTAAGAAAAGTGCGAAATTTCGATCGAAATTTCGTTTTTCGTTGAATTAGAGTAGGCCTCCAGTACCCCTAGCACGAACCATTATCGAATTCGAATAGTTTGCAAACCGAAATGTCAATGTCAAATTTTGAATGAAAACTTGAACAGCAGCGGCACAAAGTACGTAACGAGAACTAAAAATCTGTAAACATTTGACAATGTCATTTCGGACTCGCACACGATACGAATTCGATATTGGTTCGTGCTAGGGGTACTGCAGTGCTATTCTGTACAATTTTTCACGCGGGGATCCGATGTGGAATCCGCGTGGATCCACATCGGATCCGCGCGTGTGGATCATCAGACACAGAAATGCACTGCCGGTGTGGGAGACGCATCATAGTCTATCATAGCTTTAGAAATAAGACCTCCTTTGCTCACTTTTTTATGTATTACTTTATTTTTATTTATAACTGTTTCTGTTATGTGCTATAAAGAGTATATAGTAATCTATCCCGGACTGGGAGTGAAAGAAAAACATTGAATGCGCCATCTGCTAATTGTTTCCAGACATCTTAAACACGTTAATTGCAAATTGTGTCTTCTTTTTCTAATAGAACAATAATAATTGCTGTCTTATAATTTGGTTATAAATAAAAGAACAAGTGTTAATAATTTGCTATCTGCCATTCCGGAGACGTACCCACTCCGCCGAGTTCGTAGCTACGAGTAAGTTACGTAATTCTATTGTACGACTCCCGGGCGCGGGGGCAATGCAGTTAACAACATCTGTCACGGCCCCTACTATTTGTGTCTGGTGTTTATTTATTGAGATATAGTAGGCTCATTCACCATACAGCTGATGAGAAACTATTTATTTTTACACTTTACCACTATTAGACTCATTTCTACAAATCAAAATTAGAAACACTCTTAAAATTTCGAGATGGTCGGTTTTTTGCACCGCGGTATGAATCGCCTGATTGCATTATATTACGCCGGATTTGCCCCGCAAACCAAGAGTGATTCTCGCACAAGGAAAAGAAATCGTTAATAAAATTAAAACTGATGTTTTGAAAGAGGTGCAGTGAGAAATTAAGGAGTAGGTATTTGTCAATATATACAATCATGGACCCAAAACAAAGCAATTCATAAAGTTTTTAAATTTTCTTGTGCTCGTGTGTACCTTCGCATAAAGCCCTATTGAAATAAATGAATTAATTGAAATAAAGATGCATCTCTATTATTTGTTTCTTAGGTTTTCACGCACACCACTTATTAAATAAAACAAGTTTCAACGGTATAGATGCACTTATTTATTCATTTATGACGTTTCCCATTCTTTTCAGGCTGCGTCGTCAGAATTATGATGATCTCTATTATATAATAAGAATAACATACAACATAGTGTAAAGCAACATCAGCATTCTTAAAAAATGCGCTATTGTTTGCCCATGATTGTTTCCGCCGAGGATAAGGAAACTTTTGTAAAAATTGTTAATTAACTGAAGACTAAATTTAAGATGGAGTGGGATCTTCAGTTCGAGGCGAGGCAGAACCATAACTTTACATTTTTTTTTTGTTGAAACTAGTTATTTAATCTCCTGTGTTATCGACCAACAACCGAAATTGTTTGATAAAATCAACATTAACGCGAGCGAAGCCTCGAAACTACGCTAGCTCTTAAAGTAAAAATTTAATAAACTTCAGACTTCGTTTCAGCTTTTGTTATAACTTATCACAGCTACAAATCTTCAAACTTAGTGTCAAAAGACATGTTTTCCTATTAATCCAAAGCCAAATATAATACTTTGGGCATTCGCAACAGTTTGGGAGGCTAACGGGCTGGCCACAGCAGTGCGATCGGCGGCGCCGAGTGATTTACCTGTACATTAGGCCGGGACTCCACCAAAGCGGAGATGAGGGGAGATGAGATGTGTTTTCATACATTTTGACAGATCGAGCGGACTCCACTCAATCCCGCTGGATCTTTCAAATGTATGAATAGACATCTCTTGTTCTCTCGCTTTCGCTCCTCTGTAGTAGTTTCACTCGACACGCTGCCGATCGCGCGTACCCGTGCCAGCCCGTAAGCGAGAGAATCAAGCCAACAAAACTTCGCAAAAGTCGCAGAATACCAGAAGGCTTCCGTCAACATTCCACCTTGACAAAACATTTTGGCGACAGCTGACGCCGAGAATGAGGCCATAACTAGCACAAAACTTCAATTATTGAATAATGGGACATCTAAACTGACCGACCTTAATTAAAATGGGAAAGGAAATGATAATGATGATGAATGCGAAAGCCATTAAGTCTAGACTTTTGCTATTAGTAAAAGTACTATGCGTGTAAACATTTAACGTTATAATTTTATCTATAAAATTGAATCTAAAAAATGCGGTTCTAAGTCGCCACTTTAACCGATTTTTTCAGATTTCGAATACTTACCTACCCACTTATAAGATTGATGTTTCGTAGTAGGGGATGTGTTATGTGAAGCGAGCTAAATTTCCAGATTAGCTTATATTTTCTTGGTGAAAAATCTTACAAATCTCTGTGTATATTAATATAGAAAGGCAAATATTTAAACGATCAAAAAATAGCAATTGATCTTCAAAAAACTACACTTGGTAATTGTATTTTTAGGTGATCATTTTATTATTTTTGAGGTTCATTTAAATATTTCCTATAAAGAAGTTCGCAATCTGTTTGTGTTATTTTCTTGATAATTTTCAAAATATGACTGACGAGACATACTCTATCTCGTATCTTTACTTTATTTATTTATTATCGTATCTTTTTGGAATACCCAATTCATGATTATTCTAAACATTGAGCGTAATTTATTAACCTACTTAAAGAATGTTATATATTCATTTTTCTTTACTGTTGTTTGTTGTGTTGAGGATATCGATGGCGTAGGTGGTCAGTGCGGACAGTCTGCGATCTTGGAAGTCATGCAATTTTCCTAATGTCCGGTCATTGGATGGGTGGCCATTAACTTATTATTTTTGAGCTCTTCCCGGTATAGGAGTAGTAGGAGGGGGAGGAGTAGGAGGAGTGTATCACGGTTCAATTGTGCTCACACTTTATTGTCTCCACAATAATATCCCAATATAATATAAGCAAATCACTAACGAGTAAAATTTTAGAAGGTGTACAATGCGGGAACAGCGAAGATACTTCATCATCATCAACAGCCTATCTTAGTCCACTGGTGGACATAGGTCTCTGCAATTGCACGCCCCTGAGATCGCCACCTTGCGCAAATCGTCACTCCGCCGTGCCTGAGGACGTACTACACTATGTTTACCTAGACGCGGTCTCAACTCCAGAACTCGTCTACCTCAACGGTTAACGGATCTGCGGCAAATATGGCCAAAATTTTGATAAAAAAGTAAAATGAACTTCAAGTATTCACAAAAAAAATATCAGTCATCAACCGCCTGATACCTGCAGGTTTCAAATTAAATATGTCAATTGAAAAACATTCATTGACGAAGTCGTTTAGCAATGGCTTTCCCTGCTGAAAAATTAATACTGTCGATAGTTAGTGTCGTAATTCTTAACGGACGATAACTTCTTAATTGTTTTGTTGGAATATTTATAAAAATTTCACTTAATATTTGAGGTGAGTCTATTTTACCATTTAAAATTTTGCAGAGGAAAGCAATGTCATCGATGTCTCTCCGCATTTGCAAAGGCAAAAAGTGATATTTTTTACATCTAGGTTCATAGTTTGGAAGGTATTGTTTACATCTAAATTGCAAATAACGAAGAAACTTCCATTGAATGCTCTCAATTTTGTAATTATTAACGTTATATGAAGGATTCCATATTTCTGATGCGTATTCAAGGATGCTACGTACGAATGAACAGTAGAGTACTTTAATAGGTTTGATACTACTAAAATTGATACAAGATTTTATAAAGAATTCAAGTGCCTTCGATGCCCGTCCTACAATATATTTAATATGGCTATCAAATATTTGGATTAATTTGGAATCAATAATTACACCTAGGTCTCTCACTTTATTAGTGTATGCAAGAATCTGGTTCTGTAAAGTAAATCAAATTTAATAATATTAGTTTTGCGAGTAATATTTATTGATTAATACTTAGAAACATTTAAATCTAACTTGTTACGAGCACAATAATTGCGAAATTTATCTAGATCCTTTTGTAAAAGATGGTAATCACCAGGTGTAGCAATTGGACTAAAGATCTTCGTATCATCAGCGTATAGTAAAAAAAAAATGAATTTTGAAAGCCGGATGCAATGTCATTCAGAAATATAGCAAACAGGAGGGGACCAACAAGGGACCCTTGAGGTACAACTGAGGGCACTGTTATCCAGTCCGAGATAAAACCATTAACAGCTACAGCTTGAGAACGATTCTCGATATACGATGAAAACCATCGAAACAAGTTTCCATGGATTCCGGAGCAGTAAAGCTTCGTTTCAGGATGGAATGATCAATTCTATCAAAACACTTACTAAAATCTGTAAAGATCATGTCCACCTGTGTCCCAGAGTTACATAATACTATATATTATTAGATACTACATATAATATGTTATTAGAGAGAAGAGATTGAAGATAGTAGATCGATCCTTCAGGAATCTATGATGTTCAGGAGTAAACCAATTGGATAAAGCCACGGACCTAAAAAAAAGACGGACGTAACATCAAAGGCAAATCATGTGAAGCATGCAAGGTCAGACAAAATCGTTTGTTGTACACTACCTACACTCACACTAATGCACCAGGTCGGACAAACCGCTGCCATTTGACCCCGCGTGGCAGCGGCAGTCACACATTCAATTGCTCTGATAAAAATAATTAAAAATGCCGTCTTGTGTGGTGAAATCCTGTAAAAACTACACGAATAATTTTAAAAAGTCACAAGGAATCACCTACCATGCGTAAGTATTGACAATTCTTGATATTTATTCCATATCATATTTTATTTACTGGGATGAAAATTGTAAACAAAAATACAACTGTATGGCTACTTTATTTACGGGAAATTTTCCCTAAAAGTAGGGAATTTTGTATTTCTTCCATTTGTGACTCGGTAAGGTCAGATTTCGTAACTTTTTAGGGTTCCGTATCCCAATAGGAAAAGAATGGAAGCCATATCATTCATAGAATATTTTATATGTTTTATAAAATGGTATGTTCGCGCTGTGAATTCTTTGTTGTTTATATATATGTAGCAAACTTTTTTGTGTTTAGCAACTGATTGTCACTAATTATTTCTTTGTGTTTTTTATTGTTTGGTTTTAGTTGTGGTTTTTGTAAGTTCTAGTTTGTCATAGATTAATCTTTCTTCATTTTTATTTTATTTTTTAATAAAATTAATTTCTCTTGTTTTAAGGCTTAAGATACTAAAAGCATTCAGCCTATGTTGTTATTTTTTTTGTCATGGCTAATCTTCTGTTTTATTTTGAAATTAAAAATGTCTCGTCAACCCTGCCAGAATTATCAGCGCTGCAGCAGCCCTGGTGTTGCTGTAGTATCAAGCCGAGGCAGGAACCTAGTTGGCTTGTCTTTCTGTGTTCTGTTTTTGCATATGTGTTTCAAGGTCAATAAAATTTCTTTCTTTCTTCTTTCTATATAAATTATTGTATTGCCTCCTTTCTAATAGGTTTCCTAGAAATAGAAACCGTAGAAATGACTGGGTTTTAATTATTCGATACTGCAGAGGGGATAACAATTGGAACCCTTCACCTGCCAGTACCGTGTGCAGTACACATTTTGATGATTTAGATTTTAAAAATAGAGCTACGGGGCTACCTTGTTTGGTGCCGTATGCTATTCCAATATTAATGTATGATATTAACCAGATACTTAATTTTTATGTAAATGATAACTTTATACGTAGCGTGTTTTCATTTTTCTAACGGTCGTCATAAAAATGATGTTTGGTAGGCCAACATTATGTTTCTGAAGTGCATCCGTTTAAATTGCTGAAATATCGGGAGCTCACATCTAATAAAAACATGATAAATATCCGGTTATTGTAATATGTATTTATTACATTTATTACCTACATAGTGTTAACAATATTTTAGTTTGAGACATTTTAAAAAATAGGGAATATGATGACTTATATGACAACCCTCAAATCACGCACACACGGTAAACGGGCGGCCATTTGCATGCTTCACTCGTAATTAAACGAGGTTACGTCCGTCTTTTTTTTAGGTCCGTGGATAAAGCAGCATAAGTCTGATTGTGTATAATCCTCTCATTTTTTTTTCCAATATACAGAGCTTAGATATGGGTCTATAATTTTTTATGTTACCCTTGTCAGCACTCTTATGGATAGGCGTAATGAAAGCAGATTTCCAAATAGCGGGTACAGTACCTTCGCTGAGAGAGCGTTTAAAGAGTATATAAATGGGAGTGACGAGAGTGTTAGCGCATTTCTTTATAAGTATGGGAGATATTTGCAATATGCAATAAATATTTTCTACAAGGTGGACCGACGATCTTGTGAAGGTCGCGGGAAACCGTTGGATGCGAGTGGCGCAGGATCGATAGGTTTGGAAATCCTTGGAGGAGGCCTATGCTCAGCAGTGGGCGTCGTGCGGCTGACATGATGATGATGATACAAAAAAAACATTAAATCTTACAAAATAACAATTTATATTCTGTTGGTACGCTACACGTGCTTCAGGTGCACTGCCATTGGACTTGAAGGCGTCTGCAGTCGTTAGTACCCACCAAAACGCAATACGCCCACATCGTGGGTCTTGACCCATTTTCCCTATGCCTTCCATAGTCCTCGATACCAGACGTCTGTCAATAGCATTTTTGGATCGGGCTAGGCGAAATAAATTAAAAATTTTCATCACACACATAACTAAGCGAGGCAGTTAGCCAAGCCGCTGGGTGGGTACTAGGTGGGCAACCACTGACGGCGGTGGCTCTGGACTTAGTTTAAACTTTTAGAACTTTAAGACAGAAAAGGAGGTTGGGCCATGACTATATCCGCCCTTGCTATTGGCACTTAATTTGTTCGAGTGATTACTCAAAATATGACACCCTCGATTTTCATACATTTTGAAACACATACGTCTCGACTAGCTACTTACAACAACTACTTACCTGCACCACTATTTCTTCTTTCATTTGACATTTAAATAGGTATGATTGCATAACTATAATCTGAGGATTGTCTGCAAAGTACGCCTGAAGTGATACAACGATGAAGAGGAATTATGAACATTTTCTTTAAAAAAACTTACAAAGCATGACGGTGAAAGTTTGTATGGGAACCCAAATTTATACGTAATTTAAATTAAAGACGACGCTAATACGTTATTTTGACTAATTACTAAAATCGACTACTAGATTTCCTACAAAAATCTAAATATTAATCCCGCGTAACCATTTACAATCAGCGGGGATAAAATTCATATTATATTTATTACCTGACTTCAGCACTTCTATAATATATATTTCATCGGCAGTCATCTGTATGCGACAGCTTGAATAGGGCTCAATATTGGCGAAGTTTGTATGCCTGACATGTATGCTCATTTTCCCTCGTTACTTCACATTTTTAGGGTACCATACCCAGTGGTTTATCATAATAATTATTAATAATTCTTAGAAACAAGATAGAATTCTTAATAATTATTATTAAGAATTCTTTGTATCAGACAAATAATTCGTCTTCATTCATTCATCCTCCATTTATAAATCAGTTCAATTGTCGTTCAACGAGCTACTTAACATAAACTGTTCGAAATGTAATAAAATATCTTCCTTCTAATTAATATTAAATCCTACTTGTAACATTATGAAAGGTGACGTCAGGGGTCATTGAGAAAGAGGAAATATTTCTATCCCCCCAATAGGTAAATGATGACATTACAAACATACTTAGTCTAAAAGTAAATAAGGTCATATTATCATCATCATCAGCCTATTAATGCCCTCACTGCTGGGGCACAGGCCTTCCCTAGGGATGGAATAGGGAGATTGGGCCATGACCAACCACGCGGGTCCAGTGCGGATTGGCGGGTGCTAACGACTGCAGATGCAGCCGGGACCAACGGCTTAACGTGCCTTCCGAAGCACGGAGTAACTCGAGATGGAAGATTTTTGGTCACCCATCCAATGACCGACCACTGCGAAAGTTGCTTAACTTCAACGATCGCAGCCGAACGCGCTAACCACCTGCGCTATCGGGCTCCTCAAGGTTATATTAAAGAGTAGAATAATTGTATAGAATTGTTAAGGGCACAACGGATTGATAAACGTATTTTTTTAGATATGGATTGATTATTATACTGCATTTGACTGAATGGAAATTAAATTAAATGTGATGAGATAAGATGATTAATGACATGCAACTGAATGAAACAGTTAATTTTGCTAATTGATAGACCTAGATTGAGTTCTATGAGAAATGTTACCTACACACTTTGTCCACTATTTATTACGCGTGGATTTTAGAATAAAATTATAAATATAAGTTCCAGAAAACCTATGTACCTATTGAGCAATAAGTTTAAATACAGTTTTTTTTGTTTCCTCCCAGGCGGGGGAGCAGGTGTGAAATCCTCATGGATACCTTACAGCCGGCTGTAGGGTTATGTCAGACTCTTACTGACTAAAACACTCTCGTGGGGATGCCTATGGCCTTAGGAGCCTTAGGCTTCATCTGATGCGATTAACCCCTGAGAAGGGGATGATGCAGCGCTGCCTTAGTAAATACTACTGCATAGTGCGCTTATAGGACGGATGCACTCTGATGAGCATCCGTATCGGTTTGGGACTGAGCGTCTGAAGGTCTCTCAGGTTGGGGGGGGGGGGGGGGGGGGCTCTCAGGCGCGTTGCAATACCCATTAGGCTCCTCGGAGGCCAGAAGATCCTGGAGGTCGCGCGAGAGTTTATTAGGGGGGTCCGTAAGGACGTTTCTTGGCCTGCGGGGTACGGGTGGGGTGGGGGAGGGGCGTACGCGGACGCCGATAGAATGAGGGGATAAATACAGTTATTGTAGTTTGGTTAATCTTGCTGAAAACAAACCTTTTTCCGAGATATAACATAAAGGCGAAAGGAATAAAGCACTGGGTAATAATAAATATTTAAAATAAAGAAATACCAAAAATATCACTCGCGCCGTTACCTAGGTACCCTTAACGAATTCTGGTGTGGCGCGTGTAAATAGCCCACACCTGGGGTGGATTACACCGAAATGATAAATTATGTGGTTCAATACCAGGAAAAAGGAGCGCCCACTTACCACCAGGACGATGGGTTGCGTGGTCTCCGACGGGCGTAATGTGAGACGGCTGGATCCTGCTTTGCCGGCATCCCAGAAAACGCACGTCACAATTATAGTTTTTTCGATTATCCCGAATATTTTAATAATTTCATAGCGACCGAGAAAAAATAGTATTGACAGGTTTTGAAGGAAGAAAGTAAGTCACTTTTTTACACGAAAGGCACCATAAACAATGTTTGTTCCGGTAACCAGCCAGTGCCCTCAGCCTCGGCGACATCAATCCCACAGATAAGTGGGCGCGAGAAGTTTTCCTGGTATATTGCCACACATAACAGAATAGAAACATAATTTACCAATTAAACTAAAACCATCTTTATGGCGCTCGACCAAATTCTCTACCCTATGGAGCTCCGGAATCTTTCTCATTGACATAAACTCAACAGTAGCAAAAGGTACATAGGGTTATTTTACTGTGGTTTTATTTATTTATTTAAACTTTATTGCCAAACATAAGCAAACGGCGGACTTAATGCCATAGGCATTCTCTACCAGTCAACCAGTATGAGTCTTGGAGACAAATAGTATGGCGATGGCGTCTTTTGTAAGATGAAGGTTACTTACCCCCGTTCCAATTCGAGCGGCATATTCCATAATATATTATAACTAGCAAATCAGTGAACCAAAAAAAAAAATGTATTAAATTAATTGAGAACTTCGGAGATTTTGTGTGGTTTCGTTTGAAATAGAAATCACGTGATTTCTCGAAAACCGGAAGTGCTACGTTACTCACATCCAGTTTGTAGTCTTATCAGACTATTCTCAACTTATAAGTTAAACATTCTCTTTATCTATCTCTTACGGTTTGGCCGCTGAAACAGCACCACGGACGGACGGACGGACGGACTTGTCTAATAGATAAGAGATGCCATCTATGATTGTAACGTACCTCAGGGACGATCCATCGTTTTTGGCAGTCATAGATTCCATTTCACACATTTTGTCATCTATCATCATGGTTATTTATCATAATAATACACTTTTCTTCCTTATATATCATTATTAATTCCTGGAAACGCACAATTTCAAAAATATCACGCACTATTCATCATTTCGTAAATCACTATTCCACAGTGCTGGACACTTACCGGCAACAAAATGTGTGAAATGGAATCTATGACTGCCAAAACCGATGGATCGTCCCTGAGGTACGTTACATGATGTATTATACATGATCATCAACCTATTTATGTCCCCGCTGCTGGGGCACAGGCCTTCCTATGGATGGAATAGGGAGATTGGACCATGACCCACCACACGGGCCAGTGCGGGTTGGTGGGTGCTAACGACTGGAGTTACAGCTGGGACCAACGGCTTAACGTGCCTTCCAAAGCACAGAGGAGCTCGAGCTAGTAAATTTTTGGTCACCCATCCAATGACCGACCACTGCGAAAGTTGCTTAACTTCAACGATCGCAGCCGAACGCGCTAACCACCTGAGTCATCGAGCTCCTCAGAATTTTATTATACATCGTTAAATGCTATATTAATGCTTAATTACTTACTATAATGCTGGAGTTATCAAACTTTGTGAGATTTTATTTTACAAAACTACTCTACAGAATCGGCAGTAGGTACTCGATATAAATATTCATGTTTTGTTCCACCCCCATTAATAGAGGCTCTGTCAATGTCAAATTGAATTTTCCGGCTGAGTTCAATTGATATCCATTTACCTATTTCGGCAGGATTGAGTATCAAAACAAACAAAGTAGCTAAGTTTTTGTATTTCCCTACCTACCACTGTCACTGGGTTGGGCGACTTTTTTTTAATTAAATAATAATGTTGATAAAAGTAAAAATATCAGGAATTTTCCTGAAACTTGATTGATTTTTATCTTTAACATTTTTTTTATTTCAATTTTTTTTTTAAATACTGTTACCCTATGAGCATAATAGGTCAAGTTTCCTAAAACAAATTTTACTAAACGTTTAATGCGTGAACATTCGCGATAACAGCTTTATTTAAACGCAATACGATAGCAGCCAGTACTAAATTAAACCCAAAAAATATAGCACCAAGCTTTTCAGGACGAAAACCATTGATTAGGTCATGCGTTTATCAATTTCCCTGGCAGATAGTGGGTTCACAACATCCCGCCATAATCTGTCCACAAATATTCGGGAACTTACCAGTGCGCGTCGAGTCACCACGCGAAAAGGTTGTGTCACGTATAAAACCTTCATGCTGCCAGTTATCGCGCTTCGGCTTTCGTGGCTGTTTTATCTGTGCAAAATACTTTTTGTTTTTTATTCTTATTTTTGTATTAACGGCTCATACTTTTTGTATAGTTTGTGCAGAGCTGTGTTTTCGTGAAATTATCACAAGCTTGGATGCAGTGTGGTTGGATAAAAGTTCAACAGTGCTTGAGTAAACGTGACTTGGTAGAAGAACTGAGATTTTGCTTGGGTCATTCATTAAGTTGATGGTCCTTCACAAGTTGTACTAGTAATGTGTACTACATTATTCATGCAGCTGTAACATCCGTAGCCACTTTTTCATAGCAAATTATTTGGACTTTCAATAAAAGTTTGGCGTAGCTTAATTTATTCTAAGTATCGCTCGCTCATACTAAATACGTATTCCAAGGTCTTGCATGAAAAGTAAGAGTTCATTTTCCTGTTTATTAACTACTAGCTGACCCGGCGAACTTCGTACCGCTTACAATAATTTGGAGGAAATGAAAGTCATCCGACAGGAACACAGCTTTTAGTATATTTAGCAATTGTTTGGAAAAATCTTCTGTAGATTGATTTACTGCGATCCGAAAATTCATTACCGAAATGGCGTTACAAATTCGATTAATACAGGCAAGTATTTTTTTTATTGGCTACTTAATCTTGGAATATCTGTCTCTAAAATCTCTAGCTAGGCTGTAAATTCATTGCGCTCCCGAAACATCTTTATCTATCTATCTAACCAAAAACCTTCAAAAAAAGAGCGTACTCCTTCCTTAAAGGCCGGCATCGCATTTGTGATACTCCTGGCGTTGCAAGTGTCCATGGGCGACGGTCATCACTTACCATAAGGTGAGCCGTCTGCTCGTATGCCCCTATAACATTAAAAAAAACTATTTCATTTTTCATATTACCAATATAGCTGTTATTCCAGAAGAAGGAACTACTACCCTAATGTCAGACTTTACATGAACAGTTTTAATGGCATACTAATATTTCTATAAGTATGTAGTAGAAAAATATAAATATAATATACTTATGTTCTTATGTTATCAATTTTGAGAAAATGTCAAAAAATCTGTATATAAAAACGAATCGTCGAAAAGTATACGTACGCACATCACTTCCGAACGACTGAACCAAATTGGATAATTCTTTTTTTTATTGCGTTCGTTATTGTCCATTCAAGGTTTGTACATACATACTTTACGATGATTCATTTTTATATATATGTACGAAGATTAAGTACCTACTAGCTTTTGCCCGCAACTTCGTCAGCATTTCAATTATATTTTAGAGAATCCCACCGGCACTTACATTTTTCCGGACCGAAAAGTATCTTATGTCTTAGTCCAGACCGTAATAAACTATGCGTGCCAAATCAAATTAAACTCCCGTTTTGTGTGATTGAGTAACAAAAATGCAAATAAACAAACATTTACATTTTCAATACTAGTTACCGCCTGCGCTTCGCAGAAATAAAAAAATCATGACCATAGAAATTGTTTTTTATTTCTTATTTCATTCAAAACATTGAAAAATATATTCAAATCTTTCATTCAATCATTATTGTGTACCTGCTTGAAGAATGTTAAAAAAGAAAGCAATATATATGCGGCATACCATATATAACATACCTGAAAAAACATACATTTTCCTGACATTATTTTCTTGAAATATAAAAAACAAATTTAGAAAAACAAAGGTCCTAAGTTTCCTTTCGTGTTTTTTTTCAAAGTGGTGAAAAATAACAAAGTTGCTTATTTTTTTTATTTTACATCACTTATTACGTTCACTTTAAAAAGCTGTTCTCATTATTTTTATTTATAAGATTTTTAAGTTTCTCGTTTATCTTAAAATTCACAATGTATAGTACCGTCAATCAGTCGGTAGGTATGTTTATCCAGTCTACCTCTAATAAAAATATATCGGACCTTCACGGCGGCAGTGACACGGCACGTAGGTAACGTAGAGACCTTTCGTTCAAATAAATCTTGCGTAAGAGTGAGTAATGCTAAAAGAGTAAAGAGCAAAGTTAAGATCATTTTAGGCACAGCTCTACGCTAACCCTTCTAATCTTGACGTAGTATTAACTTTGTTTCCGCTTGATTTTGCCCTCAATCTTAATTAAAGATTCGGTATCTACTAAGTTAATACTGATTCGTAAAAGATTCTACACTTGTGTGCGAGTTTTTGTTTTAACACTACGTCAAGCAACAAGACATTAAATGCGTTTGTTGTATTTATGTTGTATGTTTTAATTTTTATTGGACCCTAACTTACGGAGTCTTTAATTTTTATTTATTTAGTATTTCAGATTTTACTATCACGTTGTGACGGAGCCGGTATATCGATATTCATAAACTAAAACAATATATATATATATAATAAGAAGAAAAACACGGCATTTGCTGAGACATAGACGACCTCCGTGGCCGAGTGGTTTGTACGCTGGGTTTCATGGCTGTCGCCGACTCGAGAGGTCCCGGGTTCGAATCCCGGTGGGGGCAGATGTTTGTGTGATGAATACGAGCATTTGTACTCCAGTCATGGATGTTTAATATATATATATAAATATACTTATATATGTACAGTATATGTATTCTATCCGTTACCCTAGCATCCCATAACACAAGCCTTATAGTGCTTACTTTGGGGCTAGGCTAATTGGTGTGAGTGTCGGAAATATTTATTTTATTTTTTATTTTTTATTTTTTATTTTACATTAACTATAGTCTTTAAATATGAATGAATAGAGCGGTCTACGTTATTATAGTATAAAATCTCACTTCCTTTTACGGATTTACCTTCATTCACATTACCACCCCAACACCTATTAATAATGTTCTTGATCACTTCGCCCGATGAATGCTTTCAAACCATCTGCGTTGGACAGGCTCAGATTGTATTTTCGTTGCACTCCCAAATCTAGATTCGGAGATTTTGTGTTAATCCCTTTCCCATGTCAACTTTACAGGGCTAAGATTGAGTGCTTTTAAAAGTAAATGCTTGTACAAGACCTTTTTGATTTGCTCTGAAACTTTAATTTAGCTCAGAATCAATAATATGGATTGAGACCCTTTGTCACTTTTGTATTGACTATTGGCAAAGTTCTTTTTGTTGGCCCTAAAAAGGCAAACGTTAATACTGACGGACCTATTAACAGACGAGCACGAACCAGGTCAAAATAAAAAAAAACAAAATAGTTTATTACGATACCACATTTGTTGTACACCAAACCAGGGTGGGTTCCTTCTATTAAGTGTTTAACACCTGTATCAGAAGGAACCACTCTTCCATAGCATCATTAATATATCTTATGGTAAGGTCTTAATTTTATTTCATAGGATTTTTAAAACATTATAAAAAATTAAATTATAATTTATATAAGCGGGTGAGTGTGTGTCTGTATGTGTGTGTGCATGTACGTGAGTATGTGTGTACAAATGCTCTTTTTATCCGCTAGTAAGTAAGATTAAGAAGGCTCTCAGTTTCATCATAATCCAAGGTCTTGAGCCATGCCATCAGTTTGAGCTTGCACTCCCAGTAAGTTAAAGGATAAATATTTAAGATTTTGTTTATATGGTTATAGATGATAGGAGATGTGAAGGTACTGATTGCGAGCAAAACTTGTGTTAGAGCACTGAACTAATGCTACTATGTCTCTTCTTTTTTCTACAATACTATTATTGTACGACAGTGTTGTGTGCTTCCGTAATACAGCATGTAGAATGTATAGCTTACTGACAGTTAGTAAATCTGACATAGATTAAAGCAGCTCAATATCGAATTCGAATAGTTTGCGAGTCCGAAATGTCATTGTCAAATGTGTACTGATTTTTAGTTCCCGTTACGTACTTTGTGGCACTGCTGTTCATGTTTCCATACAAAATTTGATATTGACATTTCGCTTTCGCAAACTATTCGAATTCGATAATGGTTCGTGCTAGGGGTACAGCTCAAACATTGAATGGATTGCGCTAAAATTTGGCACATATAGCTATTAAGATGTAGGCATGCGCTAAGAAAGGATTCTCAAAAACTTACCCCCTAAAAGGATAAAATGGGGGTTCAAAGCATGTATGGAGCTCCAAGATCGCGAGTTTAATCCTTTAAGTAAATAAACATATACCTGTTTCAGGGTTAAAAAAACAGAATAATATTGTCTATAAAGAAGTTTTGTAGAGTATTTTTTTATTTACTGCGTTTGACATTCATAGATATCCATATTAAAGGCAAAAGTTAGTAATAATATGGCAGCTGAGGTGCTCGAGTACTGTCCATAGTGCCCCAGCAGTGGGTACATTTAAAATGAAGAAAATGGCGAGGTTATTTAATTTTCTGGGCCATAGGCACTCATGAAGCACTAGTATTTTAGTTCTAGAGAAAATTACATACATCATGAGTTAAAGTGTACAAAAATGTAACATCTTTAATTTTATACAATTTGATTTATTTATTTAAGAATTACTCAATTTTTTATTTCATACTTGTTTGGGCTTTTTGAGGCTAAATATGCATATTTTTTTGAATTATAAAGATGAATAAAGCTGAAAGTTTTTTTTAACAAAATTCTCTTATCTTATATCGTCGTGTCGTGTATCACAAAGAGGTATTAATACGCAGCTCATTTAACACGACACATTTTCAGTGAACCTCACAACTCAATATATTACCTACGCTGGTTTGGCTTCACCCTAATTGACTGTGATGTTTGACTCTGAAAAAAAAAACAAATATTATGTAAAGGTCCGTAAAGGTTGTCGGAGAAAAAATACACTGCTTTGAGAATGACAAACAGGGTATTACGAAAGTAACGCCCAATGTTATTGAGCATAAAAAAATATATTCGTGTCATCTACATTTTTTTGTCATCTCCTTTCAGTATGAAATAGCCACTGGCTTGGATGATTAATATCTGGCAGATTAATCAACCATGAATAATTTTTCTCAGTATTTTAATCAGGATTTAATTTTTTTAATTAATCTCGGAGCAAAGAAAAGCGATTTTTTCCGCAACCAAATCCCGTTTTGTTTTGTTAAGGATTTTTTTATTATTTTTAATGTATCAAATCCATTTTAGCTGCGACCAATAAAAGGAAGCGGCAATCTTTATATATATAATTCTTCTGTGAGTGTGTATGTCACTGAACTTCTCTTAAACGACTGGACCGATTTTGATGAAATTTTTTGTGTGTGTTCAAGGGGATCTGAGAATGGTTTAGATTCACAATTTTGTCCGCTGGACAACCCCTATTTTTTTAGGGCGGTACGAAGTTCGCTGGGTCAGCTAGTATACTATAAATATTAGGGAGTGAGTATTAGTGAGCTTCTATTTATGTATAGAATTAACAGGAAATGCGACCCGAAACCATCCGATTTCGCTCGCACTGTTAAAAAAAGGGTACTGCTTCCTTCAGGACCAGTATCATATTTGTGATACTCCTGATGTTGCAGATGTCCATGGGCGACGGTAATTACTTACTTATCATCGAGTAATAATAATAATATATAAATAAATATTTCCAACACTCACATCAAGTAGCCTAGCCCCAAAGTAAGCGTTGTAAGGCTTGTGTTATGGGATACTAGGGTAACGGATAGAATACTTAATACTGATACATATATAAGCATATTTAAATAGAAATACATATTAAACACCCATGACTGGAGTACAAATGCTCATATTCCTCATACAGACATCTGCCCCCATCAAGACTCGAACCCAAGACCTCTCGAGTAGGCGACACCTTGAAACCCGGTGTTCATACCACTCAGCCTCCGTGGCTGAAATCGTCAAGGTTAAATTAAATAGTAAAAATTATAATTGAAAGTAATGTGACTTCTTTTTGTTGGATAAATTTACTATTATTTATTTATTATTCACATAATGCAAGGCGAAAGTGAGAGATTTGGCATGGTCAATATCTTTAATGTCTCTGAAGTTGTAGTTTCGGGAAAAGTCTTAAAATAAACTGAATTTTAATGTAGTATACTTAAACTTGTAACCTTTTCTATGCGCTTCTGTAGATCCATTAATAGTGAACGTATGTGTGATACTTAAAGTTGTATAAAAGTTTTGGTATAGGAATTTAGACCATCCTAACGATGTGAACTAAACTCGATCAAAATTCTTGCCGCAAATTCACACCAAGTTTGATTAAACGCTCCTTGGATGGCGCTTAATTTAGGTGGGGGCGAAGTCGACGGAAAATTCTTTCTACTTATAATGGGAAATGATAACGACAGCTGTTTGCATAGGAAATTGGTCACCTCTATAATACACATTTTATTCACGTAATAACTATTTTTCCTTGACGTACAGTTTCATTTCCATATATAATTAATCGCCATTTTATGGTAATATATACACACTCTCTAGTTCGCCTTGCTTTACTATGAGTTCTATACATACTCTTTTATATTCCTTGGAGTATTGACAGAACGTTTAAGTAAATTGTTTTAAACTTTCATAGTCACTAACATTATAGCTTGTAACGTAATGGCCTAAAACTTAACTTAATTAAAAAATAACATACAATTAACAAAACAATTTACTATAACTATATTTCATCACTATTAACTATATATATTCGTTAACCAATAAAATTCTATATTCAAAATAATTACATAAAAAAAATATCACTCCAAGGCAAACCCGGGAGCTATCACTTGTTATGAAACTCCTATGATAAAGGCGATGGTCGCGGGTATGTCGAATATAAAATTGATACGTTGGGACGACCGAGCGGCGGCTCAGAGACTGCTATTTCGTCATCTATGAAGACGGGCTCGTTTAACTATTTTTTCAATTCTGTGCATACAAGTGAAATTAGTTTTGCATATTATTATAAAATTTATACGTCAAAATAAATACAGTTATAGTGTTCCCCAAGGATTGGGTGAGTGTTGCAATCGTTTATTATAGTTATAAGCTTCTAGTTGTAATTAGAAAATACAGTAGTGTGTTGTAAAGTGATTCTAGTTTCGTAGATCATTATTGTTGCATTAAATCAGTTAAAGATCACTTTACTAGTTAATCAAACTAATTAGATTTTCCTATAAAGCTTAACAGTGTGTACTTGCGTTACAGCTTACGGGCTAAAGGTGATTCTTATTATGTAGTTGATTAAATTACTTTATTCATGTGTCACTTGTTGTTATACATTTAAAAAATATGTAATATATCTTTTTGTATTAGAATCGTGAAAAATTCACGATTACTACATTGTAAAACGTTCCGAATCTTTAGTCGAAAATTCCTTTGTTTTAAACATATTGTGTTCTTACCTACATATTTTTTTATTCTTTCATTCTATCATATTTTTGCCTCATCATTGATTCTATTTATGCGAATCCCAATCAATTGTTCCCCTTGCTTCCAAATGCTTAGCAAACACGAAATGCTGCAGTCAAATTATGAAATCCGGACAATTGTAAAATGTCAGATATTTACGATTCCAGGGTTCACCGTACCGGTACCTACTGATCCGGGAATCTAACCTACCGAGAGGTGACGGCTACCCGGGAAACCTACCCATACTACCTGGGTCTACCTGCCTACCTACCTGCTGCCTGTGCTGCAAGGGCTACCTACCGGAAATCCTGCTGGCACATCCGACAACCTCAGGACAGTGATTGTGGAGCAGACTTTGTTACTCATATTGGCTCGTGAATATACTTACCCACACCCTTGTTGTCTGCTAGTCTATGTGCCTACCTACATCTAAGTTTAATAAATACTTGTAACTGTAAATCTAGTATTTTACTATGATCCTCTAATAGGAATGTTACAAGCTATTAACGGGATTGTTATCATATACCTTGTTTTTTATGAGTCTCCGATATTTCGGCACTGTTGCAAGCGCCATGATCACGGAGTAGCTCCGTTGTAACTGTTGCAAGCACCATGATCAAGAAATAACTCCGGAGTAAATCCGTGATCATGGCGCTTGCAACAATCGAAATCGATTTTTTTTTTCACACCAATTAGCCTAGCCCCAAAGTAAGCACTGTAAGGCTTGTGTTATGAGATGCTAGGGTAACGGATATAATACATATACTTTACATATATAAGTATATTTATATAGAAATACATATTAAACATCCATGACTGGAGTACAAATGCTCGTATTCATCACACAAACATCTGCCCCCACCGGGATTCGAACCCGGGACCTCTCAAGTCGGCGACACCATGAAACCCGGCGTACAAACCACTCGGCCGGTCTAGTACCCATTGGACCCTCCTAATTGGACCTTACCTACAAAAAAGTGCCCGTTCGACCTCCTATCAAGAACATGGTGCCCATTGGACCCTCAAAGACGTACTTAACGACACAATGAGAGCTATTGCAGCTCTTAACTATTTGGCTAATTCTTTTGGAACGGTAAAGTACAGTCGTGTAGTAAAGTAACATTGTAAAAGACATAAAAACACAAAGGTTATAAATCTAAGTATTTAATCAACATATTTATAAAATTCAAATCACTAATCATCAGTAACAAACCAATATAAATATTTACATTTACAGTAGGACGCCGATTATCCGAATTAATTGGGACCGGGGTCGATTCGGATAATCGAAAATACGGATAATCGGACATAGACAAGTAATAAAGAAAAACGAACTGCCACACATAGAATAAACTTTATTACGTTTAACAAACACAGTTCTACAATACTAGATACAGTAATAGAGGTACATAGTAGCAAAACAAAATTAAGAACAGTAAAACATGTAGTGTCTTGCCTCTAGCTTTCAACCATTAATTTAGGTATTTAACATACTCGCTGGACTTTAGCGAGTTCCAACTTATTAGAACAAAACAAAAATGACTTGGTTTTAATTTTTTATATTACGCTTAGGACCGATTCGGATAATTGGCGATTCGGTTAATCGGCGTTCGGATAATCGGCGTTCTACTGTAATATAATAATCAAATCACAGATTTTTTTACTTTACTTTTAAAGCCAATAGAAATTATTTTTTATCAAATAGCTTATCTAAATTATAAATATGGTTTGTTATATCACACAGATTAAGCACAATTATTATGTATTCTAAATATTGATAAAATGAATAAAAACACAAAGGTTATAAATGTAAGTATTTAAAATCAACATATTTATAAAATTCGAAACATCAATCATCAGCAAATAACCATATAATATAATAATCAAATCATAGATTTTGTTATTTTACTTTTAAATAGAATGTTTTTTATCAGCTAACCTAACTAAATTATACATACAGTTTTTATATCACTCAGATTAACTATTGAAGCACAATTATTATGTATTCTAAATATTCATAAAATAAAATACCAATGTAATATTTTCATATTACATTTTATAAAAAAATGTTTTCTTATCATATTTTTACAATTAACGAGAAATTGCTTATTATAAAAACATACTTTAACTAAAGTATATGGTTCAAAAGCGGTAGTCGGTTTCCGGCAGGAACGAAATATATATAACTAGCTGACCCAGCGAACTTCGTGCCGCCCTAAAAAAATAGGGGTTGTCCAGCGGACAAAATTGTGAATCTAAACCATTCTCAGATCCCCTTGAACACACACAAAAAAATTCATCAAAATCGGTCCAGTCGTTTAAGAGAAGTTTAGTGACATACACACTCACAGAAGAATTATATATATAAAGATTTGAAAGTTTGTATAACACGAATAGATACTTTGATTTTTTATTCATTACCGATTAATTTAAAATCGTGTTTAATAATTAAACAATTCTGTAAGTATGCTGGCCACCCTATCTTAGTAACGTCATATTTTTAGTGTGTGGTGGCTTATAACGTCAACTCAATCACTATGGCAAATGTCAATCAGTCCAGTCATGGATTATAATCAGAATTATTATCACTGCTTTTGTTACACATTGAACATAATATATTTGATGCTTGGCAACAAAAAATAGACAAATAAACTTGCCATTTGCAAATCAATTATTAGATAGATTTATGTTATTTTAATATAAAAAACCGGGATAAAATAAAATTCTAGTTTTTTGTCAAACGATTCACAATTAAGTGCGCTGCATCTCATAAAAACTTGGAGTCTGCCGAAAGACCCACTACCAACTTTAACAGTCTTCTTTTGTAAAACATTATAAATTACCAAATTAAATATTTAAGACACATATGTGAGTAATTTTCCTAAGCAATGGCCTACGGTTGTAAGATTATTTTCTAGCTGCAACATATGTCATAAATCGGAACGAGACAGCAATATTTCTCTCGCTCTCCCACATATGAGATCGGCGCCATCCTTTTGTTTAAGCGCAGAGATTGCTTGGGCTTGGAATCTATAACCTTCCTTTCATCAGGTGCTTAAGAGGAGTATAACTGCCGATAAAAACATTCAATCTCCCTCAGAATTTCAGTCTTAGATCAAAAGATGAAGTCTTTGCAAAATCCACTGTCATGTTGCTTAGATTGTCTAGATCCAAGCTGTTTTAAGGAACTTTGAATCAATCGAACTTTGTTCGATTTGAAAGGTCTTGTGGATTTGGTGTTGCGCTGTAAGGGTATTTATTGGTCAGTGTACGATCGCCCTATTAAGTGAAACCTTTTTACATTAATGATCATTAATGTAATTCAATTTAAAATTAATATAATTAATGATCATTCCTTTAACCCTAAAGCACAAACATATATAATGTCCTTTAAAGAAAAAAAGGTTTTACAATATTTACGAAAATAAAAAGATATTGAAGTATTATCATTGTCACTTGCACCCTTATAACCCATAGAATAAAAATACATGTCAGTAGCGCAATATTTGGTTTTGGCTACTTGTCAATACTTATATTTTATTATATAATATTTTATTTTTGTCTACAATTTTCTACATGACTGTACTGTGCTTAACAAAACTGTTAATAAGGTCCAACTGGCAGTAGGGTATAATCTTGAAGGTCCAATGGGCACATTGATTATATTTTTTTAAGGAGGTCCAATGGGCACCAAAAAAGAGGTCCAATGGGCACATTGAATATAAAATGTTTTAAGAAGGTCCAATGGACACCAAAAAAGAGGTCCAATGGGCACTTTTTGCGTTTGGGTCGAATCTTGAGGGTCCAATGGGTACTAGACCACTCGGCCACGTAGGTCGTCAAATTGCAAATATCGGAGAATCATAAAAACAAGGTACATGGTAACTATCCCGTTAATAACTATAGTGTTAAAGGTACAATATGTTAATGATAAATAGTGTTATGTATAAACATACGTAACAATATTAGGAAGAGCTCGATGGAGACAGTGGTAAGCGCATTTAGCTGCAATAATTGAAGTTAAGCAGCTTTCGCAGTGGTTGGTCATTGGATTGAACCAAAAATTTACTATCTCGAGCTCCTCCGTTCTTCGGAAGACACGTTAAGCCATTAGTCCCAGCTGCATCTGCAGTCGTTAGCACCAACCAATTCACACTGGCCCACGTGGTGCTCCATGACCTAATCTCCCTATACCATCCATGGGGAAGGCCTGTACCCCAGCAGTAGGAACGTTAATAGGCTGATGATGATAAATATACATTTAGCTTTGGTGGGTGTTTGACGGTATCAAGGTATAAAAGTGTCACACTGACAAGTGAGCCTATCGCCAAAAATAATTTTCGAAAGGACAAAGGACAGACAGGGGCTCAGAGTGACCTTCTCCTCCAAGTCCACAGTGAAATAACACTAAGTTTTAATGGTGCTGCGTTGTTGTCCATGAGTAGGTAAATAAACAGGGTTGCAGTCGCGTGCTTGAAATTCTAATATCGCAGGCGTCTCAGTATAGGCTAAGTTGGCCGCTTACATTCTGGCAGGTCAATATATTTATTTGCCACTTTCCTTTCAATAAGAACGCAGTCTTGTGACCGCGTAGCTTGGAAGGAATCCAAAATTTGAAGTTTTCCGTTTTGAAGTTTCAAGATTTTCAATAAAATTTCAGTTGGTTAAATTACTTAGCTACTTTTTTGAAGAGTGAAAATAACATAACCCTTGTGCCATTGTCATACGCAGCGTGCGTTACAATGTTACGGAAATATATCTCTTATCTATTAGACAAGTCCGTCCGTCCGTCCGTCTGTGGTGCTGTTTCAGCGGCCAAACCGTAAGAGATAGATAAAGAGAATGTTTAAGTTATAAGTTAAGAATAGTCTGATAAGACTACAAACCAGATTTGAGTAACGTAGCACTTCCGGTTTTCGAGAAATCACGAATTTCAAACGAAACCACACACAATCTCCGAAGTTCTCAATTAATTAAATACATTTTTTTTTAAATCAGGTTTCGGTGAACATTTGGTTCACTGGTTTGCTAGTATATAATATATTCCTAAAACGCGTTCACAAGAAGTTTAGTTTAACCTGATTCGATTGTTACGGTATACGGCAGAACCAAATATTCTGTTCACACGACATCAGATTTTGCTTTTCTGCAAAAAAATCTGAAATGTGAACACGCGGTTCGTTTTTGCAGGTAAGCGCTCAGTCTGTCACCACCATTTGGAGACGATGGATGCAAACACTCCTTTGCTATCATATACTGTTCAGAGACATCCTAGAAAGAGAGATTAGGTTGTAACTCGCAAAAATATATAAATAAAAAATATTTCCAACACTCACACCAATTAGTCGTTAACCATCATCACACAAACATCTGCCCCCACCGGGATTCGAACCCGGGACCTCTCGAGTTGACGACACCATGAAACGCGGCGTATAAACCACTCGGCCACGGAGGTAGTCAAATATAAAGATTATATATTATGATTACATACTGACATCGTTCTGGATACAACCCGCTAAATAAATTCTTATTTTTTCTAAAAAAATCGATTCCCCTAATATAAAGCCACGTGTTAAATATATATATACAGGAACAATGAACCTTAAACTAAAAACCTTAAAAGATATAATATAATAACTAAAATATATTACTAAAAGGAGTCCCTTTAGGCAAGGTTCCGAAGATACTGGCAGCGTTCCCCCTTTGAATAGCTAGACTTATTCGTTGTCCGAGGTAGCTGCCAGCTCTTCGGTCTCCAGTGATGTCGATTAACGTTTTTGATATTTCCTTAAAAAACCTCATAGCGCTAGGACCCCACGGACCAAGGGTCTCGACATGGAGTGGGACAAAATCATATTCGGAGCCTAGATATATATATATACACATATATATATATATATATATATATATATGTTACCGGCCAAACCCGATTTCAGGACAAACTAGTTTTGCCTAGGCTAAACTGGTTCTTCCTATGCGCGATAGGATTAACTAGTATAGCCTAGCCCAAACTAATTTGTCCTAAGCCCGATAGGATAAACCAGTTTAGCCTAGGCCAAACTAGTTGATCCTGATAAAAATACGCATACTCTAGGATAAACTAGTATGGCCTAGTCTAAACATTATAGTATATCTAGAAAGTCAAAATAAATAGATAAACTGAATAAAATAATCCGTAATTGGAAAAATAATATTTTTTATTAAAACCATAATGATTCATCGTTAAAAGTTATGGATAATTAGTAATACAAAGAAAAGTAAGAAAAGTTTACTAAAAAAATTTTTTTTCTAGTAAACTTTTCTTCAGATTTAAACATATAGAAAAAAAAATTTTTGTAAACTTTTCTTTAGATTTAAACATCTAGCAGTTAAATGCTTAAAAATCAATAAAAACATAACTATAATTGCTATTTCTTCTTTCAAATGTTTAATACTTGAAAAAGTATTCATTTGACATTGTGGGTTACCTACAATGCGAAGAAATGGCGCTGCCTTGCAGCTTAAGGCTAGGAAAATTTCGATGCGGCGAATAGGACCGTGGTAGCATAATGGTCAGTGCATTCACCCGGATTGCGAAGGGTGCAGGTTCGAGTCCCGTCCGCTGCCTGGTCCGCGTGGATTTTTTTTCTAGTAAACTTTTCTTAAATATTTTGAGTTTACAATGAGACGAATTGTAAAAGGTTCGAATGATGCGGAATTTCTTAAGGGTAGTTACTCATTGGCGAGCTGGAACCGTAACCGTTGCACGCACTGTAACCAAAAAGCATAGTGTGTACGTGGTTCGATAACCTGCTGCGAGAGCGGTACGCGTGCGGTTTGAAGCGAGCCGACGTTCACAACTGAGCTACTAGCGTACACACTAGAACTTCGTACTGTATCACGCATGTTACGGTAACAGCTCGCAAATGCGTACCCGGCTTTACTGTCTTCCGAACTCCCTAAATTGGTTTAGACTAGGTCGTACTAGTTTATCCTAGAGTGTGCGTATTTATATCAGGATCATCTAGTTTGGCCTAGGCTAAACTGGTTTATCCTGCCGGGCTTAGGACAAATTAGTTTGGACTAGGCTAATTGTGAATCTAAACCATTCTCAGATCCCCTTGAACACACACAAAAAAATTCATCAAAATCGGTCCAGTCATTTAAGAGAAGTTCAGTGACATACACACTCACAGAAGAATTATATATATAAAGATAGGTAGAAAACAAACAAATTACGAAACATAATATTGGAATACGCCTGACATAATTGAAGCTTTGATCTTTGACATAACGATTGGGCAAGAATGGCTGTTAGTCACCAATTTCATTACCAAATAACATTGAAACTAGTGATTCAAGTTTAATTAATTATTTGTTTCAGTTTGTATAGATTTAGAATGTCGTCTATAAAATTATCATATAGAACTTCTAGAGGTATATAAAAAAATCTAATGTGAATTGTGATTTATTTGTGATTACTGCTGACATTTAAGATACATATTGCCTGGTGACTTATGCCTTAAATTTCCTATCCTATCCATTGGGAGGGCTTTTACCCCAGCAGTTGGGGGCATTAATAGGCTTATCATGTTGATTTTTTGTTGTAAAGGGCAAAACATAGTTCAGCTTGATGACAGACGAATGAATAGGCGGACAGTGGAAGCATAATAAGCAATTAGATTTCCGTTAACACCCTTAGGTAAGAAGCCTCAAAAAATCTTAGGTACATTTGTCACCAATAACATTGTGGCAAGAAACCCCAAAGACTTTTAGGTACATTTGTCACTAATAACAGTATGGTAAGAAAGAACAAAAAAGTATAAGTTGCATTTGTAGTTAGTTACATTGTGATAAGAAACCACAACAAAAGGATTAGATGCATTTGTCTCTCATAACACTAAACTTAGGAATATCAAACGAGGATTAGGTGCATTCGTCCCGAATAATATTGTGGTAAGCAACCTCAAAAAAGAATTAGGTGCATTTGTCACTAATAACATTGCTGTAAGCAAACTCAAAAAAAGGATTAAGTGCATCTGTCACTAATAACATTGGGGAAACAAATCTCAAAAGAAGAATAGATGCATTTGTCTCTAATATCATTGTGGTAAGCAACCCCAAAAAAGGATAAGGTGCATTTGTCACTAATAACATTGTGGTAAGCACCCTAAAAAAGGATAAGGTGCATTTGTCACTAATAACATTGTGGTAAGCAGCCCAAAAAAAGGATAAGGTGTATTTGTCACTAACAACATTGTGGTAAGCAACCCCAAAAAAGGATAAGGTGCATTTGTCACTAATAACAATGTGGTCAGCAACCCCAAAAAAGGATAATGTGCATTTGTCACTAATAACAATGTGGTAAGCAACCCTAAAAAAGGATAAGGTGCATTTTTCACTAATAACATTGTGGTAAGCAACCCTAAAAAAGGATAAGGTGCATTTAACACTAATAACATTGTGGTAAGCAACCCTAAAAGAGGATAAGGTGCATTTGTCACTAATAACATTGTGGTAAGCAACCGCAAAAAAGGATAAGGTGCATTTGTCACTAATAACATTGTGGTAAGCATCCCCAAAAAAGGATAAGGCGCATTTGTCACTAATAACATTGTGGTAAGCAACCCCAAAAAAGGATAAGGTGCATTTGTCACTAATAACAATGTGGAAAGAAACCCCAATAGAAGATTAGGTGCATTTGTTACTACTAACATTGTGAAAATGCAATTAATTATGAAAAGTAGCTTGATTCTTAACAGCAATTCCAGCAATGTTAACTTAATTTACTCGGTAGTCCTAAAGATTTGATTATTCTTGGAGCTAACGTAAACCTAACGATACGTTAGACCGAGTAACTATAGCGTCTTCCTTAATCATTACTTGGTTAGAGCATCGAGATAACTTTTAGTAAAGAAAGATCTTAACAAGAGAGCTTAGATTACTATCAAATTTAAAACAAACTAAATCCAATTGAGTATCTTCTGGGAAAATAAGCTCCACCTTTAAGCCAGGCTAAAACATTAACCTTATTGCCACAAGTAAGACATACATTCAACACGAGCTTAAGAATATAGTAGCTAACTTGTTTTCAGTACAAGTACAACCGATAGGTGCAGATGTAGCGACGCAAAACCACCTTTACACTATGGTGATCGATATATCGTGAATTTTCTACTCTAACTTAGGACATTTAAAACTTTTAAAGCGTCGATCGGACGAACGATATTATTTATGACATTAGGCATATAACAATCATCTAATAGCATTTGTATCAAATTATACAATTTATATTCGATTATTTTAAAGTTATAACTTCTTATGGGAGGGTAAACCGTTACGGAGCCAGTCTGTCTGGCTTCCTGTCCTCTCATGCATATGCATGTTTTATAGTTATAGATACGTCATAAACGTTTCTAATTTGGCAATACAAAAGTCAGGTAATTGCCCGACTTGCATTCAGTCGGGCTCGCTCTCTCGCCGCGGCTATACTTCGCTACAACCTGTAAATATTTTACGTTTTCTAGACAGAGGACGAGATTACGAAGGCCTATGTGTGTTTTAGATAGTACCAAATTACACGGGAACTATGACCTTCTCTGTCACTCTAACTCGCTGCTTAAATTCATTATCAGCCTATTAATGTCCCCACTGCTGGGGGCACAGGCCTTTCCTATGGATGGTATAGGGAGATTAGGCCATGACCCACCACGCGGGCCCAGTGCGGCTTAACGTGCCTTCTGAATCACGGAGGAACTCGAGATAGAAGATTTTTGGTCACCCATCCAATGACCGACCACTGCGAAAGTTGCTTAACTTCAACGATCGCAGCCGAACACGCTAAGCACCCGCGCGCCATCGAGCTCCGCAGTTCTTAGATTAGTTCAAGATATCGCACACTGTTTTATAACTCTACATCTTAATATTGACTAAATTATAATGCTACCCCACCTCTTTGATATGCACTCTTCTCAGCATTCGATCGTAACCTATCACGAATATAGTCTGTGCTGCCTATAAAAAAACGACGGGTTGCACTCCGGGAGTGCCGGTAGAAGTGAAAACTTGAATATTAACGTTGTGCAATTTTGATATTTTGGAATGGTTAGGGAATAATTTTGCACGAATTGCTTTAATTATCAGTATAAAAGTACTATCATGTATGTGGTAGAATACAATATTTATTTATTGCGCTATCGTACACAAACATGACAATTTATATTACTAGTGTCCCGCCCTCGCTTCGCTTCGGGGTAGAATTGATCAAAATCCTTTCTTAGCGGATGCCTACGTCATAACATCTACCTGCATGCCAAAATTCAGCCCGATCAGTCCAGTGGTTTGGGCTGTGCGTTGATAGATCACTATGTCAGTCAGTCACCTTTGAGTTTTATATATATAGATTAAAAAAGTTTATCTCTCAGAAAAATTAACTTACATGAATCACGTTTAAGCGCACTTAGCGACATCTATTGTAAAGAAATCAACTTACGTGAATCACATTTAAGCGCACCTAGCGACACTTAATGTAAAAAAAATGCATTTTCTTCGCAATAAAGCTGCCACGTGGACGTCCTAGATAGAGACTTATTATTATAATACGGTAAAATAAAATATTACTATGTTTTGTCCAATATATTGAAAGTCAACAACCTTTCCAATTTTATTGTGTGTCATGATGCGATCAGCCCACGTGTTTAACCTGACGCGAGTTTAACATTTTTTACCCATACAAAAAAAGTGTACAACGCCGCTAAAGAAGTTTTCATTTCAAAAATTGCCTTTTTTACAAGCTTTTATTTAACTTGCTATGTATGTTTGTTACGGTCAAATCTTACAACTCAATTTTAAAGCACTTGCCCTCAATCGATTAAGCTGAAATTTGGTATGCTCGTTCAGTTCGGATGACAATGCATGCTTAACAGTGTGACGTCATTCTAAATCAAATATGGTGGCATACCCAAAATGGCGGACCAATCATTTTTAATGCATTCCTACAATATGGGTATCAAATTAAAGGGCTTGCTGAGAGTAACTCGAAAAAAATGTGACGTCACTCTCAATCCAATATGGCGGACTTCTAAAATTTGAAAATCTATTTAGAAACAAACTTTAACTAAATTTTCTTTTTTTCTTTTTAGCGCATTTGAATAAAAGCTTGTTTTTAAAAAGGTTTTTGTACCTTAATTTTATTCCGACACATACTTGAATAAGAATAAAGGTTCGCCCGATATAAGCAACATTGGCTCGATTCGAATATCTCTATCGAAAATGATTCTCAGCGTTTAAACAGCTTCTGAACTTTGAGTAGTAGAATAAAAGATGATGCATCTACCAAAGTGTGATATATCGACTATGTGTGGTATCGCAAACAGTTCTACAATCTTAAAATAATGCTACCTTAGAAGCTAGCGTGTTCTGTTTTCTTTCGCTCCTATTCAGCATGGATGCTAATAAATGCAAATTTTATTTCTCCACGTCTTATTTTGATATTTGCATGAATTAAATGGTTTCGAGTAGGTACTTGCTACGCAGCGTTGAGTAACTTACGCAAGTTACACAACGCTCAGAGAGAAAATGGCAAACATTAAAATTATGAACAGAGCAATATATCTTACTTGTCACTTCTAATTGGCGAAGTTTCTGTATGAATACCTTAACAAAGAAGATAAACCCACAAAGTTGAACTTGAATGAATGAATGAATGAATATTTTTTATTGCACTATTTAACAAAATATATACAACATAAAACTCAAGGAACACAAACACAAAAGGCGGCCTTATTGCTAAGGTAGCAATCTCTACCAGGCAACCTTTGGCTAAATGAAACCATACCATGAAAATAGAAGAAACTGCGGGCTAGTGCATTTTAAAAATAAAAGAAAATAGACGTAAATATAAGAATATAAAAATAGTAAATATATAAGGAAGCTATAAAATATAATACCAAGTAACTAACAGATAAAAAGAAAAAGATCAGGCAGAGTCCAGCTTGAGAAAATATTCCTTAATTTTAATGGTAAAGGAGTCCCTCGTCTGTTTGTTATTTTTATTTGGATCAGTAATGAATTCAGGAGTTTTCTGTCAATTTTCTTTTAATGAGACACCTTTAACGTCGGTCAATGAGATGGAATTCGCTAGAAGATTTCCTTCTTTGTTACCCAAAAACGTTGTATTTTGTGATATCTGTACGTATCTTAAAGTATTCTTATCACATTTTATTGATCGTGACTGAGAAATGCGAGTCTGATACAACCTGCACTACTACGCTCAAGATTTTTCCAAGTCGGAGATGTATTATAGTCTGGAATATATAGTGTATGAGGCTTCGGCAGTTTTTAATTTTTAAGATGGAAAGAAACCAAGAGTCTAGTTACATTATAAAGAGGTAAAGAAAATGTTTAATTTCGGGCCAGGTCTATATAATAGTACATTCCTAAAAAATAGGATAAACAATAAGCATTCCCAGAATAATAATAATAATTAGTTTCTTTACCTAATTTATTAGTACAATGAATAATAATGCGGCGATTTTAACGATGTCTTTATTAAGTCTGTGGTAATATTAGTAATGGCAACATACTAAATATAAAAAAGTAATTTGTAAAAAAAAACGTAAGAATACTATAAAGCATACTCAAAAAGTTTAGTTTGTACAAACTTTTTGAGTATGCTTTAGTGAGTAGCTTTAGTAGTAGCTCAAAAAATATTATGACGTAATATTTTTAAGCTATTGTATAGCTTTTATCGCAGGCTATGAGCGCGGCGACCGAATCCAAAAATTTTGTAACGTAAATATGATGAAAAGAGTGCATATGATACCAATTTGTCATTGTCATTCCAGTATCGATCTAGACGGCGCAGTGTGTTAAGTTTTTGCCACGGGACCAACGTTCTACGCATCACCGCGGTCGTCGGTTCAAATCCCGCACTCGTATATTTTATTTACATATTAGGTATAAGAGTACTTAGAAAGATTTTGTTGAGTTCTACGCTGTTATTGTATTTCTGAACTGTTGACACTTGACACAAGTTAACACATGACTGACAGTGACGTTAAGTTTTCTAGACTTGATATACGCCAAACTGACGTTGAAAACTATGTTCGCTATTGTAGATTTTGAAAGTAATGATTAATTTTAACAATTTCTTTACCGCAAAATATAATGGTCGGAGTCGACTATGTTCTCGATTTCTTTTACTTGTACATTATGTTCAAGACCTAGCCCAAGTCCCATACACATATGAAACATCTCCTTTGTGAGGTGGTAGGGGGTAATGCTTGGATCTACTGAACCGAGATTGAAATTCTTTTTCATAGGCTGTTTAATAACTCGAATAATGAAAACACCTTTAACGCAGACGTAGTCGTGGGCGGCCGCTAGTTTTTATATTAAAAGTAACGACAAATAAAATATAAAATATGTGTATATGGGAAAAAAGGCATTTTTTTATGTTCTGAGGTGAAATATATTTGGTTGACGGTACGGGAAATATAAGAAAATTAGGAACAAGTGAGGAAAAGAATAAAAGGTATTCTACTTGCTCTTGGGAATGAAAAAGTAACGCTTGTATAAGCCAAGCAAGATCAATGAACCGTATAAAATGAAACAAAGAGAAGGCTTGTCTAGAAGGCATCAAATTCTTCATAACATAATATCTCTTTGAGTAATAGGGATGACGACTTTTCTTTCGTCTATCAGCCAGATTAAATTTTTCTTTATTTAAAACATAAATGAAATACATATATAAATTTGAAATTACAATTTTTACTTAAAAGTGACGACACGAGCACCCACTCCCAAACTTAGACGCGCTTTATCTTTGGATATTTTGGGATGATCGATAAAAGAAAGAATAACTGTCTATTATTCTTTGTTAATGTTACTGACGAACTGAATAGAATTTCGTTTAGCGTCATCATCCCTATAAGATTGCTTTGTAGTTGAACTACTGGAATTTGATGGCTATTGTGGTCAAGCCTCAAGCCTTACAAAATAGATTGGATTCCCAGCAGCACCTATTCGTTTGGGATGAGTTCTCATTATCCTTTTGTATAACTTGACTGGAGGTTCAATATCAGAATTGTTAGATACTTTCACGAGTGTAATATAAAAGAACATTAATTAATTGATCAATTGATATAGATTTTTCCAGAACTTATGTTATATTATCTACTGTCAAGTTCGGGCTCAATATTTGTAGTTGTTTTTTTTTTAATGTTTAATTGGCTAGGCGTTTGGCCACAATCTCGCCTGATGGAAAACGATGATGAGGCCTAGGATGGTACACGCCTGCCTAGAAGATGCCTTTTTACTCTACCCTTGAAGATGTCCAGATTATATTGGTCCGGCAAAACAGACCTCGGTAAGGAGTTCAACTCCCTCACCGTTGGCATAATGGTAACAAATGTTCGTATCTTTTTTTGTACTATGTTTCTAATGTCTTCTAAAATAATAAATTAATTCAAGTAGCCTCGATATTTCGGTATATTTGCAAGCAAACTAGCATATGGTCCGCCTGATAAGCGGCCACCATACCCTATCCGCCTGATAAGCGGCCACCATAGCCTATCCTCCTGATAAGCGGCCACCATAGCCTATCCACCTGATAAGCGGCCACCACAACCTATCCACCTGATAAGCGGCCACCATAGCCTATCCGCCTGATAAGCGGGCACCATATCCTATCCGCCTGATAAGCGGCCACCATAACCTATCCGCCTGATAAGCGGCCACCATAGCCTATCCGCCTGATAAGCGGCCACCATAACCTATCCGCCTGATAAGTGGCCACCATAGCCTATTAGCCTGATAAGCGGCCACCATAGCCTATCCGCCTGATAAGCGGCCACCATAGCCTATATACACTTGCGATACCAAAATATATCACTCGCACCATTGCCTACCCTGAACCAATCCTCTAACCTGTGGAGTTTTTTTTTCTTATATATAGCCAGGTATGCAAATGACTCTATCCCACCTGATGTTCAGTGGTGATAAAGTCCAAATGCGAAGATAGCTGGTACAGCAGTTATAAACTGTCACACCAACCATCCTCACCTTGCCGGCCTGCAAAAATGCTTCTTCACGCCTCTCTTAAAATACCCCAGATTGTAGGAAGGAAAGAACACGGGCGCGGGCAAAGAATTGCATTTACGAATAGTACGACAAAGAAATGAGTCTATACATATAAATACAATTGGAGTGTCTGTTTGTTATATTGAAATAACCGCTTCTTACTACATGTATATGAATTTATATACGGTTCATACATCAAAATAACATTTTTTACAATTTTTGTCTGTTAGTCTGTTTGTCTGTCTGTTTGTTCCGGCTAATCTCTGAAATGGTTGGACCGATTTTGACGGGACTTTTATTGGCAGGTGTAGAAAAAATCTTTTATTTTAGAAAAACAAACTAAAAGTTAATGCGGACGAAGTCGCGGGCGGCCGCTAGTATAAAATAAAACAAAATAGTTTCGGTTACAGTTCTCTTTTTTTTAGTTAGTTAGTGAATTTTACTATCTATCTACACTAGGTAGCTACCAGTTACCATTACGTTGTTAGTGCGTAGGTATGTTTAATAAATCGATAGAACCGTTAAATTTTCATTAGGCATTAAATTTATCCTTCGTACCTGAATCCAACCAAATACATTTCTCATTGAAGATTGCGCTAAATCGCCGATTTGTATTTGTAAGCTCTCACCGGAATTTCAATAGCCTGAAAGTACAGATAACATCACGTTAGGATTTTCAATACACTCAAATTTATATTTTAATGCGTTGGGTGTAAAAACCAAATTTGAATGTCGTATTATGACGATTGTGCTAAAAATATACTTAATTAAAGAAAACGGCTGCAGCCTTATGGAAATCAAAAAGAACTGCCGCGCCGCTATGAACCTTCTCTGAGTGGGATTAATAAAGAAAATTGGCTAAGAATTGAGAAGGAAAATATATTAATTACTTGACAAGTGCAAAGTTTTTTTTATTAGGTTTACCAGCAATTGTAACAATAATACATTGTAAATATTACAGCAATAGTACTATACTGCCGTCCTCAAACCAAAATGCGGTTAAGTGTCATGTGGTCGAATTTTCAGTCTTAAATTGCATCATATACAGTTTTTAATTCTCAATCGACATGTCTATAACAAGTATTCGTATCTTTTATAGTTTAAGTCTAAAAATCCGTCATGTGATGAATGATTACAAAAAAGCAATAATTTAAAGTTTACGTGCAGTTTCTTGGCCATATCTCAAAAGTTGTTTTTGTCATTTAGCTGCGTTTTAGCTTTAGGACGGCAGTATAGCTAAAAGCACATTTTTTTTAATGTAAACACCACATACAAAGTAAATAATTGCAAGTAACATTGAAAGTACATTAAAAATACTCACATTTACAAAATTCGGCCAATTTCCGAAGTTACATACATGTTTTACATGTTTTTTTGTAGTATTGGACCTTAGTCTCCAAGTTGACTCTCTGTGAGCTTCGGAGGTCGGTGTGAGTCCTCAGAGTATTACAGAGGAAATAAAATGCATCTTTGGTTACCCGATAACGTTGCACAAAATGAGAATTTCTGATACGACTTGAAGAAAGACAATAATGAGATAGTTGATCTATCTCTTCATTTACCGCATCGTCTTCGGTCATTCTTCACGCCAAATACCACCTCGCTTACTCATAATTTTGTTTAATAAGATGAAAAATATAATCTTTAAGCTACGTGTCACTTCATAATTTTTAGTGACTCGAAGACTATGATAGATAACGAATTCGTTTACGAATACTTTCGATAAAACATGAAAAGTGACAACCTATATTCACCTTTACAGCCAAAAAACTACTCGAAAACTTCAATCTAAATTGAAAACTATTACCGAAATTAACTCATATTGCCGATTAAAGTTCTTTACAGTTTCCGCTAGAGGCGCTGGTGTCAAATATATGGAAACAAAACTAGACGATCATAGTTTTCGAAAACTACCAAAACTAGTAATAAGGGTACGTGTCGCTGTGGAGTTATCCTAAAGTATAGACCTAGCTTTCCTTTTTTTTTGTTTATTTAATACATGACGGCTCATGTTGTGGTGGTATTCATCAGTTTAATATATGTTCTGTTATGGCTGCATTAACATTTCGTAATTTCCGTGATAGTAATCCGCTTTTCTGATATTTAACAAAAAATAACCCAAGGTCACAAACTAATTGAAAACGTAATGGAAACAATCTGTTAACTCAACACACTATGTGTGAAGGTAGTTATTTCGTACAAATCAGGAATCACGCAAGGCATACGTTGTTATTAGGGGGCATAACATCAAAGGTTAATGAAACCATAAATAGTTAAAAACTCTAAGTTGATAAATAACATTTAAACTGTTTGCTTTTAATTCCAGTACAGCGAAATTCGAAATTTTATTTGGCTCCTAGTGACGGGAGATGAGGAATGAAACAGCCAGTGTGTCGCTTGATAACTAAGAGCAATATTTATTTCTGTTTGCTACACTCTCGACGGCAAATGAAGCGAGTCACCCGCTAGTACCTTGAAACTCAGATATGATTTTCCCAAAAAGTATAAAACGTAAGTTTTATTTCATAAATATTAAATTACAATTAGTTTGCAGTGTTTTTCTTGCTTGATTATACAGCAAGTTGAGAGTACCTAAGAATAAAAAAAACAACACACACAAACATGACAATTTATATTACATTAATAAAGTTTATCTCTCAGAAAAATCAACTTTCATGAATCACGTTTAAGCGCACTTAGCGACATCTATTGTAAAGAAATCAACTTACATGAATCACATTGAAGCTCACCTAGCGACATCTATTGTAAAAAAATGCATTTTCTTCTAAAACTGCCACGTGGACGTCCTAGATAGAGACTTAATATTACTATGTTTCGTCCAATATATTGAAAGTCAACAACCTTTCCAATTTTATTGTGTGTCATGATGCGATCAGCCCACGTATTTAACCTGACGCGAGTTAAACATTTTTTACCCATACAAAAAAAAGTGTACAACGCCGCTAAAGAAGTTTTTACTTCAAGAATACTTTATTTACCGTTAAACTGCAAAACATACTACCTAGAACCGCAAAGTACAACATTTTGTAATCTATACTTATAATAAATCTGTAGAGAGGTCAATTCTGTACATGAAATATATTTTCAAAATAACTATCAGGGGGTGATTAGTGATCGATACTGATGCCAAAAATGCAATCAGTAAAATTTTTGTCTGTCTGTCTGTCTGTGTGTATGTTTCTTATAGAAACAAAAACTACTCGACGGATTTTAATGAAACTTGGTACAATTATTCTTCATACTCCTGGGCAGGTTATAGTATACTTTTCATCACGATACAGTCAATAGGAGCAGAGTAGTGAAGGGAAATGTTGGGAAAACGGGAGAAGTTACTCCATTTTTTTAGCTTCCGTTGCGTGTGCAGCCTTAATGGTTAAAGTTACATAGAAATCATGTATGACGGAAATATTCTACATAAAATTGTCTAAAAAATATGCTGCAACAGCATATGTCTATCTTTTATGGTTGACTCACAATAACACGTGTAACTCCTGATAGCTTAGCAGTTTGGAGCATTCTGATTATATTTGTTTACTCTTACGTTTGTAATACTCTCACTCATCCCTAATTTAAAAAAGTTAACATTATTACCTATTCAATAAAAAAAGAATCATAGAAATCGGTATAGAAACACCAAACGTATACATGAAATAAGTCATCGCGCCGTCGCACGTGAATACTGAATCATGCTATAAGGATTATTTTTGTGTAACGGTTGCCGCGCTCGACACGGGTCGCGGCGGCGGTAGGTATAAGAAGAATGCCATTGTGTATAATACAGGCCTGAGAACAATAACTATAGTCTACACTTCAGCTCTACACCGAAGCGAAGCGAGGGCGGGCCACTAGTAGAACATATAAAAGTAAAGTTATTTGTACTGGTATTCCCTAAAGAGTCATTGTGTTTTGGATAGAAGGTTTTTCCGATGTGTACCCGCGACACTGTCGTGTTCAGTATTCCTTGGAGGTTTGCTTGTACTTTGACCTCATTACAGAATGAAATACGGAACCTAAAACGTACGATTATCATGCATGCAAGAAATTCATACACCATTCATATAGTTTATGAAATTTTGATTTTGAAATTTTTTACCGTTTTGTGCCGTTGCTGTGCGCAAACCTTATAATGTGTTAGGCGGCGTCCATAAATTACGTGAGATGTTTAAGGGGAGGAGGGGGTCGAGTCAAATCTCATCTAATCTTACGTTGGAGTCTCGGCAAATATCACGCATTTTTTTTCACACTAGTATCTATTAAGTATTCTATTGGTAAATTTTTATTACACTTATAACTCTCAGCAATGTTGATTACTTGTCTTAACTAGTCGTAAATAAAAGCACGAAGCATTTTTTTTTCTTTTTACAATAACAATCCAACGCGTTTACGTAAGAAACCCACATTTTGAAAAATCTCACGTGAGATTGGGGGATGGGGGAAGGGGTTGAATAAAATCTCACGACATCTCACCAGGGGGGGAGGGAGGGATGGAAAATCCAAAAAAACACCTCGCGTAATTTATGGACGCCCCCTTAAGTATAATATCGATTTGGTAGTTTTAACAACATAGTCAAAATATATTTGAAATGTTTTGTTTAGTTTAATTCATCCTCCTACCCAAAAAAATTAAAAAATCCCCGTCTCCATAGTAGCTTTGTCTCTGTCTGTACGTATCTTTACTCGTTTGGTTTTCCTGAACGTCCACAACACCCCTGGCGTCATAAACTGATTAAGTAGGTAGGTACCTATCTCCCAATTGCAAAATTGACATCGAATACGTTAAAAATGTAGAATGAATGAATGTAAGGCATTACTTGAATGCCTTGCAGTGTAAAGGTAGTCTCAGATGTGTATATAAATAGTTCTTTCGTTTGTTTGAAGGCACTCCTAATATAGGAATATTTATTAGCGATTTGATCTGTAACCCTTTAAAAGTCGAAAAGAGTTTTGAAAAGTATGACCCTGCGTAATAACTGAAACACACGAATTTATGCTACCTGAATTCTTTATACACGCCGACTCTGTCCGTTACATTTTTAATACAGCAAGCTATAGCCTGCAGTATTCTTTTAACAAATACGCCCGAAAAACGTTCCCTTATTCATAATACAAATATAGTATATACTTAGTTACCTGACTCATTCCTACAAACCCCGTTACGTGATATTTACGCGAAATGAAATATTTTCATGGTTATGGACGAAAATAATAATAAAAATTCGGATTATTGCGTACTTAGGGACCTTTCTCATTCGATCGTTTCGTATTCTATTCTGTACGCTATCAGTTATTGAGAAGCATACTTGACCGGTAACCTTAGCACGAAACATTATCGAATTCTAAAAATTTGCGAGTGCGAAATGTCAATGTCAAATTTTGTATGGAAACTTGAACAGCAGTGCCACACAGTACGTATCGAGAACTAAAAATTAGTACACATTTGACAATGACATTTCGGACTCGCAAACTATTCGAATTCGATAATGGTTCGTGCTCAGCGTACAGCTCGATTTCGGTGCGTTATCGTTCGTTTTGTTTGCTACGGTGTTTGTCATTTGTTATAATGTCGTCATGTCGGGCGGGCGAGTCGAATGATTTGCTAGGATTCGGTACAGAGAGGTAAAAAATCTGTACCGAAGCGACTTGTTGACTTGGCAAGAGCTTGTAACAGCCTAGACTGAATAAGAGTCTGAATTTGACTCACCGAGGAAGCTCTCACTTAATTACATGCACTCGGTAAATAATCTGAGAACCAAACACGATTTTTTGACAGCTAGAAAAAGATAGTTTGTTCTTACGTCCGGTAGGGGCGCTGCTGTTGTGTTCATTGAAACTTTGAAGAAGCGATACGTTACGAAGCTGTCAAAAATTCGTGCTTGGTCCTCTGTACAGTAACGAAAACAAAACGACCCCACACCGATCCGGTGAGATAGGCGCCTTACTTCTACACGCAGCTTGGACTTGGGAATGTTGTCCCCGGGGAACTTTTCAGCAGAATATAAAGTAATGTATAAATGCTGGATTCTGCTTTTGATTTCAAGCTATTTCTAAGAACAACGTAATAAAGTTAACCTAAATACCTCGTGAGGTCTCGGGTTCGAATCCTATATTTCTATGTATCAAATATACGAGTATGTATTCTTAGGGTGGCTTCTTAGTGAAGTGTAGTGTTAGTAATATTTATTTATTATTATATTAGCATTTTTGCAGGCCGGCAAGGTGAGGATGGTTGGTGTAGCAGTTTATAACTGCTGTACCAGCTATCTTCGCGTTTGGACTTTATCACCACTTAACATCAGGTAGAGTCATTTGCCTACCTCGCTATAAATATATATATATATATATATATAGGGCAAGTAAATTGTCTCACCAGTAGAGTCCAATCCCGTAGAAAATGTATACACGAATAATATTCAAAAACAAAAGAAAATTTTACTAGAAATTCGTTTTAAATTTTTACATCAGCAGTTAAATCTTCAAAATTAAAATATCACTAATTCTAAAAAAATTAGACATCTTAGATTAAAACATTTTCCACGAAATGGTTTTCAGCGATTGCAATGTAGTTTTTTCTTAGTTCGTATATGGTAGTGCAGTGGTATTTTTTATTTCTTATGCTTTTTGGGTAGAATTGTAATTGTAATAGGCTAGTCGACTCATGTCGAATTGTATTAAATAAATGTTTATTTCTTAAAGTATTTGGTCTAGGGAACCTAAATATATCGATTTCACTTCATAAAAGCAGAAGATTGCTGTAGAAATATAATTTGAAAAAATAATTTTTAGTCTATACTTTTTAAACACTAAAAACGCTGTTCACCACATCCGCCATGATTGTGACGTCTCTTTTAGTAAACAACTAAATGTCATTCATAAATAACTTTAAAACTTGTATTATTAAAACTGATAATAAATGAAGAGACTTAAAATATTATTCAATGAATACTTACATCAAAGTGATCTTCGCAAAAATAAATTTTACTATGAGTCGATAAAGTTGCAGGATCACTTTTAGCAAGTTCTAACCAGGTATTGTGTAGGTTAATTTCTTTCGGCACTTTAATCCACAACTTTCCGGAGTCTTCAAGGTTTTTTTTTACATTCTCGTACAATACAATAATGATAATTACTATATTTTTCGTGGTATCTATTAGAAATCATGTTTTTTTATTATAAACTCAGATAGGTTATTTTCTACGTGCTTACGAGTTTTTGTTTACTACCGTCGACGTCATAGCATAGATAATCTATAGACTAAAATGGCCGACAGCGTTTTTGTATGTCCATGAAAAGTCTATTTTAAAATTGAAGATTTGTAGCTTTCTAGGTCTCAAAAAAATACAATACATTTTTTTCGGTCTAATAGAACATTTATTAACCATTTAAAACCTTTTTCCAAAAAAGGTCAACTAGCCTATTGTTAATTCAAGTGACAGAATAGAGAGCTGTTTAAATAATGAACCTGGGGCACGTAAACACCCCCGTCTTCCTTGCCAAAATTAAGGTCAAAGACAGCTCACTAATGTGAATGCGGGCTGGATGAAGGAACAACCGAACATATTTTCTTTAGTTGCCCAAAATACCCTGTTTCACTGTATGACAAACACTCCTAACCTATGTTAACTCTCCCTTTATTATCCTTCATTGTGAATATATATCCAAAAATAATATACGCTTGTAATTGTTTGTCTCTAGACTAACCAACTAACATTATTGACTTTTTATTGTGTTTGTCTCTACCTTTCAGATAAAAGACAACAGATATCGAATTACAAAAATTCAAGTACGAGTACATTGTTTACTTCTTTCACATATTGTGCTTTCGCAACATACTTAAAAAAAATGCAAAGTCAATTCCTACTGAACAACCAAGCTGAATCACTCGAGTCTGGCGAAATCTACAAAAGTGCACCGCCATTTTCCAAAAAGAAGAAGAAGAAATAATGAACCTACACAAATTCTATGTCCCGCGATATAATGCAAATATAGAAAGGAAAAAAACATGATAACACAACATTAGCATTTAGTTCATTATGTTAAACGCTACTCTGATAAGCCTAACTGAATGAACGAAATTTGCGATTAGGGAATTGGAGTGGTAAAAAATATACTGATATACAGTATATCTTTGTTGTGAATTATGTACTACAAAACACCTACTCACCATAATTGCTTTCTTGTTCTGTACGACTTTATTTTTTAGAAACATTATACATTATTACAATTCCATTCTTAAAAATAAAAAAGTTTCTATACCTGGTGTTGACTTCTAAACACACTAACCTAATTTTAATATGGAAATTAAGGACATTTAGGTGTTTTATAGGTATCTCAGCGGAACCATTTTCAACAATACACTCTTTGTTCAGACACATATACACGCGCACACACACGTACACATACTCTCATACACCCACATACAAGCATGCATACGCACAGACAAACATATCGACTTAAAGAAATATTGTAAAAAAAAAGATTATTTTTTTGTTGCTACTTTTTAGAGTTCATTATTATTAAAATACTAGCTGTCCCAGCGAACTTCGTACCGCCATAAAAAAATAAGGGTTGGTGGTAGAAGGGAGAAAATTTAGGGTTGTATCTATTTTTGTATAATGTATCAAAAAAATAAAAAATAAAAACAAAAAATATTGTAAAAAAACAGAATTAAAGGTGGTTAACCCTTAACATTTAGGGGGATGAAAAATAGATGTTGTCCGATTCTCAGACCTACTGAATATGCGTATAAAATTTCACGAAAATCGGTCGAGCCGTTTCGGAGGAGTTTAACCACAAACACCGCGACACGAGAATTTTATATATTAGAAGATTAAGGTGATCAATAATTCAATGTACCATGTCTTTTAGCAAGGAGAGCGGGAATTTCTAATACAAGTATAAATTTACTTAAAAGAAATTCCCAATCACAATACAGTATCGGAAATTATTGTATCAAATAAAGAATTTGTATATTTGTATTGTAGGAGTCCTCAGTGAAAGACTGGGCTCTGTCTTTTTGATTAGAAAACAATACATAAATATATAATTTCTTCCCGAGTGCTTCCATTTCGAGCTGAAAATCCGTTCCGCCCTACCTTTCTAAAATTATATTTGGAACTGAGCTTGCCAGATGGCCGGGAAATCCGGGATTGTCCCAGAATTTTGCGTCTTGTCCCGTGTCCAGTAATTACACCTTTTTGTCCTGGATTCCGATAATGTGCTAGTTTCGTAACAAAATAAACTAATAACGAATGACGACGCTGGCCTGCTTGATGTTATAATTCTGGGGGGTTGTTAACTCCATTATTTAAATCCGGTAGCACATCTGACCCCATAAACTTTAGATCTATATCTGTGTTACCCACTTTTAATAAGATATTTGAAAAAATAATGTTAGAAAAAATGCAGTCTTATTTTTATAAAAATAAGTTACTCCATTCAAAACAATTTGGTTTTACAAGGGGTCGCTCTACAACCGACGCTGCTGTTGAGCTCTCACAACATATTTTTGATGCCTGGGAGGAGTGACGTGATGCTTAAGGTGTGTTCTGTGATTTGTCCAAGGCTTTTGATAGCGTTTTTCATGAAACTTTAATCAGGAAACTACGCCACTATGGAAGGGTCTTGACAGACAGACAAACAAACCAAAAAGGGTTATTACGTAAGCAACCACACCTAATACGAAGTTAAAAGGCTGTTCTGTTTTACCACCCGTAATATAAACCTTTCTCGCGTTAAACTATTAAATCGTAAACGGTTTACTTTGCGTGATCAACCATGTGCCAAGGTTAGTTGTTTATGGGGCATCAATAGATATGTTTCATGAAGGCTGATGTCAGTATGCTACAACTGAATCTACAACAGTTTGCATTACATTATAGTTGACGACCTCCGTGGTCGAGTGGTTTGTACGCCGGATTTCATGGTGTCGCCGATTCGAGAGCTCCCGGGTTCGAACCCCGGTGGAAAAGATGTAGATGTTTGTGTGATGAATACGAGCATTTGATCTCCAGTCATGGATGTTTAATATGTATTTCTAAATAAATATACTTATACATATATGTACAGTATATGCATTCTATTCGTTACCCTAGTATTCTATAACATTAGCCTTTACAGTGCTTACTTTGGAGCTAGGCTAATAGGGATGTTTTAGTTTTCTTGTTTTACCTGAGGTATGAAGTTGTTTAATAATAAAATATTCAAAAACAAATGTATTAAAGTGACAGTTGTGGACAACTCGGTTGGAATGAAGTTAAAAATAAATACTATAATGGGAGGGAAACCTACTACTACGAGTAAAAAAAGTACCATAGATGAATGGGAAACTACTTTAAAACTTTTAAAAACAAAATATCGCAAAAACGAAAAGACAAAAGAAATCCGCCTTAATGGCATATTATATCCTAATCTAGCAATTTCGTCGTGACGAAAAAATCTTATACTTTTTTTCGACCAGCTCCCACCCGCCGCTCCGTAGCGTCCGTAAGGTAACTTCGTTCCGAAAATTATGAAAGAAAGATCTGATTTGAAAGGGACGTTTTTGCTTTCTGCACTGAGAGGTACTTTTTCATAAGTTCGAATACTACGCTATAATCATTTATTTGTTTGATCCAAGTTAAACTCCGAGTCATATTATTTACTTCCACAGTAGATTATGTTTTGCTTTGTTTGGGACTAACAGTGTTATTTTGAGTTTTTCGGAAACATTTTTTTTAGTTAACCTACTGGTGTTTATCTTGAACTTATGACACTAATATTATAAAGGCGGAAGTTTTTAAGTGTGTAAGTGTGTATGTTTGTTAATTCTTCACTTATAAACGGCTGGAGCGATTTTCATAAAATTTGGTATGGAGTTAGCTGACACCCTGGATTAACACATAGGCTACGTTTTACTGCGGGAAAATATCCCTTATAAACTACGGGTAATACCGCTGGGCACAGCTAGTTATTTACATAAAAGGCAACCGTTACTGACTGAGTGATCTATCAACGCACAGCTCAGCCCACTGAACTGATTGTGGTGAAATTTGGCAAACATATATCTATTATGATATTGATGTGCGCTAATATAGGATTTTCCAAAATTCACCCCCTAAAGTGGTAAAATGGGGGTTCAAAGTTTGTATGAGAAACTAGTATTTCCATGTAGATGAAGTCGCGGGCCCAGTAGTTAGTCTAAATATTATAAAATTATACTGTTGGACTTAATATTAAATATATATCTCAGCGGTGAATGCGGGCAAAGTTCGGTCATTGCTTACCTAGATTTAGTCGGAAACAGTCCGTGACTTGATGTTATAGTATCTAAATTTGTAGCCAATGTACCCTAAACCACCCTAAACGGCACACTACTTTAATACATATTTGATTAGAAAATCTTAATTTAAGCATTCGAACATGAAAAGTACAATAGTAATTTTCAAAAAATAAATTTGTTTTCAAAGTATAAATATCGAATTTTACAGTTACTTGTTACAACTTTTACTAGAAAAAAAAATTTTTTTTTCGTCGTCTATTTTTTATTCATAAAAGTATATAGATATTCTGCAGCTCTTTTTCTTCTTAATTCACTATCATGATCAGGAACATTTATCTCGTTGTTTGTCAAAATGAATAAGAACCCTTATTTCATAAGCTCTACTCATTTTGTCTCCGAAAGTCGTGTGTACTTGTCCAATCATCCGGAGTGCACTAAATGTGACGCTATGACAGTGACGAGACCGCCCTTGACTTGGTGTTTGGCACAGTTTCAAAGCATAAGTTTTATCCCTCACTCTCATCCCCTCACCAAATGAGCGGGGGATGAAATAATAGTTTTAACTCATTTTATTGCCTTAACTCAGAATATGAACCTTTAAAATGTTTAGGATTGCAAACTAGTATGTAAACTTTTGATTGCTATCTGTTTTGTTTTCCTTAATTTAAGATTAGTAATAAAATTAAACTAGGTAATACGATTTATCAAAAACTTTTTAACAATAGTTATTTATTATACAAGAGTGGAAAGTTCCTTTTTAACCGCGTGCTCGATTTGGATGACCGAGCAAGCGAAGGATTCTAAAGTTGAATCACGAGCGCAGCGAGTGATTCTAAATTAGAATCCTGAGCGTCAGCGAGGGAAACAAACGAGCACAAGGTGAAAAATCTTTCCACTCGAGTGCAATACGTAACTTTTCATCCCACCTCAGCGAGGAAATGAAAAAATTAATTAAAATTAATTTAATTTAAATTTGAAACCAAGAAGGTTCCAAATTTAAATTTTTTCACAATTTAAAAAGTTCTAATCATAAATTTGGCACCATAGAGGTTACATTAAATAGGTTTAATGACGTTTTGAATTTACAATTATATTGAGTACTCATTATATGTGATGTTCTAAATTCAAATCTACTTTGCCGCTCAAGCGAATAAAATAGAATTTTCCAGCCAGATTTCGAAGCGCAAAATTACACTTTCCGAGGTGGTGGGATGAAAAAATATTTAATCGCCTATAAGTGAAAAATAATAAACTTTTTTTATCTTAATTCAAATTAATATTTGGAATCGGTGCCAGTACCAGGCCAACCCAAGTAGTACCTAAATGGGAACTAAGATCTATCAGACCTGCATGGCATCGACACCAAATATTAATTTGACTTAAGATAAAAAATAGTTATTTATTATACAAGAGTGGAAAGTTCCTTTTTAACCGCGTGCTCGATTTGGATGACCGAGCAAGCGAAGGATTCTAAAGTTGAATCACGAGCGCAGCGAGTGATTCTAAATTAGAATCCTGAGCGTCAGCGAGGGAAACAAACGAGCACAAGGTGAAAAATCTTTCCACTCGAGTGCAATACGTAACTTTTCATCCCACCTCAGCGAGGAAATGACAAAATGAAAAAGAAAACAATTTATAATGACAAAATATTTTTATTTCAATTAAAACACATTAAGATAATCTATAAATTGAAGAAAATAATAAGAAGTAGAAAATAATTAAGAAATATTAAATGTAACGTTGCTACAGTTACTTATGTTAAGTTTAATATTTTTGTTAGGTAATGTTATGTTGGTGTTTGTGAATTGTGCGCTGTTTTGTGGTAAACTACTCGTATCAGTAATTTTAAATAGTTGTGCCGATTCATTGGATTCTATTGGCGTAAATGTTGGCGAGAGAGGGCTATTGTTTCCAATCTTATGGGGGCTCATTTTAGATGTAGAAGGGCGAGACCAAGAATCTGACAGAGGTTCTTTCAGCGTTATGGCCTCCACGATACTATTACAAATTTTTGATTTACTTTGGATTGAATCCTCTATGTATCCCTCTACAACCGAATTAGACTTCCAGCCTCCATGGCGCTTAAGCGATAGAAGATCAGCCCCTGATTCGGCCAAAAGTGTGGCTGAGGTTCTTCTAAAACAGTGACCGGTGTATAACGGGGGTTCTAAAAGTCCGAGAAAAGTTGCTATTTCTCGTGGAATACTGCCAATTTTATTCTGACCCATAGGTTGTCGGATACACTTTCCGTTGCGATATTGTAGAAAAAATCGTTCAATTGGGGTGTTAGAAGGACGTAAAGCTTGATATTTCTGAACAATGTTTACATATTCCTTGCGAATAACGAAGTTGCGGTCTTTTTTTGTCTTGGTATTTAGTACATTAATTAATAGCAATTCATCAGAATTATGAGAATATTTTGATACGTTATTGACATTAAGTAGTGTAAGTTCATTTGTTCGACATGCTCCGGTTATACCAATAATAAGAACAACCTGTAACAAAAGAAGTATTTATAATCGTAAATAAATTAATCAAATTAAAAATATTGTAAGTACTATGTACAATTTTATCAACAACAAAAAATTACACGTATTGACTTACTTTTGCCGCTAAATATACGGAATCAGGTGCTTCATTAATAAACTTTGCAATTTCAGATGCTGTGAAAACCTTCGATTTTTTTGGTTTATAACCAGATGAGGCTCTTTTTAAAAATGCCACTAATTTATGATAGGTGTCGATATGAACGTCTTTCTTCATCTTAATTGTTAATTTTAGCATTGAATACGTACTCCATAGCGTGCTTGCTTTCTTGGTCTCAGATAATTCTATAAAATATGCCAGCAAAACGTTTTCGGAGAAAGTTTTTGCTCCTTTAGCTAGTCGCCACATGTTAAATATATCGTACTGTTTCAAATACTTCTCTCGTGATTGCTGAGGGAGAAGGCTCATTTGCGCATTATTAACTGTTTCAGTTAACTCAGTTGGCGTTAGATAAACTTCATCGTCGCTAATGTCACTCATTTTAGTTGATTTTTTTGTACAGTTTTTAGGTTATGTTAATTATATTAAGCAATAAAACGTGAAAAACTAGAATGACGCGAAGCACGCAAATAAAACAAAGAAACCAAGAAGGTTCCAAATTTAAATTTTTTCACAATTTAAAAAGTTCTAATCATAAATTTGACACCATAGAGGTTACATTAAATAGGTTTAATGACGTTTTGAATTTACAATTATATTGAGTACTCATTATATGTGATGTTCTAAATTCAAATCTACTTTGCCGCTCAAGCGAATAAAATAGAATTTTCCAGCCAGATTTCGAAGCGCAAAATTACACTTTCCGAGGTGGTGGGATGAAAAGGTTTTTTATTTTTTACTTTTCTTGAAAACGATGTACTTTTCTTTTTTTGAAAAAGTTTTATTTTTAATTTTTTTGTAGCTATAATTTTTGTAATATACAACTCTGCAGCAAAATCTGTGAGTGAACAATCACCCCTTTATTTCTACCCTTAGTGTAGATTTTTTCAAATTTATTTAAGACCATCTCTGATGTATCTCCTTTCCAAAAAAAAATGGGTGCGTGTACTTATGTAGGCGCGTGAGAAGTTATCCTTCTTTGACATCGTGTAAAATTAGTTTTTAATTGCATGCAAATAATTAATTACAATAAATTAATAAAAAGTCTGGAAAAGGACACAGTCAATAAAGTTCAGTTTTAATTTGAAAAAATAAATAAATAATCAAAATATTCAATTAAAATCGCTACTGAATATAATTTATTAGAACATATGTGATTTGCACTTGTATGAAACATGTGGATAAATATTATAAATATGAATACCTATAACTGTTACTTTATTACAAAAAATAAAGATGTGGTTTTTGGTTCTACTACACCAATGGTCAAGAGATGGCGCTGTAGTCTCCTGAATCGCGCTTTGGTTCCGTTGTTCCAGATTAATAAATACTTTTGATAGGCCTTCACAATGCAGTCGTTAGAACCCACTAAATAGAGATTCTATTTCTATTTTGTTGGTAGATTTTCTTAATGTGCGGTAAACACAAAAGTAACAGCATGAAGTTGGTCGCTAAAGCGACCAACTTCATGCTGTTAATATTTTGTGTTACAGTGATGCGCGCGCATCTTAAAATTTCACTCTCATCATTTTTTCATAACGCGCCTAAAGAAGTATAACTTCAAAAATATCAATATTAGACTACTCTATTAAAAGTAATGTGTGATCATACATTACAATCAGTGAGTGAACAATCAATCATCCCCTATTTTCATACCTTTTTTTAGGATTAGATTTCTTTTTTCAAATTCATATAGGATCAATCCGGGGTTTACTTGTTCCAATAAAAAAAAATAAAAAAACCAAAATCGGACTTCCCTGTAAAAAGTTATGCGTGATCATACATAAAAAATGAATTGAAAACCTCCTTCGTTTTCTACGTCATTTTAAAACTCACTGTCATTACCTATGTCGTCTTTCTGTTCGAGCAAACGTCAATGCTAATACTTACCATGAATTTTAATTATCAAGTTTACAATTCCCTATATACATCAGATGTTTGTTTCTCATAAAGCTTAAGAAAAGTTTGTAGGTAATCTGTACCCTTAGCACGAAACATTATCGAATTGGAATACTTTGCGAGTCCGAAATGTCATTGTCAAATGTGTACTGATTTTCAGTTCTCGTTACGTCCGTTGTGGCGCTACTGTTCAAGTTCCATACAAAATTTGATATTGACATTTTGCACTCGCAAACTTTTCAAATTCGCTAATAGTTTGCGCTAGGGGTGCTGATTATTTCGATAGAATTTAATGTTTATTTCCATAGAATGAAAGTGTGTTTTAGCTATCGAAACATAACTTGTACCAACTTACTTTTTAACTTTAACCGAAAAGTGCCGGTTAAGTGAAAAGGGGTTTCACCATTTGATGACAGCCAAAATGAGGTCATAATTTGACAATAACTGTCCAAGCGAGGCCAGTTAATGTCGCAGTGCAATTCACACTTAAATTATTCAAAGTTAGATTTGCATCGGAAAGGCATCGCGTATTAGTCAATAAGAAGATAGTCAACATAAGTACTATTTATGGTCGTTGATAAGCTACTGTCGATAAAACTACAATTTGACGGTAAATTACATATGATTTGATTGATGGACATTGATCCGTGTTATTAGATTTACCCACTGCTCGTGACGGCAAATGACTATCCATTTTTCAATCTTGTTTGGATAAATGTATTTACGAGGGACAGAGTTATATCAAAACACAGTAAACAAGTGTATCGGTCGAGGATAATATCTACAGTTTCAATTTCTATGACACATAATATATAACGACTAGCCGTGCCCCGCGGTTTCACCCGCGTTTTTCTCGTTTCCGTGGAAATATCGAGATAAAATATACAGGTACCAACTCTTAACATCTTACACACGTGATAACTTTTAAACGAAATATCCGATTGAGATGAAACAAAAAGTATTTTACTTCTACATAAATACTGTTGATAACATAATGCTTAATTTCGATAAAGATTAATATTACGATACATATTTAACGTAGTTTTTTTTTTCTTCAGACGATTTAATAATTATTTTGAACACAAAATCGGTTATTGTGATTAAACCATGATAGCTAGATATATGTTCTCGCGGACTTTTTTGTAGGTCTTAATGGGATTTACAAACCCGTAGTACATCATTTTGTTCTATTGTCAATAGTTTTTGCAGCGCACGCAAAAATAGGTTTTCGATTTTACACCTTGTGTTACAAAATAGCAATTTTATTACGGATCCCTAATTTTGAAAAAAAAATATAGCCTATAGCCTTCCTCGATAAATGGAATACCCAACACTGAAAGAATCATTCAAATCGGACCAGTAGTTCCAGAGATTAGCGCGTTCAAACAAACAAACAAACAAACTCTGCAGCTTTATAATATTAGTATAGATATTTTGTTTTATATTATGTGTCATAGAAATTTGTCATAGAAATAGTTTTGTTTCTAAGGTTTTCACGCACATTCCTGCATTAAATAAAACAATTTTCAACGGGTTAGATGCACTGATTTTATTTATTTATTGACGTTTCGCATCCTTTGCAGGAATGCGTCGTCGGAATAATAATTATTAAAGGTCAAATCGATCACGATACGCTTTCAATATCAAGATGTTTTGAATGGAAATTTGAACGGCGCCACAAAGGACATAACGACAATTAAAAAAAATCCATACAAAACTTCTTGATATTTCACGAGTATCGACACCGAATTCAACTATTCTAATTCGATATTGGTTCGCGTTAAGGACACTGTCCATTCTCATAATTGAGGAGATGGTGAACAAAACGATATAAATACGCAACTAACAGTCGGTTTCGGGCCCGTTGAATTTGAAACTATATATTTTCAATCAAAACCGCCTAAAACAGTGTTAGAATTACTAAGTTTATAAATCAAAAACCATGCCAAAAGCTCACTGTAGGTATGTCATTCAGTTTTATACAGCTCCTGTAAAATTTGATGTAATTATACCGTTTTGTTCGCCAGCTCCTCAATTAATGTTTACGCAGGCAAACGAGCTGGCAGTCTACCTGATGGTATATGGTTGGCAGTCTACCTGATGGTATATGGGGCGATGTTACTTGCTTTACCCGTCTCTTCGAGACCGCCGTACCATTGCTAAAAAGGGAAAAATAGGTTTAAGCTGATTTGAATATTGTACTTTTATTTATTCAATCAAAACCCTCTCTTTCGCAGAAAACGATATTATGTTGATACGATAGGTATGATTAAATAAATAAATTTTACGACGAATATAATTCTTATTTACTTATAAAAAAATATAGGTAGCAGTGAATATAATTACAAGTCTTTGAATACGTATTCATGAAGTACTCACTAACTGCGTGTTGCACTGTCGAGTTAGTGAAAGTTAAGCGCTTCTCGCCTTACATCTATAGAGACTTCTTTTGAGATGCAAAGCGAGAAGTGCTTAACTAGGCTTGTGGCTGAAAAACCACTTGGGGTGTGGCTAGTGTTGCCAGGTGTCCCGATTTGCGCGGGACGTCCCGATTTTCAGGGGTCTAGGGACGCGTCCCGATTTGTACCTGAACGGGATGCTAAATGTCCCGATTAATCAAAAAATGAAATTTAGGTAATTAATATAATACCATACTTGCACTAGTAGTTTAAAATGCAATAAATTAAACACAGACTTAAAAACCCCTTGTTTTTTCTTTACTGTCCCGTTCAGCAACCCTAAATCCCGATTTTTTTGACCTCATGTACCGATTTAAAACAAATCGGACCTGGCAACAATAGGTGTGGCTGAAAACCTGCGTAGCCCGAGACCTTCCACAACGGAGCATTTTATGCAGAATCACATCCATTTGCTCTGCATGCGCTTTCTTAACACATTGTACATTCTATGACCTTTGTATTACTGTAAAGGAAGAGCTATAAAATATTTCTATTCTACTAGCATAAACACATCATCAAACTCATCGTTATTCATTCAAAATTGCATTGATTTGCCCCCACATACAAACGGTAAATAAAAATATCCATTTAATACAAAAACCAGAGAAACGCATTTCCTTTAACCTTGGAACTTTTTGGCACACATTCAATGGCCATTGGGGTAAGGTCACTGCAGGTCAATTCTATTGAAACATTGAATTTTCTAATAAAATGAGATTTTTAGATTTGAGAACAAATTTTTAGATTTGACCTCTTTAACTAGTTCGGAAAAATCAGGAATCAATACCGTAAGACAGCTCAATTGGGTCGACATTATGTCGATACATATTATGTTATATTTTCTTCCGATTTTGACATCTTTCTGTAAGGTGTGATTTTATACTCTGAAGGAAGACTTCCGTGGCGTGAGTGGTATCCGGTTTCAAGGTGCCACCTATGCGGAGAGCCTGGGTTCAAATCTCGGAGGGGCAAATATTTGTTCAATTCGTCAATATGATTTCAAAAACTGTTTTACCAACTAACAGATCCCAGTTCAATTTTACACTTTTATGAATTCTCACCGAATGAACACTAGAGTCTGTGCGGAAAGAGAATGGGATTTAGATTGGAGGGCGTTGTAGTGTTTTTCTACCATATTTGTAAGGTTTTACGCCTTTTAGACATGATTAAATACAAAAAACCGCAAGAGATCACAACAACAAACAAATCCGTATCAATACAAAACTTTCACGTTTTACAGATTGCTGGGTTTGATTGCCAAATAAAAATCTTAATGTTAGTTCCGTTTTTCGCCACGCCCATTCTCTTTCCGCACAGACTCTACAGACCGACGAATGTTTGGCCAACTCGTCGTTTGTGAGATTTTGATCTAATTTGTATTTGGGGAACTGCAGGAAACACAATTCCTGCAGTTCACCAAATGAATATAATAATATCTACCAGATGACTGGTGCTTCGCCGCCACTGCCGCAGGACGCTCGCTTCGCTCGCTCAGCTCGCGCTAAATTTAGATCACAACACCAACCTAACCTAACCCACTAACCGCAAACTCATGGTACTACGGTCTAATATTCATTCGGTGAGCTGTAGGAAACTCAAACGATTAGTTGGTCAAACGTTCATTGGTAAGATTTTCATTCCGTAATAATTTTAACAGTGTAAATAAATTATGGCATCTCTTTTTCAACCATTGGTAGAATGGTTTTCGAAATCATGATACTCAACCCGTCAAAATAAACAAATGTATCAAAAGTTTTAATTCGAAATCCTCGAAAACAACAAAGCAACGATGTTATTAAAATTAACACATCAAAATCTTTGACAGTTTTACAGCAAGCTGTAGCTCTTGTTTTAATCTTGAAATGTTGTGTTTTGCGGTTAAGGAAATATGGCAAGTTTTCCTTTTCGTTGTACAAAAGTGAAACAGAAATGAGGCCGGTTTAGAAGTTCTCATTTGCCACGATTATGTGGGCGGCGGCCTCCCTTAACTTTGTCGTAGGGAAACTTTTGTTTGTCGTAATGTACTTCTTAAGTGTTAAGACACAGAAGAAATTAAAGTGCCAATGTTGTGCTATAGTTACCTTTTGCTGCTTGATGAAACAAGTCAAGTCGACCCGGTTTTTTTTATTCCGTAACTTTTTACAGAGAATTCGGATTTTGATAATTCTTTTATTGCAAAGGGTACATAGTACTCGGTAGTTGGTCGCTTATACATTTGGAAAAAAAGAAAGTTTTTAGTGTGTATTTACATGTATAGTGGTATTTTTTTTCATCGTCTTGGGGTACCGTTAAATAGCTTCTTAAAAAAAGACTTAGGGGTTACCAAGACTATTTTTCGATTAAGGGATCCCTTTGTGAAATATTAAACCTTACAGTGCAAATTTTTGGTCGACCTCGAATTGTATATTACAAAAATTAGAGCCACAAAAAATAATAAAATAAAAACTTTTTTGCAAAAAAGTAAAACTCTTAAAAACTGAAGAGCAGAAAAAATTAAACCTTTTTTATCTTTAGTCAAATTAATATTTGGTATCAGTGCCAGGCCAACCCAAGTAGTAAATGGAAACTCAGATCTATCAAATATGCATGGCACCAACTCCAAATATTAAAAGATAAAAAAGGGTTTATTATTTTCTGCTTTATAGTTCTTTCAGCGGTTTAATTTTATTGCTTAAGAGATTTTATACATATTTTGTTCTATTACTTCATTTAAAAACAAACTATTTTGAATAAAACAGACGAAAAGTCTAAAGAAAAGTCAAATAAGGTTTATTATTTGAGTATAAAAACTTTTCATTATAAATCTAATATATAAAATTCTCGTGTCTCGGTGTGCGTAATTGAACTACTCCGAAACGGCTCGACAAATTTTCGTGAAATTTTATAGGCATATTCAGTAGGTCTGAGAATCGGACAACATCTATTTTTCATCATTCATTTTGTTTTTTTTTGGACGAAATTTTTTGTTCTTATTTTTTATGATACATCATACAAATATACATACAACCCTAAAGTACGAAGTTCACTGGGACAGCTTGTTTTATATAAAATTTTATATATATTAAAGAAAACTTATCATCACATAGAATATAGCAAAATTGAAATTTTATTAGATAGGCAACAATAAGTTTAACAATAAAAGAAAATGTCCTCTTTGATATCCACTGCCGAATGTTATCAAACGAACTGTAAAAGCATAAAAGTACACAACGCCAGACATACATTTCCAACCAATTGACCCCTATTTCCCCACGTTACGTGTCTTTCTAACAAAGAGAGGTTTCCATCTCATTAAGGACCAGGCTCACGTTTTCATCTCCTCTTTTACTTTAACTTTTAAAACTAGCGCCGGCCTTCGATTTCGACCGCATTAACTTTAGCTTTTAGAAAATCTCACAGGATACCTAACATTGTTCCGGGACGAAAAGTATCCTATGTCTCAGTCTCAAATTTCATCCAAATCCGTTCTGTAAAGGTTCTGTAGTTTATGCTTGATTGAGTAGCAAACACACGAACTTTCACATTTATAACATTAGTTGGATAATGTACGTACATACTCCACCACCCCACCTACAGAAGACCAGAGTAAAATAAACACTAACTTTTGGTGGTGCTGTGTTTCTGTCTGTGAGTGAGGTTCCAGGGCTACACGAGATAGGGGACTCAGTCAGGGTAGGCAACAGTGCGAGTGATACTTTATACCGCAAGCATCTTAAGGTTGTGGTTTTGCTACCCTTTTGATATAAAAAAATTCTTATTTACTGTTATTACAGGATTAAAACTCATGTTACAGAATTCAAATTAAAAATATATAGTGGCTACGGATCATATAAAGCATATTATTTTCATAAGCTTTAATAATTAAAAAGTGTTCATTAAAATTAAAATAGTAGGAGTCGTGCAAGAAGCTAATGTAGATTCTTGATTGCTTCACGCTATAAAAGTAGTCGACTTGAAAGATTCGCTTTTGAGACTTAGTTGAGAGGAAATTCTGCAGTGATGGCAGAGATTAAAGACCGAGGGCATAGACCATAGATGTGTTCAATATGGCGGCGTACGGTCGTGAGCGCGTTGCTGAACTGCGTGCTGATGAAGAAACTTAAGAGTGCCGTGAGGAGTTGGCGAAGAATGCGACTGTTCCGTAAACATGATGGTAAGACTCTAAACTCTAAATAATCATGAGATGAGAGGAGTCAACAAATACAGATCATCTTTCAAATGTTTAATACTTGAAAAAGTATTCATTTGACATTGTGGATTACCTACAATGCGAAGAGATGGCGCTGCCTTGCAGCTTAAGGCTAGGAAAAATTCGACGCGGCGAAAAGGGCCGTGGTAGCATAATGGTCAGTGCATTCGCCCGGATAGCGAAGGGTGCGGGTTCGAGTCCCGTCCGCTGCCTGGTCCGCGTGGATTTTTTTCTAGTAAACTTTTCTTTAGATTTAAACATCTAGCAGTTAAATGCTTAAAAATAAATAAAAACATAAATACAGATCATTTAAATTCAAGGGTAATATACAAATACAATCCCGATTAAATTAAGAGTACTACAAGTGTGAAGCTTCATGAATCCCCCCCTGGAGCTTGGTCATGGGCTGGGGACACCCTTGTTTAAATCGTAGGACATTGAGAATATTCTGGGCTTCACGGAATTAGGAAATAATAGTAGAAGGTGTATTTATAGTTTTGTTTTGTTTTCTAATATGGATTAAGTTGTCTCTAGTGATGGGTTACGTTTCCAGATCTTAACGGGACAGCTTAGGACAGCGAGCTGTAACGATGCTTTATCGCGTCACTTATTGAGAAAGAGGTTAAAACACATGTGTTACCCTAAAAGAAGTTGTGGTCAATGGATATATTTCTTCAAAAGTCATCGTGGTCCAGGTCCAAGGGTGATGTCACCTTACCGTATGAAGCTGACATTTTGAACGGCTTTCTAGCCCGTTGGTTCTCCACTCAAGCGATGTATTTACTAAATATGTACTCCAAGTACCAACTTTGACAGTTTTAGTCTTAGTGTCGCCGCACTCGGGCCACCGACCACAACCACAAAACGCCGCCACCGGCATATTTCTTTTAGTTTTCATACATTTTATATGGACTCGCCACACACGGTACGCCGGTGGCCGCCACACGCTACAAATCGTCGTTGCTCGCTTCTTGTGGTCCGCACCGGCCACTTAATGCGCCGATATAAAGCGCCGATACAAAACGCCGCCACACGTCACTCGCGTGATTCCCCACCCCCCTCAGCCACTTTAGCAGCCGCTTCTAGGTTCTTGTGGCGGCGTTTGTGGCTGTGGCGTGTGGCCAGTGTGCGGCGACACTCAGTAGTACGTCGGACTATTTCCGTTACTAGACACCATGTGCCTATTTTTCGTAAGGAATGGCATCAGTCCTGCCATTCCAGCTCCTCCAGAAAGCCCAGCAGTCCCCTGATGTAACTGCAGGCTTCTACTTGTGTCCGTAGATTTTACAAAAGAGAAGTCCTTTGTCTTGCAACGCCTTTACACTCCAGCAGAACATGGGCGCTTGTCTTTTCCTTCTCCAGACAGACTCTGCACAGAGGGCTGTCAGAAATACCTATATTACAAAGATGTTTGTTGAAATACCCGCTGAGTATATACCTATAATTTCTTTCAAGGGTTGTCTAGGTTGTCTAATTAACTTACGTAATAACCGCAGGTTTACCTTAAGTTTAGGATTAGGCTTAGGTGAGTTCTGCCCAGTATTCGTCACGTTGTAGTTGACAGCTTTCCCTTATCCATGTCCTCAGCTGTCGAAAAGGTATGGGTAAAATGGGCTCTGGACTGATAGCCATTCTGCTTACTTCCAATTTGATCTGTTGGAAACTTTGACAGATCCGTTATACGATTGCGGAACTGTCATAATTCGTGCTTATGGTACTGATTACTTTCATAATACAAGTAATTTTACAAGTCTGCTGTAAATACTTCATTGCTCATTCTCATTTTGTTGACAGATCTGTCGATGACGCGTCAAGTATCGACTGACCCGGCTCCTTCCACTTCGGGCACTCCTGCGCACCACCCGAGGCCTCCACCGGTGGAACTGTTACAATTGGTAAGTTTTTTGTGTGTGTGTATGCTGTTGGTCGAAGATGGCCTTTACAGTGTCACCGGGTTTGGGTACGGCGAGATCCTAATGGACCTCAAGCCGATAATTGGCGAGTGCCTCTAGGGATATTCCAGGCGGATGGCATTTCCCTATTTGACCTCGGCTCTAGTTAACAGTTGTCGTGGGGGGCAATTGATAAGTATAGTGCGATTCAAACTTTATGGCGGTTGTGAAGTGAAGTTGACAACGAGCGCAGCTATGCACACTCTGTGAGCAAGATCTTGTAGCGCGTGACAGATATAAGAAGTAATTTTAAAAAGTTTTAAATAAGCATCTATCTAATTTTCGAGGAGGAAATCGTCGAGAGCAAAACCTCAAATTACGCAATTTTCGTTAACTACCGTTGTCCCTATCAAACGTTATTTGCCAATGCGTGACAGCAATAGTATTTTCAAATACCTTTTTCTCAAATGTCTCTCAGCTCGCGTCCGCTCTTTAGTGTTTCTCTCACTACTGGACATTGGCGAAATTTCTGTGTAAAACGGAGAAAGCCACAGACACAAAAAAAAAGTTTAAATCGATAAAAAGCTGGACTTTTAATTGGGGCGCACTAGGTTTTAAACTGATTACTAATATTAATAAATATAAACAAATGAAATATTGACCATCATCATCAGCTTTTTAATGTCCCACATTCTGGGCCTAATGACTTTTATACTACTTTTTAATAAAAAAAAAATCTTCTGTAATAGTTCCTCCATATACTTTTAAACGCCTACTTCATTTGGATCATGCTTATTTGAACAATCTCTGCTGAAAACGGTTTTCGGTCTCTCCTCATAGGTCGGTGCCTAACACAAAGAACCTTTTAAAATTCAAGATTTATGAACTATACCTTATATATAGGTACTAAAATCGTCATTCAAGACGGCTTTCTATAGCAATTTGTATGGAAATTTGATAGTCCTTTACTTCAAAGAGGAAATTGCTTATTCACAAATTAATTTACCTATTTCAGTCTAGAAGTAAAAGTTTATTAGTACAGTATTATATTTTGTATTATCTGAGGTAATTTTGCAATTAGCGTTACCTTTGATATACATTAGCTTTCATTCTGAATTGAGAGTGGCAGAGGCAATTATTCAAATCTGATATTTTCGCGTAGATATTACTGTAGAGTTTTGTTATGGCCACATTACTATGATGGCAACCCTGTAAAAAAGTCAGTCGGTGAAGCTGTAATAAATAATGGTGTACGACACGTGGAAAAATCTAAAAGTAATATCTAGCATACGTATTGTAATATTGTGATTGGAGTTCTAAATAAACGAATACAATAATACTTTTCTTTATTGGAATAATCTACAACATTGGCGACGAGAACGGTGCGAAATCACGCAACAGAACAGATAAGCGGCGGCGGGACGCCGGCTTCGGTAATAATGGAGCGTTTGGAATATTCGGTGGGAGCTGCTGGGCCACAGTTCAGTCCCTTCTCCGAACCGAATACTACTGGCGAGCGATGGAAAACTTGGCTTCAGAATTTCAAGTATTATATTGAAGGTCAAATAGCGTTAAATGACAAACAAAAAGTGGCAAGGTTATTGCACCAGGCAGGTCCTGAAGTGCAAAATATATACGAAATTTTGCAAGAAGATGACGCTGAAGGTGAAAATGAGTACATTAAGTGTGTAAACAGGTTGAATTTATACTTTATACCGGAAGCTAATACTGCTATAGAACGTCAAAAATTTAGAAATTTAGAAATGAAAAATGAAACAATAGATGAGTTTTTATTAAAACTTAGAAGGCAATGTATGTACTGCGATTTCCCAAACAAGGACGAGATGTTAAGAGATCAAATTGTAGAGAAATGCAACAATATAGATTTAAAAAGAAAATTATTAAAAAGAGGCAGAAACCTGACCTTAGATTCAGCATTACTAATTTGTAGACTGTTTGAAATTAATAAAAATATGTTTCCAAAAATGGATACTGAGGAGGAAAAAAGTGAATCGGATATAAATAAAATACAACAACAACGAGATGTTACTTGTTATCGATGTGGTGGTAAAGGCCATATGGCAAAAGATGGACATTGTCCTGCATTAAACGAAAAGTGTATTAAATGTGGTATTAAGGGTCATTTTGCAAAATGTTGCAAGACAAGGCACAAGTATGATATTCCTTCTTCTAGTTCTAGCAAGGAGAAGTCACTAAAAAGGAAGAAAAGATATGTCAAGTATGTTATAGAAAATGCATCAAGTTCAGATTCTGATTGTTCTGATGATAGTGATGAGGAGTGTGACAATAAAAAAAACTTACAGGTAAATTCTGTATATCAAGTGAGTAGCATTGATAGCAACAAGTTCGACATAGAGGTTGGTGACAAATTAGTTTGCAAGTTTATTGTTGATTCAGGAGCTTCTATTAATATTATTGATAAATCTGTTTTTAAGAGTTTAATAAAATCAAAATTTTGTTGTAAACTTAAAATTGATAAATTGCAAAAGTATTACTCTTATGGAGGTAAAGAAATTTTAAGTTTAGGTATGTTTAGAACTACATTATACTCGCCTGATAGTAAAATTAAAGTGACTGCTGATATTTTGGTTTATGACGGTCATGGGCCATCTTTGTTAAGCAGACTAACATCAATACAACTGGGATTGTTACGAGTAGGACCTATTTCCCATGAGCAATGTAAGTCTCAAAAAATAAATTCTATTGATTACATACCTATTACCAAAGAAATGATAATGAAAGAGTATCCAGAATTGTTTATAGGTGTAGGAAAGTTGAGAGATTTCAAGTTAGTTATACCTCTAGATCCGAAAGTAAAGTTAGTTGCTCAACCAGTTAGGAGACAACCATTTAATTTGAGACATATTGAAGAAAAACTTATCAATGAACTACTTGACAATGACATTATAGAACCAGTAACTGGACCGACACCATGTGTATCACCGTCACACATTGTTAAGAAGAAAGAAAAGGATCAGTACCGGCTTGTGGTGGACATGCGGATGGCAAATGAGGCTGTTCTTAGGGAGCGAGTCCCACTTCCTACTTTTGAAGAACTTCTGGCCGATCTCAATGGATGCAGGTACTTCTCATCTCTTGATATTAAGTGGGGCTATCATCAATTGGAACTGGATGAGGAGTCACGTGTAGTAACAGTTTTTAGTAGCAGCTTGGGTTTATTCAGATTTAAAAGACTTTTATTTGGCATTCGCTGTGCTTCGGAAATGTTCCAACGTATCCTAGCACAATTATTACAAGGAATTGATGGAGTTGCTAATAGTCAAGATGATATTAGAATCGGCGGCCGTAGTAGGCAGGAACATGATGACAGGCTAAGACAAGTTTTGGATAGGCTACACAGTAATGGTCTCACTCTAAATGAGAAGAAATGTTATTTTGGAGTAACTGAAATAACTTTTTTAGGCCATCATCTTTCTGAGAAAGGTATTAGACCTACAACAACGTCACAACAAATAATACAAGAGTTTAGGGCACCTCAGAACAAAGCAGAAGTAAGAAGTTTTCTAGGTTTAGTGAACTTCTCTGCTCGCTTTATACCCCATTTTAGCACGCTTACAGAACCTTTAAGGCATCTCACGAAGAAAGACACAGATTTTGAATGGAGTCAGAAACATGAAAATGTATTTAGGCAGTTGAAAGTCCTTATCGTTAAGGCACCTGCTCTAGGATATTATGATAAGGAAGCAGAAACTACACTTGTTACAGACGCAAGCCCTGTTGGAATTGCAGCTGTACTTATTCAACATCAGTCTATTAATGGTAAGTTACAACCTATTGTTATTAAATATGTCAGCAAGGCATTAACAAATACGGAACAAAGATATTCACAGACTGAGAAGGAGGCGTTAGCAATTGTTTGGGCTTGTGAAACTCTATACATGTATCTTGTTGGGAAAACCTTTACTATTGTGTCTGATCATAAACCTTTAGAAATCATTTATTCATCCAAGTCAAAGCCTAGTGCCAGAATTCAGCGTTGGGTTTTGCGACTCCAACCCTACACATTTAAGGTAGTATATAGACCTGGTAAAACTAATATTGCAGATTCACTTTCACGGTTATTAAATACTGAAAATAAAGTACAAAGCTCGGAAGATACAGAGGATAATTTATTATTAGCTATGGTTGAAACAAATATGGATGCAGTTACTATAGAAGAAATTGAACAAGCTACGTTAAACGACACGGAATTGACCAAATTGAGGCATGCAATAGAAAATGATTTATGGTCTAAAGAATTGAGAAAGTATGAATTGATTAAATCTGAGCTATCTATTTTTAATAACATTATATTGAGAGGAATGAGGATTATTATACCCAAGGAGTTAACTGCTAGAATATTAGAAGCTGGACATGAGGGACACATATCTATTAACGGTATGAAAAGTAAATTAAGATCCAAAGTATGGTGGGGTGGAATGGATAAGGACATAGAATATTGGATAGATACATGTAAAGGATGTCGCTTAGTAAGAAAGGATATGCAACCTGAACCTATTATTTCTACTGAGTTGCCAAGTAGAGTATGGGAACTTGTAGCTATAGATTATTTGGGGCCATTACCATCAGGTCATTACTTATTATTTGTTGTGGACTACTATAGTAGGTATTATGAAGTGGAGATATTTAAAAATCCTACAGCTGAAAATGCTATTAAAGCAATATCTACTATTATTGCACGAGAAGGCATTATGGATACAGTGGTATGTGACAATGGACCAGCATTTATTGATCAAAGATTTGAAAAATTTCTGAAATGTAATGGTATTCGATTGAGGCATACAACTCCTCTATGGCCTCAAGCCAATGGTGAGGTTGAGAGACAAAATAGGAGTATGCTAAGAAGGTTGAGAATCGCTCAAGGTCTAAAATCTGATTGGAAGCAAGAGCTGTTAGTATACTTGTCAGCTTACCGTACAACACCACATTCTACTACTGGTGTACCTCCTGGAGATATGTTTAGAGGAAGACCTATAAAGACAAAAATTCCTCAGCTGATACTAAATTTCAATTATGACGATGAAGGTATAAGAGATAGAGACAGGTACAAAAAATATTTACAAAAGCTTTATGCTGATAAAAAAAGACATGCAAAAATTTCAGACATTAGCCCTGGTGATAAGGTTTTACTAAAACAAAAGAAAGAAAATAAGTTATCAACACCCTTTTCTCCAACTGAACACACGGTAATATGGAAATCTGGCAACTCTATAGCAGCACAGTCACCCGATGGTAGAATTGTAAAAAGAAATTCTTCCTTTTTTCAACCTATAAAAGAAAGAGATATGAGAAGATTCAGCAATAAAGGGGAAGGAGAGATACAAAATACTGATGACAGTAGTGATAACTTCAAAGGAGAGGACTTGCTTGATGATGAACATCCGTCATTTTCTACTCATACAGAACCTAGTACATCTGACGTGACTTTTGACTCTAACCACACTGACATGTCTAAACAAATTGGTAAAACCTTGAGAGAGAGAAGGGTACCTCCTAAATATAAAGACTTTGTTTTAGGGCTTATACTAGATTGTATGAATTTCTAGTTTCTTACACATTATGCTAATTTTAACAAGAAAGAGATATTATGTATATCTCTCTCTTAGATATTGTCAAATTGATTTTATTGATGTTAATTATTATGTTTATATGATAAATAATATAAGTTTGCTCATATAGAATTAGATTGATTTATTTGTGAAGTTTTGATGATCAAGAATTGGATTTTATGTTGATGTTAATTAGATAAATAAATTAACTTCAAATTTGCTCATATAAAATTAGATTGATTAATTTGGGAAGTTGTATTAATTAAGACGCTAAGGATAAGTTATATAGTCGTATTTCCTGTATACAATTATTATGTGATTTGATAAGTATTAAGATTCCATTGCATTCATGAAGAAAGAAAGAGATTGTAGAGTTTTGTTATGGCCACATTACTATGATGGCAACCCTGTAAAAAAGTCAGTCGGTGAAGCTGTAATAAATAATGGTGTACGACACGTGGAAAAATCTAAAAGTAATATCTAGCATACGTATTGTAATATTGTGATTGGAGTTCTAAATAAACGAATACAATAATACTTTTCTTTATTGGAATAATCTACAATTACCTACCTAAAGGCGCTGTCCCACGACCTGTGTTATCGCGGGCGAGACCGCGCCGCGCAGAGTTGCCAAATGTATGAAAACTCTAACGTTTGAGATTTAGCAGTCTCTGTACATGAAACGAGGTAAATAGAAATCTCGTACACTTTGTGATGACATAATGAAGCTGTACTTACTAAGTCGATCCTTTGTGGACAGGACATTTATTTACTTTCTGATAATATTTTTGCTTTTGTGTACATGACACAAACAGCCAACATTGTTCAAATCATATCAAAGGGTAAGAGAATTCTATTTACCTCGTATCATTTATAGAGACTGCTAAATTTCGAACGTTAGAGTTCTCGTACGTTTGGCAACCCGGTCAAACGCAGCCTCGCCCGCGCCGACACATATCGTGGCACAGCGCCTTTAGGCAGTTGACCCAGCGCGCCGGCGATGTAGCCACTACCTATCGGCTATTTTGTCGCTCAAGAAACGTACAATAAATATGCATTCTGTGTATCAAAAGAAATGCATGTATTAATAGTTGAACGCCGACTGTTCACACCGCCGGGCGACAACTCGCTCCACTACCTAGTCGCTGAGCGACAAGAGCTATCAAAGGAGTTATCGCTCATATCGCTATATGACATACATTTTTGGTTAGAACCATCACCGCGCGCGAGTGGCCCAGCGATTAAACTAGATATCACAACTCGCTTCCTGCCGCTCGCCAACTAATTTTTAAAGTGAAACTTCTTTACGCACGCTTCACTTGGGGGGTAAGCTGGCGAATGCGTTAGGTACGCGTTACGAAAATTGTGTTCGGGCGAGGCGAACGGGAGTTGAGTGGGGGATATAAGTAAGAGCAAGCAGTGCGCACGCACATTTTCTTTCTTTCTTTCTCTTATAGCTAGTAAATGAAACGTGTATGTGTACACACATGTATATATTGTACATATACTAAATAAATGAGGAGCTCGATGGCGCAAGTGGTCGGTCATTGGATGAGTGACCAAAAATTACTATCTCGAGCTCCTCCCTGCTTCGGCAGGCACGTTAAGCCGTTGCTGGTCCATCTGCAGTCGTTAGCACCCACCAATCCTTATGGGCCCGCGTAGTGGGTCATGGCCCAATCTCCCTATTCCATCCATAGTAAAGGCCTGTCCCCCAGCAGTGGGGACAATAATAGGCTGATGATGATGATATATGCTAAAGTAATTTCACTTCAGTCGTGTGTTTTTTTTTTAGTTTCTAGCTCTACTCGCTACTTGTTTATCGTCGGCGGTGGGACCAGTGTCATAGATTCACTATTATTTACGAATGAGCAACGTCTTCAATATAAATTGATCTTAAACAACCTTCCCGGAATAAGGGGTCGTTCGCGTTTCCGCAGCGTTAGTTCGTTCTAAAGCTAAAGCGTTAAACCTGCCCTTATGTCTTTTCCTATTTTTGTTCGCATACTTTTCGATGTGTTCACAAATAAGCCTCTGATCCAAATGTATAAATCGGTAAATTTTGGTAGGTAAGTATAGAAAAGATTGCGACTTTTGAAAAAACAAAATATACATGGGTCTTGTCATAAGTTTTGTCACAATACCTACATGTGTAAAGTTAAAATAATGACAAGATGAGATCGGCCTGTGTATTTTTATAACTTATTATAACTTTATGAAGTCACTAGTTTAGCTTCCACCGGTGACTCTTTAGTATTTTACACTTATTTATTTACTTAATGTATTATTTCAATAATAATGTTTAATCGCAATTCGCCCGATATTCCATTTGTTACAACGAAGAGCCTATAAATTTTGCGGGAGCAAAACAATGCTAGTGAGTTTTCTCAGGCGCTATAAATTTTAAAAACAACCTTGTATTGTATAATGTGATTACATTTTCATTTAATGTTGTGTTTTGTATAGAATTATTGCAACTGTTTTATCTTATCTATACATAGATGTAAAAATGGTTGCCTGTAAAGTCGGTTTTACGGGCGAAGATTTTACGTGACAACGTCTTTTTCTCGGTAGAATATTTATTGATATGAATATAATTAAATTGCACAATAGGAACAAGGAATTGAATGAAAATAAGAATTGCACAAATTTTAACTATAGAAATATATTTTGTTTACTAAAACATTGTACATGTAAACTTAAACTTAACACGAGAGACTCATCGTAACGTTACCGAGCGTTACACTTTTTCATAAGTGACTCCCAGCCGCAACCTAATTTAAGACGTTGTCACGTCAAAAATACACAATAGAACTAGAATGCCAGAATGATCAACAAGTGCCAACTTCACTTTTAAAATGTTTAAGCAACTTTGCTACCACGCTCGTTCCAGGCATAATAAATTAAAACTAAAAAACACGCTTCAATAGCAAATTGAATTAAAAAGGAGAATTGGATCGATCGTTATTTCCACAACTAAACGCTACCGCGAGTACTATCGGCAACGCCTTCTGAGTCGCGCTAACGTTACGTTTTAAAAAAGTATAATTATAATCACTTGAAAAGATCGGCGGTTATACCGCATCATTCCCTTCTCAGGTGCTTTAAACAAACTGTTTATTTTTTCACAGGAAACCGACGAAGGTCAGAGATTACGCGAACAACAATTGAGACAGTATGCTTTCTTTCAACTACGTATCCACTTGAAAAGGGGACAAAACTTAATCGCTATGGACAAAAACGGTAACTATGTAACACACATAAACGCTAAAAACGCACAACCACAAACAAACACAAATCAGTGTATGCGCCGTGATTTTTATTGATTTCTGGTTATGACACAAATCACAAATGTTTGTTTTTTTTTGTTTGGATTTTGAGTCGGATCCCTCTCTATATTAATATAACATCTTCTTGTGATGTAACAGTGCTACCGAGCAGGCGAATATATTGTCGCCTTTGCCAATAAACCAGAATAATTTACAAAATATGGCTTTGATAATATTGTGAAAATCTTTATCTTGTCGCAGTAGAACAACTATAATTGAACTATTTATCTTGAAATCTTTACTTCCCAAAACATATTTAAAAAAAAGTTCGCATAATGTATTCTTACTTACAACCATAGAGTAGGGTCTTTGATATATTTTGATAGTGTGTAGAATACAGACTTACAACTTCTCTGAGACCATAGCTAACACTGTTCACTGTTCAGTGTGAGATAAGATAAATAATTAAATAGCATCTTCAATCTTACAAGATGTAGTGGTCTTTTCTTTGACTTTGATGGAATATCTGAATAATGGACATTTTGGATTTATGAATCAATAAAATAATCACGGCGCATGACTACTCTACTTAAAGCACTAACATTTTTAGTCACATTTATCAGAAATATTAAATTCATAAAAAAATATGGCTCCGCTCACTGCTTCACTTAAGCCAGTTTTAAGCACAACGCTCGCAGTCACTAATTGGTTGACCATGACAGATGGTAAACCATATACTTACAGGCACCATGAATAAAATAGTTGTACTTTATGGCTTTGTAATTGAAACGCATTGGCAAAAAAATATACCAAAGTCGGTCTCATCTAAGGCACTTCGCGCAGTAGACGGCCACGATCACGGCTAACAGACGCCGCAACAGAATACTGGGTCGATCTCTTCAAATCAGCATAGGTATTTTGTAAGTGCCATGGGATGAGATGGGATGGTGCCATTCCAAGCCGGCACTTAGAATGGCACCACGCTATCTCATCCCATGGGTATCGTACAAGGCGACAACGGGAACACAGCCAGCGGAAGACGGGCAGCTGCTTCTTCTACTTAAATTCCATGGCCATACTGCGATCGCTAACCCGTCTGCCAAGCGTGGCGATTACAGCAAACCCCTAATGACTGACACAAATATAAATCGGCCCCCAGTTCCCGGAAGCTGTGCACGTCCAAGCCACGGTAGCAGCTTTGGTAACAGCAGGCCAGGAGGTGCAAAGAATCCCCGGGTAAGATCCGGCTACCATCAAAGACGAATGTACCTGTTGTTAACCTACAACACGAGCACACTAAGGACTGACGCGAAGTTAACGGAGTTAGAAGAAGCTGTTCGTAAGTTAAGCTGGGATGTTATCGACCTTTCTGAAGTTCGAAGAGAGGGAGAGGATTCGATAGTTCTCAATTCTGGTAACTTAATATATTACCGGGAGGGCGACCAGCAGTCCCAAGGCGGTGTCGGGTTTATCGTCCATAAGTCCATCGTCAACAACGTGATAACCATCGGAACTGCGACGACTAGGGTAGCATACCTGATACTAAGTGTATCGAAAAGATATCCGTTGAATGTCATTCAGGTCTATGCTCCGATCTCGACAAATCCAGATGACGAAATGGAGGCTATCTATGAGGAGATCTCTAAAGCCATGCATAGCCACAAAACCCACTTCACAGTTTTGATGAGGGATTTCAACGCCCGGTTGGGGAAGCGTTGCGGTGATGAGTTGAGAGAGGGGGAAATTTGGAGTTGGGCAAAGGAACGCCAGGGGTCGGATGTTGGTTGACTTCATGGAGAAGGAGGGCCTCTTTATGATGAGCTCTTTCTTCAGGAATCCCCAAAATCGGAAATGGACATGGATGAGCCCTGTCCGTAAAATTAAAAATGAGATTGACCTTATCGTATCGACGAAAAGGCACATATTCAATGATGTCTCTGTGATCAATGCCTTGAAAACGGGAAACGATCACCATTTGGTAAGATGTACATTGATATAATGAAATGAATATCAACATTAAGCTGGAAAGATTTCGACTGATAAGGTTGACGCTCCGACCAATAATAGCACAATTGTCCAATAAATCTCAAAACCTTGAGAGCTTCCAACTCGAACTTCAAAATCGCTTCAAGGCCCTTGAAAACAGCGTGGATGTGGACGATCTAAACAACATGGTGGTTGATACTACTCGTACGGTAGGGTCCAAGTATTTCGAAACCCACCGTACTAGAATAAAGAAACTCTCCGACATAACACTCCAACTTATGGAAAAGCGAAATGAAATGAGGTTACAGAACTCAGCCAATGCAAGTCAGTGTCGTTTGTTAAATAGGCAGACCTTTAAGTCTTTGACGAGTGACTTTCGCCAATATAATACTAATCGTATTAAAGAAACTATAGAGCGGAATAAGGGCTCCAAAGTGTTTGCAAGAGATCTGTCAATTGGGTAAAGTTAACTGACGAATTTGAAAACTGACGACGTAAGCATCATTTCGAATAAATCTGAAATCCTGAGGGAGATTGAGAGGTTCTATCGGCAGCTACCTATATATTCCACACAAGCACCTGTTGAAAACAAGGCTAAAGATCCCAGACCTAAGCTTACCCGACACTATACCGAAGATATCCCGGACGTTAGCCTCTATGGGATTACTATGAATCTCAAAAAACTTGAAAAAAAAGTCAAAAGTTCCTCTTCTGCGCAGGCCATAATACTAATGTGGTCACAAAAGTCAAAAGTTCCTCTTCTGCGCGGGTCATAATACTAATGTGGTCACAAAAGTCAAAAGTTCCTCGCCTGTACAGGCCATAATACTTACGTTATAATATTGTTCCACACATTTCTTACACTGTGCCGGCTTAAAGTCCATGTGTAATTTTAAAGGTGATTAAGTTTTATAAACTACGTTAAAAATGTCTAGGGATCAAGCATGCAAAACACGTACTTAATTAATTGACATTAACTTGAGTTAATCCTCTACAGTATAAATAAACTGTATTTTTTCTTTATTTTTACAAAATTTTAGGGTCTGTTGGAAGACTTGATTACTTAGATATTTCTTTTAAATAAATATTTTTCAAACCTAGGCACTTTTGATAAGTCCAAAACTGTAACACTTTTTGCAACTTGTGTAATATTAAAAAAAATCTTAATATCTAAGTAGGTACCGTACAATTTATTTTAAGAAAACACTGTGTAGGTACACAATTTTCACAAATAAACTTTTACAATAAACCTACTTCTGTTTTATTTTGCACTTTGTCTTGGTTTTTTTCTTGCAATTTTCATAGTGCTTTTGCTTTCATTTCAGCACTTACTTTTTCTATACAATTACCTTATCATAATATTTTACTACTTTAATTTCTTGGTAATCAGTTTGTATCAGACTACAACTTTTAATGGATATTATAACAAAGAGAAATTTGAATATTCCAAAACAAAGAAACTGATAAAGGTTTTATAACGTACTCATTCACTAAGAGTCAAATAATGAAATTATTCTTTTAATCTTAAATCTATTTACTGTTAACTACTTATTTATACTTAATGTTATTATTCTTTACTATAACATAACACCATTTCTATTTCAAAGCCCGTATTCCAAAATGTTTATCAGTCAAAGCAAAAAATAACCATTTACTAATTTGTTTTGTTGTTTATGAGAGATATAATTCTTCATAGTGAAAGGGCATAAAAATTATACAAATTCAACTTTATACTATTAGTAGTAGAGTTTATTTTATTATTATGTTTATTTTTCTGCTTCTTCCTTCTCTAACTTAGCGTTTTGTGGGTTCCAAAACCAGGTTTGTTGTCAGGAACGAGTGACCCCTATGTGAAGTTCAAGTCTGGAGGGAGGCTACTACACAAGTCGAGGATTGTGTACAGGGACTTGAATCCGGTATGGGATGAATGCTTTACTGTGCCAATCGAAGATCCATTTCTTCCAGTACAATTGAAGGTAAATAAATATTTCCCACGCTGGTGTCGATTCTGGCATGATTCTCTAAAGTTAAACTTAAAGACAACAGTGTATCTCTGTCATTCTCTATACAGACTGAAAAGGACAAGCTGATGTCAAATTTAGTTTTAAGTTAAGAGAATCCTGCCAAAATCTACACCACTAACACCCTAGCCCCAAAGTTAGCCCTATAAGGCGTGTGTGTTATGGTACGCTAGGTTACAATCCATATTCAAAAAACACGTTTAGGTAACAGGCACCAACGACGCTGCGATTTTCAGAACAAGTAGATGTCTTATTTCATTTCCAAAAAAAACAAAGAAGTGAGTTTATCACTTTCCCAAAAAATAATATTGGTTGTCACATGACACAACGACTGATTTAGGGTTCCATGAACCTTTATAGTTGCGTCATGCCCGTCTGTTCGTCCCCAGTTTTGCTTGGAGAGAGATTAGCACTAGAGAGCTGTAATTTTGTGGAAATAAGTACTCGTATACCGATCACGCAGACAAAATGGTAGAATATATTTTTTTTAAATATTTTTTTAGGGTAGCTCTCCTACCTTTTAATCATCCACCCCATCGTATGGGATACCGTTGAATAGGTCCTTTAAAATTACTTAGGGTTTCTTAAGACTAGTTTACGATTTTGGGATCCGTTTGCAAATATTGAACTCTGAAGTGCTAATTTTTGTTTGAGAGCTAAACTATTGGTTTGAAAAATGTGGAAAAATTCATGGTAATAGTGCTTTTCATAAACTTTTAAGGAAAAGTATAAGGTTAAGATAGATTTGTTAGTTTAAGAGTAATAGTCGTTCAACTATGGTAACAACAACAAAAGAATATTTCGTACATATTAAAAATTCCTTAGAAGAAAACATTAATAGTGACATAGATGAAGTTACTATAGCGTAAAAACTTGCATTGCAAAAAAATTCTAAAAAAAACTATTTTCAAACCACAATAAAATATCATTAGTTCCACAACACTACCACGAGTACCAACGCCAACGGCTTCTGAGTCACGCTAATATTACCTTTTTATAAACTTGAAAAAATCGGTGGTTATACTGCATCCCTTCTCAGGGGATGATCGCTTCAGATGAAGCTTGTAAGACTCTTCTGGCCATAAGCATGAACTATGGGTGTGTTTTAGTCAGAGTCTGACATTATCCTTGCAGCCGGCTGTAAGGTATCCTTGAGGATTTCACATCCGCTCCCCCGCGTGGGAGGAAACAAAAAAAAATCGGCGGTATTCATACTTCATAGGTATTTAAAAAGAAATTAATGTCGAATTGATTTCGAGTTTGAGACGCAGTTTCACTTTGATTTAGGTATTTTAAGTTGAGATACATAGATTGATATTAATTGGTTTTTCTAATTTCCGATATATAAAATAAAGACTACTTGATATATTGTGGTAACTACGGAACCCTACACTGCGCGTGGCACGACACGCACTTGGCCGGTTTTTTAGATTAAAAAACCCAACGAAAACTGAAATAAGTACTCAAACAACACATTTACTTCACTTGCAAATTACATGGTAAAAAAATTTAAACGAAAATTAATCAAGGCTTAACCAATATTAAGCTCTGTTGCTTTCAAGCTAATACAAGTAATGTTTAGCCCTCACAGCCTCCGACCCAACTTTGATTTACATTAATCGCCCACCCAACTCGGAATCTGCGCAACTCTACGAAGTCAGATCAATTCTATTAACCAGGCACCATTAAACCGCTAACCCTCCTTATTAACAGATCAAATACCTATAATCCCGCAAAAGTTCATTTTCTGTTTTCTAGCGAATCCATTGAAGTACTGCTAATAAATTAAAAAGAGAAGATTTAATCTTAGAATCTGATTTTTGAATTGAAAATTTCTTTAGCGGCGTTGTACACTTTTATTCGTATGGGTAAAAAATGTTAAACTCGCTTCAGGTTAAACACGTGGGCTGATCGCATCATGACACACAATAAAATTTGAAACTTTGTTGACTTTCAATATATTGGACGAAACATAGCAATATTTTATTTTATCGTATTATAATAATGAGTCTCTATCTAGGACGTCCACGTGGCAGCTTTATTGCGAAGAAAATGCATTTTTTTACAATAGATGTCAATAGATGCGCTTAAATGTGATTCATGTAAGTTGATTTTTCTGAGAGATAAACTTTTTAATGTAATATAAATTGTCATGTTTGTGTACGATAGCGTAATAAATAAATACTGTATTCTACCACAACCATGATAGTACTTTTGTACTGATAATTAAAGCAATTCGTGCAAAATCATTCCCTAACCATTCCAAAATATCAAAAATGCACAACGTTAATATTCAAGTTTTCAAGCGCTCTATATCCGTTTAAGAGACGTAACACTATTAGTAATTCGTTATACAGGGTAATTCGCAGTACCCTTTACTCTTAAAACAGTTTCTGTCTATTTTTATATCTTTTTTTTATTTATGACTTTTGTCCAATAACATGCTATCTCCACCGAAGCCAATTAGCAAGGAACTACTTAATTAACAAAACAGCAAAAATACACATATATTAATACATGTACTTGTGTAATTTACTGGCAATATTCCATTTCCTATCCTTATAAGAGAACAAAAGTAAATGAAAACTTATTTTTTAGCTGGAGAAAATTGTTGCCAGAGTGGGCACTTTAAAAAAATCACGTTACTTTTTCCATACTTTTGTCAAAGGGCTTAAACTCTGACATGATCCTTATCGTACTCTATTAAAAAATAAAAGAAGATACTGTTATCAAAATTTTATATAAATTTATTTTACTAACTGCAAAATTGTACCTTTGAAACATTTTCTTTTATTTTGTTCTGGTAGTTTACTAGGCTGTCAATTTACGGACCAATTTATTAGGCCAAAACAAAGGGTCAAAGGGTTGACAAGGCCAAATAGTAGATCACAGCTTCTAGTCTAGTTCTGCCGTGCAAATCCAAAAGACTGTAAGTGGACTTACAGTGTTTTTGCTTAACAATGCCCAATCGATTTATTTGAGTCTATTGAGTACATAAAACCAACTCTCATTTCATTTTAACCCTTATTTTGCAAGATAAACCACTCAAAAAAACACTGTATTGCATTTAAAATAAGACACAGAAAAACTGTAACAAAGTATACAGTGTTTTGGCTAAACAAATTACGCATATTGCTAGATAAATACAGTGTTTTGAGCCGTCAAGTAAAGGCGCGTTGATGCTATCCAACCAGCGTAAGTTGAATCAACAACAATATTGATATCTCGCTCTTTCTTGCCCAGAAAAAGAAAATATAGACTGCAATTATTACAATGAGTACGAAAATTACTTTCCAGATAATTCAAAATATAGGAAATTTCTTATAGACTGCGATAACCACAATGAAAACGAAAATGACTTTCCTGATAATTTGGAGTCAAGGAACTTTTTAAGTCCTATTGTTCCACTGAGTGAGTCTCAAGTTGATGAATGCCTTTCAGAAGAATTAGGTAAAAGAGTTAACACTCAACTGATACACGCTTTAATTTGTGACCAGACTTTAACTGTCTCAAATATTTCTACTAATATGATAGAAACAGAGAGTAAGCCAAGAGATGTGAGTGAATTTAAGAAAACAGAATTGCCAATACATACAAAATCCATGCCTGCATCGCGGCGAAGTTTTTATGAAGCTCTTGAGGAATCAAAATCACCTGATCTCGATACAAATATTGATTCAGATTTGTAATCGAGTCAAATACTAGATTTTTTTTCACTAAATATTAGTTGAACAGTTTTATTATCTTTATATAGTATGCTTCGATACAGTGCTATGGCATAATGAGTTAGCTACGTTCATACAATACTTAACACTGTATTCTGTTTTACAGTGTTTTGCCTGGTTATCAAATTAAATTATTATAATTGTTTTGTCAATACAAGTTTCTGGCAATATCTTTCATCGTTACCAAAATTATGCCAAAAATACTACTTGGCCCTATACTAGTAATGTATATCTTACCATTTATTGCATTAAATTATACAATATTGACCAATAACCTTTAAAGAGGCGATTAATCAATAAAAAATATATTTTGTCAATTATCTCAAAAGTGGTTTTTCAAAAGTTACAGTGTGTTGGCTTGGCAGGGCAGAGTTGTCGGCATGGCAAAAACAAGAGTTAAATGTACCTATCATACTATTTGCTAACAATAGGATCGAGTAAATCTTGTATCTAATAATTTTGTTATCGATTGTCTGGTACAACACTGTATCGTCAGATACTATAACCTATAAGTTTGGACAATGTTTAGACAACAATGGAATTTCTATTGTTTTTTCTTGATTTTTATTATCTTGTTTGCGACAAAATTATATTTTTATACTAGGGAGTGCCGTGAAAATAATGGCTTCCCGTACAAACTTCCATCCCACTTTTCATCCCCTTCAAGGAAGATTTCTAGGATAAAATTGTCCAACCTCTTTCCCGGGGCACAAACTATGTATAAAGATACCAAACTTTATCTTAATCGGATTAGCGATATAAGCGTGAAGAGGTGACAAACAGACTCTCGCATTTGTAATAATAATTATATAAAAAAATGAAAATACAGTCGAGCGAAGAACGCAGGAGAAACTAGATTTTTGCTCACCCATCTAACGCGTAACCACTACGTCATCACATACCTCATAAACTGTGATAATCTTCATATCTTCAGGTCTTTGATTATGACTGGGGCTTGCAAGATGACTTCATGGGTTCCTGCCACCTCGACCTGACGGCCCTTGAGCTGGGCAGGCCTCAAGACCTGGTGCTATGCCTCCGGGACCCGAACAAGCCAACCCAGGACTTAGGGGAGATTGTCCTGAATGTCACGCTTTGGCCTAAATCGCAGGAAGATAAAGAACAGGTATGTTTACTACCCTAGTTTATGGAGTAAATAAGAGCAAGCGCACATTGAGCCACTAATCGTGGCAGGAGACGCAACCACTGTAGCTCAGTCAAATCACAAGACGCAGCTACCAATCGTATTGAGAGAAATCGAGTAGCTGCAACTAAGCTTCTAAAGGAGGCCACTAGTGGCTTATATATTATCCGATTGGTGCCACTAGTGGTCGCGTTTAGTGCCTCAATGTGCGCTTGCTCTAAGGACCTATACTTTTTTATATATTACGTTGCCACGACTCATCAAACCAAGCAACTCGTCCTATCGCTAATCACAACAAATATGCCCATCGCGCTGCTATCGGCGAATTGTCACACTTCAAAAGGTTTTATCGCGACAAGTTCGTGCCGTTGGCAAACTTCGCTGTCGTATTGTATGATAAGAAAATTATGGATTAAAATAACGAAGGAATAATGAAATTCAATTATTAATTCGACCCAGTCCTATGGAACTCTAAAACTACAATCCCCAAGGAAAACCCATTTGAATTACGACGCTTAAAATCTACCTCGCCACGTTTTGAATTATCGCGATGTCACTAAATTTTCTTCAGTGTGGCCATTTGACGTCTTAGAACGAAATCGAAGTTTAATCGCGACAACAGGAAACGAATCTTCGAACATCGTTCGTGTGGCGGTTATTATATCGTTCTGATTTTTTCCAAATAAAGCGCTACTAAGGTTTTGTGGCTTGCGGGTCACGCTTACAAGGCCCTTCCAATCTTTTTATTTATTCAATCAGTCCTTGTTTTTAAGCTTCATAATATAGAAACATAGACATTTATATTCTGAGAAAGGGTTCAAACGGAAGTTACATTTGATAATGGTGAAAGTTTTCGCTCAAAGACCCAAACTCAACGAAGCATGTGAGGTTTTGTCGGGCTTATGAATACACCAAGTAGGTAGGTACTCTTACTTCGCAGCTATATAGGTTTAAAATGATAAATTTCCTAGAATACTTAATAAGTAAAACTTGAATGACGAAAATATGAAATGAGTAGCGGCCGCCCCGAGTTCGTCCGTGGTGACTTTAGTTTCTCGAGAATCCCCAAAATAATCTAACATTTTTCTGGGAAAAAGGATTGTGTCTCAATTCCCAAATTTCATCAAAATCCGTTCAGTAGTTTTCGCGTGATTGAGTAACAAACATAATTATAGGTATTAGAAGAATAGTCAATTAACTATCTTAAACGTCTATTGTACTAAATGAAACTGAAGTTATCTCATCTCCCAGCTCTATGGATGAGCTATTAATAAAATACTACTACACTAATAAATCGTTACAGCTATAGTCATTTGCTACAGATATCGAGAACTAATTCCGATATACTAGACGTTTGCAGATCGTTCGGCTGAAATTTAACTTATTGATAACGTGGAGAATAAAGAACCTAATTAGGCTGCAAATTATCCCAAGATAAAACAGCTCATATAAAAATTTACAAGAAGGAAAACAAAGGCATTTTTTACAATACAATAATCCCACTTTTGTCTTGACACCTTGATGTGTTGTTCTTATTAATAATTATTATTTGCAACTGATTTGCAAGTTTTATTCTTTACTAGTGGCCCGCCCGCGCTTCACTTCGGTGTAGAGCTGTAGTGTAGACTATAGTTTTTGTTCTCAGGCTTGTATTATACAATGACATTCTTCTAATACCTAATTACAATAGGCACGCGCCACCAGGTGCCCCGCCCGGTAGCGTCGGAGCCGCTATGTCCCTGCATTTTAAATCTGTATTTTCTATATCTTCGAAAATATTCATTTAAATTACATGCGTTAAATAGCCAAATTGGTCTATATTAAATGCACAGTGTATTTAAGGTACTGAATTGGATAAGAAAGAATGTTATATTGCTGAAAATCGCTTCGTAAATAATCTATTATTTCTCGTAAAAAGTATAGGATATAAAATGGTTATTGTGGGTTATCCCTAAGAGATAGACAGATACCATGGCGGACTTTTTTGTAGACATTTTTAAGGTATACAATACTGTAGTACAATATTTTGATCGATCTCGTAGGGTTCAGCCAGCGTTTGCAATGTAAGCGGAAAAACTGTGTTTATTTACGACCTTACATTAAAAACCTCTAAAATTATCAGTGTTTCCAACCGTTACACAAAAATAATCCTTATAGCATGATTCACTATTCACGTGCGACGGCGCGATGGCTTATTTCATGTATAAGTTTCGTGTTTATATACCGATTTCTATGATTCTTTTTTTATTGAATAGGTAATAATGTTAACTTTTTTTAAATTAGGGATGAGTGAGAGTATTATAAACGTAAGAGTAAACAAATATAATCAGAATGCTCCGAACTGCTAAGCTATCAGGAGTTACACGTGTTATTGTGAGTCAACCATAAAAGATAGACATATGCTGTTGCGGGATATTTTTTAGACAATTTTATGTTAAATATTTCCGTCATACATGATTTCTATGTAACTTTAACCATTAAGGCTGCACACACGACGGAAGCTTAAAAAAAGGAGTAACTTCTCCCGTTTTCCCAGCATTTCCCTTCACTACTCTGCTCCTGTTGATTGTAGCGTGATGAAAACTATACTATAACCTGCCCAGGAGTATGAAGAATAATTGTACCAAGTTTCGTTAAAATCCGTCCAGTAGTTTTTGTTTCTATAAGGAACATACACACAGACAGACAGACAGACAAAAATTTTACTGATTGCATTTTTGGCATCAGTATCGATCACTAATCACCCCCAGATAGTTATTTTGAAAATATATTTCATGTACAGAATTGACCTCTCTACAGATTTATTATAAGTATAGATGATTCTACTGACACATGACACATTCTAATTAAAATTAGTATTTAGTAGATATATTTACAGTCGTTTGCACCCAACAATCCACAGAGTCTGCGTAGTGGAGGGGCATATATATAGTCCGTTATAACTTTCACATCCATGGTAAGCTAACAAGCTTATGTATTGGGATATAAGTAGTTAGGCTTGTGAAGATGACGATATTTATCGTCTTATCGATAGCACAGTTAGTCTCCCTTGCGGGGAACTGTGGCTACACACTTTGCTATTTCCTAACCTAACCTAACCTAACCTGAAAGATAATTAGCATATTACAACTATACATAGAAAAATAAAGACAAGTGAAAATAGAACGTTGCATACACTGACGGAGGACGGTGTTCACCGTTCAGTGCATCGTATTAGTTATAATGCTTCTTTATTTTATATATTACTAACTAGCGGTCCTACAGACGTTATGCTGTTGGATAAAAATGCGTTTCGGGATTCGCAGAGCGTAAAACGTTTGAAGTTATTATAAATAATCAATGGATTTAAACTATCTGCATTGGAAAGCGAGACCAAACTACACTTTCCTTACATTATTTACTAATTCGGCCATTAATAAAATAACTTTCCGAAAATGCAAGTTCAGTTCAAGTTTATCTTGCAAGTTTTTGTCACATTTTCCGGTTTCCGAATGAGCTGAAGTTTTTTACGCATACCTATATGACAGTGCAATATTATAATGAAATGGAGCCGATCTGATAATTGAGCTGTCGAGAGGGGGCATAGGTACAATACAATCCCATCGAATTTGGGCTCATTTCATTCGTCTTGATGAATACTTTGGTCCTAAATGATATGGGTTTGATAATGAAGCTGGAAGGTGGCCCATGATTTACGAAATAATGGCATAAGATCTCCGAAATAAAATGACTTAATCGCATCGAGTTTGGGTTCATTTGATTCATCTTGATAAATACTTTGCCCCTGGATAATATTCGCAACTCTATCAGATTTAGGACAATTATTTGTCGAAAGTTCGTTCCATCTGTCATGTATTCTATTTGATTAGATGTATCACCCAGTGTAATGCGAGCACTTGCCTCCAGGCGTGAGGAGCGGCGACTCTTAACTAGATCCCGCAGTTATGACTGGAGGGAGAGGGGTAGATCGGGGATTTGGTTTACCTGGTAGGAACGGGAACAGGTAGGCTGGCTAGCCGCTCGGAATAAGATCCGTGTGAATAGTCAGGTGGCGATGTAAATGGAGAAGGACAGGATCGGTTTAAGCAGGTGCTCGTAGAGCTACTTGTCGGATGAAGGGTGGTTTGACATTTGCCAAAGTATACCTCCACCGATGAGTAACCCTCGCACCACTCTCACTGGCCGAATGCATACGATGCAATCGCATGCGTTGCGGGGGTTTTTACAACAACAGCAAACCCCCACGCCGTCGGCCATTGTACGTGGATACAATGCATTTTTTTTCTCCCCGTTATTGAAAAAAAGTGGAGCACTTGCCTAGGGTTGAATGGTATGAGAGTGTATAAACAATATACACTAACAAATTCATTATAAAAATAAAGAAAAGACTATTTTTTTTTTAAATGCTTTTATTACTTCTTTATAAAGAGAACTAAAAACTTACAAATAATTTCAATCTGATCCGAAAATATACTCATTTATAGGTAAATTAAATCCTGTTATACAATAACAGTGTCTTACTCGTATGTTTTGCGCGTACGAGAATTAAAGAAGTTATACATTAGGGGTCGATACGTTCAGTAAAAAAGGCTTTATTTTACTTTCGACGTTTGACCACAGATTACTTTATAGTTACGATTTGACTAGAAAGTTAGGTGAGTACTTCTAGTTTTGACTTAAAATATGTACCTTAGTCAAAGGCCGAAATTGGAATTTAATTCGGGGTTTGCCGAAAAACCTTGTTCAGTCCTAGGATCAATGAGTCATTCCGGTAAATGACTGCATTGCACCTTTGGCACAACTAATAAAGATGTATAAAAATCTTGTACAAAAACAATGGTGAAAGTTGCAGCTACCCTCTTTATTATTATTAAATTTCTTTAATATACGTGGTCAAATCGTTTTTGAAGTGAAAACTTCTTTAGCGGCGTTGTACACTTTTTTTGTAATGGGTAAAAAAACTGTTAAACTCGCGTCAGGACACGTGGCCTGATCGCGACAGTCCTGACGCCCTAATCAGGTTAGGTCAAAATTCGTAAGACGAAAACAATAAAATAATTAATATATTGGACGAAACATAGTAATATTTTATTTTACCGTATGTCTCTAATAGGCAGCTTTATTGCGAAGAAAATGCATTTTTTACAATAGATGTCGCTAGGTGCGCTTAAATATGATTCATGTAAGTTGATATTTCTGAGAGATAAACTTTTTAATGTAATATAAATTATAATGATTGTAAACGATAGCGCAATAAATAAATATTATATTCTGCCACATAAATGATAGTACTTTTATACTGATAATTAAAGCAATTCGTGCAAAAGTATTCCCTAACCATTCCAATATATCAAAAATGCACAACGTTAATATTCAAGTTTTCACTTCTGCCCACACTCCCGGAGTACAAGCCGTCGTTTTTTTATTTATTAGGTCACATCTTACTCATTTTCTCCTTACTGCACTGTATTTTATTCATTACTTGGAAGTCTAATATGGAAAAAATGGATAAAGCAAAAATCTCCTTTAAAAAAGGAGGTATTTTAAGGAAAAGTATTACATTCTGAAACTTTGGTGTGGATACAATTTGATCTAGCTAGATGTTCTGTGATTTGATGACACTCTGCGTTTCTTCGTTGACTTCTACTTCACTTTTTCGTTTTTGAATAGCGTTTTTGTGAACCAGTAAAATACTTTCCCCCTTCAGTTTTGTTACTGAGACTTTTTCTTTTCTTATGTAAGATTTATTTTCTGGTTTCTGAGGTTTCTTTGTTTTGTCCAATTTGGTCGATTTTTTCTCCCCTATGCTTCCGAAAACGTAACTGAAAGGTGTTTTATTGGTAGACATGGAGGTGTTGTTCATTTGCCATTGGATAAAATGACAGCCAATTGACCACCTTGTGCTACCCGTCACTTCTAGCCATTCTTTCATAATTATATTTATCCTATACTGCCAATCTTTCATTTCTGTGGCATGAGGCGTTCTCACGACTTGTGTTTCCGATCCTAGTATTTCGTTAATGTAAGCACATATATCTATATAATACGTCACTTCTTTTGTCTCTAGTCTCCGTGGAGCGCCGAAGTTAGCGAATATTTTAATTAGTTCAACAGCAATAGATTTCATATCCACACCGGTTATCGGCCGTATATGTACGAATCGAGTCAGCTTATCTATAACTACAAGTGCGTTTTTGTATGGTGGATCTTGTGCAAAGGATATAGACATCGTGAATACTTCACATATCTTGTTAAATTCTCGTTTTGGAACACCCCGCCCCCATGAATAGCGACTGCATATGTTACATGCTTTTACTAAATTTTTGATGCATACCTCATCAATCACATACCGTTTGGATACTTCCTTGAAGGTCTCATACCATTCGTTTCTGTGACCTAGTTCCCTGTGTACCGTCAAAATTATATCGAAACATTCTTCCCAAGGCACGACTTCCAAGCCATTTTCGAATAGCTTGCGTTGACGAAGGCCAGCATCTTCGATTACCACGCTGTATTCCGCATGTCGAACCCGTTCATCCACATCTTCAGAAGTTACGTGTTTTATGTAATCGGCAACACTTTCCTTGGACCATACCTTTGTATTATGTTTTTGCGCCTCTAAACTGTACACTTTCATTAACTGCTCAAAATCATGCTTTGTTTCGGAAACACAGAAATAACTCGCGTTTTGTGCATATTTCCCCATTTTGTTAACTCGGTCTGCGCGCGCGGTTCGTCGCGGCGAACAGTGGAACTCAAACTGACTGAGTGAGTCATTGATTTGTGTTGTTTGGAATGGGCGTACGCGGGACGCGGGGAAGTAGGGAGGGTTACGGAACGCATGCGACGCATGGCAGACGGGACGAGACGCGACGGGAGGGGGGGGGGGGGGGGGTCCCGCGCGGCCGGCGTGGCCGTGGCAGATGGTCCGTCCGGTAAGTGCCCCCTCCCGCTCGCCACGAATTTTAGTGCGCAGTCTGATATGCTGTGCTTGACGCGTCAAATGGTTACAATATTTGGGTTTGTTTATTAGGTCGCCCTCTACTCTACTCTCTATTTTATTATGTCTATGTACCAGTTCCTACTTACTAAATAGTTGACAAACAAACACAGCCCTGCTTTTTAGGGTTCCGTAGTTTTAACAAGGAACCCTAGGAAGGATATTAATTGTTTTTTCTAATTTCCGACATAGAAAATAAAGACTCCTGTTCAAATAAATTGTGGTAATTACATGCAACTACGGAACCCTACACTGCGCGTGGCACGACACGCACTTGGCCGGTCTATCCGGTATAATTTTTATTACCTACGTACATATTTCCTATGTAAAAGAATAGTTATCAAGCATATAAGCTATAAGTCGTATTAATCAAAAGTAGTACCTAATTAAAGTTACTTAAGGATTTTATGTAAGCAATCCAATATATATATATATATACTAGCTGACCCAGCGAACTTCGTACCGCCCTAAAAAAATAGGGGTTGTCCAGCGGACAAAATTGTGAATCTAAACCATTCTCAGATCCCCTTGAACACACACAAAAAAATTCATCAAAATCGGTCCAGTCGTTTAAGAGAAGTTCAGTGACATACACACTCACAGAAGAATTATATATATAAAGATATATATGTGATATATACATATATATATGTGATATATATGATTATAAATGCGCGCGTTATACTGGATCCTTATTTTGTTACAGAGTTATTGCAAAACTATCATATCTCTTATGATATTCATTGAAATAATATAATGTCAATGTTAATTTTGTTGAACATTAAATACTTGTGACATATAACATCTTTATTTTGATTAAGATGACAAATGTTAATAAAAACATCTTCGCAAATAATGCATTATTTTATTTCGGAACAAATTTGAAATATTTATAAATATTAGTTATAATTTATTGTTATTTTTAAAGCATTTAACTGCTAGATGTTTCTTTTTAATATAAGAAGGCGGGCACGCAAGCTTAAAGCAAAAGATCAGACTCCATTGTTTGCGGGAATGGATATCAGATAGGTATTTGCCAAATTGACCCAAAAAAGTATGCCGCTCTTTTGCGTGTAAATAACCCTAACAATTCAATGTTCTGCACGATATCATACCTAACCCAATACCGTTTACAAAGAGTAGAGCCTAAAGAAAGCAGATCTCTTCAGTTCACCATAAAAATCATGTCACCTAGCACCTCACGTACGCTGCCGTCCTCAAGCTAAAACGCGGCTAAATTACAAAACCAACTTTTGTGATATGGCCAAAAAACGGCGCGTGAACTTTAAATTATCACTATTATGTAACTATTCATCACGTAACGGATTTTTAGTTGCACACGGCGTTATATCCCGACATCAACGCGAAAGAAGTCGCAGACACGGCGAGTTTAAAAAAAACGGCCAAGTGTGAGTCGGACTCGCGCACCGAGGGTACCGTACAAACCTTTAAAATTTTCAAAAATATTTTTTATTATAATAATATGATGTAACTAAAAATTTACGGTATTCGCAATTTTCCCTTTATCTGTTCTATAAGACGTTACTTCGTTCCAAATTTCAAGATTCTAAGTTCACGGGAAGTACCGTGTAGGTTTTGATTCCCGTGCGAGTTTCGAAAACATGCGGAACTTTGCGGCATAAACGGCTGTATCTTTTGATTGCTTTGGGTTAGAAGTTTAATTTTTTTCACATCTCCAAGGGATAATAGACCTGAGTTTTAGATATGAATTTCAGTTTGATACTTTCACACGTTCCTGAGAAAAACGGTCTTGATAGATGGACGGACGGACGGACAACAAAGTGATCCTATAAGGGTTCCGTTTTTTTCTAAAAAGCGCATTATGCCCACTTTATTTCTTTTACTGTCAATAAAATTTACCTGCAAAGATATTAATATAATTATTGTGTACGTGCTAAGAATTTTTATTAAAAAAAATGGTGTATATTACTTTTCGGAAAATTATTTTATGTTTTTAGTTCTTTTTATTGACGAGCAATAAAATCTTGATATTATATTAGATACATATATGAGTATACTAGCCGGCCCCCCGCGACTTCGTACGTGTGAAGTTAGTTATTTACACATACTCGTACTTTTTGATTAGAAAAGGGGGTTTATTTCTAAAGATACTTTATTAGTACACCTCTACACCATCTATAGAGCATACATGTTAAATTTCAAGTCTCTTACTTCAAAAACATAGTTAAAAAAATGACAAAATTCATGCAAACTTTCAACCCCCGTATTACCCCCTTGGAGGTGGAGTTTCGTGATAAAATGTACCCTTTAAATTGACCCGACTTAATAATATTCGTGCCAAATTTGAAGTAAATCCATGCAGTACTTTTTGAGTTCATCCCGGACATACATACAGACAAACAGACAAAAATTCTAAAAATATATTTTTGGCTTCGGTATCGACGATATATGTATTCTTTTAAAAAAATATTCAATGTACCATTTTGACTTTTCTACCATTTTATTATATGTATAGATTTATATAGAAATATATAATAACATCTATGACTTGAGTACAAATGCCCGTATTCATCACACAAACATCTGCCCTCACCTGGATTCGAACCCGGGGATCTCTCGAGTAGGCGACACCTTGAAACCCAGCGTACAAACCCCTCGGCCACGGAGATCGTGGAGGTATTTTATAAGTACCTACCGCAAATTCCATTTTTATTAAACGGTTTTTTATTAAACGGTTTTTTAAACGGTTTTTTATTAAACGGTTTTTTAAACGGTTTTATATTTAGCTCACCCCGTTTGTTTTTTTTATTCTTGGGTCAAATTTAGTAATTCAAATTTCACCCTCTTCCTGTCAACCGATTAATCTGAAATTTTGTATACACTTTGGATTTTGGTGACAATACAATTATGTTTATTCATTATCATTATAAATTCAAGATGGCCGCCGCTACAAAATGGCGGATAATTTATGTTTTATTAATCCCATCAATATGGGTATCAAATGAAAGGGCTCAACAAGCAGAATACAATATACTGTAAAAAATTGAAATCCAAGATGGCGGCCGCTACAAAATGGCGGATAACGTAGGTTTTATCAATCCCATCAATATGGGTATCAAATGAAAGGGCTTAATAAGCAGAATACAATAAACTATAAAAAATTTAAAACCAAGATGGCGGCCGCTACAAAATGGCGGATAACGTAGGTTTTATCAATCCCATCAATATGGGTATCAAATGAAAGGTCTCAACAAGTAGAATACAATTTATTATGCTATATGAATACAATTTACTATACTATTTATTGAAATCTAAGATGGCCGCCGCTACCAAATGGCTGATAACATTTTTTTATCAATCCCACCAATATGGGTATCAAATAAAAGGGCTTGACAAGAACAATACAGTGCACTATACAACCTCAATATTTAAGATGGGCGCAGCCACTAAATGGCGTATAATAATAAGATTTAAATTTAGAAATTGAATCTGTAATTTAGGTATCTGATTAATCCAGCCTGAATCCACCACCCAAGTCAAGATTTTGTATCGTGTTGAGGACTGTGTGGCGTTAGGGTGGCTAAAAATGATACGTCGTTAGCGGTACACCATCCAAGTTAAGGTGAAAGGTTAAAACGCGCCGAGAACTGTATGGCATTAGGGTGGATAAAAATGATATCTCGTTAGCGTTTTCCCCTCAAGACTCAGGCGCATCTTGTTGTACCTAAGTACAATTACGGGACGGCTGAAAGAAGAATGTTGCCTTTAATACTATCATGGGCTTCTACAATACATAAAATGCAGGGCAGCACTGTGGATCACGCAGTCGTATACTTAGGTGCGAAACTGTTTCAAGAAGGTCAAGCCTACGTGGCTCTTAGTAGAGTAAGATCTTTGCAGGGACTACGTTTAGAGGAGTTGGACAGCAATAAACTAACGGGCAAGAAACCTTGCAATAATGAAGCACTTAATGAATTAAACAGAATGCGAAATAAAAACTAAAAACTAGAAAATAAAAATAGGTAAAAAAACTTTTTAACTTAAACGGTTTTATGTTAAACATACATTGCAATGTTTAAGATAAATGTACTAAAAACCAAAAAATAATAAAATAGATACAGTCGTGGGAATTATAAACATATGCATAGACTAGACTGAAATAAAACCGTGTTGCACGTCAATTGTCTACAATCGTTGATTAAAATGTTTGTTTTGTAATGTTACACTATAATTAGGCAGTTGTTCAACCGACAACGATGGACGTGTGATAAGTAGGGCTAGAATGTGGAAACAAGCTAGCAAGCTCGATTATAAGCGAGTTTTAGGGTTTCATAGTGGTGAGCGAGTAGTACTTTTATCATATGTTTTGTCGATTAAAGACAAACTACGAGCAGTGAAACGATTCCTCGCCAGCCAGCAGTGTGAATGTCCAACGATAAACTAGTTGAAACATCTCTTTTGTTTACATGGAGTGTATAACTATTGGAATTTCCATGAGCAAGAAAATAGTAATTTCCTCACCGTCTGCGGGCCAACTGCCTAACGACGAATTAAACTATTCTTCTATCGCACATTAATTCGATAATTTGTAGACAATTGACGTGCCCCACGGTTTTATTTTAGTCTAGTCTATGCATATGTTTATAATTCCCACGACTGTATCTATTTTATTATTTTTTGGTTTTTAGTACATTTATCTTAAACATTGCAATGTATGTTTAACATAAAACCGTTTAACTTAAAAAGTTTTTTTACCTATTTTTTTTAAGTAACATCGTGCTAAGTTTAGACACCAAGACAATTAAAGAAGTTGTTGTATAGGTGCTGTATGACGGCCTGTGTTCTCGCGGGCGCGACCGCGCCGCGTATGGTTGCCAAACGGATGCGAGCTCTTACTTTTGAGATTTAGCAGTCTCTCTCTATACATGATACAAGGTAAATAGAAATCTCGTACACTTTGTGATGGCATTATGAAGCTGTACTTACTGAGTCGATCCTTTGTGGACTGGACATTTATTTACTTTCTGATATAATCTAATCTAATATTTTTGGTTTGTGACTTTGTGTACATGACACAAACAGTGAACATTGTTCAAATCTCGTATCGAAGTGTACAAGATTTTTATTTATCTCGTATCATGTAAAGAGACTGCTAAATCTCAAACGTTGGAGTTCCTATACGTTTGGCAACCCTGCGCACATCAGAGGCCGTCGGGCAGCACCTTACCATGGTAATATAGATATTATTACCGTGACCTTACCTAACGTACTTTAATTTAAAACTAGCCGAACGCTAGTCTGGACGCGCTCTATTGGGGTTCCGTACAATGAACTTAGTATTTGTCTCTTCTTTGGACATAAATGAAACTCCGTAATGTGGTAAACGTTTGTATTTCAATACTTTAACATGAAAAATCTAATTATTTTATAAAGCTAGTACGTCGCCATTACGTGAGAACAATGTGAATGACAAAAATCTGAAGGTAGTGTAAAAAGTAAAAAGTTCCTATGAATTAAATCGCTTTTGAGTCCATGGGAGATTGCTGCTGTCGAAACGCAGGCGCGAACATCCTCCCGCCCGTGGAAAGCTCTGGCTTTCAACCTTGAGTGTGATCCAATGAGAGTAAGGGGCACAGTCGAACTAATGGACGTCGCACGACTCCCCTTTGAGTCTTTACATCAGCGACTCTTGATATATTGTCAGAGCCAGGAAACAGTTTGTGGATGCGTCCAAGACGCCAACATAGTGGAGGTAGATTGTCTTCTTTCAGAAGTACCAGATCACCTACTTTGGCATTGGCTTTGTTCACTCTCCATTTACTTCTCTGTTGGATTTCTGCAAGGAATTCTTGCTGCCAGCGTCGCCAAAAATGCTGATGGATTTGTTGAAGGCGCGCGTAGCGTTGCAAGTTATTAGAGGTGTGATCTTCCAATGCTGGTGCCGGTAAAGTTGTCAGAGCTCGACCAATCAGAAAGTGACCGGGGGTGAGGCAAGAAAAGTCGTCGGGAGAAGTGGATAGAGGACATATGGGGCGACTATTTAACACAGCTTCTATTTGGGCAAATAAAGTGGACAACTCCTCAAAAGTCAAGTGCGAGTTACCCATGACACGCTTGACATGGTATTTTGCCGACTTCACTCCGGCCTCCCAAATTCCTCCAAAATGAGGAGCGTAAGATGGCAAAAACGTGAATTTGACATTTTCTTCGACCGCAAATTCAAATAGAGATGATGCATGAGTGTTTAAAAATATATTCAACTCCTTCGCGGCAGATACAAAATTGCGTCCATTATCGCAGAAAACCTCAGCTGGTTTACCGCGCCGTGATACAAATCGTCGAAAAGTTAGTATGAAAGCGTCCTTTGTAAGATCACTTACAGCCTCAAGGTGTAAACACTTGTATCTGAGGCATACGAACAAGCATAAATAGCTCTTTACTAATTTTGCACCTCTGCCTTTCCTATTTAAAGTGAGAAAAGGTCCAGCGAAATCTATTCCCACAGATCGAAATGGAAAGTCTGGCGTGACACGCTGGGGTGGCAAGTTGCCCATCATGGGCTGTAATGTTTGTTTGCGCAGCCGACTACACTTAACGCAATCGTGCACTGTCTTTCGAGCAAGACTCCTACCATTGATTGGCCAGATATATTCGCGTACAACACACAGCAATAACTGTGGACCGGCATGTAAATTTCGCATATGCTCGTATTTGAATATTAATTTAGTAAAATTGTGAGAACCTAGCAACAAAATTGGGTGTTTTTTATCATACCCTACGTTGGAGGCCTGAATCCTACCACCGACACGAATCAAGTTTTCGTCACTAAAAAAGGGTGACAAAGATAATATTTTCGACTTGTAACTTGGTGGTTGTTTTTTAGCTAGTAAGTCATATTCTTGCTTTAAACATTGCTGTTGTGCAATACGACACAAAGTTATAAACGACTTTTGTAGTTCATCAATGGCAAGTGAACCTGAGTAACGATTATTTGTATTTTTGATATTGTGTAAAAATCTTAAAACGTAAGCAAAACAACGCCTTAGCTTAGTAAAACGGGCATAGTTTTCAAACTTTATGAATGGTTCCTCTATAGTAGACAGATTGGCTGAAATGGCGTTCGCTTTAAGCTCCGGCAAATCTTGAACACTCGGTTTCTCATTTAGTACAGGCCATACATCTTCAAAGTGTCGTAAAAATTTTGGACCTGACCACCACAATGAATTGTCTTTAATCTGAGTAGGGCTCAAACCTCTCGAAATAAGATCTGCTGGATTAAGAGATGTTGGCACGTGATGCCATGATAACCGATCAGTCAAATCGCATATTTCCGCTATTCTGTTTGCAACAAAACATTTTAAATTACTGGAACTGCTGTGAAGCCATCCCAATACTATGCTGGAATCGCTCCAATGCACTTCGCGTGTGACTTCACACCGTAGAGATTGCCTTACTGATTTGCACAAACGAGCTGCCAAGACAGCAGCACAAAGCTCTAAGCGCGGTATAGTTGTGGGCTTAATCGGAGCCACTTTAGATTTTGAGCAAAGTAGATGAACAGTGATGTCGTTATTAGAGTTTATAGACCTCAAGTAAATACATGCTCCAAATGCATGTTGTGATGCATCACAAAAGGAGTGTAGCTCCACTGTCAGCGGCTCATCGCATAGAACTCGTCGCGGTACTATTATTTTTAACAGTGTTGGTAAGTCTTGGGTAAAATTATTCCAGTCCTTTGCGATGTTTTTGGGGGCTGGTTCATCCCATCCCAGGTTAAGCATCCAAAGTTTTTGTAGTAATATTTTGGTTGAGACTACACATGGGCTTAACAATCCCACAGGATCAAAGATTTTAAATAAATTTGAAAGTATAGAACGTTTTGTGGGCTCCTTAAGATGGCCAAGCTGTTGAACTTGAATTGGAAAATGTAATGTATCGCTGGATGGTATCCACCCTAATCCTAATGTGCTCGAGGATTCACTGAAGGTTAGCTCTGTATTGAAATTGATGTCAGTAGATTTAAAAATAGAAGGCATGTTAGTTTTAAGTTTTCTTAGATTAAAGCAACCTTGTCTGAGCTTGTCGGAAATGCTTTGAAGTATGTAGATTAAATATTCTTCATTATCACAACCGGTGATAAGATCATCGACGTAAAAATCGTGTTGTATTATAGTTTTTATATTGAAATCAGAACACTCCTCTCCCAATTGCCAGAGGCAGCGTGTGCTCAAATAACTGGAACTTGCCATACCGTAAGTAACAGTATTCAATTTGCACGTTCTGATAGGCAAGGACTCGTCTTCCCTCCATAATATGAGCTGTAAGTCGCGATCTTGTTCCTGAACTTCTATCTGGCGGTACATCTTCTCTAAATCGCCAGTAAGTAGATATTTATGTTGCCGAGCTCTTACTAAAATAGAGAAAAGGGAATCCTGTATATTTGGGCCTATCATAAGAAGATCATTGACAGAAAAACCTGAGGTGGTGGGAGCCGAGCCATCAAACACGACTCTTATTTTTGTTGACTCACTGTTTGTTTTAAAAACTGCATGATGACTCAAGAAGTAAGAAGTGCTGGGATTTGTATAAGGAGAAACGGACAGATGACCTAAATCAGCGTATTCCTTTATAAATTTGACATATTGTTCTTTAATGTCTGGATGCTTGCGAAATCTACGCTCTAAATTTAGAAAACGCCTTTTGGCCACAGAATAAGAATCACCAAGAGAATTGGGTGAGTCCTTTAGTGGTAATCTGACTGAAAATCTGCCAGACTTCAAACGAGTTGTATTGGCCAAAAAGTGCTCCTCGCATGCCCTCTCGTCTTCGCTCAAAGGGCACTTTGGCGGAACCTCTTCAAGTTCCCAGAACTTGGTTAATTGTTGATGAAAATCATCTTGAATCATAGAATGGTTACACTGTATGTTTATCGATTTGCCTTTATTCGAATTTATTGGACCTGAGATAAGCCAACCCAACTGAGAGCTTCTGAGAACGGGCTTATTTGGACCCAATGACCGTTTATCACAGCCAAGTATATCCCAGAACAAATCTGCGCCGATGAGAACCTCAATAGCGGCGGATTGATTAAAGTTAGGGTCAGCTAACTGAATATTGTCAGGTATATGAAGTTGACGAATATCAATATTGAATTTTGGTATGGTGCCTGTCAGCTCTGGAAGTACTAGAAAGCTTGACGTAATTGAGTATGTACTAGTTAAAGATTTCAATTCGGCAACACAAGCCTCCTTGACCTTATTAGAGGAGTTGTTGCCGATGCCAATAATATTTATAAGATTATTTGAATGGTTTGGAAGTGATAGGTCGTCCTTAAGGGACTGACTAATAAAAGATGACTGACTTCCACAGTCTAAAAGCGCACGTACACCTTTTTTATTGTTGGTGACGGGATTGATAATTTCTATGAATGCGGTGGATAATAAAACTGTTTTAGAGCAATATTGTGAGAAATTTACAACGCTATCGTTAGGTACGGAAGAATTAGCGTCAGTTGGCTTGAGTTTGTCAGGTATGTGCAGGAGAGTGTTGTGCCTACCCTTGCATTCACGACAAGGCCCGAGACGGCAATATCGAACCGAGTGTCCGGATCTTAAACAGTTTAAGCAGAGTTTAAGTTTATTAATATTTGCAATTCGGTTTTGTACACTTTTGGCCTTGAAGGACGGACAATCGTATATCCTATGATCCCCATGGCAAACTGCACATGCTTGTGATGTAGAACTTTGATTACAAACAACAGACTTAGTTTGGGGGTGTTCGAATTTATTATTGGAACTCTTTGTGAGGGTCGTTGAAAATTTGTTAAAATTATTTGAAGGACATCGCAAAAGAGATCCAAGCACATCCGCTCGATCGATTAAAAATTTATTGAATTGTTGTAAATTTGGTATCTCTTCTAAAGTGCCGCGCCATTCCTCCCATTTCGTGAGTGTACGACTATCCAACTTAGAACATACTATGTGTATAATGAGTACATCCCACTTATCAGTGGGGAGACCTAAGCCGGACAGAGCTCTCAGGTTCTTAGTGATATGATCCACCAAAAATCTAAGCGATCTGTCAGACTCACGAGTAATTTGTTGTATGTTTAATAATGAGTTTAAATGATGACTGATTAATTGCCTCTTATTGTCATACCTTTCACATAATAAGTTCCATGCTGTTGCGTAATTAGCACTGGATACCTCTAAGTTTGAAATAATTCTAGAAGCATCTCCCTCCAAATAGGAAATCAAATAATGAAACTTGTGTATGGGTGCTATACGTTCATTGTTATGTATAATCGACAAATATGAGTCCCGAAAGTCTAACCAGCGGAAGTAAGCACCGTCAAACTTTGCAATTTGTATCTGCGGCAATTTGAAGGGAACCTCTTCGTTATCAGTACTAAGACGAACAACAGACCTATTGCTAGAATTCAGATTATCATGGGCTGCATTAGTTTCACTCTTTGCCTGATAGCTTTGAATAATATTTTGAGCTGTGGCAATGTTAGTAACAAAATTCTGTTCAATATCATCTCTTTCATCAATTTCTGCTAACAACGAATCAGAGTTTAATACCTCTATTTGACTTTGCAAGTCGTCGAATTTATTAAATAGTGATTCAAATCTACTCAACTTCAATTTTAACTCGGATAATTCAAACGACCTTAATTCATCCTTAGAACGGATTTTCGCCAAAAAATTTTTAAACTTTGTAATTCTACCTTTAATAGAACTTCGCTTAATAATTAAGTACTGTAACTCTTGATGATCATTGTCACTGCCTTCTTCACCTTCCTTGGTCATTTTATAATAAAAATTGAATAACTTTGTGTGAGTACTGAATATTAACTGCTATTACTTAGTCGATAACAGTGAAGAAAACAAGACAATTGAAAAAAAAATGAAAATGCTCACGTTCCTTAATGAGGCCGGCTTGAATTCAGCTTCTATTATCACCTTCACTTTATTGATTTATTCCAAATTTTATTCTGTTAACTCTGCTGTTGCTGTTTAAACTGTTGAGAAGTTGTCCGTGTATAGATATTTCCATAAGCTGAAATGTTCGGCAAATCTCTTTGAAAATTCACATAAAAACAAACTAACAAAATATTACTGTTATTAAAAGAAAGACAATCTCTTCTTAGCAATATGTCTCGTTATTATTTATTGATTTGATTTTGTAGCTGTACTAAAGTTAATTTTATCAAAGTAATTTAGAAGAAATAATTATGCTTTTATATGACTCGATTTATTTGTTTTATTATTTATAGTAACAAAACAAAACTGCAATTAATAAGATGTGTTATTTGGTTTTTGTAAGAAAGTAGGTATGTTATGGCTAAATAGAAACGGTAATGTTCATTATAATAATTAACTAAAGCTTTATATTACATATGTTTTATTAAATACTATAATTTTACGGAGTTTTTGTTAAATAGTATAATATATAGGGAAATGGGATGATGGAAAATTGGATATAAAAGACAAGGAAAGTCACTTAGCTGCATTGGCCTGGCTGCGGCACGATGATTTAGTACTAATTGTACTTAATGTAATCATACACCGGCTTGACTGCAATGGCTTATTTTCTTTCCAAACTTTGTCGAATAGTATGAATCTTCGTATCTTCAATAATTAATGATGCAACTTCTTGAAAACGTGGCCTTATGGCACCAACCACTGTAGGTTATATAGGATGCCAATTTTTCCAAAATATATTGTCCTGTCACGGTCGCCACTTTTTATGTCTCTTCTTTGGACATAAATGAAACTCCGTAATGTGGTAAACGTTTGTATTTCAATACTTTAACATGAAAAATCTAATTATTTTATAAAGCTAGTACGTCGCCATTACGTGAGAACAATGTGAATGACAAAAATCTGAAGGTAGTGTAAAAAGTAAAAAGTTCCTATGAATTAAATCGCTTTTGAGTCCATGGGAGATTGCTGCTGTCGAAACGCAGGCGCGAACAGTATTTATATAAGGAATTAGGTTATGATTTTATCACATTATCCTCTTATTGAAGCTACCTTATATCACTGGCTTAGCACATAATTGGATCGCTGTTTTCAGTATTTGTTGATTTGATAATCTAGGACATCATATACCAAGTTCTCACACTCTGTAAAATTATGTAAATAATAAAACAGGGAGAAAAAAACAGCCCTTGCTGAGTTTCTTGCCGGTTCTTCTCAGTACAAGGTCTCCCGCCGTAGTTTTACGAACCGATGGCGTAGCTTCTAGACATTTATGAGTGCTTGTAACAGCCTAAACTGAATATATGATTTTGATTAAGATTATGTTTATGATTACATTATTTACTAGTTTAGATTTTGAGATAGACCTCGTAACAACAATGGTCTAAAAATTACAATGTGGACGGCCCCCCAATTTCTTTGTTATTGAAAACAAATTGTTATACCCAAGTGTTTTTCTCAACGAGCTTTGGACAACGATCTGTCAACTACTGAAGTAAAAAACTCAAAAAAAAAACAAAATTAAACCGCCAAAAACTGAACACTAATATATATTTTTTATCTAAAATAAAGTTTAAAACTGGGTTCGTTATTTACCTCTATTTATTTAATCTAAATACCTATTAACAATTCATTATAAAAACAGATTAAATGAAAGAGGTCTTCTTGAAGTTCTTCAACTAATATTATATGTGTATATAATTAATAACTAATACAATAATATACTACTATATATAAAATTCTCGTGTGGTGTGCGTAATTGAACTACTCCGAAACGGCTCGACAGATTTTCATAAAATTGTATATGCATATTCAGTATGTGTGAGAATCGGACATGTATTTTCGGTGGTTGTTAAGGGTTGCAAGCCCGTTTCCTTCTGTGGATCTTCCCGATTATGGTAATCATCGGTCTGTTGGCCATACTGAGCTTCATCGGACTACTGTTCGCTATAAGGATCTACGCCAGCTACACTTGCGGACGGTTCAGGGAACGAACCAAGATGGACGGCAAGACGGTTATAGTCACCGGATGTACCAGCGGCATAGGCAATGGCAAAGAGGGGCGCTAAAGTCATCATGGCCTGCCGGAATATAGAAGCCGCTGAGAAAATCAAAAGTATGTATTTTGACGCCTGCTTTATGGTTAAAGTTCAAAATTTAGTGTCAGTTTTTAAATGACCTAGTGTGACTGTGTTAGTTAATTTCGTATGGCCACCTTTTTACAATAAAATCCTAATTAACTAAAAATTTTCTTTACTTGCGGTAGCAAAATAAAACAAACGTTTGCTTTTTGATGTTTTGTCTATATTTTGAAATTTACTTTTTATGCCGTTATGAACGGAGTAATACCCAATTATTTTCATTTACTACGACAAATCATCGATTCTGAATTTTAATCATAGCACGTAGATAACAAAAAAATATATAAAGCAAATTAAATATTTTCGAATGATCTCTAACGAAATTTTATATTTTTAAAATCAATAAGTAACAGAAAGCCTTAACATTTTTTTGGACATTTTTTTTATTTTTTTTTTGATACATCATACAAAAATACATACAACCCTAAATATTCACCCTTCTACCGCCAACCCCTATTTTTTATGGCGGTACGAAGTTCGCTGGAACAGCTAGTAATATTAAATTATAACTAAGATAATATTGAATAAACATAAAATACAGAAGAAAAAAACACTACAATTAGGTAAGAACTTTACAATATCTAGTGATTAGTACCAGAATTTAATATAAAATAAAAAGTTCACGCATTTCGACATTATTCACAGAAAGCTTCGGTGACCGAAACTTGACTTAAAAGCATTGAGTCTGAATGTGGTTTTGAAGCCCTTCGTAGGCTACCTGTCTGACCTTGATTCCCAAAAATAGCACCTTTATCTCGGACAACCGTATTCCGTGATACCTACCCAATACCCACAATACATTATGGTCATCGATAGCTCGAACGCAATGAATTTAACCTCTTTTTTACGTTCAGCTTGTCTTGTTAGTTATTTAGTTAGTCATCGCTTGCGCACCGTAGTAAACGCACGCGCTTCGGCACAACACGAAAACAAAGTTTAATTGAATAGTGTTAGTGTTGAGTGATAAGGATAACACACATGTGGTTTAGGAACATCTATTCCAGTTTTTTAAACAGAATATAAACAAATCGATTGAGTTTTGTTTTGCGAAGAATCTTGAATTTTTAGTTTGAATCAGTGCACAAGTATAACAAGTCAAGTTTGTTTTTTTTCGAATGTTTTTAAATCTATGCGGTTGTGTTTTGTTTTGCGAATTATCTCAACCGCGAATTGGAAAGGTATAGATTTTTTATACATGTGATCTGTTAGAATACATTATAGTGTGAGCGTTGTAAGTGCTGCAAGCGTATAGAAGTCGAATGGAGGTGTTGTAACTTGGTTGTAGTTACGGATAAAAGTGTGTTTATGTATACTGAGAAAACAGGGTTTGTCGTTTGTTTTAACTTGCTAAATGTTTACCGCGTCCCCGCGGCGGGTTATCTTCGGTTAATTTGAATAACAACAATTTATGCAATGTACCTAGCTGTCTTGGGGATCGTTGTATCTGTCTGGGGATTAGAATTGCTAATTGATTGATTATAATGCAATAGGGATGATTACGAACTGTTATTTTTCATCTGTCAGGTAGATTATTATCAAAAAGGATTGGACACGTATTTTATATATTTTTTCACATTATCAAAACATAACAGAGATAGTTTTTATGGATTGGAAATATCGCTTGACGTCACGTTTTAATACAATTTTTGCCGAGAAGTGACGTCACGAGTAGGGTTACCATCCGTCCGGATTAGTCCGGACTTTGTCCGGATCTTTAAATTGTCCGGATTTTTTAAATTACACTGAATATGTATAACAAAAGTACACATTGATTTAAATACTATATCATTGTAACTAAGTGAGTAATGGTACCATTTTGTGTCTAAAAAGTTTGGACGTTTTTCGAAATTGTCAGGATTTTTGTCAGGACTTTTGAAATTCCTAAATGGTAACTCTAATCACGAGCCAACACTCCTAAACTTTGATGCGCTTTATCTTTGTATTTTTTTGGTTGATTGACAAAAGAAGAAATAAGTTCCATTATTTTTTGTTAATGTAACTGAAGGGCTAAATAGAATATTATTATAATTACTTAAACATTTCATCATCCCTAACGTACTAAATAATATTAGTACCTTTAGCTTTATAGAGTTGTAGAAAATGTAGAAAACTTGTAATAGATATAAATAATGTTTCTCACGAGCAAAATATACGTACATATGTACTCGTCATTAATTAAATAAATGCAACCAAGTTTGAACTCAGGACTTTTATAACAGATGGAATTATTGCATTTTAACCAACCAGTTAATATACCTACACTTGATGTGTTAAAAGTTCTTATATCCAAACCTCAAACGCGAAACCATGTTTTATATTATTTACTTGAATTTTTTTATATTTTCTTTTATCAATCAACCAAAAATGCGCCTGAAATTTTGGAAGTGGAGGCTCGTGACGTCGCTTTAAGTAATAATTGTACCTACCAAGATTTAACGTGATGTCCAAATCAATTATATCTCATTAAAAATAAAAAATACGTGTCGATACGATTTTCGATTGATAAACGAAGAAAAAAAGTCAGCGGTCATCCCTATTCAATCGTACCTATTTATTTCTTGTTTACACGCACGACGCACAGCAATCAATTCATAAAACATTATCTTCCGCTTCAATTCAGTGCACTCAATTTCAATTCACTACATTAGAATAGAAATAAATTTATTATAAATGAAACAAGACAAAATAGGCCAACTAGGTCCCTGCCTCAGCTTAACATTCAGAAAAGGCTCCGCTCCAAACGTCAAGAAAAATAAATAACGGGATAAGTGCGAGTCGGACCCGTGCACGTAGGGGTTCGTACCAAAAACAGCAAATAATCACGTCCGTTGTATGGGAGCCCTTTTTTATTTTTTAATGTTTAATAGGCAAGGCGTTAGACGAAAGCGATGATGAGGCCTAGGATGGTACACGCCTGCCTAGAAGATGCTTGCTCACTCTGGCCTTGAAGATGTCCAGATTATATTGGTCCGGGAAAACAGACCTCGGTAAGGAGTTGCACTCCTTAACCGTCTGTATAATGAAAGCGGAAGCAAATCGCTTCGTGTTAATGGGAGGAACTTCCACAACATAAGGGTGAAAACCCTCACCGCGCCTGGTTGAAAGGTGGTGAAAAGGCAATGGGGGGATCAAATTATGTAGCACCTCCGCACACTCTCCGAAATGTAACCGATAAAACACCAAGAGACAAGCTACACGTCTTCGGTGGTCAAGGCTCTGGAGATTAGCCTCAACGAGAGCGTCATTGCCTATGAGTCTCTTCGCACAGTGTTCCACCGAGTCCAGTGCATACAGCTGATACCGAGCAGATCCGTCCCGGAGGTGCCAACAGTACTCTAAGCAGGAGCGAACTTGGACTCGGTAACGGTTAAGGAGCTGCTCAGATGTAAAATATCGCCTGACATTAGAAAGTATTCCAAGTTTTTTGGCAGCGGTTTTAGCAATGGCCTCAATGTAGCGACTGAAATTGAGGCTGGATGAGATGTCCAGACCCAAGAGCTTGTGATGGTCTTTAACGGGCACGGAGACATTTCGGAAAGTCGGAGTCAGATGGAATGGACTCCATTTCGCCGAGAAGAGACAGGTCTGTGTTTTAGCGGGATTGAATCCAATCAAGTTGGCTTCACCCCCGAGGGAAAAAGCTTTCAGGGTTGCATTCACTCCCTCCACCATCGCCTCCCTTAAAGATCGGATATCTGCATCAGACTTCACATCAGGTAGATATCTCTCCGAGACTGTGCTGTCGTCTGCATTCCCAAAGGTACCGGGAGTTAGGAGCAGATCATTGATGTGCAGCAAGAATATAGTTTTGGAGAGGACAGATCCCTGTGGGGCACAGGCATTAATACCAAGCAGATCCGACGATGTGCCATTAATGACCACTCGTATCGATCTGCCCCTCAGAAAATCTACAATCCAGTTGGAAAGTCCAACAGCGATTCCATATGAAGGAAGCTTGCCAATGAGACTTGCATGCCAGACCCTGTCAAAAGCCTTAGGAATATCAAGAGAAACGGCGAGAGCTTCGCCGCGTTTTTCTATGGCTTCACTCCATAAATGGGTAGCATACACAAGAAGATCCCCAGTAGATCGCCCACGGTGGAAACCGAATTGGCAGTCACTGAGGAGATCTTCGAGGTAAGCGAAGAGACGATTGTTCAATACATGCTCCATAATCTTACAGAGTATGGAAGCTTTGCAATCGATAGCTTTGAAACTTCTTTACGCACGCTTGACTTGGGGGTTAAGCTGGCGAATGCGTTACGCGTTACGAAAAGTGTGTTCGGGCGGGGCGAACCGGAGTTGAGTGGGGGATATATGATATAAGCAAGAGAAAGCAGTGCGCGCGCACATTTTCTTTCTCTCTTTCTCTTAAAGTTAGTAAATGAAATATGTATATGTATATAGATATAGTACACACACACACACATATACATACAGATGGAGCTAAAGAAGTTTCACTTCAGTCGTGTGGTCATAAGCACACTCGTTTTTTAGTATCCTTGATTTTGAGCACTAAAGCATTGATGTTTTATACATACAATATAATTTTGCTCATTCTATGCTCCTATGACTTCCTTTTTCCGATAACTTGTGTTTCAAAGAAACTAGAAGCCCTTTAAAAAATGCCAAAAATAAACAAATTTTTATCACCACTAAAGACGTCTAGTGTGAAGATTTAATAAACCTTTACAAAAAAAGCAAAACATACAGGCATAGTATAATTACTTTTTATTCTATGAGTATTTTTTTTCACAATTGCTTAATTTTCGAGGAGGCAATCGTCGAGAGCCGACCTCGAATTTTGCAATGTTTATACGCAATTTTCAGCGTTAACTACTGTTGTCCCCACATAACACAGAAAGAGGTATTTCTATGTTCTGTGGTTGTCCCTATCGCACGGTATTTTCCAATTCGTGACAGCAATAGCATTTTTCAAATACCTATTTCACAAACGTCTCTCAGCTCGCGTCCATCATCATCATCACCATATTAATGTCCCCACTGCTGGGGCACAGGCCTTCCCTATGGATGGAATAGGGAGACTGGGCCATGACCCACCACACTGGCCCAGTGCGGATTGGTGGGTGCTAACGACTGCAGATGCAGCCGGGACCGATGGCTTAACGTGCCTTCCGAAGCACGAGGAGCTCGAGATAGTAATTTTTGGTCACCCATCCAATGACCGACCACTGCTAAAGTTGCTGAAGTTCAACGATCGCAGCCGAACGCGCTAACCACTTACGCCATCGAGCTCCTCGCTCGCGTCCGCTTAACCTAAAAAATTATCGGTTATTATTATAGCACTTACCCATTTACACGAAACCACTAATAAGATAATGATGGTTTCGTTATATTACGTCCATGCCATGACTGCAATGTACTGCACAGAAAATGTGTAAACGTATATTGCAGTGTTTTTAGGTTGGCTAGTCATTAAGTTTATCTTCACTGGACATCGTGACAACATAATACTATGCAACATAGCAATTTGTGCGATGTACTTGTCTAGTTGGAAAACGTTATTAAGCAGTAAAGCATAATAGAGCGTGTTTTTGTATATTTTAGAGTGGCTAGACGCAAACAAACTCATTTTGTTTGTCGTGTACAGTGCCTATCGAATTCGAATAATTTTCAAGTCCGAAATGTCATCCTCGTATTTTGTATGGAGCTTGAACAGCAGCGCGACAACGGACGTAACGAGAACTAAAAATCAGTACACATTTGACGTATAAAATAGATCGAATTCGATATTGGTTCGTGCTCAGTGTACAAAATGTTTACTGATTTTCAATTCAAATTCGATTTATTTTATACTGTACTGATTTTTAGTTCTCGTAAAGAAGTAAAAGAAAAACAGATTAAATTATTAACATAAATGGTCAATCAGGACCCAGCCTCAGCAAAATGCTGCCAACACGAGTACCTACTTAGATTTATATCTTCTTTGTTACTTTAGAAGCATAAGGATTCGCATGACATTTCAGACATTTTTGTACCCTTAGCACGAACCATTATCGAATTCGAATAGTTTGCAAACAGAAATGTCAATGTCAAATTTTGTATGGAAACTTGAACAGCGGCGGCACAAAGTACGCAACAAGAACTAAAAATGAGTACACATTTGACAATGACATTTTGGACTCGCAAACGATACAAATTCGATATTGGTTCGTGCTAGGGGTACAGAGTTATAAATTGTATTTATTTATTGGCACTTTTAGTTGCATTGCGTTTCTACGTGAATGTGGTCCAATGACCAAGTTTATATCCTCACAGAGCTTTTTCGATTACGTACCTGTTATCCTAGCAACAACAACAACAGCTAAGTTTCAAAAACAGTGTTTACGGTAAACTTGTTTATAAACAAGGTGATCACCTTCATAAACAGTTTATAAACAAATGTTGCCTAATAAATGCACAGCTTTAGTTATCCATTACACTTATCAAAATTAAGACAACAGCTAGTTTTGGGCCCGCAGCTACAAATTCATTAGATTTTCATAAAATCTTCAATTTATCGATAGCCTACTGGTAGTTGGTACTTATTATCCCGTATTAACGCGCCTGGGACAAAATTCCTAACAATATCTTTGTAATTTTTCAGTTATTTTAGGTACACTTTGATCGAATGTTTACTCAGGTAGCCTTCCACTATGTTGTATGACTACATTAACATTCTATTTTGGTAGAAAACTTCTAACGTCGCGAAGACGATGTATTAATTGACTCGGCGCCCGTCGGCAAAATGTATACAAGAATTCAATTAGATACAATAAATAATGCAAAAAGTACGATCAGTGTTGAAGATTATTTTCTCAATACAATGGAAAGACTTTGCGCTATTTAAATTGGCATGAAAATAAATTACTTCACATATCTGTACAAATCCTCTTTTAATTGATAATGTAAAACTTGTAAATCGAAATATGATTAATTTACTAAGCTTAAGAATGGCGCGGAACTTAGGAAAGTAATAGGTATAATTATGTAAAAAAAAATACTAGAAAAAATCCACTCACTGAGACTAGTAAATTTTGTTGGTTGATGGTATCAGAAGGGATTCGAAAACGGAAGATACAAGTTCGAATTCTGTCTGAAACCTGGATCATGTTTATTTTTCTAGTAACATTTTCTTTAGTTTTTAACATCCAGGAATGAAATGCTTAAAATGAAAAATATAACAATCTAAGTAATATCTCTAAATAATTATCTTATTTTTTGTTACAACTACACTTCATTTCTTTGTTTGTAGAACAAATTTTCACAAATATTATTCGTCTAACATTAGGGAATTTAAATCCTGTTCAATTAAAGTTGTCTTATGTAAAATTTGTTAATTTAAAAATTTTGTCCATTATCAATACAAACCAAAGTTGCTACCTATACCAGGAAATGTCATTATACATCCCGGTATTATATATTTCCCAGTGCGAAGCACTTGGACAGTTTAAGTCTTGAGTTGACCAAGTTTTAATGGCAGTCCAACTCAAGTTAATCTCGCTAGAGAACTTTTTCATCGTAAAAAACCTAAAGTTTTACATCCTCATATAATGTTATTATATAAACTTCAAAGGACCGTATATTTAAATAAATGGTTTCAATAGTAAAAACAGTAATTTAACAAAAAAAATATTTATATACAAATATTACTAACATAGGATAAGCCCGACATTCTTACTAACTTGTACTAATGATTCTATGGATGTTTTTCTGAAATAAATGATTATTATTTTCAATACGAAAATTTCAACTCGAAACCACCACGCGTTTTCTAGATGTCTGACAGATAGACAGACAGAAAAATGGCCGTATTTTTTACGTTAACTTAGATGTTTGATGACAGCTCCAAAAGGCTGTCAAAAACGTCAAATATGTACAAATACAAAAAAGTCTGTGTAGTCGGAGAACCACTTGGATTAAAGTCTTCTGCGAAATGATCACTATCGCTTTTGAACTTGAAGTAAAATATCCTCTGTGAATACAGAACATTAACGAACGTTATGACCAAAATACGGGAAAAGGCTTTCACTGGAAAGCGTAGGAGATGATAAATATTAAATGAGAACAACACGGACGGCTGGGAATTTATGTCAGACCGATACTGAAATAAATACCACCTGAAAATTCCTACAGCTTGGTAAATAGCCTCATCTGCCATATCGAAAGGGAAAGATATATTTATAGAGATCCGTGACAAACACAATTTTAGAAAATATTATAGACTATGAGCTGCTAACCCGATACTACAGCTTTTTTTAAATGTAAAAAGGCTTGCAATACTAAAATATCGCTCGCGCCGTTGCCTACCCGGACCAATATCCTACCCCGTGGAGCCCTAGCATCTTTATCCCCGACAGAAACACAACACTACGACAAGGTAATCAGTGTTATTTTTTTTATAATTAATTCAGATAGTGGTAATATTAATAAAAATCCAATTATCACAATCAAAAATAAACATATGAAACAATCTCTATCTTCCAATTATAATTTTAGTGTTAGTGTTGTCCATTTGGGAAGCGCATCCTCTCTTCTAATAACTTTCTCTAAGGAGGTCTTCTGTAAGGAGGGGGAGGTTACTTCCCCAGGCGGGCGATCGAATCCGAGCGGGAAATACGCTGTACTTTCTCTTATAATCTTAGATTTGACCGATGCCAAATGTAGTTTGGTTGTGGTATGATTGCTTAAAAGTGTTAGTTACTGCTAATATATCTCTAATTGACTCTCGTTATCACACTTCGCTTCGTTTACCCAACGAGCGATATGTTGGCATATGAGAAGACAATACATCTGAAGGACGATTCTGTAAAATAAAATCTTACTTTCGATTTTGGCAGTTGTCATTAATTAAGACTTTAGTTTGGTATGCATTACGCCATTTCACGGCAAAATGTCGCTATGTCTGTAGAAGCAGCCAGTACTAGATATTTGACATTTGTCAGAAATCCGAATAAATAAGATTGTAAGTGAGATTGCATTTTACAGAATAACTATGCTGTTCTACTTACCATAAAGTAAATCTTCAAAGTAGTTATACTTTTGTTTACAACATAAATTTGCTAAAGCAGAGCAGTACAGATTTCTAATATAAATACAAACTACAATTCCTGTAACTTTGTGTGGATATTCTCGCTAAATCTGTTTCTTATCTTTGCTAATTTTTGGTAGGTCGTAAATCCAGTTAGTTTGTTTTAATTCTATCAGCGCAAGGCTTATCAAATAAACTCCTCATAGTCTTTGTATTTTCCTTATTCCAAATAAAGGAACGACTTTGTGATTTTGAATTCGACAAACTTTATAATTTTGGTTTCGGAATATTGAAGCTAAAAAAAATATTATCACAATTTTATGAATATTAGCAAGTAAAATATTTGTTTAAAGGTACCCAATGTATTAATTATTGTCTGCATAACTTTATGACAAATGATAAATATAGCGCCATTACTATTTTTAAATTAGTCTATTTTTTTTATGAAATTATGTTACTTTAAAGTTACTTTTAAAATTATAAAGAATATTAATGGAAATGCCTATAAATAGTTCAAAATTAATATCATTAGTAATCGCATTTAATTCTTCTCATAAATATATTAACAAACCTTGATTTCTCAGTTACGTGCGAAACACTTATCGCCTCTTATCTAAATCTTTCCTTAAAGCAAAACAAACAGATTCTACTGAGAACACACTCTGCTTTAATAGAAAATAAAAAAATGTTATGGAATTGCTGAAAATATCTCAAAGCCAGTCTTAAACAAGAAGGCAATGTGTTCAGATGTATATTGAAAAGTGTTGTGAAAAAGTGTTTACGAGATGAATGATAAAAAGAAAATTCCCAAAATGGATAACATGGAAAAGATTAAAAATAGGCTTCTAAGGATTCACGATAAAATACAAGATCGCATGGAAGATTTGCAAGACCAAGTGCAGAATAAATATGAAAATTCTAAGATATCAAAGTTCATATCACATTTGTCCGAAGATAGAAGTTCTTTGGAAAGCGAATCTAATGACGATAAAACAGTCGATGGTGATAATGTTTCCACAGATTCGGGAAAGTATACAGCTAATAATAAATCTTCCTTCACCTGTAGCATACCATCGGTGGTCATAGACGAACCTCCAGATGAAGCAGTTAAGGATGTTTGTGAGAATTTTATCAATTTTGAAAGGAACGGGGTACTTTATAAAAAGAGAAGTTTGTCGACTTCTAATTTGAATAAGGACGATGTATTTTGTGAAATGAGTTCTAGTGAGTCCTGCGTGTCATGTCTGTCGTCGAGTGATGAGAGGTTTGTTATTTTACTTTTTAATAAAAAAGTGGGCTAAAGTTAAACTTTGTATAAATCTTGTAAACACTGCCTCTGTCTTCTTATTAGAAAAGAAAATTGTTATTTAAATACCAGGCTTAATTAAGTCAACGTTTTGTACCAGTGGAGTTTAGATTTTTGTAGATACTTGTTATGTGAGCATCCTTATTTTTTTCTTATTTAATAAGTTATCACAGAAAAAGCATTTCTGTCACCATTGTTTTCTTTTGTTGCTTAAGAAATAATCAATGAAACATACCACTTATGAAAAATGTATTAATAATAATCCTAAAAAAAAAACGTATGCGCTGTAACTTGTAGATATATTAAGCATTCTAAATATGGTATTTTTGAAAGCTACTAACATAGTTATTAAAAAAATAACAAACCTGGTATTCAAGTTATTCCTTTGTTTATAATCATAGTCAATTCTTCACTAATTATAGACTTCAAGAACCTAGACCAAGAGCTGGCAGTCTACCACCAGGGGCCCATTTGGAGAACTCAACCCTCAACACCTGCAACGAATTCATTGAGAAGATCGGAAACAGATTCCCAGGACTTAAAAGCAAAGGCGATAAGATACAAAGGGTACTATTTCAAAGATGATTAATCCTTTTGGTGATGGTAATTAACAATGCTTGTTAACAACTTTGGATTTTGTACCAATAATAAATCAATAAATAAAAAATATTAAAACATTTGTACGTTATAACCAGTGTTGCCAATGCAATTGACGTGTTCTACGGCTATTTGATTGAACAATTAGACAATATACACGGCCTAAAGTTGTAATCCTAACACCGTAGCATTATTTTCTACGGCTTTTAGCAAATAATGATTTTGTCACATTGACGCATTTGTCTTCTCAACACAATTTTACTGCACAAGATCTTCATCGATCACATAAGTTACCGAATAAAATTATTAATTGTAATGTCCTTATGAAATGAAAATAATTTTATTTCATTCAATTGGACTTATTCAAAGCTCTTCTTAAGCGCCCTTTATTATTATTATGGAAATCATGTTATCGTGCGTGCATTAGAACTAATATTACGATTTTGATTTACTCTTCTAAGCAACACTGATAATAGACTTTATGTAAACTATAATAGGTGTTCATTGTTTTAACATCATGGCTTTAACATAACGGTCAAGGTTGACTAGATAAATATCAATAATACATATTTATTATTGATATTTTCAAAAGATTCAAATCAAGTGAACAAAACGCAATAACAGATTCTTCATTATGTGATTAAAACATTACAACAACATTAACCAAGTAATTGCTTAATAAATTATGTTTAACTAATGGTAACATAATAACATGTAGTTCTATAAGAAAACTTGGAGCACCTAACCTTTGATGGGCTATTTGTGTGTTATGGTACATAGTATTTTATGATTGTAACTACAGTGCAGTTACAATGACTAGCGTAAATTTTTGATTTCGACGCGAACGAAGGTTGTATTGAAGATCGAAAAAATCAATAGATAAATCAAATACCTACTATGCTTTATTATTTATATTATATATTATAAGATAGGTTAAACAATGTAATGCAATGATAGCTTAGCGTCATGGTTTGGTTTAGTAACAATTTACTTATGATTGCTCTTTCAGGAAACCCGCAGAAATAGAATATAGCTTCATAAATTAAATTTCAAATAAGAGGACAACATATTTTTCCAGCCAATTAATGTTCCAACTGCTGGGGCACAGTCTTTCTCCATACTAATCTAATCCTCAATCGTCATAATAATCAATCATCATAGTCATATATCATCAAGAAGCCTAGGCCAAACTTTGACCCTCGGGTCATCTTCGAACCTCGTATTGTTCGTAGAATTGGCGGAGCCCACGACCATCAAACAAAAATCAACTACCCATGAATCCATCGTCCAAAATAGTATCATTTTGGCATTTTATAATAGATATATTTTTATATATTATTATAGATAGATAGTATTGCTTTAATAAAACCCATATTGAAGGAATACCTACTTACTAAATGCTTTTATTTAAATAAGGAAACAGTCATAAGTTCTCAAACTTGACCCGCCCGCCACAGTTTTCAATAGTAAATAGGGCTAGGCCACAGAGCCGGATTGGAGGCAGTACAGGTGGGCATGTGACCTCCACGACAGAGATAAAAAATAACTAAATTTCGACGGGTCGCCACCCTCCTTGTGTCGTGCTCCTCATTGCTGAGGGTCGTGACCTCCACGAATTATTTTGTGGACGATCACTTTCCATTTGTTGCGGTCTTCGGCAGTGTGGAGTGCAACGCGGACTCCAGTTTTGGTATTGTCGCGGATCTGGTCTGTCCAGCGCATGGGGCTTCTTCCTCTCGGTCGCCTTCCCTGTACTTTTCCTGTCACCAGGAGCACTTCCAGGGTATCGTTTTTCTTCCTTGCTATGTGACCGAAGAATTCGAGGATCCTACGAATACTACAGAATTTGTACAGCCTATAGGTGACTCCCACTTCTTTAAGAATTGACGCATTTGTGCGGTAGGCTGTCCACGGAACTCGTAACATTCTCCTCCAGCACCACATCTCAAATGCGTGAATACGAAAACTGTCTGCCTTCTTGAGGGTCCATGTTTCCGCACCGTAGGTGAATATGGAGAACACCAGAGTTCTCACCAGGCCAACCTTGACGGGTCACCAATCAGGCTGCAAATCATGAGTGGCTCGGGATTCCAGATTTTAAATTAGAGCCCCCCACTCCCCATAAACCATCACGCAGGCACAGTACGGGTTAGTATGAGCATGGATCAATCATCCCTGCTAATGTTCTAATGACTACAGCAGACCCAGCAGTTTAAAATCCTCCATTATTCGAGGAAAAACCTCTATTTTGAATATTTTCGTCACTCACCCGTTGATTAGCCATTTTCAAAATTGCATCGCTATTCAAATTAGCTGCCCACTACGTCATTGAGCTACTCAAATCAACTACAATAACAGAGCAACTAAGTATCACTGGGCCCAAAACTTATCTCTTACCAAGGAAGCATCAACATCACTAAGCCGTTTGGAACCAGCTCGCGCTTAGGTTTTAAACTTTTTTGTGCCGCGCACTCTTAGAAAAAAAGTTGCACTTATATCTAAATCTAAGAACTTGTTTCCAAGGTTATCCTAGTTTAAGAAATGACCACATACTTTTTTGTAAGAGTATCAAAAATAAGTTCAGTAAAGATTGATTTTGACTGACCCAATACAAGGAAAATATTTTTGAAGCAAAGGTAATGTCTTGGTCTTCGCCATTGGAACTAATATTCTGTTTGATTATGTTAAATTATATAAACCTTTGTTGTTTTATGAGTTAAATTAATACATCAAGTGGTAACTTTACGTGTAGGAGAGATACCTTAATATTTTGTTTTACCCATTTATCGATGTAACTACATATCTAACCCTGCCAAAGTTATAGGTAAGTTCTTGAACTAAGAGTCTCTCAGACGAACGTCCCTAACCGATTAAGTTCTTAGTCTTGGCGAATTTTCTGATTTGGACTGGAACGCCTAAATTACTAAAGGAAGTAACCTCCATCCACCTTACATATTACAGACTATCGTAACCTTAGATTAAAACATTTGTTTTAATCTAAGATCGTAACGAGTTAACGTGCTGAGGGACGATAGATGCTAGACGAAAGCTTGACTAACAGTTTTTTGACACACATCATTTGGGCCCCACAACCTCGCGGACATAGCAAAACTATAAGGGTAACTTGTTAACTCGTAATCTCAAATATTAACATCCAGAATTTTTTGAGTAAGTAAGGGTGCCCAAAATAATTAATTTTTAACTAATATTCTGATAAATGACAGCTGTCTTAGTTCTGAATCTCTGAACTAAGCTTCGGACTGACAGACGAACGGACATAGCAAAACTGTAAAAGTACCTTGGAAACTTCGAAATGCTAAAGCCTATCCCCCATAGGCGCATTATTATCGAATAATCGGATGCGTTATTGTGAAATCAATACTTGTTGATAACGGCCCCAGTATTATCAAAAGATCGGTAGGTAGGGCCTTAGGTCTTTCTATGGTATTAGCGCAAAACAGCAAATACTGGATGAAGAATTGGCAACAGAAAAAAATGTATTATAAATAAATAATATTTGTGTTTTTTATCCCACATGTGGGGCCGGTCTTTATATTCTTTTATCACTCGAGCGAGACCAAAGTTTATTCTCATTATGATTTGCCGTCATTTTGATCGAAATACGTGCGCTCCGTGTGACAGTTACCAACCAACTGATAGAGAAATTGCCCCGATCGCGCTACACATGCGGCAACGTGCAGGGCGGCAGGGACAGTCTAGGAACCAAGGGTGGTCTCGCGCCCCTGGCGCAGGGCCAATTTAGAACATTGTCCCTGCTTGCTTAGGCATTTAAGGGTCATCCTCACTCTTACACCCTAGATTGCCCCTGCGGCAGAGATGTCAGTAGCCCGCTTAACAATACAAATTAAACAAGCTCGTATATTTTTTTCAGTATTTGATGAAGAACACCCGCCTCAGCGATGTGAACAAGCGCCTGAAGGCGCAGATCTGGAGTTCGGTGGTGACCATCGTGCTGGTGGAAGCCAAGAACCTGCCGCCCATGGACTTGGACACCAGGTCCAGCGACCCTTACTGTAAGTTTAGGTGAGTCAGCCGAATAAAGATAAAGTTCATAAAAATTTTGTCTGTGACGTTGGTTTATGGACGGTTCACTGTATTCTTCAGGGCAGTTTTGTGGGGATTTCTGTTCTGGTTCGTTTGTTTAAGCCCAAGCACTCCTCTGTATCTCTATGGGGAGTCGAGTAAGATTCCGCGGGAGTGAGGTACTCTTAGGGCTGGGGTTGAAGGTGAGGGAGGTCAGGGTAGTCAGGAGGGGTCAAAGGAATGATAACCTAAACCGTCAACCAAATTTTACTTTAAGTTGCGTTCAGAAACTCGATTTAAAACTTTCGTTTACATAAAGGATGCATGTTCGTATGTGACCTATAATTTTGCATGATTATTCATAACTACTCCGCCTGTAATGCAGAGATGAGCGGAATTGAAGAGCTAGATTCTGATTAATGTTTTTCTCACACAGTCTTAATAAATAAATATTATTAAAAATTGGTGTTTTGTAATCGGTTGGTTAACGTTAGCCATCTTTACTCTCCCGATCAACCTGTTGACGCAAGCGTGCATATTCTATCATATTTGATAAATTCTTGTTATTTCCTTGTTTTATTTCTTGAGTTTGTTGTTATTTTTTTCTGTTAAGTTTAAAGTTGTTTATAAATTATAGGTAACATAAATTATACGTTATCATTGACAAGTACTCACTTTCTGACACTTTAAAGTTTAAGAACCCCAGATTCTTTGTTTACATTTTGTCTCACTCCAACGTCAAAAGACTATAGGTATACAAATCCTGAATGAACGTTGGAAAACTTTGAATAAACAACATGCCCTATTTTTAGATCCAACTAACTGATACAAAAAATATGTTACCTATAATCTAGTTCTAGTTGTTGCGCACACCCAAGGTTCCTCATTGTTTCCGTCTATTGTATTGTGACTCACGTAATCCATACTCATATCATAAATGTGAAAGTGTGTCTGCCTAGCCTGTCTGTCTCCATGTTACCTCTACACACTTAAACCGCTGAACCTATTTTGATGAAATTGGGTAACAAAATTGACAGGTCGAGATAACATTGCATTAACATCACTCCTATCACCACATCCTAACAATGCCATTACCTAACATTTAGCATTGGTTGGGTCTAAGATATTCCCCGGAAACTATAGTGACTAATTCGTACAATTGTACGAAATCGTGTCGTCACGCGTTATTTCAAATCGATAGATTATTAAAATTAATAATTGCGATGTGTCAATATAATTTCAGGCAATTTTTTTCAGACCCAACCAATGCTAATTCTTAGGTAATGGTATTGTTAGGGAGTGTTATTGATGGGAGTGACGTCAAAGTACTTTTATCTCGATCTGTCATACCTTTGTTAGTTTTGTCGACCCTGAAATGGTTATATGGTGTGATTTTGTCATGCAAGTATTGTAGCACTTGTATGATGTTATTTTTATATATTTTAGTTAACTAGAACTTGATTTAACTAAAAAGTGACGTCACGAGCCCCACTCCCAAACTTTGACTCGCTTAATCGTTGTAATTTTTTGGTTAATTGACCAAAGAAAAACAAGTTTCCAATATTTTTTTGTTAATCTTATCTAGTCCTTCAGGACTAAATACAATTTTCTTTCCTTGACCCTGTCATCATTCCTATGGTTAGTTCAGTACCCTTAGCCTGAACCAATATCGAATACGAATAGTTTGCGAGTCCGAAATGTCATTGTCAAATTTGTACTGATTTTTAGTTCTCGTTACGTCCGTTGTGGCACTGCGTGTTTCATACAAAATTTGACAATGACATTTCAGACTCGCAAACTATTCGAATTCGATAATGGTTCGTGCTAAGGGTATGGTTTCCGGGTTGGAACAACAGAGTTTCTACAAGAGTTTCTTTTAATAAAAATAATGTCATATTCACGAGAGTTTGTTGAGTTGCACTAGCTTCGGTCCCAAATGCTGCCTCAAAATAATTTATTAATTCCATGTCCCCATCAGGACCAGTGGTCCCGGTCCCAAATTACTACCGACTCTGATGCGAATAAAGTGTTATCACTTTTGATGTGTTCCGATACAATTTTTTTTTAAATATCTTTCAATAACTTTCGAATAATCTTCTCTTATTGTTTGTTGATGAAATAATAGATACTTACATTAAATAACATACACAACAACAACATAAACTTAAAAACTACCAAATGTCTAAAATTTACAATCCAAACCTTAACCTACTTAATAATAATGATGTTAAAAAACAAATTGGAAGGTATCGTGAAAAAAGTTGAATGACTAGAGCGAGGGTCCTACTCATACATTTATCAGAATACCTAGATGATTGAAAAACTATTTGCTCGTTTCTATTGCAGGTTAGGCAACGAGAAATACAAGAGCAAAGTGGTATGGAAATCTCTGCATCCTTCGTGGCTGGAGCAGTTCGATTTACACCTGTACGATGACCAGGAGCAGGTCTTGGAGGTCACGGTGTGGGACAAGGACAAACAGACGAAGGACGATTATATAGGACGGTACGTTTTTGTTAGTTAAGAATATTTCTGCCGTGCTATCGATTACAGCAGTATGTATTATTTACATAGTTTCGAGAAAATTGCGTTCAAAGTTTTCGTTACATTCTTACTTTTCCTGACTTTTTTTATTAAGTTAACTAAGGAATGGTATTAATTTGACATTGTGGGTTACCTACAATGCGAAGAGATGGCGCTGCCTTGCAGCTTAAGAAAGGTTAGAAAGAATTCGACACGGCTATTAGGGCCGCGGTAGCATAATGATGCATTCGGCCAGATAGTGAAGGGTGCGGGTTCGAGTCCCGTCTCCTGCCTGGTCCGCGTGAATTTTTTTCTAGTTATATTTTCTTTAGATTTGAACATCGAGCAGTGGTGTCAATTCTGACACGATTCTCTAAACCTAAACTTAAATTTGACAACAGTGTATCCTTGTCATTCTCTATACGGAATGAAAAGGAGAGATTGATGTTAAATTTAGTTTTAAGTTTAGAGAATCACGCCAGAATCGACACCACTATCATGCTTAAAAAATAAAAATTATAACTAAGGAATGGTTGTTGAATTATATTACTTTTTCATTGTAAAATAGTTTAACTTGTATTTATAACACATTCATCTTAAATAGCAGAAACCTAAATTATTCATAGACTCGCCCGTATTCTTATCGAAATTTAAAGTTCCCGTTGAGCTAAAAATATAGCGTTTAGATCATATTGCAGAGCTAGAACAAACTTGCAATTTATTGCAGTGCTATAGTAGTGTGGAGCTCAAGAATGTATACATATTTGCCCGTGCGCTCACACTTGCGATAGTTTCATTCAAAACGATTTACATGAAACTTTTGTAGTTGTATGCCCCTGTAATTTTAGTGCAATGCGATAGATGCAGAGGAATCGTTGTCTATACGAATCTATCGCAGCGCACACTTTGAACGATAGTTGCACGCAATAATTATTATTGAAAAGGAGGAAGGCCACTGCATCAACGAAATTAACATCTAAAGTGTTGTGCAATAGTTGCACGACGACGCGATAATTGCAGAGCGCGATTACCTAGTTGCAAATATGTTCTAGCTCTAATGCTTTTTCCGCACCTGCGTGCATCGAGCTCCTATTTATTCATTAGTACAGAACTTTGGAGAATGCGAACGCCAATCTTAGCGCAATTTAGTACTAAAGCCACCCGAAGCTTCGCCACACAGATGTGGGATAAGCATAACGAGCAAAGGTTCGCTCTAGTAGGTAAGGCACATGGCCTAACCTACTAGAGCGAGCGCACGCCATGACCCACCACGCGGGCCCAGTGCGGATTGATAGTTGCTAACGACTGCTGATGCAGTCGGGACCAACGACTTAACGTCCCTTTTATTTATTATTGGTATTGAAGCACATGGAAATAGGCGGTTAACTCAGATATAAGTCGCGGCACGAACTCTAGCGCTGAACTAAACGCGGAGGAGATAGCTGCGCTTGGGTACGACTGGAGAGACAATCGGTGCAACGCATGCCCGCCCGCGCCTCAACACCTCTGTTTCCCCATGACATCTTAATTTTTACTTCTGCGCAATAACGGCAAGCAATAGAGTATGCGTCACGCATTTCCCCAACAATAAAAAGGGTCATGATCCAACCTCCATATTCCATCCATAGAGAAGGCTTGTGCCCCAGCAATGAGGACATAAATAGGCTGATGATGATGTTGTTCCTTCTTGATGTTTAATACTCCACCAGATTTGCTAATAAATTAATGTTCATACATAGACGACACGATTCATAAAATATTGCCATATTTCCTGACATATAATACTAATTTAAGAAATTACTTCACCAGGTGTACAATAGACTTATCGAAATTGGAAAGGGAGAAAACGCACAACATATGGCAAGATCTCGAGGATGGCAACGGACAAATATTCCTCTTGCTGACTATCAGTGGGACTACGCAATCGGAGACTATTACAGACCTGGGTAGTTACAGGGAGAACCCGAGGGATAGGGAGATTGTGGAGAGGCGATATGTACGTAGGCAAACTTCTTGGGCATCGACCATAAACAAGAAATCCTGCGCAGTGGCAATATTACACACAAAAACGTCTACTGCGCAGGTTTATTTCTTTGTGGTTTTGCTCAAGAAGTTTGCGGCTAGCATACTATACCAGTGGTTTTGAAATCAAATCAAATCATCTTAATTGCAAATATAGGTTACAAAGTTGTTATCCAGATACCTTTAGTACAGTACAGCCATATCATCCATTATTTCTTACATAGTTTATTCAAAATGTCAATGTACATATGGTAAATTTAAGATTGTACGTATTTCATGCATGCCAATTTTTTTAGTCTATAAGCATTAGTCTTCCAAAAATTCACGGACAGTGTAGGAACATTTAACTACAAAAAAAATTGTTGCCGTTATGTCCAGGCCTGGTACCATCTCAACGAGAACGCCAGCGGCGTGGGGTGGCTGTGTGTCAAAGTGTTCGGTGCCAAAGGCTTGGCGGCTGCCGACTTGGGAGGCAAATCCGACCCATTCTGCGTACTTGAATTGGGAAACGCGAGGTTACAAACGCACACTGAGTACAAAACGCTAACCCCAAACTGGATGAAGATATTTACGTTGTAAGTATCATTGCTTTTATTTGTTTTTATAAAGTTGTAGGCAAAATGTACTCTTTGCTCTATGGGCCTGTGCTGCGTTAAGCGAGAGTACAAAGCTCCGCGTGTTTATTTCATGTTTCTTCATGTCGTAGCGCCTGTTCTATGAAATGACATGAAAACTGCACGCGGAGCACGAAGGCCCTATGATGTTAAGTAGGTACTTCAGAAAACTTAAAAAAAATCCCTAGCTAGATTTTAAAATTCTAAAGGAATAATATGGAATTATAATAATGCAAATAAATTGATATCTTGCTTAACTACTCCGTGATCAAGACGCTTGCAACTGTGCCGAAATTTTGGAGGGTCATAAAAACAAGGGACATGGAAACAATCTCGTTAATCTATAATGTTAGTGATCATGAAAATTTAAAACAATATGTCTTGCTTAAAATGCAAACAGGTATATAAACCGTATAGATTTCAAACTCTATCGCCGTTGCCGTTTAGTATTCCCTTGTCATAAAAAATCCCATAAAATAGGGTGAATAGTGAAAGAGAAGTAGAATAATGGAATTGTTTTTCATAATATTTTTTTATAGTTTTATAGTGTATTTTTCTTGAAAAATATTGGGAAATTTTACTGATAAAAAAATAACTCTTAGTAGACGAAAGTATCATCGTCTAATCAATGCTTTTGTAATGGCGAACTGTTTGAAATGCAAAGCTAACTATAGGTAGTTTATTCTTATTTGGCATTATGAAATCGGAAAAAATTTCAGTGTTTTTTTTTTATTTACAGCACAGTAAAAGATATAAGTTCAATGTTAGAATTAACCGTCTACGATGAAGATCATGACCATAAAGTAGAGTTTCTAGGTAAACTTGCTGTCCCACTGTTAAGCATTAGAAACGGTGAAAAACGCTGGTACGCACTAAAAGACAAGAAGATGAGAGCTCGGGCGAAAGGGAATTACCCGCAGATACAATTAGAGATGACTGTGATATGGAACCCGGTAATTTTCTATTATATTGAGAATAATTTGTCATCCAATTTTATATATGTGGAATAAAAATTATTGTAGCATTTATTTATTTCGCTTTACTATAATGTGTTTAAGTATATTATGCCAAGTCTATTTAATCTTGGAGATATTATATTTTATGTTTGTTAAGGTCATTTCATAACAGTGATACTTTAACTAACCGTATTGCTTTGAAATAAAGGCATTGCTCTTATGTTGTATCTCTATTAACCTTAGCCATACTTCTTTATAGTTATTATATTTCATTTCTTTGCCTTTAGCTCTGTTTTTCTAACTGTTTCTCGTATTTCGTTAGCATGTCATAAATTTTAACTATTCAAAATAATAAAGTTATTATACATTATAACTTATCAAATTTTTAATAAACTTGACAATGTTACAGTTAAAAGGTGCAATTCGAGTAATCAATCCAAAGGAGCCTAAATATATGCATCAAGAAGCTAAGTTCAAGAGACAACTTTTCATAAGGAATGTTATGAGATTAAAAGCAATTATCATGTGGTTCATAGAGGTTGGAAAAATTTTACAGTAAGTGTTTTATTTTTCCAAATAAAATAATATCAATCAGTATTTATGCTATCTTTGATTAGCTCTTCTGTTGGGTACACAGTATTTTGATAATAAATCACTAAAAGTCGTATATTTTATGGTTAATCATTTCTTACTGTCGTTACTTCTTATTTCATACAAATAAAAAATCATAGAAACACTAATAAAATCTTTCAGAGACTGTTTTGAATGGGAATCAAGGGTGCAATCGTTTCTTGGTCTCCTTGTGTGGCTGGTTTTTTGCTATTATTACCAAATGTGGATGTTACCTTTTCTTATTCTCATCTTTTTTGGAAGGAATTGGCTTATATATAGACTTACTGGTAAGTTCTATTTAATATTTATACTTATTTTTCATATTCTCACGTACACCAATAATTTGTTCAAATAAAACATATCATACACACAAACATAATATATTATGTACCTGTTGAAGTGGTAGATACTTCTTCATATTCTTAACCTCTAATATAAAGTGCGAGATATGTATAAGAAATTAGATACCTACATTTATTTCAATTCATGACATTTTTGATTGTAGTTTATCTCGCTATTATGATAATTTCTTTATTCGGGTATACGTTTGATTTTGTTTCTTTTTAATTTTAGTTCACTTAAAGACCTTTTCTCGCCACTACTATAATGGTACTTGGACAATTTTTACATTGTTCCGACGTAAGTTAAAGTGATAGTGTTTTGTGACATTTCAATGTGTATGTATGTTTCGTTGGCGTAATACTAATGAAATTCTGCTTTGTATATAGCAATCTTAACAATCTTATTAATTTAAACGTATCATATGGATGATGAGTGACCTTTTTCCTTCGTCTATCAGGCAGATTATCAAAAAATATTGAACCGGTTTTTTGGAGACATATAATCTATTGAAGATTTATATTGATATGAAATGTCGCATAACGTCACGTCTTGGTATAGTTTGTACTTATACGTGAAGTCACCAAACTTTGAAGCTCTTTATTTTTGTAATTTATTGGTTGGTTAACATAAGAAAAAATAAGTGTCCATTATTTTTGAATAATCCTAACGGACTTACTAGCATTTCCTTTACTTCCCCGTCATCATCCCTATTATGCGATTAAGAAATATCAATATCATTTACTATTATTGAAATGGGATAAATATTGTTGTAAGTTTAATAATAGCTTGAATTTTACATTGTTTGTTCAAGATTTAAAATTGCTGTGATATAAATCTCGTGTTTTTAATCTTTTTATGTTATTAAATATTGATATTATTATTTCAAAAATCGTTGTAGTAACTACTTTTTTTTTAACAAAATTGTATACTGCAGGTGGCAATCCTTTACTAATGCCGGTTGATGATGATGATTTGTTGGCAGAAGAAGACGATGATGAAGAAGCAGATAAGGTATGATGTTTGAAATAATCCTCCTTTTGTTCTGGAAGCCTTTTATTTGATATAATTCACTCGTTAATTATATCAGTTACTGGGTAAATAGAATATCAATTGTGCAAAACATAGTAGTATTGTATTTATACTGCATGACACAGCAAATAAAAATGTGAGTGGACGGTGTGTTAATAGCGACATGGTTTTATGTAAATGTTGCTACTTCTGTAAATACTGATGAGTTTTTTGCTCCCATTCATCTCATCAGCTAAAAGATATTCTGAATAGGAAAAAATATTGGACAATTTAAAAGAGCTTTTAATAAATCAATTTGAATAAAGCATAATCTCGTCATTCATCACAGCTAGACACAATATTCTATGAAATACTTTTGTAAAATAATTAGTACTTAAAATATTGGTACTTCGATGATAATAGAAATTCGATTATTTTCTTTACAGGAGGAAAAAAAGTCACTAAAAGAAAGATTACAAGCAATACAAGAGGTAACACAAACGGTCCAAAATGCTATAGGTTACGTAGCATCGTTGGGAGAAGCTGTTAAAAAGTAAATTCTCAAAAATATATTCTATAATACCTATAGCTTATATAACCATGTTTGATTTAAAAATAACTTTTTATTGTTGTTTCAGTTTAATGAACTTTACTGTGCCATATCTAAGTTACTTAGCAATAATCATGTTATTTGGAGCAATGTTCGTGTTATATTTGATACCATTGAGATACCTTCTAATGGCGTGGGGTGAGTCCGGAAACGATGTTATATTGTTATTAAGAATATTTTTATGTCTAAAATGAAAGACGTTATAATTTTAATTTCTTAAATTTTAGGTATCAATAAATTTACTAGGAAAATTTTACGTCCACATACAATACCTAACAACGAAGTATTAGACCTTTTATCAAGAGTACCTGATGACGAAACATTGGTAAGTTGGTGTTATCTGACTTTTGGTTAAGTTTTACTAATTTATGGTCTCAACCTCCCAAAAATAAATTTTCAACAGCTAAAATGAGACAATACTTTTGATATTTATTGTTATTCAGATAAGGTCCTGGCAAGCAGTACATGGTATTACCAGCTTTCAATATATAAATTACCCCTTTAACAAGTTACTTTTTTGCAGTTCAGTTTATTTATTATGTCCTTTTATTATTTGCATAGTTGGACTGTAGAGAAATAAAACCACAACCTCACAATGAGCACCGGCGAGATGCAAGAAAGAAACACAAAGCTGCATAACACAACTCCACTACGGTCCGCCAAAGGATCAAACAATACTTCTCCAAGTTATTTTATAACAGGGATTATAGTGAACTTTAAGCATTATTATAATATTGTAAAAAAATCCTTTTTATGATTATTGCAGTGGGTTATAAGCAATAAGGAAGAATAAGTTATGATGTGAATTTTCACAATAATATTTAAATAGCACTCCAAAAACAGATAAATCCATCCCTAAATCTAAAATTAAATAAGGATCCAGAAGTGAGTACCTGATGAAAAACCATTTTGTTAGAATTCCCTAATGTTTTAACAAAATTATTCGAGTTCGTCCATGTCTCGTTTGTTACTTTTACGTGACGGAATAGTTATTACAAGAATGCAAAAAATTATGGTGACATAATATCTGATATTTACTTGCAGCAGTTTTGTTTAAGATACATGATATTGTTACATGAAAGTCCCAATGTGAAAACCTGTTAGATTGTTATAATAAAATTTAGATAGGATTTATATGAACATTTTGTAAAAATGTTACAATTTTGTTATATTTAAATACCGATTTAGAATAGTTTACCAAATATTCATAGAAGTATATAGTAAGTTATCTTTGACAGCTCCAAGTCTACATCTACTCCTTCACTCATAAAATATATAAACTTAACAATATTAATAATAATGCAATAGTATAAGACTGAGACCAATCTCATTGATAGTTACGATAGATAGAAAATATTTATAGATTCAAAGTTTTATATTAATATGTATAGTTTGTTGTTGTCTTTATTCATTCCAAAAGTAACTTTCTTCTAGGTAAACTAAGTCCGATATGTCTTTTATCTAGTATTATAATATAGTATTTCACCTTGACATTCTAACTTAAAAAAGGCATATAACGTATTCTTTCTTCAATGACATCATACTTTATCAAATATATTAACAAAAATAAGCGTTTTCATCTATAGTATACGACAGGCTTATTCAACTTTACGTAATCAATAATGTTCCTTATTATTTTGAATTTGTTTCAGAATTGATAATCTTCTACTATAAACATAAACTAAATGCATTTCATTATTTCTAGTCAATTTCTTCTTAAAACGGGACGTTCCTTAATAGTAGATAATAAAAATAATAAAATGACATTTTACTCACGCACAGCTTAGGTAATCACTATCTTCATTATAGCACAATGCACATAACGATAAAATCATAAATTCTAAATCATGTTATTGTAAATAACCGCCGCATAAATTGTGATAAATTAGTATTTATAGATTGTATTTTAGATAAAATTAGTCTTAAGACTTAGTTTTTAAAATTATTTTGCTATAACAACATTCAAATATTGTCAATCGAAACTTTTTATCTGAGTAGCTTAAAAAATTAGGAATGATACAACACCAAAGATTTTTCTCATAAAATTACCTAAATCTCATGTGTAATTCCTCATATTGTTGTAATGTCTGCTTTTGTTACTGTCTGTAAATGCAATTCGATTGCTACACAGAATAAAATAATGAAATCCTATTATATTATTTAAAATTCAAAGAATCTTTATGGTCTTCCCTGCAATCTTCTGTGTTTTTTTTTTTATTTTGGTTTCTAGATAGTTGGCAGATAATTTACTGCAGCATCTGTTTATGTACTCCCTAGTTGAAAAATGCTTGTTAAATGTTAAATTAGCACCAAGATACATTTATTTCCAAATATTTTGTATTCTATTAATAAGTCAATTATTCTCCTCAGCTTTGTATTCAGTGCCAGCTTTCGGTAGGTACTTCACATTTTTATCACATAGAATCATGATGAGTTATTAAAATATCATTTTATGCATTCCGATCAACAACAATACATGTTAATCATGTATGATCCATTTGAAATTTCAATAATTTTCACATAGGTAGTTCTTTATAATTGTCTCATCAAAAGGGAAACTAAAATAGGTATGTATTTATTCAAATTCATTGATATGGGAAAATAAGCTATGATGCAAACTGTCAAAATAAATATTAAATGCACTTCAAAGACAAATATCTCGAAATCGTATATTGTAATCGTTTTTTAGAATATTGGTATCAATATTCTCTGAATTTATTTTAACTACTGAAAAGTTAGTTTTTTATGACTAAAATGATGATTCAACATCTAAGAATTTAATTCTATTATCGCACTTATTCTTTCTGTAAATGTTCAGACAGGCACATTATTACCACAAATTGAAAAGTTTTTGAATCTTAAATGAAAAGCAATAAAAACCTCTTAGTCAACCAGATAATTTCGAAAGTGTTGGATAACTTGACTTATTATGTGACTGCCTGTACTAAAAGAACGTTAATATTACTCATATCTTGACAATCTACTGGTTAAATACATTTACGATTCGCACTGCATAATAATTATTACCTACCTGTTTTATTTGCCCATTTGTTTAAACTAGTTATAAGAAGGCAGACATTTAAGAATATAATATTTTTTCTATCTCTTCCAATCAAACGCATTGTTTTAGATCATAAGTTTTATGAATTATATATTGAAGCACAAAAAAGTGATGAAAATGTTAATGCTTTCATATTTTAAAATATTAAAAAGAGATGTGATTTTAGATGTCTTTCTATTATTTTGTTAGGTACAGAGATAAAGCATTTGTAGCCTTATCTCTACTCTATATGGTTTTATTTGTTGGCAGAAATCTAAATTTAATTTGTTAACAGTTAAACCGTTAACATCAGTAGAAAAAAGCACCAAAAGGTAAACAGGTTAACCAAAAGTCACTACCGTCAAATAAGCAATACCTTGACTGCATGCGTCTTCAATCATTGTTTCTACAGTGCAAAATCATGACTCTTGCGCGGGGTAGGAGGAAAGCGTAGTTCTCTCAGACATCCCCTTCCCCCCCCCCCCCCTTGCCCTGAAAAGGGCCGTTCAGCTTCCACCTCCAACCAGTGACTAAGGCCGAGGGGTGTGAAACTCCCCATTCCTGGATTTGAGAAGGGTCGTTTCCCCTCCTAACTCTACGGAGGCGCACGCTGAATCGATATCGTCGCAGCAGATATCCATGGCTGATCGGAAGTAAGCTTAAGCACCCAGCTCGCTCCACGACCCAGGGGCAAAGGTCTTTTACTAGAGTTCAGTTCGTGTTGTGTCCCTATTTTCTACAGAAATCGGAAAAGAGCTAAGTAACGAAAAGAAAACCAACAAGGCCTGGTCTAAATCCTAAACAGATGAACTAAGATATTGATAGTTCCAACATAGCTGGATCAATATCGTCATTTGGACGAAAATTGGTAACAGCATAAGATGCCATTCGACAATGTACTAACTACGAGTAGTTTGATAAGGTGCTCATAAATATCTCTACCTATTTTCGCAAAAATATTCACTAGTCGCTTTATAAATATGCCTCTTTTTAATTCCGCTCAATTACAAGAGCAAAATTTTAATTATATTTTATTTCTAATTTTATAGTCAGGCAACGTAGGTCCGTATATAAATACATACTCTCCAGTATGGCGGAGGGGCGGGCAACGGCCCACATAGTGATCTACTTACACAAGCAGTGCTTTTGCTTAAAAACTCTACTTTGGCCCGCAACTCACCAATGGTGTTAATCGAGTTCACCAATTTGCTTACAACCTCGGTCAGGCTCGCTTTCAGTTAGATGATATCCTTCAGCAGCCTGGTGTAGTCGACGTGGTCAAACGTGATAGGGGGCAGCTTGTGCAGCTCCTTCTTCTTCAGCGTTTTCAGGGTCGGTCTTCGGATGGTTTCCCAGAGACTCTTCTGTACCATCCCTCCGCATGATGGCATCTGTTAAGCCTTGCTGAAGGATCGGAAGAGCAGCGCTTTACCACTGCAAACCTCGTCTTCCTTAAAGCTTGATTTGCAAATCTGCAAGATGCTGACCTCGTCCATTGTATCGATTGCATTTTGTATAAATGCTAACAGTTAGTTAGCTACGAGTTGTTGGGAACTTATAGCGGTACACTCGCACACCAGTACACTCGCAATTAGTAACTTCTAAAGGAATTGGTGCCCGGGAAAACAAACGTCGTTAACATGATTCACGCGTATCAACTATTTTGGTGTCACAAGTTATAGGGTTAGTTTTCTTCAGTTCAGTACCCTTAGCACGAATCATGTCAAATATGTCCTGTCTTTAGTTCTCGTTACGCCCGTTTTGGCGCTGCTATTCAAGATTCCATACAAAATTTGTCAATGACATTTCGCACTAGCAAACTATACGAATTCGATATTGATTCGTGCTAAGGGTCATAAGGGAGAAATACAGTTCACATTGCCCTATGTTTAGGTAAATAAGGGAAAAGGAAATACTGCGATGGCAACATTTAATTGTAATCCATAGAGAATTTAACCTACTTTTTTAACCATTTATTTCTTGTCCCTGGTTTATCTACGGCTTAAGTATTCTTTGAATCTGTGGTATAAACTGTGATGAAGATAAAGAATTTCGTTTAATAAGCGCAAATCACTTTTAGAATCCTGATATCATTTAAATATTTTTATAAATTTTTCACAATAGCTCTAAATCTTACTCTCGAGGCCGTGTATAAAAAAAGTAGTCGGTTGGGGTCGGCCATTTTTGTCCATAGTGATCTGTCCTTGTCAGTGTCAAATCATATCTGTCGTTGTCATTAGAACGAGAGTCGTGGCCGCAGGTGATCTGCCAACCTACCTATTACACCGAATTTCAAAAAAATAGTACACATTCGTAACAATGGGTTCCAAATTACAAGAGTACAAAGAAACCTTAGAGCGTAGCCTTGTCGATAAAAGCAAGCCGTGGACCAAATATTTCGACAAAGCTGAGCAGAAAACCGGCGTCAACAGAGTCTACCTTTTCGTGGGTGAGCAACTTGATTTTCCACGTTTATTTATATCTTTAGCCAGTCAGCTTGACGTTTGTTCTTTTTCAGGTTTGGTAGCGTTCACTGGTTTATATTTAGTGTTCGGTTTTGGATCTGAATTGGTATGCAATTGTATTGGGTTTGTGTACCCCGCGTACATGTCTATGAAGGCTTTGGAATCGCCCCAAAAGGATGACGACACTAAATGGTTGACTTACTGGGTGGTGTACGCATGCTTCTCAATCGTGGAGTACTTTTCCGACTTCATCGTTGGATGGTTCCCACTTTACTGGTTAATAAAGGTAAGCACCACATTAACCTAACCTCCATATGGTAGAAAACAGTTTTCGTCTCATACAAAAAAAGGCACATAGAAAAAAGGTTAATTCCCAACTCATTAACTATTGAAAATCCGAACTCACTATCAAAGTTGTATGTTCTAACATAATAATAGTTCACATCCATATGTTTAAATATTAAAGCATTGAGGAAAATGTGATCCCCAATACTCCATATCAAGATAATTTTAATGTTTTGTATTGTGCTTTATCTATATATAGCAACAATGCAACATAGCGGTTAAATGTATATGTCAAAATATCAATGTGTTAATTAAAAAACAAGTACTTACTTTAAATTTTCCTATATAAGTTGATTTTGATGGGTCCATTCTCTAAAATATAAAAGGTAGACACCCTTTCTTCTTTACAAAGCACGGCTAATTGCCAGTCAATACCCGCTCACCTATTTGTTAACTTTTTTTTATATGTACATTGTGTAACTAATGAGCTAATTGCATATCCATGATGCTTTTAAGGGGTAGTATCTTAGTGGCATTATAATGCCATTTAAATACTTTATTATAATAAACTACACTACACTACACTTTATTATAATAAAGCAGTTATGGATTAGTAAACAGCACGGTGATTATCACTTCCGTCTGTCATTATCCTTTAGTGAATAGGCATGCTGCTGTTAAGTGTAAGGTGACCAATAATAATTTGTGAAGTTAAATAGACCTCATTTATTCTCATATTTGTTTGTTGTTTTCATGCAGCCCAATTATTTAATAAAATATTTCTTCAATGGGTTTAACAATGTTTATTCAATTTAACATTATTCTTGATATTTACACTGCTTACAGGTTCAGTGGTCGCAAGACCTTACTTGTTCCAAAAATGAGGCACTAATTGGTATCCCACTGGGATCCCAGAAATGCAAAATTCTTGTTCACATTTTATTTAATATGTTAATGAGTTTAGCCATGGACGTAGCTAGGGGAGAACAAGAGTCGGCAATGTCCATGCTTGAAACCTCTGTGCCCTCCCTTAAATTTTAGTATTGAAAAATATCTTAACAAATTTCACAATCCCTAGCTACCCCCAATGAGTTTAGCTACTGACTACAAATCTATAATCAAGTAACATTTTCACTATTGATAGGATCATAAAAAGCAAACACTGCATATTGAATACATTTTGAATATTTAACTTTATATTTTGCCTGTTATCACAACCTGAACAAAAACAATAAAAATGAAATGTGTGTAACATACTTTATTCATTTTGAATCTCATTTGAAATCAAACTAAATACTGTTTAGATATGTTACAATCTGTACTTATATATCTAAACTTTGACCATGTTTATTTGTTTCATTAGTCATAGCTCTTAAGTAGTGGAGTTTGTTAAAGGAATAGGTATGTAAGTATTGTTGAATTGTCATAGTCATAAGTAATGAATAATAATAATAATAATGTTGAATTCAACAACATTTGATCATATGAAAGGATGAAAAATCTCTTAGGTATCTAGAAATCTTATGCAATTATTTTTTATCTGACATTAATTCATGGTTGTGCAGTAATAGAATGATTTGTGGATGCAAACTACCATCATACTGCACTAAATAAACACAATGTTATACAAGTCGTGATTTTATTGCCGTTTTTTGCTCGAAATTATAATATAGTGTCTAATGTTGTATGGATAATGGTACTGCACCCATCATGCGCGAGTCCAACTCACACATGGCCGGTTTTTGTTTATTTGTCTTATCTTAATTAGTGGAAACGAGAAGAAGGTAAATTGTAAATAAAGACACTACACTCTTTTCAGTATTGAAAATAATTGTAACCCTTTGTCTCAATGACATAATCATAGTATTGTGTTACACAATATTATTTAATAACAACTTATTTGGGTTATTTTTTTGTCATTTACAACTACTTCGTAGTGATTTTTATAGGAGTAATATGATTTTAATTGTAATTATTTTATTACTAACGGACGCCCGCGACTTCATTCCGGGTAACTTTATTTTTTTGAGAATCCCACCGGGGTCCGCTCAGATCCGGCCAGCTATCGGGCGATAGCTGTCACCTCTGTCTTTTTGACCATTTGACCAGCTACCTAGAAGATCACTCTCTAATCCACGATCGTCAGTATGGATTTAGGTCAAATCGATCAACGGGTCACCTAGCGTACGTGACACACACATGGAGTGAAGCTATAAACAAGCGGGAATAGTCTTTGGCTATCAGCCTTAACATCGCCAAGGCTTTTGGCTGGGTCTGGTACAAAAGCCTTCTCACCAATCTTCCTGCATACGGTCTGTATGCTGTTCTGTGTCTAGGTGGCTAATTTCCTAAATGAGCGTAGAATTCGCGTTCTTACGGACGGATGTTGTTCGCAGTTCATGTCAGTGAATGCCGATGTTCCTCAGGGCTCCGTCCTATCTCCACATTCCTGCTGCATATGAATGATTTGTCTAAATGATAGTAGAGTGCATGCGGGATACTTCGGACACGAAGCGGCTGGACAGGTAGAAACCAAGAAGAAACGGGAGAATCTTTTCACTGAACTCAATCAGGCTTTGGACCACATTTCTGAATGGGGAACTTGGTTGAGTTTCAATACTAAGAAAACCCAAGCTTGCGCTTACACGGCAAAAACATCGCCGTTCCTTCCTCTTCCCTCTCTTTAAGACACACTGGCGCTACAGAGCAACATCACCATGCTCGGTATAGACGACCTGAAGCCAAAAGACTACATCCGTGAAACCGTATTTAAAAACAGTTTAACGAAAACTCGGGAATCCTGAACATGGTGCCGCTTTTTTTCACGCCTGATCAACTGTGCTTGGTGTATGTACAACGAAAGTACGTCAAGGCCCTACTTAGAATATTGCTCGCATCTCTGGGATGGCTCTTAAGTACTTACTCGATGCCTTGGATAGGTTGCAGCGGCGCGCTTAACCCTTTTTGTTTTTTGAATTATAAAGTCTATGAACACAATATCGCGGGCAAAAGCTGGTTAAATGCAAAGTAGCAACGAAACTGGTTGGCATCAAATAGAAACATAATCATCTAATTAAGAAGATTATGTTAATATTTGTTGATAAGGACATTCCGTTCAAAACCCTCACGTAAGCCGTGAATTAATTGGAATTCACTAGAAAGGTTTTTTCATTTCTTGTTATGCCAATGTGCCTTAGGTAATGATTACGAAATAACCATTACTGTGTTAGTAGAAGTGTTATCATCACCGGTATTACTAGGTCATCGCAATTAGACCTTAACACGCACACAAAAGGCTTGTTTTGCTTCTATCGTTTTGACTATTGTCTGTTGTATATTTTTGTACTATAAGTGAGTATTACTCATCTAGCAACTTCCATTTAGAGGTGAATTCATACGTAGGCAGGTGGGAAGGTTGCAAAAAAACTAGTTTATGGAGAGTTTTTATGTCTTATTATTACAACACAGAATATTTATGAGGCATTCTTATTATTTTTCGATAAACAGTTGAACAAATTATAGATCGCTATATTTTGATTTTTTCCAAAAAATTTAGAAACTAGTAGTAAGATCAAAATCGGCCTGGTTAATGCAAGCACTCACATAGGTACCTACACATCTCCGTGTCCTGTTTTTGCCCAGTCGGGCGAGCGGGTGAGACATCCTAATGGATACTCTACAGTCGGCTGCAAGGTTATGTCAGGGTCGTACTGACTAAAAAACACACCTAGGGGCTGCCTCTGGCCGGAAAGGCCTCTAAAGCTACATCGGAAGCGATCGTCCTCTAAGGGGGGAGCGACGCAGAATTTCGGAATAGGGCTTAAATAGTTTCTGGGTTAGCGTTTGGGACTTATTTATTTTAAATTGGTCCATTTAATAAACAAACATCAAAATATTTTCATAACCAATATACCTTCCTTATATGGCAGAAATTACCTAGAGCAACATACTGCGAGTCATAGGTATATTATAGCAATTCAAAACTTATCTAAACCATATATCGCTTTGTCTTAAGCAATAAATAAGTACCTGATATAACGACTTAAATGATTTGGTAATAGAAACCTGAGAAGGACAATTCTATATCTTGTAATTTATGCGGTTGTCAATAATAATTTTGAAAATGTTACTTATTTATTTCAGTGCATCTTTGTGATATGGTGCTACCTGCCTACTGAGTACAACGGATCACTGGTGATCTATTACCGCATCATCCGTCCGTACTACCAGAAACACCACGAGCGCATCGACAACATTGCCAACTCTGGTAAGAATGAGTGACCATGCTCCCTAAATTTACCCATACCAAGTACCTACCAATTAGCGTTGCCAGACGACCCGAATTGGTGGGACGTCTCGATTTTTAAATCAAAATTTAATGTCCCGTGCGGGAAAGGTTCAATTCCGCTTTTCGGGAATAACTCGACCGTGCGTGCAGCGTATTGAGAAAGCGCGGGCGGATGGCACAGCCAGTGTGGACTGGCCGCTTGCCCGGCGCCAAATAAAGATAAATATTCAATAACTTTTCATTATATACGATTTTTTTTACTATGTCCCGCTTTCGAGGAAAGAATCCCGCTTTTTTCACTGAAATAGTTCCTTAATCTCAACTCGTCGAAAAATCTGACATTGCTGCTACCAATTCCCAAGTTTTGACCTTTTAGTCTACGGCGTAGAAGATCATGCAGCCGTCTGTCAATCCCATCAGTCCTGAATGATAAAAAACAGCTGTGGCAACTAAAAAGGCATCACTCATCAGTAACTCTTTAACGGGGTGACTGATGAGTGAGGTCTTTTAAAGGATAGGTTATCCATCTGTCATAGCCTTGACTACTAGCAAACTGACAGCAAAGCCCACCGCATAGTAGCCGCCTAGCTCAACCTGGCCAGGAGGCCATTTGCCTAACGGGATTGCATTGGGAAACGCTATCGCTTACGATTTCATTTTGTTGTTTCTAGCCACCTGAGGTTTTCAAATGCCTCGCGCTCTTTTTTTTCTAACCAAACAATAATAAAGAAAATGAGCATGAGGTATTTGAAAATCTTCGGCGGCCAGAAAGAACAAAATGAAATCGTAAGCGATAGCGTTTTCCAAAGCAATCCTGTTAGGCGAATCGCCCTCAGCTCAGCCGGCCTATTTGCCATCTTTTTTGACATTTACAGTGCGTGACTAGTGTAGTGGATAAATAAACAGCGAATTTGTTTAGGTTAGCGAAAAGGCCTACATACTGGTGAGAACCGATGACTGCGCATTCTAAAAAGTCAAATATTTCTTTCTTTATTTTAATTTAAAGTATTCCGAAGCTGTGACCGTTCGCTCTACGAAAAAAGAAAAAATAAATGCTAATAGAGATGCTAGTATAGGCAAACAATAAAATACTCATCCAAAACTGTAAATCGAATCCCAGTTACGTAATGTTTTTTTGTTTATTAATGAGTTTTGTGATTTAATGACAACACAAAACAGTGAATTTTATTGCCCGTTTATTAATGACGGGGCTAAAGGCTAAGTGTTAGGTTAGATCAGGTTATGAATAGAGTACACTTATTAGTAACACAGAGTATTTCAAAGCTTTGACCGTCTACTTCATTTTGATATACTTCATACTTCATAAAATTCATTGAACAAAGTTAATGAAATAATAGTTTTTTTTTTATGTAATTACAGGGAGTCTACTCCCTTTCTCCGAAACAAACTTTCAGTAACGAACTTCAAACGAAAAAAATTCGGCAACTTAAGGTTATACTTGATTTGAAGGATAAACTATCAAATTAAATTTTTCATTGAGTAGGCTTAGAGAATATAAACCACAAACTTTTTTCGGACAACGATTATGATTATGTTTAGAAACGAATAAGAAAGAAAGTAAGAAACATGCGAAGTTTCGATCGTAATTTGGTTATTCGTCGAATTAGAGTAGGCCGCCAGTTCTATTTACTCGTGTTGTTCAAATTCAATGTTTAAAACTAGAAAGGATTGAAATGAAAACCATTTATTACCATGATTTTTTAAGAAGAACTTTAGGAAAGTAAATTATTGGACAGCAATAACATCAACAAGATGCAAGGAAATTAAATATAATATATCTGCTCACAAGTTGTTTGTGTTACGACAATCCACTCTTGAATATTGTTATATGCCGATAGAAACATCACCATATTCATCAATCCATACTCGTCCACTGCTGGGCATAGATCTAATGCACGCCACTGCTCCCGATTTTCTGCCACTCTCATCCAACCCACTCCAGGCAGCCTACGAATGTCATCATCCCATCTTGTCTCAGGGCGTTCTACACTACGTTTACCGAGTTGCGGTCTCCAATCAAGAACTTTCCGGCCCCAACGGCCGTCAGTTCTGCGGCTAATGTGACCAGCCCACTGCCAGTTTGCTAATTCGGTGGGCTATGTCGGTGACTCTGGTTCTCTGTCGGATTACATAATTTCTGACGCAGTCCTAGAAACGTAAAGTCACTAATCATTTTATTTTTTATCGTTCGAAATAAGCTATTATTATGTTTTAATATAACATAGTTTCTCTATAACTCCGTCAATTTAAACAAAGGCGAAGAATTGCTCAAGCCTTATTAGCGTGTGGGTAAATCAGGCCCTGCCACAGTAGTAAATAATGATTTTTTTGATCATTTTAGAATTAAATGACATCGTCAAAAACCTCAATAAACAAATGGACAAAACATTAAAACAGTTCAGCGAAACAATGAAGAATCTTTGAACTGTCAGTTATTCTTAAACAAACCTACATCAAAGGTACCGAACTGTTATCAGCTTTGCATTTGGGCTTGGCTTTTTATAAGTCACCGTATATTTGGCGAAACTGTTATTATATATTCTGTCTAGTGTGATTGTCAATAAATTGCTAACCCTTTCTGACAGTTTTTATTTTTTTTATATATAGCCAGGTAGGCAAATGTCTCTACCCCACCTGATGTTAAGTTGTGATAAAGTCCAAATACGAAGAAAGCCTGTACAGCAGTTATAAACTGCCACAACCACCAACCTCACCTTGCCGGCCTGCAAAAATACTTCTTCACGCCTCATAAAGGACCCCAGATTGTAGGAAGAAGAGAACACGTGCGCGGGCAAGAATTCCACTTACGAATAGTACGACAAAGAAATGAGTCACCAAATTTCTTTGAATAGTGGCCACAGTAAGTCGGTGGCAACGTAGGCCAGCGCGCGTGGTCCTCTGAAGAAAATTCAGATTCATAAGTCACTTGTGCGTTATATTGTGAATAATAGTGTCCCTCTATAATATACAGAAAGTTTACGATGGCACTAGGTGGACTATAAACTAACGGTTTGCACAATTATACGGTGACACATGTATACAATATATCATATTGTCAATACAGCAGTCGCATCGGGCAGTTTATGTTTGAAGTAGATTGATTGTTCTTGGGGGCTTCTTTGTTAATAATAGAAGATATTTAATCATCTTATGCCTATAAAGTTATTTTTTTATTTGTATAGTTATTTAGCCACAAATGGGTGTAATAAATAACACGAACCACACTATTTATACGTCATTAGGCGCTGGCTGAAAATCAGCGCTGATGTGGTATCGCGAAAGTACTACCACTTTTCGTGTCACCGCACACGGGCCACCGATCACAACCACAAAACGCCGCCACCGGCATATTTCTTGTATTTTTAATACATTTTATATAGACTCGCCACACACGGTACGCCGGTGGCCGCCACACGCTACAAATCGTCGTTGCTCGCTTGTGGCTCGCACCGGCCACTTAATGCGCCGATACAAAACGCCGCCACACGTCACTCTCGCGCGATTCCCCACCCCTCTCTCCCTTACCTTAGCCGGCCGTTGTCGCGCGCTTCAGCTACTTTAGTAGCCGCTTCTAGTTTCTCGTTGCGGCGTTTGTGGCTGTGGCGTGTGGCCCGTAGGCGGCGACACTTGCCTTTACGGGCTTTACACAATTTATGCATGCCAATGTGCAATAAATATTTTTTTATTAAAAAATAATAATAATAACATTTTCCAGTAAAATATTTGGAGATAATCCAATTTTGGGTTCTAATGATAAAGTGAATGGATTGTTCTACTTGATCATTAGGGTCAAAAGTATACTTAACAGTAATTCTATAAATATAAAAATCGTGACAATGCTCAAGATAAATTTAGCTGAAGTTTGGCTTATTGTATGTAGATTGGTCCAACTTAATATACTGCTTTCTTAAGCAAAAACGCGGCAAAATGACATTTGAGATATAGCCAAAAACGGCGCGTGATCTTTAAATTATTGCTATTTTGTAACCATTCATCTTATGACGGATTTTTACTTTGGGAAATAGCTCGCACATACTACTTTCGAATAGCTCTGTTGTTTGATAAAAGTATTCTAATAAATATTGTTTAAAAAATTAGTTTTGGTGTTATAACTTGGTAAAATGATAGGTGAAATATATATTGAAATATATAATATCTAGATTACACCACAATAATATGGTGGCTAAGTATGAACAAACTATAATATTATTATGTTTACGTCAGACGTCACGGAAGTTCAGACGGGCAGTAAACGGCTCCTTAGACATTTAATGCTGCAAAACGGCTTTCTAGGGTAGCAAAACATTAATAATAAATTTAACTTCATTTATAAAAGACAGGACTGAGGCTTTTGACTGAAGTATAATAAGGTACAACTGCGTTCATAGCGTGCCTAGTATTTTCATTAAAACCCCCTAATAGATAAGGATTGAAATTAAAGAAAATTTCGATAAATTCGATTAACGACGTTTTAGTTAGGACAAACTGAAATATTTTGGAATAATTGATCACTAATTATAATTAGTTCCCTATTATACCGTTATATTTATAATATAACGGTGTTCTTTTGAGGGGAAATATCAACAGAGATGGGTCCGTTACGGTTTAAAATATTAGTTTCCACAAAAAACGCATTTCGACAAAGGTGTCGCTTACGATAATTTGGCGGTAACGGCTCGACTTAGTTGTCATTCTGTAATACGGGCCTTAAAATCGATAATAATTGATTATCGTGCACTTAATCGTGTGTCCTACTCTACGGCAGGACAAACGATTAAGTGCGGACGCAAGCTGATTGATACCCGCCATACACACTACGAGAAATCGTTACGATCAGACTGTACAGTTCGAACGGTACAGTTTATACGATTTCGTTTAGTATAGGAAACTGTGCAGTTTTATAACATACACGCTACGATTTATCGGTACCGTTCGGACTGTACAGTCTAATCGTAACGATTTATCGTAGTGTGTATGGCGGGTATGAGAGATATTTGAGAAATAGGTATTTGAAAAAACTATTGCTGTCGCGTATTGGAAAATGAAATGGTGCAAATCTGAAAAAACACAACTCCGCATCTACACCTCCCCAATTTTAAAAATCGATGATAATGATGACGGACGGCAATAACAATCACGCTTGACCTCTATCATAACTCGGATGAGACTGGGTCATGTTTGCACTCCTGCTCATCTGGCCAGATTAAGAATAGTTAATAGCAGTAAGTGTAATTGCGGCGCTGATATTGGCGATTTAAACCATATTTTTTTTGCCTGCTCCTTAAATGACTGTTCGTCTTTTATTGACTCCTTAACATCCCTTCGTACTCCTCTCCCGACTTCTATAAATACTTTGCTATATTCTATGCAATACTTATGATATTTATTTATGTATTGCAAATTTTATCCTTAAACATATAATATTCAACTGTAAATATGAAATACTTATCTGATCCTTTCCTAAAAAAATCCGTTCCTTTTTTTTTACCCTACCTTTACATTTGTATATGGCTGACTCACAAACCGTGCAGGCTATAAAGGAAAAAAAAAACAATCACGCTTATCGAAAAGTCTAAGATCAACTTTAAGCATACAGTCGCTCCAATAGTTTCCGTTAGGGACACGATATCGAATAGAAAGTATCGATACTGTACTCATGAGTAGTATCGGTAAAAAAGTATCGTACTCGTAAAAGTATCGGTAAAAAAGTATCGATACTTCAAAGTATCGAGTACATTTCATAGGGCCTTATCGGAGCCTCTGTGGCCTGATGAGCAAACCCCCCCCCCCCCCCCCGTGTTAAAATTGAAAAAAAAACCACCGAATTTTATTATAGTACGTATAATCAAAAACAAAAAAGGACATGTTAATTCACATATTGCTATATTATATAATGAAAATAAAATAGCTGTGATTTCTGACACTAAAAAAGTGTTCATTAATATTACATTCATAATTAAAATGTTAATTAAAAAGATCGAAATCTTAAACAATTTAAAAGTATGTATCAAACTTTTCAGATTTGTTTCAAATTAAACATACTTTTCTTGAATTTTAATCATTAAAAAACATTATACCCACTAAACCCGTCGTCGTTAACTGTGTGTCAGATTCAAGTTAACATAAGTTATGTTATGTTAGTAATAATAATAAATATTTTACGTTGAAATGTTGTATTTTATAATCGGTTGGTTTTTTACGTCAGCCATATATAATCTCTCGATCAACCTGTTGACTCAGCGTGCATAGTCTATCATAATTGTTAAATTCTTGTTATTTACTTGTTTTATTTTTGTTATTTTTTTACTGTTAAGTTTAAAGTGGTCTGTCATTGTTTTCTTGTTGAATTGACGTTTTCGTGGTTATATTAATGAGTGGTGAAGCTGGACCTGATCATTGACTAGTAGGTACTTTCTGTCATTAAAAAAGTTTTAGACCCTCAGATTCTTTGTTTACATTTTGTCTTGGGCCAAAGTGAATAGACTATAGGAGGTAAACATATCAAAAGTCCCCGCTCGTAGCCCTTAAGCCGGGGTGAAGGGGGGGGGATTGAAAGTCCCATTTTTAGGTTTTTCGCATATATGTCGGAAACTATGCATCCTAGCGACATGAAACTTTGACAAAAGTGAAAGCTGATTAAATTTGCTACAAGTCTTATTCAGTCAAGTTTTTTGATATCTTGTATAGTTTTCGAGAAAGTCTGTAATTATGGAAAAAAAAAATGCCACCACTTCTTGGGAATACTGTTTTACTGCTCCCTCGGTGGGAGGAAGACAAGAGATATCAGGCTTGATGGTGGCCACTGATTTCAAGAATGACTTGTACCTGTAGGCATTGAGGGAAATCTCTTTCGCTGGAGCTCCATACCACCTTAAGATGAAGTATTCACCTGCCTTTTGTACTTGAGCGGTGGTGGAGAAAGGGTGTGAAAAGACCGCTGCTGCTTTCTGGATTTCTGGTGACTTGATAATGTCTCTGGTCTCTGGGAAGGGAGGAAATTTCTCAAACCAATCGGTGAGCTTGGCAATGTCAGTTCCATCCTTGTTTTGGCGGGCTTGTGGAACCAACAACCTTACGGCCGGCATTGTTGAAGAGTTATCCGGTCAAATTGAGCAAAAATGTGAAGCAAATTTTTTTTCCCATAATTACAGACTTAAGAGCGGATATCTCGAAAACTATACAAGATATCAAAAAACTTGACTGAATAGTACTTGTAGCAAATTTAATCAGCTTTCACTTTTGTCAAAGTCTCATGTCGCTAGGATGCATAGTTTCCGAGATATATGCGAAAACCCTAAAAATGGGACCTTCAGTCCCCCCCCCCCCCCCCTTCCCCCCGGCTTAAGGGCTACGGGCGGGGACTTTTGATATGTTTACCTTCTAACTAGTCCTAACAAAGTAACAAAGTCAAAAATTGTGTTCTAAGCATTTCCCTCTATACCTTTTCGTTGCCTGGACTAACAGACAGAATGATGAATATCCACTTTTAACGGACTCCATAAACATTAGTCAATAACGTGAGATCGTTGCCTAAAACTTGTCAAATACCCTATGGAACGTTTTAAAAGGTTTGCTATGATTTAACAAGATGGCGTTGCCATCAATATGAGGCGCTTATCCAAATTTTTAAAGGTATCGATACTTGCCAAAAAGTACTCATTTAGTAAAAGTATCGAATACAAAGTATCGAGTACAAAAGTATCGGTATCGAAAGGAAAAGTACTCGATACCACAAAGTATCGATACTTTTTTCGTGTCCCTAGTTTCCGTTAGCATTTGCTAGATTATCTATAATTAAAAACAAAATGCACCAAACCAGCTATTTTATTTATTATTTATTTCTCTTTCAAGTGGTAAATACGCGGGAATTGGTGCAAGGAGCAAACAACAAGATCAATCAGTCCATGAGAAAGTTTTCAGACTGAAATTAATGTACGAATTAATCCAAGATAAATTGTTGTGATGATTTTTTTTTTCATAAAACGGAGTATGTGCTTTTTGTTTTATTTTTGTAGTTAAGTTACGTATTTATTAAGAAAAAGGATTTTAGAAGTAGGTACACTCATTTCTAATACAGAATCAAGGGTTTTGCGATTATTTGCAATCTATTTTAGTTTTTAACTTTAAAATAGCTTTAATATTGCAAATATTTATTATTTATTTAGTATAATTTATTACGTTTAGTTAAACTCACAATTAAAAATCGTTATTTTATTGCTTTCGGATTTATCACAAGATCATGTAGACTAAGTTAATATGACAATTTAAAAAAGAAGAAAATAAACATATAGTTATGTAGGTGATCTGTAGTTATATCCTATTATATATTTTTTTAATACTTATATCCATGCTTAAAACATAATTCGTTGATTGTAGGTAAAGCTGATTAAAGAACATTTACACAATACTCTTTGGTAAGTAAGTAGTGATGAATTTGTTGGAAATAAAAACTAACAATCGCTTTGTTTTTAAATTGAACAAATGGTAACGTTTAAGTTCTACGATGCCAGTTTATTTAATCTAGGTTAAAAAACCGAAGATTGATAGAGGTGGCATGAGATCGAACTTTGGCGGGTAAATTGAATTAACAGTAATTAATATCTGGCAGAAAATTATGCAGCTTTGGGTACCAAGTAATAAAAATGCTTTGCTTTAAAAGTTTTTTTTTCGTTTTGATTTATGTTAATATTTATTGTTATGTATTAGCCTTTCTGTCGGTGATTAGATAAGATAGTTTAATAATATTTCATGAATTTCGCGCGGCTTATTAATTTAATTTATTTATTTAAACGGAATACTTTGACCGATTTATTATTGACGGAAAAACTATCCTATTAAAAAAAAACATTTATATACTTAAAAAAATATTTTTTTAATTAATATATTTTTTAACATATACAATAATATGATTTATTAAGATTTAAAAATCTAGCAGTTAAATGCTTTAAAATAAAAATATACATACATATAGGTATTTATTAATTATTTTCCAAAAAGGGCTTAATTGCGCAAAACATGGCTTGAGCTTGTGTTTGTGACTTGCACCGGACTTATTTACTAATATTATGTTATTTATATTTTCTGCCAGATAACCAACTATCTTAATTGCAATGCAAATAATTGATATTTTAAGCTATGACGGTAATTAATTAACTAACATCAATTATAAGCCAGCTTTAACATATTTATGAATTATAAAAAATAATAAAATTTTACTTTATGCTGCAACTGTTTTGTTTTGCTATAATATTTACGTCATTTTGGATTAATTATGAAATACATAATTACTAATGTAGAAACAAGCAACACCTTAGCACATTAAACAAAAAAGTAGGTAAGTACGTAGATTGCAATGACCACGTTAATCATAGAATATAGAAAAATATTTTATAGCAATTGTGTTACCAAAGAATTAAATCGTTATAACGTAACGATTTAATTACTCTTCCTTGTTTGATATGTTGTCGTCATGTTCTTAAAATAAGTTAGAAAAAGCGATATTTTACATATGTCACTAAGAATTTGACATGACATTGACTAATTACCACAACTTAACATCAGGTGGGGTCATATGCCTACCCAAATATAAAAAAAGTCTCATTTAACAAGGTATCAAACAATGGGGCCTTAGCCTTTGATAACACATACCTTTATCAATATTATATTAATTATTAGTTAATTCTTCAGTACCTATAGAATTAATACGCTGTTTGTTATAATTAGATTAAATCTTGTGACCATACACAGTAGAACTAGCAAAGTTATATCACTATTAATTTGTATTACAATTTTTTTATGTATTACAAAGAAAAATGGTCTGCTAAGTGTGTAATGTGTAATTCGTTGTTATATTATGTCAAGAGTCTGTAACTAACGATTTAACTCTTTCTGCTATACTATACTATGTTAATATTGATTAATATAAATTACTATTTGTTTTCTTTTCAGCCTCCCGTTTGGTAGCAGATGCCATAAGGAAGAATAATTAGATTTATTGACCATTTCATTATTTGGGAGCGAAGTACAAAATCTTTATCAGCACCCACACACTTTAAGCTTTGCAATGCAATCACTGGCTTTTTTAATATAGTACTAAAGACGTATTGGTATTGCCTTTATATTGACGGAACTGAAGGTATCCCTGTGTGCTAAATTGTGCGAGCATTCAACAAAAAAAAGTAAACTTATAATTCTAAAAACAAAAGTCAATTTGTATACAATGGACTGTTTAGACTGAAATAAGACTCTTTTTCTTAACTATCCACAAAGTCAGTGTACTTTAAAAGACTTATAAAAACATGCCGCCAATTTTCATTGCAGAATTGGTTCTTTGTAAAATCAGTGTTTGTTTTTAAGTTGTTTTTATAACTAATCGTGACGAAACTATGTATAATTTCCCTTTCCTTTACATTTTAATTAAATTTTAGTTATCTCCTTCCCATGGTCTGCCGAGATTAGTAACTAAGTAAATGCATTAGTTTGTTTTTTTTATTTCCATATCTTAAGATCTCTTTCCTATAACAATGAATTTCTTGTACAATATTTCTTAATAGTAACACGTTTGCTCAAGGAATTTTAGTAATTTTAATGATTGTTTACGTTTGTTTCTTATTTTAAGTTTGAACGGTCAGTTTTAGTGTTGCCTGTATAAATAATTTTCCTTGTTGCCATTTTGAAATTTTAAGTACATACTTCATTGATTTTATTGAAACATATTTTTGTATGTTGTGTTAATCTGAAAGTAGATAAGAATCATAGTCGAGTGTTGAACGTCGTATAATCATGTGTAGAGGATTTTAATGTTTTTCGCTTGTTGTTGAACTCCATGTTACCAACATTACGTGCCTTTGACATTTTGATGCGAGTGACTTCTTTAGGACTACTAGGATTGTGACGAATACAAATACAATTGTGAATAATTAATTTTTTTTGAACTGTATCATCTAAATAATACTTTTTCTTTTTTTAATAAGTTGACCTATTACATAAAGTTTCTATTAAATATGAAATTCTAGCAATTAGTAGTCCAGCTGGAGTCACGAAACATTTTAGCTGATGGTATTGTATTCAATGCAAGGAATATATCATAATTTTTTCGAGTAATAAAAGGAATTCATTGTGATTGTGTGTTTTATTTATAATCACATAAATAATAGTTTGGTGTCTAAATATGTAGGAAAAATATAATTGCAGGTGGTATTTTATATGTAGAGAGCATTGGTTTTCATTCTACTCTAAAAGGAATTTCCTACAAAGGTAATATCAATGTTACAGACCATATCAGGGTGCTCTTCTTCCATTATTATGTAATGTGATAGTAAGATAGTCTAACTTACATAATTGACAGTATGCCAGTGTTAGTATCACTTCTTCTATTTGTAGCAAGTAGGTTTTATTTTTTATAAATTTTAAATTGGGGGAAAATTAGTTTCATTTACTTGTTAGTTATATGATAAATAATCATATATCTACAAATAAAAAAGCAGCATCTTATTTACATTCCTATAATTAAACTATAAATTTAACAACTGTTACAGTAGGTAACCGCTCATGAGTTAATCAAGACTTGTGTTAGCCATTAACAAAGTTTAACGTAATAATTAGTTTCTAATGTGAAACACAATAAGATCAAAATCAGTTTGACAAATTTTACCATTCTGGATAAACAGAGACTACTGACTTCAGTATAATACAAATTTCTCTCCAGTTCTTTTATGCAGCAGTTGATTCTTTAGCTTTTTCAGCTTCAATTTGTTTTGCAATATTCTCTTGTTCGGTTTTTCTATTTCTCCAGGCTGTCATGTATGATCTAGGGTGGATTGGGAAGAAACCAGATAGACCTGAAATGAGAAAGCACATTTCATTAACAATTAGTAAGCCAAAAATATATTAGTCATTATTATTGATCATGTTCTCATTATAAAAGAAATCAATATATTTTCTGATAGGTACCTTTCAGATATTTTTTCTCTCGGGATTGAATTGCACAAAAGAAATTAAACACATCAAAGATACCACAAAGAACAAGGTCTTAAAATATAGACGAAAGAGATTTTCCCTAGGATTGGACGCGTGATTAATATAGTGAACTTACATATTTTACTTCAATCACAGTTGATTTGAATTAAGAATTGATAAATCACAGTCAATTAATGAAGATTATAGTTGGAATAAAATGATAAAAAGATAAAACTTAGACAAACAACATAGATTTAAACATCAAGCAGTTACATGCTTTAAAAAAAACTTAAATTATAAGATAAAACATTTTTTTAAAGTGCCATACCAAGTATTTCTGCAACTGGTGGTGTCACATGAGCACCTTTGCCAAGCCAATATTTTATCCTTTCTAAATTCAGTGCTACCAATTTCTCATTGTTTATATTTGGCATAGGATCATATGAACCAAGTTGCTCAATCACTGGTTGGCTGTTAAGTCTCCTTCTCTGTAACAGTAGAAATTATCAATGAATTATGTAAATAATAACATAGTAACAACTGGAGAAATATAAAAGTTTGGTCACATTTTTTTATATCAACAATATAGGTACTGAGGATTTACTAAAAAAGTAGGTAACTATTCTGTTTTTACATATCAATGTATATTAAATCAAAAGTAATAATCCTTTATTCTGATTTCAAAACGTTTAATTCTAAGTGAATGATAATGCTCAGAATATTTATATTTTACTCATGTTCACTAATAATTATCTAAATTAACACACGCCAGATATTAAGAGTGAAATCTAAGAACTAATTACGGCTATACTGGCAAGTTAGATACCTACTTCAGAATGGAAAATACCTAGATAATCTCCTCGATTGTGTATCCTGTAGTCGCTTTACCGAATAGCAGCAAACAGAGAATGGGAGTAATCCATCAGTTAGTAATTTTTAGCCCTGTTAATTAAATTACTATCAACAATAATATCTAGTACTTACTTGTGTAACAGATATGTGAAAGAATGGCCTATTAGTACACCCCTGGCGGATCAAACGTATAGATTTAGCTGCCTTCGCAAAATACTTTCCTGTGCCGCTAGCCGGAGGTAACATTTTTATTTAGAAATACGGAATTTTAATTTTTTTCCGAGTTTGAGTTCACAAGCTAACCTCACTTTTTTGACGTATCTATATTTTTTTTAAGTTTCTCCTGTTTTAGAAAAAGCAAAGGGAATAATGCCCATACAGCCTAATCTTTAGTTATATCAATCTTTTTTAATTTTTACATTAAAATGTCAGTGAGACGCATTCTGTTCTTGGAGTGTTTGGCACGAAATGTATCGAGCTGGCTTTTTCGATAAGCTTCTGTGAGGTAGTCAACACTACAATAAAATTCTCACGTCCACTTGACCGGAATACCGTATATTTTAAAGATTCCATTAATTCTTTACTTGCGCAGACGGTTGTAACACAAAATCACAGCAATTTTATTTCACAATATCCACTATGAACGAATTTAAGAATAATTGACGACCTCCGTGGCCGAGTGGTTTGAACGCGTTTTGTACCGAGTGTTTCATGGTGTCGCCGACTCGAGAGGTCCCGGGTTCGAATCCCGGTGGGGGCAGATGATTGTATGATGAATACGAGCATTTGTACTCCAGTCGTGGATGTTTATTGTGTACTTTTATATATACAGTATATGTATTCTATCCATTACCCTAGCATCCCATAACACAAGCTTTACAGTGCTTACTTTGGGGCTAGGCTAATTGGTGTGAGTGTTGGAAATATTTATTTCTTTATTATTTAATTAGAATAAGACGCCAACCACACTCGATAAAATCCCGCCAAAACTCTCATATTTTTTTAGTGCTATTCTTTCCTATTGGTAAAGGCATAGACAAAGCAATGCAGCCATCGTACAATTTTTGTATTAAGCTTCTTTTTTTTAAATTACAATGTGGGTGTGACGCATTCTAATGTTTCTTGAAGTGTTTGGCACAAAATGTATCGAGTCAGCTTTCTCGACAAGCATCTGTAAGGTAGTTACCACTACTATATAGTTCTCACGTCGGCATGCGGCATAAGAATGAAATGAAAAGCAAAAATTTAACGTGTTACCACGGGATATCGTACTATAGAGGTGGTGAAAAGTATCTACTTTTATCTTGATTTAATTAGAATTCTTTGATATTCATTTATTTAGTGCATTATTTTGTTTGGTTCTAGCGGGCTTCCGCGACCTCTCTCCGTGGTGGGTGGTTTGATTGGTTTCCCAAAGAAAATTTCAGTCTGACGTCACATCACGTTGACACGTATTAGTTCAACGCTAACTCGTGACAACGTGACGTGACGTCAGACTTTTCCGTGCGTGCAGCCGGTGTTCATCGATTTCTATGACGTTACAACCGACAGAAGGTAAAGGGGTGACCTACCCCCTAGGACCTTAGAGCTCTTATTCGATTTTCTCAAAAAATATAAACCTTACAAATAACAAAGCTGTATCTACTGTTAGTGTGTTCCACGACGACTAAAATCTACTGTAACTAAACTATTGGCAACTTAAGTACTTTGTAATCAAGCAAGAAACATAATGCTAACGATTGGCTAATTTTTGAAGAGTTGCGCTTATTTTCTTTTTTAAAAAATGAGGATAGTCCTTTGGTAATTTATAGATACTCAAAGGGATAGTCCTATACTTATTTATTATCACTTCCTTAATATTTGTCCATAGTTTTCTCAGACGTGTGTATTTTTCAGTGGCGTTGCTAGGCGTCGGCGACGTCGGCCACCGCCGACGGCCTCGCGCCTGAGGGGGCCTCGCAAAAAATTTTTACAAGTTACCTATTTATTTTCGTTTCTTCTGGCCTGGCTTAGGTAGCCGACCCCGAACAATTCGGGGAAAAAGCTAAGCAGATGATAATGACTTTTATTATTTTCGAACATGTGCGTGATGGAAGCGAGTAGTACTTTACGGGTATTCAGAATCGTCTGTCTGGCAACATTATTTTTGTTATTAAATTTCTATATTTGTAATTATTTTTTCGTCATCATTTGATTATCAACAATAAAAGTCGTTTACTCATACGTTATTTTATAATTTGGCTTACATAATTTAACGGTTTTTTACTGCGAAGTAAAATAGGCCTCGCGAACTTGATGTCGCCGACGTCCACATGTGGTCTAGCGCCGCCACTGGTATTTTTCAACGATTTTAACTACCGATTAACACAACTGGAAACGACTCTTTTTTGGAAAATTCTTAATAAAAACTTTTTATTTATTTATTTACTGTATGGAAAACCAACAGCTATTAAAACGCGAAAAAATATTATTATATAATAAAACTAAGTTCATAAAATGTGCATGCCGATAAAACCTAAAGAGTCCCGGCACGATAAAAGGACTTATATAGTGTGATAGTCCTTTATTCCCCCTCGAACAAGAAAGTTTCCGTTTTAACCTAAAGGGCGTGTTTTTAAAGATATAAGAGCTTTTCCAACCCTTCAACTTGGAAATTAAGTGTAGTGGCGCCATCTGTTGTCGAGTATTTGAACTTGGAAATTAAGTGTAGCGGCGCCATCTGTTGTCGAGTATTTGAACTTCAAGAAGTTGTGAGAAAGTAGAATACCACTAATCTCTTCTGAATTGCCATATCAATTTAAAAGATTGTTTTATAATTAACAAAGCGCAAGGGCAAACTTTAAAATATTGTGGCATCAACCTCAAAGACTGCTGCTTCTCTCACGGTCAGCTATAATGTAGCTTGCTCAAGAGTAGGAAATTCGAAAAAAAAAAATTACCCCGGACAATTAAATGAAAAATGTTGTTTATTAACAAGTAGTGTAAATAATGAGAAAATATTTTCATTTTTTTACATTTTACGTCATATTTTATTTTTTTATTTCAACTACCACGTAATCTCATATCAACTCCCGAGCGAAGCCGGGTATCATAGCTATTAGTTTAAAATAAGAAACAATAAGCCAATTACAAGTTTTCACAAACAGATATTGATAGATTGTAATTGATTCTGTATCTGAATCTGTATTCCGTAATTTTACTCTTTCATATGTTGCAATCTGGTATTTATTATCGTTGTCTTTTGTACATTCATTGGGTACTGCGGCGATCTACCCTGAAGGGGTAGCCCTGGGAGCGTAGCAATTTATTGAAACAACTTTGATTTTATATTGGTTTTATTAGATTTCAGGCGATTATAATATATATGAGTTTAATCTTATTAACGTATGGTTTGGTTCCTGAAGTCTATATGATGTAGAATCTTCTATCAAAAGACAGATGATTCCTAATTTCAATTATTAAAATCATGACATTAACTTTTTAATATAACTGCCAGCCGTAGGCATTACATGAACAAAGAGTTTACCCAAACAAGGAGGCTGTAACGTAACGGACGTTACAGTACCCACGATACAGAACCTCCTAGTGTGGGACCCATGGCTATAAGCTGACTGTATGAAGTAAAAAAAATATATATTTGATTAATCTCAATGGTTTTCTGTTTATTTTAATCTTCATGATAGCAGCATGATTGTTGTAAGTTTTAGAATTTTTGAGAAAGCAATCAAATCAGACTTCTAAGGTTGCAAGTGATCCAGTTTATTTATTGTCCAGTGTATGAACATTTTCAGTCATGCAGAAAATAAATAGGTAATACTTTTGTGGTAACAGTGGTTTATCTATCGCAAAATACAGTTACAGATCAGGTGACGAGATTCATTCAAGCAATAAGGCGTGAGAAAGGTGAAAGCCATTTTATCAATTTTCCTAAGAACAGAGTGGAAGTGATAATCACCGAGCTATTTAGTGATCCACTACTGCTTTATTACAACGCCAATAAATTCTAGTTCTGAAAAGCATCGATGAATGATGACAAAAAAGTTTCCATAGAAATCTCGACAACACACACGGATCTGTCAAACATAATTCGTGCTCGGGGTACTGGTACTAATGCTTGCATATGCCACTTGCCGCCGAGTTCAATAGCGTACCCAAAACTTTTCCGAAGTACGGTGAAGCAATAGATTTTCGATCACCCATCCAATCTGTGAAATCCATCAATTACGAAAAGTTCCATAACTTTTACCAACCTTTTGCAAGCCGAAAGTGCTACCCACTACGCCATCGAGCTCATTTAGTTACCAGTTTAAGAGACAATTTAATTAAATAAAAACTTACATTTAAACAAAAAGGGAAGTTAAGCTGGTACGCTCATACTAGCATCAAATAAAATATGCTCCGACTCAACTACATAAGCAACTCTTACACACGCACATGTCTGTAAATAAACATTCAATCAAGCGAGCGAGATGGAACTGTAAGCTTCAACGCAGCGCGAGCGAAACAGCGAGTCCGCTTCCGAGTCCGCACGGCTGAGCTGTATTGTTGTCTTTTGCTTGATAACAAAATGGCGATTACGTAAATAACATTCACGACATTTTTTTTATTTTAGGGAATAAAAAGAAGCCACACGGAGCCAATTCAGGACTGTAAGAAAGATGTCCCAAGACTCTGATTGGTGTGGAGTCCAGGAAGTCCTTCGTTTTGATCGTAGAAAACGCGGGCGCGTTGTCGTGGTGAAGAAGGACCCCGCGGAGCCCAGTGTAAGGTCGCTTTTTGCTCATTGCAGAAAAAACTTCTGGCAGGCATTTTGTGCTATTCGGCGTTGATGCTGCTTTGGTCTCGAAATGGAATTGAAATTAGGTACCCCGTCAAAGTGAAGTAACGATCAAAATTTTCCCTGCGCTCCTCGATCCCTTCACTTTCGTAGGCGATGGTCCATTTTGAAACAGCCAAACTGCCGACTGACGCTTTGTTTCTGGATCGTATTGATAAATCCAGGATTCGTCATCTGTCACAATATCGTAAACGCGCCGTGACGAGCCTGCATCAAATTTTTGTATCATATCACTGCATCAATCCACACGGGTCTGCTTCTGAACTTCGGTGAGGTTGTGCGGCACCCAGCGGGAAACTATCCTCCTTACGCAAAGGTGCTCGTGCAAAATCTTGTGAACACTTCGTGAACCAATCTGCAGAGTATGCTAAATCTCTTCGTACGTATTAATCTGTTTTCTTGAACATTTTTTTTTATTGGCAGCACATTTTCTTCGGTGACAGCCGTCGTAGGACGACCACTCCTTTGTTCATCCCCCAAAGTAAGACGACCGCGTTTGAACTCGCTACACCAGTAAATAATAAGTAAATTATAGTTGAAAAAAATTAATAATAATTTTTAAAAAATAATTTAAAATGTCCAGGACTTTTTTAGCAATCCCATTTTAATATATTTTTTTATATAAATATATAATTTAGTAAAATTCATGTTAAAATATATTTCATTTCTATTATCAGCTCAGTGAAGGTTGGTTTAGATTCGGATCTTACTATAATGTTAGTCGCGACGACAAATTGGTAAAAAAAATATGGAGGAATAGAGAATCCGTTTATAAAATAACAAGTGCAAATTTTTGTTAGAGTTGGGAGTCGTCAACTTGGTGCTCCCGTCCATCTGTGGAAGTAACTTAGATTTTACAGAAAACCACAGTATATTTTGAAGTAAAAACTTTAAAAGTTACTCGGTACTTAGATAAGAATATTTAATTTTGCCCAGTATTTTACAGTACCTAGTCATGAAGGACTTTGACTTGTTCACATTTCTGTAGGTTTCACTTCTATCGCATGTGAAAATGTCCGTTTTTTTATGTTACAAGGATATAATATCTTTTAGGAGTTGGTCTAGACGAAATAATAAAGTGAATATATGCAAGAACACTATACTTTTAGATCCCACTTACAATTTATTATTACACAATCTTTATATGACTTATCTTAGATGCGCAAATTGATACGTGCGAGCAAAGGGGGCTACGGAGGGCGACTGGCTCTACCGCTCGTCGTCGCGCCATCCGTGCATAAATGCTGTGTTGACAATATGGTGTCCCTACACTCAACCTCCCCTTTTTTGAAAAAAAAAATAAATTTAACAACAACAACAAAAAAGAAGTATTACCATAAGTCTTAATCATTCTACCTACCGCGCACGACACCACAGTGCGGCCCGTTAACACCTAGCTGAGTCGGCGCGCGCTGGGTCGCGGCGAGGCGCGTTGAATTCGTCGAATGACGCAACATAATTATAACAATCGTAAGTATATTATCCATTACATGTGCCTCTTTTCTAGGGCTAATTACAGTGCTTTTATCAAACGTATGTATTAATTTTACTTTGAGACTCAAACCATAAAATTTATTAAACGTGACAATTAAACATTATCGTTATAAAAATAAATCCATTAACACCACAAAGTTAACCTAAACACAGACACCGATATAAATCACACAATATCATAATTATTGGAACTATCCCTGTGGCTGCTGTGGCTTGGCCTGCACCTTGATAATATTGCGTCCCTACAATCTTATAGACTCTTGCGATATAAACTATCACTCTCGCCTTTGTCTACCCCTGATACAATCTTCTACCCCGTGGAGAACTAGAACCTTACTTACTTACTCAGAAACACAACCCCACCGTAAGTGTGGATTACAAAATATTTTTTTTTGTTGGTCTTGTGTTTCTGCTGGTGAGTTTGGTTCCAAGACCCGTAGAGTGTAGAATCTAATCACCCTAGATTAAAGTGACAATGGAACGACAGACTTTTTAACCACTTCAGTTATATTTTTTTTTTATTATTTAACAGCCGCGCGTATGCACTGACCATTATAGGATCATGAATAAATAAATATTTCCAACACTTACACCAATTAGCCTAGCCCCAAAGTAAGCACTGGGATGCTAGGGATACTTTTGTAGAGTTTTTTTTTATTGAGTATCTACTTTACTTTTGAGTTCGACATTTATTAATTTAGTAAAGATCAAACCTAACGCAAGCGAAGCCGCGAGCGAAAGCTAATTTCTACTAAAAGTAGTATTACTGCAGCGAGTAAAGAAAGGACGTTAAAGATAATATTTGTTTTAAGTTGCTTTCAGATTGAAAATGTGAGGTAAGAGGTGGGTCGCCGCACCCACTCCTCCAATGTTAGGTATCTTACCTCACGCGGCGGCCTCACGTTCCGAATGATGCAGATCTTGACCGAGCATGGATGCTTCGGTCACTATCTGCACCGTGTCGCACGTCGGGAGGAAACGCCGCAATGTCATAATAGGCTAGTTGACCCTTTTTGGAAAAAGGTTTTAAATGGTTAATAAATGTTCTATTAGACCGAAAAAAAATGTATTGTATTTTTTTGAGACCTAAAAAGCTACAAATCTTTAATTTTAAAATAGATTTTTCATGGACATACAAAAACGCTATCGGCCATTTTAGTCTATAGATTATCTATGCTATGACCTTAACTGCAGTAAACACATAGAGAAAGGTAAATAAACAAAAACTCGTAAGAAAATAACTGACTTTATAATAAACAAAAGATGATTTCTAATAAATACCCCGAAAAATAAAGTAATTATCATTATTGTATTGTACGAGAATATAAAAACACATCCTTGAAGATTCCAGGAAAGTTGTGAATTAAAAGTGCCGAAAGAAATTAACCTTCGCAACTTTATTACACTTATTCATATGTTGTATCAGTTTTATGTTTATTACTACAATTGTAATACTAAATACACTGTACTTACATAGATGCCTTGTCGTTTCTCTGCTCCGCAGAGCAGAAATCGGGGTTTAGTGAAATAAATTCACCAACCATGAATGCGTCAATTCTTAGCAGAATTGTGCTTTCTGTTTTCACAAAGCCGGCATCCATAATTAGTTTTTTCAAAAAAATCAGTAAACGGAAACTTTTCTAAAGTTAAAGTGTTTTTATGATAAATTTAGTCAGACGAAAGAATCCACCCACAGTAACACGCGAATGACATTTAGTTGTTTACCATATGAGACGTCACAATCATGGCGGATGTGGCGAACAGCATTTTTAGTGTTTAAAAAATATAGACTAAAAAATATTTTTTAAAATTAAATTTCTACAGCAATCTTCTGCTTTTATGAAGTGAAATTGATATATTTAGGTTCCTTAGACCAAATACTTTATGAAATAAACATTTATTTAATACAATTCGACATGAGTCAACTAGCCTATTGCGGCGCCCCGGACGACACGGCCCAGCACACCTTATTGGAGTGCCCGGCCTGGCGACACCAGTGCCGCGAGCTCATTGCGGCGCTGGGATGCGGAGTCCTCCCGCTGCGGAGCATGGCCTCCACCATGCTCCGCAGCGAGAGGGCGTGGGAGGAGGCTGAGAGGGAGCGGGAGGATGATCCCCTGGCCGCCCCCTCTCGCCAAAGAAGGACGGATAGGAGAGGACAGCGGCGCGCCCTGGCTGCGCCCGTCCCATGACCCTACCCGGGAGTCCCACGCTGACATTTGTGGCGTCAGCTGTGCCGGCCACCGACGGACCCCGTTAAGGCAGCCCCCCCTTGTAGTTCTGTCCTGCAAAGAGGGGGGCGGCGGAGGGAACTACACGGGCACGCCCAAGTAGCCCTCCGCAGCGGACGGGGGGCGGTCCGGTGGGCACTAGGCCGCGTACTCAGCCCCCATGCGCGGGCCATCCTGCGCACGTCTCCCGGGGTTAAGGCTAATAAAAATTATAATCATTAAAATTAAAATTTATGTCAATATTAATTACAATTCCCAATTTTAGTTCAAATAAAATATTTTAAGTCAATTTACTATGAGATACCTATAATAACAATTATTTTATTACGATAATTCTAGAGTATTATTTAATTCAATGTCAATATTAATTACGATTCCTAATTTCAATTCAAAAATAATATTCATGTCAATATATTATAATATAGTATATCCAAAATAATTTTAATCTAAAAGCGACATAAATTTAAATATTCAACTTATTTTAAAAAAAATCTTCTACAGAATGAAAGCATTTATCTAATAGCCAATTTTTAAATACTTTTCTGAACCTGTCGTAGGGCAGTTGCTTAATTTTGTCAGGTATTTTATTATATATTTTTATAGCCATTGCATAACCATTTTTATTGAAACGAGATGTTTTGGGATTGGTGCTCAATATAAGTTTATTTAAATTTCTAAAATTTCTGCTTGTATTATCTTTAAGTTGCTTTTAGTGAGCTACTTGACAACACTACTTTTCCACTTGAAACTGTTGAATGCCTCTTAATATTATAACAAAGTTTGTATATTTCTGACTCAATCACGCAATTATGGCGAAGGCGAATAAACGAAATTGGATAACATTCGATATATATCATAAGTTTATTACCTTTTTTTTATAGATAGGACCGACTAATGACTCAACCCCACCTGATGTTAAGTGATGGTGAAGTCCAGACGTGAAGATAGCTGGTACAGCAGTTTTACCTGCCACACCAGCCATCCTCACCTTACCGGCCTGCATGTTGCTTGTTCAAGCCTCTTTTAAAAGGTCCCAGGTTGTAATTGGATTGGAAAAAAATAAATAAATAAATAAAAATTAAATAATAAGTATTATATTCCTGTAGGTTCCCAAGACTTTAAGAATAACATTCAAGGATGAGTAGAATATGGATGATGACAGGGTATGGTAAACAAATTTCTATTTAGTCTGTCAGTTACATTATCAAAAAATAATGGACACGTATTTTTTTCCTTTTGTCAATCACCCAAAAAATTACAAGGATAAAGCACGTTAAAATTTGGGAGAGGAGGCTTGTGACGTCACTTTTTAGTAAAAACTTGACGCAACATTTTAAATCAATATAGGTATCTGTAACGTTTTGATTATGTAAAAAATGAAAAAATATGGATGCGTTAATAATTTTCATACAGAAAAAAAAAGTCATCATCTCTATTGTTTTAGAATAGGACGAGGTGAGAAGTCTAATAGGTATAACTTCACAGTCGGTTATGAAGCCCTCCTCCGCTCATTCGCTTCGCCTTATGGTGTAACAAAAAGAAATAACGACGAAAGAAAAGATATAGCGGCATTTTTTTTAATTGAACCATTGTACTAGGATGCCATAAAGGCAGTAGAGTATTTAATGTGGACCTAATTCTCCGGTGGCGCCACTTATCTCGGTGTATTTTTTACGAGGCGCGCAGTGTTATAGCGATTGGGGAAAAGCGGGGGCTTTTCATTCATCGTCCGAACTGAAATTAGTGATGTGCTTACAATTGATGGTGGAGAAATGTTTTAACGCGAAACTCAAGTCAAAAGCTTTGTTCTAATGTTTAATATCTTATTTGATATTTATAGTAAACCGAGTTAGTCAAGACTGTTTTATTGTTTTGTGGAACTGTTCGAATTCGGGCAGTTAGCACTCGTGCTAATAGTATCCTGAAAACTTAAAGGACCTAAACAATAATCGGTATTAAAGAATCTTTATAAAAGATAAGATTTTTTCTACAACACAATAGACATTTGTCAATGGTAGTTGATTACTGGGTATTATCATAGTAATTATTATTTGTCCTTATCCGATGGGAGATACCATTTATTAGGGAAGAGAAGGGGAAGATATCAGCCAAATCACTAGACACAATACTGCTTCGTAATAATTCGGGTGATTCATTCGATAAACAATCTATTTCACTCAAAAGCTATTTCACTGCTAAATCACTCCTATGCCCGATGTTATGCTCTAATTTTGGCTTAGCGATATTTATAGCGTCACAAATTTAATCATCTTGGAAAAACAATCGATATCTTCCTTCCACGGTGCATCCCTATACTCTTCCCGATCACTACTAGCGTCTGTGACCGACATAACTCGACCTTACTATAGATAAAGACGGGAATACGCATAATAACAGTGTATGACAAGGACAACCGACACAAGTAGGTCACGGGATAAGAGGCGTCTCAGAACCTATGCTTATTTTCAGCGCTGTAACGCTAGAAATTCATGGAGACGAGAAATGGGTAGCTGAGATCGCCAGTTTATTTATAGAACATAAACTTCTTTTGTATTAGTCCAGGCCAATTAATGTAGTACATACATACTTTGTTGTTTGTGGGGATTTTTACGTGTGTTTATTTTGATAATATAAATTGTTGAGGCAGAATGAGTGGGTTGTTTGGTTGAACCATGAAATCATAGAGTTATTTCTAAAGACAGCGTTTAAATTGTTTAGGTTTTCCATGATATGTGTTACATTTTTGAGGATATTCTAGGTAAAGATACATATTCGGATGGTTGTGTCTGCTTAGCATGTAGGTAATAATTTAATTTTATAAAGTCATAGTAAATAGATACCTACTTCAAAAGAGAATATTTGGAGTTAGTATCAAAAATTAGCACAAAAAGAACTGCATTAGTTACTTTATGTTTTTGTAAAATGCCCCATAAAAGGAATTTGTTTTTTAGTTTTTTTTTGCTGTTCAAATTATTCAAGCTTGGTTAAACCATTTGAATAATTTGCTGTTTTTTAACTATAATTGAAGACCTTATTATTTGTTTCTAACTAATCAGGTTATGATAATTTTTATTATAAAATGATGATGAAATGTAATTACAAATATTTAGTCTGTGTGTATAACCGAAATTAGGTAATTAATTAAGGAAGGAGGCGGGAAAGAAAATTATTGAATTACCTACCGATTCTTACTAAGTCGTTTCCGCGGATGTTGGAGAAGCAATTACTAAAAATAAAAAGGAAACCCATGGAAGTACCAAGATGCAAGAGGGATATACTTAAATAACCATTTACTAATAGTGGGACCAATAATAACCGAGTTTAACTTTGGAATGACGGCATAAACCATTCCTCAACTAATAAATGATCTTTCGATCTGAAGCCTCAACACCTGAGCTTCAGATAGACGGCAGTTGGTATGGTACTTACGAGTTCTACCTCCAACTGCAGATCGACCACAATTAAAATTTAATTTCAGAGTATTGCACCTTAAATAGTGAAACTTCATGTATTGTCTGTTTTTATTCATGATAAAGGAAAAGTGTTGATGTTCAGTTCAAATTTTGATCTGACTACAAGTTCCTTATTTTTCGATACCTTCACCGATAAAGAATTACTGTTCGATTCCCAATAATCGAACAGACAGCCACAACAGTCATTTCTAATCGAAGATCGACCACGATCACTGTGTTAAGCGAGCGACTGATTAATTTAATCACCGCACGGTATTCTCAGGACAGTTTTAGCGCTACAGCGGCTTTGTGGTGCGAGCACGCATGCGTATACACAGAGGCGATCGATTCCTCGGGCGCAGCGCTCAGTGCCAGTGCTCGCGAGTCCGCCGCGCAGTCCGCACGATGCGTTCCCAGTGACGCGGCAATTAGCCAAGCTGTATCTCCGCGAGTACGCCGGCGAGGAGGAGCGGCCGCCGTGCCGGGAGGAGTGGCGGCGTCAGGACTGGGGCGGCGGGACGCGCGGGCGTCTGCCGCAGGTGTGTTGATTACCAGGAAGTTACGTTGCCATGATTGGCCATGGTCATTGTGCTGCAATCCTGAAATGATGTAGTCTTGGTATCCGCTGAAGAGATGCAATGTTCGCAGTGACATTATCAGATGGGTGGCCAAAAAGTTGTTGCTAGCTTTTCCATTCTCTCCAGCGTGTCCACAATGGACTGGTGGTTAAGTGGCAGGACTAGGGCGGTGGGACGCGCGAGCGTCTGCCGCAGGTATTAACGTAGAACAGTTACGTTACCATGATTTGCATTGTGCTGTAACGGTGTAGTCTTCGTCTCTATTGAGAAGGTGCAGCTGTTGCAGTGACATAGAAATGGGTGGCCAAAATGCTGTGTCTTCCTTTTCCAATTACCGCGCTGGTTTATCGGTGAGATGCGCGGGCGACTGCGGGAAGGTGCGTTGGAGAGAAGTTTGCGTTATGTTACCATGATTGGCCATTGTGTTGCAATGATGTAGTGTGAGTATGTCTGCTGCTGTAAAGATGTAGGTTCGTACGTTCGGTCTGGTCTTGATCGTGGATGCATGGTGTCTTCGTTTCTGTTGAGGAGGATTAGCCTATTATCTTACATCCATTCTGCGATCGTGGAAGTTAACCAAAAAGTTGTCTCTAGGTTTCTCATGCCTTCCACCCAAACGTCGTTAGTACCACAGGTTAGTACCAACGTATCCAAAATGAAACCACGCGCCGGTTTATGGTCCGTGAGTGAAAGCGCAGCATGAGAACAGTTTGCGTTTCGTGATTGTCCATTATGCTGCAATGATGTAGTCTTCGCCTTCTTCTGAGGAGGTGCAGCATTTTACAGTGTCATTGTCAGATGGGTGGCCAAAAATTCGTTTATAGCATTTCCGTGTTGTCCATCCGAACGTCGTTAGCACCAACTCAAAGAGCCTGTGTAGTGGTTTATGGTCCTTGAGTGGCTGGAAGACTGGGGTGGCAGGATTTGAGGGAATCTGCTGCACGTATCAACGTTGATTATGAGAAAAGTTTTCGTTACGTTACACGATTGGCCATCGTGCTGTAATGATGTAATCTTCGTTTCTGCTGAGGATGTACAGCGTTTGCAGTGTCATAGCCGGATGGGTTACCAAAAAATTGTTTCTATCATTTCCGTGTTGCCAATCCGAATGTCATTAGCACCAACTCAAAGACCCTGTATAGTGGTTTATGGTCCTTGAGTGGCTGCAAGACTGGGGTGGCAGGATGCGAGGGCATCTGCTGCACGTATCAACGTTGATTATGAGAAAAATTCCGTCTGAAAGTCGTTAGCACCAACTCAAAGAGTCTGTGAAGTAATTTATGGTCCTTGAGTGGCTGCAGGACTGGGGTGACTGGGGTGGCTGGATGCGGTCGTGTGTTGCACGTATCAACGTTGATTACTAGAAAAGTTTGCGTTAAGTTACATGATTGGCCATTGTGCTGCAATGATGTAGTCTTCCAGCTCTGCTGAGGATGGGTAGCGTATTATCTTGCAATTGTGAAAGATAAGAGGAACTTCTTGCAGCGCGGTCGCTCTGCAATCATAGATGTTATACAACATCGCAGTGGTCAGAGATTGGATGGGTACTCTAATCAAAATTTAGAATTATAACTTCAAATGATACTATCGCTAAAAATGACCTAGCTGTCTCTATAACGTTGATGTTATTGATGTTTGGCCATCATCCTTTAATTATGTAAAGCCTCGAAATCTGATGCCGCGTTAAATCTGCGATGGTAGATTTTAACACCTCTACTCAACAATAACTATAGTCGAATCAAATGACTCCAGTTACCGAGCGCTCCACGAACAAGGGGATAGGGTAAGCAATTGTCGGGTTGACATCAGGTTGTCTAGGTCGCAGTGTCACTACATCGCATTATAATGAGATCGCATAATGACTGGATATTTATTGACTACATCGCAAAATTACTAGATCTTTAATTGACCACATCGCATTATGACTAGATCGCAAAATGACTAGACCTTTAATCAACTACATCGCATAATAACTAGATCGCAAAATGCCTACATCTTTATTAGACCACATCTCGTAAGGGGCCGTCCATTAAGCACGTGATGTTATTTTTGCATTTTTACTCTCTCTCTCTCTCTCTCTCTCTCTCTCTCTCTCTCCTCTCTCCACTCCCTCCTCCCCCTTGGTGGTACATGGTGAGGTTTAAGACTAAACCCTCCCCCAGGACCCTACATCACATGTATTTTTAGTACCTATAAAGAATCTATGCGCCATGATCACGGAGTCTCCGTGATCATAGCGCTTGCAACAGTGCCGAAATATCGGAAACTCGCCAAAAACAAGGTACATGGTAACAATCCCGTAAATAACTTATATTACTATAATGTTAGTGACCATGAAAGTTTAATACAATATATTATAAAGAATCTTATTTTTTTTTTCAATATTTATTAATACCATGTTTACAAGTATCATCTCATTTTATTATAGAAAATTAAAGACTACAATAATAACGCTTAGAGGTAGACAGGAAGTTTGCAGGTTGTTTTTGACTGACATAAAAATAATGAAAGAAATACAAAACATTTTTTTGTACTAATACATGAACATTATTTATTGTACAGTAACATCGGACCACGGAAATACAAGTGATATACTACTACACCCCCCTTGTGATATTTCGTGATTTTTTATGAAGGGGGGGGGGGGGAGGCTTTCGAGCCTCACGTGATTAATGGACAGCCTCTAATGACTAGACAGTTTTTTAGTATGTTTTTTGTAACTTAAATGTATCAATGGTGGCTGCTTACCATTAGGCGGTTTATACAAATTTCATAGAGTCCTTTAGTGAGATTATAAAGTTACTGTTTCCATAAGATAAGAGAACAGCTAACGGTAAGCCAGGATATGAAAGCAGAGCCTCTTTAGAGAGGTACACAGGTTTTTTTTTTAATTATTACCCTATGACAAATGCGTGGAGTTAAGAATGAATATATGGCATATTTAATTATATTTAACCAGTACCTAGGCTGGAGTAGTTGATGTCATGGAGTAAAACGAAATTCACATTATGAAGTATTTTTTTGTCTTGGAGGACTTTGGGAAATCATTTTGGAGTACTATAAGAAAAACTCACCGCAACAGATTTTGCGCTTGAATTTGAAGCTCGTCAGGTTAAGCAACCTGCATCTGCTAGAAGACTGCAGTCAAATAACAGACCAATTCTAGTTTTTTTTATCAACTAATATACCACTGAAATACTGTGTTTAAATTCAAGCATATCTGCTGATTTTATATTAAAAAAAATAACGCTCATGCTCAGTCATTGAAAAGCACAGTGCCGTCTTTGACCTATTGGAGGCCCTGGGCATATTAGGATAATGGGGCCACTATGACCCCCGTTTGGTGATCTAACAGGAACTATGGACCCTGTATTTGATCTGAGGTGGTGGCCTGGGCACTTGCCCAAAGTGCCCACTGAGAAAGGGGGGACTGGAAAAGCAAGAAGCGCAATCATTACATATCACCCTACGGCTGTCGTTAACAAGATCTATGTAACTTAGGTTCATACACATTTTGTTATCTTAACAAAACTTGCTGTCTCTCTATATTCAAGTGTTGTTGAAGAAACTGAAAAGTTCTTCCACTGATTCTTGTAACTGTTATTAAAATTATCAAAAGTTAGTTAACATTTGCATTTGTTAACAAAACAACGAGTTATGAGGGACTCGATGGCGCAGGTGGTTAGCGTGTTCGGCTGCGATCGTTGAAGTTAAGCAACTTTCGCAGTGGTCGGTCATTGGATGGGTGACCAAAAATCTTATATCTCGAGTTCTTCCGTGCTCCAGAAGGCATGTTAAGCCGTTGGTCACGGCTGCATCTGCAGTCGTTAGCACCCGCCAATCCGCACTGGGCCCGCATGGTGAGTCATGGCCTAATCTCCCTATTCCATCCATAGGGAAGGCCTGTGCCCCAGCAGTGGGGACTTTAATAGGCTGATGATGATGATGATGAACGAGTTATGAGTGTCGAGAAACAGTACAGTTATTATAGCCGAAGACAGCACTTACCTAAATGAGAATTGGGTCACTCCTAGAAAAGATGCTGTGAGATAGCATGCGCTTAACGATTAGATCGCGAGAGCTATCACGATTACAAAGTCTAATTTGCAAAATGGCTATGAATGCAATCCACCTAAAATGCAAAATGACCAAAATCTGTACACCTAAACAGCAAAAAGTGCAAATGGTTACAAAACCTAATTTTCAGAACGTCTATGGATGAACACAGTGTACGGACCGTCTCATACTCTTAACATTTTCATCGTTAGGTTGATCAAAGTTCATCAGATCAGATTGGCGCAACTTCTCACTCGCAATGACGATCACTTTGCTAAAGCTTTTGACATTTATTGTTCATATTAAGTCACCACAAAGTTGTGAGTATTTTTTAAAATAGGTTAAATTGTTTTAATATCATTTTGGCCTATTGTAACCAAGTTATGGAAGAGCGATGCATCCTAAAACAAGCAATTTTACTGCTTAAGAGGATGTACGAACCTCTTATATTGTAGTAGGCTAAGTTATTGAAAAACAATTTAAGGGCATTTATGTGAAAAAGCTAAAGAAACTAGGGGTGGACGATTTTAGAATAACGATGCGCGATAACGATACCGGGTTTGGATGCGCGCATCCGATGCGACTGGATGCCGTTATTGGATGCCGATGCCAATCTAGTTTTCGTCAACGTTACTATAGCAACGATGCCACAAACTTATCTGTGCTGGTGAAGATGTCGCTAGCGGTGACCAAATATGTCTAAAAATGTCACATTGGTATGGATAAATTGTTGTACGGGTAAATTAAATTAAACTCATAATAAGTAGGTTAACGCGTCAGCAATATGACCCGCTGCGCGACTTATTACTTTATAATTTATTAATATCATTGTTTCGCAATAATAACATATTGAATCTATAATTAGTGTCTATCCGGTAGCCTTACCAACCGCGCGTACTCACTCTTACCTTTTCACCATACGTAAACCATTCTTTCACCATACTTTAACTTTAGTTTCCCTGTTTATAGACTCAGTTATAATAGTGTAAATTATCCCAATAAACTCCCAGTAATTGTTTCCAGTGACTTTCTATTTACCAATCTCTTCTCTAAAGGTGTATAACCCGTACAATTGTAGTTCACATTTTTGCCACCAGCACTTAAAAGTTTGTCATACTTCGATACTGACATTTACTTGGCATAGACGCGATGCCGGCATCGGTGCGCGGATCCGACGCGATTTATCTGATACCGAAGCGCATCGATTTCACAAATATCGAAAAACGCCCATCTCTAAAAGAAACCTTTCCTAAAAATAAAAGTTAGCAAATGGCTGAAAGGTATGGATTACGAAGAGACGGAGTGTTTAGTAAATAATTAGAACACTCTATTGTGTAATCAAATACGGCAGAATTTAGTTATTGTCGGTTTCTGTAGTTTTTATAACTAGTTTATATAAGTAATCATACAACCAATGTGCGCACACCTAAATCGGCTACAGTATTTACGTACATAGAGGGGACCCTGTTGCCTGTAATACAGGTTATCCTACCACTGGCAACAGAAGTCACCTTTAACAATATTTAAGCTCCAATGTACCTCTTGTCACCAATAGGCATGATGACTAATTTTTTTTCTTCGTTTATCAGGTAGATTATCAAAAAGTATTAGTCACGTATTTTTTCTTTTTTCACATAATATAAACATTGCAGAGATAATTTGAAAAGTCGCATGACGTCACGTTTGAGTACACTTTTAAGTGAAAATTCACTCAAAAGTGACGTCACGAGCCCCTACTCCCAAACTTTGACGCGCTATAACTTTTGATTGCCCAAAGAAAAAATACGTGTCCATTATTTTTTGATCATCTAACTGACGGACTAAATAGAATTTCGTTTACTGTACCACGTAATCATCCCTATTTTTGTATTATTAATTTAAAATATTGTAACTTGCTTTAAGTCAATAAACGTTTATTATTATTTCCTCTCCATTGCAGGTGGACCGGAGTCCGTCACGACGCAGCCCCTACCTCACTCGCGATGACGAACCGTCGCCGGCGCCGGACGAGCGCGGCCGGTCGGCCTCCGCCGGCGCGCACCACCGCGCCAGACCCCGGCCCCTCCGCTACCAATCCCTGGAGAGAGACTATGACCGCGCCTACCCCCCACCACCACCAGACGAAGAGTACTACCGCCGCGAACCGCCACCCCTCTTCCTCGGCGAGCTCCAATCCCAGAACTCGGACCTGCAACGCGAGCTGGGCAACCTCAAGAAGGAACTGGAACTGACCAATCAGAAGCTGGGCTCCAGCATGCACAGCATAAAGACCTTCTGGAGCCCGGAGCTGAAGAAGGAGCGCGCGCTCAGGAAGGAGGAGAGCGCCAAGTACAGCCTTATCAACGACCAACTGAAACTGCTCAATCAAGAAAATCAGGTGAGTGATTTTTTCTTTATAGGGTTGAGTACTTCAAAAGGAATAAACGGAATCCTTAAAGGATGACTTTTTGTCCGTCTGTCTTCTGTCAAGGCCCTTTCGTATCGAATTGAAAAAAACAAATCAAATTCTCAAGTTTGCAGTACAGCGAACACATAAAGAGGTTAGAAGGGCCTTGTGGGCGGGGCAGGCGCGCCATGGCTATGTGTGAGCAAATGCTCATAACTTGACCAAAACTTGGTTTTGATTGCGTCGTTGCTCTCGGGTATGAGCACTGTTTGGTCCGATTCTTTGATGTCACGCCGTTCGATTGGCTATTATATATTAGGTGGACGAGTAGTGCGGGCGAGACGGCGACATCGGTTCCCGTAAAACGGTATCTGATTACTCTTCCTACCACTTTCTGCTTACGTTTACGGGAAAAGATAGAACCGTTTATGTATCGTACCCACAAATTTGTACGAAACCCTCGGTGGGCGAGCCCGCCTCGCACTTGTCCGGTTTTTTTTTATACTTATGGATACACTTTTCCAGCCATGTGAGCTTTGAAAGCCTAGCCTGACGGATCGATGTGGTCAGTGAACTTTTTAATGTGGCTTTCGAATTTGAGTGGTTGTAACCATCGGTATAAAAAATTTAGAGAACTAATCCTTCAGCAATTTATCTAAGTGGTTTAGAACAATAATACGGAATATCAATCTCGTCTATTTGTTTTTTATTTTAATTATTGTGCATATTTTTTCATGCCGGCTCCATACTAGTGTAATGATTTCCACGCTATTATTTAATACTTAGCTTGAATTCGCGCCGTGAATTAACATCATCGGTGATGTTTCTGAACTCTAAAGCCACGTTTACGCCTGTTCACGGAGATTCACGACACAAAGAAGAATGTTTATCTATACATATAATAAAATGGTAGGAAAGTCAATACTGTACATTGAATATTTTTTAAAAGAATATATAATTATTGGGGTGTGATCTACAGTCGGTACCGAAGCCAAAAATATAGTCTTTACAATTTTTGTCTGTTTGTCTGTATGTATGTCCGGGATAAACTCAAAAAGTACTGCATGAATTTACTTCAAATTTGGCACGAATATTATTAAGAAGTTGGATGAACATAAAGGCTATATATTATCACGCTATTACGTACGGGGAACGAGCAGTGAACCTTTATTTCTAACTAACTCCACGCGTACAATGTCGCGAGGCGGCCGCTTGTTGTATAATTATTATCAACTCTAAAAAATAAAATCAATATTAATAAAAATATAGACACCAAAGCATCGTAGAACCGGCATATCGATATTACTTACGATTTCCTTTACGACACAACTGCTATCTCAATCGATTATTCAAATGAACGGTACGATATTCTATGATCATCAATGCTTCATTGTAATGAAGAAATCATCAGCTGCCCCGCGTTCCAGATAATTATACAGCCAATTACACTTAAATAACCTTTTAACGAATGACATAGACCTAAAAAATTTAGAGAATAACAAATACTGTTGAACGTCTCTACCGATTTTCGTGAAATTTTATATGCATATTCAGTAGGTCTAAGAATCGGACAACATCTATTTTTCATACCTCTAAATGTTAAGGGTGGTCCAACCTTAAAGTTTTTTGGACATTTTTTTGTTTTTATTTTTTTATGATACATTATACAAAAATACATACAACTTTACTTCTCACCCTTATAACACCAATCCCAATTTTGCATGGCGGTACGAAGTTCGCTGGGACAGCTAGTTAAATATATTTTATTTATCTTTTTTTATTTGTAAAAAGAGTAGTGCGATTGATATTAAGTATTAAAATATAGTTTTGTAACTTATTGAAATTTGGATAGCGATATACCCCATTTTTTATGGTCTTAGTGATTTGTCCTTATTAATTAAACCACGAGGGAGATAATTTCTAGCGACTGGATTGGAAACTGGAATCAATAGAATGTTGCAGACAAAAGGAAATTGAATTTGTTACACAGACACTATATAGGCATTTAAAATTACCCTACTGTACAATTTATTATTCAATACCACTCATGGCACATTGTTAGGGTTGCCAACCCTAATATATAATATAGTATTCTGCTATATTAGGGGATCAAATACTATATTTCTAAAAATATACATATCGAAAATATTATATTTTGCTTATAGCAGACTTTTGCCTGTAAAAGTTTTCTTAAAAATTAAAACTGAAGTATTAAGGTACAGAGCAGTAAAAATATAGGTACTCATAATAAAAATAAAGTAAATATTTTAACCGCATACTATATTTTTCCCCTTTTTTGTCATCTACTAAATTTTCATAGGTAACAGTTTCGAAAATTTGATATATAAAAAAATGGGTGCGTGTACTTATGTACGCGCGTGGGAAGTTATAGTTCTTTGACATCGTTAATAATTTGTTTTTAATTGCATGCAAATAATTACAGTAAAATAATATATAGATAGAATACATAATAATAATAGAATGACTGGAAAAGGATAGTCAACAAAGTGAATAAAGTTCAGTTTAAATTTGAAAAATTAAATAAATAATCAAAATATTCAATTTAAATCACTACTGAATATAATTTATTAGCACATATATAATTCACACTTGTATGAAATTAAAACACATGTTGTGACTATAGAAACTAGAAACATGTGGATAAATATTATAAATATGAAAACAGTGATCAGAGGCGACGAGGCGTGGCAACATGCGCGACTAATAGAGATTCTATTTCTATTTTGTTGGTAGCTTTTTTTCGAGACTTAATGTGCGATTTAGCGGCCAACTTCATGGTGTTACTTTTGCGTTACAGTGATGCGTGCGCATCTTAAAATTTCACTCTCATAATTTTTTCATAACGCACCTATAGAAGTTTAACTTCAAAAAGTTGGTAACCCTACACATGGTAGAAGGGATAGTCCATAAAGTTAAATGTACCCAATTACACATAGTATCGAAACAAAAGTAGCGACAGCAACGACTAATGGATTGGGATAGGCATTAGACGCATTAAAGAATCGTACTTTAAATAATTTATTTAGTAAACAATATATAATTTTACCACTGACTACTTCCGTAAAAAATGTAAGTTTTTTTGAGTTCTTTAAGTATTGGAATCTAGCCCCTGTAGCATGAACACCACAATTCCATAATATCACGTTTATAAATATATATAATTATTTCCAACACACACCAATAAGCTTAGCCTCAAAGTAAACACTGTAAGGCTTGTGTTATGGGATGGTAGGGTAACAGATAGTATACATATACTGTACATATAAGAGTTAAATTTGTAGAACAAGTGTATTCGCGGGCTTGACTATTACCTCTGGAACGTATGTGAATATAGAAGGCACAGAGGCGGATTGTAGCCGCCAATTGAAATGATACTGTAAAATTGTAAATACCTTAGGGTATTATTTTGTTTTATTTATTTTACAAATTTACAATGACATTTCTATTGGCTACTATATCTATCTTGCGAGATTATGAACTGTCGAAAGATTGTGAACCGCAACATTCTGCTTACAATTTTATTTTTTTTACGCATTATTTTTCGGTAGATCATCTATCGAAGTTAAACTGTAAAACGGTCTTACAGAAGCCGTTCTGTGTTGTGTGACACAGAACTCTAAAGACACAGAACGGTCTACTGTAAGACAGTCTAATCGAGGACAGCCTTCGTACATCTGGCAGTTTAATGTGCGACAGATTGTGATTTAACAGTTTCTATTTAATAGATTGTAATCTACCTGAATTTTCAGGTTATCCAACCATTCAACCCATTATTTAATGGGTTGAATTGTAAGCAATATTATAATAGTTTACAATTTCTACAAAAAAATACAATCTCGCTAGATAGATTATAATCTATAGGTATTTAGAATTCAACGGTGACATAAATGTTTCTCTGCGTACGCGATGGGCTACCAGTGTTTATCACAAGCTTTGCCTACGTGCCTTCATTACTCGTGTGTATGTAAGTCTATATAAATGTAAGTATGTGCCCATAGACTTCCAGAAGATTGCACAGCCAATCTCAAATGGAGTCTCTGCGTCTGACTGATGTTCTTTATAGCCATTGCTCGCCCTAGTTCGGTAGCATTGCAGTATCTTACAAGGAATAATAGCTTGGAGTTCTATAATTGAAATAGGTACCAAGCTAGTCCATAATGTTCTTTGTGTATTTATTTTTAATTTTTCAGTTTGTTTAAAGTTAATAAAAACTTTTTCGAATTACCTACTATTTTTTTAATAATTGGATAGATTACTGGATAGCTGATACAAATTTATTATATATTACGGTGTGTTAAGATAAATCTGTCTATTATATATATAAAACTCAAAGGTGACTGACTGACATAGAGATCTATCAACGCACAGCCCAAACCACTGGACGGATCGGGCTGAAATTTGGCATGCAGGTAGATGTTATGACGTAGGCATCCGCTAAGAAAGGATTTTGATCAATTCTACGCCCAAGGGGATAAAATCCTTTGAAAAATTAAATAAAAACTTTGTCAATTTTAAACCGATTAGGATGAGACTTTGCATGCAGGTATAAGAAGAATCATAGATGAATGTCATTTTGTATAATACAAGCCTAAGAACAAAAACTGTAGTCTACACTTCAGCTCTACACCTAAGCGAAGCGAAGGCGGGGCGCTAGTTTTACTATAATTTCTTTAACTACTCGTATAACTCGCCACGCTTGAACGGACAGTTATTGTCACCGTCAAATTATGACCTCATTTTGATTATCGTCAAATGGTGCTGCAACCTATTATTAACTGGTAATTGAACCGAACAGTTTAAGTTAAAGTAAGTTGGCGCACTCCAAAAAGCACGACAACTTATAGTTTGTTTTGTCTTAGAATGCTGACATAACGCATTCTAATGGTTCTTTTTACTGTCTGGAGCATTCGACACCGAATATGTTGGTCAGCTTTCTCGGTAATCAACTCCGGGTTATTCATCATTTAGATCAATCCACAGTTCACAACTCTCTCAGTAGGTTTTTGACAAATACCACGTACTAGTCTAAACAAAAAAGTACATGACGTCTAATACTATTGACTATACAGCTTTATGTACATGACTCATATTGAAGTTATGTTACTTACGTAAGTTACTGTTACAAAACTGGTGATAGGTACTTAGGTACTTAATACCCACCGTTGTTATATAAAAATAAATTAATAAATATTTCCAACACTCACACCAATTAGCCTAGCCCCAAAGTAAGCAGGGTAAGGCTTGTGTTATGGGATGCTAGAGAAACGGATATAATACATATACTGTACATATATAATTTATTTATATAGGAATACATATTAATCATCCATGACTGGAGTACAAATGCTCGTATTCATCACACTAACATCTGCCCCCACTGGAATTCGAACCCGGGACCTCTCGAGTCGGCGACACCATGAAACCCGGCGTACAAACCACTCGGCCACGGAGGTCGTCAAAAAAATGGCGCAGATTTATGAAACCACGATCCAAGTGAAAAATTATAAAAAAGAAGCCTTTCGTCGGTTGGGAATCGAACTCGAGCCGCCCCCTAGCACGGAGCTTTCTACCACTGACCAACCGATGCTTGATGATTACATCTGAATTTTTCAATAACAATGAAAGATATAACGCGACATGCTAAAAATAAACAAAAAAAATGTGTAAGATTTCATATAAGTTCACTTTAAAAGTATTTGTTTCAGTTTTTCAAATATTAAGTTTCAAGTTTTCGTATGAAATACCATTACTTATTTATCCAAGGTGAAACAGCTTTCAGTTTCAAATCAATAAGAAGGTTGGCCAAGTGTGAGTCGAAATCGCTCATGTATGAATGTTGTGTATTGCGAAAAAGTTCTTATATTTCAAATTTATTTTCTTGTTAAAGTGGCAACAGCAAAAATACAAACAATGTGAATATTGCCACAATTTTAAAAGTCACATTTGTCAAAAATTTCATTGTAATACATAGCAATATTGCACATGAAAACTTTCTGGGTATTCGTTTCTATACGTGATTGATTTATCTAATAATAAATCTTTGCCATGCCTATATATATGCCTATATATAAGATATCTAAGTTCGTAAAGTTAAATCAAAATTACTTTAAAACTGCCAGTGACATATTTCCTACAAATACAACACAATCTAAAAGATTAGTCATTGATACAATCCCGAAAAGCACACGTTTTAAAAAAACTGTTTCTATAAGTGCATTCAAATTTTTAATAATATTCTACATTCAATAAGAGATTCGCCATTCAGTAGATTTGAAATAACACTACATAGATGGCTCACTGAACATAAATTCTACTCGGTCCAGGAATTCTTGAATTATAATAGCTATCTCATCCACCAAAATTATTATTATTTATATATAAATAATAATAATTTTGGTGGATGAGATTTTGAGTGACATATACTGATTTAATTATATTTTTGATTCACATTTTAATGGATTTTTTATATTTTTGGCTATTTATTCTGTGACCTGTTAAGTAATTTTTATTCAATTATGTGACATAGTATTATTTAATTTAATAAAAAACTTATGTAAATTTGCATGCTACGGTCTATAGCTGAATAGGTGAAACCTACAGTATAGTTATGTGTAACTATTTGTGACCTTGATTAACCTGTTCAAACGCAAATAAATAATTATTCTATTCTATTCTATTCTATTCTAAAGCCTGTTAATATATCTCTGTTGTCGGTCTGTATAAGGGCTCTATATATATTGATTAGAAAAGGGAAGATGCCTAAAATTTTTACAAAGTTTGTGTTACTATGACAACTGTCCCAACAAGTAATAATAATAAAAACAAATGTAGTGAAGATAGAATAATAAAATAAATGATCAAGTTCTTACGTGGAGAAAAATTAAAAAACAAATGCCTGAAAATTTCCAAAAACAACACTTTTCTATACTCCCAACGATTCGTAATAATACTTAAAAGTCAATTTGAACTTTAATACCATACCATAAATTTCAAATGTTATTTATAACTATTGTAAAATAAATGCATTTTCTTCGCAATAAAGCTGCCACCTGGACGTCCTAGATAGAGATTTATTAATAAAATACGATAAAATAAAATATAACTATCTTTCGTCCAATATATTGAAAGTCAACAACCTTTCCAATTTTATTGTTTTCGTCAGATCCCCGATCAGGCCACTTGTCATGACGCGATCAGCCCACGTGTCCTGACGCGAGTTAAACATTTTTTACCCATACAAAAAAAAAGTGTACAACGCCGCTAAAGAAGTTTTCACTTAAAAAAAATAGAAGTCAGGCAGGGTCAAAGATAGAGGGTGAAACACGTTATACCTATTGAAATTGACAATCTATTCTATGTTTCAATCTTGTCCCAATTTCATATGAACTGAAAATTATATTTTTACTTTTTAGTTCCATTTCCGTTTTAAAGCCGGTTTTTTTAAATTATCATTCATAGAAAGAGCTACATAGAATTCATTATTCATTATAATTGAATCACAATAAGGCTTATTTTCAAACAACAAACAATGTCCATAGACAACTTGAGTATTATTAATGAGACAGACACAAATACGTATCAAGTGTTTCTCCATCGGAATGGTGAATTTACGCAGTACGCTTATTAAGCTTTACAAAATAGTCTCTAAAATCATTGGTATAAGAGTGCTCTTTGCGAAATATGACTTTAATTAATTTATGTTTTGTTTTGAGATTTTGACTCAAGAGTTTTCATAAGCTCTGTATTTATGAGTTAATATAGAAATAATTTATTAGGTTTAATTAACTAAATTGACTTTGTAAACTTTTTCAATGAGGATCATTACGAGGTCAGCAAATCAACTAAAAATAAACAGTATAATGATCGAATAAGCTTTTTAATTAATATACTTTTTAAATCTTCGAAATCGGTTCATTCGTTGCGATTTTATAACTATTTTTATGGTAGCCAATATTCACCGGCGGCCGAAACGTGTGACGTCACTGAGCTCGATCGTGGTTCACTCCGGTCGAACTTTAGTAGCGTCTCTACGCACGCTCACGCCCGAGAGCTAGAGCTCTGTTACGTCACAGTCACCATGCGGTCAACCGAAAATTCTTTTAGTAATTTGGTCATAACTCCGTCAATATTTGTCGTAGAATAAAAATGTAACCACTGTATTTTATGGAATTCTTGGCTCTATAAATCTGCATTATCAACTAAAATCATAACGGCTCCTCATTGTCTCGCTCATTTCATTAAATTTTAGATTTTCGTAGGACAGAATACAAACAAATTTAAAACCGAGGTAGACTCCAGACAACATATAAAGTTAGTTGTAAAAACTATCCCACCAAAGACATTTTCATGTCAAATGTTGCCCAGACGAGACCATAGACTCGAACTGCCCAAAAGTTATCAGATCTTATGTAGAGCCAAGCCTCTAACTCTACACGCTCTTACTCTAAAAGGCCTAACTCCACAAACTCTATACCTTATGGCGCGATAACACTTGGTCATTAACCCGAATACGAGTGCCAATGGAATTCGGGTAAACGACTAAGTGAAAAATAATTGAGTCGAGTACGCTCGTATTTGGGTATCCAACACCGTCTTCCAGTCAGTATTCCAGTGTAAATATTGCTTCGGGTGCCTGAATTCGAGTAATGTCTTTCGTAAACCCGAATTCAGGCTAACGACCACGTGTAATCGAGCCATTAGTCAAAGAGAGAAGAGTTATCTCTTTACGTTTAAACCGCTGCCTGAACTGATTTAGATGTAATTTGGGCTGAGTCACGGGAAAGGACACAGGAGAGTTTTAATTCTAGAAATCACCCTGTATCGCGGTGAAAGGTAGGAGTTTGTTGTGTTCTTTGCTCACTCATCTCAAGACAGACCATTGCGAAAACTTAACTTCAACTATCGCATCGAACGCGTTCAACAAGACTGAGATTTTACAAAAAGTTTTTAATCTGGCGGGCTGGTGGGGCCATTATTTCAGTTAAATAAAATGATTACATCAAGTTGAAGCAATTTTGTTTTAGAATACCTACACTCAGAACAATGTTTGGTCAGATGCTTACCAGTTGTAATCATATCAATAAGTTTGATTATGACCATGACGCATCTACTGAAGCATCCAATGAACCACTAACAAATCTACTGACGTTTATTAATATGTGTTCGCCAAGCTTTGTTGCGATAGCGATTCTGTAGTTTAAAAGCATTTGTGTTATCACTACTGTTACAACTTAAATAAAATCTTTTTCACAAAAAAATTAAACGGCTGAAAAGTAATAAACCTTTTTTATTTTTAGTCAAATTAATATTTGGAGTCGCTGCCAATGCCAGGCCAACCCAAATATTAAATGGGAACTCAGATCTATCAGATCTGCGTGGCACCGACTCCAAATATTACAATACAATACAAAACGCTTTATTGTACACCACAAAAAACATTACATTTAGTACAAAACAAATTAAAACTAGTGTATCAATGGGCGGCCTTATCGCTAAGAGCGATCTCTTCCAGGCAACCTTTGGATGGAGAGGACTAGAAGGAAGTTGGAGAGAAGGCGGTGTAAATCACTTGAGTGAAATAGGTAATAATATATACATACATATTAATAAAAATATAATATATATATATACTCTTATATAAAATAAATAGATACATACACAACAATAAACAAATCTAGTTCAGAAGGTAGTAATCACAAAAAAAGAATATAATCGAAAGTTTTATAAGGACAGATAATAGGACTTAACAAGGTTTTTAAAAGCGTGAATGGATTCCGCACGTCTTATGGTAAGTGGGAGAGAGTTCCACAGATGTACGGCACGTACTGCAAACGAACGGCTATAAAAAGATGTGCCGTGTACTGGAGTCATGAGAGTAAGATTTTCTGATGACCTAAGGGATAACGTGTTAGAAGTATGAAGGAAATTAAAACATTCCTTAAGATAGCGCGGGGACTTAGGATTGAACAATATGTTGTAAAGGAGAGCAAGAATATGAGTATTCCGGCGAAGACGAATAGGTAGCCACTTGAGCTGCGAACGAAATTGAGAAACGTGATCATATTTGCGCAAGCCAAATATGAAGCGGATACAAAAGTTTTGAAGTCGCTCAAGCTTATTTAGCTGGTCCTCCGTAAGATCAAGATAGCAGACGTCAGCATAATCAAGAATGGGTAGCAACAGAGACTGTGCTAAGGTAATTTTGGTAGTTATGGGTAGGAAATTACGTAGTCTCCTAAGTGACGCAGCTGAGGCAAACAATTTGCGGCTAACCACTTGCATCTGTGGACCCCAGCTCAAATAATTGTCGAATGTTAACCCCAAGTTTTTTACCGACGCGCTAAAAGGAACATTATTACCAGCCAGTTGGATACTGGGTATTGACTGCCAGTCTACTCTATCTATCATCCTAGAACTACCTACTATTATGCTAGTAGTCTTGGAGGGATTCAATTCTAATCCAAAGGATTTGCTCCACTCTGAAATCGTAAGTAGATCGGTATTAGTAGCTCGCACCGCATCTCCAAGTTGACCAAGTGATGCTTGGCGATAGATTTGGAGGTCATCTGCATATAGGTGGTAGGAAGAAGAAATATTATTTGAAACAGAGTTGATTAAGACAGCGAAAAGAAGAGGAGATAAGACGCCGCCTTGAGGAACACCAGCAGTCGCGTCGCTCCATGAAGAAAATTTCTCCTCGAGGCAAACGCGCTGCCTGCGCCCATACAGATAACTGTGAAACCACTCAATCACTGATGGAGATACGTTAAGAGAGTGCAGCAATGCCAAAAGAACGTCAAAATTGACAGTATTAAAAGCATTGCTGAAGTCCAACAGTGTTAATACCGTAAGGAGACCATTATCCATCCCAAGACGTATATCGTCTGTTACTTTGAGCAGAGTAGTCGTTGTACTATGGCCGGGACGGAAACCAGATTGAAAAGAATTAAAGAGATTGTGGCGAGATAGGAACATATTAAATTGATTGTGGACGAGGCGTTCAAGGACCTTGGATAGGAAGGGTAGGATAGAGATGGGCCGAAAATCGGCAGTAGATATAGGGTTCGATTTTTTAGGGAGTGGGATAATTTGGGCTTCCTTCCAAACTGACGGAAAGACAGCATTGGAGATCGAACTGTTAAATAGAAAAGTAAGGACAGGAAGAGTGATATCTAGGATTGGTATTAACATGTTACGACTAATGCCATCGTTCCCCACCGCATTGGAGGAGATAGAAAGCATGCCTCTCCCAACGTCACATTCAGTGAATTGAGTAAAGACAAAAGGAGAGTAGTCAGGAACTGGTAACGAGGAAAGAAAATTTAAAGTATTAGTCTTATTAGAATCACTGAGACTAGAAGAGGAAGAGAAGTGAAGGTTGAGTGAATCAACGTTAATGCTGCTAGGAATAGATTCTTGTCGGGACTTACCAATTCCAAGAGACCTGAGGAAATTCCAGACTTTTGCTGGATCTTTATTATCGACAGAAACGTGAATATGGCGACGTAAGGCATCCCTACACACCAAATTGCAGTGATTACGAGCTCTAACATAGTTAACTTTGTTTGCATCAGTTGGACGGAGTTTATATTTGTATTTTGCAACATCTTTTTTGTGCATAAGGGCTTTAATATCTTGGGTAAGCCACGGCGCTGGAACATGTTTAATCTTGATGAGACGGAATGGAGCGTGTTTGTCATAAAGCTGGGTTATTATATAATTAAAGGTCTCAACTTGCTCGTCCACAGACTCCGCATCAGTTACCGGCGACCAATCTGTATTTTGAGCGTCAATAAGAAACGCTTCCCTATCCATACCACCAAAACTACGCTGAAGAATGACTTTGGGTTTAATTTTGGGAGGACGAATTTTGTAGGACAAGTAAATTAAATCATGGTATGAAAAAGCATCAGCCGAACATTGACCATGCTTCATGACAAGATGAGGAGAAGAGACTATAATTAAGTCAAGAAGTGAGGGAGAAGAGTTTGGGAAATGATGGGTGGCACTAAGAGGAAGAATATGAAGATTACAAGAGCTAATAACAGAATTAAGAGAGGCAGCACGGGAATCATTTTTCAGAAGACAGGTATTGAAATCACCCATTATCAATGTATGGCTATAGGATGGGACAACATTTCCCAAGAGCTGTTCAAAAGAACTGAAGAAGTTGACATTTAAAGAGGGGCTGTAATAGACTCCGAGAAGGACTTTTGTGTGTGACAGGAGAATCTCAACTAGCAGATGCTCGCCAGCATTAGCTGGAGGAGGTTGTGCAGAGGAGCTGATTACAGTAAAGGGAATATGAGTACGTAAATAAATTGCAACTCCACCACCTCGAGAGCCAGTGCGATCGTTACGTATCAAACGAAAACCAGGTAACGTATAGGATGAAGAAGGCAGAGAAGGTTTAAGCCAGGATTCGGAGACTAAAACAGCATGAAGGTTTTTGTGGTTGAGAGACGTTAGCATATCAATGATATGAGCCGGAACACTTTGCGCATTAATGTGAACAACGTTAAAGTTTTTAGGTACATCAGAAAATTCACCATCGATGCAGTCAGAAAGGGAAGGCATACTAACATAACTAGTATCTGTGCAGATGCTAACGGGTGATAATGACTGAAACGAATCATCGCTATCTTTTTGTGAACTAGACATAAACTTATTAAATAATTAATAGATAATATAAAATAAAAAGTTAAAATTTGGAACAATATAAGCACTAAATACTTAATTTGCTCCACCTGCCGGTTGAGTGGAGAGCAAAGAAGGTTAAATGAAAATTAATTACGAAACCATTATACACAATTACATTTAAAAAAAAAAACTATTAAAATTCCAGTTTACAGCTTTAAATCTGTGGATCCAATTAAGAAGAAGGAAAAAAAAAAATCGAATGGCTGTATGAACATTGAAACTTAAGCCTACCAGTTATGATGAGAATTTGTTGATAAGTTATGTCAATGTCAGATATTCGTGTTTATTAAATTAGTTGGAAGAGAAATAATTAATTTACCTTCAATTTATGTCTATCCGAATGGAGATGAACAAACAAAGTTTTAATATATGGTTACAAATTGAAGAGATAGGACACAGTATAATGAGAGGATCCACAGAACGATTACAAAAGTGTAAAAGGAACAAAATGCGGCGAACGCGCACGACAATATAAAACAATAAAATCACTAACTACTTTTTAACCGATGCATTGACCGTACGTTTGCCCCTGGTGGTGATTTGGGCTACTGGCTTCGGTGATTCAGCCCTCGCCGTACTGGGAACTGGGACTTTATTTACCTCCATTTGAGAGTTGGTACAGCTGGATGTTTGCCCTACGGGCTTCGGCGATTCCGGTGTCACCGTAACAGGAACTGGGATTTTGTTCAACTCAGTACACGAGCTAATGCGGTGTCGCTTTCCGTCACCACCAATGACGTAAACAAACCCCATCCTTGTAAAGCACTTATTTACGCCAAATTTGTCGCGTGCAGCCATAAAAGCGTCGTGCCTGCCTTTTGTGAGGAACTCTGATATAGTGATACCTGACCCCTTTAATTTTGCTTTGGCAAACCAAATTTTATTTCGCATGTCAAGGTCACACAACTTCACTACGAGGGGTCGTGGGCGATCATTATTAGTGGATCGACCCATTCGATGGCAGCGACTGACATCCTTGGCGGTGAAAGCTGATATCTGTAATTGCCTAGCCACGGCCCTCACCGCAACAGCAGTAGCATCTTCTTCTGAAGACTCTGGCAGTCCGTGAAATAGCAGGATCTTTCTGCGGCTATGCATTTCCATGCTGTCTACCTGATGCGTAAGAATATTAATTTGTTCTTGGAGACTATGAATAGATGCCAAAACGAAACCTCGGAACGTTGAGAAATCTGCAGTGAGGCTGGCAACTGTAGATGATGGGGTGGCAGCATGAAGATCACTTTCATAGTTATTCATCCTCTCTGTGAACATTCGCTGGAGTTGAGACAGGGAGTCTTGTATGGCGTCCATTTTGTTTTTATCAGCAGGACAGTGAAGTGCAATTTCAGGGATATTAAGTGTTGGTTCAGTTACAGTGAAGATAACACTCTCCGGCAGGTATTGTTCAATAAAAATTAATTTAACATATAGTATATAGATTTAAAATTTGTATTTACTTATTTTATTCAAATATAAACTAGACAACTTTTAAACAGTACCTTTCTTTACACCTACCCTCAGTGAATATTAATTTGACTAAAGAAAAAAAAGTTTATTATTTTTTACTTTTCGACGGTTTAATTTTTTTGTTAAAAACATTTTAGTTACAATTTCTGTGACTGTAATTTTTGTTATATATACATCTCGGCTTCAAAATATGTAAGTGAACAATCAACCCTATGTTTCACCCTTAGGGTAGTTTTTTTCCAAATTTTTTCTGAGACCAAACTTAAAAAAATTATCATAATCAGACTTCTCTGTAAAAAGTTATGTAAGTTATGTATACATTACAATCAGTCTGTGAACAATGAATCATCCCCTGTTTTCATACACTATGAATGTTTTTCCAAATTCATATGGGACCAACTTTAGGGCAATCCTTTCTAATAAACAAAGAATTATCAAAATCGGACTACTCTGTAAAAAGTTATACATAAAAAAAATATAGGCGTCGACTTGAGAACCCCCTCCGTTTTTTTCGTCGGCTAAAAATAATGGAGATATTATGCATTCTCGATCGCAGGAATGGGGAAACTTTTTTCTTAGCGTGCCAATATTGACTAACAAAATCTATGCCGGGCCAAGTTTTTGCTCAGGCCACTTACGATTTAACCCCCCAGCAACCAATGCCCCTTCAAAAAACTACGCCCCTAGTTGTAATTAGGTAGGTGCCAGGTTCGGCAGCATGATGGTCCTTGTCGGAACATGTCAAGAAATATTCCTTTTTGGTGAGTATCTTTGATGATTTTTGTTCAATGGTAGCGGACCGAATTTCAACCTTTCGAGGGCCGAAGATGGCCCGCGGGCCTTAGTTTGCCCATCCCTGCTCTATCGAATAACTGTGTAATTTGCAAAATAAACCTGAATGTGTGGCGAGCTTTAACTACAAAACTTTTCTCGTTAGCCCGACGTGACTTCTCTGATTACGTCACAGGTCACAGGGATTGTTAAAAAAGAACAAACTAATTTATATAAAGTTTTGTCTACGTATTTTGCGAGTAGTACGATCATACATACAGGGCGTCCCACGGGTACCTCACACGGAGGGAAAGTATATTAAATATTGAAGATAGGATATTTTACCGAAAGAAGACATCATTTTATTTTTAATTATAACTAGAACTGCATTCACAGATTTTTTTAAAATCGCCTGCTAAAACGGGGAATCAAACTCAATCAAAGCACATGATACTTCACTTTTATTTAAAATTAAACGAAAGCAACCACTTATTGACGATGTGAAAAATGGTATCTCTAAAGTAATTCACTGGTTTCAAATTCAAATTTATTTATTGCACTCATGTGGTTATTACATATGTTACATAAAAAATATAGATACAGACAAATGAACACTCTGCTCCTTTGTGTGAAATAATGGCTTTAGTTTTAACATATTTATAAGATTATTACCATGTACATTTTTTTACGAATAAATATATATTATATATAAGTTGATAAAATTATGTAATTATACATAATTTTCATCAATAAGTTATTTAAAATTAATAAAACTAACAGTCCAATCAATTTTATATGAGCTGATGCATTTTTATGTTACCATACAGAGAAGATACAAATCAATCCGAATTGACTTGGTTCTGATTGTCTCGAATCTGTTAATAAATCAGAATGTACGAAAATAAAATACGTCCACATTGGAATTCGGAAGCTATGAGATATGTTTTTTCTGGCGGTAACTCTAACTCGCTTTAAATTGCTGTACCTTAAAGTTCCTACTTCTTACCATAAGAAGATATATAGATAATAATATACAGGGTGTCCCAAAGCTTTGCCGTATGGAGGCAATGCACCTCAAATACTGTAATAGGAAAGATTTGTTGCAGGAAGACAACAAATTTTTATTTTTAAAACAAAAATAATTGCATTAAAAATTACGCCCGTCTGAACGGGGAATCGAACCCGCTAAATGTAAAAAATAAATTAGGTACCGGTAATTTAACTGAACCGATTAAAACACTCTATCTTATACATCTATCTCTTAATAGTAATATATTATCTAAAATAAAAAGAAGATCACGAAATTAAAGAATAAATGAACAGTAGCACGAACCATTATCGGATTCGAATAGTTTGCGAGTGCTAAATGTCAATGTCAAATTTTGTATAGAAACTTGAACAGCAGCGCCACAAAGTACGTAACGAGAACTAAAGATCAGTACACATTTGACAATGAAATTTCGGACTCGCAAACGTTACGAATCCGATATTGGTTCGAGTACGAGTTTTAACTTACGAAAACTATCATAGTTTTCGTAATTGTAAATTATGTTTCCATGTCCATTTTGGTGAAAAGTAACCGAGTATTCTTAAAATTTAAGAAGACGCAAACGATTTAATGATAGAATTTAAACACTGTTTATTTGTGTTGAAACGAAAACAATAAAATCAGTACCCTTAGTACGAGTGCGAGCTCACGAAAACTATGTTAGTGTTCGTAATTGTAAAACTCGTACTAAGGGTACGAAAGTGTTCTTATGTACATGATATTAGAATACTTCTGTGTAATTATTCATTTAGTGCCTAGTTTTACCTAATTAAATTAAATAGATAAAAAAAAACTGTAAACCATTTAGGTAGAAAGAATCATTTATCTACCGAAGCAAAACTATCGTATTACAATGTCAATTAATTGTGCTGGAGAGCTTACAATCTCTCCTTTTATTTGTTTCTTTTCCCATTTAGCTGCGGATTTTCGTCTGACTTCCAATTTCTTCTGCCTCGGTTAATATAACTACCATTAATTTAGATTCACCACACAAAAGCCTGTCTAGTACTAGGTTACTTACATTTTGTAGAAGTATCATTATTTTGTGGTTCTGAACATTAGAATTCGCTCCTTTTAATCGTGGCGTTAGGTTATATTTAGCCTTTCTTGATTTAATTATGCTTTATCCAACACAAGAGGATTTTTCTGTAGTTTCTGAGATTAGCGCGTTGAACCAAACAGACAAACAAACTCTTCAACTTAATTATATTAGTATAGATGAAAATTTTACTTGGAATAAAAATCAAGTCAGCCTAACAAATTTTTATTAAAACTTTCTTTAGGAAAATATTTCCCCAAAATAGTCTACTTGTTTGCTCAAGCGTAAAAAATTACTTCTGAACAATGTCCCTTTTTAATGTCAGCGTTATTACAGTATATAATATTAACTATTGCCAAATTCTTATGTGTACCGAGAACTGTCTTGCCTGCGCTGTAAACTTAATAATTCTGTCATTATAAGTGTGAACCAAAAATTATTGCTTGCTGTGAGCTAAATCGTCTGACCCAATTCTCTCAACAAATCCTTTTTGGCAAGATTTCAAAATAGGTCAACTTGGAAGAATATTCTTTTTTATGGACAAATGCTTTTGCATATCTGGACTATGTAAGTTTTTTTTTAAAGTATGCGTTTAAAAGTTTTTTTTTATGCTGATCTTCTAGCTGCTAGCTAGCAAACAAATTAAATTATCGAATTAGTAAGTAGTTACTCCGTGATCATGGCGCTTGCAACACTGGCGAAATATCGGAAACTTATAAAAAACAAGGTCCATGGTAACAATCCCTTTTAATAGGTATAATGTTAGTGACCATGAGAGTTTAAAACAATATTATTTATTTATCAAAAGTTCCTTTATTCATAGAAAATATAAAGATTCAACCATTCAGTATGAAAAATTACTAAGTACAATATTTATTCATTGCTAGGGCAGTCGCTCATACTTAATGTTACTATGGCTTTTCCTGTTATTTCATCCAAAACTGCTCAGTAGTTTTACGGGATTAAGTAACAAACATAAAGGTGCTGATTCGAGTCCCGTCTGCTGCATGGACTGCGTGGAAATTTTTGTAGTAAATTTATCTGAAGATTTAAACATTTAGCAGTTAAATGCTTTAAAAAATAAAAATATAACCATACAAACACGCAAACATACAGACTTTCGTTTACATTTATGATATTAGTAGGATTATTATTTCACTTTAAAACTTTTTGGAAATCTTAAAAAAAATCACCGGTGAACGCTCAGAATCATTAATAGTCTAGGCAACGAAAAGGTATAGAGGGAAATGATTAGAACACAATTTTTGACTTCGTAACTTTGTTAGGACTAGTTAGGAGGTATCTCTCGAAAACTATACAAGATATCAAAAAACTTGACTGTATAAGACTTGTAGCAAATTTAATCAGCTTTCACTTTTGTCAAAGTCTCATGTCGCTAGGATGCATAGTTTCCGAGATATATGCGAAAAACCTAAAAATGGGACCTTCAATCCCCCCCTTCCCCCCGGCTTAAGGGCTACGGGCGGGGACTTTTGATATGTTTACCTCCTAACTAGTCCTAACAAAGTTACGAAGTCAAAAATTGTGTTCCAAGCATTTCCCTCTATACCTGTTTTTGAGCATTCGTTGCCTGGACTATAAACAAGTTTTAAAAGGTAAATACGAGGTTTGAATTAAGAAGCTTTTACTTCGTCTTCAAAATATTGATAAACATAAAACAACCAAGGACGACCTCTACGAGCACCCTTGCCAAATATTTACCAGCACGTATTGGCGTGTTTGATCGCCGACTAAACTTCGTTATTGCGCCCTTTGCAAATATTGGAGCGAATTCTTCTACGCAGTTGGTTTAATGGTGACAGACTATGTTGCTATGCGAGTCTTTCTTCAGTTCAGTACCTCTAGCATGAACCATTATCGAATTCATATCGTTTACGAGACATTTGATATTGACATTTCGGTTTGCAAACTATTCGAATTCGATAATGATTCGTGCTAGGGGTACTGATCTTCCGCCCGTACTCGGAGCCATCAGTTAACTTATAGGTTTGATTAAAGTGATGGTTTTTTTTTGCAATTATATTTTAATCAGATCAGTTGACTTTAAATACATAAAATTTCTCTGACGTCTCAAAGTACGATTAGTGTTCAATCCTTTTTAGATATTTCTCAAGCTAAAAAGTGTAGCTTAATTATTGTAGCTGACGTTATTTAAGACCAGTTTTATTTTATGTAGGTATAAGTATGGTATATTTGAGTTATTTAGATCGAATACAAGTATTATATAAAGCGGGATATTAAAACAAAACTGTGGGTTTATCACACGACACGAAGCCTAGTGGTAAATTTTAAGTATCGGTGTAAATGGAAACTATAAATTTATATAGTTATTTTCATTCCTATGATGTACAGAAGTGAGAAAGGTGTTAATAATAATAATAAATATTTCCTACACTCACACCCATTAGCTTAGCCCCAAAGTAAGCACTGTAAGGCTTGCGTTATGGGATGCTAGGGTAACGGATAGAATACATATAAAGTACATATATAAGTATATTTATATAGAAATACATATTAAACATGACCATGACTGGAGTACAAATGCTCGTATTCGTCACACACCCACCGAGATTCGAACCCGGGACCTCTCGAGTCGGTGACACCATGAAACCACATACCACTCGGCCACGGAGGTCGTCAAAGGTTAATTAAATTTATATTGCTTAATATTTGAGCATGCTGCTGTAATATCCAAATAATTACTTTACAAATGAATGTATTCACAAATTCACAGTAGCATCAAATAATGCCTGAAAACTGCAAGCCGTTTAAAATGGTCTAGCCAACTAGCCCGCCGAGGCAGCACCGGTGACAGGAAATACGTCGTTACTGCTCTCTACCTACCAGCTGTCAGTTGGAACTGTTCGTTATTCTATTTTATAATGCCTCTTTTCAAATGTTTAACAAAGATCCGACTCTTTTATTCACTATTTATGTGGTCTATAAGTATTAATGATATTATCTATTCCATTCAGACCCCTCTTTCCCAGTGGGCACTTTGGGCAAGTGCCCAGGGCCCCGCGATCGATAGGGGCCCACCTCAGATCAAATACAAAGTCCCTAGTTCCTGTTAGATCACCAAACGGGGGTCATAGGGGCCTCATTATCCTAATATGCCCAGGGCCTCCAATAGGACAAAGACGGCACTAATTCCATTAGTCACTTAATACCTTAAAGCAAATATTAGGGCAATTGTTAAATTCATTTACCCATTTATATCAGCTTTGTTAAATATCTATTTCTCATGTTTTAGTATCAGAACTTTATTTTATTTTATATTCCGCAAACACGAAACCAACCAAGTTATTGTTTTAACTATTCTTATTGGCACTGCTAAGTCTATGGATAATCACAAATTCCGAAAACACATTTAAAATACATCCGTAAGTATGATTATTTGTTGTTAGAAAAAAAATAAAAAAGGTACTTCAATTACGTAATTTGGTAATACCAATATAATATTTAATACCACGCTTACTTATACAAATAGTATATTTTGTATATATATATATATATATATATATATATATATCTTTATATATATAATTCTTCTGTGAGTGTGTATGTCACTGAACTTCTCTTAAACGACTGGACCGATTTTGATGAAATTTTTTTGTGTGTGTTCAAGGGGATCTGAGAATGGTTTAGATTCACAATTTTGTCCGCTAGACAATGTTTTTTTAATTAAATTTTTTTATGGCGGTACGAAGTTCGCTGGGTCAGCTAGTATATATATATAGCGTGAGATTCTCCTCAAGGGAGAATCTGGGTTGCGTAATTCAGTAGTACAGAAATACATGTAGAAATCAAAGCACTTGGATTCTTTAAGTATTTATTTGAAGTAAGAAATAAAAATTACAATTAATTCTAATCAATCTATTGCGTTTGTGCCTGAATTCAATCTGGGAGCTTAGATGTGAGACAAAAGATTTTCACAATCCAAAATTTTAATAATTGTTTATTTTTAATAACTAGTGACCCGCCCTCGCTTCGCTTCGGTGTAGAGCTGTAGTGTAGATTTAAATGACTCTTCATTAGGGATGATGACTATTTTTTTTTCTTCGTTTATCAGGTAGATTATCAAAAAGTATTGGACACGTATTTTTTCTTTTGACGTGACAACGTCTTAAATTAGGTTGCGGCTGGGAGTCACTTATGAAAAAGTGTAACGCTCGGTAACGTTACGATGAGTCTCTCGTGTTAAGTTTAAGTTTACATGTACAATGTTTTAGTAAACAAAATATATTTCTATAGTTAAAATTTGTGCAATTCTTATTTTCATTCAATTCCTTGTTCCTATTGTGCAATTTAATTATATTCATATCAATAAATATTCTACCGAGAAAAAGACGTTGTCACGTAAAATCTTCGCCCGTAAAACCGACTTTACAGGCAACCATTTTTTTTTCACATAATATTAACACTGCAGAGATTTATTGATTTGAAAAGTCGCATGACGTCACGTTTGAGTACACTTATAAGCGAAAATTCACTCAAAAGTGACGTCACGAGCCCCTACTCCCAAACTTTGACGCGCTATAACTTTGTCATTTTTTGGTTGATTGCCCAAAGAAAAAACACGTGTCCATTATTTTTTGATCTTCCAACTGACGGACTAAATAGAATTTCATTTACTGTACCCTGTCATCACCCCTATTATAAAAACCTGAAAATGGTATATTTGCCTTTTCCAAACTTCTATTGACATCACGTCGCTCAATTGTTTTGCCTTCTCAGAATCTCTCCACTAACATTTGAAATTTATGGTATGGTATTAAAGTTCAAATTGACTTTTAAGTATTATTACGAATCGTTTGTACAGGAGTATAGAAAAGTATTGATTTTGGACATTTTCGGGCATTCTTTTAATTTTATTTTTTCTCTGCGTAAGAACCATCCTCGTACTTCAAGGAATATTCTAAAAAAAGAATTATCGAAATCAGTTCAACTGTTCTCGAGATTTGCGCTTAGCAACACATTCAGCGATTCATATTTATATTATAGATAACTGCTAGTAGCCGAAGGCACTACATAAGCAAAGAGGCCGTGACGGGCGCTACGGGCGTTACAGTACTGTAACGTCCGTTACGTTACTGCCTCCTTGTTTGGATAAACTCTTTGTTCATGTAATGCCTACAGCTGGCAGTTATATTTAAAAAGTAATGTCAAACAAGGAGGCTGTAACGTAACGGACGTTACATCCCTCCCCACCATGCGGAGATGTACCCTGAAGGGGTAGATCCTGGGGGCGTAACGTTATAAATGAAAACTAATTAGATGTTTAACTCTTTTATTTGAAATCTGAATTCAGGCGAATATAATCATCAAATTTTATCTATCAACGTGTGGTTTGGTGCCTGAAGTCTATATGATGTGGAATCTTCTATCAAAAGACAGAAGATTCCCAATTTCAAATATTTAAAAATCATGACATTACCTTTTTAATATAACTGCTAACCTTACATTAACAAAGAGTTTATCCAAACAAGGAGGCTGTAGCGTAACCGACGTTACAGTACCTACTTACTAACTAAATAAGAAGGAGCTGGTGAACAAAACGGTATAATCACGCATCTCATCAATATACTTATAGAAGTGAAACTTCTATACGCACGCTTGACTTGGGCTGAAGCTGGCGACTGCGTTACGCGTTACGATAAGTGTGTTCGAGCGAGGCGAACGGGAGTTGAGTGGGGGATATAAGCAAGAGAGAACAGTACGCGCGCACGTTTTCTTTCTCTTATAGCTAGTAAATGAAATATGTATATGTACATACATGTATATATTATACACACATTTATATACATACAGATAGAGCTAAAAAGTTTCACTTTAGTCGTGTGGTCATAAGCACACTCGATTTTTTTACAGTCCAGAGTTTTAAGCCCGCAGAATTTGAATTTCAACTCATTTTCAATCAAAACTGCCTAAAAAGTGTTAGACTTTTAAACTTGATTTTTTAATATATTAGTTTACCAAACTAATAAACTCGTATTAAAAATTCACGTTAAAATCAGTTTTTTACTGCTTCTGTAAAATTTAATGTAATGCAATTATACCGTTTTGTTCGCCATTTCCTCAAATAATTGATTTCATAAAACGCGTAACAAAGTGTATAAACTCAAGGATTCTCTTACACTACTACTAAAATAAACCATACTATATTATAGAGTAACTATGCCTCAAACTATATCACCATATCTGTACAAGACTTGTACAGACTTTTTGGCGGGATTGGGAAGCGTCACTTTAGCAGTTTTGTTTTTCTTGTTGAAAATTGTGTTGTGGCAGATGTTAGTGTCTAATAATGGTGGATTATTAACCACTAAGTGTTCGGGAATATGCACAAGTGTTGGTAAGTGAAACAAAATAGCGGAAAGTGCCTTTCGACGTTCCCTCAAGTAGTCCACGGGGAGGTTCCAGTAAATCTCCACACTTTTACTGAAACATAGGGAAAGGGGGATTGACTTGACTGCCACTTACTTTGACTTGATTTATTACTTTGACCACGAGTGCTATAGTATTTGTAAACATTTTAACACTTGACATTGGCTAAATGAACTAGCCGTGCGAAGCCATTTAGAAAAAAAAGGCGTGTAGAGATTCTGAGCTTCACTTTTATTTGTCAATCAATCAATATACTACCCGTGAATCAATACACTACTTTATCCGCATGATGCATAATCTAATAATTGATCCGCATAAAGCAAGCAGCGAGTAAAATTGAAACGGGCTGGAAGTAATCAGACAATAAAGTGCTTTTTAAAATAATAATTTCGATTCGCCATAAGCAGCTGTCACTTTTGGCGCCAAGCCAAACAACTGCTAGAAGCGACAGCGGGCATGGAGTTTCGTGATTGTAGAGCTCAACCTGTTGACTCGATGATTCACTAATGAGGGGCAATTCGGCAATTCCTTTTTTGAATTTATAGTCTTTTTTTATTGTAAATGAAAAAAGGCCAGTTGGATTGAGCGCTCAACGCGGACTGAAGTTCCCTGTGTGCATTGCTGCGTCACATGAGTTATTTTTTTTTTTCGGGGACGCCACCGAACTTTTAATGAGTTATAAATAAACGGGGAAATGAATACTGTTACTATAGACACGGTGGCACCTTCCAACCATACGTACGAATCTTCACGGGTAGGATTACCATCGGTTCATATCTTTCCGGACTCGTAGCAATTTTTTGGATTTTTAATTGTCTGTATCAGTGTAAACAATATATATATCAAACTTTAGGACGACTGCATGGCCGAGTGGTTTGTACACCGGGTTTCATGGTGTCGCTGTCTCGAGAGCTCCATCGGTCCATCCCATCGGTTCGAATACCGAGAAATATGTGTGATGAATACAAGCATTTATACTCCAGTCATGGATGTTCAATATGTATTTTAAATAAAAAATACTTATATATGTACAATATATGTATTCTATCCGTTATCCTAGTATCCCATAACACAAGCCTTACAGTGCTTTCTATGGGGATAGGCTAATTGGTGCAAGTGTTAGAAATATTTATATATTATTTATTTATTTATATATCGACTGGCGGAATTACGAACTTTCCAGTCCGGTCTCTCTGTGTCCTCGGCTACTTGGGGACACAGAGAGACCGGACTGGAACCTTTTATTCGTGGAACTTTCAATCCGTCGTGTGTGTTACTTGATGCAGTTGTAAGCGATCAGTATCCTTAGCACGAACCAATATCGAATTCGAATAGTTTGCGAGTGCGAAATGTCAATGTCAAATTTTGTATGGAAACTTGAACAGCAGCGCCACAAAGTACGTAACGAGAACTAAAAATTAGTACACATTTGACAGTGACATTTCGGACTCGCAAACTTTACGAATTCGATATTGGTTCGTGCTAAGGATACTGTAGCAGTAGACAAAACGTCCGCGGATAAAAGTACCTTGTCTGCGCAGGCTATAAATAAATTTTAGAGCGTTTACTTACCAATTTACTACGATTCAGGTATATGTTCATATTATTTTTATAAAGCTCCTCGAACACGCTGGTCTAAATCGTTTATCAAGAATGAAAATTTGTGCAGTTTAATCATTGAAATGTATGTAATAAACAATTAATTATTATGATAAAGGCCGAATAAATAACCCAAAACGTCAAATATTTTAAGTAAAAAAAGTTTAGTACTTTGACAACCTCCGTGGCTCCACCGTTTGTACAAAGGGTTTGTATACTCGAGAGGTTTAAATCCCGATGGGGGCAGATGTGTGATGAATACGAGAATTTTTACTCCAGTCATAGATGTTTTACATATATTTCTATATACTCATTTATGTATTAGTATATGTATTGTATCCTATGCTTACTTCGGGGCTAGGCTAATTGGTGTGAGTATTGAAAAAAAAAATATTTATTTATCGATTTATAAACTTATTTAAACACGATACGTGTTCGAGTGTTAGTTCTGGCAAAGGCTTTGGTATCGCCATCATCTATAGGCTATGGTATGGTGGCCGCTTGTCATTAAGCTGGCCATAAGTGTCGCCGCACACGGGCCACTTACCACAACCACAAAACGTCGCCACCGGCATATTTCTTGTAGTTTTCATACATTTTAAATGCACGGTACGCCGGTGGCCGTCTACAAATCGTCGTTGCTCGCTTCTTGTGGCCCACACCGGCCACTTAATGCGCCGATACAAAACGCCGCCACACGTTACTCGCGCAATTCGCCACCCCTCTCTCCCTTAGCTTAGTCGGCCGCTGTCGCGCGCTTCAGCCACTTTAGTAGCCGCTTCTAGTTTCTCGTGGCGGCGTTTGTGGCTGTGGCGTGTGGCCCGTATGCGGCGACACTTAACTTTAATAATAATAATAATATTTCCAACACTTACACCAATTAGCCCCGAAGTAAGCACTATAAGGCTTGTGTTGTAGGATAATAGGGCAACGGATAGAATACATATACTGTACATATATAAGTGTATTTATATAGAAACACATATTAAACATCCATGTCTGGAGTACAATTGCTCGTGTTCATCACACAAACATCTGCCTCCACCGGGATTCGAACCTCTTGAGTCGGCGACACCATGAAACCCGGCGTACAAACCACTCAGCCAAGGAGGTCGTCGTATTTGCTACCCGTTTAACTTAAAATATATGTATATGATATAACTAGCGGCCCGCCCTCGCTTCGCTTCGGTGTAGAGCTGAAGTGTAGACTACAGTTTTTGTTCTCAGACCGATCGGTTTAAAATTGACAAAGTTTCATACAAACTTTCATTCCCTATTTTATCCCCTTGGGGGTAGAATTGATCAAAATCCTTTCTTAGCGGATGCCTACGTTATAACATCTACCTGCATGCCAAATTTCAGCCCGATCCGTCCAGTGGTTTGGGCTGTGCGTTGATAGATCACTATGTCAGTCAGTCACCTTTGAGTTTTATATATATAGATATGGTATAAACACAAATGGTATGGCTACATACAGCAGACATAATATATAGCCATCTGATCGGTATATTGTGAAGTTCCACTTTGTTTCGGACATTATCAAACGTTATCAAGTGTGGGTACCGTAATATTTGTATTGAACGGATGTCATCGAAACTTTTATCTTTCTATTCTGTTGTTATCTATAATAGAAAACGTATTTTTATGGGTATTACATGTAATGAAATGATATGAATAAAACATGATATCGCCCAAAGGTTTTTTTTATAGATAGGTCCGACAAATGACTCCACTCCACCTGATGTTAAGTGAAGGTGAAGTCCAGACGCGAAGATCCTCCAGCCATCCTCACCCTGCCGGCCTGCATGTTGCTTCTTCACGCCTCTTTTTAAGGATCCCAGGTTGTAAGAGGGAGGGAACACGTGAGCGGGCAGAGCATTCCATTTACGGATAGTGCGACAAAGAAATGAGTCACCAAATTTCTTGCAGCCTAAAATATAAATTCATACATAATACTTACATGGAATTCGAACAAGAATTGTAGCGCTAATATTATAAATGTGACAGTTTGTAAGTTTGTGTGTTTGTTACTTAATCACGGCTGAATGGATTTGCATGTAATTTGGTAAACATAAGTTTGTGATCCAAAATAAGACACAGGATACTATTTATCCCTGACAAATATTAGTGGGATTCAGAAAAAAACAAACGCGAGCAAAGTCGCAGGTGGCCGCTGTTAAAAATAAATGGATGGATGACTGGGATGCGAACCTAAGACCTTATAGTAATTTATGTTATTTATGATACTTAGTGATCATGGCGCGTGCCGAAATATCGGAAACTCGCTAAAAACTAGGAACATGATAACAATCCAGTAAAGAACATAAACTACTATAATTTTAGTGACCACTACAGCTCAAAACAATGAACCTAGGACCTTTTTGGAGCAGATGGTAGGAATGAAATAACATTTTGTAAATATTGTTACATAATCTGTAAGTACCTGGGCATTTTTATTTCACGCCTTGAAGTTTCTTTCACCCTTCACTCCACAACTAAAAAATCTGTAACGGGTATAATGGAAAAAAAATTGGCGTTTCTATAAAATAAAATGATTTCACTGGACCTCGGACCAAAACTTTCTCATCAAAAAAGTATAAGCAAATCTTGTATGATTTTGAACTTTTGAATGATTTTTACTATTGCGAATATTTATTTATTTTATACTATTACAAACACAATCGAAAAGTTTTTAATTTTGAACTGAAACTTCTTTTCGCATGGGGTGTAAATGGAAAAATTCTATTGAATAGATAAAACGGAAATGCGTCATGAGAGTCACTCGTATCTATATATGTTACCGGCCAAACCCGATTTCAGGACAAACTAGTTTTGCCTAGGCTAAACTGGTTCTTCCTATACGCGATAGGATTAACTAGTATAGCCTAGTCCAAACTAATTTATCCTAAGCGCGACAGGATAAACCAGTTTAGCCTAGGCCAAACTAGATGATCCTGATATAAATACGCACACTCTAGGATAAACTAGTACGACCTAGTCTAAACCAATTTAGCAAAGCGGAAAGTAATTGAACAGACATGTTAGGACTTGTACAGGGCGCGTCATGTAAAAAGAACGCTGGAAGAAAGTGGAGGGAGTGTTTTTTCTGTAATTGGTTTTTGTTTAACTCTTTTGTTGTTGCCGGGAGTTCGGAAGACAGTAAAGCCGGGTACGCATTAGCGATCTGTTACCGTAACATGCGTGATACAGTACGAAGTTCTAGTGTGTACGCTAGTAGCTCAGTTGTGAACGTTGGCTCGCTTCAAACCGCACGCGTACCGTTCTCGCAGCAGGTTATCGAACCACGTACACACTATGCTTTTTGGTTACAGTGCGTGCAACGGTTATGGTTACAGCTCGCCAATGAGTAACTACCCGGCTTAAGAAATTCCGAATCATTCGAACCTTTGACAATTCATCTCACTGTAAACTCAAAATATTTTAAGAAAAGTTTACTAGAAAAAAAAACCACGCGGACCAGGCAGCGGACCGGACTCGAACCCGCACCCTTCGCAATCCGGGCGAATGCACTGACCATTATGCTACCACGGCCCTATTCGCCGCGTCGAAATTTTCCTAGCCTTAAGCTGCAAGGCAGCGCCATCTCTTCGCATTGTAGGTTGCAACCACGCAACCCACAATGTCAAATGAATACTTTTTCAAGTATTAAACATTTGAAAGAAGAAATAGCAATTATAGTTAGTGTTTTTATTTATTTTTAAGCATTTAACTGCTAGGTGTTTAAATCTAAAGAAAAGTTTACTAGAAAAATTAAACTTTTCTTACTTTTCTTTGTATTACTAATTATCCATAACTTGTAACGATGAATCATTATGGTTTTAATAAAAAATATTATTTTTCCAATTACGGATTATTTTATTCAGTTTATCTATTTATTTTGACTTTCTAGATATACTATAATGTTTACACTAGGCCATACTAGTTTATCCTAGAGTATGCGTATTTTTATCAGGATCAACTAGTTTGGCCTAGGCTAAACTGGTTTATCCTATCGGGCTTAGGACAAATTAGTTTGGACTAGGCTATACTAGTTAATCCTATCGCGCATAGGAAGAACCAGTTTAGCCTAGGCAAAACTAGTTTGTCCTGAAATCGGGTTTGGCCGGTAACATATATATAAAACTCAAAGGTGACTGACTGACATAGTGATCTATGAACGCACTGCCCAAACCACTGGACGGACCGGGCTGAAATTTGGCATGCAGGTAGATGTTATGACGTAGGCATCCGCTAAGAAAGGAATGAAAGTTTGTATGAAACTTTGTCAATTTTAAACCAATCGGGCTGGGACTTTGCATGCAAGTATAAGAAGAATCATAGATGAATGTCATTGTGTAAAATACAAGCCTGAGAACAAAAACTGTAGTCTACACTTCAGCTCTACACCGAAGCGAAGCGAGGGCGGGCCGCTAGTATATATAACGCTACGAGCGTTATATCTAGGAACATATGAGTGATGCGTGCGCTGCTCCATTCCCCTATGTCTTATGCACCGCCTAATGTTATTTTATTTATGAAAAGAAGTTTCATTTCAGATGTATGGTCTGTGCACATATTTTTTAAAACAGCTTAGTATATTTTCGAGTCCGAATTAAATGAATGAATACTAATCTTTCTGCTTTGCTATGTTTTTTCACATCAATTATTAAAGCGTACAGTTTCTGTAAATGATGCGTGGTGCTTACACTTTTTTGATGTTTGAACTATTTGTATCGGAAGCTGCAGTTAGTGCTCGGCTTAAACTTTAATTTGTGAAGTTCTCATAATTGCTTACGTTCCTTTAAATATATTCTAAGTTGAATTATAAATAAACGGGTAAATGAATACTGTTACTATAGACATGTTGGCATCTACCAACCATGCGCACGAGTCACTCACAGGTAGGATTAAAATCGGTTCAGATTTTGCCGGATTCGTAGCATATTTTCCGCTTTTTAATTGTCTGTATAAATTTAATTTATGTATAAATAAATGAATTATCGAGAAGTATGTATACGCATCACATCCGAATGGCTGAACCAAATTGGATAATATTTATTGTTGTGTTCGCTTCGCTATCCGGGCGTTTTGGATCTTTTTAGAGTATGCCTACATCATAATAGCTATATGTGTGCCAAATTTCAGCGCAATCCGTTCAGTGGTTTCAGCTGTGAGTTAATAGATCGGTCAGTAATGGTTGCCTTTTATATATACAGAAAATACCTATGCATGAAAAGTATTTTTAATGTTAATCTATCCGTGACTTTCTTCTCGTATGGTCACCCTACCCACCCACGACTGAACACAGTGTAGATTACGTAACATTCAATTCATAGCCTTACACTCGGGGTGATAATTGCCATTTTATTAACCAATCAAACAGTTATTAAGGCATTATTGTATGAAAGAAGAACGTTTTATGCTTCTCGGTATGTGACGCGAACATTGAATTAATTTGCTGATTTTTATTCATGATCTTAAGATGTGAAATTTATATCATTCCTTCTTATTTCATATCATGATCCTGAAAGTTTTAAAGACATTATTACCTTCTTTTACGGAATTACTATAAAAGATTCATCGTCAGTAGGGTTGCCAACCCTACTATACAGGGCGTCCCACGGCTACCTCACACGGAGGCAAAGTATATTAAATATTGAAGATAGGATATATTACTGAAAGAAAACATTGTTTTATTTTTAATAATAACTAGAACTGCATTAACAGATTTTTTAAAAATCGCCTGCTACAACTGGGAATCTAATTCGTGAAATTTCGAAAAAATAAACACAACATATTTTATAATAACCATCGAAAGGGTTAATCATAAGGATTATTTTTTGCTAAATAACATAGCATTTTAAATAAAAGAAATGTCTTATTACGTGATAAAAATAATAAAATGATACACAAACTGTAGTTCGTATGCATTTCTTTTTGAACTCGCAGTTACAATGCGATTGGCTGAAATTTGTAAAAATAATAATTAAAAAATAGAACACATAAATTTTCAGCATCTGTTCTTTTGTTTTTTGTAAGTTTCAATTTTTTTTTTTGCAATTTTTTGTTAATTTACTTACCATCGGGTATTAAAATAAAATGGATTTAATGGAAGCTTACTTTATGAACCACAAAAACACATTAGCTTTGCGGTGGTACCGCGAAAGATACCCTGATAGAGACGTACTTTCTCGATATGTGTTTAAAAGGTTAATGGATAATTTAAGAAATTTATGACGTTTGGATATGCGCTTACAGAACCACAGCAGATAATAAACGTCAATGATGAAGAACGCAACATTTTAACTTACTTTGAAGCGTATCCGATTTTATATTAGTTTGTGTTAAATAATTTTAAATAAAATATTAAATTAAATTACTTTTCTTACATTTAAAATGCTATGTTATTGAGCAAAAAATAATCCTTATGATTAACCCTTTCGATGGTTATTATAAAATATGTAATATTTTCTTTTTCGAAATTTCACGAGTTTGATTCCCAGTGTAGTAGGCGATTTTTAAAAAATCTGTGAATGCAGTTCTAGTTATTATTAAAAATAAAATGATCTCTTCTTTCAGTAAAATATCCTAACTTCAATATTTAATATACTTTCCCTCCGAGTGAGGTAGCCGTGGGACGCCCTGAATATCATCCGACCAAAAATACTAAAAAGAAAATTAAAAAAAATATACAGGGTGAAATTGAATGTTTTAATGAAACTTTGTGGGATTGTTGGGTTACGTATATAGAGTATCTATGAATTTTTTCGGATTTTTTAAAAATGATTTAAAATAAAATTCCTTTTTTTTGTTATATTTTAAGTCCTTTCCTCCTTTTGGGTACTAAATAATTATTCTTTTTAAACACGCATACTGAATAAGTAAAAAACAACTAATAAGCACTGCTAAAAAAAACGTATAAACAGAAGACGAGCGGCCGGGAGCAATGACCGCTCCCGCCCGCTGAATTGGTTGAATACCTACCTATGCGTTGAATACCTGCAAAGCGCAGTGAGCGAGTGCGTATCTTTTAAATTTGTGACAAGAGAAGATTTGCAAATAATGCCTTGATTAGTTCTTGTTCTGTGGCCTCAATATAAAAAGTTGGATATGGTGTGTTGTTATTGTAGTGTCACGGAATACTCAGCAGAGCCACAAGGCTTTACGAAAGTAGGTTTAGTGATTGATTGTGTTTACAAAGTGTATACGGGAAGTTAAAGTGAAAAAAATGAATAGGTTCATCGGTCTCGTAAGTACTTTTGAATACCTGGTTATAAATTTAATTCTGACCCAAGTATTGAACTGCAATAAGTATTTCTTTTTGTGTAACATTTGCCTATTTCTAATCGTGACAAAATTATTATTAACTTTTAAAGTTTTTCTCTGCTTAAGAGAAGATGACATTTGTGCTTATTATTTCAATAAAGGCATAAGACGACTTTATTGTATTGTGTGAAATCAAAGGAGTCAGCTGAACTCTGTGTAGAGGTACCTACTCACTCAACGGCTGGCGGGCGCGGTCGGTCGTTGACCCGCGGTGGAATTTTAATGTTTTTCATTTTTTAGAAGTGCTTATTTATTAGTTATTTTTCACTGGATATGTAAGTTTGTTTGTTTAAAATGAATAACTACTCAAAAGGAGGAAAGGACATAAAAATACACAAATTATAAATAAATACATGAAAAAAATATACTTCAAAAATTCCGAAAAAAATCAGGCATACTCTATTAATGTAACCCAACAATCTCCCGAAGTTTCATTAAAACATTAAATTTCACCCTATATAGGAGGCGAAACTACTATATTTTGCTTATAGCAGAATGTGGGCAGTAAAAGCTTTCTTAAAAATTAAAAAAAATATTAAGGCGTAGAGTAGCAAATATACATTCATTTCAAAAATAAAGCAAATATTTTAACCACATACTATAATTGATAGGAAAAAAGTTGGTAACCCTTATCGAGAGACTTACGTATGTAAATTTAGCAGAAGTACTTTCATATTATTAAAGTAACATCTGTATTTATATTACAAAACTGAAAAGTTCGTTTGTTGAATGCGGTAATGTCAGGAACTAGTGGTCCTATTTGAAAACAATCTTTTTGTGTTGGATGATGCATTATATATATTAACGGGATTATTACCATGTACCTTGTTTTTTATGAGTCTCCGATATTTCAGCACTGTTGCAAGCGCCATGATCACGGAGTAAATGAAGTAATTGCGGGTAAATGTTACTGGCAGACATATCGGTCTACCCTCTGACGTCGTCTTTTACTGCGTTCGATACCCCTACCACTGGTCACATTCTCACTATTCACTCGCATTTGTTCCCGGCACACAATACTCACAGTATCAGATCGTGGAACGACACTTTTTTGATTTTTGCGGTTTTTACACATACGAACCACTGGATTCCACACACTAGACAATTTAAACCCATCCTCACGATTGAAATTCTTGTGTTTGGTTATTTCAATCGCTTCCCTGACCAATCTTGGTACATGGTAATAATCCCGTTAATATCTATAATGCTAGTGACTATGAAAGTTTAAAACAATATATGGATAATGCATGTATCGATGAAAACTAAATAACCAACGCTACGACTAATAAGAGCGGAGCACCAACGAAAAATGTCGGAAATACGGGAAAATATATTTAGTATGAGAGCTTCTGTTGCGTGCGCTCCGAAAAAACGGTAAAAGTTACACAAAAATCATGCATGACGGAATTATTCCTCTATAAAAGTTATGCATATGCCATCTTTTAAGTGTGACCCACCATAACTGTTTTCCCCAAATTAATGAGGGTAAAACCGAAGGGCGCCTATAGAATACTAATACTGATGGATGCGTTTTACTTCGTCTACATAAAAAAATATCATACAATTTTGTATCCCTTATTACATAATTTAAGTAATCAAATTATTCCTTTTAGTTTTTTTATTAAGTGTCCAATATAGACTCTTTTTGAAGTGAAACTTCATTAGGCACCCTTGTCTTGGGGAGTAAACTGGCGAATGTATTACGATTTTTGCGTTACCCGTCACAAAATACATGAATCTCGTGCTTGGTGGATGATAACGGACCCAGCGCGGATTGGTGGATGATAACGGACCCAGCGCGGATTGGTGGATGATAACGGACCCAGCGCGGATTGGTGGATGATAACGGACCCAGCGCGGATTGGTGGGTGATAACGGACCCAGCGCGGATTGGTGTTTTTTTTTCTGTCAACAAATCTTCAGGTTAAGTTTATGATTTTCAGATCATTGGAGCTAAAGAAGTTTTACTTCAATCGTGTGGTCGCTTTTTTTTATTACGTAGGCAAAACCGCACCCATAGGGGGCACACCAACGAACGGACCTCACACCTAGCCTCTCGCAAGTCCCACGGGTGCGAAACGGAGGAGCCGTTAAGCAGTCTGTGCGGATTACGAGCGCTTACGGCATACTATTCACTAAAAAACCCTGCGAATACCTACCCGTACAGTGTGAGAGTTTACTATATTTATACTAGCTGTCCCAGCGAACTTCGTATTGCCATAAAAAATAGAGGTTGGTGGTAGAAGGGTGAAAATTTAGGGTTGTATGTATTTGTGTATTATGTATCATAAAAAAGAAATCCTAAAAAAATTAAGTGTGGACCACCCTTAACATTTAGGGGGATAAAAAATAGATGTTGTCCGATTCTCAGACCTGAATATGCATATAAAATTTTACGAAAACCGGCCGTTTCTGAGTAGTTCAATTACGCACACCGTGATACGAGAATTTTTAACCGACTTCAAAAAAGGAGGAGCTTCTGTGTTCGACTGTATATTTTTTTTATAGATAGATATATATATATATATATATATATATATATTAGATTAAGCGTATTAAGAGATATTTTTTTAATCGCATTTAGTCTACTCTACAGACTAAACTTTAACGGAAAGAGGTCCAGCGCTTGTATTAATAAAAATGATAAATATATAAAAAAAACAAACACATTCGATATTTATTCATTGTAGTCCATCCTACTCTTACTTTCATAGCTTTTAATGCTGAAGAGTAGGACACGACACGGCAAGGTTCACGATACATTGATTATCGATTAGAATACAGCCCCTAGTTTATACGAAGTAGTCTTTTCATTCGTCTATAATCAGAAGGTACGTAATAATAGTACCTACATTACTGCAACGGCAGCCTGTTTTGCCTAAAATGCAGTCCAATGCCTAGTTGTGCCCAAAGTAGGTAATGTAAATAGTACCTAGCCAGATTTTTTTATTCGAAGGTGTTCATTTGTTCTTTTTTTCAATAAAATGCTTTCTATTTTCAAATTCGTGAGAAATTTGAATAAAACCTTTGATAAGTTTCCTCCTCGGTTGCCGTGTTACGGAGTTCCATTTTTAAATTACACGACAGATATGAGTTTATTTTGCAATTTATTTGGACGCTAAACAACGACACTTATAGATTTTCATATTTTTTTTGCCGACTGCTGCTTGTATGTGCACATTTGGCCAGTACATCAATTTCGATTTATCTCAAAGAAGGTTGTCAAGATAATATTCAAATTTTCAAGCATGTTTGAAATATATTATGTAGGTACGTAGAACTCTTCGTAATTACGACCATACGTTTGTTAAGGGCATTTCATTCAAGTTCACTGAACACGAACCATCATTAATTTAATCAAGCATAAGTTCATTGTTCTAAACGCTTTGTTTTATTTGTCTGTATGTCTGCATATATTATGAGGTAACTTGAGACCGTATAGGTTTATTGAAGCGTGCTATGATGTAAATTGCAACAGACAGATATTGAATTAGTAAAGTTAACAGAATGGAACGCAACTTGCTTATAGAAACCGATACTTTAAGCTAAGTTATCATACAAACAGTATAGTAATATAAGTTATTTACGGGATTGTTACCATGTAGGTACCTTGTTATTAGTAAGTTTTACGATATTTCAGTTACTCCGTGATCATGGCGCTTGCAACAGCGCCGCAATATCGGAAACTGACTAAAATCAAGGTACATGGTAACAATCCCGTAAATGACTTATATAACTATAATGTTAGTGACCATGAAAGTTTAAAACAATATATAGTATAGTATAGTATCGTAACTTATAAGCATGTTTATTACAAGCGGCCGCTTGTAATTTCGTTCGCGTTAATTTTGTTTTTTGAGAGTCCATCAGGAAGCTAAAAATTTTTGGCCCAAAAAGTATCATGTATGTCAATCCTGGTATAAACTACATATGTGTATCAAATTTCATCCAAATCCGTCCAGCCGTTATTGCGTAATTGAGTAACAAACAAACTCACTTTCGTATTTATAATATAAGTTAGGATCTATTATTTATCAACCAAATGTTATAAAAGAAGCATTTTTGTTGTTTATTTTGTTACATAAGAAGCGAAATGGTTTAATAGGATGTAGTTACATAAACATTCAATACGATACCTAAGGATAAGATGATAAGTCCGAATGTTATAAATGAAACTGCAATTAGGTGGGCAAATCACTCCACTTCATTGTCTGATGTTAAGTGGTAAAGTCCAGACGCGAAGATGGAGTGGTTTTTCTTGCCACACCATAGAGAAAGTAGAGCTCACCACACCAGCCATCCTCACCTTGCCGGTCTATATAAATGCCTCAACATCCTCACGCTTCTTTTGTGAGTATCTGGGCTGTATAAAAACAGAAAACATGTGGGCGAGCAAAAAAATTTCAATACGTTGCCCTAATTTCCCTAGATTTGTATTGGTACATCTCTCGTTTTTTGAAAGTTGGATCTAGCAACATTGCTTCCTGAAGTAAAAAAGGCAAAAAGAATAGATTAAACATTTATTTTATGTTAATGCAGCAGCCAGCAAAAGAGGCATTGATGGACAAGCGTGTAAAATACGAAAGCCCAGTTTTGGCCAAGGCTTGTGTAGTGCTTTTCTCAAATAATACGCGGAATTATTAATTTGCAAATTTATTTATTTATTTAATAGGTGTACTTACAGCTAAGCATATAAAAACATTAAAAAAATAAAATACTACTTATTCTAAAACATATATGCGAGCCTTTACAAGCACACACAACATTCAATTAAGAAAAATACAATGTAATTAATAATCAATAATAATAAATGGAATTAATAATCTTAAAAAAATAGTGCAATTAATAATCAATGTTTGATTTAAAATTAATAATATATGTCAAATTGATGCAAAAAATAATAATGTAATGTCAAATTGATACAAAAAATAATAATAATAACAATAATAATGCGGATTAATGAGAAAATCAATGACAAACAACGAATAACAATAAATGTTCCCATGTTAAAGTGTTCCTTTGTTTATTTTTTCAATAAATAGCTTTCTATTGCAAGCCTGTTCAAAATTTAAATATAATCTTCGATACCTCCTCACTTCGAGTTACCTCCTTGCTTGTTATGTTCCGGAGTAAAACATCGTTCCATTTTTAAATTAGACGACAGATATTAGTTTTCTATGTATATTTTATTTGGCCGCTAAACACGGGAGATAAATCATACAACTTTTGCTGGCCGCGGCTCGCATGTGGTCATTACATTAATTTCGATTTATCTCGAAGAAGGTTCTCAAAATAATGCTCACATTTCCAAGCATGTTTGTTTGAGAAGAAACCTTTTCTTGTGATTTGATCAAGACAATTAATTGAACCAGGTCAACTAGTAAGGTATTAATTGCTACCTATTTTTATAAACTTAAAACAAAAATAGTAGATAATAAATAGTTCCACTATTGGTTATTATGACATGGACGGAACGCGCTGTAAACATTTCCGCCCTGAATTCTTTTATGTCGTGGGCTTTCTTTTTCTAGCCATTCGAGTTCCAGTGGGATGACTCATTAGAATGCTCATAATGAATGATATATCGCATATTAAGAATTCGGGCCGCCTTGTCACATTAAGTTTAGGAAAAGAGATAATTTAATAGCATAGATTGCTATATTTTTTTATGGCAGACAGTTTATGCATTTTGCCATTGCTATAGTTTTTTTTTCCTAAATGGCTTCGCACGGCTTGTGCATTTAGGCAATATCAAGTGTTAAAATGTTTACAAATACTGTTAGTGTTTAAAATGTTTACAAGTACTTTAATGTTTTCCTGTTTTATAAGGTAAAGGAATCTATAATGTCCAAACAGCCAAGCGTATATGAATACGGGCCATTAATTTTTACTGGAACATTTAACACCATAAAATATAACGTATTGGTAAGGTTCACTAAAATAGCACCACAATAAAGTTTACGTCTCTGAGTTAACGCATAATTATTAAAATATTGAATGCCTGCAGTTTCTAACGCTCTTAGAAGACTATAATGTGTTAATTTTACATCTCATAAACTACTCGAAATGAATTGGTGCACAAATCGAATAAAGGGAAACGGTACGGTAGACATTTAGGTAATATGATTTAAATGCATTAGTTAATGTTTTACTTTATTGTTTTTAATCAATGTGCAATAAAAAGCTACCGTATATTAAGAAATGTAATTTGTTTACAGGATGTTAAAATAACATTAAGCTTTAAATTTCTCCCAAATTCAATTGAAAAATCCAAAATAAAATACTAATTTAGTGGACTTCAGCAAATGAAACTTACGTAACCTACAATAAAAACTATTATAAGCCGATGGTACGTAATTACAGGGCATAAAGGACGCTCGCAGCGAAAATAGAAAACCTCCAAAGAGTCGCGATGAACTAAAATAAAAAACTAACAGTTAATCAACCCCTAGAATTTAATCACAAGCTGGCTGACTGTAAAAACCGTACATTAATGTACCACAAGAGCATGAGTTTAAATTAAAAAAGGAAAAACATTTAAAAAAGAACTCTGCAACGGTGGCTGGCGCTGGCAGTAAAGGGCGAAAAATTAAGAAGGAAACAGCAGCCTGAATGGCGGCGCGGTTGCGTAACAAGATTGCTATTTTTGGTTGTCCAAACCGCTCGCGGATCAATGAAGCGGCGACGGTAGCGCCATCCGACGGGTGGCGGCCGATGACCTCGCCCCGCGGAAGCGTAACGTAACTCGCGACCTCCACACAATTTATGTTGACCTGGTAGTTTGATCTATATTTATTTAAGGAAAAGCTAATAAAATTTGACATTGATTAATATATTATAAAGGTTAACCACCATAGACAGAGAATTGAGTGTAACTCATGAAATTGATAATTTCTAGAAAGATAGAGAGAGATAGTGCATTGAGACTATTGACAGCACGATCGCTTCGTCTCCTATCTACCTAGTTTTATCATTCCATTCTTGAGTTTAACATTATCAAGGGCAAAAAATTAAGCTTATGTATTTCTTTTTTGTTTTTATTTTTTTAAGAAATCTGCTGTGCATCTTCATATCTTTCAACTGACAACTGACTCATTTTTTTTCACGTTTTGTTAACGTACCCTAGGCACTAACTTTCCCTTTAACATTTTACAATTTACAGCAAAAGAAAATAGGATATGAGGTCATCTATAGCCAGATTCTAAATTAAATCATTAACGAACCTAAATTTATATAGATTTACCTATAATAAGAAATAACATGTTTAATAAGTTAACTGGATAAAACAAAAAGGTAATGATTAATTTCATAATCAGAACACACACACAATAATTAAAATTTGCCTGATTCACTCATACTCCATGATTATTATTCTGCCTATTAGAGCATTAGTAATTACATGTCAAGAAAATACACCAAGATTTTCGCGGCAAAACGTTTCCATGTTCCGCCATCTTTTCTCGAGTGCTCCACTCACGTACAGAATTGAAATCGTGCAATTGTCAGCTTTATCTTAATGGAATAAGTTCTACAGTTTGAAGAAACTACAGTGGTATGAGTGAGTGAGCCAAAGTCGAGAAACCTTTTTATGTGAGGGTGGTTTTCATCGTACTCGGAAAGAGAGAGAAAATATGTACTTACCATTATGACTGCTTAGCGTAAAAAAGGTTAAAATTTTCTCGTTGCTCTTGACAAGCTTTTTATTAACTTGCATTTTTCGTACCGCTTCAACATTTATTGTAAACCATTTTGCGACCAAAACTTGGTATTGCATAAGTAAGTACACCCTTAGTTCCGGTGACAATACATTTAGCAATACTCACTGGTATGATAATTTCAATATAGCCGCCGGCTCACTCTAAGATGGCGGATGTTTTTTTTTTCAACTCCCATAATAAAGGTATGATATGAAAAGACATGAAGACAACTAATAACACGTTACTTTTAAATGAAGTTGTTTTTAAATAATTATGTCGTAACTATTTTTTTTTAATAGATAGGTCCGATAAATTACCCCACCCCTCCTGATGTTAAGTGAAGGTGAAGTCCAGACTATAACTACCACTTGATTCGAAAATAAGGCTTTGTTTTGGTAAAGCTTATTATTAAAATCTGAGCTTCTTAGTTCATCGTTTGGACTTACATTGAGAAAATTGTCCACCCTTAAAATTCAACTTTACCAATCGTCATGAAACGATATTAATAAATCCTCTTGCCTATAAGTATTTCAGCGTTTCCTCCTCGTTGTTCGGCTGTCTAAATAAATCCTAAGCCACCCCATTGTTACTGACACATAATTGGCGAAGATTTGTAAGCGATCCGGGCGTTCCGATGCGATTGCTCGCGTTTCGCTGAGAAGATGAAATTCAAATTGCTCAAATGACAGTTGACTGTGCGACGAAAGACGTTTGCAAATTAAGCGAGGGTGTGTTTGAACAATTTAGTATTGATTTTGACCTGCTATTACTACTAACACCAATTTGAAGGAATGGAAGCCAAAAAGAAAACACTCATGTAACATAACTCATTGTAAATTAAAAGTAGCGCCATTAAAATAAAAACGTATTCATAAAATAATATTTAAAGAAAATATTACTAGAAAAAAATCCATGCGGACCAGGCAGCGGACGGGATCCCGCCTGCTGCCTGCTGCCTTTAGATTTATACCTCGAGCAGTTACCTACATGCCTAAAAAATAAAAAAATATAATATAATATTTTCTAAATAACCTCCTTTGAAATAGTTACATAGTGCCTTTACTTTCCTTAATAGATGTCGCTTAAGCGAAAATCACTCGGCCCGCCATATATATTTTTTTGTCAAGCAAATATCAAATCATATGCAAAATAGTAAGGTGTAAGCGCGATTGGTTCATAAACACTCAAACTATACTACTCAAATCTAAACGAAACATAAACAGATCGACGAAGAAAAAAAAATGATTGAAATATAATAAATGTCATATATAATTTTCGATCAAAGTGGCGTACTATAAGCAATTTTGCCTACCACCTTCCACTGTCGATATAGACTTTTTATCCCAAAAAAATTTATCCTGAGGGATTCTATTGTTTCCGAGGGATTCTCCAAAACTAAAGTTAACGCCAACGAAGTCGCGGGAGGCCTCCAGAGGATTTATCTACTAGTTGATACTAAATTGTTCAGAATATTTCCAACTGTACGTGCCAACTTCCGACACGTTTTAAACTTTTTTTACAGCAATCTAGCCAAGTATATGAGTACGTCAGTTCACTGGAGTGCACTCCAATCTCACAATAGTACTAGACTCAACTCCAGAAGTGTTATATGATGAGAGCGAATTCAAAGGCTTCGATTGAAGTGATCGCCCATGTTCTTTATTCAAATATTAAAACAAAATGGCTTCCGATAAACACGAGCAACGAAACGTTAAACCATTAATCAACCATCTATTGTAAACAACGCCTGTAGTGTAAAGGTCTCTACCCATTACACCGTATCATACCATGACCGTGCTATGAACGTGTCAGGCAAAAAAGTATTCTCGATGAGACAGAATATTTTGCCGGTGCTGATACACTCCGTGCATGACACGCGACGTTGTTGGTTGGTGACGGAACAGTCTAGTGAGCAAACTCCCATACTTTTTAATGCAAAGAATACTTTTTCAATACAAAGAATACATTCTCTAAAATTAGTTTTTCTTCTCAAAATGTCATTGTGAATGTTTTTCAATAACATATTGAATTGGAATTGAGATATTCGGAAATACTGGAAAAACTTTTCTTCATCATCAACTAAATGTCGAAATAATGTCCCCTTTGGTTTTTCGTTCTTTTATAGAATCGTGAATCCAGTAGCTTCGAGTTCTTGTTGTACGTTCTTCTTCACCCAATATTATGGCAATCATTGCCAACTGTCTAGCGGTTCTTCTTAATAGCCATACTTTTATAGTGACATAAAAGCATACGTCCGCTACACTCCAATATGCACATAAGAATGACGGATTCCGAATCAACTACGTTACACACGGACATCGTACGGGATGTATGCGGTCATCATACGCTCTACAAGCGGGTACAGAACGCCGTCGATCCGTACAGTGGGCAAGGTAGACCGTGTCATATTATTTTCGTGTCTGACACGTTCATAGCACGGTCATGGTATGATACGGTGTAATGGGTAGAGACCTTAAAGCGGAAGTCGCCCTGTCGCCTTAGTGACTAACATAATGTAGGTTCGATTCTTTATGAATCATGTGAAAGTTCTCGTGTGGAAATTTCGATGATTCAATAAACGCACTTGGTATTAGTAACGTTAGCCCGTAATTCCTTATAGAGACTTAGTTAAGAACTTTAATCTTTTCCCGAATTTAAATCCTGAGAACGATGTTTTTTGGTAGAATAGATAAAATTCATGGTCTGTGATTGATAAATAACATTTTGTTCCATAGACAATTATGTTAGTTTACAGTTAAACTGAGTCCCCTAGGTTTAAGCCAAGTTTTAGTTCTTATTGTAAAACGCATCAGCACCGGTAAGTAGTTTTATCAGTGAAACAAAAAATATGTTACCTATAGACTGACTTCATAATGTTGTCGTAAATTCACTGAAAACCATATAGTGCATAATAAACGAATATATTTTAATACTTATTACAACAAAAGTAATTATTTCTGTTCTATTAACATTGCAAAAAAACACAAATTAAAATACCTATCTCTTAATTCCAGTATTATAAAATTTATTCTGAAATGTAGTTAAGTTGCACTCTTGATAAATCTGCTAACCCTACAAGGAATGCCTACACAGAACTAAAATTGTTTGCATGTTAAATCACCGTCATCATCATTATCAGCCTATTAATGTCCTCACTGCTGGGGCACAGGCCTACCCTATGGATGGAATAGGAATATTGGGCCATAACCCACCACACGGGCCCAGTGCGGATTGGCGGGTGCTAACGACTGCAGATGCAGCCGGGAACAACGGCATAACATGCCTTCCGAAGCACGGAGGCACTCCAGATAGAAGATTTTTGGTCACCCAACCAATGACCGACCACTGCAAAAGTTGTTTAACTTCAACGATCGCAGTCGAATGCGTTAACCACCTTCGCCATCGAGCTACTCGCATGTTAAATTATGTTTGTATAATAACCACCCACATTTAGTAAGTGGTTAACTAGTTCAGCTTATAATCGATGGAACTTGCTACGGCGATAACATCGTAGTACTACGGGCGACACGCTACGGGCCTACGAGAGCTCCGAGTGCTACGAGCCTACCATTAGTGGCGTAATAATATTTATTGGATTTTTATAATTGCGATGGAACTGGTTGTAATAACTTTACAGGGTAACACGAATTAAAAAAAACGTTAAAAACCATTAGATCGGATTTTTACCTGAACAATACGATCACATGTGATGAATAAATTTTAAAGCTAGTTGAAGTGAAACTTCTTTAGATACGCTTGATTTGGGCGCGGATTGGTGGGTGATAACGGACCCAGTGCGGATTGGTGGATGATAACGGACCCAGCGCGGATTGGTGAGTGATAATGGTCCCAGTCCGGATTGGAGGGTCATAACGGACCCAGCGCGGATTGGTAGGTGACAATGGACCCAGTGTGGATTGGTGGGTGATAACGGACCCAGTGCAGATTGTAGGGTAATAACGGACCCAGCGCGGATTGGTGGGTAACAATGGACCCAGTGCGGATTGGTCGGTGATAACGGACCAAGCGCAGATTGGTGGGTGATAACGGATCCAGCGCGTATTAGGGTGACAATGGACCCAGTGCGGATTGGTGGGTGATAACGGACCCAGCGCGGATTGGTGGATGATAACGGACCCATTACGGGTTGTTGGGTGATAACGGACGCAGCACGGATTGGTGTTTTTTTTCTATCAACAAATCTTCAGTTTAAGTTTATGATTTTCAGATCATTGGACGTAAAGAAGTTTCACTTCAGTACACGACTGAAGGTCATAAGCACACTCAATTTTTTATTATTTTTTTGATAATCACAATATCTTTTCTGTGATAATAAACTATCTGTTGTCCTAATTCAGGTACTGAACTTTCTGCCTAACCGCAGCAGCACCAAAAGTTAGTAGTGCTATTTCACTATTGTCATTCCAGGCGGAGGATTTTTTATGTTAGAAGGGTGGCAAACTAGTGTATGGCCCGCCGGATGGTAAGCGGTCACCATAGCCTATAGACCCTTGCTATACCAAAAATATCACTCTCACCGTTGCCTACCCATTCGGAGTGGACTCAAGGGAAGTGATGAAAGAAGACAGGGAGCAATACTGGAGGAACAGTAAATGGAGGCTAGCGGTACCACTACATAGTGGGCACGGGATGGCTGGGATGCCAACGAAGGCGTTTCGTGTTCGTCCGCCCCAGAAAGGGGAGGGGGACATCATTATCAGCCTATTAATGTCCCCACTGCTGGGGCACAGGCCTTCCCTATGGATGGAATAGGGAGATTGGGCCATGACCCACCACGCGGGCCCAGTGCGGATTGGTGGGTGCTAACGACTGCAGATGCAGCCGGGACCAACGGCTTAACGTGCCGTCCGAAGCACGGAGGAGCTCGAGATAGTAAATTTTTGGTCACCCATCCAATGACCGACCACTGCGAAAGTTGCTTAATTTCAACGATCGCAGCCGAACGCGCTAACCACTTGCGCCATCGAGCTCCTAGGGACAAGTACATAGATAAAGAATAATTTGTAGGGAGTCCAGGAAGTACACGCGGTGGAGGCCATTCCGCGCGTATCTCCCGCTGCTTCGGCCTGCATAACCAAGAAGGTTCGCCAGGCCATGGGTGGTTGGTGGGATTTGATCCAATCCCCTACCCCATGAAGCCCTGGAACCTTACTCACCAACAGAAACAAAACCCCACCTAGAGGTAGTGTTATTTAACTGAGGAGGTTAGGAACAAAAAGTGACATTTACGTATTTTGCTCTATTCAGATTTTTTTTTATTTTAATAGGCTCAAAATGTTAAATTCTATCTGTATCTCCCAAGATTTTGTTCAAAAAGTGACTAGTTTCATAGAAAACTCAATGTGAACTGGTGCTTCCGGCACAAATTTTTTTTTTTTTTCAATCAGAGTGATTATTAAGACTTAAATTCAAAAAGTGACATATTCTTAAGAAATTTTTGAACGAACGAACGTTTGAAGAGCCTTTAGTTGGTTCAAACTGGGAACATGATTGTGGAGAATTACATGTATAAGAAATAAAAACGTTTTGTGTGAATCTATTTTTATTTTCATACTGAATGTTTCATAAGGTAACATTTTTTAGAAGGTGAGTTTCAAAAAGTGACATTTTACAAAATTATTGTAACAAATAGTGACATTTACAAGCTATTGGATCAAGGGTGTGATATGTATTTTTTCCAAGTTTTAAAACCAGCAAGATAAACTCATAATACATTAAAATTTATACAATAACTAGCTGACTCGGCGAACTTCGTACCGCCCAAAAGTAATAATTTGCAATAAATTAAAATTGCGACTATAATTTGAGATTTAAACTATCCTATCTCTCAAGTTGGATCGAACTGCACATGGTGTGCGAATTTTATTATAATCGGTTCAGTGGTTTAGGAGTCCATTGAGGACAAACATTGTGACACGAGATTTATATATATTAAGATTGACACATAAATGGTTAACAAAAAATAATAAAAATTGATCAACTTGAATATTTATTTTCTCAATTTACTCAAAAAGTTAAAAACTGTAAATGACACTTTTTGTTTCTAACCTCCTCAACAAGGGTTGCCACCCGTTTTATTATAAAGTATTGCACGTTATTTCGGGTAATTGTACTCTATACTTTATGCCCACAGTAAAGTTCGCGAAATTACTTTATTTATTGTGGTTTGATTACTCGCTAATTAATTTTATATAAAATAAACAAAAAGAGGTTGATAGGAAGATTTTTTGCGTAAAACGGACCGACAGTATTTAAAATATGTTATGGTCATTCCTGCAAAGTTTTCGTGGCTGTATGGCTTTGTACTATGACCTTTCCCATTGCGGAAAAGAAATACAGATATTTAGACGCCACAAATCATTTATTAAAAGTTGCTCGAAGCATCGTAAATTTTTTTTAAGCTTACTTATAAAGTGGAATATAAAGTACTTTATTTTAGACTCACTTTACTTTTTTTTCTACCTTTAATATCCGATGTACTTTAATTATACAAAAAAAAGGTGGCAACCCTATCCTCAACTGCGATCTTCTGTAAGGTGGAGGTTATTTTCTCAAACGGGCACTTTGAATCGAGCGGTAAACATATATACTCTCTTTAATAGGTAAACGTAACTGTTTACTATATATGGCGCATTATAAGCGTAATTATCAACCCTATACTTGAATCGCGCTAATGATATTTTGGGACCTACCTTTATACGAGGTCAAACGATGTTTAGATAAACCAGTTTTCTGAATAGTGAAATGGCTTAGATTAACCCCTTACGATGAAACGGTAATTTATCCTAATCCTAACTAATATTACAGATGCGAAAGTGTTTGTTTTTCGCCTCTGACTCCTCCCACACAGGCCACAAATACCAACTAGCAATACTACACAGCTAGCATAATTATTTGCACACTAGCTTAGAATTAGCCAGACACCGCACCCGTAGGATAAGAGTGCGAAGAGTCTACACACGACACGCTATGCCATCACAACGGCTAACTAGAACCGAGGTCCGAGTATCAGAGATGCCCTCTAATTGAGCCAACCCCCTTAGGTTGGAGTGGTCTGAAGGCTCCAGACGGAGAGGAGACTGCCCCCCGCGGGAAGATGCCATCCGCCTGGAATACCTCTAGAGGCACTCGTCAATTCTCGGCTTGAGATCCCCTAAGGATTTCGCCGTCCCCTAACCCGGTGACGCTGTAAAGGTCATCTGCGACCAACAGCATACATACTAAAAAAAAATGTTTGTTGTTTTTTTGTACGCTTTCATGCCTAAACCACTTTACGGATTTAGATGAAATTTAGTACGCATATTGTTTATGACCTTCATTGAGACAGCATATTTTTTATCCCAGAAAACTGTTAGATTCCTGAGAGATTAAAAAGTAAACGCGGCGAAGTCATTAAATACGATTCAGAGATCAAAGATGTTTATATTTACCCAAAGTTTAATTAGTTATGCCGATTTGTATTAGATCCTAGGTTTGCGCCACCTTGGATCTAATAAATGTTTTTGTATAACGTTTTTAATAAATATAAAAAGATGTTGAGTTTTCGAAAGCTTTATTGGGACCCTTAAAGTTTTCACTTAGAAGTGACGTCACGAGTCCTAACTCCCAAACTTTAACGGTTTTTTTTGTTGACAAAAGAAAAAAATTGGTGTCTATAATATTTTGATAATCTTACTGACGCACATCAGGACATCATCTTCATTGTAAGGCACGTGTATAAAAACTCTCATTGGTATATCGCATTTAAAGCAACTCTATCAAAATGTGTCAAGCCATTGTTCTTGATTGCATCTGGAATCTTAGCACTCACCTATCCAATATGGGCCTGCGTCATGACCAATTCTACGTCATGACCAATTCTATTCCTTCCATATAAGGAATACCTCAATAAGAAAAATTCAATATAAGTTATTCAGTTTAGGCAGTTACGTTCACTTGTGAATGTCAAAAAGCTCGCTATCGGTTCGCAAATCTACTGCGGGAGAGTTTCTTGCCTCAGCGAGGGATGTTTTTTCTCCCCGTATTAATAAACAGAGATTTGTCAAGTTGAAAAATGACTTGAATGTTAGACATTCCATGAAGTCACCTACCATTACGTTTTGGAATATAAATGCGGGAACATTCATGGGTTGATTATGATGATTACGTACACATACAATTTCAATCGTGTCACCCAACAAGTAGATACAAGACTTTATTAAAATCCCTTCAGTTGATTGTCACTTGAATGTTTCATGCAAACAAATGGTCTGTGTAAGGTATCGATTCGGTCGAAATTAAGGGAGAAAATAGGGCGACTGGAATTGAAGGGTCGCTAAGGCCAAAACTTGGTGATAAACGGAAAAGCTTGAGCGAGTAATTGAGATTGTGTATACTTTGCCTTCCAATGGAGCTTTCTCATATTTTAATAGTTTGGTAGAGAAATCAGATCTCTTGGAAAATCACAGAGCAATGTAGCTAAGCTAAAAATCAGAGAAGTTTAACGCATAGAAAACAATATCTAACTTATTACAAAAGTACATTTCCTTTTAAAAATGAAACTTTTAGAACATCGCCACTTTTTTTCGTTCATGTTTAACATGTCGCATTTTATTTTTAATACTTATTAATAAAATCAGTGCTTATCAACAAGCATCGGTAGTTCAGTGCTAGAAAGTCTGCTACGTGGATTTGATTCCCAGCCGAGGAAGGTCTTTTTGAATCAATGCTTTTAAAAGTTTTAAGTGCATCGTAGTTTTATAACACCAAATAATTTTCTTAATTTACTAGTTTTTGGCTTACTAAGTCTTAAGTTTAGCCAAAGTTGCGAAATATGTGATATGCATCAATGGAGCCATTTTCAGCATTTGCAATATAATAATAGTACCTATTTGGTTACTATCCTATCTTCTACAACAGGTTTGAATTTTTTTTATAACCTTTACATTTAATATCTGAACGAATAATATGTTTTCGAAATAATAGTATCAGAATGCCAGCACATTTCATCTCTGAAAATGTTTTAAACTACTACTTTAAAAAGAAATATTTATGATAAACATTATTTATATAAAAAAGTTTACGAATTAAAAAATTGTGTTCTTAATTTTTTTCAAACGACCGAGCCTTGCAGTATGTGCAACATTTGGTAACTGGCCTTATACTACGAGAGCCCACGACACTAAACTTAGTATCATAGAATAGATTAATATAATTAGACACGTCATTATTAATAGGAAAACACGAAATGAAGATACTGCAATTCAAAAAACCTGGCAGCGCTACAAAAAAATAATTAAAAATACCGTTTAAATATTCTAACATAATTAGCTAAATATTCCATTTTGAATTTACAATTTCATTCACTGCAGCTTAAGTTCGAGGTTATCGTGTTTTTAATGGCCCAGGCGCTACACTAAAAGTATACTATATTATGTTTCGCTGGCGACTGAGTTTAAATCCGCTATCGCCTCGCACTAAGCCCTGCCGCCTACATTAATACTAGTGTCGACTCATGCCCGTCGTGCATTATACGCTTTCTATAATGTATTTCAACCCACACACAGCGAACTCGAGTACGTGTAAGTACTTTGCCTACAAACCATATTGATGTACACGGTAAGGTGAATGTTTGTAGCTAAGAGATATCCTTCTTTTAAATATTCTAAATGTGAAAATGTACGTATCTTAAGAAAGAGTTTCTTCAATCGATAGTGAAGAACGCTTGTACCAATCTAATCTGACACCTGTACCCCAAGCACGAACCATTATCGAATTCGAATAGTTTGCGAGTGCGAAATGTCAATGACAAATTTTGTATGGAAACTTGAACAGCAGCGCCATAATGTACGTAACGAGAACTAAAAAACAGTACACATTTGACATTGACATTTCGGTTTGCAAACTATTCGAATTCGATAATGTCAATGTCAAATTTTGTATGGAAACTTGAACAGCAGCGGCACAAAGTACGTAACGAGAACTAAAAATCAGTACAGACAAGGACATTTCGGACTCGCAAACTATTAAAATTCGATAATGGTTCGTGCTAGGGGTACTGATCCCACCAAAAATTAGTACACGAATCTCAAAAAAAAAAATTAAATCACAACGGCGGATTCCGTGGAGTAAAGTTAGTTTCTTCTTACGGAATAGCAATGCTGGGCTTATTTGTAGTACATTTCTTTAAACTGTAAAAATCTAGCAATTTAATAATCCCTGTGAAATTTATCAGAAATCGAGCCCTCACGATCCCATTTATCTTGATGCCAAAATATATTAAAATCTGTGCTGCGACTTAGGCGAAAAAGCACAACAGTCATAGACAGAGATATACTTTCTTTGAAAATGTAATGTATGAAATTTTAATTGTATTCTAATATACTTTATATAAGCACCCGCCAATCCACACTTGGCCCGCTTGGTGGCTCATGGCCCAATCTCCCTCTTCCATGCATAGGGAAGGCCGGTCCTCTAGCAGTGGGGATATTAATAGGCTGATAATGATGATGATACTTTAGGTACTTATTTATACTTTTTTATATATTTGATTGGCAAATGATTCTCCCCACCTGATTTTCAGGGTTGGTAAAGGCCAAACGCGAAGAAAGCTACTGCCGCAGCTACCAAGCTTACGTCACCTTGCTGGCCTCAACAGATTCTTTTTGACGCCTTTTTTAAAGGACCCCAGATTGTAGCAAGGAAGGAACACGTACTCGGGCAAAAAATTCCATTTGTGAATATTACGACAAAGAGTCACCTTTCTTACTATACTACCATATATTACCCGGCATACTTCTTAAGCGTAAAATATGGAAAACAAAGACTGCGCACTAACAATTTCATATATTACTAGCGGCCCGCCCTCGCTTCGCTTCGGTGTAGAGCCGAAGTGTAGACTACAGTTTTTGTTCTCAGGCTTGTATTATACACAATGGTATTCATCTATGATTCTTCTTATACCTGCATGCAAAGTCTCAGCCCGATCGGTTTAAAATTGACAAAGTTTCATACAAATTTTCATTCCCTATTTTATCCCCTTGGGGGTAGTATTGATCAAAATCCTTTCTTAGCGGATGCCTTCGTCATAACATCTACCTGCATGCCACATTTCAGCTCGATCCGTCCAGTGGTTTGGGCTGTGCATTGATAGATCACTATGTCAGTCAGTCACCTTTGAGTTTTATATATGTATATAGATTAACACCAACAAGACCAAATTTCTAGTAATCAGATCCCCTTACATTACGAATTCCGATGTGTTGGAAAATATTGTTGGTCACAGTCATCACTCTACACCGGCATAAGGCTAGATCTTGTGCCTGTCCTTATATAGATGTTGTTAATACTCACAAATATTTAGGTTTCAGTTCTCTGTCTGTGGTTTTAAGATGCGATTGATCACAACATTTTAATTATATTTCTTTGAAACTGGCAATAATAATAATAAATATACAAGAACGTCAACTGAGCTGTTTATTTCTCGGTGGTTTGCTCAAGAAGCTTGTCGCCTATACCAAATCCGCTTCTTTGGTTTGAGTTTAAATTATTGTTCGAGTTGTCCGGAAATTAAAAAATAAGTTTATTATTACCTTAATTAACTTCGAAATATCTCTCTTTGTTGACGATTCACTCAACCCGAATTTTGATAAGAAAAAGAAAGTTGGTTTATACCAATTTAAAAGTCCATTCTGACTTGAGCTCTCGACTTCATTTGTTTTGATATAAGCTTAAAGTAATTTTAAAATAGGATAAAACTTTCCCTTTAATGAATTTCCTGGGTAACTGAGTTTCGGGTTGATAAGCCTATTTGTTAGCTTCAAAGGAAACTAAGGTAAAGGGGGTACAGTAGTCGCCATAACGCAGAAAACACTTACACTACAAATATTTCTTTTATTGCTACACGCTAGCTTAGAGCGGCCATACACTCAGCAGTTAGCCCGTGGTCAACATACAAGGACCGCTCTTGCAGTCAAAGTCAACAGCTTCAAGCTGCTATTTCACCGCACTGCCAAGCAGTACGGCCGCGGCGAGAGAGCGTGCCTGACTGAATACAAGTCGGGCAATTACCTAACTTTCGCATTGCCAAATTAGAAGCGTGTATGTCATATCTTTAAGTACAAAGCATCATAGTATATGCCCAAAAAAGGGGGAAATGTATGTAGCTACGAACAGCATGCGTACCACTACACAAACACCCAGTGGATTTACGGATCTCTATGGAAACTTTGGTTTCCTTTACAACACTGAATCAAAAAGCAATCTAATGTTAAATGCAACCTGCCATCACGCCATTAATACTTTTTGGTTGGGTAATACTTTTTTGTTAATGTTTTTGGTAATTTATTGTATAAGGAAGTGTACAGTCAAAGGTCATAGCATTAAATCTATGCTTTAGCTATTGCTCTGAGGTGTAAATATAGCATACAATAGCAGACTGTGGTTGCTTTCCAATTACAGAACATAATGCGACTCAGTGCCGCACAATGCTGAATTATGCTGATGCTTAATTGGAACGTGAATTAGTTTTCAAATGCACCAGCAGAGTGCGCTAAGTTCAGTGTTGAAAAAAAAATCAATGTTTGTACCTTCATCCATACTTATATTTATGTTTTAACAGTTTGAATGAACTTTGATTTAAAAAAAAAACTATTTAATGAAACGAAAGCTTTAATAATTTTTCAACTATAAATAATATTACTTACGATAACATATAAATAAAACATTTCGATCAATGACAACATAAAGAAAAAACACTTGTTAATTTTCTGTCTCTAAGTTGGTACGATTGCACGCATCATACGAAAGCATCAGTTTTGAGAGTGCTCAATTATGCGAAGCGTTGCTGTAGTTGGAACACTCAACGTTAAGCATTATGCCGCATTATGCCGCATAATGCGCTATAATGCTGTAATTGGAAAGCAACCTGTAGTTCACTTTGCAGTCGCATGCTTGAAGTAGTGCCCCTCTCTTAGTATTAGAGTAGTAAACGCGTCAGCTGTACTTGTAGAAGTCAAGCAACGTTTACAACGGCTAGTCGAGGGATAGATGACCAAAAATTTAGGCTCTAGTTTAAACGTGCAAGACACGTAAAGCCGTTGGCCCTGGTTATATCTTGACTGCAGTTGTTAACATCCATCAATTGGCACTAAAGCCTGGGTGGTGATAAATTTTTACAGGTCCGATTTTTAAAAATGGGGAGGCGTTACAATAACATATTTATTTTATAATAATAAAAGTTACCTACATTCTTAATAGCGGAAAACGCAACGCGACATGCAATTTAAAAAAGAAAATCGTATTCTAAGAAAAATAGTAGATCCATGTAGAAAAATAGAAGAACAGGAAAAATTTTAGAAAAACAGGAGATCTCCTGTAAAATCGCGAGACCTGGTTATCTGTTGCCTGGTCAGTGGTGGTGATTATTGACCTAAATAAGATTATTAATAAAAGAAGTTTTCATAGCGGACTTTCTGCTCAAATAGGGATGATGACTATTTTTTTTTTCTTCGTTTATCAGGTAGATTATCGTAAAGTATTGGACACGTATTTTTTCTTTTTAAACATAATATAAACATTGCAGAGATATATTGATTTGAAAAGTCACATGACGTCATGTTTTGGTACAATTTTCACTTAAAAGTGACGTCATGAGCCCAACTCCCAAACTTTGACGCGCTTTATCTTTGTCATTTTTTGGTTGATTGCCCAAAGAAAAAATACGCATCCATTATTTTTAGATCATCTAACTGACGGACTAAATAGAATTTCGTTTACCTCGTCATCATGCCTATTGGAGGACCCGTTTCTGGAAGTAACCTGCACCTTATAGAAGAGGACAGTGAAAGGAATGAAATGATAACAAACTTTATTCATATTGATCTATTGAAGCTCTTTTGAATCATTCAATATTAATTCTTATCATAAGGGAGGATAGGACATTTTTTCGCTGTTAATGGGCGTAAGAAACTCATCAACATTTAACAGAAGCAGCAACATTTACAGAACATCTTGTCACTACCAATACAATTAATTATATAATTACCTATGTATTTCGCAGTTACACGTTAATTTACTAACAGGACTGCTTACTTCAGCGAGCGAAGCGTTTTTTTTCTCCCAGGCACTTTGATCATTTATGTAATGTTACACTCAATAATATCCTTTGCGCATTAAAGTATTTTTAACACGAGTGCTTAGTTCATGAAGAGGTGGATTACCAATACTGTGGGGTAATCTTCTAATAGAAAAAAATCTCGTGTCACGATGTGCGTAATTGAACTACTCCGAAACGGCTCGACCGATTTTCGTGAAATTTTATATGCATATTCAGTTCAACATCTTTTCACTCGCATTCCTGTAATTTGTGGGAGTGATTTCGTGAAATGGGACGGAAGTGTGTAACAGGAAGTCGCGAAAGCGCGCGTTATTTGATTTCATTTTAGAACATAATGTTCAAATGGCTTATACCTTTTGTAGTAGGTTTTATTTCTTTTTTTAAATCTATAGAATAGATTTCTAATATAAGGTGAGGTTTCAAATGTTACACATCATTCGCGACTACTGTAAGGCTCGCTCGTTTTTTTTCTGATAAAATTTTTATCATACAAAAATACATACAACCATACCCTACTGTTTAATTTCATTAAAACTTTTCCTTTAGTTTATGGTTTTATAAAATATATTTTTGATAGTGTCACTGTTACAAATTAACTGTCAATAATAAACATACCAAATACGAGGAGACAATTCTTTCTTCTTATTTACTTATTACTTATACCAAATCCTACAACTCTAATAACCCAAGCAGACGAGCATTATTATAGCTACGTTTTCACCTACCAACCCCTATTTTTTATGACGGTACTGTTTAATAATGTAATGTTGAATAGTCAACATTGCAGCCATTTAAAAATTGTATGCTCTTCTCCGTACCGGTAATTTGTAAACTTTAATGTAGCGATTGCTGTTCTATCCTACGCTAATCCAATAAGTTCCGTTACTTTATCAGTGAAAAGTTTGGTTATTTGAAAAAGTTTATCTCCAAGCCGGGCAGCCTTCAGCCGGAGTCATATTACTTGGCTATTTAATAGCCGATCGAGTTTCTATGCCTAACTCTTTTCACGGTGTTCCAGATACTTTACTTTCTTAGTTTGATTGCGTAATTATGGTCGGTTTTATGATCAGTTATATTGTATTTTAAAATATTTGAAGATTTTCTTATTAAAATGACATTAGTATCGATTCTGGAGCTCTACTCTCTTTCTCCGAAATGAAATTTCGGTAACGAACGAATTTTAAACGAAATATCGCCAATAACTATACTCTATTTCATTTTTGAACACGCACATAAAGTTCGGAATCACAGACAGTTTTCGTGAATGAATGGAATGGGTCATGTTTCTGAGTTCTTTTATCTCCACTTTTTAGAATTTACCTGGTTTACTTGGAAACAATATTACTTTACTACAAAATTTTTGATGACATTGAAAGAACTTTCTTTGACAGTATTAGCCGACTAATTTGTAGAGTTGATGCACTTCATTATATGTGAACCAAAATTTGTCGTTTAATAATTAATTGAAAATTGGTGTATTTGTTAATTTAACATACTAAAAAATGTTCCTCATGCTAAGCAGCGTTGATTCAAAATACTCTTGCAGTTATTTTAGGCTTAATTTAAACAAAAGTTCCAAAACGAAAATGAATAGGCAACATTTTTCATTTCGTCAATTTGAGGTTAATATTTCGAACAATTAAATGTCAAATTCAACTTTTAGTTTGAAAGTTTTGTGAATTAGAGTAGGCTTGGAGAATTTAATTGTCAAACTATTTTCGGACGAACGAATATTCGAAATGAAAAGGAAACAGGGTAAGCAACGTGCGAAATTTCGATCGAAATTTAGTTTTTCGTTGAAATAGAGTAGGCCTCCTGGCACTGGTCTAGTTTCTCTAAACTTCTAACTAAATTTAACATAAGTCTCTACACGAAACACATTTGTTAACTTTGAGTTTAGGTTTAGAGAATGATGCCAGAATCGACAGCATTGTCATCGTAATTGTGTAATCAAAGTGGCGCAGAAACTAAAGTGGCCAAAAGTGTTTTTTTTACCAAAAAGGTTACGTTTTGTCTGTGGGTATTAACCAACTGGATAAAACAAAGGAAGATAAAATTTTCACTCCTGCCAGCAATAGAGACGAGAATACGAGATGAAATATTAACTTGTAACCTGAAATATTCCAAACGGAATGAATCTAATAAAAGTTTATAGTTCGCATCCGTTTTGAATATAGAACGTCTAGCTGTCTGAATGTAAAATTGGAAGACTCCTAAGAAGCTTAATTTGAATTGTTAAGTTTTTAAAGTAAAACTTCTTTTTGGACGGGGTGTAAATGGAAAAATCCTATGGAAGGAGGCCGTAACGCTACGGGCGTTACAGTACCTACCTACTTTTGTATACAAATAGTACTAGCGATAAATACTTCATCGAGTCGACAAACCAATTTTGCGGTTGGAGTATAGCCTTGAGGGCAAAAAAATTCTATGTTATTAAGGAAAAAAATATCCTTTTGAGTAACCCTTTCGATGGTTATCATAAAATACGTCGTGTTTTTTTTTTCAAATTTGACGAATTTGTTTCCCAGTTGTAGCAGGCGATTTTTAACAAATCTGAGAATGCAGTTCTAGTTTTTATTAAAAATAAAATGATGTCTTCTTTCAGTAAAATATACTATCTTCAATATTTATTATACTTTCCCTCCGTGTGACAAACCCGTGGGACGTCCTGTATATCTACATCCTTCCTTTTCTTGCAGTTTTCAGATTAAGGGCTTAATAATTTAGTTCATAAAACCTTTTTCGCTAAACTACATATTTATAGAGTTATATCGATGAAAACATTTACCGAATTCTCGGGATTTTCTTTTCGTTGAATGATAACCCTCCATTTTTTTTATTCCTACTTATTCGATTCATTGGCCCCAACGATTTATGTCATACATATAAATAACGTATAAGGTGATACCTTTGCCCTTTAAAGTGAATTTTAATACAAAAATATTTAGCGCAGTAAATTAGAAAGATTTGCCACAAAACCTACCAATCTTATTTCCATCAACTTCGATATTAGTTCACCGCCCCCATCTCCATGGGGCACCGCGCCGTTACAAAGTCATTTAGTTCGCATTAGGAGGATCTAGTGACATTGGTATTGATTCTGGCATCATTCTCTAAACTTAAAAGTAAACTGGTCTATCCTTTTCATTCTGTATGGAGAATGACAACGATACACTGTTGTCAAATTCAAGTTTAGGTTTGGAGAATAGGCATGATGACAGGGTAAAGTAAACGAAATTCTATTTAGTCCGTCAGTAAGATGATCAAAAAATAATGGACGCGTATTTTTTCTTTGGGCAATCAACTAAAAAATGACAAAGACATAGCGCGTCAAAGTTTGGGAGTATGGTCGCGTGACGTCACTTTTAAGTGAAAATTGTACCAAAACGTGACGCCATGCGATGAAAAAAGAAAAAATAGGTGTCCAATACTTTTTGATAATCTACCTGATAAACGAAGAATAAAAAATAGTCATCATCCCAATTATGCATAAATCGACACCAATGTAACTATTTGGAATGGAAATTATTTGTTAGGTATCGTTTCTGCCGATACTATATATTATTAAATATTGCAAGACTCATACCAATTAGCTTAGCCCCAAAGTGAGCACTGTAGGCTTGTATTATGGGATATTAGGGTAACGGATAGAACACATAAACTGATACATAAACAAGTATATTTATAAAGAAATATATATTATACATCTGGAGTACAAATACTCGTATTCAACACAAAAACATCTGCCCCCACCGGGATTCGAACCCGGGAGCTATGGAGTAGGCGAGACCTTGAAACCCAGCATACAAACCACTCTTGTTCGTGTTAAATAAGTTCTTAAATATAGCATTATTGTCTGTACTCAGATACCTTAGTCGATATGTTTACTCTACATCGAGTAAAATTTAACGTGTGGACCGCAACACTCACAACCCGTAGCCGCGTTCGTAGGATGCAAGACGTTGATTCTTATAATAATGTTATTTTGACGTGACAACGTCTTAAATTAGGTTGCGGCTGGGAGTCACTTATGAAAAAGTGTAACGCTCGGTAACGTTACGATGAGTCTCTCGTGTTAAGTTTAAGTTTACATGTACAATGTTTTAGTAAACAAAATATATTTCTATAGTTAAAATTTGTGCAATTCTTATTTTCATTCAATTCCTTGTTCCTATTGTGCAATTTAATTATATTCATATCAATAAATATTCTACCGAGAAAAAGACGTTGTCACGTAAAATCTTCGCCCGTAAAACCGACTTTACAGGCAACCATTTTTTTGTAATGCACGTAACTGCTTAATGTTTAAATCTAACGAAACCAGGCAGACGGGTCTCAAACCCACACCCCTTGCTATCCGGGCGAATGCACTGACTATTATGCTACTGCAGCCCTGACGGCCGTGTCGAATTTTTTTACATTGATTTTTACTCGCTTTGTAGTAAATTAGCACGAACCAATATCGAATTCGAAAAGTTTGCAAGTCCGAAATGTCATTGTCAAATGTGTACTGATTTTTAGTTCTCGTTACGTACTTTGTGGCGCTGCTGTTCAGGTTTCCATACAAAATTTGACATTGACATTTCGCACTCGCAAACTATTCGTGCTAGGGGTACAGTACCCAACCAATATGGAATTCGAATCTGTACCCCTAGCACGTACCAATATCGAATTCGAAAAGTTTGCGAGTCCGAAATGTCATTGTCAAATGTGTACTGATTTTAAGTTCTCGTTACGTACTTTGTGGCGCTGCTGTTCAGGTTTCCATACAAAATTTGACAATGACAATTCGTACTCACAAACGTTACGAATTCGATATTGGTTCTTACTAAGAGTACGGTTCATTGGATTAATAGGTACTTGTAATGTTAAATTATTTAAAGTGGTACCAACTTAATAAGTAAGCGTAAGACCTACGTGAAAGGAAGTTTAAAGCACGCAGTAGGTACGTGATAAACTCTGTTCCAAGTAATTGTTACATAACGGTATTATCGATATAAGATATGAGTAAGAGATGAACCGCTCTAGCTATCTCGACTTTTTAAATCGCACTTTCTACCCGTTCAAAAAGCTTTTAACCTTGATAATTGGTGTTCGTCAAAAAATAATAAATAAATATACAGAATGATGCTATAATGTTATTTCTTCGTTCCAGTTCCACTTTGAAAATACCATGTGCCTTATTTTAAAATTTATTTTCTGATATTTCAATCTAACTTTTGATCATTAGGAATATTGGGATATAACAAAAGTTTAGTAGACAATTTTATAATAACGATAGAACTTATTATTTCATTTCGTTACGATACATAAAGGTTCGCACAAATGATAAGGACTGGCCTGTCGAATAGAAAGTATCTTTTCAGTTTTTAGTTTCGGTTTTGTTCAGAAGCAACGGCAATGGCAATGGATTGCCACCCCATCACTTACAGTAGTTTCTTCTTCTGATTTTGTATTCTTATCTATCTTACTTACTTTAAGTTACAGCGTTTTTGATAAGGTTCCGTATCCAAAGTTTGTCAACGAATAGCCTTTACTCAGTACTGTAAAAATCTCAATGCGAAAATATTATCTAGAATGCCATAAATCGCATCTCAGAAAAAAATTGTGAAACGTGAAATGTTTACAATAAACAAGGGGAAACAAGGGAATCTTAAGGGTTTTGGGTAATGATTTTTGAAAGGGGTTCTTAAAGTTGGTAGTTACGAAAATCGATGTCGAAAACGCCCCCATTACCTCCTTGCGACGGCCAGTCGTCGGTGGAGGGGGTACGATAAATAACTCACCAACAAAAAGACAGTTGGTGTATTTAGAATATAAATAAAGAACTGTAATAAAACAAGGAGGTATATTAACTTAAAAAATATGTAGGAATTCCAGTAGACAGGTATACTTAAACACTGATTTACAAAATACAACACATAATGCTAAAGCTTACCCCTTTGATGGGCTTAACCCTTTGAAAAGGATTACCCCTTCTGGTTTATTCAAATTATATTGTATTTAAAGATTTTAAATTGTACCCAATTTAAATAGATAATAATTTCTCTTACGATATTTCTACTGGACTGACAATGATTATATTTTGCTTCTTTGACGGAATTGAATTTAAAATAAAACCTATGGACAAACACTTTGAAATTAGTGTTGCTCAAAAATAGAATAAGGAGGAAATAAACAAAGAGAACGGTTGCGGCTATGTTACACCTTTACACCCTTATCCTCTTTAGGGTACAATAGTAGAGCTAAACTAACTTTTATGAATTATATTCATAAGAGTTCGCCATAACCAAAACCACTAAAGCAAGTTATGATGAATTCCTATGCCTGTGATAACTTTGTGATCATCTGGCATAAATTTGCGATTTCCAAAATATCTGGGTTGAAATTTTTTTCGTATATTTATTTCAATGTAAATCAAAGTTATTTTTGTTATTAAAAATTCATAAAAAAAATCCTTAGTAGAAATCTGGTTGGCCACATCAACCGCTAAGCTTACCTACTACTTTAAAATATAATGTATTATCATTATCATCATCATCATCATCATCATCACCAGTCTATTGATGTTCCCACTACTGGGGCAAAAAAAAAGGCTTTCCCTATGGATGGAATAGGGAGACTGGGCCGTGACCCACCACGCGGGCTGAGTTCGGATTGGTAAGTGCTAACGACTTCAGCAACAGCCGGGCCCAATGGCTTAACGTGCTTTCCGAAGCACTGAGGTGCTCGAGATAAATATTTCTTGGTCACCAATCCAATGAGAAAGTTTCACGATCGCAGGCTGAATGCGCAAGCACCTGCGCCAGCGAGTAATAGTTTATTATAAATCGGTGACTCAAATATTGAACTTTTGTTTCCAGAAACAAGCGATGCTAGTCAGACAGCTGGAGGAGGAGCTTCGACTGCGCATGAGACAGCCGGCGCCTGAACTTCAGCAGCAATTGGAAGCTCTGTTTGCCGAGAACGAACATCTGCAGAGGGAGATAGCTATATTAAGGGACACCATCAAGGTACGAAAAGCGTAATAGGCCAGTCATTAAAGCTTAAGGCTTTAATGACTGGCCTATTACCCGGAAATAATTAGAAACTTGCTGAAAATTTGAGGGTTTTCGAAAGAAGGTAAAAAAACTTACCGGGTGATTTTGCAGCGGTCTGGGGTATACGGAAAGGGTTGAAAAGGGGTGAAAAGTGTTTTTTGTTAATAAAATTGCTAAAAAAATTATTAACACGCTGCAAATTTAGAATAAGATTGTTTTTACCGTTTTCTAACGTGTATTAAATTTGCAGCGTTTTGCAATAAACGGAACATTGTTTATTATTAAAAAAACAATGAAATTTGTTAATAACAAGGGTAAAAAAATTAGTAACACCGTGCAAATTTGGAATTAAGTTGTTCCTATCAATTTGTAACATCTATTAAATTTGCAGCGTTTTGCAACATACGGAACATTGTTTTGTTCCGTATGTTGCAAAACGTATTTAATATACGTTAGAAAACGGTAAAAACAACCTTATTCTAAATTTGCAGCGTGTTACTAATTTTTTTGGCAATTTTATTAACAAAAAACACTTTTCACCCCTTTTCAACCCTTTCCGTATACCCCAGAATGCTGCAAAATCACCCGGTAAGTTTTTTTACCTTCTTTCGAAAACCCTCAAAATTTCAGCAAGTTACTAATTATTTCCGGGTTTAAGGCTTTAATGACTGGCCTATAATAACAGTACGGTTTTCTGATTCGGTTTCCTGTTGAGGAATCGCGGTTTGGAAACCTGAATACACTCTTACATACAGTGTTTAAGGGCGCACACTATTTTGTTTTACAAAACCTAACGTTCGTTTCGCACTCAAAGTAATAAAACCGAAACGTCTGCGCTAAATTCGCGAAATTCCGAATCAGGAATTTTAATATTAATTACATTTGGATGATATAATACAATATTTCTTCACACAGGAACTAGAATTAAGGATCGAGACACAAAAGCAAACACTACAAGCGAGAGATGAAAGCATTAAAAAATTACTGGAAATGCTCCAAAATAAGGGAATGGGTACGTCAATATATATTTCTTATTTTAAAATTTCGAAAATGGCAAATTTTTAATTGCCATTAAAACTTTACAAGTAATATCGTAATCGGCCATAGAATCCACCTATTGCTGAGAAGTTATTCGGAATTTGCATGCATCCAGACCCGTCTTTCCCATTGGGCACTTTGGGCAAGTGCCCAGGGCCCCGCGATCGATAGTGGGGCCCCCTCAGATCAAATACAAAGTCCCTAGTTTCTGTTAAATCACCCAACGGAAGTCATAGGGGCCACATTATCCTAATATGCCCAGGGCCTCCAATAGGTCAAAGACGGCACTGCATGCATTTAATGAATTGTGACTTCTTAGCATTAACAGTATGGCAAACAATTATCGTCGGATGGTATTCATAACAAACGCATACGGCACCAGAAAGTATCATTCGCGTGTTGCCAGCCTGACTTTATCCCCTACCCCTTAGAGCCTAACCCCCTTATTAATAAACGGAGAATAATCTTGGATAACTTACGCATTTTTTTCTCTGTTCATTAAATTGCAAATGGCGTTTGAGTTCAGAACTTTTGAGTGATATTAATAGAACACGGCGTAACTAGTCTGTGGGGTTGCATTTTGTAAAAATATCAGAAAAGTCCAACGAGTCATTCAGTTTCCATTGTTACCTAACTGTCTACTGTTGTGAGATGTCTAGATTTAAAATAATTATTTATTTAATACAAGCTGAAATAAATGAACCTATCAGTGTAGAATTTACAAAATCTAATATTTTCAGGTAAAGAGGAGGAAAGACAGATGTTCCAACAGATGCAGGCGATGGCACAGAAGCAGGTAATTTTCGTGACTTGAATCTATTAGAGTATCGCATGCTAGATAAGTTTGAGTCATTCCAAAAGTTTCCAGCCAAAATAATAACGTTGTAGTTACAGTAGCATTTCAAGATACCATGAAATGTCTGATTTCTCCAATAGATTCTGAACTTTGAACCCGAGCACTAAGATTGAGACTCGATTGGAGAATTTTGACAATTCTACAGACTGAAAAGATGATAATCTGGAGACTTTACAATGACACTTTCCTGCATTCGTTGTAGTTTGTACTTTGTGCATGTCACCGCTTCCTTATATTTGTGCAAGATAGTGTGACCACATGGGCGTTTTATTTTGTGATACCTTTATCATCGTCACTGTTTCTGTTAGAGTTGCTCTTTGATAGTTTCATTTCATTCATTGACTTAAGCGGAATGTGACTGTCGCGATGCCTTATATGTGTTACGAGACCACTTTGTCTCCACAATCTTTTATCAATTCTTGCTTCTCACTTCCACGGTCTTTCGAAGCCTATGACACTGAAGCTTATCCCCGCCCCGAGCACCTGACTTCCTTTTTTCTACTACCATTCCTTATCACAATATGTCGAAATAAATCTAAAATCCAAAATCAGAAATTCCAGTCAAACCAATTCGGCCAAACTCACACGACAATGAAATTTGTAAATCGACACGAACACGACTGAGAGATCACGACATTGCATGTTTAGAAAGCTCATTATGTCCCCGTCACCAAAAAGCCTTAGAACGTCTCGTAAATTTTGTTATTGGGCATTCAGTTGAGCAATCATTAAATTAAATTAGATGCAAAATTTTCTTTTACACACTGCCTTCATCTGGGGCTGCATCGTCTCATAATTCCGTTAAATGTCGATCGTCCGCGCGCAACTTTCGCGACATAGGAGTCCCAACAATTTACAACGTACCTCAGGGCACGATATAGACGTAACAGTGATGCATGGTGACCGACCATCCCGAATCCCACATCAGTGCGTGGCGATTAAAAATTTGCTTCCGAGCAACAAGAGTAAAACGTAGGGCCTATTCCGGAACGTTGTCAAAATTGTACGTAGGTAGGAACCTGAAGTGAGAAGAGCCCGGTCGGGCTTCACTGCGCAGGTTGCTACGCTCAGAGATGCGCAGTCACCGTGTAGCATGGCGTACGTGGCCCTCGGGCGGTGTAAATTGCCGGGACGGCGCAGCCCCGGGCCGGCGTCGAGACGCGTCGCCTGTTGTAGGTAGGTTGTATGTAGGCCGCCGTCGGGCGCGGGCGGCGGCGGCGGCTGACCGTGTCGCGTGACTGGCAGGAGCTCAAGGCGACGGCGGACACGCTGCGGGCGCTGCAGACGCAGCTGGAGCGGGCGCTCGCGGCGGCCGGCCTGCCCGGCGGCAGCGCGGGCGCCACCCTCACGGCCGTGCTCGAGACCAAGGAGGCGCGCATCGCCACGCTCGAGCGGCAGGTCGCGCTGCTCGAAGGCGAGCTGGCCGCGCTCGTGTCGCCGCCGCCGCCCTCGCTCGCTCCCTCGCACGCCTCGCTATACGATAAGGCCGACCCTCCCTTCAAGAGACAAGTAAGTTTTCTGCTGAACGACGTGCGCGTGATGAAGGACGGCCGCACGAGCGCGCCGCCCCCGCGGCACCCCGCGCCGCGCCGCCCGTCGCCCTATTACAGTGCCACCACCCTGTGACTCCGTCGCTCCCGGACGAGTTACCGTGTCAATTTCTCGCTTTAAGTCCGATATATTAGCCGAAGTCGTCGCCGACTGTGTTGACTCGTAATATTTTTGTGTGAACTTGTTCGTTGTTAAAGCTATTTTTTATTAAATATAAGAGGAATTATATTCTTGAAAGATGTCGATTGAGATATTTTTGTTAAGTAGGGCCCTAGGCGATGCGAGTATATTCTAGATGTAATTGTACGGTTAGATGAAACATGTGAGATTGACTAAGCTGACACCAAATTGATGATTATCGATAGACTGTTTCAAATTTAAGACTGTCGAGATCGTATGCATCGAATCGATTATTCTATGATTAATAAATACTAATTGAATTCATTTTAATCTGTTATGGTTTGATCATGTTGTGCTTTCGGTGTGATCGCAATCATATTCCAGTACATGTACCAATCAGCTTTGGTCCCGCGTCACCCGTCATCAATAGCTCACCACGACCCGATCTCTTCATGTAGCCATCATCAATTCTATCACAGTATCGGTAGACAAATGTATCACAACATAGGCGCCCGTGCATCTCAACATGTTTACTGTCGAACTTTTGATACTTAGCTAATTCTAAGTCTGGAAAACTTTCTACGGGTCATCGACGCCTCAATCTTTTCCATATTATTTAGTATATAGCATAGAAAGTTTTCCAGCGACGACTGTGCATTTTAATATTCGATACTTGTTCACGATACGGTACGAATTTAAAATTTAATACGATGATGGAGATGAAAATGTTTGAAAGTTTTACTGCATGCGATTTAAATAATTAACTCTCGGGGGAGTAATGAAATGTCTTCCATTGCACTATTTTAAGTGGTTCAATAGGTGCTGGAAACATTTCTTTCGTAATTGAAAAAAAAACCGTGTAACAGCTTGCGTCGCTTGTCATACATCGATAACATCACTAACTAATGTATCTATGGTGACCATAAAACCAGTATTATAATTAAGTAGATTTAAAATTTTAATAACATCAATATCATATCCGCCATCACTTTTGCCTTAGTAGATAGTGATTTTTTCTTTTTGGTATTTTTATCTGGTTGGTTGAAAGATTTACGATTACGACTAATGGGATGTTTGGATTTGTCTAATTTTATACCGACTGTCGGATGGATGGTGGAATGATGAACAGTTGGACGAGTTCCGATTGGAGATCCAGAGGCGGGATCAGGAGATCCTGGCGATGGCTGCGAAGATGAAGGCTTTAGAGGAGCAGCATCAAGATTACCAACGGCATATAGCGGTGTTGAAGGAGTCCTTGTGCGCGAAAGAGGAACACTACAGCATGCTGCAGACTGATGTGAGCCCTCACTAACGTTTTCGATTGCACTAGTAAATAACATCGTCTAATTAACTAACATTTCAATTGTACTTTAAAGTTTAGAAAGTACTCTTTCTCTCGTCAGTGAGGCATGTCACGTAATCCGATATATTCTATCTATTTTGATGCCCGAATTCAGACAAATCACAGACAAATTGTTATTAAAATTTATATCTCTAACGGAATGACAAAATTGAAGTAGGCAATGATAGGATTTTGTACGATGCTTAATTGGACAATCTCAAATTTTTTAACATTTTTTCTCAACGCCTAATCGTACTAACTCTATTCTCTTTGTAGGTGGAAGAACTAAAAGCACGCCTGGACGAAAAGAGCAGAATGGTAGAAAAGAAGACTGCTGCGGCGCTGGCAGCTGCGCACGAGTTAGCAGAACTGAGGGATCATTCCGAAATCAAAGATCGAAAGATCAACGTGTTGCAAAGAAAGGTAAAGAACGTAAAAATATGTAGACATCATCATAGAATTGGTATTGGCTAAAGTAAAATTTTGTGTGTTATGATTGTTTGAAATTTAGTTTTTCATGATTTCCGCTAGTCACGCATTTAAAATATGTAATGTATTTTTAAAGATAATAACGAAACTTCCAAATTTCTGCTATAAGAGTTTTGTAAGCTATTGTAAGATATATTCACTTATAGTAAAAAGTTAATAACAAATATGGCATTTTGTACTAATGTTTCAGTAAGTTTATATTTACAGAACCTTGTTCTAAAAATATAACCCTAGCTAGTAGTTATGTGACTTTCATTGATCAAAGTCAGGGACTGGTGAATATTTCAATGTTTTCGTATTAGAACTTAGTCAATCAATAAAATTATAGAGCAATATCATTCCATACATTTAGAGTTTTTGTCCGATGGATGGATAGAAATGTCCGCTATGTCATAAGACCTCAGTACTTAAGGGTTACAACTATATGTTTAGTTGTATCTGTAGCGTATTTAATGATTAATAATATTAACTAGTTACTGATCCTATTGATGTTCATAAAAACCTTAAACATAATATAAAGCACACACATGAATTTATAAATATGTTTTTTTTTCTTCTATAAGTATACATTTTAAAAATAGCAACCAATTTTAACGTGAGGCAAAAACAAAAAAGCGTTGTGGAAAGCAGGCGAGTCTGATCACAAAATCAAAATGTGTGAACAATAAGATTTTAAAGCAAATAGAATGAAGTGTAGAAAGATATAAAATTTAACACACTAAAGCTTGCATTCGTTAAAAGTATTTTATAAAGAACTTCTAATACTTTTAACGCGAAGGTTTCCATTTAATTTACCATCCCCCCATGCATTCGAATAATCGTGCGATCACGTCACGATATTCAGTTAATAACATCAAACGAATACGTTTTCTAATGTTCATTTAGCTGGCAAGGATGTGACCTCATTTGTTTGATCGATATACAATCCAGTTACGGCTTAAAAGTTTTAAGGGTGATTTTATTGAATTCTTTTGACAATTTAGCTTTGACCTTCTTAAAGATAATACAATGGAATTTAATTTATTTTAGGTACATCTGGGACCACAATTACGTATTCGGTTCATAAAGTACTAAATTTATAATGATAGACTTTGTAAATTAAATTATAAGGACTTTATAGTTTTGTGATTGATTAATTCTTTAGTCTGTTTAAATAAAAATCTCCGAAATGTATCTACCAAATTGGAATTATTTGGGACAAGAGGGTTTATTTGGACAGTTTTTTTTTTGGAAATACTTAAAACCACCAGAAAATTTTGTAAATTGAAATCTCGACTCTTCTCAATTTTTCATTGGTTTATTGCACCAGTACAACATATCTAGGCGGGTTTGCTAGTGTATTATAAATAAGGACATCCATTAACATAATATCCTTAGCTTAAATAATATAAAGCGTAAATAAACAAGGTTTTATATGAGTCTTCAGAGAATTAATAACAAACAACAGAAGTAATTTTTTACTAAAATAAACTTATTATAGTAACAAAGAGGGCCTCAAACTCTCGTTAACCCATCTCGTATTGGGTATAAAAAAGTTATCCATGTAATTACATAAATCTCTCAATAAAGTTCGGATACGTATGTTATGCACAAAGTCTTCAATTCAAAACTTATTCTGCTCGTGTTCTGCTCATACATTGTACGTGTTTCTTTTACTCACAAGGAAGTAATGTGCTAGAACATATACTGTTTTAATTTTATTTATGTTCGTGTTATTTCTTATTTTTTTATTTTCGTGCACCATTTATTTGTTGCCTCTCAGGTATGTTTATTTTTCTGTATTGTTTATTTTATTTATTTAATATTGAGTTTTACTTTTATTGCAAAGTCTTTAACCATGAAAATGTTTTACATCACTCATGTATTTGCAGATCGAAAATCTAGAAGACCTTCTAAAAGAAAAGGATAATCAAGTTGATATGGCCAGAGCTAGACTAAATGCAATGCAAGCGCACCACTGTTCCTCAGAAGGCGCATTATCATCGCTCGAAGAAGTTATAGGTGATAAAGAAAAACAAATTCAACAGCTACGCGAACAGAGAGACCGCGCGGAACATGAGAAGAATGAAGAGAGGGAACTTCACGAAAGAGAGATAGCCGATTATAAAATGAAACTCCATGCTCTTGAAAGCGAAGTCGAAAAACTTGGGGCTAGACTTGAAAGAGCGCAAGCTGAGAAGGACAGGCTTGAAGCCAAGCTTGAAAGTTCACAGAGCGAATTAGGTAAATCTAAAGCTGAATTAGACAAAGCTGCAAGTGAAGTCGGTAGATCGGGCGCTGATTGGGAAGCGGCGAAGCAGCGGCTAGCAAGACTTGAGCTGGAAAATGAAAGGCTCAAACATGAACTAGAAAGATCACAGACCACCTTTGGTAGAAGTACTCTGACAACGTCGCAGGAACTGGATAGAGTGCAAGAGAAGGCCGATAAGTCCGCAGCAGAATTACGCCGGACTCAGGCTGAACTGAGAGTGACTCAAGCGGACGCTGAGAGAGCTCATGCTGAAGCAGGTGCTTTACAGGAGAAATTGGAGAAGTCGCAAGGGGAAGTTTATCGTCTGAAGGCGAAACTTGAAAATGCACAAACTGAGCAAGATAGCCTGAAAGAAGAGTATGATCGGTGAGTAAAACTGGATGATTTGACAAAAAATTGTAAATTTAGGAAAAAAATTAAAATAGCTGAACAACCGATAGGTAAATCAATAGTAATTCCTTAAACGACTAATTTGGATGGATAAATTATTAATTAATAAAAACAACATTGAGTTTTCTGGAAATCATAATTAATTCCAGTACTTACCTACCACACTGTCTATTACGTAATATTATTTCTTTCATAAAGCCTTTCAACTCTATTTGAATTAAATGTGAGTTGAGCTCAGCTGTCAAGGTGATTGTTGCGACGAAGTTAATGTACTGCATCATCTTTTTCCCCCTTTTCTTTTGCCAGCCTGAACCCTATTCCCCTATTTCATGAAGCTATATATAATATTTACAATCTTTATTCTGCTGTTCACTGCATTCACCACAGATTACTGTTATTTAGTGAAAGTCTTCTGTTAGATGAAGATTAACTCCCTAGACGTGCGTAGATTAGTTATAGTTTCACTTATTTCTTCTTATTTGGTTACTTATTTCTCTCCCAACAGAATTCAATCTTCTATCAGTCGTTTGCACTCCGAGAGGGACAAGGCAACAGCCGAGCTGGATAAAGCCAGGGAAGAGTTGGAGAGGACTCAAGCAACCCTCGGCAAGGCACAACTGCAACAAGACAAGCTTCAGGCGGCCCTCGACAACGCTCACTCGGAGATCGACAAACTGCAAGAGAAGTTGGATAAGGCAGCAGTGGAGAACAGGAAGGTAGGATAAGTGAATAAAATGGATTACCAATATAATAATAATTATATATAGTTAGAGAAACTTCCACGCGGCCCAGGCAGCAGACGGGACTCGAACCCGCGCCCTTCGCTATCCGGCGAATGCACTGACCGTTATGTACCGCAGCCCTGATGGCTGTGTCGAATTCTTTCTAGCCTTTCTTTAGCTGCAAGGCAACCCAAAGGGTGCAGTTTTGAGTCCCGTCTGCTGCCTGATCCGCGTGGATTTTTTCTAGTAATATTTTCTTCAAAATTTTCTTTAGATTTATAATCTATAATCTGTATTGGAGATGAGTGTCGTTATTTGCATTGATCGGCGTGCGGATCATATCCATAAAAGACTAGATACCTTTTTAAATGTTAGTAATTTTAGTTAACTCTTAAAATAATCACCCTATCAAGTAAATTTCTCGTATCGGTAATTTGTTGACAACCGTTTACCAAAAATTTTTAAAGCAAAACGTTTACAAACCATTTCAGTTAATCCAATTACGTTTACAGCTGCAAGTTGATCGCGAGAAACAGTCATACGACTTCGAATCTCTCCAGTCGCAGCTGGATAAAGCGTTGGGACAGGCAGCACGCCTCCAGAAGGAGAGGGACACAGCACAGCTGGACACCGAGCGCTTCCGGGACAAGCACGACAAGGCACAGGTATTTGTTCTGTTCCGATCCATGTAAAGTAAAGCTTCCACTTTGAAATTCACCGTCTTATTTAGATTTGAGAATGTCTTCAACACATTTTGAAGAACAATGTGCTTTTCATCGAGTCTCCATGCTGGGTGAAATGAATGGGGAGGAGTCCCGGATAACTCCGCTACGCTTCTCCCGGTGGGCGGAGAGTGCGTAAAGCATTTTCCAGACATTAAAAAAAAACAAAAAAGGCCGCATTTATTAGACGGTCGGTCTTTCGTGTTAATTTTACCAGGACTAGAAACTTTGACGTTGCCCCTTCTTTGCAGCTAGAAAAATATAAGGTTAATGTGGCGGTACCAAGTCGAAATTGGTAACAAATATGTACTGTTCTAATCAGATAAAGCAGCTATTAACTTCAAATCTACCTTAATCATTCAATCAAAAGGTACCTATGTCTTGCCTATCATTACTATGAAATATTTTGACACACGGAAGGGTACTGAAATCATACTTACCATCTATCCCGACCCGATGGTTAGGTTCCTGAAATGTGGTTTAGGAAGGCAACGCCTTATACAAGCACAAGTAAAAATAAAAATACGTAGAAACAAGAAAAAAGCTATTTCCCGTAATTTTAATTAATATGGATGCAATTGTATGCAATCCACGGTGCGTGAGGTCGGTTTTTCTTAAAAAACTAGAAATTTTATATGCTTTAATCCTCATATAGCAATTATCAGTATGTTTTATTAGAGAATTTTGATTTTACGCCTACACACAACTCCATCGTAACCATTTATTTGCCATAGCTATATAAAGTTTGTAAGTTAAATTAAACAAGTCTAACTTTGGGTATACAAATATACAAATGTTTAACTTGCGTATTTCATTTGCATAGACTAGATTTTTCGTCTAAAGGAACATCTGCACAGGGAAAATCTATTCTATATTTTAATTTTGATGACCTCCCTGACCGAGTGGTTTGTACACCAGGTTTCAAGGTGTGGCCTACTTGAGAGGTCCCGGGTTCGAATCCCGGTGGGGGCAGATGTTTGTGTGATGAATACGAGCATTTGTACCCCAGTCACGGATGTTCAATATCTATTTCTATATATTAACAAAATAAATTTACACGATTTATTTTGTTAATATAATACGGATGTATTGTTACGAATCGTAAAATTATGTGTACATTCACATGTGGGATTCCTGTGCGCCGACTGATTGCAGGTGCTAGTAGACGGATCGCGTGCCACATCTTCTAAAACAATGACACGATCAGAATCCCCTCTTAACGTTCTTGATCTGTTTGTATTTACCGGGTTACGGCCTTCCTCCTACGTTCAATGTACTCGCAAAATTGCTCGATGATCAGGAATAAATCTCGGGCTGTGATAATCGCGAAACATTCTTGCGGCAAGTGAAGCGTTTCAACGCGCGTACCCGTAGAAATAATGTGTTTGCGTATAATCTTGCAATGAAATTTCGTAATCTCGAGGCATAATAGCACTCACAAACAACCTTAATATCTAAGGCTAATTGGTGTAAGTGTTGAAAATATTTATTTATTTATTCTATAATATTATGCTTGTCCAAGGCACGTTTTCGTATGTGCAAAATTTATTCCATCTTCAAATCAAAACGAAAGCTTTCAATTAAAAGAAGTGTAGTTACTTACTAAACCCATGGGATAAAATTCATACTATTCATACGAATTTAAAGGTTTGCTTATCTTACCCTTTTATTTATTTAATCAACGAATTAAAAGTTATCTATTAATTATGAAAACCCTGATGAAGCCCTTGGGAAATAAAAGGTAAACTATAATTAATTTGAAGCGAGGTCATATTTTAATGTACCGCAATAGAAAGTAGGCATGTTCACTGATGTTTCGATGTAATATGGTTAATTTAAGTCAACGCTTAAGTGAAATGGAATGTTACAGGGTAATTAATTAGACGTTTGTTATGTTTTCTATTTTGTTGTTAATAGGGTATTTGAGTAAATAACGTGAGATCGTTTTTTAAAACTTGAAAACGATCTCACGTTATTTGCTAATGTTTATAGAGTGGATATTCATCATTATGTTATGTATTTTGGTAAAAAAAACTAAATCAAAAACATTATTTTGAAGTTGCCGCGTCACACGACTGTCATTAAAACGTCAAACCATATAATCTAATGTCACTTTAACCGAAAGTTTACTTGCGTGTGACGTAATTTTAGGCTCCGCCAATCCCAAGCGTTTTGGGTCACGTGACAATAGACAAGAAAAGTATTATCTTTCCCGTGGATTTTAGTAACATTATAAAAAAAAATCTATAAAAATTATAAAAAAATCCTGCCAATTCTGAATACAGATGCTAACAATTGGCACTTTATTTTGAATTCTGTCAAATACCTTAATTGTTCTTAGGCATATACCCATACGCATACTAATAAACGAAGACTACGCTTGGATTAGTTACTCCATGTTTTTGTCTCTGTTTATTAAATGACAAATGGCATTTGAGTGACATGAACAAAACACGGCGTAACTAGTCTAAGCTAAGTCCGTGTTTATTTATAAGGGAGATAGTGTTAAACGTATGGGATGATTACTTTAAATTTTCAAGTCTGACTTATTGTTTTTTTTTCACTAGAGGACGGACCCCTTCAGAAACCCAAACATTTTTTTCACGCTACATATCAACATACAATGCTAGGATTAACTTTTTCATATGACCATTTAGTAAACTTTTGCAATAGGTAAGACGACTGCACTAATATCAATTTTGTACCACTCAGAACCTTTAAGAGCCAATAAAACAGTTACAATAATGATTGAAGTCCCTTTTTTTGCAAAATTGCCTAGCAATAATTATGTTGCTGCCATTCCTTATGGCTTCGTTGTTTAATTTACAATGAGGATCATTACTCGGTCATAAAATTAACTCAAAACATGCGGCCGAAACGTATGACGTCACAGAGCTCGACCGTGGTTCACTCCGGCGAACTTTAGTAGCGTCTCTACTCACGCTCGCGCCCGAGCGCTAGAGCTCTGTAACGTCACAGTCACCACGCCTTCCTTTAGTAATTTGGTCATAACTTTGTCAATATTTATAAAACTTCCATTTTGTGTGATGAGTTTAAAGCCCGTATTACAGAATGACAACTAAGTGTTGAACTTTACCTGAGTACAGTTAGAAAGGGATGCCACTATGTGCTATATATAGTGACATCCCTTTCTAACTATGCTCAAGAGTAGATCAGTCACTGAGAATCTTTCTATAATACGGGCCTAAGAGTTCCGTGATGAAAGAGTGATAACGGAACAATAACTGTCAGCAATCTGTATCTCATAAATTTATGTATATGTAAACAGTTGAAATACTTATAAAAAAATTACCTTCTTAACTTCTATAAATACTGTAAACAACAACCGAAAAAATATAAATAACACTGATTAATTGGTCTACTATTTTTTTTTTTTTTTTTTATAATTTTTTTATTCGATTATTTACAATATGTCTTTTTAATTATGTTATTTTTAATCAAATTTCAACATGTTTAATAATATACTGTCCGTGCTCGAGGCTGCTATTTGATACAGCCAGGGGCACGGGCAGAAGTCTGAAAGAGGAAGCATAGAAGGATAGTAAAGATAAAAGTAAGTATACAAGAAAATAGGGAGGTCAAAGCAAAGTAAAGAAAAGTTGAATCACATTAGTGGCGTTAAAGACTACTCGTTTGCTTCGAGTTGGCCGTCGATGGCCAATCACAGGCACATCAACTGGTACCATCGTCCAAAAAGGTCGACTAATAGGGACTGTCTAAGGCGCGGTATTCTGAAGCTGGGAGAGTGGAAGCAGCCAATTCGAAGCGAACGCGTAGTGCTTTGGTGGTCTACTATTTGCAATACCAACTGAATTACAAAAAAAAAGTCCTTGTTAATACAGGTTCGAAGTTTTAAATAGCCAGAATAACACATTCGTCGAGTTCGAGAATTGAATGAGAATTCGGGACAACTCTCGAATTAATTTTATTCGGCAGCGGAACATTGTCGGTTTGCAAATGTAGAATCGATATAACCTTTTTTCGTATCATCGGCAGCAAATGGAAGGAGCAGATTTATTTATAACAGTTACATAAGCCCGTCTAGACGAAGTGGCGGCGTTACGGACGGCTTACAGTGTTGTACTGATAATAAATAAAATCTCAACTTGAGTTGTATTTTTTATGATTATAAAAAGAATATTGAACAATAGTCATTTTAGCGACATACTCGACTTTGATCGCGTGCAATTTACCAACGAAACCATTAAATTGAATACCATTATGCTTTTCAAATTGTCTTCTTTAAAAAAATCTCTTAGAAAGACTTCGTCCTGAAAAATACGAAATGCATTTTATTATTTTACGACTGATAAATTGATTTTATTATTTAATTTCAAAATACAAAGAAGTAAATTTAATTTTATAATTTAACAATTTGCTTTAATCTGCTTGGTATATTTGTATGTATAATTGTATTTGGAAACGCAATAACTTTCAATAGAAGGAGCTCTATTTATATCAAATCTTCTGCCAAAAGGTCAATTGTAATCAGCTTCTTTGTAATAATCGTCGTGACATGTAAACGGTCAGATTAAGATATTCATCATACTAATATTATAAATGTAAAAGTTTGTATGTTTGTAAATAAATCACGCAGAAACTACTGAACGGATTTGTGTGAAATTTGAAAGGTACGCATATAGTTAATGACCTGGATGATATGTCTCAAACATAGGATACTTTTTAGCCCGAAAAAATGTTAGGGATTTTCAAAAAACAAAAAATTAACGCGGTTGAAGTCGCGCGCGGCCTATTGTTCATTATAATTATTTAATATTCCTCTTTCTTTTATATAGAACAGTTAACTTGTAAGTAAATAATAAGGAACTCATTAAAAAAAACAGAAACCTTTTTAAAAAGTCTTTACAAAAACAGGACTCAAATTAAGGCTAAAAACCTTGATAGTTTGCCAAAGCTGAGCTTAGATCTCACACAATACTGTCTTAAGTTAAAAAAGACATGTTAACACAATTGTTTTATGAAAACATTTCAGTAGTCTCCGTATGCCGTAAACTGATTTCTTAAAGATATTTCTATTTTTTTTGCATATTCTGAGCAAACAAAAAGATTTAAAACTTTTTAAAAACCTATTTTATTCAATTAAAATTATGTTCTATTTCGACAGTGTGCTCATAAAAAATCCAATAGTAGATATCCGACCTTCAATTTATACCTACGTACTATCTTTATTACAGTAAAAATTACGCATGTGTGACATAGAGAATGAGTCATTTTTGTTTTCTTTCTGGTCTGCTAATACCAAGGACGAAACCGTATACCGAATAGACAGACATTTTTATGGAATCTTGCCAAACGGCCGAGTTGATTTATGTAGGTTTTCATGTCTGTCGATAATTTTGACGATATGACATAAAAATTAAACGTTAGGAATAAATCGACAACACCAATCTCCACTGGGCCCGATAAGTGGTCTGTACCTATAGCTTTGGTAATTCTGTCTAGAAAACACAAGAGACGGAAGACAGTTTCAATATCGAGTTAATCTTAACTATGTGATACCGCTCCTTTTTTTTTATATTTATAAAGAAAAAAAAAATGGATGCGTGTAACTTATGTACGCGCGTGAGAAGTTATACTTCTTTAGCATCATTAAAAATATTTTTTAATTGCATGCAAATAATTAATAATTAAAATAAAATAATAAAAGGACTGGAAAAGGATAGTTAACACTGTCAATTAAGTTCAGTTTTAATTTGAAAAATTAAATAAATATTCAGAATATACAATTAAAATCACTACTGAATTTAAGTTATTTGTCCATATGTAATTAGCACTTGTAAGTAACTAAAACACGTTGTGTCTATATAGAAACTAGAAACATGTGGATAAATATTATAAATATGAAAACAGTGATCAGAGGCGACGAGCGTGCCAACATTGTTTTTGACAACGCGATCATCTTATGCAGCTCCGTGGATCGTTCAAAGTACCTTTCGAACAGATGTTTAATAATGGTGGATTATTAACCACTAAGTGGTTAATAATCCTCCATTATTAGACACTAACATTCATAACACGCCCGCGGCCAACTTCATGGTGTTACTATTGTGTTACAGTGATGCGCGCGCATCTCGAAATTTCACTCACATGATTTTTTCATAACGCGCCCGCGGCCAACTTCATGCTGTTACTTTTGGGTTACAGTGATGCGCGCGTATCTAAAAATTTCACTCTCATAATTTTTTCATAACGCGCCTAAAGAAGTATATATTACCACTAAGCGGTTAATAATCCACCATTATTAGACACTAACATTCATAACGCGCCCGCGGCCAACTTCATGGTGTTACTATTGTGTTACAGTGATGCGCGCGCATCTCGAAATTTCACTCATATGATTTTTTCATAACGCGCCCGCGGCCAACTTCATGCTGTTACTTTTGGGTTACAGTGATGCGCGCGCATCTAAAAATTTCACTCTCATCATTTTTTCATAACGCGCCTAAAGAAGTATAACTTCAAAAATCTAAAAATATGAGTGATAAATACGCAATCTTCTATAGCAACGGTGCCATAGCATCGACGGTTAACTCAAATAACCAAATGAGATATTTTTTATTAATCCTACCCTCCAATATGCTATTAGCAAACATCAATAGAGTTCAAAGTTTCTGTTCAATTTTCTATGCAAATAAAATAATTTACAAACTTTTGTTGAGTTCTAATTCTTTGAGGTATCTATGTAAATATCTGTCTGTGATAAGCTTTGAAATAAGGCAACTACATTGGTTTTCTCCCGCCTTATGCACGCCGACTTATAGACCTTTGTTAACATATATGTTATTTCTTTCTAGGCTCTCGTTGCGCGTATTCAGAAGGAAAGGGACACAGCGCTGGCTGACGCCGCTAGCTGCCGCGAAAGAGCCGAGGCGGCTGCAGCGGCAGCTAACAGAGCGGCCAGGGATCGCGACAGTGCAGCCACGGAGTTGGACGTTCTCAGAGAGAGGTGGGAGAAAGCGCACCAACAACACCAGAAACTAACGGTAAGATTTTGGTAGAATCCAAGACAATAGACGAATTCCCGAGTCGCTTTCTTGTAAAAATGCGAGCGAATCTTAAAGTTTTTGTGTCATCGTAAATTTAGTTTTTTTTTTTAATAAGTTTTTTAGGAAAGATTAAAAAATATTTTTTATAAACACTATAGTGCTAAGCACGAATTGATAGAGATTTCGACCACACTGATTTTTGTAATGTGCCATGTCAGGAACAATAATTACATAATAATATTTCAACATTTCAGATGGAAAGAGACGACGCCTTGACAGAGGTCGAGATATTGAAAGAAAAACTAGATAAGGCACTTTATTCAACGCAAAAAACCATAGAGGAGAAAGAGAGCGCGCACAAAGAATACGAGAAAATGCTTGAAAAGTATGATAGGTACATTTATCTCTGGCTGTCGTCTTGTGTTGGTGGCGATGTCGTGTGTGTAGTGGCGAAACCTGTTATACAATTTCGAATACTAAAATCGATTTTCTTTGCAGGTCGCAAAATGAAATCTACCGACTACAAAACAAGATCGATATTTTAGAAGCAGATAAAGATCGTATTGAACTTGAGTTAGAAAAACAAGTGCACCTGTCCACAAAATCAAGGGAAGACCAAAGAAAAATGCAAGATGAATTAGCTAGGTTACAGGAAATGTATGATAGAGCATCTATGCAATTAGGCAGGACTAAAGAACAAGAGGAGAAAGCTAAAGAAGATATGGACCGGTTACATGTAGACATAGAAATGGTACGCGACAGATACGAGAAGAGTCAAGTAGAACTGAGAAGACTGCAAGCAGAAAAAGAAAAGCATATTGCTGACAATGAAAGATTGCAATTTGAATATGATAGAGCGATGACACAATGTGGTAAAGCGCAAGCGTCTAATGAAAAAACACAAGAAGAAATGGCCAGAGTACAGATCGAGCTAGAAAAAATGTATGACAAACATGATAAAGTTTCTGCAGAATTAAGAAGAGTTCAGGCCGAATTAGACAAGGTTAAACAAGATGCAAGTGGTGCTAGAGAGGAGGCAGAAAGATACGCAGCACGTTATGGAAAATATCATGACACAAAAGAAGAGCATGAGAGGACTAAGTTGGAGGTAGAAAGACTTCGCACGCGGTTAGAGAAGACCACATTAGATCTGGAACGAGCGCGGAAGGCCGAGGAGGAAGTGCTCCGTCTGCGTTCGGAGCTCGAACGCATCGAAGGCCTCCGAGGTAAATACCAATTCGAACAGGATAAGTGGACCAATGAATTAAATCGAATGCAGGCTGAGCTCGACAAGCACCGTGAGCGTCACGAAGCATCGCAAGCGGAAATCCAGCGTCTGCAAGTTGAAAAGGAACAAGCAGAGACGAAGTTGCATGAACTCAACATACAACTAGAATTATCAAAGAGTGAAGTGACTAAACTAAGTGCGGCATTAGAAAAGCAGCGTACTGATCTCGAACGTGCTCATATTGAGTGCGAGAAGTTCAGGGATAGGTGTGAGAAACTTAAATTGCGTTCTGACCAACTAGACAAAGATAACGAAAGACTTAAAGGCGAGCTGCAACAAATCGAGAGGATGAAGCTTCAAGCGGTTGCCGGTGACAAAGCGCGGACTGAAGATAGACTCGAAATTGAACGACTTCGTGATAAACTTGAAAAAGCAATTCAAGCTAGAGATTCGACAGAAATGGAAGCAGGTCGATTAGCCAAGGAACTTGAAAAGTCACAGATGCATCTAGCCAAATACCAGGAGACTAATGAAACGACTCGAGTAGAGTATGATAGAATGACTAATGAACTAGGAAGAATGCACGAGCGCCTTGAACGAACTATCCTGGAGATGCGTCAAATTGAACAAGAAAGGGATGCATTAAGAGTAGAGATACAGAATACGAGACAAAATATACAGCAACAACAGAGAACGTTAGATCACCGAACGCAAGAAACGTTAGTGAAACTCCAGCAAGAACTCGCTCAATCAGTGAGAGACAGGGAAAAGATGGCGGCTATATTAGAGCAACGGGATAAACAAGCGGACGCAATAGAAAAGCAAATCGTTAAACTGGAGGCTGACACAAAACAGCTGACAATCGAACGCGATCAGCTCGTAGCTCAGTTAGAAAAGTCACAAGACATGCTCGTGAACTTCCAAAGGGAGTTGAACGCTTCGGAAGCGGAGTTGCAGAAGCAACGCGAAGAAGTGCGTAGATTGAAGGAAGAACAGCGAAAGATGGCTCAGGATTCGGAACGTGGTGCCAAGACCGTCCTAGAGAATCGTGAGCGCGAAATCAATAAACTGCAACAGCAAGTGCAGGCTGTTACGAAAGACAGAGATACGATAAGACAGCGCGCTGAAAAAGCTGAGAGAGAAGCACAGAAAGTGGGCGAATTGGAGAAATGGCGGGCCGCCGTGGAAGCGGAGAAGACGAAAGCCATCGCAGCGGAAAGAGCGCTTTCTGAATGCCAGCAGCGCTTACAGTCTTTGGAGAAACAGTTCCAGGCACAGCAGCAGCAATTGCAGCAGCTGCAAGCGCGTGGACCGTCGGACGTACGAGAGGTGCAAAAGCAGCTTGAAGCGGCGCAAGGGGAGGCGCGATCGCTTGCCGTAGAACGGGAACGGTGCCAATCACAGTTGGAGATGCTTGTACAAGAACTGGAGAAGAGCCAGGTCAGTTGGAGGATAGCCTTACGACGAGCGGCTGTCGGGGCGGCAATGCGTGGTTGAATCGAGTTTGGATGGATATTGGATATTGAAGTTAAAAGAACTGATTCGTCAAGGTGTGATTTCAAATTATATAAATTGGAATGCACATTACATTCCTTAATAATTTGTTCATCAATCAATATATACCGCAGATTTTATTGAACAAGAAATAATGATTTTGATGCTTTCTCGTATTTATATGGATTTTGTGATAATGACATATTTTGAATGGATCAAATAAAATCCATTTTAGAACTCGATTGAACCGCAAATAAAGTCGCGTGCATTGTCGCTTTATCATTGCACCGATGTAAAGAGTAGATGTTTTTGATTTGGATGTTCATTACATTTGATTTTTGTTTGGGATCATCATAGCGCGTCATTTATGTTGTGTATAGCGTTGCCATCCATCCGGATAAAGCCGGACAGTATTAGGCTCTGTGATTTCCTGTCCGGTCCAATTTGACTGCGTCCGGCCCGACGGTCTTTGTTAGGCATTTTTTCTTTCGAGGCAAGCAAGCCGCACACTTCACTGTGCCCAAGTTCGCCAGTCTCGTTCAGACGAATCGAGTAAAGAAAAATATGCAAATTAAAATGATAATACCAGTTAAAACTTTCTTATAAAATATATGTATGTGGTTTTATTTGAAGTTATGGTAAACAATACTTTTCTTTGCCTTCCGTCCGGATATGGGATCAAAAAGTCAGGCTATTTTATTTTTAGAGATGGCAACGCTAGTTGTGTATAGTAGCATGCCACCCACAGCCCGCGGGCATCCTCCAACCCCTCATACGTATTTATTATTTTATTAGTTCCATCAATGTTTATGACGTCATGAGAATGGTTGTTGTAATCGATGATACAAGCAAAATATTTGCACCTTACAATCATGCCGATCACTGAACGCACAGAAAAATTCAATGGTGACTCGCAAGATTTCTGGTGCAAAGTTGCATAGCTTCATGTGTAATACTCGTAATGTTAATTATTTTTCCTTGTCTTTTTCAGCCGCATTCGCTACTGTATTGTGTAATTGCGTCACTCATCGTCATAAGAATTAAATAAAAAAAATGTTTTTGAAAAGTTCCACATTCTCTCATTCAATTATTTCGCTGTGATGAAATGTATATTTTGCAGTGTTATGTGTACAAAGTTTGCTTATTGAATATCCGTTTTGGAGTTTATCAGCTTCCACGAGCTTTCGTACAGTGACTTCCGTCTTTGCTGCATCTGTTTTTTAAAAAGAAGTTTTGTTTATTTTCCTTACGGGTGATTTCTGTATCGCAGCTCGATCTCCACGAGGCGAACAAGAAATTACAGGCAGCTGGCGCTCAGAACGCAAGAGCTGGGGAAGACACAGCCCAAGCTAAGAAGCACCTGCAAGACGAATTTAAAAAGCTCGAAGACGCGAGGAAACAATTTGAAGAGCAGAGAAGAACATTTGATACTAGAAGGAAAGACGTGGAAGAAAATGAGAAGTCGCTTGCGGAGTTAGATCGGCAGTTAAAGAAGAGGAAAGAGCAAATGGACCAAATGGAAGCATCTTTGAGGAAGGTGGGTAAAACACGATTATATTTATTAATATTTACCTATGTCAATAATAATCTGTATGATAAGCAAAATTACGTTACTGACCTCTCAAAGTAAAATTAATTGTACCTCAATCTTCTATTATTATTGTTTCAGGCCGGTGGTAGCACGGCAGCGGTGACTGACTTAAACCGCAAGCTGACTGACACACAGAAGGACGCAGAACAACTGAATAAGCAACTAGAACAATCGAAAGAGGAAGCGAAGAGACTCACCACAGAGACAGAAAGACTGTTACAGCTCGTCCAAATGTCGCAAGAGGAACAGGCGCAGAAGGAAAAGCAGATTATGGAGTTGCAACAGTAAGTTGTAGATTGAGTGTTATTTTAAGCATTAAAGTGCAAATTATAAAGTTAAACAAAATTTTACTAAATACAAGCCATGACAGTCCTAGAATCAGACAAATTAGTAACGAGGCAAGAGCAAATGCTATAAATAATCTGGTAAATGAGATCAAGAAATAAAGCTATGTTTAGTTACTACCTTAGATTTAAACAAAAAGGGAAGATACGGTACGCTCATACTAGCATCAAATTAATTATGATCCGACTCAACTTCATAAGCAACTCTCACAGATGCACACTTCTGTAAATAAACATTTAATCGAGCGAGCGAGACAGAATTGTACGCGTACTGCGTTGAACGCAGCGTGAGCGAAACGGCGCGAGCGAGTCCGCGCCGCTTTGCAGCCTTAGAGCATTGCTCTAAGCTTTGCAGCAGATTGCGTTTTCTTTTCTCTCTCTACAGACGGCTGGCTTGTTTTCCTTTTCTTGATAAAAAATGGTGAATCAGTAACTAACATTCATGGCAAACCGTGATTTGTGAGAAAAAAAATATTTTATAGTTTTGCGAATGAAAAGTGTTGCCGTAGTATATTTTTATATTGAGTGCACATGCATCATGTTTGGATGACCAATGGTGACTAAAGGCAATTGTGGTCATGCATCACAATTTAAGCAGATTACTTATGAGCCGCGATGGCGTATCTTCCCTTTTTGTTTTAATCTAAGGTTACTACAGCATTCATAATAAGTATAAAAAAAAGATATCATTGAATGTTAAGGGTACTAATATTTTTATTAAAAATATATAAGAAACTTGAAACTAAGACCGTGCGCACCGTAAAGCAGGGCACGGAGCAGGCGGCCACCCGCGCCGCGTAAGGACTATGAAACAAACTCGCCGAGCGGACTCCCGCTCCGTGTCCCGCTTAACGGTGCGCACGCCCTTAGGCCCACTTGTACCTTAATTCTTAATTTATATGGAGGCTTAATCGTGTTTAGTACATCATTCCATCTTTGTCAATTATTTTAAGTCAAATGAGATGGCATGAGGCTTAACGTGGTTTAGTTTTACAGAACTTTGGTGCAAGCGGGTGATAATTTTCTATAGAAAGGTTCCAAGCTTTATAGCACTGTCACAAGTCTGTTACAAGTCCTAAAAGAGACACACCCCTTGCTTTAAATGCAATCACATTTTTTTCCAGATCTGTGAGAAACCTTCAAGCCAAACTGAAAAGTCAGCAACAAGCACAAGCACAAAGAGAAGAGGTACATTATTATAATCATTATAACGATCGAAACGTTAGATTCATGCTTTTTTTCAAAATTAATATTATATTGCACATTCTCTAAATTAGAAAATAATGCAAAAAAATAAACAAAATGTAATATTAACTATTTTTTTATTTAAATGACGATTTCAGAATTTGAGATATTGTCTATGCCTTTTCTGAGTATATGAAAATGTGCAATACTTATAATATTTGAGGTTACCTTAATGCATTTCTACCCCTACCCTTATATAACGATCTTAAATTAAAATACTCATTCACAATTCTTAACTAAACTATTTTGATGCTAATTCGATCATTGAAAAATCCTGTTATATATGTATAAATCTTTGCTTTAATTTAACTACTAGTAAATACATATGATCCTTACCCTAAGATATAATATTTTCTACTAATAAGTACTACATTTCATATACAACGTAAGGGAAAACACATACAATGGAATTTCATTAACTTTTTGCAATATTCTAATAGCTTGCAGTTTCGTACAACATTCATTTTCTCGTCTAGCAGTTTGTCACTTTACGTTGTGTTTGAATCAATAGCCGATTAGTATGACAATCCTCATAGTAAAGTTTCTATTGGGTCGAACGTTTAAGGCAGCAATAAAGCAACAATCTAATTTTCATTGTCTGACGCGTTCGGAATTTGGTTTTGTATTTCCTTCCTCTTCATACGGCCACCTCTACGTCATGCAAACCGGCACGTTAATATTTTTCCGTCGTCAAAAACCTTACGTAAACCTAGTAGCTACAATAATTCAAAAGACGGAAGATTTGGATGCAACCGAAAGTCATGGGCGATTGTAGATATATTTTTTATCTGCCGTAGATGTCCGACCCTATATAAACGATTCAGGAATGGTGGGAGTACTTTACAAGGTGCAAGGTTGTCTCCCCTTGTGTTACTCTACCGCTCTTGAGAAAATCCCAAAATATCCGCTTGAGCTCGAAAGGAATACCAAAAGGGAACGGTTCAAATTTGTATGGAGGTTGGTAATCAGTCACCGGTAGACTCCAATTTGCTATGACATGTAGTGCACTTATTATTGTAAATCGTTTGACAAAACAGTGAGATTATTTTATCCCCATTTTTTTTCAAATATTTTATTTTCAATTCATATTCTGTATCTTTAGTCCAGTCAAATTACGGAAAAAAAGGGCTAAAAAAACATGAGCGAGCACAGTTTGGGGATTTTGAGGATCGATAGGGGGGTGCATCCTGAGCTTAAGTTCCAATTTGAGGGGCTGTACTGAGGTCAGCTCAAGGTCATTTCGATGCAAACGCGTTTAATTCGATATCTCGAGAAATATCAGTGTTAGCCAAAAAATTATAGAGACCTTTTTTCTTCTAAATGAAATTTATTAACTTTTTTATTTAAAACTTTTTTTGTAACATCAATATTTTTTAAGTTATTACTCCCGCAAGGCAAAAATTTCATTTTTTTCCCTATTTTTCGTCGTTTTCTCACCAAACATTCAATTTTATTGAATTTTACCGATCATCAACGTGTATATCTTTTAATTATGCACAATTTTGTTCTTAAACTTTTTTCTGTAACTTCAATACCTTCGGAGTTATATATTATTTTACCGAGCGAAATCCACGCCACTGTCGCAACGTGTATCCACAGATACATTGTTGCGTGTATTAGTGCGGGTAAGGAACATCTGTCCTCGATTTTTATACCTGGGGTAACCCTCGTCCTACGAAATCTATTTTTTTTTTTTTTGTGTGAAACAGTTTTAATTGTTAATTTACTTGTTACCCAAACAAACCCATAAATTTACCCAAATTAAATACCCAATTTTTAAATAGTTTAATCGATTTACCCTTTTATATTGCGACAGTGGCGTGGATTTCGCTCTGTAAAATAATACATAACTCCGAAGGTATTGAAGTTACAGAAAAAAGTTTAAGAACAAAATTGTGCATAATTAAAAGATATACACGTTGATGATCGGTAAAATTCAATAAAATTGAATGTTTGGGGAGAAAACGACGAAAAATAGGGGAAAAAATTAAATATTGGCCTTGCGGGAGTAATAACTTAAAAAATATTGATGTTGCAAAAAAAAGTTTTAAATAAAAAAGTTAATAAATTTCATTTAGAAGAAAAAAGGTCTCTATAATTTTTTGGCTAACACTGATATTTCTCGAGATATCGAATTAAACGCGTTTGCATCGAAATGACCTTGAGCTGACCTCAGTACAGCCCCTCAAATTGGAACTTAAGCTCAGGATGCACCCCCCTAACGATCCTCAAAATCCCCAAACTGTGTTCGCTCATGTTTATTTGATTCCGTAATTTGACTGGACTACTTCTATTATATCTGTTCTTATTAAAGATAAGAGATTTATATAGACACCTAGCAGTTAAATGATTACAAAATAAAAATATATCTGTTAATAGTATAACACAAAATAAGCTTTCAAATGATATATATTTCATCGCTGTCGAAAACCTACCACTTTTGAACCGTCTCCTTTACAGGTTGCCCTTTGCATCTGGGTTTTCTTTAAAAACTTGTCTATTAATATAATCGTTCCTTTAACATAATGTTGTGTGCTTGAAGACTTTCAGCTAATACTATAATCATTACTAACATGTACTAATCATTTTGTTTCACGCAGGCCGGACCCGCAGGCTTCCTCAAAAGCTTTTTCTAAGTTAATTCTTCACACCAAGACTGTCGTTCATTTGTTTGCTCTTTTTGATTTCCCTTTGATTTCTCCTTTAACCGTCGACACAGCCACAAATACTCCGTAAGCGACAACTCCTTATTCCATGTCTTTCAAATTATCAATAATAACTTTAAGTGTAAACGCGATTTCGTATTAAGGTAATGTTTTCGGTATTTATTATTATTATAAAATGATTATTACTTACATTACGATGAAGTGTTCAGATAATAATACATTCATCTTTGTTGATATACCGACGACGATGTGTATCAGGTTTGTTCAATTCGATCATTGTAACCAGCACACAAGTAACGTATAATATTAGTTTAGCGATAATTTTTAAGTGATGTTTAAAGAATTAAATAAAGATTAATAATCGTGTTCAGCGGGAATAATTTTTTAAGTATTGGTATATATATATTTAAAAAAATGTAAAACTGTTAAGTAAACATGTATTTTAGATGAAGTAAGCTGTCCACTAATTAGTCAATGTTACCCAGCTTTCGATCTTGTTGCGCGAGATAACGATTTAAATATAAATAATAATAAAAAAAAACAAATTAATATGATATGTTGACCTTCTCTCGTGTTGTTTTTGATTTTATTAATGATACTGTTGAGTTTTCTTGTTATAGTAAAATTTATTTGTTTGATATTACATTCTTTCCTTTTGTTTTGGAAAACTTTACCCCCAATCAGGATCTGAACAGAGCCAGGCAGAGTGAGGTTGAGGCAATAAACGATTTGACACGCACGCTAAAAGAGAAAGATGATTTAAAAGCAAAGTTAGAAGAGAGCAAAATGAAAGTGATAGACTTGGAGATCGAGTTAAACGAGTCTTCGCTCATACTGTCTGAACTATTGAAGATATCCAAAGGGCAGGAGTTGAGTAGCATACAGAGAAGCAAGAGCTTCTTCGAACTGCAGAAAAGCGGTAAGGTAGCTGAGAGGCTCGACAAATGCCGTTTTAGTAGAAGCTACAACGAGTTGGACGTCATGCAATCAGACAAACAGCCCAACGTCCAGAAACTGACTAGAAAAATAAGTGACTTAACCAAAGAAATTGCTGTGAAGAATTCCAAAATAATCGAACAGCAGCGATGCATATCTATTTTAGAAGATGCGCTCAGAGAAAATAATAACATTGCAGAATTCGAACAACTGATAGCAGTAGTTAGGAGTAAAGATGAAAGAATCAATGAATTAGAGCGAATTGTCAATAAGAAATGTGGGATCACTGAAGCCGATTATAAAACAAAACGGATAATGCAGTTAGAAGATGCGCTCAAAGAATCGTTCATGATAGCCGCAGAAAGAGAGAGGGTGTTTTATGAAGAAGAACAAAGGCGCATCGAAACTCTACAAAAGGTAATCATAAATTAGCTTAGGTACTTTCATTGTTCCATGGTGATACAATTTAACTGTTAAACCTTTGACTTTATCCTAATTGAGTAATGACACTAAGAATTATTTAACGAAAACAGTCTGCATGCAGTATTTGGATATAACTAAGAATTATACACATCTGTCAATGTCCCCATTGCATGGGTGCTAATGACTAATAGCGACGTCTTAAATAAGAAGAAATATGAATTGTTCAAAGTAAACGACTTTATTATTTGTTTATTTCCTTTTTAGGGTTCCGTAGTCCTGACAAGGAACCCTTCTAGTTTCGTCATGTCCCTCTGTCCGTCCCCGGTTTTTCTTGGAGACAATAAGCACAAGAGAGCTGTAATTTTGTGGAGATTTTATATCGATCACGCCGACAAAATGATATAAAATTTTTAAAAATATTTTTTTAGGGGAGCATGTAACCTAGGGATGTTTTTTTTATATCATCTATATCATCGTGTGCGATATCGTTAAATAGGTCACGATTCACGATAATAGTGCTTTTCATGAACTTTTAAAGCAAGCCATAACATTTCAGATGTGTTAGTTAGCTTAAGAATAATAGCTGTTCAACTTTGGTTAAAGAAAAATTCTAACCTATAAAAAATTCCTTAGAAGAAAACATGAATAGTGACAAAGATGAAGTTATTGTAGCGTTAAACCTTGCGATGTAACGAAATCTAATAAAAAAACTCTTTAAAAACCACAGTAAAATATCATTAGTTCCACAACGCTACCGCGAGTACCAACAGCAACGGCTTCTGAGTCGCGCTAACGTTACGTTTCCGTGAAAAGTACATAAGCACTTGAAAAGATCAGCAGGGGATTATCGCTTCAGATGAAGCTTTTATTCAGTAAGAGTCCGACATAACCTTGCAGCCGGCTGTAGGGTATCCATAAGGATTTCAAACCCGCTCCCCTGCCTGGGAGGAAACAAAAAAATCGGCGGTTATCATTTGAGTTTGAGACGCAGTTTGACTTTGAATTAGGTATTTTACTTGAGATACATAGATTGATATTAATTGGATTTTCTAATTTGCGATATATAAAATTAAGACTCCTGCTCAAATATATTGTGATAACTACGGAATCCTATACTGCGCGTACACGACACGCACTTGGCCGGTTTTTTAAGTAAGGGATCACCAAGCCTATAGACGCATGTGATAGAAAAATATCACTCGTGCCATTGCCGACACGTTTCCAATCCTCTACCCCATGAAGCACTGGTACCTCACTCACTGACAGAAACACAACACCGCCAAAATAATGTGTTATTTTACTGTAGTCTTCTTTAAAGGTGGAGGTTACTTCACCAGACGGGCGCTCCAATACCAGCTATGCCCTACCTCTCTTTTAATGTCTCTCTCTTACAGTCACATAACATAAATTATTACTCCTTCATTTATTCATAGATGCGAAAGATGGAGCAGCGTATCAAATCCCTCCAAAACGCTTCAGCGCTGAGCTGCGAGACCTGTTCGCCGCTCATGAAGCGCTTGAAGCGCCTGGAGGGCGCCCTGACCAACTGCCAGGCGAAGCGGGACGGGGTGTTGCATACACTGGCTCGAGTAGTGTAAGTCGATCATTGACGTAGATATAATGTAGCAGCGTATCAGAACTACAGCGCTGAGCTGCTAGACCTCCAGCCGCTTCTTGCGCTTCATGAAGCGCATGAAGCGGCTAAAGGGCGCCCTGACCACATGCCTGGCGAAGCGGGATGAAGTGTTGCATACATTGGCTCGAATGATGTAAGTCGTACATAAACATAGACAGACATAATGCAGCAGCTTGACAGAACGCTTCAGTGTTTAGCTGCAAGACCTGTTCGCCGCTCATAAAGCACACGAAGCGGCTAAAGGGCGCCCTGGCCACCTGCCTGGAGTAGCGGGACAAAGTGTTGCATACATAGTAGTATAAGTCGGACATAAACATACACAGACATAATGCAGCAGCTTAACAGAATGCTTCAGCGCTGAGCTCCGACACGTTCGCCGCTCATGAAGCGCCTGGAGGGCGCCCTGACCACCTACCTGCTTTACGTTCTCTCGAGCCGTCTAGGAAAATCAACAATTAAGTCAACCTTATAAGGTTAATTCGACATTTATTTTTAAATATTGCGTATTTATAAAATAGTAATTTAGATTAAATTAAAAGAGCGAGCCTTTAAAGTGCATATTCTCAAAGCGTTTTGATACTTTACAAAAGCTCAATTGTCAAATAAATTTCCAGTCAAAACATCCTTGAGGAGCTTATCACCGAGAAAGACAGCCAAATAGCCGAGCTGGAGATGAGCGGCGTGCTGGGCGAGGCTGAGACGGCGAGATGCGACGCGCTCAAGAGCGAGCGAGACAGACTGCTCAATAGACTTAAGATTGAAGCAAGTATTCTTTATTTCTTAACTATTCAGGCCTAAAGCATAGCGTCAGAACACGAACGAAAGTATAGAAATAGTTTAAATTCATCTCATAAAGTCGACTAATATTTATGTCACAGGAAGGCTGCAAAATCTGTCACGTCAAATATGATTTTTCAGAAAATAACAAGTTTGCCGTACGATAAGAAAAGGAACATTAAAGGCATACGAGCTGACGGCTTGCCTGATGTTAATTGATCACCTGTAACACCAGAAGTATCACAAATGCGAAGCCGGCCTTTAAGGAAGGATTACGCCCTTTTTTGAAGGTTTTCGGGTCGTATTGGTACAAAAAGACTGCCAATGCAATGCCATATATTCCACAGTTTTGTACGTGGTAAAATTAGTGTGGTTGCTTGGATATGGATATGGTATGGTTATGTCGCGATGTTTTGATTAATCCGAACAATTTCTCAGAATACTCCCCGTGATAAATGGGATAGAAGATGCAGAGCGTGTGTGCTTCTTTTCCAGAACGAGCGCATCGTGGAGATCGAGAGGGGCGCGTACCAGGAGCCTACGAGCGAGGAGGATCTCTCCGCAGCCGCGCCCGACCTAGCGCTCGCCGACTCGCTGCTGGCCGTCTGCGACGACAATGTAATTGTCTGGGTACCGTACTACACACGTCTACGAATGCGCGTGCCAGCTTTGTTTACTGAGGCTTCGTGGAGATCGGGAGGCCCGCGCACCACGGGGCCCCCTGGTGACCTTGATGGATTGCTATGGCTATCGCTATCGCTTACGATTACATTTTGTAATTTCCCTAGCCATAGAAATCCCGATAGGCGGTAGGTCTGGGGACTATAGTAGGTCTACGAATGCGCGTGGCAGCTTTGTTCACTGATGTGAAGTTAGCGCAAGTCCTACGCATAGTTGCGCTCGCTGCTAACTTCACAACCGCCATAAAGTTTGAATTGCACTATAATACACTGTATACATTTAGCCAATGCCAATGCTACTCGTGTTGCTTTAGGACGTTTTTTTACCAGATTATTCTTATATATACGTCGCCAGATAAATACAAGTATAATTGCACCAAACTTCAAGCTTGCACATTCAAACAGGGTTTATTGTTTAAACTTTCATGGCCACTAACATTATAGCTTTTAACGGGATTGTTACCATGTACCTTGTGTTTTATGAGTCTCCGATATTTCGGCACTGTTGCAAGCGCCATGATCACAGGGTAACCAAACAGGGTGTTACAAAGCTGATGCTTCTTCTTACATTCAGCCACAGCTAATGTCACTCCTGTGACACGCTTTAGGGTTCTTGTAAATGACCGTTGTTTCGCTGGACATTCAGCCTGTTTAATATGATAGAAAGACAAGTATAGATACCGGTCCAGTGTTCGGAAAAATAACAGCTGTAAACTAGAGGCTTTGAAGATCTCTCCAGAATACTACCACAAAATAGAAAGTAGACAGACGGGTGGGACTTTCCCCGTCATCCTCTAAACTAATGAAGTAAGTTAACCACTATCGAATTTGATCGCACATGTTACTGACTAGCAACATTAAATGTGTGTGACAATACACACTGCTGACAGAATGAGTAGTATTAAAAATTTATCAGACTGTAAATAAAATTAGTAAAAATTTTACGTGCCTGTGCCACCTGATAACTGAAAATCTACCCACAGCACAAGTTAGCCATATTTTCTATATGTTTGGCGAACTTCGTACAGGTCAAAAGTAAGATTTTGTAATAAAATGATATTGCGACTATACATTGAGATGTAAGCTATCCTATCTTTCAAGTTGGATCAAACTGTACACGGTGTGCAAATTTCGATTAAAATCAGTTAAGTAGCTTAGGAGTCTATCCCGGACAAAACAGCGTGACGCGTAATTTAATTTATATTAAGAAGATGATGCCAAGCAGGCTCGTACGATAAGATTGCGCTTGAAAACACGTAGAGTCAGCTAGTAATTTATAGGTATAAGGTGAAATTGAATTTTAAAAAGAAACTTTATGGTATGTATGGTTTCATGTTACGAATGTGTGTATATAATTCTGGATTCGTTCAAATCTTTGAAATAGTAATGTTTTTGATCTTGCCGAAAAGCTGACTCAATACCTTTGGTGCCAAATACTTACTCTAAGAAATTTAAAATGCGCTATATAAAAAATTAAATCAAAAATTTCATGTTGGTAATTTCATTGTAATAAAATAAGGCCTTCCTAATGCATTTATTCTGTCTAAATTAAGATCACATTATAAACTGTATATGAATATAACCCTTGCTCAGCTTTTCCCTATTCATATTTGATTCGTAAAATATAACATACGTAAAATAGAAAAAAACATCCCTTGCTGAGTTTCTTCTCGGTTCTTCTCAGTACAAGGTCTCGCGCCGTAGTTTTGTCAACTTATTGGCGTAGCTTCTTGACATTCACAAGTGCTTGTAACAGCCTAGACTGAATAAACGATTTTTTATTTTGATTTTAAAAAGTTAGAAATGGGTTGCTTAAGCTGCCAGGAGAATAGAGGTTTGTCTCACTGTGGAGACATTCGAATTATCCAAACTTTAAAGATTTTTCTGCGTTTCCTAACCATAGATAATTAAGCTTATTTTTTAACAGTATAATTATTTACATAATTGGTGCTTACCTACTTTAGTAGGTTAATCGCTTGAGTGTGGTAATAACAAAAATATGTTGGAAGAACACAGTATTTAAAAATAACACACACAGTAACACAGTAGTTAACATTTAACTGCTAGGTGTTTAAATCTAAAGAAATTTTTACTAGAAAAAAATCCACACCGACCAGGCAGCAGACGGAAATCTATCTAGAGACATACACACTTTGACGTAGTGATACGAATACTTTCTCACTAGTTATTTGTGCGTGGATTGAAGAACTTGCGCGTTGCCAACTCAGTCCCCTGCCCCGTGGAGCCCTGGGACCTTACTTACCGACAGAACACACTACACCACAAAAAGGTTAAAACTTCCCAAGACCGACATTTCAACATTCGAAATTTGTGGACAATCGTCTAGAATTTTACTACGTATGAATGTATTTTTTTACTCTCAGAATGAAATCAAGTTTTGTATTGATACGGATTTGTTTGTTGTTGTGATTTCTTGCGGTTTTTTGTATTTAATCATGTCTAAAAGGGGTAAAATCTTACAAATACGGTAGAAAAGCACTACAGCGCCCTCCAATCTAAATCACAATCTCTTTCCGCACAGACTCTACACCGTATTTTTGATGGATGATAAAATGAAGAAGCCAACCTAATTTTAATGAATTAAAGCCCTTACCTCTATCTTTCATCTTTCTAAAATCTTTATAATATACAAATGCTAACGTGATATGTTTAATCTGTTTACAGGAGAACGACATCCCGGCAACAGTGCTCTGACGTCACAGCTAAGTCAAAAACTAAATGTGTATGTGGCATTAGCATCACGCACTTGTCACCCCATCACCGCTACCTTACCAATCATCGCTTTATCACTCCAACTTACTAACCGTTCTGCCAAAAAAGCCGCCCTAGCTTGCAATATCGAAAACGCGTTCTCCATTAAAAAAAACAACTCGCCCATTTGAAAATCGAAACGTGCCATATGACCAAAGATGGTTTTCTCTTTTTAAATTTTGAATGTAAATAAAAACTCCTTGTTTTGTTTATGAAAAAAAAACTCGTTTTATTTTTTAATTCTATTTTCTAATAAGTAACATACTTTTTAAGGTCTCAATTTCGCGGAGCTCTAAATGAATATTTTTTTATATAGACGTGAATCGAAACGGAACCAAAAATAATTATTTATTATATTTGCACTTGTTAACGAAATGTATACCTATATTAGAGCAATAATTTTTAATCTAACCTGTGTCTTTAGGTAAATCCACGCTCGGTGTCTATTTTCTATCATTAAATTAAACTAGTGAAATTTAAAGTTTATTATTACATACCTGCATTATTTAAGGTGTTGTTTCATCTATATATAAAAGAATTACCATTCAATGAGTAAAATTGTTTAGAACCCTTGTATAGAGACTATTTATGAATTTTTCAGAACAAAATATAGTCATTATTATTAATTTAGATTTATTTATTATTATTTTAGGCGAATTATTTACAATAGCTAGTTAATTGTTCACCGAAAACATAATAATTAACATGTGTTCGCATTGATATTATAGTTAATACTTTGCATAATATAACTTCTTTGCTAGCTGGTTCATAAATATTTTTTAAAACTTTTAACATATCATGCACAAATTATGAAAAGGTGGCATTCCAATAAGACAGTCGGCATATCATTACATTCTATGTATAAATAGGCTTCTTCTAATAAAAGATTCCTTAGGAAAATGTTGTCAGTGTTCAACTACTATATTTTGTGAGAAATGATAAAAGCGCTTGTACAATATCTAAAGATGCACTGCCTTACGTAACTAAGTAAAATTAAAAATTACTTTAAATTTACGTCATTAAATCAAACGCCTCTTTCGCTTACTTACTGGAGGGACGTCCGCTCTCTTCGACTGATAGTTACGAAATGAGTAAATCGTGGGAATTCTAACCTCTTATGTTTATGGCAGCTATTTTGTAACTCCTACCCACATAATGTGTAATTTACTATTATTATTGTGAGCTTTTTACAATACCTATATATACAACAGTATTGTATTTGTGATAATAAAAAAAAATAATGAACGGTGGATCGGAATCCAATTTGTGAAAAGGAAGTAAGTACCTACCTATTTTGAATCTTACCCTCTTGTTGTTCCATTGAAAAATAAATAAATAAATAACAATTATTTGTACATCTAGTTAAGTAATTCTTAAATCTTAAGCCACCATTTGTATAACCATGTTGTAAAAGCTTATTGCTGTTTTAAGCAATTGTTTTTAAAAATGAATCATGCCTTCATGAATTGGATTGTCGCTCGAAAAGAAGTTGAGAAACATCGAAATATTGACTTTTTTTCCGTAAAACTAAAATCGTATTCGTCACTTTTTTCTTAAATTGATATGTATTATTATAAAAAGAAAAAAAAAGAAGTATTAACGGTCCTACAACTGACTTGTTTTTCTGATGTAGTATTTTCTTCCTCGGAAATTAACGTCGAACAATTTAAGATAAACTATTCGTTGTTTGTTTAACTCACTGATAAATAAGAATAGAGTGTTGGCAAAAAAAATTGTGGCTTTTTTATACACATTCGCTGACGGTAGTTGTGTAATTGTATGGTAGGCGGGATGTATAAAATGCCGCGGCGTGATTTCGAACGAGAAAATTAAGAGTAAAAAACGTTCCAATTCTGAATCGCGACTTTTTTAATTTTTATTCTTTTTTTGTCAAGTAAATTTTTAAACCCGTATTTTAATAATGAGGTTTGATAACACGCCGCGGCTGCGAGCGATCCTCTTCGTCGATCGACTCAGTGTGTAGAGTTTGTCGATCAAGTCACAATAATTACTATGGTATTAAAAGTAAATGATATTAGTTACTTGTTACATAAATATAATGGTATAAATAAACAGTGGGTCGTATTGTTTCACACGTTGTATTGACCGAAATTATGCTGAAAATATAAAAAATACCTGTTCTTTGAAAATATAATATCTTCATATACGGAACAGCATTGTTTGTTTTATTTTTCAACACCCCGTGTAATTTTATAGCCATTAACGGGATTGTTACCATGTACCTTATTTTTTATGAGTCTCCGATACTCCGATATATTGTGTGTCGGGAACAAGTGCGAGTGAATAGTGAGAATGTGACCAGTAGTAGGGGTATCGAGCGCAGTAAAAGTCGACGTCAGAGGGTAGACCGATATGTCTGCCAATAACATCTACCCGCAATTACTTCAGTTACTCCATGATCATGGCGCTTGCAACAGTGCCGAAATATCGGAGACTCATAAAAAACAAGGTACATGGTAATAATCCCGTTAATAGCTATAATGTTAGTAACCATGAAAGTTTAAAACTGTATATCCCCGTGTAATATTAATTAAATAAAAAATATTAATTGATAATAACAAATATGATGCTTATTATATAATAATAATAAATTGTGTGTATGCTTTTTTGTAGACAAATATAGAATCAAAAAAAAAAAGAAATAAATAAATATGTATTACCAACACTCAAACCAATTAGCCTATCCCCAAAGTAAGCACTGTAGGCTTGTGTTATGGGATATTAGGGTAACGGATAGAATACATATATTGCACAAGTTATATTTATATAGAAATACATATTAAACATCCATGACTGGAGTACAAATGCTCGTATTGATTACACAAACATCTGCCGCCACCGGAATTCAAACCCGGGACGTCTCGAGTCGGCGACACCATGAAACCCGGCGTACAAACCACTCGGCCACGGAGGTCGTCATTAGAGGCAAGCCTTTATTTTATTGGCAGTAGTCGATCTTGGAATAACTGTCCCTGTTTTGCGGAAATCTTTAGACAGTAAAATCATTCCGCCCCCGAAAAACCTTAATCTATCTAAAGTCTGTGCGGTAAGAGAATGGGATTTAGATTGGAGGGCGCTGTAGTGCTTTTCTACCGTATTTGTAAGGTTTTACCCCTTTTAGACATGATTAAATACAAAAAACCGCAATAAATCACAACAACAAACAAATCCGTATCTATACAAAACTTTGAGGAACAGATTGCTGGGTTTGATTGCCAAATAAAAATCTTAATGTTAGTTCCGTTTTTCGCCACGCCCATTCTCTTTCCGCACAGACTTTATCTACATTTTTTTTCTATTAATATGGCCGTTATTCTAGACAAGGCAACTGCTACTCTATTACCAAATTTCTCAGAAACAGTGCCCAAATTAAATGATATTAAAATGTGATCACAGTTCTACCGATTCCATCTTAGAATAATAAGCTGCGAAGCAATGAATAAAAATGCCCCACCCACCGCAAAGACGATCATTTATGTCATTGCATCTTGCTCATGTTCATAATGACGCAGAGTACTCCTGTGAATGCGTCGGTGGGAGAATGGTCAATCGACCAACATTTTCAGATTTCAGACAGATTCGAGTCGGCGACACCATGAAACCTGGCGTATAAACCACTCGGCCACGGAGATCGTCAAGCCTACAGATTGTAAATCTACTTATCTTTAATATACCATGCTGGACTAGGAGTGAAGAAAAATATATAATGAGATAGGTGGAAACTTATAAAATAAATAGTAAAGGTCTATCAGATGATTATGACGACACAAATATCTACAAGGTGAGAAGGTGTGGCTGTTTGTATAAAAGTAACTACTTAGATACTGATTCCTCGTACTTATGCAGCTAAGCCCCCCCCCCCCCCCTCCAGAATTACTAAATCAAATTAAGATATAGGCTAACGGGTCAACTAACCGTAGTTGGAAAGAATGTTTTACTTGTAAAAATTTCTTTTTATTTTGTCTAGCAGTTAAATGCTTCAAATTTTAATAAACATACTCGTAGAAAGCTGGAAAGAAAGAAATCTGGAAAGAAAGAAAGCTGGAAGAAAGAAGAAAGTGGAAGCCGACCAGCTCTGAAAAGCGTTTCTTTCTATATACTGCCTTAAGGTGGAAAAACTTTCCCGACTTTTAGACTGTCACACGTTAATTATGCCACGCAATCCATCCATATCCACTTATAGTAAATAAATAAATGCGAAAATGTTGGTCTGTTCTTCGGTCGGTTTGTCTTTCAATCTGTGTGTCTGTCTGTCTTAAACCGCTGAACCGATTTAGATGAAGTTTGGTATAGAGAGAATGAGACCTTCCCCGGGACTCTGTCTTTACATAGGATAGTTTTTGCCCTAGTATTCACCCTTTAAGGGGGTGAAAAGAGGAGTGTGAAGTTTGTATGGGAAACAATTTTTTTCCACCCACTAGGGACTAGACATAATATACTCTGCGAACAACAGATTTACAAGTACAGATAAGTACTTTAAAACATTTTTTTTAAATAATTAAAAGTACTTTTAAAGTTGTTTATGTTAATGCTGCCTACTTTCTTTGTAATACCACTCTACACCACAGAAAGCCAATTAAAGTATTTTATTGTCAAATCCTTGGACGAGAAAATGAAATTGAAGTTAGTCTAAAAATAAGACTTTTAACTTTTCCAAAATTTCAATGCAGCCGTACCGTGAAGAAAATCTAAAACAAATAAGTGCCATCTATCGGTTAGTAGCATGTAAATGAAACAAAGTAATAAGCATACTTTGAGCTATGCTTTTCTAAAGCAAGTAACATTTTTTTACTCGCTCTACTCGACGCTAGATGGCACTGTAAACACAAAATCTCAAATGTCCCTAAGCTTTGTAAACATTATCCTTCCTTGCGAAGATTTTTAAGCTTCCTAATATACAAATTTAGAACGACTATAAAAACAATATTTTATTGATGTATTAAAAACAACATTATATGTAAAAATTATTACACTCTTAGTACTAAATCTGGGAAGAGGAAAGTTATGATAACGGCACATACGTAGAAACTTTTATGACTTTTTAACGATTTTCCATCTCCAACGAGTTTTTTTTAGTTAAGAACATAGTAATATACCAACTTCAAAACTTCAACCGGCAATGGCTCTTAGAAGTTTCGTTATTATTATTATGTACGATAATGAGTAAATATAATGAAAAAAAAACGATAGTATTTCTTTTATACAAGGTACTGTAACGTCCTTAACGTTGCAGCCTCCTTGTTTAGGTAAACTCTTTGCTTTTGCAATGCCTACGGTTGGCAGTTATATTAAAAAGATAATGTCATGATTTTAAGATTTGAAATGAGGAATCGTCTGTCTTTTGATAGAAGGTTCCATTCATAAATTAGATCTTCAGGCACCAAGAATTTCCTCTCGTATTTAGATAAAATACTTTTATATTAGCCTGAATGATAAAACAAAATAAATAATTTATCTCTATCATCTTCTTTCAATTAACGTCTACGCTCCCAGGTTCTATCCCTTCTGGGTAGAACTCTATATGGTGGACGCGCCGCGTTAGCTTCAAGTACCGCGAGTGAAAAATAATTTTAAATCAAGAAAGAAGTAGTTTTATGAAGATGGAGACCAGGACCACATTCGACGGAAAAGGTGATGTAACCGATTTCTTTCGTCAATTTAATATCATCGCCGCCATCAATAATTTCAACGAGGATACAAAAAGAATTGTGTTGTCGGCATATTTAAGTGGACCTGCATTGTTATTTTATAAAAATATTAATGAGTCTTGTGAGAATTTTCAGATTCTAGAAAAGAAAATTTGTGAGGAATTTCCATCATCGATAAATGCGTTGGAAAAATTTTTCTCACGAAGACAAGGCTTGTCAGAAGAGCCATTGACCTTTTTTTATGTATTGGATGAGCTGGCCACAAAAGCGGGAGCTGTCATCGATGACAGATGTTTCATTAGACAGTTCTTGAAAAATGCGAATTTAAATACAAAAAATCTTTTCGCATTTCAGTTATATAGTGATAAAACACATTTAAAAAATATTTTACGTCAAGCACAGGATATTTTCGGAGACGAAAGTGCCGAAATTTGTTGGAATCTGCCGATCCAACCATCGTTTGTTACACCAATGACAAACTTCGAAGCGGCGAAAATTTCGCCTATAATAAGGCATGAAGAAGAACAAGAGAAGGAAATCAACTTCATTTCCTCCCAAAGTGTCCTTTCTCATCCCATTGTCCCTCCCGAACACATGATTCCCCGCACTTTTTGTTCCAGTAACACGAACAAAAAGAAAAAACTAAAGAAGAAGCATCCAAAGAAAATTTTTTATGAAGAAGATTCAATGAAGATGGCTGATAAAGAAGTTCACCATTCACAGCCGTTACAAAACAACAATCAGCATACAAGTGAGTCCAAACCTTTAATTAATATAACGTGTCGTGATAAGGAGTTTGTAGGGCTCATTGATAGTGGTGCTGCAGTGTCTGTGGTGTCGAAGGACACAGTTAATAGAATTCATCAACGAATTGATGAAAGCGATATGAAGTTGAAAGCTGTCGATGGTAAAGAATTGTCTGTTATAGGGAAAGCTAACCTTAAATTATTGATAGACAATGTGTTATTTATTCACGATTTTCTTGTGGTAGAGAATATTAGGCATAACCTCATCTTAGGACAGGATTTCTTACTTCGAAATAATGCGATAATAGATTTTTGTAACGAACAATTAATAATCAAACATATTAAGTGCAAGTTTAAAAGACAATATATACAAAAGAATAATGAAAGGAATAGTGATAATTCGGTGTATGATGAAAATTTATATTGTGCCGGATAGGTTGATAGTATTATAATATTGTGTTACTAATGAGACTTTATTTCGGTTTATTGTTTATATGAATGTTTTAAAACAATGGTGGTATGTAAATAAGGTTCAATACAATAGTCATTTTAGAATTTTATTTCAAAAGCATATTAAATATAACTTTGTCATTTTATTAGAAATTTTTTTCAATATACATATTATAAGGAACTTGTACACATTTTGTTTATGATAGATTAATAGTTAGTTTCATTTAAGTATTTTCATTTCTTTTAATTGTTAGCTTTAGTGTAATTTGTTGAGTAGGTGGATTATTGATATTGTAATAACCATAAGAATGATAGGTAACAGGTTCGATTCTCTGTTCAACTTGGAATTATTCAATTGACTTTGAATATGATCATAGATAGGATTAATTCAGTATTAGGATAGAATATATATAGTTAATAATGTATAATAGGATAATATAGGTCCATAAAGAAAATTCCCTTATTATAAAAAAGGAAACGGGTTCGATTCCCTGTAGGGTTAAAAAATAAATAAATGAATAATAATGTTAAATTTTGAAAATTTATCCAACTATGAAAAGATGGTATAAAGACTTATCATAAACTTAATGCTTTCATGAATATTAACTTACCCGACTGAAGAAAAATGGTGTAAAGAATTTTACTAATATTTTCTTGATTGTTTTATGTACTACCACATGATGCGGACTTCCCGAGAGAGAGCAGGCTGGCGCTCATGCAGACGTCAGCGATACTGACGATGATCCACCCTGAAGATGATGGAGACACCCTCTACGAATTCGCGTCGTTTTCGTTTCAATTTGGTCGCGTCGCGTTCGTCAAAATCGTCACTTGTAGTAGTTTGACTTGGGGGTAGGGAACCCTTAGTATTCCTTGGGAATTGGGTTTAATCTTGTTTGATGCTAGATGTCCTTACCCAAAATTTCTATTACGTTTGCGCATCATGGGTGTCTAATAAAGTACAAGACAATAAAGTGGTGGATCACGTCTGTATCTTTATTAAAGATGTACGAAAGTAAACATTAATTATAAATTCTTTTAGGTTTTGCTCAAATCCAGTTAATGTTTACGAATCTTAGGAAATAATTTGAATTTCGTTTCGTACATCTACTTAGTATGGGAAGTAATGAAGCCTCAAAATATAAATTTTCTTGATATTTAATGGTTTAATAAATGGGATAGGGTAAAGTTTTGCTGATAGATGGGATAAAATAAAAATTGCTTGGGTAATTTAAGTTATAGCTAGGGTTAGCTTTGTTTTTTTGTTTTTGCCGACTGATGTCGATGTAAAGTAAAGTAAAGTTAAGGTTAGGAGGGAGATGTGCGAGGGATTTTGTTAAGGTTTTGCTCCCGTAAAGTCTTTGCAATAAAACTTTGCAAACAGTTAGGGTTCTTTTCCCGTAAAGTTTTTTTTTTTGCAAGTTTTGCAAACTTATTGTGAGGGCTAGTCTGTAGTAAAGGCCACCTCCCAGTTGTATTTATGTCCTTTAGCAGGTAGGGATTTTAGATAGGACCGTCGAACCCTCTCGATGTAGTAGGTAGGAAAAAAAAATTTTGTTCGGTCATCTGGTATGACAAAACAATTTTTTTTAGAGGTGCCGGAGGGATGTAACGTCCTTAACGTTGCAGCCTCCTTGTTTAGGTAAACTCTTTGCTTTTGCAATGCCTACGGTTGGCAGTTATATTAAAAAGATAATGTCATGATTTTAAGATTTGAAATGAGGAATCGTCTGTCTTTTGATAGAAGGTTCCATTCATAAATTAGATCTTCAGGCACCAAGAATTTCCTCTCGTATTTAGATAAAATACTTTTATATTAGCCTGAATGATAAAACAAAATAAATAATTTATCTCTATCATCTTCTTTCAATTAACGTCTACGCTCCCAGGTTCTATCCCTTCTGGGTAGAACTCTATAGTACCTAATACAAATGAGGCCGATGCTGAAATAAGGCCTGTAGTGCAGCAAAGTCTGTTAAAATATATTTACATCAAAAATACTTTACACACGCATAGACGACAGTTCTACAACTCGGCAAACTGTGCACGAGCGGTCCGCTCGAACATGCGTCAGTAGTGGCGGTACTTTGTGAAGGACGAGAGTTTTCATAGCGCGTTATTAATTTGTCGTAATTTTTATCAAAGGAGATTGCTCAAATTGGCCCAAATGCACAAAAAATATTAACATATACGGTAACTCTTGGCGTAATTTATACTTTATTTTACAGTCATTAGATTTTAACGGACACCTTTGTATAATATATTCATTTGAAAAAGGACTTTTAATTTTACCGGTTTGGAAAACATACGAATATATATATACATTTTTAATGGCTATTCGGGTGTAGTAACATTCAGCCAAAGACTGATCGAAGTTGTTTATATAACATAAAATCAAATCTATTTTGTAAAGATCGATAAAAAATATCATTTTTTTATTACACTGTGGTAATTAATACCACAGTGTAATAAAAAAATGATATTTAATATATGGATATTATCCATAACTATAGTATCATTTTCACTACATGCAAATATGCTAAGACAATTATTATAGATGGTAGGCGACATCATAAAATCTATTGCCATACATTTTTCGCCAAACACCTCCATAACCACATTATAAGGTGTGATACACTAAAAATCTAAAATATATGGCGGGATAACCTAAATCTTTCTTTGGTTAACGAGAGTTTAAAAATTCTCTCTAATCTGTGGCTCATTCACAGTTTCTGTCACAGAGTACCTTCCTTATTATAACCGGAAATGCATAGATGATACCTGACTTTAAAAGTTACTCTTGTGCATTAACTTTAAAACACACAACTATCTGTTAATCTACATGCTCTATATACCTGAATCTAATACATAATTTCGGTACTTGGCTTGATTTCCCTAGTTTACTATATAACTTATTTGTTTTTTTATTAGTTTAATACGTACCTATTTGCAAACATTACCTCAAAATTGTTCAGTGTATATGGTTTATAGAAGTTCTCAGGGGTGTCCGTCAATAATATTCGTTTCTACAGTAATTTATATATAATTTCGAATCTAAGAAACAATTTTTCATGATTATTGGTCTTTAGGCCAAACATGTATGGAAGCTGAGCAATCTCCTTTTTATTCTTTAAGTTTTGTTTCATGTAATTTATACGGATTTCAATATAACTAATCAAAAAGTTACCTATGACTTAAAATTGTATTTTCTAGAATATGCGAATTAAATACTGCATAAAACTTTTATAAAGTAGGTATAATGTACTAAATAAAGTCTTCTTTTATAATAGGCCTTATTTTTGATCGTAGGCCTTAATAGGAATTCTGTTGAATTTGATCTAGACGCATTTGTATGTTCTAATAGTCAAACTGACTATAGAGTCAACTCTACTATATACTACTTAATATCAGTAAGACTAATTAATGTTTCTAAGCAAATTATACTACTTACTACGTTCTAAGGCCTTATTTGGTTACCTTGTTTAATAAAAGCCTATCAAAATATATTAATTTCTCACGATCTCCCACGATCATTTCTCTTCTCCCACGATCGATAGGGCCCCCCTCAGATCAAATACAAAGTCCCTAGTTCCTGTTAAATCACCAAACGGGGGTCATAGGGAATATCCTAATATGCCCAGGGTCTCGAATAGGTTAAAGACGGCACTGTTTCTGCCGATCGTGCTTTGCTTGAGGAGCTCGAATGTGGGGATGGTTAGCGCGTTCGGCTGCGATCGTTAAAGTTAAGCAACTTTCGCAGTGGTCGGTCATTGGATGGGTGACCAAAAATCTTGTATCTCGAGTTCCTCCGTGCTTCGAAAAGCACGTTAAGCCGTTGGTCCCGGCTGCTTCTGCAGTCGTTAGCACCCGCGTGGTGGATCATGGCCCAATCTCCTTATTCCATCCATAGGGAAGGCCTGTGCCCCAGCAGTGGGGACATCAATAGGCTGATGATGATGATAATGTGCTTTATTTTCGGGATTTCAGAAAAGTATTGCAATATATATCTTTTTGTTTGCCAGCTACTTTTGTTTAATTTCAACTATTTTTCAATGAGTGGAGATAAAGCAGTGTATGCGGCTGCATATAATTTAGGTATTAAAACACTCGAGTCAACCTATTATCGACTAGACTATAGACTCTCGTGTTTTAATACCCCTTCTTATATGACAGTCGTATAAACTACAATTATAGGGAATAAGTATACCTTTGTGAAGTCAAACTTCTTTAGGCACGTTTGACTTGGGGGGTAAACTGGCGAATGTGTGACGATTTTTGCGTTGCCTGACGTCTCCGGTGTCTCATCGGTAAACAATGAACAATATCCGCCACAAAATACATGAATCTAGTGCTTGGTGGGTGATAACGGACCCAGCGCGGATTGGTAGGTGCTAACGGACCCTGTGCGGATTGGTGGCGATAACGGACCCAGTACGGATTGGTGGGTGATAACGGACCCAGCGCGGATTGGTGGGTGATAACGGACCCAGCGCGGATTGGTGGGTGATAATGGACCCAGTGCGGATTGGAGGGCGATAAGAGACCCAGTGCGGATTGGTGGATGATAACAGACCCAGCGCGGATTGCTTGGTGATAACGGACCCAGCGCGGATTCGTGGGTGACAATGGACGCAGTGCGGATTGGTGATGATCCTCAAAAAAAAACATTTGGTATCCAAACCTAAAGTTACCAATTGTATTGTTAGTAGATAATATATCATATAACAGATCATTAAAATATTGCCCAAAAAACCTTAGAAAGATGCGCAGAAAAATTAAAATCAGTAGGTTCTTAAGAGCCCTTTCACATTTTTTTGCAAAAAATCGAAGTTTTTGAGCGCCTCGTTTACCCCCTTAGAAAATATTTTGACTATTTCCAATAGAAGTTAACAGTAGATTTATTCTTCCTATTGTAAGTTAATGTAGAATATTTGCAAATTCTATTTTCCTTTTTTGTACTGATCGTTCTACTGCAGCTAATATACTCTCATTAATTATCAAAAAAAAAACATCTAACCTCCGTGACTTTTCCCAAAAAATAATGCAGGTTTACCTCGTATTTTGATATAAAATTTAATAGAATTACTGACAAAAACTTTCATAAAACTAATCTGCCATCATTGAACTACGGAAATATGTAATTATTTTTTTTTCTTATAATTAGTTCCTTAATAATTATCTTATAAGACTCGAAACATCTCTCGTAAAATGCAATATATACTAGTGCAAATCTACCTACGCGCCGATCAGTACAGCAGCGGCGCAATTTTGTAAAAGGGCTCTTTAAGTTACAACTCAAACAGAAAAAGTTTGTCGATTCATCTAGTTGAATATAGTCGCCACCTGCTACTTTACTCCTCTATACAGCACATCAAGTTGACACAGTTCACCTCTTACTTAGGCGATTCGCACACTTCCACGCACAACGCTGCGTAGCGCGGGAGTGCGTATTCTTACGTTGCTTGTAAGTACCAGAAATCAGAAATCAATATATCTTTATTCAAATTGGATGTACAGTAAAATACTTTTGAATCTTCCAAACATTTTTTTCCCTACCACTCGTTATTGGACATATTTTTTAGCTGCGGAGAAAAACGAGCGAAAAAAACTCCACAACATTAAAAGCATAATGTAACAACATTTACAAATCATTATGTTGTTACAACGTCAATACAATCATGATTGATTTAATATAGAAAACCTGTTGGAATGATTGGAACAGTTCAAACCCAAGCATTTTTGTCTGTAAAACAATCGGACACTTTGTAATAAGCTTTTTTAATAAGTGTTTTTTATACTATCTTTCTTTACCTTTCTTTACCTCGCTTTGTATTGAAACTCGCGTAGTGCAACTCACTCTAAACTTGAGCGTGAATGCCCAGTGTTGCAGATTATGCGCCTATATATAGAGAACACGTTTAATATGGCGAAATCTGCTCGAATCTGCACATGCGGATGCTGTACCCCTAGCACGAACCATTATCGAAACTCGAACAGCAGCGCTAGAACGGACGTAACGAGAACTTTAAATCACTATAGATTTGACGTGTATCTTGGTCGAACTGTATAGTTTGCGAGTGTGAAATGTTAATATCAAATTTTGTATTGAAACTTGAACAGCAGCGCCACAAAGGACGTAACGAGAACTATAACTCAGTACACTATTGTTTTAAACTTTGGATTGTTACCATGTACCTTGTTTTTTATGAGTCTCCGATATTTCGGCACTGTTGCAAGCGCCATGATCACGGAGTAACTGATCTGAGTTACTCCGTGATCATGGCGCGGTACATGGTAACAATCCTATTATTAGCTATAGCATTTGACAATGACATTTCGGACTCGCAAACTATTCGAATTCGATATTGGTTCGTGCTAAGGGTACTTACTGATTTGTAACGCGCGTCGTGCGGGGCAGTGTGAGAATCACCCTAACTGTCTTCCCCTCCTGCCATACAGTCGTATTGCGCGCGCGCAGCACCTGTTTCCGGCGCGCCACTTCCGCCGTCGCGTCGCACGCACCGGTAAGGGCCATTATTTATACATAAACAAGCAAGTACGTATACTTTAGGAGCTCGATGGCGCAGGTGGTTAGCGCGTTCGGCTGCGATAGTTGGAGTTAAGCAACTTTCGCAGTGGTCGGTCATTGGATGGGTGACCAAAAATCTTCTATCTCGAGTTCCTCCGTGCTTCGGAAGGCACGTTAAGTCGTTGGTCCCGGTTGCATCTGCAGTCGTTAGCACCCGCCAATCCGCACTGAGCCCGCGTGGTGAGTCACGGCCCAAATCTCCCTATTCCATCCATAGGGAAGGCCTGTGCCCCAGCAGTGGAGACATTAATAGGCTGATGATGATGACGTATACTTTCTAGCCCTCAGTGAGGGTGGCAGAGCTTGTAAAGAGTGCGGCAAACATATAAGTACACCGTGGACTTGGAGTGACCTGAAAATCTTTGCTATATAGTTAATTCAGACAAAAAAAAACATCAATTATTATTCAAATGTCTGCACGTTAAAAAAACCCTTATAGTAACTATTTTAATCATATATTGTTTTAAACTTTCATGGTCACTAATAATATAGCTATTAACGGGATTGTTACCATGTACCTTGTTTTTATGAGTGTCCGATATTTCGTCACTGTTGCAAGCGCCATCACGGAGTGACTTCAGTTACTATTTGTAATTAATACAATAAACTATTTTAATTATCATAAATTGGTTCAAATAAAAGTACTATTAGGATCTACGTACTTTCAATGGATAATAATTCCTTAATTGGAATGTTATTAGCACATTTGCGCCGTCTTACAATATTTTGTAAACGTTGTAAATCAACATGATTATATGGGGGTAATATGTTTACTATTTGTAACAGATTTTAATTTACACAATTTTTAAGTTTCTCTGGTTACTCAAAATTTATGGCACGACTACACTTGGTCGATAGCCCGTATACGAGTGTCAATGGAATACCGGCAAACGACTATGTGTAAATGAACGGAGTGGAGTAGGTACTATCGCGGAATTTTGCGCTCTGTCACTTGGCGAACAAAATACTTTGAACGGTTTTCTACAGTAGTTTTTACTACGCGTCGGACGCGCCAATCCGGGTCGCCGCACAAAAGTAAGACAGAGAGCATTTCATTGTTGAATAATGAATTGAATTGCATTTGTTTTAGTTGCAATTTGTCATCCGCATCGTGATCGCGACAGCGCTATACGAAAAAGTAAGACAGCGATAATTACATGTCTATGAATGAATTTTTACTGTGCCGCTACCGCAAGCGATTATGGCATTATGGGTGACAGAGCGGGTCCTTCCGCGAGTGTACGCCCGTATTCGAAAAGATTTTGTTTTGTTTACCCGACACCGCCTTCAGCCCGTTTTCAGTGTAAATATTGCTTCGGGCTAACGACCAAATGTAATTGAACCGTTCTCTCGAATCAAGTGAAAAATTCAATGTTTTACTTTCATTCTGTTAAAAATAAGTACTTACTCTCATTTCGTAATACATCACTGAGAAATATTGAAATAGATACCGCTAGTGTAGATAGGTTATTGGCGTACCAAAATCATGACAAAAGGGACACGAAACTTGTCCTTTTTCCGTCTATTTTTTTAATTTTTATCACTGTTTTCGATGTGGATTTTAAAAGCATTTTTTTATTTTATTAATGTGCCATAATAATCACTAAGCTGTTGTATCTGGAAATCCTAAATATTTTTTTACTAAAAATACTGTTTACCTTTAGTTGATTTGATTTCGGATAAATGTAGCTGATATGAATGCATCTACTTAAATTGTACTGGTAACACTTAGAATAAAATAATTACAAAATTTTCATTTATTAATCGAAGTTTTTTTCAATATTATGTGGACTTTTATTTCGCTTTCAATACATGTTGCAACTGCAAAGCTTAAAAAAAATAACTTTCGCAACTCAACACCACATTTGATAATGTGAGTGTATTAAATTGCGGGCTACACTTTGTCCCAGCTAGTGCGAAATGTGTTTTATGCTGTCGCTGCCCATGGTCCAGCTACACAGTTCACCTGGGTATACCAAGGGCTATTATTTCCTCCCGTAGTTCACTTCAAGATAACTGGGTGTACCAGGGGCTTTTCTTTTTTCCCTTGGTTCACCCTAGTTCCCCTGGCTGTACCAGGGGTAATTATTTCTCGTCGTCTACCTGTGTTATGGAAATTATAAACAATTTATTCCATTACATTTTTCGCTTCGCACTGTTTGTAAAGTAAGTGGCAGTCAAGTCAATCCCCCTTTCCCCATGTTTCAGTAAAAGTGTGGGGATTTACTGGAACCTTGGACTTCTTGAGGGAACGTCGAAAGTCACTTTCCGCTATTTTGTTTCCCTTGCTAACACTTGTGCATGTTCCCGAACACTTAGTGGTTAAAATAATCCACCATTATTAGACACTAACATCCGTCACAACACAATTTTTAACAAGAAAAACAAAACTGCTAAAGTGATGCTTCCCGATCCCGCCAAAAAGTCCATTTTTTTCTTTTGAAGTAAAAACTTCTGAGTCCAATATCTCAGAACCGCCAGATTTTAGATGGTTGGATCAACGATATTGGGTTGGATCTAAAATCATTAAACAAATCAGAGCAGATCTTCAAATAATTTTAGATTTTCACGTTAAAATGTGTGCATCATATACACCACACGCGAGGTCTGTTCTAATTATACTGCGCCCCCCGGCTCTGTCCGCGGCGGTATTAATCATGCAATTTACGACAAACAACCATCCTACGGAATGCGGTTAAAAAAATTACTATAATCCGTTTTTAAGCTCCATCCTTGCACACATTCTCGTTAATGACAACTTGCTTTCGATATTAAATTCTTTGCATATGAATTAACGCTGCACCAGTTTTTTTATATGCAAGGAATTAAAACAGGTTTTCAAATTTCAAAATAACATTTTTTATAAATGAAATTAGATCAACAATGCAAAGATTGTTAGTAATCCTAAATTTCCCTTTTTTTATTTACGAAATAGGACAATCTGTAGCTATTAAAAAAACATTTACAATGATCATAACCATTGAGATTGGTAGGTACTGCCTGTTTTACAGATCAGAACTTTTAACATCACAAAATATGTCCCCTATTTAAATGAACAACTGGTGACCGAGCCTAACCTTTAGGTTACATTTGTATTTTCGGTGATCATTACTATATTTTTAGGATCTATTGAATATTTTCCAAAAACATTTAACAAACTCAATTTACATAGCTGTTCACAATGTTTTCAGTACTTGTCACAATCAATCCGTTCGTCAGTCTGGATAGTGGGTAGTAGCTGATTACCTCCAAGGCAAGGTCGGTGAGTAAGTTTCCAGGGATTCAAGGGGTAGGTGATTGATATATTTGTAGCGCAAGTGTCTTTAAGCTATTTATTTATTTATTTATCCAGCTTTATTGGTCAATTCATTCAAATAGTTTATACAAATAAAGAGGCGGACTTAATGCTAAAAGCATTCTCTGCCAGTCAACCTTCAGTTAAAACGATAAACACGAACAGCGACATACAGCTAAAACATACATCATAAATATATGCATAATAAAACAAAATATATAAAATAAACTAGATTTAATTACCATCAGGCAGGCCATATGCTTGTTTGCTACCTTTTTTAATATAAAAAAAGGCAAAGCAAAAGAAAAAGGGAGGAGGGGAGGGGGCTCTTTCTAAAAATCATTAACAAAATATTACGTTAGTATTTATTGTAGCCTAAAAAACTTTAAGACACAATGTTCATACTTAGTTACGTGTTCACACTGTATCTAATGCAAAAGCATCAACGAGATTTAAGTTTCGAGATTTAGCCTGCCTGCGGCATTCGGACCACGGTCAATATAATTAGGATAACCATAGACTAGGAGGCTCTACGAGCGAACCGTGAGCTGTCATGTTGGTTGTGTGAAAAAAAAAAGGATTATCGAACCGACATGCTTTCAGACAAAACTGTTAATTTAACAATAGATCGTCCGGGCTCTTTGATTTACGTATCGTAATTAAATGGTTACGTGTTTTTTGTTGAGGAGCTCGATGGCGCAAGTGGTTAGCGCTTTCGGCTTTTTTGGAGTTAAGCAACTTTCGCAGTGGTCGGTCATTGGATGGGTAACCAAAGATTTACTATTTCGAGCTCCTCCGTGCTTCAGAAGGCACGTTAAGCTCTTGGTCCCGGCTGCATCCGAAGTTGTTCATCATCATCAGCCTATTAATGTCCCCACTGCTGGGGCACAGGCCTTTCCTATGGGTGGTATAGGGAGATTGGGCCATGACCCACCACACGGGCCCAGTGCGGATTGGCGGGTGCTAACGACTGCAGATGCAGCCGGGACCAACGGCTTAACGGGCCTTCCGAAGATCCAATGACCGACCACTGCGAAAGTTGCTTAACTTCAACCATCGCACCGATCGCACATCTTCACCGAACGCGCTAACCACCTGCGCCATCGAGCTCCTCATGCTGTCTCAAGCTCTCTGTCCGAAGTGGTTAGCACATGGCACAATCTCCCTATTCCATTCATAGGGGAGGTCTGTGCCCCAGCAGTGGGGACATCAATAGACTGATGTGTTTTGTTTTGTTGTGTATCCGTTGGCGAGTAAGCTTTCCCAAGATCCACGTAGTAGGGGATGGGGTCAGGGAAAGCAACGGTGCGAACGTTAGTTATGCTTGCTGGCCATCCTATTTAAATAAAAAAATTAACACCGATATAGGTTGCACTTCGCACAGACAGAGCTATACGTAATTTATATATATAGTTAAACGTATAATTTTATGTATGTAGCGTTCTATAGAATGCAAGCGGTCGCGCGTGCGTGTCGCTTCTGTGGTGCGGGCCGAATGACTTTGATACTTATACTTTAAAATTTTTAAGCATTTAACTGCTGGATGTTTAAATCTAAAGAAAAGGACAATGGGCAAAACACACCCAGCTCCGCCAACAATGTAATTAGTATGAATCGATAGATCTATGAAAAACTAGCCTTTTTTATTATGACACCGTAAAAAATAACCTGGTAGACAAAAGATATGACACCGTAAAAAATATCCTGGTACCTACTCAAAAGATATGACACATGGGCATATTTAAGTACCTAAATAAATCAAATCAGAAATCAATATATCTTATTAAATTCATTTTATATTATTAGTAACCATAATAATATGCCATATCGTACTATACAACCAGATATACGACAAAGCCTACCGACCATCTGAGACACCTCAGAACGGTTTACGGGGTTGAAGAACTTGCGGTTGGAAATAGTCGACTCGTCTTACTTCGTTGTGATTGTGCGCTCCCGTCACTTGATTGATCGGTTTTGTCAATTAGTATGGATGAACTGGAATCATGTTTTCTCCGAAGCTTGGACAAGTTTGTGTGATTTGTGGTCGCTCCGTTTTACATAGAAGACAATTTACTATAACGAACAGACTGTTTGAAAAACCCCTAACCCATGCGGGGATTTTTGGATTTACTTTGTTTTCATCATCGAACACACCCTTACTTTTAATTTGGTCGCATTATATCTATTTTAATAATCCAATGCAAGGTGCAAACCTCTGCTTGTTTGAGTTCTTCAACAGAGCAATTTTGTGGTTTGTAGTAATAACGATTAATATTTTATATTTAGAAATACTGTTTTTACAATATAAATAGTAAATAGTTTACTTTTTATATAGGGAATTGTTTAGATGGCTGTACATTTTATGCATAAACTGACAAAATCGTAATTAAACATTTATTACCACAATGAGTTCAAAATGTGCACCTATAAAGGAAACGTTTTTACTTCTTTTTAATGTTATCTGGAATGAAGCATAGGTAGGTATTCATTAAACGAAATACTGTGTATGTTTTTAGTAGCAATACATAAAATATCTATAAAAATAAATAAATAAATAAATATTTTCAACACTCACACCAATTAGCCTAGCCCCATACTAAGCACTATAAGGCTTGTGTTATGGGATACTAGGGTAACGGATAGAATACATATACTGTACATATATAAGTATATTTATATAGAAGTACATATTATTTATATATATATTTATTTTTTATATTTTATTTTATTATTATCTATCACTGAAATACCATTAACAAAAGAAGCCCAGGGGGTTAATAGCGACATTCGTGTAAAATATCTAAAATATTATTACTTATTCTTTTATCGGTGTGGTATGTTGTACGCATTCCAAACAGAACTGACAAATTAGATGATTCAGATTTTCATATCTTTTGTTTCATAAAACATTTTTAACAGTTCGAAAAATGAAACGTATTATGAAGAACATCGTGAAAATGTAGTTTTAGATCCCATTAAACTCCGGTTATGTATTTATAAAGTTTTTATACCATAAAAATAGAGATTCAATCAAGTGTCAAGATGGTTTATACTGTTTCATAGTAGCCACAGACCAACGTCCATTTCACGGCAGCTACGACCCCGTATATCAACTGTAGGTATATGTGATTTTATATACGTATCTTTTACATACTAGCCTGTTTTGCATAATGCGCTTGGTAATTTTATAAAATGAGCTTGCCTTCCTTGGTATTACTTTGTAAAAGTGGACTTTGGTATTCGAAGTCTAGCTAGAAGGGATAAATAAGTACATTAAATCATCCTAGCATTCAAGCTCTTACATTAAAAAAAAAGTAGATAATTAACAAAAAACAATGATTCTTAGTATGGCTTTAAATAAAGGCCTCGATGGTGCAGGTTAACTAAATAATGAAAGCTAAGCAGCTTTCGCAATAGCCAGTCACAAGATGGGTGACCGAAAAATAATATTATCTCGAGTTCCTCTGTTCTTAGGTTTAACGTACACGTTTAAACCGTTGGTTCGGCTGCAAAGGCAGCCATTGGCACCCATAAATACGCACTAGGCCCTCTGAGTACTGAAACCTATGGAGATGTCTATTACATGTTGGGAATGTGTAATAAGCATTAAGCAAATATTTTTTTAATAAATAAAAAGTTATTAAGTTAAATGTGCTCTATTTACATTGTCAAGTTTTTTTTTATGCAAAACACAGTCTAAATCTGATTAAATACTGATCTATAGGAGTATAATAAATTTATTAATTAGTAGATAAAATATCAATTCGAATAAAACTGTGGTAAAATCATATAAAAGTAATATTTACAATTATTTTTATCGCATCATTTATCATTTCTATCAAGATAAGATCCTTTTTGGGGAAACGATACGAGAACGATCAATTTGTCATTCGTCGGTAATCCAAATCTCAATCTCCCATGCAAATAAAATTTTCCTTCACGTCTATATTAATACATTTGTTCCTGGAAGTTTACACCCTTTTTTATTATTCCGCCACGAATTCATATAGTATTTTATACTAACAGAGGCATGGAAGGAATTTCCCATACTAAAGATCCATGTACCTATCAAATCATCATCATCATCATCAACAGCCTATCTCTGTCCACTGCTGTTTATAGGTCTCTACAAATGCACGCCACTCAGATCGATCTTGGGCTACTCGCATCCAGCTCCTGCCAGCCACCTTGCGCAAATCGTCACTCCATATCGCCTGAGGATGTCCTACACTACGTTTGCCTATAAAATGTTAAAAGAAAAATTCACTTAGTATATGCACAATTTGGTATACACTACCATAACGCCAGCTCCAAAGGTTATTTAAAAGCCTTGTTCTAAAAATTTGGAGCTTTATGAGCAATTATTATGAAGTTTTGCTTAGTGTGTGTGGCCACTATTTTATTGCTATATATCGTTTTAAACTTTCATGGTCACTAACATTATAGTAATATAAGTTATTTGTGAGATTGTTATTATGTACATTGTTTATAGCGAGTTTCTGATATTTTGGCACTGTTGCAAGCGCCATGATCACGGAGTAACTCTTGCAACAGTGTCGAAATATCAGAAACTCGATAAAAATAAGGTATATGGTAATCATCCGTATAAATAACTTCTATTACTATAATATTTTATTGCTTATTGCTAATATATATATTTAGTTATTTAACAATTAACCGTTTTCGAGTATGGACTGCTTGATCGTCAAGCCAGCGTACACCATGAAAACGGTCATTATTTCCTAAACTAAAAACGAAGATTTTTATTTTTGCACTTATTAGGCACTATTTACCCACTATTTAATAATCTTAGTACCAACTTCGAGATTGGTGTGGATTACGCTACCATGTTGGACACCATCAGTTATTGAGGAATCTCCGGTGATTCACCGGTGAATCACCGGAGATCGCACAATAACCGGTGAATTCAAACGGTTCTCAAAATTCCGCTCCAGTGCAAACCTCTAGTCACAGTGGGAAACCAAAATAGAGACCGGCCGCAAATAGGCATTTCAATTACGTCACTTATAATGTTGTCTCTATTTGCGTGGAGTATCGTAGGTTAGTTAAAATGAGATGGCTACAAGTTTATGAGTACAATTTCGATGTCAATCATATTTGTACAACAGATTGTTCATATAAAACACTATGCCATCTCCATAGGTTTCAGTACTCAGAGGCTAGTCCCACGTGGTGGGTAATAGCCAAAATATTGCCAAAATCTCCCAATTCCAACAGCAATGGGGATATTAATAGGCTAATGATGATAAAATAAGGAAAATAAAACACTATGAATATGTGCAAAAAATCATTTTAGTATTTCCATAGAATACATATTTGTTTCACTAATCTTGAATAGGTAATTAATACTCACAATGTTACGAACTAAATAAATTGAAATTATTCAACACGGGTTGTTAATATAAGTAGGTGCCTACATTTAATTAGAATTTAAAGCGGTAAAGGTCCAGTTAGAAAGACGTCTTTTTTTGGCGAATTCAAATTAATTTCATAATTATGTGGTCGGTAATTAAAGATAATTGGCAGAATAAATATAACTTAAGACTTATTCGTATACGTTAAAAATATGGCGTCGGCAGGCGTTTCGAGCTAAAATTGTGCCGGAATTCTACGTGCATGTCGTCATCCAAGACATGTACGAAAGGGCAACTACTAGAGCCCAAAGTCTAGCCGGTTTAGGTGAAGCCCTTGAGGTCAAACTTGGAGTCTATCAGGGTTCTACACTCAGCCCCCTGCTGTTCAACTTAAGAAATACAGGCTCCATTACCATGGAACATGCACTATGCTGACCACATTGTACTGGTAGTCAATAATGCACAACATTTGCTGGAACTTTTGAACACATGGACGCAGGCTCTGGAGAAGCATGGCATTGCTTACGAGATAGCAGAAGCAAAATGGAGTACTTGAAATGCGCCTTCAGCGGAGACACGTAGAACGAAACTGTCTGTATTGAGAGCACCCCAATCCCAGTAGTTAAAAAATTCAAATACCTGGGCTCCATACTTAGTCCCAAAGCTAACGTCGATGAGGACGTTACTCATAGATTAAATGCTGCATGGCTGAAATGGAGAACTCTCTTAGGAGTACACTGCTATCCCCGTTTGCCTATTAAAACAAAGTGGGAAGAATACAAAACCGCAGTCCGCCCAACGCTGTTGTTTGAGGCCGAATGCTGGACATTTAAAATCCTGAGATGGGCCGGCGGTGTAATTTTATATGATAAAGTGCGAAATGAATACCTATATAAGAGGCAGCTTCAAAGTCGTACCGCCGGAAACCTCACTGAAAACTGATTCAGATAGTACGGACATGTCCAAAGAAGTGAAGTCCGTGTGGTACAGGTTTCACTGAATCTGCCAGAGCGCAAGAAAGGCTGTGGATGTCAGCCACTGGTCTGGTGGTCCATGATAGAGAAAGACCTTGAGGAAGCCCAATTGCTGAAATTGAATGCCCATGATAGATTATCCCAGCGTGAGCGAGAAAGGAGACCCAACATACGCTATCATGTGTTATTATTTTAAATTACATTTTAGAAACCGCATCGTAACGAACTCTCTTCTGTATTATTTTTGCTTTCTAACGCTTGTTTAAATTTGTATAAAAAACACGTCATGAAATTCTATCCGAAAGTTCCGTTTCCACGTTATTTTAATTAAAAAAGGATCTTTTTCGATTTCACATTGCGTAACTGGCACCTAAAACAACAAAAGCACAGAGCGTGTTCCATTTTCAAAATCACAATCCGAACATGCTTCCCGCGCCGTTGTTTTTTTTAATTCGCTACACAACGGCCAAGCCTAGGGCTCAGAAGACGGACGTCCAAAGAAAAAACCGTACCTACCGTACAACGCATATATACGCGCGCCGTACGAAAGTTACTGTTATCTTGGCATATCCTCTCTAGGCGAGGCGTCCATAAAGTAACGAATTTATTATCTTAATGTTCGCGAACAACGGTATACGGTACTTGATGTGCGCGCCTCTCCCCCCTTGCTGCTATTGTTACGAAGTTCCCATAAAGTACCGCATTAGAGGCGAGGAATTATTCTATCTCTGGCCTCCAATTCCATACGTGATATCTAACAAACTACTCAATATTACGTGATAATTTTTTAATAGAAATTTCAAGTGAAAAATCAGGAATTTTTCGATATAGCACAAACGAAACAAAAAGTTGAAATATAGGAAAAAAAGGAGCTCCGAAATAAATTCCTTATCTCTCTGGCGTGTATTTTAAATGCGCTACTTTATGGACGCGCGCGTTCATGTTGGACGGTATTTCTGGCAGCGACGGCCGGAGCAGCGAAACTCGGTACTTGCTCGGTCTCGGAGCAACCCTTCGTCTTATTCCCCGTCCTTGTCTTGCACGACGGTCGGCTGTGCTCCTCTACTCGTAATGTTGTGTTCCACTGCTCGCTATGTTTTATTTTAATTCTTGAAAAAAAAATAAGTAGTAAGTACTTATTTTTTTAATATTTATTATAATTTTAATACGATTAAAACAATAGATCTTCGGGGAAGGACTTATCATTGATAAAAAAGTCCTTCCACTCTTTGCTGACCGTCGGTCTGTCCGTCAAGACCCTTTTTCTCAGGAACGAGTGGAGGTATCAAGCTGTTCAAATTTATTTTATTAATTTATTTCAAATACTCAAGTCTACTGTCTTTTGGAGCTGTGAGAAAATCAAACTTCTAAACCAAAGCAACCAAAAGATACTGCCGATTATGCCGCAAATTTTCGAAACTGGCAAAAGAATCAAAACCTACGAGTACAGGGTATTTCCCGTGAACTCAGAATCTTGAAATTTGGTACAAATCAACGTCTTATAGCACAGGTAATAGAAAATTATAGAAAACCGTAAATTTTTGGTTACATCACATATATTTTTTTAATAATTATTTTATACCTACAGGTTTGTACGGAATATTTGAGGCCTAGGAAGGTTAAGACCTATTTCATCATCATCATCAGCATATTAATGTCCCCACTGCTGGAGAACAGGCCTTGCCTATAGATTGGATAGGGAGATTGGGCCATGACCCACCACGCCACTCCACCACCATCGGTGGGTATTAACGATTGCAAATTCATCCGGGACTAACGGCTTAACGTGCCTTCCAAAGCACAGAGGAGCTCAATATTATAAGGTTTGGTCACCCATCTAATAACCGACCATTGTGAAAGTTGAGTAACTACCACGATTTCAAGCCGAACGCGCTATCTACCTGCACCATCGAGTTCCTTCACCTATCACGATAAAATCGAGTGCATTCTGAGGGTAGGAGACGATAGAAAGGGCAAACCCAAAAACCAGCGGGTGTGTTTGCTGTATTCATATACATTACCATGAGAGGGTAATGTATGTGAATACAGCAAGAGATGGCTCTATTCTCTCTGCCCATGGGGCGGCAGAAGTCATATAACATAGGCATTCGTAACTGATATACAGGGTGTAAAAAATCCTTTAACGAAGTCGAAGGCCACGTATTTTCCACATAATGACGATCATTTTTTTTCTTCTGGACCATATCTGGGAAATTTATGGTTATGGAGATATTGAAGGTCAAAGTCACATTTTTTTCAAGATTTTTACAATAGTATTTTCAAAACGTTATTAAGAAACTTTTTTATCGACGCATATACACACACGAACACACATACATACAGGCACATATATTCTTTGCGTACCGCCACAGCAGCGTGCCGCGCTTTACATTGCGTACTGGAAATAAAATGTTTTTTTTTTTAACTTAAAATTACAAATGATTCCCACGTATAATATTTTGTAATATTACTTGTTTGGGTGTACAGAATACGTAGTTTTAATCTTTTGACATAGGTTTTTTACACCCTACGCGAAAGAACCCCTAAACGGGGATCCCGCGGCTTCGCGCTAAGCAGCTTAGAGGGTGTTCGCAGGGTTTTTTAACGGATATTATGCCGTAAAGCGCCCGTAAGAGTTACGGGGTCCTCAGTGGGCAGCCACTGCCTTGGGCTCGTAAGGCTTGTGGGAGCCAGGTGTGAGGTCCGTTCGGCGGTGTGCCTCTTAAAGGCGTCGTCCGTCGTCTGTAAATAGTATTTTTTGCCTGCGTATAAAAAAAAAGGTTTTTTACACCCTGTGTATTTTGTTTCGATTTACTAATTCTAAGTTGGGGCTCAGCTTGAAATGAGATAGATAGATTTTTGATCTTGCATAGATTAATTTTGCCGCATAGCTCCGTACTGCCAGTGGAAGAGGCACCTTGTCCCGAGCGTCCCGCCACTGCGCGCCTACGTAGTTATAGCGCGAACGTACTTTTGCCCACTTTGAAATATCACGAAGCACCCGCAGAAGGTCGCAACTGACGCTCCATGGTATACAGAAGTTTTATGCGCACCGTTTGACGGATCTATTTCCATAAAATCTTGCGACATTCAATGGGCCTTTCATTAGCTTTGAAAACTACTGTTACTATAACCTGCTATGCGAAATACAACTCATACTCATTACGAAAAGTCCGGTAGTATGTGAATACTTCTATTTAAAAGTCAAATAAAACTTCCTTCCTAGAGTTGAACATTAATTCTAATTAATAAACGTATTAGATGATTACTTCATTGACTTATGAAAATGTGACTATTTCCCACCCATTCGATCGACCTCCCTGGCTGCATCTCGGGCTACTCTACCAACTATCGAATCCTCTACATCACCATTATGTTATATTCATCAACTTAAAATGTAATAATTAAATGAGTGTTTAAAAAAAATCACACATGTAAATGATTATATTTAGGTATATTCTCGTATAGTGGCCCATTAAGCCCAATCTCGATATCTTGTGATTATCGTTACTTAACGGTAAGATAAAATGTATTTAAAATACATTAATGAATAAATACTTTACAAATAACACTTACGCCATTGTTTCCGTAGCGACTGACGGGCTGTCTAGAAGCGGGCTCTTTTTTACACCGAGAGCCCATCCGAGCAACGGAAAACAAAAAGACTGGATTTATATTTTTTTATTATTTTATTTATTCCCTTTTATTTTCGTTAAATTTTTGCATATCGCTCGCCTCGTACCGTTTATTGTTTTCGTATTTTTATATCTGCGCGTTTCGCGCGCTTTCGCCGTTGCGGTTGGGAATGTCAATTTTCATTGTTGATTTGGCGGGAATCCGGGAAATGGCCGTGTTTGTTTTTTTTTTGTCGACGTTGTGTGGCCACGGTATCTTTATGAAACATCCGGAACAAGAACAGCTGATAAAAACACCAGTGCATAACGAGACGTAGCCATATTCAAAATTTCTTTATTCATTTAGGTACAATTAGCACGCTTATGAAGGTCTTTGATAATATAAATTATTGAATATTGAAAAGAAGCCATAGTCATACATAAGCAAGGTGTAAAGTAACATTTGATACGGTGTAAGGAAGAAAATAAAAGTTCTTTGTCACAGATCTACTGAACTGAATAATTAACACCCTCCAAATCTCCAAACAATGCTAAGATAAAACTGTCTAGAAATGACGAATGACAGTTGTATCGCGTACTGAGCTTTTGGTGTGATTTCATATTAATCGTTTGGCATCCTATTTTACATATTCGGATACTAACGAATTTTATAGATACGAGATTTTGTTACTTATAGGTACGAATTTTGCATTTTAATCTATTCTTAAACATATCAAGAAAATGAAATGGATAGCCACTTCCCCAGTTCCCTAAACGAGATTGTAAACTTGATTCTAGCAAAAGTACCTACAATTGGCCCTTTAATAAGGCCGCGTTGTTATTTTTCACAAAATATAGTAAATAGCCGTTCGATAGTAAATTTAACTATAATTAATTAAATTCTACAGAAAAAGATAGCCATTGGTCAAAATGTGGATTAGGCCTATTGGGCATACCACATTAAAGAAAAAAGCGGCCAAGTGCGAGTCGGACTCGCCCATGTAGGGTTCCGGTAACATAATATAAAAGTTCTTGTAGTTCGTTGTAACTTTGATCGATGTTTTAATAATAGTATATTTTTTAATGGATTTGTGATTTATGATGTACCTTAAAAAAACTATTTACTAGATCTCGTTCAAACCAATTTTTGGTGGAAGTTTGTATAGTAATGTACATCACTTATACACATATTACATCTCTTATAGTTTCGGAAAAAAGTAGCTGTGACATACGGACGGACATGACGAATCTATAAGGGTTCCGTTTTTTGCCATTTGGCTATGGAACCCTAAAAACGCGCCACTTACCTCAAGGTAGTGTGGAAATTAGTTTTTTTGGCCAATTTACCAATGCCAATTTTAAAACTCCCGGAAAACTTTCCAGGTAAAACTATTAAATGACTGAAAAAAAAAGTTAGAAAATGTACCTACTTATGCTTGTAATTAAGCATAAGTACATTTAATTTTCTAACTGTTTTCTACTATCACTAGTGATTATGTGCAGGTAAAATTTTATGATGCAAAGACGCCATTTATATTATTTTATATAGCAAATGTGTTCATTCGGTCTGATAGTTTGACCATGACTTTTGGTAGGATCCAAGTCGTCAGCCTTTTGAATAGAAGCTAGGAGGAGAGTTCACGTAAAGTTCAGATGACAGAAAAAAAAATCTGCCAGTTTGCATGGTGTGGGTGGCCGTACGAAGGGCTACAAAATAGGAAAAAAAATATTCTAGCCCGTTACACATTAAGATGCGGGGTATTATTTAAACCTCCTCCTATAAATAGCTCCTATTCAAAAGACTGACGATTTGGAAGCGAACAAAAGTCATGGCCGATTCTTGAATTTTTGCTGTTCGTCCCTATATAAAGCGCTCAGGTATGGTGGGACACTTTGCATGGCGTAAAATTGTCCCCCTTATGTTATTCTGCCGCACACGAATAGATCCCAGGAACCCCGCTTAGGCTCGCCTACTCTTAAGGCAAGGAAAAAAAAAGTTGTAATAAAAATTTTCAAAAACCAACCAAGCAGTGCTGAGGCCCAAGCTTTGCCTTTGGGTAGTAATGATCAGTTTGTATGGAAAAACGAGTGGGCTTATGACCATAGGACTGAAGTGAAACTTCTGTAGCTCCATCTGTATGTATATATATATAGGTGTGTAGTGTGTACAATATATAAAGGGTGTACAAAAACCTAGAACGAAGTCGAAAGCCACGTATTTTCCTAATTATGACGATCATTTTTTTCTACTAGACCATACCTGGGAAATTTTGGCCAAAATATTTTTTTCAAGATTTATACATAAATATTTTCAAAACGTTTTTTAGAAACTTTTTTATCGACGCACTTACACACACGCACACACATACACACAGGCACATTCTTTGCGTAGCGCCACAGTAAAGCGCCGCGCTATACATTACGTACTGGAAAAAAAAGTGTATTTTTTTAACTTAAAAATACAAATTTTTCCCATCTATAATATTTTGTAATATGACTTGTTTGGGTGTACAGAATGCGTAGTTTAAGTCTTTGTCATAGGTTTTTTTACACCCTGTACATGTATGTACATATACACATTTCATTTACTAGCTATAAGAGAAAGAGAGAAAGAAAATGTGCGCGCGCACTGCTTTCTCTTGCTTATATCCCCCACACAACTCCCTTCGCCTCGCCCGAACACACTTTTCGTAACGCGTAACGCATTCGCCAGCTTACCCCCCAAGTCAAGCGTGCGTAAAGAAGTTTCACTTTAAAAAGCTAGTTTATTCTTACATCCGATAGGCGCGCTGCTAAGTTTTCACAGAAACTTTGACGATGCGATACGTTACGGAGCTCTTGAAAACTCGTGCTTGGACCTCTGACATTCATATCGATGGTGTATTGACGAAAAGACGGCGATTGATGAGAAGCTCGATGGCGCAAGTGATTAACGCGTTCGGCTGCGATCGTTGAAGTTAAGCAACTTTCGCAGTGGTCGGTCATTGGATGGGTGACCAAAAATTACTATCTCGAGCTCCTCCGTGCTTCGGAAGGCACGTTAAGCCGTTGGTCCCGGCTGCATCTGCAGTCGTTAGCACCCACCAATCCGCACTGGGCCCGCGTGGTGGGTCATGGCCATATCTCTTATTCCATACATAGGGAAGGCCTGTGCCCCAGCAGTGGGGACATTAATAGGCTGATGATGATGATGATGATTGATATAAAAACCAATAACTAAGCGTTTAACAAATTTCATTTTCATAGCAAGTTTTAATTAAATATAATGCATAAAGTAGAACATTGACGCACAGGTATGGACGGATGTACAAACATTCGATGTAAGTACGTGGGTATACACTGCCCGGTATAGGCGTTAACGAAAGTGTTACAAGTTTCACTATTTTAATTTTATACGACGGATGCGACACTTTTTTGACTACTCCGGTTTTTACACATACGAACCACAGGATTCCAGACACTAGACAATTTAAAACCCGTCCTCACGATTGAAATTTTTATGTTTTCTTATTTCAATTACTTCCTCCCTTCTTTCCTATAATCTGTGGGTTATGGTACTCAATCAAGTGGTAAGGACCAGAATCAATCAAATGTTCCGCCATGTCTAATTTCTACGTATCGTTGTTCTTGGTTGCTTTTATGTGTACCCTCATTCAGCACGCTATTGTTCGCTTTGTCTGGCCAATGTACGAACTGCCACAGTTGCAATCTATCTTTAAAACATCAGGTTTCTTCAAGGGGAAGTTGTTGAAGCTGTAGGAAACCGTTGGTACTTTGAAACCTTTCCTATAGAAGTGAGACAGTGTTTGGTGAGTACTTATTACTTGGAGATCTTGTCAGTCACTCCTTAGAGGAGGGTGGACTGATATGTCTGCTAATAACAGCGTCTACCCGCAATTACTTCAGTTACTCCGTGATCATGATGCTTGCAACAGTGCCGGAATAACGGAAACTCGCTAAAAACAAGGTACATGGTAACAATTCCGTGAATAACATAAATAACTATAATACAGAATGGATAGGCTTCCTGGAGAAGCTACTTTTTTAAGTGAGTCGATTGTGAAACCCCCGCGAACAATGCAAGTAGTAGGAATCTATATAAACTAACCTGGTCTCAGGATGAGGTAGGTGGGTCAGGCCGTAAATTTTGCCACATTAGTTATAACATAACTCTCCGCCACATTTTAAAAAAAAAGTACGGTAATTACATTCTTTTCAATAACATCTTCGAAACCTTAGAAATTTATAAAATATTTTGCTACAAAAAGCGATGAATTTTTCGTAAAATACGCTTATCCGTCCCTAAAGAGGTGCACTTTGAGCATCAGTAAAATCAAAAATAAAAATCTTTTTGATAGTCTGTTTGCTTTTACGCTAATAGTTAGCTAGCCACATTTTAAATATCGTTTCGTATTACCTAAGAAATTTCATAAATTTTCACTCATTTTCGAAAAACGTTAAAATCCATTCCTTTGCGCTACTTTTTATTGCGCAACTAATAAATTCCCATTTGGTTGTGTTTAAAAAATAGCAGTATTCAAGTCTGAGTAGTGGCAACACCGAACAAACTTTGTCTATGGTCAATACGCTGTCAGCGGCCATATATTTTTCAGTCCAACATCAACATCGTTTGAAAGAAGGAAGTGTCATATTTTTTGCGGAGAGTGTTTTTTGATATATCACGGTAAGTTTTTGATTTATATGTACCTATACTTATTATTGCGCACGATTTAATGAAATGTTTGACATCTTTCAAGGCTTAATTTACATAAAAAATAGCTTATTTATCAAGTCATAATGGGTTTTGTTTGCGCGACAGTTGCGTAAAAATGACTTTATGCAACTTTGCAATACCAGGGGCGTAGAATTTGCGCTACTAATTTTACGCTACCAAATAAAGAAGCTTACACACATAGCCTTGCAGGTGTTTTTTTTAGCTTTTGTAATATTTGTGTTTTTTTTTGAGGTTTCGATTTTAGTTAATGTGAAGGAATTGTATTTCTAGCAATAGAACTCTCCGCTTTTTTGTAACACCTTTTAAGACTTAAAGATAAGAGTAAAAGTTGACGTTTGTCATACTTACCTATTACAAGTGTGTTTTATTTTGTAGCAGTGTCCTTACGTTACATATCTTGTATGCACTCCTTAACAATTTTGCGTTACCATTTTGCGTCACTCTGCGCTATGGACTCGTAGAAATTTTTGCGACACCATTGCGCTATTTGTGGCAAAATCTACGGCCTGACCCAGGTAGAAGATCTTGATTGCTTAATTGACGGGGCGACGTGCCGGCCGGCAATTCCACCTACACTAGAGTAGTCCTTTTGATTCTCCACAAAACATTCACAGGAGTTGATCACAACCACTAAAATCCAGAGACGTAAGCTTCCAGGAAGGATTTAATGAATATATATTCACTTTTTTACTAACAACGCAAGGCTCAGGCGGCCGTTAAAACGTTCTTCTTAAGCGCACCAAATCGATGTGTCTTTTTTGTTTTCCGGTTGCGGCGCCACCGTCGCGCGCACCATTTTTTGTTTTTAATTATAGGAAGGGAAACATGTATGCAAAGGAATTAATAGTTTACAAGGATTGGCTAATGTTTATACACAGAAAATATACCTACATCTTTTGCACGATGAAATTATATACTTATTTGTTTTTAAATTCATCGGTGCTTTTAATGTTTTCGTAGGACTATCCTAGACAATGTTCTCTATTAGTAAAAGTACATATGATAGTAGGTAGTTCAAAAACAAATTTATTTTTAGCCCAAAAACAACATGTCTTGCCCTTAGTTAAAATAAAAAGCCCTTTTGCGCTTCTGTGATCGCCTATACTCGTTCATTATTACAATAAGTAGCTATACGGTCGGCTATGTTTATTTTGAGCAAACATCCCGCGGGCGTACGGCACAGACCGCCGACGTACATACATACGTACCAGCCTAACCTATAGGTAAGCATATTTATTGTGATAACAACTTGAATTATTCTGCGGCAGCCTGCGTTCCTTTCAAGGGTACATAAATTAGTGTGTAGGGACCTACCCAAAGGTAAAGTTTAGTTATGTATACTTACCTATCAATTGAACTGTACCCCTAGCACGCACGAACCAATATCGAATTAGAATAGTTTGCGAGAGCAAAATGTCAATGTCAAATTTGTATGGAAACTCGAGCAGCAGCACCACAACGGACGTAACGAGAACTATAAATCAGTACTCATTTGACAATGACTAACTAACTAATGACAAACTATTCGAATTCGTTATTGGTTCGTGCTAAAGGTACTGAACTGTAGAACTATACGGAAAGAACATTGTTCTGTGTTTCCCAATTCTATAATCTTGCTGTCCAAATAATTATTTTGCGGTGCGACTGTTTATTTTGCAGATACAAGCTACCAGCATGTTTAAATTACTGACCAATATAATTTTTGTTTACAGAACAAGAATTGCAGCCTGATTTTTATTACTGCTAACAGTGTTTGTATGCTGGCCAAATTATTTTTAGGCTGCTTTTGTTTGCTAACCAAAGGTTCTAATTAGCATGCTAAATAATTACTTCTCATTTTATAATGCGTACAGCGAAGAGTAGAATTGCCTGCCTGCGTCTGTGTTTCAGAGTACTAATCTATATCTAATCAGACTCTTTTTAAAGCCAGAGAGAGATCCAGAGGCTCCTTCTAGGTAATCTTGCTACACCGAAGATCCCGTCTCTGATCTGGGGATGGATAAAAGATCATGAGCTTCCATTAACAAATATTAGAAAAAAACATTACGCGACTCGACCCGCACCCTTCGCAATCCGGGCGAATGCACTGACCATTTATGCTACCACGGCCCTGATGGTAGCGTCGAAATTTTCCTAGCCTTAAGCTGCAAGGCAGCGCCATCTCTTCACATTGTAGGTAACCCACAATGTCAAATGAATACTTTTTCAAGTATAAAAAATTTGAAAGACGAAATAGCAACTACAGTTATGTTTTTCTTTTTTAGCTGCCTTGCAGCTTAAGGCTAGGAAATTTTCGACGCAACCATCAGGGCCGTGGTAGCATAATTGGTCAGTACATTCTCCCGGATTGCGAAGGGTGCGGGTTCCAGTTCCGTCCGCTGCCTGGTCCGCGTGGATTTTTTTTTCTAGTAAAAACTTTTCTTTAGATTTAAACATCTAGCAGTTAAATGCTTAAAAAAATAAAAACATTACGTTTCTGTCGGTGAGTACCTAACGTTTCAGGGCTAAAGGGAGCAGGAAATCGGGCCAGGGTAGGCAACTGCGAAAGTGATTATTTAGTATCGCAATAAGGGTTACCTACCAACTTTTTTTTTAATGAAATATAGTATTTTCGAAGCTGTTACATCTAAAAGTATATTAGATGACAAAAAAGTTATGTTTTATAAGAAAAGAACTTCAACGATCGCAGCTGAACGCGCTACCCACTTGCGCCATTGAGCTCCTCCAAATCTAATATTTTTGAAGTTATACTTCTTTAGGCGCGTTATAAAAAAATTATGAGGGTGAAATTTTAAGATGCGCGCGCATCTGTAACACAAAAAATTAACACCATGAAGTTGGTCGCTTTAGCGACCAACTTCATGTGCCGCGCTGCCATTACCGCGTCGCCCGCCGCACCGTACGCATGCGCGGCCACTCGCGGTCCTAGCGCGGGAAACACGTACAACAAACATCGGGAAAAGTTACGAGTTTTGAATTTAGAACAGAGACTGTTTTCATATCGATATATATAAAAATGAAACCCGTTTTCCGTTGTCCCGACATAACATGAAAACAGCTTGACCGATTTGACTGTTTTTTTTTGTAGTTTTCTAATACTCTGTACAAGGTTCTTACGGAAAAAAATATAAAGAAAATCCCAAGGGGATAAAATAAGGAATGAAAGTTTGTATGAAACTTTATCAATTTTAAACCGATCGGGCTGAGACTTTGCATGCAGGTATAAGAAGAATCATAGATGAATGTCATTGTGTATAATACAAGCCTGAGAACAAAAACTGTAGTCTACACTTCAGCTCTACACCGAAGCGAAGCGAGGGCGGGCCGCTAGTTTATAATATTTATCCACATGTTTCTAGTTTGTATATTCGGAATACGTGTTTGAGTTTCATACAAGTGCAAATCACATATGTTCTAATAAATTATATTCAGTAGCGATTTTAATTGAATATTTTGATTATTTATTTATTTTTTCAAATTAAAACTGAACTTTATTGACTGTGTCCTTTTCCAGACTTTTTATTAATTTATTGTAATTAATTATTTGCATGCAATTAAAAACTAATTTTAAACGATGCCAAAGAAGGATAACTTCTCACGCGCCTACATAAGTACACGCACCCATTTTTTTATATTTACTCTTAAGTACAGGACCAAAATGTCTATTGTTCATACTACCTGATGTTAGTAAGAGATCAATAAAAGAGACATCATTTCTTTTGTTCATTTTTCATCTTCATCATATAAATAAGTCTAAAAAAACATAAATTCTATACATTAAAATATTTGACTACTTATATAAAATAATGAAATCCCGCCAACTATAATTCCAAACTTCTTTTTGTTTTCCACTAGCAAGCAATAAGTAATTTCCAACTTTTTTCGCATCGCGTGCCCCGTGACAGACAGACGGACGGACAGGGCAATTTATAATATGTCCCTATCAAACGATCTTGACACGCTACAAGGTACCACTATAACATCGCCTCCTACTTCCAATAGTTTTCGACTAGTCGAAAGCTCTTACTAATCTGGTTCTTGCCACGTATTGCAACGATACCTATTTTAGCGATTTTTTCATTGATAAGGGAAAATTGTTCGGGTAATTATATTCACGGAAGGGGTATAAGGTTTTCGACGGTTATTTTTCGCCATGGGAACACCGGCACGGCTAGCTGTACGAAACGGTAATTATTGGCACGCCATGCTCAAAGATGAATCAGAAATACAATTAGTTTCAGTTTTAATATGAAATTAAATAATTCATTGTTTTTGATGTGTAACATCTTTCCTCTCGCTTTCCTGCAATTTGTGGGAGTGATTTCGTGAAATGGGACGGAAGTGTGTAACAGGAAGTTGCGAAAGCGCGCGCTATTTGATTTGATTTTAGAACATAATGTTCAAATGGCTCATTCCTTCTGTGGTAGATTTTAATTCTTTTTTTAACTAATATAAGGTGAGGTTTTCAAATGTTACACATCATACGAGACTACTGTAAGGCTCGCTCGTTTTTTTCTATGTAGTTGTTTCTTTTAATTTCTCGCACTTATTACAATAACGGGTGATAAAATTTTGTATTGGAAAACGACTAAACCACACTGACGATGCCTCAGATACTTGCTAATTTTTTTTTATTTTTTTTTTTTATTTTTTTTTACAACACACACCAATTAGCCTAGCCCCAAAGTAAGCACTGTAAAGCTTGTGTTATGGGATACTAGGGTAACGGATAGAATACATATATAGTTGATATATAAGTATATTTATATACAAAAACATATTAAACATCCATGACTGGAGTACAAATGCTCGTATTCATCACACAAACATCTGCCCCCACTGGGATTCGAACCCGGGACCTCTCGAGTCGGTGACACCATGAAACCCGGCGTACAAACCACTCGGCCACGGAGGTCGTCGATTGGAAAAATAATATTACTTATAATAAATGTGAAGTGAAATAAATAATTTAATTATTTGATGATTAACCCATATTCTTTATACTGAACATACCTACGGAACATTAGGGAAATTAATGTTATCTAGGACTCGAGTCCCCGCATCAAATATTTTCATTCTTCATTTCTCACCTTTCTTCCTCTCTTTTCCTTCTTATCTCTTCACCTTCTCTTTCTGGCGGATGGGCAGACCCGTCTTTCCCAGTGGGCAGTTTAGGCAAGTGCCCATGCCCCGCGATTCGCCCCCCTCAGATCAAATACAAAGTCCCTAGTTTATGTCAGATCACCAAACGATAACCAATATTTATTACCAAAAAACTTATATAATTTGGATGAATTCGAACCTAAATTACTGACTACAATACAAACTTACTAGCTTTTATTTAACTGGCTGCATTTCAAGTCATAATCCACATCAAAATTATAGGGGGCCCATTATCTTAATATGCCCAGGGCCTCCAATAGGTAAAAGACGGCTCATTCTTTTGTCTGTTCTCTTCCTATCCCACCTGCCCTCTGCTGCACATCCATAGCCATGCAGAGGAAGCTGCCGGCACTCTCTGGTCGGGTTTGCCTGCTCCCTATAAACAAAACCACTTACCAGTTAAATCCATCAAATTAACCGAATCCAATTTTGAAATAGACTAACATGAGATGGCGCTGCCTTGCAGCTTAAGAATGGCTAGAAGAATTTCGACGCGGTCCGTGAGGGCCGCGGTAGCATAATTGGTTAGTGCATTCACCCGGATTGCGAAGGGTGCGGGTTCTAGTCCCGTCTGCTGGTCTGCCTGGTCCGCGTAGAATTTTTCCTAGCGATATTTTCTTTAGAATTGACTAACATTAAAAAAACGGAATATGCCAGTCGGACTCAGCCATCAAGGGTTTCGTACGTAGGTTTGCAACATAAACGAACGTATCTTTTTTACCGTTAACTAAGGAGTTTGATTTTTTGACAGCTTTAGGGGATCACGAACTTAAATATATAATTCGAGATAAAGGGTTTTGACGGACAGACAGACAGACAACAAAGTGATCTTATAAGGGTTCCGTTTTTTACTTCTGAGGCACGGAACCCTAAAAAATGAAATACGATGTCGTGATTGGTATTGGTGTCAAGTACATAGTATATCTCTTATGGTCATCAATAACCGGGCTCTATTTGTCACACGAGATGTGCCATGCCACGGTTTTGCTAAAATTGTTTTGAAAAATTCACAGATATCGTGCTCTACACGACTTGAAAGGGCTTTGAAAACGAATCTACCTATTATAGATTATTAAAAAAAAATTTTTTTTTTATACAAAACCAACTTTTCCAAAATACTTCTACATCATCTTAAAGCCCTTCAAATGCGTCTTTTGAGCCCTCATACGTATTTGTGGCCCAAAACCTCGGGGAATCACGGCCGAGTCGCACTTTCAGAAATAATGGGGGTCTACTGGAGCGAACGAAAAAAGATTTTCAATGTTAAAATAAGACAGAGCGCAATAAGGGACGGTCCGTACACACTTAATAGTACACATCCTTGTACTAATAGTAGGTAAATTCTTATTTCTGATTATACGACGGAAAATGAGATCGAACCATAGCGGACCCATAGACAATGATCGTCCTCCTACTAGCGCGGCCGTTGGTAGAGGAATCCGCTAGTTTTTAATATATAGAGGGGCGGGAGAAGCCATTTTTCATTCTTCTCATTACGTGCAACCCTTTGCAATCCACCCCAGTACCGTCGGCAGAATAATGGGACTCGTGAATATTTATAAGTCAGTACAAGTAGGTACCTACTTATGTTATGGGGTTTTTAAAGTGGGTGCCTTTTTTGGTAGCTAAATATTGTTTACAATGAACAATGAAATAAAATAAAAAAATGCAATTTAAAAACTTGGATTTATCAACTGCAAATGTCGAAGTTTAAGTAAATTAGTAACTTATCTGAAACAGTAATTTTCGTGTCGTAACGACAATACTCGAAGATATCAGTTCTTTATATAAGGCATGTTCCAGACACACGTCTTTGTATTAACAATAATTACACAAATCATCCACTTAAACATAAAAAAAAACTTATTCAAATTGTGGTAAAAGAATATGATACGTCAGTGTTCACCACAGCCTACAGACACTTGCGATACCAGAGTTTGGTTCGCGTGTTGATAAAGGAAAGTCTTTTCACAAGTGGAAATCCAACCCGGGCCACCTGCGTAACAGACAAGCTTTTTACCACTACCACTGAAGCCCCGATACTTATTGATATGGTCTGAATTTCTAATAATAATGCACATGCTAAAGATGAACTATGATGTATTTGTTTCTTAGGTTTTCACGCACATCACTCATTAAATAAAACTAGTTTAAACGGGATAATGCACGAAACTTTATTTATTTATTGACGTTTCGTAGCCTTTCCAGGCTTCGTCGTCAGAATAAAACTTTAGAAAAGTTTCGTGCATTATCCCGTTTAAACTAGTTTTATTTAATGAACTATGATGTTTTGTAGTTATAGATACGTCATACACGCTTCGATTTGGCAATACAAAAGTCAGGTAAATTGCCCGTCTTGCATTCAAACACTGCCACCTCACTTCGCTACAAAATGTGTAAATACATGTTTTACGTTTTTCCAGATAAAAAGCCCTATGTGTGTTTTTAGATAGTAGGTACACAAATTACACGGAAACTGTTAGAGACAAGAAAAACGTAGTAAGTACAGTTTTAAAGAAATTAATGTAAAAATATTTGATGATTAGTTATTTTGACAGTTGCTGATACCGTTGACACGTGGAGGCTAAAGAGAGGTGTAATCTGCTTAATGCATGAGAGTTAAAGAGACTACTTTAGTGCACTCTATTGGAGGCTGTTGCCAAGGGAAGTTAGGGCGGGGATTATACGTGCTATTTTGAAATGCAATAATATTGGCGTATAATCTGTGTATATATTATACGTCATTGGTGGCGACGTTTAAGTTTCACTTCCTTTAAAGTATTACAAATTCATTAATACCTACCTTTTGTTCAGACCGTACTTCCTGCAGCACCCCGCTTAGGGGCCCCGCAGGCATTTTTCATCGCGGCTTGATTAAATCCACAGCCCGTTAATACAGAACCTGTACCATACGACACCGGACCGTGGTAGATGCAACCGGATGCAACCAGAATAATAAAAGTAGGTAGCAATTTACTGTTTGAAACACCGCCCCAAATAAGGAGTGAAGTTTTCAGGGCTTGTGATATGATGTAAGTATAACAAATAATAAATATTTCTAACAATCACACCTAGCCCCCAAAAAAAAACGATGTAAGGCTTGTGTTATGGGATACTATAAATGACACATAAAAACAACCAACAAAGTCACTTACCATGGCTTAGAAACTCATTAATCACCTTAAAAAAATAAAACTTTATCGTCATATTAGTTAAAAACATACATAATTTCAAAATACACATGAATTTATTTTTGTCGAACTGCCGAGATATGACAAAGGGAAGTTTAAACCGTTGGAGGTTGCTAGTTTTTTGTTTTTATAAAGCCCACTATTTCCAGACTACCTAAAGATCCCTTAATGAAAAGTCGGTGGGTGGACGGCATAAGAAGTCGTGGAGAAGATTTCTGGCTACTAGCAAATTCTATATTTTATTTTAATAAAATAGTAAATTAAAATAATTGTAAAACAAGTTTTGCTTCACAGAGGTATGTTTTGTAAAATATGTCAAATTTTAAAGATAAATAATATTAAACTACTAAATTCAAGGCCTTAATCATCCTTATATGAAAAAAACAGCATAATCGACCTTCATTTTGTTGTTTGTTTCTATATTATCATGGCTTTTATTTTAAACTCAATAAAAACTAAAAACAATTTATTTTTTATTTCTAATATCCAAGTATAAAGGAGAACGCGTATTGACGCACAACTCTTATTGTGAATGTTTTGGTATCATTTTTGCACAGTTTTTTACTTATATTTTAGCATAATTTTCCAGTAATTAATTTTATATATTTTATATAACATTTACATTATATATATATATTTAAAAGTAGCGATTAAAGAAAAACCCTGAAGTGAAATCATTATACAAAAACTGGTAACGGAACGCATTTTTAAGGAGCAACAACTAAACGCTATACCAGCGAAACTACTATCAGACTTACCATGCGTAAAAATATCGAATAATCGATTTTGAAATCCATACTCGCATAGCTAATACGTGTTAATATTATTTTATAGTATTAGATTTTAACTGTGTGTTTACAGATGGTTCAACGTCTATGACTTTTAACTGTGTGAACAATAAACTAATTCTGATTTGATTAAGTTAACAGTGGGTGTTTTGGCAATTGTGACCTAACCTGGTTGGTACCTTACGCATGCTCACTGAGAAAAAAATAATGACATTTCGCTAGTGTAAGATGCAAGATTCGCGGGTAAAGTTTTGCGTGTTACACGCACATAGAAAACATGTTCGTATGATGAATACGAGTATTTGTACGTAAGCAAGCCAGGATTGATATATGTATACTTAGATAATATTAGTAAGTATTTTATCCGTTATCCTTTGATTATTTACTCTCTAGATAGAACGTCACATAATAAACACTGCGATAAAAACAGAACAGGTTTTATGTACTTGTGTGCGTAAAGAAACGCATAAAGATGCCATCATTGCATGCCACCAAAACTTCTAAATGCCTGAAAAGATTTGAATGTAAAAGTTTTACTGAGATCATCCCGAGTTTGAGTGGATAATACGGAAGAGTAAAACACAAAAACATAATTTTGAAATAGGTGTAATTCATAACAATAATTTCATGTTTGGCTGCAAAACTTTAATTCTTGGCATGAGCGGAGTGATACTTTGGTATCGCAAGCGTCTATGAGTGTATTCCGTAATATATACCAGTATACTGGCCAGTGCTAATGACGTCATGGATCGACGCTATACTGGTGAATTGTTTCGAAATATATTGGCCAGTGCACTGACGTCATAAATCGACGAAATATTAAAAATAGTGCGAATAAAGAAGATTTTTTATTCACCTCATCAATTAAAAGGAATTCTTTTTGTTCGGATGCCATTATTGTAATAAAAAAGTAAATAAAAAAGAAATAAAATTCGAATGCATCTCACGCACGCTCGGTCAAAGGTCATATTCGTTTTCCCGGTAAATAGCATATGGTAGCATACCAGTACAATATGGCGTCGGATTCGTGACGTCATTACCACTGGCCAGTATACTGATGTACATTTCGGAATACACCCTATAGTAGGCATAGATCAATGATTGGTCTCGCTTCACGCGACTGATTTGACTTACTTCATCATTGCAAATTGACATACACACACTACATTAATGAGTTGCCGCATTTTCGGAGCTGTTGTTTTTTGAAAGCGCGGTATCTAGTCGAGTGAAGCGAGACCAATCATTTATCTATGATAGTAGGTACAGTCTTCTTTTTTTATAAAGCCAGGTAGGCAAATGACTCTACCCCATCTGAAGTTAAGTTGGTGATAAAGTCCAAACGCGAAGATAGCTGATACAGCATTTATTAACTGCTACACCAACCATCCTCACCTTGCCGGCCTGCAAAAATGCTTCTTCACGCCTCTTTTAAGTCTATAGTGGCCGTTTACCATCAGGCAGGCTATATGCTTGTTTTTCAACCTTGATAACTCTAAAACTCTTATAGCTGCGATCTTAAAATAATATATCATTTTTTATACTTGTTTTGAATTAACTATATCACTGTTAGCACTCTATAAAGTTTGTAGTGAATACTAATGTATTTCAAAATCTACATTCTTATATCAAAATATTCTCATATTTCCACATAACAAAATTCTTAACCGAATTCATGTTGACAGACATTATACTGTTTGTTTTAAACATCACCATCATGTCAGTCAATGAGCACATTTTCGATATGACAAACAGCCACACAGGAAAATATAAAGTAATGTTATTATAGCTAATAAAAAGCAATAAACGGTTTAGCAAATATTAACTTATTTTTATTGAGATCACAGGCATAGGTAGATCGAAATAGATAACGCAAGTAAAAATAAAAAAACGAAACTTTCCAACACACACCAATTAGCCTAGCTCCAAAGTAAGCACTATTATAGTTATAGTTAATTGGTGTGAGTGTTCGAAATATTTATATTTATTTATTGTGAGTGCCGGAAAACATCTCTGGAAACAAACAATTGTGGAGGTTCAGTGTTCCCATGTAATATGGGGAACTCGGCTCCTATGACGGGTGGTGCCGTGGTTTAAACTGAAACAATTCCTCGAAGCACTCTTCATAAAAGAGCGTTTAGAATACGCCTGCTTCTACGCAAGGTACCTTTCTGAAAGTGATAGGGAGTATAGTTATCTCATCATATCAGCCGAACTGATGAGTATCGGTCTTCCCTAAGGATCTCTACAACGATCGGTCCTAACAGAAAGTACGGAGATCTTTAAAATTGTGAATGTTACAAGCATCCGTTGGCTACGATAACTCACTCAACTCAGTCCCTGTAGCATGAGCACTAAAATTTACAGTATATCACGTTTTTTATCGCGTCTAATTGTCAAACTCCATAGTAATTTGACAATTGAGCGTGTTTAAAACGCGTTATATATCATCCTAGCATATCTCGGTGCTCATGCTAGGGGGCATAAGTGAGCATGTTTGTTTGCCACAGGCTTTGGTATATAATAAGTTACATCTGAGGAGCTCGATGGCGCAGGTGGTTAGCGCGTTCGGCTGCGATCGTTGTAGTTAAGCAACTTTCGCAGTGGTCGGTCATTGGATGGGTGACCAACAATTTTTATCTCGAGTTCCTCCGTGCTACGGAAGGCGCGTTAAGCCGTTGGTCCCGGTTGCATCTGCAATCGTCAGCACCCGCCAATCCACACTGGGCGCGCGTGGTGGCTCATGGCCCAATCACCCTATTCCATCCATAGGGAAGGCCTGTGCCCCAGCAGTAGGGACATAAAGAGGCTGATGATGATGATGATGATGATGAAGTTACATCTAGAGGCAACGCTAACCAATTCCCTGTCTTTTTTGGATATTATATTGTCAAACATACAAAAAAAAAAGGTTACAAGTTAGGTAGGTACTGTTGTTGCGTGTGCAAAGTTGCCAGTACTCTACATGATAGGGAATCGGGGTCAGGGTAAGCAACATGCGAACCAAACTCCTGGGTCGCCACCGTGTGTATAATACTCTGTTGTGGCTCTTCGAGTTCAGTTATTTTAAAACAAATTAATTCAGGTAATATTAGCTTATTTTATTAACTTAGCATGTGACAGCTTTGAAATAATATTACTCTCGTGCTGAATTTAAAGCAAAAGAAATATATGAGCAACTAGCGGCCAGCCCTCGCTTCGCTTCGGTGTGCAGTTTTTGTTCACAGGCTAGTATTATACACAATGCCATTCATCTATGATTCTTCTTATACCTGCATGGAAAGTCTCAGCCCGATCGGTTTAAAATTGACAAAGTTTCATACAAATTTTCATTCCCTATTTTATCCCCTTGGGGGTAGAACTGATCAAAACCCTTTCTTAGCGGATGCCTACGTCATAACATCTACCTGCATGCCAAATATCAGCCCGATCCGTCCAGTGGTTTGGGCTGTGCGTTGATAAATCACTATGTCACTCAGTCACCTTTGAGTTTTATATAAGTATATAGATTACAAAAATCGTGCTTCAAAACCTAAAGACAAGCAGACTCTCCGTTTCATTTCTACAAATGTGTATGATAAGGATTACTGCTGTAATTTTTTTAACGCAGCTAGGTACCTGAAATGTTATAATGCGAACTTTACAATCCGACTCCAGCATTCTTAAAATGAAATTTTTTGTTTACTTCTAAACTTGATACAATTTTTTACTACAGCTTTCACCCATCAAATTTTACCAATGTTTAGAAGTCATTAATGAAATACTGTCTGCGTTATCCATAAAGACGTTTTTATTACGAGTCGAAGTGTCTTTTTAAGGTGAGAATTTGGGCTAAGCGTAAACGTAAAAATATTCCCGCGTGACTACCTACGTTGCGTAAAGTGCTAGCTAAAAATAGAAGCGACACACGGCAGACATGTATGACAGTCATTAGTGAAATTTCGTGGTTCATTTATTTTAAATGATTGCTAAATGATGAGAATATAATGGTTATTGGAGGTAAAAATAAAACATGAAATTGCGGCACTTAAATACTATACAATAATTTTAAGATATCATATCATGTAGTAATCAGGATAGAAATAAAATACATTACTAAAATGTTAAGGTCTAAATGCGTTAAGGTCTGTCTCTGTTTTCTTCTCAATTTAACATTAAAAATATCTTATAAACGAAATAAATAATTTACCAAAATTGCCATCAAATCTTTTTATTTTAGTTGTGTTTAGATGGAAATTAATATCATTACATTCCATATTCTCGGCTATTTTTTAAATCGTAGAATTCGACAAACTATACAATATATTTTTAAGAATGTCTTTTTTTAATGCTTTTGTTTCTGACGGAAGCTGAGAGCGGATGACAAAATTAGAAAATGACAATTGACTTTTTTTAAATTTACTTATCCAAATATCGGCCCCCTTTCTACGAGGTAACGTGAGTCTCTGTGAGTAAGCATTAGGTGGGTACCTCGTAAATGAGTTACGAGGCTACCTGCGACTGCGTTTGACGAGCGACGCGCACTGAAAAGTGTTTTATGCACAGTTTATGGCCAGAGTTTCGCTTATGGCTAACCGAGCTGGGCTGTTCGGAAAATTCTCGAAATCTGGTGAAAATAAAGGTGTGTAACCTAGCTAGCTACAGCTGTATTCCAGATTATGAGTGTCACGCTGTCACTGCCAATTCGGTTTTATTGCTACGCAATTATGGTATTGATTTTACTACAGAATTATAGTGTTTGTGATGATGATGACAAACAGGTGATTTTTTATGTTAAAAGGCAAAGAAACGTATGGCCCGCCTGATGGTAAGCGGCCACCATAGCCTATATAGCTTGTGATACCAAAAATTTAAATAAAACTACTTCCAGGGCCCAAGAGGTGATACTTTTTTTTTGTAGAAAAGTTCTCTTCTAACAGAGTTTTTTTCTGGCGCTTCGTCGGCCGCTACCGCGGCACGCTCGCTTTGCTCGCTCGGCTCGCGCTCGCGCTCTCGGTCACAAAACTAACCTAACCTAACCTAGAGTGAAGTATCACCGCTTGGGCCCTGGAAGTACAGTTTAGCCAAAATATGACTCGTACCATTGCCCACCCTGACCCCCTGACCCTGACCAACAGAAACAACCCCACCGAAAGGTAGTACTGTGATCTCCTGTAAGGTGGTGTTTACTTCCCCCAGACGGTGGCTCCAATTCGAGCGGAGTATCCGCTATGCCCTAGGTACCTACCTATAAAAACGGAGTTGCAGAAATTACTAAATAGAAAGCGTTTTCTTTGCGTTGATTCTTATTTATAGCAGAAATCTTATATCTTGTTTTTTATTGAAGACCTTCCCACAAATCAATTTGCAACAAAGAGGGCCTCTTGACTGCAACGAATTTTCGAATTTGTTTTTGAATTTTAGTTCGTTTAATGCAGTCATTTGTTTTTATTTGCTTGATGACGCATGTGGTTAGCGCGTTCGGCTGCGATCGTTGAAGTTAAGCGACTTTCGCCGTGGTCGGTCATTGCATAGGTGACCAAAAATTTACTATCTCCAGCTCCTTCGTGCTTCGGAAGGTACACTAAGCCGTTGGTCCCGGCTGTATCTGCAGTAGTTAGCACGTACCAATCCGCACTGGGCCCTAGTGGTGAGTCATGGCCCAATCTCCCTATTCCATCCATAAGGAAGGCCTGTGCCCCAGTAGTGGGGACTTTAATAGGCTGGTGATGTGTGTGATGTGATGACCAAAAATTATGTTTAAAAAGCTTAACTTCCATGCTACGACATTTTGAAGTTTTGGTCCCAGCTGCGTATGCAATCGTTAGCAACCACCAATCCGCATTAGGCTTGGTGGTAGGATATGATATGGCACGCTCTCCATATTCTCTCCATAGGAAAGGCGTGTACTCCAGCAACAGGAATAACGATATCAAAAGTAAGATTGCGCGTACAGAATCGGCGTGCAGACTTCAAATTCATAACGCAGTCTTAAAAAAAATGAATACCTACTCGCCACATAAGTCGATGTCATCTTCGGTAGTCGGTAAGCTTGCGAGAGGTTTCAGGTTCACGTAATCTCGATCTGTCGGCTGTGTCGGTTTGCTTAAAGCGCAGGCTACACCGCGAGCGAAATATCTCCTTAGGCCGTCAGCGCATGACTTTTAGCGACAGGCAAGCCAGTCCAGTTGTTTAAGCGAGATGTTGAATAACACGGTAGAGCGGCGGCATCCCGCTTCAATCGGTGTATTTGCTTGGCAAACAAGCGTATGGCACGCCTGATTGTAATCGGCCACCATAGCCTTTAGACGCTTGCAATACCAAAAATAACACTGATACCTTTTCCTCCCTGACTCAATGGAACCGCTATGCCCTACCTCTCTAAAATCGATCGATTATGGAAAAGATACGGAAGCTAAAAATCCCCGTGCAGAGCTGCCATTTTAGCGCTTTGGGCGCTAGATCTAGCGATTTTCTGGTGTGGTTAGCGCCTATTTCAAAATTTTAGCGCCTATTGGATAAACTGGCGCTTTTCATGTATGTCATGGTAACACTATATTACCGCTTATTGGCCTTGGGACGGATTGGAACGTATGAAAAATATTGTAAGCCAAAAAATACATTAATGGCCAGAATGTAAGCTGGCCCTATTTAAGCTGTGGCTAATATTTTTTTAATTTAGATTAAGTACATTTATTTTGACTTTTTGGTTGTTAATTGTTTGTGTGTTTTTATTTAATAAAAAAAGCGGAAATTAATTTAGCACATGGACTAGCGCTTTCTTAAATCGCGTTTTTCTTGAAATCTAGCACTTTTTATGTCGTTTTAGCGCAGTATCGGATTTTTGATCTGGAAGCAGTGTCTGCTGCCGGTGTGGCCCACGCCGCGCTTGTATAAAGGCTGCCGGCATAAGGTCCGCTTACAAAAACTAGCCGGCACGCCGCCGTACACGCAGCGACGACGCGACGGAGCCGCATCAAACGACTACAAAGGAAGCCGACGACAGTGAGCAGAGAGAGCAAAAACCATTTGAAGTTTAAGAAACGAATTATTAGGAAGGAATTTAAAAATAAAAATAAGTTTTGTATATTTCTTCAATTGCGGTGCGTAGGTTTGTTTTCGATAGAATATGGATTTTGATTCATTAAGTACCTATTAGGTGTATTATGATTTGATATCTCGCTAATGTGTTCTCTAAAATCTAATTCTTTATTGACGATCACTTTTTGGACACTGCATTTTGAAATAAAGAGGTAGGGTACGTGCACTTACCCTAACACGTTTAATTCCCTGGTTGTTCATTCACATTTAAATCAAAAAGAAAATAACTTAATAGTGACCGTTTAAAACCGTGGCATTATTGAAGCACAACCAACCTGATGCTTATAATTTTTAAAGTTCCAAATGCTTAAACGGTTCCTTCATTGGTACACTTATCCTACTAAATGATAGTAAATGATTGGTGCGCAGTCTTTACCATCTAGATTTAACAAGATATAGGTGTCGATTCTAGCATGATTCTCTAAACTAAAAACTAACTTTAACATCGTCTCTCCTTCTCATTCTGTGTAGAGAATGACATGGTACACTGTTGTCAAATTTAAATTTGGGTTTAGAGAATCATGCCAGAATCGACATCATTGGGTACTTATCGTAAATCAATCATCCCATTGGAATACCATCGAAATTATCTTATAAATAATTAAACTTTCAGTTAACTATGTAAGCATATTTCCGTAACTTATCAGTAGTCGTATACCTACCATAGAATTTTGTTCCTTGTCTGGGGAAGTTTTCACCGGGAATAAAGGTGTTAATCCACGGTGAAATGTAAATAAAATATAAATACATAATCACATATACTAATTACACCTATTGTCATAGCTACACAACTTGCGTAAAAGTAGAAACGGTATTGTTATTTGTAATTTCAGCGAATTTTTTCTGTTACCTAAGTACCAAGAATTTTCTCAACTTACGGTTAATTTTGCAAGCCTTTCGAAATGCCTGCAGCCATATAAGAATTGGAATATTTTGTTTTACCTTCTTTTCTTTTAAATATAATTTTACCGTGCGTAAAAGGTCGACTGGCCCCTCCCTATATAGGGCAATGATTGTGGCAACAGTTTATTTTTATACCTCACAAAGGCTACAAGGAAAGTGGAATAAAATTTCTCAATTTTCATAGCCAGTGGGCGAGTGCGATGTTTGCTCAATACATAAAAAGTAGGTACCAGACTTTATTCAAATTAGACTTGCGCACTTAGGGGTTGTGTACAAACTTTTACTAAGGTATGGTATGCATGTAGACTTGTCGTCTGTACAAGTTTCTAATCACAAACTACTTGCAGTTTTCAGTATTTTCCTGAATATACAATAATACAACCTTTACAAATCCATCCATCCGTCCAAATATGCGGCATAAAAGCGAATTTATTCTGATCACATTAAATACGAAGTTAGATTTTTCATAGGTTAGTAATTTTTAACCGACTGCGCAATGCAAGAGCGCGAGGCGCGACGCGCAGACAGGGTATAGTGTTTAACAGTCCGTTTAAGTATGTATGTTCCTTTGTGGCACACTAGAGACAAAACGCGTGGACCGATTTTGATGATTCATACACCAATCGATTCGTCTTAATGATGGGAGTGCTACTAAAGATATTATAGTAATCAAAATTTAATATGGAAACAATTAGGCGCCATATTGTGACAAAGTAAAAAAAATAAGTTGACGAAATATGTCGAGTGGGATCGTTTGTCTTGATAATAGAAAATCAGGTTTAGGTTTCTTACACCATTTTTTATTTTATCTGACTGTTTAGGATTTACAATGATTAAAAGTTGCATATCAAAGACTTGCGCTTTTAATTTGCGCTTTTTGGTGTTTATGAACTTAGATAGAACCTAGGAAGGAAAGAAAAAATTGGCTTATCGCGGTATCTAATCCTATACGAAGTACTAACCATAAAACTGTGATAAGTACAGTTCGTTCTTATTAAATGATGAAAATAATTTATCCTAAATAGGTATTCATGATTATTGAAACTTAATGAAAAACTCAGAATTATACTGCTTTTAAAGTTTATTTTAACGGTATTACTTCATGTTACTAAAAGGTTACTTAACATAATGAGAAATAACCTAATATTATGGCTAGTAGGTAAATACTTGACTTCCTGTATTTATTAATCAGCTCGCGATAATATTGGTTTTGTAATTATAAACGATAATTCTGCAAAATTTCAAGCAAATTATATAAAATTTTATAGGTAAATCACCCCTTCCATTACCCCTATAAGTATTTCGATAGTGTAACTTAGAACCACAGTCCCATCTATTTTTATAGAGAAATTCATCATAATCACGCTATTCTTATACTTCATACATTCTCATACATTTGTTTAATTAGCCAACCGCCGCCGCCGCCACCCGCAACCGCTCCTAGTCCGTCTCCGTGGCCAAGCACTTAGGGCGCGGAAGTGTAACAAATTCACTTTCTATTTTTGAAGTTATACTTCTTTAGCCGCGTTATGAAAAAATTATGAGAGTGAAATTTTAAGATGCGCGTGCATCACTGTAACACAAAAGTAACATAATGAAGTTAGCCGCGGGCGCGTTATGAAAAAATCATGTGAGTGAAATTTCGAGATGCGCGCGAATCACTGTAACACAATAGTAACACCATGAAGTTGGCCGCGGGCGCGTTATGAATGTTAGTCCACCATTATTAGACATCTGTTCGAAAGGTACTTTGAACGATCCACGGAGCTCCATAAGATGATCGCGTTGTCAAAAACAATGTTGGCACGCTCGTCGCCTCTGATCACTGTTTTCATATTTATAATATTTATCCACATGTTTCTAGTTTCTATATAGACACAACGTGTTTTAGTTACTTACAAGTGCTAATTACATATAATAACTTAAATTCAGTAGTGATTTTAATTGAATATTTTGAATATTTATTTAATTTTTCAAATGAAAACTGAACTTAATTGACTGTGTTAACTATCTTTTTCCAGTCCTTTTATTATTTTATTGTAATTATTAATTATTTGCATGCAATTAAAAAATATTTTTAATGATGCTAAAGAAGTATAACTTCTCACGCGCGTACATAAGTTACACGCATCCATTTTTTAACCCGTATGTGCTCAACTTATTTTTTTAAATATATCAGTGATGTTTTTCTGTTATTATGGGTTAAATTAACAAAAATTATTATATTTTATATTAAAAAAAAAAAAAATATTACCATTTTGGAAATTTTGACCGCCCCAATTTTGGGGCGTTGAGCACTGTGGAGCACGCGAAGTTTCTCTTATAAATAAGAGCTACATCTAAATAAAACAACTAGTATGAAGTATTATAAAAATATTTATTTATGTAATAATATGAAATAACACAGAAGCATATTAATTGAGTTGTATGTATGTATGTATGAAAGGTTTCGAAGCAGTTAGTATGGCAGCCAACATCACATTTCCTGCACTTTTTTGTGGTATTCTTGTGACATTCGGCACATCGTATTTGCGTAGCACTGGAAATAATGATATGACAAGCACCATCTAGTCGAACATCATCTGGCACCCTCCTCTTCTTACCCATTGGCTTCAGTGGACGGCCAATGGAACGTAATGTTGCATACCGTGCCAAATATGTCGTAACTACATTCCTGGTGAATGACAAGTAGTCGAGATGACTCTTTTCTTGTCCTGCTGGTGAAAGTCTATATAACTGAAAAGCGTTATTCATTGACGCATTCAAGGGCCACATCAAAAGTTGCCAATACCACTTTTTTTTATTTATGCTGATGCGGTAGCAGCCTACATTTTGATCGAGGCGATCAACTCCACCCATATATTTATTGTACGTTTGCACACAGGTGGGCTGTTGGATAGATATCTTCTTCTTTTCACTGCTTGACCAACGCTGTGCGAATCCCATCGGTGCAACCCCTTCGCTAGTTGATGCTACGGTAGCTACGCTGTTATCATTGTAACGAACCAGAGTCACTCCTGATGTTTCGTCAGTTATTTGATGATAGCTACCACGTACCTCCTTCTTCATTTCTGGCATTGGTTTTAGCGGCGCATTTTCTACACGGTTTGCTCGAATTGTACCCGTACCTTGATGGCCACATTCCTTCAAAGCAGTGAGTAATCTGAAGGAGGTGAAAAAATTGTCCATGTAAACATGAACTGAAAATCCTACAGGCAAAGCGTCAACTAAGTTAGTTACTACAGATCCACCGACACCTAGATCTGGATTGGTATTGCCTGTGCTTGCACCTTGATAAGGTATGGCTTGAATAAGATAGCCCAGACGTGTAGCCATACACCAACATTTGAAGCCAAAACGTATGGGCTTACCATGTATGTTGTTTCGTGCTGTGATGTCCATAATATGGAATCATCGACTCATCTATGCTGACTTCATTGTACTGGGGCCAATACTGCATCCATTTATGGTTTAGTTTACTCCATAAAGGGCGTACTTTGGTGAATTTGTCATGGACATCTAACGCTGCGTTATCACACACATGAATGAACCGAAGTATTTGTTCAAATCGTGACCTAGATATAGCATTGGATACGCCGGGGTGGTAGGTGTCAGGTCCGGTATCCCAGTACATACGGTTTCTGGCTTGGACGTTATATCCACTGAGTAAAAATATAGCTAGCACGAGGCGATCTCCTCCTTGGTAACGTCAAATTGTTTTCCTTCGAAAACAGCATATTTTTTTGAATTTTCCACAATTAATTCTATGATCTCTTCGTCATAAAATAATTCAAACCATTCCACTGGGGATCTGTTACTTTCCAGAAAGTCAGGTTGCTTCCATTCTCTTCTTTGGTATTCCGGCCAATCCATGTCTTTCCATTTTCTTTTTTCTTGTACCTTCTTTTTTCTGGGCTGCTTGCAATTAGAACTGGACGCAATCTCCGATAGGGGTACATCGTCGTCAGAATCTCCTCCTATTGTTTCAGATAGTAATGCAGCCCCAGATTTCCGCACACATTCCAATGAAGCCTCAGCCCGAAGTTGGTTTCCCGTTAAATGGTTTTGATCTCCCAATAGAGCATCTTCCTGGTCACTATCAGCATCACTCAACATATGATTACTAGGTGGGCAGGTATACACAGTTCCCTCAATGATGTCTTCCTCTGTCTCCAATATGTCTATTATTTCAGCCAACGACAAGCTGTAACAGAAATCATATATTTTACATACAAAAACTTATAACAAAACCACTTTTGTGTAATATAAATGCATATTGTTGTTACAAATACTGTAAAAACGATATAACACATATAACATAAAGTTAGAAATCTACGTGAGATCTCGTGCTCAGCGCTCCAATATTGGGGCGGTATATATAATGTCTATCAAAATTTATTATTGAACATAAGTAGTTGATTTATGATATTACATGGCTTCAAAATAAAATAAAGCAATAAAACAAACAATTAAATTCAGCTGTTCTAATAAATAAACTAATAATAAACTTACTTTTTGCTCCGCGACATTGTAAAATCACAAGTGAACTTTTTATATTTTTCAAATGACAGATAAAATGGCGCCACGTCATTTTTTTTTTAATTATGTATGTTGCCGGATACTAGCAAAGGAACATGTAATTATTCAAACATAAATATATACTGTGTAGTCGTCACAGGCATTCAATAATCAACTGTTTTAAAAATGGGGCAGTAAGCACATACGGGTTAATATTATATTATACTAGTGATCCGCCGCGGCATTGCATGGGCGAAATTAATTTTAACGGGATAAAATATAGCCTATGTCACTTGGATATAATATAGTTAAGTATAAAGAAAAAAATACTAGAAAAAATTCCTCTCGGAAAAGTTGTCAGAGTGGATTTTTTTCAAGTGAAAATTTTCTTTAGTTTTATAAATCGAGCAGATTAATCAACGATAATGAGATGAATGCTTGAAAATATATCTCTTGCCTCTTTATAATATTAGTAAAAATAGTGAGGATAATAATATTTAATGGACGAATAAGATTTAAAAATAATTTAAGTAATAAATTAATTTGATTATCTTTCTATAGGTTACTAAGCATTTTTGGTAAACATTGATTTATTTTTCGGTAATTTATACTTACATACTTATTCTTATTTTGTTTATAGGTAGAAAAACATATTTGGAAAATAACGGCTATGATTGCACCATTTGCAATACTTACTAGGCTGGTACTCTGGTAGCAGCCCGATTGATAGGTGGAAGTACTCATTATTCGAGCTTTAAACTACCATTAAAAAAGGGTAGACCAGAAAGTCTGCGACCTGTAACTGGTGAACGCTTTAAAAGAGAACGACAAAGATATAAATCTATACATTGGGTGTAAATTGATAATAAATGAGATTGCTATGGTGCTGTACTTAACACTATGAAAATTTTATTCTGCACCTTTAGTTTAATCAAATATTATAAACTTTCCTTTGGTGATTTTATAATTATAAAATTTATCTATCTAAGGTAGTTGCCACCAGTGTTTTAAACAGAAAACGGGAATTATTGCTTTCCTCAACCTTCGATTCATTGATTGGTATTGAATATTGGATGATTAACAACATTTGAAGGTAACTTATGGCTTTTTTATAACACTCGCCAATTGGCCTAGCCCCAAAGTTAGCATTGTAAGGCGTGTTATGAGATACTAGGGTAACGGATAGAATACATATTATACTGTACAAATATAAGTATATTTACATAGAAATACATATTGAACATCCATGACTGGAGTATAAATGCTCATATTCATCACATAAACATCTGCCTCCACCGGTTTCGAACCCGGGACCTCTGGAGTATGCGACACCATGAAACCCGGCGTATAAACCACTAAGCCACGGATGGTGTCAAATTTAATCCGACTTGACATGAAACGCCGCACCGTTTTTTGTATTAACAATATTTTTTACTTTTTGCTGTCAGGGCAATAAGGTAAACAAAAAATTAAACAAACATTTCTTTTGCACATCCTTTATATACAGTATAGTACATTAATACAGGGATCTTAGAAATAATTAACATTTACAACTAAATTAACACATTCAGTTTAACATCATATTAGAGGACTCTTGAGGACAGTTAACAATACGTCATCAGATACACTTATATAAATTAATTGTTACACTAATAGAGGCGTATCATATAAAATTGTATTTACCCGCGTAGCTTCGACTGCACTTTCTTTAGTACTTGTAAAGGCAGATTATCCTGTTATACATATAATATATATATATATAAAATATAGTACACATAAGTACTTCAATTCTTATATTCCCGTTCCAAAATAGTTTTTACTGATAATGAAATTTTACAATCTTCTCCATGTTTCAAATCCTGTTCTAGAATCTTGATTAGAAGACATGCTTTAACTTAAATTTTGCCATCAGAAAACGCTTATGAACGCAAACATTATAGCTTGCATCTCCGTAGGAGTATAGGACAGAAGGATATGGTTTTAAAGGTCAGTCTTGTTTTTTTGAAAGTGGCTGACAGTGTTCACATACTAACTTGATCTATTTCTTTTTTAATAACTTTGAACATTGTGAAAATTAAAAGTTTGTTATTTTGTCTTAACGTTATGCTAAGATACAAGATGAAGGCAATGTCATAAGAAAGAATCATTAATTTAATGGTGTTTTTTTAATAAAAGATGAATCTACCCTAACAGCTCATGGAACGACACTATAATAAATTGAAATATCGTCACACCGAAAAAACCGCTTCCAAAAATAGCAATCTTCGAACCGTTTTACGAAAGAGTCCTCCAACATTTACCTACTTTTAAGTTAGATAATAATAATGACAAATAAATACAGGCTTTTTAATTAAATAATATTTTCTTTTAATATAAATTACAGTTTCCTAGACTCTTATTTATAACCACAAAATTACAAAGTTCATTATACAAAAATCATGTCAATAGCGCCTCAAATCAGAATAAAAATTGGTGATGTTCAACAATTTCTTTTTAATGATCTCAAAATAAATTTGTATAAACAGAACAATAGTTTCGCTCGCTACGCTTGCTTCGCTTGCCTTGTTTAATGTAAATCTAGCGTAGACTTATTTACTAAGTTATTTCAACATACAACACAGGACATTGCATTTAAATTAATGTATAGTAAACTTACCTGCCAGCAAACTGACAGCAAAAAATTCCGTCTAATGGCCGCCTTAGCGCTGACTAAATGATTTTATGTGAATATAGTGAAGAAAACTACATTATGTAATAAATTAGTACACAATTTATTGTAATTTAACATTTTAAACAGTTGAGCAATATTACTCGACTATATCTGATATAGAAAAGGTTTTCGTCTGTTACTGGTAAAGGTGTTGCTAAAAAATTCTATGGTTTCACAAAATTGCTTAAGTACTTTGATACTTTCTCATAATATTAAAATGTTATCAAAAGATCAATATAATAATTCCCTACTAAAGTAACTTTTTATAAAATGTGCGTCAATGTTAAATAATTTATTATTATTATGTCATTACATTATTGTTCTTACCCCTACGAACTTAACCAAATATTTACAAATTCAGAAAACATTTTGTGGAGAACATACATCCATACAAATTGTTGTGATGGTGGGCAGGTAACTGTCAAGAACAGGTACCAATAATAACGAAGCTTGCGAACGTTTCAAAAGTATTTTAACACCCGTTTATATTTATTTTACTATTAATTCCATTTATTAATCAATTTTTATATTTTATTTACATTCACTTGTGTTTGAGCACAGGCGATGGGCGTTTAACGTTTAAAAAAAACGATTTACGATTTTTTGGACCAATAATGAGAACCATAAGCACTTCAATTCAATAATTTTACGAACCGTCAGTTAATGATGAATAACATTGTTATTTTTTGATTATATTTACCTAAGTTAGTTTACGTAATAGTAATACCTATGGGATTCAATGTGCTAAGCGCGAGTTATACTATATAACTTGGTGGAGTCATTGCTAATGTTTCTTTTCTATGCAGTTATTTTCTCTACCATTTTCAATAGATGACACTTCTCAAGATAGCAAACAAGAAAAACTCACAGAATGACCCTGACTCTATATAAAACAAACGAAGATCATCAAAAAAAAATATTTTGCTAAATGTTTGTGATAAAAGACTCCTTTAAAATCGCCCTTATTTCTATATTAATAAATACATACTTACAAAAGGCATGGAACACAATAACAGGGCCGACCGGCATTAATTTTTTGGTAACTTATAAATACCATGGATTAATATTAACAGAAGGTAGGCACACTCGTGCCGTGCCGTTTAAGAGCCTTAACTGGACACTGCAAACTCAACAGACACCAATTTCATATCAAATTAAGTGATACTGATTTTTGCAGATACTGCAATCAGGAACGTCAAACACCAAAACACGTTCTATGTAAATGTGGGCCTTTTATCCAACAAACGTAGTATTTATCTGGGACGCCATATAATACGTCCAGAGGAAATCAAATCTCAAGGTAAAAGAGATACTTAACTTTGTGGCGAGTCACAATTGGATCTTTTAAGTCGCAGTGACAACAGTTCCATTAGGACTGATATAGCCCTAAAAATCTGAAACAGTAAATAATAGGTAAGGGTGCGGCCAGAGTGCACTCAGATTCAGATTCAGATTCCGAAAACAAGCGCGAGAAATAAACAGTGTAGTCGAAGGGTACGGCCAGAGTGCACTCCTGATTCAGATTCAGATTCAGACTCAGAAAAAAAAGCGCGAGAAAAAGCAGGCAACCTGCTTAGACTACACTGTTTATTTCTCGCGCTTGTTTTCAGAATCTGAATCTGAATCTGAATCTGAGTGCACTCTGGCCGTACCCTAAGGTACGAAGCGACGTAAACGCGGGAGGTTGTCCCTCCCCAGGCGAGACAATTTCAAAGACGAGGTTTCATATAAAGAATACTAGGTATATGGCTCGAGTTGGTGCGGTAACGACCACTTTCTGAGTTGATAATTATTGTGCTTACGACCTTTATTTATCTAAAGTGGTTTATTAAATGATGTGGGATTGTGAGTGCGCGGAAATGTAAGATACAATTATTTTATAGTAGGTAAATAAATTGTCTAGGTAATTAAGCTCTTAGTAAGCTTTCCTCTTACTGGAGGTATTTTGTTGGCAGTCGCCGTGAGACTCGATTAGAACGTAGCCTAAAATTTGTTGATATGGAGGAGTGCAGAAAGTATTTTTTATTTTATTATCCACAATAGTAAATAGAATGTGGGTTTTTATGAGAATTCACGCCCTCAGTTGGCGCCACTGTAGAGGTGAAGTGGAATATGAAGTGGATTTATCGGGAAACTACATTGGTTCTTAGACAGTGTCGGTATATTTACCACAGAATACAGAAAAAAGTTAGAAAGGCCTTGTGGGCGGGGAAGGCGCGCCACAATTTTAAGTGTGAGCAAATGTTCATAACTTGACCAAAACTTGGTTCTAGATTGCGTCGTCGATCTCGGGTGTGAGCGCTGATTCTTTCGATTGTTTGATTGGCTATTATCTATTAGGTGGAAGTATAGTGGGAGCGAGCCGGTGACACCGCTTCCTGTAGAAACGGTCTATAAAATCAGTCTTCAACCCTTACTGTGAAACTATCTTAAAATTTGGAACAAAATGTTAATACTTAACGTTACTTTCTTAATTTTATAGTCACCTTCGATCTCGCATCTCATCAGATCAGTTCCATGTCATCATTATCACGCAATGTATAGATATAATATAGATACGTGTGCGCGCGTTTCAGCTCATTCGGAAACATCGAATGGTGTCAAAAACCTGTAAGATTCCTTTTACACACAACCGACACGTGAAAGTACCTAAATGAAATCTTGTTATGTTCCTCAAACTTGATCTATGATTAAAATTATATACAAAATTGCATGCAATAGTAAGTGGTAAGGGCAGTGGCCACACCACGCTCCTCTGATGATAAATAAAGGTCGTAAGCACAATAATTATCAACTCAGAAAGTGGTCGTTACCGCACCAACTCGAGCCATATACCTAGTATTCTTTATATGAAACCTCGTCTTTGAAATTGTCTCGCCTGGGGAGGGACAACCTCCCGCGTTTACGTCGCTTCGTACCTTAGGGTACGGCCAGAGTGCACTCAGATTCAGATTCTGAAAACAAGCGCGAGAAATAAACAGTGTAGTCTAAGCAGGTTGCCTGCTTTTTCTCGCGCTTTTTTTTCTGAATCTGAATCTGAATCTGAGTGCACTCTGGCCGTACCCTAAGGTACGAAGCGACGTAAACGCGGGAGCTTGTCCCTCCCCAGGCCAGACAATTTCAAAGGCGAGGTTTCATATAAAGAATACTAGGTATATGGCTCGAGTTGGTGCGGTAACGACCACTTTCTGAGTTGATGAATTATTGTGCTTACGACCTTTATTTATCATCAGAGGAGCGTGGTGTGGCCACTGCCCTTACCACTTACTATTGCATGCAATTTTGTATATAATTTTAATCATAGATCAAGTTTGAGGAACATAACAAGATTTCATTTAGGTACTTTCACGTGTCGGTTGTGTGTAAAAGGAATCTTACAGGTTTTTGACACCATTCGATGTTTCCGAATGAGCTGAAACGCGCGCACACGTATCTATATTATATCTATACATTGCGTGATAATGATGACATGGAACTGATCTGATGAGATGCGAGATCGAAGGTGACTATAAAATTAAGAAAGTAACGTAAAGTATTAACATTTTGTTCCAAATTTTAAGATAGGACACATTCTGTTCACAGTAAGGGTTAGAAGACTGATATTATAGACCGTTTCTACAGGAAGCGGTGTCACCGGCTCGCTCCCACTACACTTTCACCTAATCGATAATAGCCAATCAAACAATCGAAAGAATCAGCGCTCACACCCGAGATCGACGACGCAATCTAGAACCAAGTTTTGGTCAAGTTATGAACATTTGCTCACACTTAAAATTGTGGCGCGCCTTCCCCGCCCACAAGGCCTTTCTAACTTTTTTCTGTATTCTGTGGTAAATATACCGACACTGTCTAAGAACCAATGTAGTTTCCCGATAAATCCACTTCATATTCCACTTCACCTCTACAGTGGCGCCAACTGAGGGCGTGAATTCTCATAAAAACCCACATTCTATTTACTATTGTGGATAATAAAATAAAAAATACTTTCTGCACTCCTCCATATCAACAAATTTTAGGCTACGTTCTAATCGAGTCTCACGGCGACTGCCAACAAAATACCTCCAGTAAGAGGAAAGCTTACTAAGAGCTTAATTACCTAGACAATTTATTTACCTACTATAAAATAATTGTATCTTACATTTCCGCGCACTCACAATCCCACATCATTTAATAAACCACTTTAGAACGGCTTACAAAAAACCTATTTAAATAATTTACAATTAATGACTTTACCCGACTTTACAAGTACCGTGGGTGGTCACAATAATAAAATGAAAAAAAAATACAACCCATTCAAAAGTAGTTCATTAGATTAGTGGACACTTACGTCAGTTACTAAGTAACTATTATATTACACGCTATACAACCCACTGGAGATAATAATGTTGATAACCGCCGATGATCAAACCCAGTTTCTAATTATCTATTGCCCAGATCAAATAAATAAAGTATAGATGCAACTCTGCGAACAACAAAGTGAAGCCGGGTAAACTAAGTCTTGCCGTGTAAGTACGAACGTACAACTAAACTAAGCCTTATCTTTGTATTTTTTAAGCATTTAACTGTTAAATGTTTCAATCGGACGGATAGCGAAGGGTGCGAGGTTCGAATCCCGTCTGATGCCTGGATAGCGTAGATTTTTTTCTTGTAAAATTTTCTTTCTATTTAAGCCTTATCTTGTCAGAATAGCTACGGTGGCGCGCGTCTAAGAACAAAAGACTGATTTACGCCGCGGCAATACTGCGTCATTGCTGCATGCTACAAGGCCGCATGCTACAGGAATGAAAAATATCGTACATTGCGGCAGGAGTTTAGTTTAGTTTTCCAGGGCGGTTTCCTCACTTAGTCTTAATTATTGGACCATTGTACGTGTCTCAAAAGCATTCCCGTTTACTCCAGCCAGCATATATTGGTCCAGAAGGAAAGCAGCCTTGGTAGACCGCTGCAAGCTTCCGGAACCGATTCTGGCGACTGGAAAAGTCATGCCCGTTGGTCGGCCACGCTCCTGCATTCCATGATGACATGCTGTGGCGTTTCTTCTGCCTCCATGCGGCAGGAATTATGCGGCATGGCAACACATTGTGGCACGTGGCAAAGTGTTGCAGCTTGTATCAGAACACGGTGGATAACGTGAGACATTTTTGGTGCGACAAAACAGTTTGTAGGTTATGTTTTGCTTGTAGGTAAGTATTTCATTTTTATGTGTAATAAAAAATATTGAGACTTCATTGAGGATTATTGAAAGAGTGAAGTGTTGTAAAGATGTCCGCAAATCAAATAGTAAAAACAATAGAGTAACACGTACACAAAATAAGATTTAGATAGAGAGTATAAAAAAAATAAAGAACCTTATGAGCGCATTGCACCATTATAATCTACGTACAATGTTGCCTCGGCGTAAAATAGACTGCCGCATAATGCAAATGTCACGAAAAGCTTCTATTTGTAGCATTCATTCATTCATATGTAGCAAGCGCCACTGGCCCGTGTTGTTGTCTCGGTGTAAATCAGCCTTTAGGCCCAAGCACGAATTTCTCCGTAATCGTATCGCATTTCTATGAAAACTAAGCAATCCCCTATTGGACGTAAGAACAAACTAGCTTTTTTCATAAAAAAATTGACGTTGACTATACTATTACGGAGCTGTTAAAAATCAAGCTTGGACCTATTATTATAAAATTTTAAGGCTTGGTTTTGCTGCAACAGTTGTATGTGTTCGTGTTTTTGTGTATGTACAGGGTGCGGCTTAGTTTTAACTGGCTTCACTTTGTTGTTTATAGAGTTCCATCTACACTCTGTATTTTTGATCTAAGTTCTACTGCCCCATCAATCTATATACAATTCACTTTGGCAGTGACCCGCTGGTACCATTGTCTATATACAAATCTTATACCAATTATTCGAAAATCTAAAGCGAGATAATAAATTAGAAGCAAAATACTTATATAAACTTAATCATAGTAACTAACAGCTATAGTGACTTTTTTTTAAAACCAAAAAGAACTTGTATATTTTTGTGATAATTCAAGATGAAATAAAAATAATATAAATTAAAAAAAATGAAAAAACAGACATAAAAAAAGGAAAACGTAAGAAAGTGAATAATTTAAAATTATTATGATATCAATACCATTAAGGGGAAAATACATTCAAATTGAATTGCCAAAACGGTTATTAAACAGGCTTTAATTCATTCTAAAGCATATACATATTGTGATTATGAAGAATACTAGGATTTCGTTAATGAACTACAGCGCCTGCTATTTTATTTTTAACCGACTGCACACGCAAGTAGCTTGAAGCGCGACGCACAGACAGGGTATTGTGTTTAACAGTCTAAATTTTTGTAGAATTATTTAAATGATCCTCAAAAATATTATAAATTATCACCTACAAAATACAATTGGTAACCCGAGGTAAGTTATATTACCTTTTTTTTTGTTTTTTTGGGTATTTTTATGGGAAATATTTAAATTATGTTGAATGAAATATTAAGTGATCACTTAAAAATTCAATTGGTAACCTAAAAGTTAGGTTAGGTAACCAATTGTTAATTTTTGACCCTTTTTAAGATAATTTAAATATGTGTCTTTTTATATTCATAAATCTCGTATTCTGAGTAAACATTAGAGAAACAAGAAAAGAGCTCTTAATTTTTTATATTAAACCAACCCTTACACTGCCTTTAGTTAAAATTTTGTGGCAAACACGGCATTTAACAAACAATTCATCATAAAAAGAATAGAAAAGAATTAACCACGGGTTAAGTTAAATTAGGTTACGTTTTTATTTTACGAACATATTTTCAATTTCTAAGGTTTGGATTTTATCTCATAATATTTTACACCTCAGCTCTTAATATCAATGTAAAATACATATTATTTTATTTACAGCTTATGTTTTTCTTATGTTCAATATGGTGTTAATTTAGAGTTTAATTTCAATCTATATTATTTTACTATACTGTTACAAATATGCAATGACTCATTGTTTTAAACTTACATAGTCACCAAAGTAACTTACATTATTTACGGGATTACTCCCATGTACCTTGTTTACCAGTTACTTGTACAACAAGGTACATAGTAGCCATACCGTAAATAACATAAATAACTATAATGCAATGTCTCATAAAAAGGAGCACGTTAATTGGATTATTGAGCATGTAATATAGGAACAATAATTTCCACCGATAAAATGGAAATAATTCAGTATTCAAAGAGTCATCTATATGACGAAATTGACTGCGATCTATAATTCTGTATTGATGATTTATTCCCAATAACGCAAAATTTCGTAGTGAACAGTATCCCATACTCACAGTGGTATTACAATGAATTTTTCCATTGCTTCTTCCTGTAATATTAGAATTTTAATCCAATGATGTCATCGATGTAGCAAAATACAAATACGATTCGGTATTGAGCTTCAACTTTACTTACTGACATTTCTTGTTTGAATATTAGAATTATAATCCAATGACGCCATCGATGCATCAAAATACAAACTACGATACGGTTTTGTGTTTTAACGTTACTTACAGACATTTCTTGTTTGCAATATGACAATTTTAAACCAATTACTTTATCTATGTATGTAGCAAAATACAAATTACGATACGGTAATGAGCATCAACGTTATTTACTGTCATTTCTTGTTTCAACACTAGAATTATAATCCAATTACGCCGTTGATGCATCAAAATACAAATTACGATACCGTTGTGTGTTTCAACGTAACGTACAGACATTTCTTGTTTGCAATATGATAATTTTAATCCAATTACTTCATCTATGTATGTAGCAAAATACAAATTACGATACGGTAATGAGCATCAACGTTACTTACAGAAATTTCTTGTTAGATTAGTGTTTCGTCAAGTCTTCTAAAGACAGGGGGGTGAGTCTCAGAATGGGAAGGAGGGGGTTAATGATCAATCATGGTCTCGCGTCGTTTGATGACTCCATGTCGCTTGAGCTGCTTGACACCGACTTCTTCGGTTTGTATTCGGTTATGACTACTGTGACACCGCTGACAGTTACCTGTTCATAAAAATACTATGATAAACATACAAAACTCAATCTACCTATAATTAATGTAGGCAGCTGTTAATTTCCCAATATTGTTTATTATTACACTTTATTGCAATAATAACAGGAAAGCACTTCTCTACAAAATTCTGTCCCTGATATCGATATAAATGGTAGCCTGAAGTTAATTCAGGGTATCTATTTTCTGCGTGCTGTCAATTTATGACAGATCACACATGATCAATTTACAAACACCTTGTAGGAAGCACAAAGGGGAAGATCTTCTTCCGATTAGAGGTAATGGTAGCTCGGGGGCCGCAGCTCAACTGATGTTGGTCGGGCATTGTATACATGGAGTGTTAGCCTCCGAATTTATCTTGAGCAAATTAGGCTTCCATATGTTATGAGCACAGCGCCGGTAGCGCCATCTTTTTGAGGAGGCAAGTGATTATTTCCTCCATGTTGATTATATGTGGGGCATGTAGATGTAGCCGCCACAACCTAAATATAAAAATGGCAAACAAACAAGGCCCATCTCATGATGAGCAGCCACTGTAGACTTAGACGCTCGCGATATCAATCAGAGCATTACCAACGATTTTTCCTACCCTAAACCAATTCCTTACCCCGTAGTGCTTTTGAAACCTTTCAAATTCAAATTACATATTTTATGAAGTTACCTCTCTCGTCTGCGCTGAGCTTCTGTCGACGTTACTAAGGCGTGGGGGGTACCTCCGCTTCTTCTTGAGGGAATTAGCAGACCTTGGCCTTTTCTGCGAACTAGTGGGAGCTGTGCCAGCCGCCTGCGCCGCCACCAACGCTGGGTTGATGCGGGGTTTGCGTGTTGAAGTACCTAAGAGAAACGAAAAAATTTCAGCCCAATGAAATGAAGATATCTGCTTTAAAATTGAGTTGCAAGATTCCACATCAAACCGTTACGGAGATATTGATTTAAAAGGTACATGATGTCACACCTTGAAAGATTTTAACTGAGATGTGACGTCACGATCCTCCACTCTAAAACTCTTTGACGCTTATTTTTGTAATTTTAAGGTTGATGGGGGAAAGAAAAAAAGCGAGTGTTCTTATGAACGACTGAAGTGAAACTTCTTTAGCTCCAATGATCTGAAAATCATAAACTTAACCTGAAGATTTGTTGATAGAAAAAAACCACCAATCCGCGCTAGGTCCGTTATCACCCTCCAATCCACACTGGGTCCATTATCACCCACCAATCCACGCTGGGTCCGTTATCACCCACCTATCTGAACTGGGTCCGTTATCATCCACCAATCCGCACTGGGTCCTTTATCACCCACCTATCCGCGCTGTGTCCGTTATATCCCACCAATCCGCACTGGGTCCATTATCACCCACCAATCCACGCTGAGTCCGTTATCACCCACTAATCCGCGCTAAGTCCGTTATCATCCACCAATCCGCACTGGATCCGTTATCATAACTTTCATGTATTTTGTGACGGGTATAGTTCATTGTTTACCAATGACAATAATCGTAATGCGAAATCGTAACAGTTTACCCCCCAAGTCAAGCGTGCCTGAAGAAGTTACACTTCAAAAATAATTTCCATTATTTTTTGATACTCTTACTGACGGGCTGCTTAATTTCATTTAATTTACGACGTTATCAAAGCTTAAACTGTCATTTATTTCAGAAAAACCATTGCTCTGCCGATTTTCTAGTAGTAAAAGCGTGGCCTGTGTGATGTCTATTTCTAAATTACTTTATAAGTTTTTAAAAAAACGAGCCACTTCCCTAATCAAAGTGCTGCTTTACGAAATAGTTAGAACAACTTCAATGCATCTGAAAGGGCTACCCCTAAGGGAAAGTGGAATATCAGGGTCTATGCCTCCCAAAACGCTTTGTGATCTATTACAAAGAGGTGTACTGCCGTTAAACTACCATGAAATTTGGTCCTACTGAAATAGAGATCAAAATCGTTTGGAAAATTCAACTTGAAGGTTCTAATTTAGTTGGAAACAAAAGGGTAAGGTTTCGCACAGTGTTTTCGAAGCGAAGTTTTCGAATTTACACAGGCAAGGCAAGCGTTGCGCAAAATTCCCAAGGTGGGCTGCTTTGCTACAAAAAACCGGCCAAAGGGTCCGTACTATTCACACTATTAGACAACATATTATTTTATCGAACAAAAAACGACAAAATATTACGTCTTTTTTGTGGGAATCAAATATTTATTTTAGGTATTTTAATATAATTATTTATTTTTAAATTTAATACAGGTACAACTATATATTCCGTGAATATTTAATTCTCTTGCCATTATTAATATAGACCAAAAAGCCCCAAAAACACACGTTTGTTGTGTTAATAAACCACCTTAAATATTTATTTTATTTGGTTTTTAGTGTTTGGTGTTATAACGGCAACAGAAACACATCATCTATGAATATTTCAACCGTGTAGCTATCATGGTCCATGAGATACAGCCTGGTGTCAGACACAGATAGACAGGCGGTCAGTGGAGTCTTAGTAATAGGGTTCCGTTTCTAGGGTTCCGTAGTCCTTCGTCATGTCCGTCTGTCCGTCCCCGGTTTACTTGGAGACTATTATCAATAGAGAGCTGTAATTTTGGGTGAATTTTGCGTTTGCGAAATTAAAATATTTAACTTTAACATGTTAATTTTTATAATTTTTATTATTTTTAAAGCATGTAACTGCTTGATGTTTAAATCTAAAGAAAATATAACTAGAAAAAATTCCACGCGGACCAGGCAGCAGACGGGACTCGAACCCGCACCCTTCGCAATCCGGGCGAATGCACTGACCAATTATGCTACCGCGGCCCTCACGGACCGCGTCGAAATTCTTTCTAGCTATTCTTAAGCTGCAAGGCAGCGCCATCTCTTCGCATTATAGGTAAACCCACAATGTCAAATGAATACTTTTACAAGTATTAAACATTTGAAAGAAGAAATAGCAATTATAGTTATAATTTTTATTATTTTTAAAGCATGTAACTGCTTGATGTTTAAATCTAAAGAAAATATAACTAGAAAACGTACGTCTGCTGCCTGGTCCGCGTGGAATTTTTTCTAGTTATATTTTCTTTAGATTTAAACATCAAGCAGTTACATGCTTTAAAAATAATAAAAATTATAACTATAATTGCTATTTCTTCTTTCAAATGTTTAATACTTGTAAAAGTATTCATTTGACATTGTGGGTTTACCTATAATGCGAAGAGATGGCGCTGCCTTGCAGCTTAAGAATAGCTAGAAAGAATTTCGACGCGGTCCGTGAGGGCCGCGGTAGCATAATTGGTCAGTGCATTCGCCCGGATTGCGAAGGGTGCGGGTTCGAGTCCCGTCTGCTGCCTGGTCCGCGTGGAATTTTTTCTAGTTATATTTTCTTTAGATGTTAATTTTTGTTCGATTAGCCCCCCCCCCCCACCTCTAACAGATAAACTATTGACTTGAAAATCCTTTTTTTTTCTGGGAAATGCCTTACGCATCCTTCAACCGCTGGGGGAGCGAGAAGAAAGTATATGGGGCTCCTCCCTGTCCAATTCAGCCTACTCTGGAGCTCGCTGAAGTGAAGTGGCCCTGCCTACGAGCTCAACAGGGCCACTTAAAACCAGGCACCGTCACCCGACACGCACTATGAGTACCGCGGTCCCCCTTGTGCGTGCCGAGAACCCTTTCGGGTGTGGTCGCAACACCCGTCTCCGAATGGCCGGGAAAAAAATATGATACTAGTGTTTCTCATGACCTTTTAAGGATAACTACGAGTATAATGGTAAAGAAAGATTTGTTCGTTTAAGAGTAACGTTCGTTCAATTTTGGTTAAAGAAAATTTCTTACCTATTGAAAATTCCTTAGGAGAAAACGTTAATAGTGACATAGATGATGTTATTGCAGCTTAAAACTTTGCATTGCAACAAAATCTATTTAAAAACCACAATAAAATATCATTAGTACCACCAACGCTACCGCGAGTACCAACGGCAACTGACTGACTCATCTATCAGAGCACAGCTCAAACCACTGTAAGGATTGCGCTGAAATGTAGGCGTGCGCTAAAAAAGGTTTAAACACAACCCACCCCCTCAAGGGGGAAAAAGAGGAGGTAGGTTTTGTTTTCAAAGTTTGAATGGAGCACCAAGATCGCGAGGTTTCCTTCGACTAAATAAGAAAGTTTGTAGAGTATTTTTTTATTTACCGAGTTTGACATACATTTATGAAATCAAAATCAAATCTAACGCGAGCTTAGCCGCGGGCAAAAGCTAGTAATTACACATACTGGTGAAAATAATAATTTTACGAATGTAATTGAACGCCATTATTGATTTCGCAGTGAATATTTGGGTTTAGTTAACCCTCTAGCTGTTAATGTAGTTGGAAGTAGACACAAGAAGTTTTGAGAAAGTTCTGGGGAACATTCGAATTTGAACTCAATGGCGCAGCGGTTTGTAACCCTTTCGGCCGTCTACGAAACCGTAGTTTTGTAACTGGTTTCGATGATGGAATTATTAATTTTATTTTCAATTCATTTAAGTAAAGATTTCTCATAGATGATCATCTAGTTCTGTATTAGTTTTAGGCTTTTTAGTCCCACTTTTATGCATTTCATATTTTAATATGGATTATATTGCCAGTTTCGATGTAGGTTTTTTTTTGTAACGCTGTTAAAAAATCTTTTTACAGACGACGGCCCCTTTAAGAGGCACACCGCCGAACGGACCTCACACCTGACTCCCGCAAGTCATACGGACCCCCTTTACAGCATAATATCCGCTAAAAAAGTCCTGCGAATACCTTTTACACTGCTTAATGCGAAGCCGCGGGGTCCCCGTTAGGGATTCTACCACGACTCCGCACCCAGCAGCTTCCCGGCCTCGCCGGGGCTCCACGGCAGGGGTCTCCCGAAGTATTGCGGGGACCCCGACGTGCGCAGGTAGACCCGCGCGTGGGGGCTGGGTACGCGGCCTAATGCCCACAGTACCGCCCCTCATCCGCTGCGGAATGGCTTCTTGGGCGTTCCCATCCAAGAACCCTCCGCCGCCCCCCTTTGTGGGACAAAACTACAAGAGGGGGGCCGCCGTTCCAGCGAGGGAGGAACGGGAGGGAGAGCGTATTTCTTCCCGCCCCTCTCCCCCCTCCCGGTCGCCCGCATCTCCTCGCGTCTTCCCTAGGAGGAGAGGGGGGGGGGGCGACGCGGGGACGCGGGCGACAGCATTCGTGGGGGGTACCCCGTGGAGCCCTGGAACCTTACTCACCGACAGAAACATAACGCCACTAAAAGGAAGTGTTCATTTTCTGTAAGATAGTGGTTAGTCCCGACGAGCGCTCCAATTGTTTATGTAAATCAGCTATGCACTACCTCTCTTAATCTGTCTGTTTATAAAGAAGAGATCTGTATCCAAACTGTGGAGACATAACAAGGCTTGTACATCACATACATAGGTATATTACCATTTTTAGGGTTCCGTACCTCAAAAGGAAAAAACGGAACCCTTATAGGATCACTTTATTGCGAGTCCGTCCGTCCGTCTGTCAAGACCGTTTTTCTCAGGAACGCGTTGAGGTATCTAACTGAAATGGTAATGGACTATAATTTCTCTACGAACTATAATCGTCAGTTAACAACAGGCATGCCATATCTATTGCACTGACACATTTTTTTAATAAAATAAATATGAAACTAAGAATAGGATCGACGGGGCGCCATATTGTGACTGTCAATTCAAACGAAAAAGGTAGAGTGAGCAAAAAAGTTTTTATTTAATAAAACTTATTTACTAAGATTAAGTGAGAAAAAACATCCGATTTTTAATAAAATTTATTTACTAAAATCGAGAAAAGAAAATAACCGATTTTTAATAATCTTTATTTATTAAGACTGTGCGAGAAAAAACATTAATCAGAATTAAGCTCTTCAATTCCGCTCATCTCTGCATTACCGCCGGAGTAGTTATGAATAATCATGCACTATTACTAGGTCACATACAAACATACATCCTATATGTAAACCAAAGTTTTAAATCGAGTTTTTGAACGTAACTTAAAGTGACATTTGGTTGACGATTTAGGTTATCAAACATTCATAGCCAAAGCTCAATAAATGAAAATAATATATCAAACAATATTTATTAACAATTTTGTTATTGTTTGTTTACAAATGTTTGGTTTTTATTCCATAATTAGCTGAGTGCTAAAAAAGGGTTCCAAGGTTTTTTTGCAAGTCGTACTTTTCAAGCGACATTTGACAGATGGAGGTCATTGGCATTCATATTCTTATTGGAATCGCATTATAATTTGATTATATGTGTAACTAATCCTAATTAACTAATTTGACGCTAATATTGATTTCGCAGTGAAACATTTTGCGTTAAATTTACCCTCTAATGCAGAATCGGTGTAGACGCAAGAAGTTTCGAGAAAGTTATTGGGAATATTTTGGGAGTTCGGCCGTTGCTTATAGGTACCTACATTTATAACTCTTATTATCTGGATTCTTTACACTTTCAAGTAAATCTACATTTGACAACAGATTTGAAGAACTAAAAAGGATAGTTGCTTGCAATCAAGGAAATTATTTTTTATGGTACAAGAGAATTCCAGCGATGATTGGCGACACACCACGTATAATGCGATTCAACTAAGAATAGGACCGACTGGGCGCCATATTTTGACGTCATATCTGTCAATTCAAACCAAATAGGTAGAGTGAGCAAAAAATATTCTATTTAATTAAACTTATTTACTTAGATTAAGTGAGAAAAAACATCAAATTCTTTTGATAAAATTAATTTACTAAGATTGAGAGAAAAACAACCGATTTTTAATAAATTTCTTTATTATGACTGTGTGAGAAAAAACATTAATCAGAATCTAGAGATTTTTTGCAAACCGTACTTTACAAGCGACGTTTGACAGATGAAGGTCATTGGCTTTCCTATTCTTATTTGAATCGCATTATAATCTTGCTGACATCTTTACGCCCCATGTAAAGGAGACAAAATCCAGCGAGATCGAAAAATCTATCGCAAAATCAACTTAAACTTCATTATTTTGCCAAAATTTCAAAGAAAATGTCCCTTAGAACTCCTACGAAAACGTGCGAATGAAATAGAAAGTGTGTACAGACAGGCAGTATAGGTGGCCATACGTATACGTGAGGAGACGTGACGTCACACTGAGGTCAATGGATACTAACTGACTACGTTTAAGACGACCGGCTGGAGCTACGCCCCTCGACGCGGTCGGGTTATACAGCTATAATGTGCTTGCATTGCAATGCAGGTGTAAATTATTAAAGCAATTAACAAATAACTGCATCTTGTTTTTCATTTAAGTAAACTCACAAAAACAATTTGTTTTAATTTAAATTCCACAAATACATTGCTAACCCATTTTTTATGAAATTTTAATGCAAGTGGCTTCCTGGACCCAAGGAATTACCGGCTATTTTTGGTGACATGAAACATCTAAATGTAGTTTGTCAAGTTTAGGAATTCAATAAATAATATCTATAGCAAGAATCAAAGGCTTTGAAAAGTCAGTGATATACAATATTATTTTCAGCACAGTTGCAGAAAAATGCAACAGATAATAAGTAATAAATACTAAACTATATGATGCAATAAAGAGTATAATAATAAATACATACTTAACTGTCACGGTAATTTACCTATACTGCCATATTAACAGAGCCAACAGACGTTGTCCTACTGATAATTTTTTAATAAATCCTAAAATCCAACTGCTGGGCCACTGAGCAGATAGAGTTAGAATGTAAAGTTTTCTCAAATTTCTGTTTTAGAACAGTTTTTTTTTTTAGAAAAACCCAAAACAACATTCTACAAAGTATTAGCAAATAATTAAAAACCAGAATGGATATCTTAGTCATACCATAACTTAAGTCATTCTTATGTTATGGTGTGACCAAAAGAAATAGGGAGATAACATAATACAAGCCTACAGTGCTTACTTTGGGGCTAGGCTAATTGGTGTGAGTGTTGGAAATATTTGTATTTGTTGAAATAAATTTTAGTAATAATAAATTCATTTCAAAACCAGGCCTAGCTTGTAATATAAGTGTAACTCAATAAAGAGTATAACAAGTATTTGAACATTTTGAACTCCAGTCATGGATGTTAAATATGTATGTCTATATAAATATTACTGATTTAGTTATCAGAATATGTATTTTAGCCATTACCCTAGTCTCCCATAACACATTGTACAGTGCTTACTTTGGGGCTAGGGTAATTGGTGCGAGTGTTGCAAATATTTATTACTAGAGGTCACCCGCGACTTTATCTGTATTAACTTAGTTTCTTGAAAATCCCTCTGGAACCTAACATTTTTTCGGGATAAAAGTAGCCTATGTGTTATTCTAGGGTGTCAGCTAACTCCATACCAAATTTTATTAAAATCACTCCAGCCGTTTAGACGTGAAGAAGTAATAAACACACACTCACATACTCACTAACTTTCGCTTTAATAATTTTTATATAAAGAACTAAGAATAAGAAACAGTATTTGTAATTTTAAAAGGTTAGGAAGCAAATGTATGGAGGCCTAATGGTTAGTTGCCATCATGGCCTATAGACTCTTGCAATACTGATTATTAATAATTATTTATAAATATCACACAAATACGTGTTACCAAGTAAGTATCTTTCATCAATCTGTAAAGCATATTACTTAAATATATAATTTGTTAATGTTTTAATTCTTAAGGAACAAACATTGTGTTCAAAATATAGGCAAATATCATTAGAGTAAAGAACAGTTATCCAAATATTCAATGATAAGTTGAGTCATGATTATGGTTTATGAAGAGCAAGAAGATCAGTTAACTACAGTTTGTAAGTATTATTTAAAGAATGTTTAATACAGATGCCTATTGTGAATTATTGGGAGATATGTCTTTATCAGTGTGACCCAATAAGATACTGTGTTTTTATACATACGTGGCCTGTCTTTTATGCTACATACAGAGAAATTAACTGTGTGTTCAAGACAAAATCGATGTAAACTTTGCAAGCTCACGCACGAAAATTTAGGACAAAGGAATGATGAAAGCGAAAGGAATTTTTAGATTTACCTTTTCTAACGTCGCACATAGAACATTTGAAGGCTTCGGCGTTATTTCTGTAAGTACAAACGCTGCAATCCCAATAATTTTCTTCAAGCACTTTCGACTGCCTTTTGGCCCTCCGAATTGCATTTTTCTTGTCCATTTTAACTGACACTTGTGTCTAATTATAACGAACACACAGTAATCATGATACTTTAGAGTATCCACAACATAATTTTACATTAGTTAATGCAATAATTCGCCTAAGAATCATTATTTATGTTTTACCGTGCACAAAACTGTACACTTCAAAACGCCATGACAGCTCGTCAATGTGCAGTCGGTAAAACAGCACTGGCGCCACTTTTCTTTCTGCGCCGTTTTACCGACGATCCTCGTTCTTCTGTATTTGCATAGATGGCGTTGAAGGGATTCATGAAAATGGGATGTTGAAGAAAATTAAAGAACGATGAAGTTGGTACCCAGTTAGCTAGTTAAGTAATTATAGGTAAGGTGTGAAGTTACATTTATTAAGTTTTCTAGAGATGAGGCATAGCGGGTTTGCCGCTCGAATTGGAGCGCTCGTCTGAGAAAGTAGCCTCTACCTTACAGAAAAAATAACACTACCCGTTGGTGGAGTTGTCTTTCTGTAGGTAAGTAAGGTCAGGCTTCCAGGGCTCCATGACGGTGGGTAATTGGGTCAGGGTAAGCAACGGTGCGAGTGTATTGTGTAAACGCCTAGAGGCTAAAGTGCTCTTGTTCGCCACCCTCTTAGCAGAAAAAGGCCGTCTCGTAAGAAAACTTATAATAAAAAAAAAAACAACATAATCTTTCCAGTAATCTCAGTTGCGTGAATATAATACCTTATAGGTTATCCATCCAAATCTACCATACTGACGAAATGAGAAAGAACCTTCACCTTTTTGAAGTGGCTTAAAAAAATTAAGTCCCGTTATATATAAAAAAAATCAACTTTTTATGACTATCGAAAACTGAGACCCTCATGTTGTCTCCTGAACTGGAAACTTAGTTTGGTTGACGGAAAGACATTAAGGCAATAGGTACTCAGCAAAGTATAAAGAAAATATAAGATAAAAAATTATTATATACATATTTTTTAAGCATGTAACTATAATAAAAAATAATCGAAACCCTGAAAGGTTTTCAATTCACAAGTCGGTCAAAATCTGAGAAAGGCGTTTTGTCACCTTTTTGGCTTACTACTTTCCCCGGAAAGGATTTTTCCAGGAAACAGTTCCTCGTCACGACAGAATGAGTCTCATTGACCTCATGTCCATCGAATAATAATAATAATAATTTCATTATTTGCTAAATAAGGAGGCTGAGGGACAGCAGAAGCCATATCAAGGCATTCGTTCGTGAGTGACCTATATTTTAATTTGATTTTAAAATACGCCCTTGAATGCAGCGTAACTTTGTTGCACAGTAGAGTGCGCGCTCCGCCTCACCTCACCTCATATGAAGGGTACCTCTAAACTTATATATAAGTAAAGAGAAGAGAATACCTTACTAGAGAAAATAAGAACCTTCCTTATCCTTAATAAAAAATACAAATTAACTACCCATTTCGCTATCGCTATACGCTAATTTGTTGTATGAATTTGGCGCTCCCTTGTTCTTATTTCGGACCCCCTTTTCCCGGAGTTATAAAATATTTTTATCAAATGAAACGGGTACCTATACTGAAAAATTGAGAGCCACATTATTTCTGAAAGTGTTTAAAAAAAATGTCCCGATACTCATTAATGTGGGTCCATTGTCTTTTAAGTAAATAGATTAAATTCAAAATGAAAATTACAGACTAGTGTGTGTTTAAAACAGTGGTATTATGAAGGTACAACAACGATTTAGGTGCTTATAATTTTTAAAGTTCCAAAATTCCTAAACGGTTTCTTCATTGGCCCACTTACCCTACTAAATGATAGTAAATGATTTGTGCGCAGTCTTAACCATCTAGATTTAACAAAACATTGGTTTCGGTTCTGGAATGATTCTTTAAACTTACAACTTAATTTAACATCAGTCTCTCCTCTTCATTCTGTATAGGGAATGACAAGGATACACTGTTATGAAATTTAATTTTAGGTTTATAGAATCATGCCAGAATCAACACCAGTAAAATGAGCACATTGTCATATGAAGCGCAATCCATGGTTTTCTCTTGCCCCCAGTCCAGAATGAATGTTTAATAATGTTGAGTAAATATTTAATTTTTTATATTAAACTGAACCATAAAACTCGCATCTTTCAAACAGGTATCTATACTTACACGCATATCAAAGTGGAAATTTCCATGATTCTAGCATTACGCGCCATAAGATACTGCTTAGAAATGGCACATAATGTTACCATGAAAAAGTGTTGCCTCTGACGTTTTCCATCTAACAACTAATTAACCCGCGAACTATCCGGTTAGTCTATACGTTAATAACACTGTCATTTTGTATACAATATGCATGAGCCTACCGGTTATGTTGCATATTATCGCTTTAACATATATTTAATACTCGTAGTGTACATGAGAATCTTTTAGGTAGGTAGATATAGATAGATGGGTACTTAAATTACGAATTGTAAATGCTTAAAAGTTATTTTTAGAATATCAGCATTGCTACTTATACTGTAATAACAAACTCACTATTTATCGCGGAATTTGCAGCAGTGATTAAAAATGTACATAAATTTTGGGTTCTAATTTTAAGTCACAGTAAATTTGTTAAAATATAAAAGCAAGTACCTACTAAAGAATAAAAAGGGATAACTTTGTCCTCTGTCCGTCTGCCAAGCAAGACTTTTATATTTCAAAAGCAAATTTTAGGTAATTATTGTTTTCGTGAATTCAGGCTATTTTTTGTTTTGTGCCATTTTAGAGGTTGGATCCACACATGTCGCCGGTTTTTAGACTGCTGACTGCCGTCGTCGGTTTTGCCGTCGGCAGCTACGGCCGCAATTTTCTCGGTAGAGTTTCGACTCTCATCGAAGTTAGTGGTATACGTAGGATTGAAACATGTTGGACTATAATATCATAAGAAGCTCGATGGCGCAGGTGGTTAGCGTGTTCGGCTGCGATCGTTGAAGTTAAGCAACGTTCTCAATGGTCGGTCATTGGATGGGTGACCAAAAACCTTCTATCTCGAGTTCCTCCGTGCTTCGGAAGGCACGTTAAGCCGCTGGCCCCGGCTGCATTTGCAGTCGTTCGCACCCACTAAGCCGCACTGGGCTCGCGTGGCGGGTCATGGCCCAATCTCAAAGCCTATGCCCCAGCAGTGGGGACATTGATAGGCTGATGATGATGACGATAATATCATTGCATGTTTTGCATTTGTGTTGTACGTTATTATACAGAAAAAAATACACTTTAAAACGAAGATATTGTGTCAGACCAAGCCGCAAGCGAAATGCCGTCAGCAAACAAAAGCCACGCCTGCCGCAGTCCAGCCGCTCATTTTTCGGGATACACAATAAGTGACACGTAGAGGAAGAGATATGCCTTGATCACACTTACCGAATAAACGGGCGAGACAGTAAAATGTTTCTCGGCCGAGACAGTGATGGAAGTTAAAAACTCATGTAAGAGCGCTCGACCGAGCACTCGGTGCTATGTTTTACCGAGTACTCGGCCGAGCGCACTGTCTCGCTCGTTTGCTCAGTACGTGTGATCAAGGCAATAGGTTTAGGGGGATAGGATACATTCCCACTCAAATTGGAGCGCTCCTCTGGGAAAGTAAGCTCCTTTTGTTTGTTGTTCTCGTGTAGAGAAACGCAGAGTAACACTAATGCATGCAGCTACGAACCAATTAAAGAGTTTATAGTTTTAAATAAAAACAAATTAATAAAAGAAAATTCACTTACTGAAATAACATTATTATGATGACCTCCGTGGCCGAGTGGTTTGTACGCCGGGTTTCATTGTGTCGCCGACTCAAGAGGTCCTGGGTTCGAATCCCGGTGGGGGCAGATGTTTGTGTGATGAATACGAGCATTTGTGCTTCAGTCATGGATGTTTAATATGTATTTCTACATAAATACTAGCTGACCCAGCGAACTTCGCACCGCCATAAATGTGTATTTTTAATACCACATAAGTAATAAAAAAAAATTGTCCAAAAACAAATTTTAGGGCTGTGTAACGTAGTGTTCTATCAATTCCCTGGAATAGCATTCCTCCTAACCCATATGAGAACACTACGTTACAATACCCAATAGTTTGAATTTTGGCGTGAAGGCGCATTGTAGGTTACAGAACACTACGTTACAGGTGGACAACCATTATCACTTAAGGATACGAAAAATAGATAGCCGATTCACAGACCCACGGAATATGCGTATAAAATTTCATCAAAATCGTGCAGGCCGTTTCGGAGGAGTATGGTAACTAACATTGTGACACGAGAATTTTATATATAAGATACTTATATAGGTATGTACAGTATATGTATTCTATCCGTTACCCTAGTGTCCCATAACACAAGCCTTACAGTGCTTACTTTGGGGCTAGGCTAATTGGTGTCTGTTGGAAATATATATAAAAAAAATCACTTTCTTATAGTCTTGTGTTTCGATCGATGAATAAAGTTCATGGGCCGTCAGGGGGATAGGAACAGGGTAAGCAACGGTGCGAGTGATGCTTTTGGTATCACAAGCGTCTAATACGCAATGGTGTCCGCTTGTACCATCAGTACCCTTAGTACGAGTTTGAGCTCACGAAAACTTTCATAGTTTTCGTAATTGTAAATTATTATTATATATTCTATGTCCATTTGGTGAAAAGTAACCAAATATTCTTAAAATTTAAGAAGACGCAAACGATTTAATGCTAGAATTTAAACACTGTTTATTTGTATTGTAACGAAAACAATAAAATCAGTACCCTTAACTAGTACGAGTGCGAGCTCACGAAAACTATCATAGTTTTCGTAATTGTAAAACTCGTACTAAGGGTACAGGTAGGCCATACGGTTGATAGCCACCGTTTTAAGATAACAATACAAAACCACTAAAAAAAAAGAAATCACGCTAATATTACAAAGGGGGCGTCCATAAATTACGTGAGATGTTTAAGGGGAGGAGGGGGTCGAGTCAAATCTCATCTAATCTTACGTTGGAGAGAGGGGGGGTCTCGGCAAATATCACGCAATTTTTTTTCACAGTAGTATCTATTAAGTATTCTATTGTTAAATTTTTATTACACTTATAACTCTCAGCAATATTGATTACTAGTCTTAAGTAGTATAGAAGTAAAAGCACGAAGCATTTTTTTTCTTTTTACAATAACAATCCAACGCGTTTATCAAAGAAACCCACATTTTGTAAAATCTCACGTGAGATTGGGGGTTGGGGGAGGGGGTTGAATAAAATGTCACGACATCTCACCAGGGGGGAGGGAGGGACAGAAAATCCAAAAAAACACCTCACGTAATTTATGGACGCCCCCAAAGGCGAAAGTTTATGTGTGAATGTGTATGTTAAAAGGCTAGAGCGATTTTAATAAAATTAGGTATAGCTGACCCCCATGATTGACATATAGGCTACGTTTTACCGCGGGAAAATATCCTTAATAAACTGCGGGGCACAGCTAGTAATTCATATGTCTTTACTCATACTCGTAGATGAATGATTGGTCTCCGAGAGAAGCGAGACCAATCACTTTTATGACCATTACCATACCATATACTTATACCATAATACTTTATAAGACCATTTACTTATATGCATATTGATAGATCTGAGTTGCCATTTACTGCTCGGCAAACGTTAATTTGACTTTAAATATAGATATATTTTAAGTAAGATAAGTGTACTGTTCGTGTTTGAGGAGTGCCGTTGTTTATCTCCGAAGTATTTATCAGATCTTCACCAAAATTAATATGGGACCATCTCGTTAACAGACTTTTAATCTCTCTATCTCAAATAAAAAAAAGGGAATCATCAAATTCCATTCGATATGCGCGAAAAAAAATATATAAATAATGACGAATTGAGAACCTCCTCCTTTTTGAAGTCGATTAAAAATCCATATTATTTAAATAATAGGTATCTTATATTCCTTCCCAATCAACGACCACTCTCTATAAGAAATACTCAGTCAGTTATAATTAAATAGAGTGTACACTGTATTAAAAGATACATAGATAATTAAATCTAGCAAATTACCAAACGAAATGAAGGAATCGATGGAAAACGAGCTATAGCTACCTACCTAAACATAATAGTATCCCTATATTTCTTTTTCATTTCGAAAGCTAAGAAGAATTTGTGAAAAAAGGTTGATCCTTGTACCGACAAAAACTACGTACACAACGGAAAGAAAGACGGACGAGACGCGGCGAGGTGAGGGTCTATTTCTGAGAAAAAGATTTTTTGTGTTCCGTGCTACAGTCTCGATGTGAATTTTGCTACCTGCCAACGTCGTCGCATCGTCGTGGCCTCGAAAGCAATTCTGTTTAATGTTGCTTTGGGTAGGTACTTAACCGCTTAAAATTATAGGCTTGTTATTTCGAAGAAACTATGCTTAGCAAGACAGATAGCTCCATGGCTTGTTAGCGCGTTCAGCCTGCAATTGTAGAAGTTAAGGAACTTTCGCAATGGTTGAGCATTCGATTGGTGACCAAGAACTGAATTGCTTTAAGCACGGAGGAGTGCTTCGGAAGGTCCGTCCGACATCCGCAGTCATTAGCACCCAACAATCCGCACTGGGCCGGCGTGATGGATGGAATAGGGGACTATTCCATCCAGGGAGGGTTTGTGCCCCAGCAGTGGGGACATTAATATACTGATGATGATGCTTAGCATATTCTTTGCGACTACGGAGCCTGATCCGAAAGATCCGGAATAATGAATAAAAAACTTAATAATTCACATTATACACCCATACCCGAAAGTATTTTGTTGAATTTTGATGTGCGTGAAAACATAGGAAATAAATAAACTATGTTAAGCTTTGTATTTTTTTTTAGTAGGATTTGTCTATTTATATACTATAAATAATGACACACAAATACAATTCGTAAATCTGAATTTTATTGTGCAATACAACTCTTTAAGTGATGTTGTTTTTTATAGCCATGTAGGCAAATGACTCTACCGCATCTGATGTTAAGTGGTGATATGGTGATAAAGTCCGAACGCGAAGATAGCTGGTGTAGCAGTTATAAACTGCCAAACTTTTGCTAAAAACTATTTAGTATTTCAACTGTACAGTCTACAGTGACAAGATAACGGATCCCCACATATAATATTCCTCCACTGTGCGCCTGCCAAATTTATCACATAATTAATCAAAGACTGGTATTATATAAAGTCTTTGTAATTAATAGACACCAGTCATGGACGTATAAAAACCTTTTTTTATACGTCCATGACACCAGTTAAAAATATTCACAAAATGTGTAATGTGTTGTATTGCCGCCTATAATAATATAAATAAAGAAAGTAATACAAAAGGACATCGACGAAATCGGCCCTAGCATGCCCAAAAGAATGTCCTTCACTATTATTTTTATATTATTTTTTTAACTTATTAGCAATTAATCATTGTAAACGGACAATCTGTTTAAGAAAATAAAAAATAAAAGTTCTGTTACTAGATACTACAGTCTGTTCATCCAACTTGGCACTCCTTTTTATTGAAAATACAGCATTAAAAATCAACTGATAACTAGATTCAATAGGTTTCAGTCTATAATAACGATTTATTTAAATAGTTTATTGGCTTCGTTAATATTTTATTATTAAACGGGTGATTCTGTTAAAAAGTTGTGTCAAGATTGTTTACCTTAATGAATGCAATATAGGCGACCATAGGTATTTATCAACATAAAAATAGAACTAGGTACCTTAGTCAATAATAGTTATTACTAGTATTTATATTATATTTATAAAAATATTATTTCTGAAATTATGTAAATATAGTTTATACTCCCATCCCATGTAATATCTGTTTATTTTTATGAAAATCATATTGATAACCAGGTACATACCTAATTACCGATAGTAAAATATAGAAACAGGTAAATGGAAAGACTGAACATTTCATTTGAAAAGAAATCTATTATTACCTACTACAGGTAGGTATAGGTATCATAGGTGCCAACTGACAACACTCATAAATCAATATGAATATAAGCATTTATTATTTTTATTATTAATTGCATTTTATGCTCATTTAATGCATATTATTTCAGTGCTTACATAGAGGCAAAAACTAAATCTATTCAGAATATATAAAGTGTACATCTTTTACGATTAAGTATAATAATTATAACCTCAAAATCTAATACATTCTGTAGTAGGCCACTGTTCCTCAAGTTGTCCGTATCTCAACAAATGCTTAATTAGAGTTTATGAATGATTCCGAACACAACTAGCATTTTCTCATTGCTGGGCGTTATAGGGCATTCAATGTATGGGGAACGAGCAATGTCCTTTTCAATTGAATGGAAAATCGAAGAGGGCTTGTTAACGGACAATTTCTGTCCAGTTTCTACCCGGACCAGTGCCGGCTAAGCTTGTTCACGGGCAAGGCTTGTCCGGCATTTGTGCCCCAAATCGTCGTTAGCCCCGGTGTCGCTAACAAACCCACCATAGTGTCCCATACTTATCAAATGCCTGTCCAAACGATGATAGGAACTTAACTCGACAATACCGTAAGTTAACTTACTATTGTACTTACCGAAGTGTAATTCAACCTTTAGACCGCGTTGTTTCAACCACTAGTTAAATTTTATCATGGTTAAAGCATAAAATACTTGCAAAAAAAAATAACCAATTGTCAAAATTTGACACATTTCCTTTGTATTTGACGGGACCTTATCTGTAGTCAAATTTAACTATGGATGAAACAATGAGGCCTTAGTAAATGAACTATCCCAATGTTACAATTATTTAGTGCTTGCTGCTGCATATAATGTAAGATGCATAGGGCAATATGGAAATGAACACTAAGAAATCTTGGTAAGTACAAAAAACTAGGTTTTCTGCTGCTCTGCTGTGCGCGTAGGCAACAAAAGTTGATTTAAAATTGACATTAGAGAGAAATACATTTCATTTTCCATTACAAAGTATACAAAAAAAAAAAAAATGGTTGCCTGTAAAGTCGGTTTTACGGGCGAAGATTTTACGGGCGAAGATTTTACGTGACAACGTCTTTTTCTCGGTAGAATATTTATTGATATGAATATAATTAAATTGCACAATAGGAACAAGGAATTGAATGAAAATAAGAATTGCACAAATTTTAACTATAGAAATATATTTTGTTTACTAAAACATTGTACATGTAAACTTAAACTTAACACGAGAGACTCATCGTAACGTTACCGAGCGTTACACTTTTTCATAAGTGACTCCCAGCCGCAACCTAATTTAAGACGTTGTCACGTCAATATGTATCTACCTTTTACTTAATTTTAGTATTGGGTAACTGTAAACCGGACGAAGACACGTTTTAAAACCGTGCCTAGATCCCGGTAGAAATCGTCTCGTTCACAAACGCCTTATGGCCTCCACACAAGAAACGTGTTATTTTGTTGTTTCTTAGACCTTGATATGTTAATTTTCTAAGAAGTAAATAAATAAAATATGTGTGTTGGCCTTTAGCTTAATTATAACTATAAAAACGATGAGTCTAAAGTATCGGTAATTTGGAGGACCGCTAAAGAAAAATATCCAATTCTTCATTACTATTGTATTTTATGATTTGCAAAAAAGAAATTATTTTATGTACAGAAGTACATAGATCAATAGACTTGAACTTGAACTTGCGATCGATTTTGAGTGCATCTTCTTCTTTTGAGTATAATTCGTAAAAAATAACTATTTATGCACTCTGTAATCGCAGTCCTTCGATTTTAAATGTTATGATGATAATAGAACAAGTCCTAGTTCTACTATTGTCTACAATAACATCGAAGCGAGGGCAGGTACCTACCGAGATATTTAAATAAAATAACACTAAAGAAAATTTTACTACAAAATATTCCACGCGGACCAGGCAGCACTTTCTGATTTCTGCGTCCGATCGGCGGACTGTGCGCACGGTCTTACAGTCTGCTGCTCGCACCGAGCCACGTAAGTGATTTCGTGTTATTTTCGCTCGTGTTCCCTCCTTTTTTAACGACCGTCCGTTTCGGTTGTTTCTCTTCGCAACCACCTAGGTATTGTTGTCACAACGCCGAAAGTGGTTGCGCAGCGAATTCTACCGCCCGCGTTCCACCCTTCTCCCGCCCTTATGGCAATATCCCAAGTCGAGGCTATACACAGCCTCGTCTCTGCCTGCTCTCCTTACTTCGGACAACTGCCTCCCAAGCAGCAGTCACGATGGCGAAATCTCCTGACCGCGAATTCCCCGATTACGATCCCAGCGCCCCAGTCACAGATCCCTTTTCCCTTCAGCCGTACTCTATGTCCCTTCTTGCCCGTCTGAAGGCACTCGGCAATTCCTCAGCCAGTCCCGATTCCTCCATTATGGCAATATCCAAAGTCGAGACTATACACAGCCTCGCCTCCACCTGCTCTCCTAACCTTCAGATAACTGCCTCCCAAGCAGCAGTCACGATTGGCGGAATCTCTCCACCGCGAATTCCCCGATTACGATCCCAACGCCCCAGTCAAAGATGCCTTTTCCCTTGAGCCCTCACTACACTAAGTCCCTTCTTGCCCGTCCGAAGGCACTCGGCGATTCGCCAGCCAGTCCCGATTCCTCCATTGCCTCCGGAAAGAGGACCGCCTCTCAACGTCCCTTTCCCTCCCAGTCCGGCTCCCCGTCCGAAGTAGATACTCTGATGTCTACGGAAGACGAGGGTCCGAACTCTCCCCTCCGTTCGTCACCGTAGAGGGGGGAAGAAGATGCGCCGCAATAAGCGACCTCCTCTTCCTCCATGGAATCCCAGCCATCCTGCACTCGTTCCCCTCTATGCGTCCCGTCTCTTCTCTGCCCCCTGTGTCCTTCGCCCTGACCCCGCGCCCGGTGTCCCTCGCGACTCCCGCTGCCCCGACGATATGATCGCCCCACGCCGCCCCCGCGCCTCAGGCGGGCCGTGCGCCCCCCGTCTTTCTTAGAGAAAAGGCTCTCTGGCAATCGGTTGCCAATTCCTGTACAGACTTAAAAATCGCTTACACTCAAGCCTCCAATTTAGGAGATTCCATTAAAATCTGCACACCTAATACCAACGCATTCCGTAGCCTTATACCTATAAAGCTACTATCCGATAAAAAATATCCATTCCAAACTTTTGCTCTCCCGGAAGAGCGGACGGTTATGGCCGTTCTGCGAGGCGTCCCTTACGCACTCCCTAACGAGGCCATCCTCAATGACCTCGTTAGCCAGTGATTCCTCGCCGGGAAGCGCTCAAGCAAGCGCTTCTCGCTCGCCCTAGTCATTCTTTCCTCCTCCCCGTCCGCTCGCGATATCTTTAAATCCGAGTTAACAGTCTGCGGCCTCTCTAAGGTCACCGTAGAACGACCCTACCGCCGCGGTATTCCTGGTCAGTGTCATCGCTGCCAGCAATACGGGCACGCCGCCTTCACTTCACACACTTCAAAGGCTGTCCCAAAGTTCCGCGCCCGCGCCCCAACACTAAGCCCGCTAACGGGCCCGCTCGCCCGTCACGCCCCTCGGCGAATACGTACGTATTCCCACTCCCCCGCCTGGGAGGAAACAAAAAAAAACAGGCTGCAGACGGGTCTCGATTGTGGGTTACCTACAATGCGAAGAGATGGCGCTACCTTGCAGCCTAAGAAAGAGCCATCAGAGCCCGCATCAGCATAATGGTCAGTGCATCCGCCCGGATAACCGGGTGCGGGTTCGAATCCCGTCTGCTGCCTGGTCAGCGTGGAATTTTTTCTACTAAAATTTCTTTAGATGTTAACATCTAGCGATTAAATGCTTATAAAATAAAAAAAAATAACTAAAAATAATACTATTTCAGTGAACCATAAATGGTTTGTAATAACGCGAAGTAAGACCACGCCGTACTTAAAATCTGAAAAAGAAACAAAGATATTTCTCTTTTATTTAGGCAGAGACGATTGCATACATATTGGACTACGAGAGGAAAATATAGATGAATCAACAGCTGACAGTGCAGTTGTATCAACAAACAGGCAGGACGATGTCGGAAATTGATGACTTTATTTGTTAATATATGTAGGTACAAGGTGTATAGAAAGCAGCAAATTTTTTGAGCAAAGTTATAGACGAAAAAACTTACGCAGTCCACGTTTTTATATGTAAAATTGCTACAGTGCAGGCTTTCTTGTCTACGGTCGTTGTCATAGAACACATAAAAAGATTAGAAGGGTGATCATTTACCGTTTGTACGGGAATCAGTAATGTCTATGACTCGCAACCACTACACTTCCACCTAATAGATAATAGCCAATCAAACATCAAACAATCGAACCAATCAGTGCTCACACCCGAGAGCAACAACGCAATCAGAACCAAGTTTTGGTCATCATCAGCCTATTAATGTCCCCACTGCTGGGGCACAGGCCTTCCCTATGGATGGAATAGGGAGATTGGGCCATGACCCACCACGCGGGCCCAGTGCGGATTGGCGGGTGCTAACGACTGCAGATACAGCCGGGACCAACGGCTTAACGTGCCTTCCGAAGCACGGAGGAGCTCGAGTTAGTAAATTCTTGGTCACCCATCCAGTGACCGCTAACCACTTGCGCCATCGAGCTCCTCGAGTTTTGGTCAAGTCATGAGCATTTGCTCACACATACCTGTGGCGCGCGTGTCCCGCCTACAAGGCCCTTCTAACCTCTTTCTGTGTTCTGTGGTCGTTGCTTAAGAAATTTACCGAGGTGTAATAACAAACAAAAATAACGCACTCCTGAAAGTAGTTTTGTCGGAATTGGCGTAAAAAGTTTCAAAATGTCCTAAAAAATGTTGACATTAATTAAATAATTCTAAGCTAAAAAAATATGATATATCCGTAGATAATAAGGGTTTTTTTAAATGCGGGCGGGCGTAGCTTAACCATAAAATTTTAAAAAAACAAATTTTTATTGCTGACCTTCCTGAAAGCATTTAAGTTGACATCTGCAAAACCAGCGGCCGTCAGTTTACAAGGCTTGTGGGCTCTGGAATTAATTAAATTAAATTATTATCAAAATGAAATAAATAAGGTATGGGAGCATTATTGACTTTCTACAGTCTATCTTCGTATAAATTTAATTAATTAGGTATCACTGCAATGATCTCTCGGTAGAAAGTTATTTTTTCGGCAGCTTTTCTAAAACCTATGTTATTTCCCATGACTCACACTATCTTTATTTCAAATTTCATCTAAATCAGCTGAGTGGTTAAAGCGTAAAAAAGCTCACCTTGTTTGTATCAACAGGACAATTCTTCTAACGGCGGTATTGCTGAAATACCATCGACTGTTATAGACTGCGTCTGCAACCTCCGTACTCTATAACACACATCATCATTATCAACCTAGACCCGGCTTGTGTGGTCTAGTGGCTCCCGACGGAGTGGAGACTTCTCCCGAGAGGCGATGCCATCAAAAAAACAAATGAAAACATGAAAACATCAGCCTATTAATGTCCTCACTGCTGGAGCACAGAACTTCCATATAGACGGCATAGAAGAAAACGGCCCATGACCCAGGGCGGATTGAGTGCTAACGACTGCACATGCAACCGGGAACAACGGCTTAACATGCCTTCCGAAGCACGGAGGTGTGCTTTCAACCATACGGCTTAACATGCCTCCCGATGCACACCTCCGTGCTTCGGCCTGTCATTGGCCATTGGAATGGTCACCAAACACTATTATCTCGAGCCATCAGTCTATTAATGTCCTCATTGAGCCGTTGATCCCTCAATCTGCACTGGGTCATGCCAACTATATGGAAGTTTTGTGCCAATCAATGAGGACATTAATAGACTGATGGCTCGAGATAATAGTGTTTGGTGACCATTCCAATGGCCAATGACAGGCCATTGCGAAAGCGTAACTTTCACGTTCGCAGAACAAATCCGCTAACCAAGTGAGCCATCGGGCCGGATTTAACAATATATAATAACATAATAATTATTATTTATTTTAAAAACTGTAAAACCTATGTGACAGATGACGAAGAGACGGACTCACAAGTGACAACAATAGAGCACAGATCGGAACCGTCGATAAAATAGGGTCAAGTGGGGGCAGAGTAACAAAGGACACAGTGTAAAATGGAATATCTCTGCAATTTTCTTATTTTTTATTTGGTCTGTCGACGTGGTTTTATAAGTTTCATATGCCGCCATCCAATGACGTATAATATATGGAGGTTATACGCCAACATTATTGCATTTCAAAACGGCACATGTAGTCCCCATCCCAACTTTCCTTGGCAACAACCGCCAATAAAATGGTATAAAGTAGTCTCTTACACTCTCATTCATGAAGCAGATTACATCTCGCTTTTTAGCATCTATGTGTCAACGGTGTCAGCAACTGTTAAAATAACTAATCTCTAAATATTTATACATTAATTTTTTTTAAAACTGGACTTTTGAATGAAATGGCACGTTTTTCTTGTCTCTAATAGTTCCCGTGTATTCTGTGTACTATCTTAAAACACACATACGGCTTTTTGTCTTGAAGAACGTAAATTAACACGTCGCCGCGTCGTAGCAAAGTGTAGCCGTGGCGAGAGAACGTGCCCGACTGAATGCAAGCCGGGCAATTACCTGACTTTCGTATTGCCAAATTAGAAGCATGTATGACGTATTTATGGGTGTATTCCGAATCAAACACCAGTACGCTGGCCAGTGGTAATGACGTCATGATTTCGACGCCGTATTGACAACACTACTACTACACCAGTGCAATATGGCGTCGAAATCATGACGTCATTACCGCTGGCCAGCGTACTGCTTTATATTTCGGAATACACCCTATAACTTTAAAACATTATAGCTGCCATCTTGACATCGACTTAACTGTCATTGGACGTCAAATGGCCGAGTATAATACAGAGAATATATTTCTTTTTGTAAACTATGCCTCTTAGTATACAAATAATGATTAAAAAATAAATTTAACTTACCGATCTCATCAGTATATCGCCGAAAAAACAGAGAAAAAAGACTTGCAGCAAACTCATAAATAAAAAAATCAGTGACGTCACCTGAAAAGCTATATCGTTGATTATCTGAAATACGTAATGAACACAACTGTAATTAAGTAATATGTACACTCTTCTTAATAAGTTAGCATTGACGCACCTTCAAACGATAGAAATGGTTTGAATATTGGTACATATTTATGTTTTTAAGAATGCTTCTGCTAACCCATTATTCATATCCACTCTAAAGGTGCAGTCCCACGATGTGTGTTGTTGTGGGCGAGGACGAGCCGCGCAGGGTTGCCAAACGTATAAAAACTCAAAAGCTCAAACTCATTTCGCGACTCTGGTCTTTGGACGACATTTTTTCATTGCATATGTGCGCACCCGCTGACTGCCACAGCGCAACTGTCTTTGGTTGGATGTAATCCGCCGGCCAAACGGTTGTAATCCACGCGCTCCAATCGCGGATGTAAACACGCGTCCGTAATCCAAGGACGTTGAAGGTCAAATCAAAATTTGGATTACATCCTTCGTCTAGTTGGATGGCAACGGGCAAGGTCACCTTGGTTGGTACGCTGGATTACATCCGTCTAGAATAGGTCTAAAACTAAAACGTTAAAGTTCTCATACCTTTGGCAACGCTGCGCGGCGCGTCCTCGCTCGCGACAACATCGTGGGATCGCACCTTGATAATAAACATTTTATTGCTCACATTCACTAGTAAATAGTTAAAACAGACAGGCCTTTTATTTATTTTACTATTAAAATAGATTACAGCATGTCACTCAGCAAATGTCCTCACAGCTGGAGAACAGGCATTCCCCATGTATGGAATAGGGATATTGGGCCATTACTATCATCCACTACGCGAGCCCAGCAGCAGCAGATGCAGCCAGGGTTAATGGCTTAACGTGCCTTTCGAAGCACAGAAGAGCTCGAGATAGTAAGTTGTTGGTCACCCATTCAATTACCAACCATTGCGGAAGTTGCTTAACTTCCATGAACGCAAGCCGAATGCGCTATCCACCTGCGCTATCGGGCTCCGAGTGGTAATTTATTTTATGTAAAAAGATGAAGAAAACACAACAAACGTACAATCTAATATTAAGCAGCCACAACAGCATATAGACTTGGGATATCAGATTACTCAGAATACAGAATCTTTCTATGTTTTTAGAATCTCTTACTCAATGTGACTTTTAGTAAATGTGTTTATGCTCATATAAATTTATCTTTAAAGGACTCGATTCAGAAAAAAACAGTGACCAAAAAGTCACATAGTCAATAGTTAAAATATAATAATCATAATCATTCATTCAGTTTAGGCTGTTACAAGCTCGCATGAATGTCTAGAAGCTATCGGTTCGTAAATCTACGGCGGGAGACTTGTACTGAGAAGAACCGGCATGAAACTCAGCAAGGCCTGCTTTTTTCTCCCTGTTTAATTATTTACAGATTTGTCATGTTGTAAAATGACAGAGATGATTCATGAAGTCACGTTTCATGACTATGTAAATTAACATTTATAACACTATAGTGAATAAATATACTACCGCCAAATTAAACGCCGTCAGGCAAATGACGAAAGAACTAATCAAAAAATTAAATAGTGTTGATTTCGAATACATCAGTTCCAATATACAAGCCGAACTGAAACATAATAAAAATATTATTTTTATTAGCAACGAACTTGATAAAATAATAAAAATAGTTTTCACATAGCAAAACCCACAATCACTCAAACGCAATGCAACTGCATTTACTCCCGGACACATTTTATCGGCACACCTTGTATTTTAAGTTTTTACGGTCTCTAGCTAAAATTAAATGTTACATTGAGCAAAAAAGGTTTTGATGCGGTTTTAAACTAATTTATAAATAAACCATATTTTTTGTGTTTTTAAAAATATATTATTATTGCTCAACATAACATTATATTTTTGATATATACCGTTAAACTTATAATACTTAGTGGGCTGATAGATGTGTCCGGGAGTGTATGTTCATAATTATTATAAGTCAAAGTTAAAATATATTTTTTGGAAATTGCATGCAAAATACAACTCTTTTGAATCGTCAATATTCCTTTCCCTACCACCAGTTAAGGACATTTTTTTAGCTGTGGAGAAAAACTGGCGAAAAAAACTTCTCAGCGTCAAATAATTATGTAACAATATTAACAAAAAATTATATTGTTACGGCGTCAATACAAAATATTTTTTTCTTCATCATAATTATAGAAAAAGCCTGCCGGAACGTTTGGAACAGTTTAAACCCAAGCATTTTTGTCTGAAATATAATCAGACACTTTATAAAAGGCTTTATTAATAAGAACTCTTTTAATGGTAGTTTTAAATGTCACATTAAATGCAAAAACTTAACGAACATGTGATTATTGACAGCATCCAAATATACTGTTTTAAGGTATAGCACATATACAAAGTCACAGTAACTAAAGTTACTAACCTGATGATTTGCTGGTGCCATTCAATCAACTTCTTAAACTTGTTTTTTAATTCATTATGACTCAACGAACCAATAGCTATCGGACCAGAATCGTGCGGGATGATAGCTTGAAAATGTCTTTGAAGAAGCTTGAACTGAATTATGATATGGGTACAGCAAGTGTAGAAAAAATAATCAGCGGCACAAATCATCAGGAAAGCTATGCATTCTGAAAGACAAAAAAAAAACAATGAAATTATACCGAATCCCTTCACAGCAATAGTTATATGTAGATCCCAATTGGTAACACACATACCTGCCCAAATCTGATGTATGTATACAAAAGGCCAGAACCTTAGATCGAAAGCATCGAAAGGATATATATCAAAAAAAGGCAACATCAGTTCCAACTTCCCCGTTCTATAATACTTCACGAATATCAATATTAGGGGAGTCAAATCGCATATGGCTATCATTAAACAGTTGAGCACATTCAAAACCTTAATTACAACTTCCAGAAAATTTATCTCGGGCTGTATAACCTCGTCTTCGTCAACATTCTGAAAGTCATTCTTTATCGTTTCTAGTTCTCTTAACTTTCTAACCATATTATGCATTTGTTTCTCGTTCAATATTAAAAGTAATCCCTTTATTACACACAGAAAGCCAATTGTTAAACAAGGCGCTACGAAAGTGATTTCTGTGAAATCATGTCCAGTCACAAGTCCCCTTACAGTCCAATGCAGGGCAAAGAGCATACTAATGTAGAGCCATATCATATTGAAAAGAAACACACAGATCTGTTTCAGCTTCCTTTTGCCTGGATCAAAATTCAGCCCTGTCATTTGAAAAAATAACTTTATCTTCCGAAGAGATTCATCAAAGGACAATTCTTTGGGCATCTTTACATTTAGAACGATCAAGTTTAACTAAGGAATGCTCATGAGTTCTCTCTCTATTTATAATTCAAAAATACAATTATTTCCTTCCTCTTTAAATATCCAACTGGTACTTATGGAATATCAATTAGCAATTGAGTTCGTTAATTACAATTATTTCGTACCTATGATTTGTACATTTAACAAATCGATCACTGTAACGCTATCTATGATTATGAACTCATACACTGTAATTGGCACTGCTAGTTTTACCATGAAAATTATTCGACGATTACAGTAATTTTGGATTTCCACCTTCCTTTCCGTTAAAGGGTAATATTAGGTTTTACGTTTAAGAGAGGTAGGGCATAGCGGATTCAGCGCTCAAATTGGAGCACCCGTCTGGGGAAGTTACCTCCACCTTACAGAAGACCACAGTAGAATCATCATCATCATCATCAGCCTATTAATGTCCCCACTGCTGGGGCACAGGCCTTCCCTATGGATGGAATAGGGAGATTGGGACCCACCACGCGAGCCCAGTGCGGATGGGTGGATGCTAATGACTGCAATGGAGCCGGGATCAACGGCTTAACAGAATAACACTACTTTTTGCTGGTATTGTGTTTCTGTCAGTGAGTAAGTTTCCAGGACTCCACGAGGTAAAGGATGGGGTCAGGGTAGACAACGGCGTGCGTGTATTTTTAATATCGCAAGCTTCTATGGTATATGGAACCGCTTACCATCAGGCGGGTCATATGCTTATTTGCCACCCTTTAGACATAAAAAAACCTGAAGTTCTGTGAAGCTGCGTACGGACAGGGCTTTTTTTTATTCCTCCCAGGCGGATGAATGAATGTGAAATCCTCATGGATGGGATGGGATGGATGGATGTTATGTCAGACTCCGACTGGCTAAAGCACACCCGTAGTTCATGCTTATGGCCGGAAGGGCCTTACAAGCTTCATCTGAAGCGATCATCCCCTGAGATGGGGATGATGCAGCCAGACGACCTCCGTGGCCGAGTGGTTTGTACGCCGGGTTTCATGGTGTCGCCGACTCGAGAGGTCCCGGGTTCGAATCCCGGTGGGGGCAGATGTTTGTGTGATGAATACGAGCATTTGTACTCCAGTCATGGATGTTTAATATGTAACTCTATGTAAATATACTTAAATATGTACAGTTCATGTATTCTATCCGTTACCCTAGTATCCCATAACACAAGCCTTATAGTGCTTACTTTGGGGCTAGGCTAATTCGTGTGAGTGTTGGCAATATTTATTTATTTAATATATAAAATTCTCGTGTCGCGGTGTTTGTGGTTAAACTCCTCCGAAACGGCTTTCCCGATTCTTATGAAATTTTGTGTGCATATTGGGTAGGTCTGAGAATCGGACAACATCTGTTTTTCATCCCCCTAAATGTTAAGGGAAATCCACTCCTAATTTTTTTTTTCAATTTTGGATATATTTTTTTATGATACATCATACAGAAATACATACATCCCTAAATTTTCAACTTTCTACCAACAACCCCTATTTTTTTATGGCGGTACGAAGTTCGCTGGGTCACCTAGTTTATTTATACTTGTGGCTACGCGTTCACTCTAGGTAGGGCTGCCATCTCTAAAATGTGGCAACCAGGATAAGACGCGTGATAACCCCGGATTTTGAAGCCCAGAACCCGGACAGACCAATAAAAAAACGGTTAAAAACGTCACAAATCAACTTTTTTATGTTGATCTAGGCAAAAGAGCTAGCGGTCTACCTCATAATAAGTGGTCACTGCTGCCCATGGACACTTGCAGCACCTAGGGCCACTCATGCGTTGTCGTAAATTTTTAAACCCGGACTACAAATAGAACCCCGCCCGGACGCTCCCCGGACGCCCCGTAAACTAGGACAAATCCGGGGAAACCCCGACGTATGGCAGCCCTAACTCTAGGGGAACTCGCGTGCGGCGTGAGTTGCCCCGCTGCGGAATCACCGTCATCGTCAGTCTGTCGCCGAAACTCACACGCCCGGGTACGCTGTTATTTGGTATTTGGGCGGCAAAATAGACGTATAGATTTTTAATTCTACTGTCTTACTGATATTATAAATGTAAAAGTTTATATGTTTCTATGTTTGTTAATCTATTAAGCACAAACTACTGAACGGATTTGAATGAAATTTGGTACCCATATACATTAGTTTATGACCAGGGGGCCAATCGCCTAACGAAAATGCTTTGGAAAAAGCTAACGCTTACGATTTTATTTTGTTATTTCTAGCCGCCTGAGGTATTCAAATGCCTCGCGCTCTTTCTTTTTCTTTTGCATTGGTAATAACAATATTAAAAAAAATGAGCGTGAGGTATTCGAAAACCTCAGGCGGCTAGAAATAACAATATAAAATCGTAAGCGTTAGCGTTTCCCAAAGCATTTCCGTTAGGCGATTGGCCCCCTGGGGGCCATTCGCCTAACGGAAATGCTTTGGAAAACGCTAACGCTTACGATTTTATTTTATTGTTTCTGGTTGCGTGAGGTTTTCAAATGCCTCGCGCTCTTTTTTTTCTTTGGCATTGGTAATAACAATATTAAAAAAAATGAGCGTCAGGTATTTGAAAACCTTCGGCGGTCAGAAATAACAAAATAAAATCGTAAGAATTAGCGTTTTCCAAAGCATTTCCGTTAGGCGAATGGCCCCCTGGCTGGATTGAGCTAAATCTTAGTACTTTTTATCCCGGAAAAATGTAATGATCCTGCGGATTCACAAAAAACTTATGACAACAGGGACAAAGACGCGGGCAGCCGCTAGTAGTAAATATAATGGCAGCGGGGCATGCGTAACGTGGGAATGGTTCTTCAGAGGCATAAGCCCAAATTTTTGACTGTGCAACTCACAATACCGTGTTTAAAAACGAATAAACGAAACTATTAGTAAGAGTGTCAATAATCGTATATTGGCTGCAGCGTAATTATTTCTTTAATATAAGTAGGTAATAGTAGATTTAAAAATCAAAATACCCTTATTATCCGGAAAATTTGATCCATTCTCGACTGTTAGAATAGCTTTGTCCCGGACCATTTTAAAAATAATTATATAGATGGTTTTTAATTACATTTGAAGTAAACAAATTAAATAATACAAATAGAAAATGAGAGAAATTTCTCCTCTGATTTTCTTTCCCTGTATATTTTCTTTAATGAAACACGCTTAAAAAACAAGTTCAAAATGCGTTTTTTTATTACTTTTTTAACGTTTTACATCCTTTTCAGTAACAACTTCGAGGTATATGCAACTGCCACATGCGGGGTTTGCCTCGCAGTGTTGTTCACCCGCATCACTAAGTAAGTGAAACTTACCTATGTATTTGTCATACTTAGAAATCTATACATATAATAAAATGGTAGGAAAGTCAAAACTGTACATTGAATATTTTTTTAAAAGAATACTTGGGGTGTGGTCTACAATTGATACCGAAACCAATAATATCGTTTTTAGAATTTTTGTCTGTTTGTCTGTATGTATGTCTGGGATAAACTCAAAAAGTACTGCATGGATATACTTAAAATTTGGCACGGATATTATTAAGAAGTCGGGTCAACATATAGGCTACATATTATATACGTGAAACGGGGAACGAGCAGTGAATCTTTATTTCTAACTAACTCCACGCGAACGAAGTCGTGGGCGGCCGCTAGTGTGAAATAAAAAAGTGAAAATCATTTAAGTGTCATTATACTTATTATTGTATCCTTATTTTTATTGTATCCTTTACCATCGGACAAACATTAGCCTCACCGGAATTCGAACCCAAGAACTTTGTAGACAACACCTTGAAAACGGGGGTTTGTACTTCATATCACTACTCGCACCTCGGAGGTAGTAGATATAAGGGATATATTTGCTAAATTAATTTAAGGAAATACTAGACGTTATAACTGTACTTTTGTTGCATTAGCCTTAGCTTAGTAAATCTTTACTCGCTTCATATTTCACACAAAATAACGCTATTCGAGACAATCTGATGTGACCACCCAATAAAATAACTCAAAATTAACTTGCAGGTACGCTAAGTATTTTTCTATACCATTAAAAATGATGTCATAGTACACGACTTAAATAACTAACAAGTAAGCGAAACTCCAAAGTTTTGATTCAGAATTTATTTGCATACGTAAAAGTGTGACAATAAGACTAGATGTCACAATCCGTTATTCAGTTCACAGTCCATTGTGCAGTGCAAACTCCATTAGGCAGTCAACACACGTGATCGTTGCAGCGCGATTCATCCATTTGTCCTGTATCGTATGGAACTGTTACCCGTACGTAGTTGGTTGGGTTTCCCGCGTTTTCGCCAAATCTGAGCTGGTGTAGTCTGTAATGCAGTCGACTGTTTTTGTTGTCTTCTTGTGGGGACGATCAATTGAAACCTTCTGCTTTCAACCGTACAGTGCAAGTTATTTTAAATTTAATAAATAGGCAATATTCATTTCAATTTATCTGCGCATTTTCAATAAAATTTGAACTAGTTATAGAATAGGTACTCTAATTACTTACTAGTAATAAAGTTTCATCTAGCAAGTCACACCATTATTAAATTTAATTATAAATAGATTGTAATAGAACAAAGTATGACCACGCGTTACTGACAACCTGTAAAATATTAAATGATTAGTATGGGATCATCTGGAGTACCTAAAAAAATTGCCTTGTTGGATAGTTGGATATTAATTTTTATAATTTCAAAACATCATATACTGTATTAATAGATTATACCTAAGTACTATATAATATTAATATCATACATCGAAAAGTTTCATTGCTATTTATTTATATAATATATTTATTAAAATAATTTAACTACCCTCATAAACGCATTTAGATTGACATTCATGAATCTATATGCAGTCAACTTGCATGGCCTTTGTGATCTGAAAGTAAATAAAAGTATTAATTTATAATGCTAGATTTAATGTAGGCTTATGCTTAAAAATACTAAACTAAACTAAACTTGATATAAGAAGTGAATGCTTGCTGCTGATACTTGTTAACATTCACTTCTGATATGAAGTATTTTTTTTTACATTTCGTCTGGGTAGCAGTAAGGGTTGCTAACCTTAATAAATAATATAGTATCCTTCTATTTAGGGGATCAAAAACTATATTTCTAAAAAAAATCTAGAATGCGAAACTACTTTATTTTGCTTATAGCAAACATTTGCTAGTAAAAGCTTTCTTAAAATAAAAAACTGGAGTATTAAGAGCAGCAAACATACACTAATATCAAAAATAAAGTAAATATTTTAACCACATACTATATTTTTTAACATTTTTTTGTAATCTACTATATTTTTAGAGGTAACAGCTTCGAAAATACTATATTTGATAGAAAAAAAGTTGGTAACCCTTGTAGCAGTAATCAAATATGGTTTATTATTGAAACAATCCTTAGTTTGGGATTCAATGACTATAACGAAACAAAATGTAGAAATTTAAAGCTATCACCATGAAAAATATTTAGTTTTATCGAGGTTTAAGTCTTGTGGACGAACATATCGCACGTCACAAACAAAAGGGTATTATCTTCAAAAGCAGTGTTTTGAGATATCGCGTTTTGAAGTTTTAAAAAATCATATTAGGGGAACTACTGGTTCAAATGTTTAAAGTGATACCTTGATTTAAACGTACATTATCCTTTTTTGTGCTGAGTAAGTTTAGTTAGTGTATCAATAGTAGTTTTTATTTTAAAAGTACTTTTATGTGACTGGGTAAAGAGAATAAAGGCAATCGTTGTGGGTGGTTCCAAGCAGATCTCAAAGATCGATTTTGGTCTGCTCCCACCTGTTGTGTTTGAGGGTTCTACAATTCCATTTAGCCTCAGTGTCAAGAATCTCGGCCTTCACATTGATACAACGCTAAGTTGGACATCGCAGATTGCTGAAGTTAGCCGAGCCGTTACTTTTTCACTACGTTCCCTTAATCGCTTCAGAAATTTCCTCCCCATAAAAACTAAGATTACTCTCGTTACGTCTCTTATTCTACCACTCATTGATTATGCCGATGTCTGTTATCCCGACTTAAACGCAGATCTTCTCAACAAATTGGACCGCCTAATCAATAATGCTATCCGTTTCATCTTCTGCCTCCGCAAATTTGACCATATTTCCTCATATCGATCTCAACTAAAATGGCTTCCTATCCGCCAGCGCAGGCAGTTAAGATTACTCTGCACTCTTTTTTCGATAATTTCCAATCCGCATTCTCCAGAGTATTTGAAATGCAAGTTCCAATATCTCTGCGATAGTCACGAACGTCCTCTCCGCTCTTGCGATTCATTAGCTCTCTTTATCCCTCTTTCTCATTCAGGCTATATGTCCAAGTCCTTGACTCTTCAAGCCATACGGCTGTGGAATGACCTACCCGACTCCATCAGAAGATCTCCAAATAAACTCATATTTAAAAGGAATGTTCGCACTCATCTGCTTCAAAATTTAAGATAAAGAGTCACTTTATTAATCATCATCATGTGTATAGTTATGTGTATATATATATATATATATATTTAAATATAATTGTGGTATGTATGTATGTATGTGTATTCCTTTCGTAAGTAGTATCTATTTATATATGTATCTATGTTAATTCGTATATATTTTAATATTATTTATTATTTCAATATTTATGTGTATACTTAGCTTTATACCGCCGTTCGCGTTTTTCTTTTTTCCCAAAGGTTGACTGGGAGAGAATGCTATTAGCATTAAGTCCGCCTTTTGTACCATTGTTTTGTATTTTGGTCAATAAAGTTTAAAATAAATAAATAAATACCCTATAAGCAGTTGAAATAGCTCAAATGGCTCATGTTAAAATTACAACTAGTATCATTTTAAAATAGTTTCGCTGAAAATAACATATTAAATAAAATTGAAATAAAACTTTAAACTTGTATTAATCCGAACGGGCGATAGGGTATTTATCTTAACTTAATACTGTTTAGAATACTCACAATCATAAATTTTGCCTAGAAATTGACATGTGTTTGCTATAATTCAAAAACTCTCTCGAATTAAAATACAATTATCTTACCAGTTTATAGAGAAAAAAAATGTATTAATACCCTATTGTTTGTGACGTGCGATATAATGATATATAAACCAGATCACATGGTTGGCTGTGCAAAAGTGCGTAAGAAGTTATGTTAATGACTCCTCTTTTTCTCGGAGACCTCACAGATTCACAGATATTACTATGAATACAATTAATATTTTGAAAATCTTTATCATTATAATTTTTAACATTAACTAATAACTTTAAAAAATATATATATATTAAATATATACCTGACAAGTACTATGAGCAAGTTCTTACGAGTTGCAGAATCCTTTGAATACCATTCGCTGTTATAAATGGCATCAGCCACCTCCACACTCTGATAAATTGAATATTTACTATTATTAAATAGATTTCTTGTATCGTTAAAATAATATAAAATGATTACATTTAAAACTTTGAAACACAACACAAACGTACAATAGTTATTTATTATACAAGAGTGGAAAGTTCCTTTTTAACCGCGTGCTCGATTTGGATGACCGAGCAAGCGAAGGATTCTAAAGTTGAATCACGAGCGCAGCGAGTGATTCTAAATTAGAATCCTGAGCGTCAGCGAGGGAAACAAACGAGCACAAGGTGAAAAATCTTTCCACTCGAGTGCAATACGTAACTTTTCATCCCACCTCAGCGAGGAAATGACAAAATGAAAAAGAAAACAATTTATAATGACAAAATATTTAAGCAATAAAACGTGAAAAACTAGAATGGCGCGAAGCACGCAAATAAAACAAAGAAACCAAGAAGGTTCCAAATTTAAATTTTTTCACAATTTAAAAAGTTCTAATCATAAATTTGGCACCATAGAGGTTACATTAAATAGGTTTAATGACGTTTTGAATTTACAATTATATTGAGTACTCATTATATGTGATGTTCTAAATTCAAATCTACTTTGCCGCTCAAGCGAATAAAATAGAATTTTCCAGCCAGATTTCGAAGCGCAAAATTACACTTTCCGAGGTGGTGGGATGAAAAATATATTATAACAATTATAATGTAGGCAAACGAGCTGACTGCTCACTTATGGTACTTATGTTGTAGCTGTTGGATACAACACTGAAAGATAATAATTATTCAAGATATGAAATGAAAATACTCACTGAAACCGATAGCGAATCGCCAAAGAAGCACAAAAAGAACACCTGAAGTAAACTCGCAGAGAGAAAAGTAACGAAAATCATAGAAAGGTTGATGTCTTTAATCATCTGGAATAAAAAGTAAAGCGCATATATGGTTCTCTGTAAATAACCATAATATATTTTGAGACTAGAAAAGCTTCTATTTAAATTTAAAGAAAATATAACTAGAAAAAATTCCACGCGGACCAGGCAGCAGACGGGACTCGAACCCGCAGCCTTCGCAATCCGGGCGAATGCACTGACCAATAATTATACTACCGCGGCCCTCACGTACCGCGTCGGAATTCCTCTAGCCATTCTTAAGCTGCAAGGCAGGGCCATCTCTTCGCATTGTAGGTAAACCTACAATTCTAGTTATATTTTCTTTAGATTTAAACATCAAGCAGTTACATGCTTTAAAAATAAAAATTATAAGCTTCTATTTATTTAATGTACCTTACCACAAGTCCAAATCCAGTGAGGCAAATCATCAAAGAACTAGAGATGAAGTTGCATAGAATAGATTTTGTATTTAGGGTCTCCAACAAGCCCACCGTCCTGAGAACCACATGTGAAATTAAATAAAACTAGTTTTAACGGGTTAATGCACGAAATTTATTTATTTATTGACGTTTCGCAGCCTTTCAGGTCTGCATCGTCAGATTAATGAGTGATGTGCGTGAAAACCTAAGAAACAAAAACAGGTGACATTTTTAGAATTTTTAGAGAGACATTAATCTATCTAATTGTAGTAGCTCAGACTTGTAATTTAAGCTCAACTTTTTTATAGAATGCTCAACTAATCACGCCACTCGATCTAATTTTATGTGTAAGTATAGTCCAGTCGCGAAGATAGATGAAGCGGCAGCAGATGTGAGCTCAGCCATCCTCACCTTGCCGGCCTGAGCTCAATCCTCTAACCTGCGGAGTCCTGTAATCCTACTCACCAGCAGAGACATAACAACACCAAAAGGTGTGCCCTACCATTCCTAAAAAAATAAACATAACAAAATTGGACTCCACTCACACTCACAGTTAATATCTAGTGGGTTAGAGTACTTTCCTGAACCTTATATTAAAGTAAATCTGTTACGCATTGAACAATTTAAGCATTTAACTGCTAGATATTTAAATCCAAAGTAAATTTTACTAGAAAAATTCCACGCGGGCCAGGTAGCAGACGAGACTATGTGTTTAAATAATGTAACAGATTACCTAATCAAATTGATATGACGTATGACGAGTTCCCGGAACTTCTTGTTGAATTGTTCGCGATTGGTGTCGTTGTCATTTATAAGATCTTCAAAGTCGCTCCTCAGAAGTCGAAACTGTATGCGTATGTACGTGCACAGTATGTAGAACAGATGGTCCACTACAGCTAAACCCCATATTACAAATGCTTCTGAAACAACGATTTCAGAAAATTTATCATAATCACCAATCCATGCTCGTCCACTGTTGGACATAGGTCTCCCCAAATGCACGCCACTGCTCCCGATTTTCGGCCACTCTCATCCAGCCCACTCCAGCCAGCCTACGAATGTCATCATGCATCTTGTCTCAGGGCTTCCTACACTACGTTTACCGAATCGTGGTCTCCACTCAAGAACTTTCCGGCTCCAACGGCCGTCAGAAAATTATTCTGGCGAAAATACTCGTGTAGTGTTCCTGTTTATTTTTAACGACATATTTTAAACCTTATGGGCTGTACCAAAGATGTTTTGGGTGGCATTTTTGCTTAAACGCGTCTTAAGTTAAAGTTTATCGTTAAACCATATTTAACTCACCCGACCAAGCCTGTTGCAAGTATAAAACTGGCCAATACTTAATGTTATAAGGATCGAATGGATATTTAAGTTGAAAAGGCAATCCTAACACAATTTCACCAGTTTTTATGTATGTGACAACACTTGAGTACATAGGTTGCGTAGTAAATAAAGCATACAGAGCAATGAAAACCGCATTGAGTACTTTGATCACCTTATGCAAAAATATTTTTTCTTCACATACTTTTTTTTCCTTCTCAAGTGTCGTCCCGTTAAGATTTGCCTCTAATTCTAAGTCTTTCAAAGCTTTGTAAATTTTTTGTGCAGTGTCTCTGCCAAAAAAGAGTGTCATCAATTTTAATATAGACAAACTACACAGAACCATGATCGGGGATGAGTACATGATAGTAACAGATTCGTTGCCCTTCATAATTTGTTCCGTGTAAAGGAAAATTGCAGCTATGAAGTCAAGAGAAAGCAAGAATACGTTGAATATGAAAATGAATTTGTGTTTGGGATCGTATTTCTCTTTCTTCACTTCGATTCCAGATATCAACAGTGAAAGTTTTATCTTTTTAAGCGACTCGTCGATGTGTATTATTCTCGACATTTTCACTGAATTTAATCTGATTTAAGCTGGCAACAAGCTGTTTTGAAGTCTTACAAGTTAATGTTAGAGGAAAATAGTTTTCAAAGTCAATTAAAAAGTTTTGAAAGTTTTGGTCATTGTCATAATTACATTTTTTTGTGCTTTTTTGTATTGCTATATACAGAATGATATTAATTCACGTTAATTATTATTAACATCTGCCAACTTTTCTAGGCAGATAATGAAAATCTATAAAGAATAGAGTGTATCTGAAACCCCGAAGACATGAAATTATGTAAATGTGTTGTCTTTTAACTTGTTAAATTTAAGTAGCACTAAATAACTACCATTTGGTTATATTTGTAAATTAAGTTGACTTTTTTAAATATTTTGTCTTGCATATATAAGGAGCCCGGTATGAGAAAAAATGTGAGGAATAAAATCTATCTATCGATGAATGACCTCGTTACGTTTTTGGTGCGCATCCTGTACGAGCCAAAATGACTCTTAAATCCGAGAGCTTAGTACAAAAGAATTAAATTGAAACTACAGTGTATTTTGTTAGACCACAGATTTCTTTAGTAGTTAGGTGACGTTTTGCCTATATGTAGCTCCAAACATATTTACAAGCGTGATGCAACGAACTACAGCCCATCTATTTTGATACATATGCACTAAAATTTTAAATGCACAAAATAAATGGCGTATACATAATCGCCCTATATAATTAATGTAAAATATTTCGTCGATTAGTTATAATAAATGTATATGAAATGAATAAATATATATTTATTTATGTATATTATTTTCATTAATTTGTTAATTTACCATTTCATACAGTATCAATCTTTTTTAAGTTAAATAAACTCTTTTTGCGTCCGGTTATTCTATCGAACTTAAGGAGTAAACTCCAGTCGTGCGTCGGAGCTGACACACACAATTTTTTTTTTTCATATGCTATCACTATACCTAACTATTCGTATTTGCTATTTGTACAATTAGTAGCAATATTACCTTAACATCTCTATAAGAAATGTAAAGAAAGTTATAAATAGCAAATAACGAATAGTCATGCGTGCCAACATTATTTTTTGACAAATATCGCGAACAGTAAAGTCGTTGGATACAGTTGATCGTCCCCTCAGCGCTGGTTAGGACACCTGTTGCTCAGATGTACTCTCGCTATGTGTTGTGTTGGATAGCTTTGTGGTACATTGACAACGGTGAAACGAATACTGCCGAGACTAAACGTGAGACAGGTTTATGCAGTGTTATTTTCGTGTAGTACCCAACTATAAATGTCATTTATTTTTTGGAAATAGGCTTATAAAAAGACCTTTACACGTCCTAGCATTACTTTATCTCTACCAATTCAATTGGTTTCATTTATTTGTTATTTTATCACTGTAGACATAGATGTTTATAAGTTTAAACAATCCTTAAATAAAAACCACTGCTTCGGGACAGTAAAAGGGCCAGTGCTGAGAAAAAGCAGAGCCATGTAATATTATAAATGTGAATGATTCGTTTTATGTCTGTTGTTCAATCACACAGAAATTTGCCACACACGTAGTTTAACACCTGGATTGAGATTGAGACATAGACTACTTTTAAACTAATACATAGAATTCTCAAAAACTAAAGTTATCGCAGAATAAGTCGCGGGTGACAGCTAGTTTCTTTTTATATATATAAGTAAATATAATTAATAGGTAAGTTGATACTGGTGTCGATTCTGCCCTTATTCTCTGAACTAAAAACTAAATTTAACTGTATTCTGTATAGAACTATAGAATATGGCAAGATTACACTGCTGTCAAATTAACGTTTAAGTTTAGAGAATCATGCCAGAATCGACACCACTGTATATTCTGTTCATATGAGTTTGTGTAATGTCACAATCATCTTTTGAAATGCGTGAGTACTGACCGAGATTGGAATTTCCTACAGTCTTTGGTCTTTCCTGACCAAGAAAATATGCGAGTCTTCAAATCAAGAGTAAATGGACATTTAATGGGTACGTTTACCCGCTCTGACTTTTTCCATCGGATGCGATAGCGGTTAAGCAATCCATACTCAACCCAGAGTTAACAAAAAAAAACTTCACTTACAACAACTGAAAATGTCCTTAATATAAATAGAATAAAGTAGAACTTTCAAATAATAATAAAAAGGGTTAATTAATTCTAAAACGGTATCATGACCTAATATCTAAAGCAAATTTCACTAGAAAAATATCCTGTCGGCCCAGATATCTGTAGGGCGATTCTGTAATATAAAATCTCACTTCAGATTTTAGTAGCTGCCATTTTAGACATTAGTTTGATATGCATTACGCCATTTCACGGCAAAATGTCGCTATCACTGTAGAACGAGCCAGTATTAGATATTTGACATTTGTCAGAAATTGGAATAATTGAGATCGTAGATCCATAGGGAAGGCCTGTGCCCCAGCAGTGGGGACATTAATAGGCTGATGATGATGATGATGATGATGAGATCGTAAGTGACATTGCATCTTACAGAATACCTATGCTGACAGGTTACAAGAGGAGGTATTTTCTTTAGATACTTGTAAATGTGAATGTTTAATGCTTAAAATAACAAATTTAATAACCTAAAAATATTCTATGCCACACGATAAACTCTTTCAATCTTCATATTAAGATCTTCATCGACATCGCATAATTTTTTATCAGACGCTCGAGAAAAACCGCACTGTGCGCCGCGGATTTGCTTTCCATTTTTTATCTGTGCGGCCCGCTCTATGATTAATGGGTGCGAGTCTCTGGTGCGAGTGCGATGCACTTTTCTTTTTTTTTCGCCGCGCAACAAGTTGTTTACGTTCTGAAGCCAGTGGAGTACGGAGCGATCCAGTTCATTCTTTTTTATCTTTCTGCCCCATAACTGGCAGGTTACTCGATTCGATTGATTGCATTCCGTTGCCGTATCTACTCTTTTAAGGATGTGCTAATGGATTTTTACAGGACTGCCATGAATGAGACCAATGAATAATTTGTTTGGGTTTTCACTGACATTTTGCAAAGTACTATTTTTTAACTTTGGGAAAAAGAACTTGTTTCTGTTCTGTTTTTGAAATTTTATGCCAAAATAAAACATTCTAAAGAGTCATCTTACTTTAATAATGTTAATTGTTTTTGAAGACAAAAATAGGATTCCGCTTTCCGTTAAAATCTTAATGCATATACACACATCAAAAGTGTCTAGGGATCAAGCATTTTTATGCGGATTTCTTGAGATTGAGATGTGGCTTTGTAATAAATTTATGATTTTATAAATTTATATGGATCCTTTTTGGTGCATTTCATAATTTGAATCAGGAACTGTGAATCAAATTCGAGTAAAAGATGAAAATCAGCTGTCAATATTTTCCCTATAAAAACATACAACGCATTGAAGACATTATTAGTGCTACTGTTTCCCTACTACTGATTAAAACCAACGTTATTATGGAGCGGCGACGTCATTTAAGCAGGGAAGAAATGCTCAGAGCCGTGGGAATGATAGAAGCTGGTTCCCGGCAACGTACTGTGGCTTTAGCTCTGAATACAAGTCAGAGTGTTATCAGTCGACTTTGGACACGATACCGAAGCACTGGTACCGTGGCTGAGCGCCATGGAGGACGGTATCGCTGCACCACACGGAGACAAGACCGATACATTCAAATCTTAACTCGAAGAGCTCCAACAATAACCGCCATGATGTTAGCCGTGAGGCTTCATCACTCTTCAGGGAACTTAATTAGCGACCAAACAGTCAGAAACCGCTTGCATGAAGTGAACCTTCATTCCCGAAGACCGCTACGGGTACCACCTATAGCAATGCACAATCGTAGGATTCGATATCAATGGGCTCTTGAACACAGAAATTGGGCAGAAGAACAATGGCGTTTCGTGTGCTTTTCTGATGAGTCTCGTTTTGGTATGAGACCGGATACAAGACGTATACGACACTGGAGAACCCCTGGACGCCAACAGCGATTAAAATCCTGCCAGGAAGTCCATCCTTATAGTGGTGGAACCATCATGGTATGGGCGGGTATTTGGATCGGCGGAAGAACTGAGTTGATTTGGATCAGAGGCAACCTCAACGCTCAAATTTATGCTGAGACGATTGTATCAGACGTCATCGTTCCTCTACAAGTGCAAATCGGTCCCTTATTTCAGTTAATGCATGATAATGCACGACCGCACACCGCAAGAGTTGTAAGACAGACTCTCGCCGCAGCTAACATCAATGTCCTGCCCTGGCCTGCTCAGTCGCCAGACTTGAACCCGATTGAGCATGCATGGGATATGCTACAGAGAAGAGCTCTGCCGAATATGGAGGGTATCCAGTCGCAAGAAGACCTTTTTTTGTTGTTGCAACGAACATGGGCGGCCATTCCACAGCGTGATTTGGATGAACTCATTTTGAGTATGCCAAACCGATGTTCTTGTGTTGTTAGTGTTCGCGGTAGAAATACGGATTATTAATTGTTTAAGTTACCCAATAAAATTTTAGAGAAAACTGTTATTTCAGTCTTTTTTTCGAACTTTTGTGTTAGTGGTTCAAATGTCAAAAATCCCTTTATTAGGAAAATGGCAAATTTCTTTATTAATGCAAAGGTGACTTGGTTTATCGTTACTGTGACAAACGAAAACACTTTATTTGATGAATCCTTAAAGAAAATTTTAATTAATATCAATCAGGAGAAAAGTTATTGCAAAAATATATGTTGATCCCTAGACACTTTTGATGTGTGTATTTATAGTGGAAAAAATATATTTTATTGCTCCTATATCTAGGAAAAATGCAATCATTTAATAAATGACTAGTTTTATTATTTTTATATATTTTTAGGTTTATATTTCAGCTGTTTTATGAAGAATACCCATGAATATTCCAAAATCCAAAATTATATTATCAATATTCTATAGAATTATTTATTATGAAAATATAAAAATTCATTTACCATTGAACACCCTGTGTTCTTCATAATTTCCTGTTTGATTGTAATTAGGTACTTTAATTAAGGCAACCTTTTTACTTCTAAAACAAACAAGTTCTCAATCATCGTAATTAAAGAAAATTATTTTTGAAGAATCGTCATTACAAGCAAGTTTCTAAATAACTTTTTGTTTTCAAATTTCATTCGGTCGTGTCAGACGGGATAGACCGAGCAGATATTTTTGTAGTTAAATTTTCTTTAGATTTAAAGCACACAAATCACACAAACATTTTAAATGTTTAAAAGGTTTTTGTTGTTATTTTGCTGGAATAGTTAGCTGGAGCGTAAGTAAAAACAACATAATTAACAAACTGCTTAAAAATGCGGGACCGAAATTCTATTTCGGTCTAGTTTTGATTGAGGTGGTTGAGGTATGGATTATTATTCAAATTAAAGTTATAATAATTTTTGATGGCAAAAAAAATGTTTTTTTTAGGTTAATAGGGTGGTTAACAAGCGCCAGCCGCTATAGCCAGCCTGATGGTAAGCTGCCACCATAGTCTATAGACGCTTGCGATACCAAAAATATCAATCACACCATTGCCTACCCTAACCCAATCCCCTACCTCGAGCCCTCGACCTTACTCGACAGAAACACTATACCACCAAAAGGTAGTGTTATTGATGTGTAACATCTTTCCTCTCGCTTTGCTGCAATTTGTGGGAGTGATTTCGTGAAATGGGACGGAAGCGTGTAACAGGAAGTCGCGAAAGCGCGCGCTATTTGATTTGATTTTAAAACATAATGTTCAAATGGATTATTCCTTGTAGTAGGTTTTTTGTACTAATACTTATAATGTGAGGTTTCAAATGTTACCCATCATACGCGACTACTGTAAGGCTCGCTCGTTTTTAACTGTGATTTTCTCTAAGGTGGTGATTACTTTCGCAGGCAGTAGGCGCTCCGATTCGAGCGGAAAATCCGCTATGTCCTCTTGATGGACGTCTACTGAGTACTTACAGCCGTTAAACTAGATGTTAGTATTTTATTTGACTCGTATCATGTCTCACTCTGCGAACCATTCAAGACATAATATGTGACTAGGGTAACCATCCGTCCGGATTAGTCTGGACATGTCCGGACTTTTAGACTACAGTCTGGACTTTGTCCGGATCGTTAAATTGTCCGTATTTTTCAAATTACTTTGGATATAAATAATAAAAGAACATATTGATTTAAATACCATACCATTGTAACTTAGTGAGTAATGGTATACCATTTTGAGACTAAAAAGTTCGGACTTTTTTCGAAATGTCAGGATTTTTGTCAGGACTTTTAAAATTGCTAAATGGTGACTCTATATGTGACGCATAATATCCCCAGAACTGTTGGTAAAGTTTTCCATTGCGTGACGTCATGACAACGCTTATACAACAAAGAATTTTTAAGCAGATTTTCTTGTTTTGCTTTCACTAGAGACATCCTTAGTGGTAAATAATAATTTGTTTATTTGTGTAATTTTTGAGGGCTTCTAGTTTCTTTGAAACACAAGTTATCGAAAAAATGGAAGACATAGGAGCGTAAAATGAGTAAAATTATACTTTATGTGTGAAAATCTATTCTTTAGTGATAAAAATCAAGAAGGAATCAGTCGAGAACGTTTGTATGGAAAAACCGTTGCCCGCCTCCTCTCTCAACATTTATGTATACTCTGCTCTACAGAACAGAGAACTCATTTCTTCTTGATAGGGGTGATGACGGGGTACGGTAAACGAAATTTTATTTAGTCCGTCAGTTAGATGATCAAAAAATAATGGACGCGTATTTTTTCTTTGGGCAATCAACCAAAAAATGACAAAGTTATAGCGCGTCAAAGTTTGGGAGTAGGGGCTCGTGACGTCACTTTTAAGTGAAAATTGTACCAAAACATGACTACATGCACCTTTTTAAATCAATACATCTCTGCAATGTTTATATTAAGTGAAAAAAGAAAAAATACGTGTCCAATACTTTTTGATAATCTACCTGATAAACGAAGAAAAAAAATGGTCATCATCCCTATTGTCCATTGGCAAAGAGGTGATGTTCCTCAGCAGTGAGAACACTTGGGTAGTACACCGATGATGATGATTTCAATCCTTATCATACCTTTAAAAAAGAGCGTACTACTTCTTTAAACGTTGGCATGGCATTTTTTATTAATATAGACAGGTAGACAAATGACTCTACCCCACCTTAAGTGGTGATAAAGTCCAATCGCGAAGATAGCTGGTACAGCAGTTATAAACTGCCACACCAACCATCCTCACCTTGCCGGCCTGCAAAAATGCTTCTTCACGCCTCTCTTAAAGGACCCTGAATTATAGGAAGATTGTGTCACACATTTTAAACTTTATCCAATTTTCGACGTCATTCTCCAACTTTAAAATTAAAAATATGTTATAGACAGGTTTTGTAAGTATTACGTAGTTTACTAACGAGTTTTTACGTACAAACAGATTAATTAAGCATTTAACAAGTATATTAGCCAACTTACGTCAAAGTGATCTTCACAGCATCGAATAATGGTCTTTGGAGAATAATTATAATTTCTCTTCGCAGCTTGAAACCACTTTTTTCTCAGTTTCGGGTCAATTAAATTAATTCAATCAAAAGTCAAAAACAATTTATTTGGAAACTTTGTTGAAGTACACATTGGCACAAAACATGAGTCAACACGGCTTTTTTTCGGAATATTAGTGGTATTGTTATGATCACCTGATGTTGATGGATAGTCCATTTTAAATTTTTACAAAAAAATATCTCGAAAGTCGAAAAAATATGCAAAAGTATGAAAGCCAGCGACGTACAAGTACGACCAGTGACAGACAGGAGTGACGTCATCGGAACCATAGGTCCGTTTTCGCGCAAAAATTTAAACTGTCAGTTTATTTATTTATTGACGTTTCACATCCTTTGCAGGAATGCGTCGTCAAAATAACGTTTTTTTATTTACTTTCAATAAATAAATTCAGTACATCTAACCCGTTAAAACTTATTTTATTTAAGTAATTGTGTTGACCGGAAAACACCTGCAAAAACATTTTCAGCTTTCTTTTGTCTATGGTGTATTGCATTAAACGTCAGTATTAAACACTAGCGTGCATTTTGGATCTGTCTGGTGCCACGGCTGGTGGGATGGCCCCTGCTGAGTTATAGCCGCCGTTCGGTTATAGGGCTGTCACTAAAAAGTCTCGAGAACATTTATAAAATGACTAGGGGCCGCGCGCGACTTAGTCATTGCAAACTTAAGTTTTTGTAAATCCCTCCAAGGAATCTAAAACTTTTCTGGGATTAAAAGTATCCTATGTCCCTTTCCAGGTTTTAAGAGGTCTGTGTGTATTCATCCAAATTCGTTCAGTTGTTTTTGCGTGATTATTTAACAAACAAATAAACATATAAACTTCACATTTATCATATTAGTAGGATGTGGGGTTTTGCTTTTAAGTTTCAGTGCAAATAAATAATAGTGCAACAACGGCAATAAGTAAAAAAAAAATTAAAATCTTTATTTCTTTTAAATTCTTATACATTTTAGTTTAAATTAATATAATTAATTCGGTTTTCTATAGAAGAAGGAAAAACACTTGAATTAAAATATTCATTGGAGAGCCTCGAATTTTTAATTTTAGTGTCAACCCTGCACACACCCTTTGTATCACACCCCCCGTCAAGTTGAGCAAGTGAATTTTATTCACACATGCACGCAAACACACAGTCACACATACACACATTATCGAAGTGCCATAATTTTAAAATGGAACCTGCTTGGGGTAGTGTAATGTCCTAATGTCACATGAGTTATGGTGACACTTTTTACGAAATAAACATTTATAAATATTTTCACATGCAAAGGAATGACAACGCCACACTACTACGTGGAACACGGTTGAAAAAAAATCACGGCAATATTTTTTTTTAATTCTGACTGGCACTAGGTTACACACAAAGGTTTTTATGTATCTTTCTTTCTATTATTCTTGACTTCTGTAATAATGAGATTTACAAATTTTCACATTCAAGAAATAAATCAAAAGCAACATGGCAAATATTAAACTAAAACTAGACAAAAAATAAAAATATTAAAAAAATTGCTGCTGTCTTCCCCGTCGGCAAAGGTTCCCAGGACGCTGGCGGCATTTCCCCGCTGCTAATGGCGAGGCTTATACGCTGGGCGAAATAGCCGCCAGCTCTGCGGTCTCCACCAATCTTTTCGCGATGGCTTTGAAAAGATGGTGGGCACCGGAGCCCCAGGGTCCCTGAGTCTTTCTTTCTTGTTTATTTATTTGAAAAATTAATGAAAGCTTGTATAATTTTGTTCCAATAGCAATATGGCTTACTTAATTATTAGTAATATTACAAGCAATATTAAGTGAATGCGCAGGCACCAAAACTGACAAATACAAAAAAGACAAAATAAATGTGTTAAATTATGTGACGTATGTGCATATAAACATCCTTGCGGGGTATTCAGTTAATCTCTAATGATCATCTTTGATCTATTAAGAGTGTAATGGAATCCATACTATGGTTATAAATATCTGTGTCTTTTACTTACGTTTTCACTTAGAACTTACCTCAAATATACGGTGCAGCTCAGAGATACACTATGTTCATTCAAACATTTGAATAGAAAAACTAAACGACGAGATTTTCAAGAAAAACAACTCAAAGGTAACAAACAATCTCAAGAGACAAGAAATTTTAAATAACTAGCTGTGCCCCGCGGTGTTACCCTCGTTTTATAAGGGATATTTTCCCGCAGTAAAACGTAGCCTTTGTTAATCCATGGTATCAGCTAACTCCATGCCAAATTTTATTAGAATCGCTCCAGCCGTTTAGAGGTGAAGAAGTAACAAACTTATACACTCACACCCTCACAAACTTTCGCCTTTATAATATTATAGTGCGATGTACTCAAAAGGTACTACATCACTAGTTCTTACTACCTGTTCTATGAATTCCTTGTACACGATGACATTTTATAATTCTTAGTAGTGGCTACGGATTATTATGCATTCCAGTGATCGACTTTGTAGGAGGTAATAAAAGATTTACTGGAATAGCGTTACTTTCACCGTACCGCATACTTAACAGGAATCGCTTTGAAGGTAGAGAAAAAGCTATCGTCTTTTTCGTATAATATTATGCCATTATGTATCTAAGTTGCATAAAAACAGTTTCCCTGTGGTATAATAAAAAAAATAACTTGTGAGAATTTTATTCTTCACGCATACAAAAGTCCTAAGAGTAAACTATGATCGATCGATCGATCCATAAGTTAAATAAAAAAAAATCTTACACACATCAATTAATTAATCTATCCCCAAAGTAAGGGCCGTAAGTCTTGTTGGATAGAAACAGCTAGCATTTATCACCACTTAACATCAGGTGGGGTAGAGTCATTTGCCTAGCTCGTTATAAAAACAAACAGATTATAGGTAAAATGATAACTAAGAATATTTATGTAGAAATATCTATAAACAGCCATGCATGACTTAGGTAGAAATGCGTTATCGTATTTATCATACAAACATTTGCCCCACCGAAATTCGAACCCAGGACTTCATGCCGGCACTATTTGAAAACTTGACAACAGTCTTTACCTACAATGCGAAGAGATGGTGCTGCCTTGCTGTCAGTGCATTCTCCCGGATAGCGAAGGGTTCGAATCCCGTCTGCTGCTAGGTCCGCGTGGATTTTTTTCTAGTAAAATTTTCTTTCGATTTAAACTTCTAGCAGTCATTTGTTTAATAAAACTATTGACAATAGTCTATATATCATCTTTTATAAGGAATTAAAAGGACAGGCAGTCAAGTTTACAAATAGCAAACACGAATAGCCAAGTGAAGTGACGGCATGAGAGTAGGCGACACTGACACCTTGATAACCAGTATATATACGACTGCACCACCCACGGAGGTCGTCAAGAGTGCGTGCCGGGTGACTGGTACAGGAGTTTTGTCTGATTTTAGAGAAAAGGGTCTTAGTCATTTCGCCGTGCCTTAGAGCTGGATCAAAATGAGCAGGGAGGAGTCTTGCAATTCTTCCTTCCGATTTACCGGCGTTTGTTCTTAGCATATGCCGACGACGAATCCACCCACACAGTCCACAAACACCAATTCTGCACAGCTAGCAAACATGCACACTAGATGAGATATAGGATAAGATAAGAGTGCGAAGACCCGGTTTACACACGACTCGCTAGACATGTTACAACACATTACGACGACACATTATGTACCTGGGCATTTTTCCCCGCTCCCACGACAACGGCAATACAGCCGAGATCCGAGCCTCAAATACGCATTCTAGTTGAGCTGAGACCCGACTGGTCTAGAGGCTCTAGATGGAGAAAAGACTTACTCGCGGGGAGATATTATCCGCCTGGAGTAGCTCTAGAGGCACTCGCTAATTCTCGGCTTGAGGTCCCTTTAGGATCTCGCCGTCATCAAACCTGGTAACGCCGTAAAGGTTGTCTGCCAAAAAAGTTTCATGACTTTGTCTTGCTTGAGAAAAAGGGTTCCACAGGTTAAGGAATGTTATCACGGTAAGCCAAGGAGTATATGGTACTCGTACGGCGTAACTTTTTATATAACAAATGATGTCCGCTTACCATCAGGCGGACCAATGCAAATTTGTCGCCCTTATACACAAAAAAAAATCGAACGAGCCTTACAGTAGTCGCGTATGATGTGTAACATTTGAAATCTCACCATAAATTAGTAAAAAAAGAAATAAAAGCTACTACAAAAGGAATAAACCATTTCAACATTGTGTTCTAAAATCAAATAGCGTGCGCTTTCGCGACTTCCTGTTACACAATTCCGTCCCATTTCACGAAATCACACCCACAAATTGCAGGAAAGATGTTACACATCAGAATATAAGACCGCAGTCAGTCGCAGGCTGTTCAGTCATTATGTTCCTATGCTGGTGCTAAAACTTTTAAAAAATATCATCATTCGCCGCACCAAGTATGCAAATTATTCAAATTTAATTCGTATGCTCATTGTTTTAGTATGTATATTCAAGTGTTGAGTCTATCATTTGCATATAATTGACAGTGTGTCATAATTTAGTCACTGGCATACAATTTCTCTAGACATAAACACACCATTATCAAAGTGCCCAAGTGTCTACATTAACTAGAGTTAGTCCGTTGTGAAATTCATAGAAACATGAGCAATATTCCCGTGTAATTAATCAGATCTAGAATATATTTCCTTACCACCACACGATCGCTTCATCTCTCTCGTACCTTTCTGCTCGTATCATATCAACTATACCACAGACTTAACCCTTTAGAAGCAGTAGTTCGGTTGTTAGTCCTATTGACCGAACTATTGCAACTTTTATCTAATATTAAAATTCTAGTGTCACGGTATCCGTAATTGAACTACTCCGAAACGGCTCGACCGATTTTCGTGAAATTTTATATGTATATTCAGTAGGTCTAAGAATCGGACAACATATATTTTTCATTCCCCTAAATGTTAAGGTAATTTTTTTTTTTTTTACATTTTTTTTTGTTTTTAAATACATAAACTAACCTAAATTTTCACCCTTTTACCACCAACCCCTATTTTTTTATAGCGGAACGAAGTTCGCTAGGACAGCTAGTTTTAATATAAATCTCTAAAGAGTTTCTTTATACAAGAATATTTCAGCCAATATATAACTACTGTGACTAATTGTTTTTTTTTAATACAGCATTTAGCCATACCAAGAAAAATAAATAATAATGGTTCACGATTTCACGGTCGAATTAAAACGCCCGCGGCCTGACTGGAGAAGTAGCTCATTTTACAAGCACGTAACGAAGACTTTAACTTTCATCATCATCAGCCTGTTAATGTCCCCATTGCGGGGCAGGCCTTTCCTATGGATGGAAAAGGGAGATTAGGTCGTTCACCACGCGGGCCCAATGTGGATTTGTGGGCGTTAACGACTGCAGATGCAGCCGGGACTGACGGCTTAACGTGCCTTCCGAAGCACGGAGCTCGAGATAGTAAAGTTTTGGTCACCCGTCCAAAGACCGACCACTGCGAAAGTTGCTTAAAACTTCAACGATCGCAGCCGAAAGCGCGCGCCGTCGCCGTTGGGCTCCTCCTTTAACTTTTACCAATATTTAATTACGGCTTTGCATGTAGTTGCAGCAAGTGTTCTATCACTCGCTCCGTTGTCAAACCCTGAAACCTATCCTATTGATGGGAACACTAACCATCAAACTTTAATGTCATCTTACTCTGATCCCAAAGGTGCAGGCGAAACACCTTGTTCCAACGGAAGAAGAGCCCACCGGATTAACAATTCCTTCAGGATGCTGATGATACTGCGATGTCCGTCTCTTTACTATTTATCTATTATAAATTATTATCTTATTAATATGCCAATTTGACGATATTTTTTCAGGTGGCCACACTGCTTGAATTCGAGCGACCGTCTTGGGAAGTCACCACCACCTTTCAATAGCCCATAGTGCAATAAATGACACAACGTTTTGGTGTTGTAGTGTTTCTGTCGATGAGTAAGGTTCCAGGGTTAGCGTAGTCAACAGGCGTGACACAACTGGATCCCGCAGTTACGCCTGGAGGGTGTTTACCAGGTAGGTACGGGAGCAGGTCGGCTGGCTAGACGCTCGGACTGCGGTCCATGAGACTAGTCAGGTGACGCTGTGAACGGAGAAGCCCAGAATTGACTGAAGCGGGTGCGGGCCGGATTGCTGGTCGGAGGCGGGGTGGTTTGACGTCTGCCACGCTTGCGTGAGCGCACGTCAAAGTATACCTGCGCCGACTAGTAACCCTCAGGCTGCTCGCCGTTGGCCGAATGCACCACGCAATTATCTGCGTCGCGAAGGTTTGTTGGTTTGTTCACAGCAAACCTACGCGGCATCGGCTATTGTCGTGCATTTTTTCTCCCCGTCATCGAAAGAAAGAGCAACGGTGCAAGTGTTGCTCTGTTTTTACAAGCGTCTACTCTTTAGGCTATGCGTCATAGCACACATATCAACTCGTAAAGGGAACGATTCCGACTCGCCTTTCGGTTTACCGTCAAACAGACGTCCACCTTACGAAAGCACGTAACGTAAGTGGATAAGCAGTTCCAGTACGTGCGGATCGTCTACGGCTAGGCGTTGGCGCGCTTACGGCTCACCAACCGTTCAACTAGCGGCAATGAGGCACTAGTTTGATCAGTCATAGAGAAATTAGCCACTCCGATTTAGAAGACGGGACTTCCTAACAACTTAAATCAGAGAAGTTACTTTCTTTATGGACAGCACGTTTGGCAACGTAGGCCGGGGGAGGGGCGTCAACAAAGAGACCTAAGCTAGAGTACGGAACTATGGACGGAGAGACGTAAGCTAAGCTACGGAGAAACATAGGCTAGAGTACGGAGAGACGTAAGCTAGTGTACGAAGAATAGTGTACGCACGTTCAGCGGCTTAAGCCGAGGCGAGGCAATTGCGTTACGATTCCGATTAGTGTGCGTTGTATTGGCGAGATACATACAAAGAATTCCGAACGGCTCGAGATGATAGCGTGACGAATCCTTTTTCGGGTTGATATGATATGATGTCTGCTAAGGCCACATAGCTGTCGCTTACCTACAGGTGGTCCGTATGCTTGTTTGCCAACCTTTTTGCATAAAATTATGTACAATTACTTGGTGGGTTTTCTAATATTCTATTTTATTTCAGTATCTATTAAATACATAAATTCTTTCAATGAATTCGTCTAAATACCGTGAACGCGATCCGCGTGATACGCATTCAAGAATGACGCGGTGTCAGAAAAACTTTTTGTAAACTCTTTCAATGGAAACTTTTTTAGTCTATGAGTCGTAACTTTTTTCGAGCTGCACGCAAAGAGTTCGTGTATCGTGCGATACAGATTTCACGAAGGAAAGAGCGTTCGAAAAAAAATGGAGGAAAAAAACTTGAATGCCGCCGCCCGCCGCCTGTCCCATGTCAGTCGAGCTCGCCCCGAGCGGGCACCGCACGGAGAGACATTTCCAAGGATATATCGTTAAGTAAGTATCGTTTAAACGGGTTTATTAATATATTTATATATATATTTTCAGAAATCGGATTTTTATACTTTTCGGAAAACGTATATTTTTCGGAATTTAGGATATTTCTTCTGATTCTGAATGATGTGATTCGATTCCACAAGAAGCAAACGTGAGTGTCGTGGAAAATTCGGTTGAAATGAAGTAAAGAAAATTGGTTGACTGTAAAGTCGGTTTACGGACAATAATTTTACTTTAATAAAGTCATGCAAGACTTTGTGTACAAACCGACGCATGGTCCGATCGTGCCTCTCTATCGCTTGTTCCGCGCTCACGCTCAGGCTCATGCGGATCGTGACACTTTTTTGTTCTTGCAGCCGGTATTCATCGATTTATAAGAGGTTATCACGTCAAAAAACTAAAGTTTAAGGACACAGCTAGCTACACAATACGCTACGTAACAACTGACGGAAAAATCTCACACTTTTTTCGCCAAAACCCAAAAGGAATTTTTCATTCCAAAAAAAATATTGTGTGTAGAGCTGGCTCTAAGTGTTTTTAAAAGTACATCAGTAAGGTATCTTGCGAATAGCCCCAAATACTATAAACAAAATTCAATTAACGTATTGTAAAGTTTTTGTAAACATGTTGCTGAGTTACTGCCAACATTTCGCTGCTAACACTAGGTTAGTATGTATTACAGAGTTGATCGCAGCTTAGTATACAGATTAAAATTACCGCCTTTCAACAATAATCATTAAAATTTAGGCTCGTATTACAGAATGACAACTTAATCTTTTATGTTTAAATCTAAAGAAAATATAACTATAAAAAAAAATGGGTGCGTGGACTTATGTAGGCGCGTGAGAAGTTATGCTTCTTTGGCATCGTTTAAAATTAGTTTTTAATTGCATGCAAATAATTAATTACAATAAATTAATAAAAAGTCTGGAAAAGGACACAGTCAATAAAGTTCAGTTTTAATTTGAAAAAATAAATAAATAATCAAAATATTCAATTAAAATCGCTACTGAATATAATTTATTAGAACATAATGTGATTTGCACTTGTATGAAACTCAAACACGTATTCCGAATATACAAACTAGAAACATGTGGATAAATATTATAAATATGAATACCTATAACTGTTACTTTATTACAAAAAATAAAGATGTGGTTTTTGGTTCTACTACACCAATGGTCAAGAGATGGCGCTGTAGTCTCCTGAATCGCGCTTTGGTTCCGTTGTTCCAGATTAATAAATACTTTTGATATTATAAATATGAATACCTATAACTGTTACTTTATTACAAAAAATAAAGATGTGGTTTTTGGTTCTACTACACCAATGGTCAAGAGATGGCGCTGTAATCTCCTGAATCGCGTTTTGGTTCCGTTGTTCCAGATTAATAAATACTTTTGATAGGCCTTCACAATGCAGTCGTTAGCACCCACTAAATAGAGATTCTATTTCTGATTTGTTGGTAGATTTTCTTAATGTGCGGTAAACACAAAAGTAACAGCATGAAGTTGGTCGCTTTAGCGATTTTTTGTGTTACAGTGATGCGCGCGCATCTTAAAATTTCACTCTCATCATTTTTTCATAACGCGCCTAAAGAAGTATAACTTCAAATATCCACGTGGACCAGGCAGCAGACGGAACTCGAACCCGCACCCTTCGCACTGACCAATTATGCTACCGCGGCCCTGATGGCCGCGTCGAAATTCTTCTAGCCATTCTTAAGCTGCAAGGTGCGAGTTCGAGTCCCGTCTGCTGCCTGGTCCGAATTTTTTTCTAGTTATATTTTCTTTAGATTTAAACATGATCTTTACTTGAGTACAGTTATAGCGACATCCCTTTCTAACTGTACTCAAGTAAAGATCAACACTTAGTTGTCATTCTGTAATACGAGCCTTAGTTCTAATGTTTAGCGTGAAAAATAGAGCTTTGCCATAAACTGTAGATCTCAAGATAAATAATAATCTCATGTGCATTCAACACCGGTTCGTACGTTGCATGCCGTCGCACACGGCCACCGGCTGTCATGTCCCCTCACCAACAATCACACAAAAAATAAACACAAAAACCAACCTTAACTCCTTTAAATAAGCGTTACACGAGACGCATTCATTAATATGGTAGCGACTGCCCCATTCGGGCTAGTTTCAAATTTCGAACGCTCTTACTGCCATCTTTTTAGAGGCTATGCTTACTTTTCACCGAGTCATTCGCAAATAAACTCTATGACCAAGTGCTAAGAATCATTTTTGTATTGTTCAAATCTAGGAATGCATAGTTTGTGCTGGTATTTTTGATTATGCGGATTGCAACCTTAAGTGTACAAGTTATAAAAGCTAAATTGGGTGAATAATTTTGTTAGTTGTACGGCAATCGGGTTTTAGTTCCACAACATAGAATAGTATCACGTCTATGCGACTTGGCTTGCCTTTTAGAAGTTTAATATTTTTTTAAGAAGTACCACTTATTTAGAGCAAGGTCTCATGATAAACCATTATTCCGTGCTGGACTAGGAGTGAATAAAAACAGAAACTGGCTGTTATCTTTCCTGTGCAGATAGTTAATCGAAAAATGATTTGGGTGATAGGCTGATAATGCCTCAAGAAAGCTAGGGTATAGCAGATTTTCCGCTCGAATTGGAGCACCCGTCTGAGGAAGTAACTTCCACCTTACAGAAGACTACAGTAAAATAACACTACTTTTTGCTGGTGTTGTGTCGGCGAGTAAGATTCCAGGGCTCCACGGGCTAGGGGATTGAGTCAGGGTGTTATATTTGTATCGCAAGACAAGTGTCTATAGGTTATGGTGGCCACCAATAATATAATAAATACCTTCTATCAGAAATTCTGTCAGTGATAATAAAATCGAATAAAAATCAGTTGTATGCAGTGTTGCCAGGTCCGATTTTTAAAAATCGGGAGGCGTTATAGAAAAAAACAGTAGATGTATGGAAACAGCTACAAGAAAAACAGTAGATGCAAAGGTGTACTTTTTTCCGGAACCCCCCCCCCCCCTAGAAATGGTAAATCAAATCAAGATAAAGACCAGTAACGAATGTGTTTCTGTGGCTTCTGCCGCCCCTCAAAGCCATTTTATCTCTAGACAAATACATTTATTTTATAATTATTAAGGTTATCTACATTCTTAATGACGAAAAATGCAACTCAACATGCAATTTGAAAAAGAAAATCGTATTCTAAAAAAACAGGAGATTCATGTAGAAAAACAGTAGAACAGGAGAAATTTCAGAAAAACAGGACATCTCCTGTAAAATCTGGAGACCTGGCAACACTGGTTGTATGGTTTATGAGAATAGATAGATACACTGCAACCTTTAAGATGACTCTCAATCCCATAATAGTATACCTTCTTAGAGTGAATTGTAAATAAATACGTTTATTTGTATAAACTTATCTCAAACTAGCTTTTGCCCGCTTCGCTCGCGTTATATTAGATTTAGACTGAATAAATTAATTAATAAATAATTTTTATTAGAATGAATAATTACTAAGCAATATTTTAACCAAATGGTATTTAAAGCAGTATTTTAAGCAAATGGTATTTAAAGCAATATTTTAGCCAAATGATATTTAAAGCAATATGTACTTTTATTATTCATATTTAATCATTCAATGTAATTTTCAAAATCTCGGACAATTTACTGATCCAGACAAAGTTCGTATAGTCTAAAAGTCCGCACATGTCCGGACTAATCCGGACAGATGGTAACTGTAGTCGTGGCCCAATCTCCCTATTCTATCCATAGGGAAGGCCTGTGCCCCAGCAGTGGGGGCATTAATTGGCTGATAATTGACGATGATGAAATGAATGTCAAACTCAGTAAATAAAAAAAAACTCTACAAAACTTCTTGGATTAACCTCGCGATCTTGGTGCTCCGTACAAACTCTGAACCACTACCCCTTCAGGGGGTGAGTTATGAAAAATCCTTTCTTGGATAACATCATAAATTAATAAATATTTCCAACACTCACACCAATTAGCCTAGCCCCAAAGTAAGCACTATAAGGCTTGTGTTATGGGATACTAGGGAACGGATAGAATACATATACTGTACGTATATATAAGTACTAGCAAACCAGTGAACCAAATGTTTACCAAAACCTGATTTCTCGAAAACCGGAAGTGCTACGTTACTCAAAACCGGTTTGTAGTCTTATCAGACTATTCTTAACTTATAACTTAAATATTCTCTTTATCTATCTCTTACGGTTTGGCCGCTGAAACAGCACCACAGACGGACGGACTTGTCTAATAGATAAGAGATATTTATATAGAAATACATATTAAACATCCATAACTAGAGAACAAATGCTCGTATTCATCACACAAACATCTGCCCTCACCGGGATTCGAACCCGGGATCCATGCCTAGAGAACAAATGCTCGTATTCATCACACAAACATCTGCCCTCGCCGGGATTCGAACCCTCTTGAGTCGGCGACAGCCCGGCGTACAAACCACTCGGCCATGGAGGTCGTCATAATTAGGGATGCAAAGTCTTTTGAAATATCGATATTTATATCGAAGTCAGGAAAATATCGATATCCGATATATCGACCATTTTAACTCGATATTATCGATATATCGATATTTTTTCCTTTTTATTTTTTATTGACATTAGAATACGGGGTAAATGTGACACATTCATATGTTTGTTGGCGAGTTTCTCGCAAAATGCATTGAGGCAGCTTTTTCGTTAAACACGCTTGATGAAATCGCGCCAAGAAGATTTTTTTTATTGGCTCGCACGGTTTGTGTTTCAGCCACGACAGGAAACCAAAAAAATATAATTATTATCCTGATCAGATCAATCACATTCGTTAGCACGAATGCGCTAACCCGCATATGTGGGACGACATTTGCGAATGCCTTCGCTCAGTTTTCCCTACATTCGTGCTTTTCCAAGTTATGTCGGTTTTTTAGCGCACATCAAATACGCAAATTGCTTAGTCTCCCACACATCAGGGGCGTGCCCATGGCTTCGAAATAGGGTAAGCCCAAAGCTTCCAAAATTACTATACCTATCTTACTTTCTTGACTTGGCGAGCTTAAAAAATTTACGATTTGTATAAGATTCTTAATTTATTTTGTGTTATATTACAATGATATTAAATTTAAATTAATCAGTAGTTGACAATCATCTAAAGAGAGGCAAGGATTTTATATAAGTGCATGAGTTACCATTAGGTATACGATTATACCTATATACGTTGGTGTCGATTCTGGCATGATTATCTAAACTTAAAACTAAATTTAACATCAGTCTCTCCTTTTCTTTCTGTATAAAGAATGACAAGGATACACTATTGTCAAATTTAATTTTAGGTTTAGAGAATCACGCCAGAATCCACACCAGTTTAGTATCTTTCTTGGGGTTCAAGATTTTTTAATACATCTATAAGCTCTTGCGATTTCAAAGCAATAGTTATTTCGCTATTATTCAATTTAGATAGTCATAGCAGGTAAATTAATTGATATTATTGTGTTCAAATTTAGTCTACAAAATATCGATATTATGGAATTTCCGATATCGATATTATCGATATCAGTGAATTTTATACATCGATATAAATATCGATATTTTGGTCTCGATATTATCGATATCAGTGAATTTTATACATCGATATAAATATCGATATTTTGGTCTCGATATTATCGATATTCCGATATATCGTTGCAACCCTAGTCATAATAGCTATATGTGTGGCAAATTTCAGCACAATCCGTTTAGTGGTTTTAACTGTGCGGTGAAAGATCAGTCAACCAGTACCGGTTGCCTTTTCTTTAAACAGATAAAAGAACTGCTAGTGCTTCGGAAGGCATGTTAAGCCGCTGGTCACGGCTGCATCTGCAGTCGTTAGCACCGGGCCCGCGCGGTGGGTCATGGCCCAATCTCCCAGTTCCATCTATAGGGAAGGCCTTTGCCCCAGCAGTGAGGACATTAATATGCTAATGATGATGATGATGATGACGAAAATCTGCTCACATTAAATTCGTTAAAATTCCGTTTTACAAGAAACCATGTTTTGATTGCGTAATAGGTACATGATGTTGTCAGCTTTTACTTTTATGCAACAACAAAAATGTAGTCATTTATCTACACACATCAAAAGTGTCTAGGGATCAACATATATTTTTGCAATAACTTTTCTCCTGATTGATATTAATTAAAATTTTCTTTAAGGATTCATCAAATAAAGTGTTTTCGTTTGTCACAGTAACGATAAACCAAGTCACCTTTGCATTAATAAAGAAATTTGCCATTTTCCTAATAAAGGGATTTTTGACATTTGAACCACTAACACAAAAGTTCGAAAAAAAGACTGAAATAACAGTTTTCTCTAAAATTTTATTGGGTAACTTAAACAATTAATAATCCGTATTTCTACCGCGAACACTAACAACACAAGAACATCGGTTTGGCATACTCAAAATGAGTTCATCCAAATCACGCTGTGGAATGGCCGCCCATGTTCGTTGCAACAACAAAAAAAGGTCTTCTTGCGACTGGATACCCTCCATATTCGGCAGAGCTCTTCTCTGTAGCATATCCCATGCATGCTCAATCGGGTTCAAGTCTGGCGACTGAGCAGGCCAGGGCAGGACATTGATGTTAGCTGCGGCGAGAGTCTGTCTTACAACTCTTGCGGTGTGCGGTCGTGCATTATCATGCATTAACTGAAATAAGGGACCGATTTGCACTTGTAGAGGAACGATGACGTCTGATACAATCGTCTCAGCATAAATTTGAGCGTTGAGGTTGCCTCTGATCCAAATCAACTCAGTTCTTCCGCCGATCCAAATACCCGCCCATACCATGATGGTTCCACCACTATAAGGATGGACTTCCTGGCAGGATTTTAATCGCTGTTGGCGTCCAGGGGTTCTCCAGTGTCGTATACGTCTTGTATCCGGTCTCATACCAAAACGAGACTCATCAGAAAAGCACACGAAACGCCATTGTTCTTCTGCCCAATTTCTGTGTTCAAGAGCCCATTGATATCGAATCCTACGATTGTGCATTGCTATAGGTGGTACCCGTAGCGGTCTTCGGGAATGAAGGTTCACTTCATGCAAGCGGTTTCTGACTGTTTGGTCGCTAATTAAGTTCCCTGAAGAGTGATGAAGCCTCACGGCTAACATCATGGCGGTTATTGTTGGAGCTCTTCGAGTTAAGATTTGAATGTATCGGTCTTGTCTCCGTGTGGTGCAGCGATACCGTCCTCCATGGCGCTCAGCCACGGTACCAGTGCTTCGGTATCGTGTCCAAAGTCGACTGATAACACTCTGACTTGTATTCAGAGCTAAAGCCACAGTACGTTGCCGGGAACCAGCTTCTATCATTCCCACGGCTCTGAGCATTTCTTCCCTGCTTAAATGACGTCGCCGCTCCATAATAACGTTGGTTTTAATCAGTAGTAGGGAAACAGTAGCACTAATAATGTCTTCAATGCGTTGTATGTTTTTATAGGGAAAATATTGACAGCTGATTTTCATCTTTTACTCGAATTTGATTCACAGTTCCTGATTCAAATTATGAAATGCACCAAAAAGGATCCATATAAATTTATAAAATCATAAATTTATTACAAAGCCACATCTCAATCTCAAGAAATCCGCATAAAAATGCTTGATCCCTAGACACTTTTGATGTGTGTATGTTATAAGATTTTTATGCTAATAAAATTCTCATTAATTTGTTTTTGCAGCCAATTTAATTAAGATTAAGTGGGTAATTTTACTTACCAGCTGAATAGGAAATCGAAAGCATCGAATGTAGAAGTATTTTCCTGTTTTATCTTTTTTTTCTTAGTCTGAATATTTATGCAGTGAAGCAGGTTTTCTACGGCCCGTATTACAGAATGACAACTAAGTGTTGATCTTTACTTGAGAACAGTTAGAAAGGGATGTCTCTATGTGCTATATATAGCGACATCCCTTTCTATCTATGCCCAAGACTAGATTCATTACTGAGAATCTTTCTATAATACGGGCCTAAGATTTTAGAAAAATGAGAAGAAAGAACCTATTTTTATAGTATTTTTAATTGTCGAATGCCATTAAATAAGTACAAGCAATGTAAGCGACTGAGTAGCTAGATCTAGATGTACGTACTAAATTTATTTATACATCGTCTTCAAGAGAGCGAAATATGACCACGATCTGCTTAGTATCTGTGAATGAAAAAATACTTATTGTTATACATATTTTTATATTTTTTAAGCATTTAACTGCTAGATGTTTAAATCTAAAGAAAACTTTATTAGATAAAATTCCACGAGGACCAGGTAGCAGACGGGACTCGAACCCGCACCCTTCGCTATCCGGGCGAATGCAATGACCATTATATTTTATATCTGTATATATGTAAGACTTTAAGGTATGTATCTATGGGCCTACGTTGCCTGACTATAAATTAATAAATAAAAAAATATATATGCCATCGCGGCCCTGATGGCCATAGTTTTCTAGTAAACTTTTCTTTAGATTTAAAGAAAAATAACAACAAAAAATACTTCTAAGTCAGGTTAGGTTAGGTTAATACAACTTAGTTTGTTTTATAATTGCAATATGCAATAAAAAGTATAATAAGCATAATTCTTCCTACTTACATCAAATCAAAATTTGGAACTTGATTAAAGTATGTACTTCTAAAGTTAAAGTTGGTTAACTTACGGTAGTGAATGCTTTCAAATTAAGATCTGCAAAGTTACACGCTGTGAGCTTACACGGTTTTTGAGCTCTGAAAAATAATACAGAATAATTATGATGGCGTAACATTGCACGACTAATAATTAGATCAGTGGTTCTCAAACTTTTTAAATGACGGAACCCTTTTGGGAAGCAAAATACTTGATGGAACCCTACAATAAAACAATTATTTTTATAAGTGTATTCTATATTAATCAGCATAATAAAAGTACAATGTATCCGTTACTAATTATTATTTACTTCACCACTTGGTAAGGACAATAATAGAAAACATTAAAAAAGAAAAAATCTAACTAGTGGGAGGTATGAAACTGTTTTTTATTTTTCATCAATTGCTTGATATCAGGTTTGATGGAAGAAAGTTGGAGTCTCATATCAGCTTCGGCGTCCAGTCTATTGCGATATTTTGTTTTCGTGGCTGCGTAGGTAGAGAATCCTGTTTCGCACAAATATGTAGTTGGGAACGGGAGAAGAATATCCAGAGCCATTTGGCCAAGCATTGCATATTCATCTTGGATTCTGCACCAAAAATCATTAAGAGGCGTCGTTTTGAACAATGACTCCATACTTGTGTCTGATGACATTTCTAAAAGAGATTCATATATCTCATTTGACATGTTTTCAGGCTTTTCCAAGTTGGGTAAAAAAGGATTATGAATCCAGGAGTTCACTTTAATTTTTGTATTGTGTTCTTCGGGAAAATACTTTTCAAAAGATGCGCGCATCGAACTGAGATATTGGACCAATTCTTCAAACACATTATCTTCAAACATTTCTGAGTCGTTTTCGCTAACAAACTCAGTGAGTAACGTAAAACTTTCTATTTCTTTCTTACCAATGCAAATGATCCAAAAATCTAATTTTCTTTTAAAAGTAGTTATTTTATTATAGGCCTGAAACACTGTTGTCTGTTTACCTTGCAATGATAAATTTAATTCGTTAAGTTTTTGAAAGATATCCGCCATAAAAGACAATCGGAACAACCAAGTTTTATCATACAAACGGTCCTTCAAATTAAAAGAAGTATCTGCTGAAAGAAACATTTGTAACTCGGCTCTAAGTTCAAATAGCCTTGTTAAAGTTTTTCCCCGAGACAGCCATCGCACTTCTGTATGGAGCAGCAGTGTTTTATGTTTGCTGCCATAATCTTCACACAATAATGAGAACAATCGGGATTGTAGTGGTCGTGATTTGATAAAATTAATTATTTTTACCGCTTCATCCATAACTAATTTTAGATTAGACGGCATTTGCTTCATCGCAAGTGCTTGTCTATGCAGAATACAATGACTGGAACTACAATTAGGCGCTTTATTTTTCATTCGTGACACTGCTCCTGCTGTTTTACCTGTCATCGCCTTGGCCCCATCTGTACAAATGTCAATGCAATTGTTCCAACTGAGATTATGTTCTTCAAAAAATATATTTATTTTATTAAAAATTTCTTCCCCGGTAGTGTTTGTAAGCAGCGATGAACACATAAGCATGTCTTCTTCAAAAGAACTTTTATATGGATATCTCACAATAACCAGCAGGATAGCCAAACCAGCGACATCAGTCGACTCGTCCATTTGCAAAGCGAATCGTGTATTTTGTAGACGTGTAACTAGTTCTTGTTTGACGTAGCTTGCCAGATCATGGATTCGTCGTGAAACAGTATCGTTTGATAGCGGAACAGTAGAAAGATGCTTTGCAGATTTTTCATCAAGCATACATTTTGTTATGTCTAATACACATGGTTTTATTAATTTCTCAGCGATAGTGTGCGCTTCACCTGCTTGTGCAATGCGATAGCTAACTAAGTATGATGCCTCCGTGGCCTTTTCGTTGGTAGTTTGTGTTACATGCATCATATTTTTTTGACTTTCTAATAACTGATCTTTTTTGCGAACAAAAAATTCTTTATTCTTGTCTTTAGTCTCGGGGTGTACGGTTTCTAAATGTCGACGCAATTTGGCAGGTGCCATGGAACTATTAGGAAGCAGTTTACTACAGAGCATGCAGAGAGGTGAGCCGTTGGAATCAACAAATCCGAAACTGATATAAGATTCATCATACTTCCTTTTTTTCGTCTTTGAAACCGTCGAGCTTGACGTCGTGGCACTCGTGGCATCATCTTCTGGATCGGTGATTGCTAAATTCTCCGCGCGCATTGCTTTTGAACATTCAGCGTCATTAGAAGATGTTGTTGGAACACGTTTAACACCTTTAAGCCAACGTTCCATTCTTCTTTATTTATAATGTTACAAGTCAGGATAGTGGGGTTTAAATAATGCACAATCGTTACTGCGTATAAGAGACTAAATTTAGAACCTACAGGGAAGAAATGTATAAAACTGAGACAACAGAATACAGCAGGCAGTAAAACAATGAACACCAGTTTCTCGCTAGCGAGCTTGTAAGTAGGTAGTAACTTATCGCTCCGAACGCTAATCATCAACTGACGACGCCAACGCGCGATCGCCGCTTTTATACTTAGTCCTAGACTCGATCTCAAATATTCTCGAAAATACTCGAGTCGGCACCTTTGATAAACAAAAAGCAAAAATAAAAACAGAAATTTAAAAATAGCGTTGTAAACAATATCGACTTTATCCTTTGAAGTTAGAGACGAAAGTCGCTAGTTGACAACTATAGCGTCTAATTCAGAGGCGGCTTTTATCAAAGAGACTGAGCGCTTACAAGTATACTACCCGCTCGTTTTAAGTTTGCCGCTGGCGATAGGTATGAGTGTATGACGTTCGAAATTTTTTATTTAATTGTAACAATAAAAATTGTGTACGTTAGATATTTGGGTAAAACTATGACACATTATAAGTTTTGTTGTCACGTGGGGGAGGGTACGCGCATTCCACAGACCGGCAAACTTAGAGTTGCGTTGAGTTTAGCGTTGTACAAGTATAAAATTGTTGAGACCAAACTTATGAGATATTGTACCAGCTAATGTAACACAAGCTTATACAAATACAAATAAATAAATAAATAACATTCATAGCGTTTTGTCTCCGCGCGGCCGCGGAGTCCGCACAGCCGCGGAGCGACCAGAGAGAGGTGTTTTGATTTTTTTATTTCTAAATTCTTGCGGAACCCCGACAGAGGTATCACGGAACCCTAGGGTTCCGCGGAACACACTTAGAGTATAGCTGAATTAGATAATATAGAAACAATTTCGCGTGGAATTTTTTCTAGTAATATTTTCTTAAGATTTAGCCAAAAATGCTTAAAAAATAAAAAAAGATTACCCGAATAAAAAAAGTCTAATCTTTTCAGATGGGCAATCGTGTATTATTGTTTCATATGCCTGAGACGATTTAGATGTATGCGGTATTCGTAAAAAATGATCTAAAAAGTAAAAAAAATAGTCTATTTTTGGAATAGGATGGAATGTAAGTAGTATTCTAGTATAAGTACTTATAACGTTTTCTTAATGCAGTCGGTGGAATGTTATGTAACGAGAATAGCATTATTAAATACTGTTATTTCGTCCTATTCGAAAAATAAAACTTATGTTTTTTTTAAGCATTTAACTGCTAGATGTTTAATAAAACTTATTTTTTACTTTTTATGTATTTTTCAATACGCTTTAAATCACTTATTATTATAATGAATACGTGATAGGAGAAGGGGTATCAGTGCCGATGGGTGGATACTAACGATAGCGGATGCAGACGGGACCAACGTCTGAATTGCCTTCCAAAACAGAGAAGCGCTGGGATAAAAAAAAAATATCACTCATCATATAACCGGCCATTGCGAAAGATGCTTAACTTCCACGATCGCAGAACCAAGCACTACTGGAGGCCGATCAAAAGTTTTTATGACATTTCTTATCGCGCTAAAGTTTTGACAGCTAGTTGATATGTAAACGTATCACTATTGGGTTGTCCTCCAGTGAACTTCAGTCAAAAACATAAAGTAGATTTCAGTTTACAGGTGAAAATTAGCGCGATATCGATTTCGTATAATATTGAGTAGCAATTAGAAATGGGCTAAGATTGAACCTTAATTGAACTTTGGCTGATCGATCAAAATAATAAACAGCGCGATTGGCCTGCTGAGCTGCTCAAACATGTTATGAGCGGACGCGAGCTGAGAGACTTTTGAGAAATAGGTATTTGAAAAAACTACTGCTGTCACGAATTGGCAAATACCGTGCGATAGGGACAACAGTAGTAAAGGCTAAAAATTGTGGGTAAAAATTTCTAAATTCGAGGTTAAGCTCTCCACGGTTTCCTCTTCGAAAATTAAACATACGTCAAAGAAATTGTACCCATAGAATAATAAGTAGTTATACTATGCCTCTTTGTTTTGCTTTTTTGTAAATGCTTATTAATTCTCCACACTAGACGTCTTTCGTGGTAATAAAAATTTGTTTATTTTTGTCATTTTAAGAGGGGCTCTTAATTCTTTTGAAAAAAAAAAGTTATCGAAAACAGGAATACATAGGAGAATAGAATGAGTAAAATTATATTCTATGTTTGAAAATCAATTCTTTGGTGATAAAAATCAAGAAGGAATCCCTCGGGAATGTTTGTATGGAAAAAACATTGCCCGCCTTCCTCTTAAACCGCCAATACACGTTGGTCGAGCTAATCCAACGCGAACGTAGATACAAGGCAAGTGCTACCATAAAGAAATTGAGCAGATTTGAAAAAGACCAATGCAATTGGCCAATGTAGAACAGCTTTATGGAGCTGCCCATACATTGGCTATCCGTAATAATGGACTAATGTTGGCGAGCGACAGCGCTAAATGAGGTCTATAATATTGGCGCTTCCTTTTACTCGGCAAATTGCGTAAGCTGCACCGAGCGATGATAAGGCAAAAGAAAGAAAGAAGAAAAAAGTATTTAATAGACGTGCACGCAAATACATATGTAGAAAAAAAGAAAAAACAATGAGCAAAAGAAAAATTAAATTAAAACAAAACAGGGAAATACAAACGAGAAAGAAGAATGGCTAATATGGACCCTGCCTGAGTTTAATGCTGTTATTTTGGGAACGAATATTCCCACCATAACAGCGCTGGTATTCTGGCAGGACCATTACAAGGATGCCAAAGGGACAAAATATTAAAGTAATATAAAATTATCAAACGGTTTATAAAAAAGGAAGCAAAACGCAATGTCTATGTGTTAGTATTGGCCTTCGCTTGGCTAGTATGTATAGTCGGCTCAAGCCTAGCTAACCAGATGAACTATACGGTTCACCGTATGACGCAATATCAGGTAAATATGTACCTTAGGGAATGTAGGTCTGAGCTGAAATATTTCTACCAGACACGCAAGCAATAAATTACGTCATATTAAGTGCCTATGCATGAATATAAAAAGTACCCCAGATGGGCACTAAACGCATAACGATACCTTCTCGCTCTAATAGCGGAAGGTGTCATGTTCAGTTATACACCTGGATAACAATATAGGCAGAGAAATCCTAGGTCTTCGCCTGGGGCTTAACCAATTAACCACACGGACATGTGCTTTATGTAAATTTAATCTCTTTCTGTGCTTCGTGTTAGAGTTTCAAGACAACAAATTCATAGGATATAGGGTGTGACTATAGAATCTTACTTACTTTTAAGTGTGATAAGGGTAAATGTTTTTGAATGTTGGTAACACTGAACTCTAGTTGCACTTTATTCACATCAAATAAGGTAAAATGACTGATTCCGATGTTAGAGTTTCAAGACAACAACTTCAAATAACCAGTGCCCAATATGACATCTTTGAAGTGTGACTATAGATTCTTACTTACTTTTAAGTGTGATAAGGGTAAATGTTTTTGGAAGTTGGTAACACTGAACTCTAGTTGCACTTTATTCACATCAAATAAGGTACAGTGACTGATTCCGACCTATTTTAATCAATCATGATTCAGGGTGTTAAATAATGATAAGAAAGTAACGATGCAGCGCGGGATGCGGGAAGCATAGAGTGAGACCATAGACCTAATTGTTTTTATTTCAGCTTTTCATTTTACAACTTCAAATATGTGGGCAGCGTAGTAGGCACAAAGGTGCGACTACATAGTTACAAATATGAGGACGAGATTACTACACATAATTGGGGATCGAACGTCACTTGGTAAGTTAGTCCGATCTTTATAAGTTTTATCTACACCCATGCTTTAAAACCTCTAATAAGCATAATATCATCATTATCATCCATACGAATGATATAATGTTGTACTATAAAACTATATATACACAGTCAGGTCATAAGTATTGTCACACAGTAAAAACTTTTCTTTTAGAATGCTGGCCACAAAAAAGTTTATTGAATTCGAGTTTCGAATTGTTCATGAAAATAAAAATGTATACTTTTTAGAATTTTACTCATTTTTAAATATGGAGTGGACGCTTAAAGCAGACCGTGTTGCAGTTATTGCGTTGCATCGTTGCAGTTACGCGCTGATTCAAATTTTAGACATACTGAAAGAATTGAATATAACCAAAAGATTCCTTTATCGTACCATCAAACGATACAATGAAGACTCTAGTGTAGATGACAGGTCAAGAAGTGGTCGCCCTCGGTCTGTTAGGACTCCAGCAGTGATAAAAGCTGTGAAGGCGCGAATTCAAAGAAATCCCAAACGTAAGCAGAAACTGTTGGCCCTTCATAGGGTTAACCAGAACCACGGTGAAAAGGGTGGGGCTTCAGGCATATCGAAGAAAAACAGGACATCGTTTGAATGCTCGTCTAATGGACCTGAAACTGAAGAGATGCCGCGTTTTGTTGAAGCGGTACGCGGGAAAAAAATATCGGGAAATTCTTTTTTCGGATGAAAAAAAATTTACCGTAGAAGAGAGCTACAACAAACAAAATGATAAGGTACGCACACAGTAGTGAAGAAGCAAGCAACCGTATTCCGCGTGTCCAACGAGGTCATTTTCCATCCTCACTCATGGTATGGTTGGGAGTTTCTTATTGGGGCTTAACAGAGGTACATTTTTGTGAGAAAGGTGTAAAAACGAATGCAGTTGTGTATCAAAATACAGTCCTGACGAACCTTGTGGAACCTGTTTCTCATACCATGTTCAGTAACAGGCACTGGGTATTCCAACAAGATTCGGCGCCAGCTCATAGAGCGAAGAGCACACAAGACTGGCTGTGAAATCGTGAAATCGACTTCATCCGGCACGAAGACTGGCCCTCCTCCAATCCAGATTTGAGTCCGTTAGATTACAAGATATGGCAAAACTTGGAGGAAAAGGCGTGCTCAAAGCCTCATCAGAATTCGGAGTCACTCAATACATCCTTGATTAAGGTAGCCGCCGATATTGACATGGACCTCGTTCGTGCTGCGATAGACGACTGGCCGCGCAGATTGAAGGCCTGTATTCAAAATCACGGAGGTCATTTTGAATAAACTTTATTGTCATAAGAATCTATGTTTTTAATTCATTTTGGTATATAAATGGTTACATAATGAATAAACTTGTTTCAATAATTTTATATTAAACATGTGACAGAATTTATGACCTGACTAGGTATACTCGTATAACTCAAAGGTGACTGACTGACTGACATAGTGATCTATCAACGCACAGCCCAAACCACTGGACGGATCGAGCTGAAATTTGGTATGCAGGTAGATGTTATGACGCAGGCATCCGCTAAGAAAGGATTTAGATCAATTCTACCCCCAGGGGGATAAAATAGGGAATGAAAGTTTGTATGAAACTTTGTCAATAAACCGATCGGGCTGAGGCTTTGCATGCAGGTATAAGAAGAATCATAGATGAATGTCATTGTGTATAATACAAGCTTGAGAATAAAAACTGTAGTCTACACTTCAGCTCTACACCGAAGCGAAGCGAGGGCGGGCCGCTAGTATTTTTATAATAACACTCCCTTGCTTTTTCCTCACTCACATACTCCTAAGGGGTTTATTCATCAGACAGTCATATTCTTACTGCTTCATTTGTCGTATCTAGATGAGTTAACAACATTATCATTAACACAGCGCCAAATCTTCTCATAAATTTTAAGTTCTAAAAACGCCTCATGGTTTCAGAATATTTATAGAGGAATCTTTTTTTTTTGAGTGTGTATGCTGTTGGTCGCAGATGACCTTTACAGCGTCACCGGGTTTGGGGACGGCGAGACCCTAAGGGGACCTCAAGCCGAGAATTGGCGAGTGCCTCTAGAGGTATTCCAGGCGAATGGCGTCTCCCCACGGGGGGAGTCTCCTCTCCGTCTGGAGCCTCTAGACCACTGGAACCTGAGGGGGTCGTCTCAACAAGAGAGCTTCTCTGAGACTCGGACCTCGGCTCTAGTTAGCCGTTGTCGTGGGGGGCGGAACATTATAGAGGAATCATATCATGGGTGCAGATAAAGTCTTCTATGCAAATGTTTATAATCAGCTCATAATAGGATAATATATATGTATGAGAGCGTGTATGGGAGCGTGCGATAAAACGTTTTACCGCACGCTTCTTTGTATGACCCGTAATTTTCAACTTTCGAACAATATAGACAACCTCCGTAAATGCATTTTTAGAGCAAACGTGTTGAAGATATAGTTATAGCAACTATTAAATATTCTTTAGTCATAGAGCCAGTGTAATACTTTATGTATATATATATATATATACATATATATATATATATATAGTATACTGCACTATGATGAGAATTGTTCCATATAAGTCATAGATTGTGTAAGTTAAGCTGTAAAAATGTCGACAGACCTTAATTAAATAAATAAATACTTACGGCCGTTGCATAAATAACTATTGCTTAATATTCAACACTTTAATACCAACCTGATGAGTATCAAGAAGACGCTCTTCTTAACTCTTTCATCAGCATCGTACCACAGCGAATTGTAAATGGCATTGACGATCTGGGTGCTCTATAATAAGACGAATCAGAGTTAAAATGGTCGAGAAGTGTAATTACGGGAGGCGCGCATCGAATCCCGACCGGTATACCTAAGTATATGCGAAGTTTTAACAACACAGGTAGGAATTGAAGTATTTAGCAAATTTTGTCAAATTAGAGACTTCAGCCATACAACAAAATTGTATAAATAAATCGACCTATGCATAGAATAAAGTTACAATATGAAAATTACAAATTACTTTTAATATAATTTTAGACGAAACGGACGCATATATTTTACTGGTAAAAACATTTATTGTAAAACTTATATAACTTCGAAGATAGCAATTGAATAAAGGTACATGTGATTTTTGTTTCCGAAGAATATAGTCCAGTCAAATTACGGAATCAAATAAACATGAGCGAACACAGTTTGGGGATTTTGAGGATCGTTAGGGGGGTGCATCCTGAGCTTAAGTTCCAATTTGAGGGGCTGTACTGAGGTCAGCTCAAGGTCATTTCGATGCAAACGCGTTTAATTCGATATCTCGAGAAATATCAGTGTTAGCCAAAAAATTATAGAGACCTTTTTTCTTCTAAATAAAATTTATTAACTTTTTTATTTAAAACTTTTTTTTGTAACATCAATATTTTTTAAGTTATTACTCCCGCAAGGCAAAAATTTCATTTTTTTCCCTATTTTTCGTCGTTTTCTCCCCAAACATTCAATTTTATTGAATTTTACCGATCATCAACGTGTATATCTTTTAATTATGCACAATTTTGTTCTTAAACTTTTTTCTGTAACTTCAATACCTTCGGAGTTATATATTATTTTACCGAGCGAAATCCACGCCACTGTCGCAATATAAAAGGGTAAATCGATTAAACTATTTAAAAATTGGGTATTTAATTTGGGTAAATTTATGGGTTTGTTTGGGTAACAAGTAAATTAACAATTAAAACTGTTTCACACATTTATTGATACAAAAAATAGGTTATAAAATTCGGAAAATTAAGCACCCGAGGTCGAATAACTCCGAAGGTATTGAAGTTACAGAAAAAAGTTTAAGAACAAAATTGTGCATAATTAAAAGATATACACGTTGATGATCGGTAAAATTCAATAAAATTGAATGTTTGGGGAGAAAACGACGAAAAATAGGGAAAAAAATGAAATTTTTGCCTTGCGGGAGTAATAACTTAAAAAATATTGATGTTACAAAAAAAGTTTTAAATAAAAAAGTTAATTAATTTCATTTAGAAGAAAAAAGGTCTCTATAATTTTTTGGCTAACACTGATATTTCTCGAGATATCGAATTAAACGCGTTTGCATCGAAATGACCTTGAGCTGACCTCAGTACAGCCCCTCAAATTGGAACTTAAGCTCAGGATGCACCCCCCTATCGATCCTCAAAATCCCCAAACTGTGCTCGCTCATGTTTTTTTAGCCCTTTTTTTTCCGTAATTTGACTGGACTAATATAGAGTCAAGAGCACTAGTACCTTTTGGATAGGCAAGAAAGCAGCCTGCACGGCTTCAATTTTGTTACAAACTGAGACTTTTTACTAAATGTTTGATTCTTTTTTTCATATTTGCCATATTATCATAACGTGACGCGACAGGATATATAAATTTTGTAAAACAAAGTTATATCTTCACATAATATTGACACGTTTCCCAAGCATAAGGTCTAATATGCATATATAACATAAAGATGTCCGTAGTAAATTGTCACATAATCACATAAGATACTCTTAAATAACAAAATATGAGCCGTAAATTTAGTTTTTATTAAACAATATGCGTCATAATTTGCTTCTTAATGCTTTATATGATTGGTAAAAAAAAACCTAGAAAATACCAATACAAGTTACAGCAAATTTTACATCTTACAAACTTCAACTCGCTCTACTGTAAAGTAGGGATTATGCAGAAGTTGCTTTATCCTATGGGTGGATAGGTCGAAAGATTCCCATCGCACGCCAAGCCAAGCCCCAAAGTAAGCTCTGTAAGGCTTGTGTTATGGGATACTAGAGTAACGGATACATTACATTATACTAATACTTAAATAAGTAATATTTATCTAGAAATATATAACAACATCCATTACTTAGGTACTAATGTTCGTTTGATTCATCATACTAAGGGTCCCCATATACGGAACGATTGATCTGTACGATCCGTCGTTTCAGACCGATCGAAACGATGGATCGACAGTGTATGTCAAGATCGTTAACGATTTACTTAATCGCAGACGATATCGGAGATCGCAACAAAAACCCATGCAATCATGAATATCGTAAACGATCGATCGTCAGTGTCCCATAAACGGTACGATTGATCTGTACGATCCGTCGTTTCAGACCGATCGAAACGATGGATCGACTGTGTATGTCAAGATCGTTAACGATTTACTTAATCGAAGACGATATCGCAAATCGCAACCAAATCCCATGCAATCATGAATATCGTTCATGCAATCATGAGTTCGTTTTCTATTTTAGAGGGCAAGTATTGAATTATTTGAGTACGTCTTTATCCTACCGTTTGAAACAAGTAAATGATAGATCGTTACGATCAATCGTTTCGTGTATGTAGTGGCATTTCTGAACGATCGATCGTTGACGATTTCCTTCAGATCGATCGCAACGACGAATCGTTCCGTATATAGGGCCCTTAACATTTGCCCCACCAGAATTCGAATCCGGGACCTCTGAGTAGGCAACAGGCAACACTTTGAAACGCGGCGATCATAATCATAATCAAAATCATTTATCCAGTTTAGGCTGTTATAAGCACTTATGAAGGTCTAGAAGCTACGCCATCGGTTCGTAAATCTACGGCGGGAGATCTTGTACTGAGAAGAACCGGCAAGAAACTAGGCAAGGGCTGTTTTTTTCTGCCTGTTTTATTATTTACAGAGCCGTCATGTTTAAAAATGACTTCAAAGATGATTCATGAACCTTTTATTACATAATGTGAAATACACATTATTTGTTCACCTGCATTTTGATTGCTGTGTCTTAAAGTATAAATACAGTGTTAGTGTGTTATTTATATTGGGTGTCTCAGACATTAACATCTTCAATATCAAGGTAGTTATGGCAGACTCATCTCCGCTAGCAGCACCCGTTTACGAGCATGGCGCATGAACCAGCCATCGCTTCGCTCAACCATATTTTAGGGAACGTAACGACCCGCCTCACATGAAATCACCGAAAATACTTTTAAGAGAGCATGACTACCCATAACCACCTATACTAACTACAACACATTTACTTTAAATTAAGATCATTTTGTCATATCATACCACTCGGCCACGGAGGCCGTCGTATTCTGTAAAGATGAGGCCAAACGGGCGTAACTGTATTGAGTTGTGAGTTTAGGGCCCGTATTAAAGAAAGATTCTCAGTGATTGATCTAGCCTTGAGCATAGTTAGAAAGGGATGTCGCTATATATAGCACATAGCGACATCCCTTTCTAACTGTACTGAAGTAAAGATCGACACTTAGTTATCATTCTGTAATACGGGCCTTATTACAGAATGATAACTAAGTGTCGATCAATCTGTAATAGTTATCATTCTGTAAAACCACGCCACATGGCAACATTCATAATCAGCCTATTAGTCCCATTGCTGAGGTACAGGCCTTCCCTATGGATGGAATAGGGAGATTGAGCCATGACCTACGCGGGTCCAGTGTGGATTGGTGGGTGCTAAAGGCTGCAGATGCAGCCGAGACCAACGGCTCAACGTGCCTTCCGAAGCACGGAGGAACTCGAGTTGCTTAACTTAAACGATCGCAGCCGAACGCGCTAACCACCCCGCCATCAAGCTCCTCCATGGCAACATTATTTATAATGTTCCATGAAATAATATTGCGCTCTATTTACTTCACCCTTAATATTGTTTTCCTAAAAGAGTAAGAAGTTATAAATTGAAGAGTATGACAACATCCGCTATATCATTAATAAACATGTTAGTAACAAGAATTCTGGAGGCGTACCTACGATGTTTACAATTGGAAGTTGAATCTCATGGTCATATAATATATGTCTTATTCTTAAGTCTTATTGTTTATCATTGTCCTTATTTGCTGTTTGTTTTGTTTCAATTATGTTATTTATAGTCACATTATATAGGTACTTATCTATTACATGTATGATAGTGTGCAAATGTGAGGGATTCTCAAAAAAACTTTATGCGATAGGTAGGAAGAATAGTACATTCTTCCTTCTATTAAATATTTCTTCTACAATTTTATTTGCTTAAAAAAATTGTGTGCTCGTATCTGAAGTGAAACTTCTTCTTTTAAATAACCTAACATTAGGCAGTGTGTATATGTATTGTTTCGTGTGACACTCGTGGCGTTCGTAACGTTTCGCCGAGTCACCCTGCAACTCTCATGCTCGTCGGGAAGAGCTGTGCAAGCATCCCACACACACACACACACACACATATATATATATATATATATATATATACAGGGTGTTAAAAAATCCTTTAACGGAGTCGAAGGCCACGTATTTTCCACATAATGACGATAATTTGTTTTTTGACCATACCTGGGAAATTTATGGTTATCGCGTTGTTGACGGTTAAACTGACATTTTTTTTAAGATTTTTACGTTAATATTTTCCAAACGTTATTTAGAAACTTTTTTATCGACGCACTTACACAAACGCGCACACATACACACAGGCACATTTTTTGCGTAGCGCCACAGAAACGCGCCGCGCTATACATTGCGTACTGGAATTTTTTTTTTTTTTTAACTTTATAATACAAATGATTCCCACGTATAATATTTTGTAATATTAATTACTTGTGTGTACAGAATGCGTAGTTTTAGTCTTTGTCACAGGTTTTTTTTACTTCCTATATAGGTATATAGAGTCGTGTGACGCATTTCCGTTTCATCTTTTCAATACTATGTTTCCCTTAACACACAGACCGATAAGAAGTTTCACTTCAAAAAGTACTTGAAACCCTTAAGATTTGTGGTTTGTGTTTGACTACACCCAGAAATATTTACCGAACTCATGAGCATATCTCCAAAGTAGCACAGCAACGATATTTGCGATAAATTCATGAAGAGGAAAGTCGCAAAAGTCACCATCACTATAATATCTTCCACCATCTACGAATAAATAAAATAGCAGTTAATTGTTTTTTTTTTAAAGGGAAATACATTTCAACGTTATTGTATTGTAGTTTTATGTTTATGAATGAGAACGGTTACGACGCAATAGAAATATGACGAATTATTGCAATACCACGTAATTCTACTTCGTACTAAATATTTCTATGTAAATATAAAATTAATTCCAAAAGGACACTACTGACTACTTTTGTATAATGACGTGTTCGATGTGTAACACGTATCACTCTAAATATTTTTGTTTCTTTGTTGTATTAAAAACCGAAAAAAAAACTGGTGAAATGTTTATTTCGACGGATGCATTCGAGCTTTACCCCCTAATGAACGAGGAATAAGCTTTTTTTAACACACCTTTTAGCTTAGCCCCAAAATAAGCACTGTAAGGCTTGTGTTACGGGATACTGGGGTAACGGATAGAATACATACTGCATATAAGAATATTTATATAGAAATACATATTAAACATCCATGACTAGAGTACAAATGCTCGTATTCATCACACAAACATCTGCGCCCACCGGGATTCAAATTAGGGACCTCTCGAGTCGGCGACACTGTGAAAGCCGGCATATAAACCACTCGGCCACGGAGGTCGTATACTAGTGACGCTGTGTTTTGTGCATATCACTCAAATGCTATTTGCAATTCCATGTAGCGAGAGGAACCAGGAGCTCTGAGGAATGCGTTAGTGCCAGAAACACAGCTAGGCGAGGTGTACTCGTAACCTCATACCAGATCGTACTACACGTTAAACATATATCATCGCAATAATTTATGGCATTTCTCGTTAGTGTGTGCATCGTTATCACATATACAAATAACCTAAAAAATCTCACCGTAATAATGAATCCAGAAAGGCAGATGAGAAAGGAACTGGTGACTATGTTGAAAAGCGTTGACTTAGTGTATAAAATCTCCACCCGGTTCACCAAGCTAGAAGTAATAACAAATAACATAACAATTAAGTTAATTTTATTCTTACAGATAATAATCACGTTAGATCCACAGTTTTAAATTTCTAGTTTGATCTATGCCAGTGGATGGTCAGTAAATTTCTCAAAAGTCCGGCCTAGTATAATAAATAACCTTTAATAATAAAAAAAACGCATCCAAAACTCGAAAAAACTGTGGAAACATGTAAAATCTAAAAATATTATTTATTTGACGACCTCGGTGGCAGAGTGGTTTGTACGCCGGGTTTCATGTTGTCGCCTACTCGAGAGGTCCCGGTTCGAATTCCGGGGGGGGGGGGGGGGGCGGGCAGATGTTTGTGTGATGAATACAAGCATTTGTACTCCAGTCATAGATGTTAAATATGTATTTCTATATAAATATACTCATAGATGTAATCAGTATGTAGTTATATATCTACCGTTACCCTAGTATCCCATAACACAAGCCTACAGTGCTTACTTTGGGGCCAGGCTAATTGGTGTGAGTGTTGGAAATATTTATTGTTATTTATATCTATATCATGATGAAACAGGAACAACTTGTAATAGGTAAATATATAATCATAATCACATACTCGATCAACTCATGGTGTCTTCTGATGGCTACCTTCAAATTCAGTCTCGTCTGAATCGAAGAAGCGGAGACCGCATTCTCATAATGGTGACACAGAATCCGGAAATGCATCTGAATGTAGATGCACGCCGCGTAGAAGAGAGTATCAGAACCGAACACGTTCATAGCAACGATGACAGCTGAAAAAGTAACTCAGATGGAATTTAGATACTCGCGAGAGTAAGATCCCATTAATATATCCCATAAATGTGAATGTTTGTGTATTTGTATGGTTGTTCCTCAATCACACAAATACTACTGAAAGGATAAAAGCTTTGGATACAAATTTAGCACGCGCATAGTTTATAACCCGGATTTAGCGTTTCCTCCTAGCTCGACGTAGGATCTCAACACTTGATGCGTCCAACAAGCTTAAAGCCAACATGCTTGTACATGCCCACATTTTAAATGCTTCTACACGTTTCAGGAGTTGCTCTATTAGGGTCTAGGCCTCAAATCCGTATTAAACTATAGGCCGTATATAACATTGGAGTAGACGAGTACACAAAGATATTTTGAGCATGGGATTGCAAAGTACCTTTTTCATTTTCAGTCACTAATGCGGGTATTTAATTCAGAGCCGCTGTCCCACTTTTCATTCAACCAATTTGCCCAGATATACCTATATATTTACGCACCCGATTCAACACCTTGCCTTCTACAGAAATCACACTATTTACAGCCTCTTTCTTGGTGACCACCATGATTTTCGTCTTAGAGACATTCATATTTAGACACGCCCCCAAACTGTACTCATTTATAAAACAATTTATTGTAATTCAGCCTCTGTGGGAGCCATCTGGATTGTGTCATCCATATATCTAAGATTGTTGAGGACACGCCCGTTAATCTTGATGCTACACTCAAGCCCTTTCAGTGATAATTGCCTCCGAATACAGATTACAGACTGTTGGTGAGAGTTTACACCCATTCCGGACGCCTCTTTTGATCTGCACTTGGTCAGTCTCCTCACCATCCACAAGGACAATAGCTCTCTGGTTCCAGTACAGATTATGGATAATACGTACATTTTTACCATTTAATCCAATGTCCTTTAAGATTGCTATAAAACGATCGTGCAGCACTCTATCAAACGCTTTTTGTTAAAACGTCTTGTTGCATATCTGTGCATTTTGAACCAAAACCTGTACAGCAAACAAAGCCTCTCTTGTTTCCACTCCAACTCTTATCTAAATTGACTGTCTCTAGCTGTTTATCACACCGAACTCTTATGCATGCATGAATAATGTTTAAAAACAGTTTTAGCATCACGTGTATAGCGCTGTCCCGCATGCGGGATCCAGCAAGATGAAAAGTGCGTAGAGTACTTAAGCAACACGCAAGTGATACTATCTGGTGTCGCAAGCGTTTCTAGGTTATGGTGATCGATTACTATAAAGTGGACCATATGCTTTTTTGTCAAACTTGTTTGTCATAAAAACTGGTCAAATGCGAATAACATGCCCTGACGACATCCCGTACCCGAGGGGTACGGGATGTAGCCAACTGAGATTTGTAACGCATTATCTTATTTGTCATTGTCGTTACCTACATTACAAGAGGTGGCGCTGGCTTGCAGCCTAAGATATACTATTAGAAATTATCGCTACATCCTTTAAAGTTTCGGTAGCATTTGCACAGAAAGCGATAGATGCTGGTTAAATAAATACCTGCCTGATTTTTGGGCTAGCGAAAAATTGGAGTAAAACTTTTTTTAGTTAAAAATAAGATAGAAATTCATGCATAAATTAAAAAAAATAAGAAAAAAAATCTAAAATAATAATTCTATTTATTAACAGTAGTACTGAATTCCGCTCTAGTAGATCACAGCAGTCTCTTCGTTACTGTTTATATGCGTCCAGTCTCACCGGCAAAGGTTTTTCCTGTTTTGAGATCTATCCAACGTCGATGAGCTCCACAAGCAAATCTAAATTCTACGCTTATCAGCATTGAGCTGAATGTGCTGCTAAGAAGAATATATGAGTCAATAACACACCACACTGAGTCATTTCGTCATAATCGTGGCTGCGAGGCGACACGTCTTTACAGTTAATTGAATCGTTTAATATTCTGCAGCTGCACCGTTTTAGAATTTCAGCAAGTCTTATGACTTACATTAAGTATGTCCACGGTCCTATATCCTTTTTAGTCTCGTCCCAGGCGTGGCGGGCATGGATACTCTACTACCAACTTTAAGGTAGTCTGAGATGTGAGAATTTATAAAAATCATTCCCACAGATAGCCATACGTTCATGAACAAGGAATTAAATTAGTAAAAGGTTGTTTTCAGGATATTGTCGAAAATAAATGAAACCTCAAATATGATTAAGGGCTGTACTGTTAGAACACGGTGGAATAAACCTACTTTTCTACCTATTTTAAACAGAACATAAAAATATAACGCTTGCTAAGTTCAGTCGAAATTCCCGTATTGTTATAGATTGATATTGTGGCAATGGGATTCATCTCAATTCAGTCTGTGAGACAACCCTCTATCTATTACGGTTTTCCATTTAAAATCTTCTATGTGCAGTCTCTGTAGAAAAATGTTTAACCAACGCCGTTTTATGTGAATTATCGGAAATTAATTTATCTTATTACATTAACTGTACTAATGATAAAATAGTTTTATCTCAAGCAGAAAGCTCCGCATCACAGACCAGAAAAAAGTTTATTCTAAACTACAAAACAGGGATACTAACTTGACATAACCTGATGAAAGTACACGAAAGGCCACAGCGCCATCTTGAAGGGGTCAAAGAAATATTTGACCATGTAAACATACTTGTACTCCAGTACACCAGTGCTGTAGTAAATAAAAACCATTGTAGAGACAGGCATCAAAGGAAACGCGACTACGACAGCACTACAAATGTAATACTGAACTTTGACGACTAAATTCAAAAAATCCACCGATTCATTCTTTATATCCCTCTCTATATCAGTATTAATATCGGATTTATTTGAATTGTCTTCAAAAATATCCAATTCCTTATCATGAGAGAGGTCAGCGTTCGAATGGTATTTCAAAGTTTCGTCACTTTCTGGGTATATCTCTCTCAATTTATCGATTACTTTGACTACGACATCTCGATTCAAATACAGAAATATAGATTTTGACGTAGCTAAACAACTGACGGTGATGCAAGGTACAGCCAATGATAGTTCTAAAAAGCTGCTGCCATTCAAAACGCCTTCTATAAGCCAACTGATTTCACCCAAAACGTCTGCGTAAAGCCAAAACACTTGAAAGTAATAGAAGTACGTATCGAACAACTTTTCCAATGCTTTTGGCCATTTTGTTGCACTAATTCTGATGCCAGATAGTGAAAGAAACAATTTAGTTCGCCGCAAACTGTTTTCGAAACATTTTTTTCCATTTGCGTCGAGCATTTTTTCTGATACTGTCTCCTAAACGTTCGACCTCAATACGAAAAGAAATTGAATTAAAAGTTTTTTTGACTAAAGAAAAATTGAAAAAAGAACTAATTATAGGGCACTTTAGAATGTCGAATATAGTATTCTGTTTAATAAGAAAAAAGTGTTAACAATTCCTTTTAAAGGTTTCAAGTTGACGTTTTAATTAGAAGTGATTCGAAATGTCCAAGTAATTAATATTACTATCAGAAGGAATTTTAAACTACGAAAAGAAAGGGATCGACAAAGTAGGTACCAGTTTTATAACGAATTTAAATATTTTTCCATTGTATGTCATATCATATATATCAGAATGAATAAAAGAAAATCATGTCAACTCTTCATATAAGATTAATCAAGAAAGAGTTGAAAAGCTACCTACTCTAAACTCATCAAACTTGGGTGAGTAATATATAAGGGTAAGTATGTCAGAAATATTATTAAATCGTAATATAACTTTCAAGAAACCTCTTCATAGTTGCTTGTTTAATTATTTTGGATTACCTGATTAATTAATTAATGTCTGGATTAATGTCTGTCTTAATAATAAACATCTAATGGAGGAGCTCTATGGCACAGGTGGTCAGTGCGTTTGGCTGTGATCGTTGAAGTTAAGCAACTTTCGCAGTGGTTGGTCATTAGATGGGTGACCAAAAATCTTCTATCTCGAGTTCCTCCTTGCTTCGGAAGACACTTTAAGCCGTTAGACCTGGCTGCATCTGCAGTCGTTAGCACCCGCCAATCCGCACTGGGCCCGCGTGGTGGGTCATGCATGACCCAATCTCCCTATTCCATATATAGGGAAGGCCTGTGCCCCAACAGTGGGGCTATTAATAGGCTGATGATGATGATGAAACATCTTATATATTTAATGTGTAATAGGTAGTAGAGTCCAGATGCGAGGATGAGTGATACAGCACAGAATCTTATATACTCATCTTGCTGGCATGAATCCTATTTGTTTACCAAGTAAAGATAAGAAGTGATTCTAATTATAAATCACCCAGAAGAAGGTGTATTTTGTCTTAGAAAATAGCATTGTTGTTCTTCTTTCGCTCCTTTTCATTCGCAAAAAACACAGTCAACAAATAAACAACAAGCTTGTTGCATTGCTTAAACAATGTAAAAGTATGTATTTCTAAGGGAAAATGGCCAATAAACACCCAGCTCCGCCGACATGTTGTTAGTATATTTCGTAAGATCTATGAAAAAATTAGCCTTTTTTATTATGACAGCATCGAGGAGCTCGATGGCGCAAGTGGTTAGCGCGTTCGGCTGCGATCGTTGAAGTTAAGTAACTTTCGCAGAGGTCGGTCATTGGATGGGTGACCAAAAACTTTCTATCTCGAGCCCCTCCGTGCTTCGGAAGGCACGTTAAGCCGTTGGTCCCGGCTGCATCTGCAGTCGTTAGCACCCGCCAATCCGCACTGGGCCCGCGTGGTGGGTCATGGCCCAATCTCCCTATTCCATCCATAGGGAAGGCCTGTGCCCCAGCAGTGAGGACATTAATAGGCTGATGATGATGATTATTATGACAGCGTAAAAAATATACTGGTGTCGAAAAATATACACATAGGCATATTTATGAGCTGAATAAATTCATTCAATAGTGCCTTTATTTTGTATTATTAGTAGCCTTAATAATGTGAGTCATATATATATATACAACCTATAATATATAGGTTTTACATATTATACATAATAATAACCTATATTATAAAACCAGATATGCTACAAACCTGCAGACCATCCTGCGCTTGCATTTTCAGAGGTGCCTCAAAACCGTTTACGGGTTAGGGGTAAGGAGATTGTAGGACTTGCGGTTGCAACTAGTCGACTCATATGCGGACTGCATATGAGTCGACTAGTTGCAACCGCAAGTCCTACTTCGGTGAGATTGTGATAGTTTTATTATTTTTGCTGTGGACGCATACGAGCTGAAGTTAACTTAAAGCTATTACAGTGAGGACGTTCGGGGAGACGGACAGCATATTTGCTATCTTGCCTAGCTTAAGCTTTTATGAAAAGTTTATTAATTATTTGAGCCTTTAGAATTGTAAAATCGCTGCTAATATTCATATTAAATACTGATGCCAACAATTGGTACATTATTTTTCATATTGTCAAATAGCCTATTGGAGCGCCCATCTGGGGAAGCAGTCTCCACCTGATAGTAGACCACAGTAAAATAACACTACCTATTAGTGGTGTCATTTTTCTGCTGGTGAGTAAGATTCCAGGGCTCTGCGGGGCAGAGGATTGGCTTCGAGCATGCGAGGTGACCATGGCTGAAGCGGCACTTTTTCTGCCGCATCATATATCTTCCCGACTGTTCTCCACTTACATTAAACAACAGGTGGGGTGGGGTTACATGCTGCGCCTCGTTTAAAAAAAATACACACATTCAACACATCCCAAGATTTCAACTGACTTCATAAAGAAGGATGTTCTCAATTTGACTGTATTATTTTTTGTATGTTTGTTACGCAATTTCTACGGCAATTTAGAACCGGTTTCAATTATTTTTTGTAATCGCAAGAGTATTCTCCCACGATAGTTCCACAGTAAAATTGACAGCATCTTTTCAAGTTAGCAAATTAGATTTAATTGAACGAGTTGTGAATGATTATATTTCCACGATTTAAGCACGACTCCACTGACAGTTTTTTTTTGTGTAAAAATATTGATTTAAGCAAAGTTTATGCGGCCTGCATATGAGTCGACTAGTTGCAACCGCAAGTCCTACTTCGGTGAGATTGTGATAGTTTTATTAATTTTTCTGTGGACGCATACCAGCTGAAGTTAGCTAAAATCTATTACAGTGAGGACGTTCGGCGAGACGGACAGCATATCTGCTATCTTGCCTAGCTTAAAAACGTTGGTATTGATGGGTCAAATTTTTGGCTTTTTGGCAAAAATACACTGGCACAGTTATGGTGGTCATATCGTTTTTAGGTCTGGCAAGACATGAAGAGAATATTCACAGACCGGCTCTCTGAGATTGTGGGCAAAGATAATTAAAAATATTTGTAATAAAATGTTTCGTAATTATTTCCTTGTTTTATTAATATTCGTTTGTGATATTACTTATACCTATTTACCTAATTTAAAGTAAATAAAGACTCCGGGATAGAATTCGATGCGCTTTGGCACAGATAATCATGACTATAGTAGCTTTTAAACAAATGTAGTTTAAGCCGTGGCGGACGTGGGTGCAGCGTTCATACATTTTTGCCCAAAGTCGTTTAATTTAATGAGTCTAAATATTTTTGCCCAATAAAAAAATACTATATTTTGAATAGTGAAGTATGTACTTAAGATTGCTCGAAACAGAACAACTCATTTGGTAAATAAATAAAATACTAAAGTTCCGAATGATGGTAATAAAATAAGGAATAATGTCATAATTACGCATTTCATTGTCACAATTCGTATGACAAAAGGTCGTATCGGTCGTCGGTTCGTAAATAAAGAAAAATAATGACAAGGACATCGTAAAAATAATCACGGAAATAATGAAACTTTATTAGTGAAGCTTTTTATTTCGTTAACACTTTCTATAACAATACATAGTTTAAGATCTTTGATGCAGCCGTCCAGTCCCTCATAGTCCAAAGATGGCGGATGAGGAATATCCGGTAGGTGACCATGATTTGTGTAAAAAAATAAATATTTTCTACAAAAAAGTTTTAGATAGATAAACTTTGCTTAAAACAATATTTTTACACAAAAAAAACTGTCAGTGAAGTCGTGCATAAATCGTAAAGATATAATCATTCACAACTAGTTCAATTAAATCTAATTTGCTAACTTGAAAAGATGCAGTCAATTTTACTGTGGAACTACCTTGGGGGAATACTCTTGCGATTACAGAAAAAATATTGAATCCGGCTCTAAATTGACGTAGCAGTTGCGTAACAAAAAAATAATACAGTCAAATTGAGAATCTCCTTCTTTTTGAAGTCAGTTGAAATCTTGGGATGTGTTGAATGTGTGTATTTTATTTTTACGAGGCGCAGCATATTACCCCACCCCACCTGATGTTTAATGTAAGTGGAGAACAGTCGGGAAGATATATGATGCGGCAGAAAAAGTGCCGCTTCAGCCATGGTCACCTCGCATGCTCGAAGCCAATCCTCTGCCCCGCAGAGCCCTGGAACCCTACTCACTAGCAGAAACACAACACCACTATTATTATAGTAGTAGTAGTAGTGTTATTTTACTGTGGTCTGCTGTCAGGTGGAGACTGCTTCCCCAGATGGTCGCTCCAATAGGCTATTTGACAATATGAAAAATAATGTACCAATTGTTGGAATCAGTATTTAATATGAATATTAGCAGCGATTTTACAATTCTAAAGGCTCAAATAATTAATAACCTTTTCATAAAAGCATTAAATGGAAATTATATTTCTGCTCCATGGTCACGTGAACGAAAATGCCTGGGATTGGCCAAGAATAAAATGACGCCACACGCTAGTATACTTCCCAAATAGGCCAAAGTGGACATTACATTGTATCGTTTGACGTTTTAAAGAACAGTCGTGTGACGTCACACACTAGTGAGACGCCATAATGTTCAGAGAAACATTTTCGCGGCAACTTGAGAATTGAATTTTTAATTTAGTACTTTTACTGAATTAGACAACAGAATTAAAAATATCCACTTCTTATGGACTCCACTAACAATAGTAAATAACGTGAGATAGTTTTCTAAAACTTGATAAATATCCTATTCGAGCAGAGAACTCGCTGTGCCCTACCACTCTTAAATATGTATATGGCTGACAAAATGTTCAGCTCACTCGAAGTCATTCTCACTTCCCACTAAGCGAATCTTTTTTACTTTGTATTATAATATTTAACACGTTAAGGTCACAAATGAAATAAAATCGCTTTGTGCCCTGCGGTAGACAAGGTTACATCACTATATTGTGGCAGTGGGCAAAAAGTACCCATTCGTGATAAAAGGTTTTTTACATATAACAACAGCCATCTCAATGTCAAAAGCAAATTCAATATACTTAGATTTTTCTTGAATCGAAACATGGTTTTATAGAGAAGAAAAATATTTTTTTCATTTCTTCTCACTGTAGGATTTTTTTCTAGTAATACTATGTTTTTTAGATTTAAACATGTTTAACAAAATTAAAAATATTTACTCGATCTTATTTTATATATGCAGTATTTTATAGTAAGCATTTATTAAAGTAAAAAGTTTCTAATGCCTGTTTTCACCATCGATCCAAGAAGAATAATGAATTTCGTTGCATCAATCTTAAAGCAATTCCTACTAAGGTACGCCTACCTACTTATTCAAGTAAAAGTTGTTTCGGTACTTATATTTACTGACAATAATATATTATCTGTGAAAATATGCTTCTTAATAAACAAATAATAAATATTTCTAACATTCACACCAATTAGCCTAGCCCAAAAGTAAGAACCCAGGACCTCTGAGTAGGCAACACCTTGAAACCATACATACCACTCGAGCCACGGAGGCCGTCAAATTAACAGAAATAAATAAAACGAGCTAGTTTTTCTTTAGTCGTTACCATCCAACAATCCGCTCTGGGCCAGCGTGGTGGGTTAACTTAGTCTTCCTTTTCCATTCGCAGGGAAGGCTGTGTCCCAGCAGTGGGAAAATTAATAGACTCATGATGATGATTTACTCTACCAAATGACTAAAGCCTCGATGACACGGAGTGCTTTTATAAGCTACAAGCCAGCAAGTTTACTAGCAGCTTGTGAACTCGCCCCGTGTCATTGCTTTTTTACCATCTGCTACTCGATGATACGGGGCGAGTTTACAAGCTGCTAGTATACTCGCTGGCTTGTAGCTTGCAAAACTCGCTCCGTGTCATCGAGGCTTAAGAGCCCTTTTACAAAATTGCACCGCTGCCGTACTGATCGGCGCGTAGCGTAGGTAGATTTGCACCAGTATATATTGCATTTTACGGGTGATGTTTCGAGTCTTATAAATAAATATTAATGAACTAATTATAAAAATATATACATATTTCAGTAGTTCAATGATGTTAGATTAGTTTAATGGAAGTTTTGATAGTAATTCTATTTAATTCAATATCAAAATACGAGGTAAACCTGCATTATTTTTTGGGAAAACTCACGGAGGTTCGATATTTTTTTTTGATAATTAATAATATGGTAAATCAAAATTCTAATATATTATGTTGCAACAAAAACATATTTTTGATGTCGTAGTAATTAATTTGATCAAATTTTTGAATATTATTGGGAGATTGAGGCGTTTGAAATTGTGCATTTTTTTGCAAAAAATGTGAAAGGTCTCTTAAGGAACGCTCAATCCATATGTATATGTGCCCAGTGGCATGCCCAGTGCTTCCGAATAAGGCAAGAGCGAAGTTTCCAAAATTACTATATTTTGGTTTGGCGAGCTTAACAAGTTAACAATTTGTATAAGATACTTAATTTTATGTAGTGTTATATTAAAATTATAATAAATTTCGACCAGAGGTCAATTTGCGATTGCCGTAAGGCAACGCGGCCTTTTCGGCAAATATGGACGGACCACAACCGATGTGCTCACCCTACACTTTAGCGGTGTCTCCGCTGCGACTAGGGTTCGGACTAGGGTTACCTACATTTTTCTATCAAATATAATATTTTCGAAGCTGTTACCTTAAAAAATATAGTAGATAGTAAAATATGGGGGAAAATATAGTATGCGGTTAAGATATTGACTTTATTTTTGAAATAAATTTATTATTGCTGCTCAATGCTAAGGTATAATTATTTTTTATTTTAATGAAAGCTTTCACTGGCAAATAACAGCTTTGAGCAAAATATAGTAGATTCGCCTACTCTGCCGTCCTCAAGCTAAAACGCGGCTAAATGACAGTAACAACTTTTGAGATATGGCCAAAAAACGACGCGTAAACCTTAAATTATTGCTATTTTGTAACTTTGTTTGATTTCATCACATGACGGATTTTTAGACTTAAACTATAAAAGATAAGAATACTTGTTAAAGACAGATTGATACAGAATTAAAAACTGTATAAGATGCAATTTAAGCATGCCACTTAGCCGCACTTTAGCTTGAGGACGGCAGTACTATATATTTATTTTAGAATTAAAGTAGGGTATTATGTGTTTATTATATAGTAGGGTTGGCAACCCTAGTTCGGACAGGCCAACAAAAAACAAGGCGGGCAGTGACAAAGGGACGGATTTACTTATGGAACGGGCCGACGCCGACGGACCGTCCGTCCGTCGCCCATGAATATTTACATTTTCACCGTTATGCCAAGACCGGTATACCTGCCAGAATAGTGAGACGATGTGATTTCTTGACGAAAGCGATTCAAATGTAGATTAACCTTTCATCCTTTGTCAGTTGAATTAGGTATCTACTGCGTTAAAAAAATTAGCATTAGCATGTCTTTTTTTCTCTGTGTAAGTTGTTAAGTTGTTAACTAGTAAAAACTTTTTTTTAATGCTGAATAGGGAAGACGTTTGACCGCAATCTCGCCTGATGGAAAGCGATGATGAGGCCTAGGATGGTACACGCCTGCCTAGAATGCCTGTTCACTCTGGCCTTGAACATGTCCAGATTATACTGGTCCGGGGAAAATAGACCTGGACAAGGTCTGTTTTCCCAAGACTTTATAGTAGCTATCTTAAGACACCTACAAATCCGCATAAATAGCGAGTGTTAGACTATAGCCCGATAAGTAATAGGGATGACGACTTCGTCTATCAGGTAGATTATCAAAAAGTATTGGATACGTTTTTTTTCTTCATTCACCTAATGAAAGCATTACGAAGAAATATTGATTTTAAATATCGCATGACGTCACATCTAGGTACAACTTTTACTTAGAAGTGACGTCAAGAGCCCCCACTCCTAAATTTTGGCGAAAAATAAGAAATACTTAAGTATCCATTATTTTTAAATTTAAACTTCTTTTCAGACGAGGAGTAAATGGAAAAATCCTATGAAAAAGATGAAACGAGCGTCACACGACTGTATATATTATATACATATGTATTATGTGTGTGTGTGTGTTTAATGCGTGCGCAGCTCTTCCCAACGAGCATGAAAGTTAAAGGGTAACTCGGCGAAGGCTGAAAAGCTACTACTACACTATCAAAAAATTTTTTGGACAAAATTTTTAGTTTTTTTTTTACGATACATCATACAATAATATGTTTGTATTATAGTAAAACCCTTTCCAATTTTTTTATGGCGGTACGAAGTTCGCTGGGACAGCAAGTATATACCTATACTAGCTGACCCAGCGAACTTCGTACCGCCCTAAAAAAATAGGGGTTGTCCAGCGGACAAAATTGTGAATCTAAACCATTCTCAGATCCCCTTGAACACCCACAAAAGATTTCATCAAAATCGGTCCAGTCGTTTAAGAGAAGTTCAGTGACATACACACTCACAGAAGAATTATATATATACCTATATGACATGAATGATGTTTGCGCTGCTCCATTCCCCTATGCCTTATGCACCGCCTAATGTTAGGTTATTTTCACTTCAGATGTGTAGTCCGTGCACACAATTTTTTTTTTGATAATCTTACTGACGACGGAATAAATATAATTTCGTTTATTTTACCCCGTCATTATCCCGATTCTAACTATAACGAAGCCGCTTCTTGTTAAGTAAAGGGTAGCACTCAAGCCCCCTAATATTTGTGGCTTCCGTAGCCTATAGTCGCTTGCGATACCAAAATATCACTCGGGTGTTGCCTACTTACTACTACTACTGGAACCTTAATTAGTTATAATTTTTATTAAAGCATCTAACTGCTTGATGTTTAAATCTAAAGAAAATATAACTAGCAAAAATTCTACGCGGACCAGGCAGCAGACGGGACTCGAACCCGCACCCTTCGCAATCCGGCCGAATGCACTGACCAGTTATGCCTTATACCTTAATTAGTGATTATTCATTAAAGTTCTAGTGCTCAGAGTTGCCAGATCACCACATTATTTCAAGTGTCTGAAAATAAAGACATCGCCCATTACATTAATATGTAAGCTATCTTCTACTTTTAAATTCACTTTTAGATATGAAGAACCTAATTAACGTATCTGAACTTGTACTGGTATTTGGTAGCGACATGATTTTCTATAAAATTCTGATGAGTTTCTTACGCCCGTTCTTCTTATCAGCTAAAAATATCCTATACTGATGTAAAGGAAAAAATGTAGTCGTTTCAAAAGAGATTTCAATGAGGCAATCTGAATTATCAAAAGCACATACAATAGGTATATTTTCAATCCATTTTAACCCTACAAAGGATAGTAGTATGACGTGACACTTCGAAACCTACCTATGTATCTACAGCATTACAAACACTTGCCTCATTTTTAAATCATATTAAGGAATCCTTTGTAGGCTTTAATGATTCATTTTCTGAAGGTTGCAAAACAGGGCAGGCATCTTACGAAATATCTGTTTAGACAATATCGCGAGTAGGCGAAACGAGTTGCTTCGCCACGGGTTGTGTCGAAAACCTTAAACTGTTTACAAATTTTCAGACAAAACTATACCTTAACCCTCAATACATAAAGATTAACAGAAAAGCAAAATTAAAGTTGTAGCTTTACCAAGATATCGTACTTCTAATTTTGGGAATAAAATACTTTATGTCGTATACTCTAAGGTGATATTTAGCGCAATATGCGTCAGTCAGTTGTGTCCTTCTGAGCGTATCGCGCACTGAACCAGATAGGTAAGTTAGCCTCTTAAAATCAGAGAAAAAGTAAAATTGTTAACTTTATATCTTGCGATTGCTAAAATTTTTTATACGAGGCACAATAAATTACGCCACCCACCTGATATTAAGTGTAAGTCGAGTTCAGTCGCAATCGCGAAGACAGATGTTGCGGCAATATGTGTGCCGCTCTGCCGCTCCAGCTATCCTAACCTTGCCGGCCTGAACCCAATCCCAAACCCATGGAACTCTTAATAATTAGGACTATACAGTAAGTATAGTTATCAACAGCCTATCTAAGTCCACTTTTTTTTTATCTGGGATTACGCATCCTTCAACCACCGCCCGGGGGAGCGAGAAGAATGTATGTGGGACTTCTCCCTGCTCATTACAGCCAGCCCTTGCGTCGTGTTAAATGAGCAGGGCCCTACCTAACGACGCCCTGTTATATATATATATATCACATCTGTACTTTAGTAAAATTTTAAAACACCAAGTAGCTACTCTATAATTCCGAAGTAAGGCTAAAATATTCAGTATTAACACTCAGATTTGAGTATAAAAAAAAGTTAGTTCTTCATTCACTTGGCCAAGGATCCAACCTATGACCTCCCTCTAATATGGAGACAGCAAGAAAAACGTTATTCGATTGTCAGAACAAAAAACGATCGGACCACTGGATCACGGAGGATGTTAAAGTTAAGACTGGACAGCAGCTTCATTATATAATATCTTCTGAACAGGGCCTCTAAAAACCTGACAATACATACTGCATCGGTCACCCGGCGTACATACATTCTGAGGACCGCAGTCCCCCCCAATGCACGTCGGTAGTGCGGGTGTGGTCGCGGCAACCGTTACCGACTGTCCGCGCACCCGCAAAACGATTTTCCACGAACGGACCCACCCAGATGTTATCTTAGTCCACTGCTGGACATAGGCCTCTCCAATTGCACGCCACTGAGATCGATCTTGGGCTACTCGCATCCACTTACTATGATATGTAGAAACTAAAATTGTAGGCTATGTGTTGACTTGAACGAGTTTCTTTTACATTTATGGTACGGTAATATTATCTATACAGTACATCCTATCTTCATACAAACGGTCGGAAAGCGAGTCATACCTACGCCACTCGAGTTCGCGGACTCTCGTATTTGTTTTGGCACTATGTGTGTATCGTATATATTTATATAGTGTTTTATATATTTATATATATATATTATTATATATTTATATAGTGGGGCAATTTGGAGTTGGACAACGGAACGCCAGAGGACAGATGTTAGTAGATTTTATGGAGAAGGAGAACCTCTATATGATGAACTCCTTCTTCAGGAAACCCCAAAATCGAAAATGGACCTGGATGAGTCCGGACGGTAAAGTCCGAAACGAGATCGACTTTATCATGTCGACGAAAAAGCTAATATTCAATGATGTCTCTGTGATTAACGCCGTTAAAACGGGAAGTGATCACCGGTTGATACGAGGCACATTGAATATCAACATTAAGCTCGAAAGATCTCGAATGATGAAGTCGACGCTCCGACCAATACCTGCACAACTACAGAACCCCGAGAGCTTTCAACTCGAGCTTCAAAACCGCTTCGAATCCCTTGAGAACAGCCTAGATGTGGACGATCTGAACAACACGGTGGTAGATACTGTCCGTACGGTAGGGTCCAAGTATTTTAAAGCCCACCGTACCAAAATTAAGAAACTCTCTGACAAAACTCTCCTACTCATGGAACAGCGGAACGAAATGAGACTACAGAATTCAGGAGATGCAAGTCAGTACCGGCAGCTAAATAGACAGATATCACAGTCCTTGACGAGCGATCTTCGCCGATTTAATACACATTGTATCAAAGAGGCTATTGAGCGCAACAAAGGCTCCAAAGTGTTCGCGAGAGATCTGTCTATTGGGCAAAGCCAATTGGCAAAGCTGAAGACTGACAGCGGTAGCATCATTTCGTCTAAGGCTGAAATCCTGAGGGAGATTGAGAGTTTCTATGGACAGCTATATTCTACGCAAGCACCTGTTGAAAGCAAGGCTAGAGACCCCAGAGCCAAGCTTACTCGACACTACACTGAAGATATCCCGGACATCAGCCTGTATGAGATTAGTATGGCTCTCAAACAACTTAAAAACAACAAGGCGGCGGGCGATGATGGAATCACAGCAGAACTTCTGAGAGCGGGCGGTAAGCCGATACTTAAAGTCCTCCAGAGGCTTTTCAACTCCATCATCCTTGAAGGCAGAACGCCAAAAGCATGGGCCAGAAGTGGGGTTGTCCTGTTCTTCAAGAAAGGTGACAAAGCACTCTTGAAAAACTATCGACCAATCTCGCTTCTTAGCCATGTTTATAAGTTGTTTTCGAGAGTCATTACGAATCGTCTCGCACGCAGGTTTGATGATTTCCAACCTCCCGAACAAGCCGGTTTCCGCAAAGGCTTCAGTACCATAGACCACATTCATACGCTGCGGCAGGTTATACAGAAGACCGAAGAGTATAATCTGCCATTTTGTTTGGCGTTCGTGGACTATGAGAAAGCTTTCGATTCGATTGAGACCTGGGCGGTGTTACAGTCTCTCCAAAGGTGCCAAGTAGACTACAGGTATGTCGAGGTATTAAGGTACCTCTACGAAAACGCCACTATGTCAGTCCGATTACAGAACCAGAGCTCCAATCCTATCCAATTGGAGCGAGGCGTGAGACAGGGAGATGTGATATCTCCGAAACTGTTCACAGCTGCATTGGAGGATATTTTTAAGCTTCTGGATTGGAAAGGACGAGGCATTAACATCAATGGCGAGTACCTTTCGCACCTTCGTTTCGCCGATGATGTAGTTCTTATGGCTGAGACCTTGGAAGATCTTAACACGATGCTCGAAGATCTTAGTAGTGCTTCCCAAAAAGTGGGTCTTAAGATGAACATGGAGAAGATGAAAATTATGTCGAATGCCCATGTACTACCCGCTCCAGTTAAAATTGGGAACACTACACTCGAAGTTGTCGACTGTTACGTCTACCTAGGACAGACAGTCCAGTTAGGTAGGTCCAACTTTGAGAAAGAGATCTCTCGTCGTATCCAGCTCGGATGGGCAGCGTTCGGGAAGCTACGAAAAATATTCGCGTCCAAAATACCTCAGTGTCTCAAGACAAAAGTCTTTGACCAGTGTGTGTTGCCAGTGATGACCTACGGAAGCGAGACGTGGTCCTTTACTGCGGGTCTCATAAGAAGGCTCAAGGTCACGCAGCGAGCAATGGAGAGAGCGATGCTTGGTGTTTCCCTACGCGATAGAATCAGAAATGAGGAAATTCGTAGGAGAACCAAAGTTACCGATATCGCTCAAACGATGGCTCTGCTGAAGTGGCAGTGGGCGGGACACGTAGCAAGAAGAACCGATGGCCGTTGGGGCGGAAAGGTTCTGGAATGGCGACCACGCACCGGACGACGCTCTGTGGGTAGGCCCCCCACAAGGTGGACCGACGATCTTGTGAAGGTCGCGGGAAGCCGATGGATGCGAGTGGCGCAGGACCGATCGGTGTGGAGATCCTTGGGGGAGGCCTATGCTCAGCAGTGGGCGTCATACGGCTGACATGATGATGATGATGATGATGTGTATCGTATTGTTGTGTAACTAATTTGGCATTTCATTGAACTTACCTTCTTTAAAATATCGTAGGAAAAACATATTGCGAAGGAATCTGATAAATACATAAATGATAAATCCCAACCACGTAATATAGGTACATAATTCATAATCATAATTTTTTAAAAAGAATTTTAAAAAATATTTACGACATGAGACTGTAGCTGTGCTTAGGGTTAATCATTTATTTTTTGAAGGCAACGGGATCAATTCCTATTAGTTTTATGTAAATATACTAAGGTGTGGGAGTCTGAATGGAGTCTGAATCCGAAGGTTTATTTTGTAGATATTGATTTATAATATAGGTAATTCCTTTATTTTCTTCAACGAAACACATGTCTACATTACAACACACATCTACAAGATAATAGTTCATTGCTACCAAGCTAACAAACATAAGAAGCAAGAACTTTTCCGTCTCCAATAAAATGAATTAAAAACCTACCTATAGTTTAATGATACGTCTGCTTGGACTGCCATAATATACGCGTCACTGACTAGACGAGACCTTGACACGGCATTGAGACGTGATAACTTGCTATGTCAATGTCAATTTTATTACAAAAGCGTGAAGATGCAATTTCATTGTTCGAATCTGTTCTAGTTGCTGAATATTAGAGCTTATTGTCTTTATTAACAATGAGATGTAATGTTGGGTTTCCGGTGTAAGTAGTTTATTAACCGAAGATGTTATATAATGAAGCTGCTGTCCAGTCTTAACTATAACAACCTCCGTGGTCCAGTGGTCCGATAGTTCTTTGTTCTGACAATCGAATAACGTTTTTCTTGCTGTCATCATATTAGAGGGAGGTCATAGGTTGGATCCTTGGCCAAGTGAATGAAGAACTAACTTTTTTATTCTCAAATCTTAGTGTTAATACTGACTAATCTGATTTTTATGTATCGAATGTTTTAGCCTTAATTCGGTATTTTAGAGTAGCTACTTGGTGTTTTAAAATTTTACTAAAGTACAGATGTGATATGTTTGTATATATGTATGTATATCTGTTTAGAGTCCAATTTAAAAAAATCTCAAACGAAGTTTCGAATACGTAATTTTATTAATTTTGATTTTGATTCGATTTAATCAGACTTTCGGTATAACAACTTTTCATAAAGTTTCGGAATTGCAGTTAGGAACATTCGGAGTATGACCTCTGCTGACCTCTTAGTATCCAAACTTTTCCACGTTCCATTCGTATCTGCGTTGAATGTCATGATTTTCTGTACCCAAATCTAAAGTTGAAAATAACGCCATGTTCTTATAGTGCTCTTACAAAGCAAGAATGAAAACGAGAAACTGCTCTCAGATATAGTTTTAAGTTAGAATCATGTCAGAATCGTTCCCATTGCCTAGCCAGATTAGTGACTTACTTCTACTGACTAAGGCTCGTATTACAGAAAGACAACTAAGTGTTGATCTTTACTTGAGTAGAGTTAGAAAGGGATGTCGCTATGTGCTATATATAGCGACATTCCTTTCTAACTGTACTCAAATCGATCAACACTTAGTTGTCATTCTGTAATACGAGCCTTAGTGCTTAGTTTATAATCGTGTTTCGATGGCACTGCTTTTGATCATTTTTGTTCGCGTTTTTCTTTTTTGCCAAAGGTAGACGAAAGAAAGAAAGAATGCTATTAGCAAGAAGTACCTTTTGTACCATTCTCTTGTATTTTAGTCAATAAAGTTTAAAATAATAAACATTGTTCTTTCAGACCCAGATAGGCGTGTTTCACTCCACTACGCCTTACCTTTTATTTTATCTTTATTTCTCTTTCATTTATTTTAGTCAATAAAAGTTAAACCCTTACCTTCAAAACTTACCTAACTTACCTACAAAATAAATAAATACCTATATCACCCCGAGCGCCGCAGTCAGCTCGTAGTTACTACGTGACTACATTTCCAAGTTGCATAGCTTTTATTTTTTTATTATTTTCACCCAAGTAGGTATCCAGATAAATAAAAATAAACTGTTACTGTCACATATTAAAGGTAAACATTAACAACGTCTTATTACGTAGTGATAAAGAACGATATCCAATGTCGCAACCTTGACTGTATAGATAGTATCTATCTACGTATGCATGTTTATGATTTCCCAAGAATTATTTACTAGATATCAAATAAATATATGTAAAACTAGCGGCCTGCCCTCGCTTCGCTTCGGTGTAGAGATGAAGTGTAGACTACAGTTTTTGTTCTCAGGCTTGTATGTTCACAAAGACATTCATCTATGATTCTTCTTATACCTGCATGCAAAGTCTCAGCCCGATCGGTTTAAAATTGACAAAGTTTCATACAAACTTTCATTCCCTATTTTATACCCTTGGGGGTCGAATTGATCAAAATCCTTTCTTAGCGGATGCCTACGTCATAACATCTACCTGCATGCCAAACTTCAGCCTGATCCGTCCAGTGGTTTGGGCTGTGCGTTGATAGATCACTATGTCAGTCAGTCACCTTTGAGTTTTATATTATATAGATAAAGATTGCTTCCAGGCCGATAAAGTGAGGTAAGACTGCCGATTGCCGATGCCGACGAGCGTTGGATCGCCATCTTCATCTGTTATACTTCTAGTAATTCATGTTATTCGCGGGATTGCTACCATGTACCATGTTTTCAACGAGTCCCCGATGTTCCGGCACTGTTGCAAACGTCATGATCACTCCGTGATGAATTACTTTATTGTTAGTAACCATGAACGTTTAATGCATTGGATTTGTTATTCTGTTTTGTACCCTTAGTACGAGTTTGAGCTCACGAAAACTATCATAGTTTTCGTAATTGTAAAACTCGTACTAAGGGTACTGTATAAGTACTGCAGCGTTGCGATACTGGTTTCTGTAGTAGCTTCTCAAGGTAAGGGAGTGGGTATGCAGGATTAGGTAAGGTTTCATTTTCATAAATTTATTTAAATTCATTTTTTTTTATTTATCACAATCAACTACAGTATCGGGGTTTTGTCTGGAGGTCTAACTAGTTTTTCCAACAGGAATAATATTCCTTGTTGACAGATCACTCAACTAGTAAAGTCCAAGTAGTTAGTCCAACCATATCCAAAAAATATACAATACTGCTTATAAATAAAAACTCGTCCTTTTTTATTTGAAGTCGGTGTCCGTAAAAACACCGGCTGGTACAGTTAGAAAGTCGCCCATTTTTAAAAGCAGATCCGTCATAAATTCTTTATTCTATTTATGAATAATTAAAGAATGCTGTGAAGTTACTGAGAAAAGGGTGCAATAAAAAGTTCTCAATTCGTTTGTTTTCAAAATCACTTTATGGTGGTCGTAAAAAAGTTACGGCGCGCTCAGGGCTGCCAACCGTACCGCATCCCTGCTCTACGTTATGAGTTGCTCTAAAAAGTTTAGGGTTAGTCTAGACGCTTTGTTTATTAATGCATGTATAATCGGGTATGCGGTTATGCTTCCACTTTTGTACTCGATCAAGTTTTTGCAGAATACTGTACTCGTACCGGTTTAACTTTTTGGCGTGATATTTTCTATTACTATTAGTTATTATTTATTTTTTATTTTTGGGGCTTTTGCAGTCCTAATAGGACTGTAGTCACTGCGACCCATAAGATCTATTGTGACTCGCCACCAAGTTAAAGAATCTCTTTTAGTTCGACAGCTTCCAAGAAGCTCAATTAAATGTTTCTATATTTTAGAGATTTGATTTCCACTGGGCGTATTATGTGTCGTCCCAAACGATTAGTACGTTTGTGGATGTGACATTCACATTGAAGGTGTTTTGGTATTTTAACGCTCCTGATTGCAGTATCTGCAAACATCAGTTTCACTCAATTTCACATGAAATTGGTGTCTGTTGAGTTTGCAGTGTCCAGTTAAGACTCTTACGATACGCACGGGTGTTCGACCTGCTGAGTTCTAATCCGTTTTTTGGAGCAACCATCTATTAGTGATTTAGCGTTCTTCAATCTTGGTTGATTTAACCAGTATTTTTTCGACTCGCTTAGAAGGTCGTCCTTAAGAATTTGCATAGCATGGTTTCTAGGGATGCCACAGAAAGGTTCTGGTCCCATCTGTTGCCCCTGTGCCCCTGCTCTTGCTCATTCATCAGCTTTCTCGTTGCCGATTATCCCTGTGTGACCTAGTATCCATTTCAGAATAACTTTATTCTTTTGATCCAGTTTATTAACGCAGTCTGTCACCAATTTCGAGCATATCGTGTTCGAGTTAATGGCGTTAAGCGCTGCTTAAGTATCTGAAAACATATATATATATATGGCGTGTTCCACGCTTGGCTTTTCACATTTTATGATGGCATATACCTCTGCCTGAAATATAGTAGCGTGTTTTCCGAGATTCACGCTTTATATATTCCACATCCTACATTTGGACTCATTTTGGAACCAACTGTAAAAATAGGACAAAGGATTCATAGTGTTTCGACCACGTTTCTCTGCTTGACAGTTCCACCTTGTAATTTCTGGCAAATTTACTCATTTGGAGCATGACATCTGTAGTCATTGCTAGTGGTGTCAGTTCAAGCGTTGTTTGGTGAAGAGATCTCAGTGCTTGAGAGTGTCAGTTCGTCCTGCCAGTAGTGCTCTCTGTATATTACTAATAAATAATTACTAACCTAGACTATTGTCTAGGTATCAGGCTGTAATAGTAATTTAAAATGAAAAAAAAATATAGTTTTTTTCACAATGTTGAAAAAACATGAATCTTTGAAAAATAAATGTTTTATGCAGGTACATATATTATGTTTGATTTCACACATGTTTCTTTAAAAAACTTACTTTTTGAAATTTATGTTATTTGCGTTGATACTTCGAACAAACAACGAAACGGGGAATTCGACGATTTTATCCTACGTGTTGCCAATTGTTGAGGGATTGGTTGCTAATTTTCAAATAAAAAAGTGTTAAAAATAAACAAATAACTTTAATTTAAACTTTAACATAAGCATTAAACTTCCTTAATAATTATAAATTCTCGGAAAAGCAACGTGCTACAGAAAAATTACACGTTTTCAACGTTTTTATCCCCGATTGAAAAAAAAAATCATTTTTTTGCATCCCTAGGGTAAAATCAAACTATCGAAGTATAACTTCAAATACAAAGCAGTTTAACGGTTATAGAAAAACATAAAGTTTAATTATTTATACCTATTCACCTTATACTTACCTAACTATACTATTTTATATCTACACAAACAGCATTGTATAGTTAGTTGGCCTCGAATTTAGGTGTCAGTGAGTGAATCCCACGGCTCTTCTGATTTCCACAGTTAAACACATGTGTGAAGCTAGTATTTTATTATAAGAGACTTACATATCACGCGACGATTCTGTAGGACTTATCTTGAAATAAACTGAAACCTACAGTTCGACCAAGATCTTGGGGTACGTGGCCGTAATCGGAACTAATTATAGGAAGGAACTTAATATAAGTGTAACTGTAAATATAACCTTTTTAACTCCCCACGACAACGGCTAACTAGAGCCGAGGTCCGAGTCTCAGAGACGCCCTCTAGTTTAGCCGACCCCTCAGGTTCGAGTGGTCTAGAGGCTCCAGACGGAGAGGAGACTCCCCCCGTGGGGAGATGCCATCCGCCTGGAATACCTCTAGATTCACTCGCCAGTTCTCGGCTTGAGGTCCCCTTAGGATCTCGCCGTCGCCGTCCCAAACCCGGTGACGCTGTGAAGGTCATCTGCTGCGACCAACAGTATACAAACTAAAAAAAAGCCTTTTTATTTATGTATAAAAATGCAAATAAGCTATTTTATTTATATAGGAAGTTGTAAATAAGGCTATTTTTATTTCCTTTTACTCTTTCCGAGTTGTTAAAAATTATAGCGTTGCCTACAAATAGAGGAAATTAGATAAAAAATAGGTTGAACCATTTGACAATAGCCAAAATGCGGGTATAATTTGACAGTGACAATTAACTGTCGTAGCGAGGCCAGTTAGAGTTATAGTAAATTTTAACTTTAACTAACTCTATGGTGCAACCAATGACGTATACAATATCTACGGTGTGAATATTTTCTAAATATCCTCTTATTAAAAAGTTACATAGTGCATTTCATTTACGTAATAAATGTCGCTTAAGCGAAAATCACTCATTTTTTCTCAAGCAAACATCAAATCATACTCCAAATAGTAGGGCGTAAGCGCCATTGGTTCAAAAAACACCAAAATTTACGTCGCTTCAGCGTGGCAAACAATAAAATCATAAAAAAATGAGTTGCTTATACGCCAAAAAAATACTCAAATCATCACGAAATATAAATAGATCAACTCAGAATTTACTTGTGTGATCAAAGTGAGTTGTCGATTCTCCATACCGCGTCGGATATCATCTGAAATCGTAACCAATGCAGTAGTCGTGCTATGGCCCGGACGAAAACCAGATTGAAATGGATTCAAGAGCTGGTTTTTGTTAAGAAAAGCTGCAAGCTAAAGCAACCAAAGCAACTAAAGTAGAAACTCTTTCACTCTTATGCATAAAGCAGATTAACGCATCTCGTTCTTTAGCTCTTTTTCAACGGTGTCAGCAACTGTCAAAATAAGTAATCACTAAATATTTTTTCATTTTTTTTTATAACTGTTCATACAAACGAAATCACACGTTTTTCTTGACTCTAATAATTCCCGTGTACTATCTAAAACACACATACCTAGTGCTTTTTGTCTGGAAAAAGGTAAAATATTTACACGTCGTAGCGAAGTGATGCAGCGGCGAGAGGGCGTGCCCGATTAAATGGAAGTCAGCAATTACCTGACTTATTGCCAAATTAGACGCGTGTATTACGTATCTATAACTTTAAAACATTGAGGGTGCAACTAACACTTAATCCTTATTCCACCATCAGCGCTTTTCTGACAATGCCATCTAACTGCTACAAGATCTAGGTCGCGCAGTAAAATGTTATATAACTGTAACTATATTTCTTGAAGCTAGGTAAAAGAAAGTTGCCAAAGTTATCAAAGCTATTAATAAAACTTACGCGCACTGTAATTGGTCGCACACCTGCTACAGGTCGTTGACTGCCTCAAAGTCGCTCTCTAATAAATAGACATTTTATAAGCTGTTTGTTTGTTTTTTAGTCAAGTACGTTGATGTACTTCTAAAAGTAAAAATGTAAGTGCATATACACCGTGAATGTATTACCTGAGAAAATTTATTACCAGCTAATTTAAACAATGATTTAACTTTGAAGTATTTCAGCAATAATATGTTTTGTTTTTTTTTTCGAAATGTGTCTCCAGTGCACGTTTACCAATTATATTGAAATTTTGAAATCTTAACTGTTTTAATTGTCATAAATTGATTAAAACTGCTTTGAGGATCTACGTACTTTGAACATGTAATAATTCCTTATGTTCTTTACAAATTTACTTCGTTTTAGGATATGTTTTAAATCAATAATTTTGGTTATAATTTTCAAATTTTTTAAGCATGTAACTGCTTGATGTTTAAATCTAAAGAAAATCAATCAATAATTTTGTTTAGGGATGTAGTATGTTTACTTTTTAGTTTATTTACTGTTCTCAGTGTTTTCGTTTACACGATCTTTGAGTTTCTCAGGTATTTCAAAATTCACAGTTTATATTTCACCGGCAATCTGTATAATGCAGGCAATCCTATACAATACCTAGGCAATGTATACAATACCTAAGGTCTCCAGGCAATTGTATGGAATATTATAAATATTATTTTCCATTTAATACTTTGCCTAGGTAATGTATATAATTCCTAGGGATTGTATACAGTACCCGCTAGCCCACCGGGAATGTGTAAAACAAACAGATTTAGCCTCTATTTATCCTAACTAACCTAACCTAGCCTACCCAGGCTTCTTATAAAATTATAGAGAGATTTTATAATTCTCACCGAATGAATTATTATACCAGATTGCCGCTAACATATACACATTAGTTATAATTTTTATTTTAAAGCATGTCACTGTTCGATGTTTAAATCGAAAGAAAATATTACTAGAAAAAATTCCATGCGGTCCCGTCTGCTGCCTGGTCCGCGTGGAATTTTTTCTAGTAATATTTTCTTTAAGTACACATTAATTGAAAATATGATGACTTTTTAGTTTCCCCAGTCCAGCACTTTTAGCTTCATTTTATATTTTTCTTCTCCATATTCTGCTGTTACGTACGTACATTTAATCAGTGTTAACAGATACACTTTTGCTATCATTAAGGCAAGCGACTCCTATCTGCTTACCAATACACTGATAATGGACTTTATAATGTAAGTAACTACCTAATAGTAAGTACCTAACGCTTATTTTTACCCGGCTGCGCAATGCAAGAGCGCGAAGCGCGACGCGCAGACAGGGTTATGTGTTTAACAGTCTATATATGTATGTTTGTTCCTTTGTGGCACACTAGAGACCAAACGCCTGGACCGATTTTGATGATTTATACATCAATCGATTCGTCTCAATCATGGGAGTGCTACTAAAGATATGATAGTAATCAAAATTCAATATGGGCAAAATTAGACGCCATATTGTGACGAAGTAAAAAAAATAAGTTGACAAAATATGTCGAGTGGGGTATCACTGTCTAGATAATCAAAAATCATATTTAGGTTCCTAACACCATTTTTCATTTTATAAGATTGTTTAGGATCTACAACGCTTTAAATTTGTATATTAACCACTTACGCTTTTAATTTCAATCTTACGTTTGTATGGATCTTTGTTACTCTTTCACCTTAATAAATACTGAATGGATTTTGATGAAACTTATCAGTAATATAGCTCATATATGATAATTACATATATATAATAATTTATGTAGTTATTGAGTGAATTGGGCAATATATAACAATAAGTATCACATAAGACGAAAAAAATCTCCCATCTGCGAGCCATTTTGGCCTGCACTGCAAAAACAATAAAAGTTACATGAATGTAATATAGAGTGAAAATGTATCTCTTAAATAGTTCTAAAAAAAAAGTCCGTGACACCATATATATATTTTTAATGTGTAAGTCATTACCGCTAAAATAGTGAAACTAAAATATTATTTGATATCTCTTTCCAAAATGCACATTTTGTATTAACAAATCATTTTTTATCAAAACAAATACTTTTATCGCTTTTGATATTTAAAGATGATAAACTTTGCTTCTTACACTATGTTATTTCGACAAATATTTAAAAAGTTACAACGATGACAAAGTGATAGCGCGGTGTACTATGTAAAAGAAAAAAAAATCTGATCCTATACGAAGTACTAACAATAAAACTGTGATACAGTTCCTTCTTGTTAAATGATGAAAAATATATTATCATAATAGGTATTTATGATTATTGTATGTTATATAAATGTATTATAATATTGGTTTTGTAATAATTCTGCAAAATTCAAAGTAAATAATGTAGATTTTTATAGGTAAATCACCCCTTTCATCACCCTACGCCTATATGTATTGCGATGTTGTAGCTAAGAACCAAGTTCCCATCTACTTCTATATGGGAATTCATTATATTCGGTTTAGCTATTAGGGCACGGAAGCCCAACAAACAAACTCACTTTCGCATCTATAATATTATATTATACTTATTAGTGATCCACCCGGGCATTGTACGGGCGAAATTTATTTATCGGGATAAAATATAGCCTATGTAACTCGGACAAAATGTATTTAAATAAAGAAAAATGTTATAATAAATAACGTAGCTACCTTATGTTGAATTAGTATTTGAAACCGGTTTAGTACACTTCTGGACACATCTATTGGCCCACCTTAGAGTTTAGGTTTCGATGGCCCCTACCGAAATATGATTGCTAGATTGAACAAAAACTGTTGATGCAGTTTTAAACCTGATACATTTTACCATCTTTTTCGATCGTATTGTTTTAAATTTGAATTCAGAATACCATACGACATGGAGCTACGCCTAACAAGTCGGATATGCGCCTTGTTAAAGGCAATTGATTTCTGAATAAAAAACATGTTTTATCAAATACAGGTTTAATTTAATAACGCGTGTTGCCTCGGTGGGCATCTACCACAGCTCTCATACGATTAGGCATAGAGTTTATCAACCGTTCTATGAAATTTTGAGGGATCATCTCCCATTCTTCTTCTCTGGCAGATTTCAACTCCTGCATCGTCTGGGCAACTGGCTGAAGAGCCCTAACACGTCTTTTTAGCTCGTCCCACATGTGCTCAATGGGGTTCATGTCTGGGCTTCTGGCTGGCCAGTCCATAACTGTGATGTTCACATCCCGAAGATATTCCCTGACGATGCCGGCCGCATGGTCTCTTGCATTATCATGCATAAAAAGGAAATATGGGCCCACATAGTCCGCGTATGGTATCACGTGAGGTTCTAAGCACTCACGAATGTACCTTTCAGCATTTAATGTTGGCAGCCGTGGTCAAAAGCAACCCTCTCTTCAAAGGAGCATTGTACGAAATGCTCTCCCTTACGTCGGTAGACCTTCTTCCTTCCATCATTGCCATGTAACACAATTTTAGACTCATCAAAAAAGAGTACACGGCTCCAATCTTACTGTGTCCAATTTAAATGACTGCGTGCGAAATGAAGGCGCGCTGTTCGGTTCGCGTTAGTTTGGGCCCATTAGCTGGCTTGTGTGGTACCATATCGCGTTCTTTTAACCTTCTCCGAACAGTTCGAGCGCTCACAGATACTCCGTGGAAGTCGCGAATTTGTTTTTGTATCTCAATGGAGGTAAGGTGACGATTTCTCAAGCTGGTCGTCACGATGAATTGATCCTGCCTTTCAGTTGTGACCCGAGATCGTGGCCTTCCTTGGCGACGAACAAAGCCGCCAGTCTCTAGGTACCTCCGAGCCAGGTAGCTAGGACCAAACGAAACTGAAAATACAAGGTGGGCCAATAGATGTGTCCAGAAGTGTAGTTTGACAGATTATTAGTTATAAACATACAAATCTTGCCTCTTTATAATATTAGTGTAGATAGTTAGAATAAGATAAGTATTTAATTGATGAAAAAGATTTAAAAATAAAGTAAGTAATACGTTTATTTGATTATATTTGTAAAAGTTACTTAGCATTTGTGCTTAACAGTGATACGTTACCGTCTTAAAATACTAACTAACTAAAAAGTGTGAAATAAAAAAGGTAAATTTAAAAAATCAAAAAACCCGACTGCTTAATTATACTTCAAATAAAAACTGAAAAGAAAAAAACAAGTCCAGTAAGTAGTCTATAATTCTGTTAATAAGGAACAAAGCTACTTTAACAGTCGGGACCCACTGTTGAAAAATATTATGTATTCTTGAATATCTAATGGGTCCCGACTGTTAAAGTAGCTTTGTTCCTTATTAACAGAATTATGGACTACTTACTGGACTTGTTTTTTTCTTTTCAGTTTTTATTTGAAGTATAATTAAGCAGTCGGGTTTTTTGATTTTTTAAATTTTTTATTTATTATTTTGTCACCGTTCGACCTCCCATCTCGCTGTGAAAATGATTCATTGTCTTTTCAGGAACGAAGGCCCACTTGCACTAAAGTTATTTATTAAAATTAAGGCTTACACATCATTCCATATTTGTCAATTGTTTATAGTAATTTAAAGATAGAACGGGGCTTTTAAACATGATTAGATTTTAAATTTGAATTAAAATCTTTGGTGCAAATGACTATGTAGTCCAAGTGTTGTTGCACTTCATATCATAATGCCAGCACTCCACTTGGCTATTCGTATTTGCTATTTGTAAACTTAAGAACATTCTAAGATTTTCTCTTCCTGTACAGCATGATAAGGACATCCTGCTGTCAAAATGACAAATTACAGATACGAATAGCTATGTGAAATGCCGACATATCATGCCAACCTCTACCTACAAGGAAACCTATTTATCTAGAATTTTAAAATTATAAGTTGGTTTCAAACAACTTGTAATGGTTATTATAATGAAAAATTTGCATTAATTTTGAAACATCCAATAAAAACTCTGTTGTTACCGTGACATATAACTAAATAATCTCGGACAACGAAAACGTAATACCCAACTTTAATTTATGATTTGTTATTTCTCAGTATTTTTATACTCTTATTATTCTACGAAATATGTATCCATATAAAATGTTCTGGATTTAATAGAGCATTATTTGTTTGCAATAGTGATACAGTAACTATTAGGGTAATTATCGTCGTTTACTAATGAAGATTTGATAAAGTACTTGGCTCCTAAGAATACAATTCATTACTTAGTAACGACTCAAGAAGTCGTTATTTTCAACTAGATATAAGGACCGTATTAAATTATGATTCTCTTTCCAGAATCATCTTTTATTTCAAATGTATAGTTTTTGAAGACATCTATAATTTTATTAATGAACTGAACTAGCGCTTTCACTTTATACTAGTTTTAATTTAAGTTTTATAATAAGTATTAAAAATATTTTTATTTTTTAAGGTACAAGTAGTGTCGCTGAGTTGGGTATTAAAAACATCATAAGACCTATAAAATATTGTGTCCTCCTTTTTTGAATTAAGCCTATTTATTTGTATTTTTCAAATCCTTAAAAATGAATCCATATCCATATAGAAAGTAAATAGGGTGTCCTTTCGCCGGCGCCGCTACATAAAGGGTTTAAAAACTGTTTTGCTAAACAATAACATTGTTAGGTATAATTATAATGTTGTAATTAGAATATGTAGCCACTCAATCACGATAGAAAGCCAAAACGTGAGTTCTAATTTAAATCAGTGAAGGTATCATATGAGTGGATATCAAAATATTGTACTAGTTTATTCAGGGAATTTCAGTTCGATCCAGAATAAACTAGTTTGCATATAATATTGATTCAGCCAATAAAATATTAATCTGTTTACAGTGTGAAACCCCACTTTTTTGTTTTAGTAGGTACTATTACATGTTCGAAATCTGATTGCTTACTTCTATTGATTTGTAGATTCGTTTTATTACAACTGGCTAGATATAGACGCATTGGAATGTCTATCATTGAAATTTTATACTTTTGGTTATATTCTTATGTATTGCACATATTATTATCTTCCTACAATGAAAACTACTACAAGACACCCAATGCTACTTTTTTGAGCAATATTCTGCAATAATGTTATTATGTATTATTTTAACCCTTTTAGTGTTTGAAAGATTATTTTTTACTCATTATTGTCGCTAATAACCATCCACCGAACTAAAATTGTGCGTGAATCGTATCACTGTCAAGATATGTAGGTAATTAGTTTTTTTTTTGAGATTTTCAAAAAAAAAATCGGTCGTATACTGATCAGTTTGATGGATATAAATATTATAGTCAATTTTTTTGTACCTACAAATATTTTACAAAGAGGGTTAAGGTGAAAAATATAGGTAAAAATAAAATTCCATAATAATTTGTAACTTAAACCATGACTTTTTAATACACTTTTTTCCTATATTACATTTCGTTTTGTACAAAAAACAACGTATCGACGAAGTATACAACTTGTTTCCAATTTCAATTCGACCTCATGCAAAATCACAAAGTATAAAAAAATTAATAACTAAGCATAATATCAAAAATTACGTATTTATACGAGATCGTGACTTGTTGGGAGACAGTATTTGGAATAATCGAATGTATAAATCTAACAATGGTAAATTAGGAAATTGTGTTGACAGAGCTCAAATCAAGGATCATAACGAATTTTGTCTTAAATCACTTGACCGTATTGCATAACCAAGCTTTAGCCTGGAATATTGTGCCATAAATAAAACAACAAATAAAAAACGCTTTTGATAGGAGATCTTCAACAATATCAGAATAAATTGATCATAATAAAATGCTATACATAATGTATCTTAACTGTTATGAATTTTGAGTAATTTCCCATTCAATTATAGATGATAAAATAAAATATACACCATGAATTTCGAGTTACCCGCTGCACTAGGTAATTCAGATAACGATATACATAATATTTACATAAAAAATGTTTTTTTTTCAAAGTGTAGCTCAATAATTAATCCTTAACAATTGTTATTGTTAAAAATTGATTCAAATAAATCTATTTTTAGGATCTACGCACTTTAAACGGATAATAATTCCATAATTGGTATATTATTTACAAATTTGCTCCATTTTAGGATATTTTTCAAGCAACATAAATTTAGTATAAACAGTAAACGAAGTACACCTGTTTACTGTTTTTAAGTGTTCTCACTATTTTTATTTACACGATTTTTAAGTTCCTTAAGTAACTCAAAATTCACTGTGTATACGTGTACAGTTCCGATTTACCAACTTTTGGAATTCGGAAAAAACTTCTCAGAAGAAATATAGTTTCTTCTTTTATTAAATATAGTTTCACTTTCATATTTTGTTTTTTTTTGAAGTAATACATAATCAATATTATCTTAATCGTCTGAACGTTGTCTGCAAAAATATAATTTAATTAAGTTTCAACTTTTGTTGATCATTTATAATCTCTAAGTATTGAGCAATTTCTTGTTTCATATTTTTAATTTAATTATTGTTAATATGTTTATAATAGTATACAGATGCTTTGTCCTGTTAATATATAAAATCATAGATTTTTGGTTATTTTCTTGATTAGAAAAATAAAGCTTTTTCGTATTAAAATAATGATTAATCTAAACATATTGTCAACTTTACGTTAGGAATTTTTTAAATGAAACAGGCAATTTCACAAACTGTATAGACATTATTTACGGCATGATCTTTTACATATTTAAATCAATAATTTCAGCTGTACATTTTTACCATTTCACTATCAAAAACTTCGCCAATCAATTTTACTCATGGCAATCGGAAGACATATAAAAATTAAAACACAACAAAACCCCTTGCCTAGCTACTGCTGTTCACAAACCGTCACTTTCTTCATTTAACAATTTTTGCTCCGTAGAACTGTGTCAAGGCATTTCTTATCATTTATTAAAGAAAATGTCTACCGCGCTAAGATAATAAATGAATTGAATAAATCAACGTCTTGGCATTGCGTCACCGTTATTTACAATGAAATACCTGTTTGCTTTATGAATTATTTTCACATTTAGTTTATGATCTTCGAAAACGAAATCTTTTATTTTGATCTTAGTTATTATTTTGCTTCGATTTTCAATTCCTCTAAAACCATCCGTATCATAAAATCTTTCATTATTACAGTTTGAAACATCTCTAAGACTACAGGTAAAAGTTGTAAAAATATCAAAAGTTTTAGTTATGATCAGTACCTATTCTCCTCGAGGGTTAACAAAGGCATTACAGTTAGGAATGTTACAAAGGGAGATTTTTTTCCGTATTACAGTAAATTGTTTGACATTCAGTCTCCGAGCTCCATTGTTAGAAGGCCTATTGTTTTAAACAGAGCCAATGGTAATATCACTATAGCTCGTTTGTTCGTTGAACTATAAATGATGTGTGAATCATGCTTTCCTACGTAGAATTATTTTACACGTATAAAATTACTCTTTGGATTCAGAATCAGATATTAGTTTGAGAAGATTTTTGGTGGTCAGTCGATTTCAATGAAGAGACCTATGCTAATTTTACATTTCTTACTTTCTCCCAAATATTAACGACAATTAACAATATCCTAATTATAACAATTTTCCAGTAGTTAGTGCGTAAGGTCGAATTAAAACGCTTAATTTGAAGAATGGCTAAATATCTATCTAATGGAGCAACTATATTGATATACCAGACCTTTTTGAGAAATAAACTGCGTCATTATATATCGTGAACGAAACAAGGTAAACATTTCAGATGACACAGTATACAGAACAACGTGCCCAAAGAGATCTGGCTCAATACAACGACTAGGCATTGGGGCAACTTTCTTAAAACACAACCGAAGCGATTCAAAATCAGTCCCAAACTTAATTCAACAAAGTTCAAAGTAAAAACAATGTTTAAACAGAAACAAAAGAAAGCGACCCCACTTCCTAACAAATTAATTGGATAATATCATTTAAAAATTGGTTAATTCTCTTATATCCACTGTCTAGAGCATACAACCTTGGTGGCTCCTTCACTTCACAATGGCCGCTCACTCACACACTGATCTTGCATACGGACTTGAGTTAGCGCGTGTGTGGTCACCGTACATGCCACAAGCCGAGGTTAAGTACACTAAGCCGAGGCAACTTCACGATATGGTCCAAGCCTTGAGGCGTTATACACGTACAACCATACAAGTCTATAGCCCTTAAGTTCAGCAAGCCGTCGCCTAAAGCACGCAATCCTCTGTCTGTGACCCGCGTGCACTGTCCTATATTGAGAGTCTCTAGTTGAGATAGCCTAGCGACCCTCTCTAAGCCCTCGTCCGTCAAACGACAAGCACTCAGAGATAACGAGCGCAGTCCAGATAGCCCTAGAGTCGCATGAGATAACGCCTCGTCCCCTACTTTATCACAAAACGAAACGTCCAACGCGCGTAATCTACCACTCTCGGCTAAATGAGCCACTCCGGCGTCCGATACTCCGTCACATGCTCTCAAGTTTATGTCTTCTAAGTGCGGTAGTCTCGCAAGATGCCTCAATCCAGCATCAGTCACCGCTACGCAAAAGGATAAATTGATGGATTTCAGTTTAGGGAGACCTGTTGCTGCGTGTTTCAACGCTTCATCCGTAAGCCTCTGGCAATCCTGTAGACCCAAATGTTCTAACTCCGGTGTCCCTCTGGCCTCTCCTCCTCCGCACAAATGCGCTATACCAGCGTCGTTCACGTGCCAACAAGACCTCAAGTTTAATCGTCGCAACTTCCTCAGGCCCCATGCTATCAGCAACAGCCCCGTGTCGGTTATATTGCAACAACCTCCCAATTCTAATTCCTCTAAATTTTTCAATGATTGTGCTATTCTTCCTAGAGACGAGTCCGTCACTTGTTTACAAAGGGATAAGTCTAGTCTTTTTAAAGCTGGCAGTTCCGCTGCGAATGCACTGGCTAAAGCTGCGTCTGTCACGCTATAGCACCCACTCAACGATAAGGATTCTAATCCTGGAAGCGCTGCGACGGCGTCTCTCAAGCCTCGCCTAAGAGACAAAACTTGTAGTTTCCTTATTCCTCTTCTTGCGAGTGAAGCAAACAATACTGGCGCTGGCCTTCTCAAGTGCAATGCTGCTTCGACTCCCCGCCAAACGGATCGTCGGTCGGCTGCATCTTTCCACGCGCGGCAAACTTGGGCTGCGCGACCTCTGTCTCTCACTGGAAGCCTTTCAAAGATGAGCGCGAGCAACTCCGGATACAATCTCGAAATGTGCGTTCCCTGTGGCTCTGGTACCGGTTCAGGCACGTGCAAATGCGGTCGGTGTAACCTGTAGGGGGCGCTGCGTTGTTTTCTCCTATTGGTAGGCAACTCGGTGAGGCTGAGTCGCTCGTCGCGCCAGGAGAGCGCATCCTCGGTCCACGCACTCATAGCGTCACTGCACGGTGTGTACACATCGGAACGATCGCGAGCACGGCGTGCGTACGTCCCCCGTGGCGGCCGGGAGGCAACTGGCGAGCGGAGCGCGGGGAGCCGTGGCCGGCGCGCGGCGATTGGTCGCGGGCGGCGGCACGTGACGCGCGTCGTATCGATTCGGAGGTTCTGCGGCGGCATTTTTAAGTTGGCGAACGGAGAGCACGCCTTCCCCGTGCGGCCCTCTCGCTCTACAAATAGATTGCGTAGCGTGTAGAATGGCCACACATCTCATTATATACCTAACTTTGTGATGTTATATAAATATTTTATTTAAAAGTTTTAAGTAGATATCACAAAGTTCTAGTAGTAGTTCTAGAGGTATCAAGTAATTAAGTTATTTGAAGTACTACTGAACAGTAAAATTATATACCTATCCTTTTATTTTGATGTATCTGAGTAAAAATGGTAATATAATTCTTTATATACCACTCTACTTTTTTTATTACAATAATACTTTTATTCAAATTGTCCGCTATCTGATATTGAATATATTAATAACATATCTACTCTACATTATCAACAGATCAAGTCGGTTTACAGAGTAAAACTTCTTAAAATAAAAATATCCATTGACTACAGGTACGCTACAAAAAAAATAACAAACCTCACAGAGCTTACATTCTGTAGGCTTTTACATACAATTTTTTTCACATACATACTCATTGAATTGAGTGATAAGGCGGCAAAACAACTCAGCGTCGCGCCGTATATTTTCGTTCACTGCACTTGCCGCGGAGTTGCGACCAGTTTACGAAAGTCCCTGTCACCTCTTCAGCGAGCCTTTATGTGTTAGAAATAAGAACTACAAACTCAGATGACAGGGGTCACATTGCATTGGTATTATGATAACACCGTCCAACTATTACAAGGGCAACCGGTCGAAGCGGTCCAAATACGAAATACGAATTGAAATGCGCTCCAAAATGGAACGGTTGCTATAGAGTTGGTTGGTAGGACCCGTTTAAGGCGGGAGGTATTATAGATAAACTAGTGTGTTCTTAGAACTTTGAGAAACTAGTTTTTTTATTGAAAGGGATGCCTGCTTGTGCCTCGTTCCGTTTTACTCAGATCGCGTGATTTTTACAAGATTAAATATACATATTTTTATATTGTGGTATTAGTGTATTTACATATAAATAAATTGAAATAGATATCTAATGTGAAATGACATAGATTGTTATTTCAACATTCTAACTAATTTCTTCGTCATTTTTTTTTGTTGAATTTTTGTTTTGCTTTGTGAAAAGTTTTTTTTTAAATATTTTATTAATTTATTTAATCAGTCTTAAAAGATATTTATTACTTCATTCACTTGAATTAACAAAGTATTTTTCTGATATAATACCTACTTATTAAGAATGCGAAAGCTAGTAGTACTATGAGTTTTGTTGTTCAATGAAGTAAATTCGGCTAAACGGATTTGGAATTTTAGAACATAGATATAGTTAATTACTTGGATTTAAACTAATAATGCATTTTTTAATCGTTGATAAATGTTACTTTCTCGATGGATTATCAAATACTCTCTTTCTCTATAAATGATGTGTTCACAATGTGCAGTCGTATTAGTGCACGAGTATTTTTTAGCTTGTTTTACTGTCCTTTAATGATTTTTAAAGGATTTTCTAGATCTGGTATCCTGTGATGATGTCACTGACAAAATATAATCTGAGACAGTAAATTAACTATAACTTCTTCAGAGAATTTTACTAAAAAAACAATCACTCGGTCTAGATTTTAGACGGGATTCGAACCCGCACCTTCCGCTATCCGGGCGGATGCACTTACCAATTATGCTACCGAGACCTTAATGGCCGTGTCGAATTTCCTCCAGTATTCCTTAAGCTACAAGGCAGCGTAGCATTCTTCAGCAACAGATGTGGGTTCCCAACTCAAACCTGGACCTGATGGATTTCTTTTCAAAAAATAAACTTTAGATTTAGACATCTAGCAGTAAAATGCTTAAAATATATATATATAATAATCTATAACTTCTTTACCCCAATAAAACCAACTATAAATTAACAAGATAATTAATAAATAATTAATTTAATAATTATCTTATGAATGCCTTTTCTGTTTTTAAACTAAAATATTTTACTGACATTGAGCCTAAAAGCCATAATATAATTAAACAAATGGATGAACGATGAAAAGTAGGAAATGAACTGTTTTGTGCGTTTAAACTACGGAGGTTTAAAGACTTTCACCTAAACGCATGACATAATCCATTTATGATGTGATACCACCGAGCTACATTCTGCCGGATACCCATTAGCGAGCTGTTACCGTAACCGTTGCATGCACTGTAACCAAAAAGCATAGTGTGTACGTGGTTCGCTAACCTGCTGCGAGCGGTACACGTACGGTTTGCAGCGAGCCGACGTTTACGACTGAGCTACAAGCGTACACACTAAAACCTCGTACTGTGTCACGCATGTTACGGTTACAGCCCGTAATAATGTCATCGACTGCATCAACAATCGGTATAATCCACAAATCCGCACTGGGCCAACTTTATTGGTTGCGGAAACCAATAGCCTGTATTCAGCCGGGTACTCATTAGCGAGCTGTTACCGTAACCGTTGCATGGACTGTAACCAAAAAGCATAGTGTGTACGTGGTTCGCTAACCTGCTGCGAGCGGTACGCGTGCGGTTTGCAGCGAGCCGACGCGACGTTTACAACTGAACTACAAGCGTACACACAAGAACCTCGTACTGTGTCACGCATGTTACAGTTACAACTCGCTAATGAGTACCTGGCTTGAAAGTCTCGACTGCATCAACAATCGGTATAATCCACAAATCGCACTGGTCCAACTTTATTGGTTCGGAAACCAATAGCCTGTATTCAGCCGGGTACTCATTAGCGAGCTGTTACCGTAACCGTTGCATGCACTGTAACCAAAAAGCATAGTGTGTACGTGGTTCGCTGACCTTACGACGTTTACAACTGAGCTACAAGCGTACACACTAGAACCTCGTACTGTAACACGCATGTTACAGTTACAGCTCGCTAATGAGTACCCGGCTTAGTGGTACAGAATGTCTCGACTGCATCAGCAATCGTTATAATCCACAAATCCGCACTGAGTCAACTTTATTGGTTGCGGAAACCAATAGCCTGTAGGGCGGTTCTGTAAAATAGAATCTCGCTTCCGATTTCGGTAGCTGCCATTTTAGACATAAGTTTGATATGCATTACGCCATTACACGGCAAAATATCGCTATGTCTGTAGATGCAGCTAGTATTAGATATTTCACATTTGCAAGAAATCCGAATAAATGAGATCGTAAGTGGAATTGCATCTTACCCCTCCTCAGATTCGAGCGGTCTCGAGACTCCAGACGGAGAGGAGACTCCCCCCGTGGGGAGACGTAATCCACCTGGTATACCTCTAGGGGCACTCGCCAATTCTCGGCTTGAGGTCCCCTTAGGATCTCGTCGTCCCCAGGTGACGCTGTAAAGGTCATCTGCGACAAACAGCATACACATTATAAAAAAAATGCATCTTACAAAATTCCTATGCTGTTCACTTTATTCCTGTAGTATTACAAGTGAATGGATTGTTGGTCTACTTGTCATTCCAGCTCTCCCATTCCAGCAACACTGGAGTAGTGTAGACTGCGATTTCAGTATTGGATTGAATGTTGGATAGTGCAAATTTGCGATCTGCTTTATTGTAGCCATTGTCACTACAGTGTTACCAGCAGACCCGTCTTCCCCAGTGGGCACTTTGGGGCAAGTGCCCAGGGCCCCGGGATCGATAGGGGACCCCCTCAGATCAAATACAAAGTAGGGACTCTTTTTAATGGAGGAACTAGGGAGTTCCTGTTAAATCACCAAACGGAAGTCGTAGGGGCCCAATTATCCTAATATGCCCAGGGCCTCCAATAGGTCAAAGATGGCACTGGTGACCAGTTCAACAGTTTTTATTGGTCGCCAAACTGAAAAGAACTATTTAAATTCTAATCCGACCTCATTTGCAAAATGTGCTCTAATGCATAACAAAAATGGCATAATGCGGCGTTTGGAATAAGTTAACGACCTCCGTGGCCAAGTGGTATGAACGCTGGGTTTCAAGGTGTCGCCTACTTGAGAGGTCCCGGGTTCGAATCCCGGTGGTGGCAGATGTTTGTGTGATGAATGCGACCATTTGTACTCAAGTCATGGATGTTTAATATGTATCTCTATATAAATATAATTATATGTGTATGCGATGTCATCAATTTTCAAGGGTGTTTTGGTCCCCAACAAATCCAATTGGTTTTAAATGGTCATCGTCTGAGAGCCAACCACAGTTTTCAGGGCCCAATTTTAAGCAATTAATCAGTCGTATGAAGCCAGATGAATTGATATAAATCGTTCATAATGTTTTTTGGGTTAAAGAAGACCAGCATGGTGGCAAATTGTAGGAGTCATAATTTTTTACTTTTTCCAAAAAGTGCTTATTAACTCTTTGCGGGATAAATATAATAATATGTGTATCTATATATATAAAACTCAAAGGCGACTGACTGACATAGTGATCTAACGCACAGCCCAAACCACTGGATGGATCGGGCTGAAATTTGGCATGCAGGTAGATGTTATGACGTAGGCATCCGCTAAGAAAGGATTAATTCTACCCCCAAGGGGATAAAATAGGGAATGAAAGTTTGTATGAAACTTTGTCAATTTTAAACCGATCGGGCTGAGACTTTGCATGCAGGTATAAGAAGAATCATAGATGAATGTCATTGTGTAGGTATAATACAAGCCTGAGAACAAAAACTGTAGTCTACACTTCAGCTCTACACCGAAGCGAAGCGAGGGCGGGCCGCTAGTCACAATATATATTCTATTCATTATTCCATAACACAAGCCTACAGTGCTTACTTTGGGTCTAGGCTAATTGCTGTGAGTGTTGGGGATATTTAATTTATTTTAAAATGTTAACGATATAATCCAGTCTAGCACTGGACTGGATCGATTCGCTGGATTTCTATACTGGAATTATGTGAACCGGGCATAAGTGGTTTTCAATACTGGTCTGCGAGAGACAGTTAAACACATTTAAGTTCTTTCAGCTGCATTTTTTGTGCCGTATATTAATATATTACCTATGGACAGGGTATATTTGGAAAATTTAGGCGATACATAGGCTACCTTCCTATCACTATTTTTCCAGATAATATATTACACCCAATTAATGCCTAATATGTTAGCTATTGGAGTGATTAATTAGGTTTCTGTGTAGTTATTAATTTTTATTGTAATGTATATATTACATTATATTGTAATGTATATATTACCTATATCTGTATATATTTTAGACTATAAGGTATTTATTTATGGGCCAACGTTGCCTGATTATAAACAAATAATTAATAAAAAAGTTACTAATGAGTCCCTTCATACACGACTATCAAAAATTAGTGAAATGTTTTCAGTACTTATTTATCTTCGTTTCTGTATTCCACCATTTCGACCACAACTTCCAAATGCTTGAAAAGGTTTGCTTGTATATGTAGTACCTATTGTGAATTTTCATATCATCATACACAAGGACGTATAATTATACGTCCATGATCATACATGAATGACACTGGTTGCTAAAGTTCGTGTCTGGCATGGAAAGGTCATGCAATTTTTTTTGAGAATTTATTTATTTATTTTAAACTTCATTGACCAAAATACAATATGGTACAAAAGGCGGACTTAATGCTAATAGCATTCTCTCCCAGTCAACCTTTGGGAAAAAAATAAAAACGCGAATGACTCCTCTGAGATTTATGACACTAATAAATAAACAAAACGATCTATTTCTTTTAAAATACTAAGGTTACTCATATTTATTAAAAACAACACGTCATTTGGTGCGTAATAAGTAAGTGGCCACTATAAATATTACTATATAAAAATATAATATTGATGACACAAATGTTAATTTATTGTTATAATCCTGGACGGACGTCGGCCATTTTTAAAAACACGCACAAAATTCCTCAGGTAAGCTCGCGCACACTGAAAAGAACTATTTAAAAATTCTAATCCGACCTCATTGGCAAAATGTGCTCTAATGGGTTACGAATTAAGAAGTTTTTTCTATACAGATACTGAACGCGTCTTATGTTCGTGCCACAGCGTAGTGTTGTTTACGATTATGTCTTATTGCATGCGGGTTAAGGTCTGTTTTTAAAGCTTTTCGTGCGAAGATGTAAATCAGCTGATTTGAATGTGTGCGTGAGACATGCAGTGCATTCAGGCCCATCGTTCCGCTTGACTGGTTTTAGCCTTAAAATCTTTTTTTTTCCTTTTTCTTTTACCTTATGGTTTGATTCACACACAGTCTACAGTTACCATACGGTTCAGGGGATATTGTGAAGTTGAAGTTTTGGCTAAGAACAAGAAACAAATAGATTTCCTTATTAAAGGATCATGTTCTAATTTTAAATTAGGATTTTATAAAACAAATTAGATAAATCTAATTCGTTGATTTTATACAGATTTCTCATCTGAGATGAAAAAAATCAACCTCGCTACCACAAAAACAATTTATAGTTGTGCGTTAAATAAGAGTTAAAAAAACTTTCATACTAATTTTCTGTTAATTGTATTATGAACTTCAAAAATTACTCCGTTTTGCATAAGCCAGCTAAATAATTAATAAAAAAATGGGTATGGTTTAATGAAACCACGTTGCAAGTGAAACTTATATCGCGTACGCTGAAGAAGTCATTGACAATAGAGCAAAGTGATGTACAAAAGTTTTATAGAGGACTTAAATATCTATAAAAAAGTCCGCGATACCAAATGTCTAACTATCACAGTTATGTTACAACTAGAGGTCCCCTGTGAGTTTCACCCGCGTTAATTGAAGAAAAAGGATTATAGTGAGTAAAACTTAAAATAGGGACATATGCTGCCGCGGACGTTTTAACAGAACTTTTGAAGGGGAACAATTCCGTTATACATGACTTTTGTGTAACTTTAACCGTTTACCCAGCGCACGCAACGGAATCTCACACATGGAATATATTTACCCGTTTTTGCAACATTTTTCATCGATGCTCCGCTGCTACTGGTCGAACCCTAATGTTATATAGCCTATAGCCTTCCTCGGTAAATACACTATCCAACACAAAAATATTTTTTCAAATCGGAACAGTAGAGCAATGATGCATTCGGTACAACGGGTCCTAAACTACGCAACGATTTTTATACTTGGAATGGAAGGTTTATAATAAAATTATTATGAAAAAAGTCCTTGTGTATAATAGAAGTAGGGTTGCAACGATATATCGGAATATCGATAATATCGAGACCAAAATATCGATATTTATATCGATATTTAAAATTCACTGATATCGATAATATCGATATCGGAAATTACAAAATATCGATATTTCGTAGACTAAATTTGAACATAATAATATCAATTAATTTTCCTGCTATGACTATCTAAATTGAATAATATCGAAATAACTATTACTTTGAAATCGCAAGAGCTTATGGATGTATTAAAAAAATCTTGAACCCCAAGAAATATACTAACCTGGTGTGATTCTCTAAACTTAAAATTAAATTTGACAACAGTGTATCCTTGTCATTCTCTATACAGAATGAAAAGGAGAGACTGATGTTAAATTTAGTTTTAAGTTTAGATAATCATGCCAGTATCGACACCAACGTATATAGGTATAATCGTATACCTAATGGTAACTCATGCACTTAAATAAAATCCTTGTCTCTCTTTCTAGATAATTGTCAACTACTGATTAATTGAAATTTAATATCATTGTAATATAACATAAAATAAAATTAAGAATCTTATACAAATCGTAAATTTTTTAAGCTTGCCAAGTCAAGAAAGTAAGGTAAGTATAGTAATTTTGGAAGCTTTGGGCTTACCCTATTCTGAAGCCATGGGCACGCCCCTGATGTGTGGGAGACTAAGCAATTTGCGTATTTGATGTGCGCTAAAAAATCGACATAGCTTGCAAAGCACGAATGTAGTGAAAACTTAGCGAAGGCATTCGCAAATGTCGTCCCACATATGCGGGTTGGCGCATTCGTGCTAACGAATGTGAGTGATCTGATCAGGATAATAATTTTAATTTTTTGGTTTCCTGTCGTGGCTGAAACACAAACCGTACGAGCCAATAAAAAAAACCTGCTTGGCGCGATTTCATCAAGCGTGTTTAACGAAAAAGCTGGCTCAATGCATTTTGCGAGAAACTCGCCAACAAACATATGAATGTGTCACACTCACCCCGTATTCTAATGTCAATAAAAAGTAAAAAGGAAAAAATATCGATATATCGATAATATCGAGTTAAAATGGTCGATATATCGGATATCGATATTTTCCTGACTTCGATATAATTATCGATATAAATATCGATATTTCAAAAGACTTTGCATACCTAAATAGAAGAAGTCTTTGAACAAAAACTGTAGTCTACACTACAGATCTACGCCGAAGCGAAGCGAAGGCGGGCCACTAGTGACTTCAATTTTTGTTACTTGGGTGATATTCACTTGTTTATCAGTAGTGCTATTCTGTAAAATTATCACCCATGGATCCGCATCCGGAAAAAAAAAATATTGCTATAATTGCTACTTTATTGCAATGGGAATGCTCACACCACATTTCTAGGGAATAAGTCCCAAATCATAACACTTGACTCAGGCGCGTAGACTGTAATACTTTGGCACCAAGTTTTTATTTAAGATCTTAAGAGCAGACAATGTTTTTTCCATACAAACTGTACGAGTTACCGCTCGTACATAGGTTTTTGTTTATGTGTACTTAATTTTAAGGTCATGCCGCAGCGTTTCATAAGCCCGTGCAATTTGTACAATAATTATGTTTAATTACCTATATGAAATAAATCAGCGACAATTTAGCACTCTAACGGGACGGTTTTATTTATCATCACCCAATGGTTATAAATTATCAGTATCAATTATAATTTTCTATTAGATGTAAAAAGGTTTACGCATTAGCCCTTACACAAACGATCTCGACAGATTCCTCCTTGATTTTTATAATAGATTTTCATACATAAAATATAAATTTACTCATTCCATGCTCCTATGTCTTCCGTTTGTTGTTTCAAAGAAACTAGAAGCCCTCAGAAATGCCACTAATAAACAAATTATTATCACCCCTAAAGACGCCTATTGTGGAGATTTATTAAGCATTTACAAAAAAAGCAAAACATAGAGGCATAGTCTAACTCTTTATTTTTCTATGGGTAAAATAGTCTAACTCCTTATTTTTCTATGGGTAAATAGTCTAACTCTTTATTTTGGGTTTATTTTATGGGTAAAATTGCTTTTATACATGAATTCTATCTAATTTTCAAGGAGGAAATCATCGAGAACCAAACCTCGAATTTTGCGATGTTACGTTATTTTAGTGTTAACTACTGTTGTCCCTATCGCACGATATTTGCCAATTTGCAATAGTTTTTTCGAATACCTATTTCTCAAATGCCTCTCAGTTCGCGTCCGCTCTTAAGAGATGGAGATGCAGGATCTCTTTTACGTGTGTACCGCTATCTCGTACGCTGGATCCAGCAGGATGTATAGTCTGTAGAGCTCTTTAGCGTAGAAAATAATATAAATGATAATGATGATGATGACGAACTGCGTATTGGACGAACGACTAATAAATCTCTCTGATGGATGTCGCACCGCCTATAGAAAGACTACCCAGAAATTATTATGTGAATTTTTTAAAGGATTTTTCAATTTCACGGGTGATCCTTAGGAGACGTGTGATCCTGCCTGACTTGACTGTAAGCAAAATGCAGTACATATATTTATACATACAACTCTCACATATATTTATATTTATACATACAACTCTCCTAACTCCATAAATTACAGCGGTAACGTATGTATGAATTTGTGTAAAAAAATAACCAATTGAATTAATAGGCTACAACAATATAAACGACCTCAACAAAAAACTAATTCTTCTAATTTGTTATTATCAGTCTATGAGTTGAGAAGTTTTTATTCGTCATAATAATATAACAATTCTAATATAGGTACCTAAAAAAGTTTCTTTAACCACATAATAAATACTGTAGTTATTAAATTAGCAATATTGACAGTATAATGAGGATATAGTATCATAATTATAGTCAAAAATTCTGAACCCTGATATGCGCAAGGATCGTCTTGGTACAAGTTTTTGCGTCAAAACCTTTTTTTTTTGTCGAAGACCAAGGCATCGCCTGACGGAGACCGACATTTTTGGTTCCCACCTACCTGTGAACAGGGTGACCACACGACCAATTAAATAATAGGAATGATGTCTAATATTTTTTAAGTTTTGAGGTAAAATTTAAACCATACACTCAATTCTACAGTCCCAAGGAGCTGTAAATAAATCACATTTTTAGTTAAGGTAAATAAAAGATACGTCCGCACCTTAACTTTATTTAATTGTAACTTTATTTTCTTCGTCTATCAGGCACATTATTAAAATGTGTTGAACATTTTCATTTCATTTACTTTTTTTTTAGTGTGTTTAGTGTTGGTCGCAGATGACCTTTACAGCGTCACCGGATTTGTTGTCTTTATTCACATAATCAAGACATTGCACAGATATATTGATTTGAAATACAGCATGACGTAACGTCCTGATATATGTATAATACAATATACATATAAAATACAATACAGTCTTGATATAATGTATAATAATAAATATATGTCTTGATATAATACAATTAACTAAATTACAAATTTTGTGAATACGTCCTCTTCTCTGTTCTCTATTTGCTGTGCCCTGTTCAGGGTCTACAACGATCAAATCAATGTACACAATAAGATGTAACAAAACATTGTAGAACGCAATAAAGTATTGATTGATTGATAATTTTACTGAGAAGTGACGTCACGCCAATCCCTAGCATTGAAGTGCTGTATCTTTGTCATTTTGTGGTTGTTTCATCATTTATTGATGATCTAACTGACTCAATAGAATTTCGTTTATTTTACCCCGTCATCATTGACATAAAATATTACAAATTGTTTTTAGCTTTTGACATTAACTTGTATGAAAAATTTTTTTTCTTCTTCTGTGGTTTCATTTTATCAAAATTATTATGTAGGTATCTTTGTCACCCCACAGCCCCGCAGCTACTGACACATGGTAGGTACATTGTGGTAGGTAACGCAGTTTTTAATAAGAAATATAAATAAAAACTGATTTGAATAAAAAAGTCGCTACTTCAGTACTTATCTTTTTTATATAAAGTATCTATTTTGTTTTATTTCTTTACAGTAGATTTATTACTCAGAAGGTCCTTATTAATTTAAAGTAAAAAGTAATTTAAAATGTATAAAAAAAACATTACTATTGAGTACACAGCCATTATCTTACTTGCTCGGTATAAATGCATTGTAGAGCGACCGAATTTAATGAACATTGTATGATAATTAAATAACTTATCATTACACAAGATACCTAATATGAAGGCAAATAGCAACAATTGTTTCACGATAAGCTGTTTAATAATAAATAAATATAAACAACTTATTAAGTACTTAGTTCCATAACTTTCGGAAGAAATAATAAAACTTGTAGCGCCATCTATTGTCGAGTAGCAAATATAACTATTCTAGGTTTCAATAGGTGTGTAGCAGTGCTACAACTTTGAATTTTAATGTTCTTTTAAGCAACCTAATAAAAAACGGATGCTTACAATTGTATAAATTTAAAATCGTTAAAAAATAAATAAATACGTAAAGCACTTAAGTATTTGAAGTTCTTATACTTTATCAACTTTCGGGTGAAATATAAAAACTAATAGCGCTACCTGTTGTCAACTAGCACAAGTAAACTAAATTGAAGAAAGTTATAACTTACAATGTAAGTATGCTAAGAATTTATAGATGGCGCTGAAAATTTTGAACTTGTTTTTTTATTAAAATTTCTACGTTTCTAATATACATGTATTTATGATATATGTATGCGTTTTGCACAATATTTGGGAAGGAAACCAGATCTTACCTGCTGAACACGACCACATAATTCATTTCATTTATACATTCCATAACAATAATAATAAATTGTGTCGGAGCTAAGTTACTCTTACTATTTCTTATAACTAAAATGTCACTTATAAGACATACGTACATAACATAACAAAAAAATGTCATGATAATTATAATTAGGGATCAATAAATTAATGGCAAATAAAAAAACACAAATTTCAAAATCATATCAATATCACTCAACTTCATTTGGTCATTCAAGAGTGCAAGTGTTTTTCCGAGTAACTTTTCATCTAATTTCTCTTTAACTCCACGGAATAACAGTGTCTTACGACGTGAAATTGTTTGTACTTAGTACCAGAAGTTCAACTTGAGAGTTGAGCATACCTAGCGACTTCCATACAAAGTCCTTGAACGAAGAAAAATCTGCTGCAAGTGATTTCACTGTGGTGTTAGGTTCTTTAGTGCTGGGATGTTGCAGATTTCTTTCGAATTCCGTCATTCTGTCGTTGAACATGGTGGTTACTTCGTTCAAGCTTTTGAGGAGCAGTCTTAGATTAAAACAAAAAGGGAAGATACGGCACTCGCGGCTTAAAAGTAATCCGCTTAAATTGTGGTGCATGACCATAATTCGCTTTAGTCACAATTGGACATTCAAACATGTTGCATGTGCACTCAATATAACAATATTGCGTTTATTCTGTGTTATGAAGATTAAACAATGCCTTCGAAGCTTTTATGAAGAACACAAATAGTTCAAAATCAAATAACAAATGCCTCGGCAACACTTTTCATTCGTGAAACTGTAAAATAATTTTTTTCTCTAAAATCACCGTTTGTCGTGAATGTAAAATACATAATCGCCATTTTGTATAAAGAAAAGGACAGCAATACGCTGCGTTGCAGCGTATAATTCTGTCTCGCTCGCTCGATTGAATGTTTATATACAGAGGTATGCGTGTGTGAGAGTTGCATTAATGTAGTTGAGTCGGATCATATTTTATTTGATGCTAGTATGAGCGTACCGTATCTACCCCTTTTGTTTTAATCTAAGGGAGCAGTACCCTTAGCACGAACCAATATCGAACTCGAATAGTTTGCAAACCGAAATGTCAATGTCCAATTTTGTATGGAAACTTGAACAGCAGCGCCACAAAGTACGTTCGAGAGCTAAAAATCAGTACACATTTGACAATGACATTTCGGACTCGCAAACGTTACGAAATCGATATTGGTTCGTGCTAGGGGAACTGTTCAGTAGTAGAACCCATGTTTTTAATGTGGATTATGTGTGTGAAGCAGTAGGAGAACTCAACTTAGGCACTGATGAGGTGTAATAAACACATGAAAGTTTTAACTATTTTTTATGTAAATAAATTTAACAGCTGATTAATTAAGATTTTGGCACTTTCACGGCTACCGCCAAAAAACAAGATACAGTCGCGCAGAATATTTTTTAAGCTCAAATTGACACATAAATGGTAAAAAGAGATATACAGTCCCAAGTATAAATATAATAATCTAAGAGTTTCTATAAATAAATTTAAAGATGTCCAACAGTTATTATCCAAGAGTTATCCATAAGTAAATTCAAAGATGCTATAAAAAAGCACTTATTAAGAAAGCTTATAACAAAGTGTCTCATTTATACATATTACAGACAAATATGCTTGGGTTTGAACTGTTGGAATCATTCCAACAGGTTTTCTATATAAAATAAATCATGATTGTATTTAGGTAGTAACAACATAATGATTTGTAATTGTTGTTACATTATACTTTTAACGTAGTGGATTTTTTTTCGCTCGTTTTTCTTAGCAGCTAAAAATTAATGTCCAATAACGAGTGGTGGGGATTTTTTTTTATAGACGATCGATTCAAAACAGTTGTGCTATGCATCCAAATTGAATAAAGATATATTGATTTCTGATTTTTGAGTATTTGCTTTGGTTCCCACCAAAGATACAGTTACAGGTATTACACAGAAGAGTTACGGGGGGTTCCTCACTCCCTTCATGATTCCTGGAAATCGTGTACCACTAACAAATCTCGAGGGCTGTACAATCTGCTTTAAAAAAATGAGGCTGTATAGGCTCTGTTACCCTTGCCTTTGTAGAAAAAAGAGAATATTAAAATCATCAACGTAACGTCAAATATTCAAAATTAGAAGAAGTACATGTAGTTACCTACAATTTATTGGATCGAACTGATCTTCTACGTGTCAAAGCTACGTGACATAGGAGGAATTGTTATAATACAAACAAGCCATAAAATAAGAAGAAGAAGTAGCAATTTACAATTTCTTTTTCTGAAAACTACCAGTGCATAACACTTTGAGCATCTAGATACTCAAAAGCGTAATAGCTTAGCTGTAGAACTTTTCATGCAAAACTGTCTTTTGATAGCAGTCTTTCCTTTTCATTTAATGTAGAGCTTAAGATTGTGTAGTATAGCCTGGATTACTCTTAGGGCATGTGCTGCTTATAAAGGAGCACAGAGTGGCTTAAAGCATATTCTAAGCAGAGTCGACGTCCGCTCCGTGTTACTTAGCTGCCTAGAACAAAATATGTGATATACATATATTAAAAAAAAGTTTATAAATATGAGACTGATTTTTACCCATATGTATTTTTTGGTATTATTTTGATTTCACCAAAATTTTATTTCAATTTATATTTTATCTTCAAATCAATGAAGTTATTACTTTCCTTGATCAGTATTTAGTCAGATTTAGCTTTTGTTCTGTCCTAAAAAAACTTTACAAAGCACTTCTCGACATGCCTGTACCTCTTCTATGAACAGTACCCCTAGCACGAACCAAAATCCAATTCGTAACGTTTGTGAGTCCGAAATGTCATTGTCAAATGTGTACTGATTTTTAGTTCCCGTTACGTCCAAAGTGGCGCTGCTGTTCAAGTTTCCATACAAAATTAAATTACTACCCCGAATTCTAATAGTTTTCAAACCGAAATGTCAATGTCAAATTTTGTATGAAAACTTGAAAATTAGCGCCATATCGTACGTAAAGAGAACTAAAAGTCAGTACACATTTGACAATGACATTTCTTACTCGCAAACGATACGAATTCGATATTAGTTCGTGCTAAGGGTACAAAACTTATCATCGTTTTTTTTTATTATTCGATTGCGAATTCATATCAATTCATATACACTTTTTATACTAACAGAGGCAGAATTTCTCGCATAATTTATTCATGTATCATAGGATGAGGAGCTGGCGAAGAAAACAGCATAATAACATAAAATTAAATTTTACAGGAGCTGTATAAAACTGAATGACATACCTCCAGTGAGCTTTTGGCATGGTTTTTAATTTATAAATTTAGTATTTTTAACACTGTTTTTGGCGGTTTTGATTGAAAATTATTTAAGCTTAAAATTCAACGGGCCTGAAACCTCCGGACTGTAAAAAAAAGTAGTTTGATCAGATGTGTAGTTATATGGCGTTTTGTTCGCCAGCTCCTCATATGTTAAAAACGAAGTTCGCTTTCTGCACTATTTGGGGTACGCTACCATGACGCCAGCTTCATCGGCTAAAACGGTGTAATGGAGACGGTTCAAATTTGTATGGAGGGTGGTAGTGAGTCTCCCCGGCTGACTTCAAATTTTTATGAGAAATTGTAAATTATAAATCGTTTGTCAAAAACTAGAATTTCTTTTATCCCCGTTTTTTTTAATAATTATTATTTATTGGCAAATGGCAAGTTATTTATGAGTTGCCAAAGTATCAAATATATTCTATTCAATAGACAACTAAAGGAGTGATAATTATTCTGTTCATCTTGCATTACATTATCAGGTATTTTGTGGGTATTTTATTTTAAGATAAATCAATCATAAATTGGTATAATAAGTTGTTCACGATTCCACGAATAACGTGCATGACTGGACTGATTGACACTTGCCGTAGTGTTTGAGTGGACGTTATAATCTGTGCCACGCACTAAAAATTCCCCCACGACAACGGCTAACTAGAGCCCAGGTCTGAGTCTCAGAGACGCTAGAGGACGCCAGACGCCAGAGTGGCCTCGAGGCTCCAGATGGAAAGGAGACTCCCCCCGTGGGGAGATGCCATCCGCCTGGAATACCTCTAGAGGCACTCGCTAATTCTCGGCTTGAGGATCTCGCCGTCCCCAAACCAGGTGACGCTGTCAAAGTCATCTGCGACCAACAGCATACACACTCAAAAAAAAATCACTAAAAATATGACATTACTTATGACTGGGTGGCCAGCATCTTTACAAAATTGTTCAATTTTTAAACACGATTTAAAATTAATCGGGAACAAATATAAAATTAAATGTATCCGTTAATTTTATAATACGAGTATAAAACAAGCTTTTAAATGATATATGTTTCACCGCTGTCCGAAACGGACTAGCACTTTTGAACCACCTTTGTAAATATCAGAGCTTTTATAGACATAAGTCCCCGTTTAATATAATTGTATATATTATTATTTATATCTTTGTCTCTCCCACTTCCTTCTAGTCCTCTCCATCCACAGGTTGTCTGGAAGTGATCGCTCTCAGCTCTAAGGCCGCCCATTGTTACACTAGTTTTAATTGGTTATGTACTAATTGTTATGTTATCTGTAGTGTACAATAAAGTGTTTTTTATTGTATTGTAAAGTACGTAGATTCTAAAAGTTGACTTATTCGAATCAATTTATAACAATTAATATTGTTAAGGTTTCATAATTAGACAAATTGTGAGTTAAAGTTGAGACGTTTTTCGAAAAAATTAATTATTACTTGAATTAATTAAGGAAACTATAGGACTTTAACCAAAGATATCTCTGTATCAATTATAAAAATGTGTGACTGTTTGTTTCTTGTTAATAAAAAAATAAAATACTTAATAGCTTTTTTTTCGATTCCATTACCTAAATCGTTGTTTGAATTGAATGAATGAGTTCACGGTGTATAGTATAAACGTAGTACCTGCCTACTAACATTAAATAAACAAAAATGTTGCCAGCGTCAAGTTTCTTGACAGTTTTAAATAACTGTGCGGGCGGACGTAAGAAGACAGCTGTTCAAACGAAAAAACAAAATCTCTTCATAACATTTGAATAAAACAATATTTGATTATTTATCGTGAATTTATAATCGACCTGAGCACCAATCGCATCCCATTGAGTAATTTGTCAACAAACTTTGAGTATCTCTCGTGAGGGAGCCCAACACACACGTTCATAGGGATTAGATGGAACTTACTTAAACAACTTACATTCAGTGAGTAGAACTGAAGGTACGGTGAGGTGCTTAAATGAAACTACAAAATCACTGAAAGGAAAAGGGTGAATATTTAAAGAACAAACTTAACACTTAACAACTACTCCGACGGTAGTGCAGAGATGAGCGGAATTAAAGAGCAAGATTCTGATTAATGTTTTTTCTCACTCAGTCTTAAAAAATAAATATTATTAAAAATCTGATATTTTAGCTAACTTAATCTTGGTAAATCGGTTTTTTAAAGAAAAACTTTTGCTCACTCTACCAAACTGGTTTGAATTGACAGCTATGACGTCATAATATGGCGCCCAGTCGGTCCTATTCTTAGTTGAATCGCATTGTAATGATTATGAGTTATCTTGCTTGTAATAAATTTATTTTATTTTATTTAATGGTCCCGCATAGAGGCCATGGACCTAGCTAGGATATGATTTTTGGTAAACTTAAGACTTTAAAAGATGCGTAATCGTTTCGTCATCGTAAATTTTTGTATGGAAGTTCCTATTTTCTATTTGTAAACTTGAAATCAGTCTGTCCTTTTCATTTCTTATAAAGCATGATAAAGACAGACTGTTCTTGTTTGTAAATAGCCAAGTGAAGTGCCGGCATAAAATTGGATCGAACAAACCAAGTCGAATGAATTGGGTTAATCTATGGAGAATACCTTTGGTTTTTTGTTCACATTTCAGGTGTCAGGTGCTACGGTCAATGTGTCTACCTGTTCCAGTTTTAATAAATTGTAGAGCCCTGTAATAGTCAGACAGACAGCGGAGGCTTAATATTAGAGTTCCGTTTGTCACCCTCTGGGTACAGTAACAGAAAAACATGCATTTTATTTCTTCATCATAGTCTAATCAATTATCTCTTTGCATAAAAATAATAAGCTTCCACTATTTAAAGTATCAAAACATAACATACGGAAAAAAAACAAAAGAGTGGACGGCCGTATTATCATTTCCTTTTTTGTATTTTTAAGTAATTCATTTTTATAGTTGAAAGCCTGGCTGATAAGCATATAGCCCCCCAATGGTAAGCGGCCACGATAGTATATCATAGGACGCTAGCAATACCAAAAATATAACTCGTACCATTGCCTACATTGCCAATCCCCTTTTTTTCGATGACGGGGAGAAAAAGGCATTATATCTACGACAATGACTAACGCCGCGTTGGCTTGCTGTGAACAATCCCTTGCGACGCAGTTAATTGTGTGGTGCATTCGGCCAGCGGCGAACAGCCCGAGGTCAACTAGTCGGCGCAGGTATACTTTGACATGCGCTCACGCAAGCGTAGCAGACGTCAAACCACCCCGCCTCCGACCAGCAACCCGGCCCGCATCCGTTTCAGTCGATCCTGGGCTTCTCTGTTCGCAGCGTCCCTCGGATCGCAGTCCGAGCGGCAAGCCAGCTGACCTGCTCCCGTACCTACCAGGTAAACCAACTCCCGGATCTACCCCTCACCCTTCACGCGTAACTGCGGAATTAGACCAGTTCCGCCTGGAGGGTGATCCCCTACCCCATAGATCCCAGGAACCGACAACCTTAACAACAGGTTTTCTATATTAAATAAATCACTAGCAAACCAGTGAACCAAATGTTCACCAAAACCTGATTTCTCGAAAACCGGAAGTGCTACGTTACTCAAATACGGTTTGTAGTCTTATCAGACTATTCTTAACTTATAAATTAAACATTCTCTTTATCTATCTCTTACGGTTTGGCCGCTGAAACAGCACCACAGACGGACGGACGGACGGACTTGTCTAATAGATAAGAGATGATTGTATTGACGTTGTAACAACATAATGGTTTGTAAATATTGTTACATTATGCTTTTAATGTTGTGGAGTTTTTTTTCGCTCGTTTTTCTCCGCAGCTAAAAAATATGTCCAATAAGGTGTGTACGAGTGGTAGGGGAAAAAAAATGTTTGGACGATTCAAAAGTGTTGTACTATACATCCAATTTGAATAAAGATATATTAATTTCTGATTTCTTACTCATCTACAGATACACCGAAAGTGTTATTATACTGTTGTCTTCAGTAAGGGAACCTCCCTTACTTCCCCAGATGGGCGCCCCGCTATGCCCTGCCTATCTCATCATTATTATTGTTATGATTCATCATCATTAAGTATCAGCTATTAATGTCCCCACTGCTGGTGCGCAAGCCTTCCCTATGTATGGAATATGGAGAAAGAGCTGGCGCGCATTTCCAACTTGCGCCACGTGCGGGTGGTAAAATAAGAACTAGTCTCTTTTAAATTTAGACAACCGTTATATATTTAGAGAGGTTCGACCGAAATTAAAAAAAATACAGTACAGATGGACCAAACCCAGGGGGATTTTATTTAAGTACTTTCAATATTTAATATACCACGACTATATGACCCCCCCTGGCGCCAAAGCTGGCTATATGACCCCCCCCCCCCCTGGCGCCAAAGCTGGATCCGCCCTTGCACACGCAGTGCTGTGTAGCTTTTTTCTAATTTGACTTACATAAAATTATTTGAATATAAGACAAGTATTTCCTCCATGAAAGAAATATTCTTCCGTAACTAGTTTAGTTACGTACAAAGAAGAATAATTCCTTCATCGAAACCAGTTACGAAACTACGATTTCGTAGACGGCCGAAGGGGCGCAGTGTAGGGTTCCATAGTTGCCTGAAGTTACCACAATATATTTGAGCAGTAGACTCTATTTTCTGTATCGGAAATTAGAAAATCAATTAATATTCATCTATGTATCTCAACTAAAATACCTAAATCAAAGACAAACGTCTCAGGCTCAAAATCAATTAGATAACCGTTGATTTTTTTTGTTTCCCACACCCGCTCGTGTGAAATTCCATGGATACCCTCCAGCCGGCTGCAAGGTTGTATCAGATGCTTACTGACTAAAACAGGCCCGTAGCTTGCTTATCATGCTTATAGCCAGAAGGGTCTTACAAGCTTCACCTGAAGCGATCATCCCCTGATAAGGGGATGATATCGTATAACCGCCGATTTTTTCAAGTGCTTATATACTTTTTATAAAAACGTAACGTTAGCGCGACTCAGAAGCCGTTGGTACTCGCGGTAGCATTGCGGAACTTATGATATTTTATTGTGGTTTTTAAATAAATAATAATAAATAAATAAATATTTCCAACACACACACCAATTAGCCTAGCCCTATAACATTTGCCCCCACCGGGATTCGAACCCGGGACCTCTCGAGTCGGCGACACCATGAAACCCGGCGTACAAATCACTCGGCCACGGAGGTCGTCAAAATAGTTTTTTAAGATTTTGTTGCAATGCAAGGTTGTACGCTACAATAACTTCATCTATGTCATTATTAATGTTTTCTTCCAAGGAATTTTCAATAGATAAGAAATTTACTGTTACCGAAGTTGAACGACTATTACTCTTAAACTAACCGTAATTTTGAACTTTCGAACAAAGTTTACAACTTCCGTAAATGCATTTTTGAGCAAATGTGTTAAAAAAGTTGATATTATTCTGAGTTTGGTTGCTGTTACTTCCATTTTTGAGGTAGCAGAAGTCGTCGAATATTTTTTTTACATAGTTATATTTTGCCATGTTTACAACATTAAGTAGGTGACAACAGCGGCGAACACGTAAGATGACAAAAAGTTTTAGAGTAGGCTTAGAGAAAAACTTTGTGGAGCTACAAATAAAAAAAAAGTGCGAATCGGGGTCATGCAGGAAGGAGTCCTTACCATTATCTATACAACATTACACTCTTATGTTACAATTTCGAGCGAAAAACGGAAAATCACAATTATCGACATAAGTTGTATGGGATGGCTTCCTATTATTATTTTCTCCATATTAATGATTTATTTTTTAGTCAAGATATACCCTTAAAACCTTAGGGTAAGGAACCCTAGAAATGCACGATGATTCAAAATATTCAGAGATTCTGTGCTCTATTACAACAGTATAAGGTTTACTGTCGTTAAATCGCAAAGCTAAGCTAGATTTCAAAACCGAAAAGGTGTTTAGGTGTTCTGTCGCAAGCTTTTAATAAAATTAAATAGTGTGACAATAGCAACGGATATACGGATACAATGCGGCATAATTTAGAGCGACAATAGATCCTTGGGAGCGCGCACGGATATAATATGCGATCCGACAATTAGTCATGGGGCATTATGAATAAAACATTGTAAATGGGATGGGAGCCGGTGAAGCGTGAGTAGCTCGATGGCGAAAGTGGTTAGCGCGTTCGGCTGCGATCGTTGAAGTTAAGCAACTTTCGCAGTGGTCGGTCATTGGATGGGTGACCGAAAATTGGCCAAAACGAGCTCCTCCGTGGTCCGAAAGGCACGTTAAGCCGTTGGCCCCGGCTGCATCTGCAGTCGTTAGCACCCACCAATCCGCACTGGGCCCGCGTAGTGAGTCATGGCCCAATCTCCCTATTTCATCTTTAGCGAAGGCCTGTGTCCTAGCAGTGGGGACATTATTAAGCTGATGATGATGATGATGATGAAAGCGTGAGTGAGCGAGTGACGCTATCGTACACAAACATGACATCGCGATTGTTCAGTCTAAATTTTAACTATCAAACCATAATTAATTAGATAACTTTGATGTTGTTATTTTAAGTTTTAAACTGCTAGATTAAAATGAATACTAGAAAACAACTCATACGGTTCAGTAGGGCGATTTTGTAAAATAAAATCTCATTTCCGATTTCGGAAGCTGCTATTTTAGACATTAGTTTGACATGCATTACGCCATTACACGGCAAAATATCACTATATCTGTAGAAGCAGCCAGTTAGATATTTTACATTTAAAGAAAAGTTTTACTAGAAAAAAAATCTACGCGGACCAGGCAGCGGACGGGACACGAACCCGCATCCTTCGCTATCCGGGCGAATGCACTGACCATTATGCTACCACGGCCCTATTAGCCGCGTCGAAATTTTCCTAGCCTTAAGCTGCAAGGCAGCGCCATCTCTTCGCATTGTAGGTAACCCACAATGTCAAATGAATACTTTTTCAAGTATTAAACATTTGAAAGAAGAAATAGCAATTATAGTTATGATTTTATTTTTTAATAGATGTTTAAATCTAAAGTCCCGTCCGCTGCCTGGTCCGCGTGGATTTTTTTCTAGTAAAACTTTTCTTTAGATTTAAACATCTAGCAGTTAAATGCTTAAAAAATAAAATAAAATCATAACTATTTTACATTTGTCAGAAATCAGAATAAATTAAATCGTAAGTGAGATTGCATCTTACAGAATACCTATGCAGATATTAGGCAGGACTTGAATACTATCCGGGCTCACTATCCACGCGATAACGGAAGATGCAGGTTCGTACGTAATACTTGCTTTTTAAATCAAATTATAAATGGGTTACTTACTATATACCAGACTAATATAATAAAGGCGAAAGTTCATGAGTGTATATGTTTGTTACTTCTTCACGTGTAACCGGCTGGAGCGATTTTAATAAAATTTGGTATGGAGTTAGCTGACACCCTGGATACTACTTTTTACTGCGGGAAAATATCCCTAATAAACCGCAGTAATATTATAAATACAATAATCTGTAATGTAATAACATAAATTTGACGACCTCCGTGGCCGAGTGGTTTGTACGCCGGGTTTCAAGGTGTCGCCTAATCGAGAGTTCCCGGGTTCGAATCCCGGTGGGGGCAAATGTTTGTGTGATGAATACGAGCATTTGTACTCCAGTCATGGATGTTTAATGTGTATTTCTATATAAATATTCTTATATATGTACAATACATGTATTCTATCCGTTAACCTAGCATCCCATGACACAAGCCTTACAGTGCTTACTTTGGGGCTAGGCTAGGCTAATTGGTTAATATTATTATTATAACTAAAATTCTCAAAGTAGTAACACAGAGAAACATATTTTATTTATTTAAACTTTATTACACAAATAAGTGTAAAAATGGCGGACTTAATGTCATTAGGCATATCTAGTAATAAATTACATAGCTCGAGACAATACAAATTAACTTGTTCCAATCTCAAACAAAAAAAATATAAGTTAAAAACAAAAGAAATGAATAGAGCTTACAAAAATAATTTATAACCAACTTAAGCTTAACTTGCTATCAAGTGGCTTTAAGTTGTGTTATTCAAGTTCCCAAGCCAGTCTGAGTCCAAACACGAGGCGGGGCGCACGTTACTTAAACCTAACTTAATCGTAACTTAACCGGGATTCTCGATAAACACTTGTAAACAATAAACATACGGTTGTCGAGTGTCAAAAGTCGTCGCTTGCGAGTGTTTTGTGTACATAAGTGATGTTTAACATAGTTTATGTGAAGTTAAGTTTGTAGTATGCGGTTTTTTGTTTGTTTTCAACTTAAGAGTGGAATGCTAAAATACGTATAAGTAGATCGCTTCTCTACTTATACTCGTCTCCGATACTAAGCACATATTTTAAGATTTAATGCTTCAATTCTGTTAACAAAAGTGTTGCGATTATTTAAATAACACCAACTTATTTTACTGCGGGCCTAGGAACTTTAATTAAATCTAACGTTCGTTAAAGTGGCGTGTTTCGTCTTAGTGTTGAAGAGTCAGTGATAACATAACCTTAATCATATTTAAAAAAAACAATGAGATTTCTGAGTGAGGATTATGGAGTAATATTCAATATCTATACATATAATAAAATGGTAGGAAAGTCAAAACTGTACATTGAATATTTTTTTAAAAGAATACTTGGGGTGTGATCTACAATCGATACCGAAGCCAAAAATATAGTTTTTAGAACTTTTGTTTGTTTGTCTGTATGTATGTCCGGAATAAACTCAAAAAGTACTGCATGGATTTATTTCAAATTTGGCACGAATATTATTAAGAAGTCGGGTCAACATATAGGCTACATATTATCACGCTATCACCTACGGGGAACAAGCAGTGAACCTTTATTTCTAACTAACTCCACGCGTGCGGGCGGTCGCTAGTCTATTTATATATAGGTACTATCGTCCGCCTGCGACTTCGCGCGAATCCTTCAGGAGCCTCATTTTTTTGGGTTAAAAAGTATGCTGTCTCAATCCAGGTCATTAACTGTATTGAGCACCAAAGGAGATTGCTCAGCTTCCATACATGTTTGGCCTAAAGACCAATAATCATGAAAAATTGTTTCCTAGATTCGAAATTATATACTATAAATTACTGTAAAAACGAATATTATTGACGGACCTCCCTGAGAACTTCTATAAACCATATACACTGAACATATTAAAATAATGAAAAACAAATAAGTTATATAGTAAACTAGGGAAATCAAGCCAAGTACCGAAGTTATGTATTAGATTCAGGTATATAGAGCAAATAGATTAACAGATAGTTGCTTCTTTTTACAGCTAATGCACAAGAGTAACTTTTAATGATTTTAAAAGTTACTCTAGGTGTCATCTATGCATTTCCGGTTATAATAAGGTACTCTGTGACAGAAACTGTGTGATGATTGCAAAGTTCCTTGGATGATTCTTCTTTTTCTTTTTTTGTCATGCACGGTTTGTGTCCTTGGATGATTGTGATCTGTGGCTCTAATCTGTGGCTCATAGATTAGAGAGAATATTTAAACTCTCGTTAACCAAAGAAAGCTAAGAGATTTAGGTTATACAGCCATATCTTCAGCAGCTTCGTTATTTTGTTATTTATTTATTTATTTATTTATTGCACAAAACAGAGTTACAGCAAGCAAAATGGTAAATGACACATACAAAAACAATTGATAAAAAAAAATACTGAACTCCACTAGCATGTGCAAACAGCATGTTTATACAAGTACACAGCAACTATACATTAAAAATCAAAAATTTTAATAATTACATTAACATAGAATTCATTAATAACAATTTTAATGAGATTAAGACATGCACAATTCATTAATCAAATTAGAAATATAAAATTAAAATGATTATAAATAAAGACATTATTAAATTAAATTAAATAAAAAACACGTGAATTTCGTAGATATTGTTAAACAATTGTAATAATGATTATATCAATGGTATTAATTAATTAATATATTTTTTCACATTGTTTTTCCAACTGTTGAGCGATTGACCGCAGATGTCAGGTACTCCGTCCAACCCACACAGTAAATCACTATATTCCCGGCACATTCTATAAGAAGGATTTATGTTTATATTATAACCATATTTTAGATTTTTAGTGTATCACACCATCTAATTTTATTTATTTATTAATTTATAGTCAGGTTACCTTAAAGTCTAACATTTATACAGATTATAATGTGTTTATGGAGGTGTTTGGCGAAAAATGTATGGCAATAGACTTTATGATGTCGCCTACCATCTATAATAATTGTCTTAGCACATTGAAAATGATAATATAGTTGTGAATATTAATACCACAGTGTAATAAAAAAAATATTTATTTTATCGATCTTAACAAAATAGATTTATTTTGATGTTATATAAACAACTGTCTTTGGCTGAATGTTACTACACCCGTAGCCATTAAAAATGATTCGTATGTTTTCCAAACTATAAAATTAAAAGTCCTTTTTAACGTGAATATATTATACAAAGGTGTCCGTTGAAATCTATTGACTGTAAATTAAATTATAAATAACGCTAAGAATTACCGTATATATGTATTAATATTTTTTGTGCATTTGGGCCAATTTGAGCAATCTCCTTTCATACAAATCCGTTGACCAGCAGTGCTTTTCTGTAAAATTTTCACGCGCGGATCCGCGGATTTTTAACATTTGTTAGAAATCAGAATAAATACCTATGCAGGTATCAGGCAGGACTTGAACACCATACGGGCGGACGCACTATCCTCACGATCAACGGAAGACGCAGGTTCGTGTCCTAGCTGATACAATACCGTGAGCATGCAAAAAAGAAATCGGTTGTCTGTAAAGTCGGTTTACTGACGATACTTGAACATGACAACGTTTTTTTACAATGTACATAGTTTTTACAAGTATGAATGTGCTATGAGCAATTGTTTTACAACTTTTAAACATGTGTGATATCATTACCTTTATCGCCGCAATTATCGTTGCTATAAACTATTGACACCACATTCACTTTTCACTGCACTTCATACTTGACGAAAACATGTAAATGTATCAACGAACGCTGCCGAACGCGGAGGTCGATTGTGCCTCTTTGTCGCTCGTTGCGCGCTCTCGCTTGCACTTCAAGCTTTAAATGAAACGCCTCGGAGCGAGGTAACGCCGCATGAGTCATTTATTTTCGCGTGTGCAGCCGGCTATATAATTGAATTCGATTTCGATACGCGTCAAATGTCAAGATGTTTTGTATGGAAGATTTTTAATATTGTTGAGTAAGTACGTCTGTTGTATAAATATATGGATGTGGATCCGCGCATGAAAATTTTACAAAATAGCACTGCAGGACGATTCTGTACAATAAAATCGCACTTCCGATTTCGGTGGCTGCCATTTTAGACATAAGTTTGAAATGCATTACGCCATTACACGGCAAAATGTTGTCTGTAGATGCAGCCAGTTTAGATATTTGATATTTGTCAGAAATCCGAATAAATATGATCTTATGTGAAATTGTATCTTACAGAATGCAAAAGTTTTTGCGTGATAGTAACAAACTTACTTTGACATTCATAATATTTGTGGGATTTACGAGGCAGCTCAATCAGAACCTTTGCGCTGAATTACTGACTAACTTTAAAATCTTTTTTACAGCTCCACAAAGCTCGTCATTATTGGGCACTTGTATTAGTCTTCTTATAACTTGTCCAACGTCTAGGCTATAGATGGTAGCACTTGTCTTGTATCAGTTTGTTACTAAGCTTGAGCTTGACCCAACAAGCTCAGCCTTATGTATTAGCGGGCTTTAGGGGAGTTAAATTTCAAAGTCACTAGCCATCTTTTGACTGGACCCTTAAGAGAAGACACCTAGCCAGACGGACTCTCCAATTCGAGCTTAAAAACCTTAAAGTTACTCAACTTATTCATTATTATCAAAAACAAAACAAAACTCAGGTATTTTCACAAATGACTCTGAATTGAAACATGTTACTTCAATTTCTAGCTTAATTCTATTAAGTTGGCAGCTTACGTCGACTTACCAGTGCGGTGCGACAGGAATCTTGTCTGACCGACCGACAAATCCTTAAAGGGCGAACAAGGAGATTAAATACATAAAGCAAATTGGATTACAGATATGAACATGGCAAAATAATATCCATGCTACAATGTACTGTAGAAATTAAAAAGAAAAATGTTTGTCCGTCGTCTTTTACGTTCCGGACCGTTTAACCGATTTTGATGAGTTTTCGTATTTTAATTAATCTTGGAGAACTATAAATGTAAGGATTGATTTTTGCGGAAATGAAACTTGGAGGAGCTGAAATAAAGAATTCTATGGGAAACCAATATTCCATGCATACGAAATTGCTTGCATCTGTTACTGTAAATTTTGATGATTCTCATTCAATTTTTTATTTTTATTTATTTCTATTTTTATTTTGAGATTTTTAAAATCAGTTTTCACATCTGCTAGTGTGCGTAGGGACTGTCGACCTATGTACAACATAATATTTTTATTGTGTAATAGGAACTGGACAAATTTTCTTCATTAAAGCAAGAATATTATCCAAGCATGTAGTCGTGTAAAGTGAAAAACCCGTGAAGTGCTAACAACGATTTGACCATGCCGTGAACAACAATGACTGCCGCCATTTTGTGGACACGTTGACAAGATGGCGTCGCGTTCGGTGTTCAGTTTCCTGATGATCCTGGTGGCGCTGATGTGCGTTATAGATGCTCAGAATGTCACAAGGAGAAGAAAAGACCCGGGGTCCAATGGCAGTTGGTTGTGAGTACCTATTGAGTTACTTTTTATTTAACAAATTAATATTATAAAATTAACATTCATAAAACGCACAGACAAAGACTGGTCCTGTTTAAATCTGTATACGTAAGTTCACATAACCCGAAACAATATAAAGTCGCCGGTAAATCGGCATTTTACGCTAAGGTCTTGAACTACATTCACACTAGAATTTGGTCAAGAGATATACGTACAATTATCGTCATCATCAGCCTATTAATGTCCACTGCTACCGCTCTCCCCAGTACTGCTGGAGCACAGGCCTTCCCTATGGATAGAATAGGAAGATTGGATCATGAACCACCACGCGTGTGCAGTAACGCGGATTGGTGGCTGCTAACGACTGCAGATGCAGCCGGGACCAACTAAACGTGCCTTCCGAAGCACGGAAGAGCTAGATAGTAAATCTTTGGTCATCTGTCTAATGATCGACCACTGCAATAGTGCTTAACTATCTGTAACGACCTCTTCATATAAGTACAATACAAAAAGCTTTAAAAGCAGCTTTTGTTTTGGAGAAGAAACAAAGCCAGATACAATCTAGCTAGTCTACCCAACTTTGCCCAAACCGGGACTCGAATGGACTCCGGGGATTCGAAGACGACAATGCCAAACCCCTTTCACTTGCCTTTTGATTTTGGATCCTGTTGATATATTTACCTGTTTTTATCTTTACAGCTAACGTTAAAATTTTTGTGGCTCCAGACGGAGAGGACACTCCCCCCATGGGGAGATGCCATCCACCTGGAATACCTCTAGGGGCACTCACTAATTCCCGGCTTGAGGTCGCCTTAGGATCTTGCCGTCCCCAAACCCGGTGACGCTGTAAAGGTCACGCGCGACCAACAGCATACACACTAAAAAAAAAGGTTTCTTTTCATAAATTTATAATGGTCAATGCATCAAGCCGTTTGATGAAGTGACTTAATCAAGCTTCTTTCTTCCAAGTGGCATGTCCTTGCCAAATATCTCCTCACACGGTCGGATTGATATCATAAATTCTATTTGATGCGGCAGGATGGTGACTGGCCACCGTAAACTACTAAAGATAAATTAAAACATGCAATAAAATGAGACCCGATATTTAATATTCTTAAAAAAACCTCAGTCACCTCGGTACCTTGTCTAAATTCATTGTATGATAGTATAGCGTTTAAGTATTGATTTAAAGTTCAAGTTATAGTTTTGTTATGAGTCTAGACGGCTCAGGTGGTCGTGCAATAATGAACCGATACCTCTGGGACTCCTACCGATATTAAAAGTGGATTACTTGATTATAGCTATGTTATAAAATATAATGTTTGATAAGTTCACTCACTGTAAATTGAAAAAATAAGATTGCTTCGATTTTTTCACTATAGTTTGAATAGTTTGATTTATACGTTTTTTGCCTTGTTTTTTTTTGAATAAATAGACTTAAGACAAAATACGTGTCTAATCAAATAGATCTTATTTATAGATAATTAAGATGATTGTGTTAATATTAAAACCGTCAAGATAAGTACTATCGTGTAATTAAATTCGTGCACTGAAATTGATTAAAAAATATTAAAATTACGTTTGTACTAATATTAATTTTAATAATTATGAATTTTATTCGGAACACACAGGTGTCAATTCTGCCATGATTCTATAATCCTTAACTTTATTTTCTCAACAGTGTATCTTTGTCATTAATTATATGTATATGTAGAATGAAAAGGAAAAACTGATGTTAAATTTAAATTTTTGAAAATCATGCCAGAATCGAAACTGCTTTCATGCTATCGCGCTTTCAATTTTTAAAAAGTTTTTGAAAAATAAAAAACGTGAAATATGTGCAATGTACATATTTTTATATAGCCAGGTAGGCAAATGACTCTACCCCCTGAAGTGCTGATAAAGTCCAAACGCGAAGGTAGCTGGTACAGCAGTTATAAACTGCCACACCAACCATCCTCACCTGTAAAAATCCTGGCCTGTAAAAATGCATCTTCACGCCTCTCTTAAAGGACCATCTACATACATCTAATTCCGCCTTCGTTCATAGTTGTTTACCCAAATTCGGATTTTGCTTCGTTATTTAATAAAAATACTGTGTCTTCCTCATGTAGTGCGAATGAACTATTATAGTAACACCGGAGAACATTCTATCGGACGCTAAAAAGCTATGTACGAGTATGTCTATTTTCTCATTGAGGGTGATAAAAAGTTGTGTTCACACCGCTCGGAAGCAACACTAAATGAAAGCTTGACCGCTCTCGCTTTTAAAATAGTTCTTTGCTCCCTTAGAAAATAATATACTAATATTTTATTAATTGATTTCACTGTAGTTTTCAGTAAAATTAAGGTTTTACCATAACAGTACCCTTAGCACGAACCAATATCGAATTAGAATAGTTTGCGAGTGCGAAATGTCATTGTCAAATGTGTACTGATTTTTAGTTCTCGTTACGTCCGTTGTGGCTCTGCTTCTCAAGTTTCCATACAAATTTGAAAGTGACATTTCGGACTTGCAAACTATTCGAATTCGATATTGGTTCGTGCTAGGGGTGCAGGTCGGTCAAATTTTAACCGAATATGCGCTGTGTGGAATAAAAAACTAAATATTCAAAATTTTCAATAAATTTTACTGGCACACGATCTTATTTTCATGTGAAGTCAAATAATCTCCGTCATCGTAATCGTCCATGTCGTCGATGTCTATTTGATAGCCATGCACCCAAAACTCGTACTGGACTATTGACACGTTGCTGCATTCAAACGTGAGGCTTATGTAATCCTGGTGAAAGATAGAGAACATTTTATAAAATATACATTTTTAGACATTCGTAAATATTATTCACGGGAAAACGAAGAAAATCAGATATGGCAATAACTGAACCTCAGTTTCACTTGCATTGAGCAAACGCGTAATCACACTAATATTATAAAGATGCTAATGCTAATTACTGTTAGAAACTCTGTGGTAAATGTAATGGATGATGCAATTAGTTCACTGATAGTATCTCTTATCTAATAGACAAGTCCGTCTGTCTGTGGTGCTGTTTCAGCGGCCAAACCGTAAGAGATAGATAAAGAGAATATTTAAGTTATAAGTTAAGAATAGTCTGATAAGACTACAAACCGGATTTGAGTAACGTACCACTTCCGGTTTTCGAGAAATCACGTGATTTCTATATCTTGGAAACGATAAGAGATAGTCTGGTTTTGGTGAACACTTGGTTCACTGGTTTGCTAGTTAGTTTATAATGTTACATGATTGTATCATTGTTTGTTTACCCTAATAAAGAGAAAACCAAAAAAAAGAAGAAAGTTTGTGAGTGTGTGAGTGTGTATGTTTGATACTTCTTCACGTCTAAACGGCTGGAGCGCTTTAAATAATATTTAGTATGAAGTTAGCTGACACCCTGGATTAACATATAGGCTACCTTTTACTGTGGGAGATATCCCTAATAAACCGCAGGTAACACCGCGGGGCGCAGCTAGTGAGTCATAAACGCAGCCATTAGTGGCATAGTAGTAGCCACTCGATTCGATGCTTTAAGATCAATACGTCTAAGTAGCAAAATGTCCAACTATCCTAAACGTCCAATTAGCAATACGTCTATAAGTAGCAATCGTCTTTGTAGCAAAACGTTTAACTATTGAAAAGTCTTTGAGCAAATACAGTCTAATACAGAATACCAGCGCTGTTATGGTGGGAATACTCGTTCCCACAATAACAGCATTGAGCTGAGGCAGGGTCCTGATTGACCATTCTTCGTTCTCATGTGTATTTTCTCTGTTTTGTTTTTGCTCATTGTTTTTTTTTCTACTTATGTACCAACTTATGGCCAATAAATACTTTTTCTTTCTTTCTAATTAGCTAATGGTGTAATTCTCATAACACCTGGACTATTAGGTATAAAAACCTTTAGTGTCTTTTATCTGTTGTACATTCAACGATATTAAATACCCTAGATACAACATCACGAACAAAATCGTGGCCGAACCTGTCCACAAGGTACATTGTTGGACGATCCACGGAGCTCCGTAAGATGATCGCGTACAGTGTTGCCAACTCGGATTTTGAAAAAGGCGTAGGCCCGATGAGAAAATTACGTAGAATTGGTAAATTTTGCATATGAAAAGTAAGTAGATCTACGTACTTTTTTCTGAGTGAAATGAAGAAGTTATTTGAAACCGAATAAAACGAGTATTTTGTTATACAATTTGTTTAAGAACGGGGGATAGAACGAAGAGTTCTTGGAGAAGTCGCTGCATTGGAAGCATTTACCATGCTACCATTTACCATCAGACACAGACACTGGTGGGTGCCGATTCTGGATGGTTCTCTAAATTTAAAACTTAATTTAACATCAGTCTCTCCTTTTCATTCTGTATAGAGAATGACAAGGATAAACTGTTGTTAAATGGGCTAGTTGACACTTTTTGGAATTATGTTTTAAATTGTTAATAACTATTCTATCAGAACGAAAAAAAAATTTTTTTTACCTGGAAGACATACAAAAACGCTCTTTAGTCTATAGACTTATCTATGCTATGGCGCCAAAACATTTGTAAACAAACACTCGCAAGCACGTAGGAAATAAACTTTCTAAGTTAATATTATAAAACCATGATTTCTAATAGATCACATGAAAAATATAGTAGTTATCATGATACACTTGGTAAAAGACTCTAGAAAAGTTATGGTTTAAATTGCCAAGAGAAAATACATACTTACACATGAACATATGCTTAAAACTTGCTAAATCCTGTAACTTAATCGACTGAAAATCTTTTCTTTTTGCAAAGATCAATTCGATGTGAGTAGGTACTCATTGATAATAGTAAAAGTTTAAAAATACAATTTTTAAGGTTATGAATGTACCTAATAAGTCAAAGAGTTTTGTCGTTTCTGCTTTCACAAATCCTGCATCCAGCATTAATTTAGTCAACAAAACCAATAACGGGAACCTTTTCTACAAGATGCAAGAGTGTTTAGATACATCTTCTTAAATATTCAATATAAAATATTCTTCTTTATTCTAGTAAATTAAGTTATTTTACAAATTTGAAAAAAATTAAGAAAATACGTAGATTCTGGGACTTAAGTTAGTAGGTTTCCAGAAAAGGCCTAAAATACGTAGATCTACGTAAAAAGACGTAGAGTTGGCAACACTGATCGCGTAGTCAAAATTGCTAGAGTGGTGTTCAAGCACTCCTTGATTGTGGTGTATCTAGGGTATTTAGTATCATTGTGTACAATATGCAATATGTAAAAATCTCGTTGGCAAGACCGCAAAATATGATGTTTGAAGGCAACAAATTAAAGGAAAAATACAAAAGGCAGTTGAAAAAGCTAACAGAAAAAAATAAGTCCAATGCAATTTTTGAAAACTGTTGGACATATCAAGAGGTTCCTAAATTCTTAGGTATATTAAAATATAAGTATTAATAAAAAAATGTTTTAGTAACAACGTGTTTTTCTAACAAAAATGTTTAGGACTGTACTCGTTTTTTTAGACGATTTTCTACACAGAACTTTCAATAGTTAGACGTTTTGGTAATTGGACGTTTAGGGTAGTTGGACATTTTGCTAAGCAGACGTATTGATTGTAAAGCGATTCGATTGCTGGCTGCGTTTAGTGGCATGACTGAGCCACTAGCTGTTGCGTTTAGTGGCTGTGATTAGTTCCTCAATATGCGCTTGCTTTAAAGGTCTCACAGACAGAGGCGGCCTGCGGCTGCGGCTAGCCTCAGGCCGTGGCTCTGGCCGCCGCGACAACTCACAGCCAAGGTCACAGTGGCTGGCGGCCTGAAGCGCCATTCGCTGGCTATGGTGCCGATTTGCACAAAATAGACATTACAGTAAAAGAAAATCTACATACAAAATGCGCTCGAACAACACACTCATACACATCGCTTAGGGACACGATACCTAAGTAACACTGAAAATGTTTAGAAAATGAAAAACGGCTTAATGTTGAAAGTTGCCAATATTTTTATTGTTTTTCGAAGTAATCTCCGTTCCTCTCTACACATCATCGCATTCGATGGAACCACTGAGAAAAGCAGTGTGCCCATTCTTCCTTATGGCATTTTCGTACGCTTTCACCGCATCTTCGGAGCTCGTAAAGCGATTACCTCGAATTTTAACTTTAGTTTTTGGTAAAAAATTATAGTCGCAGGGCGCCAGGTCAGGACTGTATGACGGATGACTCATTATCTTGACACTTGCCATAGTCAAATATTCAACAGTCCGTTTTGCGGAGCGCGCTGAAGCATTGTCGTGGTGAAGGAGGATCCTGCTTCGAGGGCGCTGCTGTCGAATTTTTTCCAAGACAACAGGCAAACAGCGATTGACTTACCAGTCAGCAGTAACTGTCCTTCCATCTTCTAGCACAACTGTCGCGAATTGACTTTTCCGACCAAGAAATGAGGTAATCATATTTTTTCCTTGACTTCTTCCTTTCTTTACCTTAGTTGGCCGATCCTCGAAAGGAAACACCCACTGAGCTGATTGTCTTTTGGTTTCAGGTTCGTAGCAATATATCCAGCTTTCATCACCTGTGACGATGTCAAATACAGCATTTGAGTCACCGCCGTTGAACTTATCTAACATTTTGCGACACCAGTCCATGCGAAGGTGTTTCTGGTCGTCGGTTCCATCCATCTGGTATAAAGCTTCCTGACGCCTAAATATTCGTGTAATATTTTTTGAACTTGACTCACACCAATGCCTAGGCTTGCCCGTATCTGCTGATAGGTCACCTCTTATCTTCCTCTATCATGCGTCGCACAGCACTGATGTTATCTTCAGTAGTCGCTATTAAAGGACGTCCCTCACGCGGATCATCATTGAGATTGCTACGTCCACGCTTAAACTCGTTAAACCAACAGTAAATAGTGGCACGAGATGGGGCTTCATTAAGAAATGCTAATCGCAGCCTATCATAGCTTTGTTGTTGAGTAAGTCCACAACAAAAGTCATAATAAATCATTGACCGAAAATTTTCTCGCGTTAGGTTCATTTTCACGTGTAACAAGAGTTTTAGATTTGCCGCTAATTCACAAAAACAAATGTCAAATGAATGCAATATACTGTATTAGGTTACCAAATAAATAATAATAAATATTTCCAACACACACACCAATTAGCCTAGCCCCAAAGTAAGCACTATAAGGCTTGTGTTATGGGATACTAGGGTAACGGATAGAATACATACTGTACATATATAAGAATATTTATATAGAATTACATATTAAACATCCATGACTGGAGTACAAATGCTCGTATTCATCACACAAACACCTGCCCCCACCGGGATTCGAATCCGGGACCTCTCGAGTCGGCGACACCATGAAACCCGGCGTACAAACCACTCGAACACGGAGGTCGTCAGTCGTCGAGGTCGTCGTCGTCAAACCAAAGAATTCTAAAATTGAAATTCAAAAAAAGTTTTCATTAGCAATGTTTCTAACTTGCCAGTTCTAAACATTTTCGGTGTTACCCACGTATCTCCAACCAGTTCAGACCACTGCGAGCGCTAGTTCCATCCGCTTCAGACACGTACCTGTTAACTTTTTGTGCAGAAATGGAGCAACAAAATTCAAATTAAATATATGTATTGAGTAGACGGATGTTCAAATTCAACATTATACGGTGAACTGTCGTTTTTTTAATTTGTGATATAACAGTAACTTAAAAATGGATTATTTTAGTTATTATTGGGTTATGTTTCCGTTCTTTCTATTTAATACTCGACAGTAAATGAAAGCGACTCTTGTGCACAAATAATCCAAGCTCTATCGCCGAGCGTAGGTATGAAATGTGAAATACATTCATAAGATTACCTTCTGTACATTCTATTTTGTACTATTTGAGCTATGGACGGACCTCAGACATGCGGTCATGCCTTAGACTCGGTTGTAGATAACTGCTTAAAAAATTTGTTGCAAGATTTGACCCGAATATACAAACATTATAAAACGCAACGCACGTACGTATGGATGCACGCCGCCTTCAACTTGGATTAATTTCCCACTATATACCAGAATTTCATCTTTTCTTTATTTTTACAGTATTCAGAGATACACTTAACTTAAACGAATTGAAATAAAAATAAGTTAATCTGGAAGACAAGATTTACTTATTAAAATTAAATAAAAACAACGCGCTCGGTATTAAGTAAGACAGTAAGGCATTGTTTGCCTTATCATCATTCACGTTTACCTTACCGGATTAAACACCTTATTCAACCTCAGAATTCCTCAAGAGCCCATTCACGCTTACTTTTCTGCTAACTAGCAATAAGGTATTGTATGCCTTACCATCATTCACGCTTACCTTACAAGATTAAAACACCTTACTCACCCTCAAAATCCCTCCAGAGTTAATGTATCCCCTGACCTGCCCAGCATCGGTGAACAGTATCACGTTGAACATAGTTATCACGTGAGTAAAGTCCCTGTCAAGACCCTACAAATAAAATTCATAAATTAACAGTGTAACGGTGGGGTCGATTCTGGCATGATTCTCCAAACCTAAAATTAGATTTGACAACAGCGCGAACAAACCCTTGGCACGAAACATTATCGAATTCGAATAGTTTGCAAACCGAAATGTCAATGACAAATTTTGTATGGAAACTTGAACAGCAGCAGCACATTTTTTTTACAAATTGTTTGAATTTGACATTGACATTTCTGTTTGCAAACTATTCGAATTCGATAATGGTTCGTGCTAGGGATACTGATTCGTTATCGCTTACGATTTTTTAAATACGAAGGTTTTCAAATACCTCACGCTCATTTTAAGTAATATTGTCATTACCTATGTAAAATAAAAATTAATAGTATAAAAAAAAACTAAAAACACGCTTTTATTTACTGCACTAAAAAGCGAAAAATTAACAAAATATACTCTGTAAGGTTTTATTAGCCACCTTCCAGTCCCATCATCAGACCAGCTCGATGGTACCATAATATTGTATTGTCATCTAATGTACATATAATTGCCAAGTTTCATGATGATACAAGAATTAGAAGTGCGTGTAATTCAGATTCTTAGATTACATAGTTAGTTTACATACAAGTCGACCTAATAAAAGCGTGTTAAAAAAGGCGTGCAATCCCGATAGGCGGTAGGCTCCAAGTAGTGTCGATTCTGGCATAATTCTCTAACATTATTCATAAACCACCCGCGCCATCGAGCTCCTCAAGAAACACTACGACAAGGATACACGGATACGTGTTGTCAAATTTAAGTTTAGTTTAGACCAAGAAACACTACACTGTTGTCAAATTTAAGTTTTGTTTAGACCAAGAAACACTACGACAAGGATACACGGATACGTGTTGTCAAATTTAAGTTTAGGGCTAAACATAAACTTAAATTTGACAACAGTGTATCCTTGTCGTAGTGTTTCTTGGTCTAAACAAAACTTAAATTTGACAACAGTGTAGTGTTTCTTGGTCTAAACTAAACTTAAATTTGACAATAGTGTATCCTTGTCGTAGTGTTTCTTGAGGAGCTCGATGGCGCGGCTGGTTAGCGCGTTCGGCTACGATCGTTGAAGTTAAGTAACTTTGGCAGTGGTTGGTCATTGGATGGGTGACCAAAAATCTTCTATCTCCAGTTCCTCCGTTCTTCGGAAGGCACGTTAAGCCGTTGGTCTGGTTCAAACCTTTTTGGAAACGCTTGATCTATGAGTTTATCTCACTTAAATACTTACTAATAAAAAGAAACAGAGATTACTGTACTATCTATTTTGTGCTATAAGTATAAAATATGGGATTTTAAATTACCTCTATTGGATATGATAGAGTGAGGTTGACGCTCTGTTTCGGCATTTTCCATGCTTTTGTCCCATACACTAACAATTCGGTCTCTGCAAGCAATTTAAAACCGAAATTAGGTTGATTTTTTTTAATCATAATCATTTATTTCGTAATAAATTACACGTCAATAATAAACAGAACAGAATTATACATAAAGTACTAAGTAATCATTCAATTAATTCAAAATGTCAAATACAAATAATAATAATAAAACAAAGAAATATGAATTAATAAATTAATAGTCATTCAATATTATAAAACAAATTAAGAAGCTTTATATAGTATTCCAGTTGTCAGGTAATTTTAGCGGGCTATATTATTTACCCTTTACATCTACCTCTTTTATTAAAAAAAGTGTTAACTTCCAAATTAACGTAGTAATGAAAAAAAAGATACGGCGGTTTATGTACCTACAAATTTATTCGCACTTATCCGGTTTTTCCTATGCTCTAAGGGTTTTTTAATCAATAAATACTTTGTGTATGTGGTGTGTTGGTATATTTTGTTGCCTGTAATATAGGTTATCCTACCACGGGCAACAGTAGTCACCTTTTATAATGTTTTAGCTACTAAGTGCCAATTGTTTCTAATTTGGTCACATCTGTTTCAGAATATTGTAACTTGCTTGAAATTAACGTTTATTAGGTATATATGTAAAGAAAATATATCAAGAAAAAAATCCATGCGGACCAGGCAGCAGACGGGAAAATAACCCGCACCCTTCGCTATCCGGGCGAATGCACTGACCAATTATGCTACCGCGGCCATCAGGCCATCGGTGGCATAGGTCAGCATAATTGGTCAGTGTCATTTTCTCTGGTTATATTTTCTTTAGATTAAAACATCAAGCAGTTACATGCTTAAAAAATAAAAATTATAACTATAATTGCTATTTCTTCATTCAAATGTTTAATACTTGTAAAAGTATTCATTTGACATTGTGGGTTACCTACAATGCGAAGAAATGGCGCTGCCTTGCAGCTTAAGAATGGCTAGAGGAATTTCGACGCGGCCATCAAGGCCGCGGTAGCATAATTGGTCAGTGCATTCGCCCGGACAGCGAAGGGTGCTTGTTCGAGTCCCATCTGCTGCCTGGTCCGCGTGGATTTTTTTCTAGTTATATTTTCTTTAGATTCAAACTTCAACCAGTTTCATGCTTAAAAAATAAAAATTATAGTTTATTATATGTATTTATTATTAATAATACTCACGTTTATCAGAATCATATTGGCAGGCAAACATATAAGCGGTCCAACGCAGCGAGGGGTTCATATGAATGACCGCCGAATCGACTGCGTATTTGGAATAGTTTAATAAACGGCCAGTTTCATTACTATTATCATTGCACAACACTACGCAGGTACACAATGCGAATAAAAACACATATACTATGACACTGTTGAACATGCTGCTATTAAACATATTGTTTTCCTTTTCTTTCAAAATGTTTAGTTAAAATTTATACTAATTTTTACTATTTTTATTGAACTTTTTTCATAACGTGAATGTAAGTGACAAGAATTAATATAGGTATGTCGTCGAAAATAAACGCTGAATATCGATGTCGATTCTGGCATGATTCTCTAAACTTGCAACTAAATTTAACATCAATCTCTCCCTTTCATTCTGTATATAGAATGACAAGGTACACTATTGTCAAATTTAAGTTTAGGTTTAGAGAAGCATGCACGAATCGACACCAATATCATACTAAAGATTAGATTCTGGGAAGGTAACTTTTATTTTAATTTTAAATGGTATTCAATCGATATCTATTATCATAAATTATCACTATCACATAGATAAATCCCGATAACAGCATAAAACGTTACGCTGTACACGCTGTCAAAATAACTTAGAAATGGTACTGGATTCGAAAACCGGTAGGTTATCGGCTGTTTTTTGTTCTAAAATAAGTAATTGAAATTCAAATTTCAGATTTTTTTAAAGATGAAATAAAAATAGTCGTTTTTAATGAAACACTCTTAAGCAGGTTTAAAATGCATCTTTTTCTTTTTATAACTTTTTTGACATCCTGAAAAGGATGCGTCGTGTGAAAAGGACGAAAGAGTAATAGAAAGACGCATTTTAAATACGTTTACGTGTGTTTCATTTAATGAGTGGTGTGCGAGAAAACTTATGAAATAAATCGTTCAAAATCAGCCAATTATTATTTATTTTATTAGTTGTTTATACAATTACAAACATATAAAATTATTATAACATAGTTAGATAGGCTACTTATAACAAATAAAGGTGAACACCACATGCAAAAAGAATGACAAATGTACATACAATAAAAGTTGTAAGTTTATCAATTAACTGTTTCAATAGACATGACAATGTTACAATACTAAATAAAAATAAATAAGAATTTATAGCTAGCTTAGGAAGCACTTAAATTTCTTTAGAGCTTGGTAAATGAGCCAGCAAAGATGTCGACATTACTTTCGTTTAACAAGCTTACTCAGTTTTGGTACTACGGAACTTGTACCTAGGACTGTTTTGCGTAAGGACAAAGTGGAGTAATTTGAGCACGAGGAATTCTCTTTGGGACGGGAAATCTAAATTCCTATAATTATAACAACTTAATTTCAGTATAATACTAAAAAAAAAACAATTTATTATTTTCATTATTATTTTGTCATTTAATAGTCTTCAAATGAGCATAAACATTTTAAAAATTCATCATCATCATCAGCCTATTAATGTCCCCACTGCTAGGGCACAGGCCTTCCCTATGGATGAAATATAGAGATTGAGTCATGGCCCACCACGCGGGCCCAGTGCGGATTGGCGGGTGCTAACGACTGCAGGTGCAGCCGGGACCAACGGCTTAACGTGCCTTCCGAAGCACGGAGGAGCTGGAGATAGAAGATTTCTGATCACCCATCCAATGACCGACCACTGCGAGAGTTGCTTAACTTCAACGATCGCAGCTGATCGCGCTAACCACTAGCGCCATCGTGCTCCTCGTTTAAAAATTACCATTTGCTAAATAGGCGTTCTGCTACACATAGCATTTGAGAGTTGGACGTTTTGCTACAGGGACATTTTTTCTAATTAGGCTTACTGCTCATTAGATTTTTCGCACTGTTGGCGTTTTGCAAATTAGACCTTCTGAAGGTGAAGTCTTGATTACAGTTACTAAGTAGGTAGGTATGTCCCAATATTTGATATATAATTTCAAAACGCAATTAATTAACAGATTATAACAATAACAAAAACCGAATTCCAATTAGAATTCTCTTTATCCAATTGATACCTTTATATCTACTCTACAACTGACCATACTAGATGGCCCGCATCCACAAAAAACCCCGGAAGCAACTTAACTATAGACTGAATTAATAACAGACCCCCAAACCGGTTCACACAAAAAGGGACTCGAAGCTTTGAAGCCTCCATCCCTTCATTAAAGCCTCTTGCGCTTAATTATAGCTGATTATGATTCACGCCCACTAACATTATCTATGCTTTGGAAGATTTTACCTACAGAGTTGAATATTATCGACCCTGTTGAGAAAATGTTTATTTTATCTATTTATATAAATGTCATTTTTAACTACTGTCAATTTCTATTTGAAAGAACCGGATAATGCAAATCGGACTCGCCCAAACAAGGTTCCGTCCTCAGAACGCAGAAGAGAAGGGCCTATTGGGCGGGGCAGGTGCGCCACAGTTATGCGTGAGCAAATGCTCATAACTTGATCAAAACAAAACTGATCGTTTGTCGGGAGATTTTATTATTTATCAGGAGTCTGGAGACCACATGACATGAAATATCGGAGGAATCCAGACTGTTCCTTACCATATGGCAACCCTAGCTGTAACCTAAATCTAGAAACAATTACATCTGCTTTTAGTATCATATTAAAGAAGAATAGAAAGAAAGAAAATACATTTACTTTGATGCAAATAACGAGACAGGAGATAACAAAATTTTGAGCAGCATACGAGAAAAACAACACAGCGTTGGAAATAATAGGAAGACAACACATAGCAAAAAAGTAACACATAATTTTATCATACCGTACGTAACCACCGCCTGCTGCTGCTTCTGTTAATTCAGCATGATGTCAGGTTTGTGGGACCTGACTCTGGTTTTCAATTGACACCTACGGTTCTTTTAAGAACTGACTAACGCAACAAAAATATAAAGAATAAAAAAACAGAAATACATACTCGTAAAATGATTTAGAAATATAAATAGAAGGCAACTAGTTGCTTAAAATTGTAATTGCTCGTTAATTTCTGCAGGTTGAGGATCTCGATGATGCAGTAGGCCTATTCGCTAACTGCTTTTGAAAGATGGAAGTGATAATCGAACTATTTAGTGATCCACTACTGCTTTATCATAACGCCACTAAGATACTTGTTCTGAAAAGCATTGATGGAAATGCAATTTTATTTATTTATTTATTTAAACTTTATTGCCACACAGTGTTGCCAACTCTACGTATTTTTACGTAGATCTACGTATTTTAGGCCTTTTCTGGAAACCTACTAACTTCAGTCCCAGAATCTACGTATTTTCTTTCAAATTTGTAAAATAACTTAATTCACTAGAATAAAGAAGAATATTTTCCGTTACTTTACTTAAAAACTATACAAATGTTTATTTCTTATAAAGATGTATCTAAACACTCTTGTATCTTGTAGAAAAGGTTCCCGTTATTGGTTTTGTTGACTAAATTAATGCTGGACGCAGGATTTGTGAAAGCAGAAACGACAAAACTCTTTGACTTAGTAGGTACATTCATAACCTTAAAAATTGTATTTTTAAACTTTTACTACTATCTATGAGTACCTACTCACATGGAATTGATCTTTGCAAAAAGAAAAGACTTTCAGTCGATAAAGTTACAGGATTTAGCAAGTTTTAAGCATATGTTCATGTGTAAGTATGTTTTTTCTCTTGGCAATTTAAACCACAACTTTTCTAGAGTTTTTTACCAAGTGTATCATGATAACTACATAGTAGTATAATTTAAAATAAAAATATAATTTTTCATGTGATCTATTAGAAATCATGGTTTTATAATATTAACTTAGCTGTTTATTTCCTACGTGCTTGCGAGTGTTTGTTTACAAATGTTTTGACGTCATAGCATAGATAAGTCTATAGACTAAAGAGCGTTTTTGTATGTCTTCTAGGTAAAAAAAAAAATGTTTTTTCGTTCTGATAGAACAATTATTAACAATTTAAAACATAATTCCAAAAACTGTCAACTAGCCCATTTAACAACAGTTTATCCTTGTCATTCTCTATACAGAGAGAAGAGACTGATGTTAAATTAAGTTTTAAATTTAGAGAACCATCCAGAATCGGCACCCACCAGTGTCTGTGTCTGATGGCAAATGTTTACCACAGCATGGTAAATGCTTCCAAATTTCCAATGCAAAAACTTCTCCAAGGTCTCTTTGTTCTATCTCCCGTTCTTAAACAAATTTTATAACAAAATACTCGTTTTATTCGGTTTCAAATAACTTCTTCATTTCACTCAGAAAAAAGTACGTAGATCTACTTACTTTTCATATGCAAAATATACCAATTCTACGTAATTTTCTCATCGGGCCTACGTCTTTTTCAAAATCCGAGTTGGCAACACTGTTGCCACAATTACAAAAATGGACAAAAGGCGGACTTAACGCTAAAAGCATTCTCTGCCAGTCAACCTTCAATTTTCTGTTTAGTTACACACTGCAAATGCCAAAATAGTTAGCAAATAGGCCTCGGTCTGCGATCGTGGAAGCTAAGCAACTGGTCAGTCATAACAATAGTTTTGAGACGCTGAATATAAATACTTGGTCAAATGATGAATTCTTATGATAAATATTGACAAGCTCTCACTTAAGAACTGTTCACAGTGATGAACTCAAGAACTAAACAAACCCCAATATCACATACAAAACGTATGAGTCATTAAAAATCCTGTGATCAATTTTCCTCTAAATCAAAATTCTAGATTCTCTATTAGCTTTTAATAGATTGGATTACACAGAAATAATAAAAGTTAGAGTCTGTTATGAACGTGAATATATATGTATGTTCCGTAGCGTAACAGATTTTTTAATAAAGCAACACATATTGGAAGATTATATTTTTTTCTTTTTTTTTATTTATGTATGGGGTAGGTGACAAACCGTATTTTCGTTCTGAGCCTACCACTGTGCCTTGTGTGTTGGTACAACTTTACGGCCGACGCCAGCACCAATGTGCGAGTAGTTCACTTCGAGTCCCCGACGTGTAAGCAGCTATCAACAGCTCTAAACGAATTTCCGTTACATCAAGTGAGAGTACCCATTTTCTCAGGAAGATATCGTGAACCTTCTGACCTGTGGACTCCTATGTGCGATACATTGCCGGCAATAGTTTCCCAAGAGCGTTGACGAACCCCGTTCTGAAGCCTAGCCCTAGGTACCCGTGGCGGTGTAAGGAGCGTTTGCGGTAAGTCGCCGAACTCCGGCTTTTATCATACATAAATTTCTTTTTTTATCATACATAATATATATGTATACCCTTAGCATGCACCAATATCAAATGCGTATCGTTTGTGAGTCCGAAATGTCATTGTCAAATGTGTACTGATTTTTAGTTCTCTTTACGTACTTTGTGCCGCTGCTGTTCAAGTTTCTGTACAAAATTTGATATTGTCATTTCGGTTTGCAAACTATTCGAATTCGATAATGGTTCGTGCTAGGGGTACTGTACATACGAACTACGAACGCCTTAAGACTGATTTACGCTCCGGCAACAATTTGCGGCATTGCGGCATACAAAATTTTTAAAGTATTTGACAGCACAATGCTTTCAAATTGATCTAGGCATGATATGGCATCGACGTTTAATATGCTACTGAATGTTGATAATTTTAACAGTTTTTTTTAATTTGTAGCAATACCACCCAGGTGATATTGCCAAAATATGTTATTACCACGACGTAAACCAGCCTTTAGGATAAAAAAAAACTATTTTACCAATACCAGATTGCATCTTTATAAATAAATCAATTAGTAAATTATTTTAACAGAATTTCGTTCATATCACTTCAATTTCACACCATAAATTTCAACTGTGAAATTAAACCCGCACCACAATGCACTTCTCAAATGTATATTAGCAAACGTATGTCCGATACCACCAAAATCCACAACAGCCGAAGCACCATCATCTAAATCGTTGTCGATCACATTAATTGCACTTATAACATTGTTCGTTTCTTCATAATAATCAGGAAAAGCAACATCTGTTGATCTATATATAAAAGGTGCTTTTTCGTGTATACTTCTATGAATTAATTTGTCGTCCGCCACTCGTTGTCCAATAAAAACTCCTTCGCAGTTTGATTTTTCTATAACGCACACTACAAAAACAGCGACAGCAAACTTTTTTGCTAGTATTCTTGCCATTTGTGCCTTTGCAACTTTTTTAATTATAATTCTGAAGTAAGGGCAATTTTGTTTGATGCCAATAATGGACGGATCTATAAAAACTCTTTGGCAATAGTGGCAATAAGCAGAAACTGTCACCCGGCATCGTCCCAATGATAAAATATTATGGCTTTGATAAGATATAGATCAACTTTGTTATTATGAGTATATAACCTACTTTGTGTCGTTTTGGTTTTTTTAAAGTAGACTTATAAACAATCGGACTGGCTCACTGTAATTTTCCTATAATTTTATTTGTATATAGTTTTTTATAAGGGTAGTAAAAAGGATATTTAATGTAGGTCTATAACATAAAAGTTTGAATAATGAAGACAGGTGCTTTTTGGGAAAGTGTGGTGCTATCTAGAGTCCCATATGACTCCATAACTATGACCTCTATACTAAATATAAACAATGTTATCCGTAAGGTGACGGAAATCCTCATGAAGTAGTAGAAGCCTTTTCAAAATGTCGTAAATTGGTAGATAAACCTTTTACAGCTATCGCAATTGGGAGAATTGGAATGATAAAAGTAAACAAAATTCTAATTAGTCCTTTAAGTAGACTACCAAAAAAATATGAAAACTTATTTTTTCTTTTGTCAATCGACCAAACATGACCAATATTGGAGGTGACGACTCGTGACGTCACTTCTCAGGAAAAAAAATCCAAGACGTGATGTCACGGGAAATTTCAAATCAATACCTATGTTTCTGTAATGTCTTGATAAAGAAAAAAATTCGTGTTCAGTTCTATTTTATAAAAGTACCCGATAAATAGTAGTCCGACGACCTGTGTTGTCGCGGGCGACGCCGCGCCGCGCAGGATTGCCAAACTTATGAGAATTCATTTTTACACGATACGAGATAAATAGATTGATAGACACTTTGATATGAGTTTTGAACTATGTGGACTGTTTGTGTCATGTACACAAACCAAAAATATTAACCGGAAGTAAATAAATGTCCAGTCCACAAAGGATCGACTTAGTAAGTACAAATTCATTATACCATCACAAAGTGTACGAGATTTCTATTTACCTCGTATCATTTAAAGAGTCTGCTAAATCTCGAACGTTAGAGTTCTCATATGTTTGGCTACCATGCGCGGCGCGGCTTCGCTCGCGTCATCACAGGTTGTGGGACAGCGCCTTTACATTGCAGCAGCAGTTTAGAGAATTCTTAGTTTCGTCTAAGGTGACGTAAGTAGTGACCTCTATTTAGAGTCATTCTAAATTAAACACCCTATTAGCTACAAACAAATGATCCATCATCATATCGCAGCGTCAAAGTATCTATGGAAACTAAACAGCGCCCCTACCAGATGTAAGAACAAACTGGCTCATTCCATAGGAAATTTTACGGTGGCGATACGATTACTTATCTGTCAAAGTTCGTGCTTGGCCCAATGGAATAAGCTTTTAATTAATTGGATACGGAATATAGCGTGAAATTATGAAAAAAAAACTTTATAAAAATCACAAGTGAGTCATCGCCTTGACCACTTGCGCATTGAATACCAATTAAGTACTAAATGAAATCTGTAAACATTTTTTCCGTGTCGCACAATGCCGATATGAGATCATGCTGGTTTCAAGGAAGTAACTTATTTACCACTTCGCGATATTTTTTAAATATCTATCTGTGCTGTGACCAGTGGGTTTATTAGATACTAGCTGTGCCCCGCAATGTTACACGCGGTTTATTAGGGATATTATCCCGCGGTAAAACTAAGCCTATGTGTTAAATCGCTCCCACCGTTTAAACGTGAAGAAGTAACAAACATACACACTCACAAACTTTCGCTTTTATAATATTAGTGTGATTATAACCAACCCTTCTTAGGAATTGTCTTTTGATGTGTTTACGGTTCTGTACCTTAAGCGGCAAAAACGGAAACCACATAGGATCACTCGGTTGTCTGTTTGTCTGTCTGACACAGTCGTTTTTTCTTTCGAGTAAAATTTTCTTCAGTTTTGTAATTCAAGTTGTTTTCTACTTTTAGGTTTTTGTGACTGCGTTTGTTATTTAAATAGAATTTCGTAATTATTCCATGCAGAGACCCTTCCATAGAAATGACAATTGATAATGATTATACAATTACGTATATGTAAAAGTTTGTTCTTGGGGTACTGTACTGGAAAAATAAAAAATATATAAAACTAGCTGACCCAGCGAACTTCGTACCGCCATAAAAATAGTGGCAGGAGGTAGAAGAGAAAATTTAGGGTTATATGTATTTTTTAATAGCCCATTATAAAAAATAAATATTGTCCAAAAAAAATTTAAGGGGTGTGTAATGTAGTATTCTATCAATTTCCTGGGATAACATCCCTAACCCACTACGTTACAATACCCAATAGTTTGATTTTGGCGCGAAGGTACATTATAGGTTTCACAACACTACGTTATAGGTAGACAACAATTATCACATAAGGATATGAAAAATAGATTGTAGCTGATTCTCAGACCCACGAGAATTTTATATATAAGATAACATAATGATGTAGCGAGTCGTATTCACATAAAAAGGGTGCTCCATACTATAGCACAAGGTCAATGAAGTTTAATAACATTTGTAATACACCTATTGCGATTTAAGAAGAAACCTCCTTTATTAGAATCCTCCTTATACCATATAATAAGGTTGAACCAACTTCAATTCGTCAGTATAATTTTTTTATTGTTATTTGCGCTTATCTCAACCTCAAATTAACATTTGCGGTCGGTGCCATAGGTATATGCTTGTTGATAGATCTGAGTTACAGTTTACAGTTTGGATTGGCATTAATCGACACCAAATGTAAATTTGACTTCAAATCTAGTTTAAATTAGAGTAATGAATTATACTATTTCTTACTTTTTAGTAGTTTCGTTTAACAGAAGTTGATTTTATTAAAAAAAAGTTTTGTTATGTTGACATCACATAATTTGAATTATTATTATTATAATCACTCATTCATTTCTTGAAAAGAGACAATAAACTATCTAATATATACTGTTTTAAACTTCCATGGTCACTTACACTTTAGTAATTTATTTTATTATCATACATGTACATAATAGCAATCCCTCATAATACCATAGATTACTTTAAAAAACTACTAAATAGGTAGGTATAAAAAATCTAATAACACTTAACTACGGTTAGTATAAGTGGATTATCTATTTTGTCTTGCTTTAGCGCAATATGCGTTTCTTAGTCCCGTATTAAAGAAAGATTCTCAGTTGTCTTGAGCATAGTTAGAAAGAGAGGTCGCTGTATATAGCACATAGCGATATCCCTTTCTAACTGTACTCAAGTAAAGATCAACACTTAGTTGTCATTCTGTAATACGGGCCTTAGCATAGTACAGCCTTTGATAAAAGTGGACTATTTTTACTTACTGTGGCCACTATTCCTACACGAACAAGGAAATTTGGTGACTCATTTCTTTGTCGTACTATTCGTAAGTCGAATTCTTTGCCCGCGCATTATGTTCCCTCCTTCCTACAATCTGAGGTCCTTTAAGAGAGGCGTGAAGAAGCATTTTTGCAGGCGGGCAAGGTGAGGATGGTTGGTGTGGCAATTTATAACTGCTGTACCAGCTATCTTCGCGTTTGGACTTTATCACCACTTAACATCAGGTGGGGTAAAGTCATTTGCCTACCTGGCTATATAAAAAAATATATACTACTTCTTATTTGACGCACAGGATGTAAGCATAGTTCAAGTAGGTACTCTTATATCCAGTTCACTGTAAAGCACATCACTACTGCATCTCTCAATGATAAAAACATTGTTATCACTTAATAAAGTTTAAAGAACCAATAAAAAAATCACAATAAAAAAAAACATTTTACTTAAAACAAATTCGAGTATTCAGATCTCAATCACAAACGGAATCGATACGTATTTAAATCAATAACAGGAACAAATCAAGCGTAGATTTCAATCAGGAATCGATAGCCGGAACCTCGTTCACTCTTCAATTTGATATTGGCGAAGTTGAAACCCAGTCCTCCACGAGTTATAGACGGCTCAGCTAGTCCATTGTCCAAATCCTTGATCGCTATACCTTTGATCTTCTGGTCTCCTATTGCATACTCGAAGTACACTTCCTGCTCCCTCTTTATCAACGGTATACCACTGGTCTCCACGGTCTTCTCATATACTTTCCGAACAACACCATTGTAGTCGTAGATTTGACCTACGATGACACTTTTGGCGTAAGTAATCGCCATTAAAGCGCTAAATATTGTGAGGAGTTTCAACATTTTGAACGAGCTTGTTTGGACGCTGTTACCGACTTACTGGTATGAATGTAAGTGAGACGACGCGACGATACGAGAGGACTCGGGAGGTCAGATGTTATTTACAACGGTTATCGCTAAAGCGCGCTTACATGTCGCCACTAGGTACGTTTATTATTTTCCTTAGGTACGTATATTTATTTAGAACTAGCGATCCGCCCCGCCTTGGTACGGATGAAGTTTACTTCATCGTGTTATAACATAGCCATGTTACTCGGTAATGTAGGGGTGCTTTAGAGGTGGACAAAAATGGGTTAAATAAATATAGCTACTAGTAAAATCTTAGGAACCACCAAATTCATTTTAAATAAAAAAATGGGGTGAACACATATCACTTAGGAATACGAAAAATAGATTACGTCCTATTCTCAGACCTACTGGATATACACACAAAATTTTATACGAATCGGTCCAGCTGTTTCGTAGGAGTTTTGTTACAAACAATATGATACGAGAAAATTATATAATACTAGCTGACCCAGCGAACTTCGTACCGCCATAAAAAAAATTAACTAAAAAAACATTGTCCAGCGGACAAAATTGTGAATCTAAACCATTCTCAGATCCCCTTGAACACACACAAAAAATTTCATCAAAATCGGTCCAGTCGTTTAAGAGAAGTTCAGTGACATACACACTCACAGAAGAATTATATATATAAAGACTAGGTGTCACAACGAACTTCGTACCGCTATAAAAAAATAGGGGTTGGTGGTAGACGGGTGAAAATTTAAGGTTGTAAGTGTTTTTGTATGATGATGTATCGTAAAAAAATAAAAACAAATAATTTTGTCCAAAAAATATATTAAGGGTTACCCTTAACATTTAGGGGGATGAAAAATAGATGTTGTCCGATTCTCAGACCTACTGAAAAATTTTACGTAAATCGGTCGAGCCGTTTCGGAGTAGTTCAATTACGCACACCGTGACACGAGAATTTTATATATTAGATTTGTGTATTAATAATTACACATGAATCATTTATGAAGATCTGTTATGCATTGTTTGTTAAATATTGTAATTGTATGCTAACTTATTGTGACGTAACACATCACACACACACATATACCACAAAGACCATTATTGATAGTTACATTGATTTTATTCATAATTTTGTATACTTCATTAAAGGGTTTTGTTTTTCATCGTTATACACTAATTGTTATAAAATCACTCCGCCATCAAGCGTATATTTCCACAACAAATTTATAACCGGAACCTCTTTCGCTCTTCAATCTGATTTCGGCATAATCGAAGCCTAAGCCACCACGGGTTACAGATGGCTCAGCAAGCCCATTCTCCAAATCTTTCAAGGCTATTCCTCTTATAGGCCGTCCTTGTGTAGTAAATGATAATTCGTCCGTACGTTTAATAAACGGTATAGCGTTCCTTTCCACCACTCTTTGGTCCACCATCCTCACTAATCCACTGTGGTCTACTATTTGGCCTAATATGACCGATTTGCAATGTGCCACGGCAATGATAGCTAAGCTAATCAGTAGTATATTTTTAAGACCCATGTTGACTCTTTGCTGCGTCAAAATATACTGAATGGTTGATACTGTTCAAACTGTATCAGTGGTTAAACCCAGGTCATTAGGTTATCAAAACTATCATTCTCTGATATTAATTTAACGATTTTTTGATTGGATGGCTCTTTCTCGCCTCTGTACTGGACATAATTATTTTTCTATGTAACTTTCCGCTTTCTTTTTTTAGTTAATGTCTAAAAAGGGAATCGCTCTTGCTCTGCCCAAAGTATCGGTATTTTTTCGTATTGTCTTCAGCATTGTGAATAGCATTTTTTTTGTTACATTTTTATTTCATAAATGTGATAAAATAGATAATACTGTATCTGAAATTAATGAAATATAAATTAAGGTCCCCAGGCAGCTTTTTTTACTATAATTTTTACGCAAGTTCATAGAAGTTGCATAAAAATTACTGCCCACAATGTTGGAATTTTGTACTTATTGTCTTTAGCTTTGTGCGAAGTATAATTTTCTTGTCCCATTTCAATTTCATAGACATGAAAAAATAGATATTTTAAAATGTACGGTTAATTTATTACACAGTATGTTAAAAATACTTTAACAATAAAATTTATTCATTAAAATCATTATCAATCTTTGTTATAGCATAACTTCGATAGTTATAAGACAAACTTTTTGAGAAAATCTAACTAGAGTTCAAAAGGTGCTAGCCTGACCCGTTTTCATTGCGATTGTGTGTATTACGTAGTTTCTAATAACAAAATACACCATGTAAACCAAATTAAACAAGAATTTGTCGGACCAAGAGTAGGTAGCCTAGTAGGTGAGTAAGTCACTTAATTAAGATTCTTGAGACCGAAGCAGTAAAGTTGACCTTTGGTTTAGTCATATGAAAGGTCGACGGGCCGGCTATACCTGAACAAACGTCACATTACAATACAAACTGCCTTAGTGGACTCAATGTAAACCAAAAACGGAGATCGGAAAATTATATTTAAACAAAATAGTTCTATAGAGTTTGGGACAATTCGAGAGACCGGGTATAGCGGATTTGCCGCTCGAATTGTAGCGCCCGTCTGGGGAAGTAATCTCCACCTTATAGAAGACCACAGTAAAATAACACTCACATTTGGGGGTGTTGTGTTTCTGTTAGTGATTAAGGTTCCAGGGGGCCATTCGCCTAACGGGATTGCTGTGGAAAACGCTATCGCTTACGATTTCATTTTGTTATTTCTAGCCGCCTGAGTTTTTTCAAATACCTCACGCTCTTTTTTTTCTTTTGCATTGGTAATAACAATATTAAAGCAAATGAGCGTGAGGTATTTGAAAACCTTCGGCGGTCAGAAATGACAAAATGAAATCGTAAGCGATAGCGTTTTCCATAGCATTCCCGTTAGGCGAATGGCCCCCAGGGCTTCACGGGGTAGGGGATCGGGTCAGGGTAGGCAACGGCGTGAGTGATACTCGTATTTTTTTATCGCAAGCGTCTATAGGCTATGATGACCGCTTACCATCAGGCGGGTCATAACATTGTTGGCCACCCTTTTCACATAAAAAAAGTTCTAAAGAGTTTTTTTTATGACAATTCCATGTAAACTAAATAGTGCTATGGAGATAGGAACATTTCACATTCTTTGACGAGATTTGGGAATAAGCAATTAACATTTCTCCACACCTAAAAAAATCCTATAACGGATGGTAGGGGAAAAATATGGGCAATTCAAAAGAGTATTATCCTTTTAAATAGAATAAAGAAATTTTAACTTTCGACTTTGACTAAAGTGTAGGTGCAGTGGATCCACCGTAATAGTTAATTAATTATTAAAGTTGTCTAGGAGAAAAAAAAGAATGGGAACCTCTTTAAAAGTTCGACAATAATTTAACAATTTGTTGACAACAGGAAAACCCCGATTCCATTCTTCATAGGTTCAATATAGCAATCTAAATTGGTAAAACACGAATTTATTATCATGTAGGTAGTGTTATGTGATTAGGCGATAGTAGTTCTAATGTAGTTCGAAATAATGAAAAATTAATTCCCCTAGTTTTTACTTTAAATGCAAATCGAACATGATGACAATTTAGGTTACGTATTCAATTAAACTCCCAAGTGATATTACAAGGAGAATTTATTATAAACTTCTTTTTACATCGAAGACATCGTCAAATTCTACTTCCTTCCGTGTTGATACAGAAATGTATTGCTTTGTAAAGCGTAAATGTCTACCCAAAAATTGTATCCTCTCAACACACTCGGGCTGTCCAACTCAATGGTGACGAAATGATCACCGATCCCACCCGCCTTAATGTAAGCTTCACCCCACTTGTCTTGCCTTAAATCCATAATCTGCACAGCGTTGATCACTTCATTTTTGGAACAGTTCACAGTAAAAGTTTCAGATCTGACCCAAATAGCTGGATTTTCTTGATGCACTTTGCTGTATATCAATTTCGATCCGATATCGGGATACCCGAGGTACAAATCGTGAGATTTTGAACCTAAAAACAGCAATGTTAATGAAATTACAGATAGTAGATACATTTTTGAAGCGTCCGTACTGTTGAGAGATGACAATTATAATAATAACGTAGTTGTAGATCTCTTGACAGGTAGTTGCGTAAACCACAATTTAGCAGATAAGTGTGAACAAGAAGTCTTCATGAATGGACATGATGATATCATTTCTGTAATTTATGATACAGAAAATATTTCATACACATCTTACACTTTAATTGTTGTCGTTACTGAAGAAATAAATCTAGAAGCAATGTGACACTCAAATTTAAATAAATCATTATTGTAACCATGAATAATAAATGATCTCAGAATAGATTGGACTTATATATAAGTAATGTTTTTGTACAGACCTTTCAATTGGATTTGTATTCTGTCCCTATAACGTTCATTATGTGGAAATTTGCTCTCATAAGTATATTTTGCTTAACATTAGTTGAATCGGGTGATTTACGAGTGGGATATATACAGTCTTGTTCTAGAAAAGCCTTTAGTGAAATCAGAGAGGGATCGGCGGCTTTGCTATGGCGAAGATACGAAGATGTCATTGTGAATGTGCCAAGCAACGAATTGATTTCAGCTATTTATGTGACTGATTTAACGGAGGACGGACACGGTGAAGTATCCATTACTAGTGGTGGAATTGGTATGAATAGTGTGACAATTTCTCTGAAGACCAAATCGTTAGTCAAAGGATACAAGTTCAAAGTTGAGGTCTATGCTGACCCCCCAACATATCAGAGTTGTAAATATGACAATTATTATGACCCGCAATGGAGAAAGGTATAAAATAGCCGGTATTTTTTATTTGTAATAAAAGGTAAATTACTTGTTCGTTTCGTTTTTTATTGTTTTTAAGATCACATTCTTCAATCATTATAGCGTATTTGTGAATATTTTCTGATTTCCCAATATAGTTACTCATTAGTAATATAACGACCTCCATGGTTCCAGTAATATGTAGGCGGAGTTTCAAGGTGTCGCCTACTCTGAGCTCCCGGGTTCGTATCTCGATGAGCCAAATGTGTATGTAATGAAGACGAGCATTTGTACCTAACTCATGGATGTTTATATGTATATCTAGATAAATGTTCTTATATATGTATCAGTATATGTATTCTATCCGTTATCCTAATAAGTCAGACCACAAGCATTACAGTTCTAAGCTAGGCTAAATGGCCCCGGCTAGACTGGGAGGCTGTTGGGTGCGGAGACGCGATGAAGTCCCTCAACGGGGATCTCGCGGTTCCGCACTTAACAGCGTTTCGCAGGGTTTTTAGCGGATAGTATGCCGTAAGCGCTCGTAAGCCGCGCGGACTGCTTAACAGCTTTTGCTGCCGTGAGACTTGCGAGAGGCTAGGTGTGAGATCCGTTCGTTGGTGTGCCCCTTAAGGGCGCCAAAGTCTGTAAATAGAGGTTTTGTCTGCGTAATAAAAAAAGCTAGGCTAATTTAATTAGTGTGAGTGCTTGCTTAAAAAATGTAAGCAATAGCCGCAAGCTCTTTTCTGAAAACGCACACTATAATTTTAACACAGACCCTAACTATTAGGTAATATTTCAAAATGCCTGAATTAATTTATATACCACTATATGTATAGATAAGACATCATAATATATGTTTCAAAATTTAAGGCTGAAAGTAAAGTAAGGAAATTGTAAAGCTATTTCAGTACAAATTGTAATAGTTATTTAATGACACGCATTGATGAACACTGAACATTGATGATGATTGATGGACAATCAATATAAATATTATAAATGTGAAATTTTGTATGTTTGTTACTCAATCAAGCAAAAAGTACTTAACGGATTTGTATAAAATTTGGTACGTATCTAGTTTATGACCTGGATTGAGACATATAATACTTTTTATCCCGGAAAAATCATAGGTTCCTGTAGAATTCTAAAAAAGCTATAGATAACGCAGACGTATTCGCGGGCAGAAGCAAGTTTAATATAAATTGTGAAAATCCACAATTAAGACAATTAATTTACTATTATACCGACCTACCGAGACCAGAGAGTTTTATGAAGGAAAAAGTTATAATTATGCAAGAAATGAATCACCACACACATTTATTTAATTCTGCGTGAATCACACTGGCATGTTTTATGTTTCAGGCTTATTCGTAGCTAGAAACTCAAATAATATAGGCATACAGTTTAAATAAACATAACTTTTGTACTTGTTTTATTGGTAACATATTGGTATAATGATAAAGATATGGTAATGATAATGAAACTAGCGCATCACTCATTGTTCAATTTCAAAGTTGATGTCATCAGTGTTTCAATAATGAGTCGTTGGTACGTTGCCTTTTATTAGTACTTCCCCTTCGTTAAGGAAAATTGTGGTATGTCGAATTGTCGATTTGTCTGATGGTTAAATAGAATTCTCTATTCGATTAAAGGCAGATTCTGGATTCTTTTGCTTCGTCCACGTGGTGAAACTCAGTACTCAAACTAGTCATCATCATCATCAGCCTATTAATGTCCCCACTGCTGGGGCCCAGGCCTTCCCTATGGATGAATTAGGGAGATTGGGCCATGACCCACCACGCGGGTCCAGTGCGGGTTGGTGGGTGCTAACGACTGCAGATGCAGCCGAGACCAACGGCTTAACGTGCCTTCCGAAGCACGAAGGAGCTCGAGATAGTAAATTTTTGGTCACCCATCCAATGACCGACCACTGCGAAAGTTCCTTAACTTCAACGATCGCAGCCGAACGCGCTAACCACATGCGCCATCGAGCTCCAAACTAGTATTAAAGCCATTTTATTGTACGCAAATGGAGCTCGCATCCTTGGAAGTTCCGTTAAGTATTTGTAACCATCGTACCGAAAGACCTGGGTAAAAGTTCCTGGTGGGGGCCTGAACTTGAAAAACTACGTAAGGAACTCAGGACACTTTTCAATCGAGCGAAAAACACCAGAACCAATGAGGACTGGGACAAATACAAAATAGCACAAAAACACTACAAGAAGCGAATCAGATTCCGGAGTAGAGAAGGTTGGCGCGGATTCTGCAGTAGTGTTAATTCAACAAATCAAGCTGCCAGACTTAAGAAGGTTCTGTCCAAGGACAACTCCAACCTTCTTGGGTCTCTAAAAAGGAAAGATGGCACTTATACACAAACAGAAGAAGAAGCAAATGCGCTGCTTCTGGAAACCCACTTCCCAGGATGTCAAATGGCGCCTGGCCTTGAGTGGTCGAATGAGCACCACAATGCACCAACAACCCAGGAATGGAACCTGGCAAAAACGATAGTAACGGCGGAAAGGATAGAATGGGCTATAAAAAGCTTTCAACCATTTAAGTCGGCAGGACTGGATGGCATCTTTCCGGCGCTACTACAATGGCAACTTGGCCAGGCAATTAAATACTTACAATCAATCTTTAAGGCCTGCTTGGCCTTCAAATATATACCGAAACCATGGAGGGAGGCAAAAGTAGTCTTCTTACCGAAACCGGGCAAAGACGATTACACACAAGCCAAATCCTTCAGACCAATTAGTCTAACCTCGTTCCTTTTGAAAACATTGGAAAGACTGGTAGACCGACACCTTAGGGATGGAGCACTTAGTAAGGTCCCGCTGCACCCTCAACAACACGCCTATAGAAAAGGCAGATCAACAGAGTCGGCACTGCATGCGGTGGTCCATAAAATAGAGTCGGCAATCACAAACAAAATGTCAACATTGGCAGCTTTCATAGACATAGAAGGTGCTTTTGACAAAACGATGCACAACAGCATTAACCACGCCCTAAGAAAACTCAAGGTGGACCAAGTTACCAGGAGTTGGATCACCGAACTGGTCGGCAAAAGGGCGGTTCAGATAGTGGGGAATACTTCCACGCGTGCGAAGGTAGTAAGAGGATGTCCTCAAGGGGGAGTCCTATCACCACTTCTCTGGAACATAGTAGTAGACAGCCTCCTAAGGAATCTGAATGATAGAGGATACACAACTATTGGTTATGCGGATGACCTAACAATTCTGATAAATGGGAACGCTGAAAACGTCCTGTGCAAAGTTATGCGTTCTGCCCTTCAGATTGTGGAAAAATGGTGTGACGAACATGATTTGTCAGTAAACCCGAATAAAACAGAGCTTGTCCTTTTCACCAACAAAAGGAAGCGGCCCGAACTACAGTTACCAAAACTGTTTAATACCAAACTCTCCCTATCAACACAAGTGAAATATCTGGGCGTAATCCTTGATAACAAATTGAACTGGGCGAGTCATATTGGATTTAAAACAAAGAAGGCCTGCATAGCTTTTAACCAGTGTAGAAGATTAGTTGGTAAGAAATGGGGTCTTAGTCCAAAGATCACTCTTTGGCTATACACAGCAGTTATCAGGCCAGCAATAACCTACGGTTCAGTTGTTTGGTGGCCCAGAACCCAACTGACCACAGTGAAATCTAAACTCCAAAGTCTGCAGCGCTTGGCGAGCGTAGCAGCAACTGGATGCATGAGAACAACTCCATCTGCTGCATTAGAATACCTCTTGAACTTAAGACCTCTAGACCTGGTCATACAAGAAGAGGCAATAGCAGCAGCCTTGAGACTAAGATCTTTGGGCCTATGGAGATCAAACACTGTAACAACACACTCCAATGTTCTCCAAAGGTGCATGAAGGAGATTCCACTCCTGGAGGCACCTATGGATAGAATATTGGATCAACACGTCTTTGATCGAAGATACAACATCCAACTTACCGCGGAAAAGTTAGACTACTCTGGCGCCGGGGAAGTTAGGATATACACAGATGGCTCCAAAACCAACATTGGTCTTCTCGAACGACCTAAATATAAAAATATTCACAACCTTAGACAAACTAAGCACAATCTTCCAGGCGGAATGTATTGGCATTACCAGAGCGGCACAGGCGGTTGCAGCCAGAGACATCAGAGAGTTCAACATTAAGATCATCTCTGACAGTGCATCCGTGCTTCAAGCCCTAAGTAGCAACACAATAAACTCTGTCCTGGTAATGGAGTGCCACAGTGCACTTCAATCCATTGCGGTAACCATTACGGTAACTCTGCAATGGATAAAAGGACACAGCAACTCAATCGGAAACGACGCAGCAGACGAATTGGCTAAGAGAGGAGCAGACACAAAAGTGTATGGTCCGGAACCTCTTCTGCCTATACCTCAGGCCCAAATTAAGACGTGGCTGCGTGAAAGAACTCAGAAACTACACTTGACTGAGTGGAAAACAGGTGAAGGATGCCGGCAAACGAAAAACGCAGTTCCGGAGGCGAACAAGAGACTTGCCCGCACCCTTACCAGACTTAATAGGGACAAACTCCGCATAGTCATGGGAACCCTGACTGGTCATTGTCATGCCTGACCCTTGAACAAGCACCTATACACATTAGGAGCGACAGACAGCTCCCTATGCAGAGGATGTATGGAGGCAGAGGAAACGCCACAACATGTCATTATGGAATGCAGGAGTGTGGCCGACCAATGGGCACGACTTCTCCAGTCACCCGCATCGCTTCCGGAAGCTTGCAGCAGTCTGTCAAGACTGCTTTCCTTCTGGACTAACCTAGGCTGGCTGGAGTAAACGGGAATGTTTCAAGACACGCACAATGGTCCAATGATTAGGACTAAGTGCGGAAACCGCCCTGAAAAACTAAACTAAACTAACTAAGTATTTGTAATTCCTCTTTCCTACACATTGCTACGTCTACGTTGCCGCCTTTTTGTTGTGGTCACATTTCAATGTGAACAAGGATATTAGGTGATTCATTATTAATTCTTTCGCAAGTGGATTTTTGGCTGCGTATTTATTCTTTCCTTCCTATAACCCGTGAACTGTCAAAAGAGACATGAAAAACCTTTGTGCAGGCTGGCAAAGTGAGGATGTCTGACATGGTAGGTAAAACTAAAAAAATACCTTTACTTCTATACTCTACCTCCTCCAAACATCAGGTGGTGAGGAATCATTTGCCCATTATTATTAATAAAAAAAACATATCAAGCTTTATACTACTTAACAGCGTGTTAATGTCCTCACTGCTGGACCACAGGCCAGAAGCACAGGAAATCCAAGCCTAACATAGCCCACTTAGGTGACCCAGAGAAGACTAATGGGTTTTTAATTCAGCAGATGCAGCGAAGATCATGACTTAACGTGCCTTGTGAAGTACGAAAAATCTCGACATAATAAATCATATCGGTCACCCACCCGATCCAGCCATCAAGAAAGTTACTTGACAACAAGGTACTCATACATAAAATAATACATACACGTACCCAAAATATAATGTTGCATTCCAAGGGTATTGACATAATGTTGAGAACATGGCAGAGGATAGGTAATTGCGCACGATTAAGGCTCTTATTATGTTATAAATAAGGCTGCTGATTAATATTGCATGCACAAATGTGGTCTCCAAAGTACTAGGATATCATGATGAAGTAACAGTGTTTTGCCATGACATTGGTCTCTGTCATATGACACGTCTTCAGTGTGATGGATAGGAGTGATGCTTCTCATGTTTGTTTATGAGGAATAATTGATACCATATAGAACCACGATTTAAATTAGCAATATAAATTTCATCACTTTCTTTTTTGAAGGGTGGACATAAACTTTTTCTCATGGTGTATTGCTTGGCCACCAGTGTCTTTGAACCGTCCAATATTTTTTCCTAAAACCCATTTAGGACATCTTTCATCATCATCTTTTAGCTGATGAGAAGAATGGGCGCAAGAAACTCACCAGAGCGTTTAACAGAAGTAGCAACATTAACAAAAAAAAACATGTCGCTACCAATACAACGTCCACTCACATTTTGATTGCTGTGTATAAATACAAAAAGTATTAGGTATAATAGATAATATATCATAGTTTGATACCCGGGGAAGGGCTTAGGATTGTTTTAACTATACTAATTTCAAATCTTCCATACGGATCTCTTCATGTGCGATTCCGAACCACGCTAAGCCATAACATTAAAAAATACAGTGTTCCTACATATTATGTGGCAATGACCACTTGACTTCAGTTATCACAACGTTATCTAGGAAAAGGTCTATAAACTTGTACTTATTTTATGTAACAATATTTGTTTAGAATAGCTTTACCCTGTAAAAAACCATAAAATAATAGTTATAATTTTTATTTTTTAAGCATGTAACTGCTTGATGTTTAAATCTAAAGAAAATATAACTAGAAAAAAATCCACCCTTCGCTATCCGGGCGAATGCACTGACCAATTTAGCCCGTTACTTCGATTTATCAAAATTTAATGGACACTTATTTTTTCTTTCGTCAATCAAACGAAAAAATACTAAGATAAAGCGCTTTAAACTTTGGGGGCCCATGACGTCTCTTCTAAGTAAAAATTGTACCAAGAATGATGTCATGCCATATTTCAAAACCTTATATCATCGTAATGTTTTGATTATGTGAAGAAATATAGGTGCGTGTTCAATACTTTTTTTAAAACCTACTTACCCGAAAAAGAGGAAAATTAAGGTAGTCATCATCTTTATACCCTGCACCGTGAAGACCTGGAACTTTATTAACCCACATAAATGCGACACCACCAACCATTTATTCACTCTTGTATGGTGGAGATTGCTACCTCGGGCTACTAATTCGATCGGATAATAAATAAATATTTGTAACACTCACACCAATCAGCCTAGCCCCAAAGTAAGCACTATAGGCTTGTGTTATGGGATACTAGGGTAACGTATAGAATACATATACTGATACATATATAAGTATATTTATATAGAAAATACATATTAAACATCCATGACTGCAGTACAAATGCTCGTATTCATAACACAAACACCTGTCCCACCGGGAATCGAGTTGGCGATACCGTTAAACCCGGCGTACTTTACCACTTGGCCACGTAGGTCATCAAATGGAGATAATAAGCTAGATGCTTAGTATTAAAATATTCCACAATTCCTTCTTCATTATTGCATAGCACCATCATTTCCATATAAAACAATAAGTTACGCGACCGTCGCTTCAGTAACGAACGAACGCAAACGACGCGAAAATGCGCCTTTTCACCGTAATCGGTCTGCTGTGCCTTTTCGATGCATATCTCTGCCAAAGTCACGACCTTATGTTGGGCCAGGCTACCTACGGCGATGTGGTCGTTTACAAAGTCAACGAGTACAAATATGGGTTCCCCCTGATCGTGAGGAAGAGTACGATAGAGTACCCGGAACCGGGACAAGTGAATTACGCATTCATCAAAGCCATCTACGTGAAGGACCACAGGAATGATGGCAGCGGAGGGTATCCTACCATCTCAGCTGGAGGCGTCGGCCAGAGATTCGTCAAGATCAAACTAAAGAGCCAGAAAGGCTATGGCTTCAACTTCACCATCACCATTTACGGAAGATATTGACCTCCTCTTAGCACATGGTGGCCTGGTACTCAAGTTGCAATTATAGGTAGCGGCTAACTTTTTGAGGAAAACCACAGACAAATAAACATGCGCAGTAGACGTTTTTGTATGTAAAATTACTATTGCGCAGGCTTCCTTGTCTATGGTCGTTTCTCAAGGAGTTTGCCGGGGTGTATACCGTATTTATATTAGTCGAGATAAATTGTTTTGTTGAAGACATTGTTGAATATATGGGTCTTGTTAATTTGTTTATAACATAGTAAAAAAGAAATGAAGTGCAGATAGATTAAAATGTACATAAAAGCTATTTATATAAAACACCAGGGAGCAGAATATGGATTTGTAAATATCGTCTGCTTAACAAGAAATTTTGTTAACTCCACTTTTGGTCAAAAGTTATCTAACAATGGCGTTTGTTTCCTTTAAAGTGAACACATTGTTTACGTAAATTTGGCAACTCCTTGAATAAAGTGGAGATAGCAAAGTTACAAGACGATATCAAATTCAAGGGGCATAACAAAAAGGCTATGACTTCAACTATTTCACATTTAGCCAAAATTATCGTTTTTATCATTTGAAATATCTAGTCTCGTATTTATTAATAAATTATAATAATATAACCAGATTGTTTTTTGTTCTCTCTATCAAAAAGTCTGTGTGTCTGTGTGTCAAACACGATCATGATGTTCCAATGCAACGCATGTTAGTATGCGTAATGTTCTAATTAATGCATTAATATGTATAAAAATAAGGTTTTTATACTCCTTCTCCAAATAAACTTTTATTATGCAAAAACTGCGAAGCTCGATGTCACGGGTGGCTAGTGCGCTCGGGCTGAGATCGTGGAAGTTAAGCAACTTTTGCAATGGTCGGTCATTGGATGGGTGACAAAAACTTATAATCTCGAGCGCCTTCGTGGTTCAGAAGGCACGTTAAGCCATTGGTCCCGGCTGCATCTGCAGTCGTTAACACCCACCAATCCCACGACCCAGTCTTATTAATTTTTATTGAGACTACTGTGCGTATGGTGTGCTAGGTACTCGCTAAATAACATGACAAATTTCTTTGAATTCTGAGATTATGACTTATCAAAATGTAAATATTTACGAAGTTTACTAAGAGACTGAAACATATGACAGCGTAGTCTTCAGCAAATATTAGACTTCAATATTTAAACTGTTAAGAAATAAACATTGTACGGTAACAATATTTCATAATTAAAATCAAAAAATTGTTTAGTCAGTCGAGGCAGTTACAAACACTCATAAATGGTTAGAACCTACGCCATCGGTTCGTAAATCTACGGCGGAAGGCCTTGTACTGCGAACAACCGGCAAGAAACTTAGCAAGGACTATTTTTTCCTCCTATTTTTATATACAGAGACGTCAAGTTGAAATATGACTGCAATATTAGGTGATTCATGAAGTCACCTTCTATTACATTATTGTGAAATCACATAAATATTATAAAGGCGAAAGTTTGTGGGTATGTAAGCATGTATGTTTATTACTTCTTTACGTTAAGCGGCTGGAGCGATTTCAATAAAATTTGGTATGGAGTTAGCTAACACCCTGGAATAACACATAGGCTACGTTTTACTTAGGGAAAATATAGGCACAGCTAGTATAAAATAATTGTTAACCTTCATTTTTATCACTCTGTCATACAGCATAAATACAAAGTGTTATATATATTAAGTACCTATAACTTACTACTGATTAAATGGAAATAGTGAAACTACAAGGTTCCTTTTAGACTCGGAACCTTTTTATATTAATAGTTGATAGCTGAATGATCACACTGTCGCCGGCGAGAACTCTCTCTACTCGTTTGTAGATGAGTGACAATAGTTATTAAAGATAAGACTCGCTCAGCCAAACTCGCATAGCGATACTCGCTCAGCGATACTCGCTCAGCGATACTCGCTCAGCGATACTCGCTCAGCGATACTCGCTCAGCGATACTCGCTCAGCGATACTCGCTCAGCGATACTAGCTCAGCGATACTCACTCAGCTATACTCGCTCGGTTAAGCTGGCTTGGCTGTCAAAAGCCGTGCGCGTGCATTTTAACTCAGGACTGCCAATTCGTTTCTAGTTTCTACTCGCTTATCGTTCATCGTCGGAAGTGGAACATGTGCCTTAGATTACTGAGCCGTGTAATCATAACAGTTTCATAGGCAGTAATTTGTATTCATGTCTATGATAATAAAATCCTTTTGTTTAAACTTTATCTAATTTAACTTTATTTAACCAATTTCTGGAAAGTTGCATGTAGATCATTTTTCGAAAAATAAGGCCATAAAGAAGTTTCACTTCTTACGTGTGTACACTAGTACACGCACACATTTTTTTTTGACGATGGAAAATCCATTTACGGACCATAGGCCCGGCCCAACTAGTGGACACGCCTCTGGGGGATTGCACTAGGGTACTAGACAATCCCCAGACGGGGTGGCCTATCCCGAATGGCACCTACGGCATGCGGCGGCCAAGTCGCGCTCAGACCACCTTAGGGCCGACGAAGACCGGCAGTCACGGCTGCCTGCCTTCTTCGGCCCACCCGTCTACGTCGGAGGGGAGCGGCTAGAGCGTCCTCCTCCCACTCCCTCTCCGCGGCCTCCTTCTGCGTCATCACCGATTCGCAGAAGGAGGCGGCAGCCTTCCAGGTCCGCTCGCTACCAAGCATGGCTCTAACCATGCTTGGCAACGGGAGGTCTCGACCGCCGAGCGCCGCAACCAGAGTGCGGCGAGACTCGGAACCCTAAAAATTATTAGATATCGATGGATTGAGAACCTCATACTTTAAGTATAGAGACTTGGGCCCGTATTAATATATCACTCTCAACTCTAATATTACGATCTTAAGGTACTGTTTTCATACAAAACAGCATACCAAGATTGTAATCAAGAACGGTCTCAGAGCTGAGAGCGACCAATTATTACGGGTTAGTATTCATATCATCATCATCATCAGCCTATTAATGTCCCCACTGCTGGGGCACAGGCTTTCCCAATGGATGGAATAGGGAGATTGGGCCATGACCCACCACGCGGGCTCAGTGCGGATTGGTGGGTGCTAACGACTGCAGATGCAGCCGGGGCCAACGGCTAAACGTGCCTTCCGAAGCACGAAGGAACTCGAGATAGTAAATTTTTGGTCACCCATCCAATGACCGACCATTGCGAAAGTTGCTTAACTGCAACGATCGCAGCCGAACGCACTAACCACTTGCGCCATCGAGCTCCTCATATATCTATAACTCATTACCCCACTCCACCTGGTAAGTCCAGTCGCGAAGATAAATGACGTGGCAGACAGTGTGCCGCTCCTGCCATCCTCACCTAATAGGTTATAACCCAATCCCCTGCCCCTCGAAGCCCTGGAACCCTACTGACCAACAGAAACACAACAACAGCAAATGGTAGTGTTATTTTAATGGGGTAATTTATAAGGTGGAAGTTTCTTCATTCTTCCGTTCCGTTCCGAAGTTTCTTCGTTATCATAGCCAACATTGAGTAGACTGAGAGCTGTATACCATATTTTCAAGAGTATTAGATACTTCATCTACCATGTTTGTATGTTTTGGAAATGTGCAAATTTGTACGCAATCTTAATGATTTCTACACAAGACGACAAGACATTCCATCTAGATACACATCTCGACACAAAAATAATTTAATATTAATATATTAATATTGCCATTCTAGACTAAAACTAACATCATCAAGCACATTTGATTCATCTATTAAAATTTATAACTAATTGTCTATTACAATAATGAATGAAAATAATTACTTGACATTTAAAAATAAGTTAAAGGAATTTCTAATTAACAAATGTTATTATTATATAAATTAATATTTTAATGATAAAATCAGTAATTGTTAATATACATATGCAAATAATTTATATTTATTTTATTTCTTTTTTATAATTAAATCAGATAATGTAAATCTAAATAAAAATCCAATTATCACAATCAACAACATATGAAACAATCTCTATCTTCCAATTATAATGTTACAAGCTTTTATTTAATTTGCAATGTATGTTTGTTCGGGTGGAATCTTACAACTCAATTTTAAGACACTTGCCCTCAACCGATTGAGCTGAAATTTGGTATGCACGTGTGACGTGGATTCTAAATCCAACATGGCGGCTGCCTATTACAATTTTAAAACTAATATTAAAACTAAAGTAAATACGAGTACTTAACTCGCGACAAGCTTTTATAACATATAAATTGAGTCGAATGTGTTAAATTTGAAATGACGTTATAAGTTAACAGTAAAAATTTTAGTGTAAAAGTTTATTTTTTTCTTTTTAGCGCATTTAAATAAAACCTTGTTTTTAAAAAGGTTTTTTTACCTTAATTTTTAGTGTTAGTGTTGTTTTGGGAAGCGCATCCTCTCTTCTAATACCAATTGCGTGTCCGACGGGGTCCATAATGCTCATGTCTATTAGAAGTACCTGCTTGGAGTACTGTTGTCACCTTTGGGACGGATCCGCTCGGTATCAGCTGGATGCACTGGACTCGGTGGAACACCGTGCGAATAGACTCATAGGCAAAGACGCTCTCGTTGAGGCTAATCTCCAGAGCCTTGACCACCGAAGACGTGTAGCTTGCCTCTCGGTGTTTTATCGGTTACATTTCGGAGAGTGTGCGGAGGTATTACATACTTTGATCCCCCCTTCCCCTTTCCACCACCGGACAACCAGGCGCAGCGAGGGCTTCCACCCTTATGTTGTCGAAGTTCCTCCCATTCGCACGAAGCGATTTGCTTCGGCCATCTTATGCGAACGGCTAGAGAGTGGAACTCCTTGCCGAGGTCTGTTTTCCCGGACCAATATAATCGGGACATCTTCAAGGCCAGAGTGAACAGGCATCTTCTAGGCAGGCGTGTACCATCCTAGGCCTCATCATCACTTTCCATCTGGTGAGATTGTGGTCAAACGAATTGCCTATTTTGCATAAAAAAAACCTACCATCCACTGTACACATTATGGTTGTAATAAATGATTAGAGAGAAATGATTATTCTTGCCCAGACGGGCGCTCCAATTCTAGCGGAAAATCCACTGTACCCTACATCTCTTAAGTAATTATGAACCTTTTCCTTTTGTGGATTTACACGTTTTAGTATTGCGCTACAAAAATAATCTCCGCATTTTATATTGAAATCTTGTGTATCTTTAATTACTGCGAAGTCTGCCTGTTACTATAAAATAAACATTAATGTAACTAGGGCATGCTATTGAGGCACTACGAATATGAGTCTTATGACTATGTAATAACGAGGTGACACAAATTTGTTTTCCGTCAGTTGTTTGCGTAACCGCGGTTCTCGGAAAGTGTCTGCGAGTATATCTTCTTCACGATATTATAATAATGTTTCATTGTAAGTTTGGTACGACAATGTTTACCGAGCGATTATTACTAAAGGCTTACACGTTTACCGAAAAAATCCATTCATTGTCTGTTTATCGAAGTCATCATAAAATAAATACTTATTGTTTTTGATGTGTAACATCTATCCTCTCGCTTCCCTGCAATTTCTGGGAGTGATTTCGTGAAATGGGACGGAAGTGTGTAACAGGAAGTCGCGAAAGCGCGCTCTATTTGATTTGATTTTAGAACATAATGTTCAAATGGCTTATTCCTTTTGTAGTAGGTTTTATTTCTTTTTTTTCTAATATAAGGTGAGGTTTCAAATGTTACACGTCATACGCGACTACTACAGTAGCCTGACAAGGCTCGCTCGTTTTTTTTTTATATCTCTTCTACTTTGTCCTCATAAGTACAGCTAACAATCCAGTACCTATCACAAGTTTTTTGCCAAGTCTGATAATAATGAAAAACATATTACCTACATACGTACAACTATGACCCCGGGATCAAAATTAATTCAGAAGTGATTCAAAATATTAAAGTTACAAAAGAAATACAGTACTAACACTAAACTTAAGAATAAAATCAGCTATCTACCTATAACGGATCATGATATAAGGATACTGACAGACAGAAAGAGAAACAGCAGAGGCTTAATAGAATTCTGCAGTAACCATTTCAGTACAGAACCTTGAAAACAATAGTCAATAGGCGCGTCTACACAGAGCGAGCAACCTCGCGAGGCATTTGCCGCGCGAGGAAACTGTCCCCGAACGAGCGCGGCAGCCTCGGTGTCACCGCGAGGCTACCGCGCGCGGCAAGCCCGAGAAAGTTTTCTTCTTCGTTCATTCTCGTGATTTTTCCCGCTTGAAAGATCCCATCAATGACTCCATTTTCTTTTTTAAATCAGGAACCGGGACATTCATCTCGTGGCTAATATTTAACCAGGCATCTTTCCTAAGTCCTCTATTTGTAAAATTAGGATCACTGGCACTCCATAGCCAGGTGTTTACACCATAGAGAGATATTAATTTCAAACAGTGATCTTTATTCATAATTATTTTGCTTGACCAAGGCACGAAACAAAATACGCGAGCGTCCAGAGTGCGCGCGGCAAACGACCAAAGCACCTTTGAGCAAAACAAAAAACCGACACTCGATGGCTCGGGCGCTCAGTCGCTCGCCCGCGGCAGCGCGCGGGCTTGCCTCGGCCGGGGCACGTCTACATTAACCGAGCTGCCTCGCGCGGCAATTGCCTCGCGAAGCTGCTCGCTTTGTGTAGACGCGGCTAATAAGTAAGTAATAAAAAAGGAAGTATACAGTGACACACTATTTTATAATGTCACATATTTAATGATCGGCCACCGAAAGATGACGAACGGCGGTAGTTGCGATACCGTGTCGTCTGCGAGCCATTCGAGTATGTATAAAACCTTACTAGACGAACTCCATCGCCGAGTGGTATGCACACCGGGTTTCAAGGTATCGCCTACTTGAGAGGCCCCGGGTTCGAATCCCAGTGAAGGCAGATGTTTGCGCGATGAATACGAGCATTTGTACTCGAGTCATTGATGTTTAATTTGGCACTGTAGGCTTATTATTGGTTACCCTAGTATCCCATAACACAAGCCTACAGTGCTTACTTTGGGGCTACACTAATTGGTGTGAGTGTTGAAAGTATATTTATATTTATTTACTTGGTCTTCGTGTGGAAGATGGAGGTTACTTACGGTCCTGTTTACATAAAATAGTGTGTAGAACTTTTATAATAGGTTTATTCTTATTTATTCTTCTGCATCTCGTGGTATCTATCTCGTGACATTTTAAAAAAATGGAATTTGATTACACAAAGGATCGGTAACATAAAAATAACGTCAGACTTATTTATATTCTACAGAATAATATATATGTATTTAGGTATTCTATACAATGTACAAATGTCTGGGGCGTCCGTCTAGGCAATGTGTGAAATATTATTTAAGGAGTTCGCTCCTCGCAAAACGTTATAATGACGCATCTGTTCAAACTACTTTTTTTTACAGTCTGGAGGTTTCCGACCCGTTACATTTTAATCTCAAATAATTTTCAATGAAAACCCCCAAAAAAGTGTTAAAATAATCAAAAATATAAATTAAAAACCACGCCAAAAGCTCGCTGGAGATAATGTAATTCAGTTTTATACAGCTCCTGTAAAATTTAATTTTATGTAATTATACCGAGTGTCTATCAGAATACAAATTTTTTGAAATCGATTTTCATTTTACCGAAAACTATTCCACGATTTTTAATATATATTTTTTTTGATTCATCGAATTTTTAATCATAGCTGTTTTCAATCATCGAAAAACGTTTCTTTAAAAAAATCTTTTAAAGTTGTTTTGATTACCAGAAAAACGGTATATCGAACTTACATTTCGTAAAAGTATTAAGTTATTGATAAAACTATTCGTAAAAACATGTTACAATATGTATCGAAACCCATAATACTTTTTCACATAACAACTTTTTATCGCAGTAACGTTTCATCGAATGATGCATTCGCTTGTTGACGATTTTTTGTGTTGCGGTCAGTTCTATAATATTTTTTTCCTACCTACTAAAGCTTAATAATTATACTCGTAACTACATACTGCGTGTTGACAATATTAGTTAAAATGTGTCATTAAATATTTTGTTCTCTCGCGGGCCGCCTCGTGGTAAAACTGTACCATGGCCCAAGAGGTGATACTTGATTTTTTTTCAAAGAAAAGGTTTGTTTAAAAAAAACTGGTTTCCGTTCCGTTATGGTCACAACACTAACCTTTTTTTTTGAACGGGGAGAATGCATTTAAGCTCCGTCCCCGCCCACTGGGCTAGTGAGCGGGGGTGTGTGGGACTCACTCGGCTAAAGAGATAGCCGGGAATACTCCACTAAACTCCCCGGGAACTTCGCATCGCCATAATTGAGCGGGCCACGAGCATGCGCAGGGCGCTGGCTCGCGTAGGCCTGCTCGGCGGTTCACAACACTAACCTAACCTAACCTAGTGTGAAATACCACCACGTGGGCCCTGTAAGTACAGTTTAGCCCGCCTCGCCCCTTCGTGACTGTACGCGTTTAAATTGCACTCTAGGGGTAGGGCAGATAAGACTAAGTGGAGTCGGGGTAAACTGAGTCATTTTAAATACCTTTTTTTGTTCTTAAAAGACATCATGAAATCGTATTTTCGATGTACATTGATTTTTTGAAGTAAAAATTGATGTTCCCATTTTTTGCAAACTGAAACTTACGATGAAACAAAAATATGGGTAACAAAACTTCGATGTAACATTATTTCGATAAAATGTTTAAAACATGAAAAGAAATAACGATTGCCTGTATTTGTAGATAATAAATATTTGAGGAAATGAAAATGCGATGTAACCTAATTCTAGGTTTAGTTAAGTATTGAAAAAAAAAGTTCTGCGATTCGTTTTTGGGTAGGTAATGAAAATCGATGAAAGTTTTTTCGATTAAATGATGGATTCCCAATTAAACCGTTTTGTTCGCCAGCTCCTCATTTTATATTTTACACTTTGCCTCGATAAGGTGTACAATTCCTAGGGATTGTATAGAGTACCTTCTGGTCCACCGGTAATATGTGATATAAACAGATATTGGCCTGTAATTATCTTCACCAAACCTAACCTAGCCCAATTAGTTGGATAGCCAACTACCTCATAGATAATAGATAAACAAATGTGGATAAAACATAAACAAATCAAGGAAAAGTCAATTGTCGAATGCGCCGGCATTGTATAGAATACCTAGGCAAAGCTAAAAATGAATAATATTTCTTACATTGCCTTAACTTTTTAGACATTCTATACATTGCCTAAGCATTGTATAGAATACGGGATTATACAAATTGCCGGAAACATATACATAAAACAAAGATTAACTCTTAAGAAAGTTACGAATGAAATAGAATTAACTTTTTTTATGCTCTCTCTCTCTTCGTATGCCTTATCAAAATACTTAATTATAGCCCATTAGTTAACCGAACGGACAGAAGGAGCCATAAATTCAGTTTGGACCATAGTCTTAAGAATAGACAAAAAAACACAATCTTTTAAATTATATGTTATTTCTGATATTTATTATAAGTATTTTTTTTTATTTACATCCTATCCCATTTTATGGGTTCGAAAGAATGAAAAAGATATCTTATTCTTATGAAGAACATTTTTAAATAAGTATTTTATGCGTAAATATTTATATGTACTTACTTTTTAAACTGTAAAATATTAGTTTCCTGCGAATTAAGCAAAAAATCAACTATCCTTATTACATGTGGTCGTATTAGCCTATTTAGGTCAATCAACTTCTAAGTGACTCATTTGTGATCCCTAGAGGTTGATAGGTGATAAATATTTATTTTATACATTAATCACACATTAATACTATTTAAAAAATACCAGATAAATTGAGCATAATTCTATACTAATAATTTTAATTATTTTAAAGCATGTAACTGCTTGATGTTTAAATCTAAAGAAAATATAACTAGAAAAAATCCACGCGGACCAGGCAGCAGACGGGACTCGAACCCGCACCCTTCGCAATCCGGGCGGTCCGTGAGAGCCGTGGTAGCATAATTGATCAATTGAAGGGTGCGGGTTCGAGTCCCGGCTGCTATATTTTCTTTAGATTTAAACATCAAGCAGTTACACGCATACTACATCAAGCATACTATACTGTTTATTGAAGCTGAACTAATATAATTCTTTTTTTTAACGTAACTTTGGAGAAAAAAACGTGTTACCATACCGCTCCTGCCCCGCGCAGTCAGACGAATAAATAAGATGAATACAAACTCAAAATTTCTATAAAAGCATATTTTATTCTTATTCCGGTTTAATGAAAAATGTAAAGACCCTTTAGAACTAGGTTTTATAAATCATTTATTTAAAACCAATCTTTTTTTCTAGATAATGATACCGTACACGACATATATTTTGTCAACTTACTTTTTTCTTTCCTACAATATGGCGCCTAATTGTCCCCATATTAAATTGCGATTACTATCATATCATTAGTAGCACTACCATGATTAAGACGAATCGAATGTCGTATTGATCATCAAAATCGGTCCACGCGTTTGGTCTTTAGTGTGCCACAAAAGAACATACATACTCGTACATATATACACTATTAAACACTATACCCTGTTTGTGCGTCGCGCTTCGCGCTCTTGCATTGCGCAGTCGGGTAAAGATAATATCTTCTTATATTGTTTTAAACTTTCATGGTCACTTACATTATAGCTATTAACGGGATTGTTACCATGTACCTTGTTTTTTATGAGTCTCCGATATTTCGGCATTGTTGCAAGCGCCATGATCACGGAGTAACTGAAATAATTGCGGGTAGATGTTATTGGCAAACTTATCGGTCTACCCTCTGACGTCGTCTTTTCCTGCGCTTGATACCCCTACCACTGGTCACATTCTCACTACTCATTCCCGTTAATAGCTATAATATCTACATACTTCTAATTTGGTTACAAAAATGTTTTTTTTTAAGTCGAGTTTTTTTTAAGTTTGTAACTCTATGGTGAGTAATCTATGAGAAGTTTGGTGCACTACAAAGTGTTTCGGTTACAGATAATATTAATGAGCCTCATATAGAGGTGTTAGTGTTTCGATTGGGCATGATAAGCTACAACAATATGCCACTCGAACGTAAGTGGTATTTATAACTGCCATTTAATCTCATACAGTCATACTTAGTGATATCTATTTTTTTTTTCTTTTTTGAGATAACATACGTAACTTTGAGCAGCATTAAATTTAACTGACATCTTACTGTTAAGTAAAAAAAATAGGTAGGGATTAACGAAACTTACTCGCAGCGAATCTTTATTTCATGAAACCAATCTTCATTAAATTAATTGTATGCCGTATAGAATCGACACTTATATAAGTATAAGGTTATATTCGGTAACAATATAAGTATTGTGACATATAATTTGAAAGGTTTTTCTCTCATTATTAAATTCTTAGGTTAGCATTCGCTCGAATAGAAAATGGTTTCATAGTAACATAGGAACAATATTAAATTAAGGAAATTGCTACTCACTAACTTGAGCTCGATGGCAAAAGTGGCCGCGATATTTAAAGTTAAGCAACTTTAGCAGTCGTCGGTCAACGGATGGGTGATCAAAAAATTACTATCTCGAGCTCCTCCACTGCATCAGCAGTCATTAGCAACCACCAATCCAATCTGAGCCCGCGTCATTCCCCAATCTCCCCATTCCATCCATAGGGAAAGCATGTGCCCCAGCAGTGGGGACATCAATAGGCTGATGATGAACTCAAGAACATTCTCTCTTGTTACAGCAACATGGGCTTCGTAGATTTCGAGCGATGGGCGAAACCCCCCGAGTTGTACACCGAGAAGTCTCGCATATGCTCCAAGATACGCGGTCTGACGCCCGGCCAGCGTCGCATCTGCCGCCGCAACAAGGACCACATGCCGGTGGTCAGCGCCGGGGTGAAGCAGGGCATTGCGGAGTGCCAGCACCAGTTTAGAGACCGGAGGTGGAACTGTACGGTCACCGAGGATGGGACGGTTTTTGGTCCGCTCACTCTAATTGGTAAGTTAGTGTTTAAGAGTAAAACCGATCGAGTTGGAAGTGGAGTTGCGCACTGAGGATTCCGTAAAGATGTCTCTTATCACACTAATATTATAATGGCGAAAGTTTGTGAGTGTGTATGTTTGTTACTTCTTCACGTCTACACGGCTGGACGGATTTGGATGAAATTTGGCACAAATATAGTTTATTAAGACGTTGGATACTTATTATCTCGAAAAAAATTTTAGGTTCCCGAGGGATTTTCAAAAACTTAAGTTAACGCGGACGACGGTACGGACGGTATGTAATAAATGGTCTTCACAGACGAATACATTAGACGGACAACATAGTAATCCTATAACGGCTTCAAATATTCTTTAGACGAATGAAACCCTAAAAATCAGTAAAAGTTATCAATAGTATTCAGTCACTATTTATGAACAACAGTTCATTAATTAACATCATATTTATTGTATTAACTTCTGTGAGCAGCTGGATGGTGTTAAGTCATCTGGATCTTATGTGAAAATGGGCGTTCCCCAGGGATCGATTTTAGGTCCGTTTCTATTTTTATTGTAAATAAATGATTTGCCATTTTTGTGGAAAAATTGTGTGAGATCGTATTGTTTGCTGATGATACTTCTTTATTATTTAAGGTTGACCGATACAAGAATAACTTTGACGTGCTCTCGTGATAATGCTCTCTCACAAGGATTGCACTAGTTTAATGTAAATAACTTAAAATTAAATGCAAATAAAACCAAATGCATTAAATTCACTTTACTTAATGTTAGAAGCGAAACCATTAGAATTAAATTAAACAATGAAAACCTAGATTTAGCTGAATCAACGATATTCTTAGGTATAACTATAGACTCGAAATTGCAATGGTATCCTCATATTTTTCTGCTAGCTGGTAAACTTAGTTCAGCAGCCTATGTCATACGTAAAATATGACAACTTACTGATGTAGCTACTGCTAGAACTGTATACTTTAGTTACTTTCATAGTATTGTATCCTATGGTATTATTCTCTATAGATCAGCAGCCGATATTGAAACTATATTTATCTTGCAAAAAAGAGCCATAAGGGCTATTTATCAACTTAGTTCTAGAACATATCTTAGAGAAAATTTTAAAGAAATCGGGATTCTGACTGTTGCTTCACAATTCATTTATAATTGTATACTTTTTGTTCGAAGCAATATTAACTATTATCTCAAACACAGTGACATACGTTCTTTTAATACAAGGAATAAAAATAAACTCAAGATACCAAATTACAGGTTACAGAAGTTTCATAAATCATTTATGGGTCAAGGTATACATTTCTATAATAAGATTCCTATTGATATCCTTGAATTGCCTCCTAATAAATTTAAAATACATGTTAAGAATTGCTTACTTAAGAAAGGATATTATACCGTCAATCAATATTTGAATGATAAAACGGCTTGGTTGTAATTTTACCTATAGATAATTTTTCAATAGTTATATTAAAACTAAGGTTCCCAGCCTTAGAAAGAGTTTTGAAGAGAACCTTGCACTTACTCCCTTTCATATACTTGTTCATTTTGTTTTGAAAATTGTTTCTTGCTATATTGAGACTTTTCTTTCACAAGTGCTTGTAACAGCCTAGACTGAATAAACGATATTGAATTTTGATTTTTTTTAATTTTGGACCTATTATAATATATAATCCGAATATGTATTTTTATACATGAAGTCACATCACAACATCATTCACATTTGTTTGTCTACTTTCTTTATGCTTAAGCATACACATATCTGACAAGTTGTTATAAAAATCACATAAGATAGTGCGAATTGTGAAAGACTCCGACGTGGTGGAAATGAAATCTTATCTGAAACAACAACGTTGATTTATAGCTGCAAAGTTCGCCTTCATTCTTTTCACCATTACAAATAGGAATGAAAAATCTAGATCTCTCGCTTCGTTGATGCGTAGGAGGATTTCTATTCTCTTTGGAGGATCCTGGCACATACTTTGATGAAATATAGGTACATTAAAAACAAAAGACAACCTAAACGTATAATAACTTATCGAATTCCAATAAATCTCTTATCTATTAGACAAGTCCGTCCGTCCGTCCGTCGTGCTGTTTCAGCGGCCAAACCGTAAGAGATAGATAAAGAGAATGTTTAAGTTATAAGTTGAGAATAGTCTGATAAGACTACAAACCGGATGTGAGTAACGTAGCACTTCCGGTTTTCGAGAAATCACGTGATTTCTATTTCAAACGAAACCACACAAAATCTCCGAAGTTCTCAATTAATTAAATACATCTTTTTTTTTTTGGTGAACATTTGGTTCACTAGTTTGCTAGTTTAGAATAATTTCCGTATAGCCACATAACTTAAGCGAAATTCTTCATAGTATGTCTGTAATAAATTAATTATTAGTTTTCGATTGAATATAGTTCCGCAATGCTGTTAAATAGAGTTTGATTGTCAAAATAAGAAGAATTTAAACAGCTCAGTATTATAATGCATTAAAATATTTCAAAATCAGCAGAAAAAGTTTCAAATGTATAGTGATTGGCCGAGGGCCAAGTACAATAATTTTCCCCCACGTATATCAGTGATTGGCATTCTGGATATTTAGAATTCTATTATATATACCTAAATTTTATGTATGTATATTGGCCCATGCAGATGATGGATTTTTAACAGTGGAGGACAAAAGTCCCTCAATCTTTAAAAAAAATGTCCACAGAGGACTTGTCAAGTCCGGCTTGTCGTGTCCGGTGACGGTTGTGGACTTCGTTTAAAAGTTGTTTGGTTAGTGATGTACCGGAGTGGATCAGGAGTGTGTGCGATGGACCGGAAGCGTCCGCACTGGGCTCATTATGCTTTGGGACCATTCCGCACTGAACACATTCCGCACCGGGCCCATTCCGCACTGGAACAATTCCGCTGCCGAAAGTAACCGCTCCGTTTTAAGAGTCGATACTTACTAAACCACTTAAAACGGAGTGGTAACTTTCTCTTTTGGCTGATCGAACTGGTGCCGCCTAGCCGTCAACCAACGGTGGGCTAGTCGTAAACGCCTAGCCATAGCATATCCAAACGTACTGGGACTGCTCATCCGCATAAGTTAGGTGGACTCCTGTTTGACAGTAAGTGGAAAGGCGAGTCGATATCGATCCTTTTCCGAGATGATATGTATCTTTATTATCGCCAGCCTATTAATGTCCTCCTGTGGATGAAATGGAATGGAATAGGGCGATAGAGCCACAGTGTGGATTGATGGGTGTTAACGACTGCAGAAGCACGAATGAACTCGAGATACTAAGTTTTTGGTCACCTATCCAATGACAGACCATTGCGAAATTAAGTTAAGTTAAAAACATTAGTAAAGGTTCCACCGAAAAATCTGATAATTTTGGTTTAACAAAAAGGGCACACAGTAAAAATACAGCTGATTTTACGATTGAATGCTTGGAGAAGTTAATAAATTCTTCTTCATATAAATATTACAGACTTTTATTCGCTAAGTTGCAGACTTCCTTACTCTGATAGATCCCAAACGCAGTATTATTTTGTTCAGGTCGCGGCATTTCAAAGATATTAAAAATAATTTTTAGTTAGTAGAAAAAATTCAACACTACTGACAAAGTTGCAAGTAGAGATCACATTATCACTTTACCCTTTATAATATGAAGAATGAACTAGGATTAGTTACTCTTTGTGAGGAGCTCGATGGCACAGGTGGTTAGCGCATTCAGCTGCGATCGTTGAAGTTAAACAACTTTCGCAGTAGTCGGTCATGGGATGGGTGACCAAAAATCTTCTACCTCGAGTTGCTCCGTGCTTCGAAAGGCACGTTAAGCTGTTCGTCCCGGCTGCATCTGCAGTCGTTAGCACCCACCAATCCGCACTGGGCCCGCGTGGTGGGTCATGACCCAATCTCCCTATTCCATCCATTGGGAAGACCTGTGCCCCAGCAGTGGGTTATTAATAGGCTGGTGATGATGATGATGACTCTTTGTGTTGTCTCATTAAATTTCAAATGGTATTTGAGTGATATGAAAAAATATTAGTCTTACCTCGTTTATTAATGAGGCGGCTAGTGGCTGCATGTATAAGAATAGATATGGGGAGAAGACTATGCTACACTCGTATGATATTAACAGGTGCAGCCACATAGCCCCTTCGACTCTCTCATTTCATCTGCCAAATTTAACATGACAGTTGGTAAGGGAACACGCAATCCCTAACCTAACCTAACCAGCGGCACCCCGGGACTGGGTCTGACAAAACAAAGAAAAACACATAGAAAACAAAAACCAAATAACCACCTCCATTGGTATAACGTGAACTAAACAGAATACAAAAAAACCTAAGCTAACCTAACCCCTTGTGTCATTAAACTCCTCATGTGTGTGTATTGTTGAACCCAGGTTCTCGTGAGACAGCGTTCGCGCACGCCGTGACGTCAGCAGGCGCGTCTCTGTCTGTGTCGCGCGCGTGCCGCGACGGGCGGTTGGCTAGCTGCAGCTGCGGCCGCGCGCGTCGACCGCCCGGCCTACGTGACCAGTGGCTGTGGGCCGGCTGCGGCGATGACCTACAATACGGATACACGTAAGAGTACCATTGTCATCATTATCATAAAAACAAGGGCCTGCTAGACCAGTGACTGTGAGCCGGCTGCGGCGATAACCTGCAATACGGATACACGTAAAACTACCATTGTCATCATTATCATGAAAACAAAGGCCTGTGAGACCAGTGGCTGTAGGCTGACTGCGGCGACGACCTGCAATATATATACACGTGAGTCTATCATTGTCATCATTATCATGGAAACAAAGGCCTGTGAGATCAGTGGCTGTAGGCCGACTGCGGCGACGATCTGCAATACGGATACACGTAAGACTACCATTGTCATCATTATCATGAAAAAAAAGGCCTATGAGACCAGTGGCTGTAGGATGACTTCGGCGACGATCTGCAATACATATACACGTAAGACTATCATCGCCATCATTATCAACAGTACAAAAAGGCCTGTGTACAAAAAGGTGGCTGTGGGCCGGCTGCGGCGACGACCTGCAGTATGTATACACGTGAGACTATTATCGTCATCATTATCAACAGTACCTGGACCTGCGAGATCAGTGGATGTGGGCCGGCTGCGGCAATGACTTGCAATACGGATACACGTAAAACTACCATTGTCATCATTATCATGAAAACAAAGGCCTGTGAGACCAGTGGCTGTAGGCTGACTGCGGCGACGACCTGCAATATATATACACGTGAGTCTATCATCGTCATCATTATCATGGAAACAAAGGCCTGTGAGATCAGTGGCTGTAGGCCGACTGCGGCGACGATCTGCAATACGGATACACGTAAGACCACCATTGTCATCATTATCATGAAAACAAAGGCCTGTGAGACCAGTGGCTCTAGGCCGACTGCAGCGACGAACTGTAATACGTATACACGTGAGACTATCATCGTCATCATTATTAACAGTACAAAGGCCTGCGAGATCAGTGGCTGTGGGCCGGCTGCGGCGATGACCTACAATACGGATACACATGACACCATGATTACTATAAGCACAAGAAGTAAGGAGCTACTGCTGGCCAGCTGCAGCCACCCGGCCTGCGAGACATGAAATAAAAAGGCATTATAGCCCTGTCTATTGAGAAACGGCGACCATAGTTTAGAGGCACTTTCGATTCCCGTGTGTCATATTCCTGTTTTACCTATTCGGCTGCAAACTCCTTCCCAGAGGAACTCTGCTAACTTAAATTTTGGACGATTCAAAAGAGTTGCACTGTATATTCAATTTACATAAAGATATTGACTTTAATAATTTAATCATATTTGAGAAAAACTGAAACTGAAATCAATCCAGAAAATCGCGTTAATTTTCTCCCTTTAGTTAGGTTATTATGGGCTTAATATGAACTAAGAAGCTTAGTGAAATAACTCAAGTTCTAAACCAATAAAAATTTAAATTTTCCCTGGCTCAATGTATACTTATAAATATGGTATCAAATTTATATAGGTGCTAGGTGTCGCAGCGAACTTCGTACCGCCAAAAAATAGGGGTTGGTGGTAATTTAGGGTTGTATGTATTTTTGTATGATGTATCATAAAAAAATAAAAACAAAAATTTTCTCAAAAAAAAAATTAAGGAACCACTCTTAACATTTAGGGGGATGAATAATAGATGTCCGATTCTCAGACCTACTGAATATGCATATAAAATTTCACGAAATCGGTTGGGCCGTTTCGGAGAAGTTCAAGTACGCACACCGTGACACGAGAATTTTATATATTAGAAAGATAGGGGGCGATTCTCTGTAAGCTCGTAATCGGCTGTCCTGGCTGATTTTTCGTAAAGAAACTTTGTTGATTATTGGTGCGCAGTTATGCCATAGAAATAAATCATTGAATAATGTAAACTGACTATTTTCTCAGTACAACAATCCTTTGTTGCGTTTAAAACAGTCCCCTGATGCCTCAAACAGTCCCCTGTCATGATTTTTTCTGAAAATTGCTAATACGTATAAATTCAGTGGGCCTCTTCTCTTTATCTAACTAAAACATTAGCTAGTTTTCTTCAAAATAGAACTCGATTTTTTGCAAATTTTGAAAAAAATTGCCACGACAGCATATGTATGGGACCTGTACGAGCTTACAGAGAAACATCCATATACACTTATCCTAACCTATCTTTTTCGTTTCGTTCGTTTTTCTACTATGGAAGGATCCCGGGTGAGCAAGACATAACCTTCTGCATCTTATGGTTCCCTGGTACATGATGAGCTAATTAGTAGCAAGTGACAATGTTCTCTTTAAAACAAAAATGAAAACCAGTGTGGTTGTTTTACCCGCTAATGAAATTATTATCATATTGATCATCATATGTATTTTTTTTTAAATAAACAGATGTAATAAAAAAAGAACGTTGATTTCGGACTCAAGAAAATATTAAGCACTCCAGATAGTGTGAGTTGCCCCAAACAGCTAGTTAAAGTTAATTTTACAAAACTTTAACTGGCCTCGCTTGGACAGTAAATTGTTATTGTCAAATTATGAACTCATTTTGAGTATTGTCAAATAGTGGCAACCCATTAATCCAACCTAACCAGTACATTTACTGAACAGTTAAAGTTAAATTAAGTTGTTGCAATTCATTTACATCTTTAATTATGATACTTAATATCATAATTAAAGAAGTAAATTAAAAATATTCGTACATGTCCAACTTCAAATTTAACTTGGTTAACCTAAACAAATATTCATAAAAATTCTAACAAACAGTACAAAAACAAATACTAAAAATTCATGTATAACCAAACTTCTATCGAGTTATGTTAACCCAATACTGTATACTATATTTTCAACTACAACTACAGTAGAACCTTGAAGTAAACTAGAATTCTATAATACACCACCTCAGGTCTTATGTCTCCCTGCTCCGAGATTATTATTTTATTTAAATACGTCCCTCCCGGGTCACACGCCCGGGCTGCGTGAGAACTTCTCTCAACTTATAACCTCCTGGTACATTTCCCCCACTTTATCGAAAATTTCCCCGCGGAAAATTCGATCTTAATTTTGATGAAATTAACAACTAAGGTGAGAAAAGCTTAAAAAATACAATTTATTTTATTTTCATTCATTCACCAAAATTTTATTAGAAGTTTAATAAACAGTCCAGAGTAACAACACAGTACTAATATTATCTGTAATGTGGTAACACAGCGGAGAACTGAAAAAAATGGAAATACTGGAAATTAAGTACCTTATTTTGATTAAGTTTTGATTACGAGCATATCCATGATGTCTAAGCGCAAAAGGATAATGAATCAAATCTTTCGTAACCCACCTGAAAATAACTGAAATTCTCTGAAAAGGTAGAATTCACCTGCATTACGCACCTGTATACCAGGATTTCAACAAACACCTGAAGTAATTTCCTTACCTGTCGCCAAACTCACACAAACACAGGTATCGCCGCTTGAATTTAAATGTACGAATTTTCCAGGGGCGTTCACAACCCCTGATTTCTCCTTTTCAGACAGACAAGGAAAATAAATACGTCTCGTTCACTCCCACTGAAATCATGAAGGTACACCTTCCCCGTAATATTACGTGCTATTTTTCCTATGCTCTACCTGAAATCACTCTCTTCCTCGTGAAAAAGGTAAATTTCCTCCTGTTGTTTCCTTATGTCCTGGTACCCAGGTGAGACGTAAGACAGGTGAAAAATTTACCTACACGTCTAAAGTGAACAAATTTTGATTTGTTTCTGCTACCTACCTCATTAAATAGCAATTTTGTATCTGAAAAGTTAAGTATGCAGATCGGCAAAGCAGGTGGTGACAGCATCTCTAAATCTCTAAATTTTCAGACTCATCACTAATTACTAATACTATCAGATATTAATTGATTAGCCTATTCTGCTATCTGACGCCAGCCCACTATCTAGCATCATACCAACAAAATAAATTAAAATGAAATAATAATTTCTTAGTAATGTAAAATGAAATAGTTTCGTAAAAAGATATTTTTACTTCTTCTGAATTCGGATAGTAATCAAATTTTCTTGTTGGTTAGTTCATTAAAAGTATTCACCTTATTTGGTGTTAATCGCCTTTCTCTTGGTTAATTTTATTAATAGATATTTATTCTTAAAGACAATACACACAACAACATAAACTAATAATTTTCTCTATTAATGACACCTACACCTTATGTATTAACTGTAAGTAGTAATTTTAAAATGCTTATTTCTACATTTTACTGTTTTTTTTACAATTCCTTATTACAAACCCTTGTTTGGAACATTGAAAATTACCGGTGCGAATGCCGGAAATGTTAACGAGCTGTCAGTTGATCTTCACGGGTGTCAAAGCATGGCTAAAGACAGGTCCGGTACCAGGAGGTCATACGTAATGAGGAGATTCTCTCAGGGGCCCATTCATTCCACTGACGCGGTACCAAAATTTATGGGACTGATTCTAATATGCATTCTTTAAAGTGTGCACTTTAAAAAATGGTGCAATATATTAATTTAATGAACATAAAAAGTAACAGATTTAGAAATATCCCACACAAACGCGGGTATTATATTATTTTGATTAAAGAAATTTGTAAATTTTAGTCTACTTTAAACCTAAAAGCTAGCGTGAGTGATGGGACACTCGGTTGGCACGAAGTTTAACAAAAAAAACGAGTGTGCTTATGACCAAACGACTGAAGTGAAACTTTTTTAGCTCCAATGATCTGAAAATCATAAACTTAACCTGAAGATTTGTTGATAGAAAAAAAAACACCAAGCCGCGCTGGGTCCGTTATCACTCTCCAATCCGCACTGGGTCCGTTACCACCCACCAAGCCGCGCTGGGTCCGTTATCATCCACCAATCAGCACTGGGTCTATTATCACCCACCAGTCCGCGCTGGGTCCTTTATCACCCACCAAGTACTAGATTCATGTATTTTGTGACGGGTATTGTTCATTGTTTACCGAAGAGTCACCGGTGCGCGCGTAACGTAAAAATCGTAACATATTCGCCAGTTTACTCCCCAACTGTACGGACTACAATGTTTACGTCCGAAAAGGAACTTAGTTCCGAAAGTTAAGCAATTAAATGCTTAAAATAAAAAAAAAACGAGCGAGCCTTACAGTAGTCGCGTATGACGTGTAACATTTGAAACCTCACCTTAAATTCGTAAAAAAAGAAATAAAATCTACTACTAAAGGAATAAGCCATTTAAACATTATGTTCTTAAATAAAATCAAATAGCGCGCGCTTTCGCGACTTCCTGTTACACACTTCCGTCCCATTTCACGAAATCACTCCCACAAATTGCAGGAAAGCGAGAGGAAAGATGTTACTCATCAAAAACATAATAATGCCTAAAGAAAAGTTTTAATAGCAAAAAAAAAATGGGTGCGTGTACTTATGTAGGCGCGTGAGAAGTTATCCTTCTTTGGCATCGTTTAAAATTAGTTTTTAATTGCATGCAAATAATTAATTACAATAAATTAATAAAAAGTCTGGAAAAGGACACAGTCAATAAAGTTCAGTTTTAATTTGAAAAAATAAATAAATAATCAAAATATTCAATTAAAATCGCTACTGAATATAATTTATTAGAACATATGTGATTTGCACTTGTATGAAACTCTATACTAAATACAAACTAGAAACATGTGGATAAATATTATAAATATGAATACCTATAACTGTTACTTTATTACAAAAAATAAAGATGTGGTTTTTGGTTCTACTAGACCAATGGTCAAGAGATGGCGCTGTAGTCTCCTGAATCGCGCTTTGGTTCCGTTGTTCCAGATTAATAAATACTTTTTATAGGCCTTCACAATGCAATCGTTAGCACCCACTAAATAGAGATTCTATTTCTATTTTGTTGGTAGATTTTCTTAATGTGCGGTAAACACAAAAGAAACGGCTAAAGCGACCAACTTCATGCTGATAATAATTTGTGTTACAGTGATGCGCGCGCACCATAAAATTTCACTCTCATCATTTTTTCATAACGCGCCTAAAGAAGTATAACTTCAAAAACTTTTCTTTAGATTTCAACATCTAGCAGTTAAATGCTTAAAAATAAAAACATAACTATAATAATGCCTTTTTTTTAAATGTACCTAAGTGTTTACAACAAAAATCACGAAACAGTGCGAAGTAAATAAATCAGGTTTCGATACGCGCACAGGCGGCAGTTGCGTTTGCACATGATTCAGCTAATGGGCATTTGCAGCTAATAAGCATTTGTGGTTTTTGGCGGTGTACGGGGAGCCCGTAACAGAAAAACTGATAAAATAATAAAACTGTAAATAACTTTGAAACTAGAATATTTTTGATAACTATAAAGTGATTTATCATCATCATCATCAGCCTATTAATGTCCCCACTGCTGGGGCACAGGCCTTCCCTATGGATGGAATAGGGAGATTGGGCCATGACCCACCACGCGGCCCCAGTGCGGATTGGCGGGTGTTAAGGACTGCAGATGCAACCGGGACCAACGGCTTAACGTGCCTTCCGAAGCACGGAGGAACTCGAGATAGGAAATTTTTGGTCACCTATCCAATGACCGACCACTGCGAAAGTTGCTTAACTTCAACTATCGCAGCCGAACGCGCTAACCACCTGCGCCATCGAGCTCCTCATAAAGTGATTTAAGTATAGTTAATATGAGAACGCGTGGTATGCTTGATGACGAAATGCGAACTGAATGATATAAAATAAATTATGAATTATAGGTAAATTAGGTCAATAAAGAAATGCTGCGTCGGCAATATACGCGCTAACTCGTACGGGCGGTTTGACTACCGCCTAGGACTATACTAGCGATCGGTAAATTCTCCTGTCAGTTTGCTGGCAGTCAATGCCAATTTGTTATTTGATGGGTATTACTAAATATAACGTTAACTATATTTTTTTTTGTAACTATATTTATAATCTAAATGATGTTATGGAAGGTGACTTCAGACTTATCTCTGAAGTCATTTTTCAACTTGACGACTCATTATATAACAATACAGGGAGAGTTGAGTTTCTTGCCGGTTCTTCTCAGTACAAGGTCTCCCACCGTAGTTTTGCGAACCTATGGCGTAGTTTCTTGACCTTCACAAGTGCTTGTAACAGCCTAGACTGAATAAATGACTTTTCATTTCATTTCATTAGCGCCCTTATGGTGTTGACTGATGACATTTCAGTCGTCATCCATTTTGTATACTTCATGATTGATGGAATTGATTGTAACCTTCATGGGCGTCTAACGAACGCCTAAACGAAGCGTCTCGGAAATCGCCGAACCCGTAATCCGTTTGGCCGAATAATCGGCATATTTAAAACCGTCTAATAGGTTAATCGGCCGTCACTAACTTTCGATCTATCCAATAGGCTAGTTGACTCATGTCAAATTGCACTATACAAATGTTTATTTCTTATAATGTTTGGTATGAGGAACCTTAATACATCGATTTCATTTCATAAAAGTAGAAGATGGCTGTAGTAATTTAATTTGAAAAATGGTTTTTAGTCTATGCTTTTTAAACACTCAAAACGCTGTCCACCATGATTGTGACGTCAACAAATTAGTAAATGTGTTTAGTAAACAACTAAACGTCATTGTCGTGTTACTGTGGCGTCTTTCGTCGGACTAAAATATATCTAAATACTCTTACATCTTGTAGAAAAAAATCCGTTTATTGGTTTTTGTTCACTAAATTAATGCTGGACGCCGGATTTGTGAAAGCAGAAACGACAAAACTCTTTGACTCAGTAGGTACATTCATAACGTTAAAAAATATTTTTTTAAACTAAATATTATTCAATGAGTACTTACATTAAAATAATCTTTGCTAAAAGAAATGACTTTCAGACGGTAAAAATACAGGATTTAGCAAATTTTAAACATATAAAGTACAAATACATATAAAATAAAGTATTTCTCTAGACAATTTAAACCACAACTTTTCTGGAGTCTTTAACAATGTGTTTCAATATTCTCGTATAATACAATCATGATAATTATCTTATTTATCATGAGATCATTTTTTTATAATATAAAATTTAGATTCAGGTTATTACCTACGTGCTTCCGAATGTTTGTTTACGATTTTGTTGGCGTCATAGCATAGATAATCTATAGACTAAAATGGCCGACAGTGTTTTTGTATGTCCATGAAAAATCTATTTTAAAATTAATGTTTTGTAGCTTTCTAGGTCAAAAAAAAATACAATACATTTTTTTTTCGGTCTAATAGAACAATTATTAACCATCTAAAACATATTTCCAAAAAGTGACAAGTATCCTATTTTGAACCAATTTATACTAACTATACTTATCGATAAATGTCAAATATAATAAACAGATTATTCATTCTATTGATTTTCTTTTAAAATGAAACTTTCATTACATCGCTACAAATTTTGTCGTGCTCCTTAAGCATATCGCATTACATTTTGATTGAGATTGTTATTAAAAATTCAGATTGTATCAACAAGCATCAGTGGTTTAGTGGTATAAAGCTCGTTTACCCATGTTTGAATGCCAGCCGAGGAAAGGACATTTTTAAATTATTGATTTCAAAAGTTTCACTTGCAACGTAGTTTCATAAAACCAGTCCAACTTTTTTTTTATAAAAAAGATCAAATCTGGATTGAATTTCTGTTCGCACAATTTTCCAACCACGTAACACCCGTAGTAAGGTTTCACGTAGCAACTTCGTAGCAACTGAAACCGTAGTATCATCTCCTAACACCCTATGGGTCCCTGGTAAGTTTTCACGTACTGAAAGGGTTAGACTGCTTCCGTAGCTAATGGCAACAAGGGTTGAGTGTTTATTTTCAGTGCTGAATTTCAAGATTAGTAAGAAAGTTTTACAGGTGCGACTGCTATTTTTCGAAAATTAATTCAAAGTAGGGTTAGTTTCTAAAAATTAAAATGATTAATTCTTTTTAGCATAGAAAAAATCTTTAATTAATTAAGCCTCGTAGGCACTTCGGTCGATAATACCGGATGCGTTTTTGCGATATCTGTTTTTAGGTACATTAGATTATAGAATTAGAACAGCTACGAAGTAAGAGGTGTTATATTAATAACGCATCCGATATTATTGACCAAAAAACACGGCTATGGGCTCAGAGCCTAAATTTTGCAGTGTTTCAATCTTATTTCTTTTAATTAGGATAGAGTCGACGAGGATGGAAAATTTCATCATATATTTATTTTTGTAAACCGAATAATTAGGCAATTTCTCCTAGATTATAGAAAATTAACGAAAATAAAATAAAATTATAAAATATGTAGGTATTATATATTACTACATAGTATAAAGCAAAGTTGCTTCCCACTGTCTGTCCCTATGTATGCTTAGATCTTTAAAACTACGCAACGGATTTTGATGCGGTTTTTTTAATAGATAGAGTGATTCAAGAGGAAGGTTTATATGTATAATACATGCATAATATAGTAGAGAAACACTGATAATTTTAGAGGTTTTTAATGTAAGGTCGTAAATAAACACATTTTTTTGTGCTTAACCCTACGAGATAGATCAAAATAATGTACTACAGTATTGTACACTTTAAAAAGGTCTACAAAAAAGTCCGCGATGCTATTTATATTTTTATCCTATCCTTTTTACGAGAAATAATAATAGATTATTTACGAAGCGATTTTCAGAAATATAACATTCATCCTTATCTAAGTAAGCACCTTAAATACATTGTGCATTTAATATAGGCCAATTTGGCCCTTTAACGCATGTCATTTAAATGAATATTTTCAAAGATATTACAGATTTAAAATGCAGGGACATAGCGGTTCCGACGCTACCGGGCGGTAGAAACTTTGATATTTACACTAACCTTCGCAGTGATAGAGATTCCCTAAGAGAATATTATGGTAATAAAAATGATTTTTTATACTCCTACTTTGTTTGACCCACAATCTGACTTCGCCATATTTATTAAACAATTATTATTCTGTCGGAATATACAAAATACCACCAACCCAAGCGGTATTTTTCCACAAAGCATTTCAAAAATACCAGGCTTATATGAAACACAAAAGATCCTTTGGAACGTGGGCAATATTTTTTTTCCAGTAATCGCAAGAGAGAACTGAAGAAAACAAATTAAAAAGACAAGTGAAATAAATTTCTATTTATTTTTTAAGGCACACTTTTTCACAAAAACATGGAATTTTCTGCATATTTCTAGTCGAAGTTACAAGGAACGCAAAAATTAGAAGAGTTTATTGAGGACCAACGATGATTTCGTTGCGGCTTCCATGACAACGGAAAATCGCTTTTTTCGCTTCTGAAACGTCACGCTTTTGGGGCTTCAGTACTAGGAGTACATGAGATATTAACAGGGTTCGGATATATAAGTATTATGGAGGCTTCCCAATCCCACTCTCTTTTCCTGAAGTGAAGGGCCTTTCCCGAGAAAGGAAGGCAAAGCAAGTCGAAGGAATTCGGCCTTTCTAAGATGAGGCTTTGTAAAAATCCAAGCCTTGGATACTAGGAGGTTATAAGTCGCTGGAAGTTTGGAAATTTTCTGACAAATAGGATAAAAAAGCTAATGCATCGCTTCGCGCATGTGTGTAACGGGAACACGTATGTAGGAGGAGCTTATACCACGCACACGTACAAGAAAGGAAAGCTTTCATAGGAGGGGCTTTTTAAGTTTTTTATATGGAATACTTTAAAAAAGCTTTTCCGACTTGTCTGTTTGAATTTTCTCCACTAAAGCTACAGAATCCGTAGAAGGTGGAGAATGCTAGGAATGCAATCGAAGAATTCACGAGGCCCACCTACGCTTACTTTAGCCGTTTCGTAGGGAAGATTTTCCCGCATTCGAGTATTTTTCTTACCAGGGGAATATGAACACAAAAAGATTGAGAAGGAATGTTCGCAATGTCTGGAATGCATAACGCTCCATACGACATATTCTTCAGGCGAATATTCGCACCTATTTGATAAATAATAAACATCTGTTTTCTTAAAAATCGATTACAAATCCAAAATCGGCATCAGTTGTTTATTTATTATTAATTATTTATTGATATATTTTTTAACTATACTTTACTAATAATAATTTGTTTCCGACCCGAAATTCAGTCTTGTTAACTTAATAAACTTTTTTTAACATTGAATAGTTTTTACCCATACAAATAAACCCTCAGTCAAAGTATTAAGTTGGCCGTTGGTCGAGTTGATCTATTTATTAAAAACAAATCTTTTTACATAAAAATCTATTATTTTCACAATAAAAATTAAAATATTATAAACATTAGAATGCTGTCTTATTCTTTTTATTTTATTTAAAGTACAGCAAATTTTCCGGGCAATCATTAAAACAAATGGACTCTTGTATATTGTATATATTTAGTGTATATTGAACCAGTTCTTATTCATTATAAATTACACGAATGAACAACTTTTAATGCTATTTAAATATCTTTAGATAGATATAGATATACATTGGATATAGATAGATTGGATATAGATATACATTTAGATAGATATACATTATTGAAGTTATACTTCTTTAGGCGCGTTATGAAAAAATTATGAGAGTGAAATTTTAAGATGCGCGCGCATCACTGTAACACAAAATTTTAACATAATTGTCTGGTCGTTGGAGTCGTCGTTCGCTGAGGTCGTAGAAGTCGGTGGAACGAAACTTGGCAGTCACCGCCGTCCTGTCTCGTAGTCCATTGTAATCTTTTTTCCTGTCAATACTGTCATGATGTCCGTCTGTCATATGTAGGCTAGTCAGTCAGTCCAAGGAGGCCGGACGCCGCGACATTCCCACCCCCAGTATCAGAAAGCTGATACTCAAGGTTGGGAGCCGACGTCCAGTCTACACAGTTTCGTCGCTGGTCGAGTATAAAGTCCCTGCCTCGTCGCAACGTCTGCGACGCGTACCTGGTGGTCCTTTCCAGGGTACACTTTCGCGATCCGACCCCGAGGCCATTGACCCCTCGGAAGTTGGTCGTCCGCGATTATCACGATGTCACCTACGGTGAGCGGCCTGTCAGCTACCTGTAGCCACTTATCTCGCCTCGTCAGAGAGGGCAGATATTCGCGGACCCATCGCTTCCACGTCAGGTCCGCCAGCCTCTGGGACTCTCGCCAGGAACGCCGCAGTAAGTCCCCGTCAGAGAACGTACCAGACGGTCTGCCAATCGCCGAAGTGTCTGTAAAGAGAAAATCGTTAGGCGTCAATGTAAATCGTCGTCGGAGTCAATTGGCACGTAAGTTAATGGACGGCTATTCACAAACTGTTCGGCCTCTGCCAGGAGCGTTCGGAGGGTCTGCTCGTTTGGGACTCGCTCCTTTAGCGTCACACGTAGCGCCGTCTTAATGCTACGCACCAGTCTTTCCCAACAGCCTCCCATGTGGGGAGAGTTTGGAGGTATAAATCTCCATTCGATGTTGCGGGTGCTGCCGAAACGCAGTAGTTCGCTCTGGTCCATTGCTAGTACCGCCTGTTTCAGCTCGCGATCGGCCCCACGGAACGTCGTTGCGTTGTCACTGTGTATGACCGCTGGACAGCCTCGACGAGCTATAAACCGGCGTAAGCTCAGAATCGCAGAGTTGGTAGTCAAGTCGTTGACTAAATCTACGTACACCGCGCGTACAGTGAGGCAGGTGTATAAGGCTCCCCACCATTTCTCTTGTCTGCGGCCTATTTTGACCAACATAGGCCCGAAATAGTCTAAGCCTGTGTAGGTGAAGGGTCGATGTCCTCCTTGGAGCCGAAATTCAGGTAGTTGTCCCATGAGCGGCGGTACGGCTCTCGCGCGTTTTATCTTGCAGAGGGAGCAGTCATTCCCGGTCTTTTTAACAGCATTGCGTCCGTTGAGGATCCAGTAACGCTTCCTTAGTTCGTTGAGGACTCTTTCTCTACCAGTGTGTGCGGCTTCGAAGTGGTAACGAAGCATTAGCAGCATGACGAATGGTTCGGTTGGGTGTAATATAATTGGGTGCTTAGTATTGTAGTCAAGATTTGCCGCCTCAATCCTCCCCCCAACTCGGAGTATGTCGTGCGCGTCTAGGAAGGGGTTGAGTTGACGAAGTGAGCTTGATTTGTCTACATGTCCATGACTTTTTATGTTGTTAATGTCGGTAGAAAACCTCTGTCTCTGACTTTGTTTGATGAGTGCTTCTTCCGCGTTCGCCACTTCTAGCGCAGTCAGTTCACTTCGAAGCCAGTCGGGATGTTTGTTCTTGAAGTTGTGAACCCCACGGAAGAACCAAGCTGTGCTTCGTACCAGTCGCCAATACTGAGAAAAGCGTTTAATATCGGGTAACTCTGGTGCCATGTCGTAATTAGTTAGGCAGACAGCCTTAATCTCGTCGTCGCCGATGTAAGTGTCGATAGTGTCGACATAGTCAATATCAATAGGCCATTCGTTGTCGGGTTTAAACAAGAAGGCTGGGCCCTTTAGCCACCTCTCACCATCATCAGCCATCGCGGTGTCTCTCGTGGAGTCATCGGCTGCATTTAAATGAGTGGGGATCCACCTCCATTGCTTATAGTCTGTCAGCTCTGTTATTTCGCAGACGCGATGTGCGACAAATGGCTTAAATCTGCCTGAGTCGGACCGCAGCCAGCTCAACACTGTTTTCGAGTCAGTCCAGAATACTATCTTAGACAGGGCTGCCATTTCACAGTGCTGTAGGCTCATGAATAGACGTGCCCCTAACAAAGCCGCCTGGAGCTCGAGCCGCGGAATGCTCATCACTTTTAGAGGCGCTACTCTTGCTCTCGCCATCAAGAAGGCGACGTGCCAGATCCCGTCGGTCTTGCGTGATCTGAGGTATGCTACGCTGGCGAACGCTCTGGAGCTGGCGTCGCAGAAGATGTGCAGCTCAGCCACCCCATCGTAGTCATCTGTCAAAATCCAACGTGGTACTTTAACGTCATTTACGGACTTTAATTCATTTAGCCATGTTTGCCACATAGCAAAATGGCAGCTTTCGATCTCATCATCCCATCCTATCTTGCTGCGCCAGATATTTTGGAAAAGGATGCGAGCTTTGACGGTGACATTGAGAAAAAAACCGAGAGGGTCAAAAACTGACATAATTATCTTAAGGACCTCCCGTTTCGTCGGTCTCTTGACACCACGTACCAGGTCGTCCGGTATATTGGTTAAGTTTAAAATGAAAATAAAATAGTCGTCGTCGGGGGTCCATCTGACCCCTAACACCCTTTCCACGACCTCATCTTTGCTATCACTGATCACTTTGACTGCTGACACGGAAAGTCTATCCTGAGGAATGTTCTTTAGAAGCTTTTTTGAATTGGAGACAAAGTTTCTTATAAAAAACCCACCTGATGAGTGTATCTCTATGACGTCCTTTACCAGCTGGATCAGGTCATCCTCGTTGTCCATCGAGTAAATACAATCATCGACGTAATGATGTTCAGTGATAACATGACAGGCGAGAGGATGAGATATCTCATATCTCCGAGCGTTAACGTTCTTTACATACTGTGATGAGGAGGGTGAGCATACAGCACCAAAGGTCATTACGTTCATCACGTACTGGCCGTCCTCCCACAGCAGACGTTGGGCCTGCCTGTCTTCAGGCCTTATCATGACCCGGTGGAACATCTCCTGAATGTCACCGGTGACAGCTACCTTGCCACTGCGAAATCCTAGGAGTATGGTTGGAAGCGAAGTCAGAAGATCAGGTCCTGTCAAGAGGAAATCGTTCAAAGACTTGCCTTCCGATTTCGCCGCGCAGTCCAGTACAAGGCGTAGCTTGGGCTTATTGGGGTTATAAACTGCAAAGTGCGGCAACCACCAAGTCTTCATGGACCGTATGGCGGCGTTTTCGCGATCTAGCTTTGAAACATAACCTTTTATAATATTGTCATGGAATCTCTCTCTGTATTTTATAGCAAAGTCGGGACACTTACGCATTTTCGCTCCGATACTGAGAAATCGCTTCCTCGCTTGCGGTAGGCTATCAGGAAGCTCCGGCGTCTCTGACTTCCATAGGAGACCTGTCTCGTACCGCCCTTCGGGAAGGAGTCGAGTCGTACGCTCCATAATTTGAAGCGCGAGTTGATCCTCCCGAGAGCGAGGAGTCTCGTTCGTATATTTTGTACCAAAGGCTTCTGTGGAGAAAGATTTTTTTATTAAGTCATTAAGTTCGTGACAGTCACAGATATGTAAAACTGTCACGTCATTCGGTAAACTACCGAGTCTTACGTTTCCATGAACCACATGTCCTAATTTTGTCAGAGATATCATTGGTCCATTTTTGTCACCGTATATAATTTTCCTCGTCACTATCAATTCAATGTTGTCTTGTCCAATGAGTAGCTCAACTTTTTTATGTCGAAAGTCACGGTCATTTACATAATTATTTACATAAGAGTATCTATTTACAATATCGATAAAATTAAGATTATTTACACTTAAGTTTAAATTACGAACAGAACGAACGTTATTCACGTTATACGTATCACTCACTTTCAGTCCTCTAATATTTAACGACACGATTTGCGAATCGGCCTCTTTCGTCGTCATACCTGAAGCTCCTCGTATATGTAACGGTGATATCTCTCCTCTAATGCCAGCCCGTTCTAACAAAGATCGGTCAACTAAAGATACCGCTGCACCCTCGTCTAGCAGGGCTAGGGTCTCGACGTCTCCTTTAGGCCCAGCGATCACCACTGGGATGACCTTTAGAAGCACACGCAGCTGGAATGGTTCATGGCGTTCCGTCATTGGAGCTACGGCGGTACTCACGATTTCGCTTGTCGTAACGTTAAGTGTCGCATGAAGTAGCGGGTGGTGCACTCTCTCACAACTCACTTCGGTGCATTTTTTCTTATGCTTACACTCTTTCAGCTGGTGCCTTTCAGATAAGCAGGAAAAACAAAGCTTTTGTTCTGTCACGAAATTCCAACGTTCGTCTACGGAAAGTTTTTTGAAAACTGTACAGTCCTTAAGCGCGTGTTCGTCTTGACAGCAGACGCACCTTTTCTTAGCTGAGGTCGAAGTCGTTGTATACACTACTTTCTTGTCGTGAAAATTTGGTTTTGTACTTTGTTTACTATCGGTGGTCGGTGTGGGCGTAATATATGTAGAAGCTTCGGCTATCTCCATAAGCCAGTCTGACAGATCATTTAGTGTGACGGGTGTAACTTTGTCAATTTTGTTTACATGGAAGGCCCATAGATATTTTAGATTGCTAGGGAGTTTGTTGATAATCTCTTTGATTAGCATCGGATTCGAAAGATGTCCCGTTTCCTTGGTAGCGTTCATCGTAGCAACAATATTCTGTACTGTGGTAGCAAACTCTATGATGTGATTGATGTCATCGTGACGAATGAATTTTGTATTGCGGATTTTCTGAAGCATGATATCAATAATGTATTCTGGTCGACCGAATCTGATTTTAAGTGTGGATATAATCTTGTCTAGGTTTGTAGAAGAGACCAAGAGAGCGAACACTGAATCGCGAGCGCGCCCCTTCAGGGCCCTTGAAAGTCTGGCGATATTCTCGTCATCAGTGTATCCGCACAGACGTGTAGTTGAAACGAATTGGCTGTAAAACAGGGGCCACTCTTCGGGCTCTCCTGAGAGCACAGGTAGCTCTTTAGTACTATTCTGTCGGGCTAAGAGCTTACTTAGGTCTTTCTGCAAGTTGTGTGCTTCAGTGCTTGTTGATGGTTCATTCAGGTGCTGTCGAGTGTGAGGTACTATCTTGTCTGTTGTGTTCTTAGGTGCATAATGATCAATACCTGTTAGTCTCTTTCCGGATCTGAGAGAGGTGCGAGATCCATACTTGTCGTCTTCGTCTTGAAACGCTTGCATTTGGATGGTGAGCTTTTCTTCTAGCAGGTGCTTATCGATTGCCGCACGCTCTTCGGCGGCCTCCAGTTGTAGCTGCAAGAGTCTTTGTTTTTTAACTGTCGACATCGTGCTAGTGGTAGAGTGAGCGGAAGGGCATGGCGAGGGCGGGCGGCTGTCCCGGATTGACTGTCTGGCGTCTTGCCCATCCTGGTCAGGGGCAGTAACGGCCGCCGTCGTCGTTGACATCATTGCCCTGGTCTGGCTTCTCGTTCTTACCATGGGCTGGGTCAGTTTTCTCGAAGGACCACTTGTCTGGTCGTTGGAGTCGTCGTTCGCTGAGGTCGTAGAAGTCGGTGGAACGAAACTTGGCAGTCACCGCCGTCCTGTCTCGTAGTCCATTGTAATCTTTTTTCCTGTCAATACTGTCATGATGTCCGTCTGTCATATGTAGGCTAGTCAGTCAGTCCAAGGAGGCCGGACGCCGCGACAATAATGAAGTTGGTCGCTTTAGCGATCAACTTCATGCGTTACTTTTGTGTTTACCGCACATTAAGAAAATCTACCAACAAAATAGAAATAGAATCTCTATTTTGTCGGTGCTAACGACTGCATTGTGAAGGCCTATCAAAAGTATTTATTAATCTGGAACAACGGAACCAAAGCGCGATTCAGTAGACTACAGCGCCATCTCTTGACCATTGGTGTAGTAGAACCAAAAACCACATCTTTATTTTTTGTAATAAAGTAACAAAAAGTATTTATTAATCTGGAACAACGGAACCAAAGCGCGATTCAGAAGACTACATCGCCATCTCTTGACCATTGGTGTAGTAGAACCACATCTTTATTTTTTGTAATAAAGTAACAGTTATAGGTATTCATATTTATAATATTTATCCACATGTTTCTAGTTTGTATATTCGGAATACGTGTTTGAGTTTCATACAAGTGCAAATCACATATGTTCTAATAAATTATATTCAGTAGCGATTTTAATTGAATATTTTGATTATTTATTTATTTTTTCAAACTAAAACTGAACTTTATTGACTTCGTCCTTTTCCAGACTTTTTATTAATTTATTGTAATTAATTATTTGCATGCAATTAAAAACTAATTTTAAACGATGCCAAAGAAGGATAACTTCTCACGCGCCTACATAAGTACACGCACCCATTTTTTTTTAACATAGAATTGACATAATATATTGAACATACTTTTTCTGCAAATATCAGGGCCTACTTTAAAATTGTATTTGTTTTGGGGTCCAAGTTGAATAAAATTTTCACAAAAAAAATGGTTGCCTGTAAAGTCGGTTTTACGGGCGAAGATTTTACGTGACAACGTCTTTTTCTCGGTAGAATATTTATTGATATGAATATAATTAAATTGCACAATAGGAACAAGGAATTGAATGAAAATAAGAATTGCACAAATTTTAACTATAGAAATATATTTTGTTTACTAAAACATTGTACATGTAAACTTAAACTTAACACGAGAGACTCATCGTAACGTTACCGAGCGTTACACTTTTTCATAAGTGACTCCCAGCCGCAACCTAATTTAAGACGTTGTCACGTCAAAAAAATGGTTGCCTGTAAAGTCGGTTTTACGGGCGAAGATTTTACGTGACAACGTCTTTTTCTCGGTAGAATATTTATTGATATGAATATAATTAAATTGCACAATAGGAACAAGGAATTGAATGAAAATAAGAATTGCACAAATTTTAACTATAGAAATATATTTTGTTTACTAAAACATTGTACATGTAAACTTAAACTTAACACGAGAGACTCATCGTAACGTTACCGAGCGTTACACTTTTTCATAAGTGACTCCCAGCCGCAACCTAATTTAAGACGTTGTCACGTCAAAAACTGGATTTACTTATTTACGTTAAGGCTAAAATTTACCACATGAATCTCTATCTAGAAAATTACGCAACGAAACGGATTATTCTAAACTGCTCAATAACGTTTCTCTTAATATCCGGATACGGGAGTGATCCCAGGGATAAACCGGGTTTAGCCGGTTCAGATTGCTTAAATCCGTTATCAAGTACTAGGAATTCATAAAATACAGCGGGTTGGTAATCCGGTTTGCTACGAGGCAAGCATTTTAGTTATCCAATCGACTCTACGCAAATATTATGTTAGTAGGTAGTCCAGCTGCTTATATATTTTTTTTATGATAATAATAAATAAAAAGGTTATCCCTAATCGAAATTAAGTACTTACTTAGTTTGGTTTAAAAATTTTCTTCGAAAATAGCTACTTCAACGTAATGGATACGATTAAATATTGAAAATCAACTTTAAGTCCAAGACATAAGCGTAATTTTACTTTATCTTAGCTAACGCTGCTACGGATCAATACCACCGTAGCAGAATGAAACGGTGAGCGTAGTAAGGGGTGTGGAAATTGCTTTCTGTCCCTTTCAGCACTACATCTCTCTTTCTATCCTTTGGGGGAACTTTTCAATGTACCAGGCGCGAAGGACACCAGTAGTATCCACCCACTTTATGAAGAAAACTTGAAAACTTTGCAGCTGTAACAACGCGTTAGTTACAAATTCAGTCAGACATTTCTTTTCTTAATAATTTGAATCTCGACGAAATTATTCCTGAGTTTTGAAAAGCTGTTTTTAAGTTAAGTGTAGTTTTCAAAAAAAATATTTCAGTGTCTCGATCCCTCGGGATGCGGATTCGAATCGCGATTTTTCTAGTTTCTTTAGATTTAAGCATGTAATAGTTCAACGCTTAAAACAATCTTAGTTAAACTAAAATACAGCCTCGTTAAAAGTGTTTCACTAAATATATTTTTTCCAGTTTCACGGAAGGTTTCGTGGACATCAGAGAACGCGAGAGAAAAGTCAAACGTGGCAGCCGCGAACAGGGCCGACAGCTAATGAACAGGCACAACAACGAAGCCGGCAGACGGGTACATGGCGGTTATCTATCTTTATTTCAAGACCTGTGACACATACTGATCCTGCTTGAATTGGAGTGGAGAATTGGCGATGCAAGCACTCCAAACTCCAACTCCAATTCAGCGAAAACTCTATGCGTCGTCCTAATTGGCAACGATCGTGCGATGGCGCGATGCAATCTCTTCGTGCGATGAAAATATTGTACCTGCGCTCGTGAGTCGGCTTACTAGTTGTATAATATCACCTCTGAAGAAATCTGTATGTTTGAAAATAGAAAGAAAGAAAGAAAACATTTTATTGGCCGTCACAGCATGAATATCGAAAACAAGATGGTTATAATAATAAAGTATAGACATAATAAAAAACATGGGAACTATTTACTAGGTGCGTGCCATGTAAGGCCAATAGAACGCTGACTCAGCTATGCTCTGTGGTAAACGCTTTCGCGATACCACAGCAGCGCTGATTTTCAGCCAGCGCCTTATGGCAAAAGAATGAATATGAATTGAATGAATTAGAATTGAATTGATTGCGAATGCCGGAATAAAGTGAAACAAAATAACAAAGAACATAGGTAGGTAATCTATATATATATATATAAAACTCAAAAGTGACTGACTGACATAATGATCTATCAACACACAGCCCAAACCACTGGACGGATCGGGCTGAAATTTGGCATGCAGGTAGATGTTATGACGTAGGCATCCGCTAAGAAAGGATTTTGATCAATTCTATCTCCAAGGGGATAAAATAGGGAATGAAAGTTTGTATGAAACTTTGTCAATTTTAAACCGATCGGGCTGAGACTTTGCATGCAGGTATAAGAAGAATCATCGATGAATGTCATTGTGTATAATACAAGACAGAACAAAAACTACACCGAAGCGAAGCGAGGGCAGGCCGCTAGTTATACATATATCGGTATACATTTCTAAGCAGTGACTCTAATACACTAAACTATAATGCCGGTGCTCCACACAGCCACCCGTGCCCGCTACCCATAAACACGACAAAATCATCGCACGACGAGAAAGCATCGTGTCATCGTACATCGTTGCCAATTAGAACGACTCCTAAGTACTTACCTACTTAGAGCTTTCTAATGCGGGTGTTTAGAAAAATTTACGTCACCAGTTAGCGCCACGGTGACATGAGGTCTTTTGTATGAAGTTTTTGGCGCGAATTAATCGAACGAGTCATTAAATTGATCCAATGAGTATGACGACATTTCATGATTTGACGGATAAGTAGACTTTTAGGCTCAGTGCTGCCGTCTGGCGCCCGTCATTCCAGAAAACCGTCATTCGAGCGACAATCAAAAGTTTGAACTCTTTCGTGGTCGTGGGTGGACCTGGACTGGGACTAAAGTATACCACGCTCCCTAATATTTACGCCCACTTGATCCAAGTACCTAAAATTAATTTAAAAATAAACCATTTTTTTTTAATGCTTAATAGGCAAGGCGGTCTCGCCTGGTGGAAAGCGTGTTAGCTTCATGCATCTATTTCGAATTCAAATAATAATAATAATATTTATTTAACCATAGTAAAATGATAAATGAACATTAATTTTACAATAAGCACCTTACTAATAAAATTTTCAAAACAGTGTGAGTCTCAAACTCCCAAACTAGGACATGTCCTGTATCTCAGGAGTCAGTGAAAAATAGTTAACAAGGATAAAGTACATCTCTTCTTCTTTGTTGTCTAACTGGATCAAGCTTTTTTATTAAAAATGTCGGTTTACATACATACTCTGTACGTTCTTTTGTAGGTAATAATGAAATTATACGGACTAAAGAACAAATCCTATATTGATATCCGTAATTTAATCTGCGCGGTCATCGGTCCGTAAAACCAGCTTATACTACAGAACATTATCCCTGTTTGAGAAGTTGAGATTATGCTTTCAAGACCTTGGTATGGGCACCAGTACCCCTAGCACGAATCATTATCGAATTCGAATAGTTTGCAAGTACGAAATGTCATTGTCAAATATGTACTGATTTTTAGTTCTCGTTACGTCCGTTTTGGCGCTGCCGTTCAAGTTTCCATACAAAATTTAACAATGACATTTCGTACTTGCAAACTATTCGAATTCGATATTGGTACGTGCTGAGGGTCTCCGCGGTGTGATTTAAAATCCCTTAACACGAACCAATAACGAATTCGAACAGTTTTCGAGTGCGAAATGTCACTGTCAAACGTGTACTGATTTTTAGTTCTCGATACGTCCGTTATGGCGTTACTGTTCAAGTTTTCATACAAAATTTGACAGAGATGTGACTTGGCTAAGATAAAAGTATCTAAGATACAAGATACAAAATACGTATCTTCGTCTTGTATTTTAAATATGTACTTTTTTTAATTTATCTTGTATCTTGTATTTAAATACATTTTTTTAGTATCTTAGTATTTTGAAGATACTTTTTTAGTAAAATACTTTTTCTAAAATTTCTCAAAATTATTTTCAGAACCCTTTATTCTAACAACTTTGTTCTCCGCGAAATAGTCCTGGAGCTCTACTCTCTTTCTCCGAAACGAAATTTCGGTAACGAACGAATTTCAAACGAAATTTCGCCAGTGTTTCTACTCTATTTCATTTTCGAACAGGCACATTAACTTCGGAACTATAAACAGTTTTCGTGAACGAATGGAATGAGTCATGTTTTTGAGTTCTTTTTATCTCTACTTTTAAGAAAACGTTTTTTTACTTGGAAACAATATAGGTAGTTTACGGCAAATTTTTTGATGACATTGAAAGAACCTTCTTTGACAGTGTTAGCCGACTAATTTGTAGAGTCGATACAATCTACTGTATGTCAACCTCAATTTGTCGTTTAATACTTTGAAGTATCGAAATTACAAAAAATAATAAAAAAATGGTTTATTTTGTTACTTTTACATGCTAAAAATGTTTCTCGAACTAAGCAGCTATTTATTTATTTATTTATTTATTTATTTATTCTTTATTACCATAAAAACAGTAAATGGCGGACTTAATGCCATAGGCATTCTCTACCAGTCAACCAGTAAAGGTGTAGGAGATGCAATGTAATGGCGATAGAATATGAGATACTTAGTGTGGATCATAAAAAATATCTACTATACCTAACTATTCTATAACAACAATAAATATAAAATACATATTATACCTACACATATACTGATACACATATATATTCATAAATATATATACTTATAAATAAATACATAAATAAACATACATACACTAAATTAGTAAAAAATAAATAAAAATAGATATGATGATATTATAGATGACTACAGATTAAGAGGAAAATTAGGTTGACAGATAGTGAGCACGCACTAGTTTTTTGAAATGTAACTTATTACGTGCACTGCGAATATTCAGTGGCAAAGCATTCCAAAGACGTATAGCTGTGATGGCGAAAGATTTGGAAACGAACCCAGAATGGTGAAAAATAGTTTTGAGGGTAAGGTGCCTGCAAGAGCGAAGATCACGTGGTCTGGAGGGACCCAGAAATTGAAACCTAGATTTCAAGTATTCTGGGGCACGTGGATCGTATAGAACACTGAAAAGCATGCATAGAATTCTGAGATTTCTACGGTCACGTATGGACAGCCAATTGAGTTTATTTCTATAGTGGGAGATATGGTCGTACTTACGTAAACCGAAGATAAAGCGAATACCGCTGTTGAGCAAACGATCCATCTTAGAAAGAAGGTTTTGATTGGTGTCAGAATAGCAGACGTCAGCATAGTCAAGGATAGGCAGAACGAGAGCCTGTACCAGCGAAACCTTTGTACTGGAAGGGAGAAAGAATTTTAACCTGTACAGAGCCCTAAGTGTATTAATTACTTTACGGCATACTTCTTCAACTTGATTCTCCCAGCTAAGAGTACAGTCAATGAGTAGGCCAAGATTCTTGACGCATGGTTGAAATTTAATTACAGTACCATTGTATAGTAATGGATTCAGTGAACCTAAATCCAGAAAGGCCAACTGCCGGGAACTACCTATTATAATTGCCTGACATTTTGATGGATTAACAGAGATACCATAACAGTTGGACCATTCCGAAATCCTCTGAAGGTCATTATTCAGGCATATGAGGGCCTCATCTAAACTATTTTTATCTGCATGAACATAAAGTTGGAGATCGTCAGCATATAGATGGTAAGAGGAATGAATCATAGTAGTAAGGAAATTAATAAATAAAGAAAAAAGAAGAGGAGAGAGAATACCGCCCTGTGGAACACCAGCAGTGAGAGCGCACCAGTCCGAGATGGTTTGGTCTACCCGTACAGCCTGCTGGCGTCCACGAAGATAAGATGAAAACCAGGTCCCTACTGAAGAAGAAACTCCTGCTTGTGAAAGAATTGCCAGGAGAATATCATAATTGACCATATTGAATGCGTTGGAGAAGTCTATTAGGACCATAACAGTCAACTGCGAATTCTCCATACCGCTACGAATGTCGTCAAGGACATTGATAAGGGCAGTGGTAGTACTGTGACCTGGACGGAACCCAGATTGCAGTGGGCTGAGAATGTTGTGGCGAAAGATAAATGAGGTGAGTTGGCTGTGCACAGCAGCTTCTAAAACCTTGGAGAGAAAAGGAAGAATAGATATGGGCCGATAGTGGCTCAGAGATGACGGACTATTAATTTTAGGAAGAGGCGTAGTAAGTGCTTTCCTCCAGATAGAAGGAAAGGTACATGATGAAAGGGAAAAATTAAGAATAAAGGTGAGACTTGGAAGTATACATTCAAGTATAGGGATAATCATAGTCCTGCTGATATCGTCACATCCCACTGCCTTAGATCTTATGGAAAGGACAATCTTACGGACCTCTTCTTCAGTTAAGGGACGAAAACTAAATAATTCACTAGAAAAAGGAGCCATGGAAGTTATAGAGGAAACAGTAGAGAGCATAACTGAAGTAGGGAGAGAAGAAACTGAAGAGAAATGTTTGTTAAGCTCATCCAATGAAAAAGAAGAGGTAAATTTTGAGAAAGTTTTACCAAAACCTAGAGTACGAAGAAACTTCCATGTATCGGCTAGATTTGAATTTGAAATATTCTGATGGATGTATTGGCGTTTAGCGGCTCTCACCATCTGATTGCAACGATTCCTTGCAGTTTTAAATGCACGCCAGTTGTCATCAGTACGGCAACGTTTGTACGATCGGAAGCTATTATTAAAAATACTCTTGCAAGTATTTTAGGCTTAATTAAAACAAAAATCTCAAAACGAAAATGAAAAGGTAACACTTTTCATTTCGTCGATTTGAGGTTAAAATTTCGAACAATTATCTGTCAAATTCAACTTTTCCTTCGAAAGTTTTGTGAATTAGAGTAGGCTTGGAGAATTTAATTGTCAAAATATTTCGGACGAACGAATTTTCGAAATGAAAAGGAAACAGAGTAGGGAACGTGCGAAATTTCGATCGAAATTTCGTTTTTCGTTGAAATAGAGTAGGCCTCCTGGGCTTAGTAGTTCGCAACTGAGATCGCTCAGTTTAGGTCGCCGCTCCGAAATGAACTAGTTCGCTCTTCTAGATCGTCAGCTCCCAGCTCGTATCAGTGGAAGGTAGATCATTCGCTCGTTTTGATACTGTTCTGGCCACATGTGATTAGATTATGGAATACTGTACTTTATTTACTATTTTGTACTTTTAAAAGTAGTAGTGATTAAAATATATTTCTAAAAATTTGCCTTTTTAAATATACCTGTAGAAGTTATGGTTGATTTATAATTTAACTTATACATAGATATGTGTGTCAAGCACAGAACCGGCCTCGAAAAAACCCACCAAATTTTACCTGTGTGTTTGATGAGTTTCGTAACGACATACGTTCAGTTCATCGCTCTCACTCTCGCTTATTCGGTCGCGAACTAATGAACTATGGAACAAAGGAACGTCACAACAAGTATTCTATAATGCGATTCAACTAAGAATAGGACCGACTGAGCGCCATATTGTGATGTCATAGCTGTCAATTCAAACCAAATAGGTAGAGTGAGCAAAAAAAAAGTTTTTATTTAATAAAACTTATTTACTAAGATTAAGTGTGAAAAAGCATCAGATTTTTTTAATAACATTTAGATTGAGAGAAAAAACCACCGATTTTTAATAATATTTATTTATTAAGACTGTGAGAAAAAACATTAATCAGAATCTAGCTCTTCTATTCCGCTCATCTCTGCATTACCGCCGGAGTAGTTATGAATAATCATACACTATTACTAGGTCACATACGAACATGCATCCTTAATGTAAACGAAAGATTGAAATCGAGTTTCTGAATGCAACTTAGAGTGACATTTGGTTGACGATTTAGGTTATGAACCATCCATGGCCAAAGCTCAATAAGAAAAAAAAAATTCAACCGATATTAATTATCAATATTTGTTATTGTTTGTTGACAAATGTTTGGTTTTTATTCTTGAATTAGCGGAGTACTAAAAGAGGGTTCCAAGTTTTTTTTGCAAACCGTACTTTTCAAGCGACATTTGACAGATAGAGGTCATTGGCTTTCCTATTCTTATTTGAATCGCATTATACAAGTTTTGTGTAAAACAAGCATATGACTTGTTTCTTGATGTAAATGAGGGTTTAGCATTTCAAGTTTTGACGTTCCGTAGCTAAAAATAAATATTACATTGAGCAAAAAGCTACTACCTACACAGTTTTGAAGCAGATTTATTAACCATCTTCTCGTATGTTTTTAAAATTATTGCTCAACCATAAACATATATATTTACTACAGACCGTTGAAGCTGAACACTAAGTGGGCCTATAGATGTGGTTTTTTTTAATTAAATTTATTCATGACCATGGATACAAGTCCTTCAGTCGTTTAGTTTAGTTCATACATAAATACAAATCTTAATCTTCTTTTTTTTACATTAGAATGTCGGTGTGATGCATTCTATTGTTTCTTGAGTGTTTTTATCACGAAATGTATCGAGTTGGTTTTTTCGATAAGCTTCTGTGAGGTAGTCAACACTACAATAAAGTTCTCACGTCCACTTGACTGGAATAGAGTATATTTTAAAGATTCCACTAATTCTTCAGTTGCGCAGATGGTTGTAACACAAAATCACACCAATTTTATTTCACAATATCCACTATGAACGAATTTAAGAATAATTAAATAAGACGCCAACCACACTCGATGAAGTCCCGCGAAAAGCTCCTATAGATGTGTTCGGAATAGTGTTGCCAGGAGACCCGATTAGCGCGGGACGTCCCGATTTTCAGGGGTCTGGGGACGCGTCCCAATTTGTACCTGATCGGGACGATAATGTCCCGATTAATCAAAAAATTAAATTTAGGTAATTATTGTAATACTATACTTGCACTAGTAGTTTAAAACGCAATAAATTAAACCCAGGCTTAAAAACCCCTTGTTTTTTGTTTACTGTCCCGATCTGCAACCCTAAATCCCGATTTTTTGACCTCCTGTACCGATTTTAAACAAATCGGACCTGGCAACACTAGTCCGGAAGTACATTTACCTAATTTATTTTTTAACTCTTTCTTCGTATCTGTACCAAGAATAAAAAGCACAATATTTTTCCAAAGGCGGTGATAAAGAAGTCCCGCGTGTCGTGTAAATGTCACGGGGTCTCGGGGTCGTGCAGCCTCGTCACGTGCTGGCAACAGTTGCCCAGCTTCAGGGAAATCGGTAAGATATCATTGAATACCTATACTAATAAACATAAGGCCCCTAGCCGCGATGCATTCGAAGTTTGTTACGATGATCTCTACTCAAATATAAAGACTGCTGATAATTTTGGCAAGTCTTCCTATAAGCGGTGCGATATCAGAGAGCAAATATTAGATACCCCGGGTGATACCTGCCACAGATCACAGAGAGGTTAAAAGGGTGATCATATACCGTTTGTACGGGAACTGATTTCGCCGGCTCGCCCCGCTACACTTCCACCTAATAGATAAGCCAATCAAATAACGCAACATCACACAATAGGACCAATCAGCGCTCACACCCACCCGGGAGTAGTGTCACAATCAGAACCAAGTTTTGGTCAACTTATGAGCATTTGCTCACACATAACCGTGGCGCGCCTGCCCCGCCCATAAAGCTCTTCTAATCTCTTTCTGTGTTCGGTGTGCTCCCTACCGTCGAGCCAAGCTGTAAGGTGCGGAAACGACCCCCTCAGGTTCGAGTGGTCTAGAGACTCAAGACGGAGAGGAGACTCCCCCCGTAAGGAGATACCATCCGCCTGGAATACCTCTAGAGGCACTCGTCAATTCTCGGCTTGAGCTCCCTTTAGAATCTCGCTGTCCCCAAACCCAGTGACGCTGTAATGGTCATCTGCGACAAACAGCATACACACTCAAAAAAAAACTCCGGGACTGCCGGCAAAAGTGAAAACTTGAATTTTAACATTGTGCATTTTTGATATTTTGGTATGGTTAGATAATAATTTTGCACGAATTGCTTTAATTACACAGGCCCAAAAAAAAAGTACCTTGCGCGAAAGACCAGACTACCTGAACTTTATGTCTTCGGGGTAGCTGAACCAAATATGGTGCCAGAATAGCGAAGGTGTGATATTATTGTTTTCGTCTTACGCATTTTCGATTAGGTCACGTGGACACGTAAACTTATCAGGACGTTAGGACTGACGCGATTAGGCCACCTGTCCTGACGCGAGTTTAACAGTTTTTACCCATTACAAAAAAAGTGTACAACGCCGCTAAAGAAGTTTTCACTTCAAAAAAAGTGCGGAAACGTGGTGAACTCCATATCTGTTCATTAGTTTTTATAATATAAGTAGGCAGTCAACAAATTGATGACATTCACATTTTCATAAACACGAAGAATGTTGAACATTTATTAGTATTATGCATAATAGGTACAAATACAAACGCGGCTCAAAGGTAGACAACAAAGAATAATTTCTCTAATATTTTTTATAAGTATTAAAAGTAATAGGTTGTAAATTTTATTTATGACAATAATTATACCGCTACAAGCTCACACAACAACATCTATAAAACCACTTAATTTAGTACCAATAAATAACTTTTAATTACGCACCTAATATAGTAATAAAGGTCCATTAGCATATTTTACGATAAATAAATTAAGCGTGCTGTGGCTGTGGGTGCAATCGTTTTCCGTTGCCTAAACTACGGGTGCGTTTAAAAATTAGATAATTGTGACTCGGACACACACACAGAAAGGTTCCTTACTTATTGTACAAGGTTAAATAAAAATAATAAAAAAACGCGTGTGCTTATGACCACACGACTGAAGTGAAACTTCTTTAGCTCCATCTGTGTGTATACAATATATACATGTATGTACATATACATATTTCATTTACTAGCTATAAGAGAAAGAGAGAAAGATAATGTGCGCGCGCACTGCTTTCTCTTGCTTATATCCCCCACTCAACTCCCGTTCGCCTCGCCCGATCGCACTTTGCGTAACGCGTTCGCCAGCTTACTCCTCAAGTCAAGCGTGCGTAAACAAGTTTCACTTCGATAATTTATTTGAATTATAACATGAAAAAAACACGCCGAGCAGCGGACGCCCGCTCCGTGCCCCGCTTATCGCATCGCACGCTCTTATGCGGTCAAAAGTTTTGGCATTTGGCGCATCGGATGTCCGTATTCTTTTTCCTCCAGTGCAACATGTCCAATGATTAATATTAAAATATTTTTACATTACATTTTATTACGAGTTAAGTTACTGTTGCTGGCCACCCATAAACTTAGGAGTATCAACCTCGAAACGACTTATTTTTAAGTAGTAAACATTTTTGTCGTAAAAAAGGAAACATTGTAGTTTTTTAATACATCACCGGGAGCTAGCCACTGGGATACCATTTTTACCGAAATATAAATATGTATGTAGTAGATAAATAAACTCACTATAATTAGACGACCTGACGACCTCCGTGGCCGAGTGGCTCGTACGCCGGGTTTCATGGTGTTGCCGACTCGAGAGGTCCCGGGTTCGAATCCCGGTGGGAGCAGATATTTGTGTGATGAATTCGAGCATTTGTACTCCAGTCATGGATGTTTAATATGTATTTCTATATAAATATGCTTATATATGTATCAGTATATGTATTCTATCCGTTACCCTGGTATCCCATAACACAAGCCTTACAGTGCTTACTTTGGGGCTAGGCTAATTGGTGTGAGTCTTGGAAATATTTATTATTATTTATTTATAATAAGTAAAACTTATTTTAATGAAATCCTTGAAGCCTTGTATCCGAGATAGGTAAGCAAATAAATTCAAAAAAGGCGGCATTGTTCACAAAGTAGTAGCAATAATTAGGTATGTCACACTGTAGGAACTTTTAATTGGATTTCAGTACAAGAAAAATATAATATTTAGATAGCTTCACCAAACTATGCTATAACTATAAGTATTTTTTTTTGTCAACGTAACTATATTATACAGAAATATTACGCATGAATAACAAAAATGCATGTATTCTTTTTTGTTATTTGTGCGCACAAATCAAAATATAATACATAAATTTTACGCCACGAATAGCAAAAATGGGTGAATTCTTTTTTGTTACTTGTGCGTAAGAATTCTGGAATAACAATCAAAAAAGAAGCTGCGCATATCATTAATAAAACGCGGACGAAATCGAAAATTGCTGCAGCAGATATAAACTGCCACACCAACCATCCTCACCTTGCCAGCCTGCAGAAATGCTTCTTCACGCCTCTTATAAAGCACCCCAAATTGTAGGAAGGAGGGAACACTATAATTCCACTTGCGAATAGCATGACAAAGATACGAGTCACCTAATTCTTTTCGCTTTTTCCAGGTGATTTCTTAAAGGATAAGTACGATGGCGCAGCAGAAGTGACGGTGTCCCGTAGAGGCAGGCTGCGGCTCAGCAACCCTCGTTACACCCTGCCCACTGTGCTAGACCTGGTCTACTTGGACGAGTCGCCCAACTACTGCATCAGAAATGATACTTTGGTAACTAATAAAAATTTTGACGATCTCCCTGGTTACAAGGTGTCGCCTACTCAGAGGTCCAGGGTTAGAATCCCGATAAGGGCCTAGCACATTGAGCAACACAGCCGACGCGACTAGGAGGGGAGTAACTATACCATAATGACACAATACTACTGAAACCATTCTGCTGCTTTTGGGGAGGGGGGGGGGGGATATGCATTATTTAATATAGAAAACCTGTTGGAATGATTGGAACAGTTCAAACCCAAGCATTGTTGTCTGTAATATAATCAGACACTTTGTAATAAGCTTTTTTAATAAGTGCTTTTTTTATAATATCTTTAAATTTATTTAAGGCTAACTCTTGGATATTGCTTGGGACTTTATTGTATAAGCGAACACAATGACCTTTAAATGAATTATTAATTTTATGTTTATTTTGGTTTCTTGTATTGATTGTGTGAACATCACTGTTTTTAAGAAACAAATTAATATTTTTTCTTACAAGTAATTAATTTTCGTATATGTATTGTGATGCGACCGTCATTATTCCAAATTCTTTAAACTTATCTCTTAATGATTCTTTAACTTTAAGATTATAAATTGATCGAATAGCTCTCTTCTGCAGCACAAAAATAGTTTGAATGTCGGCGGCATTTCCCCACAATAAAATTCCGTACGACATTACACTATGGAAATAACTAAAGTACACTAATCTGGCCGTATCTACATCCGTTAACTGGCGTATGTTCATTACGGCATATGCTGCAGAGCTAAGTCTATTTGACAATTTATCAATATGTGGGCCCCATTGAAGCTTAGAATCTAAAGTTATCCTTAAGAATACTGTGGTGTCTACAAGGCCCACATTCCTATCCTTTATATTCACAATGTTTTACATTAGGTAATACAAATTTCATACATTTCGTTTTTCCTTCATTAAGTAATGAATTGTTAACATTGTTAACATTTGATTTTATATACCAATTGATAAAGCAAATGACAGTTTAGCTTTTATTTATTTTCATCTGTCGGGTGTCTGAAATGGAATCTTGCAAGTTACAAGTATACACTTCCCGGTTTTCGATTGAGCTGAAATTTTGCACGCATACTTAAATCGCGTGACAATGCAATATTATAATGACACGGAAGAAGAAGAAGAAGAAGAAGAAGAAGTCTTTATTTGCATTAAATATGGTGTACATAAGATGTTACATATGTGTTTGATGTTATTTTACACATTCAGTATAAATAAAGTATCACATATTTTACTGTCACACAGCATGCAATACAGAAAACATATAAAATAAAACAATCCAAATAACCTCAAAAAATTCAAAATTATGTCCTTGATAAATCTACATCATATTATTAATTAAAAAAAAAATCATTTAAACAATATATTACATATTCATATCAAATCCAAATGTTCATTTCTTATACTTAATAGTCAATGTTTATAAAATTGAAAATCGCGTAAAGTACCAAAGATAATTACAAATTAAATATGCTTTTTTGCTAAAAATTCTCCCACTGAATAAAAGCATTTGTCCTGTAGCCATTTTCGTAACCGAGACTTAAATAATCTTAGTGGAAACATTTTTATGTCCTCTGGTATGTTATTAAATATTTTCACAGACATAACATACGTACTGTTTTTGTAAATATTAGTTCTCGCAATAGGTAATTCCAACTTATTAGGAAATCTTGTCATGAAATTACATACAGTCTTTTTAGTTGTAAAGAGATTCATATTAGTTTTCACAAATACGCAAATATCAAAAATATATAAACACGCCACAGTTAATATTCCAAGTTCTATAAATATAGGTTTACAGGAGGACCAGGGACTAGCATCAATAATGGCTCTAACACACTGTTTTTGTGCTATAAAAACTCTTTGTACTTTGACTGAATTGCCCCATACTAAAATACCGTACCTAATATTAGAAGCCACATACCCATAATAAGCCTTTAAAGCAGTTTGTCTATTAGTAACTTTCGACAGTCGCCATAGTACATATGAAAATTTATTTAGCTTACTGCATAAGTTATCGATGTGGGGTTTCCAAGAACATTTATCGTCAATTTCAATGCCCAAAAAAGTAGCACAGTCAACCTTTTTTAGTATCTTGTCATTACATAAAATTGATAGCTTGCATTTAGTACCCCCTTTGTTTATAAACTGAATATATTTTGTTTTGTCCTTATTTACTATTAAATTATTTTGATTTATCCAATTCATTATGTCATAGACTGTATTATTTATTACATTATTAAATGAGTCATGTGATTTATTACTTATTATTACACATATGTCATCTGCATACGTTATACATGGGAAGTCAGTAACTTTTGTAAGATCATTCGAAAAGAGTAAAAAGAAAAGAGGACCCAGGATACTCCCCTGTGGGACGCCTGTGTTTTTATATGCCAAATTAGAACAAGCTGATTCTACGAATGAATCAGAATTTAAATACTGAGATGTGACATATTGTGCTCTATTTTCCAAATAACTTCTGATCCAATCAAGGCAAACACCACGTATACCATATGCTTCACATTTCCTTAAAAGTATTTCGTGCGAAACTAAATCAAATGCCCTCTTTAAGTCAAAAAGGATGGCAACTGTCTCAACCTTCTTATCGACATTCTTCACAACTTCATTTACCAGCTTGTACGTTGCTAAAGTAGTAGATTTTCCTTTTTGGAAGCCGTATTGATTGGCGTCAATTATATTAAATTTTCCTATAAATTTCATTATTCTTGTATGCATGCATTTCTCAAAAACTTTTGACAGAACCGATATTAAGGCTATGGGCCGGTAATTCGCTGGATTATCCTTATCTCCTTTTTTGTATATAGGCTTAATGTTTGTGATTTTTAAATTTTCAGGAAAGATACCTTGTTTAAAAGATACGTTTATGATGTGTGCAAGAGTTGGTGCTATTATTTGTCTACATTGTTTGATTACTTTAGTAGACAAACTATCAAAACCAACTGAATTAGTATTTTTAAGGTTGTTTATTATTTTTATAATTTCGTCCGGATCAGTTGGAAATAAATACATACTAGAGTCATTTTGTTTTATATAATTATCATATCTTATGTTAGTCAAGTCAATGTTACATGAATTTATAAAATATTTATTTAGAATTTCGCATATGTCCTTTGGGCTTTTATAGATAATACCATCAAATGTTATATGGCTTATTTGTTGGAATGAATTATTAGTCGAAACAATGTTGTCTTTAATAACTTTCCACGAAGCTCTACATATGTTATCTGCACTATCAATAAATGCTATGTTAGAAATTCTCTTAGCAGTTTCAATACAGTTCTTAAAAAGTTTATTGTATTTTTTATATTCTAGTTTGTCAATATCCCTTTTTGATTTATAAAATCTGAGCCTTAATTTACGTTTAGTCTTGCTTGCAATTCTTATACCCTTAGTTAACCATGCAAGCTTTTTGTTTGTGTTAATGTTTTGTTTTGTCAAATAATATGGGAAACATAAATCAAAGAGTAAAACTAAATATTCATGAAATTGATTAAATGCTTCGTTTGTATCAGTTATCTGGTGAATGTTATGCCAGGGCAATTGCTTTAGACAACATTCATATTTTTTTACATTTTCTTTAGTAAAAGCCCGTTTCTTATGAAATATTTTTTTGTGTGGCACATATTTTTCTAGAAGTGGAATGACAAGTAATTGAGCTTTTTCGTGATCCGATAGTGCTAAAGTCAGATTTCTTCCTATAGCGTCTTTAAAATTGCTGATAACTTGATCTAAGCATGCGTTTAATCTAGTGGGTTCATTTATGTGAATTGTGAAATTAAAATTTTCAATTATTCTTTTATATTCGTTCAAGGCCTCTGAATCCTGTAATAAGTTTATATTAAAATCTCCTGTGATTATAAATTTCCTATTCCTTTTTTTACGTAGAAATTGCATTAACTGTTCCAATTTGTAAAGAAATTTATAAGGATTCAATTTTGGAACTCTATATATACATATTATTATACATTTATATTTTGGAATATCTATACCACTTGCCTCAAAATCAAAATCGCACTTCAGATCATCCAAAACAGAGAGTTTATTGTATTCAACATAGTTCCTACACAGAACACAAGTGCCACCACGTCTCTGATTCCTCCTAGAGTACCATGCCGCTAATTTAAAGCCATTAAGAACAATATTTGACTCGCATCCAGCTTTGACAAAAGTTTCCGATAAACACAAAATATCTACATCACCGCACAGCTCTGAAACGTCTTTCAACGCCATCTCAAGTTGTTCAGTTTTACTTAGAAGGCCTGCTATGTTTTGATGAAATACTATAAGCTTGTTTGTAACGTTAGTCTCAAAAAAGTTTATTGTTAGCAGGTTCAAGAATAGGAGCAGCGGTGCTTTTATTTCCTATGATTTGATAATAATCAGTGATAGTTCTTTTTAAGACCTTCTTCGCTGTAGCAGAGTTACAAGATACCTCTGTCGTAAGCCGTGGAAAGTAAAATGGTATAGTGCCCCTCATATCACAGATCTTATTTTTTTTTGTCTCATTGAGGAGTAAACGCTTAGCCAGGGTTTTAAAATTCAAAAAGTAGTTTTCATAGTATTTACAGTCTAGTACATAATTAATATTTTTGCAATAGAATTTCAAATTACTTAAATTACAAGATTGATAATATTTCAAGTAATAGGATTTGGGAAAAAACTTGCACATAAATTCAATTTCATTATTAATGCATTGTTCATTTAAATACAAATTTTTAGTTATATTCAATAAAAAAACTGTATGATTTTTTAATTTATCTAAAGTACAATATAATTGTGAGGTGAATTTTAGTCTATTTTTATCATTTTCACCAACACAAAGTACAAAAATGTCAGAAGAAGATATATTGTTGATCTGTAATATTTCATCAGTTTCCGCATTTGGCTTAGTAGTAGAAAATATTGAATATTTTTCGTATTTTGTATTTTGTCTTGAGTTTGATAGCACTGCAGCCAGTCCGGCGATCTGCTGTGATCCATATATTCGTATGCATTTTTCTCTAGGATTGGGAAGAGAGAGATTATTATTTTCATACTTTTTTTCGTTATATACATCTGTTTTTCCATTTAATTGTTTATAATTATCCGAATAATCCTCATAACAGTGTTTTAAAGTTTTCTCATTTATCTCCTGTAAATTATCAGATCCCTTGTTGTGGTGTGATTCGTCTCCGTTCTGTTGTTTGATGCAGATTTGTTTTAATTTATTTATAATAGAATTATTTTCCGCCAATTTTTTCTCTAAAATATTATTTTTCTCTAGTAATATTTCTATTTCTTTGTTAGATATTTCAAGTTTCATGGACAATTCAGAATTTAAGTTTCGCAGTTCCTCCATATCATCGGCATCTCGGGTAGAGAGATCCGGCAGACTTCTTCTTGGTGTTGAGGTTGTGGATAAAAACGAGTTTTCATTATTTGACCTATTTGTCGTCTGCAATATATCAGCTGTATCGGGACTAATGCAAACCTTCTGTCGATCTCTGATTGTGACACATACGGGTTTGGTGTATTATTTTTATTATCACTGGAGCTTGATTTGCTTACCGGCGTACTAGTGTTCTTATTAATATTATTCCGAGCATTTTTTCTTGTTTTTACCATGCAGGATGAACACTTCCATTTTTGTTTACTTTCCTTAGACATAAGTAAGAAAAGTTTCTCAGATACCACTGCACAATCAAGATCATAATTGTTTTTACAACTTTGGCACTTTATACCATCTCTCAACACAAACTCATTTCGGCATTTTGTACATTTTACTTTATCCATAGTAGTGTGATTGTAATTTTATTTAAATTTGTTCTCAAATAAAGTAATATAACTTTAAAAAATATTTCTTTGGGTGAGATTTGAACCGAGGATCAGTGAGCATATAGTGAATCCTTATGCGTTGCACCAACGAGTACTCGGGAGATTCGACAAAATTAAGAATCAGTATCCATTTACTTTCTAAGATAGTGCAAAAACTGATCTTATGTGCTCAGCAATAAGAGTCTAATCACTTCAACTTCACGTCCTTCCACTCACTTTGATCGAATGAAATTTACAGCTGTTCGATTTGTTTGTTTTCATTTTTTTATGGCGTTTTGCAACTAAAATTCTTATTCACTGAGTATAACAATGATTACGTTTGCTTAATTGATTATATTTGAATTGGTTGACACTAACTATTTTGTTTATTTTGTTCACTCATAATTTTATGGAATTCACACTATTAGAACGTATGAACGTCGTAGATTACAACTGTACTATCGAAATACTTTGTACTTAAACGAAATTATTGTGTTTTAAACACAATTAATACACTTTAAATATTTTTATAAAAGCAAAAACACGGAGACTGTTTCTTCCCTGTAGTAGGGTAGATTCGAAAATCGGAGCTGATTTGATGATGAAGCTCGAAGGTGGCCATCAGTGCCGTCTTTGACCTGTTGGAGGCCCGGGCATATTAGGATAATGGGGCCCCTATGACTTCCGTTTTGTGATTTAACAGGAACTAGGGACTTTGTATTTGATCTGAGGGGGCCCCCTATCGATCGCTGGGCATTTGCCCAAAGTGCCCACTCGGAAGGACGGGACTGGTGGCCAACGTAATAAAACGACTTAACCGAGTTTGGGCTTGTTTAAAATGGCGGTGACATTTCACAGGGCTCCCTGGGCACGTCCGGCAGAGAGTGTAACAGAACATCCGCGGGCGTGGACGGCTGTTCCCTCATGTGTTGCGGAAGAGGTTACAACACCAAGAAGAGCACGCTGACAGAGAGATGTGGGTGCAAGTTCCATTGGTGCTGCCGTGTCGAGTGCAACACGTGTGTGAAGACTGTTGAATTGTACACTTGTAAATAAATCAAAGTAGGATACTTTGAGGTTTTAACTCTGAGTAGGTACAGTACCATTAGCACAAACCAATATCTAAATGTAAAAGTTGAATTCAATCTCGATATGCTTCAAAATGTCAAGAAGTTTGTTATGGAAGATTTTTAATTCTGGTTTCGTCCGTTGTGGCGCTGTTCAAATTTCCATACAAAACTTCTTGAAATTCGACGCGTATCGTGATCGAATTCAATATTAGTTCGTGCTAAGGGTACTGTACTCTAAGGTTTGTAAACATTCGGTGATGTTTGCGTAGAGCAGTGCATCTGCCCGGATAGTGGAGGGTGAGGGTCCGAGGCCCGTCTGCTGCCTGGACCACGTGGACTTTGTTCAAATAAAAAAATCTTTAGATTTAACCATCTAGCACTTAAATTTAAAAAATATATATATATATAATAAATCACCGTTTAGGAGGAAAAAGTTCTCGCAAATATCTATCGCTCGTTGCCTCTCAATGTCTAAGGCCGCCCCTGTCCTGTAAAATATGTTTGTTCAGTATGTATGAAATGTATATAATCATTCAGTATTAACCCAACTACCAAAACTATCTTCTGATCATCTTCATACTTCCATAAATTTTTATGACAGCTCTTTGAAAGCAATTGAATTGCCAAATTGTCGTCAACCCTGCTTTTATAGCACTATTTTTCGACTATTAATTCTTAGAACAATATTGTAGAGAAAGGCGGTTAATTTCATTTCAACAGAATCGGAGTTGGTCTAAACGATATATGAAAAACAACATACAGCGTAATAGTGGAATAAGCGTTAAATGAAACCTTTTATAGCACAAACACCGTATTTGCATTTGTTTTGCGAAAATGGACTATAGCCCGTGGAAAAAATTATAAGAACTGGTGTACTGGTAGTACGGTGCGGTACGGTGAGAGAACGAATAACAGTGATTTGACATTTTGCACTAAGGAACCCTAAACAAGCTGCAATGGCGCTCTTAGTAGTCGATAATTGGAACCCCCTTTTCTATGTCTCGGCTAAAAGCAGAGTGAATGCTTCGTGATGAAAATATAAGTTGCTATTAATGGCGAGTAAATTTTAACAATAAAATTAATATTATTTGTCATTTATTATTTACTAAGAAATCTTGCAAAATAAAAATATTACATAAAATTTAATCTTATTTTTTATGGGCCGCAAGATTTCTTAGTAAATATTAGATGACAAATAATATTAATTTTATTGTTACACTAGTTCTTTTAATTTTTTTCACGGACTATGGTCCATTTATCAAAACAAAAGCAAATATGGTGGTTGTGCTATAAAAGGTTTCTTAACGCTTATTCCACTATTACGCTGTATGTTGTTTTTCATATATCGTTTAGACCACCTCCTATTCTGTTGAAATGAAATTAATTGCCTTTTCTCTACAATATTGTTCTAAGAATTAAAAATAGTGCTATAGAAGCGGGTTTGACGATAATTTGGCAATTCAATTGCTGTCAAAGAGCTGTCATAAAACTTTATGGAAATATGAAGATGATCGGAAGATGTCTTTATACAATTATCGAATGATTCTAACATAAATCCGTCGAGTAAACGGTTACTAGACATGTTTATACCGCCTAAAAGCGTTCAATGTAATGAAATCCAGAAAGATAAGTTTATAAGGCTTTCTGTAATAATGGGATCTATCATGCGAGTGTTTTTCCATCTCTAGTCGAGAAAGTAATTGATTATGTAATGTTTTGCTAGTTGGGAAGAGTTAAAGCTTAAGCTTTACTGCTATAGCGGGGATTGCTACCATTACCTTGTTTTTTGCGAGCTTCGATATTTCGTCACTGTTGCAAGCGCCATGATTACGGAGTAAGTAGAGAAGAAGCTAAGTAACAAGTTAGGTGATCATGTAACTCTGTAATCATTTTCAGATTTATCGAACAAATACAGGGCTCCGTTGCCCTCTACATAGAATGGCTAAAAATTACAATACTTTGTTTGCGGAAGTGGATATATTATCAAAAACAGAATATAAATTTAAGTATGATGTTAATAAAATATTGCAAAAAGGCACATTTATTATATTTATATTTATATGTATGAAACTCGCTTAGTGTAGTTATTTTTTATTTAGATGTAGTGAAAAAAAAATTATATAAAATATTACCGATTTCTTTATGAAAATTGTTTAATTACTTTTTATGTTTGTTAATAGTATAGTTAGGCACAAGGATTTTATCAGTGTTAAGCTTACTCTCACTGAATGTAACATCAGCAAGGCACTAGTTTTTATTAATAAAATGTGGGTTACAGATTTTACGGTACCATGTAGGTACCATATATAATAGTCTTGTCTTAAAACACAAATTTTAACCGTCTTTTATCCCTTAATAAATAAACAAATCATGTAACTCTGTGATCATGTCACTCTGTGATCATGTAACTCTGTGATCATGTCACTCTGTGATCATATAACTCTGTGATCATGTCACTTGCAACATTACCAATACCTATCTAAGGGTGGCAAATAAGCATATGGCCTGCCTGATGGTAAGCGACCACCATAGCCTGATCCAATCCCGTAGAGCCCTGGAACCTTACTCACCGATAGAAACACAACACCACCAAAAGGTAGTATTATTTTACCGTGGTATTCTGTAAAGTGGAGGTTACTTCCCCACTCGGCGCTCTAATTCAAGCGGAAAATCCGCTGCGTCCGTCTCTTGAAAATATATATATCGATATAACAGATCACAAATATCACAAAAACAAGGCAAGTAAGAACATGGTAGCAATCCCGCTAATAACTAATAGACCATGGAAGTTCAAAATAATATACACATATATATATATATATATATATATATATACATATATAGGTAGACCGCTTAACTGAGACCTCGCTTGTGGGGTAAAGGATGTGCGGGAGGACGAGAACGGGGAACCAGAGAGGTGCAGGCGGCAGGCACATTCTTGTCAAAATTACAAATGCCCGCTGTCTGCACCTCCTTCCCCGCACCCTTTACCCCACAGGCGAAGTCTCAGTTAAGCAGTCTACCTTATAGGTACGTTTGTTAGTTTAAGCTTTTGTAATAAAATTATATAATGTTACGTTTTGTTTTATAAAAAGATAATGGAGCTGATGTCGCTTTATTTTTAATCGTTTAATCCCAGCTGCTATATATTTTTTTTTGTGACCGCAGCAGCTCTTAAATGTTTATTGTATTATATTATCCACTATAGTCTATATGTAATAAAGCCACAAAAATACTCATTAAGTAAGCTTAGCATCGAGGCTAAACAAGAACAGTATTCTAATAAAAAAAGTTTAAAATTTAAAATTGAATTTTATTGTGTACATCAAATGTACATACAAGGCATTACTTAACTAACTACTTACAATTAAATTGTTTATTGAAATTTTACAATATTGAAATAGGGAATCAGATCTTGCGATATATTCCGCCCTACAATTTTATAAAACCTTGGGGCAAGAGAGCGAGAGAAAACGAAAATTTATTGTATACCGCGACTGTATGTTGATTAGAATGTGTGAAAAAAAAGACGATTTAAAAAAAATACAATCAGTCCTAATCACTAATGAAGCTACTATGATACAATAATACCTATTAATGGGCAAAATGCCAATCAGTTTTTACCTTGTAGACCCGATCAAAGTTGGTGTTCGTTTAATATAATCCTAATAATAAAAGATATATTTACGGGCGACCTCATGGCTGCCCTGTGGCTCTGTTCGTTGATGTATTTGGATGTTAGTATTTCGTTTTTGTTATTTTCAATTTTAGGCAAGTGTCGCTCAGTCTCAGCTCAGTGATTCTCTTAAAGCTTCGTTCAAATTGAGGTGAATCTCGCGCGGGACATGAAAAAAAAACTGGCACTATCCCGCGTATGTATATTTTGCTGCAGAGCGTGTGCGACTATTCGGGCTAATGTGAACACGCTGCCGCAATCGGCGCGAGCGAATCGCGTCCTCCCCTTACATTAAAATAAAAAGGGAAGATACATACTAGCATCAAATAAAATATGATCCGACTCAACTAAACTAAGCAACTCTCACACACGCACATGTTAAATAACATTCAATCGAGCGAGCAAGACAGAATGTACGCTTCAACGCTGGTCGCTGATCACTTTTAACTCGCGAGTGCCGTATCTTCCCGTTTTGTCTTAACCCCTTATTGCATGAATTATAAAACGGATGAAATAAAACAAAAATTTTAGCGATTGTATCTTTTATTAGTCTTAATTAAGAAATTAATAATAATAAAAAAATTTTTTTTTACTTATTTTGGAATTTAGCCCACAAAGCCATTATATGGATTCGTATGCAGTCTAGTGGAATAATAGATATCCATATATGGCTTCGTATGCATTAGGAACATTATATAGAAACTTATATCTTATGAAAATATTTAAAACAGTTACGTTTATCATTGTAACACAAATAAACTCTACACTTTCCACACATAGTGAATGATCGATATTTTGAACATCCCTGACATAATTGTCGATTTTGTTTCCATTCGGGAAAGTGGTCAAAATTGTCAGATGAAAGCTCATCGTCACTCATAAAGCCATCGCCAGGAATAGGGTTAACAAGCTTGGAAGTACCATAAAAGCGAGAAGGATTCATTGCTGCAAAGAAAGCAAAAAGGCAAATGAACACACACAAAGCCATATATGAGCGTTAGAAATGTTAACGTGAATGCATACGAAGCCAAAAATGGCAATTTCAAAAAAGGATCCATAAGTCAAGTAAAACAAAATAAAATACCAAAAAAGCACCTGTTTCATGTTATAGCACATATATATATCACAATATAAAATTCTAGGATTTTTAACTTACCGATTTATTACTTTCTTTTCACAAATAAAATTAACATTACATTTCTGCATCCGAACGGTGGGCCGCGCTGCACATAACCTCAAATATTTTGACAAATGTCACCACCCATAGACCAATAAAAAATACGTTCCGTTACACGAAAATATTTATAAGATATTTATAACAATTGTTTTGAAATAAAAATAAAATAGAATTCTAAAAAAAAATGCCTAAGTTTTAGAGCCACCAATGGCTTCGTATGCGGTAAGGGGTTAATCTAAGATCCTTCCGTATCCTGTGTGGGATTCTCCCAATTTGAAAGTTTTGTGGCTATTTTAGAAGAAAAACCCATAGAAATATCTATGAAAAACCTAAGGTATATAATAAGTCCATGGGAAAACAATGTGGAAAACAGAAAACACTGAATAAGAAAAAATAACAAACTAAAAATTATTAATGCTGTATGATTATCCTTTACCTTCCTATGAGTGAATCAAACAAAAACAAATTTTCGCGCCCGCCATCTTTTTTGTTGTGGATTTATGATTTGATAAACGTTAAAAATCGTGTCGAAATTACAAAACTGGTATTGTGTCAGCCGTTGTTACTAAATTCGTTTCTATTTAATTCTAAATTTCCTGGTAAATAAACAAATAAATAACAAAAAAATCAAAAAAACAATGGGAAAACCGTCGAGCACTCGGTTATCTGTTAGTCTGATTTTCTCTTTTCAATAGTTTTTATTTACATTTCAGCTACTTTATACTTCTCTGCAAAGGGTAAAGTAAATTTTGATACTTTTTCGCATGCAGTTATAGCGCTGGTGAATATTGCAAGAAATTCAAGGCTTTGCACAAATTATGTACTTATTGAGTAATTTTTTTTCTTACATTTCTTATACTAAGCGGGTGGGACAAAATCATCATCATCATCATGTTTATCATAGTCACACAAATAAAAGCCAATTAAATAATAATAATACTTTTATTTGTTTTTTAAATAACTTGCAGCATGGTGTGTATGTGTTACCTAATGATCTTTTCATTAATACTTTTTTGAAGAAATTGTTTATGTTTTCATGATAGTAATGTATTTGCTTCTGTTCTACTTGTCAGTATATGGTGTGTGTGTGAAGATATGGGTGTTTGTAATTTTGAGGTTTCTGTTTTTACTAATAATATCATCAAATTTCCAAATTGACATTGTGTACCATATATTGCTTATGCAGATCACTTTTTCATTAAATTTATTACATTGCACTATAAAAATCATGCAACAGCAGATACCTTTTTTAGAAATTTAATAATTTCATATAATTTTACAGAAACAACAGTCCCAAGATTCTCTCAGTTCCAGTATCACTAAAAGCAGCAAGTCCAAAAAGGACAAGAAAATGGGGAGAAAACATAAGAAAAGGTCTAAACATAACAAGATTCATAAGGCCAATGAAAAATTAAGGGAACACAAATCAAAACAAAACAAAATTGAAAAGTTGAAAAAGGTTTTCAATGATCTCAGGAACCAAAGTAACCAAAATATTGATTCCCCGTGTGATAATACTGTAATAGTACTAGACGATACTATAATAAATGAAAATTTGAGTAAAAAAAGAAAACTATCGGAGTTAAATATTTTGGAGTCTGATAATAAGTGTATAAAATTAACAAATGACATTCCTGTAGTGATTCCAGATAATGATGTGCTTATTGTAAGTACAACTCCTAGGAAAAACTTGAATACTGCTCCAAAAGATTGCTCAACTCCTTTAGCTAAAAGTACAGAGAGTATTCCTCAAAATAACAACACCGTTGAGGCAGAAAACTTTAACAGAGATGTTGATAATTTAACAAAGGAAATAAATAGGGATTCCTATTTAACGATTGATTTAACAACAGAATCCAACATCACAAAAACGGATTGTAATACTGTCATTGATTTAGACAATACAAATGATAATCATGAATGTACATTTGTCTCGGCAAGTAACTCTAGTTTGTCGATCAGTGGGGAATCTAATGTCACCATACTTCAAAATCCTAAAAGAAAAATGGCCGGAGGACAACGCATGAGCAGCTTTGTTAATCACATTTCTAAACTGAACGCTTCCGATAAAGGAAAATTGTTGGAACTAATAACTGAAAACATTTTCAATGGATGTAAGGTGCCAAGAAAGATTAAGAAAAATATCTCAATGCTTAAGGTAAAGTGCATGTGCAGCCATGTTAATTTTTGTATGTTAATTTTCATACTTTTATTTTAGCCCATATAATCTATCTTACTCACTTCCATTTTTTTAGTTATATGATTTTTTATTTTTATTCAACTGCGCAATACAAGAACGCGAAGCGCGACGCGCATCAGGGTATAGTGTTTAACAGTCTATAAATGTATGTATGTTCCTTTGTGACACACTAATAGAGACCAAATGTGTGGACAGATTTTGATGGTTCAAACGTCAATAGATTCGTCTTAATCATGGGACCATTTAATCTGAGACACCCGACCCTATATATATATATATCTTAAAATCAACTTAAAACATGGCTTACTCTAAAGCCCTAATGAAGTAAACAGAGTATATATTGATTATTTTTGACGGTTTAGTGCAGTAAGTAAAAGCATGTTTTTAGTTTATTACTCTTTTGAGTTTATTACAAAACATAGAATGAGTTTATTTAGACTGAATATGTATCCTCTCCATTTCCGATAAGGCTTCATTATTGCAAGACTTTTCTAATACCCCGCCTTTAACATGAAATAAACACAATATATTAAGGTGAATGTAATGAGCCCAAACTAGATTTGTTTACTAGTAGGCAGTCCCGGGTCCATCAGCGACCTTCCAGTCTATCATCAGGTCCTCATCATCAGGAGAAATGAACAGAACAGCCCCATCCTCTGATCAGCTCGGTGGTACCATAATATTGTAGTGTCATCTAATCTACATATATTTGCCATGTTTAAAGTAAATCTGATCGCTTAAAGTTGGGCAAAATCAAGTCCAAAGGAGTCGGTTACATACAAACATCAGGTGAAACTAATCAAAGAGTATTAATAAAAAAAACAAGTCCAGCAGTCTATAATTCTGTAAACTAAGGAGCAAAGCTACTTTAACAGTTGGGACCCGTTATATATATTCTACAACAAATATTTTGTTTGTCGAAAATAGGTTTTTATTTGAAGTAAATTTAGGCTGTCGGGTGTTTTGATTTTTTTAATTTAACATTTTTATTGCCTATACATTGTAAGTCTTGAAAAGCAATAAAGTAAAACATAGTCGGAATTTTTATTCTTCCGTCTAAACTCTTTCTAATCTTTTATTGTTGTTTTAATTAATTTACAATATGTACTTATTCAAACTACATATTAACCTGATAGACTGAGACTCTTAAATGTAAACTAATATTCACTTCCAAGGGTCAAACTAATCGCGCAACAGAAACAGTCGAGGATACATACATAAAGGAGGTGATCTTAGGTGAGAGGCAGTCTAGAAACAGCATTGGAAGTAATATATACAATCCTGAAAAGGACGAGAGAAAGAAATCGGGTTTACGAATGATCGTCGTAGACGGTAGCAATGTCGCAATGGAGTAAGTGAGGAAGATGCGCTTTGAAAGATAGTAACATTCTATAGTTCATTGTGTATCTTCTGTTTTTTTTATTATTCTTATTAGAAATGGTCAAGGGTACGGAAGAGATAGAAAATACGCTGTTTAGATAAAAGTGATGTCACTGTTGATTATTTACAAAGATACCAAAACTGCTTTGAGAGAGATGTTTTTGTAAGGAATTGAAACCAAAAAGGTTTTGTCATAACAAAAGATGACATCACTTTTTAACACAACATGCTAAGGATGTGGTTTTATTCATAAAATTATTTATGTGTTATTTGGCATAGTGTTATCTCTATTATGTAACAAATATAATTAAATATAGATATTTAATAAAAAATATTATTTTTCAGACTTAATATGTTGTTTAATCTAAACAGCTCTGCCTATTGTTATTTATTCAGTTGGTTAATTAAACATTCAAAGTCTTTGAAAAGTTCTCACGTTTAATCATAAAAACAGTGACCAACAGCTTAATTGAGTATCTCAAAAAAAGCATTTTAAGAATTCTACAGGAATAGACCCAGGACTTCAAAGCACACAACTAACTCTACCGGAGTTTCAAATAAAATTAAAGAAAACTTTCTAATGACTAAGACTAAAGTTAAATTTGAAATGACTTACTATGCAAGCCCAGTGCGGATAGTGGGTGCTAACAACTGCGAATGCATCCGGAACCAACAGCTTAACATGCCTTCCTGAGTAAGGAGGAGCTTGAAATAGTAAATTTGGGAAAGTCATCCTATTACTGGCCATTGCAATAGTAGCTCAATTCACAGCTCCACTGAGCTCCACAAAATGTTGCTATTGTATCCAATATCACTTAAATTTGGTGTAAGTAAGTTAAAATCCCCAAATCAGGGTATAGGTATCCTGTGATCCTTAGCCCAAGCACATTTGTAATGGAAATCAGAAATATTTAAGGTACCTTAGGTGTTGGTTTTTTTTTTATATAGCCAGGTAGGCAAATGACTACACCACCTGATGTTAAGTGGTGATAAAGTCCAGACGCGAAGATAGCTGGTACAGCATTTATAAACTGCCACACCAACCATCCTCACCTTGCCAGCCTGCAAAAATGCTTCTTCACGCCTCTCTTAAAGGACCCCAGATTGTAGGAAGTATTTAAATGAGTAACTAGTTTTACGCTGGCTAAATCCTTTGATTGTAAAAACTGTAAAACAAAGGAATCAGACCTAATTTTTTGTTGTTCACATGTTTGAAGTCGCACACACTAATGTGGGGACAGTCATGCACTCAGACCAGAGACAATATAATAAAGTTAATTTTGTACATCAGGTCTATGGAGAATGTACTGGGAATCGAACCAGGGATCTCAGAGATAGAACCACCATTGATACCAGTGCCTAAGACACATGACTATAAAGGACCTAATATGTAAAAAAAGATATATATTATACTAGCTGTTACCCGCGGTTTATTAGGGAAATTTTCCTGCAGTAAAACGTAGCCATGTGTTAATCCAGGGTGTCCGCTAACTCCATACCAAATTTTATTTAAATCGCTCCAGCCGAGACGTGAAGAAGTAACAAACATACACACTCACATACTTTCGCCTTTATAATATTTTTGTGATATCACCTAACATTACACTTATAATTTATCCTACAAACTGGAAATAACGATCTAAAACACTGGAACGTCTTACAACGTATACTATACCATTTTCCACTATTTTGGTTTGTACCATCCAAACACTTATGAGGAATCACACAAATAATGTGTTACAGAAAGCAGTGTGTTTGAAGAATGATAGGTAGCCACATATGACAGTCATCAACAATCGGAACAGCTTGAAGAGATCTGAATGCCTTCTTTGCAACTGGTACCAAGTCCTGAATATCAGGTGCTGATATTAGTACCTCCTCTTTACTGCTCTTTATTTAAATTAAAGCATCGAAAAAATGTCTCGATTTTAAATCAACTTTAAATCAAGAAAAGACTGCCATGTTTACGGAGGGTTAAACTTCAATCGACATCAAGTGTCAAACTTCAGCTGCCAAACAAAATATTTTAATGCTCATGAATGCAAGGATATTTGTAACGAAATTACCAAGGTGAAACCTTTTTATTTCAACTGTATGAATTTGAGAGACATTGGCTTCCACAATATTTGTTGCCCTACGTGGTATGTTATTATCTTCCCCATTCATATCTATATTTTCGCTTCTGATATTAGCTCACGGTACTAAGGAGCTGGAAACTAATTAATTATGCTCAGGTGTACCAGAGTTGCGTACGTGGTATCTCATCCAAGCACAATATACACCATATCACGATTGTAGATCAGATCTATTTGTACAGATGATACGATCATCTCTTCTTTCTTAAAATTGGTCAGGTTTTGTATTATATGAAGTGTTAACTTCCGAATTTCTCTTGCGCGATGTAGGCTTTCAATATTATTGAGTGCAGCGCCAGTAACGCCATCTGTTGTTATGGAGTCTCATTTCTTGCTTCGTTTATTATATTTGGGGCGTATAGATGTCGCTGTCACAATTGCAAGTGTTGCCCTTAACGGTGGGTCGTTTGTTATAACTCAACACTTATTGCTTATTTGCTTACTTGGGATGGCCTAAGTTCTACTATTCCAGCTCTGGTTGTGAAAAGCATTGTTTTTAAAGGCTTAACACAAAGGAGTCCAACATAATATCCTGTTCAGCGGGCCCATGATGTCAGATTTGGCACTAAGCAATTGTAAATTGCAACATATCTTGGCTTACGACATTTCAAGATAAACGGAATAGCCAGATGAGTCCAGTGTATACAGACACACACACACAGAGAGTTCCCAAATATGGTCAGTTTTTGCTAATTTAATCATAACTGAAACTTAAGTAGTTTAGAGAAATCAATCCTTCACGTGATCTAAGGAACAAACACGATCATTGTAAGTCGTATCCTAATATTGCCGAATAAAATTTGTAAGCACAGGTCACATAGAATCAGGCTAAGAGCCAAAGCGAGCCTGATAAACAACGAACACGTGGAATAGGAGGACTTCCTGATACGTGCTGTTTTCGATTTGAAAGATTTAAAATGTTAGCTAGACGGAGATCATTGATACAAAGCTGGTCGTGATTTCTAGACAATTAAAGAATAAAAACTTGTGGACACCCCCGAGATTACCATAGTAGAGTCCAGCTTCCTCTGTACGAGATAAGAGAATGATTACGTCTGATATACTGCTCAGAAATATTCAACAGCAGCCTATGTCGAAACAAACAAACACTGCTAACCACGTTCTTGGCAACAGGGCTGTTTACCATTGCAACAAATTACCGGAAAATATGGTCGCTTCTAAGGCAATAAATCCATTTAAAACATTCTGGACAGATAGATAAAGCAAGAGATCATGCTGACAGACAAAATTTAACAAATGAAATATTTCAACAGTACATGATACAGACACATCGGCGAAATTCTGCTCGTCTATAATTTAATAAATAAATAAAATATAGGGAATTATTCCACTAACTCCAGCAGTAATCGGATTGGAGCTGCCGTTACAAATAACAGTCGTCAGACATGACATTACACTTAAACATCTCCTTTAAATGTTATCCCTACTATGTACAATATACTTATAATATAATAATATTACTTTCCTTACGGTTAATAATAAAAACAAATTTATTTTGCTGGATTGTGCTACTAACATTGTTAACTTACAGACATGGAAAAGGCAGGGTGTTTTCAGTAAAAGGTCTGAAAATCTGCATTGATTATTTCCTGAGAAGAGGACACGTGGTCAAGGCGTTTGTGCCGCGGTTCAGGTAAATTATAAAACTGATTTCCATTTCGGCAGAACTAAAACTTGGGTGAAAAAACAGTCCTACTTTTGTTTCGTTTTTATGATCGCGTTTTCGTCATTCTAGGGGATCTTGCCTTAAATTCTCATCACTAGGATTATTCGTATGTTGTGTATGGATCGGAATATTTATTTCCTAACAAGTCTTAATACAAATTTAAGATGTGTCTCTTTAGAAACAAGTGCCTTTATATGCTGAAGTATTCAGCCGTCTGAAATTTCATTAATGGCCTGATTGGGTGGCCGTTTTTTTCTTGCATCTAAGTTCCTTCATCCTTCATGCTAAGCTCTACTGTTTGGCCATTTTTTCAAGAAATATCCTTCATTATCGCATTCAATAGTAGGTTATATAGAATTTTGGCGATTTTTCACACCTTTTCAAATTTCAATATTATTATTCAGTCTCAATTGTAACAAGCACTTGTGAATGTCGAAAAGCTACGCCATCGGTTCGCAATCTACGGCGGGGGACCTTATACCACAATTTGCTGAAAATTGAGTTCTTTTTCATCCACACATTGCTGATAATATACTGTAGCAAATATATAGTAGGTCTAGCTTATTTTTTTTTTAGAAGTAGTGGAATTGAACCGTGATGGTGAATAATTGAACATAGAAACCTCTACACGGCTGCGGTTAACTGAAGCATAGGGAGTAAATGTCATGATTTCAATTGTAATAAAACTCAGTTTTCTCTTTTTAAGAACGTCACTTTTAAAGTTCATTAGTAATAGTAAAATCTTAGTTCAATCCATATTTAACTTCAATACAGACAAAATTTAACTGAAACTAGCAAAAGTAACAGATGCTCTTTATTTTCTTAACGTAGCATTCCTAGTCTCTGTGTTATTCTTAAAATAATTGCAAATATTTTAAGTACATACTGCTTCCTCATAATACAAGAAAACACGAGTAGTAAAAATATTGCAATTATAAACTTGTATACGGTGTGATGTGGAATGTATGGTGATGCGTGTGGTGTGACCAGGTGCAAGTTCGGCAAGAGCACCGAGCCACGATTGTTGGACGAACTGGAGCGACGCGGGCTTGTGGTGTACACGCCGTCCCGAGAGATACAGGGGCGGATGGTGACTTCATACGACGACAGGTGAATATAACTGCGAGAGATACAGGGGCGGATGGTGACTTCATACGATGACAGGTGAATATAACTGCGAGAGATACAGGGGCGGATGGTGACTTCATACGATGACAGGTGAATATAACTGCGAGAGATACAGGGGCGGATGGTGACTTCATACGATGACAGGTGAATATAACTGCGAGAGATACAGGGGTGGATGGTGGCTTCATACGATGACAGGTGAATATAACCGCGAGAGATACAGGGGCGGATGGTGGCTTCATACGATGACAGGTGAATATAACTGCGAGAGATACAGGGGTGGATGGTGGCTTCATACGATGACAGGTGAATATAACCGCGAGAGATACATGGGCGGATGGTGGCTTCATACGATGATAGGTGAATATAACTGCGACAGATACAGGGGCAGATGGTGGTCTCATACGATGGCAGGTGAATATAACTGCGAGGGATACAGGGGCGGATGGTGGCCTCATACGATTACAGGTGAATATAACTGCGAGAGATACAGGGGCGGATAGTGGTTTCATACGATGACAGGTGAATATAACTGCGAGCGATACAGGGGCGGATGGTGGCATCATACGATGACAGGTGAATATAACTGCGAGAGATACAGGGACGGATGGAGGTTTCATACGATGACAGGTGAATATAACTGCGAGAGATACAGGGGCGGATAGTGGTTTCATACGATGACAGGTGAATATAACTGCGAGCGATACAGGGGCGGATGGTGGCTTTATACGATGACAGATGAATATAACTGCGAGCGATACATTGGCGGATGGTGGCATCATACGATGACAGGTGAATATAACTGCGAGCGATACAGGGGCGGATGGTGGCTTCATACGATGACAGGTGAATATAACTGCGAGCGATACAGGGGCGGATGGTGGCTTCATACGATGACAGGTAATCATAGATTCCTACAAGAATCAACAATCACCTAGAGTTCAGAAATGACCGGCTTTAGGTGGCAGCACTAAAGCGAAAAATGCACAAATTTTCTCTATAGATTATGAATTTTATATCAAGCTGTATAAGGCTCAAAGTCATTAAAACTGTCTTTTTAAGGAATCATTTAGATATAGCTGATTTTGGCTTTAAAACGTTTGTTGTAGTCGAGGGAAGGTTTAAACTGTGAGAAAATATAGAAAAATTGCGAGGAACATAGTAAAAACAACAATTTAATTTTCCCATATAAACTGTTCTACCTATTTTTCTGTCAAACATTTGACGTTTCACTCATTTTAGCGAAAGGATACTTTAAATAAATATAAATATCTGAAAATATTACAAATTTTACTTCAGGTACATTGTTCAATGTGCAGCGGAATTCGACGGAGTTATAGTGTCCGGAGACAACTACAGAGATCTTCATAGGGAGAATCCAAGATGGCGGTTCGTCATAGAGAACCGAGTGTTGCCATTCACGTGGGTCAACGATATGATCATGTTCCCTAGGGACCCTTTAGGAAGAAATGGGCCTTCGCTAGAAACGCTGTTGAAACACCCCCCAGACACAAAGAACCCCAAACGCGCAATATAAGTGAAGATTTAAAAAACATAATAAAGAGGAATATTGTGAGATTTTTAATTGTGTAAAAAGTGATATTATTAATGATAGGGTAACTCAGTCGTGATATTATAAAATATATTGTCACCATGTTGGAACGTGTTGCCAGTGGTGATACTGTTTAATTTTACTAAAAAGATTTAAAGAGCGAAGTGATCCTACCATAGATGTTTTATGGGTTTTTATTCGTCGAAGTTTGTGGTACAACTACCACAAATTAAAGTTAATTGAATACAATAATATTTAGTTGCAAATGAACCGATTTTAAACCAAAATCTATGTTGTTAAAACTGTAGCTTTTAACCATTTTCTTTGGATTCACGGTTTAAACACATATTTAGCTTTAAAATCGCATTTACATAAACTGTCACCACATGAGTAAATAAGGCACAGATACAAAGCTTTATACAATTGTGCGTGTAAATGAGCACTGGCGCCCTGTCGCATACGCAGATAAACGTTTCTATTGACAGACTACCAGTGCTCACCGCGCACTGAATGAAGTTTTGCTTCTGCGCCTTCTTTAGCCATGTGCACGATTTCGGATAAATATCCAAAAAAAATTTTAATATTTTTTTCGAGAAGTGTCTCAAGGAGAATTCAGTAATTATTTTGCAATCATGCATCTTTAATAATTTTAACTCTCAAAATTGATTCAAATTAAACTTATTTTAGTATCTACGTACTTTGAACAGATAATAATTTCAAAACAAGTGTTTTATTTCTAATTTTCGCCGTTTTATTTTATGGGGGTCAAGTAAGTTCATTGTATAAAGGTAATTGTTCTCACTATTTTTATTTACTCGATATTTAACTTTCTCAGAGTACCTAACTCAAAATTCAGAGTGTATAAAGCATAACTATGTAAACAGTACGACCACCGCCAACGCACAATTTTCTATTTGTATTTTATTATTGTTTTTATAATTTACTTATTTTCCCGAAATTAAAGTTTCGGTAAAGTAAGTTTTTTCGAATATTAATGAATAGTGCCGATTCTGGCATGATTCTCTAAACTTAATACTTAATTTGACATCCAGTACCCTTAGTACGAGTTTTACAATTACGAAAACTATGATAGTTTTCGTGAGCTCGCACTCGTACTAAGGGTACTAATTTTATTGTTTTCGTTTCAATACAAATAAACGGTGTTTAAATCCCATCAATAAATAATTTGCGTCTTCTTAAATTTTAAATTTAAGAAGACACAAATGATGTATATTTGGTTACTTTTCACCAAAATGGACATAGGAACATAAGTTATAATTACGAAAACTATGATAGTTTTCGTGAGCTCAAACTCGTATTAAGGGTACGGTCTCTCCCTATCATTCTGTATTGAGCGTGACAAGGATACACTGTTGTCAAATTTAAGTTTAGGTTTAGAGAATCATGCGAGAATCGACACCAATACCATTTTTTTTTATTTTAAAAAGCTCAAGTTTGCAATATAGTTTTATAAATAAGTTCGTTACCAGATATTGCCAATTTCGAGAATGAAAAACCTCTTCCATACAGGTAATTGTTCTGAATATTAGTTTTATTATAACGATGATAATCTGTTTTTTTATCCGATCCAAATTCGAATCAAGTTATAGTTATTCGTTTTTATTTTCTAAAATACCCAAAAAAGACTGAATTGCAATTTCATATTTTCATAAAAATCCTAAAAGATTAATATGTATATGTAAATCATTGCTACAATTCGGTGGTCTTGCCATAAGTGCTTATTACAATCCTTTCATAGCTGTATTTATGGAACAAAGAAAATCTGCTTTATTCAGTTGACATAAAGTATATTTTCTTTAGTATTAAATGTGGCTATAAATGTTATTGTGAGCCCTTGTGATAATGAATTTGTTAGATTTATTTTTGTAATAAAAAATACTCTAATATGTCGTTTTTTATTTAACAATTTGTTCTCTGTTGTTTTATTAAAATATTATGAGTAAATAAAGGGGGAGGGTATGCTTCTAAGTATATAAAAAAAACTTGCAAGTACTTTTTTATAACTTTTGTATTTAATAATTTCCCATTTACATCAATACGCATTGGATAGTTAAAATACCAATTGATTCAACCAAAATTGCGTCCACTATCATTAAAGTTGGATTTTTCATAGAAATGACTTTACCTTCAGCGGAAAAATAGGGGTGTTAAGTTTAATTTAATAAAACATCGGTTGCATCACTTTGATTCCAAACAATAACATGCATACCAAGTTATCATGCAAAAAACATTGTGACAATTTACAAAAAAAAAATTAAACTGATATTAATTCTGAGTCGCGTGTATGTAAAAAATTGTACTTAACTTTTCTAGTCCGAGGTTAGCCGTTTGGCTGCACTTTGGAGATATTTTTGAATATTAAATTGCACAGAACAAATTATGTGAATTTAATATCTAACAGAGACGATAGTTAATTTAATACTTGTTACTATCGCCAAGTAGTAATATAAAATGAAATCCAACTAAATTCATATAAGTGCAGCTATTAACTTCTTTATAAATATATATATTTTATAGCACAGTGTGACCTAAAACCGCACTTTACGCACGCTTTTCCGTGACCTAAGTTGCCTATTTCTGCACGGTGTGTAAATGAATTGACCAACTTCACTCATGTAGAAAAAATAAAAGGAAACACATTTAAATGTCATTTGGAGCTTAAAAACTCACAGCAAACAAATGACAAATTAGCGATAGGTTAGGGATTTTCAGTGACAGCCAAAACAAGGAGAAACGGTTAGCTATAATTCATTCCGCGAGAATTGTATCTTTGTTTAATATATTGTTATGCCAATCAAGGAATAAACGTTCATGGATACATTGAAATTCTATTTTGTTGTAATATTTGATTTTTTCCTTTTGAAATATACTTTCAAAATGGTAATCTGAACCGGAATTCTTTCTTTTCAGAGTTTGACTTGCAGTCTGTATTGCAATTCTTTGTGATTGCAATATATGAATTTTACTTTCAAAACACTAATCGCATCCCTCGTCATAACCCCCCCTTTTGCCCGGGTCCGGGGCGGGTTTATGTCACACTTGCTATAAAATAGTATACGATACAAGTTGTCTATTACTGCACGGCGTTTTTTGAACATATAATTACATGCGATGAAAAATTTTAAGTTCGTAATTGGGGCTTTCTGCACTTTTATTCTCAGTGAAAGATAGATTTTTTAAATAAAATAACGTTACTTTTTTTTATATTTCTGTTAAATTGACATTCATATTTTGATATCTCCTATCCAGCTTTTAATTTGTAAAAGCATCAATTTATCCGATTTCGATAGCTACGTCAATATGAATAATAAAAATGGCTCGCTTAAATACTATTAACAGTATAAATTATACAAGCAAATTATTATCTAGAAGTGCACTTATCATTTAAATATTGGCATTATCCTTAAGAAATAATGGATGCAAAAATATAATATTATGCTATAACTAAATGCTTTTGGGGCAGGATTATTATACAAACTGCATTTACAAATAAGCATTATTTTACAGGGATTATAATTTGAATAAAAATTATAAATTCTGTTTGTGCTCTTATGGGATTCTCTTACTGGACATTACACGCCATTACTATTACGGAAACCGATTCAGTGTCTTGGCAACATATTAAGTGTAGTATTTGTGTCATGTCGGCACTTCACTTGGCTATTCGTGTTTGCTATTTGTAAACTTGACATCAGCCTGTCCTTTTCATTCCTCCTAAAGCATGATAAGGACAGACTTTTGTCATATGGCATGGGTAGTTTATTTGCACGAATTAATTACAGTATTAGGTATAATTAAAAATAGTATAGCTATGCCATATTTCTTGCTGTCCACTGCCCGTTAATAATAAAAAAATACAATACATTCTTATATCATAATCTCACTTTCCTTACTACCAAACACTTTGTGCTTTTAACACAGCAGTCTTCTCGAATCGAACAAAACATGACTACATTTAAAAAATAAATAGCCTACATCAAATAACATAATTAATTTACTATAAAATCTTGCTAAGCAAATGGTGATATAACTAGGAAAAATTCCACGCGGACCAGGCAGCAGACGGGACTCGAACGCGCACCCTTCGCTACCCGGGCGAATGCTTTGACCAATTATGCTACCGCGGCCCTGATGGCCACGTCGAAATTCCTCTAGCCATTCTTAAGCTGCAAGACAGTCCCGGCTGCTGCCTGGTCCGCGTGGAATTTTTTCTAGTTATAGGTATTTTCTTTAGATTAAAACATCAATTACATGCTTAAAAAATAAAAATTATAAATGGTGATATGTTAAAATGTATTCTATTCATTATTAACTTAAAGCTTGATGTTCAATGACATTTGATATCTTTGAAGAATATTAGAGGAGAACAGCCCTTGTAGTGTTTCTTAGTAAAATTTTACCTTACGCAATTAAAGTATCTAGGTATGGTACATAAATTAAATGACTCTTTAATGCGAGAAAATGTCAGTTTCATTTTGTTCGGGAGTATTTTAAGGATTTGTTGTCTACATTAACCATTTCAATTACCACTTTTTGTTTATGAGTAAACAACACACTCGGAAAAGTCGCTGTATTTTTCCTAATATTGTACAAATAACCTCCATAATGCTGAACAGAAAAAGTTTGATTATAAAATACAAAATAACAGGTTCACCACGTTTGTTTAATGACTGAATCAGAATTTTTTATTTGTGACTTTTCTTTTCGGTTTTATGGGCTCAGTAATATTTATAAAGAAGGTACAATGTACATTTTACAATCAGCAACAGATCAAATTGACCAACCTGATGCCGTCACTTCACTTGGCTATTCGTGTTTGCTATTTGTAAACTTGACAACAGTCTGTCCTTATCATGCTTTTTATGGAATAAAAAGAACAAGTTTCCAAATAGCAAACGCGAATAACCAAGCGAAGTGCTGGCATATCAAAGAAACGCAAAATTAAATGTTCTGTGTTTTTTAATCCGTCAAATCTACAAATAAACGTGAAAGAATCTAACTAAACAAACACATTCACTTCTAAACATTAAACTGCTAGATATATATAAATTTAAAGAATTTTTTCAATAGAAAGAAATCCACTTAGTCCTGGTAAAATATTATAAGTAATTTTTGGAGTTTCGCAGAATTTTGTTGGGGCCGTCAAAATGTTTCTAGCTGACTGTAAGTTTCACCTCATTTTTATGTAATCAAAGAATCCAGAATGTTCGAGAATTTGTGGTAAACTTATCTGCGGCCGATTGTACCTACTTATAATTCACAAATGCTAACACTAAAGTGCCAGGGCTACGTAATATAGGAAGAGTCGTTATACACTTTGGCACTACTTCTAAATGTAACTGTACCCTTAGTACGAGTTTTACAATTACGAAAACTAATAGTTTTCGTGAGCTCGCACTCGTACAAATTGTACTACTACTGATTTTATTGTTTTCGTTTCAATACAAATAAACAGTGTTTAAATTCTATCATTTGCGTATTCTTAAGTATATGGTTACTTTACACCAAAATGAACATAGAAACATAATTTACAATTACGAAAACTATGATAGTTTTCGTGAGCTCAAACTCTTACTTAGGGAACTGATAATATTTTAGCATTACAGAATGAAAATCCCCTAGTTACTATTTGCATATTAGGGCCTAGTACATTTAGTTCTACATTTTTACTAACAAAGTTTGGAATAAAAATACCGTTTTTCGTATTCTTCTAATTGTTTCTTGTACCGTTATTTTTACTATAAGCAGAATAGATTTCTAACTAGAAGACGCTACTGAGGCAACTACACAAATCACGCATAAACTAACTAAACCGTAATGAAATTCTTATGTATATACTTATATAAAAAATAATTCATGTTTCCTTTGGTCTATACCTGAAAAAAGCTTTACCGATTTCATATATCTTTTTATTTAAGAATTTAAAAAGTTCTTACGGAAAACTGCTCAATACTAAAGTTAGCAGGGACGAAGTCGCCGGCAAAAACTAGTTAGTAATAAATGTAGAAATAAAAACAGGCTGAACCAGAGATAGGTAAATATTCTTTAGTTATTATATTATTATGTCGGTACAAGCAAATTACTATTATTAGTACACACCTAATTAATTTATTCAATGGCACTATATTATTTTTTAATTTACAGAAATATATTAATAGTCATCTATTAGAAAACTTTTAGGTACCTAATTAAGATTTATTTCGATAAGGGAAACTACAAAATGGGACATTACAAAATGTAGGATAGTAGATTTTGAAGATCTTATTTAAAAGATTACAAATCACTTCGTTTATGTGTAAGAATATCAATAAAAACAAAATTGACAACTAGCAACAAGAGTGTGATTATCAAAACATCAATTTCTTTCAATTAAAATAGTTTGTATCTACACTCTTGCTGTGAATAATAATTATAAAATTATGAAATTTATTAAATTAATAAAACAATACGCATTCATTTTAAATTATTTTAACATTCACAACATTATTAATTGGATTATAAAAAACAACATTTACAAACAATACAATCATTCATTTGATATATTAGAAGTATATATTATTATGATATAAAAACGAAACCAAAATGGCGACAATAGACATTTATGGAATGATGTGCGTGAGGGACGGAAATGACTAGTATTGCCATTTTAGAAAACCGTTTATTTATTGGAGTAATAATTTTAACATAGCTCGATTAAAAAAATCTTAACATATTTCTCAATGTTTATGCGACAATAAAAAAATATTTATAAAAAAACAAATGACACAAACTCAACGGACAAATTGATTTTCCAATTGTTTAGACTTGGACAAAGTAACTTATCAACAGTTAAATTACACCTAGTTAACCGACTCAAAGGAACATTCTAACAAAAGCTTCTAAAGAACTTACTTAGTACTGGAGAGTCAAGGGCGGATCAAGCTTCAAGATCAAGCGGGGGGGCAAATAGTCCCCTCCCTGGATCCGCCCTTGTGGAGAGTCTTAAAGTCCAGCTACATTAAATATTGAATAAAAACAATATTTTTAACGTGCAATCTTTCTGCTTTACAGTAAATTGACCAAGTTTGAAAGCAATATCGCAAAAATCAATTACTCAATTCCCCATCATCTTTACAATACATTTTGTCCAATTTCAACTGTTCCAATTGCAATTGTCGCCTTATGGAACCCAATTGAGTTAAAATACTAACATTTTTACCACCTTCAACATTAGGCACAGATTTCAATATATTCTTTTGGACGGCAGGCACTTTCCATTTGTCTTCCACTTTCTTCATCGCATCACTCAAATCATTTTCGACTTTACCGCATTGCATTAAGGGCGAATGTCGCAAAACAGGTATCGGTAGAGAATCAATAGGATTTTGATGCGTAGTTATTCTTTTTTCAGGCTTAGTTTTAGGTCTTTCGTGTACTTTTTCTGCGCCAATATTGTCTATGTCGAAATGGTCCTTGTCTTTGAAGTTCAAATTCTTTCTCAAGTAACTATCGACGTCATAATTCGGTGAAAATATAGCATCTTTCTGTATTTGGGGAAGGTAAGATTTATCTTCTGGGTTTTTCGTATAATTGCTTTCGTAGTTTCTCTCAGCTAAAGTAGGGTAAGGTAATTTTGCGCCATCGCTTCTGGAAGTTTCTATGCGTTTAGTTATAGCGTGATGCGTTATTGGTGTCCGGATCAACCTTTGCTGTTCTTGATCTATCTTCTTTTGTATTTCTGTGCGTTTCGTATCGTATTCTACGGCGTTTTTCATCATCTGTGAATAGAGGAGTTTTATTTTTATTATTAAAGTGAAACTTTAAGTACAACGCCACAATTTTTTTGTATCATCTTTAGCATAGAACACAGAAAGAGGTTAGAAGGATGCTCATACTTTACTGAGAGAACAAAAAATTAACAACTTTTTTTAAAATAATTAAAAATAAATGATTTTTTTGTTCTATGGTGGCAGAAAACGCTTGGGATTGGCGAAGACTAAAATGACGTCACACACTAGTAAACATCCGGTCAAAGTGACATTACATTGTATCGTTTGACGTTTTAATGACAGTCGTGTGACGTCACACACCGGTAAGACGCCATAATGTCCAAAGAAACGTTTGGCGGTAATCTTATTTTTTCAATTTTGATTTAGTTTTTTATTGATATACACAACAGAATGATGAATATCTACTTTTTATAGATCCCATAAAGATTAGTAAATAACGTGAGATCGTTTTCTAAACTTGTGGACATCCTATTGGGATCAATTCGATCTCTAGTCAATTTCCTCTGTTCTCTGTTACAAAAGGTAAACAAACCTTAAAAACATTTTTCAATAGGTTGAATTTTACACACATTTAAAAATCATAATTTAAAAGAATGAGACATTAAAAAAAACTAAATTTCTAAACTTTGAACGCATTATAATCCTACTACTTTATGTTATGGGAAATGTGGAATTTTGTAATCAGTCTGGTTACACCGGTCGTCTTTACTCTCGATATGGTTTAGAAGCGAAGGGTGTAGGTTCGAATCCCGTCCGCGCCCTGGGGGTCAATTGCCTATCGGAATTGCTATGGATATCGCTATAGCTTACGATTTCATTTTGTTAGTTCTGACCCCCGAAGGTTTTCAAATACCTTACGATCATTTTCTTTAATATTGTTATTATTAATGCAAAAGAAAAAAAAGAGCGCGAGACATTTCAAAACCGCTAAAGGTCAGAAAAAGAAAATGAAATCGTAAGCGATATCCATAGTAATCTTGTTAGGAGATTGGCCTCCTAGTACGCGTGGAATTTTACGTAGTAATTTGTTTTTATTAGATTTCGGTGTTAGAAACCTTCGTTTACGTGTTTAGCTTTTGCTTCAGATGAAGTGGAATAGAGTACCTATAAGATTTTTCTGAAATATTTTTATCGGGCAGAATAACATAATAATGTCGATAAAATAAATAAATGTTGTAATAATACGTACACAACTATCGATATCGGCGATAACTCCCTTCTCTTGTTCTTGTGCGGCACGCAACATACGCAGTTGTTCCTCCAGACGACGCATCTCAGCTTGTTCCAACATCCTGGAACAAGTTCACCGAACATATTTACTAGAAGAAAAACTCTTGTTTAAAAAAGGATGCCAGGTAATCATGTAATAAAATGAGCAGTAGTTTAAATAAATAAATTAATTATAAAAAATATAAAACTAATTATATTAATTAAACTTAGAATCGTGATACATATTATTTCCACTCACTTTTCTCTAGCTTTCCTCTCTTCTCTGATCCTCTGTTGCTCCAAGATTTGATTCTTTAACTCCTGTTGGTAGAATTGACGACGCGCCGCAGCTTCCTAGAAAAAATATACATACTTACATAAAAAAAACTGGACAAGCGCGAGTCAGTCACGTGTGCTAAAGGTTCCGTACCATTATCTATATAAAAACGCAGCACCAAAAATATAACTATTTTTTCCCATTTTCACATGTCGCATTACGTCACGTCTTGGTACACTTTTTACTTAGAAGTGACGTGATGTCACGAGCCCGCATTCCCAGACTTTGACGCGGATTTATTTGGTCGTTTGATAAGTTTTGTTGAAAAAATAAAAATAAGTGGCCCTTATTATTTTAAAATCTAATTGACGGATTAAATAGAATTTCGTTTACTTTAACCCGTCGTCATCACTAATGGGGTGAATGTAAGAAAATAAACTGCAGTTTATTTACATAGTTTACTAGCTGTGCCCCGCGGTATTACCCGCAGTTTCTTAGGGATATTTTCTAGCAGTAAAACGTAGCCTATGTGTTAATCCAGGGTGTCAGCTAACTCCATATCAAATTTTATTAAAATCGCTCCAGCTGTTTAGACGTGAAGAAATAACAAAACATACACACTCACAAACTTTCGCTTTTATAATATTAGGGTGATTTATCATTCATCATTGCAAAAAGAAAAATTACACTGACGTCAAATACAGTTTTAAAGAATCAAGCCCATTTGACTACCACCGTAGCCGAGTGGTTTGAACGCCGGGTTTCAAGATGCCGCCTAGGTACTCGAGAGATCCCGGGTTCGAACCCGATCGCGATGGGGGCAGATGTTTGTGAATGAATACGAGCATTTGTACTCCAGTCATAGATGTTTAATATATATTTCTATATAAATATACTTATATATGTATCAATATATGTATTCTATCCACTACCCTAGCATCCCATAACACAAGCCTTATAGTGCTTACTTTGGGGCTAGGCTAATTAGTGTGAGAGTTGGAATTATTTATTTTTTATCCGATCGAATTAGTAGTAGCTAGTAGTAGTAGCAATCTCCACCTTAAAGAGTGAATAAAATGTTTGGTGGTGTTGCATTTATGTGAATTAATAAGGTATTTGTTCGGTTGATTGATAAAAGAAAAAAAACAAGTGTCCATTTTTTTTTGATAAATCTATGTTACGGACGTTCGTGTTTTTCATTTTTCCCAAAGGTTGACTGGGAGAGAATGCTTTTAACATTAAGTCCGCCCTTTTGCACCAGTGTTATATATTTTGGTATAAAAAAAAAAGTTTAATGGCGAACGGTTCGTTTTTGAATGTTGAAATTAATTTTATCATTTTTTTCTATTATTTCTGCGATAATAATCAAAGTATATCAAAGTTCAGCTTCTAGATAGCCCTGACAATGGTTGTGAAGTGCAGTGCCTGTGCTATTTCTATAAAAGCTAAAGAGAGTGCTGTAACGTGCACCAGTTCATCTTGCACGCTCCAGTATCACCGAGCCTGCGTTGCTGTTAAGGGTAATAATCCATCTTTGCTAACTACTTGGGTGTGTCCGGAATGTAAAGCAAAACAAAAGCGTCACGGAGACAACACCGATACACCGGTAAAAGTGACCATGAGCTGCAATGATGACTTTGTAAATACTCAAACTCGTACTCGTCGGACATCAGCAAGCAGCAACAGTAGCTGTGCAGCAGATGAAAAGTCGGATGATATCTTAGGTGCCATAAGAGCTGAATTTGAGCTGGCGTTTCGCCGTGAGTTACCCAGCTTTTTGGAAAAAGTTACTGAGGCCGTATCAAAAGCATTAGAAAACAAATTCCTTGATCTTGAAAAATCTGTCAAAACTGTAAGCGATATGTATGATTCTATTAAAACCACGGTTGATAAAAGCACAGCTACTACAAAGAAGTTGCAGGCTGATACTAATAACCTCAATAATCAAATAAAATTGCTCCAAAGTAAGGTAAATAGTATGGAAGAGGTGTCATTAAAGCAAGAGCAGTGGTCAAGACTGCAAAATATTGAGATTGCCGGCGTACCAGAGACCAGTGAGGAATCCCTGCCTGACATAATCGATAGTATCGCTAAACATCTAGACGTGCCAATTAACCACCAAGACCTGGATTTCGTCCATCGTGTTCAGATGAAGAGACAAGTCAAGGGAAAGCCACGTAATCTGGTTATTCGCTTTCACAATCGAAATAAAAAGGATACGGTTTTGTCAGCTTCACGTAAATGTGGTAAAATTACCTCAAAGGATATTGGAATGGATGGCGAATCCAGTAATATATATATTAACGAACATCTAACTGTAAAAAATAAACAGTTATTAAGTAGTTGCAAGGCGAAAGCTAAAGATTTTAATTATAAATTTGTATGGACAAAAAACTGCCGAATTTATACAAGGAAAGCCGAAAAATCGCCATACATTCTGATATCTTGCGAGGAGGATTTGAGCAAAATTACCTAATAAATAATCAAAGGAATTTAAATAGTATTAACATATCATTCTGTAATGAATTTCTGTCCCTAACTTATTGCTTGACTTTCGGTTTGTCACATGATAACACTTTATACTTACCAAATACTCATAAAACATACAAACAGCTTATTACACTTTACATCAACACAAATACCTCCATTATTGTATACAATTATTTATCGTGTGATAATGTGCGAAATTATTTTGCAGCTTACATACTGTGCCTAAATGCTGTCACGGCTATTTATTTATTATTAAAAACAGATCACTTGCTTTGGAAATTTTCATTACTGATCAAACGCACGGTTCACAGTAAAGATCTCAAAATATGGGACGTAAGCTAAACATTTTATATCAAAATGTTCGTGGTCTTCGTACCAAGACATTAGAATTTTACAATAATTTACTTCGAACGGATCACGACATTATTCTTATAACTGAGACTTGGTTGAATGACGGCATTTTGGATTCAGAATTATCAAATTGCAGGTACGAGATATTTCGCCGCGACCGCGGATCTCACGGCGGTGGTGTCATGATTATGTGCAATCGACGACTGAACGCTCGAGCCCGCACTGAGTGGCAACGCGCTGACGTTGAATGCATTTGGGTGACCTTGGACGGCCGCACAATAAACTTAGAACACGATCTGCACATAGCGCTGGCTTACATGGCGCCGGGGCCCAAATTACCGTCTTTAATTTACAATTGCATAAATTTAATTACCGACATCGCTAGTAATTTTAATAATGACTTTTTTATATTGGCTGGCGATTTTAATCTATTTAATATTACGTGGGATTATTGTGGACCTACACATTTAAAAAAAGGATGCATCGATCTTCAGAACGCGGGGGCGCACTTAGTAAATCAAGCGTGTTTTCTGGGACTTCACCAGCGTAACACGTACAGGAATAACGTGGGAAATACGCTTGACCTGTTCTTCAGTAATTTTGACGTGGGCATTCGTCTCTCAGCCTTTACGCTGGTAAAGGAGGACGCTCAGCACACCACTCTCGATATCGATGCGAGCGATATATTTGTTAACTGTGTGCCAAAATGTTCAAGGGAAAAAAAACTGTTTCGCAAGGCAGACTACAACGCCATTAACATGGAATTGGAGAGTGTTGATTGGAGGAGTGTGCTGAAGTCGGGCACTGTCGATGAGGCGGTCAACGGATTTTACTCAATTTTAAACGATGTTATAGATAGGTACGTTCCCACCGTTGATACTAATTTATCTAATCGATACCCAGCGTGGTATAGTCGTGCTCTCATCTGTTTGCTGGCGGAGAAAAAGAGTGCCCATCATCATTGGAAACGGTATAATAACCCGATAGATTATGACGTTTTTTCTTTGCTGAGGAGAAGAGCTAAAGTCATGCAAGATCACTGCTATCAAAGATATATAACTCTTTGCCAGGGTTACATAAAGTCTAACCCTAAATTACTGTGGTCATATATTAATTCGAAGCGTAAACGTAATACGGGATACCCTGGTTCAATCACGTATGACAATAAGCAGTTGACGAACGGTCCTACCATCTGCGCGGCCTTCAACAATTACTTCGAGCGAATGTTTGTTCTCCCAGCACTTAAGAAGTTGGAGTTACTCGGACGAGGGACTCCCTTCGATTAGTTCACGCGATTCAGTTCATTCCTTTTCTGTAACTCAAGATGAGGTTTACAAGCAACTCGCTGGCTTGGACCCCTGTAAGGGAGCTGGTAGCGATCAAATACCTCCTTTCTTTATAAAAAAATGTGCAGCGGCACTTTCTTTCCCTTTATTATTAATTTACAATAAAGGAGTCTTTCCGTCTAAGTGGAAAGAAGCGCACATTGTTCCAATCCATAAAAAGGGCTCCAAGCGCGAAATTGCGAATTATCGCCCTATCTCCATTTTGAATGTTTTCGGAAAGACTCTAGAGAAATTTGTTTACAGGGAAACATATCCAATCTTAAAGCAAGGCATACCCGACGAACAGCACGGCTTCATCAAGGGGAGATCAACAACTACAAATTTAAGTTTGTATATAAGTGAACTGCATCGTAACATGGGCTATCGTTCACAGGTGGATGTAATATATACGGACTTTGAGAAGGCATTCGACCGCGTGGATCACATCATTCTTTTGCAAAAGCTTTATCAACTGGGAATACGCGGGGATTTGTACAGGTGGATAAAATCTTACATATCTAATCGTAAACAGGCTGTTGTGATCGGCGGGATTCGCTCTGACTATATCAATATAACGTCAGGCGTGCCGCAGGGCTCGTTACTCGGTCCTCTATTCTATATAGCGTATATAAGCGATATGTCTTCATGTCTTAAGCATGCTAGGTTCTTGCTCTACGCTGATGATACAAAAATCTACATGAAAGTTGAATCATATGATGACTGTTTGAAATTGCAAGAAGATCTGGACCGACTTTCAGAGTATTACATAAGAAATAGGATAACAGTTAACACGGCAAAATGCGTGCATATTGTGTTTACAAGTCGCAAAAATCCTGTTCTGTGCAATTACAAACTTAATAATGAAGTAGTGACTCAAGTGAATGTTGTGAGGGATCTAGGGGTAACTTTGGATTCAAAATTAACATTCGCCAATCATTTTAACGATATAACCACCAGGGCTTATAAAAAATTAGGATTTATTTTCAGAGTCACGAAAGATTTCAAGGACGCTGCTTGCATGAAAGTATTATATTATGCTTATGTTCAAAGTACTCTTGAGTACTGTAGCACCGTGTGGAATCCACAGTACATAACACACGAACACGCCATTGAACGAATACAAATGAAATTCGTAAAGTATTTAAACTTTAGAGTCAAAAATGAATCCAATGGTTATGGGGAGTCATGTAGCATATACGGTCTCATTACTCTTGGTGACAGGCGACGCATGCGGGACATGATGACTTTGTTCGATGTATGTTCTGGAGTACTGGACTGCACCGAGTTGATAAATAGAATAGTTTCCTTAAAGGCTCCTACAAAAAGAACACGCCACACGCAACTTTTTCATGTACCATCTGTGCGTACAAATTACGAGGCTAACGATATGACGGTAAGGTTGCCAAAAACGTACAACAAGTACTTCTCTGATATCGACCTGTTCTCTTTGTCCAGAGCTGCTTTTAAAACGACATTATTTGAAATTATAACCGCAAGACCCAAATAAGCTTTTGTTATTATTTATTTTATTATTATTAATTCATACAATTTATTTGAATTTTTATTTTTATTTATAATTATCAATTCGTATTCTCAATAATATGAAAAATGACTGCACTGCATTTTACGGCTTAAATAATTTTCCCTGACATTTGTTTTTGTTTCAATTTCAATTTAATTTATTTATTTCATTTTATTCTTAGCGCCATGTAGGCCTACAATTACAAGCACTCACACTGAAGTACCTACTTGAATGATGTAGTGCCCGGGTTGCGGCGTCCGCCATCTCGTTACCAGGCATAGCATTGCAGCTGCATGGGGACACACACACACACACACACAAACACTCATACATACGCGCACACACACCCACTCACACTTCATAAGGTTGTCATGTGACAAACTCTTGAAATCCTTTTTATATGGATATTCAGTGTTTGTTTTTCTTCTTTTTTGTCTTTTTGTTATGTTTTTGCCCAATCTTAATTTTATTTTATTTTTATGGTAATGAATTATACGATTTTTATGCAATTTTTAAAATTAAATTAAATGTAATAATTACTGACATATAATAACGCCGTTAATATCTAATGTGTACGTAATGAGTTTCTGTAATTGGCTTTAAGATTATATCTATATTTTATTGTATTAAATTTCACAAAAACCGCTGTAGAAACTTTGTTAAAGATAAATAAATAAATAAATAAATAGAACTTTGTTTAATTTACCCCGTCATCATCCCTATTCGTGGGTTCAGGCTGGCATGGTGTGTTGGAAATATTTATTTAAATAATCAAGCCCATCTATACATATAATAAAATGGTAGGAAAGTCAAAACTGTACATTGAATATTTTTTTTAAAGAATACTTGGGGTGTGATCTACAATCGATACCGAAACCAAAAAAATAGTTTTTAGAATTTTTGTCTGTATGTATGTCCGGGATAAATACAAAAAGTACTGTATGGATTTACTTCGAATTTGACATAGACAACATATTACCACGAAACTCCACCCCTAAGGGGATGGTAGTACGAGGGTTGGAAGTTTGTATGAAAGTCCTATGTTTTTGAAGTAAGTCCTATGTTTTTTAAATTTAACATGTATTATCTATACATGGTGTAAAGGTGCACTAATAATGTATCTTTAGATATAATTATGATATAAAATGTTGCTTACCTTCTCAGCTTGCAAGTTCCTCATCTGTATGGCGTCGGCGTCGAATATGGAAGGCATGTAGACGCTCTGCAGCTTCTGACTCGATTTCCTTGGTGGCGATCGTTCTACAAAAACAGAAATATCAATTCATCACCATCAGCCAAATAATCACGTCGGGGTCACCAATTTGGCGGAGTAACTAATATTTATGGAGAGTCCAAATTAATACCAATTGAAGAGTGAAATTTTATTTTATTAGAAAGACAGGTGTACAATACAGTGTGCTTTACAAGTTACTCTGTTACTGAGAGGGCTTTCTCCCGGTCTTGACGGCCGTATAGGTAGATCAAATATCGTGCATCTACATAGTATAATCCATGTACATAACATATGTAGTTACATCCCCACTGCTGGGGCATAGGCCTTCCATATGGATGGAAAAGGGAGTTTGGGCCATCGACTCACCATGCAGGCCCAGCGCGGAATGACGGGTGCTAACGACCGGGGCCAACGGCTTAACGTGCCTACCGAAGCACGGAGGAGCTCGAGATAGTAAATTTTTAGTCACCCATCCAATGACCGACCACTGGGAAACTTCAACGATCGCAGCCGAACGCGCGTAATAATCGAATACACTACACTCGACCGCAAAGCAACTGTGCACCCGCTAGTACCTTGGAACCACAGAACACAGAAACTATGATCTGTACCCTTAGCACGAACCAATATCGCGTATTTTGCGTTTTATCATATTTAGCAATAGATTTTAATTAACACATCTAATATATAGATAAGTTTGCAGAGAAACTATTCAGGATTGACTTAAGACATAAATGTAGCCTGGATGTAGAGTAGAACTCGAATAATAAGAGGAAAATCGGGCGGATTTTTTTTATTTTCCTGCCGTGAAAAACAAAATGGAGGGCTACACAGACCAGGGGGGCATTAGCCTAACTGAATTGCTATGGCTATCGCTATAGCTTACGATTTTATGTTGTTATTTCTGATTGCCGAAGGTTTTCAAATACCTTACGCTCATTTTCTTTTATATTGGTGTTACCAATACTTAAGAAAAAAAAAGAGCACGGGGCATTTTCATAGCAATCCCGTTAGGCGCAAGGCCGGATCCAGGGGGGGGGGGGGGGGGATTTTATTTAAGTACTTTTAATACTTAATATACCAAGACTATATGACCCCCCTGGCGCCAAAGCTGGATCCGCCCTTGGTTAGGCGATTGGGCCTCAGTGGATAATCATAATACAGACTAGTAAAATTTTATTTAGATTTATAAATCTAGCAGGTTAATCCTTAAAATAACAATATAATACACTCACCGTTCCGTTCTCCCAGACTAGTTTTTCTTTGGTCATTAGCCCAAGGACTCCAATGTGCTGGTTGTATAGGCCGCTCATCATTGGCCACTATACGGTGTTTTAATAATATCTCTCAGAACAAGAACTAAAGCATGCATGTAATTCAATGAAGTTTGTGCGTACACTTCCGCATAGACTGTACGTATTACCCAACCAAAAAGTATTAGTGGCGAGTTGGTAGTTTGCATTTGACATTAGATCGCTTTTTGATTCGGTATCGTAAAGGTGACCAAGATAATCACAAAGCGAAAAAAGGATAAAGATTAAGTTTTTATTTTTTTAAGCATTTAACTGCTAGATGTTTAAATCTAAAGAAAAGTTTTACAAGAAAAAAGAAATCCACGCGGACCAGGCAGCGGACGGGACTCGAACCCGCACACTTCGCAATCCGGGCGAATGCCCTGATGGCCGAGTCGAAATTTTCCTAGCCTTAAGCCGCAAGGCAGCTTAAAAAGTAAAGAATAAAAACATAACTATAATTGCTATTTCTTCTTTCAAATGTTTAATACTTGAAAAAGTATTCATTTGACATTGTGGGTTACCTACAATGCGAAGAGATTGCGCTGCCTTGCAGCTTAAGGCTAGGAAAATTTCGACGCGGCCATCAGGGCCGTGGTAGCATAATTGGTCAGTGCATTCGCCTGGATTGCGAAGGGTGCGGGTTCCAGTCCCGTCCGCTGCCTGGTCCGCGTGGTTTTTTTTCTAGTAAAACTTTTCTTATGGATAAAGATATCAAATTAAACGTTTATATAGTGGTATGCACGCTGATGATATAGTAACCTCTTGCATCTTTTTTGGTCTACTTATATGTAAAAAAAGGATAACTATAATAGTCGACTTCATGAGTTCATTTTTTTATTGTGTTACTAGCTGACCCAGCGAACTTCGTACGGCCATAAAAATAGGGAAAGGTGATAGAAGGGTAAAAATTTAGGGTTGTGGACAACTCTTATCACTTAGAGGTATGAAAAATAGCCGATTCTCAGGCCTACTTAATGTGCATATAAAATTTCATAATAATCGGTCAAGCCTTTTCGAAGGAGTATGGTAACTAACATTGTGACACGAGAATTTTATATATAAGATTAATTTTGTAATATCTCTTGTTTTCTTACTGCACAAATGTTCTGTCGTATTGGTTATGTTCAGATGCCTGTTCAATGTGAGTGGAACAATAACATGTTTTATAAGTAGTAACATAAGTTATATACGGGATTGTTACCATGTACCTTGTTTCTAGCGAATTACATTGGTAGGAAAGTCAGTCAAAACTGTACATTGAATATTTTTTTTAAAAGAATACTTGGGGTGTGATCTGCAATCTATACCGAAGCCAAAAATATAGTTTTTAGAATTTTTGTCTGTTTGTATGTCCGGGATAAACTCAAAAAGTACTGCATGGATTTACTTCAAATTTGGCACGAATATTATAAAGAAGTCGGGTCAACATATAGTCTGCATAACATCACGCTATCACCTACGGGGAACGAGCAGTGAACCTTTATTTCTAACTAAATCCACGCGTACGAAGTCGCGGCCGGCCGCTAGTCTTAAATACAAATCTAGCCACGACCCTAGGACTGGATGTATTTCTGGTACCATTTCCATTTTTATTATAAATCTAATAAAAAGCAGTTTAAAATTTATAATAACTCACCGTTCCTTTCTCCCACACTGGTTCTTCTTTGATCATTGGTCCAAGGTGCTGGCTGTATAGGCCGTTCATCGTTGGACACTACGGTGTGAGGAGATAATTCGCGTTCAGCTTCAGTTAGCTGGCATTTTGATGACGATAGCTAAATAGAAAATATTAAATCAGGAAAAAATATTTAATAAGTAGAAACGCTAACATACAGGTATTTTTTTTCGTTAAAAGGGTGGCGAACAATCTTATAGCCCGTCTGATGGTAAGCGGCCCTATAGACGCTTGCATTACCAAAAATAGCACTCGCGTCGTTGCCCTGACCCAATCGCCTACCCCGTGGAGTCCTGAAGCCTTACCGAAAGAAACACAACACCTTTACTGTGGTCGTCTGTAAGTTGGAAGTTACTTCCCCAGACGGGCGGGAATCCGCTATACCCTACTTTTCTTCATATATAAGCGATTCGCCCCGGGGTATTTCCATGAAACTTTACCCTACTGTGATAAAAATTCAATTGTGTTATTAACTAAAACAAAAACCCTACTTGGAGTTCTAAATAATCATAGTCTCAAAAAATTGTAAAATAAAAATTTTAGCTGTTTTCTAGAACTATATAAATTAATCAGTTTGCACAAAAGAAATTATTAATGTTAGACCAAATCTCATGTTAAATTTTTATGTTTTCTTATCTGGAACGATTTTTAATAAAGTAATGTTGATTAAAGCGTTTTTTATTTACGATAAAACTTAAAAAACCATACAGTGTCACACCCGTTACAAAAGTCTGTCGTACCCATAACATTTTCAAAAAAAAAGTACATTATACATGTTTGTAAATTTCGAATAAAGTAGTTATTTGAGATGACTATTCAAGTTTTACATAAAATAATCTTAAGGTATACTCGCATCGAAAATTTAAAATCTAAAGTCAAAGTAAAGTCTTTTAAAATGCAACTAAGTTTACAATGTTTTAACAATTTTCTATGTTCCTATTTCCCTTTTCTATTTGTAGTAATAAAAGAAAATGGTTCTATTGAAATCTATTTGTAGAGATTATATAGCATTATTTGACTCAGAACTATGGTCGATATTTGTCTGTTAATGTTATAAAATAAAAAATATAATTAATTTCAAGGGCCAAGCTTACCTGATAGAAGTCAATGTCATCTGTTTGTACGGCTACAGATAAAGGTGTGGAGATACAGTTCACTTGAACACCGGTGTCAACGGTACTGAAAATAACATAACATATGAGGAGCTGTCAAACAATACAATCACGCATATAAAAAGAAAGAAAAATGTTTTTATTGCTGACAACACATAACATACACATAAAATGCAAAAATACATTTAACATAAAGTAAAACGAAACGTACAAGTAAAATTAACAACAACAAAAAACAGCTACAAACAGTAATGTGTATTTTATGTGATGCCAACACTGGATATGACTCAGCATACACAGCAGGATAAATTCCATATTCCATATGGTCAAATAACTTTTTTTTTGCTGTTTTGGCCCGCTGAATTTGAATTTCAACCCATTTTCAATAAAAACCGCCTAAAATAGTGATCAAATTAATAAATTAAAAACTACACCAAAAGCTCACTGTAGGTATACAGATATCTTATTTATTAATTATCATTCATTGTCATTCGTGTCGAATTCTTTCTAGCCTTTCTTAAGCTGCAAGCTCTTCGCATTGTAGGTAACCCACAATGTCCAAATGAATAAACTTTACAGGTATTAAACATTTGAAAGAAGAAATAGCAAGGTGCGGATTCGAGACCCGTCTGCTGCCTGGCCGCGTGTTTTATTTTATAATAAATTTTCTTCAGATTTAAAGATCTTCCAGTTAAATGAATAAAAATATAATTACCTCCTATTCGTTCTTGTGTCAGTGTAACACACACTAGCTCTTCTCTGCTCGGAACTTCTCTCCTGCTCTAAAAAGCGGGCCCTCTGTTCGCGCTCCCTGTCTTCTCGTTCTCTCTCCCTCTCTACGTACTCCCTGTCCCGCTGCTCAGACTCTCTTCTCTCTCTTTCCGCTTGGTCTTTGGCTTCCTGCTTCTTTTTTGCTTGCTAGAAGGGTGTAGAAAAAATTACACACATTACACAAAATGCATGTTATATCAGTTGATATTTTATATTAACGTTATTAAATTTATAATTTATTCAAAAAAAATTTTTTTCCTTTATCACCAAAAATCTAAATGGTTAAAAAAACAAAACAATATTTCTTTAAACATTACAAATTGCTTAAAAAATAAACATATTAAGTACTAAAATATAAGCATTAAAATATTTAAAACGGTCGAAAGTTCAAAAGACTATGTTGCTTATAGATTTTTTGATGAGTACATTTACATTTAGTTTTTCTGGCGGTTTTTGTTTTTTACTAAAGTCAAAAGTCTTTATCCAATTTAGGAACAATACAACTCTTTTGAATCGTCCACATTTTTATCCCTACTACCACTGGCGAAAAAAACTTCACAGCGTTAAATAATTATTTAACAATATCTATAAAATATTATATTGTTACGGTATTAATACAAAGTTCAGAAAGTTTTCTAGAAGTCTTTATCATTGTACAACGATACATTTATGCGTCTCGCTGCGTGAATCTATACAGTTTTATTTATATAGAAGGGCAACAACAAAAAAACGGCTTTTGCTGCTTCAAGCTACTAGGGAGATTTTATTTTAAAAGGGCGTAAACAAACATTTTTGACATAAATTAAAAGTAAAAGGCCCGTAGGCGTTTAAATACATACGGTAAGATTCGTCGTTTCGATCAATCTGACGGAAATAGTAACGATTGATCTTATCAAACTTACCACTCCATCACCAAACGATTGGTCGTATCAATCATTCACTTACTTGTTTGAAACAGGAGGATGAAGACGTGCTGAAATAATATAATTCGTACCCTTTAAAATTGAAAACAAACTTCTTTTCCTTACTGCCACATGACAGTAACATATGTCGCCGTCGCCCATACTCGCCTAGCCCCAACAACACAACCTAACCTAACAGTTGGTTAAGGATAGCGCAGTCCATCCATTCTCTATCTATGACCGGGACATCACCTAACATTGCTTTTTGGTATCTTACCTGATCCAAGTATACCCTGTAATTTTGCTGCCTCAGCTTGCGCAGTGTCTACCGCCGTTGCTCATTCTCGCCGAGCCCCAACAACATAACCTAACCCAATAGTTGTATAGGGAACGCGCAGTCCATCCAATCTCTATCCATGAGCGGGACATAATTTAACATTACCTTTTGGTGTCTTACCTGATCCAAGTATTCCCTGTTCTTTTGCTGCCTCAGCTTGTGCAGTGACTGCCGCCGTCGCGTCGCTCATACTCGCCAAGCCCCAACAACATAACCTAACCCAATATTTGTGTAGGGAACGCGCAGTGCATCCATTCTGTCTACGGGCGAGACATAACCGAACATTGCCTTACCTGATCCAAGTATTCCCTGCACTTTTGCTGCCTCATCTTGCGCAGTGTCTGCCGCCTACGCTCATACTCGCCGAGCCCCAACAACACAACCTAACCCAATAGTTGTATAGGGAATGTGCAGACCATCCATTATGTCTACGGGCGAGACATAACCGAACATTGCCTTACCTGATCCAAGTATTTCTTATACTTTTGCTGTCTCAGCTTACGTAGTGTCTGCGCCGACGTTCATACTCGCCGAGCCTCAACAACACAACCTAACCTAATAGTTGGTAAGGGAATGCGCAGTGCATCCATCCTGTCTACGGGGGCGAGACATAACCTAACATTGCCTTTTGGTGTCTTACCTGATCCAAGTATTCCCTGTACTGTTGCTGCCTCAGTCTTCTTAGTGTCTGTCGTCGTCGCTCATACTCGCCGAGCCCCAACAACACATCCCCCGAGCCGGAGGCGCGCTCTCCTCGAACCAGGGGGTTGTTCGGCGAGTATTCCCCTGCTTTCAGCATTACGGGCAGGCCTAGGTAGCGCTGGAAGAAAGATAGTAGGAATGAGGCGATTGAAGCATTAGGCGGAGAGTGTTTGAGTATAACACAGAATTTAAAATGCAGGCGAATCATTATTGTAGGTTTATCTAAAAAAAATAGGACTAGGAAAATAAACACTGAGATCCACTTCAATCACTGATTTACGTGATCTCTGGGAAGTTTTAGCCAGCCGAAGCTTTGTCACGTTGGTGCATTAGAGCATCTAAATGCTAGAAGTCATTATTGACATATTAGTCTAGTCTAGAGTCCAAGGTATACAGCTGAATTGCAAGCTAGCTGTTTTTGGACAGTCTGGAATCATTAAAATTGCCAACAGATCACTTAAATTAGTGATGGACAAGGACGAACTTTGACAGCTTCGTAATAGGGATGCATCGTCAGATTCTATGTTAAGAAAGACCAGCCCTACCAAACGTAATAACAAACTGGCTCCTTCTATTCAAAATTTGTCGAGGACGATACAATTATGGATCTGTCAAAGTTCGTGCTTTGCCTCAGGTATTTAAATAAAACTGCAGAGTCACTCAGGTAATAAAGTTGATTTCATCAATGATCATGCAGTGATTAACACTGAATAAAGTAATCTGTTGGCAGTTTTAAGGATTCCAGACTGCACAAAAACAGTTGGCTTGCAATTCAGATGTATACCTTCTGTCTGGACTCTAGAATAATCATGTCAATAATGACTTCTAGGATTTAAATGCTGTAATGCTTATCCAACATCTACGTGAAGAAGCTTCGGGTAGTTTTGGTACTACAATGCGCTAAAATTGCGTTCGAACTTTGAATTAAGTACGCTCCTTCAGTAGTACATACAAATTTATTATTTTCCACGACCTCTTTTAGCGTCAAATTATCGTGAGTCCAACTATCGTCTAGCGTCTATAGATAGATACGCAGTCAGCTAATTCATTGCGACAGAACTAATACAAATTTCGAACGTTAATTTTAGCGCATTTAGTCAACAATATTAAATACATTTAGTACCAAAGCCACCCGAAGGTTCGTCATGCAGGTGAGAGAAGCATAAAATAAAATAGATAATGGCATTTCTGATTGAAAAAAATTCCTGTCATTTGTATATATTAAAGGAGTACTTGTCTACTGCTATAATAATATAGCTGGCAAGATTGAATAAACATTAAAATGTTCATACATCAAGTAGCAATAAACAGTCAAAAAAAAAATACTCCATTTATATATATTTGTCATTTCTCTCCTGAAAACACCAACTGAGTTGATTGGTCTGAGAGAAAAAGACATAAAAGTAAAGGCTTCATTGGCAGTGTGTTGGAAGCGTATGTTCCTGGAGTTGGGACTAGGGTTGCCAGATGGAAGTCTTAATTTGTCTGGAGAACATTTTAAAATGTCGGGACTTTTGAACTGTTTTCAGGAAAAAATATTCGGATTCATATTAGAAGGCAATTACAAAGAAAAAAATATACCCCTTTCCTCCTCCCCAGGCGCGATATTTGTCTGGAGTCTGAGATCACATGAAATGTCGGAAAAATCCAAACGATTCCCGACCATCTGGCAGCCCCAGATTGGACACACTTTTTAGAGAAAACATCCGATAAGCAATGCGGTCATCGACCCTAGAAAGCAAAGTAGTCCATATTCAAATAAACTCCACACAAAGCCTTGTTCACACTGCTAGAAAAATAATAATTACTAACTGGTCACATCACTTGATTCAATTCTACCATGTTGAGCGGAGCTCGTGAACATAGAATGGTGCATTATATGCAAACTTTCACGTACAAATTATAACTATTACTTTAACCACTTTAACGTACTTTTACTGTCTGTCTAGTCTAGTAAAATACTATGAAAAATATAGCTTGAATTGTATATAAAATCTCCAATTAATTTTAATTTCAACAGAATTCTTGCTAAGTTTCTGCTAAACCTCGGATCAATTAATAGGTATTTCGGTTACTTTGGAAAGGAAGACTCGATAACTTAACTTGAAGAATTATCGAACATAGTAAGTACATAATATAGTCCAGTTTCATTAATATCATTATTATCATCATGAGCCTAATAATGTTCCAACTGCTGGAGGCCTTCCCTATTGATGGAATAGGGAGATTGGGCCGTGACCCACCATGCGGAACCAGTGCTGATTGGTAGCTATTCACAACTGCAAATGTAGCCGAAACCAACGGCTTAAGAGCCCTTTCACATTTTTTGCAAAAAATCGTAATTTTTGAGCGCCTTGTTTACCCCCTTAGAAAAGATTTTGACTATTTCCAATAGAAGTAAACAGATTTATTCTTCCTATTGTAAGTTAATGTAGAATATTTGCAAATACTATTTTTCTTTTTTGTACTGATCGTTCTACTGTAGCTAGTTTACGGAAAAAACTATAATATGCACAACTTCAAACGCCCCAATCTCTTAATAGTGTTCAATTAAACTAGATTAAATTAATTACTACGACATCAGAAATATGTTTTTGTTGTAACATAATGTAGTAGAATTTTGATTTTCCATCTCATTAATTATCAAAAAAGACATTTTGAATTTTCCCAAAAAATAATGCGGGTTTACCTCGTATTTTGATATTGAATTAAATAGAATTACTATCAAAAACTTTCATAAAACTAATCTACCATCATTGAACTACTGAAATATGTATATATTTTTTAAAAAGATCATTAACAATTACTTTATAAGACTCGAAACAGCACCCGTAACTAGTGCAAATCTACCTACGCGCCGATCAGTATGGCAGCGGCGCAATTTTGTAAAAGGGCTCTTAACGTGCCTTCCGAAGCACGGAAGAGCTTGAGATTATAAGGTTTAGGTCACCCATCCAATGATCGACCATTGCGAAGATTGCTTACTGCCATGATCACAGCCACCTGCGCGATCGATCTCCTCAATTTCATTAATATACTTTATATATTTTAGTGTACGTCGTTGTGAACGCTTCGTGTAAACAGGCAATTAATCATACAAGCTGATTAACCACTTAATTAATCGCAGTACATTGTACATACATTCTCAACGGCCAGTGGTTCGAATAATTGCATGAGGAGATGTCTTTACCGATACGTCAACGACAAAACGGTGTTAATAAAATTGCTCATATAATTTTTTTTCTATGTAAATAAGCCGGAGTGACAAACAAGCATACATTCGACTCGCCTGATTGTAAATGACCCAATGCCAAGTGTGGTCAACACTACATCACTTTACTGTCAATGACTTCCGCAGCATAAGCTATATAAGATTATTTTTTGGTATTTTTTTCACACCCGCCTGGATTACGTTATCGAAGTTTTCATACAGAACCCTAACTTTTTTGAAAATACTATATAGCTTATGTTCATCCAATCCAATAGAGCGGTTTTGGGCAGTTCAAGTACACATTTGCAGTGCACATTTCAATGTACGTTTTTACTATTTTTTTTTTCAATCATGAAAAAATAAAATAAAAAAAAAACTTTTTTTTGTAATGTTTTACTATTTTTTTTTGTTTTTCAATCATGCAAAAAAATAGTAAAACTGAAATGTGCACTGCAAATGTGTACTTGAACTGCCCAAAACCGCTGTATTGGATTTTTCATACCTGCGCAATTTATAACTTGAAAACGGTAAGTAATACAAGTAATACAAAAAAATTGTTTATACAAAAGTTGTTAGTAATTATGTACGAAACAACTTTGCGATTTAAAGTTTTCCATTAAAATGATATTTTCAGGGTGAAAAAACACTTTTTTGTGACTTTAGCGCCACCTACAATGCGCATTTTTTGTTGTACGAGATTGCAACAATGACATAAATTGTAGTACTCACCGCCCTCTACAATTATGGTCGAAAAAAAGTTTCTAAAATGCATACAAAACGAGAAAAATCCGTTTCAAAAATTTTTTTAAGGTTTTTTTGAGTTTTTCAAAAAACGTGTACGAGTTGAACATGCCCATCGCCAAAGTGGCTTACTGACGTCATTTGGCAACAGAAAAAACAAGACTTACCCTTTAGGTTTTTTTTTCACTGAAACGATTTTTTTTTCGACAGATTGACTTTACTATAATGTAGGGTTCTAAACGTGAAAGAATTTTTCAAATCGGTCCACTAGTTTCTGAGCCTATTCAATACAAACAAACAAATGATCAAATACCTCTTTCCTCTTTATAATATTAGTATAGATTAGTTAAATAAATATTTATTAAACGGCCAATCCTACACACAGGGATCCTAGTTTAACATTGACACAATTTCTTAATTTCTACTGCGACTTGATATAATCTGCCCTTGCGAATCCTAATTTACTAACAACCAAAAAAGTTATACTGCATTTGAGCACGCGAAAAACCACGTAATAGGTTGTTAGGTTGTACCTATAATCAGCCTAGAACTACTAAAAAGTTACTATTTATTATAAATAAAACAATAGTTTAGCTATGTTTGTATAAAATTAAGGCCGCGTTGTTTTATCGATAGTAAAACTTGACTATCATTAATGTTACGTCAAATACATAGTAAATGTGTCAAATTTTGACAAAAGTTTATTTTTTGTTTAGGATTTAACAATAGTCGAATTAACTTTAGAAGAAACAACGCGACCTGAGCCATACAAATATCTGTAATTAACTATTGTCATCATAGAAAGATTGAAAAATGTAATGTTATAATTCCAATGATAACATAACTTAATAACTAGGGATGACTCCCTCAACTTTAAATGCAGCCAGAATAAGCTAGGAGTACAGTTTAAGTAATAGTTACTAAGTGCTTAAAGCCTGAAACATCTGATTTTTCGGTAATCCAGCAGGGCGTGTTCTTCGCGTAATCTCCCTATTAATTTTCATAATAACATACGTTTCACAACATTTCCAACAATAAGTTTATCAAAAAGGCAATGAAGCTCTTTCGTTTACCATATCATAATTACAAGTATGTACTTTACCATGTTTTTTATGTTAAAAGGGTAAACAATCGTATGGTATAAAACTATCATAGTTTTCGTAATTGTAAAACTCGTACTAAGTGTACTGGAACCTTACTCATCAGCTTAAACACAACACCAACAAAAAGTTAAGTTGTAACTTTAGTACACAGTTAAATAACACTCCAGAAGACCACAGTCTTCTGTAAGGTAGAGGTTACCAGTTTGCTATATTTTCAAGCTTGTAACTTGTATGCAAGTATAACATCAAGATCTCACCTCTGTTAATCACTCGCAAGGATCGCACATACATGCAATTAAGCAATAAGCAAACTTATTTCATTTTACACTCCGCATTTTTATATCAAAACATGATCTTTTCCCAACACTTCACAAAAGAACTTTCCTCTGAAACATTTTATATCGTAGCAAACTTCGCCAATCCATCAGATTCAAATAATTCCACGTTTCACGATACTGTTGACTGACCTCCGAGACAGTCATTTGCCGACTGCGACCCAAACTCAGAAATAGGTTAAACGTGTCTCAGGGGTGGGGGTAGGTGGGATAGGTAAGTAGGCTGTGTTTAAAATATTTTCGCATTCATAGTTATTTATGTATCATGCCATATCTAACACCATGAGACAGACAATAGAGGGAAGTTTGCCATTTCTTACGAGTTTCTTTTAATGTTAAAATGGTGACAATCAGGCATATGGCCCGCCTGATGGTAAGCAGCCACCATATCCTATAGACGCGATACCAAACATATGACTCGCACCGTTGTCTACCCTGACCCAATCCCCTTCGCCGTGGAGCCCTTGAACCTTACTCACCGACAGAAGCACTATATGCCAAAAGGTAGTGTAATTTTACTGTGATCTTCTGCAAGGTGTATGTTACTACCCCAGACGGGCGCTCCAATCCGAGCGGAAAATCAGCTATCTCTCTTGTACAATACGTTGGGTAGATTATATCACTGATAATTCACACATGAAACATACAAAGTTTTTGATATACAATGTACGAAAACTGCAAATCAAACGAAATAAGGAGGAGAGGTAGGTACACCTAACATTTCAATAAAATCATCATATATAATAAAAACGGAGATTAAAGCAAATCTATTGTGAAAGTAATTCTGAAAACCAAATTATTCTAACTCAACAATTAGAAATTAGGATTTGAGATAACAACACAGCTACAAACAACAATCTTGTTTTGAAATATAAATGAAGAAACTAAGAAGTTTCTTCATTATCAAATCTACTGGAACAATAGCATAGAATAGCATCTAATATAACAATAACAACTGTTAGATCTTCAATAACAAATCTGGGTGCACATTAGGTATATGCCTTCTACATCGGATTAACTCAAACACATATTTATTTAACATCAACAAAGCGATCTTTTGCCGTTTTGCTATTTATGGCCCAGACCGCTCGCATAAAAAGTTCCCTCGATTCGCGAAGCGTACGGACGGACGACGTTGCGTGTCACGAATGTTCCAGGCGCGGCCCTGAAATTTTAGCGATCAGGTGGAGTTTTAATGGCTTCATCAAACTTTTCGCACAATCTACCCAATTTATTTCGAAGCTCGAATCGGAAAATGGTTTCACACCTTTTATGACGTACTAGCGAACCGCCTCGGCTTTGCTTGCACGCAAATCTAGTACAATATCTGAGTAGCATAGGCTATATTCACCCGTGAGTGAATATAGCCTATGTTACTCAGATATTGTAGCATTTTAATAGTGAAAGATTTTTTGAAAACAGATCAGAAGTTTTTGAGTTTATTTGTTACAAACATACAAAATATTCTTCTCTATAATGTTAGTATGGAAAACAGCAATGAACTTATAACTAAGTACCTGCTTAATGAAGATCACAAAACGCAGCCGCAAGAGTGACTAAAAAATAGAGGAAATTTAAACTTAGATAAAAGTTGAAACTTTTACTTTCTTTGCGATAAGAAGAGAATCAGACAACAAGCGAGTATTAAATTAAATTATAATAATTATTATTATTAAGTATTAAATTTAATAGAAGTTTAACTTTAAAAGAAGTAGTTATAGTTTTTATTATTTCAAAGCATGTAACTGCTTGATGTTTAAATCTAAACCGTGAAATTTTTTCCGTGTCCGCGTGCAATTTTTTCTAGTTATATTTTCTTCAGATTTAAAAGAAGTGTTTCGCTGCAATTGTTTGTTTTTCAATTATATCGATACCTAAGTAAATCATAATCACTTAATGACTGAAAACGTAAGGGATATATGGACAAGAATAACTTTTGCATTTTATAATATTAATGTTTTCCGTTTATGTTGTTTATTTGCCGTTCATTTATCCGAAAGTAAAGCCATTAGTGTCCAGACACTAGGTTCCTATTGAATCTATTTGTAAAGTTTGTTTGTTAATGAGTGACTATGATGGATACAGGCAAATTATGACAACAAACTTTAATTATTTCGCAGCAACTAAAGTATTAATCTTTGTTACAAAACCTTTGCCTACTAAATATCAAAATCTATATTTTCGAATCGTCTATCAAACTTTAAGACATGGACACCTTGAAACTGACACTTCACTGTGAAATATTTGAGGTAAGCTTTGGGTAAACTAAACACTTGTATTTTATTCAAACTACTTATAAATACAAATCCAATATTATTATCAATAGTTCCTAATAGCTATTTCTAACATTCACTAAAACATGAAAAACATTTCATTTTTATAGGTTATACTTGATATACAATATGTATGATATTGAAAAAAATATAACATTTAAATGAGTATAGGGATGACGGTGGGGTCAAGTAAACGTAATTCAAATTTAGTCCGTCAGTAGTGACGTAACTTCAAAATAAATATTGTATCAACACGCGACGTCATACGCATTTGAAATGAATATATCTATTTAATGTTTTGATTATGTGAATAAAGCATAAATATGTGTCCAGTTTTTTTTAATAATCTACCTAATAGACGGAGGAAAAAAAGTTTGTTATCATCCCTATTAACGAAAACGGCTGGTTCATAAGAAATAATATCCTAATTTTCCTAAAACTACAAAAACACCAGTCCAGTAACTTCAAACTCACGTCGTTTTGGAAAATTGCCTTTTTATAGCAGTGCGATTTGGAATTACACATGATTGGTCACTTTTGTGTAACAATCATTTTGCTTGACCTATTCCATGTTCCAAAGGTTGTTCCAAGAAATAAAAAAATTGATACCGCGCATCCGGTCTGCGATCGTGGAAGTGAACAACTTTTGCAATGACTATTTACTGGATTATTTTATTTATTTATATAGACATGTTAACAGTCACACATATTCATACATTAATTATTGAATAGGATACTATACAATTTTCTTATATGCAGACCAATTATAAGCATACACAACAATCACAATAAAGTTAATAAACAACTTCTTACAATTTTACCAATTGACCTGATCACAAATCTATTTATATTATGGATAGACTGATTGACTGCATTAATTTATTCAAATACAAACACAAAGGAAGAACAGATTATTTCGTTATTTATTTGTTTGTTGTACCAAAGTGTTTCAGCAACCTACCCCTAAAGGAAATAAGACCATCACTAAATATATCTATGCTCGGATCTTTGGCGCCAATCTTAATATATATAAATCTCGTGTCACAATGTTTGTCCTCAATGGACTCCTAAACCACTTAACCGATTATAATAAAATTCACACACCATGTGCAGTTCGATCCAACTTGAGAGATAGGATAGTTTAAATCTCAAATTATAGTCGCAATTTTAATTTATTGCTAATTATTACTTTTGGGCGGTACGAAGTTCGCCGAGTCAGCTAGTCTCATTATATGTTGAGCAAATTCTAGCAAGAGGTTCATGCATACACAATTTGTTCAATGGCGAGGGATACAGAATATTTTTTGAATAGCGTGACGTGGATAATTGAACGGGATAGTTAGCTTGTTCAAAGACACTAAATCAGCGCAACTTTAAAATTTTGTGAAGAAAACCCATTTAAAATTTTGTGAAGAAAAATTACATCAGCAATCTTGCGACGCACCCTTAAGGTGTTCATTTTAAAGAAGTTTAATCGAGACTCGTAAGGTTGTCTGTGTGAGATACCGGAAGTAACAAATTATAGATGCCTCGTAAAGGCACGCTGTGTGCTCTCAATTCTTTGAGAGGCCACACTATATCCCGGGTTCCATGAGACAGAAACAAACTCGAGGCGACTACGGACTAGACTGTTAAAAACTACAATTCTGGATTTAGCTAGATTAAATCCCCGCAAGTTAAAGCTTTAAAAATCCCAACATTTGAGCAGATTTTTTTACATTAGCGTTCAGGCGGGCGGTAAATTTGAGTTTGCTGTCGAGTAAAGATTACGATATTTTTAGCTGCATTTTATTTTAATTTACATTCTTATTAATAAGAGAGATGTTATATAGCAAGTTAGTCTATGTCTGTCGTCCTTAGTCTATACTCGTCAATACGTCGATAATATAAAATTGCTGAGCCAAACAGTCCTCTTATTTATAATTATATTAATATATAATTAAAAAGACCGGAGCTTTATAATTGGTGTTATAATTAACAATAATTGTAACTTCCACGTTCAACAATGGACGACGCGCTACCATCAGCGCCATCGGCCTCTTCTATGAGAACAGAGACTCAAGCACGAATTTTGAAGCTCCACAATCGTATTATACAATTTTGTATGGATTACTGTTTGTTCTTAGGTCAGGTAGCTGCTTAGTTTTCATAGAAACTTTGACGATGTGATACGATACGATTGCGGAATTGTCAAAATTCGTGCTTGCGCCTCAGTAGGCATACTTTATTAGAAATTTCGCTAAAGCCAAACTATGAAAGCTCTATTATAATTAGTTCGTTGTAGAAATAGAACGGGGCGATATCACGACACGTAATTTGGCTAATGCTGGCTGATGGCCCCACCCGCCTAACCGCTCCCAATTCAGGCAGTTGCTTTCGCCACACCCATTCACTAGTGCGTTTATAATATTACGATGTAACAAAATATATACCCGATGGCCAAGAAGAAGAATAATGATTTTAATTAATATGTAGGCATACGCATAGGCAAATGTCCCGCGTTCCATTGCCTGCAAAACATTGCCAGACGAGGAGAGGCAGACAAGAAACTTTCTTACAGAATAAGGGCGCTTGTTAACGAGACGATTTCAACCCGGGTCTAGACACGGTTTTAGACAGGTATCTTGGAGGTTTTTTAACGAGGATAGATAGTAAATATGTTGTCGTTAGTATAGGTGGTTATGGGTAGTCATGCTCACTGAAGTCTTTTCGGTGGTGTCGTGTGAGGCGGGTCGTTGCGTTCCCTAAATTATGATTGAGGGAAGCGAAGCGGGCTGGTTCATGCGTCATGCTTGTGAACGGGTGCTGCCTGCGGAGATGAGTCTGCCCTAACTACTTTGATATTGAAGATGTTAATGTCTTGTTACACCATATGTAAATAACACTTTTTGTATTTATACTGTATGACACAGCAATCAAAATGCACATTATGTAATGAAACGTGACTCCATGAATTTATTAATTAATAATATTAATGTGATGAAAGTTGACATCAACACATGTTTTCAATTTTTGATGTCATCTTTCAATTGACGACTCTGTATGAAACAAAACAGGGAGAAAAAAATAGCTCTTGCTGAGTTTCTTGCCGGTTCTTCTCAGTACAAGTTCTCCCGCCGTAGATTTACGAATCGATGGCGTAGCGTTTGACTTTCACAAGAGCTTGTAACAGCCTAGACTGAATATATGAGTTTGAGTTTGAATCATCTCTGAAGTAATTTTTCACTTTAGGACTCTGTACATAATAAAACAGGGGAAAAAAACAGGCCTTGCTCAGTTTCTTGTCGATTCTTCTCAGTACAAGGTTACATCGATGAGTGCTTGTAACAGTCTAAACTGCATAAATGCATTTGATTATGATTATTATGACACCGGCGCTAGCGACGCGACGGTTTAACGCCGGTACAAAACGTGCTCGTGAACAAGCTTATCCGGTACCAGCCCGTGTAGAAACAGTCTCGTTTACAAGCGCCCTAACTATGAAATTACTGCTAATATTGCTTCGCCACTGTTGCGCCTAATCTACTTTTACTATCGCGTAAAGTCAATTAAGTATAAGGACTTCAAAACTGTTAATTGTTCACAAAGAAATTTCCACACTAACCAATTACACGGTGCGAAGGAATGAAGGAGAAACTGTGTTGGTAACTGTCGGCTGTGTAATTGCGGTGCGCATATGACTGGAGACAATGCTACGTATTGGCAGGGCCAAGTCAGTTGGTTCAGACAAATAGGAAATGAATCATACGTGCTGAGCTAAGGAGATTGATGATGCAGGTGGTTACCGCGTTAAATGAAAGATAAGAAACTTTCGAAAACCAATAGTAGACCAATGCTAATATCAGGACATTTCCTGATATTAGTATTGGTCTACTATTGGTTGGATGGGGAACCAAAAACTTATCTCGAGCTCCCCTGTGCTTCGAAAGCCGTTGGTCCCGGCTGCATCTGCAATTCAGCAGTCGTTAACACCAACCAATTCGCACCGAATTCTTCCAATTCCATCCATAGGGAAGACGTGAGGGAATTAACACGCCGATTATGATTGTGGTTCTGAGCTCTGCCTGATTCTACGCGAGATAAAGGTTTATTAAGGACTTTTTTATTTGAACGAGACGAATCCGGTTCATATACAGAGTTCGCACCTTAGACGGAAATACTGAGCTCTATTATCACTTCCCACCACATGGAACCTTACTTACAAGCTAGAAACACAAAATCACAAAGAAGTTGTGTGTCTTCATTACGCTCTATGTAACGAAGGGACTTCCAAAAAGGTTCAAGCCAAAATCCGCTTCGCCTTGCCTCATTTAAAAGCAGCTCAGCTCCATAATTAAAATATATGAGCGGACGTTACTGTGCCTCACTCAATTCAAATGTAAATAGGTTGCACGCGATATGTAATAGCTAGGTGTTATAATTTCTTTAATGATAACAGAAGTATATGACATAGGTTCATTAGTTTCAAACAAGTGGTATTGTTTTGTACTAGATTCTTAGATGTAGAACTTTAAAATAGCCTACGAAGTTGAGAAACTTTTGTCAGTCGAAACAGACAGCTTACAACTGCATCGAGTAACGGTAACGCACAGGACAGATTAAAAGTACCGCGTACAAAAAGTCCCTCGAACAGTCGAGGACACCGGAAGGCCATTTATTTTCTCCTCACAAAAGGTGTAACAGTACAATAGGTAACTAACTTAATCAATACAAATACATAAACCTATTATGTGGGAGACTGGTGCCCGTAAAAGGCACCTACGAATAGCTACCTGTACTAACAGGTCATAGAACTCATGGGACTAAGCGCAGGCGCAGCAACCCACATAGCATACTTTAGTCCGCGTTACGATTAAAAAGAAATGGACCCAATATTCCCTTTTAAAAGGTCTTCTTTTTTTTCTTTAACTTCATGTTAATTACAACACCACGTAATCTGAGAATATTTACTTCCACATAGCGTGCGCTATTTACTTCTTAATTTTCGGAAGACAAATATTCGCACATCGTGTGTTTTGAGGCCATGAAAAGTCCTCGGTGGACATTTTCTTCACGATTTAGGGATATTTGCCCTCCGTGGACAGTAGTCCCTCGTTTGCACTGGCTGGTTTGAAAAATTGGAGATGAAGTATGGATGAAATCGGTAAAGACGTTCTTAGTTATGACCTGATCAAGGGAACTGAGATTTTTCAATATAATTTCATTTAATGCGCTATTAATGCCGTATTTGGTTTTGGTTCAAGATCGAGACAGAATAGTAAGTGACAAATGAGATTACCAACTCACCAGCTACATACATATATAAGGCACCGAAAAGTCACATGTGAGGCTCCAATCACAACAAAACAGTGGCGTATGTGATGTGTGATGTGACTAATGAACGAATTAATGTTTTGTTCGCGCTAATTCAATTTAATTCTTCCACCTGGGCAAGTCGCCAGTTTTCCCCTCCTATTACTATACAGGTATCTGCTGTTGCTTCCGATGTCTTTCATTTACCCTATGCTCAGGGCTGGTTTAAGTACTACCAGTGCCGTGGGCGAGATTTCTGGGGCGCCCCCAAACTGTAATTCAAACCCATACGAAAAAAGGCAAAGGATATAATACCTACTAATGAAATTTTACTTTTCTAGCCTTTCTATAGGCGAAATCCTTTTATAAAAGTTATCAAAGTCGATGTTTTCTGCAATTTTATTTTTATTGACAAAGTTGCCAAGTTTGTCAATTTGGATTGAGATAAATCTGTGGATTCTTTTTTCAGAACCTTAGTGTAAAAAATAAATACCGAGTTTCTCTATGGTAAGGTCGGGAAAAGCATTTAACATGAATTAAAACATTCATCATCATCATCATCAGTCTATTAATGTCCCCACTGCTGGGGCACAGGCCTTCCCTATGGATGGAATAGGGAGATTGGGCCATGACTCACCACGCGGGTCCAGTGCGGATTGGCGGGTGCTAACGACTGCAGATGCAGCCGGGACCAACGGCTTAACGTGCCTTCCGAAGCACGGAGGAACTCGAGATAGTAAATTTTTGGTCACCCATCTAAGTGTAAGCGGAAGCGCCACTTGCGCCATTGAGCTCCTCTTTTAACATTAATTATTTAAACATTAATTATTTTCAAATTACGCGATTTATAGATAAGTAATCTTTTTGAACTATCGCAACTTATAAATCAGTAAATAAATATAAAATGTCTGAATACCCAGTTAAATTGTGGTATACTAAAAAAAACAATCAAACTGATATTCTTTGGAAAAGGGCGCCGCTTCAGCGTCCCCTTATATTGCCGCTACTGCCTATGCTAGACTGAACAAGAGAAAGCAAGCTTTTGAAGAATCACCCGACTTAACTATGGAGGCGTTTTCGAACAATTGATGAAAGTGTTTCTCTATACAAAGGTATAATAGTGGAAATTGGGTTTACGTATTACACCTACATTGTTCACTGACATTGTTACGATACGAAGCTCTAAAGAAAGGAGTACGATTACACTCCATTGTATAACTGACAACGTGTGAATACTGCCGTCTTCAAAATGACTAGGCACAATTGTAATCTGATGATTAGTCTACAATAGTTAATGATAGCTTTTAATAACCAACGCCATTTAAAAGAATTATAAATTTGGCAGTATCACTTGTTGAAATTGACATTTCCACACACGCCATTCATGTATTAAAGCACCTTTCTAAGAACCGCGTATAGGAAATCCATTTTTTTTGTAAAATTGTGCATAACTTAGGTACAATGCTAATCAACTAAATTGGACCATCATCACCAGCCTATTAAAGTCCCCACTGCTGAGGCACAGGCTTTCCCTATGAACGGAATAGGGAGATTTGGTAATGATCATGCAGGCCCCACCACGCGGGCCCAGTGCGGATTGGTCGGTGCTAACGACTGCAGATGCAGCCGGGACCAACGGCTTAACGCGCCTTCCGAAGCACGGAGGAGCTCGAGATAATATATATTCGATCATCCATCCAATGACAGACCATTGCGAAAGTTGCTTAACTTTCACGATCGCAGACCGAATGCGCTAACCGCCTGCACCATCGAGCTCCGTATATTGGACAATATCAGCATGGTAATATTACCTTACATTAAGTTAAAGTGTTTCGGTGCTTCGGAAGGCACGGTAAGCAATTGGTCCCTTCCTGGCTACTTCTACAGATCATAAGCACTCAGCTATGCTTATTGTACCAGCATGATGGGTTAAGACCATGGCTTATGTTATTCCGTCCGTAGAAAAACCTCATGTCCCAACATTGGGAACATTAAAATGCTGCTTAATATGATATTGCTCTCGATTCAGGCATAATAGGGGTGATGACGGGGTACAGTAAACGAAATTCTATTTAATCCGTCAGTTAGATGATCAAAAAATAATGGACACGTATTTTTTCTTTGGGCAATAAACCAAAAAATGACAAAGTTATAGCGCGTCAAAGTTTGGGAGTAGGGGCTCGTGACGTGACTTTTGAGTGAATTTTCACTTATAAGTGTACTCAAACGTGACGTCATGCGACTTTTCAAATCAATATATCTCTGCAATGTTTATATTATGTGAGAAAAGAAAAAATACGTGTCCAATACTTTTTGATAATCTACCTGATAAACGACGAAAAAAAAAAATGTCATCATCCCTATTCTCGAAACCTAAGCTTAAATTTGACAACAGTGTATCCTTGTCATTCTCTATACAAAGTGAACCTTTTCACTTTTTCACTTCAGATACTGACATTAAAGTTAGTTTCAAGTTTAGAGAATTATGCCAGAATCGACACCAATGTTCTAATAAAATTTTACTTAAGCAAATTGCTGATAGTTAAACATGAATCAAAGGAATGTACCACAAGAAACAACCTATAAGATCAGACAAAATAAACGACACAACCGTTGTGTTAACATACGGCAATTGGATTTGCAAGAATTTTTTCTTTCTCTAGAAAGACTAAGAAAGAATAACATGTATACAACAGAATCCTTCAATTCCAAGATAATGAAATTGTTGAAGGCAACGAAGTAGCTATAAATCAAAGATTAGATGAGTGAGCACTATGACTTTTAGGAGAAATTAGAGCTTAAAGAATTTCACTTCGAATTGCAACGCCCGTCTAGAGTATATCCATTTTACTGAAGACTGCACTGCAGCCAAATAACATTATTGGGATAATTAATTTTCTAGAGTAAGAAAGGTTGCCAAAACTTTACGTAATATGTGATAAGTTCAGAGTACGCTTATTTTGTGATCAGATATAACGATTAAGTTCCAGAACAATTCACAACAATAATTTTTCAATCCCAAACAAAACAGAGCTTGTACCTATTTGAAAAGCGAGCTAAGTGTGAGTATGAGATCACAGATTAGGAGCATAACCATGACTTGATAGTACGTAAATTTTGTGACTGCAGAAGCACTGCCGATGCAACAAACGGCCATAATGGTTATATGATTTTGTTCAATATTTATTAACTTTCCATATTAGGTAGGTATGTATGGTAGAACGTCACATTTTTTTAGGTTTTTTAATGTTTATTATGGAGCTAAGCATTTTCCTTTGGGCACTACACAAGTGTACTCCATTTATATTCATTATACTTTCATTCAATGTGCATTATTGTCTCGTCACTGCATAACTCTGGCACATCCACACACCACGCCTCTCAAACACAATAACATGACGTAATTTAATAGTACTATATATATATATATTTATAACGACCTTCATTGTTGTACACAAGGACATAATTATTATTGATGAACAAACAACAACAGAAACAAAATTAAATAAGCAAAACCAACCAACGATCCGACGGAAATTGGTTGAGATAGAATTGTTTTTTATGGAAAGGGTGGCTAACATGCCTTTTTGAATTCTCGAAAAACCACCTTAGCTTTATAGTGCAAATCATTTTTTAAGATTGTGTAGTCAATCTAGCAAACTTTTTTCAGATTGTTAGAAAAATCGTACGTTGTTACCATAACGTATCTTATAGAGCAGCTACAGTTAAAAGAAAAGTGAATTGTATATTTATGATTTTGCCCGTTTTCGGGATCTGTAGATGAATCATACCTCATCAAGTTTTCAGACACCATGTCGCCTCACTGACATATAAAACTGTCGAATTAATTATTTTCTTCTGCTCTGTGTCCATAAAATCAATCAAATAAATAATTCTAAAACCTTATGAACTTTAAAAATCGGCAAGGGGTACTGTTTACAGTCATACATAAATTTAAGAAGTATTATGAGGCTTCATTTTCAATTACCACATAAAACTTTTTCTTTAAACAACAGTGTTATGTTATCGTAATACTGACACATAAATTATTATTTGTCTTTAATCTAATTTTTGGTATCATTTATGACAATTTTTTTTATTGAATTATAATAGTTATAATTTTTTTATAACTATGTTTACCATTTCTTCTTTCAAATGTTTAATACTTGTAAAGGTATTCATTTGACATTGTGGGTTACCTACAATGCGAAGATGGCGCTGCCTTGCATCTTAAGAAAGGCTAGAAAGCAGCATAATGGTCAGAGCATTCGCCGGGATAGCGAAGGGTGCTGGTTCGAGTCCCGTCTGCTGCCTGGCCCGCGTGGATTTTTTTCTAGTAATATTTTCCTTTGAATTAAAATTGTCCCAATTTGTGATCTAAACAATAGCATCTTAAAGTCATGCTAATAAAAGACTCACCGCCATAGGGGCAAATGCACTCAACACTCATCCTAAAACAAAACCACTGCGATGCGACAGACAACACAAGGCTAATCACGGTAATCAACACTTACTTCAATATCAGAGCGTAATGAAGTTGTATAGCGACTCATCGCTAAACTCCTGCTCTTGAGATCCTAGTAACGTCTGAGCAAAAAACTACATCTTGAAGACCGTTTTCAAGTGAACTGATTTCGACGACCGCACCGCTTTTGTCACAAAACGTGTCGTCGTCGCGGCGTGTCTGAAGCTTGTGTAAATTGGTTGTAAGACCTCCTACGCTTCGCTTAACTCCTGGTACCTCAGGCCCGCACTTTAACTATAGTATTTTTGAAACTACTTTGAGATATAAGTACCTATTAAAGAATGAAGACCAGAAAAACTATTAAAACTTGAATTTAATAGGAAAAAGAAAACAAAAAGCCAGTACTTATGTTTCGTATTCATCTAAAAATAACTTTGTGAAACTGTTTACTTCGAAAGTGGTACAATATAGTGCCGATCACCAACACTAATTGAAGGTATCTTGTTACATTTAGTAGACAAGTAGTTTAACAAAGTTTTATTTATAAACAACATGAAAGCTATCATTTTTATTATTTTAAAGCATGTAACTTCCTGATGTTTAAATTTTAATTTGTTTCATTTGACATTGTGGGTTACCTATAATGCGAAGAGATGGCGCTGCCTTGCAGCTTAAGAATGGCTAGAAGAATTTCGACGCGGTCCGTGAGGGCCGCGGTAGCATAATTGGTCAGTGCATTCGCCCGGATTGCGAAGGGTGCGGGTTCGAGTACCGACTGCTGCCTGGTCCGCGTGGAATTTTTTCTAGTTATATTTTCTTTAGATTTAAACATGAAAGCTGATATCAGATTTAAGAAAATTCACTATTTAGTATAATCAAATTATAAGCTTCGTTTTCATGTATTTATTATAATAATTATTTATTAATTATTACTATTTATTTTGCGAGTATAAAATATAGACGTATTGTAGTCTTAATGGCATAAAAAATTCAAAGCTTTCTAACCTACGTTATTTATTAACACCAAAATTATTAGAATGAATGAGGTAATAAGGAATTTGGACCAAAATATCTTTATGAATCTAAATCTTGATGCTCCAACCGGTACATATATGATGTGTTCAATATTTATTTATTTGCCATATTTGGAGATAATAATGAGTGTATTCTTTTTATATACATATTTTTATTATTATTTCTTACAGTCTACAGACTCTTGGTCCGTACCTTTTTTGTGTTACATTCAATTTTTGAGCGTGTTTTATACAATGTGTGACACGTTTACTTACTCGAAAACAACAAACATAGACTATTTCTTATAAAATGAAAGATTTAACTCTTTACCACTTATACTCCAAAATTCTTATAATTCGACTCCGGAACGACTCCCAAAACCGAAAACCATTTTGGATACGGTATATATTCCTATTAAGTTCCCTAGGGAATGAAAAGATCGCCTACAAAAACATGCTCCAAGTACAAAAATCACGCCGGAATAAGGGACGATAGCTGTTACTAGTTCTTAATTTTTTTAGGATATTAAAGGTTAATTAGGAGCTAAGCATTTTCATTTATGTACTATTTTTTTATTTTCGTTCAACAAGCATTTGTCTCGTCACTCTAGCACATCTATTCACCGCGCCCTTTCAAGCAAGAAAATCATGACGGAATTTAATAGTAAGTATTATATTATATACCTATATATATAGCGATCGTCATTGTTGTATACAAGGACATAACTATTAATGAACAACAACACAAAGAAAATTTAATAAGCAAAACCTACAATCTGATGGAAATTGGTAGAGATACCTAGAATAAGTTTTTATGAAAAGGGTGGCTAGCATACCTTATTAAATTCTCGACGGGGAACCACCTTTGTTTTATAGGACAAATAATTTGTTAAGATTGAGTAACTGTTCCAAAGTAAAATTTTCCAAAGTTAGAATAATCGTACTCTTAGAAGACGGTGTTACCATAGTCTACTGTTTTTTTAACATTATTTATTATTTAATTATTATTATCAATCACCACATAAAACTTTATCTTTTCCGATAATTGTATTAAAGTGACCCTAAAAATATTCAGTTTTTCATCTCATTATTGGTAGGTATCGCTCATAAAAATTATTTTGATCGTATTATAATTGCTCTGATTTGTCATCTAAACAAAAGAATATGACCCGTCATGCTTATAAACGACTCACCTCCAATGCATAAACACTCATCCAAAAAAAACTACTGCGATGCGACAGACAACACACGGCAACACAAGGCTAATCACGGTAACCAACACTTACTTCAATATCAGAGCATAATGAAGTAGTATAGCGGCTCATAGCTAATCTCCTGCACTTCGCTGAGATCCTAGTAACGTCTGTGCAAAGAATTACATCTTGAACCGTTTTCAAGTGAACTGATTTCGACGACCGACCCCTTTTGTCACAAAACGTGTCGTCGTCGCGGCGTGTATGTAAACTCTGAAACATGGTGCAAATTGGTTGTAAGACCTCCTACGCTTCGCTGAACTCCTGCTACCTTAAGCCCGCACTACAACAAAGGAAAAATATTTTTGAAACCTCATTATACTAAAAGTTATTAAAGCAATCTTAACATACTGTACTCGGCTGTCTATCTATATCTATAAAACTCAAAGGTGACTGACTGACTGACATAGTGATCTATCAACGCACAGCCCAAACCACTGGACGGATCGGGCTGAAATTTGGCATGCAGGTAGATGTTATGACGTAGACATCCGCTAAGAAAGGATTTTGATCAATTCTACCCCCCAGGGGATAAAATAGGGAATGAAAGTTTGTATGAAACTTTGTCAATTTTAAACCGATCGGGCTGAGACTTTGCATGAAGGTATAAGAAGAATCATAGATGAATGTCATTATGTATAATACAAGCCTGAGAACAAAAACTGTATTCTACACTTCAGCTCTACACCGAAGCGAAGCGAGGGCGGGCCGCTAGTAAGAACTAAAATTACAAAGAAGAAATGAATTTGATAAAAAGAAGAAAACAAAAAGCTAGTATATTTTGTATTCGTCGAAAAATAACTTTGTGAAAAAAAATGTTTCCTTTCAAAGTGGTACAATATAGTACCGACCACCAACACTGATTTAAGAAATCTGATTACGATTTCAGTACGTAATTATAACAAAGTTATATTTATAAACATCATGAAAGCAGGTATCAAATTGAAGCAAATTCACGATTTTTTATGTTCAATCAAAATGCCCAAATAACTCTTTTGTCAGCAAAAATATAATAAAGACGTGTTTTAGTCTGAATGTATGTTTTAATGGTCTAAAAAATCAAAACAAACCTACGTAATTTTATAGCACCAAAATTAGCAGAATGAATGATGTATCATCATCGGTATTTGGATCGAAATATCTTTTACCTATATAAGGTGAGTCAGAATAAAAAAATATTCAAACAATCCATACATTGAGCTACTAGCTCAACAAAAATATTCGCATCTAAATAGGATGAATATTTTGTTCTAGTGTGTAGTGTGTGGGTGCCAACAAATCATCGTCTTCCTTTGTTACAGATCGCCTACAATATGAAAATAAATACAATCTAGACAACTTCCCACAAGGTGAACCCAACTCAGGTATTTGAAGAAGATTTGATCCATCATGAAGGATGTAGCTTCCATAAATAAGGAGCTGATATTTCTAGGAAAAACAAAATCCTGGAATTCCCGAGTACCTACAGTAGAGACTTCGAGATCACGACTACTTTAACAATAAGACAATGCAATAAGCTAAATCATTTATTATTTTGAGTAATATTTATGACAAACAAATAGCTCGACGAAAAGATAAAAATATTAGTTAAGGCAAAGAGATAATGTTGTATGTGATGTTTTGAATAATGTAAATATCGCATATATAGCAAGAAGAATCTTTGGCAAGGATTTTGTTTCTTTACAAATTTTAGCAAAGCATTTTGTCAATATTTCGGAAAATACTTCATATCACATCACTTCATGGAATACACATATGTATAGATCGTATCGTATACATTATTAGCAAAAAAGTCCGTCAACTTGACCTTGCGTTTACTCATTGGATCTTTGGATGATTATAATGCAGTACAGACAGCAGACATAGGTATTGAATATAATTAATCATTCCGCACCTAATAGGCTAGAACACTTTATCATTGCCAATGCCAAATTAACTAAGGCTCAAGTGCTTTGGGGGCTACTTTGCAAGACAGGTACAAATATTCTCGATGCTTTAAAAAAGTTTGTTTTTTGTTTTTATGAAAGTTAATGATCATTGAATAATTCTTAGGATTTAAACCTGTACCATAAACCATCACCGGCAATCTGTATAATGCAGGTATTCTATACAATACCTAGGCAATGTATACTATATAATGTGCACTATAACCTTATCGTGATTTTTATATATTATGTCTTAATTACTCTGATAACCAGAATCAATTTGTAAGCATTCGCCTGGAGTTAACTATGTATTTATAAGCCTGTGCATACGAAGATAGCGCAATATCTACCCTACACTTTTCGGTTTTTACCTGAGACGTCTAGGCAATGTATGGAATATTATCAATATTTTTTCCATTTTATAAATTGCCTAGATAATGTACAAAATTCCTAGGGATTGTATAGAGTACCTGCTGGCCCACCGGCAATGTGTAAAATACAGTTGAATATACCCCTACCCAGTTGAATATAAAATTACGGACGGATTTTATAATTCTCACGGAATGCATTAGAGGCAGTGGGTTAGATTAAGTTAGTATTGTGACCTAAACTAAGCGCGAGCGAGAAAAGTCGACGCGTTACCTTCTTTTACAGACACTGCCGACTGTGCAATCGGCATTGTATTAAATACCTAGGCAAAGTATGAAATGAATAATATTTCATAAATTGCCTTGACGTTTTTGGTATAGAATACCGAATTATAGAGATTACCGGTAACATATACACAGTGCAGTACACAAATGTTTTACAAACAGTAAAAAGATGTACATTAATAATGAATCATCCATCATCACATCAAAAATACTGGGTTTTTAATTTTGTTTTTCATCTATACATAAATTAAATATAAAAAATGCATTTCGATAACACATCCTACATAAAACTTCGTTTACCTACGTTGAGAATACGTCCTGTTATCTCGTCTCCCACGCAACTAGATTACTACGGAACACAAACATATGGCACTATAGCTTCATCGTGATTTTTATATATTATGACGTAAGTAATAAGCAGGATCAATTTGTAAGCATTCGCCTGCAGTTAACTATTTATTAGCTTGTGCATACGAACATAGCGCAACATCTACAAACCCTACACTTTTCATACACGTTCATCGGTTTTTGCGGCTTCTGACATGACCTTATATCATCACTGAGCTTGTTATCTCCGACTAATTAACAAAATAACTAACCAACGTGTTAAAAGGTATCTATTACAAGGCACAGATCATCAGGAACAACTGTTAGTCTAGACATGTTCGCTATAGTCATGGATAAGTGTTTTTATATGAAGCTCAAAAAATTACATCACTCCACCTGATGTTAAGAGGATGTGGAGTCCAGTCGCGAAGATAGATGATGCGGCAGAAGGTGTACCGCTCCAGCCATCCTTTTCTTGCCGGCCTGAACCCAATCCCCTACCCCGCGGAGCCCTGGAACTCTGCTTAACAGCAGAAACACAACACCACCAAAATGTAGTGTTATTTAACTGCGATGTTTTGTACGGTTGAGGTTATTTCGACAGACGGGCACTTTCTCTTAAACAAACCTGGTTCAACTTAGTTACAATCCTGGAAACCTTCGATCGTGACTGGTGTAGTGACTGACGTATTCTGTTTGATATCTAGGAAGCTTAACAAATTTAGACCCTGTGAAAAGCTCGTAAAGCCATTGGCAGTCGTTAGTATCCACCATTCAGTACAGATCTCTGGATGAATGATCTTCCATTCTTCTTTGTACATTATAACTCTTATAGAAGACTTATGCTCTAGAAGCTGCATTAAAGCTATCGACTCACCCTAATGTACCTCTCTAAGTCTGGTGGTATACTCTCTTCCAAGTCTTGAACTGTCTTCTCGCGATGATCTTCTTTGATCTCCTTTGACTTTGCGGCATTGTGGTTTAGATTTTCTACTGGTGCGAATTTTACTTGCTTCAAAGATTTTTCGTTTGCAGTCACCGTGTCTCGATTAGCATTTTGAACCTGTGACAAAGATAACTTTATTCTGATAAAAAATCTTAGTTGATTGATGAATAGAATCAACAAGCCCTTTGCATATTCCGAGATCACAAGAAGATTATTTGTACCACGAAATCTAGCGTGAGTAAAACTTAAAATTGTATGAAGAATAATTGCAATCCTACCTAAATATTGCGATTATATTGTGATACCGTACTCATACATAGGATAAAAGGCATTGAAGATTTTTTACATATTAACAATGATTGTTCTTTGATTCGATTTTGAAGTTCCAGAATCCCACACACATAAATCTAATAGTTTAAGATTATCATAATAGTTTTGTGGTGGGTGTTCCACGAGGTTGTGTTATAGACCCCTTGTTGTAGTAAAAACTCATTATGTACGTTTAAAAATAAAGTCACTGTGGCAGTTTTAAATTAAGTTTCGAAAATAGCCAAACAAAAAAACCAATAAATAGGTAATCAACATAATGTATTTTATAGTTCCTATCTGCTCTATTTATATGTCGTTGCAGAGACATTCAATTAATCGTGTTTTTAATTAGTAACCTGTATTACCTACTGTTATCATGATAAGATCCACATACAGAGTAATTATAAAACTTTCCTCTTTGCATATTGATGGCGTTCACTAATTATTGAAAAATATTTCACAGCTACGCTATAAAATAATTTTTCTTACGGGGCGATAAAATCTCTCTTTAATCAATGCCGTGGCACCCTACCATGACCGACCGAAGCAAAAACCACTTAAAACCCCATCAGGCAAACCATTTATGCGCATTTTCGTAATCTGGATCGTAATCTATTCGACCTACATTAATCTAAGTTTAGTGTTAAACACAAGTCCTTGACGAAACATGGTTAAATATTTATAAAGAATCTAATCAAGTATGAGAGTTATAGGAAGTGTATATATCTCTTCATCAGCCTATTAATGTCCCCACTGCTAGGGTACAGGCCTTCCATCAGGAATGGAATAGGGAAATTGCCATGTGGGTGACTGCAAATGCAGCCGGGACGAACAGCTTAACGTGCCTTCCGAAACACGGAGGAGCTCGAGATAGTAAATTTCAGGCCACCCTTTCAATGACATACCACTGCGAAAGTTGCTTAACTTTTACAATCGCAGCAGAGCGCGCTTACCACTTGCGCCATCGAGCTCCTCTATATAGGTACTTCCTATTCATAACTGAAGATCTATGAACTTACCATTTACACGAGCTTTATCTCCTTATACGTATCTCTTGTTTGTTTTACGCAAATATTTTAAGACTGTAGTATAAATATATTGTAAGTACAATGGTTTGGAAACGGAACGGACCTTATTCATCGATTTCATTACTATTTAAATGTTAAGAAAGAGCCTCCATTCAGTAAGACGAATAAGCAAAGTACCTAATAAAAAACCATATTCATAGACTATGTTAAGTGCCAGTGGAGTCAGAAATGAAGACAGTAGAAACTTGGGGGGGGGGGCTCCCGTGAAACCGGCATCCCATGAAATACCGAAAAGAAGTTTATTAGCTAACATTCCCTTTAATGCATATTATTCAATTGTGAATCAGATGATTTTCATATCCTTTAATGGGCCCCGCATGAATTTCAGCCCCGGGCCCCACCATTTTTGAATCCGCTCCTGCTGGTGCAGAAGTTTTACCTGCCACGGGGCTAGCTCCTAATATGTGTCGACTCGACAGTCCCTGCATAGACAGTCGCTATATCGGCCCCATAGACTAGTATTATCGGCCCGGCCGTACAGCGTACTTACGATTTGGTGTACTGTCGATGTAGCGTACCATCGATTTGAGGTACTATCGATTCATTAACCCGTCGATGGAGGGTTTTCGATCCAGCAACTGTCGATGCAGTGACCGTTGATATTATGAGCGTTAGTCACCTGTCAGACCAGCCTTCCTCATCCGGCCTGCAAGATGTTTCTTCACGCCTATTTTAAAGTGTCCCGGGTTGCAGTTTGGAAGGAACATGTGAGCGGGCAAAGCCATTTGCGAAAAGTGAGACAAAGACATGAATCAACAAATTTCTAATTTCGGTAGTTACCGCCGCTGCTGATAGTTGCCGATAATGCAATAACAGCAATATCCACTTAATTATCATTTAGCAGCCTACTAGACCACCTCAGCATGTCGGCCAGTCTGTATCTATTTTCTTATAACTGCTTCTCCAAAAAAAATTACCTAATAACAATATGAAGCACAATGTTTAAAACTTGTATAATATTGTGCTCTGATGGTTTGGTCTGAAGTTACATGATTTATAAAACGCGACACAAAGATATAATACAAAATATTAATTCCATTGCATGTAGGCTCTCGAATGGAACAGAAATTATGTTAACTTATATAACAAATCATTAAGTATCCCATATAGAGCAATGTTCACTTAATGTCAAATCAATAAGTCTTGGCAGCTTGGCATTTACTCCATATTCTATCAATAACTGATGAACACTGCCTGTGGGTTGATGATATTGTATTTCAGCTGGAAGAACACTAAAACTAGTCCAAATGTTTCATATATTAATGAAAAGTTCATATAAGAATGGGTTAATGATTAAAATAAACCAGTTGTAATTAAAATGAAAGTAGTCCATAAACCATTATTCTATTTAGTGATTATGAAATGTAGCTTGTTTCTATTTAACTCAGGACATTTTAATAGAACAAAAAATGAGGTCCAAGCATGAGCAAGGATTTAAAAAAAAAAATTACCATAGCCAGTGACGCTCAATTAATTGCCTGCCTAACAGGTGTAATCTATATTTGTTTCTTAGGTTTTCACGCACATCACTCATTAAATAAAACTAGTTTTTACGGGTTAATGCACGAAACTTTATTTATTTATTGACGTTTCGCAGCCTTTTCAGGTCTGCATCGTCAGAATAATGATTTTATTTAAAATTACTATATCATATAAAGTAACACTTTATTTAAAAATGTAAATTCATCAAGACCTGTAATGAGTAATATATGCAAACTAGCAGCCGCCCGTGACTTTGTCAGCATTAACTTTAGATTTTTTGAGAATGCCAGAGGAACCCGTCATTTTTCCAGGATAAAAATTAATCCAATCCAGGTCATTAACTATATGTGTACAGTATTTCATCTATTTGTGAGGTAGTTTACATCTGATTGAGCAACAAACACTTAGTTTCACATATATAATCTTAGTAGTATTTAACAAACACATATTATAAATATATCTATCTCCTGAGAAGCTACTATTTTCATTATTATTATTTATTAAAGGTAACACAGGCGTGAGTGACTACAACGGATAGAGTCTAGAAGAAAAAATATATTGACTATCATAATATTTTACTTAAGTAATAAATTATATTGGTTTTGATAATATTAACTTCAATTAATGACCAACAAGGAAACAGATACATTACGAAATAGAAATTAATTAGGTATGAAATTTTAGTAGATTTCATGTTATATGATTACTATTTTATAGGAGTTATTAGACACAAATAAATATAAAGGATTATAGTAAATTAAATATACTCAAGTATAGATATATTTTTTAACATTAATTAAAACTATGTTTATTGTTTCAAGATTTTAAAAGAATAAAAACTTATTTAACAGTTAATAATTACCTATCAACTGAAAAAATAAGTACCTACACTGACGTTTCAGACCAAGCCATAATTTATGTATAAAAATATGTTTTTTTTTTTCAATAAGTTCAGTATCAAAAATTACTATTCTTTATTTTAACATAATTTACTGCAAATTGAAATTACAATCCAGTTTCATCTTTGTAGATTTTAGTGCTTAGAATATTTTAGAATTATTTGAGTAAATACTGAATTATTTATTAATAGATTAAACAAATGTGTCTAAAGTTGATTGCTTACCCAGTAAAAGTTTAATTGGAGACCGGTAAGAAACTCCTGGGCACCAAACTAAATGATTACATACAGTTTAACAATAGCATCAAAAAAAATATAACTTCTAATAACACGGGATAATTTAATATAATGTTTGTTTACTTAATTTACAAAATCCGGACAGGAATAAGATGAGTGTCTGTTCTATCAGCGACACAAGCGCACTAAGCTATGCTTGACGGCTAGTCGACTACAGACGTACATAAAATCGATACTGAAGTCTGCAATCTGCAATGTGAATCAACAAGTGAAGCTTAAAACTTTCAGTAAACTTACATCACAATCTGTTCCTGACGATGAAAGGTTCAGAAGAGTTTTCTCCTCCTCGATCTGTAGTCTTTTATCAGCAATTATCTTTTCCAAATCTATCATCGACATCATTTTAACTTTAAGTTAAACTATGTTTTAACATCTTGTAAAACGCGGGAAAAGAACAGTCGCACGTCGCACATATAATTATCGTAGTAGTTAGATAAAGTTAAAATGTAAACGCTTAGAAATATTGTGAGATTAAGGTAGGTAAGGTACGTAAGATAATTACGTAAAATTTAAAAAATATGTTTTTGTTTTGGTTTTAAATACGTTACTCCTTTTTTTGAACTTTTTGACATTGACATATGTTTGTCGAAATGACGAAGCTTGCCAGAAGTGGTTTCATAATTTACACTAGATGAAGACCTTTAAGAAAAAAAAACGCCAAATCTTATTTTAGCAAAACAAAAGTTTTCTTTTTAATTAAGTGTGTTTATTTAAAAAGCTCACTTAAAATATAACAAAACCTTTTATTGAAAGATTAATTAAATTTAAATACAGTTTCTTTTCATTTCAAATATAAAAACAAAATACGTTTTAAAAAAATGAAATACATTGACCACGAAAATGGTTTAATATTTGCAATCTTATCAGTAGATCTTCTGAATTTCATGCTAAACTGTTTAATTCAACGGCATTCTGACTATTATATGTAAAGGACAAGTCCATGCATCCATAATATGGAAAATTCTGAAGTGCTGCCAATGATAAAATAAAACAGTCCTATAATTTCAGTATTCTGTGAAACAGTTTTTAGTTTTAATAAAATCTTTCTTGAAATTTACCATTTCAAATTAGAATAACTGAAACTTAAACATGGACTTATAATATAAAAATGGTAATCAGATTTTTGTTTTCACATTATTGAAGTTGCAATAATTACTAAGAAAATAATTTTACTTCCACAGGTACTCTGTTCACTATTCATAGGTTATATTGGTGTCGATTCCGGCATGATTCTCTAAACTTGAATCTGAACTGAACATTAGTATCTTTTTTTCATTCTGTATAGAGAACGACAACGACAGACTGATGTCAAGTTTAAGTTTAGATTCAAAGAATCATGTCGGAATCGATACCATTAGAAACCTTTTTTAGGAAAACCTTTTTGATAGCAAAATCTTCGCTTCGATAGCAAAATCTGTGGTGTGGAGGTATCGGACAGACGACAAACACGTCTCATCACCATGTGTGTATGGGTGATCGTGTGATTATTATTCCATTCCAAATTTTATAGAAGTATAGTTTCTATTTTTGGTGTTTACGTTTTTAGACATTAAGTACCTAGTTTTAAGCTTTTGTAATTTCCAATCTCCCCCAAACTTAAATGTTCGACCAGAATAGCAGATTAATATCCCAATCTGGCATCACTGAAAATGACAGTACAGTATTTGTTTTTTTTTTTGTGTTTTACGAAGAAAATGGATTGGAAGTCCATAAAGTCTTATTCTTTATTGTTTTTCATTTGAAAGTATATGAATTATATAATATTTAACAAAATGGATAACTGTCAGGAAATGGCACATATAGCTATTTATTATTTTATATAAACTGTTTATAATTTTACAAATATTTAATATATTTGTGTTATCACGTCTATGTGCTAGGTATACCGCTAGACTTAATTTGTTTTTTTTTTTTAGATTTACACTAAAATATTACAATCAACATTATTTATCTATTATTAATTAAGTACTTTATTAACCCCTCCGCGTTTTGTTCAGCGCTAGCGTTACGTGCCGCTACCTGTAACATAAAACTAAGCTGTATGTACCAAATTATATCCTTTGCCTTCGAATAAGTATGGAAAAAAAATATATAATTTTCTTGCAGCTGTCTTGTCTGTTTTTAAGGTTATTTAATAGTTTAAAATAGCCGCATTTATTAGAAAGCAAAATATTTATTTATCATTTAACGCAGAACGGGTCCCTTAAATAATTTTCATTTTTTTACTGTAGAAGATGTGCATGAAGAATTTACAGAAGACTTCTTTCTATTTTGTGTGATCATTTATCAATTTATCAATTATATTTGTCATTAAAATGACCTCTGATTACGAAAAAGGCATAAGCGAATTGAAGAAAAGAATTAAAAGTTTCCCGAACTTTCCTAAACAAGGAATCTTATTTTGGTAATCTACAGTTTATTACTTTTTTAACATTTTTTAAGGTTATGTAGTATACTTTTAAAGGTTATTTAACATAAGTAAATGTTTACAAATAAAATAAATTATGTAAGCATCCTATAATAACATTTTCCAGGGATATATTTTCTGCTATATCAGATGGTAGTACTTGTAGATTACTGCAAAGTCTGTTGGTGCAGGCTGTGAAGGAGAGATATCCTGAAGTAGAAGCTATCGTCGGTCTGGAATCCAGAGGTTTTCTGTTCTCTTTCTCACTAGCCGCAGAACTCGGTTTGGGATGTATTCCAGTGCGCAAGAAGGGGAAGTTGCCCGGCGAAGTAGTAGCATACAAATACGACTTGGAATATGGTTCTGTAAGTCAGTTATACTGTTTTCAACTTTAATTCAAAGTAAAGTTATTTTTAGTTTCGGTCTTAGTTGTTTATCCTTTTAGTTAATTATCATCATCAGCCTATTAATGCTCGGAAATAGGCCTTCCCTATGATTGGTCTAGTGCAGATTGGTGTGTGCTAACACCTGTAGATGCAGCTGGGACCAATGGCTTAACTTGCCTTCTGAACCAAAGATGAGATCATGATAGTAAATTCTTGGTCACCTATGTAATGACCTACCACTGCGAAAGTTGCATAACTTCAATGATCGCAGCCAATGCACTAACTACTTGCATTGAGCTCCTCAATGGTATCCTCTTGTGATGGTTCCTCCGATGATTATGAAATAACCAGTGTATGTATTTTTTTATTCTGCATAAACAGTATGTTACTCCAAAAATTATAAAACTTTAAAAGGCTTCTTGTTGATATTTGTTCTTGATCTTACTAATTATTTTTTTATGATGACATGCAGTTACCATAAAATATAGAATTAATGCTTTTTGCCAGTTAAATATGAATTATCATCATTTATTTATTATCTCTACATTTTATAGTGCAAGGCAAGGTGATTTAGCTGTACGACATCATAAACATAAAAAATAATTAGTAAGAACAAATATGAAGTAATGCATATTTTTTTCCTGTAATGGTATGTGTTCATTTAAGTTCAAATATTATATTTTTCAGGATGTATTAGAAATACAGAAGACTGTTCACCCTGGTCTCAAGTGCCTTATTGTGGACGATTTAATAGCAACAGGTGGGTCCATCAATGCTGCAGTACAGCTTCTAAAGACATGTGGTGCAGAAGTCATTGGATGTTTGACTGTGATCGAACTTGAATCTCTAAAGGGGCGCAGTAACATTCCCGAAGATATTAACATATATTCCCTCATTACATATGACTAGCTGCACTATACTTTATAAAGTACAAATCAATTATAATTAATGAAACTGATATTTCTAGATTGGTTTTTCATATATGAAGTCTTCATAAGATAATTTTGAAAAAGCAATATTTGTAATCGTTATAAATAAAAGTTTGTCAAATGCTACTAGACACAATTCTAACAAAAAAAAAAAATTTTTGTTTTGAAATATGTTTATTTCATGAATGAATTTATTAGAAATAATTGTATGTAAGTTTAAAAAATAATTGTCATCTTCATTCCATCAGTTGAATATATTCCAAAAGGCTTTAAACATGACAGCTCCAATTTCTGATACAAGGTATTAATAATTACTAGTATATCCTAGGTGTAACGAAAATGCTAAACTATAGAATAGACTGATTGTATATTTTTTTTTGTTTCTTGCCACCCCTTTTATTTCATAGTTGTAAAAATGACATATCACATTAACACTTTTATTTAACTTTTAATGGAAAAGTGAAAGAAAAGTTAGACAATTTACCTTCCAGTTATTTGGTGAGTGTTAAGTTAACTTCACCAAAATTCGTCATTCTAATTATAGCTTGAAACATTTTAACACATGATTCCATCTGTTTCAGTAATATTTCTAAAGTCAAATGATTAAAAAGTGACCAGATTGTAAGAAATATCTGGTCCCTTTGTAGTTTGGGCGCTGATACCCGCGACAGTCTTCGAGATTAAAGCGGGTATCAATGAACAAATAATAGTTTAAGAATTATTTTGTTCAAGTTCATAATAAATATTTTATTATTATTATATAATATTATTAGATTTAAATTTTGATTAAAGAACTTTGATGCAAGGGGGCCCAAAGGCACTTTTAAGTGCAAGTTGAACAGTGTGCTCAATCATTGTCAAATAAATAAATAAAAACCTGTTGTGAATAATATTGTTTTATGAAAATCTAATTTATGTTCAAGCCATTCCAATCCATATATTATTGTATTAACGTTTAATATTGCATGTAGTAAGTATATGATATTGTGATATCAATATTTCCATTTTCAGTAGGTAAAAAATAAAATATTGTTTTTAGTAATATTTTTTATTATTTCATTTTACTAATATAATCAAGTGGAAAGATTTGATTGTTTCTTTGTTTGTTTGTAAGTATTGAATAGGCTCGGAAACAACTGAACGATTTGGATCGGAGAGAGGGCGCTACGCGCAACATAAACAGTTAGCTCTGTACTATTTATACTTTTAAAATTATATTTCTCTGAATATTAAAGAAAGTTTAAGTGCAAAGTAAATGTAAGCCAGTAATAAGCCTATACAAGTGTTTTTAGTGATTCTGTGAGCTTTAAGTGTCTACAATAACAATTATAATTTTCTTAGTGCGGCAGAAAATACCGTCAAATGAAGCAAAAAAAATGAAAAAATATGATCTTTATTTTCGTGCACATAAAAACAAATCTGTGTGTACAGAACAAATTTTGCTTGGAAATAAAAATAAAAATATCACTAAAAATTTCAACTTTTGACGACTTGAGAAACTTAATTACACCGAACGCCATCTAGTGGTGAATTGCAGCACCAAGTAACAACAACAAGCTAAACTTATCATTGCTTTTCTACTCAATTGAATTAAACTTTGGATTAAGCTTTGCTGTCGATGATAAATGTCATTTTGCTTTGGGAAATAAAATAAATAGAAACGAAATTTATAATATACTAAAAGAAAATATGAATGAAGAATGTCTCCAACATGCGCGGGTTGCAACAAAAAAAATACCTAAAAGAGAATTTCTTACTTGTTCGTACTGCCAAAAGAAATATGACCTTGAATGCGCCAATGTGTCTAGCCAGCGCTTCTACAATATAATGACACTGGAACACAAACAGAGATGGAAATGCCAGGCTTGTTATTGCAAGATGCCGAAAATTGGTAACGAAAATACACCAGTAAGATCTAAAGATTGTAACATATATTGTTACATACAATTGTTGAGGAACAATGTAAATCACCTGAAGTTAACAATATAACCGTCAGAAAATGTTCGGTTGTTCAAATAAATGACAGTTTATGCAGTGTGAACTCCGAAAATACAACGTTCCTGGGTGACGACACTGTTAATAATATGCGAATTACTAATAGGCCTGAACTTACGCTGCAAAGTGTAAGCGAGGTTCTCAAAAACTCGAAGAAAATAATATAAATGTTATAATATCGTAGTTACGAAATATTATTTAGGAAGAAGTAAAGCAAGCAATTGAACTGTTAAAAAAAGAATCGAAACAACAAATTAATAATTTAAGCGAACAAAATAGGAACCGAATCTTAAAAATACAAGAAATCAATACTAAAAATAGATTATCTGCAAAAAGAAAACTGTTTGTTAAAAAAACAATTGGAAGAATTGAGAACCAAGACTGTGTTAAGTAAAGAAAATAAGTATCCTGAAAATGATCCTAAAAAAATAGTACTTTACGGATTAGCTAAATATTATATGGAACCTGAGAACTACTTATTGGACCGGATACACGGATTATTTTGGGACTTGCTGGGCGTGGATCTGACTGGATATATTGAAGATATATCCAGAATAGGTCGCTACAATAAAAATGCTAACCGGCCTCTAGTAATAGAATTCATAAGTAGAAGAATAGTAAAATAAACAATTGAAAATAGTTACTCTTTGAAACGAAGTGGGCTGTCGGTATCAGAATTTCTAGATAAAACTACCCTATTAAGAAGGAAGGCAATGCGGGAGGAAATGTTCCTGGCTCGTCAGAGAGGGTAACATGCTGTACTACGTAACAACCAACTATATGTAGGTGGAAAAATATTTAATTTTAACGAAAATCCTAACGCAGAGACTCTTATCAACACATCTATGAATAAGGAAAATCAAGGAAAATTAACTGAATCAACCCCGAATCCCCGTAAAAGCTTTGATAATAATTATTCCTTTCGAAAACAAAGATTTAATTAGAATACTTTACCAAAACATGCAGAGTATATACAATAAACAAGATATATTAGAAGCTTTTCTGTAAGTAATCCTGAATATAATATCCTTTGTTTATCTGAGACATGGTTGACAGTTGAAAAGCTCAAATTGCTCTCTTTCACCGGATATATGATTGCATCGTCATTTTGTAGGAAAAAACACACAGGAGGTGGCCTTTGCATATTGCTACAAAATCATTTAAAAAAAAATGGTTGCCTGTAAAGTCGGTTTTACGGGCGAAGATTTTACGTGACAACGTCTTTTTCTCGGTAGAATATTTATTGATATGAATATAATTAAATTGCACAATAGGAACAAGGAATTGAATGAAAATAAGAATTGCACAAATTTTAACTATAGAAATATATTTTGTTTACTAAAACATTGTACATGTAAACTTAAACTTAACACGAGAGACTCATCGTAACGTTACCGAGCGTTACACTTTTTCATAAGTGACTCCCAGCGACGTTGTCACGTCAATATAAGGATATAATAGATATTAAGAACATGTCGATTGAATACGTGTTAGAAGTAACAGCGGTCGAGCTTTGTAAAGAAAATACTTTGACTGTGTTATTGTATTGGAATGGAAGAGAGGACAGTGTTTTTTTATGTACTGTTAAAACTTATTTTGAGTTTTATTAATAATAAATTTACTAAATATAAAATTATTTTGGGTGGAGATTTTAATATAAATGTACTACAAAAGAACAAAAAAACATCACATTTTCTTGATTTAATGTTAGAGCATAAATTAATCCAGCATATAAACAAACCAACTCGCAAAAACTCATGTCTAGACCATATTTTTACTAACTTTAATAATGAATATTTGTATACGGGTGTTGAGGAGCATGGTTTTTCAGATCATGCAGGAACAACCATCCACATAAAAAGACAAACACAAATAAAGCAAACCGAATGGGTTTTAGAAAAACGATTGTTCAAAAAAAAAGAAATACCTAATGGATTTTAAATCCCAGGTTTCAATCATTGAGCGCGAATGAATTAATAAATCCTAGCAAAAACATTAATGAAGACTACAATATATTTCATGATATTTTAATGAAAATATTAGCTAACGTAAAATTAAATTAAAATCAAATCTAAAAAAATATTGGTTAACTGTAGGTTTAAAAAAATCATGTAAAAATACAAGGTTGCTAAAAATAATTTCTTCGAAATCTAACAATCCCATCTTACAGAAGCATTACAGGCAATATGAAAAAATATCAAAAACAATAATAATATATTCAAAAAGAATGCATTATAAAAATAGAATAAACAGCTCCAATAATAAAGCATAGTATGTGGCACGTTATTAACGAGAGAACAATAATAAAATAAATAGAAATTCGAAATGTAATATAAAATTAAATAAGTATAAATAAAGTAATACAATCAGACCCTAAACTAGTTGCAAATTCATTTAATGTTAATTTTGTCTCCATCGGGCAGCCCAACTCACAGCAACAGGGCTGCGATACTGGAGGTGCCGGACCAGCTAACTGCGCGTGCGGCCGCCCTGTAGTCCACCCCACAGAAAACTCAATGAATCTTAGCCCGGTCGACTGCAGCGAGGTCAAAAGAATCATAAAAAATCGATCTTTGCTAAAAGAAAAGACTCTCAGACGGTAAAATTACAGAATTTAGCAAGTTTTAAACATGACTGTGTTCATGTGTAGGTATGTGTATTTCTCTAGGCAATTTAAATCACAACTTCTTCATGCAATTATTTTAACAAATTTCACTATGCGAACGGCTAGGGAGTGGAACTCCTTACCGAGGTATGTTTTCCCGGGCCAATATAATCTGGACATCTTCAAGGCCAGAGTGAACAGGCATCTTCTAGGCAGGCGTGTACCATCCTAGGCCTCATCATCGCTTTCTATCACGCGAGATTGTGGTCAAACGCCTAGCCTATTAAACATAAAAAAAGAGTGTGGGGCAATTTCGAGTTGGACAATGGAACCCCAGAGGACAGATTTTGGTTGATTTTATGGAGAGGGAGAACCTCTATATGATGAACTCCTTCTTCAGGAAACCCCAAAATCGAAAATGGACCTGGATGAGTCCGGACGGCAAAGTCCGAAACGAGATCGACTTTATCATGTCGACGAAAAAGCTAATATTCAATGATGTGTCTGTAATCAACGCCGTTAAAACGGGAAGTGATCACCGGTTAGTACAAGGCACATTGAATATCAACATTTATCTCGAAAGAGTTCGAATGATGAAGTCGACGCTCCGACCAATGCCTACACAACTCCAGAACCCCGAGAGCTTTCAACTCGAACTTCAAAACCGCTTCAAATCCCTTGAGAACAGCTTAGATGTGGACGATCTGAACAACACGGTGGCGTATACTGTCCGTACGGTAGGGTCCAAGTATTTTTTACCAAAATTAAGAAACTTTCTGACAAAACTCTCCTACTCATGAAACAGCGGAACGAAATGAGACTACAGAATTCAGGCGATGCAAGTCAGTACCGGCGGCTAAATAGACAGATATCACAGTCCTTGACGGGCGATCTTCGTCGATTTAATACGTATTGTATCAAACAGGCTATCGAGCGCAACAAAGGCTCCCAAAGTGTTCGCGAGAGATCTGTCTATTGGGCAAAGCCAACTGACGAAGCTGAAGACTGACAGCGGTAGCATCATTTCGTCTAAGGCTGAAATCCTGAGGGAGATTGAGAGTTTCTATGGACAGCTATATTCCACAAGAGCACTTGTTAAAAGCAAGGCTAGAGACCCCAGATTTCAAGCTTACTCGACACTACACTGAAGATATCCCAGATGTCAGCCTGTATGAGATTACTATGGCTCTCAAACAACTTAAAAACAACAAGGCTGCGGACGATGATGGAATCACAGCAGAACTTCTGAAAGCGGGCGGTAAACCGATACTTTAAGTCCTCCAGAGGCTTTTCAATTCCATCATCCTCGAAGGCAGAACGCCAAAAGCATGGGCCAGAAGTGAGGTTGTCCTGTTCTTCAAGAAAGGTGACAAAGCACTCTTGAAAAACTAACGACCAATCTCGCTTCTTAGCCATGTTTATAAGTTGTTTTTGAGAGTCATTACGAATCGTCTCGCACGCAAGTTTGATGACTTCCAACCTCCCGAACAAGCCGGTTTCCGAAAAGGCTTCAGTACCATAGACCATATTCATATGCTGCGGCAGGTTATACAGAAGACCAAAGAGTATAATCTGCCATTTTGCTTGGCGTTCGTGGACTATTGAGAAAGCTTTCGATTCGATGGAGACCTGGGCGGTGTTACAGTCTCTCCAAAGGTGCCAAGTAGACTACAGGTATGTCGAGGTATTAAATGCTCATAGTGAGTTTCGCGGGAACAAATAGTTCTCCGGAGTCTAACTATAAGTGTATTATTGGTCCAAGTGGTACTCGCCAAGTCTACTGTGAGTGTTTTATTAGCAAAAGTATGTATATAAAATGGGCCCTTTTCCGTGGTTATAAACTTTTACTAGCCTGTTTTAGATAGACCTGGCTCCGGTCTTGTAGTGGACAAGATCACATTTTGTTACTTGGGGACATTGTTGAAGCCATGCACGAAATAATAGTTGACAATGTAGTTGCTCCATAAATCATAATACTTTATAAAGGCTTCTTGCTGGTATTTGTTCTTGATCTTACTAATTAATTTTTTATGTTAATGATGACATGCAGTTACCATAAAATATAGAATTAATGCTTTATGCCAGTAAAATATAAATCATTTGTTATTATATCTACATTTTACGGTGCAAGGCAAGGTGATTTAGCTGTATGTCATCATAAACATAGAAAATAATTGGTAAGAACAAATACGAAGTAATGCATCATAATATTTATGTGCCTGAATGATATGTGTTAATTTAAGTTAAAAACGCCGAAAAAATGTTAAAATTTAATCCCCACATGGCCTTATAATTGATTCGTTTTTGCGCTTTCGCCCCAAAATTCACATATTTTTTACATAGTACTCTTTTTGGGTTTTTCCAGGACAACTGTCAATTATTTACAGTTCAGTCAGAGAGACACTCTCCAAAATTCTAAATTGCTCTTTTAGCGATAATGCTTGGAAGCAGGACTTTCTCCCTGTTCGTTTTGGAGGTATAGTTACCCTTCATATTTCCCATATTGCCCTTCCCGCTTTTCTGTCTTCTGCATACGGTACAGCCGAACTCTAAATATTATGTCCTTCTTTGGGTGTAGTGGAGTTGGCTCACCTTGCAGAGGCCAGAAACTCATGGTCTAGGGTATGCCCGGGCGTGGATCCACCGTTTCAGAGGTAGTGAGACGAGCCGCTCTGTTTGCGTATTCAGAGTGATCTTTTAGCATCCTCTGAAAGCGCCACTGAGCGTGCTCGCCTTCTAGCGGTATTTCAGGCAGTCTGGTTACTGGCTGCAAGCTTTACCTTCAGCCAATATCGGGACTTTGCTTGCCAAGAGTACTCTGTCTCTTGCGATATCGCTTATATTGGTGTCAAGACTAATCTTCCCCATCGCTGTCGTTGCAGTACTCGCTTCGGTGATCTGGGACACCATGGCCTCTCATGCCAAAGGATAACTGGCCGGGTCTCCCGCCACGCCTGCATCAATGATGTCATCCGCAGGGCTCTTGTCGCTATCAACGAACCAACGGTCCTTGACCTAATGGCATCTTCCGCGACGATGTCAAGAGACCTGATGGGATGACGCTCATTCCTTAGAAGCAGGGTCGTCCTCTTGTATGGGACGCAACCTGCGTGGATATGCTTGATCCGTGCCATATAGGTAGTATCTCCCTAGCTTCAGGCGCGGCGGCGGCCTCTGCCGAGTTCTCCAAACGGCGCAAATATTCAGCTCTCAATGAGAACTATAGTTAGGCCATTTTAATAGGTAACATTTGAAAATTCATCAAAATTCAACAACTTAACCTTGTAACTGCACAATTGCTTCACTTTTTTCAATTCCAATTACATATTTATTGTAATAATGACCGATACGAGAATTTTTGCGATTTGCATTCAGTACTAAACCATTCTAAACATAATAAACAATTTCTGATCTAAAGAACTGAACGTCGCTACAATGTTGCATCAGTTAACCCTTTTTCTTTTTAAACACTAGGGATGTTACTCTAAAAATCAAAAGCTGATAAGTTGAATTGAATGCAATGATTACTTGTGAAGAAATATCACCATAAATTAATAACCACGTTGTGATTATAATAATATATAATTATATTTATTATTATTTTAACTAACTATAAAAAATAAAGGGTCATGCAGCGTAGAACAATACTGAACCACCCTTCAATACTGCTAAAATGATGACTCTGCTACAAACTGCGTGTGCAGAAGTCACTACAGAAGACTGGAGAAAAGTCGTAGAGAAAACAAAGAAAATAATTTTACAAGATTTTGAACGAGATGTGAGAATAAACAATATTATTGAAAATGAATTAATAATATCTCTGAGTGCTGACAGCAGTGATGAAGATGACAATACTAATAACAGTTCTAATAGTTTAACTGAATAAATGCATTTTTTTAAATATAATAAGTAATAATACTATGATTTTATTTATTTTTTAAGCATTTAACTGCTAGATGTTTAAATAACTAAACTTAATAATACTATGTTAATATTACTGGTCTTATTTTGATCCTTAAATTTAGGAAAGAAAAATAATAATGGAATAGGGATTCGCCTGATGATTTTTTTAAAATTTACATATGTTTCAAGTCCGTATCGATTCATTCACTTAAATCAATGTTTTTAAGCAGGTCACCTCACCATGCAGATATATAACTGACAGTCAAATGTTACCTATTAAAATGGCTTGCTGATTTTACATATTTGTGTCCAATGGTCCATATGGGGTCCAAGCGTCGTTCCCTTTTTTAGGAATTGTCAAAGAGGCTCACTGAAGTGACTAGTGTTCAAAAGGCTGGCAGCTATCTTGGTGAACGGATCAGCCTTGGCCCTTGCCAACCAACGCGGCAATGCTGCCAGCCTATTGGGCACAATTCCTGATGGCGGCGCTGGGGGTGATACATTTTTTATTTTGTAAAGAATTTATTTATGTGGGTAAGTAGGCTAAGCTATATAGTTTTTCAGTTTGTGTTAAATTGTTAAATTAATGTATTTTATTAAATTTATTATTATTATTGCTATTTTGTATCATTTTGTTATCTAATAGATAGAGATGAAATTATTAATTCTCACGGTAGTAAACTTGATATTGTATTAACACAGGAGTGCGTTAGTGCCGTTACTGTAACTAATTCCGAATGTGGAGGTCTCGTACGTCCAGATTTGTATCATCCTCCTGTTAACGTTGCCATTACTATTAAGAATAAGTTTCTACGCGGGTCCATTCAACCTAGCAATATCGTTAATAGCAAGGACTGAAACTTTAATAAGGTTGATCAAGGATTTCTGTGCCGTTTGGTAGATCATTTGGATTGAAACTCTATTCTCCAGTCTCAGGATATACTCGATGCATAAGAATACTTTTATGATTCCATCTATAACGTATTCCACCAACTGGTTTAAAAAAAAACATAGGTCTAAAACTGCCTCAAGGATACATCCAGTTTGGTTTATGGCGGACATTATTAGGGATATTGGTAAGAAAACGCGTCCTCATCGAACTTGAAGGCAATCTAAGTGTCATTTAATATACGCAGTTTTCAAATCTTCGAGCCACGCTTTAGATAAGGATTTCAATTGCGTATAAATTATACATTGGAGGTACCTCGCAGTTTTTGGCACTATTTCCATAACTTAAGATCTCATGCCTCTGTAATCAGTGTTCTGGTGCCGATGCTGCAAATGCGTTCGCTGACTACTTCCTAAGTGACCAACCAGCAGTAGAACCTTTTTTTTTCGATGACGGGGAGAAAAACTGCATTATATCCACGACAATGACCAATGCCACGTCGGTGTGCTGTTAACAAACCCTCGCGACGCAGGTAATCGCGTGGTGCATTAGGCAAGCGGCAAGCAGCCTGAGGGTCGCTAGTCGTTGCGGGTATACTTTGACGTGCACTCACGCAAGCGTGGCATAGGTCAAACCACCCCGCCTCCGACCAGCAGCCCAGTCCGCACCCGCTTTAGCCGATCCTGGGCTTATCCGTTCACAGCCTCACCTGATTAGTCTCACGGACCGCAGTCCAAGCGGCTATCCAGCCGACCAGCTCCCGTAACTACCAGGTATACCAACTCCTCGATCTACCTCTCACCCTCCAGGCTTAACTGCGGGGTCCAGTTATGAGTCGCCGCTTGTTACGCATGGAACCGGCAGTAGAACCAGCACCTATCATATCTGTCCCTATATATGCGCATATTGTAGAAGACGATTTCTCTGTTGCTGAGGTTGAGAGAGCTATTAATAACATAAAGCCCAATTGGTCCCCTGGACCCAACTGTGTGCCCGCAGATCTCATCATTTTACGCTCGCTGGTTCCGTAGCTGGACCGTACTTAGATTTCCTAATTATTTTATGTAATTAACGTTTTTTTTTAAATTAAGATATAGAATTAATATTAAGCCTTTGACGCAGTTTACGTTTAAATTAAAGAAAATTTAAGCTACACCTTCCATTACTTCATACTTATTATCTATTAATGACTATATTAACGCACAACGTTCCACAGTTGTATGTTTACTGCTTAAGAGTCTGATTTTAACTCGCTACTGTGTTAATCTGCCTTAAGTGTAAAATTCCTTAATACAATGAGGCCATAATCCATTTTTTTAATTAGTTGTTACTTAAAGTAAGGTGTCAGTTGGATTAAATTTGAGCTTACTGTACTGAAATAGGGAAAATATTAAAATAATTCTTTAAAAAACATAGTCAAATTTGGAACCTCCTGCCTTATGAAATAGGTTAAAGGTTAGGTTAGCAGTTTTTTGGTGTTTATTTACTACTTGTAAAGGACCCTTTAGAAAATGACCCCTAAAAAGTACAATTGTATGTACTATGGCCGTAGAGTAACATATAATCAAATGCATTTAGCTATAAAAGTTAGTGCAGTTCATTTATAATGTATTTAACAAAATAATTCTTATTTCTTTCAAAAGGGAATATACTCGTAACAGAAAATTGCTTAAATAAAATTGGTGTATGTTACTACCTGTTGTGAATAATATTTATGAAAATCTAATTTGTGTTCAAGCCACAATCCATAGGTTATTGTATTAACGTTTGCATAAGATAAGTATAAGATGTTGTGATATCAATATTTCTATTTAGAGTCGAAACATTTTTTTGTAATACATTTTTTATTTCGTAATTACTTATTTTAACTAAGTAAACAATGCAATGTTTTATATAATAATTACAAAAATAAACATTAAAATATTACACGAATGTTAAGCTAAAAACATTGACAAAATCAATAGCAGAAATCAAGACGGTTTATGGCTTACAGATACCATCATCACATAACAAACTAAACAATAATTAGGTACTTATATAACTTCAAAAATCACTTACAATGCGTGCTATAATTTAGTCTTAATGAGTGCTTACTGGTGCTTGTTTATTTACCTGCTTGGGGTCTTTTTCAGCCACCTTAGGCCTTTGACGTAACGGTCGTGGAGTATTTCTCAAATTTACTTGTGCCTTTGCTTGATTCTTGTCAGATGTTTTTGGTGCAGTATCTCTTTTGTTTTGAGACTTTTCTGTAGTTGATGATGTTGCGTATGGGAGTGGAGTCAAATTTCTAGGGGTAGCTGTATTTGTTTGCCTGTATGGTCTTTGTCCGGGAATAATTTTGCCCCCAGAATTCTGATTATTAGTATTCGAGGTGGATGGTAGGGTAGATTTAGCATCATTGCTTGTAACAAAAGGAGGTGAATTAACTTTCTTTTCTTCGGTATCGCGAACTACTCTTGACTTAACGTTTGTTGGATCAGAATTGGCGAAACCCGCAGGTGGCACGTACGCTCCATTATTGGTAGTCCTGGTGGAATTCCTATTATTTTCAGTATGTTGGCTTACTTGCCTTTTGAATTCATGATTTTCCGTTGATACCGTTGTTGGTACATGAGAATCGTGGTCGTAGCTCCCATCTCTCCTTGTTTGTACGGAATCATCACTTTCTTCTTCATCCGTTTCGGTATCTCTTACTGCTCGTTTTCCATCAACATTTCTGGATTGGTCTATGGGGCTTTTAGCAGTAGATATTTGATGTGGATATTCCGTCGAAGCTTGTTTCAAAGTTGAAATTGGATGACTTAAAGTTTGGCCTTCTTTTACTCCATGCGTTTCCGAATCTCTTACGGCGCGTTTTCCATCATTATTTCTGGATTCTTCTATAAGGCTTTTAGCAGAAGATAGTTGATGGGGATTTTCCGTTGAAGCTTGTTTGAAAGTTGAAATAGGATGAGTTAAAGTTTGGCCATCTTTTACTCCATGCGTTTCCGAATCTCTTACGGCGCGTCTTCCATCATTATTTCCGGATATTTCTATAAGGCTTTTAGCAGTAGATATTTGATGGGGATTTTCCGTTGAATCTTGTCTCAACGTTGAAATCGGATGAGAATGAGTCAAAGTCTGCTTATCTTTTGCTGATTCCGTCGCTTTGTCGTAATTGACATCTCTTGCAGGACGTACATGTTCGGGATTGGAGTTTAATTTTTTGTTTTCATCATTTATCTTAGTATCTGCTGTAGCTAAGGGATGTGTAAGAGATGCATCTGAATAAGTAGTGCCTTTAAATGTTGTTGCTGGTGCTTTGAAATTTACTTCGTCGGTTTTGTCATCTTGGTGGTCTCGTCTCTGCCTGGTCTGACCTGGATGAAGAGGTTCCTCAACCTTTGGAGTGGTTGCTGTAACTTTCACTTTATCTTTAGGAGCAGAATACGCCTCAATGTGAAAAGCGAACCCTCTTAAAGCAGTAGGACTTTTCAGCTCGAGTGTGATGTTGTCCTGTCCTTCTCCACCTTCAAGAATCTTCACTTCTCCATCCTTTTCTGGTCTCATGTCTGTTATGACTACTTTACTTATGACCTGATTGACGGTAGCGTTGATTGTTACATTCTGGATTTGTTTCCATATCGCTGGATTTACGTACCGGTCCTCATCAAAGATTTTGTTGCTTCCAGCTACGTCTGAGCCAACAGTCAAATCGTGACTTTTGACCAAAGCCACAAGACTTACTACGATAAGTAGGTTAAACATTTTTCGCCGCTGTAGTTAGAATGAGGTTTACAGAACACCGACGGGCTTTTATATTCAAGTTGACATCTTGAGGAAACTAAAACGATATGAGTAAGATAGTTATAAGATTTATATTTGTTTACGCCAGACATGAGTAACTTTACCTATGTTAAGTTTATAGCGTTACAGGCATATTGAATTAATGATTTGAGGAAAATTTTGGAATGAATGAAACTTGGTACAGTCACGTAGAGAAGTGAATCAGAATTGCAACAAGTGCTGATTAACAAAGCTAAATGAACAATTGTTCATGTACTTACAATAAGGTAATTTAATTTATTGTTTACATTACTGCATGCCTCGGATGTGAAGTAAAATTTATGTAAGTGGGTGAATAAGGTCTTATGAAAGGGCAGCGGAATGGCCTGCTAAGGGAACGCCTAGGCAATCCTTCCGCAGCGGACGGGGAGCGGTGCGTTGGGCAATAGGACCATACTTAGTTCCCAGCGCGGGCAGTCCTGCGCACGTCTGCGGAATCACCCGATATACCCCGAGTGATCTCTGCCGTGGAGCCCTGGTTTGGCCGGGAGGCTTTTGGGTGCGGAGACGAGGTGAAGACCCTCAACGGGGATCTCGCAGTTCCGCACTTAACAGCGTAGAGGGTTTTCGCAGTTTTTTAATATGCCCTAAGCGCTACTGCTTAACGGTTTTTCCGTTTCGCACCCGAGAAACTTGCGAGAGGCTAAGTGTGAGGTCCATTCGTTGGTGTGCCCCTTAAGGGCGCCAACGTCTGTAAATAGAGGTTCTGCCTGCATAATAAAAAAAGGACTCCATATGGGGTTTCGCGAGGGATTCAGCGTTTATCATCATCATCATCATCAGCCTATTAATGTCCCAGCGTTTATAGTGGCTGCTTACCATCAGGGCGGCCATATACTTGCATGACATCCTATTTACATAGACAAAACCTGGGATAACTGATGTAACAGTGAATACAAGAATTTATGAGAAAAGATTATGAGAACAACAGATATCATTAGTATAGATTGCCATTCAGTTCAATAAAAGTAGGGACGCCTTTTTTTGACATGTTAAAGTGAAACCAAATGGTTTCATATTATATTCTTCTATTCATTTCATATTTTTATAATGTTATAACATCGCCACAGTACGTGATGTGTGTAGCTACGTACAATAAGAAAGGAAAAATGGATTTTACAGAGATACCGTTTATTGGCACACGAAACTTATTTGACTAAAACTTACTTGAAATAGTGTATGGTGTTTATGGGTCGCGGTTGAAACGTAGAATGAAGCGTCGCGTTCTAGGTTCTAGACATACCAAAGTAAAAATGCAAAGCTGGAAAATAGAAAATGTGAAATAATAGGGGTGATGACAGGGTACAGTAAACGAAATTCTATTTAGTCCGTCAGTTAGATGATCAAAAAATAATGGACACGTATTTTTTCTTAGGGCAATCAACCAAAAAATGACAAAGTTATAGCGCGTCAAAGTTTGGGAGTAGGGGCTCGTGACGTCACTTTTTAGTGAATTTTCACTTAATGACTGACATGACTGCGCCATCGAGCTCCTCCTAATATTACTGAGCCACAAAATCCACAATAATGTAGGGTGTCCGGTCTTTTTACCCAAATAACGACGACCTCCGTGGCTGAGTGGTTTGTACGCCGGGTTTCATGGTGACGCCGACTCGAGAGGTCCCGGGTTCGAATCTCGGTAGGGGCAGATGTTTGTGTGATGAATACGAGCATTTGTACTTCAGTTATGGATGTGTATATTTTATATAAAAATATACTTATATATGTACAGTTTAAGTATTCTATCCGTTACCCTAGTATCCCATAACACAAGCCTTACAGTGCGCTTACTTTGAGGCTGTGGTTGTGGATGTATCCGTAAGGGTTCCCATGGCCTCACACAGTGCCGCTGCCTCATCGAGGGGGGTACCGCCTGATGGTGGATCCCGTCCCAGGGGAGGCCTCGGCCCATCGGTGAGATGAGGGGCATCGTCAGGTTTTTAGTGGGTAGGGCCCCCTTCCTCTCGAGCAGCCGCCGAGCCAGCCCTTGGACTGGTTGGGCGGGTGTGCGAGAGGAGGAGGGTAGGAGTCCCACATAACCTCGCCGCACTCCCAAGGCGGTGGGGTATGCGCAACGCATTTTCTAATTGGTGTGTGTAAAAACTAAAAAAAAAAAAAGTAGTATCCGGCGAAATTGGCTGTTCTGTCCGGCTATTAGGTTTGGCGACCTAGCAAACCTCTACGCGGGCGACCCGGGTTCGAGTCCTAGCCAAGAAATGACTTATTTTATAATTATTTTAAAAGTTTCACTTGCATCGTGGTTTCATTAAATAAAAACACACCAAAGGACATTGTTCAGCGTCCATACATAGTTCGCCTAAGAACCAACAATCACGAAATATTATTTTCTAGGTTCAAAATCGTAAGTAAATGACTGTAAAAACAAAGATTATTGACGGACACTTCTGAGAACTTCAATTATTAGGAAAACTAAATTTTTTTTGAGGTTATGTTTAATATTCAATGAAACATAGGTCAACCTATGAATTTAGTATAAAGTCAGTATGAAGTGAATTAATAATTACACCTAGTTAATTCATTTTATTCGGTGCGATTTTAAAGAATAACTATTAGGAAAAACTTGGTTAGGTAGGAATCATGAATAAAATAAAAACTGTAGTTTTACTTCTTATTTACTGACTATTTTTCACATAGTTGTATCATATTGTTTATTGTATTTATTTGTATATGACATGTAGGTATATTGTGTAAATATGCAGCGTGAATGTGTATCAGTGCTCTTTGGTAACATCGATGGCATATTAGATAGCCGAAATAGTTAAAGGAAAAACAATCGCAAATAAACACACAGAACAGGTAATCCGAAACGAGAATGCACTTTCCGGTTTATTAAACTACTCTTTGGAATCAACATGGTTTGGAATGCACGAATGCCACAGATTACTACGAATGCAATTGCATGCACCAGAACCACAGAGTAACGAGTTTTATGTCGGCCCTTCACTTGACAACAGTTTGTCCTTGTCATGCTTAATAAGAATGAAAAGGACAGACTGATGTCATGTTTTAAAATAACAAATACGAATAGCCAAGTGAAGTGCCGTTATTAGGAAGAAAGAGTTTTATTTGCAGCGTTGACATAGATTAAACACATAAAATGGTATTTATTGTCTCAGATTATTTTTTAACTTTTTAATTTAGCTTACTTAACTGGAAGTGTCCGTCACAATCTAAATACTGATAATTATCGCAAAAAATATACTAAGAATTATCATAAATGCCAAATTGGTGTTGGTTCTTAGGCCAATTTTAACATTGTCCTTTTAAAGGTAATTTTAGATAGCCAGTACGATTTGAGACATTACTATGTGCTTGACTGTATGATGGTTCTTATTTATCGCACAAATCTACAGCACGCGGCGCGCATAAAAATTAGGAAGTGATTATTTTGTCCACTGGAAGAAGGATAATGTATAAACACGCGCTTGAGATAAGTCGTTAGATGCAATGTCAATGCCAGATTATGCCAGTGACGTCATAGTCTGTGGTTACGACTGTGACTGAGAGTTTTAAACATCAAAAAAAGTCTTGTTATTATTCTATTTTGAACATTTAACTGCTTGAGGTTTTTTTTTATGCTGAAGATGTTTTCTTGTTAGAAAAATAACTACCTAAATAGGAGGTTGGTTTGGAATCGTACACCTTTCGGCTATCCAAGCAAAATTATTAGCTTAAAGGTTTATGCATTAAATTTACTATAATTTAATTTTGCTGATAATTTTACGGACATGTCCAACTTCTTCCACACACTTAATAGCAAAGGGTTTAAATCTAAAGAAAATATAACTATTTGTTTCTTAGGTTTTCACGCACATCACTCATTAAATAAAACTAGTTTTTACGGGTTAATGCACGAAACTTTATTTATTTATTGACGTTTCGCAGCCTTTTCAGGTCTGCATCAAAATATAACTAAAAAAAATTGGGCAGTGCATTCGCCCGGATTGCGAAGGGTGCGGGTTCGAGTCCCGTCTGCTGCCTGGTCCGCGTGGACTTTTTTCTAGTTATATTTTCTTTAGATTTAAACATCAAGCAGTTACATGCTTTAAAATAATAAAAAATATAGCAGTGTTTATTAAAAAGTCAAAAGACAATTTTTCTTTTCTTCAGTGTTTATTAAAAAGTCAAAAGACAAATTTTCAAGCTTAAGGGTTTCTTAAGCTTTCTATTGAATTAACTTACTTATTTCTAAGACTATTAGAATGGTTTTTATTTAACAGTTTTCACTTACTGCAAACGAAAAAAATTAACAATTTGGCGTGATTTCCCAACTAAAATACAGTATAAATTATACTGCAGATTAAATTTTAAGGTTTCATAACTAAAATGCAGTAAGCAATATAATTTTACAGTTCTTTAGATAGTTTTATATTTCTGGAAAAAAATTAAAAAAAAAATTAATACGCAGTAAAATTTACCGCCATACAAGCTATTTTTACTGCAAATTAAGAAAATACAATTTATTGTCACGAACTCCCAACTAAAATGCAGTAAAATCAAAGCTTGTCGCATTTTAGTTGTGAATACTTAACATTCTTTTATCATTATAAACTGACTAACACGCAGTAAAATACAGCATTACTGCAGATTAGTTTGGATAGCATAATGACACAGATATGATTATTCCTAGCTAAAGTGCAGTTAATGTAGTTAGATGGTTTTTTTTATTTTTGATATGTAAATTTTACATAAGTGAGTTGAATTATTGTGATTAAATAATAAGAAATAAACGGTCTTTAAAATGTGAACTAGCTATTTTTCTTACTGCACTAGTAAATTGAACACTTTTTTCTTAAAAAACTAACTAAAATGCAGTATTTTTTTGACCTTACTGCATGTTAGTTGGGTTTCTTGACAAAATAACTGATCCAAACGCAGTAATAGGGCTTTTTGCTGCATTTTACTAAGTTTAAAATGGTATTTTTTACAAAAAAGGCTATGCAGTAATAGGCACCAAAAAGAATAAATGGCCATAATAAATTCAGTTATTAAGATATATTTTTTTTTATTGCTTTAACGTGTGAACCTATGCCTTTACAACCTTTCTGCATTCAAATTTTTTTGCTTATACATTCTGTTGATTTTTTAAAATCAATTCTTAACTTTAAATGCGTTTTACTCGAAATCGTGATTTTGCTGTTACTGCACTTTAGTGTATGGTGGGCAGCATTGTAATCTATATTACTTATTAATAACGTTAAGAATCTTTTTGGGGGCAAATAGAAGCTAATATTTTTTTAATCCTTCAAACTGTTGTCGCAGCGATCAATAAATCAGTATATTATTGGTTTATTACAAATTAATGAGGAGCTCGATGGCGCAAGTGGTTCGTGCGTTCGGCTGCGATCGTTGAAGTTAAGCACCTTTCGCAGTGGTCGGTCATTGGATAGGTGACCAAAACTTTACTATCTCGAGCTCCTCCGTGCTTCGAAAGGCACGTTAAGCCGTTGGTCCCGGCTGCATCTGCAGTCGTTAACATCCACCAATCCGCACTGGGCCCGGGTGGGTCATGGCCCAATCTCCCTATTTCATCCATAGGGAAGGCCTGTGCCCCAGCAGTGGGGACATTAGGCTGATGATGATGATAATGATTGCAAATTAATATATCTTAATTCAAATTGGATGTACTATGAAATAGGTAATTGAAAAATCCTTGAAAGTATAAACAAACAATTTATCCAAATATCGACTGTAACAAACTGAAATAAGTGCTCATTTGCAATAATCCGGCTTCGAGCAGGGGCATTTTTCGGAAATCTTCAAGCCTTTTGCCATTTGCTTCATGAATGGATGCAGTTCGTCGCTAAAGAATGGTCTGTAACAATAAACAAGAATCATGTTTTTTTTTCATACATTATAGGTTTATAATTTAATTACCTACGTGGTATCTTTTGTCATTTTTATTTTTCAGTTAGTAAGCCTCATAACCTGACGGCGCGCAGTGGTTCGTTCGGTATAAGCAATTTTTACAACGGCCGATCTAAGTAGTAGGAAAGACCTAGAGGATTATTGTATTTATCGAGCGCGGCGGAATACCATAAGGGTATATAGAGCTTTCCCCTCTATCGAGTTGGGCATACAAATTCGACATAAAAACGATACATGTGTGCAAGATTTGGCGATGTATTGTGTCATTGTTTATGTGTGAATGTCGTAATTACAGTTTTGTTTTATATGCGTGTACGTTAAACTTTGTTTCTTTCGTTATAAACTGCCACACCATCTATTCTCATCTTGCCGGCCTGCAAAAATGGTACTTGGCGGCTCTCTTAAAGGACCCCAGATTGTAGGAAGGATGTAACACGTGCGCGGACAAAAAAATCCACTTACGAATAGTACGACAAAGAAATGAGTCACTAAATTTCTTTGTTCGTGTAGGAATAGCGGCCACAGTAAATCAGTAGCAACGTAGGCCAGAGTGGTCCTCTGAAGAAAAGGTGATGGAGGGATAAGGTAGAATAACTCCTCAGAACACACGCCGTGGTATAGTCGTTACAATGTGCTTAATGATGGCACATCGCGGCGTAATTGTAGAGACACGAGTTTTATTGATGAGAACACTAAGAGACAGACAAACGGACAACATAATGACCCTATAACAATTCCTTTATTTCCTTTTGAGGTGGTGCGGAACCCTAAGAATCGACACCCAATTAACTTACCGACACAGCATCCTGTTGATATCCTGCTGGTACTCTTCAGTGGCGATTTGAGCTTTCTTTATCTGATGCAATTCCTCTTGACGCGCCCTCTCCTATTAAGAGATCCACTTTTTAATGTAATTACAAGAATAAGCTGGGATTCGTCAAAGGGAGAGGGGGATTCGATTTCTGTCTAATGTTGTAATTTGGTACAAATTATCGAAAAATCATTTAATATTACACTTTTATTTACTATTACAATAACAATAGACTCTAAAGAAAATATAACTAGAAAAAATTCCACGCGGACCAGGCAGCAGACGGGACTCGAACCCGCACCCTTCGCAATCCGGGCGAATGCACTGACCAATTATGCTACCGCGGCCCTCACGGACCGCGTCGAAATTCTTTCTAGCTATTCTTAAGCTGCAAGGCAGCGCCATCTCTTCGCATTATAGGTAAACCCACAATGTCAAATGAATACTTTTACAAGTATTAAACATTTGAAAGAAGAAATAGCAATTATAGTTATAATTTTTTATTATTTTTAAAGCATGTAACTGCTTGATGTTTAAATCTAAAGAAAATATAACTAGAAAAAATTCCACGCGGACCAGGCAATAGGGCAGGAGGGCCGCGGTAGCATAATTGGTCAGTGCATTCGCCCGGATTGCGAAGGGTGCGGGTTCGAGTCCCGTCTGCTGCCTGGTCCGCGTGGAATTTTTTCTAGTTATATTTTCTTTAGATTTAAACATCAAGCAGTTACATGCTTTAAAAATAATAAAAAATTATAACAATAGACTCATCAAAATCTTAATAAATTCAATAGAATTTTGAAGTGCAAGGGGGGATCCAGGGGCGGGGGGGGGGGGGTTCATGGGGGTCATGACCCCCCCCCTGGGCTGGGTGCACCTGTACCCAGCCCAGGGGGGTTTTATTTAGGTACTTTCAATATTTAATATAGGTACCAACGACTATATGACCCCCCCTGGCCCCAAAGCTGGATCCGCCCTTGTTGAAGTGAAACTTCTTTTCGGAAAAGATGAAACGGAAATGCGTCACGAGCGTCACACGACTATATATATATATATACAGGGATGGTCGTATAATAAGAAACACTACCAACGGTGCTTGACATTATGTACGATACTTCACCGCAATCGTTTTTATTTTGAAATTATACAACAAATAGGCCAGCAATATGTTCAACGATTTATCATTTGTTAGTAACACAATAGAAATCCCATAACGCAAGTGCAGTTTCAATATTACATTACGGGCAAACATTTAAATCAGTTTTAAGGTATGAACAATAATAATATAAATAACAATATTTTTTTAAGTATTAGTAATTAGTATTGTTATTAACGAAATAGCTACTATCTGCAGCCTACCAAGTTTTTTTTCTTTTTATTGTTTTAAGGGACTTACGGACCAAATTGTCTCCATACCAGCCCCATCGTAACCTAACCATACAATTTTCTTAAAATTTATTATTAAATCTTTATATATATAATTCTTCTGTGAGTGTGTATCTCACTGAACTTCTCTTAAACGACTGGACCGATTTTGATGAAATTTTTTGTGTGTGTTCAAGGGGATCTGAGAATGGTTTAGATTCACAATTTTTTCCGCTGGACAACCCCTATTTTTTTAGGGCGATACGAAGTTCGCTGGGTCAGCTAGTCTTATATATAAAATTTTCGTGTCACAATGTTAGTCACTATTCTCCTCCGAAACGGCCTGGCCGATTTTTATGAAATTTTATATGCATATTCCGTGGGTCTGAGAATCGGCTACTATCTATTTTTCATATCCTTAAGTGATAATGGATGCCCACCTGTAACGTAGTGTTCTGAAACCTACAATGCGCCTTCGCGCCAAAATTCAAACTATTGGGTAATGTAACGTAGTGTTCTCATATGGGTTAGGAGGAATGTTATCCCAGGAAATTGATAGAACACTACGTTACACACCCGTTAAATTTTTTTTGGACAATATTTATTTTTTTATTATGTGGTATTAAAGAACCCTAAATTTTCTCATCTACCATCTGCCCTTATTTTTATTAGTTCGCTGGGTCAGCTAGTTATTACATTAAGTTTTTGCTACCATATTGCAAAGCACACCAGCCTCCTCCGATAGGGGTTTGGCTAGGATGCCCTGCATATCAATAGTTATAATTAATATTTAGTGGCGTATCCCTTATTTCCAATAACAGCACTGTAACGACGTGGCATTGATTCAATCAATTTCATACATTTTCCTAAAGGGATTGAATTCCATGCTTCGACAAATGCTTCATAAAGTTCGTTTTGACTGGTGTTACGTTTGTTTGAGACTTTATTTTAAACAATATACTAGAGATTTTCTATCGGGTTTAAGCCCGGACCATTTGGTGGCCAGTCTAAAACGGATATACGCTGTTCGCTAAGGAAACATTTGACGCTATTGGCTGTATGTTTAGGGTCATTGTCATGCTGAAAGATCAAGGATACAGGTAAATGATCGTCCGAGTAGGGAATCATTGTGTTCTCTAAGATATTTTTGTATTGCCATTGATCCATTGTATCTTCAATCTTCCAAACGGGTCCAACTTCACATTCGGAAAAACACCCCCAGACTTTAATGTTACCGCCACCGTGCTTGGCTATACTCCTTGCGTATTTATAATTAAAAGCATTGTTAATAGGACGTCTAACATTAAAACTAGTTTTTCACGGGTTAATGCACGAAACTTTATTTATTTATTGACGTTTCGCAGCCACATCTCTTGACCATTGGTGTAGTAGAACCAAAAACATCTTTATTTTTTGTAATAAAGTAACAGTTATAGGTATTCATATTTATAATATTTATCCACATGTTTCTAGTTTGTATATTCGGAATACGTGTTTGAGTTTCATACAAGTGCAAATCACATACGTTCTAATAAATCATATTCAGTAGCGATTTTAATTGAATATTTTGATTATTTATTTATTTTTTCAAATTAAAACTGAACTTTATCGACTGTGTCCTTTTCCAGACTTTTTATTAATTTATTGTAATTAATTATTTGCATGCAATTAAAAACTAATTTTAAACGATGCCAAAGAAGGATAACTTCTCACGCGCCTACATAAGTACACGCACCCATTTTTTTTTTATTTGAGGTACGGAACTCTAAATCGTGTTTTTTTCTTACCTTCAATATTTTGTTGTACTCTATTTGTTTCAAAAGGTTGTTCTGATGTGCCTTCCTATGTTGAGCATCAGTCAGTTTTTTATGAGCTACCAGTTCTTGCAGTTGTGAGAACAGTTGCCTTTGGTATTCGTCTTGTTCCGCTAGTTTCTGTTTAAGAATTGCTCTAGAGTTGTCTCGTTCTTTAATTTGGTCTAACATGGCTTGGCGGACTTCCTAAGGAGAAGGAATTAAACTTAAATTTAGTGGCAGAGAAATAATTAAATATTAACTTACACTTCAACAAATCTGCCTAGCTCCTAATGTAAGCACTGTAAGGCTTGAGTTATGGGTTACTAGGGTGGCGGCAACGAATTAGAAATATTATGGAATACGAACTGCGCCAAAAAGTGGTTCTACGCAAACTGCTATCAAGTGGGCGGGGCGAAAAAACTGCGATCGACACGCCCATCATGGGATTGGTTAGGATTTCCGTTTAACATTAACTTACCCAATGAATGGATAGCCGAATTCATTTGCAGATATTTGATTGGTCAAAGTATTTAGTTTTGTCTGTGTTCGTGTCGCGTTAGTATTGAAGTTCAGTTGTATGAGTTTGGGACCACGTTTTAGCAGCCTTTGTAAGAGAGTAATGCTTCCATATCATTTCTAATTAGTTGGGTGGCGGATTGAAATATATTATAATGATGGAATAATTTTGTAGAAATACATATTAGCATATATTTCGTGCTTCGGAAGGCACGTTAAGCCGTTGGTCCCGGCTGCATCTGCAGTCGTTAGCACCCACCAATCCGCACTGGGCCCGCGTGGTGGGTCATTGCCCAATCTCCCTATTCCATCCATAGGGAAGACCTGTGCCCCAGCAGTGGGGACATTAATAGGCTGATGATGATGATGACATATTAGCAGCCATGACGAGAGTACTTACTAATGCTTTTATTCATAATACAAACATTTGGTTGGAATCCGGAATCTCTGAATAGGCGATACCTTGAAACTGGTGTAGGTAAAAATCATTCCACCAAGGAGGTCATCAACTAAAACTGCACCAGTTCTTGAATGGATTTTTTTCCGAAATTTAAGCACTTATTTTAAGAAAATTTTATCCTGCTTGCTATGAACCAGTAAGACTTACTTGAGAATGTTTAAACATTTTCCTTTTCCGCTTTGAAAATGCCGCCTTTTAAAAGGCATTAAGACCTAGTTAATGGCAAGTTTACTCTAAACTGTCATAATAGCCTTGGCAAAAACAATGTAGGTAGATTATTTTATGTTATTATTTAATTGACGACCTCTGAGGTCGAGTGGCTTACATTATATTATAATGTTAGTTTGAGTAGCGTCGCAAGGGGAATGCGAATTGTCTCTGGGCAATCTAACATTTTAAGAAAAATACCTAGTTTTCTAGCGGGGTGTAACCCCACTTCCTAAAAGGTGAGCCGGCAAAATTTGACAATGAATAAGCCTGTAAAAAAACACAGTTGATCTACTTACCTATGGAATGTTTGTACTTAAAGATTTCACAAATGTGAATGTTTGATATTTCTTATTTAATCGCGCAAAAACGGCTGAGCTGGTTTAGATGAAATTTGACACTCATGTAGTGTTTGTACTCATGTTATCTCGAAAACAATTTAGGTTTCTGTAGTAAGCTTCTCAAAATCTTACTATGAAGTTGTAGGCACAAGCTAGTAAATATATAAATAGTTAATTATTTTACCTTATTGATCCTCTGCGACCGAAGGCGGAATTCGCATCGCCTTCTGTCCATAGCGTCTTGTCTCAAAGTTGCATCTTGTTGGAATAAAGCATCATCGGCGGTGTCTAACAGAGCTATTTCACGTTTCAATTCTGCCATCTTTCTGTTACATTCATCAAGTTCTCTCTGTGAAATATTAGCTTATAAGTAGGTATATAAAGTATTTCATGTTATCGGCCCACCGTAAGAGTTTAATACAAAACAGACACCCACAGGTAATGTTACCCAAAACAGTTAAATTTATTCAAGTGACTTTGAACTTTATATCGATTGACACAAAATTCACATTCTATTGGGATAAATTGACAGATTCATTCATTCAGGTCACGCAATCGTATAAATAGGCCGTCTATTGCCACAAAACTATACACAATGTACCTCTTTGCTTGTAGATTACAGGAAAACCTATATGCCTGGTTTTGGTTCCTCTCACGTTTAATATAATAATAATAATAGTGTTTTATTTCAGATCTAGATCCGTAGAAATGTTAGTAACAATCAAACCTTGAATAACTTTATGTTCTAGTATGTACAGTAAAGTTATTTAATATACCCTCTGAGGCACTGGTCACATGGACGTGTATTTGTATCCAGTGCCTCAGAATGGCAAATCGGTTTTTTCCCCATAATATCAAGAATACTGTTGGCGCTCTCATGAACCCTGTGCGTCAACGATGCAATTCTCTTGCGCATCACTGAAGGAAAGTCGTTTAAGTGTGTATCTGCGAATATACCCGATGCACTGCAGTAGCGTGGGAGCCCCAACAACATCCTCAATCCATTATTATATTGTACACGGATAACGTTGTATGTCCGCTGCTCTAAATTCGTACTAAGTGAGTAGTTTTGTGTCAGTTTCATCATCATCAACCCATGTTCGTCCACTGCTGGACATAGGTCTCCCCTATGTCCAGTTTATAGTGGACAATTTTATCTATGTAATTTTACTGTGAAAACTTTAATTTGCTCGATATTTATGTATGTAGTGCCTACTGTTGAATAGATAATGGTACAGGTCCCGGCATGAACTCTAGCTCTGAACAAAACGCGAAGGGAATAGCTGCGCATGGATACGACTGGAGAGCCAATAAGGGCTACCGTATTCTGTCTCACCAGATGGCGCCACTGTTGAGTGAGGTCCTGAATTGTAAAGTTTATTAATACGCGCGTGAAATCAAAGTTTACATTTAAATCATTTAATTTTAATACAAAGAACCGTATCTTTAACATAATCGGCCATGCCACAGTGTTGCGCAGTTCCGTTTTGTTCGGAAAAAGGGACGACATAATAAGTAATTTTTGGTAATTATTCTTAGCTTTACTTTTAAAAAGCTGACATTCATTGCCACGTTACTCATATTTGCCATAATTAAGCCGAGTTATTACCAAATATTCACAATGTTATTTTAATAAGAAATAAACCCGCGTAGTCAACACATTTCGGAGACCTCACGCTACACTAGCGCCTCTAGCGGCGGATTCATACGCGATAACCCTCATCGGCGCAACGCACGCCCACCATAGATGTATAAGAATAGAGTAGGGGAGATATAGACTCTACTACTAGTGGAAGTGTCCATCTAATAGAAAGAGAAAGAAGAGAGAAAGCTAGCTTTTCTCTCTAATCGCGCATCGCATTGGCAACCGTAAGCATCTTACTACATGTATTTCGATGCAATGCTTGGACCAACTATTGGACAGACGACTGCGCATGCGCCACAAGGTCACAAGAGAGAGAAATAGCTAGGCGGTCCCTACTCTCTCATCTTCTTTCTCTTTCTACTAGACGGACACTTTTAGAGCCGCCTTCCCCACTCTATTCTTAACCTCTATGACGCCCGCCCGCGCACCTCGTTTCCCCCCAACACATCTTAATTTTAACTTCTGCGCAATAACGGTCATCGCTAGAGTTTCATGCAGCGACTTATAAGGAACACTTTGTGTGCGAGTCTGACTCGCACTTGGCTGGTTTTTTTCTACCTCAGTTCCATTTTAGTTTAAGAGCCCTTTTAAAAAATTGAGCCGCTGCAGTTTAGGTAAATACGGCCACGAGTCTGTGAGAGTCTCACGAGCGAGACATGGACGCAGCAATGTTCTCGTACATATAACCTCTGTCCAGCGTCAGATACGTGTTTGTGTCTGCTAATTGCTTTCGTAATAAGCACACATATCTTCTTTAAAGCACAATAAAAGACCTAGTCCTTCTCACATTAGAGTACAAATTTGGTAAAATCCAATACTTTACCTACCTTCTTTTTTTCATTAGTACCATTTTAGTTTGATCTTCATTTAACCTTTATCCAGCGACTGAGTACCAAATGTCAGGTATGAATTTATACTCTGCCCATTGCTCTACTTTTCATAGTGTGATAAAAGACATAATCCACTCGAGTCGATTTCAGTACCCTTAGTACGAGTTTTACAATTACGAAAACTATGATAGTTTTCGTGAGCTCGCACTTGTACATTAGTACCCTTAGGTACTGATTTTATTGTTTTCGTTTCAATAAAAATAAACAGTGTTTAAATTCTATCATTAAATCATTTGCGTCTTCTTAAATTTTAAGTATAATTGGTTACTTTTCACCAAAATGGACATAGAAACATAATTTACAATTACGAAAACTATGATAGTTTTCGTGAGCTCAAAACTAGTACTACAGATTATGTAGGTCGCAATATGACTAACCCCCATTAATGACTATATCGCAAATTAACTACATATTAGACTTGCAACGAATAGTATATTCGGCAGTATACCGAATACCGAATATTTGGCGAGGCCCCTGACCGAATAGCCGAATATTAGGCAAAAGTATTCGGCAGGATTTTAGCGCCAAAAACTTGTACATACGTGATTGTTTCGCGCTCCTTTGTTTTGTTCTAATCTGCCGTCCTTAAGCTAAAATTCGGCTAAATGACAAAACCAACTTTTGAGATATATAATATAATCCATCCAACCATCATAATCCACAGATTATCTCGACAGAACGCCACTACATGTCAAGATTGGTCAGGGAACCGATTCAAATAACCAACCAAAAAAATTCAATCGCGAGGATGGGTTTTAATTGTCAAGTGTCTGGAATCCAGTGGTACGTCTGTGCAAAAACCGCAAAAATCAAATAATATAGATACTGTGAGTATTGTGCGTCGGGAACAGGTATGAGTGAATAGTGAGAATGTGACCAGTGGTAGGGATATCGATTGCAGTAAAAGACGACGTCAGAGGGTAGACCGACATGTCTGCCAATAACATCTACTCATAATTACTTCAGTTACTCCGTGATCATGGGCGCTTGCAACAGTGCTGAAATGTCGGAGACTCATAAAAAACAAGGTCGTCGTAATAATCCCGTTAATAGCTATAAAATTTACCTCCTATTTGTTTCTTAGGTTTTCACGCACATCACACGTTAAATAAAACTAGTTTTAACGGGTTAATGCACGAAACTTTATTTATTTATTGACGTTTCGCAGCCTTTTCAGGTCTGCATCGTCAGAATATTTTTTTTCTTTTATTTTTCTTTAAATCATTATTCTGACGATACAGACCTGAAAAGGCTGAGAAACGTCAATAAATAAATAAAGTTTCGTGCATTAACCCGTTAAAACTAGTTTTATTTAAAATTACCTCCTTTTTCTTCCTTAGTTCCATTTTCATTTGTTCCTCGTTTAATCTCTGTGTAGCTAATGAGTCCCAATTGTCATTTATAAGTTTGTCGTCAGCCTTTTGTTTCTTCAACGTCTCCTGTCTCTCTTCAATCATCTGCTTTCTTTCTTGCCCTGTCGCCATACGTTTCTCGGCACGCTGACGTTCCGCTGATTATAAAAGAACTAGCTGTGCCCCGCGGTGTCACCCGCGGTTTATTAGGGATATTTTCCAGCAGTCAAACGTAGCCTATGTGTTAATCCAGGGTGTCAGCTAACTCCATACCAAATTTTATTAAAATCGCTCCAGCCGTTTGGACGTGAAGAAGTAACAAACATACACACTCGCACACTCAAAAACTTTTGCCTTTATAATATTAGTTCCTAGTCGCCTTCACAAGTTTTTACTACAAATGTCGTCTTACAATCATCATCATAAGGATGACCTCTGAGATCGACTGGTAATGCGGGCAGTATTCATAATGCCAGGGCATTATTAATAATGCCGGACGGCTCGTGGTCCATATAACAAGTCAGTGTTTGAGATAGCTTGAATTTATCGCTTGGACCGAGCAGTATGAATAAATTCAAAACGTTGGTACTTATTATCAAAATGACAGTTGTCTCGCCATTTTGTGTTTGTTTTGAGATCTTGGTAAATAAAAAATAGTATGGGCTTAACACTAAGAAAAAAAGGTAAATGTGGCTTTACAACAGTCTTTAATTCAGAACCGACTTGGTCAACCCCGACACGCCGTGGTCTTGGTCTGCCCTACCTCTAGAGTGTTTTTTAGAGCCCGGAGCCGCGGAGGGAGAGCAGCCCCCGCCTGCTGTGACAAAGCCGCAAGCATCGTGCGACCTGTAGTGCCTGAGGCTGTGAACAAGCCGAAGGTGTGAAGGGGAGTGATGCTTGTGACTTTTTAACGCAAAGGGCTGCTATTCCCGCAGCGCCGGAGATAAGGCAGAAGTACTGGTTCTTACTTCCCTAGTCCTTGCATCCTAAAAAATAGGGAACCTTAAATTCTGAACATTATACAGATTTAATGAATTTTTCAAACAAGTTTGAAACTACTATAGACTATAGTTTCTAAATGTAGCCCTTCGTAAATTGATCGAAGTAAAACCGAAGTCTGATTATTTAAAAAATAAATACTAAACTATAAAACATGTTTTTATTATAACTCTACCCGATAATTGATTTCATTACTTGTAATGCTCGGTCTATCTAACTAAGTATTCGTTTGAAAGTATTAAACATGCTTTACATCACTCTGCCCTATAGTCACTGGGCATTATTCATAATGCCCGGGAAATGTGATAAGTTGATTGGTTATAATCACATTGCCCGCTCTTATTGGGCATCATTCATATTGCCCGGGCATTATGAATAATGCCCGAATTATCACTTAGCCCATAACATATACACCGCGTTGCAAGGCGTCGCCTACTCAGAGCTCTCGGGTTCGACTCGGTGAGGTCAAATGTTAGTATGATGAATACGAGCAGTTGTACTTTAGTCATGGATCTTTATATATATTTCTGAATAAAATTTATACCTTAATATGTATCAGTATATGTATTCTATCCGTTACCCTAGCAACCCATAACAAAATCCTTACAATGCTTACATTGGGGCTAGGCTAATTGGTGTTAGCGTTGGAAATATTTATATTTATTTATGTCATTTGAATTGCAGGTTTTTTGCTAACGTTACCATATTTACCTTCTTCTTCCTTTCTATTTTCTTCATCCCATATAGCGCGGAACCGGAGCGTCTCTTGCTTGAGCATCTCTCTTTCTTTCTCGCGTTGCATCCGCCTCTGTTGCACCTGATAGTCCGAGTACTCTTTACACTCCCTGTCTCGACGCAAACGGTCTATTGCATCTTGTTCCATGCGCGCAGCCTGTGTAAATATAAAACATGAAACCTGTTCTACAAAAAAAAAACTTCTTCGCTAGCAGATTAATACAGGCTGTAAAAAAAACCTATGACAAAGACTAAAACGACGCATTCTATACACCCAAACACGTAATATTACAAAATATTATACGTGGGAATCATTTGCATTTTTAAGTTAAAAAAAAAACAGTACGCAATGTATAGCGCGGCGCGCTACTGTAGCGCTACGCTAATAATGTGCTTGTGTGTAAGTGCGTCGATGAAAAAATTTCTAAAAAAAGTTTTGAAAATATTAATGTATAAATCTTGAAAAAAAAATTGTGACTTTGACCTTCAATATCTACATAACCATTTTCCTAGTTATGGTCTAGAAGAAAAAAAATATCGTCATCATGTGGAAAAGACGTGGCCTTCGACTTCGTTAAAGTATTTTTTACACCCTGTATAGTTAGGTTAGTTGGTAATATGTTTTTTCATACATCTTCATCATCAGCCTATTAATGCCCCCACTGCTAGGCACAGGATTTCCATATGGATGGAATCATGTGGAATCATGGCCCCACCGATTGGGAGATTGGATGCAGCCGAGACCAACGGTTTGACGAATCTTTCCCATCATAAGATAAATTTTTGGTCACCCATCCTATGACCGACCATTTCGCAAGTTGCTTAACTACTACGATGCCAGACCGAAAGCATCTTCATCTTCTTTCATATCCACCTCGTGCCACATATTGTAGTACTCCTTCTCTGCCATCAACATAACTTGCTTCTCTCTCACCTGGTACAGACCTATATATATCTCTATACTATATTATCGTTAAGTATATTTCACCAAAGCATTAGATTCCTTCATAGCCACCTCGTGCCACATATTGGCGTTCTCCTTCTCTGGCATCAACATAGGCTGCTTCTCTATCACCTGGTACCGATCTCTATATCTCTCTTTAGTATATTATCATTAAGTATATCTCACCAAAGCATCGGATTCCTTCATAGCCACCTCGTGCCACATTTTGTCGTACTCCTTCTCTGCCATCAACATTGCTTGCTTCTCTTTCATCTGGTATAGTTGTATCTCTTGCGCTTCTATTGCACGCAACTTGTAGATGCACGGTAGTACGTGAGAGCATTTCGAACTGATGACAAATACAAATCCATTTACATGTAACTTAGTCAAAAAATTAAAGCATGAACCTTGCCACTTGCTTAAATAAATAGACACTTAAGTTTAAGATGATTCATTTTGTTTGTTATTTTCAGGAGAAAGTCTGAGATAATGAGCCCTGTCCTGATACAAAGATGGCTGCTTCAGCAGATGGACAAGCAGACCCCTCTTTCTCAGAGGCCACTATGGGCAAGTGTCCAGGGCTCCGTGATCGATAGGGGCCCCCCTCAGATCAAATACAAAGTCCCTAGTTCCTGTTAAATCACCAAACGGGGGTCATAGGGGCCCCACTATCCCAATATCTGGGCATATTGGCCTCTAAAAGGTCAAAGGCGGCACTGTGGACAAGCGACAAAAGTCACTTATTTTTTATAGAAACTCAGGGATTAACTGTACGCACAAATTTTACTGCTTCTGCGAACTCATTTTGACATTTGGCAAATAGATTGACTTATGTTGTATTGACAATAGCTTCAATATTCATGGGATTGCAGAAGGAATAAAAGTTAAAATTTGGAACCTTTAGTAGGAAGCGAATATTATGCACAATAAGTTGGATTGGACATACAGGTAGGTACTAAATTATTCATAGTATAAGGATAAAGGTTACATATGAAGTAGGAAAAATCATGAAAGTTTGGGTTAGTTATGACCTACTGATTAGTTAATTGTATACACAGTTATACTATACCACTTCATGAAATCCTGTAGCCGGCGATTAAACTCCAGCTACCAATTGTAACAAGAGTTATGAATGGTTTAAAATGAACGCATTTCTTTTTTAAGGACGTTATTTTTGGACCAAGTTGGTATATAAAAATACTCAAGCGAATTGTACTCACAGAGGCGTATCCTTATATCTGTCTTCGTGTTCCTTCTGTCGTTTAGCTAGCAAATACGCCAATCTTTCTTTCTTCTCTTGCCATAGAGCTTCGGCGCCCGCCTGGGCTTGCTCCACCACCTTACGGACATTGGCTTCTTCTTCCACTGACAGCAGATCCTTTAGCCTGATGCGATTGGAGAGAAGTAGTTCAGTGTCGAGTGCACAGATCTCTAGCTCTATGACGCGTTTACACATGGACGTTAGCCCGAAAACGAGTGGCAATGGAATTCGGGTAAAACGACTAAGTGTAAATAAATAGAGTCGAGTACCGCCATCGAGTATTTGAGTAGTTTTCGTTTTGGTTACCCGACACCGTCTTTCGGCCCGTATTCCAGTATAAATATTGCTTTAGATGCACGAATTTGAGTAATGTCTTTCATGCACCCGAATACACGCTAACAACTAAATGTAAGGGAGCCATTAAGAAGATGATGTGCTTCATTTGTATAAAATCCGAGCGAGCCATATTTTGAGTACTCACAAAAACTAATGCATTGGTGGAAAAGCATGGGCCTTATAACTAAAATATATAAATAACTAGCTGTGCCCCGCGGTGTTACCCGCGGTTTGTTAGGGATATTTTCCCATAGTAAAACGTAGCCTATGTGTTAATCCAGGGTGTCAGCTAACTCCATTCCAAATTTTATTAAAATCGCTCCAGCCGTTTAGACGTGAAGAAGTAACAAACATACACACTCACAAACTTTCGCCTTTATAATATTAGTGTGATTATCTAGGAGTGAAACCGGCTGTGCCCGCTTAAAGTACTTTCAGCCTTTATCGGTGATTTAGTTTAAGTTGCAGATAGAAAATTTGTTCGTTAGGGACTTTTTAATAAAGCAACTATCAATAGTTCTACCTCTGCCTTTTTTCTTTCAAATCCTCCTGGTACGACTGCAAGCATAAGTCGACTCGGCGGGCAACGTTGTTTATTAAAGACCTGACAAATAAATATATTTTTTAATAAATTATTTGAAAAACAAAAAATACAGTATACCTGTTAGTTCATTCGCCCAGATTGTGAGACTCTTGTTCGAGTCGTCTCATACCTTCGGCGAGTAGAATTCTTTTCAGAAAAAAAAACTCATTAAAAAAATAAAATCCTACCAGAAAGTAAATCAGACAGAGGATAACTTGTTTGATGCCTGGACCGCGTGCATTATTTTCTAGTAAAATTTTGTTAAGATTGATAATTAATTTTAGCAGTTAAATGCTTATAATTAAAATATAATAAACCTCCTGATATACTATTTAGATCACTCACCTGCGATCGCATCTTATGAAGAAGTCGCTGTACTGTTTATCCTTGAGTTCTTTGAGTTTGTTCTCTGCACCCTTACGTTGTTCCTCTTCGAGGGCGCGGAGTTTTTTCACGAATCTCACGTAACGGAATGTCGAATTTAATACGCGTGACGTCTAAATGCAAGATGTTTTAAAAAAATATAATTTAATCCAATTCATGTATGTTATATTATATACTATATCTAAATCAGGTACAGTCTTGCGTGGAATATTGCTCACACCTTTGGGATAGCTCCGCCAATATCTTTGGCTTCGGTATCGATTGTAGATCACCACACCCCAAGTAGGCATTATTTAAAAAAAAATATTCAATCTACAGTTTTGACTTTCCTACCATTTTATTATATGTATAGATGACAGTTATACTTTAAATTTGAAAAGAGTATTATTTCATTTCATTCATAAAAAGTTATGTATGAATATCTCTTAACGCAACGTAACGCTATAACTTGAGCACAAACCCTGGTACTTTACTCATCAACTACTAAGATACACAGCACCAAAAAAATCTTATTGCTGCTCATACGCTCACGAACATTTCACATTAATATGTTTGTTGATTGTTGTATAGGACGGATCTAATTTTCTGTGCATGTTGGTCCGAATAAAGTTATACTTATGTATCTATCAAACTGAGGAGGATCGGCTGTGACCTACTCTCGTTAAGTAGAATCAAGACATTGGACTGGATGATTTTCAGCTCAGATTTGGAGTTCCTGTTTATTGTAGTAACCTCTACCGACTATATACTGTCGACTTTTTTAATAAATAAGGTGGCAAATTGTTGCTCTATGGACAAATGAGCCGACGAGTCATCCAGTTAATGATGGAGAATAAAGTGTTTGCGATGATGACCTAAAAGTACCCGGTTATAACTCCTCTTTGTGTTGGATAACCCCATATTATATCGCAATGGAAACACCTCGGAGGAAAATTTGTCCTTTGAACGAAGGTTCGGGGCTCCACGAGGAAGGTTGGGTCAGGGTAGGCAACGTCGAGAGTGTTGGCTTTTTATTGCAAGCATAGTCTATAGTGACCGATTACCATTTCAAAAAGCCAATTACAAAGAACATGGCTAAGAAACTGCCCTTAACATGTATAATTGTTTCGAGCTAGCCCGCAACGTTAAAATATTTATTTATTAATTATTACGTGGTCTTTTTTTCTCCAAAACTCTCGTGAAATAATCAAAAATTTAAAAGTATAAAAATTGATTTCATGGTTGTTCCTAAAGGAAAATGTTCCGTTTCACAAAAATAAATGAACAATAAATCTACACAAAAATTATTTATGTAAGTACATCGAAATGAACAAGATTAATTCTAATCTCCTAAGAACTGAGAAATACTGGGCCCTATTTTTTATTATAACAAATCACTGAAGGTTTTAAATAAGAGTTTTTATTTTTCTGATTAGATTGGAGATAGGCTGCATGAAAATTAATTCGTTTGATTTTTGCAATAGAACAAAATCAAAATTCCCAGATTTCCTGTCAGGCCGTCGACAACGAATTATTTGTACTTATTTATTTTTGCTTAAACACACTGTTTGGGAAGTGTTAATTAGAGAAATGGGAGGAAAGATTCTAAGAAAATGCTAAACTGATAGCTCTGTAAATAATTGGCAATATCTTCTATCAAATATAGCAAGGCATTAACGTAGCAGGGGTTTTCATAATTATTTCAGAGAAATTATAAATTTTCAGCCATTCAGCATTAAATATTACTAAGAACAATATTTCTACATTGCAGGGCTGTCGCTTATACAATTTTTTTCCATGTACTTTACTTACTCAACAATAACCAATGTTACCCGGTGAAGCCCTATTTAGAAGTGTAGCTCATAGATGAATGATTGGTCTTGCTTCACTCGACTAGATACCGCGCTGTCAAAAAACAATAGCTCCTTTTAAGCGGCAACTCATTATTGTAGTGTGTGTATGTCAATTTGCAAGGATGCTATCGAATGTCATAAATCGCGTAGCCAGCCGCTCATTTGCTACCCAAGTAATACGGAAAATATTGTAGGTTATAATTAATATGTTACAGGTTATAAATGTAGCTCATAAAATACTTAAAGAAGATGCACTTAATTAAATGCGAATATTTAAATATTTTTGTGTACACATAATAGGCGTAGGTTTCTTCTTCAGAAAATGATAAGTTGGTCACTATATACGAGATGTTATTGTAACTCGGTTAGGACGCTGAGTGTTTAATGATCAATGCACACCAGCTGCATACGACGTTTTTCAACACAATTGCGAGGAAAAAGCAAACTGGTATTGTTAGTAACAGTTATAATAATATAGTTCAACTTATCTTTGTTGCCAAGTATACTGACTTTCCGGAGCGACCTTCAAAAACAGTTCAAAATCGGTTGGTGACAATACTTTTGACTTTTGGCCAAGATATCCATCAGAACCTCTCTTTAGAAATGTCAAGTTACTTTAAGTTTATAAATCAAGTGACGGCAACAGCCTATCGCTCGCGTTTCGTGCCTCGATAAGTATTTCCGGCGGGGTTGAATTAATATTGCGCAAATATTTTTAATAAATGCGCGCACAGGTTCAATAAAGGCACAAGAATATTTTTTAAAATAGAACCGACTTCAAAAAAACTAAAGTGTAAAAATAAGATTTACCGACTGTGATATACTCGTATTTGAAGTAGATCGCCAATCATAACTCGATCTCCCTACTATACACATGCCTTAGTATCGGCTTTAAGTTATATCAGTCGGTATTTTTTTTGAGATTGTTTCTATTTCTATTTTTTTTTTTACATTTTTAGTGTCATACAGAATACGCTACTTGTTGGAAATTGTACACGCTAGTAAATTATATACTAAAACTTCCTCAGATAAATACGCATTCAGATGCCAAACTCTACATAAACTGGCATTTTACTTTCGATTAACACCAAATTTTAATAAAACATTTAGTACGTACACCTCATACACAACTGTCAGTGTGACTGGTTCGGTGAAGGCTCGGGTATGCCGATTTCGGCGTAGTATTTGTTGCCGCGTTTGATAAGTACGCCGGCGGTATCTAGTCGAGCAATGCGAGACCATTCATTTATCTATGGTGTAGCTATTAACCTTATGGAAAATCTCTGTATAAAAACTATACTATTAGAGGTCTCAACTTACGTAATAACATTCTGGTCGCCCCCTAGGTCCAGTCCCATCTTTTGGGATCTTCTGTCGAGCAGCTTGATGAGGTTGTTCAAACATTATTCTTATTTACGATCACAAAAATACATTAGCAAAATAGTCCATTAAAAAATTGTTGGCATTTATGTCAGAAAGACTTGTGACTTTTGTTTTAAAAAGATCATAGAAAAAAAAAATAAAAACAACATTTAATGAATGTATGTTCTCTTTTTAATCAACTTTAAAAAATCAACAAATATTGAGATCCGAAAACAAAACATAATTATATAAAATAGTCTAGCATGTTCTACAGTTAGACTTAAACACGAAATAAAAGTACTTAAATAAGAACTTACAATTAGCAGGCAACAATTTTGGTGGGTACTCTTACATAATATAATCTCACTTGAAACAATATTACTGTGCTTATGTTGTCATGTCAGCATTCTTATTAATTAAATTTTGTACTTTAAAACTAGTTTTCATTCACATATTTGTTACCTAAATGTTACGTTTTGTATCTAAATGTCTTATTTAATTATTTACGCCTAGATAGGGCAACCAACCAAAATAAATCAGTAAAGAAAACGGCTTTGTTACGTGCAATGTGTGCGTGACTTTAATGTCAGATTGTATTAAAGCAGTCATTGTGTGAGTGTATAGCGACGAGCTTATCTACCATATGTAGTAGATATTTTTTTAGGCGCTTTCGAGCAGTCAATACGTGTTTATAATCAAAGCGTATGAGCGAAGCCTACCTTATAAGTGATTTCCACTTGACAATAAAGAACCAGAGACCTATGTACTAAGTTAAATTGACAAACAAAATGTTAAGGGTAAGTGAAGTTGACAACAAATTAAATGATTCTTGAAAAACAACACAATTTTTTTTACAAACCTAAACGAATTTTTATTAGAAAAAATGCCACTCTGTTCTGGCATTAGACAGGTTTAGAATCTGCACCTTATGCTGCCCGGGCTAAACTAACAAATTATTCTGTTTTAATGCTATTGCACTTAAAGCAGCTTAAGGTGCAGGTTTGAATCCTAACTGATGCCTGGACTAGGTGTATTGTTTTTTATTAAAATATTATTTATGCCGGTATTTCATTTGGCTATTTATATTTGTAAGCTTGACAACAGTTTGCTGCTTTATAGGGAATGAAAATATTTATAAATCTGGCCGTTAAATGCTTAAAACAATAATATAACGAGATTTTGTTACAAATATAAGTACAAAATTGAAATAAGTTGAATATCAATAAAGAATGCTGACGTGAGGAACAATATACGTTTACTTGTAGCATAATCATATTTGTACACGAGCATCATAAGTTCATGTAACAAACAAAATAAAAGTCACATGATTCCAAACATTAATAATAATCAACAATTAACGAGAAACGAAAAAGAAAAACTTTACAAAAGCTTCCAATAAAAAAAAACTACTTACAAGGATTGTTAAGTAGTTCAAACATTATTTTAGAAATTACACAGATAAATTGTGAGAAGATTTTTTTTATTATAATAAGAATTTTGCAAAGTGTCCATGAACAAACAGTTTCCTTAAATTTGAAAAGATCTGTACTTAAAGGAAGCGGCAAACTTCTTGAGCAAACCACAGACAAATAAACTTGCGCAGTAGACGTTTTTGTATGTAAAAATGATACTGCGCAGGATTCCTTGTCTATGGTCGTTGCTCAAGAAGCTTGGCGGGATGAAAACCTAAAATATTTGTTTTACGTTAAGAAATATTCGAGTGTTTAGCAAATGACAAGTAGGTACAAAACAATTAAGAACACAAGTGCATTAATAAATATCTTACATATGGATGTGGACAGGACAATGGACGAAATTTTTCTTCACAAAATTACTCAAGTTTCAGGATGGTTTTGCACCTATTTGAACAAAATTATTAAGTTCTGAATACAGTTACACTGTCAGATATCAAAGATCAAAATATTTTTTATATAAAATTTAAGGAACAAACCTTAAAGACTTCAGTTTATAATCAAAAAACTAGATACAGAATAACAAGTAAAATATCTAATAAAAAATCTCAGATAAGTAGTATTTGGTTCCAGTTGGAAAAACATTGTTATAGTCATAAGGCTGAATTAAAAAAACATATACAAGTGTAGGTATTTATAATACATCATAACAATAAGAAATTGTTATGCCGACACTTCACTTGGGTATTCGTGTTTGCTATTTGTAAACTTGACATCAATCTGTTCATTTCATTCTTTACAAAGCACGATAAGGACAGACTATTGTGAAGCTTACAAATAGAAAAACTACAGTCAACATAACTAAACCAGTTTAGTTATGTTCTTACTACAAACAAAATAAAAAACGATAAAAAAAGGAAATCAATAAAAAATACTGACAAACAGAATTATTTGTATGTCATTCAACTCGGGATGACCGACTACAACTTTATTCTGTGAGCGAAGAACTAGTTCGCGATTCAACAATTTTATGTTAGCACTATTGGGTAATAAATTCAATCTGGATATTTCCAGTTTTAAGCAGACTCGGTCCACATAGTAGGGTAAAGTAGGCGGAAGTAGTTCTAGACTACCGGACCAAGTGTACGGTTCACCGGAAACTTTATTGTATATCGTTACTGTGGCAGTTTTAGGTGCATTATCTGCGGAGAGCATCTGTAAACAATAAATAAATAAATATTTCCAACATACACCAATTAGCCTAGCCCAAAAGTAAGCACTGTAAGGCTTGTATTATGGGATACTAGGGTAACGGATAGAATACATATATTGTACATATTATATAAGTATATTTACATAGAAATACATATGAAGCATCCATGACTGGAATACAAATGCTGATATTCAGCACACAAACATATGGCCCCACCGGGATTCGAACCCGGGATCTCTGGAGTGGGCGACACCATGAAACTCGGCGTATAAACCACTCGGCCAGGAATGTCGTCATCTTGGGATATAACCACTGAAGTGTTTGGTTTCAACCGAATAACAGACTGTTCTTTGCTACATGGAGGAAATGTACGACGATTGACGATTTCCGTGGCTGAGTGGTTTGTGAGCCGGGTTCCAAGGTGTCGCTTGCTCGAGAGGTCCCGGGTTGGAATTTCGGTGGGGGCAGATATTTGTGTGATGAAAACGACCTCAGTCATGGATGTATAATATGTATTTCTATATTTATATATGTATCAGTATATGTATTCTATCCGTTACCCTAGTATCTCATAACACAAGCCTACAGTGCTTACTTTGAGGCTGATTAATTGGTGTGAGATCCTATTTTTTATTTTCGTGACAAAAGTAGGCTTTGTCTTTCCCCAAAGTTCCCTGTACCTCCATATAAAAATTAATCAAAATCTGTTCAGCGAATTGGACGTGTTAGTATAAATGACAGACAGACAGACTTAAATATCGTTTATCTAAAACTTCGAAATATTTTGCCATTCTCACGCAAGGCGTCTGTTTATTGTCTTACAGTCTTTGAGCGTTACTTTATAAATTAAAGAACTATTGCAAATCTTTACACGAACTATTAAATAGGGATGTCGAAAGTTGAAAAAAATATCGATATATAGATACATAGATCTTTTAAAAAATATCAATATCGGCTTCGATATATCCCGAACAAAACATCGATATATCGGACCAATTTTCCCAAAAATATCGTACAGTAGCTCACGAAATATGACACGAGGAATAATAATGGAACGACAATTATCTCCCTAAAAATAGACCCTATTTTCGAATAATGAAAATGATTGCAGGGCCTCTCAGGTTAATAATTGCAGGGTCTCTTTCGTTAACAAGACTAGACAGTCACACACTTCACAGAATATAATGGAAATCAGCACAACCAATTCACCAGCGAAACAGATTTTCAAATAATTAACAATACTAAATACAGCACAGATCATAGATATGTTGAATATCATTAATCTGAGATCCAGTTACGATTTTTCCAGATACGAATTTAGTTAGAACGTGATATGCCGCTAATAATTAAAAAAATATCGTTTTTGATACGAATTTCGATATTGGTTATTTTGTATCGATGTATCGATATATCGAATCAAAATATATCGGCAAAAAATATCGATATATCGATACATCGATATATTCTCAACAAGCCTACTATTAAATTTGTACCCATTTACATTTGGAATATTATATTATATAATATTTGTATTTTATTAAGAGAACAAAAGCACTTGTTGACATTGATTAAAAAACGTAATTAACCTTATTGTAATCATAACAAATGTATTAATGCCAAAGAACTGTTAATCAAAGAAACGCTCTTACCACTTTTGTAATAAAGGTGTTTTTAAACAAATAACAAATAAAAATTACTCAATAGTGATGTAACGAATATTCGCATATTCACATTCGCATGCGCAAAATCTCAGCGAATGTTTTGCGAATATGAATATTAGAAAAAAACAATTTGATGATAATAGTATGTTCATACAATCAAAATCCATTAATTTCTTAAGTTTTTTAATGCAAGAAAAATTAACTTAACCCCGTAATCACCTTATTAGTCTTGAATTTAGCATTTGGCATTATTTATTTATTTTCTTTACTTTGAGCAGTGAGTGAAGTTAAATTTTTATTAGAACTGAAAAAACAAAATAAATAATGCAATTTTTGAACAAACAAAAACAAACTCTTCTTAGAAAATTTTATCACTTTTTACTTATATTAATCATAATCTTTGACAAAACTTAAAAAATATTCTTCTATGAAACATTTGTCAGTCTTTTCATAACTTTTTAATGTTTAAATAATCATCATCTTGAATAAAAAAAAAATATAATCGGTCGAGACTGCCACCACGCAAAAACAATTGGCGCCAATTTTAAACAAAAACTATATGTTCGCATTCGCGAATGTCGGTACCAGATATTCGCTTTCGCATTCGCGAATGTTCACAAATGACATTCGTTACATCACTATTACTCACCGTAAGCACAGCCATAAAGTAATCTGGGTCTTCGTATTTAGCGCTGAGAACATATAGAGAATTCTCATACTCTATGACTTGACTGAACCATAGCTGTTGTTGAACTAGGTTTCCTAGAGTGTATGTGATGTTCCATTCGCTTTTGTCTTGTTTATGGATTTGATTTGGATGGTCCTGAAGAAAAAAAACTGTTTCTCTTTAATTTAGTTATACTGAGAGTTTATGTGTAATTTAAAAAATACCGGCCAAGTTCCTGTCCGACTCGCGCACGCAGGGTTCCGTAACATTATACTATAAACTTCTAATAATCTATAGTTAGTTTTCCTGTGATCTACATGCAAAGTTCTATATTTTATTTTATTTTTAGATGCAGTGTTTTCATATATTTTCTTAAATAACTTTAAAACTATTTATTTTATACTTGTAAAAATATAAAATACGGTACAGTAAGCAAATTCCTTCATTCTTTAGTATTTGGGTCACAGATATACATGTATGTACGAAATTTCAACTTGAGCGGCCCACTAGAATCCGAGCGAATCGACTGTGACAGACAGACAAACAACCGAGTGATCCTATAAGGGTTCCGTTTTTGCCGATTGAGGTACGGTGTAGTAAAACCAAATAGAGCTATAGTTCGCCGTTTGTAGTAAGGGGATCTGCGGTTACTTAAGACTAAGTTATTTCGTTCGTCTACCAATGAAATTCGAGTAATACAAAAAGGTTTATTGTTAAAGTTTTACATATTATGTTGTTTCACTTGTTAACATTACTTGCGTTGAAAACTTGTATGATATTGATGAATTAAAAATAAATTGGAATGAGAACTGCGCTAAAATGTGGTTCCACACAAACGGCGGTCAAGTGGGCGGGGCAAAAAAACTGCGATCAACACGCCGATTATGGGATTGGTTGGAATTTCCGTTTAACATTATCTTACTCAATGAATGGATAGCCGATTTCAGTCACAGACATTTCATTGGATAAAGTATATTGCCTTGTCTGTGTGCCTGTCTCGTTAGTATTGAAGTTAAGTTGTATGAGTTTGGAACCACGTTAAAGCGGCCTTTGTTAGAGAGTAATGCTTCCATGTTTTCGCAAACGCTCTCGAACCAAAATCGAGAAAATACTAGAGACAGATTTTACCAGAACACAGCGGGTCGCGATGTGAATGATCGCTATAAAGGTCGAGTGGTGCGGCTCATTCTAATATGAGCTTTATGCGGTGCGGCGTAAGGGAGGAAGTGCAACGACATCTGCACTTGTTTACAACTTATGCGCGTTACCTACGTAGGTATAAGTAGGTACTACGCACTCGCGGGTACTAGTCAAACTCTCAATTTAACTGGTCTTAAAAAAACGATTTTCAACGGTATAGATGCACTGTTTTATTTATTTATTGACGTTTCGCATACTTTTCAAGATTAAGAAGTAATTCAGACGACGCATCTTGAAAAGGATGCTAAACGTCAATAAATAAATAAATCAGTGCATCTATACCGTTTAAACTAGTTTTATTTAATGAGTGGATTCCGTGAAAACCTAAGAAATCAAATAATGTTAACTGGAATTTTCTAGAATACGTCGATTGCCATATATAAGTGTGATCAGCGCCGCGCAGCAGTTAGTTGAGTTTCAACAGCGATTTCGGAACGAATACAAAGGTGATCAAAGTGCAAGTAAAGTGTTCAAGTGCGATTGTTTAAAGACTTGTATAGTGTAAAGTGTGTGATGAATAAAGAACCGTCAAGCGTGAACTGGCATATAATGTCAAACACCATCGTAACAATATAATTTCAACAGCGTTGTATTATCGTTACCTTTCTGATGTGATACTCGAGTATGATCCTGGGTCCAGCCCAGGAACAGAGTATGCACTGCATCCTAACATCCATTCCTATTCGCTCCAAATAATCCTGAAAATAATGCGAATTCTATTATTCTCATAGAATTTATAACAATTATTTATTAAAAAAATGACGGGTTGCACTCCGGGAGTGCCGGCAGAAGTGAAAACTTGAATATTAACGTTGTGCATTTTTGATATTTTGGGATGATTAGGGAATAATTTTGCACGAATTGCTTTAATTATATCAGTATAAAAGTACTATCATGTACTTTACTTTCTAGTTATATTTTCATTAGATTTAAACATCAAGCAGTTACATGCTTTAAAAATAACAAAAATTATTACTATCATGTATTTGACAATACAATATTTATTGATTGCGCTATCGTACACAAACATGACAATTTATATATTACATTAAAAAACGTTTATCTCTCAGAAAAATTAACTGACATGAATCACGTTTAAGCGCACTTTGCGACATTTATTGTAAAGAAATCAACTTACATGGATCACATTTCGGCGCACCTAGCGACATCTATTGTAAAAAAATGCATTTTCTTGGCAATAAAGCTGCCAAGTGGACGTCCTAGATAGACTTATTATTGTAATACGGTAAAATAAAATATTACTATGTTTCGTCCAATATATTGAAAGTTTAGTAAATATATTGAAAGTAAAAATTTTTCCAATTTTATTGTGTGTCATGATGCGATCAGTCCACGTGTTTAACCTGACGCGAGTTTAACATTTTTTACCCATACAAAAAAAAGTGTACAACGCCGCTAAAGAAGTTTTCACTTCAAAAATAAAGATTGTTGCAAACATTCAGCGAATGTCTAAAAACTAAGAATTTGGTTTGCAATAGGGATGATGAGATGACTACTTTTAACAAATTTTCAAAAAAATATGTTTTCATATTGACGTGTTTGTACGTGTACGTTTGTTTTTATGTATGTATATTTGTCCGCAATTATCTCAAAAACTACTGATCCGATTTGGATGGGGTTTTCGGTACATAAATGCGTCTTTATCAGGGAAGATTGTAATGTATAATATACTAGCAGTGTTCCATGGTTTCACCCGCGTAGATCTTTTGGAAGACCGCGTGTCTACGCGTGTGTAATTTACAATCAGTAGCATCAAATAATCAAAGCCAGTAGCGTATTTCGTATTACAGTAAAAATGGAAGAGTAAAATATTTTCTCATAAAAATGGAACCGACTGCAAAAAAAATGAAAATAAGATTTACCGACTGATCGTGATCATGACTTCAAATATATCAGTCGGTAAATCTTATTTTTATATTTTCAGTATTTATGAAGAAATTACACACGCGTAGACGCGAGGTCCTTCAATCGATTTACGCGGGTGAAACTTTGGGACACTGCTAGTATATTATACACTAATCTTCCCTGATAAATACGCATTTATATACCGAAAACCCAAATATTTGATACTACTTCTTTTTTCTAAGTCCGTCAGGTAGATTATCAAAAAGTATTGGACACGTACTTTTTCTTAAGTCCCATAAAATCAAAACATTACAGAAATTTATTGATTGGACGCGTGACGTCACGTCTTTGTACAATTATTATTTAGAAAAGAAAAGAGGAGCTCGATGGCGCAGGTGGTTAGCGCGTTCGGCTGCGATCGTTGTAGTTAAGCAACTTTCGCAGTGGTCGGTCATTGGATGGGTGACCAAAAAATTATAACTCGAGTTCCTCCGTACTTCGGAAGGCACGTTAAGCCGTTGGTCTCGGTTGCATCTGCAGTCGTTAGCACCCGCCAATCCGCACTAGGCCCGCGTGGTGGGTCCTGGCCCAATCTCCCTATTCCATCCATGGGGAAGGCCTGTGCCCCAGCAGTGGGGACATTAAGAGGCTGATGATGAAACTGACGGACTAAATAGAATTTCGTTTTCGTTTGATTAGTGCGTTCGTCCTGCGACTGTGAAAATTAAGCAACTTTCGCAATGGTTGATCATTGGATGGGTAACCAAAAATTTACTAGGTAATTCTTATTCCTCCGTGCTTCGGAAAGCGCGTTAAGTCGTTGGTCCCGGCTGTATCTGCAGTCGTTAGCACGCATCAATCTCACGGCCAACATGGTGGGTCAGGCTCATGGCCCAATCCGCATTGGGCCAACGTGGTAGGTCATGCTCATGGCCCAATCCGCATTAGGCCAACTTGGTGGGTCATGCTCATGGCCCAATCCGCATTAGGTCAACGTGGTGGGTCATGCTCACGGCCCAATCCGCATTAGGCCAACTTGGTGGGTCATGCTCATGACCCCATCCGCATTAGGTCAACGTGGTGGGTCATGCAAACAAAGTTTGCCTTTCAAAAATATAATAAACAGCATCTGTTGGCTATGCAGAAAGTACAGTACATTAACTGAGTTAAGATTACAACTTACCATTTTTCTGTTATGATCCGGAGAATGTATTCATACAATTGTTAATTTATTATACAAATAGTTTATAATATACTGTAATTCAGTGTTTTATCATAAAGTTATTTGTTTTTTTTTACTATGTAATTTCAAATTAATTTTGTACTATATTGGAATGATTTGTAGAATATAGTCATTTTCGCAAGAATAATAAAATGGCTGAGATTGAAGCGATAATTTGTAAATTTATAAACAAGAATTATTACTTTTTATAAAAAAATAGTCATATATTGTAATTCAACAATTAGTTTTAGTCTGTAACGTAGTAACTTTTCTAGCCTTTTTTTTTTAAGATAACGTGCACCATATCTTCGTGTTAAACACGTGTTTGTCATGTTATTTGTAAAAATTAAGAGGGGGCGCTGCCTGAATATCAGTGCTGCTGCGGCCTTGTGCCAAGAGTCGTAGCAGTTTAGGCTGAGGCAGTGACCTACATTGGCCTTTCCTTTTTATTTTTTATTTATATCTTTCTCACTATATTATTGATTTTCTCTTTATTTATTCAATGTATGTTGTTCTGTAAATGTTTTAGGCCAATAAACGTTTTTCTTTCTTTCTTTCTTTCATGCTCATGACCCAATCCGCATTAGGCCAACGTGGTGAGTCATTCTCATGGCCCAATTCGCATTAGGCCAACGTGGTGAGTCATGCTCATGGCCCAATCTCCCTATTCCATCCATAGGGAAGGCCTGCGCTCCAGCAGTGACGGCATTAATAGATTGATGATGATGAATAGGATTCAGAAAGCAGCTTACCCCATCTTGGCTTATTATTTCCAGAGCGTCTTCTACCATTTCAGGAATATTAGCCTGCTGCAAGCTTGATCTGTCCAACGGCGATGTAGATGTACTGAAATCTGATATGTAACTAGTCAGGGTAAACGATTATAGCCACTAAGGCTTTAACCGTAACGGCGTTAATCGCTTGATCTTTTTAAACAAGGCTCGCCAAATTCTATCTGATATGTAACTAAGATAAGTCAGGTTAAACGATTATAGGCTTAAAGGCTTACACTAATAGGCGTTAATTGCTTGATCTTTTTAAAAAAGGGCCAAAAAGTTAAAACAAAATCAAGCACAAAATTTCACAGCTCCGTAAACGTATCGTCACCATAATTTTATATTGAAATAGCCAGTTTGTTTCTACGTCCGATAGGGGCGCTGCTTAATTTTCATAGAAACTTTGACGATGTAATACGATTACGGACCTGTAATAAATTGTTTTTGGGTCTAAGTATTACTTTACCTTCTAGTATGGAATTATATCCATTACAACGTCTAGAATCTTGTTCTGCCATCGCCAGAAAATCATAGATCCTTGGTATCTTTGCCTCATTACTGCATTGGCTATCCCGCTCGCACGCTACAATGTTATGATAATCATATTATACACTATTCAAGTTCCTTTGAGACATAAGGTAAACAAATAAACCAATGTTTGTAAAACTTTTTATCGAGAGTAAAGATAGCCGATGTAACCAGAAGGATAACAAAGATCTCATTTCAACATGAATTTTTTACTTTATCACTACCCTTCAATTTAGTAGCATTATAGAGCCCACGGTGTCGCTTGGTAGGCAATTGCGTTTTCTATAAACGACTGAGTTGTATTGTTGTCCTTTTCTTAATAAGAAAAGGCGAATAACTAAATAACATTCATGACAAGCCATGATTTTTGTGAAAAAATGATTTTACAGTTTTACAAATGAAAAGTCTTGTCGTGGAATTTGTTATTTGTTCTTGAAATATTTGTGCTCTTTTTCAAAGCATCGAAAGCATTGTTTTATCTTTATAACACAGAATATACGCAATATTGTTAAATAGAGTGCAGCACATGCAGCGTGTTTGGATGTCAAATTGTGACTAAAGCGAATTGTGGTGAGGCACCACAATTTAAGCGGCTTACTTTTGAGAGGCTAGTGCCTTATCTTCTCTTTTTGTTTTAATTTAAGATTTTAACGCGTTCAAAGTAATTTTTTTATTATGATTTTATATGCGTGTTTATAGTTTCCTTTTAGAATCATTAATATGCGCATTTTAACTTAGTTTCATATCTTTATATCTCTGTCTAGCATATGCTAAGTTTTGAGTGGACACACAGTTTTTTTTCCTTTTAGAATAAGACTTTATTAGAAATGGATAAAGATTACGAAGATAGAATTCTTCATTTGATCATCGTCAATAAACTATTTCACTCTGAAAAAGAGCTAATAAAACAATGGGAGACTATTTATACAAAACATGTGGATTATTGTTGATTTTATCACAATTTTCCATAAAAAATTTACCTTTATTTAATTTCTTTTATTTAGGCAGCAGCAGATTTTTGGGACATTCTCATGCATTTATTAACATAAAGGATTTATATTTTTTTTTATCAAATTGGAGAAGAACACTATACCGGAAACAGATGTAAATAAAAAACATTAACATGCAAAGGTTACTAATTTAGCCTATAGCAACAAGTCGTAAAATGTTACGAGCTTCCATTTCGAACAATCGTAACTGTTTGACGCATGCGTTTAAATTAAGACCTTATATAATTTGTATTAAAGGTGATTTTGAATGTTTAAAGAATGCCTTATATCGTTTTTTACAACGCGAACATCCCACGGAGCGCCGTAGATCGTCTGATGTACCTTTTGGACAAGTTTCGGCCACGATTTTGTTCGTGTTGTTGTAGGGTATTTAATATCGTTGCATTTTGACTTTTCAGAGTTTCGGGTTTGACTGTGAACCAAGAAGTGCTCGAGTTGTGTTCAAGCACTTCTTGATTGGGACTAATTTTTAAGCGATCGTGGTGTATCTAGGGTATTTAATATCGTTGCTAACATTTTAATAAAAAATAAAAATTTTGCTGAACTAAAAATTTTTTTTAATAGTGTGTATTGTGGGTTACTGTTTACATTCAAAGTGTCACTGGGCTTGGGAAAAATCTTAAAATATGAAATTCGCGTTCGTGTTGTATTTAGACTGTTTAATATCGTTATTAAGATAGGATTAGAGGAAAGCGATAGCGTGTGACTTACGGGACACATAGTAAGCGTCGACCGTAGCTGTGGATGCCTGCGCCATTCTGAAAGCGTGCGTGATGTGCAAGCGGGACAACAATAAACCTTCACAACTATATTTTAAATAATTTTATAATTCATCCAATGAGGGCTACCGTTTTCTGTCTCACCAGATGGCGCCACTGTTGACTGAGGTCCTGAATTGTATCTTTTAAATTTTATTAATACGTGCGTGAATTCAAAGTTTACATTTAAATCATATTTTAATACAAAAGAACCGTATTTTAAACATAAACGGCCTGGCCTGGCCATGCCACAGTGTTGCGCAGTTTTGTTTTGTTAGGAAAAAATCCTATGGAAAAGGTCCAGGAGGACCTTTACAATTCCCCGTGCGAAAAGAAGTTTCACTTCATAAATACAACTTTGTTATGATGGAAGTAAAGTAAGTTAAGATAGTTGTGAAGGTTTTGTGTCTTAAAAACAGCGTGCATATGAAAAAGAAACAAAATGTTAATAAAAGAAATGAAACATAGGGACAAGGAGAGCAGATTTCCGTTTAGGTAGCAGCAAACTTCTTGAGCAAAACCACAGACAAATAAACTTGCGCAATAGACGGTTTTGTATGTAAAATAGCTACTGCGCATGCTTCCTTGTCTATGGTCGTTGCTCAAGAAGTTTGTCAGGGTTTATAACTGTTTTAAGCATAGAGATATAAGAATAGAGTGGGGAAGGTGGCTCTAAAAGTGTCCGTCTAATAGAAAGAGAGAGAAGATGGCAGACCGCTAGCTATCTCTCTCCCTTGTGACGCATGGCATCCAATGGCATCACATCGAAATAGTAAGATGCTTACGGTTGCCAATGCGCATGCGCGATTAGAGAGAGAAAGCTAGCGGTCTCTCATCTTCTTTCTTTTCCCATTAGAGGGACACTTCCACTTGTAATAGAGTCTATATCTCCCCTAATCTATTCTTCTACCTTTATGGGTTTATAACTTTTGTAAGCGATCGAGGCAATCAATGAGTGACATATGGTTATTGAAATACAATAGACCTAACCAATCCCAATTGTAGGTTTAATAAAGCTGTCATGAAAATGTAAGAACATAGACACAGACAATGGACTGAGAGTTCCATAATGAACTGGGCAGATAAGACCTGTTCTAGACGGATGTAATCCAGCATAACAACCAAGGTGATCTTGCCCGTTGCGATCCTTCTAGACGAATAATGCAATCCAAATTTTGATTTGACCTTCAACGTCCTTGGATTACGGGCGCGTGTTTACATCCGCAGTTGGAGCGCGTGGATTACAACCGTTTGATCGGCGGATTACATCCAACCAAAGACAGTTGCGCTGTGGCAGTCGGCGGATGCGCACGTATTTTTAGGAAGTTACGAATATCATTGAAGTCCAATAACTCCAATAAGTTTGAATGAATTAGAATGGCTGAGAATCATTCGCTGTTGTAACCAACGCTTAATCGACATTGTCTTTTTTGTTGTTTTTCGTCGTCTATAACACACAAAACTGTTAAGGCAAAGCCCACATTTTGAAATTTAGACAAATTGGGAGCCATTTCTACAAGACGGTTAATACAGTCCGCGCATGATACAAGTGCATACGTGTTTTTACGCCAGATGACGGCTCGCGATTGCGTGTTGGCGCGTGGATTACATTCGTGTAGCCGAAAATCATAATGATGATGGAAACCAACTTCCCACCAAGGTCACCTTGGTTGGTACGCTAGATTACACCCTTGTCTAGAATAGGCTTAAGTGTGAGAGAGACAGAGAGATGGGGCGGTTCATTACCTGTTTCTTGTAGCTTTCCGGTTCAGAGTTGTTGGTTTCATAAGATCGCTCAGTCCATTCTGTATGTCTACAAGTAGAGATGATGACATGGGTATTCAAGTATATTTAACTTTTATGTCTGGCACCTCATTTAAACATTTTTAATGCAGTTCTTGGTACTCTATTACTTAAAGGCGATATTAGCTCGTTCTCGACATCAAAAATGCAAGGAAATTCTATAATTTATTTGAAAACAGCGCATGCAATCTTCGCCTCAATTGGTTAAGATGGTCTTATATCACTATCATCTCAAATAGGGAACATGCGTGAGAAAATTTTTGACTTTCAGCTTTATATATATATAACTAATTTCCTTTCTTTTAATTTCCAAAATATGATTTGTTAAAGTAAGCCTTTAGATTGATTTGTTAATGATTCCTCTAATGTTTGATGATCAGACTTATAGAAATCATGTTAAATTTTAAGTTTGACTATGTTTATGCTGTCACAACAAATGAATAACGGCCAGTTTCAATAATCAACCTCCAGTTATGGGTAAGGATAATCCATTACTTAGCAACAGTTATTATAGTCTTAATAATAGAAATATCTTAGCAATAAATCTTTATTTAGCATGCCTGCCGTTTACTGGTATTATGAGTAATGATTATTGAAATTGGCTGTTAATGAATAATTAAATTTATTTGACCTTTTCGAGTATTGCTGTTAGGTATAAACGTAAATTGAATGTAGATTCAAACGTACTTATTATACTTACGCAGTGGCAATTACCGGAGTACTATAAACACACTTTGTTGCAGTTGTGGTAGCTACTTGTAAAAGCGGTTGATTTGTTACGAATTGGTTCTTGAAGTTGTACATGCTCTCCAACATATTGGTATTGTTGGCTTTTGACACGAATATTGGGTAGTTCAGTACTGAAAAGTGATGTTGTATGTTGGTAAATGAAAAAATGCAATCAAAACCTAACAATTTAATCAAAAACAAAATTTGAAACACACTAAAAAAAACTTTTTTTATGAGTATGTGCTGTGGATTGTTAATTACCTTCAAAGTGTCACTGGGCTTATTGAAAAAACTTAAAATTGGAAATTCCCAACAATAAAAAGGAATGTAAATAATTTTAGCATAAGGTGCAATAGAAAAATTTATTGTTTTCAACAAGACTAGTGCAAAATTATTGCTTAGAGGTATAGTTAAAGGGCTATTATAAAAAATAACTACTTACTTCTCTCCGACTCTTTGCTGACTTGAACATAAATTGGTTGCGTGAGATCCTTTTCATGAACATCACTAAATCTGCTAAAAACCTCGTTGATTCTCGGCAACCTTTCTTCATCATATGTAGATGTATTATTCCTGTCCTTTTGAACACTGATTCTCCTTTGAGACCTTATCTGTTCACCTCTGATCTTCTTGTGATAATATACAGATGAATGTGAATATTCATTTTCTTTGCAAGCGCCATTAGACATACCAAAGTAATTAATTTGTTTCTGACTGCAAGATGGCATATATTCTAAGCTACTCATATTTGGATATTGCATGTTGGTTGTAGAATCTTGGACTACACAATCTGTTAGATTTTGAGAATCTATATTTGAATTAATCAAGTCTTGAACGGTCAAATCTATATTCCTACATGAAGAAGCACACTGTTCTTTGTTCAAGTTTTTCTGCACTAATGCATTGATTTTAGATATCTTGCCATCGCTTCGTCGAAAACCGATACTCTGAATGTATTCATAACTTACATTTGGAGTGGATTCTTTAGTGACAATAGGGTAGATTCCGCTGAGCCTCCTTTTTTGTTTTATTACAGGTAATGTCTGGGTTGCATTCTAAAATAATGATAAAATGCATTAAAACAATGAGAGTGAACTCACAGAAAGAATTATCGTGAGCAAATTATCTATACTTATAGCATTCAAGTATTATGTTACAACTCCTGAACAAGGGCGGATCCAGGGGGGGGGGGTCATGGGGGTCATGACCCCCCCCTGGGCTGGGTACAGATGGACCAAACCCAGGGGGATTTTATTTAAGTACTTTCAATATTTAATATACCACGACTATATGACCCCCCCTGGCGCCAAAGCTGGCTATATGACCCCCCCCCCCCCTGGCGCCAAAGCTGGATCCGCCTTTGCTCCTGAAGAATATCACTATTCTCACATACAGGGTGTAAAAAATCCTTTAACAAAGTTGAAAGCCAAATATTTTCCACATCATGACGATCATTTTTTTTCTGGACCATACCAGGGAAATTTATGGCTATGGAGATATTGAAGGTCAAAGTCACAATATTTTTTTCAAGATTTATATATTACTATATACAAAACGTTATTTAGAAACTTTTTATGTACCTACGCACTTACACACACGCACACACATACACACGGGCACATTCTTTGCGTAGCGCCACAGTAGCGCGGCGCGCTATACCTGTTTCTTTTTTATTTTTTTTTAACTTTAAGAATACAAATTATTCCCACATATAATATTTTGTAATATTACGTGTTTGGGTGTACAGAATGAGTAGTTTTAGTCTTTGTCATAGGTTTTTTTACACTCTGTATAAGATTTTTGAGTAATTTCTATATTCAAATAATGATACTCACTGTAACATAACTTACTGATTTATCTTGCACTGTAATAACTTGCAGTCTAGATTCATTAGCTATTGCGGTCTCTCTAGAATAAGGATTCTGCATGTACACAATGGGTTTCTTACCCAAACATTTGGCAGTCACATTAACTTTTTGAAAAAGATTGTTTTCATTGAACAAATTAATTCTTGTTTCTTGAGGAATATAGTTATGTCTCTGAGTGATAGCCGGTCTTAAATTTCTTGTGTTCTGACTTTTGATTACTTTCAAAATGTTACTGTTTATACTTGCTTGTGACATCAGTTGCCTTTTGATATTAAAACTTCTCAGGATTCGGTCACTGCTGTCAACAGTTTTTATTGAAGAGTATGTCTTCTTTACGTGGGGGGAATGAAGTAGGGGTTCATGGGTGTATTTCATGATTGTGTGATGAGTTTTTGGGCTATATTCAATTAAAATGTGGCCAGCATGTTTTGGAGTGTTACTTATAGGAGGGGAAAGGTTTTTATTTGTAGATGATCCTTCTTTGCCCTGAAAATAGTTAACACAAAAAAAAAAACTACAGTGTAATTTATTAAATTATTTAAGGTAGTCCAAAATGATAACTCTCAAAAGGATGATGCAAAACTGTTAGGATTTTTAATCAATAAATCACTTTTTTTAATAACATTAGATTTATTCCATAACAAGGTCTGGTTTTCCAAGTAAAGTATTTTTTGCTGTCCATAGAGACCATTGTGAATAAATACAGTAATATAGTACAAGTGAGTGGTAGGAGCAGTGAATAGGAGCGCTGTTTTTTTTAATCCCATTTTTTAATCAACAAGCAACTTTAGGCACACACCAAACAAATTCTGCGATTTATGGTGTAATTTTTAGCACTGTAATTGTTATTTTTACTATGAAATAAACAAAAAAAGGTATCATTATTAATCTATGGTCTCCACAGCATAATTCCTTATGGCTTGAAATACAGACGGAATACTACACTACACATCAATCAAGATCTTGTGGCGCTTGGTCAAATTTGGAACAAATTTTAAGAATTTATATATAAGATTATACCCTTTATTTATAGAGGAAGTTGTAAGTAACCCTTTTAATTACTCTTTTCATGTTACTGTAAAGTATTATTTCATATCCTTCTGACACCCAAGCATTTACTAAAATCTCTTGCCACTATGGGCAAATGTTCTTTACAAAGCATTAAACAGCAGTTTTTTCAGAGGTTTCACTTCAACAAATGTTTTTTAATATTATTTGATATAGACATTGAGCATAACAAATAATTATTATCAATTAAGTAGTAAAAGAAATTATTACAAATAATCACATTTATTTCAAATGCCTAAAATATTAATAACAAACACTCGGGAATTGATGTTACCTGAAGGTCAGGCATCTGTTGTCGAAATAAGAAGTACAAAAATATTACCCCTTCAGAGTATGGTTAATTTAGCACTTTGAACAGTACATCAGATGTCAGGAGGTTAAAAGTGCCACAAGATCTTAGTCGCACTGTGAGAGCGAACCTAGTGATGTTGTAAAGGTCATCTGCGACCAACAGCATACACACTCAAAAAAAAAGATAAAAATTGTTTGCTTTGTATAAAGAAGTTGACATTAATAGCTAGTAGTGTATTTTATAAGGATGCAGATTGAATAAGATTTTTTTATTACATTAGTTGACTTATGTTTATAATGCAAATAATGAGTGAAACTGTTATTAGTAAACCGATTACAAGTAGGTACCTGCATATGAACCCTTTTCCTGGTAATATTCTTCCGAATCTGAGATAATTGACGTCTTTCCATCTTCACTCTTTGTACAATGTTTTCCACTTCGACAGCAGTCTTAAACTTTTTGGCATGAACCATTTCAATAAGATGAACTTTCTGAAATTATAAAGTCAAGAACCATAAACTTCTTAAAAATCTTATCAATCGTAAAAATGTGGCGTAAAGTGAGGTTTTCTTTTGTTACATACACATAGTATTTACAGGATAAACAATAAAATTTTAATGAGCATTCATGTGCCTTTACAGAGAAACTAATGTAATTTGGCGTAATATATTTACCTTAACGTTAGAAGGTAGGCATAAAGACTTAGCCAATTGCTGTAAATCCCTGTAAGATCGGCTTTCCAAATCGTTCAGAGAAAATTTTAGGTCTCCCATGATCGCAGATTTTGCAAAACTTTCAAAGCACGTGCGAAGTTAACGCTATAGTACTTATAGAACAGGTTCATAAAGCATTAGGCAAAACTATAAAATTACCCTCGATATTAAAAACAAAAGAAGTGTTGAAAATGTTAGATACCTTTTAATTTAGAAATATTTTTACACAAACATCGCATGCCGGTTTGTTTTGATTCTACGGAATTCAAAAAAAGTTTTGCGAGCGTAGCGTTTCGTTTTGACTGAAGGAACTTTTGTATAATATCTAATGGAAGAATGTATTGTTTGTATTTAATTATAATTTAGAAATAAAAATTAGACTGTTAATAACTTTTGTTATGTTTTAAAACGTATGTGCTTTCAAAGTCTATTTAAAATCGTCGTAATAATTTTATTTTATGATAACTAAACGTGAATAGAAACCACATCTACAAAACTTTTATGCAATATGGAACTAGATGGCGCTATAAGTTTATTAGTGTAATCTGTATAGTCCTTCAATAGATGGCATTAAAATTATTAATCAAAATTAAGGAACAGAAAAATAGACTATTCATTTCATTGTGATGAATAGAATTATTAAATTACATTTTATTTGCAGATTAGAACATTCAAATAATCCGTGAATGTTAGAATATGTACTTATAAGGTACGGGTATAAATCTTTTTAGTTCCGGAATCCCTCTGTCGTCTCTCTGTCCGTATGCCACGGGTCTCTAATCATATTAAACGGATTGAGTTACAAAACTGAAGCTAGGTATCTAAACAGCCGAGAAAATGACCAATACCATGGACGAATAATTATTATGTCTAATACTATTTACTTACATTAAGTAAAAAAACTTTTCTTCATACACGAGAGATACGATGTTCTGCAACTCATTATGATTGATGGGCAAAATTGTGGGGGAATGAAGCCGTCGGTAAAAATCCTGGCTTCGAAACATCCGTGATTGGACTGGAGACAACAGCGCCGCGGAATTGTTTCATCTCGCCAGGGATAATGATAAAGCGAGGTCCGGGGGGGGGGGGGGTCCATGTACCCATTACACAATCTGTACCCACTGTGACTTGTCCACGACTATATGTATAAACTGCTAGATGTATAAATCTAAAGAATAGTTTACTAGAAAAAAATTCACGCGGACCAGGCAGCAGACGGGACTCGAACCTGTACTCTTCGCTATTCGGGCGAATGCACTGACTATTATGTTACCGCGGCTCTGACGGCCGTGTCGAATTTTCACTAGCCTTAGGCTGCAAGGCAGCGCCATCTCTTCGCATTGTAGGTAACCCACAATGTCAAATGAATACCTTAACAGGTATTAACATTTGAAAGAAGAAATAGTAATGATAGTTAGGGTTTTATTTTTTTAAAGCGCGTGTGGAATTTTCACAAGTAAACTTTTCTTTAAGTAGGTATGTACCTAACCCGGGAAACAATAAGCGTTACAAAGCATTTCCACTACCATGTATTTGTAAAAAAGTTTATGATAAAAATGTAAGCATATAATTCATTTGTATTTAGTTCCTATTACAGGAAGATGGACTGTGCTCTTAATTTCTTCAGCTTCTATCATTCTTTTGAAAGGGTGGACCGGATTTGTGCTGTAACATACAAAAATAATACGCAATTAGTACCTGAACCACAAACTTTCACATGGTTTAATTTCAGTGGTTCAGAGTGACAGAGATACATAAGAGTGTGGGTACTTTAACACACGCACACACACAACAAAATCAAAAAATATTTTTTCAGTTTAGGCTGTTACAAGCACTTGTGATAGTCAAGAAGCTACGCCATCGGTTTGCAAAACTACGGCGGGAGACCTTGTACTGTGAAGAACCGACAAGAAACTCAGCAAGGGCTGTTTTTTCTCCCTGTATTGTTATATACAGACTCGTCAAGTTAAATAGTGACTTCAGAGATACTTTTGAAGTCACTTTCCATTACATCACAAAAACATGTGGGTGCCAGCAATATTTCTGGACCAAAACGACCCAAAAACCTTTAAAAAAATAGCGGTAGGTACTTTCCTTAAACTTAATAACCGGCACTGCATTTGTGATACTCCTAGTGTTGCAGATGTCTATTGGCGATGGTGATCACTTCAGCCCCCCTAGCATGACTAACAAAACGCGATATGATAAAGCGATTTATCGACACTCTAGTTAATCGCTTTATCATATCGCGTTTTGTTACTCATGCTAGGGGGGCAGGTCAGGTGAGCTGTCTGCTCGTATGCCCCCCATGCACGATAGACATTACTCGAATTCGGGTACCCGAATCAATATTTACACTGAAATACGGGATGGAAGTCGGTGTCGGAAAGCCAATACGAAAACTACCCGAATATGGGCGTACTCGACTCCGTTCATTTATACTTAGTCCTATACTCGAATTCCATTGGCAATCGTATTCGGGCTAACGACCAAGTGTAATTAAGCCATTAGCATTTAAAGCTATTGGATAAAATCTTATGGAATAACTAGCTGACCTAGCGAACTTCGTATCGCCATAGAAAATTCAGGTTTGTATGTATTTTTGATTGCCACATTATAAAAATAAAATAAAAACCAAAAAATTAAAAATAAATGTTAGGGGTAGACAACCCTTATCACTTAGGGGTATGAAAAACAGATAGTAGCCGATTCTCAGACCTACTGAATATGTATATAAAATTTCATAAAAAACATACATATATAGACTGTTAAACACATAACCCTGTCTGCGCGTCGCGCTTCGCGCTCTTGCATTGCGCAGCCGGGTAAAAAAGGTCAAGCCGTTTCGGAGGAGTATGGTTACTAAGATTGTCAACAACACGAGAATTTTATATATAAGAAGAAGAATATAATCCCATTATTCCCATGATTTACAAATTAGGATTTACATTTTTGAAGTTATACTTCTTTAGGCGCGTTATGAAAAAATGATGAGAGTGAAATTTTAAGATGCGCGCGCATCACTGTAACACAAAATTTTAACAGCATGAAGTTGGTCGCTTTAGCGTTTACCGCACCGCACATTTAGAAAATCTACCAACAAAATAGAAATAGAATCTCTATTTAGTGGGTGCTAACGACTGCATTGTGAAGGCCTATCAAAAGTATTTATTAATCTGGAACAACGGAACCAAAGCGCGATTCAGGCGACTACAGCGCCATCTCTTGACCATTGGTGTAGTAGAACCAAAAACCACATCTTTATTTTTTATAATAAAGTAACAGATATAGGTATTCATATTTATAATATCAAAAGTATTTATTAATCTGGAACAACGGAACCAAAGCGCGATTCAGGAGACTACAGCGCCGTCTCTTGACTATTGGTGTAGTAGAACCAAAAACCACATCTTTATTTTTTGTAATAAAGTAACAGTTATAGGTATTCATATTTATAATATTTATCCACATGTTTCTAGTTTGTATATTCGGAATACGTGTTTGAGTTTCATACAAGTGCAAATCACATATGTTCTAATAAATTATATTCAGTAGCGATTTTAATTGAATATTTTGATTATTTATTTATTTTTTCAAATTAAAACTGAACTTTATTGACTGTGTCCTTTTCCAGACTTTTTATTAATTTATTGTAATTAATTATTTGCATGCAATTAAAAACTAATTTTAAACGATGCCAAAGAAGGATAACTTCTCACGCGCCTACATAAGTACACGCACCCATTTTTTTTATGGTTTCCTCTTTATTCTAAAATAAATATAAAAGATCACTGGCAAAAGCTTTCGAGATCGCGATTCTTTTGTCAACGTCAAATCAGGGTCGGCAAATCTCGGGGATTACCCGAGACTTCAGATTCCATGGGTCGCGCGTGGTCTCACCCTTCTTGATGTGTATATAATGCAATTGTTTGTTAAATTAAGATTGATCTTCAGTGTTAAAATATGTATATTATTATCTTTTTATATAGCAATAGTATAAAATTAATTCGCCGCCCTCGTCTGTCTGTATAATGCTTAGCGCTTTTGCACATTGTAAGAAAATTTAAAAACTTGCTTTTTGTAGAGAAATTTTGTTTTTTTTTATTGACGCGGGCCGGATTTCAGCCATTCGAGGGCCGGAGATGGCCAACTGGATTCCCAACCCTGTCGTACATCCTACCTATACCTGTTGTCCTATCTACATCGCAGTGAAGCTAGGGATGTTTACAAGTACAAGGAGTTCTTACATGAAAAATAGTCACCTTTTTCTAGCAGAAGTTTGTTTGTATCTGTTCAGCATGACGTCACTAAACATTTCCGATTTTCTGGTGAACGGCCAATCCTTACTCTCGGTCTCGATAATATTGCTTTCCTAGAACACACTATTAGTAAATGATAACAATAATAATATTAGGTCCTTTTCGCTTAAATGGACCTATACCTACATGAAAGTACTTAACTTAAAAGCTTCCTTAAATTCAAATCATAACGGTGCTTAAGAAGTTTTCACTTCAAAAACATTTTTTTTGCTTTCTGTACCCCTAGCTCGAACCATTATCGAATTAGAATAGTTTGCAAACCGAATTGTCAATGTCAAATTTTGTATGGTAACTTGAACAGCAGCGTTACAGAGTACGTAACGGGAACGAATAATCAGTACACATTTGACAATGACATTTCGGACTCGTAGAAGATGAAAATTCGATATTGATTCGTGCTAGGGGTACAGGTCTTCTTTTTAGCTGTTGAGAAATACGAGCGGAGGAGGGTCAAACAACCATTAACTAAATGAGTAATATGTGACTAACCAATAACTTCTGATTGTCCTGAATCTGTTTGTATAGTGTATCCCTAAAGTCCATCTGTTTCTTTAACTCTTGGTTGGCGCTCTCCATTTTTCTTTGCAATTCTTTGTAAGCAGTTCTCGATACTTGATGCATTCGCTCGGCTCGCTCAATTCTCTCCTTGATCATGTTCTCTTTCAGTTTTTGTAGGTGTCTTTGGTAATCTTGCACGGCTTTCTGCATTTGGAAATAAATGTTATTATGAATTAAAAATTAAACTTACTTAAACTTATCGCTCACAAATAGTAGTTTGTATTATTGAACTTGAAACTCAGAACTTACGTTTTTATTATCGTTTTTCTCATTCTCAACTTGTCTAAGAAACTCGTCTGCTTTTTGCTCTTCCTGCTGTTTCCATTCTTGTACAACTCTGTCTCCTTCTACGTCCAATTCTTCAGCTATTTTTCTCTCACGGTTAAAGTTCTCTGTGAATATTTCTTCCTCCCTTCGCCACTTTAACTGAAATTAAAACACAGCGTTAAAACACATAGAAGAAAATTTAACTAGAAAAAGTTCCACACGGACAAGGCAGCAGACGGGACCCGAACGCGCACATTCCGCTATCGGGTAGATGCACTGACCATTATGCTACCGCGGCCCTAATTGTCCGTGTCGAATTTTCTGTAATATTTCTTAGGCTGCAAGTCAGCGCCATCTCTTCGCATTGTAGGTTACCCACAATGTCAAATGTTACCTTTACAAGAATTAAACATTTGAAAGAAGAAATTGCAATTTTAGTAATATTTTTATTTGTTTAAATGTGAAGAAAATTTTACTAGAAAAAGTTCCACGCGGACCAGTCAGCAGACAGAGACTCGGTCGAACCTGGGACTCGGATTTAAAGATCTATCAGTTAAATGCTTAAAAAAATAAAATAGAGAAAAGAATACACAGACAGACTGACTCATCAACGCACAGCCGAAACAGCTGGACCTAGAATGATAAAATTTGGCAGTAGGTTCCTATTATTACCTAGAAGTTTTATTGTAAAAGTTAACAATAAAACAAACTTTTTCCCGAATGAGAAATGAAATCTTCAATGTTTGAAATTGTAGAAGAATAAGTACAACTTTTGATCTGTTAATTCCACGGACACGGAATCTCCAGGGGTAAAATTCTATTTTTCAACCACTTGACCGATTACAAAACATTTTTACCAGATCGTACCTACGTATACACCTATTATTTCCTGATGCTGATTCGAATCTACTTAATACAATACTCCCGATAATATTAGCGTGCCCGTGCGCAGCCGCGACGAGTCATTATTTCTTCTATAAACTTCTTCTGTTAATTTGAGACTGAAATGGACATATATTGATTGATTGGCTGTTGTGAACCATCAAATATTCAAAACCTATGTCAGTCAGTTGTGATTTGCCAAATAGTCAAAAAGTTTGTCAGTCTGTTGTGATCTGTCAAAAGTCAAAAAGTCTGTCAGTCTGTTGTGATCTGTCAAATAGTCAAAAAGTCTGTCAGTCTATTGTGATCTGTCAAAAGTAAAAAAAGTCTGTTAGTCTGGTGTGATGTGTCAAATAGTCAAAAATCTTTCAGTTGGTTGTAATCCATTAAAGGGAAAAAACTTTGTCAGTCAGTTTTGATCCTTCAAAGAATCAGAAGGTCTGTCAGTCAGTTGTGATCCGTCAAAGAGTAAAAACCTCTGCCAGTCAGTTGTGACCTGTCAAATAGTCAAAAAGTCTGTCAGTCTGTTGTGATTAATCAGAGTCAAAAAGTCTGTCTGTGTCGTGGCTACTAAGACTGCCAGGATTTCAAAAGGCAATGGAAAAGAATTACATAAGAAACTCAGTCCGGCTACTTTTAAAATCTATATTAATTTATTCATGTTCTTTTTTCGGATGCTGATTCATTATGTTTCCATAGTATTTAATACACCCGTGTGAAGCCGGAACGGGCCGCTAGTGTTTAAATATAAAGAAAAAAATATTAGATAAAATTCGCTACCAGATAGCGAAAGATGCAGGTTTGAATCTCATCTGAGACCTGGACCTAGTGCAGTTATTAGTAGTAATATTTTTTTTTATATTTAAACGTTAACATTTCTGGTACAGCCAATAGGTAAATAATGAAAGTCTCAGATAAGTTTGAAATACAGTTAGTGTTAATGAATTAATGGATGTGTGACAACAATTATGATTTCATCTGAAAAAACACTCACAAACTACCTACACGAAAATGACATTTTTAGAGATTCCTATCCAAATTGTGAAAACGGAACCCTTTTAATAAGCTTTGACTGTTCGTCATTTTATCCCTTTGTCTGTGAGCTGTTTGTCATGAATATTTGGCCATTTCTATTATTCCGGAATAACTTCGAAATTTTGATGATTGCAGTTTACTTCGATGATAGAGAATTTGTTGGGAATGTTACACGACTTGAGTCAATTATTAATTAGGAACACTTTTTTCAATATTTACTTACCTACTATGTCGTTGCTTGTATTTTACAAAAGAGCAAGTTTATTTTTTTTAAATACCTATTACCAAGTGATATGGATCGGTAAAACATGAAATCAACGACTGAATATCATTTTTTCGTCACTCGGAAAAGCTTCCTATTATTTTCTTATCGATTCGATGAGTGCCTACTCTCGGTAAATATACCTTGGTATTATTTAGCTACAGTGCTTATTCTGTAGGAATCAACTCACTTTTTACCGCGGAATCCGCGATGTGATTTGAAATTAAAATACAATTTTCGAAATTTTCAAATCACATCATACAAATCAATGGGTCACTTTGGGGTTTTGTTTACAAGGTTTATAGGAAACTGTAGAACAAGGGACATTGGCCCGCGGTCGCTAACATCTCGATGTAGATTAGGAAGTTCGTATTTATAGACAATAACATTTATTTTCAATAATATTAACAATTTCACATCATAAAACTATAAAATACACTAACTATAAACAAATAAGTCTCTATCTAATTACATTACACTATATATAAGTAAAATATAAATACTAGAACAATAAAACTAAAAACCTTAAAAAATAAAATTAATAACTAAAATATATTATTAAAAGGAGTCCTTTTAGGCAAGGATCCGAAGATACTGGCAGCGTTACCCCTTTGAATGGCTAGACTAATTCTTTGTCCGAGGTAGCTGCCAGCTCTTCGGTCTCCTATTCTAATTTCAAAGCACACGCGGATTCCGCGGTGAATAGTGACTTTGTTCCAAGTTTGTCATTACTTCGATTGTAAGAATATCAATAGCACAGTTGATCGGCATGTGGGGTTATTACTCGCAGTATTGTCTTTCTGATTAAAAAAATATTTTTCAGTTGCAGAGGTAAGATAAATATCTATCTAAAGCAAATGTTGGTTATAATAGTAAGATAATTTAATAAACTTATCAATATTTTTTTTATAGGCTTAGCAAATTACTCGTAGGCAGCGTTCCCAAATTTGTCGGGGTTTAGGAACTTTTTGAGTGAAAAACGCGGGATTCTTTTGATGAAAGCGGGACATAGTAAAAAAAACGTATATAATCAAAAGTTATTGAATATTTATCTTCATTATGCACAGGGCGGGCGGCCAGTCCACACTTGTCTGTGCCGCACGCCCGCACTTTCTCAGTACGCAGCACGCACGGTCGAGTTATTCCCGAAAAGCGGGATTGAGCCTGTCCCGCGCTGGACATACAATTTTGATTTAAAAATCGTGACGTCCCGCCAAAATCGGGATGTCTGGCAACGCTGCTCCTAGGTAATAAGAGAGGTAGGGGCATAGCGGATTTCCGGTTCAAATTGGAGCGCCCGTCTGGGGAAGTAACCTCCACCTTATAGAAGATCACAGTAAAACAACACGGCTTCTTGGTAGTGTTGTGTTTCTGTCGGTGAGTAAGTTTCCAGGGCTCCAGTGGGTCACAGTAGTAATACGCGTGATATTTTTTGTATCGCAAGCGTCTATAGGGTGAACAAAAAAAAATTTAGAAAATCTAAAAGTGCATGCCTCACATTCACGAAAGAGAAGCCCAGTAAATAAATTCCATTGAATTTCATTAATATCTTTAAAACGGTTCAATCATGATAAGAAATAGGGTTCATCCTCAGTATAAGTGGACATTGATTCAAAAGGATTTATTTCAATTAATTGCGTATATTTTTCTAAAACATGCAGACAAACAAGTGCACAGGCCAACGGACAGCAGAACTAATAATTTTTTAACTACATTTTTTTGTTATATATATATAAAAAAAAAATGAAACAATACGCTGCCTATAATTTAATATGTCTAGTTTTCAAAACACCCCTTTTCTTTATTGATTTAGTGTCTATTTGGGAGATAAGAGCGATTTTATATTGTAAAATCGTCACATAGCGGTCTATCGAGAGTAAAGCACTCCCACATGCTTACGCGTTGTGAGGCGTGCAAAACGTCTTCTTTTAATGCCAATTTGAAATATCGCTTAGCGCCTACTGCTTTTACCTTATACAGAATGGCTCCATTTATCGAAACAGCAAGACGTTATGTAGTATTGGATAAATATACAATACGCCTGCGACATACAAATATTTTTATATACTTATGATGTGTATTCAACCAGATGGGAGTCCTTAAATGCCAAACCCATTTCACTGATCGCGCAAGTTAAAAATTCACACTCGCCGCTCAGAGGGATGTTTGCGTTGTTATTCTAATATTTATTTACCTACGCTAGGAAATATGGGGGAAAGAACTTTTTTGTTAGGATGTTGTAGGATTGTGTAGATATCAGTCCGTTTTTTATATACTTCATAAGTCATAAGACTACAATGTGGTACATTTTAATGTATACCTATGTAAGATAAAAAATAAGAACTATAGTTGACGTCTAATCGTCTGAAGGATTGTGGCAAAAGTACCGTTTTGTAAAGGTATCTGTTGCCTCGGAACACTTCGGACCAGCAGAGGCAAAAGTACCGTTTTGTAAAGGTACCCGTTGCCTCGGAACACTTCGGACCAGCAGAGGCAAAAGTACCGTTTTGTAAAGGTACCCGTTGCCTCGGAACACTTCGGACCAGCAGAGGCAAAAGTACCGTTTTTTAAAGGTACCCGTTGCCTCGGAACACTTCGGACCAGCAGAGGCAAAAGTACCGTTTTGTAAAGGTACCCGTTGCCTCGGAACACTTCGGACCAGCAGAGGCAAAAGTACCGTTTTGTAAAGGTACCCGTTGCCTCGGAACACTTCGGATCAGCATACCTCTTATTGGCAGTTTAGCTTATTGGCAGTACCAGAGAATTATATTTTCGTAAAGAAACAAATGAGTTTCTATCAGTACCCTTAGCACGAACCAATATCGAATTCCTATCGTTTGCGAGTCCAAAATGTCACTGTCGAATGTGTACTGATTTTTAATTCTCGTTACGTACTTCGTGGCGCTGCTGTTCAAGTTTCCATACAAAATTTGACATTGATATTTCGCACTCGCAAACTATTCGAATTGGATAATGGTTCGTGCTAGGGGTACGCAAGTCCAAGCACGAGTTTTGACAGCTCCATAATCGTATCGGCATCGTCAAATGTTTTACTAAAAACTAAGCAGCGTATCGGACGTAAGAACACACTGGCTTTTTCTATATATTTTTTTTTATGATTAGAATACTTTACGGAGCTTTCAAAAACTCGTGCCCCAGATAGGTTTTATTGCATTTCACTTACCATTTCTTGCTTTTTTCTAAGTTTCTCCTCCTTTAACTCTTGCATAGCAGTTCTTATAGTGTTGTTGTCGATTTCTCTCTCCGCAGCTCTGTCTTCAATCTTCTTCAGTGTTTTCAATTTATGCCCCTCAATAAAGTTGTGTTTGTTCATTAACTGCTGTTCCCTTTTCTTCTTTATTTCTAACATACCGAAAATTAGGTTAGTATGTTGTTTGTTACGTGCGACCGTCCCGGCTATTATAAGTTTCGGCAATGTAAATGTCGATATGAAAGTTTCGTTACCGTAGAAACTGTTTTCAGGTAAACTTTTAGTTTACATCAAAACAGTTTCTACGGTGAAATGTAACGGTTGTGTCCGGAAATCCTTTTTAGTTTGGACTATTGAGGCATTATGTGCTAGCTACATAATTTTCGATAGGTATGTTGAGACCGGTGAAAATCTATAGATTGAAAACTGTTGTTTTCTTTGTAAAAGTAAAAATCAAGAGAAAATAAAATCTTATAAGTTCGACACTCATTTTATATACAAATAATATTGAATGAAAGCATTTAACTACTGTAGGTACCTTCATAATGATCTCGTTCCATCTTCTCCCGCATTTTTTCCAGTCTTCTTCTTTCCTTTTCCCTCTCTTCTTGTAATAATTCTTGCCTTCTTCTATTAGCACTTGCTATTTGTTCATCGTACGCCTTCCGCCTATCAAGCATCTCCACGTGTCTTCTTTTTGCTTCCCTCCTTTCTAATTCTTGCTAAATAATTATACTTAAATATAATAGAAATATTTCCAACACTCACACCAATAAGCCTGGCCCCAGAGGCCCAAAGGGATCTTGGTATCCCATTATACAAGCCTACAGTGCTCACTTTGGGTAACGGATAGAATTCATATACTAGATATTGGAAGTGTTCACAAACACTTTAATTTGGCCTACGTAGAACTTGTGTTTACCATTGAAAATAATTGGCATACCAAAACCAAAGACTCGAGACAATATAAGAACTTTTCTAAATTGATCCGGCCAGGATTCAAACACAATTTATAGGTAAATCACACACATTAGAAGAAATAAAGAAAGAAAGAAAACTAATTAGGTAACTGTTGTATTACAAACAATACAATCTACAAATGAAATACAGCAATAATCTAAAATAATAGAGTATTTGTTTTATAAAATGTATGTGTTGCTCCTGTTTCCAGTCTTTGCTATTTAATAAACATATGACTATCTGAGCTAGGGTAGGTTAGCAGACGGAGAATTTTGTGTTTTTCATTCAATTCCAGTATTTTGTAGGTAGGTAAAGTACTTCGGAAAGTTTTGTCTGTTACCTACAAAATTATTAAAAATTAAACAGCATCAGTTTTATGGCCCATTTCATCTTAACGTTATGTCTGAGTGAACAATAAGAACAATGAAACAATTGTGGGTCCGATAATTATTATGTAAATGAGGAATAACAATGGGCTTAGGACGGTGCCTTGGTACATACTTTTTAATGACGCTTACTTTTGATAATTATGAAATGCTTCATTGAAAAAAACACAAAAGTTGTCTTTAAAAATAGACTTATTTCGTGTTTTCAAGTATGCTTTAGAAACCACTTAATAAAAATAATGCTGACATACCCACTATTTCAGTGCATAGTCAGCCAGTTTTCTATCAATATCAAAAACTATAGAAATATAAAAGCTAAATAAAAGGACATACTTTTCTCCGGACATCGTTCAGCAAAATCTGATGCCACATGCCTTCTATATTTTCGTTTTCTTGTTCGATGCTTTGTTTTTCTATCATTTGTAGTTTCTGCATCTCTCTGAGACGTATTTCATCTTCCCTGGTGCCGAATATGCCTCTTGCTCTGAATCATAAATACAATGGATTAAACAAATAATTTCGTATGATGATGCTTGGTCCATGATTAAAACCAAACCAAAAAAACCGGCCAAGTGCGAGTCGGACTCGCGCACCGAGGGTTCCGTACAAACCTCTAGGTATATTTTAATAATTATTAAAAGAAAAATTATAGGATGTAACTAAGAATTTACGGTTTTCGCAATTTTTCCTTTATCTGTACTATAAGACGTTACTTCGTACCAAATTTCAAGATTCTAAGTTCACGGGAAGTACCCTGTAGGTTTTGATTCCCGTGCGAGTTTCGAAAATTTGCGACATAAACCGCTGTATCTTTTGATTGCTTTGGCTTAGAAGTTTGATTTTTTCACAGCTCCAAGGGACAGTACTCCTGAGTATTATATATGAATTTCAGTTTGATACCTCTACGTGTTCCTGAGAAAAACGGTCTTGACAGACGGACGGACGGACGGACGGACGGACAACAAAGTGATCCTATAAGGGTTCCGTTTTTTCCTTTTTAGGTACGGAACCCTAAAAATGTTCTTTAGTAGTTGGTCTGTTAATAAAAGAGTAAAATCAGCCTTAACGACCAAAATTAGTTTTTTTTTAGTGTGATTACTGATGGTTGCTGATGAGATCGTTATACAGCTTCATCGGGTTAGGGGAGTGCGACAAGATTCTTAAAGGAGCTGAAGCCAGGAAAAGCACAGGTTTTCTGAACTCTATACACACATTTATAATAACAAAATCTTACATTTTTTCCCTTTCTAACGCTCTTAGACATTGCTCAACCTTCTCTTTCTCCGTTTCTTCATAATATTTTTTTATTCGCTCTTCTTTCTCTTTACAATAGCTGCACTCTTTCAAAGCTTCTTTTGTTAGAATTTCTTGAATATACATTTCCTCCTCAGTTTCAAGGAGACACTTTAATTTCGTTCGTCTCTGTCATAGTCTCATTTCTTCTTCCTCCAGCTTTGCTCTCACTTTCTCTTCTGTTCTGTTTACGATTAATCTAGAACATAAGGTTTTTTTTGTTCAGCGTTGTTCAAAATTCTGGGTCAAGGTTGTTAATAAATAGATAACACACCAATTAGTCTAGCCCCAAAGTAAGCACTGCTTGCGTTGTGGGATACTTGGGTAACGGAAAGTAATACATAATATAATGATGCATATAAGAGTATTTTTCTACAAATGCTCGTATTCATCATACTAACTTTTCCCCCATCGGGTTTCAAAAACAGAACATCTTAGTTGGTGCCGCTTTAAAAATCGGCGTACATACCACTCACACCACGGTAGTTAAACACTGTAAATTATTTAGTTATGTACAAAACGTTATAATACATTTATTAAGCATCGATCTGTGCTTCTAATAAGATCACAGTTAAAAAACTCTACCTTTTGGTGGTGTTGTGTTTCTGTCAATGAGTAAGGTTTCAGGGCTCCACAGGGGTTTGGGTCAGGGTAGGCAACGGTGTGAGTGCTATGGTTGGTATCGCAAGCGTCAATAGCCTATGGTGCTATGGTGACCGCTTACCATAAGGTTTGCCATACGCATGTTTGCCTCCCTTTTTACATAGAAAAAATACATTATAAGCATCGGTTTGTGCTTCTAAAAAATGCATAATTTTTACAATAGTAAAGTTATTGTTTACTTCTAGACTTAAAAGAATCATATGATTTATCAAGGACCGATATTTTTTATTGAAAAAAAAAGATAAAGGCCTTACTTTTGCAAATGTGTGTTGTCGTATTCAACCACATCCACACACTTTTTCATTTCCTCTATGTCAATTGTTGGTTCCATTTCTAGTCGCTTTCTTTCCTGGAATTGAAGCGTACATATGTTTAACATAACGTTGGAAAAGATTCAAAGATTCGATACCAAACACATAGACATACTTATAGATCGATAGATAATTCTTTATTGAACATTTTAAAGTACAAAATACTTATGTACATAGAGTTATACTTATCCCACACCTGGCTGACGAAGCTTCGGTTGGTTTTTATTACTAAAATGCGCTAAAATTTGCGTTCGAACTTTTAATTAAGTATCTACCTACGCTCTTTCAGCTGCAGATACAAATTACTGTTTTATATAACCGCTTTTAGCGTCACTGCCGGATTTAGGGGAGGGCAACCGGGGAGAAAGCCCCGGGGCCTCCACAAACGGGGGGCACAATTGTGGGGACAATAGAGACTTCGGAAAAAAATCTTTCAAATTCCAACTAGTAAACACTAGTAAACATCTTTTCCTTTGATATTTTTTTTTGCTCTTTTACCTTTACCTGCAGTACTTTGTACATTTAACATACATGATTATTTGATTATATTAATCTCAGGGCCGAATTAAAGGCAGGGCAGGTGAGGCTGTGGCCCAGGGGTCTCCACAACAGTTTAAAAATAACAAAATTTCGATGGGTCAACAAGCATGCAAATCCTAAGTGGCCCGGGGCCTCCACAATCCTAAATCCGGCCCTGTTTAGCGTGTCAAATTATCGCCAATCAAGCTAACGTGTAGCGTCTATAGACACGCAGCCTGCTTGTATAATACGATAGAAGTAATTCTTTTGAACGCTAATTTTAGTGCATTATTTATTACCAAAGCCACCTGAAGCTTCGTCGTGCAAGTTTCCGAGAAGCATCAGAAATAATAAACATATAACCCCATACTATAAACAACAATAATTCAAATGTATGGATAGATGGCGAGGGGCTCGATGGCGCGGGTGGTTAGCGCGTCGTAACTTTCGCAGTGGTCGCATTGGATGGATGACCCAAAATCTTCTTTTTTTTTTTTTTTTTTTTATATTACTAGGAAGCAAATGACTCTACCCCACCTGATGTTAAGTGGTGATAAAGTCCAAACGCGAAGATAGCTGGTACAGCAGTTATTAACTGCTACACCAACCATCCTCACCTTGCCGGCCCGCAAAAATGCTTCTTCACGCCTCTCTTAAAGGACCCCAGATTATAGGAAGGAGGGAACACGTGCGCGGGTAAAGAATTCCACTTACGAATAGTACGACAAAGAAATGAGTCGCCAAATTTCTTTGTTCGTGTAGGAATAGTGGCCACAGTAAGTCGATGGCAACGTAGGCCAGCGCACGTGGTCCTCTGAAGAAAAGGTGATGGAGGGATAAGCAAGAATAGCTCCTCAGAACACTCGCCGTGGTATATTCGGTAGAATGCGCTTAATGATGCCACATCACGGCGTAATTGTAGAGACTCGAGTTTCTTAGTTGCCTCTTCATCGCCAATGATGCGGGCAGCGCGCCGCTGCAACCTATCCAAGGCATCGAGTAAGTACTTTGCGGAGCCATCCCAGAGGTGCGAGCAATATTCCACGCAGGACCGCACTTGTGTTTTGTACAACAAGCACAGTTGATCGGGCGTGAAAAAACGCCGCACCTTGTTCAGGACTCTTCTATCTCGAGTTCCTCCGTGCTTCGGAAGGCACGTTAAGCCGTTGGTCCCGGCTGCATCTGTATTCGTTAGCACCCGCCAATCCACACTGGGCCCGCGGGGTGGCTCATGGCTCAATCTCCCTATTCCATTCATAGAGAAGGTCTGTGCCCCAGTGTGGACATTAATAGGCTGATGGTACGGTAATTCCTTCATATTCTCGTATCTTAACAACATCAACAATCGTGAGTCATTACATCTAATCTCAGCTCAGTTTTTTTTATTTGCATATAAAACATATACATAAAAATTTTGATTTAAAGTTTTAGCTTACAATGATAATAATGGAGCAAAGTTGGTCCATTAAATAGATTTGGCTTAGAAGTTACTGTTTATTTTCCAAAGAGACATAACTTTATATTATTAGGTAAGTACTCAATAATTTTCAGACGCTTGAGTAAAGTTTCTATATTTATTGGTCTAGACTTCGAAAACATTGGAATTCGTAGAAACAAAACATAATCAATGTTAAGTTTCATGTTAAAAGAACATTCATATCACAATTAACATTTTACGCTGTGTACTATAAGATACAGTTAAATTTCGACCGTACATATCCCAGACATGTATTTACAAGTATTCCCTTACTCAAAGCAGTGTCTAAATCAATTATGAAGTTAGTTTCATATTGCCAGACTTACTAAAGTTATCTCTGTATTGTATACATTCCATTTCATTACAACTAAATTTGTTCTTTTCATTAATTTCTAACAGACTTTAAATAGCTCTATTGAAATTTAAAATGCCATGTATTTTTACAATTAAATACTCACTCTCCAAAATTGGAATGGATGTCCGAAATAAACTGGACATTGTTGGAATTTCGATTTTGTTAATCCCACCATTTTTCACACAGATTTCTTAGTCACAACACCTTTAATGTTATGAATACGTTGAGATCTTGAGTTGTGAAACGACATCGATCCAACTTGTTGCTTAGGTTACGCAAACAAGATTATTTATAGTGTAATACCTACCCCAAGGTGTCACCCTGCGGTAGCCCTTTGTTTGATCTAAACGTTCCCAGTTCTAAGTGTTTCAACAATTCAACATGTTTCCTAAAAACGAAGATTTTGTTTAATGTTTAAATAAGTTTAAAGACTTAAATCTATACATATAATAAATTGGTAGGAAAGTCAAAACTGTACATTGAATATTTTTTTTAAAGAATACTTGGGGTGTGATCTACAATCGATATCGGAGCCAAACATATAGTTTTTAGAATTTTTGTCTGTTTATTTGTATGTATGTCCGGGATAAACTCAAAAAGTGTTGTATGGATTTACTTCAAATTTGGCACGAATATTATTAAGAAGTCGGGTCAACATATTATCACGAAACTCCATCCCTAAGGGGGTAATATGGGGGTTGGAAGTTTGTATGAAAGTCCTAATTTTTTGAAGTAAGAGACTTGAAATTTAACATGTATGCTCTATAGATGGTGTAGAGGTGTACTCATCATGTATCTTTAGAAATAAATCTCTTTTTGGAGTCAAACAGTATGTGCAAATAACTAAGTCCACGCGTACGAAGTCGCGGGCGGCTGCTAGTATACAATAAAGGGTTTTGGCACACAATACATAATCGTACAAGACGTAGTTCTGGTAAAATATAGCAGGTGGAATTTAGAAGTTAGCAACAAATTGTTCAGCTTTTTCTATCGATGCGGTAGAATGAACAAGGAGGAGCTTTAGATAATACATTTTTGGTGTCCTTCCTATAACCGGCCATTGCAAAAGTCGTTTAACATCCATGATCACAGACCGTCCCTATTTCGATGTGCTTATCCTACTAATTCCTCATTTAATTAATTTGTTATAAATGGGAATATGTTGTATGCTTGTCTGTTTATATGTTTGTAACTCAATCACGCAAAAACAGCTGAACGGATTAGGAAGGACTAGGAACTCATTTATTTTGTTAACTGGTTTGAGGAAAATGCGACATTTAATCCCCAAAAATGTGTGGGTAATGAGGGATTCGCAAGAAAATAAAGGTTAACGCGGACCAAGCCGCGGCCGCTAGTCCTACTTTAATATTATAAATGTCAAAATTTGTATGTTTGTAACTCAAACACAGAAAAAACTACTTAATGGATTTTATGATAGGCTGTTACAAGCACTTGTGAAGGCAAAGTCAAGAAGCTAAGCCATCGGTTCGCAAAACTACGGCGGGAGACCTTTTACTGAGAAGAACCGACAAGAAACTCAACAAGGGCTGTTTTTTTTCTCCCTGTATTGTTATATACAGAGTCGTTAAGTTGAAAAATGACTTCGGAGATACGTCTGACGTCACCTTCCATTACATCATTTAGAATATAAATATAGTTACAGTAAATTTTATAGTTAACATTATATTTAGTATATAGAAAGCGGCATTATATACGTACAATATTACTGTTATGAAAAATGACTAATACCCATCAAATAACAAATTACAAGAAACACTATGTCCATGCATTACGATCATTTAGATAATCATCAACTTTATAATAGCCCTTATTCATAAGAGTGTTTTTGATCTGAAATTTAAATTTAGTCAGTGGAAGCTCAATCAGATCTAGGGGAACTTTATTAAACAATGCAATACTATTATACCTGGATATAAAATATGTATCCTGGATGCATATGATACTTTTTATCCCAAATTATTATAGGTTTCTAACTGGATAATTAAAAAACTAAAGTGAATGCTGGCAAAGTCGCACGCGGCAGCTAGTGCTCAATATTTTACTTTGCGCTTTGCATAATTATAATAATGAAATGTAAGACAAAGAAATAAACAACACATTCTTGTATTTTTTTGTATATCTCTGCTGTAATAGAAAAGTCTTCAACTAGCTAGACTTATTTGCTAAACATATAGATAAGGATGTTGTTGAATGTCCGTCCAGTTGCGACGGTCGTAATACGTACAATGCCCCACGTCAGTCCAACCACCCTTATTAAACGGAGTGCATGGAAGGATTTACGGGACAGTTAGTGGTTAATTCAGTTAATAGCCAAGGATGGACGTAGCGATGATCTTTATGTTAATATCGATACGGTACAGTAATTGGGAAATTAAATAAAACAAGTTTCAACGGGTTAGATGCACTGATTTTATTTATTTATTGACGTTTCGCAGATTTTTCAGGAATGCATTTCATTATTCGGACGACGCATTGATGTGATTGATGATTGATTGAATGAGTGATGTGCGTGAAAACGTAAGAAACAAATGGGAAATTGTTTTTTTTTCCTTTATTATCTAAACACATCGAAGATAGTAATCATTACCTAAGCGTTTTTATCCTTGATTGGACATTTCGTGTTACTAATTTACTATAGTTATTTGTATAAGCCCTTGCCCATTTAATACACAAAATTCCTCCATCTCAATGAAGGAAACCACATTATTAAACTTGAGGAAAAATTGTATAATGAAACTTGAAGTAAATGTGTGAAACACGGGCCTTAAATAGCAACATTCAAATGAACCACCCGAAATGTGTTAAATTTATAAATTTTCAAGAAGATCTTTTTTAACACACACCAATTAGCCTAGCCCCAAAGAAAGCACTATTGGAGGCTTGTGTTATGGGATACTAGGGTAACGGATAGAATATAAATACTGTACATATTTAAGTATATTTATATGTAAATACATATTAAAGATCCCTGACTGGAGTATAATTGCTCGTATGCATCACACAAACATCTGCCCCCACCGGGATTCGAACCCGGAACCCCTCGAGTATAGTATCAAACAACATTAATCAGCATGTAATTTACTATTAATTACATTTTTTTAATAGCTGTAATTTGCAACTTTGATCCTAAGTCCACTATTTTAAAAATCCGGACCACTGTGCGGCGACACCATGAAACCCGGCGTACTAACCACTCGGCCACGGAGGTCGTCCACTACTCGTCACATATTTGATTCCTAAAATTATAACATTATTTTTTACCTGTAGCTTGAAGTTAATTTTGTAGAAGTATCATAGTCGATTGTAATTTGCCTGCTCGAAAAAACTTATGATTATAAAGCAATTTCAAAAAGTTTTGGAAATTTAATGAAACTAATTATTAGCTGGCATTGGAATGTAGCTAGCTATCTATCGTTTTAATCCTCGATCTATCGAGTACCGAACAACACTACTTATCCTTGTGTGACCGTATTCTAAGCCGCTTTGATTACGTTAATAGGTTTAATGCAATTTAATCAGTTTATATATCTAGTGTGACATCGTTATGCAAACCTGGTCAGTGGAGACTACAATGAGATCCAGATTGATAACAGCTGTCTATCACACTGTCAGAATAGGGATATAGGAGCGAACATATTGAGGTACTTGAGGTAGTGATTAATTCGCTAAAGATCGATAAGCTATGTTTTGTATCGTATTTAGTAAGATTATCTTATTCGCAAATAATATGGCTCATAGATATTTAATCTACAAAATAATGTGTAATGAATGACATAATTTTGTGACTTTATGGCAGATGAAGTTTATCTTTATCATTTAGTGACTATTGTAGTTGGCCGAGCGCCATAAGGATGGTTTTAGTTTAATTGGTAAAATTATGTTTCTATTCTGTTATGTGTGGCGATATACCAGGAAAACTTTTCGTGCCCACTTATCTGTGGGATTGATGTCGCCGAGGCTGAGGGCACTGGCTGGTTACCGGAACAGACAATATTTATGGTGCCTTTCGTGTAAAAAGTGACTTACTCGCTTCCTTCAAAAACTGTCAAGATGTGTGTCTATACGACTTTTCTCTCGGACACTATAAGATCATTGAAATATTCGTGAGAATGTGAAAAATATAATTGTGACGTGCGCCTTCTGGAATGACGGCAAAGCAGGGTCCAGCCGCCTCAAGTTACGCCCGTCGGAGACCACGCAACCCATCGTCCTGGAGGTAAGTGGGCGCTTCCTTTTTCCTGGTATTGAACCAAATAATTTATAATTTCGGTGTAATCCACCCCAGATGTGGGCTATGACACGCGCCACACCAGTAGTAATTAAGAGAAATTAAGAATTTGGATACAGTTTTATCATGAATAGAAACATTTTCGCGTTACATTAAAAACCTTTATTCTTACTTAAGGGGTTTGATTATTGAGATCTAAGAGTTTACACACAAGAAGCTTAATATTATTAATTACAGTCAGACTCAGAGAAATCAATATTTTTTAAAGATTATTTATAAGAGTTGATGTTGTCACTTTCTTTTCTAAAGTAATAGAATAAGGCCCGTATTATAGTAAGATTTTCAGTGATTGATCTAGTCTTGAGCATAGTTAGAAAGGGATGTCGCTATATATAGCACATAGCGATATCCCTTTCTAACTGTACTCAAGTAAAGATCAACACTTAGTTGTCTTTGTGTAATGCGGGCCTAAGACAGGTCAGTTGTTACTTAGACAAGCATTCCATTAACAACAATTTAATTAACATACTTACTAGTAAGAAAAATTTTAATAGGAAATATTCCACGCAGTCTAAGCAGCAGACGGGACTCAAACCCGCACTTATCTACCCGGCGAATAGTGGATGCACGGACTTTGGAGGAGCTCGATGGCGCAAGTGGTTAGCGCGTTCCGCTGCGATCGTTGAATTGAAGCAACTTTCGCAGTGGTCGGTCATTGGATGGGTGGCCGAAAATTTTACTATCTCGAGCTCTTCCGTGCTTCGGAAGGCACGTTAAGCCGTTGGTCCCGGCTGCATTTGCAGTCGTTAGCACCCACCAACCCGCATTGGGCCCGCGTGGTGGGTCATGGCCCAATCTCCCTATTCCATTCATAGGGAAGGCCTGTGCCCCAGCAGTGAGGACATTAATAGGCTGATGATGATGATGACGGACTGCGTGGAATTTTTCTTCTAATAAAAATTTTCATTACATTTAATCTAGCAGTTAAATACTTTAAATAAATGCAACTATATCCACTATAATTAACTTAATTTACATCAATTGATATATTTAACTGTTCTTACAATCCTTAGAAGAAATATTTATTTATTTATTTAATAATCACTTACATCTATCATTACAGGTATAACCTAATACAATAGAGCAGTTACGATACAACCAATTATTATACAAAACTAAAAATAAAAAAAAACACAAACACGAAAATAAAATAAACATTTTTATGATAGTATACAATAAGCGGCCCGTGTGAATTCATTCAATGTGCATTGAAACAAGTCAATGTGCAGAGACAGCGTGTTGAGTGCGCGCAGAGCGCGCGTGAGAGGAGCGCAGTGCTGCAGGTTAGTGCGCGCGCGCGGCACACACAACAGGGGAGGCTGCCTCCGTCGCCCCGCGTACTCGTTGGGCACACACAACTGAACTGTGTGAAGAATCTCTGGGTTCCTTAGTTTACCACGAATCACTTTGAATAAATAAGTGGCCAGAGACACTTCCCTCCTTACTTCTAATTGAAAATAGCCCGTCATGCCTAGTGTGAACAGAGTAGGGTACAAAAGTGGAAAGCCTGGATACACACCATACTGTTTCAAAAAAATAAATCTCACGAATTTGTTCTGTATGCGTTCTAACATTAATTTATATTTCGCTTCTTGTGGCGACCAGACTAAAGCATTGCATTCTAAATGGCTTTTTACGAGGGATTCGTATAAAGCTTTTATTGCACTGAGATTTGTGAATTCGTTCGCTTGACGTAAAACTAAGCCCAAATTCCGGTAAGCTTTCTTACAAACTTCTAGGATATGCTGTCGAAAATTCACATCGGTAGTGAAGCGCACGCCTAAGTTCTTCACTTCGGATACACGTTTCAGTGGCATGCTGTCCATGTAGTACTGATGGTGACTCGGGCTACGCGCTCGACTAAACGATAATACGGAACATTTGTCCACGTTGAAGTACAATTTATTTTTAAAACTCCACTCTGCTACCCTATCTATATCCTGTTGCAAAGAGTCATGACCGGATCCCTTTATTGTGCGAACTAATTTTAGGTCATCAGCAAATAACAATGGTGTAGACATCTTGACTACTTTCGGCAAGTCGTTGATCATTAAAATAAATAGCAGAGGTCCTAAATTACTGCCTTGACTTACACCTGATCTTGTAAAATAGGGTTCGGATAGCCTGCCGCTGCAATCCACGTATTGGCATCGGTTTCGTAGATATGAGGCGAAAAATGACAACGTGTGCGGTGTGCAACCTACGTTAGCCAACTTTGATAGAAGGACATCATTATCAACATTATCAAAGGCCTTCCTAAAATCAAAGTAGGCAACATCAACTTGGTGATTGGCATCTACTGTCGGTACTATGTGTGTCATAAGATTCAACAAGTTCCCTGTTGTCCCCCGCCCAGGACGGAAACCGTGCTGTGCGTCTGACAACAAAGCACTTATTTTCGGATACAGGCTACTATGAATAGCCGACTCGAATACTTTAGCTGGAGTGCATAAAACCGCAACTGGTCTGTAATCACTAGCCGCCGATCCTCCACTACCTTTTGGCACCGGTATTTTTGATACATAAGTTGAATATATGTAACAATGGTTCCACTAACACTGCTCTGCAATCTCTAAAAATTAACGAAGGAATGCCATCGGGCCCTGCTGAACGTTTAGGGGGCAAGCGCGCGAGTGCGTGTTGCACTTCCGCGGGAGTCACGCAAGTCAGGTGCGCCCAGGCACCGGTCGCTGCGCCTGCTTCAGAATTTGCACTCGCCGCCTCCACACTTAGCACGGGAGGCTCTGGATTGTATACAGAACGGAAGAACCGAGCAAACTCATTGGCACATTCGTTTTCCGTCAGTACCCTCCCGTCTTTAATCAATCTACGATTATTCGAATTCCCTTTCTTAGATCTTATGTATTGCCAAAAAGCTCGCGGGTCCCTCACTAAGTGTTGCTGTACGCGGTCGCGGTACTGATCATGAGCTAATGCAGTTTCAATTTTAGCTTTCGCTCTACATTGTGAAAACTTTTCATAATCACCGCGCAATTTCCTGGACTTGTATTTTTTATGCAATCGGTATTTCAACTTTATATTTTTAATAATTTCAGCCGTGTACCACACCGGGTAAATAAACCTGCTATCACATTTGTTTGAATGATTTTTTTTATGAGGAACACATTTGTCAAAAATTTCATATATCTTATCATAAAATAAATTTAAAACTACATCCGGATCTTGTCTATCATACAGATCACTCCAGTCTGCCTCTGTTAATAAAGAATATAATAAATTAAAATCGGCTTTATTGAAGTTCCATGCATTATGAGTACTCAGGGAATGGGTGTATCGCGGAGGAGTGGTAGGTACGGGTGGCGGCTGTGCGTAATAAACACGATATAATAATTGTAACCCAATAAACTTGTAACTCTTTTTTTATTGGTAAATGGGTACATATTTTTTTTCTTGGTTTCAACAATCTGAACTCCTTTGTATGTTATATGTTATAGTGGAAACTTTGCTGATGTATGTTTTGATAAATAAATCTAGTTATAAGTGTCATTTCATTGTTTGTTTCCCAAATAAAAATAAAATGAAAAAAAAACCTAATACTTGAGTTGCTGTACCAGTTATCTTCGCGTTTGGACTTTGTTGATTGACGACCTCCGTGGCCGAGTGGTTTATACGCCGGGTTTCATGGTGACGCCGACTCGAGAGGTCCCGGGTTCGAATCTCGGTAGGGGCAGATGTTTGTGTGATGAATACGAGCATTTGTACTCCAGTCATGGATGTTTTAATATGTATTTCTCTATGAATATATCTTATTTATGTAGAGTATATGTATTATATCTGTGACCCTAGTATCCCATAACACAAGCCTTACTGTGCTTACTTTGGGGCTAAGCTAATTGGTGTGAGTGTGGTTGGAAAATATTATATTATATATATCACTACTTAATATCAGATGAGGTAGAGTCATTTAACTATCTGGCTATAAAAAAAAAATGTAATTGTATAGGAACATTCTTCCAATACCACAAATAGCCTTGACATTTTTCTTAACCAAATCAAAGGCAAAACTAATAAAGCCATGGTCATAAGGCGAATCTTAGCATACCGAGGCCGCCCATCAAATCACGGGGACGATGGCCACCATTAAGGCTGATGGGCTCAGTAATACCCAGCATGTAGGACGCAATAATGTGGAGTGGTCATTCGTTATTGTGCCTTAAACATTTATGGTGATTCCACTTTGATACGGGCGAGTCTTAACGATTGCGATTGCACCAAAGTTATGAGATTCCTTTTAAATATTTAGTCGCCTTTTTACTTCAAGTAAAAGGTAAGTTAAGCAACTTTCGCAGTGGTCGGTCATTGGATGGGTGACCAAAAATTTACTATCTCGAGCTCCTCCGTGCTTCGGAAGGCACGTTAAGCCGTTGGTCCCGGCTGCATCTGCAGTCGTTAGCACCCACCAATCCGCACTGGGCCCGCGTGGTGGGTCATGGCCCAATCTCCCTATTCCATCCATAGGGAAGGCCTGTGCCCCAGCAGTGGGGACTTTAATAGGCTGATGATGATGATGATGAAAAGGTAAGTTTAAGAATGAAAAAAAGTTTAAGAACAAATGATAATTAACTGTTTTTACGTCTATCAGGTACATTTTCAAAAAGTATTGTAAACGTATTTTTTTCTTTTTTTACGGTTCTGTAGTCCTGACAGGATACCCTTATAGTTTCGTCATGTCTGTCTGTCCGTCCTCGGTTTTGCTTTGAGACTGTTAGCACTCTAGAGAGCTGTAATTTTGTGGCGATATGTGTATCAATCATGCCGACAAAATGGTAGAATAAATATTAAAAAAAAAAATTAAACCTGGAGATGATTTTCTTTTTTCAGGGATATCTTAATTCAAATAATTTATTATTCGGACTACATAGAGCTTTTAAATATAGGTTCTTTAAAATAACTTAGGGGTTTCTTAGACTTTTTCTCGATTAAGTAATCCGTTTGCGAAATATTGAACTCTAAAAACTTAACTAATGGCTTGAAAAACCTGGAAAAATCATGATAGTGCTTTTCATGAACTTTTAAGGAACATTATAACGGTTAAGATAGATTTGTTAGATTAAGAGTAATAGTCGTTCAACTTCTGTATTAGAAAATTTCTGATCTAATAAAATTCCTTGGAAAAAATCATTAATGGTGGCTTAGACGAAGTAATTGCTTAAAATATAGACTTTTTCCTCAATATACACACATCAAAAGTGTCTAGGGATCAAGCATTTTTATGCGGATTTCTTGAGATTGAGATGTGGCTTTGTAATAAATTTATGATTTTATAAATTTATATGGATCCTTTTTGGTGCATTTCATAATTTGAATCAGGAACTGTGAATCAAATTCGAGTAAAAGATGAAAATCAGCTGTCAATATTTTCCCTATAAAAACATACAACGCATTGAAGACATTATTAGTGCTACTGTTTCCCTACTACTGATTAAAACCAACGTTATTATGGAGCGGCGACGTCATTTAAGCAGGGAAGAAATGCTCAGAGCCGTGGGATTGATAGAAGCTGGTTCCCGGCAACGTACTGTGGCTTTAGCTCTGAATACAAGTCAGAGTGTTATCAGTCGACTTTGGACACGATACCGAAGCACTGGTACCGTGGCTGAGCGCCATGGAGGACGGTATCGCTGCACCACACGGAGACAAGACCGATACATTCAAATCTTAACTCGAAGAGCTCCAACAATAACCGCCATGATGTTAGCCGTGAGGCTTCATCACTCTTCAGGGAACTTAATTAGCGACCAAACAGTCAGAAACCGCTTGCATGAAGTGAACCTTCATTCCCGAAGACCGCTACGGGTACCACCTATAGCAATGCACAATCGTAGGATTCGATATCAATGGGCTCTTGAACACAGAAATTGGGCAGAAGAACAATGGCGTTTCGTGTGCTTTTCTGATGAGTCTCGTTTTGGTATGAGACCGGATACAAGACGTATACGACACTGGAGAACCCCTGGACGCCAACAGCGATTAAAATCCTGCCAGGAAGTCCATCCTTATAGTGGTGGAACCATCATGGTATGGGCGGGTATTTGGATCGGCGGAAGAACTGAGTTGATTTGGATCAGAGGCAACCTCAACGCTCAAATTTATGCTGAGACGATTGTATCAGACGTCATCGTTCCTCTACAAGTGCAAATCGGTCCCTTATTTCAGTTAATGCATGATAATGCACGACCGCACACCGCAAGAGTTGTAAGACAGACTCTCGCCGCAGCTAACATCAATGTCCTGCCCTGGCCTGCTCAGTCGCCAGACTTGAACCCGATTGAGCATGCATGGGATATGCTACAGAGAAGAGCTCTGCCGAATATGGAGGGTATCCAGTCGCAAGAAGACCTTTTTTTGTTGTTGCAACGAACATGGGCGGCCATTCCACAGCGTGATTTGGATGAACTCATTTTGAGTATGCCAAACCGATGTTCTTGTGTTGTTAGTGTTCGCGGTAGAAATACGGATTATTAATTGTTTAAGTTACCCAATAAAATTTTAGAGAAAACTGTTATTTCAGTCTTTTTTTCGAACTTTTGTGTTAGTGGTTCAAATGTCAAAAATCCCTTTATTAGGAAAATGGCAAATTTCTTTATTAATGCAAAGGTGACTTGGTTTATCGTTACTGTGACAAACGAAAACACTTTATTTGATGAATCCTTAAAGAAAATTTTAATTAATATCAATCAGGAGAAAAGTTATTGCAAAAATATATGTTGATCCCTAGACACTTTTGATGTGTGTATTATGGTGACGACGAGCAACTACGGAACTCTACACTGCGCGTGGTACGAGACGCACTTGTCCGGTTTTCTCATAATCAAAACGTCACAGAGATATATTATTAATAATAATAAATATTTTCAACACACACACCAAATTATCCTGGCTATGTGCTTGAAGAGTCCTTCAAAGCAAAAGTCGGTGTATGCCTTTATGTTCAGGCGGATGATTGCTGTCGCCGTCTTCGCTGCCAGGAAGATCCCTTCTTTTCCATGTTTGGGGTTTACGTGGACTCTGGTCCTTTGGGGTCTAAGGTCCGTATTACAGAATGACAACAAGTGTTGATCTTTACTTGAGTACAGTTAGAAAGGGATATCGCTATGTGCTATATATAGCGACATCCCTTTCTAATTATGTTCAAGACTAGATCAATCACTGAGAATCTTTCTATAATACGGGCCTAAGTGTGCCTCTACAAATCCTATAGCGCTGACGTTAAGGCACCTCGACTTTTCGAACGTCTTAGTTGTGCTATCAGGTTGTGGTTAGGGTCCCACGTAGCCCGTAGGATCATTGCCTGCTATCTACCCAAGCGCCACAGGCCAGGCCTCCGTGTCTAACGGTGGTTAGCGCCGAATCTGGCACTGAGGGTCGGCAAATTGGGACGGGATGCGTGACTAGTTTGTGTCCGTCCCTTGGAAGCAGCGCCGCTTCAGTGACAGGACCTACTGGCCAGCGTCATTGACATTACTTAAGAGATTGTACTGGGTATGGAATACTAGATTCCTAATTCTGATCGTATCAGTAAGGCCACACATAATCGCTGGTTCATCGCGATTGTGCTGTAGCTGTATTGCGTAAGCAGGCGGCATATCGTGCTTGGAGCAGAGGCCGCACACTTAAATATCCCGGGGTCGAATCACTATAAGCAACCTGCAATAGTGCTTGCAAGTTCTGCAAGAAGGCTGTCATCAGAGCGAAAAGCCACTACTAACTAGTGTAATAGTCCCATAAGACTAGTTGCGCCGTGTTTTGTTCATATCACTTTAAGAGCCCTTTCACATTTTATGCAAAAAATCGTAATTTTTGAGCACCTCGTTTACCCCCTTAGAAAAGATTTTGACTATTTCCAATAGAACTAAACAGTAGATTTATTCTTCTTATTGTAAGTTAATGTAGAATATTTGCAAATACTGTTTTCCTTTTGACGTGACAACGTCTTAAATTAGGTTGCGGCTGGGAGTCACTTATGAAAAAGTGTAACGCTCGGTAACGTTACGATGAGTCTCTCGTGTTAAGTTTAAGTTTACATGTACAATGTTTTAGTAAACAAAATATATTTCTATAGTTAAAATTTGTGCAATTCTTATTTTCATTCAATTCCTTGTTCCTATTGTGCAATTTAATTATATTCATATCAATAAATATTCTACCGAGAAAAAGACGTTGTCACGTAAAATCTTCGCTCGTAAAACCGACTTTACAGGCAACCATTTTTTTTTGGACTGATCTTTCTACCGCAGCTAGTTTACGGAAAAAACGATAATATGCACAACTTCAAACGCCTGAATCTCTAAATAATGTTCAATAAATTAGATCAAATCAGAAATATGTTTTTGTTGTAACATAATGTATTAGAATTTTGATTTTTCATCTCATTAATTATCAAAAAAAAACATCTAACCTCCGTGAGTTTTCCCAAAAAATAATGCAGTTTTACCTCTTATTTTGATATTGAATAAAATAGAATTACTATTGATGAAAAATCGCATCATGAAACTATTAAAACATGTACATATTTTATATAATTAGTTCATTAATTATTTTATAAGACTCGAAACATCACCCGTAAAATGCAATATATACTAGTGCAAATCTACCTACGCTTCGATCAGTACGGCAGCGGCGCAATTTTGTAAAAGGCCTCTTAAGTGCCATTTGTAATTCAATGAACAAAGACAAAATATAGAGTAACCAATCGAAGCTTATTCTTCTTTTCATTTTAATAATGGGGATAGTGTTGAACAATAATTTAAGTATGTAAGTAATGGGTTTCGCAAGTTACTATTAGTAAATTAAGCAGTCATTTGTGCTTAAATCACGGATTTTCTTCATTACCATAATCTTTAAGTTAAATTTCAAACAGCTAAGTCAGGCTCAAAGTAATGGAATGGTTTTCAGAGAGCCACGTTCTGAAATTTACACAGCATCTCATTTGAGGTTTTGGGATCATTAAGATGGTTGTAAATTAATCTAAATACAGTTTTCATTCGAATTTAAGATTTCAACGACCTTTAAGAATGATAGATTTTTGAAGAGAAACTCTTTTTTGGACAGAGTTTAAATGGAAAGTTCCTATGGAAAACATGAAACGGAAATGCATCACGAGCATCACACGCGACAATACATATATATATATATATGTATGAGAGATGCGTGCGCTGCTTTATTCCCCTATGTCTTATGTACCGCTTAATGTTAGGTTATTTTCAGTAAAGAATTTTAACTTCGGATGTGTGGTCCGTGCACACTGTAATAAATGTTGCTTGATTAAGTTGTTTGTTACGTAAACACGCAACATTTATTCTTGGAAAAAAATTTGGTTGACTGTAAAGTCGGTTTATGGACGAAAGTTTTACGTGATAAAGAAACATTGATGAAAAATCGTATAATTGATAGCTCTGAAGTCACGCGAGAAGAGAGATAAATGTGTACAAGCCTCGCTTGGGCCGATCGTGCCTCTCTAACGCTTGTTCCGCGCTCTCGCTTGCACGCTCAGGCTCAGGCGGAACGTGACACTTTTTCGTGCGTGCAGCCGGTGTTCATGGATTTATAGATGTTCATCATCATCATCATCATCATCACCGACCCATTGTCGTCCACTGCTGGACATAGGTCTCCCCTCATTCACGCCACTGCTCCCGATTTTCTGCCACTCTCATCCAGCCCACTCCAGCAAGCCTACGAATGTCATCGTCCCATCTTGTCTCAGGGCGTCCCACACTACGTTTACCAAGTCGCGTTCTCCACACAAGAACTTTACGGCTCCATCGGCCGTCAGTTCTGCGGCTAATGTGACCAGCCCACTGCCACTTCAGTTTGCTAATTCGGTGAGCTATGTCAGTGACTCTGGTTCTCTGACGGATTACATCATTTCTGATGCGGTCCTTCAAGGATACTCCGAGCATAGCCCTTTCCATAGCGCTCTGAGCGACTTTAAACTGGTGGACCAGTCCAGCCGTGAGTGTCCACGTCTCGGCGCCGTATGTCATAATTAGGAGGACGCACTGTATGTTGTAGATGTTATCACGTCACAAGTTAGGCTTCTGTGGGATTGTCAAAAATATAAAGTTAACTCAGACGAAGTCGCGGGCGGCCGCTAAGTAGTTAGAAAGTTTTCAATGACTAGGTCAGTCATAGGCCGTTGAGAATTGCTGCTCTAAATGAGCTCTTAAAGGTTGTGTAGCGTCGGCATATTCTTGATACAAAGTACACGCTGACGTTTTGTGTAGTTCGCGAACGATTATTCAGGAGTACTCCCACAGGTAAACTACTCGAACTAGTTCCCTCATTCGCCGTTCCATAGTTTATTAGTTCGTGACCGAATGAGCGAGAGCGGCGTTAAATGAACGTATATCGTTACGAAACTCATCACATACATGTAAATTTGAGAGAGTTTTTTTTGACGCCGGCCCGGCCTATGTATAAGTTATCAACAATAACATACACATGCATATTCGAAAAAGGTGAAAATTATAGAAAGTTATTTTAATCACCACTTATATTAATTTTGCTGTTATAATTGCATAATCTCATCACATTAGGAGGAGCTCGATGGCGCAAGTGGTTAGCGCGATCAGCTGCGATCGTTGAAGTTAAGCAACTTTCGCAGTGGTCGGTCATTGGAAGGGTGACCAAAAATTTACTATCTCGAGTTCCTCCGTGCTTCGGAAGGCGCGTTAAGCCGTTGGTCCTTGCTGCATCTGCAGTCGTTAGCACCCACCAATCCGCACTGGGCCAGCGTGGTGGGTCGTGGCCCAATCTCCCTATTCCATCCATAGGGAAGGCCTGTGCCCCAGCAGTGGGGACATTAATAGGCTGATGATGATGATGATGATGAATCCATAATCTTATCACATGCAGCCAGAATATTATCAAACCGAGCGAACGATCTGCATTTCATTGACACGAGCTAAGAGCTGACGTACTACAAGAGCGAACTAGTTCGCTTAGGGGTAGCGACCTAAATTGAGCGATCTCAGTTGCGAACTAATATGCCCAAGACTAAACGTCGGGTTCACCAATTCGGCTTCTAGTGACGGGAGATGAGGAATCAAACAGCCAGTGTGTCGCTTGATAACTAATACCGGCCAGACACACTACGAGAAATCGTTACGATTAGACTGTACAGTCCGAACGGTACCGATAAATCGTAGCGTGCATGTTATAAAACTGCACAGTTTTTTATACTAAACGAAATCGTATAAACTGTTCCGTTCGAACTGTACAGTCTGATCGTAACGATTTCTCGTAGTGTGTATGGCCGGTATTAGAGTGTATTTAATTTGTATTTACATCTTATAAACAATTTTTCTTAACTAACATTGCACCGTGCACCTTTGTATGGAGTGATGAAAAGTTACAACGATAATTTGCACAATATTGATATTTTTCAATTGTCACTATCCTTATACAAAAAAAGTGTCACTTCAGTTTTCTCCCAAGGTTCAGAAGTATATCTAAGTGAATGTTAATATACTAGATATACATCGGTTAGACTTGCACCCTGGCTAGATTTAACTACTTTAGCAGTGTGGTTTGATTGATAGGTCATGTTATTATTTTCAGTTACTAACTTTATATTCTCTTAATTTCTTGGTAAGTACCTACTGTATTAATAGAAAATCTTAAGGAAGCGCAAAAATATGTATTTTGTAGATTCTAATTAGTGGATAATGAAGTTGGTCGTACAATAATCTAAGGTGTCACCTGTATTACAATACTGTTTGTGTAATGGGAATTGTACCACTGTTTTTTGTCCTGAATAAAAAAAAAAAAATTCTATACTCAGCGTGTTCTAGATACAAAGTACACGCTGACGCTATAGGTTATTTTATTTGGTAAGCCAATGTGCCTGTTTGAAAATCAGATTAACCATTTATTTTTAATTATAACTTATTTCTTTATTGTATTCGGTTTTCGGCGTAACAACGGTCGCGTAGAATCCCTTCCCGCCAAACAAAGCTGTCAGAAAAGACCTTAACATTATCATAGCATGTCTAAAGCAGAGGTTCCCAAACTGGGGTAACGCCCCCTGGCCGTATTTGCAGGAGTGACCCTCAAGTCGCAGTGTGGAGTTTTGACAGTAGCGGATATGGAAATGTTGTAAAAGTTGTAATGCTTGTAAAAGTCCAAACTGAATAAATGACTTTTGAATTGAGATTTTTTTGAATTTTATGAAAAATACATAATAGGTACCAATCTAAACCTTTTATTTGTGTAGGTATGTGAGTTTTGGACTTTGGACCCTCTTATAAATGACAAATCTATTGTACCCAAATTGACGATCTCCGTGGCCGAGTGGTTCGTATGTTGGGTTTCATGGTGTCCCCGGTGGGGGCAGATGTTTGTGTGATGAATGGGAGCGTTTGTACTCCAGTCATGGATGTTTAGTATATATTCCTATATAAATATACTTATATATATGTATGCTATCCGTTACCCTAGTATCCCATAATACAAGCTTTGCAGTGCTTACTTTGGGGCTAGGCTAATTGGTGTGATAATAAGGTACCTGATACAAATAAGGCCTTTGCTGAAATAAGGCCTGTAGAAAAGTCTATTAAAATATGTTTACATCAAAAATACTTTACACACGCATAGATGACAGTTCTACAACTCGGCAAACTGTACACGAGCGGTCCGCTCGAGCTCATAGCGTCAGTAGTGGCGGTACTTTGTGAAGGACGAGCTTTTCATAGCGTGTTATTATTTTGTCGTAATCTTTAACGAATTTGAATACGTTATTCTTTGAAGTTTTGTTTCATTTAATGTATACGGATCACAATATAACTAATCAAAAAGTTGACTATGACTTAAAATTTAACTTTTTAGAATATATGCGAATTAAATACTACTTATAACTTTTATGAAGTATAATGAACTAAATAAAGCCTACTTTTATAAAAGGCATTATTATTATCAAATATATTCATTTTCCAATATTTAATAATATTTACGACAAGATATGTTAATTTGCTAATTTTTGTTTGTATGGATATGTTATTTTTTTTTATTATTTTTTATCTCTTGTTAATATGTGACTTCAAATCTGACTAGCAATTTAAGATCATTGTTACAGCAATTTAAGCAAAATATTAAGTAAAAAAAAAGAGAATGTTGTTCAAGGATCCCATGGAAACACTTGATAAAAGGCTCAGAAATACAAAATAATTTATACTCTAATAACAATATTCCTATAATTTAAGTACATAGGCTTCGTTAAGTCACTATGTTTTTAAAAGGCCTAAGGCTATGGTTCCAGAATTAGCACTGATAATAGATTGTAATATGTTTTCTTAATTACTTAAAATTTATGAAACCAGGAATAATGCCTTGCTTTTATTTATCATCCTCTTCGAATAATTTATCATGATATGAGTGTTTGAAATCAGGGTAGGCCTTATTTGTATCACTTACCTTACATGTATTAAATCTTGATGTAAATGAGGAGTTACAGTGCTTACTTCTTGGCTAACATAATTGGTTTGAGTGTTAGAAATATTATCGATCACTATTCGCAAAACTTTCCCCGCTGCACGCTTTCCTCGCGGCCACAGCGCGAGTATGTTTTATTCAGATGGACAGTCTTGCCATCCATAATCAACTCCTTCTAAGTCTGTGCGACAATAGTAGTGATTGAGCCATCAACAACCATTAAGTATGCCTGTGAAAGAGTAAATGCATTTTTGAGGCTAAAGCGGACAAAATAGGGTCAATGACTAACTTTTTCTTTTTCGTCTATCAGGGAGATTATCAAAAAGTAATAGACACGATTTTTTTATTTACGCACATACTTAAAACATAACAGGGATATATTGATTTGAAATGTCGCATGACTTCACATCTTGGTACAATATTTAGTTAGAAGTGACGTCACTAGCGTCAAAGTTTAGAAGTGGGGGCACTTCGCACTTCTAAACTTTGACGCGCATTAGCTTCGTAATTATTTGGTTGATTGACAAAAAAGTCACTTCATGCGACGTGTAATAGTTTGGAAGTGGGAGCTAGTGACGTCACTAGCCCCCACTTATGTACTTATTTGGTTGGTTGACAAAAATATCCATTATAGTTATATTTTTATATTTTAGGCAAATACTGCTAGAATTTTATTTAGATTTAAAGAGTAGAGTAGAGTTCCATTATTTTTTGATAATTTAGCTGATGGACTAAATAGAATATCGTTAATTTTAGCTAGTCATCATTATTTTTGACGTTGATAGCATTTCAATATGTTATATTTACATGTAAGCATAACCAGAGAACCATCCTGGCTTTGCATGGTCGAACTATTTAACGCGATAAAAATAGCCCTTGTTACTCAGGGATAAAGTCGCATTCTAAATATATTTTGGGATTTATTCGTTATAATACAAGCACAAAAATCTTTCCTTTTTATATTATTACTAGCGGCCGCCCGCGATTTTGTCCGCGTTAACTTTAGTTTTTTAAGAGCCACAGGAATTCCTAACATTTTTCCTTGATAAAAAGTATCCTATATCTCAATCCAGATCATAAACTATATGCGTACCAAATTTCATATTAATCCATTCAGTAGTTTTTGGGTAAAACCGTAACAGACAAAGAAACTCAATTTCGCATTTATAATTTTAGTTAGGATAGCTTAGATCCTAAATACCTGTAGAGGAAAAAAGGAACACCGAAATAGACCAACAAAACATCTTCGCACTGATATAATTATCTTATATCAAAATTGACATCAATATAAATATCCGTAAATACCATGAAGTTGAATACCTATGCCATAAGTGTCGCCGCACACGGGCCACACGCTACAACCACAAACGCCGCCACGAGAAGCCAGAAGCGGCTCCTAAAGCGGCTGAAGCGCGCGACAGCGGCCGACTAAGGTAAGGGAGAGAGGGGTGGGGAATTGCGCGAGTGACGTGTGGCGGCGTTTTGTATCGGCGCATTAAGTGGCCGGTGCGGTTCACAAGAAGCGAGCAACGACGATTTGTAGCGTGTGGCGGCCACCGGCGTACCGTGTGTGGCGAGTCCATATAAAATGTACGAAAACTACAAGAAATATGCCGGTGGCGGCGTTTTGTGGTTGTGGTCGGTGGCACGTGTGCGGCGACACTAACGGGTTAGCAATTGGCAGCTTAATTCAGACGATGTTTGCGGAATCTTAATGACCCATTATATAATAAACAGCTTGTAACCAAGACGGTATATTTGCATGTTGCCAAGAACAGAATCTAGGTCTTAAATCGAATTACTGGTAAATGTAACGCATACGTAACGACCGGTGTAATTCGAATAACGTCGGGTACGTAATGACGTAATGATAATTACTTAAATGTTATAACGATGTGAAGTCTAATTAGATTCACTTATTCTAATGTTAGCTTATTATCTGTTTTTTCTTTTCTTTTTTTATAGATAGGTCTGACAAATGATTCCACCCCACCTGATGTTAAGTGACGGACGGTGGTAACAGTTCTAACTGCCACACCAACAATCCTCACCTTGCCGGCCTGCATGTTGGTTCTTCACGCCTCTTTTGAAGGATCCCAGGTTGTAAGAGGGAGGGAACACGTGAACGGGCAGAGTATTCCATTTAGGGATAGTGCAATAAAGAAATGCGTCACCAAATTTCTTTGTTCGCCTTGGAATAGTGGATGGTGCATGGTTAGTCGGTGATTTCAGAATTTATGCCAATATTAAAGCTCGTAGTAAAACGAAGAAATAAAAAGAAGAAAGAAAACTAAACAGCTCGAGTTGATATGATGACGATCCCTCTCCGTGTTGATACGAGATGCCTGCTAAACCATTATTAATTTGGAACATAATAAAATTCCTTGAATATGTAATTGTTTCCATATTGATGTTTGATCAACTTGCATATAATATTTATTAAGATTTTCAAGGTACTGTAGCCTGAAGGGAAACCCCTGGGGGGGGGGGGGGTAAAACTCAAATGGTGATCAATAATAATCATTAAGACTTTTGACTTGCTTTATTTGAACTCAGAGCGAATATAATGATTCTTAATTAACAGTTAACTGATCAAATCTGTGCCTGAAATCTATCTGCTGGGATCGTCCATGAAAGACAAAAGATTCCCAATTTTAAATCTTTAAAATAATGACATTAACTTTTTAATATAACTGCCAGCCGTAGGCATTACATAAGCAAAAAAGGCCGTAACGCACAGGGCGTTACAGTACGTTATCTCATATCGATATACTTGGTATGGTAGAATGTTTTTATTAAACAAGATTTAACATTAACTCAACTTGAGTACACCAAAAACACAAACAGAGGGACAGACTAAGCTTTAGTATTAGGGTTCCGTCGGTCAATTTGTTGCGAAACTTTTAAAACAATAAGTTGCACCTTAACTTATTACTAAATATGGACTCAAAAGAGTTGTATTGTTCTTAATTTTTGATTTTGACTTTGATTGCTACAACTATATTTCAGATTCAAAAATGCTAATCAGTAAGTTACAAAAACGCTTCGATTCCTTTGACGAATAATTTGAAGCGTGTATAGTCAATTTCAAGCTTGTGTCAGACATAGGAAGTTTGGGAACCTCAGTGTGTAGTCAATTAAACTGATCTGTATTTCCATTTACACGTTAAATTTAATCCGCCATATATTTAGCTATACCGAATTCCAGTACGAGCGAATTTAACACAATAGATATGCCCGAACAACGAATATGGCTCTTATTGTTATGTAGTAAAGGTGCTGTCGACATCAAGTTGTGTCCACCCAAATGAGTTGATTGTCAGATTTAGAGAATTGTAGCAGCCTCTTGTGAGTGTCGTCTAAATTACAGAATTCTGTAGCACAGTATTGATATATACTGTGACTGTAGCTAAATAAGTAATACTGTTCACTAACAGTACGGAACAGTGTATATTTCGCAGACATCTGGATAATTGACTGCTTCCGTGGAAATGTATGCCGAGTTTCAAGGATTTATTCTTTGTTCGTCCCAGTATTTTATCTCACATTACAAAGTCCCAACAGGTGTCGGTCAGAAGTCCGGATTCGATTCCCGGTGGGGGAAAAGTTTGCATGATGAATACCTAAGTCAAGAATGTTTGTATATAATATTTCTTAAAATATATAGTTATTCATGTATCAGTATATTGTACTCTATCCGTTACCCTACTATCCCATCACAGAAGTCTTACAGTGCTTACCACAGAACACAGAAAGGTGCTTACTTTGGGACAAGGCTAAGTAGTACATGCGAGAGTCTGTGCCGTGAAATGAATAGGCAAAATAATGTAGGTAGGTTTGTTTATTCCACGTAACAAAAATTTAAGTAATTAAATTTTAAGAAAATTTTACTAGAAAATCCACGCGGACCAGGCAGCAGATGGGATTGGAACCCGCACTTCCCCCTTCGCTATCCGGGCGAATTCACTGACCATTATGCTACCGCAGCTCTGATGGCCGTGTCGAATTTTCTCTAGTCTATCTTAAGCTTTAAGGCAGCGCCATCTCTTCGCCACCGACAAGTAATTAGATAAATTATGCCCCAATAACATTTGATCGTTCACCCATATACGGGTGCACGAAAGACATTACTCGAATTCGGGCACCCGGGAAAATACGAGAGTCTGTGTATGAGGCGAAGCCGAATGCGATAATAGGTTTACTCGAGTGTTTTAATACCTAAATTATATGCAGTTACATACACTGATTTATCTTCACTCATAAGAACAATTGACATTAAATAAAAAATTTTGTTTAATATGTATTTCTATAAAAATATACTTATATATGCTCAGTATATGTATTCTATCCGATATCTTAGCATCCCGTAACACAAGCCTTATAGTGCTTACTTTGGGGCTTGGCTAATTGGTGTGAGTGTTGGAAATATTTATTTATTTCTGAGGTTGATGTTTACAGGTAAAAGCAGAAGTCCAAACCCAAACTAGAGATGTCGAAAGTTGAAAAAAATATCGATATGTCGATACATCGATATTTAAAAAAATATCAATATCGGCTTCGATATATCGATATATTGGACCAATTTTCCCAAAAATATGTTTAGGTCAGCCTAGCACAGTTATAATAGTTCAATACAAATTATAATTAAAGAAAGAATTATCAAAGTACCAAATTGCCGCTACACTACATGACAGTACAGTATCTCACGAAATATGACACGCGGAATAATAATGGAACGAAAATTATCTCCCTAAAAATACACCCTATTTTCGAATGATGAAAATGATTGCAGGGCCTCAGGTGCCATCTTTCGTAAACAAGACTAGACATTCACACACTTCCACAGAATATAATGGAAATCAGCACAACTAATTCACCAGCGACACAGATTTACAAATAATAGACAATACTAAATACAGCGCAGATCATAGATATGTTGAATATCATTAATCTGAGATCCAGTTACGATTTTTCCAGATCTATACGAATTTAGTTAGATCGTGATATGCCACTAATAATTAAAAAAATATCGATTTTGATACGAATTTCGATATTGGTTATTTTGTATCGATGTATCGATATATCGAATCAAAATATATCGGCAAAAAATTTCGACATATTTTCAACAAGCCTAACCCAAACTTTGACAGCTTCGTAATCGAATTGCATCGTTAAAGTTTCCATAATAACTAAGCAGCGCCCCTACCGGACGTAAGAACAAACTGGCTCCTTTCATACAAAATTTAACGATGACTGTACGATTACGGAGTTGTCAAAGTATGTGCTTGTTTCTTATGTAGATTGATAAAATTCTTGAACCCGGCAAGTTGTTCTTTAATTTCAAAACACACAAGTGTGTATTCTTATTTAGGTTTATAATAATTAATCAATCACGTTATTTATATTCTGAAGAATTGTGGCCGTTTAAAAAACCCCAATTAAACGCTCATAATCCCGATAATTGAAGTAAATCCGATAAGCTTAATAAAACCTTTCACTAAAGTTACATCATAAAGAAAGCTCGCCTTGATTGACGCGAGAGATTAAAGCAGGATTTTAAATAATAATTAAAATTCTTTTCTGTTTTTGTTCGATAAGTTTAATCATAATATATTATTAATTAAGGAAAAATATATTGAACACTAACTAAATCGTCAAACGTGAGTCTATATAAAACAAATAAAGCGGGTAAATCACTGGGTAAAATAGGTAGGTATACATAAATAAATACATAGTCTGTCTATTTTGTGGTCTGGTCTGACCATGTCTGACCATTAATACTTTTGCAATCATTATATTATGAAATGCGATTTTATAAAATGCAGTACGGAGACAATAGCCGTCTTAAACGTTTAGTGGTGTACTGGGAATATTGAAAATTTCCTGGAATATTCCCGATTATATTTTAAATGATTTTATTGGTAATATTCCTGTATTTAAATTTAGTAAATTAGTGGGAATTTTAAATATTCCATGGGGCACATCACTAGTCCGACTATTGATAGGTAGCTACAGTTAGTCACAGCTTTGTAATATACTCATGTGTTAGGAACGGCAGAAAAAAAATCTAGCATCCATAAAATATTGAAGGAAAGATTCCGAAAGAAGGTAAAAGATTTTATCTAGGAAAATGGAGACCGGACCCTCAAATGGAGTCGCAGGGGCGTATATAGCTTTATTACTTAGCAATAAGAACAATATTTGCAGGCCCCGCTGTATCCCTGCGCGACATAGTAACCAGCCGCCTACTAGTGATTGTTCACGCCTCGTTTGAACGACTACAAGGCTATAAGGAGGCGACACGTGTACTAGAAATGAGGAATTGAATAAATCTTATTCGCATAATATAACAAGAAGGCTTTCTGTAACAACCATTTTCATGTAACGAATGTAGTCATCGTAAAACGCGAAGGTTTTAAGTTCCCATTAAAGGCCTTCTACTAAAAACAAGACGAGCTCACAGCGGGTAATGTAATAAGTGGAATTCATAATTCTCTTTCATGAATGAGACTTGTAGGAAAAAAAAAGCTTGTAAAAGCACATTGTTTTGAGCGTTCCTTGCACTTAAAGACGGTGTCACGAAATGGACGCTGGTTAAGAAACACACGAAATGGTATTTGGAAACTTAAAAAGGTTTCTTCGCTCCCAATTTGAGTTGGCATCAATTTTGTACCCTCATCACGGGGGGCGAACAATGGGGAATGACCTTAAGGTGGTGCTTAGGACGCATGCGCGCACCCCAGCAAACTGTCATGGCTACTCAGTTCGCGTATCGACGTCGCGTAGTCGCGTATTCCGGTGCGAGAGAAGGATTAATGCCATAACCTTTTCCTCCTGACTGGTTAAAAAGTAAAATCAGCGATTACCTCTTTGGTGTTTTTGTGCATTAGTGACGGGATTTCAGTACGTTTTTAGTGACTGTGTTCGTGTAAACTGTGCAAGCGAGCGCCAACGAAGGGCGTTCGAAAAACCGGATTTTTCCGATTTCAACTGGTCGCTTTGAACCGTGAGTATTTTTCTTTTCTATCAGTTTTTTTTAGTAATTCGAAAACGATGTTGTAATTGTTGTTGTAGCGAAGCCGAAGGCGTATGGTTATGGGAACGTGCGTGTTGTCCCTGCGTGTTTGTCGATGGTGTATGTGTAGACGATTAGGTACACGAATGTTACGAGCCACCACCGCCGTTGTGTGGGTATCGGCGAAAGAAACATTAATGTCTACTCAGAATGTTTATACAGTTTATTGATTTTGGAAAGTTTTAGCGCGCCGTGAACTCGCCTCAGCGATTTTCGGCCCGAATATTTTTTTCCTCGCCGATTGACGTCTAATTAATTTTAGTACGGCCTCGTTTTTTCTTACAATGCTCCTGGGCGCTTCTGTAACGCGAATGGACGGAACCTAACACGAAATTGGATTTATGGCTTTCCTTTATAAATGAAAGCTATGGTATGGATATTTATTAAGGACCGTTCAAATGTTACGTTTTTAATTAGCGTACTTTTGTTGTACTTCGTTTTAATGTAAACATGATGATTGAATAATTAACAATATCTACTGTACAGTACGGATATGTTTTAAATGTGTAAATATGCCATTGTTTATTGGTATGTATTTGAATAAGCTCGTTTGGTATGTAATTCTAAGAATATAATAATTTCCACGTCCGATCTGATTCCTGACACACGGCGTTACATTATCAGTACCAACATCAACACTGAATCCCAAGAAAAAAGGATATCTACTTACCTACCTACGCTTTATTAGAGATATGCGTAGGAGCAGGAAATCCATATTCTTTATGAAATAAGACCGTACTTTCTTAATATTATGAAGGCGAAAGTTTGTGAGTGTGTATGTTTGTTACTTCTTCACGTCTAAACGGCTGGAGCGATTTTAATATAATTTGGTATGGAGTTAGCTGACACCCTGGATTAACACAAAGGCTAGGTTGTACTGCGGGAAAATATCCCTAATAAACCGCGGGTAACACCGCAGGGCACAGCTAGTCTTTCATAAAATTAAATAAATCAATTTTTTATCTATTTCGGTAATACCAAGAGCCAATGAGATAGCTTTATCTATATACTTTTATTTTGACACTAGAGGTGCCCTGCAATAAGAGGAAAAAGATTATAATATTAATAATATTCTTTATTGTATAACACCACAAAGGACATCACAGTAAGATTAGACTGACAGAGGTACATTACACAATGGGCGGCCTTATTGCTTAATAACAATCTCTTCCAGACAACCCTTGACGGAAAATTAAATGAAGGTTTTAGTGAGACACCTTTTAAAAGTGTAAAATTTCGTCATACATGACTCTAAGTATATACAAGTATATACGCAGCGCATACACCGGAAACTCTCCAATGGAATATTTTTTCCGTCTTTGCAACATTTTTCATTGGCGCTCCGCTCCTATTATTCGGAGCATTATTCCTCACGACAAAGGCTGACTAGAGCCGAAGTCAGAGTCTCAGAGACGCCCTCTAGAGGCTCCAGACGGAGAGGAGGCTCCCCCCGTGGGGAGATGCCATAACCTGGAATACCTCTAGCTAGAGGCACTCGCCAATTCTCGGCTTAAGGTCCCCTAAGGGTCTCGCCGTCCCTAAACACGGTGACCCTGTGAAGAACAGCATACACACTAAAAAAATCGGAGCGTTATGATATACATATATATTCTTCGATAAATGCACTATCCAATACAAAAATAATTTTATCTTTGTCGCGGCACACTATGAAGACCGTTTTGACAAATTGCAATAGTGACGAGAAAAAACCATTAGTTATCGTAAAAAAAATGGTTGCCTGTAAAGTCGGTTTTACGGGCGAAGATTTTACGTGACAACGTCTTTTTCTCGGTAGAATATTTATTGATATGAATATAATTAAATTGCACAATAGGAACAAGGAATTGAATGAAAATAAGAATTGCACAAATTTTAACTATAGAAATATATTTTGTTTACTAAAACATTGTACATGTAAACTTAAACTTAACACGAGAGACTCATCGTAACGTTACCGAGCGTTACACTTTTTCATAAGTGACTCCCAGCCGCAACCTAATTTAAGACGTTGTCACGTCAAAAATCTAATACAATGAAATGCGCATAACATCCAGTTAAAAAAATAAATTTCAATCAATACTGCTGGAAGTTGCTGATTATATAATTAAAAAAATGAAAACAAATGTATACTCACGCTCAGCGATCATATTGATTTCATGTTCTTACGTCGTGGATTTCGAAAAATACTAATGCCAAGTTATATGACGAATAAGTACACTCCAATTATAGTTTTATTTGTAAAATATAACAGTTATTAATGATAATAAAAATAATAATAAAAAAAATGCTAAATCCTTTAAAGATTCTTCCAAATGGCCGATGCTTTTATAATAAAAATGACGTTATATTTCATTGTTTTAAACTTGGAAAGGTATTCAGAATCGTAATATTTAGTTAGACCATAAATTACCGATTCGATAAATTTTATGACTAAAGCGCGTCTCTACTAAGAATGGAGAACAATTATTATTACTTTCAAATTGAGAACTAATTTTGAATACGTGCGCACAAAACAATAATAATACAATACTATACACTCATGTCGAAATATTCGAATAACGAATTTAAAGATGGTTTTATAAAGAAGAACTTTATAAGCGTAATTAAATAAAAAAAAAACACCACAGTACTGCTACTCCTGTATTGTAAAATAACTTTTTAATCATTATACTACAATTTTATTTTTTAATTATATCTTTTAGGCCATTAAAGGAAGGAAGGAAGGAATAAGGAAGCTACAGGTCAACCTTCAGGATTGAAGAGGCACTGGAAGAAGAAGAAGAAGGCCATTAAATAAGGCTGTATGAGACAACAGAGGCCACGCATTCGTGGTTTGAACTTAATTTACCGCGCTTCCCGTACAATATTCTGCTGATCGTGTTTTGTATTCGGGATTTCAGAAAAGTTTTCCAAAATAGTCCTTTACTACCTAGCTAACTTAACTTTTCATATTTTCCCTATGAGTGAGGTTAAAGTAGTGTATGCAACTTGCATATAATTTAGGTATTAAAACACTCGAGTCAACCTATTATCGCATAAGCAGACTCTCGTGTTTTAATACCTTTTCTTATTATACAGTCGCATAAACTCCGATTTCAAAACGGACCAGTAGTTCCTGAGATTAGCGCGTTCAACCAAACAAACATAGAAACTCATCAGCTTTACAATATTTTGGTAGATTGGAGATTTCGTAATTAATTTTTATTATTGTAAGTAAATATGTTTACCAAATTGAAACAAAGAATTTGGTTATACATAAGTATATATACAACTTTCTGTCATGTCGGTATGTGTTGCACCTATCTCAATCATATGTCAGAGTTGAGCCGAACTTTTTCGTTTGCTAAGTACACTGTTAAGTTGGGAATATTGCTTAGTTTCTTACGTAATAACGACAATGCCATTAATCCCTTTATTCTCTTTGCTACAGGAAGGAAAAGTTACGAATAAAAATAATGTACATATACTTTAATATATAAAAATTAATCGTCAAATAGTTTGTGCCGGATAGCGACCACCGGTACTTGGTTTTCGTATAGCTTAGCTACGGAGTTTTTGAGACTAAGATTTTGGATATTTAAATAATATATGTGATATCTTTGAAAGTCTTATATTGTATTCAAAAAGTTGCTGTTACATAATTCGAGGAAGAGGGATTGGGAACAATATTTTGCGACCAATGGCAGCGTCGATTTTGATATCGCGTCATGTAGCACCATACGAATTGGTGACCGAGCCGAACCTTAACTTGGTGCGTTCCGTCTCGCACAGAAATGCCAAACAAGTTACTCATCACTTCCGAACGACTAAACCAAATTAAATAATTCTTTTTAATTGTGTTCGTCATTATCAGAATAACGTTTGTATGAAAGAAAAGTTTCTAAAAGTCACAACAAATATTTTAAAATAACATTTGATGTTCTGATGATTACTATCATATCTTTAGTAGCACTCCCTTGATTAAGATGAATCGATTGACGTCTGAATCATCAAAATCGGTCTACGCGTTTGGTCTCTAGTGTGCCACAAAGGAACATACATACATATATACACTGTTAAACACTGTACCCTGTCTGCGCGTCGCGCTACGCGCTCTTGCATTGCGCAGTCGGGTAAAAAGGAGTATGTAGGTTATGTAGTATAAACTGTGCTCTATAATAATATAAGATTAGACGCGTTACATAATCCAATTATAAGTTTATCAAAACGTTGAAAATATGTATTTGAGGGTACTAGAAACATGATTACAGCCGATCGGAGCGCACTTCCTTTCATCTGCGGAGCGGTCTTGTTAAAAGATTTTGATTTAGATATTATTCTCGGAGGAGTGGCGTTAATATCAAGCCCTTAAAGCCAACACTCGACTATTTGTTTGGGATAATTAACTTACGATTCGGTTAGTCGTTCGTCTTATTTGACAGACGAATGATATTCGGTATTGATATAATGTGTACTGATCTTAACAATTAGACAGTACCCAGTGACTTTATTTTTATTTATTGTTACTTGAAAGCAAAGGATGCTAGGCCCAGACATCCTTTCAAGTAATAAATTTTTCTATATCAGCTCATGCTGAGGCAGGGTCCTGGTTAGCACTGAGTTTTTTTTTATTTTGTATCTGTAAATGTGTAAAATATATTCTATTCTATTCTAGTATTTGAGAGTGGAAGGGCAGAGCGGATTTTCCGCACGAATTGGAGCGCCCGCCTGGGGAATTCACCTCCACCTTACAAAGACCACAGTAAAATAACACTACCTTTTGGTGGTGTTGTGTTTCTGTCGGTGAGTAAGGTTATAGGGCTCCAATGGGGTCTATGGTGGCCGCCTACCTTATGGCGGGCAATAAGCTTGTTGGCTACCCTTTTAACATAAAAACAAACCATTGGTCGCACTGTGACAGGTCAATTTCATTTAATGTTGGCCAAATCGACATTTTTTTATTGCCACTAAAATCATAATAGGTGAAACTTTCATTAGGATTTTAGTGGATCCATCCATCCATCTAATTAAATTTTAAATTAATTTTTCTTTTCATTGTCAAAAAGGCTATTTTATAAATAAATTAGATTAAAGTTAAAATTTCAACTCGATATCCTACTCGTTTCCGGAATAAAGGGCCTTGACAGACAGACGCCAAACAAAGTGATCTTATAAGAGTTTCGTTTTTTTCTGTTGAGGTAAGAAACGCTAAAATCTAGTGTGATATTGGATGGATTGGTCAGTTCTGTATGCCTATCGTTTGTGGCTTCAGCAAATTTATTCATTGGATCACGGGCTGTCGCCGTAAAGCCCGCAGTTTATACAGGGATTGTAAGCATTATGGTTTTATGCCACAACTTGGAATAATAAAAATATTGTAGTATTGTTTTCTTTTTTTGTTTTGAACATACGCACTTCTCAATATACAGTCTGTGATTATATTAAAGCCATACCAAGTTATTGGTGAAAGACAATAAGGGCCACTTGGTGTAAATTTTCTAAATCTAACTATCGAAATCCATAGAAAAATGACAAAATGCCAATGTCAATTTGAAATCATTGTAATGAAATCTCTGAATCTGTTCTTTACGGGGCAACAGAATAATATAGCTTTTAAGCGAAATTATTTCTTGTTTAACGTGCACAACAAACGTTCATGATTGATGGCGTCAGTTTATTATCAATTACGCTTGTTGCCTGTAAAAATGATGCGGCGTCCTTTTTAAAATAACATGAAAATATCTCCAATTACAGACTACCAAATTAATCGTATCCTTTTTTAAATTAAAACCTTATGGCTAAAAAATGGCTTACGAAAAAGAAAAAATGTTTTTTTGGGTTTGCTTCGATTTCGGTTTGTTTACGTATTTGAATTATTTATGTAGCCAAAGTTAATTTATCTTTCGTTTATAAGTATAATCATAAAGATGGTAGGATCAATTAATAGTTTTTTTTCTATTCGTCTCTCTTTTGGTTTGGTTTCTCTTTCAACTGCTGCTGCAGTGCTTCAGGTCAATATCTTTTCACGGCTCAATATTATTTGATTCGAAAGCAGAATGCATTGGATGTTGTATTGAGGCAGGGTCCTGGTTCGCCATACACAAAAATCAATAAGTACCTAACTTACCCGCCAGGCGAACCGGAAGGTGTGTAATATATACATAAAAATAAACTTTATTCTGTAAAGTTAAAGTAAGTAGGTAGAATGCCAGGCGGTTCTGGCTAGCACAAGTCCTTGCCAGGCGAGAGGCAGGTACTTGTGCACATCGTAAACGCCTGGCAATTTTTTTTAAACTTAAAAATGAATAAACTAATTTGTATAAAAATTTCAAGCTTACAGCAACAAGCTTTTTTAAATATTTTTTGACACTTTCAAAAATATACAGATGATGACGTGCAGGGCTGAGGAGTGCCAGGTGATGCTTACCGTACTAAGCATGCTATGACTCATCATCATAAGCATTTCTAGCCTTACAGACAGACCGTTACTCGGAAGGTTCAGTAGCTTTTGGTCTATATTAATTCAAGGTACCTAGGGATTTTATCTGGTGTATAATGGGTACCCAAGCTGGTGACTGGTGGTATATACCAACAACATCTTCTCTATTGAAAATTTGATGTTTCTTAATCTCAATTCGCGTATCATCTTAGGAATGAATCGTTGTTTAGTTGCAAGGAGAACCAGTTAGAGCTTGTTTTATTTTATAAGTAGTGTCCGTGAAAACGTAGGAAACAAATATGTTTTTCCTATTGCTATGATGACAAAGATTTTTTCATTTCATTTCATTCGTTCGCAATATCTTTAAATAGGTTGTACCTGTGTGATCAAAGTGCAGGTGTCCTCTGTCGGTATCCGATGGTGCGGCTCATCGATCAAAGAAGCCTGTCAAAGCACATCCGGCCAGCGCTCCACAAAGCATAGCAGGCCACGTACCTCTGCCATTACTCATCGTGCGATCCGATTAGAAGTATCAGGAAGAAATTGAGTGTGCGAGCGTGTTTTGTTTCGAGAAATTACACCGCTGGTTGTACAGTGCAAAAATAAATAAATAATTATTTCTATCACGCACACCAATTAGCCTAGCCCCAAAATAAGCACTGTGAGGCTTGTGTTATGGAATACTAGGGTAATAAAAAGGGATAGAATACATATACAGTACATATATAAGTATATTTATATTCGAGTCTTTCCAATTCAACTTGGTAAAATACAAAGAGCACACTAATCTGAGCATAATTGAAGTCTGAGACAAATGTAACAACTTAGGTAACATTTTCTTTTATAAACACCACATTTGATCTAATACATTCGTTGCCTATTGTACCTTGTGAGTGATAAGTAATAAATTGGTGTGGGAGTGGGGATAATTTTATTTCAGGTACTAAGAATTGTCTTCCATTCGTAAATATTTTCGTTATGATAGAAAAAAAGGTTGTGGATTATTAAATTGGAAAGTATTGGTTAGTAATGTGGTTTGATAGGGCTACTAAAACTAACTAGAGCTTAAAATTGGATCCACCTGCTGGATCAATACAAATCTGTCTTTTAGTTATCGAATTTTAAAACAGGGCTTTTGCAAATGTGCAGATACGAATCTTGCCATCTGGACTGCGTGTTTTTTTCTTAGTAAAATTTAATTTGGATTCTTATTTCCAAATTATAGTAATATTTTAGTTAAATGCTTAAAATGAATCTGTAAACTGGTAAGGACTTTTTTCACATTGATACGGAAAATTCCAAGTTAAGTACTTCGAACGTAAAAGTGCGTTTAACTACGCTATTCTATATTATATAGCATTATAGCATCGCACCATACATTTACATAGAATAGAACGCGTTCGCACCACGCTAAACTGTATTGTATGGGCTTGCTATACGCGCTACACTATATAGCGTAATAGTATAGCGTATTCTGCATCCTTAGCACAAACCAATACCGAAATCGAATAGTTCGATTCGATCTCGAAACGCGTCGAAAGGTGCCTTTAGCACCCTTAGCACGAGCGTTTTTAATGGAAATTTGAACAGCGCCACAACAGACGCGACGTGAATTTTGACAACATTTAACGGGTATCGAGATCAATCAACTATTCGAATACTATATTCGATCGTGCAATTAATTTCGAATTCGAATACTATCTTTGAGTTCGATGTAGCTTACTTAGAACTTTACTTATCGATTGTGAAACAGGGCCTAAATAAAATAATTTTAAAATTACGAACACAAAAGCCGAGGTAAATTAAAAAAAATAAAGTCATGATTGTGTTTATTGCATCATTGCGATATTCATTCTCGAGCTAAGCGTACCTCTCCGGCTGGCTTACCGAAATGAAATATCACTGGATGCGTGGATATGAAAAAAGTTCACCCTTTCATTTCCCAGCAATCCGAGTTAGGGTGTTCAGCCGAGATTGTGTTACGAAATTTTTGTTGCAAACGTTGTAAATAAACACAAATCTTTCCTTTTGCAATTCCAACGCTGCATCGGAATATAAACTAAATAATAAAATAAAAACAATGGCGGAACGAAGTTCGTCATTCAATAGTAGGGATTCTTCGTGTATCAGGTTGATTATCAAAAAGTTTTGGACGCGTATATTTTCCTTATTTCACATAATCAAAACATTACAGAGACATGTTGATTTGAAATGTCACATGACTAAAACTAGTTTTAACGGGTGAATGCACGAAACTTTATTTATTTCTTGCAGAATAATTATTATTCTGACAAAGCAGACCTGAAAAGGCTGCGAAACGTCAATGAATAAATAAATTTTCGTGCATTAACCCGTTACAACTAGTTTTATTTAATGAGTGATGTGCGTGAAAACCTAAGAAACAAATATGTCACATGACGTCAGGTGTTGGTAAATTTTTGCTTGAAAGTGACGTCACGAGCCCATTCCCAAACTTTGAATTTGACGCGCTTTATGTTTCTAATATTTTGGTTGATTAACAAAAAAAAACATTACTTTTGATAATCTAACTGACGGACTAAGAGGAATATCATTTAATTTACCCCGTCATCATCCCTATTGTTTATAATGAATTTCAGACGGCTCAAGTTTCAGACGGGATCCCGTTTGTATCGAGTCGGATGAAAAAAATTACATGTTTATTATAACTAAGTCATACCTAAAAAGTAGAAAAGTTTACATAGGATAACTTCCATTAGGTAAAGAATAACTTTGTTTACTTTCGACTTATTCATGTTAAGTATAATATTCTTATACTCGTATCTCCATTTCTCTGAAGAGGTGGCTTTTAGTAAGTAAGTAAGTACACGGATTTAGTATTATGGTGATGTTACATGCAAACTGGACTTTTCTGGGATAAGTTTAACTTCGTCGGTGGGTTGGTGCGGGATAAGTGTTTGTGTTTCAGAAGCTCGATAGCGCAAGTGGTTAGCGATCGTTGAAGTTAAGCAGCTATCGGTGGGTCATGGCCCAATCTCCCTAATCCATACATAGGGAAGGCCTGTGCCCCAGCAGTGGGAACATTGGTAGGCCGATCTGATAAAGTGTTTACTTATTTATTTGTTTATTTTTGGTTTTATTCGAGGGCTTCTAGTTCCTTTGAAACACAAGTTATCGAAAAAAGGAAGATATAGGAGCATAGAATGAGTCAAATTATATAGCACTAGTGGCCCGCCTTCACTTCGCTTCGGGGTAGAATTGATCAAAGTCCTTTCTTAACAGATGCCTACGTCATAACATCTACCTGCATGCCAAATTTCAGCCCAATCCGTCCAGTAGTTTCGGCTGTGCGTTGATAGATCACTATGTCAGTCAGTCACCTTTGAATTTTATAAAAAAATAAAATTCAGTATTGCGCGGGAGACCTTGTACTAAGAAGAACCAGCAAGAAACTCAGCAAGGGCTGTTTTTTTCTCCCTGTATTATATACAGAGTCGTCAAACTGAAAATTACTTCAATATGAGGTAACTCATAAATATATATATAGATGTATGAAAATCAATTCTTTAGTGATAAAAATCAGGGCGGAATCAGTCGAAAACGTTTGTATGGAAATAGCATTGCCCACCTCCCCTCTTAAAGGAAGCATAGGAGGTGAAGGAATTACTGAGATCGTACACAGCTGCGTTATAGGTTCTTGTTTACAGGACTTAAAGAGACTTGCCTCGTGCGGCTTAATCGGTTACCTTAATTAGAGGGTGTGGCATAGCTATAGAGGTGTGGACTAATGGGCCGTTACCTCACATTACTTGTTAGGGTGAGCTGTTAGTGGTAGCAGCTAGCGGAGCGAGTAGCGGGCGATAAGAAGTTTCTACCTTACAGAAGGCCACAGTAAAATAACATTACCTTTTGGTGGTGTTGTGTTTCTGTCGGTGAGTAAGGTTATAGGGTTCCACAGGGTAGGGGATGGGTCAGGGTAGGCAACGGCGCGAGTATTTTTTTTTGTATCGCAAGCGTCTATTGGCTTTGTGTGACCGCTTATCATCAGTTGGGCCATATGATTGTTTAAAGGGTAGCAAACCCTTTATACATAAAAAAATACTAGTGATTTTGGTAAAAAATACCTTTAACAGATGATAGGAAATATTATTTGATCGAATACGATTCAAAAGTGTCATGTATTGCAATTAATTAAAAAAAAAACACATTGACTTGAGATAACTGTCCTCATTGTAAAAGTATGTTTTTTATGTTTGTGCCTACCTATGTACCTACTATAGCAACTATTACAACTAATAATAAAATAAAAGCAAAATATTTTGTTATAAACTGTTTTAGTATTTGAATCACTACCCGCTTCTCTCCTCACTGTGTACAAACTTAATATACATGTCATTTGATATCATGAGAGGCAATATTTCATATTTCGGCAAGGATTAAATTAAGGTAATTAATTTGTGTTTAACTACATTTTCTTACCGACGTCAACAATATAATCTGAGTTTGCACTTTTATGACTTGCGGCCGCCCGCGACATATTCTGTGTTTGCTATGGTTAATTGAGAACACACGAATTTAACATTTTTCAAGGATATAAAGGTATTTTTTGTCTCAATCCAGACCATAAACTATAGGCGTACGAAATTTCATCTAAACCCGAACTGTACCCCTAGCACGAACCAAAATCGAATTCGTAACGTTTACGAGTCCGAAATGTCATTGTCAAATCTGTACTGATCTTTAGTTCTCGTTACGTACTTTGTGCCGCTGCTGTTCAAGTTTAACTACAAAATTTGACATTGACATTTCGGTTTGCAAACTATTCGAATTTGATAATGGTTCGTGCTAGGGATACAGAAGTTTATGCGTGATTAAGAAATAAACACAGAAACTCACAAAATTTTGGGTAATATTTTAAGACGTTAATAAACAATGTTGTGATTACAACGGAAAACTTCTATGCTAGACTTGGATTCAAAGAAAAATATAGAATGCGTCATCTACTAACAATCCTACGCAGACAGTGAAAGTTTATCCTCCAATAGGGTGGATAGTTCTGGAAACTGTTGGGTAAGCGCCATCACTTATAACTTGTCTGTTGTTTCCAAATACCAACTTAATACCCAACTCATGTCGAAAAGTGGGCGTCGTTGAATGGGATTATTGATCCTATAGTTTATTTATTTAAGGCATAGGTAGTTTACTAGTTTTATTCGCAGATTTATAAATACAGCAGAATAACCTGTCCTATCTAATGTTAGTTTTAGTGGAAACCAGTATCAATCATGAATTTTGGTAAGAAAAAACTAAAGTGTAATGAAAAGTGTAAATATTTAGATTAAAACAAAAAGGGAAGATACGTCACGCTCATACTAGCATCAAATGAAAAATGATCCGACTCAACTACATAAGCAACTCTCACACAAGCACACGTCTGTATATAAACATTCAATCGAGCGGGCGAGACAGAACTGTACCCCTAGCACGAACCAATATCGAATTCGTATCGTTTGCTAGTCCGAAATGTCATTGTCAAATGTGTACTGATTTTTAGTACTCGTTACGTATTTTGTGGCGCTGCTGTTCAAGTTTCCATACAAAATTTGGCATTGACATTTCGGTTTGCAAACTATTCGATATCGATAATGGTTCGTGCTAGGGGTACTGTACGCTTCAACGCAGCGCGCTTCCGAGCTCGTACGGCTGAGCTGTATTTTTGTTCTTTTCTTGATAACAAAATGGCGATTATGTACGAAACATTCACGACAAACCGTGATTTTTGAAAAAATGATTTTACAGTTTATCGAATGGAAAGTGTTGCCGAGTCATTTGTTATTCGACTTTGAACTATTTGTGTTCTTTAAAAAAGCATTGTTTTATCTGTCTAACACAGAATATACGCAATATTGTTATATTGATTGCACATGCAGCACATTGTGACTAAAGCGAATTATGGTCATGCACCACAATTTAAGCAAATTACTGTCAAGCCGCGAGTGCCGAATCTTCCCTTTATGTTTTAATCTAAGTGTAAATATTATTGTTCTTCCCTTTATGTGGTGCTGCTGGAATTAAATACTATAGGCTTGATATATTTTTTTTATTTTATAGTCATAATATAGTCATAATTTTTATTTTTATTTTGAACTGACATTGAGAATTGTAATTAATTTGAATTTAAATTATAATGATAAAATACTTGTTATTAAATGAATGATAGGTAAATTTAATATGACTATTATGTTTTAATATATTAGATTTTTTTGCATGCTATTGCTGTGGCTAAATAGGTTTAAGATTCTTAGCTTTTAACATATGCTTTATATGCAAACACCTTTTGTCAACCCTATTTAATGCAAATAAAGATTATTCTATTTTATTCTATTCTAATTGTTTTATCATTTACATTTGTAATGGAAAGTGACTTCATGAGTTATCTCATATTGAAGTCATTTTTCAAATTGACGACTCTGTATATAATACAGGGAGAAAAAACAGCCCTTGCTGAGTTTCTTGCCGGTTCTTCTCAGTACAAGGTCTCCCGCCGTAGATTTGCGAACCGATGGCGTAGCTATTCGACATTCACAAGTGCTTGTAACAGCCTAGACTGAATAAACGATATTGAATTTTGAATTTTTTTGAACACTCCCACTAGTTCCATACACAGTAATAATTTCACGCGGAACTATCTACATGGAACTGCTGAGAATAAAGGCCGTATTCGTATCGCCAACGTCAAAGTTTCTATGCAAACTAAACAGCGCCCCTACCGGATGTAAGAACAGTTTTTTCCATATAAACTTTGACATGACTATGCGAATACTTTGCAGCTAGATGTTCCTGCTTGAGTTTCCTTTTTTTATTGAAGTAAATACTTCTTTAGTATCGTTGTGACTTGAGATTCGAAGAAACGGAAGTAAGGTATTTGACACAAGATAAGTGTCGGTAATTTTATCATTTACTTTAAGAGACAGATAGCCGGATGGCAACGGTCTTGGGGTCGACACCAAATGATCGGTGGTTCGACCCTGAGCTCGGTAATTTTTCAACTGTTTTTTTTTTCTTTTATATTAAGCTTTTATTTATTTTTCGAAACAATTTTAGTATAAAATATTTAAATTTTCCCAGTATTTTACAATACCTGAATAGTTAAGTATTAAACGTTGGGTAGGTGCCTAAGTTGTTTACTTATACAGACTTGGTTTTTATCAAACCTTTCCAATGTTTGCAATTTTTGTACTGTATTTTTTATAAATAAATACATATTTCGAAAGAAACCTGAACAAAGAAAAATTTAGCAAAGAAATAAAATAAAAATAGCTGGTAACAAATAAAGCCGCGGGCGGCTGAAGGGCTTTTACGTGTCCACATTTTTGTAGGTTTTTTAATGTAACGCAAATAAAATGATCTTTTCACATCACTGACACAAGTAAATCTTGAAACATGAGGATATATCACACTTTAAGATTAAACAATGTAAAAAGAGTGTTTTCTTCAAAATTGGGGTCACTCCGTTTGAAACGTCCACGACGTCACAATTTTTCGCGGAACGCGTACTTTAAACTGAAGTAAAAAATCTAAAGTTCAGCGAGCACTGCATTTTTATTTACAATGCCATCTACATATTTTGCCTAAACTAAAAAGAGCGGCAAGCAGCGATAAGGATGCTTTATAAAGAGTGCTAATGAGCAAAAAACTGGACCACCCACAGAGAACACTCAAGTGTCCTCGGTCGTTTGACTGTAGTTGACTGAGTTTGCGTAGGCTTGTGCCTCGCGAACTCTCTCCGCCGCATATGAATGGACCTCAAATCTAGCCTTTCGCAAGTCTCACGGATGCGAAACAGAGAAGACGTTAAGCAGTCCGCGCGGTTAACGAGCGCTTACGGCATACTATCTGTTCACAAACTCTGGAAATATCCTCGTGTCCTTACACGCTGGTGGAGACTTCACCGCATCGATGGTTGGTGTACCTACAGTTATGAATATTGCTGATGCCCAGTAAAATCTGCCGCTCCAACTATTCTCACCTTGTGGCAGAATCATCTGAAGCCTATGTAGAGCCCGTGTGCAATCATTACTCTAAAGCCCTTTAGTAAGCGCCCCCTGAGACCTCTGCGCCCGTGTGCACCATTGATAAAGCCACATGTATTGTGGCTTGAACCCAACTCAACCCAACCCAACCAAGTTTTTTAATTTCCTTTTTCCGCTTTTCATTAATATTATACAAGGAAATATTATTGAGTAATGGCACGATTACTCTTGTTCTTTAGTCCGAATACGAGTGCCAATGGAATTCGGGTAAACGACTAAATGTAAATAAACGGTGTACGCCCGTAACAGCTATTAACGCGAACTAGCAAACCAGTGAACCAAATGTTCATCAAAACCTGATTTAAAAAATGTATTTAATTAATTTTGTGTGGTTTCGTTTGAAATTATTTTAACCTTTAACTAGTTAATTAATATTGTGATAATTACAAAATAGAAATCACGTGATTTCTCGAAAACCGGAAGTGCTACGTTACTCAAATCCGGTTTGTAGTCTTATCAGACTATTCTTAACTTATAACTTAAATATTCTCTTTATCTATCTCTTACGGTTTGGCCGCTGAAACAGCACCACAGACAGACGGACGTACGGACGGACTTGTCTAATAGATAAGAGATGTTACCATGTACTCTGTTTTTTATGAGTCTCCGAAATATCGGTACTGTTGCAAGCGCCATGATCACGGAGTAACTGACTCCGTTGTAATGTTAGTGACCATGAAAGCTTAAATACCTTATGGCGACCGCGCACCGGACGACGCTCAGTAGGCAGGCCCCCTACAAGGTGGACCGACGATCTTGTGAAGGTCGCGGGAAGCTGATGGATGCGAGTGGCGCAGGACCGATCGGTGTGGAGATCCTGCGGGGAGGCCTATGCTCAGCAGTGGGCGTCGTGCGGCTGACATGATGATGATGATGATGAAATCTTAAAACAGTATAGAGTACGCCCGTATTCTGGTAAATTTCCTTTTGGTTACCCGTCACCGTCTTCCAGCCCCTATTCCATTGTAAATATTGCTTCGGGTACCTGAATTCGAGTTATGTCTTTCATTTATCCGAATACGTCCTAACGACTAAATGTAATAGGGGTGATGGCGGGGTACAGTAAACGAAATACTATTTAGTCCGTCAGTTAGATGATCAAAAAATAAATAATGGATACGTATTTTTTCTTTAAGCAATCAACCAAAAAATGACAAAGTTATAGCGCGTCAAAGTTTGGGAGTAGGGGCTCGTGACGTCACTTTTGAGTGAATTTTCACTTATAAGTGTACTCAAATGTGACGTCATGCGGCTTTTCAAATCAATATATCTCTGCAACGTTTATATTATGTGAAAAAAGAAAAAATACGTGTCCAATACTTTTTTATAATCTACCTGATAAACGAAGAAAAAAATATTAGTCATCATCCCTATTACGGCATAATAAGGAATTGGTCAAATGTAAAAAGTTCCTTATGGGGCGAGGAGAGCAGAGCTTAGATGAGACGAGAGAGATTAGAGGACAGTTCAGATAATAGACAGGGGGGAGTAGAGGAAACAAGAGAGTAAAGGGAGTGGGAACAGCGGGAAAAAGAGAGGCATTTTTTTTATTTATTTATTCAAAAGATCTTCCAACATTCATTGTTATAGTATAAGATAATATAATTAATATAATATATGTGTTTCTTCCAACATTTGTTATCACTTACATAAAATAAATTTAAACATTTGCGACTAATTACATGAGTGTAACAAACATTTATAGGAAAACACCACATGTATGGGAAACATATCAAATGTTGATTAAATGTACTTATTACTTTGACAATAATAGGTCCACGGAAATGTCATTGAATTGCCCAATTTGGCCTATTCCTTTTTTCACTACCTACCTTTTCTTAAAAATAAAATGTTGTTAAAGTATGTTATTTGTTAAGTAAGATAAAACGTTTGATAATTTTTTCATTAAAGTGCGTAAAGCATTACTGCCAAATAAATAAAGTAAATACTTAGTAGATTGTATGGTAGCTATGCCGGCATGGTTTCGTGACTGTAGATCATTTTATTAAAATAACCCAATTACTGAAGAGGTCAAGGACAAATATAGGAATTAAACACCTTTATATGTATGTATGTTTAAGGTCGCTCTTAGAAAGCTTGGTGAATATAATGTTTCATTAAGTCAAGTGTTGTTGTCATTATATATTATTATAGTAAATGTAATAAATGATCACCTAAAAATGTAATTGGTAAACTAAAGGTTACAATAAAATTGTATTTTGATAAAGATCTGATGACTTGGTGATCATTTAAATATGTGTATTATATATTTTTTTAGTTTTAGAATACTTTTTAGTATCTTGTTAGGGAAGAAATTAAGAGAGTTGCGGAGAAAATGTAGTAAGACTAGCTGTAACGGCGAACTTAGTACCGCCATTAAAAATAGGGGTTGGTGGTAGAAGGGTGAAAATTTAGGTATGTATGTATTAATGATGTATCACAAAAAAATAAAGAAAATGTCCAAAAAAAATTAATATTTAGGGAGATGAAAAATAGATGTTATCTGATTCTCAGACCTACTGAATATGCATATAAATTTCACGAAAATCGATCGAGCCGTTTCGGAGTAGTTCAATTACACGAGTATTTTATATATTAGATTAAACTTAACTTTAATTACAAGAAAAGCTTAAACAATTTTTTATTAAACTTAAGAGGGAGATAGCGGGATACGAATTAAGTACGTCTGCATAGCATTAATTTCCTCTTGCCGCTACGGCGTAACAAACAATGCTACGATGTTGCTACGGATAATTGCTACGAAATGCTTCCGCTGCAATGAAAGGATTTAAATGAACAATCTTCAGAGATGAACCTTCATTAATCACAATGTATATTGTAGTTTAATATCTTATTAAGATCCCGTAATTATCTTGATTTTTATCTCTTCTTTATACATTCTTGCTACGTTCAAAATCAATGACGACCAACGAACAATAACATATTTTCTGGCGTTAAAGTTTTCATTTGTTTTCTTTTCGGATGGGATGTAAATGAAAAAAACATATGAAAAATATGAAACGGAAATTCGTCACGAGCGTTACATGACTATATATATATATATATACAGGGATTTACAGTTTGTCACACGGTGGGAAAGTATATTAAATATTGAATATTTTACTGAAAGAAGACATCATTATAGCTTTAGTAATAAGTAGAATAAGCATACAGTTTTTAAAAAAAGATCTTCCTTTCATTTGATATGCTATGTTATTTAAGAAATAATATCCCTTTCGACGGTTATCAAAAAATACGTATTTTTTTTTAATTTCACGAGGTTGATTCCCATTTAAAGCAGGCGATATTCGAATAATCTGTAAATACAGTTATTATTAAGAATAAAATGATGTCTCCTTTCAGTAAAATATCCTATCTTCAATATTTTATATACTTTCCCTCCGTGTGACAAGCCCGTGGGACGCCCTGTATATGTGTGTGGGATGCGTGCGCAGCTCTTCCCGACGAGCATGAAAATTGAAGGGTAACTCGGCGAAGGCTGAAACGCTACGAGCATCACGAGAGTCATACGCGAGAATATATGATGCGTGTGCTGCTCCATTCCCCTATGCCTTATGCACCGTCTAATGTTAGATTCTTTAAGAAAAGAAGTTTTACTTCAGATCCATGCGCACTAAATTATTTTTCGTTAAACAGCTTTCTATTTGCAAGCCAGTGTTTCACTTCAGATCCATGCACACTAAATTATGTTTCGATAAACAGCTTTCTATTTGCAAGCCAGTTCCAAATTTAAACAAAACCTTGATAAGTTACCTCCTTGGTTGTCATGTTTCGGAGTAAAATAATGTTCCATTTCTAAATTACACGACAGATATGCGTTTATTTTGTTAGTCCAGTCATTACGTCGGAAAAATCGGGTTAGAAATGCAAATGAACCGAGAAAGCCAAATTTTGGATATTACGTGGGGGGTGGCTAGAAAAGCTTAAGTTCAAATTGTCGACCAAAAAAACCTTGTGGGTTTTCCGCCATCTTGAAAAAAGGGTTAAACTCAGTTTTTTTATCATAACTCGGTTCCCCGTCGAGATACGAAAATTTTTATAGAATACTTTTTTGTTACTCTTTGTACGATCTACAATTAAGGTCCTATACATTTTTCACGTATCGACCATCGTTGTCGAGATATTGATAAAAAAAGCCACAAATTTTGGGAGAAATTTTTTTTTTTCGCTATTTGCTTCTTTCTCACGAAAAATACCGAAAAATGTTTCGAATTAAACTTGTAGAGCCTGTTCAGACCTACAAATTCGTTTTTTAATTTTTATTTTCGAGAAAAATTACGACCTCCAGCGCGCCGCAAAGTCGGCGCCAATGCGCCCGACGCCGAAATGTGCGTCGCGCCATGGCGGACGTGCGACGGTTGGAGTGTCGGCATGGGTCAGGAGGCCTACTCTATTTCAACGAAAAACGAAATTTCGATCGAAATATCGCACGTTCCTTACTCTGTTTCTAATTAACTAACTAATTTCGTGCAAATGTAAAGGAAAGTGTGGGGCTGCTTGTGGGTGCAGGAAAGCAGGAATTAGTTGCTCGGTTATTTGCCTGCACTGTAGTGGACAGACATGCGACAATGTCGCCAAAGTCGAGATATTACTCAATGACGATCACGATGATGAAGATTACGATTTTTCGACCGTCACAGCATCATTTCCTGCGATTGAAGAATTTACCCGACTCGAAGAGTGTACCGAGGAGGAACTTCAACAGCAGCCAGGACCATCAAAACGAAGAAAAACGTGTGACAAAAATGACCACGTGTAAGATTATTATTTTTGCTGCATAAACATTTTTTGATTAATAAATTTCATGTGTTTGATTTATAATTTGGCTGGATTATTCATTTATTTTGTATAGCAATAAATCCCTTAACCAATAATTCATCAATTTTTACGTTGTGGATACAACCGTGCGAGCGGCTAAATCGAAACCGGGCACAGTCTTACTCACTTTGCGGCGCGCTGGAGGTCGTAATTTTTCTCGAAAATGAAAAATTAAAAAACGAATTTGTAGGTCTGAACAGGCTCTACAAGTTTTATTCGAAACATTTTTCGATATTTTTCGCGAGAAAGAAGGAAATAGCGAAAAAAAAAATTTCTCCCAAAATTTGTGGCTTTTTTTTATCGATATCTCGATAACGATGGTCGATACGCGAAAAATGTATAGGACCTTAATTGTAGATCGTACAAAGAGTAACAAAAAAGTATTCTATAAAAATTTTCGTATCTCGACGGGGAACCGAGTTATGATAAAAAAACTGAGTTTAACCCTTTTTTCAAGATGGCGGAAAACCCACAAGGTTTTTTTGGTCGACAATTTGAACTTAAGCTTTTCTAGCCACCCCCCACGTAATATCCAAAATTTGGCTTTCTCGGTTCATTTGCATTTCCAAATGTATATAATGACTGGACTATGTAATTTATTTAGACTTTAGGCATAGAGGTATAAGAATAGAGTGGGGAAGGCGGCTCTAAAAGTGTCCGTCTAGTAGAAAGAGAAAGAAGATGGGAGACCGCTAGTTATCTCTCTCTCTTGTGACGCATGGCATCCAATGTCATCACATCGAAATAGTAAGATGCTTACGGTTGCCAATGCGCATGCGCGATTAGAGAGAGAAACTAGCGGTCTCTCATCTTCTTACTCTTTCTTTTAGAGGGACACTTCCACTTGTAGTAGAGTCTATATCTCCCCTACTCTATTCTTATACCTCTATGACTTTAGGCCACATCTAAACCACTACAAATATGGATTTTCATACAACTTTTGCCGGCCGCTGCTCGCATGTTTTTGCCCAGCACAGCAATTTCGAATTATTTCGAAGAAGGTTGTCAAAATAATGCCCAAATTTCCAAGCATGGTTGAGAAAAATAACTTCTTAAAGGTTCCCTATTCATTGCTAAGAGCGTGCACAAAAAAATACTCGATAAAAACAAGTAATACATTATCCCTATACATTGGCCCTGAAGGACTACTTTCGAATGGCAAACGCATACATAATTAATGTGTTTGTTCCCACTTATATGTTTTTTCAAAACAAAAAGGGTGAGATATGCTATCTGAGCGTTATAACGTTTTATGTTAACGCGATCAGTCGATCAGTAGCGATTGTGGGAGTTAAGCAACTTTCGTAATGGCCAGCGATGGGATGGGTGACCGAAAGTTTATTGGTTTGAGCTCCTCCGTTAGTCTCGTCTGTGTCAGTTGTAGCCATCTGTCTATACTGGATTTTTGATGGTAGTGGCTCATTTTCTTTATATCTTATCTAACTTTCTTACTAATATTATAAATTAGCAAACCAAATGTTCACCAAAAAAAAAAATGTATTTAAATTGAGAACTTCGGAGATTTTGTGTGGTTTCGTTTGAAATAGAAATCACGTGATTTCTCGAAAACCGGAAGTGCTACGTTACTCACATCCGGTTTGTAGTCTTATCAGACTATTCTCAACTTATAACTTAAACATTCTCTTTATCTATCTCTTACGGTTTGGCCGCTGAAACAGCACCACGGACGGACGGACGGACTTGTCTAATAGATAAGAGACTAGCAAACCAGTGAACCAAATGTTCACAAAAAAAAATATTCAATTAATTGAGAACTTCGGAGATTTTGTGTGGTTTCGTTTGAAATAGAAATCACGTGATTTCTCGAAAACCGGAAGTGCTACGTTACTCACATTCGGTTTGTAGTCTTATCAGACTATTCTTAACTTATAACTTAAACATTCTCTATATCTATCTCTTACGGTTTGGCCGCTGAAACAGCACCACGGACGGACAGACGGACTTGTCTATTAGATAAAAGATGTGTAAGTTTGTATGTTTGTAACTCAATCACGCAAAAAATACTGAACGATTTACCAAATTACATCCAATATAATTTGGTACGCATACAGTTTATGATCTAGGTTGAGACATAGGATACATTTTATTAGAAAAATGTTCGGTTCCTGTGGAATCCTCAAAAAAACTAACTAAGGTAGGGGCACCAAGGATCGACATTTCCTACCGTAATCAATGAAAATGACAGAACAAAACATGGTAATACCGAGCGTCTTTAGCTTGGCTGTTCGCTGAGTGGATGGCTGGTCGCTGAGAAATATTACACTTGTTATTCCCTCTCTTGAAATCAAATGACATGTATATTAAGTTTGTAAACAGTGAGGAGAGAAGCGCGTGGTGATTCGAATGATAAAACAGTTTGCAACCAATTATTTTGATTTTATTTTATGATTTAGTAGGTACAAACTCTTACAATGATCACAGTCATCACTAGTCAACTACTTATTTTCATTGATCACAGACAAAAATGTCGATCATTGGTGCCACTACCTTATAACTTAGACGAGGTTTTGTGCTGAAGCTAAAAAAAAATATTTGTTATTCTATCGATTTCACGTATTTTTGTCAATTCCTTAAAAAATGATAGAACACTCTAGACTAAAAATGAATCATGCAGACGCGCGTCGGCCATTTTGTGGCTCTGCGTGTAGAAAAAATTGCCTCCGTGACGCGTCCCTGCCGAAGAATAAAAATACACATTTCGGGTGCAATTTAAAAGAATATCAATGATATTATTATAAAATTTTGTATACGCAATTTAGATGGATACGATAACATGAAACCTTAACAATTGTAAATATATAAATATCTAGCTAGACAAGATGCGTTATTTATAAGTTATATTAAATTTTCTTTGCTGCGTATTTTTTTTTCTTGATCTTCTTTAAAGTATTAGAAAATGTTAACAATCCGGACCCCCCGAGGGTTCCGTATAAATATTTAGGCGCGTAAAAAAAAGACTATATTTTTTCCCCGGTTAATTTAGAAGTTTGATTTTACACCACTACAAAAGACCGTAAATATGGTTTGAATTTCAACTTGATTCCGACACGCGTTCTTGAGATAAAGGCTGTTTACAGACAGACGGACGGACAGACGGACTACAAAGTGATAATATAAAGGATTCTTTGCTTAATCTAAATAATATAATTATCTAGGCAACACAGCTCCAGTACGCCTGTCTCTTACTGAAGTTTGATTTATTATTAAACCTGGCCGAAAAACAATGCGATCCGTACATATTATACCTGCCATACCATAGACGGGCGAACTCAGTAACAAAGACCCCCATGTCTGTGGAACTGGGGATTATAAGGGGTGCTACGTAGGTAATACCTTGGGGTGACCAACTCTCAGTGATTGAAAGAGACATTTTCAATTTAAACAGGGTAAATAAGTACTTATGTTAGTGAACCTATTTGAATACAATTTCGGGTCACTTGTATCAAATTCTACTATAATATTGTAGATGTGAAAGTTTGTATGTTTGTTATTCAATCACGCAAAAACCACTGAATGGATTCGGATGTAGTTCAAGACCTGTTTTTTTTTATAAATTTTTGCGACAAGTTCTCCACCTCCACCACTCCACCCCACCTGATGTTAAGTGACGGTGAAGTCCAGACGCAAAGATAGCTGCAGTTCCGATGTGGATCTCCGAGAATTTATACAGGGTGTTACAAAAATACAAACAAAGCTTGAAGGGCGTTGAAGTACACCATATAAAGAGTCTTCTCTAATTTTCTTAAAATTTTTGCATGAAGTTTTAACTTTTTATAAAAACAGTTATTTTTAATGATTAATAAAAATATCGATCATTTTAAGCCACGTCACTAGTTCGAGGATCATTATAAATAACTGTTTTTATGAAAAGTTAAAACTTCATGCAAATATTTTAAGAAAATTAGAAAGGACTCCTTGTATGATGTACTCCAACGCCCTTCAAGGTTTATTTGTATTTTTGTAACACCCTGAATAGGAACCGTGAGGATCCAATCTGGATCCACGCGGTTCCATGTACACGTGAAAATTTTACACAATAACACTGCTGGCGCAGCAGTTCTTCCTGCCACTCCAGCCATCCCCACCCTGCCGGCCTGCATGTTGCTTCTTCACGGCTATTTAATTCTCCTCCTCTTTTCTTAAATTGAGACATATGATATTTTTTATTCCAGAAGAATGTTAGATTCCTGTGGGATTCTCAAGAAACTAATTTCGAAATCGCGGGCGGCTGCTAGTGCTTAAAATGAAACTTACATGTTTTTTTTCCTTTCTTCCATTGGTCCAAAGCGTAACACTTTGGTCAGGTCACCAACTTAGAATTTTGAGTTTTTCACAGCTTCGATGGACTATAGACCTGAGTATATGGTTTAAAATTCAACACGGTACCTCCACGCGTTCCCGAGATAAAGGGTCTTGACGGACATACAGATAGACAAGCAGACGGATAATAAAAAAATCCTTTAAGAGTTCCGTTTTTTCCTTTTGAGGTATGCAGGGTTGCGTACCACAAAAACGATGAAATCAGTGTCTAAAAATAGTTTGATGGTTTTATCTTTCCTTAGTGCTGTGCTGTCATTATCATCAGCCGATGGACGTGGACTGGATGGACTGCTGAACATAAGGCGTCCCCAAGGGATTTTCATACACAACAGTCCTGTGCTTTAAACTTCTTTTTTTAATACGCAGTTAAAAAATCTATTTACAGACGACGGCGCCTTTAAGAGGCACACCGCCGAACGGACCTCACACCTGGCTCCCGCAAGTCTTACGAACTCCACAGTGGCTGCCCACCGAGGACCCCGCAACTCTTACGGGCGCTTTACGGTATAATATCCGCTAAAAAAGTCCTGCGAATACCCTCTAAGCTGCTTAGTGCGAAACCGCGGGATCCCCGTTTAGGGATTCTTCCTCGTCTCCGCACCCAGCAGCCTCCCGGCCTAGCCGGGGCTCCACGGCAGGGGTCTCCCGAGGTATTGCGGGGACCCCGCAGACGTGCGCAGGATGGCCCGCGCGTGGGGGTAAAATACGCGGCCTAGTGCCCACCGTACCGCCCCCCGTCCGCTGCGGAGGACTACTTGGGCGTGCCCGTGTAGCTCCCTCCGCCGCCCCCCTCTTTGCAGGACAGAACTACAAGATGGGGGCTGCCGTCAGGGGATCCCTCGGTGGCCGGCACGGCACAATGCGCCGTTCCGGCCAGCTAGGAATCCCCGTGGGCAGGGTCATGGGACGGGCGTAGCCAGGGCACGCACTCGTCCTCTTCTGCCCGCTCTTCTTCGGCGGGAGGGAGCGGCCAGGGGATCATCCTCCCGCTCCCTCTCGGCTGCCTCCTTCTGCGAGATAACGTTCTCGCAGAAGGAGGCACTCGCTATGCCGACTCGCTACGGAGCATGGCCTCTACCATGCTCCGCAGCGAGAGGGTTCCGCCTCCCAGCGCCGCAATTAGGTCGCGGCGCTGCTGCCGCCAGGCCGAGCACTCCAGCAAGGTGTGCTCGGCCGTATCGTCCGGGGCGCCGCTGCGGCGTTTCCTCCCGACGGACGACACGGTACAGGTAGTGACCGAAGCATCCGTGCCCGGTCAGTACCTGCACCATGCGGAACGAGAGGCCGCCGCGCCGGCGACCCACCCACTCCTCCAACACCGGACGAATGGCCTCAATCGTCCGGTGGCCGGCGCTTACATGGGCGAGTGCCTCATCCCATCCCCGAAGGCCTCTGCCTGCGCGATGGAACGGACCTGCCGCAGCTCTGCTGGGGCAGGTCTTTCACCCCGCTCCCTGGCTTCGACCCGACCTCGATGCACGTCTGCCAGAACCTGGGCATCGAGATCCCACGGTGTCATACCCGCGAGTACGCAGGCGGCGCCGTGGCTGACCGTGCGGTAAGCTCGCACGACCCGGGTCGCGATGGTCCTCTGCGGTCGTCGCAGCAGGGCCATCGTGCGGGGTTTGAGGCACTCTGCCCAAACCGGGGCTCCATAAAGTGCCATCGATCGTATCACCCCGTGATACAGTCGACGGCACGCATCTCCTGTTCCCCCCACGTTTGGGAGGACCTTGCCGAGTGCGGCTGCGGCGGCGCACAGCCGTGGAGCGAGGAGCTTGAAGTGCTCCTCGAAACTCCATCGGGGATCCAACACCAGGCCGAGGTACTTCAGGCTTCCCTCGACCGGTATACGGACCCCCTCCACCCGGATATGGAGCCCCGGTTGGGTGCTGCGGCGTAGGCTGTGGAACAGCATGGCCCTCGTTTTATCGAGGGCCACATCCAGGCCCAGGAGGCGGATGCGTCGGCCAGTTAGCGCAGTGCCTACCGACGCCAAACGAACCGCCTCCTCTGCCGAATTTGCCTTCGCCGCGACCAATGTGTCGTCGGCGAAGCAGACAACCTTCATATTGGGGAGGAGGCTGCCTCGCAGCACCCAGTTGTACCCCAGGTTCCAGAGCAGTGGACCCAGCACTGACCCCTGGGGTACCCCTGCGGCCATGGCCCGAGAGCACATGCGTCCATCGGGCCCCTCGTAGAGGACTGACCTCCCCTGCAGGTAGTCCTCCACGATCGCTCGCAGGTATGGAGGCACGCAGTGAAAACGCAGTGCCTCCATAATACACTCGTGGGGGAGACTGTTGAAGGCATTGCTGATGTCCAGCGACACCGCAACAGCAGTCTCTCCTCGCCGAGTGGCCGCCTCGGTCCACCCCTTCAAAAGGGCCACCGCCTCCACTGTGGACCGGTTTCGCCGGAACCCGAACTGGTGCTCTGCCAGATTCGGGCCCGGCCTCTCGAGGTGCTCAATGATACGCCCCGCCAGGATTCTTTCAAAGAACTTCCCGGCGTCATCGAGCACCACTATGTAGCCGGAGGGGGAGTCCGCAGGGCGACCGTCCTTCCTAAGTATTACCAGCCGCCCCTCCTTCCACCGCCCGGAACCGCTCCTTTAACGGCCCAGTGGCCAGGGCCAGGACTTTCGGGGGGACTTCGTCTGGCCCTGGCGCCGTCCTCTTCGCCCTTATCCTGTCCCTCACCGCCTCGAATTCAGCGCCCGAGACGGAAGGGGGGGGAGGCAGGGTCGGCACCTCCGACAGGCCATCGGAAGGCAGCATACGGGGGGGCTCGAACGGGCCCTGGTCGGGGAAGAGAGCCCCCAGGACCCGGGTCAGCAGACCCTCGTCCATTGCCGAGGTGGAGGGGGTGGCACCCGAAAATTTGCCCCTTACCACCTTATACGGCCGCCCCCAGGGGTCCTGGTCGAGGAGAGCTATAAAGCTCTCCCAGGACTCCCTTTTGGCTGTGATGATGGCCACCCTGAGGGCCTTTTTCGCCTCTTTGTACACCCGACGGAATTCAGCTTCATCGTCGGGTGTACTGGTGGCGCGCCTACGACATCTGAGTGTGCTTTAAACCTGGAAAAAGATCACAAGTATTGTATTTTGTTTTAAACTTTCATGGTCACTAACATTATAGTAATATAAGTTATTTACGGGTACATGTACCTTGTTTTTAGCTAGTTTCCGATATTTCGGCACTGTTGCAAGCGCTATGATCGCGGAGTAACTGAAGTAATTGCGGGTAGGCTGTTATTGGCAGACATATCGGTCTACCCTCCGACGAAGTCTTTTATTGCGTCCGATACCCGTACCACTGTTCACATGCTCACTATTAACTCGAAACTGTTCTCGACACACAACACTTACAGTATCGGATCGCGACACGACACTTTTTTGATTATTTGCGGTTTTACACATACAAACCACAGGATTCCAGACACTCGACAATTACTTCAGTAACTCCGTGATCATGGCGCTTGCAACAGTGCCGAAATATCGAAAACTCGCTAAAAACAAGGTACAATCCCGTAAACAACTTATATTACTATAAGTATTGTATTGTTTTTATATTTGTATTGTTTATCTCCAATTCTTCTGTCCTATGGTTACACCAGTTGATTTCACTATACATACATATACTCGTGTATACACAAAAATTCAAAGGGAGAAAACCGCAAGTTTGGCTTTAAGATTTGACTCTTGGTAAGTATAAAGGGAAGGGGAATATTTATTGAGCTGTGGTCCCGAATACAGCGTCTAAGAGCAGTGGCATTAGTGGAACATCTGCCGCAAATAGAAGTAAATAGCTAACATTTAACTTTCTTAGGAATAGTTTGCGGCCTTGTGTACTTATTAATTTAAAGATTTGACTTTAAGGATTTCAGTTAGAGTATAAAATATTAACGGCCTCCCAGGACTTCGTCCACGTTAACTTTGTTTGTTTGAGAAACCCCAGGATTTTCTTTTGTTATAAAAAGTATGAAGGAGCTCGATGGTGCAAGTGGTTAGTGCATTCGGCTGCGATCGTTGAAGTTAAGCAACTTTCGCATTGGTCGGTAATTGGATGGGTGACCAAAATTTTTCTATCTCGAGCTCCTCCGTGCTTCAGAAGGCACGTTAAGCCGTTGGTCCCGGCTGCATCTGCAGTCGTTAGCACCCACCTATCCCCACTGGGCTCACGTGGTGGGTCATGGCCCAATCTCCCTATTCCATCCATAGGGAAGGCCTGTGCCCCAGTAGTGGGCAATAAAAAGTATGATCATGACCTGGATTGAGACTTTCTTATGTCTAAAACAAACAACAATATTTAAAGAATATGCGTACTAAATTGAAATCGGTTCATTAGTTTTTGCGTGATTGAGAAACAAACATACAAACTTTCACATTTATAATATGCTGCGGTAGCCGCAGCAGAGTTGTGAGGGATTTAGTGGATCGTGGGGACTGTCTAATGATTATTTTTTTTGTAGATAGGGTTATATCGATTTTTAATATAATATACTAAACATAGTATTAAGCATTGTATACATGGATCTATGTTGTCCGAATAATAAATGATTTGAATTCGAATATTAGTAGAACAGGATATCGCTGGTTTACAAACCGCCGCCTTATCCCAAATCCAAGCTCAGACACCGCGATCATTGCAATAATGTGGAGATTTCAGGTTATTATGACTTGAGAGAGATAATAATCTAGTTATTGTTCGTTCCATCCAATTGAGCCTGGAAATTTCGTTGAATTGTTATGATTGAATAAATTCGGATTGAGTTTTCATTACAGGGCGAATTTATTATTTTAATGTTTGGGCTGTTCGTTCACGGTAATATTTGTAATGTATTATGAATGTGGATGTACATTTCTGAGTAATTCATTTTATTTTTATGTCAATAAATCGTGCTTCACACCCATTTATAAATGTGATTTATTTTATGATCTGTATTCTGTACCCTTAGCACGAATCGAATTCGAATAATTTGCGAGTTCGAAATGTCATTGTCAAATTTTGTATGGAAACTTTAACAGCAGCGCCACAACGGACGCAACGAGAACTAAAAATCAATACCTACACATTTGACAGTGACATTTCTCTCTTCTAACCAAGAGAAATGATCTTTAACAAACTTCATTACATAGCTACTACACAAATGATGCCAATGGTAAGAATACCTCCTACAAACCACTTCTTGCTTTTGCCCACGGCTTCGCTCACCTTACATTTGATTTTCAGTGAATGTATGAATGTCAAACCATCTTAGTGCTCCATACAAACTAGGAATCTCGGTATTACCCCTTCGAGGGTGACTTTTAGATAATCTTTTCTAAGCGCACGCCTACATCATAAAAGCTATATATGTGTGCCGAGTTTCACCGCAATACGTTCAGTTGTTCGAGCTGTGCGTTGATAAAATCAGTCAGTAACTGTTGCCATTTATTAATACAGAAGACAAGACGTCTTTTTTGATTTGTTGAAAATACATCTTACCAAAAGCAGCCTTTTAATGAGGCCACTAATTAAATGAGAGTACTTATCCACAAGCGGACAGCTCGTTTATATTAGACATTTCTCGTTAGAATTACACAGGCGAGGAGAAATCAGCGGAATAATTCTTTGCTTGAATTTTTTATTGTTAAGAGCAACTGAGGACGGGTGCCGTGGTACCTACCTACTTCAACAGGCTTTTAAAATTCTAAGAAGAAGGTAGAATTTATAAGTAGCATAATAAAAGAAAACAAAGATGTTTGCGGATCTAATCAAATTGTCCTTGCTCCTTTATTTTCGTTATATTTACAGATGTTTCCAAATTTATCAGACGTCTTTATCCTAATTGATACTGCTTGTTTTTTTTTACAAGGAATAGGCGGATAATTTAAAGAAATACATCTTACTAATTAATAATTCTAATTAATACTTAATTATATCAAAGGAGATAGCTCAAAAGTGGTAGTCGGTTTCCGGCAGTGGTGAAACATATATCATTTGAAAGCTTATTTCATGTTATAACATGGACAGATTATAGATTAATATATTTTTTTATTAATCTCCGATTGTTTTTAAATTAAATTTCGTAATAATTCTGGCAATCTTACAATGTCGGCTAAATCCTTATGTCAAATGTCAATCAGTCGTGCTATGATATTAGTGAAATCGTGGTGAAATTATTATACGAATTATAATTGATTCTTCTTGCAATACAATATCTACAAAATACATAATAATATAATGAGATATAAACAGAATTATAATCATTGCTTTAGTAACTTAAGGAAATGAATTATATTTGATGCTTTGGCAACAAACAATACATAATAAACTATATATAATTTTTTCAACACTCACACCAATTAGCCTAGCCCTAAAGTAAGCACTCTAAGGCTTGTGTTATTTAATACTAGGGTAACGGATAGAATACATACAAATACAGTACATATATAAGTATATTTATATTTAAATACATAGTAAACATCCATGACTGGAGTAAAATGCTCGTATTCATCAGACAAACATCTGCTTCCATCGGTATTCGAACTCGGGACCTCTCGAGTCGGCAACACCATAAAACCCAGAGTAAAAAATACTCTATCAATCACTTATTAAATAAAAAAAAAAAATCTAAAAGCCAATTAAAAACCTCCACAAATTATTTTGTGTGCTTACATAGCTTACAGTCATCCTACGACCAACAACATTAAAAAAAAAACAAAAAAGTTTATTCGTCAAAATACAAAGCGGTTCTACTTTTTAAAAAATCTACCCGGAATATAATGAGGAGATATCTACAATCCGACTGCAACATTAACACACATTGAGTAAATAATATATGTCTTAATATACGAGCTTGAGTATTTTAGCATGTGAGTAAAGAGGACACAGAGGCTAAACTTCATGCAGTGTGTATTTTTGTGTGAGCACTGGCAGCCTATCACCACCAACCGAAAATTTTCCTCTGTGTACGAGACAGGCACCTTTTCTCACTCACATACTCGGCATAGACTATTTGAAAGTAAGAAAAATAAAGTAACAATTACTGCAATGTGTATTAAACATGAATATATCTATTGTCGCGTGACAGAAAGCGCTAAGGATTGACGGAGGCTAAAATGACGTCACCTACTCATAAAAATGCTGTCGAAGTGACATTACTTTGTACTTATGTTTTTATTTTTTAAGCATTTAACTGCTAGATGTTTAAAGCTAAAGAAAAGTTTACCAGAAAAAAATCCACTCGGACCAGGCAGCAGACGGGACTCTCTTTGTACTGTTTACGTGTCAATAACAGCCGTGTGACGTCACTTGCCTGTAATACGCTATATTGGCTATAGAAACGTTTTCGTGGCATATTTGACAATATTTATGTTAGTTTTTTACTTACTAATATATGCAACAAAAAAATAAATAGTCACTTTTTATGGAGTCATTAAACACTAATAAATGACTTATGAAAGTTGTCAAAATCTTGTCAAATAGCCTGTATAATTGTCCATGCTGTGCTTTATTTACTGATGTGGTTTTGGGACGCCGAGCATGTCGGTTTTAACTCTGTCGGATTGTGGTTTCGTCACACGCTTCCTTTCAACATGTTTACAGACACACAGACGCGTAATTAAGTCAACACGAATAAAGCTATAGGCGGCGAGTTAACGCTGTCGACTCGTATGAAAGGGGAACATAATTGTTGTACAATACTAAAGGGTTGGATAAAAGTATTATTTTAGCGTGTTAGGTCTTCTCTCTTTCGTTGCATTAGGAACAATATACTTCCTTCTCATTGCTGTTTTGGAAAACTATAAATATACCTTCAATTGAAATATTGTGAAGAGATATAAATTATTCCTTTCTCTGGCCGCTCCCTCCCGCCGAAGAAGAGCGGGCAGAAGAGGACGAGTGCGTGCCCTGGCTACTCCCGTCCCATGACCCTGCCCGCGGGGATCCCTAGCTGGCCGGTACGGCGCATTGTGCCGTGCCGGCCACCGAGGGATCCCCTGACGGCAGCCCCCATCTTGTAGTTCTGTCCTGCAAAGAGGGGGGCGGCGGAGGGAGCTACACGGGCATGCCCAAGTAGTCCTCCGCAGCGGACGGGGGGCGGTACGGTGGGCACTAGGCCGCGTATTTTGCCCCCACGCGCGGGCCATCCTGCGCACGTCTGCGGGGTCCCCGCAATACCTCGGGAGACCCCTGCCGTGGAGCCCCGGCTAGGCCGGGAGGCTGCTGGGTGCGGAGACGCGGAAGAATCCCTAAACGGGGATCCCGCAGTTTCGCACTCAGCAGCAGGGTATTCGCAGGACTTTTTTAGCGGATATTATACCGTAAAGCGCCCGTAAGAGTTGCGGGGTCCTCGGTGGGGTTCGTAAGACTTGCGGGAGCCAAGTGTGAGGTCCGTTCGGCGGTGTGCCTCTTAAAGGCGCCATCGTCGGTAAATAGATTTTTACCTGCGTATTAAAAAAAAAAAAAAAAAAAAAGGGGGCGCCCCCTCAGATCAAATACAAAGTCCCTAGTTCCTGTCAGAACACCAAACGATAACCAATATTTATTACCAAAAAAATATATGATTCGATGAAATCGAACCTAAATTACCGACTACAATACCAACTTACTAGCTTTTACATAAGTGAAGCTATTTTACTCTCGCCCAAAAATTAGGCTTTCTGACTTCAGCATGCTTAGATAAATTTAAATAATGGTATACTAAGCACAGACACATTTTAAAGAAAAATCATCAGTAGTACACTCATCAGTATAACTCGCTACATTTCAAGTCATAATCCACATCAAAGTCATAGGGGCCCCAATATCCTAATATGCCCAGGGCCTCCAATAGGTTAAAGACGGCCCTGTATGTAAGCATTGATCAATATGCCTTTATATTTGCTGTTGCTGTATTATCCTACTGTAGCGTCAGCGTGGAATATAAACGCTGACGCTATACTACAATACAAATAGTTAAGGCACAATAGGATTTATGCATTGTCCCAATTTCCTTGTGTGTTTTGTACTGGCACTGGTTCAGAGTACATTCGCTGTTTAATTTGTTTGCATTCTGGGAGCGGGGCCAAGTCGCCTTAATGAGTATACGTGGAATTAATAAATTCAACCTAGCATAAAGTTATTAGGTGCAATACCAAACGTCATAGTGTAAGTATGTTAGAGGTCAAAAATACAATTTTATTTTGTTTTTGGCGCAAATATAGTTTATTATATAGCTATTTATTTGACGACCTCCGTGGCCGAGTTGTTTCTACGCCGGGTTTCATGGTGTCCCGGGTTCGAATCCCGGTGGGGGCAGATGTTTGTGTGATGAATACGAGCATTTGTATTCCAGTCATGGATGATTAATATGTTTTTCTATATAAATATACTCATATATGTACAGCATATGTATTCTATCCGTTACCCTAGTATCCCATAACACAAGCCTTACATTGCTTACTTTGGGGCTAGGCTAATAATGGGTGTGAGTGTAGGAAATATTTAATTATTAATTATTTTTCATCCCGGAACAGTGTTATGTTCCTATGAGATTCTCAAAATACTAATTATTACGCAGACGAAGTCGCAGACGGAAGCTAGTCGTACATTAAAAATATTAAAAAAGAAGTAATTATATAATAAAATACCACTTGAAATTAAAAAAGCTAAAAGCCCCAATATATTATGTTCAAAATTAAAGAATATATTACTTAAAAAGGCATATTATAGTATTAAGGAATTTTTAGAGGACAAATCCTTGTAAATGGACATACCTACCTATTTGTTTATTTTAATTTGCATGCCTTGTGGTAAAATATGGAATAAGCTTCTAATGTATTTTAATTTCACACCTAATTATCACCTGTATTTGCAAATTAATGATTGATTGATGAATTTTGTACTTACTAAAATAATATAAGAAACATTTACTCTCTCTTCATTTTAAAAGGTGGTAGCAGACATGAAATGAAAATTTGTTTATTTCTTTAAATAACATAAAAGTACAATCAGTCGATGAGTCCTCCTAGTAAGATTTAAATAAAACCTGTGTCAGGAGAACCCGCTCTCTCATCACTGCAGGTAAGTATCTAGATGATGCTATTTATACCATAATCGCCATCACTTTTTTCAAGTTAATATAACAAATCTAAAGAAAATATAACAATTTTGAAATAAACAAAATGCCAACTAAAAGAGAGGAGCTCGATGGCGCAAGTGGTTAGCGCGTTCCGCAGCGATCGTTGAATTTAAGCAACTTTCGCAGTGGTCGGTCATTGGATGGGTGACCATAATTTACTATCTCCAGCTCCTCCGTGCTTCGGAAGGCACGTTAAGCCGTTGGTCCCGGCTGCATCTGCAGTCGTTAGCACCCACCAACCCGCACTGGGCCCGCGTGGTGGGTCATGGCCCAATCTCCCTATTCCATCCATAGGGAAGCCTGTGCCCCAGCAGTGGGGACATTAATAGGCTGATGATGCCAACTAAAAATTATTAGACATATATCAACCCGGGAAGGGGTCGTCACCGTATCAACACGAGCCATCCAGTTATTTGTACGAAACTCTACTGCAACGCACTCTAATCGGAATCATAACGTTAGTGCCTCGTCGGGACAAGCTCATGTTTATTTCGTGAGGTGATTTTTATTTTTTTATTGGAGTTTACTCCTTAAGAATCGATTTGCATATATAAGGAGCCCGGTATGAGAAAAATGTGAGGAGTAAAATCTATCGATGAATTACATTAATGATCTCGTTACGTTTTTGTGCGCAACCTCATCTGCGCACCTCTCACTTTTAGCCATGGCAACGGATAAAAAACATTAAGTTGTCACAAATGTCAATAAAATAAATAAACTAAAAATAGATAAAATCGGAGCAAAATTAATGAAAACAAATAAATAACAGAATATAGAGAAATGCCGGTAAGTGTCCAGCACTCTGGAATAGTGATTTTCAGTACAGATGGAATTATAATACATATTTACAAAATGATGACTAGTGTGTGATATTTTTGAAATTGTGTGTTTCCAGAAATACATAATAAAATATATGATGAATATCGCTGATGTTAGATGATAAAATGTGTGACATGGAACCTATGATAGTCGAAACCATGGGACGATTCCTGAGGTATCTCTACTTGTAACCGACTTCTTCGGACTTGATTTTGTTTTGTGTCTGTTCAAAGACAATCGTTTTTAGAGTGTAAACTCCGGTCGTGCGTCGGAGCTGACACACACAATTTTTTGTTTTTATAGAAAGGTCCGACAAATGACTCCACCCCACCTGATGTTAAGTGATGGTGAAATCCAGACGTGAAGATAGCTGGTACAGCAGTTCTGCCTGCCACACCAGCCATCCTCACCTTGCCGGCCTGCATGTTGCTACTTCACGCCTCTTTTAAAGGATCGCAGGTTGTAAGAAGGGAGCACGTGAGCAGGTGGAGCATTCCATTTACGGATAGTGCGACAAAGAAATGAGTCACCAAATTTCTTTGTACGCATTGGAATTGTGGCTACAGTTAGACAGTGACACCGAAGGCCAGCGCGCGTGGTCCTCTGAAGGAAAGGGGAATGTGGAATAAGAGAGAATAATTCTTCAGAACACTCGCCGCGGTACAGACGATAAAACGCGCTTAGTGACGCAACATCACGGCGTAATTGAAGAGGCTCCAGGTGTTTAGTCACCTCCTCATCGCCTATGATGCCAAATCAAATGCCCAAAGCATCGAGCAAGTACTTGGCGGAACCATTCCAGAGGTGCGAGCAATATTCCACGCAAGACCGCACCTGCGTCTTATACAACAAGCACAGTTGCTCGTGCGTGAAAAAGCGCCGCACCTTGTTCAGGACTCCGAGTTGATTACGTTACGATTAGTGTGCGTTGCAGTAGAGAGTTTAATACAAAGAATATCTACTGAACAGCTGTAGTTAATCCGGTCACGATCCTTTCCGAGTTGATATGTCTGCTACGACCTTTCATCATCAGCCTATTAAATTTCCCACTGCTGGGGCACAGGTTTTCCCAATGGATGGAATAGGGAGATTGGGCCCTGATCCACCACGCGGGCCCAGTGCGGATTGGCGGGTGCTAACGACTGCGAATGCAGCCTGGACCAATGGCTTAAAGTGCCTCCCGAAGCTCGGAGGAACTCGAGATAAAAGATTTTTGGTCACCTATCCAATGACCAACCACTGCGAAAGTTGCTTAATTTCAACGATCGCAGTCGAACGCGCTAACCACCTGCGCCATCGAGCTACGACCTATACCCTGTCTCAATCGTTTTGCAATTATTTATTGAACCCTCACTACCGCTGACTACCCGTTACTAAGTAAACTTTAACCTTATTAGTTAGTTGACACACTAAGTCCCCGTATGTCTATCGTATTATGATTAATTAATTAACAAAGACAGTACCTTCACGCACCAATTATTACTAATACGCGAAGTTGTGTATCGTGTACTTTAAGTAGCGACTTCGCAACGCAACTTACTTCAAAGCGGAACTTTGATACTAAGTACTGTTGAGACGTTCCACGGTTTGTATGAGCGGTAATAAAGTTTAAACATACATCATTCATTATGTTAGCTAATTGTTATGAAGCGACGAGCCAGTCGTATGATGAAATTCGTGATAGAGATGGATTTTGGTAAAAATGTTAGTATCACATACATAATATGGACAGTGGAGGACAGAGGAGCTCGATGGCGCAGGTGGTTAGCGCGTTTGGCCTGCGATCGTTGAAGTTAAGCAACTTTAGCAATGGTCGGTTTCTGGATGGGTGACCGAAAACTTTTCAACTCGGCTCCTCCGTGCTTCGGCACATACGACCACCAATCTTTAGAACCCACCAATCCACTCTAGGCCTGTTTGGTAAGCCTGTTCTCCCTAGCAATTCTTCTAAGTATAATAATTTTCAACAACTGTCAACAAAACGCTTAGCAGCTGATGCTATGTCATTGCAAAAATATATCGCTGTTCAAGAGAAGGCTTTTATTTATGTTGATAAGTTCCAAATTTCACCTGAGAAAAGTCGAGATACGGCAGTGTTCACATTAAATTTACGAATATCACTCTTATCGCGAAGCACTTAAGACATGATATAGAATAACGTCGACGAGTGTTTTGATTGTACCAAAGAAAAAACGGAGCCTTTCTATTTTATTATGAGGTTGTCATTTTTCACCCGCGTTTTAAGGATCAGTGCTCATTGTTAGCATACACCCTCATACCACGTCAGCGTTTTATACAAAACTTCCTGAGATACTTATAAATTTAGAAGAAAGGTAGATAGAAGTAGCATAGTGGATTATCTTAAATAGGAGCGCCCTTTTGAGGAAGGAACCACTACTTCAAAGAAAACCAAAGTGACTGTATCGTGATCGTATCCCTATTTACTTTGCATCGAGCATCTCGACAAATGTCAAATTATGAAAATTCATAATTCATAATTTCATAATTCATAATTCATTTATTCATTTGTACAAATGCGGTAAAAACATAAAGGTGTACTATCAGATAAGTTCTGCACATTTAACATTTCTGGCATACAAATTTTTTACTTACAATCTAAAATTTTGAAATCATAAATAACGAAATATATCATGCATGCCTATCAATTAATCCCAAGACGTTTATTTTGGCAATTATTCATGGGAGAAAATAATGTTTAAGTATGTACACAAACATACAAGCCGGCAAGCAAGTCTACCTGGGTGGGATAATTAGGGAATCATTCGATTAAAATCGATATCGCCCAGCGTATGTGATCTGCGTGTGCGCACCGCACTAGTGATGCGCTCTAATCTGCACTACATTTGTTGAGTGCGGTGGTTGTTGTCTTACAAATTTTCGTATACAGTGGAGCCCCGGTAATCCGGCCCCTGGTTAATGCGGCACCCCCTATAATCCGACATCGTCTATTACATACAAGTATTCGCTAATTCACGATTGAACAAATTACAACTTGTACGCACCATCACTATTTACTATTATTACTTTTATAATAAAATGTAAACTTTCTATTGTGTTGTTTAATTTACTAAATTTGACATACATAACGAAGTATGATATGTAATCTTATCATTGGATCTGTAATTTGTCGAATTACAAGGTACACTTTTGTAAAAAAAATCGGACTGTAGGGGGTCTTAGGCAATACTCTATAATCCGACAAATTCGATAGTTCGACACTGCCCTGCAAAATGTTTGTCGGACTACCGGGGATCCACTGTATTTGATATGTGATTAGAAAAGCTATAATTTTGTGAATTCGACGTGTGCGATCTCCTGTGAAATACCACACAAAAATACTGTGCCGTGTTTTCTAGTGTGTCTTGGAACTGAGGGGACATTCGTCCGAGAGATTAAGGTAAGGCTGATATATTGCTTATTTTCTGTCTGTGTGATTGCTCTTTTATACGTCTTGGGAATTCATTTTTAATTTTAATTACCAACTAAATAAAACTAGTTTTTACGGGTTAATGCACGAAACTTTATTTATTTATTGACGTTTCGTAGCCTTTACAGGCTTCGTCGTCAGAATGTTTAATTACCAACCCCTAATGTTGCGGATACAGCCGGTCTCTCTACAGTGACCTTTTGGTGATATTATGATTCTGTCTATATAGGGCGCTTGTTAACTACACGATTTCTTCTTGAGACTAGGCATGGTTTAAAACGATGTCTTAGTCCGATCGTCAAATGAACAAAAGCAATAGATGCTCTCAGCCATAGCCGAAGGATAAAGTGGAAATGGGCCGGTCTTTTAGCGTGTCTCAGGAATCGCAGATGGACAAAAACAGTGACAGTATGCCCATTGGGTAAGCGATATAGAGACCTTTTACAAGATGGGAAGACGATATTAAAAATATTGCTGGCTCAAAATGACAACAAATAGTCCGAGTTAGAGAGAAAAGGAAAGCCTTGGAGGAGGCCTTTGCCGGAGATCTTTCCAGTGAAATTAAATTAGTACCTCACAAAATAAAATGAAAATATTCTTAATATGTATTTTAAGTGTAGGGTTAACATATATGTAATTGCATTTTTTGTTAAATTGAAAACCTGACTTAAAAGACTCTTTATTTTATTTATTACTAGTTCCCGCGGTTTATTAGGGATATTTTTCCGCAGTAAAATGTAGCCTATGTGTTAATCCAGACCATCACCTTACTCTATGCCAAATTTTATTAATATCGCTCCAGCCGTTAAGATGTGAAGAAGTAACAAACATACACACTCACAATCTGTCGCTTTTTTAATACTAGTGTGATTATTATAAGTCCGGTCGTCAGTTAACTATGGGACACTATGAAGATTGGTTATCGACACCGGCACTGGCGACGGTTTGGGGTCGCTACAAATTTGAAAACCGTGGTCATAAAGACGTTTAGCAGGCACCTGTCCAGGTAGAAACCGTGCCTACACCCGGCGGAAAAGCGCTCGTTAACAAGCACCCAGGCTCCCCGGGATACATAGGATGGAAGGAGGTTGGGGTAGGCAACGTGGGATCCCCCTGCGAAGGTGGGGTGTCCGTCGGAACGCGGATGCCCCATGCCTCTGGCACGGAGATGAAAAGAAAAATGCCCGCGCAGACTACTGTGTTTACACATCTGGCATGCGCTCGAGACAGAGCTGTAGTGTAAAATTAAATTGTGGCAGTATAGTATTTTATGTTTTTATTTGGTAAGTTATAATAGAATGTGCAAATAACCAAAAAATCTGGACATGAAATTTAGAGATTTTGAAAATATACTCCATTTTACCCGTCTAAACGCCTTTTTTTATCTTTCCCGAGTTTACCGTAACGTAATTACTGTACGCCTGCGCCGCTGGAGAGGATAATATATCATTGTAATAAAAATTCTTTGCATCGCCTGCGCCTTCGAAGGTACAAAAGCAGGAGAAGAAGTTGTTGCCGGTTTAACCTAGCCATTACTTTATTTCTTCGAAAACGCTACTACCACGCATGACAGTTGGAACAAACTAAACCATCGGTCGCGGTGGACAAACGATCGCCTTCACGTCATATTAAACTCGGCCCGAAATAATCTCGTTCTCGGTGACGTGACGGTGACGGCGGCGGTGGACAAACGGCCTAAGGCTACATCGAAAGCGATCGTCCCCCAAAAAGGGAAGAAACGCAGAGCCGAAGACGACGCTTCACTGCTTTTTATACAATCGTAGTGACAGATGTCAAACGTCAGATGACGGCGATTTGTAACTCGAGCTGCCAACTCATTCGCCGAATACACCCAAGTTGGCTCCGGCACGACGTTCCGTTCAACAATCCCCGATATATTATATTTCTGTCAAAACTAAATTTCTTTAACAAGATTAACAAAAGAATATTTTATAACACCTAACCTCCTTTCTGGGGGAAGCTACAGAAAATAATACTATGTACATACATACATTTTTAGCCTACCCAGTCCAGACAAATGGACTAAGTAAGTATTCCTTTGAATACCGCAAGGGTTTCGGAGTGTGACGGTCAGTACCATAGAACACAGAAAAAGGTTAGAAGTGCCCTGTGGCCGGAGCAGGCGCGTCACAGTTATGTCTGAGCAAATGATCATTACTTGACCGAAACTTGGTTCTGATTGCGTCGTTGCTCGCAGGTGTGACCTCTGATTGGTTCGATTGTTTGATGTCGCGACGTTTGATTGGCTATTAATTGTTAAGTGTGGAAGTGTAGTGAGGGCGTGGCGCCGACATAGGTTCTCGTACAAACGGTCTATGCTATGGTCACTCTTCTAACCCCTTTCTGTATTCTGTGGTCAGTAGTACTGAGACCCGTTTTCAACTTAGCTCCAAGAGATATTTGAAAGTCACGACGGTATCATCAATTACGACCCAGTTCATTCTTACTCTGCGCTACTGAGGTCACATATACAAAGATACATACATTTTCACGCAGATACACTTATGCTACTTATATATCTTTGTTGGTAGAGCATCACAGGTGTTTTATGATTTCGCAGTATTCATCTAATATTATAAAAAGGAAAGATATGATTGTTTGTTTGTATTGAATAGGCTCCAAAACTACTGGACCGATTTAAAAAAATATCTTCAACGTTTATAATCCTACATTCTCCCTGATGCACATAGGCTATAGAGTATTTTCAAAAAAGTTAGGGTTCCGTATGAAAACTTTGATAACGTACCTCACGGTGTGAAAAAATAACCTTATATCGCTAACGCTGCGGAAGTCATTGACAGTAGAGCAAAGTGATGGACTAAAGTTTTATAGAAGACATCAATATCTACAAAAAAGTCCGCGATACCATATAGTTAACTAATAAAGTTATGTCACAACTAAAGGTGTCACCTGCATTAATTTGAGGAAAAAGGTTATAGTTATGATTGTTTTATTTATTTTTTAAGCATTCAACTGCTAGATGTTTAAATCTAAAGAAAAGTTTTACTAGAAAAAATCCACGCGGACGCTACGGGAGCGAAGGATACGGGTTCGAGTCCCGTCCGCTGCCTGGTCCGCGTGGTTTTTTTCTAGTAAAACTTTTCTTTAGATTTTTTCCTAGTAAAACTTTTCTTTAAAAGGTTATAGTTAGCCAAACTTCATAGATGGGCATATGCTATTGCGAACTTTTTTTTAGAACTTTTAAAGGGGAACAATTTCGACATATCTGAGTTTTGTGGTACTTTAATCATTTACGCAGCGCACGCAACGGAAGCTCACGAATGGAATATTTTTACTTGTTTTTGCAACATTTTTTTTTAACTTTGCCTTAAGCCTTTCGCAATAAATGCACTATCTAACACATTTATTTTTCAAATCGCACCATTAGTTCCTGAAAATTTTTTGCGCGTTAAACCAAAAAGCTTTTACTATCAGTTGAATCAAATTTCATGGAAGGTTAATAATTATATTATATAAAGAAATTCATTATGTACACAAGCCTGAGAACAAACACAATAGTCCACCTATACTACAGCTCTACACCGAAGCCAAGCGAGGGCGGAAGTATGATAATAAATACTCGAATGATTTTATTTTATGTAAATTTTATTATTAATGTATGGTCTGTTTTTGACAGCATTTTACATAAAAATAATTTGGTGGGGTTTTTTTTTGTTAGTTCTTTGTGACAATATTTATTTTTATTATTTATAATATCAAGGATTTCTTATATACATTTTTTGTGGAAATCTCATTCAAACCTCTCTCCCCTAGTTTAAGGGATAAAAGTTACAAGCTTTATATTTTTTTGTTGAAGTGTACTCACAAATCTTGCTAAGCATAACTTTTCAAATTTTTGCGATATTAGGATATACCCTAAGAATTTTGATTATCGTCAGTGAGTCAGTGACGAAATTAGGTATTTTTTAGATATGAATAAAATATAAAGTATAAGAGCTATGCAATTAAAACTTATATGTTTAATAAGTCCTTTATGGACAAAACTTCCCGAGAATATTAATGGTATAATCCATACCCAAGTTATAAGGCTTCGGTTGGCTCATCTTGTTGACTTGGCGGGGAGACTACCGTGCCCTCAAAAAATCTGGTCAAAGTAAAATCTACATAAGTTCAAATAATGTGGGATACATTATCAATGTATCCCACATTTTATAAGGAACTCTATGAAGTAAAAATCTCCAATGCAGGAAAAGTCTTAGCGGAGCATTAGTGTTATAAAATATCCATTAATCTAATCGTGTCGCTCGCAGGACGACAATTTTTCAAACCTGAGAATAATAAATTCCTTTTACGCCTGCCGAATGAATCCTTTTTTTATTATTAAATGAGCTAAGCCTTACAATTGGAGGAAATTTTGGTCTTTTGTCTTAATAAGACTCTTGTTAATGTTTTTTTGCTTACATAATTAATCTTAATGTCGGAATTGTGTAAAGACCATATTGTTTTTTTGATTAGTCTAGCCAACCTTGGCACCCCACTCGTCAACAAGAACCCACCAAAAAAGGGAGTGTTATTTAACTGTGGCCTATCGTAAGGCGGAGGTTACATCTCTACAAAACCATGTGCTACGTGCATCGTAATAAGCAAAACAATATTTGTTCCCAAGTAATAATTGCTTATAATATTCATATGTTCGTATAATAATAATAATCTACAGTGGAAAGGCGAATTCGCTTATACGGAAACATCAGAGCGAGCGAACGAGTTTGTACAACGAGATTTGACACAAGGAACGAATGCTCTCCTGCTCAGTCGTCAATGGAAACAATGCAATATTGTTTTGATCATTTAAATTTCCAAGCGAGCAAATGTTCGCTCGCTCGCAACTGTTCTGTGTACTAGGTGGAAACGCACCACTATATCTTGTTATGGCAGCTACACTTATCTGCTGTGTCGTGTTGTGACGCATCATTGAGTTATCCGTTGCATACATTTTTAGTATGGTTACAGTGAGAACGGTGTCGACACATTGCGAAACACAAGTGTATTTCAAACCGTATTAAATATATGAAACCGTTCGCGTCACATCACAACACGATATAGATGTTTATTGCTGCCTTGAACCATTTGTGAATTGTAGTAATTAAATACGTTCGTCTTGTACAACGGTTTATTGAAGAAGGAAGGATACATACAAACAAAATACTTATACAAAAGGGTTGTGGATACCTTTATAATAAAATATTAGTGCTATAGACAAAAGACATTCTTAAGACTTAGTATTAAGGTTGAAAGTAATTAATAACAATAATAATAATATTCTTTATTAACATACACCTCACAGTACATACAAGATATTAAACCTGACAATGAAAACGTACACAATAGGCGGCATTATTTCTAAACAGCAATCTCTTCCAGGTAACCCTGTAAAACCACTTAATATATGTTATGAGTTACCTGGAAGAGATTGCTGACACTTATATGACAAACATTACAACTTTCACGTCGACACGTGTAGTACGCCCACTACTTAAGTAAGCATTCCAAGCTTTTATTACAAATACTTGTAAGCATTCCAAGCTTTTATTACAAAACATATAGAGGCCTATTTAATAGTGTAACTCGTGTAATAGAATATAAACATACAAACTGTAATCTCGCTCAACTTACCTTGAGAGGCTTCAAGGGTCGGCGGGAAACAAAAGCCTGACAGGTACACTGTCTTATGCTCCACTAAAGATTATGATTAGGTATATTGTGTCTTTGAAACTAAGGTCTACAAAGAAATTATACTCGCTTTGCAAATGAATGAGATACGCGGAGCTGTTTTGATTTCACAAAAATATTAAAGATTTTTGAAGTGATAACTTCTTTAGCGGCGTTGTACACTTTTTTTTTGTATGGGTAAAAAATGTTAAACTCGCGTCAGGTTAAACACGTGGGCTGATCGCATTATGGCACACGATAAAATTGGAAAGGTTGTTGACTTTCAATATATTGGACGAAATAAGTCTCTACCTAGGACGTCCACGTGGCGGCTTTATTGCGAAGAAAAAGCATTTTTTTTTACAATAGATGTCGCTAGGTGCGCTTAAATGTGATTCATATAAGTTGATTTCCTTACAATAGATGTCGCTAAGTGCGCTTAAACGTGATTCATGAAAATAGATTTTTCTGAGAGATAAACTTTTTTAATGTAATATAAATTGTAATTTTTGTATACGATAGCGCAATAAATAAATATTGTATTCTACCACATACATGATAGTACTTTTATACTGATAATTAAAGCAATTCGTGCAAAATTATTCACTGAACATTCCAAAATATCAAAAATGCACATCGTTAATGTTCAAGTTTTCACTTCTGCCGGCACACCCGGAGTGCAACCCGTCGTTTTTTTTCATATCCTCTCGCCTTGTCTTGTTCAAAGTATTTAAAAATATTGCTTTTGAACAAATCAATAGAATTAAAGTCAGTTTAAATGTAAAGAAAATTTTACTAGAATAAATTCCATGCGGACCAGGCAGCAGACGGGACTCGAACCCGCTCCCTTCTCTATTAAAAATATAATAGCAAGAAAATTATTACAACGTGCAAAAAGCCTGTGTGAACTTCAAATATTTGAAACGCGACAGAGCGGTTGTGACGTAGAAGTCCATAACAACAAATCAACAATTAAGCACCATATTCACAGGATATGCCAAAGTAATTGAAACCTAGTGCGAATGCGTAATGCACGCGCACTTTGTTTGTTGCTATGGACAATGACGTCACACCAAGGGTTCCAAAATAGCAAGCATTACGAATGTCTGTGCATGGTGGTTATTTTTTTTTGTCACATCATACTATTGTTCAACTTCAATTATTTTTATAATATACTAGCTGACCCAGCGACTCGTTCCGCCATAAAAATAGGGACAGGTGGTAGAAGGGTGATAATTTAGGGGTGTATGTGATTTTAATGTCACATTATAAAAAAAATAGTCCAAAAAATAAAAACATATGTTTGGGGTGGACAACCCCTATCACTTAGGGGTGTGAAAAATAGATAGTAGCCGATTCTCAGACTTACTGAATATGCATATTTTATACAATTTCTTAAAAATCGGTCGGGCCATTACAGAGGAGTATGATAACTAACATTGTGACACGAGAATTTTATATATAAGATAATGTAAACTACTAAATTAAAATATACAAAATCATGCATATTCCCTATCCCAGGTAGAATTCATTCGCAAATAACCACACGTGTTGTCATAATCAATAGCCCAAAGTTTAGTTGATTATTTTCGTGGTTCCAGTCGTCCTTCTGGCTACTTTTTATTTTGTGCCTGAACGCATAAATCGAATGTCCGAGAGACAAACGTGCATATATCATGTACAAGGTACCCTTTATATTAGTTCTGTAGAACTCCTCTGAGGTTGAAACAAAGGGCTCCGCTGGGAAACCCGTGGCCCATTGTACGTGTGGGTATGTAAGGGGACCAAAAGGAAAGCTCGTTGAAAAAAAATACAAAAGAATTTAACTATAATAAATTAGTGGCGTTCTTTCTTTTCGTTTGATCGGGGTCTACCTTGTATCGCAGATTTTTTTAAACCAGAATAATGTTTAGGCATAAATTTTATAATTACACACAATAATTAATTAAAAGCAGAACCATTAAATCGCATTAAAAGTTCGTAGTCAGAATCGCCTTTTGGCATATAATTCTTTAACTTTTCCTTGTTTTATTTATGTGTATATCAGGTGGCCGCTGGCGCGGCACGCTCGCTTTGCTCGCTGAAAAAAAGTAAAATATTTCTTTAGAGAGCTTTCGTTGCGTGAGCTGCGTAAACGTTTAAAAATACACAACGATATGTTTCGATAGGTTAATGCAGGCGGGTAAAACCGCGGGGCAGAGCTTATTAGTCGAGATTGCATTTTGTAGCAATATAAGCAAGTGTAAACCCTGGCAAACTTCGTGAGCAACGACCATAGACCATATAGACAAGGAAGCCTGCACAGTAGCAAATTTACATACACAAACGTCTACTGCAAGATTATTTGTATGTGGTTTTACTTAAAAAGTTTGCCGCTACCTGTACAGGTCGCGGTGCGTAACTCTAGCACTGAATAAAACGCGGAAGGGTTAGCTGCGCATGGGTACGATTTGAGAGTCAATCAGCCCAACGCACGCCCACCCGCGCACCTCGTTTCCCCCCAAGACATCTTAATTTTTACTTCTGCGCAATAACGGTCAGCGCTAGTTTCGTGCCGCGACTTATACGCTGTCGCTACATACACGTAGCACAGCGTTACGGAGTCGTAGCAATAGCACGTCGTTCGCCGTAGCGCAATACTACGAATTCGGTATTTGATAACTATGGGAGTGCGTGGACTGTATTGTGAGACGATGTATTGGACGAACAAAATATATATTTCAATTATAATAAAAATAAACAAGCAAACGAACGAACATAACAGACAACACTAATTGACAGAATGTGACATTAAATTACAAGAAGAGAATAGGGGAAAAAAGATAATTAAAAATGAATATAAAAATGCTGTAGCGGATCTCCAGCTAGTCGCCAACAGTATTAAAGTTTGTGCAATATATAAATCTTTGCATCTTTTTATCAAATGCTGGTTCAAAAAGCTCGAATAGTAGTTGTGGGAGTGGTTTATAAGCTTTTATTTAGTTCCCCAAAATTCTCAAGTAAAAGGGCCGTACAAAATTCTTTCTGTCGGCTTCAACTATTTGTATCGTTATGTGATTATGAAAAATTTACATTTGCCGGCGTTTAAATTGCCCTTTATATCATTCCAATTTTAATCATTCGTGAATATAGCCAATGATTTAGCAATTTGGCTAGTATTCATTATGATGCTACTGATGTGCATGAGCATAGACATTGTTTCATAAAGTACTAGTGGCCCGCCGTAGTTTTAAGTTTGTTTCTAATTTTGTATTTTATGTTAATGTGAATGTGTTTTTTCATTCTTTTTGTAATACTCGTGTAATGGTTAATAAAAAATCTCTGTCCCCATCTCTCAATAAAAATCTATATCCTATAACAAGTATTCTAACATACAGTCACCCTACAAGCGAGATACATAAAGAGGATTTCTGTAGGACCAAGGACTAGCTGGATTGAATCGAAATGCTTTTCATTCGATTCTCGATGATTCTCTGGTATTTCTAGTGCCTACTCAATGGTTTGTTAAGAGTAAGCGTTCAATTTTGCGGTTCAATTATATCGACAATAGATTTCGCATCCTTTGTACTGTTAAAGCGATAAAGCGTATTTGTACTCTATTATGTTATTTTAAGTGGTTTGGTGAATATGCGTGGAAAGAAAACCGAGTTAATATATGAAGAATAAAAAAAAATTACAACTCTCAAAGAAGAGTGTGCTCGTAAAATTATGAAATGAAATGAAAATACCTTTATTGGCCATGTTATATACAATATAAAAACCTACTAATAGTAACAGAAAAAATAAAAATGAAACCAAAATTAAGATCAAAAAACACTACTGGACATTGGCGAAATTTCTGTGTAAAACGGAGAACGCCACAGAAAAAAAAAGTAATCACTAGAACTAAGACGGCTCAGCTTATGCTGACACATTGAGGCCCGTGTTATAGAAAGATTCTCAGTAATGAATCTAGTCTTGAGCATAGTCAGAAAGACATGTCGCTATATATAGCACATAGGGGCATCCCTCTCTAACGCTACTCAAGGAAAGAACAACAACACTTATTTGTCATTCTGTAATACGGGCCTGAGAGCATACTCTCTCACTGTATCTCACTGTAAATTAGATATAACATTGTTTCTGCATGTTCTACGACTAAGGATTACATAACTTCAGAGTTGGTATTGCAGACGTTACCTACGGTGTCCGTTTCGGGTTTCCCTTATCTGGCAGGATGTTGTTGCACCGAAATTCATTCGACATAACACACTTGCCAGTATCTCTTTGTACTTTTTTTTAAGCATTTAACTGCTATTTGTTTAAATCTAAAGAAAATTTTCTCTTTATATGATTATTTTTAAGGCTAGTTTTTTTGTAAATATCTATCCTCGGAAGCCACCGTATTTTTTTTCATTGATTGTTTCATTATAATAATCAGTTATTTTAACACAGAGAAGTAATTATGAGAAGTAAGTACTATATTAGAGAAGAATTAAGAAGTAATACATGATAATCTAACACACTTTATAAATTTTAACAATTAATTTAATAGAAATAGAGAACTTAAAAGTTTTAAACTCATGCTAAAAAATAAAATGACGAAAACGGTGCTTCGAAAACTTTGATATTTATTTTGTGTGCCTGACTTTATTTCAGTATGAATGTAGATACTGAAATAAAGTGAGGCACACAAAATTAGAACGTGCAAATCGAGTACTACCAATCATAGTGAAGTGCGGACAGTTCCCACCAACGAACGTCCGCAGGGAGATGTATTAAACCAATGAGTGTTCGTCACGTCACTCGCACTGGCGCTGAATCGAGTTCCGAATTAAGGTTCAAGGGCCACTTTTTGTTGAGACGTTTATTTTTGAATTTTGCGTACTTTGGTGATTGTTTTGCAAATTTGCTTATAATTATTTTGGATAGCTATTATATTACAGTACGTTTTTTTTGACCAATTAGCCTAGCTCCAAAGTAAGCACTTTAGGCTTGTGTTATGGGATGCTAGGGTAATGGATAGAATATATATACTGTACATATATAAGTATATTTATATAGAAATAGATATTAAACATCCATGACTAGAGTACAAATGCTCGTATTCATCACACAAACATCTGCCCCCACCGGGATTCGAACTCAGGACCTCTCGAGTCGGCGACACCATGAAACCCGGCGTACAAACCACTCGGCCATGAAGGTCGTCGAATTCTAGTATATTGATAAAAATTAACAAATCTTTAATAGAAAAACTTCCACACGGTCCACCCCGTCTAATGCTTGGAACGCGTGAATTTTATTCTAGTATTTATTTTTATATCGGATAGCTATTGTTTATGAAATAGTTTGCATTCCAAATTTTTAAGCGCCATTTTTGGACGAAGCTTAAGTAAAATTTAGATGTACGTTCATTGCCTTTTGGTATATTATGATCGGCTTGTCCGTAATCCAGATAACATATTTCATTCATTATGGATAATATCTTAGACCCAACTTATCTAACAATAGATATTTCTCTTTTTGAAGGGAAGCTTTATTTATAGTTAATACTTGAATTTCTAAGCATCCACTGTCCATCTGTCCATTCATAAATCTGTCTACTGATCATTGATCCATTATAATTGATCCCTTACTTATAGAAAATATTATGATTGGCCTAAAATCGAGTCGAACTAGTAATCTATCATGTACAATGGTAGGGAAATCTTTGTGTTTGAGTTCGTTTAGCAATTGGACGGTTTTTAAACGGGTCTACCTTGTCGCAGAACGTTGAATGTCATAATTATGCATCATCATATCTAGTATATCAAGTCGATGAGGTAAGTTTTGGTCACAATACTAAACTCACCTAACCCACTGACTACACATCATACTTGCTTAACGAAATTATGCAGAATAACATTTTGCCAGAGGATAATATGCCTAATATAATCCTGCCATCTTAAAAGAATGCCATTGCAAATTTCGACATATAAATATTTGGTCAAATAATGATTACATTAAAATAAGTATGCCTTACAAATATTCTTTCAACGAAGATTATGCCAAGTGTTTTATGCGAAATGACTTTCGGAGCAACAAGATTCTGCCATATAGAGAAAACCCTTTTTAACAATAAATTGCTCTGTGCGATAGGTATGGGTAGGAAATATATTTTCTGGAGAAACTTTATCCTTGAAACGAAACTGCGTTATTCATTTAAAGGAGGAACTACACACAGAAGTATACTTCAAACAGAAACTAAATTAAACCTTTCCAAAGCGAAGCGAAATAGGTTGTGTAAAATTTCACCCTCACAACTAGGATTAAATAAAATATCGCTGGAGAATTTACAGCGGGGCGAGTAAATCACTTAGACGCAATTCACGTCCGAGGTTTCCAGATAGCTATCAGCTGGTAGGGCGTGCTGCGTTTATCAAGATCGAAATACTACCCATTCTGGCATAAAGTTCTGTATAACAAAAAATGTACAGACTTAATATTATAACAAAGAAGCGTTTCTGTTCTTGAACTATCTTGGGATCAAGAGTAGACTCTCATTAGATCTTTTGTAAAGCCACAAGTCTTTAACTTCTCTTTTGTCGACCACAAAAGATTTGTAATTCGTTAGTATAGATTACAATAGATTATATAGGGCCCAATTCGCAATGGATCCAATCCGTAGTGGCCCATACCACTCCGGACCCGATCCGTACTGGGGTTGGTCCCTCAGGTTCGAGTGGTCTAGAACTCTAGATGGAGAGGAGACTCCCCCCGTGGGGAGATGCCCGTCCCCAAACCCGGTGACGCTGTAAAGGTTATATCTGCATCAAACAGCATACATACTAAAAAAAAAGGCTTGGTCCGCACTGGGCCCGATCCGCACTATGAGCCCAATGGTAGGACACTTATTTTTGATGGAATAGGGAGATTGGGCCATGACTTGCCATGCGGGACCAGTACGGATTGGTGTTAAATATTTTTAACTTCATTTCAACTGAGTATTCCATGACACTCGTGCATTTTTACGCTCACGTGCGTGGAGTACACTTAGGCCCGTATTACAGAATGACAACTAAGTATCATCTTTACTTGAGTAGAGTTAGAAAGGGATGTCGCTATGTGCTATATATAGCGACATCCCTTTCTAACTATACTTAAGACTAGATCAATCACTGAGAATCTTTCTATAATACGGGCCTTAGTGTGCGCATGTCGTTGGATTAGACCGTTAAAACATACTCTGCTCTCCCTCTTCTGTGAGTTTTAATGAATTTACTACTCCAGATAAACGCTAAAATTCGATTAAACATTTTCGCTATAGGCACCTTGCCTCTATTAATAATAATAATTATTTCTTTATTTCAGGTAAAGACCTTTAAAAAAAAATTAATGATAAAAACATATATATATATATTATAATAAAATAGGCCTAAGTATCTGAATGTTTATTTCAGACTGTCATTTCCAAAACGATGTAATTTAGTCCAATGATTAAGATATACATTGTCCACGTCATCGTGGATGTTGCGGAGAATGGAGTTCCTACTTTCACGAAGCCTTTCCCAGAACGATGCGGACCGCGATCTGAGGATAAAAAAAATCAGGAACATTTGCTTCAGCAAACATTTCCTTCGCACTACAATATCGCGGTTTTTTCAGCAGGATGCGAAAGGCGTCATTGTATTGGACTCGCAGCATATTAAAGAAACGTTTTGTATATCTCAGGCAAAGTAGACATGTATAAAATATTTGGCAGTACGCCTTAAACAACAATATCTTGACGTCTCTTGACGACGAACCGCCTTGCCTCTCTCTCTCTCTCCCCCCAGGTCGTCCTTATGGTGAAGCTTTCCATTAAATGAATAAATAATAAATAAATATTTCCAACACTCACACCAATTAGCCTAGCCCCAAAGTAAGCACTGTAAGGCTTGTGTTATGGGATACTAGGGTAACGGATAGAATACATATTATATAAATATATTTATGTACAAATACATATTAAACATCCATGACTGCAGTACAAATGCTCGTATTCAACACACAAACATCTGCCCCCCCCCCCCCCCCCCCGGGATTCGAACCCGGCGTACAAACCACTCGACCACGGAGGTCGTCAACATTTGCTTCAGCAAACATTTCCATTCGCACTAAAATATCGCGGTTTTTTCAGCAAGATGCGAAAGGCGTCATTGTATTGGACTCGCAGCACATTAAAGAAACGTTTTGTATATCTCAGGCAAAGTAGACATGTAGACATGTATAAAATATTTGGCAGTACGCCTTTAACAACATTATCTTGACGTCTCTTGACGACGAACCGCCATGCGAGCATATTGCACCTCACCGCAGGCTTCTCTCTCTCTCCATGTCGTCCTTATCGTGGAGCTGTCCATTAAATATATTAAATACGTAACAGGGTACGTTATACGCTTACACACATTTCCAATACGAGTACAATATTCTCATTACGGCCGGCGTATGATAAAAACCATCCAGTCTTCCGATATTATCTGATTAAGCGCCGCGCCCGCCCGTTGACTGATGACTTTCGCGTCAAAACGAGTTACATTAATATTTGCTGTTGCCGTATCCCAATGTATGTGTACTCTTCATACATATATCTGCACGTCTACACATAGTATGGAACGAAGTCGCTCCCGTTGTTTGTACGCGTAGATATTTTGAGCTGGCTTACAGATTTTAATGTATTGCTTTCATGATTCAAGAAAGAGGTTTTATGCACAGACATATATCGAAATAAATAACGCAAGTGTATGTACTATGCGTGCCAAAAGCAAACTAAAGGCCATCATTATCATCATCGGCCTATTAATGTCCCCACTGCTGGGGCACAGGCCTTCCCTATGGATGGAATAGGGAGATTGGGCCATGACCCACCACGCGGGCCCAGTGCGGATTGGTGGGTGCCAACGACTGCAGATACAGCCGGGACCAACGGCTTAACGTACCTTCCGAAGCACGGAGGAGCTCGAGATAGTAAATTTTTGGTCACCCATCCAATGACAGACCACTGCGAAAGTTGCTGAACTTCGACGATCACAGCCGAACGCGCTAACCACTTGTGCCGTCGAGCTCCTCAAAAGGCCATCCTTTTACGCTAATTAATTTCTTCACATCGCCGTACTACGGTACCGGACGTCAATCGCAATATTAAAAAAATAACTATGTCATATTAAGCTGTAAAATCTCAGATTACAGAACAAAAGCAGATGGAGCGCACGGAACACGCAATGCGTGGCACCATAGCAAATACGAAGTCAAAAGCGACTATCAATTCTCGTTAGTACACATCACAACGCATCGGGTTATGAATATCAAGTTTTTATCAAAACTATGCCGCCTTGTTCATCCATCGCAAAAACTGTTCACAAAGATGCGTGTACCGTGCGTTCTATCTGCCTTTTGTTCTGTAATCTGAAGTAAATACGGTACAATTTAAATAGGTGATCGGAGCTCATGCTTTCTCATCACTTTTGTCCTCATGACTACCCAAAATCTGACACGCTCGTTGCCACACAATTTGAAGTACATGCGGCTTCTACTTCAATATAGGTATAATGGTTATATGTATAATACATGCCTGAGAACAAAAACTATAGTCTTCACCGAAGCGAAGCGAAGGCAGGTCACTAGTATTATTTGAATGTCCAAGAGCTGAACTAGAGTGTTTGAACGCGCTATGCTAATCTCAGGAACTACTGGATTGATTTGTTTTTTTTTTGGTCTTGGTTAGTCCATTTATCATGACGTTAGTAGATGCCCGGTAATTGAGCTGGCGAAACCATGTACATAACAGTTTGTGTTTAGTGGCCTCACGAATGTCACTGCACCATTTGACCATTACAAAGTAATGCAGTGACATTCGTGAGGCCCCTCTTTAATGGTTGATTTTTCAATCTTTTTCCTTCAAATTAACACAGGTTAATCTGCAGGACACAGATAGTCTGCCAAAGAGGGAATGAGAGCGTCCAGCTTCGAATTTGATTAAACGGAAAATTAATGGCCGCGCCCCACGTTATCGTAATTCGATTTACATTTTTTTGTTTTTCTACGATTTAGCTATTAATTTTGTGACAGTTAAGCTTGTAAAAATATTAAATACTCATTTAATTATAAATTGATGTATTTAATTTTGTACCCTGGCTTTTTAGATAACTTTAATCACTGACAACCATTTATTATGAACTGTCAATTTTTTTTTCTACCCAATTATTTGTATTTAAAGTGAAATTTATTGCGATTTAGAGGCTTTGACTGTTGACTTAAAGTACCGTTTAGATAAAAAAACGAGTGTGCTTATGACCACACGACTGAAGTGAAACTTCTTTAGTTCCATCTGTATGTTTAATATATACATGTATGTACATATACATATTTTATTTACTAGTTATAAGAGAAAGAGAGAAAGAAATGTGCGCACGAACTGCTTCCTCTTGCTTATATCCATCAACTCCCGTTCGCCGCGCTCGAACACACTTTTCGTAACACGCAACGCATTCGCCAGCTAACCCCCAAAGTCAACGGCGCGTAAAGAAGTTTCACTTCGAAAATTGATTGCGGTATGAACCTTTAGTTTTTGTTCTGATGTCCATTTAGCGATAATCGAAATGAGGTTATAATTTGACAATGCCAATAACTGTCTAAGCGAGTTTAACTTTAACTGTCTGTGTGATGCAACTTACACTAATTTGATGATGAGATCTTAGTTACAAAAGCTTCGCATAAATAACGCGTAAAAATATTTCAAATAAGATAATAAGACCAAATGCCGTAATTCTGTCGAAATAAATTTCTAGCGAACATAATGAAATCATTCGTTTTGGAATCGGAAAAAAGTGCTAAAATGTTAACAAAAAAGGTTCGATGTCCGTAAAAAATGTGAATTATGAATTAAGGAAGTTATTTCGATGTATTTTTTTTATATCCAAGTGTATAATTGAATTTCGCTTTCAAGGTTGACTGTGTCTGATTCGTTTAGGGGTGAATTTGAATTGCTAAACTAAATATCTGGGTCTACCTTGTATCGCAGAACTTTTAATGCCATAATGTTATTATGCATATCAACGGATCAACTTCATTTCACAAAAAATCTAAATTTTGTCCGTGGCATATTATACAATGATAAAATTCCGCCTTCTTTAAAACTACCTTTGCCATGGGAATGCGGACATATAAACATCAGGTCAAACAATAATTCTATTTAAAAAAAAACTTCAATGAAGATTAAAGAAGAAAGAAAGAATATGCCAAGTGTGTTTTGCCAAATGTATTTCGGAGCAACAACGTTCTGCCAGATAGAGGGAACCTATCTGGCAAACGAACGGCTGACGTAAAATATCTAGTTACGTTTGATAACAGTTTCGTACAAAGCAGCTTTGTCAGAAAAAAAGTCTTCTGTTTTAACAGACTTCAAAAAGGAGTAGGTTCTCAATTCGGTTAATATTTTGAATATACCGCTTTTAGATAAGAAATACTTTGATAAGATTTTAAGAAGCAGGACATAGTGGACTTTCTTACCTGTCTGGTGAAGGGAAGAACCTCTGCTTTATGACGACTGTGAAGTGACACAGCCTTTTGATATTCTGTTTCTGTCGGTTGGGCTAATTGGGTAAGACATAGATGGTTAAAGGGTATAACTACTTTTCTACCGCATCAGCTACCTCCACAACTTTTCTACTTCCATTACTTAACATCAGGTGTGAAGGGCAATTCGTTACATTTTGAATCTATATATATATATCTAAAACTCAAAGGTGACTGACTGACTGACATAGTGATCTATCAACACACAGCCCAAACCACTGGACGGATCGGGCTGAAATTTGGCATGCAGGTAGATGTTATGACGTAGGCATCCGCTTAGAAAGGATTTTGATTAATTCTACCCCCAAGGGGATAAAATAGGGAATGAAAGTTTGTATGAAACTTTGCCATTTTTTAACCGATCGGGCTGAGACTTTGCACGCAGGTATAAGAAGAATCATAGATGAATGTTATTGTGTATAATACAAGCCTGAGAACAAAAACTGTAGTCTACACTTCAGCTCTACACCGAAGCGAAGCGAGGGCGGGCCGCTAGTAAAATAATAAAGTGAGTGATGCTGTGTGTGTCTAAATATTTAAATCAATTCTACAAATAAATTACAAGTAGACTACAGTAAATATTGGCTTAATAATATGACAAACACTCACCGACAAGTTATTGACTAGTTCCTAAGCAAACTGTAAGTTGGTACAGAAGCATATTTGCCCACGCATAGTCTGTCGCTTGATTTGTTCACCAATATAATTACTTAATTACAAGTGGATTCGTAGCGTTAATTGTATAAGTCGAATGTTATATTATACGAGTAGGTAAATATCACATAATATGTATATGTGTACTTACCTATTTAGGTATAGATTATATCGTACCTACTTCAGTAGGACGATTCTTACCTATTCTTATAGAATCGTCCTACTGAATTTGAAAAGAATTCTCTTATGAGCTGGCATATTCAACGTGTTTCCTTCTTACATTTCACAACCTAACGAACTAACTACTGAATCGCTCTACTGAATTTGAGAAGAATTCTCTAAGGAGCTGGCATATTCAACGTGTTTCCTTCTTACATTTCACAACCTAACGATCTAACTACTAAATCGCCTTACTGAACTTGAATGGATTCTCTTATGAGCTGGCATATTCAACGTGTTTCATTCTTACATTTCACAACCTAACGACCGACTACTGAATCGCCCTACTCAATTTGAAAAGAATTCTCTTATGAGCTGGCATATTCAACGTGTTTCCTTCTTACATTTCACAAACAGTAGATCGAAGTCATTAATACGGAATGAAGTCCAGTCTTAGAAGATTCATTGCGCATCACGTTAAGTTACATCCGCGCGGTTCGTGTTATTCCAATTCACGTTACAATATCGTGGAGCCGACCAGCAATAAATACGAATTAGTTAACAGTAACACCCTCGCAGCGAGGAAGCTCCTCTGGGACGGGGATAAATTCCCCTTATATTTTCCTTGGGCAATTTACACAGATATTTTAGGCAACAGCGTTGTTTACAGTTTTTCTTTGCCGGCTGTAGGATATGGTTGTTTGTGTTATCCGGTTACTTTTATGCTGGAGTTTTCAACGATATAATTATTTATGTTTGATGTAACTTCTGGAACGTTTTTGGAGTGAAACTTCTGTACGCACGCTTGATTTGGGGAAATAAGCTGAGGAATGCGTTACGCGTTACGAAAAGTGTGTTCGGGTGAGGCGAATGGGAGTTGAATGAGGGTGAACAGTGCGCGCGCACATTTTATTTCTCTCTTTCTCTTATAGCTAGTAAATGAAATATGTATATGTACATACATGTATATATTGTACACACACACATATATATATATATATATATATACAGATGGAACTAAAGGAATTCCACTTCAGTCGTGTGTTCATAAGCACACTCGTTTTTTTATTTGCCTAACTTTAAAAAAGACAGGTAAACTGAATAAATAACTGACACGGTAAATAATGTTATAGTATTATTTTTATTACGACTTTTACATACTGTCCGGATTTCCTCTATCTGGCAGAAACTTCTTACTCCGAAATTCATTTGGCATAACACATTTAACATAATCATAACACACTTGACATAACCTTTTTGAAACGACATTTTTTTTTATAAATAAAATCCTTGTTTGGCCGAACGTTTATAAATTATGTCCGAATTCACAATGGCATGCTTTTAAGGTGATAACTGAAGATGGGCTGTTCTCGTTTCCTGATTTGTATTTTAAAATAGATTGCCGATATCTATTCAATTTTAATTTGAGCTTCGTCGTTGTACTAAATAATTCCTGAGCGTGCGAATGCTCCAAATATAACTTGCATTTCGCCGTCATATATATCGAACAGACAGGGTAGCCAATTCAATAATTTATTAAATCCTATAGTCGAATAGTGTTTTAAAAGCCTAAACGGCAACAATTCTATATCAGTTGGTGGGAATCAATGTGCGATTAATAAAAATAATGTTTTAACTTTCCGCTAAATGGCAAAGGAAACAACACCGATAATCCATATTCGCTAACGGCTTTTTTAAATAAGTAAATTAAAAAAAATAGTGTTGTTATAATATTTCACAACGCTCAAAGTGAAACGTTTCGTGCTTTACACCGCTTCATATTTTTTACGGATCGCAGACATTTAGCTTAAAATTTTAGGAAAATTATTCTAAGTCATTAAGGTATTAATCTGGCTTATAAAAAGTGGAAAATAGTCCTTCCTCTGCTGGGAATCGAAACCGGGCCACCCGCGTGGCATGCGAGCTTTTTACCACTGCATTCTTGTTGATAAAGTTGTTTTTTTTCTATAATGCGACATGCTTAAAAAAAGAAAAAATTTGAGGCGATGTAGTGAACATTTTATGTTCTCTTTAAAAGTAATGTAAAACCACGCAGCTCTGTGGCCTAGTCGAGAATTCAAATTCCCGCTAAAATTTTCTTCCACTGACAGCACTAATTGCGCGCCATTCATAGTTTACTGCAGTCGACCGCAACAAAGAGCTGATTAGCTGTAAATTCGGCTGGAGTGCGTTGATTGGTGGATTGTTCTTTTGTCGCGGTGCGCGGGTAGACCGCGGTATCCGGCTTTGTGTTTCGTCGACCTAAGTAAATTGTTTGCATTGTTTTTAGAGAATTAAAAGGAGTCAAACCTTTTTTAGGTAAAAAAGCGCCTTCTTCTTGACACAAAATGTGGCTTTAGGGCCTTTTTTTTTTTATTATGCAGGTAAAAAATGCTATTTACAGACGACGGCGCCTTTAAGAGGCACACCGCCGAACGGACCTCACACCTGGCTTCCGCAAGTCTTACGGGCGCCCCAGTGGCTGTCCACCGAGGACCCCGCAACTCTTACGGGTGCTTTACGGCATAATATCCGCTAAAAAAGTACTGCGAATACCCTCTAAGCTGCATAGCGCGAAGCCGCGGGATCCCCGTTTAGGGATTCCTCCGCGTCTCCGCACCTAGCAGCCTCCCGGCCTAGCCGGGGCTCCACGGCAGGGGTCTCCCGGGGTATCACGGGGACCCCGCAGACGTGCGCAGGTTGGCCCGCGCGTGGGGGTTGAGTACGCGGCCTAATGCCCACCGTACCGCCCCCCGTCCGCTGCGGAGGGCTACTTGGGCGTGCCCGTGTAGCTCCCTCCGCCGCCCCCCTCTTTGCAGGACAGAACTACGAGGGGGGGCTGCCGTCACGAGGTCCGTCGGTGGCCAGCACAGCCAACGCCATGCCGGTCAGCGAGGGACCCCGTGGCTTTAGGGCCTGGTGGTATTCGACACCGACAACCATAGTATTGTCACATCCGCTCTCGAAACAAATACGCGAAAATAATACAGACAGAATTTACCAGAACACTGCGGATCGCGATAAAAGTCGAGGGTGCGGCTCATTCTATTATGAGCCTTATGTCGTGCGGCGTAAGGGAAAAAGTGCAACGACATCTGCACTTCTTTACAACTTATGCGCTTACCTAGTATAAGTAGGTACTACGCACTCGTACTACGCACGCACTTATGCGCTTACCTAGGTATAAGTAGGTACTACGCACTCGCGGGTACTAGTTAAACTCTCAATTTAACAGGACTTTTCTAGTATGCGTCGATTGGCGTATATAAGCGCGATCGGCGCAAGTGAGAACGGTGTGGTGATAAAATACTGTCAAGCGTAAATTGGCATATAATTTCGAATTCCATCCCGACACGTAACAGTATATAAATATATATTGCGATACAGAAGTATCGTTTGCGTGTTCCCTACTCCCATCTCCAATCTACTGGAAACCGTACTCACCAATAAAGACCAAACTCAACCAAAAAGTTGTGTCGTATATAACTCTGCAGTATCGTGTAAGAAGGAGGTTTCTTCCCTTCGTCTCTAAATATATGACAGCTTTTACAGCCATTAGCCGCAGCTGTCAAACTATACATGATCTGAACCACAAGACGCTTTAACTCTTAAGATTGTTATTTAAGAACGATATATTGAAATCAAACGATGACTGTGTGTTTTGTTTCACAAGAGGCATGATTTATGATTCCATATAAATGGAAAGCATATCGTAACATAATGTAACCTATTTGTCTGACCTAAAACGATGTACGTAGGTACCGTCAGAAGGAACAATGTACAAACATTGGGATTGTGGAGAACATGTTCAATAAGGAATCTAATAGGGGTCGAGTGACTGTGCAACTTCACTTCTATGTAGGCACTATGTGTGATGGATTCCAATCAATCATTCAATGCAATAAATAGCAAACTTGTGGGTAATATAGGTTTGTTGAGTATACTTGTAAATGTTATATATATTAGGCACTATGAAATTGGATAGTACCTACAACTCGCGATTTTTTTATATACCCAGGTAGGCAAATGACTCTAACCCATCTGATGTTAAGTGGTGATAAAGCCTAAACGCGAAGATAGCTGGTACAGCAGTTATAAACTGCCACACCAACCACCCTTACATTAACGGCCTGCAAAAATGCTTCTGCATTCATATTTCTGCGTACATTATGGTTTAAATAACATAAATTACTTTAAAATCAAATATTTGATATATTGTATGTACTTTATTTAGTTTAAGAATAAATCCTAATTAAATTTCAGCGTTACATATCGCCATATCATTCACGGCCTCCGCTTAGAAGATCAGAACAGAATAAGCCTTTTTACAGTATCTCACGAAATGAATATAAATTAGACTGAATTAACATGAACAATAGTACATGACTGGGCGAATAATTTGCCAGAACTAGGTTCACTAAGCAACAATTCCAACAGATGGATGACTTGCAGTTTGCTTAACGCCAGGGCTATGTGGCGAGTGATCACGTGGCTATTTGGGTCAGCTGCAGGGTTGCCACTCATTGGAAAAAGGTTAAAAAGGAATTTTTAGTTCTCTTTTTTTAAACGTTCAACAACTACATCACACTTAATATTATAAAGGCGAAAGTTTGTGAGTGTGTATGTTTGTTACTTCTTCACGTCTAAACGACTGGAGTGATTCTAATAAAATTTTGTATGGATTTAGCTGACATTCCGGATTAACACATAGGCTACGTTTTACTGCGGGAAAATAGTCCTAATATACCACGGGTAACACTGCGGGTACAGCTAATAGTTCATAAAGAGCTTATTGCTGCATTCGCTGCTGGAGTAGAGACTTTATTTTTTTTTAAAGTATTTAATTGCTAGATGAATAAATCTGATGAAAGGTTAACTAGAAAAAGTTCCACATGGACCAGGTTCATCTGCTGCCTGGTCCATGTGGATTTATTTCTAGTATTTTTTTTTAGATTTAAATTATTTTTCCCTTTTTTTCATGTTATTCGATTGTGGTCTTCTGTAAGGTACTCCATTTTAATACTAGTGACTGGTAAGTTATCAGCTTTTTAATGCCACCACTTCTGGGTAGAGTCCTTCTATATGGATGGATGGAATAAGCTAATTGGGACATGACTCACTACGCGACCTTAATGTAGATTAAGGCGCAGCGATAGTTAAACCAAATTAATATTCAATACATACGGTTTATAACATTTATTTTTTATTTTTTTATGATTTGAGTAACATAGATGTCAGTAAGTTTATGTCAAGCCGCGATTTGGGAAATGCAAATATTTCCGAAAACGCGGAAATATTTGCATTCCCGAAATCGCGGCTTGGAATATCAAAAAACAAATTACGAAATATTTTGCCTCAGGTTTTCATTTATTTACTTTTTGTGTGACAGCGAGTCATTGTTGCCACAATAGAAAAAAATGATCACAGCTTAACATCATTTATATTTTTTTAAACTTTCATGGTCACTAACATTATAGTAATATAAGTTATTTACGGGATTGTTACCATGTACCTTGTTTTTAGCGAGTTTCCGATATTTCGGCACTGTTGCAAGCGCCATGATCACGGAGTAACTGAAGTAATTGCGGGTAGGCTGTTATTGGCAGACATATCGGTCTACCCTCCGACGAAGTCTTTTATTGCGTTCGATACCCGTACCACTGTTCACATTCTCACTATTCACTCGAAACTGTTCTCGACACACAACACTTACAGTATCGGATCGCGACACGACACTTTTTTGATTATTTCCGGTTTTACACATACGAACCACAGGATTCCAGACACTCGACAATTTAAACCCGTCCTCACGATTGAAATTTTTATGTTTTGTTATTTCAATCGCTTCCCTGACCAATCTTGGTATGTAGTGGCGTTCTGTCGAGATAATCTGTGGGTTATGAAACTCAATCCAGTGGTTAGAACCAGAATCAATCAAATGTTCCGCGATGGCTGATTTCTGCGTATCGTTGTTCTTGATTGCTTTTATGTGTTCCCTCATTCGGCATGATACTGTTCGCTTTGTTTGGCCAATGTACGAACTGCCACAGCTGCAATCGATCTTATAGACACCAGGTTTCTCCAAGGGGAAGTTGTCTTTAGGAGACCGTAGGTATTGTTCACAATACCTACGGTTTCAACCTTTCGCACAGGAGTGAAGACAGGAGTGAAATATCGGAAACTCGCTAAAAACAAGGTACATGGTAACAATCCCGTAAATAACTTATATTACTATAACATTAGTTGTAAAGAAAATATAACTAGAAAAAATTCCACGCGGACCAGGCAGCAGACGTGACTCGAACCCGCACCCTTCGCAATCCGGGCGAATGCACTGACCAATTATGCTACCGCGGCCCTCACGGACCGCGTCCAAATTTTTCTAGCCATTCTTAAGCTGCAAGGGAGCGCCATCTCTTCGCATTATAGGTAACCCACAATGTCATATTAATACTTTTACAAGTATTAAACATTTGAAAGAAGAAATAGTAATTATAGTTATAATTCATTCATTAAACATCAAGCAGTTACATTCTTTAAAATAATAAAAATTATAATCATTTAGTTGGTTATGTAATCACTACACTCTCGTCATAGTGACAGCCCTGGTCACTTAAAACACTATTTCCTATATGAACCAACTGTCGAACTATCGGGTCGTTTTCCTGCGAAAATTGGTTTCAAATGATGCGTTAGCGCTCAGTTTAGTTAGGTGAATTAAAGTGAAATCCTACAGAGGGATTCCTGAAATGAAACCATTACAACTTTCTGTTTATCTCGTAACAAATAAGCGGAAATAGGATGTGTGTTGCTTTTGTAAGATTAACTTCGATCAGAACAACGGGAAAAATGATTCAAGGTAATGTGATTTATCTCTTGAAGGCTTTTAGTTTTTCAAATTTATTCTGGATATTGATATAAGTAATACATGAAAAAAAGAGGATTCGGTTAAATTAAATAACCAAAACCTTTCTTTCTATTGTATGAAATATAGCTTTTACCATGAGAATACAATGTAATAAGGGATAAACTGCAAAACTTTACATACTTTTATGTACCGTATTTTTGACAATTGACTAGCTGGCTTCCTAAGAGTGGATGTTTAAAAATAACAGAATATAAGTAGTGCGTTACATGAATTTTCTGTTGAAGTGGAGAACTCTGCTTTCATTTCTTCAGGCTAGTAATTTATTTATTGGATAGGTTATTTTGATCTCCAAAAGATATAATAAGTTTAACATATTTTACGATTTTATCAAGGCGTGCCTTCAAGGTCGCGATTCAGACAGCCTAGTTAGAAAGTTTGACGTGACTGCTGGAGTGAGGCTGCGGTACCCGGTTTGCATTTAAATCTCGATATTATTCAGTCACAGGAATATTATGGCGCTGGCGATGATGTCTTTTCAATATTAAATATATTCTTTTGAAGTTATCAAAGTTTGTAGTTACTTTGACAAAGATTTTAACAGTTCCTAAAGTATAATGGAAAATATCGTTCAGAAGTAAACAATGACGACCTCCGTGGTAGAGTGGTTTGTATGCCGGGTTTCATGGTGTCGCCGACTCGAGAGGTCCCGGGTTCGAGTCCCGGTGGGGGCAGATGTTTGTGTGATGAATACGAGCATTTGTACTCCAGTCATGGATGTTTCATATGTATTTCTATATAAATTTATATGTACAGTATATGTATTCTATCCTTTACCCTAGCATACCATAACACAAGCCTTACAGTGCTTACTTTAGGGGCTAGGCTAATTGGTGTAGTGTTGGAAATATAAACGTTAATTATCGTGATGAATGTTGTATATCTTACTCGTATAAATATTAGTCTCGCTAGTGGTCATAGATTCGAGCCCGTCTGGAGAAACCAGAGAGCTAAAAACGATTATTCAGCTTTCTCAAATTGTGTAAACGTGAATTTGTATGTACATTTGGCGTTTGATCCTTTTTCGTACTTGGTCTTTGATCTCAAGAAGATCCCAAACAGGTTAACAAGATGCAGACAGACAGCATATGTCTATCTTTTAAGGGTGACCCACTATGACCTTTTTCCTCAAATTAATGCGCAAGGCTGCTCAAGTGCGCGACTTTAAAAAGCAACTACTATATAGAAGGGCATGGAGCGCATGGAACACGCAATGCGTGATACCATAGCAAATACGAAGTGAAAAGCTACTATTTCAATTCGTGTCAGTCCACCACAACGCATCGTGTTGTGAATGCGTCCCGTAAATATTAAGTTTTTAACAAAACTGCGCCGCCTAGTTTGTACATCGTAAAAACTGATCAAAAAGACAAAAAAAGCATTTACTTTTGACGTTTCGTATTTGCTTTGGTGGCACGCATTGCGTGTACCGTGCGCTGCCTGCCTTTTGTTCTGTAATCTGAGGGGATAGTAGTCTAGTAGTATAACAGAAAAAGCGCGCTTAAACGGCGCTGCTGAAATGCGTAACGATAAAACCAGCCTATAATGCGATTCAACTAAGAATAGGACCGACTGGGCGCCATATTGTGACGCCATAACTGTCAATTCAAACCAAACAGGTAGAGTGAGCAAATAAAGCTTTATTTAATAAAACTTATTTGCTAAGATTAAGTCAGAAAAAACATCAGATTTTTTAATAAAATTTATTTACTAAGATTGAGAAAAATAAACAACCGATTTTTTTTAAATATTTATTTATTAAGACTGTGTGAGAAAAGCTATTAATCAGAATCTAGCTCTTCAATTCCGCTCATCTCTGCATTACCGCGGAGTAGTTATGAATAATCATGCACTATTACTAGGTCACATACGAACATGTATCTTTTATGTAAAAGAAAGTTTTAAATCTAGTTTATGAACGCAACTTAAAGTGGTTCACGATTTAGGATGTCAACCAGTCATAGCCAAAGCTCAATAAATGAAACAAAAATATCAAACAATATAATTTATCAATATTTGTTATTGTTTGTTTACAAATGTTTGCTTTTTATTCTAGAATTAGCTGAGTGCTAAAAAGGGTTCCAAGATTTTTTTGCAAACCGTACTTTTCAAGCGACATTTGACAGATGGAGGTCATTGGCTTTCCTATTCTTATTTGAATCGCAATATAAATATATTTAGGTACATATAAACATGCATGACAAGTAGGAAACAACGAGTAGGATGTGACTAAACATCTCGAGCCTCTTCAATTTCGCAGTGACGTGGCGTCACTAAGCGCGTTCTATGTGACAATATTCTGAGGAGTCATTATCTCTTATTCCACCTTCACTTCTTTTCACACTCTTTCCTTCAGAGGACCACGCGCTGGCCTTCGTTGTCACCGTCTAACTGTGGCTACAATTCCAACGCGGACAAAGGAATTTGGTGACTCATTTCTTGTCGCACTATCCGTAAATGAAATGCCCTCCTGCTCACGTGTTCCCTCCTTCTCACAACCTGGGATCCTTTAAAAGAGGCGTGAAGAAGCAACATGCAGGCTGGCAAGGTGAAGATGGCTGGTATGGCAGGTAGAACTGCTGTATCAGTTATCTTCACGTCTGGACTTCACCGTCATTGAACATCAGGTGGTATGGAGTCATTTGTCGGACCTATCTACAAAAAAGCAAAAACAGCTGCACGTGTTAATTACACACACATTTGCCCTCTCCAGAACTGGATGCAGGGGTCGTTAGATTTTAGAACTAACCGGCCGGGCCGTCAATTTGATTTTATTAAGATAATTCAATTATGTACTAAAAGCAGAGTAGCGCATACCTATCTTTCTATCTCTAAAATGCTTTATACATTCCACACGCTTGATAATCTGCTAGTTAGCATGCAAATGGTATTCTGCAGGGACAGCAGCCATATATTGGAATCGCTCGATAAAAGTTTTTTTTTATTGCTGGTTATTATCGACATTCATCGACTTTTCAGTTATATTGAGATGGTATTCTGTCATTATATAAAGAAGGTAAGGAAATAGTGAGCTGGGAAAGCAATCTCGACCTTAAAGAAATCCGCAGTATAGTGACACTAGCATTTGATGTTATTGGTTTTGTTGGTGAGAAGTTTCCGGGTTCCATTGAGTATTGACGGATTGTATTCAAGCCAGCAAGATGAAGATGACTGAAGAAGTACATATTTCTAAATTTTAAGTGAGACGGATATAGTTACCTACATGGCGTATTCAATAAGCAATTTGCAGCGTTCATCTTTATAAAAATATGGAAAAAAGTAAAAACTGGGCGAATTTACCTCTCTCTCTTCCGTCGTAAAGCATTGGAAAGTCAAAGAATCAGCCTAGTGCAAATTGAATAAACCTACATCCTTCTGAACAAAAAGTGCTTGTATTTGGATATTACATTCGCCCTGAGGCCTAAGCACGAATTTTGGCAGATCCGTAATCGTATCGTGATCATTTCTATGAATAGTAAGCGGCGCCCCTACCGGACGTAAGAACAAACTGGCTCCTTCCATACAAAATTTGACGATGAAGTTATGATTACAGAGCTGTCAAAATTCATGCTTGGGCCTCTGATGTTGAAAGAAAAACAGTAGATACCTTTCGAACGCTCGATGCGAGACGAATGATTTATTAACAGAACCCCTTCAGCCGTGTTTATGAGAAGGGTGGCTGCTTATGCAGTCTGCCACAGACCGGAGTAGCTATGAACACAAGATTATGGTGCGATGTGTTATAAGAACCTTATTTGCGTAACCGTCTCTTTGTTCAACGCCTCTTTTGTTTGGGTTAATACTTACTATGTATGTTCCGTATGGGAGATCAAGCGCTAGATTAGCTGATGTTTATTATGAACTCGGGTTTTCAGTAACCTGAAAAAGGCAACAGATACTGTCTGAACTGAATTACACGGATTGTGCAACGAAATTTTGGCACACATGTAGCTATTATCATGCGCTAAGAACTTTCCAAAACTCACTCCCTGAAGGAGTTTAACGGGGAAACTCATGTTTCCACGCAGACAAGGTTAACCCAATATTAGCTAAAATAAGACTAGTAAAATCTTATATATAAAATTCTCGTGTCACAATGTTAGTTACCATACTCCTCCGAAACGGCCTGGCCGATTTTTATGAAATTTTATATGCATATTCCGTGGGTCTGAGAATCGGCTACTACCTATTTTTCATATCCTTAAGTGATAATGGTTGCACCTTTAACGTAGTGTTTTCAAACCTACAATGCGCCTTTGCGCCAAAATTCAAACTATTGGGTATTGTAACGTAGTGTTCTCATATGGGTTAGGAAGGATGTTATCCCAGGAAACTGATAAAACACTACGTTACACACCCCTAAAAATTTTTTTGGACAATATTAATTTTTTTATAATGTGCTATTAAAAAATACATACAACCCAAAATTTTCACTTCTACCACCTGCCCCTGTTTTTATGGCGGTACGAAGTTCGCTGGATCAGCTAGTAACACTATATTTTAGTGTTGTTGTGTAGTTGTTGGTGAGTAAAGTTCCAGAGCTTCAAAATTCAGTGGGTTGGGTTCACGCTCACTCCAGCAACGTGAGGATGGCTGAAGGGTAAATTTTTTTCGCCGACTAGTCTATTTTCGTCACAGAAGTCAACTTAAATTAATCACCAGACGAGGAGGGCTTATTTGCTGCGTCTCGTTAAAATATATACCTACTTTGTGACTCCTATTTTTGTGATGTGAATATTAAATAACTGCGTATATAAAAAGAATCTTATACTTATATAGACAATAAATATCTACCAATAGTATACGCAAAACTTTCTCAAAATAGTACTTATTAGGTTGACCGAAAAAAACCTATGAATTTAACAATACCAAATCGCATGTACCTACCCATTGACCATTACCTCTGCTATTACGATCACATCCTTAGAATGTTATTACTATAAGTCTAGGTACGCTTCGGTGTAGTTATTTTTTTTCGATAATCCCAGAGGAACCTAATAGCAAGCAACATGAACTTTTTACTTAATATAAGTATGAAAAATATTAAAATTCTGTTGGTATTTACAATTTGATATATTAGTGACTAAACCAATAAACCTTTAAACGGATTATACATTTCATAACGATAATACAGAATATCCATTGATAATTAAACTTGCAGATTGCGTAAATGAAGTTGCTTAAGGCGAAATTAGACGGCTCATCGAAAGTGATTCATTTTTGCAATGATTTGTGAATGATGAACTGTGAGTGTTGGAAATACTCATTTATTTATTTCAGTTTTCCACGCAGACGAACTCGAACTGGTTGTAATTATGTAATATGTATTATTTCCAGTATGAATGAGTTATATCCATGACATTGAGCAGCACGATGACTCAAGTGGTTAGAGCGTTCGGCTGCGATCGTTGTAGTTAAGCATCTTTCGCAACGATCGGTTATTAGATGGGCGACCAAAAGTTTCAGTTAAAGGCAGTTTTTAAAGCCATCCGGCTTTTGGATCGCGTTTAGAATTCATAGTAAGGCCTTAGATCCCGCGGTTTCACACTAAGCAGCTTAGAGGGTATTCGCAGGGTTTTTTAGCGGATATTATGCCGTAAAGCGCCCGTAAGAGTTACGGGGTCCTCAGTGGGCAGCCACTGTGGGGGCTCGTAAGGTTTGCAGGAGCCAGGTATGAGGTCCGTTCAGCGGTGTGCCTCTTAAAGGGCGCCGTCGTCTGTAAACAGAGTCTTAGCCTGCGTCACAAAAAAAAGGTATCATCATCCTCAGCCTATTAATGTCCCTACAGGCAAAGCCTATTAGGGCTAGGGTTTAGGGCTTCCAAACCCAATTCATTTTGTTATGGTTTTATTGAATTTTTATGTTTTGTATTATAATGTTGTTTTTGTATGTTATTGTCAATATCATACTATGTATGATCTATGCTCGTCGAAATTAATTGATCATCATTATTATAAACCTACACCATCGAGCACATCATCGCAGATCAATCTAAGTTTACCTACCATTACTTAAATATTAAACTTTAGTATTATCCGTCCTCACTAACAATATGACACCCGAAGACCTATAAATCATTCGCTGACGACTGTCCCGGAAACGGAAGTAGTCAAGGCGCAGGATATGGCGCCAGCCAACTGACGGTTAATATCCTGTCGTGCCCAACAAAGCCTTACAGACGAAATGGTACTCTATTCCTAAAGAGAAAAGCAAACTATTTTGCACTGAACAAAATCCAGATGGCTTTTCATGACACATCATGTCCTCTTTTGTCCGAAAACAACTACTAAAGCTTTAATCATAAAGTTTCTTTTATATTAAATACACTAGATACACCACGTGCGCTTAAAATGGGTTCTGCTTGAAAACATACGATACGACTGGTAACCTAATATAAACTTTGCGGTCATTGTGTTAAAGTTGTTATTTCTTTATAAATAAATGCGATTTCGTCTGTCTTGTTGTTGTGGGTTTCTTGAAATTCGATAGCTTAGGTTATATCTACAGAGTCGTTAAAAAGAGTAAATGCGTTTGTGCAAAAAGTGTCTGTAATTTAAATGGATTTATTGTCCTTTCAGCGCCCTTTGGTCAAAGCTTTAACTGAATATAAAAATTCTTTTATTTCTCAATTTTGGCTGTTTAGTGCCTCTTGCCATTTGGTGCCAAGAGCAATTGCCTCACTCTCTCTAACCAAGAAAAATCAAAATAATAAGTCATTCATTATTCAGTCTAGGCTGTTACAAGCACTTGTGAAGGTCAGGAAGCTACGCCATCGGTTCGCAAAACTACGGTGGGAGACCTTGTACTGAGAAGAACCGCCAAGAAACTCAACAAGGGCTGGTTTTTTCCCCTGTATTGTTATATACAGAGTCGTTAAGTTGAAAAATTAATGACTTCAGAGATATTTTTGAAGTCACCTTCCATTACATCATTTAGGATATAGATGGGCATGGCAAGGGCATATAAACATTATTATCATCAGCCTATCAATGTCCCCACTGCTAAGGCACAGGCCTTCCCTATGGATGGAATAGGGAGATTGGGCCATGACCCACCAAGCGGGCCCAGTGCGGATTGGCGGGTGCTAGCGACTGGCGTACGGGTGGCTTAACGAGCCTTTCGAGGCACGGAAGAACTCGAGATAGAAGATTTTTGGTCACCCATGCAATGACCGACCACTTCGAATGTTGCTTAACTTCTACGATCGCAGCCGAACGCGCTAACCACCTGCGCCATCAAGCTTCTCATGTAAACACACTACAGATTAAAGTTTATATTGTATGTAAACTGTCATCAACCTTTGTCAGCTCATGAAACGTGAGGCAGCATACGACATGTGTTTAACATTATTTCCATAGCATATGAAAGCTTATTTCATGGGAAACAATTACGGTTAACTACTTACTAAACTATAGTGACTTAGCTTTTTTTTTCTATTAAAAATCTATGAAACCAAAATGTTCAGTTTTTCTACCATAAAAGTTCTGGAAAGACCGACAGGGACTTTCTCCGTTAAGCGTTCAAACAGTTAACTCTGTATGTATCTTACTCAGAATATGATAATAGGAATTATGAGATGTGATAGGTGGAGTAATTTTTTATGGACATTTGTATTTATACTGTATGACACAGCAATCAAAATGTGAGTGGACGTTGTATTGGTAGCGACATGATTTTTTTGTAAATGTTGCTACTTCTGCAGCGGCAGATTTGCAGTCTCGACCGCCCTAGGCCCCAAGCCATCAGCCGCTCCTTTCTCAACATTCACCATAGACTACCATTGATATCTATCTACATAGATTATTGCCAACTTTTATCTAAATACATCTAGAGATTTAGGAAAAAAAATAGTAATCATTTTATTAATTTAACTCAATAAATAAACAAAATACAATGTGTTCAAACTCACCTGCACTTTAGTGCAGCAAAATCATTAATTAATAAATCTTCGCAATCCAATTTCCTTCAAAAATCAGCTTCTGTGTTAACCAAAGCAAAATCTTTTAACCTTTGGTCTTTCATAAACAAGAAAACAGCGTTCCGACTTTAATTTTTTATAGTAGAGTGAGCAGAGTCTTCTAAGTCAGTAGATTGCTTTGGTCTTTTCTTTGATATCTGACGGGCTTAATTTTGTCAGATTAGGGTGTCGATTACGGCCGCCCTAGGCCCGGGCCTAACGGGCCTTAGGGTAAATCCGCCACTGTACTTCTGGTAAATGCTGATGAGTTTCTTGCGCCCATTCTTATCACTAGCCAAAATATGTCCTGAATGGACAGGAAAAAATATTGGACGATTCAAGAGTGCTTTCAATAAGACAATTTTAATAAAGTATAATTTCATTTCAGCTCACATTAACATGACGATAGAAATTATTATAAAAATCTAATTTTCGAAACGTAAATTAAATTTGACTCACAGAAAAGCACAGACAACTTTCACACAGCCAGCTATTGTTCAATTGAAATAGGCGATTCCATCCCTTTGTCAAAAGCACATTAAATTAATACAACATCGAGATGGGATGAAGCGCCGTAAACCGGATCAGATCAAAAGAAAACGTATTAAGTAAAAAATATATATATAATATATTCAAAGAGATCTTTCGACGACCGACGTACCTTTTAACAAACTCAATTATCATTTTATCTTTTTTTTTGCCGAAAGAAGGAATCCCAAGGCGATGGATGGTATAACAATGAGAAAGCAATTTTCTCCTTTCGGCACAATCTCTGCGCGCCTGTCCGTCAATTTATTATATTTTTAAGACTGCGTAATAGAATAGGGTAGGTAGTTGGAAAAGTTTCAATTTGCGTTTATTCATTCATCACAAAGTCTAATTTATTGAAGGCATACCTTTCTGTGTAATTAGAATAAAAAATGGCTAAGAAAATTATTAAGTGACTAGCTGTGTCCCGCGGTGTTACCCGCGGCTTATTAGGGCTATTTTCCCGCAGTAAACGCTTATGTGTTAAACCAGGGTGTCAGCTAAATCCATACCAAATTTTATTAAAATCGCTCCAGCCGTTTAGACGTGAAGAAGTAACAAATATACACACAAACTCACAAACTTTCGCCTTTATAATATTAATGTAATTAGTAAGTATTGAAAAGTAACTATGGCAAGTTGAACCGGAATTAGAGATTATAGCTGTTAACGGGATTGTTACCATGTACCTTGATTTTTATGAGTCTCCGATATTTCGGCACTGTTGCAAGCGCCATGATCACGGAGTAACTGAAGTAATTGCGAGTAGATGTTATTGGCAGACATATCGGTCTACCCTCTGACGTCGTCTTTTACTGCGCTCGATACCCCTACCACTGGATTCTCACTATTCACTCGCACCTATTCCCGACACACAATACTCACAGTATCAGATCGCGGAACGACAATTTTTTGAAGTTAATAGTTATAATGTTAGTGACCATGAAAGTTTAAAACAATATACGTATCGGATTTTTCTAGTTATATTTTCTTTAGATTTAAATATATCGGAATTAGAGATGTGGAAAACTTTTAGAAACAAAGGAACGGGGGCCGATACCGGGGGTATTTTTTTTAAATCTGACACTCCGGGCCACTTGCGATTTGTAAAAGGGTTGGTTACTTGTCGAAGTTTGATTTTTTTGTCTTTCTTGCCGAAGCCCGGGGGTCACAGGGCATATTGCAGCGGAGAAGCGTGGTAAGTGCTGGCTGCTCTTCTGTGTTTGAAGCGTTTAATGCCACCAGACTTAAAGCTTTATCATCGTCATTAGTTGCTGTGACACAGACCTTACTTTCTAGATATAATTCGGAAATCAGCCGTACCGTATCATCTATATACGAGTATATAAAACTCAAAGGTGACTGACTGATATAATGATCTATCAACGCACATCCCAAACCACTGGACGGATCGGGCTGAAATTTGACATGCAGGTAGATATTATGACGTAGGCATCCGCGAAGAAAGGATTTTGATCAATTCTACCCTCAAGGGGATAAAATAAGGAATGAAACTTTGTATGAAACTTTGTCAATTTTAAACCGATCGGGCTGAGACTTTGCATGCAGGTATAAGAAGAATCATAGATGAATGTCATTGTGCTCTACACCGAAGCGAAGCGAGGGCGGGCCGCTAGTCATCCATAAAGTGAGTAAAAATACCGGCCAAGAGCAATTCGGAATCGCAGACAACATATTCTGTACCATAGTACAACAATTAAACCTAGACTAATAAACCATCCTAGACCACATATTATAAAAACCACGATTCCGTTATAGAGACCCTACAGACGTAACAGTTATGTTTGAATTAGGAATCGTATAGTATCTACTTAGACTTTTTCCTAAAAATACACGCTGGCACTGTGTTTTCATAAAAATGCTAATTGCTCGCGACCAGCCGGGGATTTCTGACATCGCCGCGTGATTCTCTTAATTCCCCCTGTCCGAACAAGCGGCTGACGTCATAATTACAAGCTTTTGTTTATGCGCGTCAAGAACACGAGTTTGGCGTTGTTTTCCTGTTTTTTTTTCCGGAATACGAAAGCAAAGAGAGCGCGTTGCCTGTTTTTATTTTTTTTTCGTTCGCCACGAAAGGGCTGCGTGGCCATGACAATTTAATTTGGACATCAATTTCTTTGCGGAAGTGATGGATTAAAAATAAATTGAAATGGCAAAATAAGCCCATGTGGCGTTGGTGAAAGCAATTTGATATTGATAGCGTGTTGATAGCACATTTATTAACCTCAATAAAAGTAATATTGAAAATAATGTGTCTCATTTCATAGACTCGTCTATATTGTGACCATGATTGTGACACTCTTGCTTCAAAAATTATCCAAAACCAGAATTGGACTTTTTGAATTCTAATAAATCAGTACCCCTAGCACGAACCAATATCGAATTCGTAACGTTTGCGAGTCCGAATTGTCATTGTCAAATGTGTACTGATTTTTAGTTCTCGTTACGTACTTTGTGGCGCTGCTGTTCAAGTTTCCATACAAAATTTGACATTGACATTTGGCACTCGCAAACTATTCAAATTCGATAATGGTTCATGCTAGGGGTACAGTTTTCTTAAGCATTGTATATATAGGTATAGTATATACCTATACCTACAGGACAAATAATGCAATAATGTCTTTCTTAAACCGACTTTGACTTCAAAAGAAAATTAGGCAATGTTAGGTAACTGCATGCGTACAACTATTTTACAAGTCTTGTTCATATCACGTTACTTTTAAGTGATATTATGGTGTCGATTCTAGCATGATTCTCTAAACCTAAACTTAAATTTGACAGCAGTATATCCTTGTCATTATCTATGCAGGATAAAAAAGAGAGACTGATGTTAAATTTAGTTTTAAGTTTAGAGAATCACGCCAGAATTGGCACCAGTATGTACATAATAATATGAAAATATTAAAGGTCTCACTTTCTCATCATCAGCCTATTAATGTTCCCACTGCTGGGGCACAGGCCTTCCCTATGGATGGAATAGGGAGATTGGGCCATGACCCACCACGCGGGCCCAGTGCGGTTTGGCGGGTGCTAACGACTGCAGATGCAACCGGGACCAACGGCTTAACGTGCCTTCCGAAGCACGGAGGAGCTCGAGATAGTAAATTTTTGGTCACCCATCCAATCACCGACCACTGCGAAAGTTGCTTAACTTCAACGATCGCAGCCGAACGCGCTAACCACTTGCGCCATCGAGCTCCTCCTCCTCACTTTCTATCGTAAGTGAAATATTAAATATTAAAACAATCACAAAGTAATGTACGTTATGGTTTATTATTATAGCTATTTTTTTCAAAGCTAACGCACCAAAAGGAAATCCGTATCATCTAATACTGGCGCTTAATTGGCCACGTCTCATTCCCCATGATGCGACAATGAAAAAGTAACCCCTACGCAATATGTTATTAATGGGAATACGTAACGAAGGAAGCTTCACGGAAGCGAAACATGTGACCACTGGGAGGGTGTTAAAGGTCGTTAACCTTAGCCGAGGAGCTCGATGGCGCAAGTGGTTAGCTCGTTCGGCCTGCGATCGTGGAAGTTCAGCAACTTTCGCAATGGTCGGTCATTGGATGGGTGACCAATTTACATAAACATAATACTAACTTACGTTATAGTATTATGACACATGTACTATGTAATATGTAACTAAATTGTCATCTTTTAACCATGTGACTATGCAGTAAAGAATTTGAATAAAACTAGTTTTTACGGGTTAATGCACGAAACTTTATTTAATTAAAAATTTGAAAGAATTTGAATTTGACCAAAAGCTATAATCTGGAGCTCCTTTGTGCTTTGTAAGCCGTAAGTCCTGGCTGCATCTGCAGTTGTCAGCACCCACTAATCCGCACTGGTGTGTGGTGGGTCACGCCCAATCTCCCTATCCCGTCCATAGGGAAGGCCTTGGCCCCAACAGTGGGGGCATTAAAAGGCCGATATCAACCTAAGTCACATAGTTAAGAAGGCTATTCTTAGGATCTCTTTGAATAAGTTGAGTTTATTATATTTTTTATGCATACATCTGTTCGATTTATCTTAAAAAAATTAAGTAGAATAAAGTCATCTCATTCATGGTTTCAAGCAAAAGTCTTAGATAGTTGAATTTAAACTGAGTTTCTTTCTTCTAGAATGAAAGTGAAATGGAAGAATGAACAGTGATACCATATGCTACCTTTCCACGAACTAACTCTCGATAAGATTTTTGTTTTTCGGAATTGATTTATTGCTAAATTATTTCGTGATGCAACAAACCCAGTCAAGCTTGAATAAAACCCAAAAATATTTTATAATTACCCTATGAAACAGGATTATTTAACCTTGCTGGGATAAAACTTTGACCCTAACCGGAAAAGCGCTCAAACTTCCCACCCGGTCCGGTTATGACAGGGCCAGAAGTTTAAATCTCGAGCGAACTTCGTAATTCATACCTAAACAATATCGAAGTACAAGCGAAATTTCCGCGGTGCTATTATACTTTTGACCGGTTTGAAACAATTATAATTATGAAACTCAATCTCAAAATCGTTTATTCGGTTTAGGCTGTTACACCATATTAACCGCCCGTCAAGTAACACCACGGGTGCATAGTGGTATACCGTGGACCTACCAGTAGGATAAACCGGTGCCGGCCATCTTTTGGCGCCAACGATATTAAATACCCTAGATACACCAACACGAACAAAATCGTGACCGAAACCTGTCCAAAAGGTACATTGAACGATCCACGGTGCTCCGTAAGATGATCGCGTAGTCAAAATCAATATAAGGCACTATTTAAATATTGAAAGTAACTTTTAATACATACTGTATACGGTCTTTAATAAAACGCATGCATCAAGGACTTCTGACAGTTCGAAATGCAAGCTCGTAAAATTTTACGACTTATTGCTATATGCGGAAGAATTTAGACCTAAATTCTTTGATTCTACGCGCAATTCTGAACGCGCTGTTAGCAATATTGCAGGTACGGACCGCGAGGAAAAGAGACGGATATATGGCGACGTATAAGCGACCATGCATTTGAATATCACAAATATTTTATATTTAATCAGTTTATAGTAAGTATTAGATTAAAATTTACTTCAAATGCGTTAAATTAACAAACATTGACTAGATACCTGTCAAAAAAACGACACTTTTCGTACTCTAAGTATTATTTTAGCATTTTTTCGCGGAGCTCTGTCGCATCTTGACTTTGTAACGGTCCGCACGTGACTGTGAACCAAGAAGTGCTTGAGTGGAGTTCAAGCACTTCTTGATTGGGACACATTTTGAGCGCTCGTGGTGTATCTAGGGTATTTAATATCATTGTTTGGCACACGTAAACCCGATTTCCGTCGCACGTCAAATACAATATATACCAGTGCTCAAATACTCGCCGATCAGTACAGCGCCAGCGCCCTTCGAGGCAGGACTTATGCCATTTTTTACCGCACGCATATCGAGCAATTCTCCAAGTGTATTTATCGTAAACCGGCTAGTGTTTCACATCTGCCAGGCGTCCTGTGACGGCTCACATATTTTAACTTTAAGAAAACTGTTAGTTATAATGATACAATACTACAAGTAAGTATGAAGGAACGTTAGGAAATATCAGAGTTTAGATTTGGGATTGCAGCTATAGGACTGGCAGTAATCACAGGCGATTCATGAAAATACTTTTCAAAAAGAAATCAGTAATAAATAACCCAAAACTTAAGAATTTACTGACATACGGACAAGAACTGAACGACCAGATATTCCTTCTTCTTCTTTGACCAGAAAAAAAACTAAGTTAACATTAACAATAATCCCAAACTTCAGAATATTAACAACTTCAGGGTTAATACTCTAAGTTTAGGATAGTTGTTGAGTTATAATTATGGTTACTAGCGGCTGCCCGCGACTTCGTAAAGATACATTATTTGTACACCTATTCACCATCTATAGAGCATACAAGTCTCTTACTTCAAAAACATAGGACTTTCATACAAACTTCCAACCGTATTACCCCCTTAAGGGTATTTTTTGTGATAATATGTAGTATATATGATGACCCGACTTCTTAATAATATTCGTACTATGCAGTACTTTTTGAGTTTATCCCGGACATACATACAGACTAACAGACAAAAATTCTAAAAACTATATTAATGGCTTCGGTGTCCATTGTAGATCACATCACAAGCATTCTTTTAAAAAATTATTCAATGTACAGTCTTGACTTTCCTACCATTTTATTATATTTATATGTATTTGTTTCTTCAGAATAATGACTTTTTATTTAATTTTGTCGAGCTACCTTCGAAAGACTTTTATTGAGCGTTCGGTTATTTCATTAACCGTCTTAAAAGTCTTTCGAAATCAAATAAACATCATTATTCTGGCAAAGCAGAAGCAAAAACTATCATAGTTTTCGTAATTGTAAAACTCGTACTAAGGGTACAGGTAACCTAAACGAAAACCACCCCTTCATTTACACTATTCTCTCCTGAACCTCTGTGACGGTTGCCCACTTTACCTATACTTTTTAATTCTAGTTTTATCTTTGAAATTCTATCTTTCAAAACGTCAATCTTGAAGCTCGACATAACTCCAATTTTAAGGTTCAATGATCCATGTTAATTGTAGACTGTTGCCACTTAGCTTATCACCGCGCAATGAAATACAAATCGCGTGTAAATTACACATTTATCTGATGGACAAGGAAGAAGACTGTGAGGCTCTGGCACAAACTTTGACAAAACCGTAATCGTATTGTCTTGTGTAATCTTTGGCGATGCGATAGAGTGCGTAACTGTTCGTTCATGGCCCTCGGTTCGAATTATTAGCACCAAATTTGTTGCTTCAACGCCTTCTCCGCGTATTCTGACCTTTCTTTGACACCCAGACAGAGCGATATCACCGCAATTTGTCTCATTACTCCCCATGACTAGCGAGTGAGGTTACGTGGATGTGACGGGCCGTTATATTAATGAATTGCAAATCTGATACGGGGGTGAGTGGCTCTTGTGTTCCCCATACGATGCCGGGTGATTTTCTGATTGGCAAGGCGTTGGGGCAGTGCCGGATTGAGGTACAACGGGGCCTGACGTGGGACGCGTAGGCAAATATTTTACTGTTGTGATCTTAATAAAAGAGTTTTATTATATTTTTATTTTAAAGCATTTAGCTGCTAGGTTTTTTAAATCTAAAGTACATCCGCGCCGATAGCGGATAGTGGAGTTCCGTCTGCTGCGTGGACCGCGTGGAATTGTTTCTAATAGATTTTATTTATATTTAAACAAGAGTATTTTTTTCAATAAATATTGGGATTTCTTGTTTCTACTCTGATTCTGAAGTTAGAAGCTGAAAGAGTTGTTTTTTTCTTAATTTATCGAGACGGTTATCAAAACGTGTGCGACCTCAAAGATGTCATCGAGCCTCTACAATTACGCTGTGATGTTGAATCATTAAACGCTATCGATCGTCTCCATACCACGCCGATTGTTCACAAAAGAGCTACACGGGGTAGGTTGACGAGGGGGTTGGGTCAGGGTAGGCAACGGTGTGAGTGATAACTTTGGTATTGCAAGCGTTTGCCGCCTTTTTAACATAAAATAGTATAATATATAATAGTATTTCTGGTTTCCTTCATAGGACAACCCGCGCTGATCTTCTTTGCTAACGGCTTACTGAAGTCGCGTCATCGCTTGACGTACTTTACTCAATCCATCTCAGAGAAACCATCAAAAATTGCAAAAGATAAGCACAGTTGGAGTTAAATAAAATCGCCTAACAAAAGCGATTCCTGGCTGTGGCCCGAGTATATGTACAGGATGTTTAATTGGTATTTTTATAGAATTGCCTTTGTAGATTAGTGGCAAAAATCACATACATGAAAAGGCTATTTTCGATGCTTGGGGTGTATAGCACACAGGCCCTCCATAGCAATAGCTGCCTTTATTAAATGTCGAATCCGGCACTGTCTGAAGGGTCCCAGTCCGTTGTCCCAGTTCTGTCTAATGATGCGTGTGCACTGTGCGTATACATTGAATGGCAGGAAATCTCTAGCCGGTCGGTGATTTGAAGTGCCTCGATTTAAAGAGTAGGTATTTTAACGATTTCACGCAGAAAAATGTGTTAAATTTTATTTTAGAGAAAGCTTGATTGGGCGGCATCAACATTAATGTATTTTATTTTATTTATCTAATTATTCATTGTGAAATATTTATTTTGAGTTATTTTTTTAAGTAAATGTATCTCATTATAAAAAACCTAATGAAACTTTGTACCTTAGTTTGATGTTAACTGGTAGTGTCTTATTGCTAACAATTAGTCGCTATCTTCATGTTGCCAGTTTGAACCCCATCATCTCTTATCTATTAGACAAGTCCGCCCGTCTGTCTGTGGTGCTGTTTCAGCGGCCAAACCGTAAGAGATAGATAAAGAGAATATTTAAGTTATAAGTTAAGAATAGTCTGATAAGACTACAAACCGGATTTGAGTAACGTAGCACTTCCGGTTTTCGAGAAATCACGAATTTCAAACGAAACCACACAAAATCTCCGAAGTTCTCAATTAATTAAATACATTTTTTTTAAATCAGGTTTTGGTTAACATTTGGTTCACTGGTTTGCTAGTTTATTATAATAAGGTTAGCCTTTTCTCTATTCTCACTCACTTCAGCATGAAAGCACTAAAGTATTTTACTTACAAAGTTTTCTGTAGGTTGGTGTGTAAAGATCTTACGAGCGATACAAACCTAGCGGAAAATTTAATTACAACTACAATTCCTAATTTATTGTATCAATTTGTGATGTGGAACATAAGCAAACGAATTCCTAACTTCTCTCTAAGCTCGAGATATGATGATCGCAGCAAAGAGAGACGCACAAAACCGTCAAAACTTCCCCCCAGCTTCAAATAACTTCGAAAGGACGACTTTTAAAGTGTTCGTGTGGTAGGTATATTATTAAGCTTCGCATCCTTGAGAAATCTAATTAATAATTTGTTGGTATATTCTGCTTGGGACGAATTTTCCGATCCCTTTCATTGACATTAGAGAGAGTTGTCTGTGCGGTTTCTGCTTTATCTATTATAGCAACATATTTATCTTTATTTAGATTTTCTCCGTGTATATTATTATTATATATATTACTAGCTGACCCAGCGAACTTCGTACCGCCCTAAAAAAATAGGGGTTGTCCAGCAGACAAAATTGTGAATCTAAACCATTCTCAGATCCCCTTGAACACACACAAAAAAATTCATCAAAATCGGTCCAGTCGTTTAAGAGAAGTTCAGTGACATACACACTCACAGAAGAATTATATATATAAAGATTTTTGCATTGTTTTGCTTGCTGATTTAAGTAACATGTTTTTTTGCTGTATTAATTGATTTTTATTTTTTGTTACTTGAAAGCAAAGGATGCTAAGTCCATACATCCTTTCAAGTAATAAAAAAATAATTAACATGTCTTTTTTTGTGTCACTAAACAGGCTCTGCCAGAATAACAGCGCTGGTGCGACACAATATCGCATCAGCTAATGCTGAGGCAGAGTCCTGGTTAGCCCTGTGTTTTTTGAATTTGTATCTGTAAATATGTAATATCTGTAATATGAGCGTTAATAAAATATATTCTATTCTATTATATTCTATGTTGTTTAGTGTATAAACAGTTCCGTAAACGAGAATAGATGCACTTATAGGTAATTCTTTATTATTTAATGTGTAAGCACCGCTTATGTCAACTTTAACTACTCGTAACTTAACTTTAGTTAACTTTTAGTTTTAAGTAATGTGTTTGTTTACACTGTACTTAAAACATTATTTACATGATTAATTAACTAATCTAGTACACCATAAAATAAACAAATAAATGTTATATAATGTCATCTATTTAAACGGCTAGTTTTTGCTGAAAACTTTGTGGCGGTATCTTGTTGGTACAACTACGGGGTAAAACGATATTCTTGGTAGCGTTTACCGGCAGGCTGCTGTCATTACACGCCACATGTTACAAATGGCTCCATGAACGGAACACTGTAATATCATTTTGAACAAAACGAGTGTTCGGTTATTTCGTAATACATCATAGGTATATTTTCTATTAGATTTACTAGTAGAATAGTAAAGATGCAACCAACATTTTCTTAAGTCAAGCATCTGGCTCTCTCCAATGGAGATGATGACGGGGTTAAATAATCGAAATGCTATTTAGTCCGTCAGTGCGATTATCAAAAAATAATGGACACTTATCTTTTTTTTGTCAATTAACCAAAACATTTCAAAGATAAAGCGCGTCAAAGTTTGGGAGTGGGGTCTCGTGACGTCACTTCTCTAAGGGAAAATTGTACCGAGACATGACGCTATGCGACATTCTAAATCAACACCATAAAGGGGCCATATGGTTTTATCTTTATACGTTACGTACGTTTAAATCTAAACAAGATTTTACTAGAAAAAATCCACACAGTCCAGCTTTCAGGTGGGATTCGAACACGCATCTTCTACGAGTACTATCCGGGCGCTTAGCGTAAAATTTTCTGTAGATTTAAATAAGTAGCAGTAAAAATGTTTTAAGTTAAGTTTAAAATACTATAATAGTAAAATACAAAATTTTGACCTTTACCCAATTTGGAACTCTGCAGAATTCATAAGTTGTTGTCATACTTAACACCTCAATTAATGTCTCGATGACGCATTGTTTGACATTAGTCGGGTCTTAGATATCCGATACTGAGGGGTTGTTTATTGCTGGCAATAATTTTCGAGGGGTTATAAAATGAATATTGAAAATGGGTAGTTGCCTAGGTACTAATTTTAAACCCCGTCCAGCGTAGAATTATTATTTTAGTAAATAAAAAATTGAGTAGCTCGATGGCGCAAGTGGTTAGCGCGTTCGGCTACGATCGTTGAAGTTAAGCAACTTTCGCAGTGGTCGGTCATTGGATGGGTGACCAAAAATTTACTATCTCGAGCTCCTCCGTGCTTCGGAAGGCACGTTAAGCCGTTGGTCCCGGCTGCATCTGCAGTCGTTAGCACCCGCCAATCCGCACTGGGCCCGCGTGGTGGGTCATGGCCCAATCTCCCTATTCCATCCATAGGGAAGGCCTGTGCCCCAGCAGTGGGGACATTAATAGGCTGATGATGATGATGATGAAATAAAAAACACCATAACAATTAAATATATGTAGTGAGTCTGAAAACCATTTCATTGTTGCAGATTTTTCCTCGTTTTCATTATAAGATTTTAGATGTACCCTAATTTGGATAGCGTAATGAGATTAAATTCCTCATGTTAATGGCTATGTAGTCCCTTTATCTTCTTATATCGCTTTATGAGGCCTATCTTGTTCGCTGGCTGATTGATGGTCCAATTTACTGCTGAAGCTCCGAGTCCAGTGTGATAAGTGCGAATTGGACGAGCATCAAAACGAATAGGCTTAATAAATCTTTTTTTTCTTTATAATTTGAAACAGGTTTATCAGCAAAAAGGATTTACGATTAAACAAAACTGAAGAGAATCACTCCCACGTTGGGCGCCATATTAAAATAATAATATTTTCTGAAATTTTCGTTTGCCGATTATTTTTTGGAATATTATTGAATTTGTTTTTTAGCTGAAAATCCTGATATCCAATAGTTTTGAAATTATGATACAAAGAAGCCATACAAGCAACTATTTACATAACTCGACGTTACGCATCCTTTTCATAATGGCTTAGAATACGAAACGCCGAGTTATGTAAAATAGCATTAAAAACGCATTTTTAACTCTTTGAAAAGATGTTTTATTTAACGTATGGTGAGCGTGAAATCTTAAAAAAAGAATAATAAGCAATTAAATGCTTGAGATAAAAATATAAGTAATAAAATCAAACGATTGTAGTTACTTAAATATTAAATGGAATGGTACTTATTTACAAACTAGTGGCCCACCCTCGCTTCGCTTCGGTATTTTTTATCCCTTTGGGGGTAGAATTGATCAAAATCCTTTCTTAGCGGATGCCTACTACGTACGTCATAACATCTACCTGCATGCCAAATTTCAGCCCGATCCGTCCAGTGGTTTGGGCTGTGCGTTGATAGATCACTATGTCAGTCAGTCAGTCAGTCACCTTTGAGTTTTATATATATTGAAATCCTGCTTATCTTTAACTCTTTTAATTCTGGGTGATTAAATAAAACATTTCCAATTGCTATATATGTAGGCACTACTCTTCGAAAATATAACCAATTCGCTGATTCACTCCTTAGAAAGAAAATATTTAAACCAACACATATACTTATTTGTAATTCAACGCGTCACTTGGTCTTAGCTTAGGGATAAACTCAGGGTTGTCATAATATTGCTTGAAAGAAAACTAAGTAGGACGACAAAAGCTATTGATATTTGGTTCCTAATCGACTTAACATGGTCAGAATTGCTTAGTGTTAGTCAATTGGAGTCAAACATCAAACGTAATACTGAAACCCTTCTGTTCATTTTAAGCTATCAGCAAAAATATTCTTTAATTTCACTTTACCTACTAACATAGTAAAAATGCTAACCTTTTGTAAAATAGGCAAATGTTGGCAAAATCCGTAGGGAAAAGTTGCCAACCCTGAGGTCAATGTCTTTTGTAAGCTGGATTATTTAGTTCCTCTTTGTCAAATTTTCTTGGAACACACACGACTTGAATACGTAATTCCTTTGTTTTATGTTGTCACAACGGAAGCTATACAAGCATAACGTACATCATTTTGTCGGATATTCAAATTTAGTTCAATATGCCTCTTGTTTCATGTTAACCTAAGTTATTTACCTATTCTTGCGAAATCAAAGGATCTTAGGCTACTTACGTAGCGCGCGCTTATTTGAAACATTGACCTATTAGTACTTACGACATTTACCAAACACTGGTTTCGATTGTGGCATGATTCTCTAAACTTGAAACGAAATTTAATATCAGTCTCTCTTTTTCATTTTGTATAGAGAATGACAAGGATACACTGTTGTTAAATTTAATTTTATGTTCAGAAAATCACACCAGAATCGACATCACAAGATATTGATGTCGATTCTGGTGTGATTTTCTGCTAACACCGTCTATATTCTATTTAAAATCATATTATGTTCATCAATCATTAACAATACCCGAAAAATAGTGCCAACACAAGCCTGTGCTTGCACATTGTTCAATGTTGACCTGAGTACTAATAGATCAGTTTTCCATTATGCGTGCGCAGCCGAGTGGCTCAATGTCACTCTCTAAGTTTTATTCCACGTACCGTTCTTAATTTTGGAATCAAATAAACGTAGGTAATGTTGCCTAAATACGCCATATAATAATCAATGTTACTTTGCGAATTAACAAGGATGAGTTGCCAAGACGAAGCAAATACAAGGAAGAGCTACTGTATTCAATGGTTCACACTTTGTCTACATCTTCATAAATTTTACGTTACACCCGTTATTTAAACCAAGAAAGACACATACACAAGTGTCTGCGTTCATCACGAAAAAATCCCTATTGGTAACAAAACTTCTTTTTTTCCAAGAGAACATGAGAACACCCTCATCATCTTTAAAAACATCGGAATTCTAGAAGATATTTCGGACAAAGCTCAATTCCCAGATCAATTGGACGGAAAAACCATACAAGCTTGCAAAAATCTTGGTGTGCTCAACAGACCGAGAAAGTACTTCAAGCCTGAATACCGAATGTTGCTTTGCAAAGCACAGGTCCGGCCGCATATGGATTACTCACACCACTGGACTGGAGCGCCGCAATACCAGCTCCTTCCTCTTGATCGGATACAAAGACAAAGCCTGGCGGGGTGGTTAGACTTATCGATGATCCTGAGCTCACTGACGTGACGCGTCGCAACGACGTTGCGTTGTTGTGCATGTTGTACCGTCTATACAATAGAGTTTTTCGAGGAATTATTCAATCTGGTGCCAGCGACCAAGAAGTCAAGGTACACATAGTCATTCGGCAGTAATTGCCGAAAAACAAAGCCGACCCATTGTAATTGCTGCCGAACATTCAATTACATATGACCAATTTTACCACCCGCCTGTGACGATTAATGCCGGCCCGCTTATCTGTGTAGCTACCCTAAAGAAAAAATCATCTTACAGCAATATAGGTAGACTATCTACCTTCACACCTACGTCTTAAAACCTGACCATGAAATTAACGTTACATAAATTTACTCAAGCTTGCTGTAATGAAACTTCATTTCTAATAGTCTGTAGTCCCTGCTTTCGCGCTAAAGTAATTAGCTATCGTCGCCATTTTATAAAGGGACCCCCATTCACGACGCCTGAGGTAATTTAATTATGGCGTACGCCACGGGGCCCGGAGTGGCGGGCGGGCGGGGACGGGCAATGTTACCACAGGCTCTTAGTCATAATAACGTTTCATTAGCAAAACAATATATCAGAACTAAGCTTGTGCAAAGATCCATTGATTTAATATATTGCCATTGCTTGAATTGAGAGCAATCTATGTTTTTAATTAGAAAAAACGTGGGATGTAGAACGCCAAAGACCTGGGCGAACGTTTGAAGTCTAAATCGATATCGATTTAATTGAATGCCTCGGTAATTAACGCAGAACACTGAAATGAAAATGTAGTCACTTGATTCGAAACTACCCGTGGAAAGCTCTTTTCAGTCGTGCAATATATTTTTTACGACCTTTCAGGACATCTTTTTGCTATTAAGGAGAACGGTCGCAAGAATTTCATGGACATTTAATAGATGAAGCGACATATATCTACAACGGTGTCGTCAGTAATACAATTTATGTTGACACTTTTTATATATCTACACGTGAAACTCATAAAATGTCGATCACTTCAATCAGCAAATGCTTTAAATTCCACTTTGTAAATTTTGTGTCAGAAATGGAAATTGTTGCTGCAAAAGATTTCTCAAAAGTGTGTGTAGCTGAACATCAAAAAGATATCTAATTTGAAGCTTACCCAATCTCTGCTAACTTTGGCGCATTCGCATTGTAATCAAATTTTGGCAAAGGCAACATAAACTAGGGACATACACATCGACACTTCTAGTCAAATGCTTCAACTGATGCGTCATAGCTATTTTTATAATATACGGTCGTAGGTTCGTGTCCTACGGTGGGCGCCAGTTTAACACGGCTAGCTTATATATATGATAACTTAAAATATATATGTACGGTGAAACTTTAAGGACGTGATACATTAAAAAAAAACTTGAACCCAGATTCTAATGGCGCCTAGGCTGACTGATACGAGTACGAATCTCACTACTTGGTGTTTTCCAGTAATACGAGACACAAAATAAAAACATTATAGTTGCAGTCTCTACGAAATATATTATTTACACCGATTCAAGAGTAAATACCATGTGTTAAAAGATCGTTAGCATCCCCTAATCGGCTAAGGAATTCGTAGCATAATTCCAAAGACAATGAAGCAACAAAACCAAGGTATAACTATTCGACTCTTATCTCTAACAAAGTTGAAGGTAGAAAGTTCCGAAACTCGTGGAGCTGCTTCGGAACTCGGCTGAGTAAACGATAACTTAAACTAACTGGAGATCTCTCAATTAACTGATTGTTACTAATATTGTAAGATGGGATTGTCACTCACAGAAACTGGACACTCAAATGGATAAAATCGTCACCTCCACGGGGTTGGAGATAGTGTGAGGGTACCTAGGCAAAGTCGAGAGTGATATTTTTAGCATTCCAAGCATCTATAATTTATGGTATTATTCAAGTCTTACCATCAAGCGGGTAATATGCTGACCTCCGAGCTCTGTGTGAGCAATGAGCTCCTAAATCTAGGCCTAGCTACTTACGATTTACGCCCTCTTCCCTAGTTAGTGACCCACCGATATTTATTTTTTTCTTCCGGCCCTGCTTTTAACATAAAAAGAAAAATGAAACCAAACGGAATCTCAACGCAGCATAGCAAGCGGCTTAACGTACCTTTATGTAATATTCGAATCTGATTGGTCATTCAAGAACTGTCAGAGACGAATAGCCAATCGCCGGAGTGAATGGCGAGACATCCTATGTAATAAGAGTAATAACCGTTGGTTTTCATCAGGAAATTTCTATACTTCCTACTTAGGTACTTCTGACGCTTACTTAGTTGCAAAGTTACATATTTTCATACTCAGGAGAAATTCGCAAAATAAGACTTTATTTTAAACATTTAATTGCTGCTAGACTTATAAATTTAAAGGTATTTTTATTAGAAAAAATCCGCTCGGATAGCGAGGGCAGTTTCGAATCTTGTCTGTCTGGAGCGCGTGGAATTTTAACTACTTAGTTTTTTTAGATACCTATATAATTCTTGATATATGTATGTATTTAGTACTTAGTCGACGTTTTGTTCATATTGTAACGAATTATATTTCTAATTCGTTGTCATATAACCACTCCATTGTATGCCTTGTGTGGTAAGCTACAAAAGTGTAGCTTGAGGGTGTCTACTCTTAGTTTCTTTCAAGAGAAATTGTCATGTGAAGTGAATGTGACAGACAGACAGACTTCGGGCGCATTTAATAAGGTTCCGTTTGTCACCCTTTGAGAAAGGAACCCTTAAATCGATGGCAATTGTAAAATAATACAGCGTGGTCGTTTGATCAGAACGCACAAAATGGCCCGTGCCGTTCTAAAGCTTCAGATAATTGCTTCGTGTCACCTTGAAAGTCTATTGAGTTTTTATAAAAATAACAGTAAAACGAAAGTGTTTACTTTAGTCTGGATTAGGTTGGTAAATAATTATGTCGGTAGAAACAAATATTGTTGAACAAAAAGTTTGACAGAATGATAGATGAGAACGATAAATTCTACTATAATGAATTTGAGTTACGGTAAAAGTTAATAATAATTAAAGACAAAAAAACTAGTGTGCTTATGACCACGCGACTGAAGTGAAACTTTTTTATCTCCATCTGTATGTATATATATCTAATATATAAAATTCTCGTGTCGCGGTTTTTGTGATTAAATTCCTCCGAAACGGCTTTCCCGATTCTCATGAAATTTTGTGTGCATATTGGGTAGGTCTGAGAATCGGACAACATCTATTTTTCATCCCCCTAAATATTAAAGGTAATCCACACCTGAATTTCTTTTTTTTCAATTTTAGATATATTTTTTTTAATTTTTTTATGATACATCATACAAAAATACATACAACCCTAAATTTTCACTCTTCTACCACCAACCCCTATTTTTTATGGCGGTACAAAGTTCGCTGGGTCAGCTAGTATATATATAATATCCAATATATACATGTATGTACATATACAATTTTCATTTACTAGCTATAAGAGAAAGAGAGAAAGAAAATGTGCGCGCGCACTGCTTCCTCTTGCTTATATCCCCCACTCAACTCCCGTTCGCCTCGCCCGAACACACTTTTCGTAACGCATTCGCCAGCTTACCCCCCAAGTCAAGCGTGCGTAAAGAAGTTTCAATTCAAAAACTGAAACTTCCTGGATTTCCGCTACGTAAGTATTACTTACATACTATTTTAAACAGTATGTCGAGTCTTTTTTTATCTTTTGAAAAAATTTGCCTACTGAATCAAAAAAATAGACAATATGAATCCAACTGGTGATAATTGGTGATAAAGTCTAGACGCAAATATAGCTATGCACTTGATCTTCATCGCTAGTGAATAACTTAACATCAGGAGAGGTGGAGTCATTCTCCAAAATTTTTATTAAAGAAGTTAGATGTTTATAAAAAAATACTTTAGAATGGCTAATAAATTGGTACTTTTCTTCCACTTTAAAAAGTGGTACTTGACGTTTACATGAAAGTATTGAATCTAGAGAATAGTTTACTAGAATAAAATCCACACGGACTAAGAATGGAATAAATGAAATGGTCCGCGTGGACATTTTCTAGTAAACTTTTCTTTAGATTCAAACATCTAGCATATAAATGCTTAAAAAATAAAAATATACCTGAGTTATAATTTTTATTTTTTAAGCATGTAACTGCTTGATGTTTAAATCTAAAGGAAATATAACTAGAAAAAAATCCACGCGGACCAATACCTAAGTATTGTTGTAGAAGCAATGTCGCATCACTATTTGACATTTGTTAATCTGTAGTTTTCTTTCTACTACTTCCTGTTTGCGGTGTCTACCTGCGAGCACCTAGGTTTTCAATGTTGAGCTAAACAATAAAAAATATTAAACCCGTCTTGTCTGGTTTTCCTCGAGCCCTAACCATCAAAAAGTATTAAATCTATCAATAACATCATTGATTCACGCTACTAATAGGTTCTACGAGATCGAGTTTCCCGCCCTCAGAGTCAGTTTAAGTTAACCCCAACGCTATACGAGTGCTCCAGCTTTGAGAGCAAGGCCTCATTACGCGCTTTGTTCACAGAGTAATTTGAGCTGAGCCTCCGCGAGGCTGTATGTGTAATGTAGCCGCTGCGCTCTTTCTATAATCGTCACGGTCTGTGTTTGTGGTTTGCCCGCCACGCTGTCGGCTGACTGCTCGTTATTTTGCCGCGGGAGGGATTTAAAAAAAAACGCAGCCATTTTGTTTTGCTTTCAACTCGGTCTTATTCAAAGCTAGTGGGTACCTGCGATTACGTCTGTGTGGAAATATTAGATTCTCATGCACACTTTAAACCCCGGTTTTACCTCTTTAGGGCGTGAGTTTAGGATTATCCTTTTCCAACGCACGCCTACATCATAAAAGCTATATGTGTGCCAAATTTCACCGCAATTCGTTCAGTCGTTTGAGCTGTTCGTTGAAAGACCGGTCAGTGAAGGATGTTTTTACAAGTACAGAAAATGGTAGATTCATGCGGGATTCTCAAAAGACTATTACTAAATACCGTCGTGTCGTGATTGCAAATTGCTACTTCTATGTAATGTCTGCTCGATTTCATCTGCATACGGAATTCTACCCAATCTTAACGGCCAGAGGCGGCTATCTGCATTAGACCAATTTTAGATTAGATTGCGGTCGTCCGCAAGCATACGAAATGCTTAAATACATACTCCGTATGAAAATTATCTCCCTAACCTGACTATCGGAGCACTGGCGGAATACCATAGTCCACTCAGATATTAAAAAGAACTTTAGGCAAAACAAAATTAGAGTACAGACAGTCCTCGACTTACGTCGTTTCAAGTTACGTCGAACAATGTTTTGGCACTATTACTCAAGCATACATCAATTGTTTCCCAATCAATCCCAAACCAATTTGTTGAATTCCCTTGTCGCGAGGTCAAAATCCGTGGGGTCGGCGTCCATGCGATGTCTCGACTTACGTCGCGTCGTTTCGATTCACATCGCGTATTTCGAGAACCTATCATGCCGTAACTACGAGGACTGCCTGTATTATAAGTTGTGTCTTCATAGACACAACTTATAATACAGGCAGTCCTCGTCAAAGTGTAAAAAGTACTACTTATATCATTATAAGTAGTACTTTTTACACTTTGACGATGAACGTTCGTATGCGGACTAATGGGGGTGATCACGGGGTGAAGTACAGTCGGACCACGATAACTTTGCAGTGATTAATCTGGTACTTTCAGATAATCTTGGCAGGGCAGCCCTTTTAGGAAGTCATGCATAAATGTCATGTCAGGCCAGAATCTTTCGTTTGAAGAACATTTTTGCTTGTGGAGAGAAATATTGACCAGAAAAAACGGTTTATAAAATAATAATAAGTCAGAATATAAAGGAATTAAAGTTTTTGATTCGGATATATCTTTCAGTGAGTAACAGAGTAGTAAACAATTAAAAAAAAAATCTTTTCTTAAAATAACTAAACACAATCGAAGAAGCGAGAAAACTTCTCAATCACAAACAGTCTATTTGTTTGTAATTGAGGAGTTTCCTCGCTTCGTTTCACAAAGTAACAACAAATCTTCATCTAATTAATGTGCAATGAAATAATCCTGTTATTGAAGTTACCTAATGTCACTGTTCACTATTTATTGTGTAAATACGCATCATATATAACAAACTGTCCCATTCTTAACAAATTCTGAAATAGACCCTGTAGTAATAATGGTCTAAAAATTACAACTTTCACGGCTATCCTTTACTAAGGGCCTTTGACTCGGGGCAGGGACAGTTGAGTTTCAACAGTGATTACGGACTGATTACCAAATGCAAGTAAAGTGTTTGTATGCAATTGTATAAGGACTTATCTATATAAGTTTTCTGGTTTAGTTTTGTAATGGCACACCCCCACTTTAATTAAATTTCGTCTCTCCATCCTATGGTTGTCTGAAAGAAGTGGCTACATAGCCATAAGACCGCCAATTGTCCACCTTTTTAAATTATTGTCCTAACTTTGTATTATATAATGTGGTGTGTTCAATAAAGAATTATCTATCCATCTATCTATAAGTCCTTGTACTGTACACTATTGTACAGTGAGTGCATTGTGTCTAATATTGAGTGTTTACTGTGTGAACTGTGTAGTGAATAAGCACTGTCAAGCGTGAACTGGTATTATAATTTCGAACCCCATCCCGACACGTAACAATACTCATATCTTACCCAACGAGCTCTAGACAATGGTATATATCATTATCAAGGACCCCCCCATGAAAATTTATGATTGAACTAAATACTCGGCTTTGCGCAAGCATAAAATGCCAATATTTCGATTCTGTAACTCATTCCGTTTACGATCTAGAAACCCATGGCATACGGACAGCATGCCAGCAATAGGGTCCCGTTTTATCACTTTGAGTACGGAACCCTAAAACCGAATCAACGGAATCGGTCCATAAACGTGCAAATTACAATATACATATTATCTGAGAACTACCTTTTTTTGTAAAGTCGGTAAAAAGTATCAGAGATAGTTAATTAAACTACATACTTATAATGAGTACTGCCATGAGCAAAGTTTTAATTTCTGCTGCTGTCAGTTGACTGCAGACTTATCGTGGTCCGTCTGAAAACGGAACTCTATTTAATCTAACAGTTGGATTATTAAAAAATAATGCCCACTTTTTTTCATTTGTCAATCAACCATAAATTTACAAAGATAAAATTTGGGATTGGGGGCTCGTGACGTCACTTGTAGGTAAAATTGTACCATGACGTGGACGACATCCGACATTTCAAATCAATATAGTAAAAAATACATGTCGGTGAAGAAAACAAAATTAGGCATCAACCCTAAATTACCCACTCCCAATCCCGCCTTTAAACTTCGCACACAAATCCCGTCGCTCTGTCGACTGGAACAGAATACAGAAAGAGGTTAGAAGTTGATCATAAACCGTTTGTACGAGTACCGATATCGCCGGCTGGCCCCTACAAAAGTTGCACCTAATCTATACATATAATAAAATGGAAGGAAAGTCAAAACTGCACATTGAACATTTTTTTAAAGAATACTTTGGGTGTGATCTACAATCGATACCGAAGCCAAAAATATAGTTTTCTGAAGAATTTTTGTCTGTTTGCCTGTATGTATGTCCGGAATGATATCAAAAAGTACTGCATTGACTTACTTAAAATTTGGCACGAACATTAATAAGAAATCTGCTATTAGATAATAAATAGCCAATCAAACGACACGACATCAAACAATCGAACCAATCAGCGCTCACACCCGAGAGCGACGGTGCAATCAGAACCAAGTTTTGGACAAGTTATTTGCATTTGCTTATACATTACTCTTGCGCGACTGCCTTCTGTGTTCTGTGACTAGAACTGCACACCAGATGCTAACTCTATTAGATTCCGAGCGAACGAGACATTGTATGATTTCAACGTCTTGTATTGCTGCTACCACAGACCTACATTTAACTTGAACATGTGAGCGTAACCAGGAACTTGGGAATAGAGTTCGACAATAATAATAATAATTTCTTTAATAGTATTAACGTTAGTTAGTATAAAAAATAGTTTATTTTTGGCATTTTTGATGGCTTCTAGTTTCTTTGAATAGCAAGTTTTCAAAAACATGAGAATATAGGAGCATGGAATGATTTAAATTATATTTTATGTATGGAAATCATTTCTTTAGTGATAAAAATCAATGAGGAATCAGCCGAGAGCGTTTTTATGGAAAGAACATTGACCACTTCCCCTCTTAAGACAAAAACACTGCTGAGCTTCTGACTATTACTAATTACTGTATTTCAAACTAGATATTTAAGAATTGTTTAAACTTATATTATATCTAGGATTGCCAACCCTACTATATAATAAAGTATCCTACTATATCAGGGGATCAAATACTTTATTTCGAAAAAAAATATATAGGAGGCGAAACTACTATATTTTGCTTAAAGCCAGTGAAAACTTTCTTAAAATAATAACTGAAGTATTAAGGTATAGAGCAGCAAAAATATACTAATATTAAAAAAATGTGTGCGTGTACTAGTGTACACACGTAAGAAGTGAAACTTCTTTATGGCCTTATTTTTCGAAAAATGATCTACATGCAACTTTCCAGAAATTGGTTAAATAAAGTTAAATTAGATAAAGTTTAAACAAAAGGATTTTATTATCATAGACATGAATACAAATTACTGCCTATGAAACTGTTATGATTACACGGCTCAGTAATCTAAGGCACATGTTCCACCTCCGACGATGAACGATAAGCGAGTAGAAACTAGAAACGAATTGGCAGTCCTGAGTTAAAATGCACGCGCACGGCTTTTGACAGTCAAGCCAGCTTAACCGAGCTAGTATCGCTGAGCGAGTATCGCTGAGCGAGTATCGCTGAGCGAGTACCGCTGAGCGAGTACCGCTGAGCGAGAATCGCTGAGCGAGTATCGCTATGCGAGTTTGGCTGAGCGAGTCTTATCTTTAATAACTATTGTCACTCAGCTACAAACGAGTAGAGAGAGTTCTCGCCGGCGACAGTGTGATCATTCAGCTATCTATTATATATATATAACTATTAATATAAAAAAAGATGGCGCGTAACGGAAAAATGTGATGCGTAACCGAAAAATGTGACGGTAAATTTTTTTCCAACGCCGATAAAGAAGTTTCACTTCAAAAATAAAGTAGGTAAATATTTTAACCACATACTAAAATATATATAGCTTCGGAAATAATATTTGACAATAAATATTTGATTTAATAATAAATATTTGATAGAAAAAAAGTTGTTAACCATGTCGGCAGCGATATTATTAATTGTATATTAATTTGTGATGCAAATAAATAAACTTTAAGACCTATTTCAAGAGACGTCAACAAAGTGATATTATAAGGGTTCTGTTTTATTCTTTTAATGAATACGGAACCCTAAAAATAACGGAAAAGTAAGAGCTTTGCACACCCTTTTGGCATAGTTTTGGCACGCGATGTCCGCCTTGTGGTATCCATTTCGTACTATGTTGTGGACCCTTGTCCAGTGAGCAGTTGCATAACTAACACGCCCAATAATCCTAGATCTCCGATCTCAACCAAATACTATTAAAAGGGTCTTTTAATATACCAGTCGGAACTGTAAACATTTGATGTTTGCGATACCTTAGAAGTGAATTTGTAGGATATCGGGTATCGAAGTTACTTCTGTGAAACCTTTAGCATTAGATAATAACGTATGGACAATAGCAAAAATTTAGAAGAAAATAGGACGGGGTATAAAGTAAACGAAATTAAATTATTTCGGTAGTTCGATTAGCTAAAAATAAGAGACACTTTAAATCTAAAATTTTACTAGAAAAAAATCCACGCAGGCCAGGCAGCAGACGGGTGTCGAACCCGCACCCTTCGACAATTAAAGATCATTATCATTCCACGCGGGCCAGGCAGCAGACGGGACTCGTACTCGCACCCTTCGCTATCTGGGCGAATGCACTGGCCATTATGCTACCTCGAATGCGACCCTAATGGCCGTATCGAATTTTCTCTAGCATCTCTTAGAAAACATACGTGTTCAATACTTTTTGATAATCTATCCGATAGACGTTAGCCAACATCCTATTACTGTTCCAGAAATTAAACAATTTCGTTTATTTATTATAATATAAATTAAAAAGTTCCGAAAATAAAACATAATTAAACAATCATGAATATTTTTTAACATTTTATTACCCTTTGATAATGTCTACATAAATATCTTAACTAATATCACAATACGTGAGCGCATATTACTGATTGAGATTAATGAGAAAATACTAATTTAAGTACAATATTTATTATCATAGTTGCGCTGTGAATATGGCTTCTGTTACAAGGAAATAAAGGTGTTGCTAAAGTCTTAAAATATTTTATCCAAGAATCTAAAAAAAGTCGTCGATGAATATCTATAATATAAAAATTCCATAAGTTGCTTCTTATATGTTTTAAAAGTCATTGAATACATTTTTATTTCTAAGAAAGTTTCTAAAAAATGTTAATCGGCCTATAAATTTACACACATATGCAATTCTGTATAATAATGCACTTAGTACGAGTTTTACAATTACGAAAACTATGATAGTTTTCGTGAGCTCCCACTCGTACTAAGGGTACTGATTTTATTGTTATCGTTTCAGTACAAATAAACAGTGTTTAAATTCTATCATTAAATCATTTGCGTCTTCTTAAATTTTAAGTATATTTGGTTACTTTTCACCAAAATGGACATAGAAACATAATTTAGATAGTTTTCGTAAACTCAAACTCGTACTAAGGGTACAGCTAGATATTTATGTCTAAGTATTCGATTTTGCTCTTAGTAAACTTGACAACATGATGCTTTATAAGGAATGAAAAGGACAAACTGATGTCACGTTTACAAATAACAAACGGGAATAGAAGTGCCGACAATAATACCAAAACGATACATACGATTCTTTTTAGACGCTAGGTTAGGATTTTATAATCAAACATTGAAGGCAGGAGCACTGTATATTAACAATAATGTCGTTTCTGGCATGATTCTCTAACTTAAAACTATATTTAACATCAGTTTCTCTTTTACATTCTGTAATCGTAATCAAAATCATTTATTCAGTTTAGGCTGTTACAAGCACTCAGGAATGTCTAGAAGCTACGCCATCGGTTCGTAAATCTACGGCGGGAGACCTTGTACTGAGAAGAACGGACAAGAAAATCAGCAAGGGCTGTTTTTTCCCCCTGTTTTTATATTAAGTGTACGTAACATGAGCATTTTCAATATCGAGGAAGTAAGGGCAGACACATCTCCTTTCTTTCTCTCCTCATTAGACGACCTCCGTGGCCGAGTGGTTTGTACGCCGGGTTTCATGGTATCGCCGACTCGAGAGGTCCCGGGTCCGAACCCGGTGGGGGCAGATGTTTGTGTGATGAACACGAGCATTTGTACTTGTATTGTATGTTTAATATGTATTTCTATATAAATATATATACATGTAAAGTATATGTATTCTATCCGTTAACCTAGTATCCCATAACACAAGCCTCATAGCACTATAAGGCTTGGGGATTGGCTTATTACTTTGGGGATAGGCTAATTGGTGTGAGTGTTAGAAATATTTATTTATTTATTATTTATTATCTCCGCTGGCAGCACCCGTTCACGAGTATGACGCATGTATACAGAATGATAAGGATACACTGTTTTCTAATTTAAGTTTAGGTTTAGCGAATCATGCCAGAATCGACACCAATGTCTATAAAAATTACTGCTTACATTAAACAGACTTATTTCTTGTAGCCAGTATTATTTTTGTAATCTCTTCTAAATATGTATGTAAGGCTCATAACGGAAATAAAGTGTATAGAATCACATCTGAAACAAAAAATAACATTAACTAGAGTGAATAAGGGGTTGTCCATTAATCACCTGAGGCTCGAAGGGGGGGGGGGGGGGGTTCATAAAAAATCACGAAAAATCACAAGGGGGGAGGGATTCCATTTTTAGTATTTCAATTGTCCAGCAATCACGGTTTGTGAGATTACAGCCCCGTGACAGACGGACAGTTAAATCTTACGGCCAGTTTCAATAATCAAATCATTTTTTATTATTTTATTGTATAAGAGATTCGATATCTTCATATTTACGACATTACATATTTTTATTATTAAAACGTTAATTACAACCGTTCCTAATAAACGGACCCAAATTATCCTTACCTTTTACTGGAGGTTGATTATTGAAACTGACCGTTTTAGTAATAGTAATAAAAAGGTAATATTTTAGCTGATTTCAAAGAGGATTTTTTTAAGACAATTCATGACGCTAGTTGGCGCCACTGTAGAATGAGGTCTATTTTATTTTACAAGTTTTATTTATTTATTTTATTTATTTAAGGGACAGTAAACACTTTATCTATATATTGGAATAACAATCAATGATTTACAATTTGAAAGCCAATTACGACTATCCACATATTACAATAAGGTTCAAAAACGAACAGACGTGATTACAAAAGAAAATATGAGATTTTTTTGGTTTTGTTTCACTGTGTTAGTAATTGACTAAGACAGTGAAACAAAACCAAAAATATGCAGACATTATCTGTTCTCATAAGAATATATTGCATATTATTATGTTGTTATTGCCTATGAACCAATTTAAATGCTGCCTAGATAGATTCGCATGAAAATAAAAAGTTTTTGTCGCTCTATTATATCTAAAAGTAACTTACTGACATACATACATAATATGACAATGTATCTAAAGATAGAATGTTAGTAAGTTACTTTTAGGTATAATAGAGAAACAAAAACTTGTTATTTTCATGCGAATCCATCTAGGGAGCATTTAAATTGGTTCATAGGCAATAACAACATATGCAATTTGACGCATGAGTGAACCTTTCAGCTCACTGCTGCCACCTGGCACACGCTATAAAAAAATTGCACGGCATATTTTTCATTTTATGGTCACAATATGGCGCCGAGTCGGTCCTATTCTTAGTTGAATCGCATTATATATATATATATGTCGGAGGATGTGATGAATAGGGTTGATTGTTGAATGCCAAGCGTGAAAAGGCTATTGTTTACACTTTAAATAATTTTATAAAATCTTAATTTAATTTGATTTCAATTAATTACAATTTTTGAATTGTTCAGTAACTTTAGTAATTGAATAAAAGTCGCTAATAAATCATTTTATGTCGCGTCCAATCAGAGCAGAGCACGTGCCTCGAGTGGGGTCGAGGCGCCATCTTGATTTTCACAAGTGGGAGGTAGTTTTTGCGCATATTTAAAGGCGAGGAACAGATCGTAGCGGTTCATTTCTAGAAAGGTGATACGGTAGTTCAGTGAAGTCAGATTGGTACCTTGAACCCACTGCTCGGTTGTTACGTTATTTAAGTGTCCTTAGTGTAAAGTAAAGTGTGTGTGAAACATTTTTATTTTGTTTTTGTTAAAAGAACGTAATTAAAATTATACGAACAGTGATTGAGTGATTGTTTGGTTTTGTGCCTGTATCAAGCCCCAATGACGCCCACTAAGCCCGTGAACGCTAATGACAAAGTGAATAGCCGCTCTCCGACATCAGAAGCGGGATCGGTGCAGGCACAAAATATGCACGATTCAACCGGGGTCAACGACGTTTTGCAAGCTCTGTTTGTTTGAAGTGCAACAAAACAGCAAGCAACGGATCGTGATATACAGGGAAGTAAACTTATTCTTTTACTTAGTAGGGCTATGAGATGTTCCGCCGCGTCATGGTTTTCGCAAATAGCTTTTCCTAATCTGTAATACTTGCACACATGGGGCAGGCTGAGCCACAGTTACAACGAAATATTTTTTTCTGAAGATATGACTACCCGCAGTAAAATGCAACGTGAACTTATGGCATATTCTTACCGCAAGCGGAGATATCATGAATTAACAAAACCGTTGCTAGTGCCATGCGAGATAACAATTTCCCTAGGTTAATTACGGTTTCAACAAAATGTTATGCTTCTGAAAAAATCTTATGAATGTTTCAGTCCTTCGCGTGACAAGCAGCAATCAACTTCGACTTCTGACGACAACAATACGGCTGCGGCTACGACGAGGCCCCCGGTTAGCTGCTACAGACGTGGTGTTGAGGGTCACATCGCATCACGATGCACGAAAACCTGGCCAGCTACAAGCGGCAGCTTAGTCTGCTGTTACATCCAGCAGTGTAAAACGAGTGGACGTATGCGGAGTGAAACCCGTCACTGGGGTGATCATATAATTTGGTGAGCAGTTTTCATTTTGCTTTGATTCCGGGGCTGATTGTTGGTTAATAGAAAGACTGTATATGGGTGTTTGAAGTATTTAAATGTATAGCGTGTTGGCACAATGAGTTGTTTGTAAGACTTGAGTAGCGTGGTGGTTGTAAAGTTTATGCTATGACGCCATAGAGGCGAGGAGGCCATTAAAATGTTGTTAAGCAAGGAGTCTAGTTAAGTGTAACGGCGAAGTGTCTGTTAAGTGCAACGGCGAGGTGGCTGTTAAGTGTAACGGTGAGGTGACTGTTAAGTGTAACGGCGAGGTGACTGTTAAGTGTAAGGGCGAGTTGGCTGTTAAGTGTAAGGGCGAGTTGGCTGTTAAGTGTAACGGCGAGGTGACTGTTTAGTGTAACGGCGAGGTGACTGTTTAGTGCAATGGCGAGGTGGCTGTTAAGTGCAACGGTGAAGTGGTTGCTAAGTGTAACGGAGACGTGGCTGTTAAGTGTAACGGCGTAGTGGCTGTTTGGAAAGTACTTAATTGAGTATTCAACAGTGAGGTTCTTGGGGTACAAATTCCATACGTAACGATGAATTGTAAGGCTTATTTCAATTAGAATAGCAAATATTTCAGGTCAGGATTGGCCGATGTACTGTACATGAACCATTTCTTTTTTTACAGACAGCGAGCATGCTGGTTCTTCAACATCACACGAGGACGTGTGATAGGTCAGGATGGCCGTGTCGGAGGATGTGATGAATAGGGTTGATTGTTGAATGCCAAGCGTGAAAAGGCTATTGTTTACACTTTAAATAATTATTTCAATTAATTACAATTTTTGAATTGTTCAGTAACTTTAGTAATTGAATAAAAGTCGCTAATAAATCATTTTATGTCGCGTCCAATCAGAGCAGAGCACGTGCCTCGAGTGGGGTCGAGGCGCCATCTTGATTTTCACAAGTGGGAGGTAGTTTTTGCGCATATTTAAAGGCGAGGAACAGATCGTAGCGGTTCATTTCTAGAAAGGTGATACGGTAGTTCAGTGAAGTCAGATTGGTACCTTGAACCCACTGCTCGGTTGTTACGTTATTTAAGTGTCCTTAGTGTAAAGTAAAGTGTGTGTGAAACATTTTTATTTTTTTTTGTTAAAAGAACGTAATTAAAATTATACGAACAGTGATTGAGTGATTGTTTGGTTTTGTGCCTGTATCAAGCCCCAATGATGCCCACTAAGCCCGTGAACGCTAATGACAAAGTGAATAGCCGCTCTCCGACATATATATATATACAGGGCGTCCCACGGCAAGCTCACACGGAGGGAAAGTATATTAAATATAGGATATTTTACTGAAAGAAGACATCATTTTATTTTTAATAATAACTAGAACTGCATTCACAGATTTTTTTAAAATCGCCTGATACAACTGGAAACCAAACTCGTGAAATTTCGAAAAAAAAACACGACATATTTTATGATAGCCATCGAAAGGGTTAATCATAAGGATTATTTTTTGCTCAATAACATAGCATTTTAAATGAAAGGAATGTCTTATTACGTGATAAAAATAATAAAGTGATATACAAATTGTAGTACGTATGTATTTCTTTTTGAATTCAGTTACAATGCGATTGGCTGAAATTTGTAATAATAATAGGAATATATATATATAATAATCTGGACATCTTCAGGGCCAGAATGAACATGCATCTTCTAGGCAGGCGTGTACCATCTTAGGCCTGATCATCGCTTTCCATCAGGCGAGTTCGTGGTCAAACGCCTTGCCTATTAAGCATTAAAAAAACAGATCGATAGATTAGAGAGAGAATTCCTTACCTTCTGGAGGCACGACGACTTCAAACGATTCTTTCAATGTAATGTTGTTTTTGAAAGTATTCGCAAACACATCCTGAAAAATAAAATATTGTGTAAGATATTGATCCTGTATTGACAAGGCATGAAATTGATGTATATTTTTCATTTATTTACTAGCGGCCGCCCGCGTTGCGTTAAATTAACAAACATTGATTAGATACCTGTCGAAAAAACGCCACTTTACGTATTATAAGTATTTTTTTCACATTTTTTTAACGAGCTCTGTGGCATCTTGACTTTCCACGGCCCGCGCGTGACTGTGAACCAAGAAGTGCTTGAGTGGAGTGGAGCACTTCTTGATTGGGACACATTTTGAGCGTTCATGGTGTATCTAGGGTATTTAATATCGTTGATAAAGGGGCTAAAAGTCTGATGTGAATATATAATTACCATAACGGAATAACCATCGGTGGAATTAACTCCATAAGCCAACGGGAAGATGGATATCAGATGTTGTTGGTCATCCAAGTTGACTACAGCGAAGGAGAAAGAGTGGAAAATATCCCCCTTCTTGGGTAGATGGGGTTTCACCCATAATGTTACGGATTGTTCTAGCTTAAAAAGAAAAATCATTATTTTAATACTTCTGCTTAAACTGATGGGGTACAAACTATACCCTTGGTCTGTGCAGCCCTCCATATTGTTTTTGACAACGGGAAAATAAAAAAAAAATCGAGTTCTACAGTACATCCAGGCTTCATTTATGACTAAAATCAATCCTGAATAGTTTCTCTACACACCTATTTATATATTAGATGTGTAAATTAAAAATGAAAATATGAAAATAATTTTCTCAACTCGTGGCAGAAACCATCCACTAAAAGAGAAGAGGGGATACTATGTCTCCATTTTTGAACACATTTTACTTATAGAGAAGTGTGAGATTTTATGAAATAAAAGTTTATAATGAGAAGGAATGTATTACCTAAAGTCTATATTTTTATTTAATTAAGTATTTAAGATACTAGAGATTAATAACATAAATGTTACACAAACTACAATGCATTTCATGAACTCACAATGACTCTTTGATAGAAGAATTACAAAGGTCATATTTTGGCAATTTTTTCCCACAATTTTCTCTTCAGTTACAAGATATTTTAAACCAGGCTTAAAAAACAATATGGTCGCTAAAATTCATACAAATCCATTTTTTTATACTTTATTGCAAATGGGGGTGCATTAACAAGAAATGTAAGTAAACTTGGGGATTTCATATATTAATAGAATACACAGATATTAAAATTACATAGGTAATATATATCTTCAATATATACATATATATAAATATGACAGGCAAAATATATTATACCTGATAAGGTTTAGCCATAACTCCTAACATGTCTTGGCCGATAGCAATCAAGTCTAGATTTTGCAAGAGTTTCTTCTCATACCGGGTAATCTTGTTCATATCGCAGCTGAGCAATATAGGAGCAGAAAGCATAAGGTACACAGCCAGATGGACCCGACTTTGATTCTCGTTCAATACACCAGTGCCGAAGATGATCTGTGTGGAATTTTGTAAATTTAGGCCCACTTGCAGCAAATTTGTAAATCTCGATTCAACTAAATCTAGATTTAACCCATAGATAAATATCGAAGTCAATTTCATTTTGACATTATTGTATGAAATAAATGTAGTTTTTATTAAATGTATGTTTAACCATGTATCCAGGAGATTACATGTACTGAATAAAAAACAATTAACTCACCATATCTGGATCGTTCCAATGCCCCGGGCCATGGTAAGGACTGATTGTATCGTATTCATTCTGGTAATGTTTCATAATGACCTTTAATGCTGGCCATGTCAGCACAACGTCATGGTAGTTCCTCCACATATTACAATGCTTCGCTATTGGAGAGTAATCCGGCTGTGATGGAAATGTGTAGTTACAGTGAAAGGAATATTCTTAAAATATGGCTGGATGAAATATTTACCTTGGCAGAGTGGATTTCCCAGTAGAGTAGAAAAACCATAGGTTTCCCAAAAGTTGATTTGGGAATGTCATAGTAAAAAAATATAAGGTTAAGACAAAAATTGTTTTAAAGCAATATGGATAGGTCGAAATAAAATTAAAAAAGTACTCAGGCTCCAGACCAACCACAATAGACTTTTAGAGAGTTGTAGCTGTTGAGTTGAACCACATTAGAAATATTTTCTTCTTATGGCTCGTAGATTATGTTAATAAATTAGAGAAGATTATTTGTAACTTTTACTCACCTTTTTGTTGTGAATGTATTGTATGTAGTAAGGCCAGCTACATGAATATACCATTGGTCTACCAGCTTTCTTTAATTCCTGCCCCAATTCAATGTAACCTAAAAATTAAGGATTATTGTATTATTAAACTAGCGGCCCGCCCTCGCTTCGCTTCGATGTAGAGCTGAAGTGTAGACTACAATTTTTGTTCTCAGGCTTGTATTATACACAATGTCATTCATCTATGATTCTTCTTATACCTGCATGCAAAGTCTCAGCCCGATCGGTTTAAAATTGACAAAGTTTCATACAAACTTTCATTACCTATTTTATCCCCTTGGGGGTAGAATTGATCAAAATCCTTTCTTAGCGGATGCCTACGTCATTACATCTACCTGCATGCCAAATTTCAGCCCGATCCATCTAGTGGTTTGGGCTGTGCGTTGATAGATCACTATGTCAGTCAGTCACCTTTGAATTTTATATATATGTATATATATCTAATATATAAAATTCTCGTGTCGCGGTATTTGTGGTTAAACGTCTCCGAAACGGCTTTATCGATTCTCATAAAATTTTGTGTGCATATTGGGTAGGTCTGAGAATCGGACAAAATCTATTTTTCATCCCCTTAAATGTTAATCTAATCCACCCCCTTTTTTTTTTTTTTTTTATTCCTCTCAAGATCTGCAATCAGTCGAAGACTATAAGCAAATTTGTTGTGTGAATTTGATGTCTTTTCCTAAGTGTATCTCCCATTGGAGATATCTACTCCTGCTACATTAACTAGGTCTAGTCGGTTTCTAGTATTACACGGCGTTTCAACCGTGTCTTTCTTTTTGCTTTAATTAGTTGGCAAGCTAGGTCATTCGGGTGATTAATAAGCCTCCTCTTGTATGACTGTGTACATTGTTGGATCTCTTCCCTTATGGTTCTTATTTGCAGATTATCATGTAGCTCGTTATTAGTGATAAACCATGGGGCATCTGACATGGTTCTTAAGACAATATTTTGGAATCGTTGCAATATGTTGATATTCGAGTCACTAGCACTTCCCCACAGCTGAATGCCATACGACCAACACGGCTTCAGAATGCTTTTATAAATTTGCAATTTGTTGTCGATAGACAGTTTAGTATTGCGTCCTATCAACCAGTACAGGTTTCTATATTTGAGGTTGAGCTCGTCTACTTTTGTTTTTATATGGGTTTTCCATGTAAGTCGCCGATCCAAGTGCATGCCAAGGTACCTTACGGAATCATTTTGTTTAAGTATATTTCTGCCAAGGTGAACTGGTGGGCAGTTATCCCGTCTCAGTGTGAAGGTAATATGTACAGATTTATCAGCACTAGCTTTTATCCGCCATTTGTTTAGCCAGGTATTTACGTCATCTAGTCCCTTCTGAAGCATTGCTGAAGCTAAGACTGGGCTGTCATTCTTTGCCAAAATGGCTGTATCGTCAGCATAGGTTGCCATTGTAGTTCCTGGTACTTCCGGTAGATCCGATGTATAAATCGTGTAGAGTATGGGGCCAAGAATTGATCCTTGGGGCACTCCTGCTTTTATCTCATAGAAAAGCGATGTGAAATTATCCTCCTTTACCTGAAAGAGCCGATTCGACAGGTATGACACCATGAGAAGGTAGTAGCTGTGTGAGATATTTGCTTTGATTTTGAAGAGCAATCCATCATGCCAGACTCTGTCGAAAGCTTGTTGTATGTCTAGGAATGCAGATGAGCAATATTCTTTATCTTCTAGAGTATTTCGTATCACACTGCACACTCTGTGAACCTGTTCGACAGTCGAATGAAGGTCCCTGAATCCAAACTGATGGTCCGGAATTGTTTTATTTTGTGCAAGCATTGGCATAAGTCTAGATTTTAGGACCCTCTCGAACAACTTCGATAAAACTGGTAATAGACTTATCGGACGATAAGAAGTAATTTCATACGCTGGTTTTCCCAATTTCCGAATCATTATTATTTGTGATATCTTCCATATACTCGGGAAATGTTGTACTCGCAAGATGCCGTTGCCAAAAAGATTACTGCTTTCCTTGGGAGGTTTTTTAAAACTTCCTTCGTAATTAAATCGAAGCCTGGCGCTTTTTTGTCCTTGAGACTCTTTATTAGGGCCCATACCTCTCTAGTTGAAGTTGGCTTGGGTGGCAAGTCCAACTGCAAGTCTTGGTTTAAAAAGCTCTGCACGCTCTTATCAAAGTTCACATCTCCTATTTCATTGGGAGTAAACACTTTTGAGAGATGTTCCGCAAATACATTTGCATTTTCCTGTTTACTTCTGGCCCATTTGTTTGTAGCAGTTTTTATAGGAGGTTTCGCCTCTTGAGGTCGATCTAAGGATTTGGTAAACTTCCAAAGAGAATAATTTGAGGCAGATGTAGCTGTTAGAGATTCCAGTTTTGACTGCAGGGTGTTATGGTGCAAGTCCGATAATGCAGTTTTAAGTTCAGCAATAGATTTGTTCAAGGCAGTTTTATCCATTGGATGCCTGGTTTGATGCCACACTCTTCGCAAGCGTCTTTTCTCCAGAATTTTTTGTTTTATTTCTGGGGGATGAATTTCCAAATTATTTCTTTTTTTTATTTCCGGAGTGCATTTCCAACACGCTTCTTGCTAATCCACCCCTAATTTTTTTTTTCAATTTTAGATAATTTTTTTTTATTTTTTTATGATACCACATTAGTAAATACATATAACCCTAAATTTTCAACCCTTTACAAACAACTATTTTTTTATGGCGGTACGAAGTTCGCTGGGACAGCTAGTATATATATATATAGATATAAAAATCTCAATCTTTATAATCATGATTTAAGTATTGTTTATGGAATTTAGGGCCGTAATAATAGAACAATCTTAACTCCGAGAGTGATCTTTGAGATGCTGTTTGGTATGAAAATAGCAAAATAACTATTAAGTTTTATATTTGATGGGCAATTAACATAAACAAAGTTGGAAATATAATTAAATATAATAGTTTTATTTGGTATTTACATAAAAGACACACAAGACCTAAATATATTTTTACAAGACAGCTGACAATATCAACTACTCTCTTTTTATAGTCATAGAGATCTATGAAGAGTGTAAAGACTCTTTATTACTCGTGGTATAATAAAGGCTGTCCTCTTAACATCCCCAGGACTTTTAGGGACTGATACAGTTCAAACCTTGGAGTCCAATTCTTTTACTTAGATCTCGCAGTCTTGGTCCAAAGAGAGGTTTTGTGAACATATCGGCGAGTTGCTTTTCCAAGGAAACTTGTTTCACAGATAGTTCACCCTTGGTGACACATTCTCTTATGAAAAAATGCTTGAGCTTTATATGTTTTGTTCTTTTATGATATTCGCAGGGAGGATTTTCTGATAATTTTATCGCAGATTCATTATCTACATATATGACAGGCTTTTCGACTTCTGTCAGTTCTTCTAAGAGTCCTTGTAGCCATATTGTTTCCCGGGCAGTTTCGGAGAGCGCTATAAGCTCAGCTTCTGTAGAAGATATGGCTACAGAAGATTGTTTCTGACTCTTCCAGAAAATTGGTCCAGAAAACAAGAACACCATGCCTGTAGTAGAGTGTCCAGTAACAGAGTCTCCACCGTGATCTGCATCGTTGTAGCAGATTAGCTTTCTGACTTTTTCATTTCTAAAGATTAGTCCGGTGTCCATAGTTCCCTTCAAATATCTTAGAATTCTTTTTACTTTTAAAATATCCATCTGCGTTGGATTTTCAAGATGTCTTGAAGCCATACTCACTGCATAGTTGATGTCAGGTCTTGTGGCGACCATTAGATATGCCAGCGCACCTACCGCTTGGCGATAAGGAAAGTTTATGTTGGTTCCTTTGTCATCATCCTCCTTCAAGGTTTTTACAGCAGGAGATGGAACGCTTTTGCAGTCAATCATGCCAAACCTTTCTAATATTTTCTTGGTGTAAGACCTTTGGTGTACAGTTATATCACCATCTTTAGATTTACCAATTTCGAGACCAAGAAAATAGCTGGCTGGTTTTGTTGTGATTTTGAACCGCTGCTTTAATTCCTTTATGAAATTAACGCCTGCTGCTTCACTACTTGACGCTACTAATCCATCGTCAACGTAGAGTGCAATTAGTATTTGGTTTCGTATATAAAGGCAAGGGTCATTAGTGCATTGTTTAAATCCAGATTCCACCAGATACTGCGATATACAGGTGTTCCAGCACAAAGGCGCTTGTTTTAGGCCATAAAGACTTCTTTTCAGCTTGCATACTCTCTCTGTGCAATCATTGAAGCCTTCAGGTTGGTTCATGTAGATTTCCTCTTCTAAGTATTCATTTCATTTAGCGAGTTCATTTCACTCTGCATGGCTTGTTTCCAACTGCTATATTCTTTGCTTTTCATAGCGTCTCTGAATGTCTGAGGTTCTTCCATAGCATCCTCATTTATAGCAGTTAAAACATAGTCCTCAAATCTTTTTGGTGGGACAATACGCGACCTGTCACGAAGATTTCTTCCATCCGATTCAACGTTAGTCGCCTCATTTAAAGAATCATTTCGTATATCATCTATATTCTCATTTGTTTGAGTTTCCATTTGTTTCATTTTCAATTTCTTCAGGACAGAGTATACCGGAACTATCAATCGTCTCATTTTGGACAGGTTGTTCTTCATCATTAGTATTTCTAGGTTCGCTGTAAATTTTTACTTCTTCCTTGAGTGTCCCATCAATTTCGGGGAAAGGATTACTTCTGCAAGATCCTTTGTCATCGTCATAGAACATTTTTCTTAAAACCCGTACATCTCTGGAAATTAAAATTCTTCTTTTGGATGGCACATAAATTCTAAAAGCTTTGGATACTTCTGAATATCCCACGAACATTCCAGGGATGGCTTTTGAAGCAAATTTTTGACGACCATTTTCTTTTATTAAGATGAAGCTTTTTTCACCAAATATATGTAAATGGTTTATGCAGGGTTTCCTTCCTACCCACAATTCAAATGGTGTTACTTGTCCAATACTTTGATTAATACTCCTGTTTGATAAGTAATTGGCTGTGTGAACAGCTTCTGCCCACAGATGTAATGGTGCTTTCGACTCTAACATCATACATCTCGCCTTTTCAATCAAGGTTCTATTTTTTCTTTCGGCAATGCCGTTTTGATGAGGGGTGTATGGTGCTGTCAATCTTCTTGATATACCATTCTCTTTCAGGAATATGTTAAAGTCTCGGTTACAATATTCTGTGCCATTGTCACTTTGTAGGAATATTATTTTATTTCCAGTAAAGTTTTCAACAATTTTCTTATATTCCTTAAACTTTTCAAGTACTTCATTTTTGTGTTGTATAAAATATATATAACAGTATCTTGAAAAATCATCAATGAATGTAACCATGTATTTATTTCCATTTAATGAAGCGGTTTTCATGGGTCCACATACATCGCTGTGTACAATTTCGAGTCGCTGATTGGTACGGGTAATTGTGCTAGACTTGCTAGGTACTTATTTTTCCTTGAATACAAATTTCACAATCGTCCAATTTGTTTTTATGGTCAAAATTTAACCCAATCAGTAAATTATTACTCAAAGCATGCTTCATGTTTTTCTCTGACATATGTCCTAATTTTCTATGCCATAATTGTATATCATCAGATTTGTTTTCTTTTGTCTGAGTAACATTAGCTTTTTCCCGACGATCAGTATTATTATTTTTGGTACGTAGATAATATAAGCCATCGTTAGATCTTTTAACGTTTATTTCAACATTGCGCTTTTTATCCTTTATGATTGCTCGTTCTTTAGTAAATGTTACAGTATGTCCAGCGTCAGTTAGCTTTCCGACTGATAGAAGGTTAGTACATAGACTCGGTACATAAAGAGCATTTGCTATGCCTATTAGTCCTTGCCTAGTCTCTATTTGGGCCGGACCTGATCCTTTGATTTCAGCCGTGTGCTCTTTTGATGCTAATTTTAATGTTTGGTTCACATTTCTCATATTTGTAAATGGTTTATCTGAAAATGTCATGTGAGACGTGCATCCGCTATCCAATATCCAACCGTTTTTCATTTCTTGTTGATATAAAGAAAAACATGTAAAGTTATTCTTTTCCTTTTGATTTAAACTATTTTGTCTATAGTTTAAATTTTTCTTGTTCTTTTTGTTTTTATTTTTATACCAACATTTTTCTTGTTCATGTCCCTTTTTCTTACATATTTTGCAGAATGCATAAAATGTTTCTTCGACATTACTTGAACTTGTATTAGGTTGGATGTTTCTATTGCGAGCATCACTTTCTTCAATTATTTTAATTTTTAACTTTTCTGGACTTATTAGTGAGTCTTGCGATTCTATTGCAATTCTAAAATTCTCATAATCGTTTGAGAGGCTATATAGCATCATTATGGACAATAAGTCACTATTAATTTCTATATCTAAGTCTTTTAGTTTGTCTACCGTATCCATGAAGTCCTTCAAGTGTTCCCGAACATCTGCATCAATGCCTAGTCTAGTCAATATCAATTTCTTTAATAGAGTTGCTTTTCTGGCAGGCCCTTGACTGGCATATACACCTTTGAGTTTTTTCCAAACGTCTTTTGCGTGGAGACAGTTCTTTACTTCTTTTAATTCAGTTGATGAGATCAGTAACAGTAACTCGGCTTTCGCAAGTTCATCATTTTCTTTTTCAGTATCTGAATTCTCATCAGGATACTTCGTTACATATTTCCATAATTTGTTTTTTATTAAATATGCTTTTGCATGAATTACCCATGTGTTATAATTTTCTTTTCCAAGTGGAGAAATATTTACGATCGACATTTTCTTTCCTGTAAACGCTCTGCTACCATATTAAGTTTTATATGGGCAATTAACATAAACAAAGTTGGAAATATAATTAAATATAATAGTTTTATTTGGTATTTACATAAAAGACACACAAGACCTAAATATATTTTTACAAGACAGCTGACAATATCAACTACTCTCTTTTTATAGTCATAGAGATCTATGAAGAGTGTAAAGACTCTTTATTACTCGTAGTATAATAAAGGCTGTCCTCTTAACAATAACTTCTCAAGATATCACTCTTTAAAAACAGGTCTTAGTATTATATAATATTATATATATTGATTATCAGAAGATAATAATGCTTTTACTAGTAATCAATCATCAACATATACTTTGCTACTAATAGGAAGTTTATCATAAATCATTACATTAAGCACCTTTAACCTTTACTAATAAAGTAACACATTAAAGTGTAATTTATTTTAATAAATTTACCTGTGCATAGATATTAGTAGTTACCTGTATTAAGATCATTTTCCTTCACAAAACATCCGTCTACTTTCAAGTAGTCCACTCCCCATTCTGCGAAGGACTGAGCATCAATGTCGAAGTAGTCCTTAGACCCTGGGTAGTGCATGCAAGTAACTGCGGCTATATTCGTATACATACCAAATTTCAACCCTCGATTGTGTATCTGTCGACAATTAAATACATTGTCGAGAAAATCATGACTTATTCAAACAACTTATGCAAAAAAGAAGGTCCAATAGTACATAGTATTATAGCAGACATGATTTAATAGAATCAAAACAGTTTTATTCCTTTTTTTCTGTTTTAGTATTAAAGTTAATAAAGAAACATAAACTGCTTATTGTGCCTAGAACAAACTTTGACAAATCTATAATCATCAGTCATTTTTAAATTTTGTATGGAATTTGCCAGTTTGTTCTTACGACTGGTAGGGGCTCTGGTTAGTTTAAAAAAAATTATGATGTAAAATGATTACACTGACAACAGACAACAGACAGCAACTAATGTTGCTATTTCATGTTTGATGTGACCTCATTCACTTTGAACTTCATATGGGGTGTGGTTGTTAGTGTCTTTGGTATCAGGTGGTATGAGCAACAGCATTAGTAAAACATAGAAAGCTGTCAATATTAAAAAACAATAAAGTAGCCAACATCTAAAATGGCAGTGGGCAGGCCACATAATAAGAGAAATAAGGGAGAAATGGATAAGGAAGACCACAGAATGGCGACTCATTACTAAAAGGCGGAAGACCACTCAAAAGGTAGTCAGATAACATAAGATTGGTAGCAGCATCCTATGGCTTAGAGTGGCTAGAGACAGATTTGAGTGGAAGCTGGAGGAGGCCTTTGTGTCAGCAGGACACGCTTGTGTATGTGCTTTTAAGTATTTAAAATGTACATATATAAGCAATAAAAGGCTTTTGAATTTGAAAGTAACCAACATAATCTGCAATATACTTCATCCCATTGGGAAATCTCTTCTTGTCAGGTACAAGTCTTCCATCTAGGTCTCGTTCTTTCTCAGACCAGCAGTCATCAATTATGATGTACTCATAACCAGCCTCCTGGTATCCCTCATTGTAGAAAGTGTCTGCGACAGATAGAATGAGATTCTCACTGAAAAGATCGTATTAGAGAACATTATTTTCATAGTTACAAATAATATGTCTAAAAACACATTTGCATAATACTGAATGTTTTCATAAATGTATATTGCCAATTTCATTGTTGGCTTGGGTGAAACGAAAATAATATACTTTTGTTATTACATATTTTTATGAAATTTATATTAATCTTGTTTCAAGTTAGTAAATGAAAGTAGATACACAGATACACTTTATTACTCAGATATACACAGGGAAAAAGCTTACAAAACAAACAATTATGTAGGTACAATAAAGTACCGGTTAGGTATTGGCATATAAACAGAAATCCAATTAGGCAACGGTGATAAGAAAAATGCAATAACTAAATTATGAAAATGCAACTTCATTCAGCTTACTTTAAACATTTATCGGGATTTTCGTCACATTTCACGCCACACATATAGTAGCCCCATGACATCCAGCCCATTGGAGGTGTAAGGGCTAAGCCATTTTTCAGCAATATCACACTTTTCGGCAAAATAATCACAACTAACACGATTCTAAGAGTTTGTGTACATAACATTATTGAATTAATTACGGTTCTCGTTGATAACTCCGCACTTGTGTTATGAAACTAAAAACAACAATAATTAGTTATATACAGGTGAAAAGTCTACTAATGTGTAATAAAATCCCATTTTGAGATTTTTTATTTCGCCTGTTCGTTTTGTTTTGAACACAGCTTTTTGACAATTGAACGAAGATGGACTGACTGTTTTTTTTTTGGTTACGTTCTCCCTTTTCAGGGAAGGCAAAGGGAACAATGCCCATACAGCCTAGTCTTAAGTTAAATTATTCTGTTTTTCTTTTTACTTTTTACATTAGAATGTCGGTGTGACGCATTCTAATGTTTCTTGGAGTGTTTGGCACGAAATGTATCGAGTTGTTTTTTCGATAAGCTTCTGTGAGGTAGTCAACACTACAATAAAATTCTCACGTCCACTTGACCGGAATAGCGTATATTTTAACGATTCCACTAATTCTTCAGTTACGCAGACAGTTGTTACACAAAACCACACCAATTTTATTTCACAATATCCACTATGAACGAATTTAAGAATAATTAAAATAAGACGCCAACCGCACTCGATGAAATCCCGCCAAAAAAGCCACTGACTGACAGTGACATGCAGTGTTGCCAAATATAGGTCCAATCTTCCCTGAAAAACGAAATGCTCGCCATAAACTTACCCTGCGGGCTTAATATTATTCTCAGTTTCAGGAACCTATTATTATTGATAGGTAAATTCTTAAGCTAAATATGAACGCTGAGGGGAACAAGTACAAAAACACAAATATTTTATAAAAGTATCTGGAAAGTTATATCCTCTTACAGATTCCATTGCTTCAGGGTTGTCATCTTATCAAAACAATTTTGCTTTTAGATAGTAAAATTCTGCAAGTTTCCTTCAAGAAATAGGTAATATTTAAAAAATATATACTTAATATTGATTCTTGAAATACCCAAACTCTAAAAAAAAAAAAAAAAAAAAAAAAAAAAAAAAAAAAAAAAAAAAAAAAAAAAAACGTGAACTGTAAACATTGCGCTCTTAACATTTTCTCAAATAACTCACTACACCTCTTATTCAGATAGTTAAAGTGTTGTGCTCCATCGGTTTGGCCTGTGGTGTGGTTATACAAGATCATCTTCAGCTATAATCGTGGAAATATGAAAAGCTAAGTGTGATTTTTCTACCCTCATATCAATTTATTCTGGGTCTGTCAAGAAGAATAAACCAAACTACCTGCATCAAACATTAAATTGAATTGCCAAACTCGAATAAAAATTGTCATATTGATATTGACAGTTAACCAGTGTTGCCATAGGCAAAATATTTCAACATTCACGGGTAATTTAACTATACACGACCACCGTGTTCAATAATGGCTCCGAATTATGGCAAATGTGCGGGCTGTCCTGCCATATTAAAAAATAAGGAATTCTTGGAATGTATGACATGTGAAAAAAGATATGACATTGAGTGTGCTAAAGTAAGCATCCAGCGTTTTAATAGCTTTTATGCTTTGAATCAGGAGCGGAAACGTAACTGGAAGTGTCCTGAATGTAGTTGCAAACAGCCCAAAACAGGGAATTTTAACACACCGATTCACCAGGCAGCGCGTTCCGAACCAACTACTGCTGATAATATTGTCACAGAGGTGCCCTCGTCGCAAACTGCTGTTGGTAAGAAATGCGTAGCTTCGCCACCGGGATCTTATAACCTGACGTCTCCGTTGCAGGCCGATAATGTCACTATACGAGCGAGACGCGAGCAGAAAGATTCTCCAAGTCACAATGATTTCTTAACAGAAGAAAGGCTGCGTGTCATTTTATCTGATACACTTCACGCTACAATACGAGACTTGGTATCTGTGCAGCTGAAAGTTTTAAACGACCAAGTAAACGAATTAAAGGATTCTATGACTTTCTACAACCAAAAATACGAGGAGATGAAGACTAGTTTGGAGGAGAAAATTCATGTGATAGATGAACTTCAGGGGGATAATAGGAAACTGAAGTCTACATTAGCCGATGTATCCAACCGACTCAATATGCTAGAACAAAACACGAGGGAGTGTAATATTGAAGTAAATGGGATCCCTGAGCACAAAACTGAGAACTTGGTCCAAACGATGGAGCAACTTGCAAAGGTCATTGCTGCCCCCATTGCCGAAGAAGATATACTCCATGTGACACGGGTTTCTAAATTGAATAAGGATAGCGATAGGCCCCGTACAGTAATTGCTAAGTTTCGTACCCCCCGTCATCGAGATACGGTTCTTGCCTGCGTCACTGTCTTCAACAAAAAGAACCCAAATGATAAACTTAGTTCTCAACACCTGGGATTTGGTGATGCTCGAAGACCAGTCTATGTGAGTGAACATTTGTCACCTACGAACAAATCTCTGCATGCTGCTGCGCGCCTTAAAGCTAAGGAACTAGGCTACAAGTTTACGTGGGTACGTAACGGTCGTATATTTGTTCGTAAGGACGAGTCTGGCACATTTTTACTTATTCGTAACACTGAAGATTTGAAGTTGATCAAATGATATCCATGTTGCTATGGTTTCAAAATAGATATGGTGTATCGTTCTTAAGTTCGATATCTATTATCAAAATATTCGTGGTATTAGAACTAAGACCAATGATGTTTTGAAAAACATCCTTCTAAATGACTTTAAAGTAATTGTTTTTACCGAAACCTGGCTTAACTCTAGCATTTGTAATAGCGAATTTATAGACTCACGTTACATTGTACACCGTAGGGATCGTGTTTGTTCTGAAAAAACAAAGTTAGATGGCGGTGGTGTGTTGGTCGCTGTGTCGCGGGAATTTGCTTCGACAAGATTACAGAACTGGGAAAGCGACTGTGAAGATTTATGGGTCAATGTCGAGCTGAAATTAAATGGGCGTAAGCGAATTCTCTCGATTTGTGCAGTGTATTTGCCATCGCCCGCCAAATTGGAAAAACAGCAACACTTCCTGGATAATGTTGATGCAATGATAAGTAACATGGACGTGGTGGTCATATTGGGTGACTTTAATTTGGACTTCATTGCTTGGAACAATCAAGATAAATGTACTCATATGACACCTACCAATTATGGCAATAAATTGGGTTATTCTTTAACTGATTTTATGTCACTGAATAACTTATACCAATTAAATGGTATTACTAACAGCGATGGCAAAATTTTAGATCTTGCACTTAGTAATATTGAAAATGCATTTGTTTCAACACCATTAGATGTACTGAGCAAACTGGATGCTTATCATCCCAATATTTTATTAACCTTACCACATTCTGGCTATGACTGCATACGGAATCTCCTTCCAAATAAACGAGAGGATCGTAATTTTTACAAGGCTGATTACACGACAATTACGGATGAAATCAAGAAAATTGATTGGCAGGAGGTTCTGGGCGGTTACGAGGATGTGAATATGATGACTTCAGCATTTTATGGTTTTTTGGATGGTATTATTGAAAATCACATCCCCAAACGAAAGGTTAAGACAGCGAAATATCCCGCTTGGTTTAATAACAATTTAATAAAATTACTGAGTGAGAAGAATAGAATTAGGAGAAGATATCGCAAGTATGGTAATTTGCGAGACAAGGTTGAATTTGAACTGTTGCGGCAACGCTGTCACAAACTAATCCATACCTGTATCAGTGATTATAAGACCAAAATGGAATCGAACATCTGCAAAAATCCCAAAATATTTTGGCGTTATGTGAAAGACAAGCGTGGAGGACTTTCCACTCTCCCAGCAATAATGAACGCAGAAGATACTGTTGCCTCTACAGGCCAGGAAATTGCTGACCTTTTTGCGAGACAGTTTTCTTCTGTGAATGCTGAGGACAACTCAAACTCAACTGTTTCTGACGATAACATTGTACCGTTTGCATATGACTACATCTCTTGCAGAGTATTTACCGAACGCGAAGTATTAAAGAGCATTTCGCAACTAGATATAAATAAGGGAGCCGGTCCTGATAACATACCACCCTTATTTGTTAAGCGTTGTGGATCTTCTATCGCCCTACCACTGACAATTATATTTAATAAATCGTTAGGTAAAGGAATATTTCCGGAACGGTTCAAAAAAGCAAGAATAGTGCCTATACATAAGAAAGGTGACCAGTCAGACGTCAGAAACTATCGTCCGATTTCCGTCTTGTCTTGCTTTTCAAAATTATTCGAATCACTTGTCTACTCCTCGATCTGTGCCCATGTAACGGATGGACTGTCAGATTTCCAGCATGGTTTTAGAAAGGGACGATCAATTGATACAAATTTAGCTTCATTGGTATCTTCAATTGCACAGGAGGTTGACAAAGGTCAGCAGGTCGATGCTATATATACTGATTTCAGCAATGCCTTCGATAGAGTTGACCACCAAATTTTACTGACAAAACTAAGGTAAAATGGTGTAGGCGGTTCCCTGCTTGACTGGTTTCGGTCGTATCTTGCAAAAAGACCACAGATAGTCGTGGTGAACGGATTCCAGTCCCGCGTCTATTATGCTGTCTCTGGAGTTCCACAGGGGTCCCATCTAGGTCCTATTTTGTTTCTCATCTTCATTAATGATCTCACTACACGAATCCAGCATAGTAAAGTATCTTTATTTGCAGACGATCTGAAGATTTTCAGAACTGTCGAGAATTTTACCGACACTGTTCTCTTACAAAGCGACCTTAACAACATCCAAACTTGGTGTCGTGAAAATAGAATGACTCTTAATGCAAAAAAATGTTTTCATATCAGATTCACAAAAAAAGTAAGACCTCTAAATACTTTTTATAGTCTGGATGGTTTGATGTTGTCGAGAGTGGATGAGATTCGTGACCTGGGGGTGATCCTGGACAGTAAGCTCCAATTTTCCGCTCACATCGACAAGGTGGTCAAAAAGGCTGCTAAAATGTTAGGTTTCCTCAAAAGAAATTTAAAAGGGTTTAAGACACTGAAAGTTAGATTAATTTTGTATAACTGCCTAGTTCGTAATCATCTTGAATACGCTAGTGTTGCTTGGAATCCGGTCTATGCTGCTCCATCTCAGCGCATTGAGAGTATCCAACGTGCATTTACTCGCCACCTTGCGTTTGTCTCCCCCGGTATTACACATAAACGGCCCTATGAAGAGAGATTATCTTTTTTCAAAATGTCAACACTGCGACTTCGACGAGTTGTTACGGATTTAGTGTTTCTGCACAAAATCCTTAATAACAGAATTATATGTGCAAACCTACTTGAGATGGTTCAATTATCGGTTCCCTACAATTACCCCCGGCGACCAATGACCAAAACTTTCAGTCTGCCTCGATGTAGAACTAATCTGGGCTTGCATCATCCTCTCTCTAGAATTTGTTCCACTTATAATGATACGAATGGCAAATTGGGAGACATTGACATATTTAACGATAGTCAAAACCACTTCCGACATAAGCTGCTGAATTCCATCTCAACCTCTTTAATATGAATTTAAATTTACTAATCTAATTTATTAATTCATTTTTTTTTTTATCAAATTTTAATCTTACTAATTTAATAATTCAATTGTTTTTTTTAATGTAGTTAAAAATACTGTCATTTTAATATTGAATGCTGTGAACACTTGTAAGTGGCAAACATATAATAATTGTTTTTATGTTATTAATCACTTTGTAATGTATGATATGTATTGCTGTATGTGTTCCTAATCAAATAAATAAATAAATAAAATAAATAAATAAGTTATGCAGTAAATTTAATTCTATCGTGATTTTCTTTAATTTATTAGCAGCACCAGCCGTACCGAAAGATTGCCTTTAGGGCTACTTGGTAGAATCTTTTATTTTCTGTCCCTTAATTTCCTTTTCCTCTTGAAAGTTATGATTAGCAAGGTGTGTGAGTTCAGTTGGTTATTTCCAAGGAACATGTTCCTTAAATGTTTCTAGTCAAAAATTTAATTTGTTATTTCAACAGAGTTATGAAACATAGGAGGTTCTCAAATCATCGGAATCTATCTTTTTATATACCGCCTATATTTTTGTCATCCCTACCTCCACAAACCATTATGAAAGTGTAGCTACGGAGGAAGCTATAACACGCAGGATTCCGACCTAAGGTTTCGACCCTCACTTAAATCGTCCCAGCATCGACAACAGTTACATTTTATTCCCGTCACCGATTGCTATCGGGTACGTGACGTCTTGCATTTGATGTGTCATCGATGCTCAAACGCTTTTGTACAAAATAAAGTTCGATATTCGTTAGGATCGTTCAAGCAGTTGTTTAGATTGAATCATTTACCTGTAGTGGTTCTTCTTTGAATTAGCACTACTCACAGTGAGCAGTGATAATCACGCTGGGTTTGCGATTGTGGAAGTAAAGTGACTTTCGCAATTGCCGGTCATAGAAAAGGCGACCGAAATTTTATTATCACGAATTCGTACGTGCTTCGAAAGCTGTAGGTCCTGCCTGCATCTTCAGTTTGTCAGTTTATGAAGGTAGCTATTTAAGTAAGCTTACATTATTCATTTAAATTCTACAACATGAGATGTTGTAGTGTTTTTTCGTCAGCTTTATAGGTAAACAAACCATCATTATAAGTTTTTAGATAAATGAACTCACTTACTGTGACAATTGCTCGAATTTGCATAAACAGATAGGTAAATGAAAAATTGGTACTTATCATAATAAATCCAGAAAAACACATTAAGACCATTAAACTGATAAAAAATCAAATCTGCGATCAGAAAATAGAGCTTATTGGAAGCCGGGCCCTCTCTGTGACCGAGATTTCTTTAGATTGGGGGAAGGGAACAAAGTGTAGTGATTTAATTTGTTTTTTGCTTCCGCCTGAGGGCTAATGACCGCCTTTATACAATCACGGATCGATCGAGGACTATTACGCAAATATACAGGGTTGTACTGATTGGAATGTACAGGGTTGTACTGATTGGAATAATATGAAGGTTCGAATATAATAAAGAACAAAGAGGACTTATTTATCTATATGTATTTTCAATGATAAATTCTCATGATAGGGTACACCCCTTGGTTAGGTCAAAAGTTATCTTAGTAAATAATACAATATTAATTCACTGGAATCCTAAGTTCCTAGCTATATTTCAGGTGTTTTAAACGTGATGATTTTGGATCGATAGTCACTGATTGTATCTGAAATGGGATTAATTGTGGTCCTTATTTGTACACCCAAACGTTTCATAGTGAGGATCTTAATGCTTAAGTTTATATTCAAACAACATTTGACTAGGAATTTAAAGACTAAATTCTTATTAGTTCTCTTTTGTTTCAGAGTGATAGTGCGGCTCGAGTATGGGCGGTGATGGCATGTCGTAGTGGCGTGATGGCTGCGCCGCGGGTTGCGCCACTCGCCGCGCTGCTCGCCGCGTGCTCGTGTCTCGTCACGGTCACGTCACGGGCGCCCACGCAGGAGCCCGTGCAGTTCGAAGCCGCCTTTCAAGGTAAAATTAATATTCCAGATAATTACACCAAAAGAGAGATAGTGCAAAGTGGCTTTTCTGCTCGGATTGGAGCCCCACTCTGGGGAAGTAACCTCCGATTAACAAAAGACCGCAGTAAAATATCATTACCTTTAGGTGGTGTTGTGTTTTGGTCGGTGATTACTCACCAATTCATGCGTTTAGGCTACGGAGTAGGTGTTTGGGATAAGGTAAGCATCGGCGTAATGATGTTATTTGTTGATTAATTTATGACAATTATTTATGATAAAAAAAAATATTTGTCCTGTTCTTCAAGAAAGGTGACAAAGCACTCTTGAAAAACTATCGACCAATCTCGCTTCTTAGCCATGTTTATAAGTGGTTTTCGAGAGTCATTACGAATCGTCTCGCACGCAGGTTTGAGAACTTCCAACCTCCCGAACAAGCCGATTTCCGAAAAGGCTTCAGTACCATGGACCAGTATTCATACGCTGCGGCAGGTTATACAGAAGACCGAAGAGTACAATTGGAGTTTACTCCTTAAGAATCGATTTAAATATATAAGGGGCCCGGTATGAGAAAAATGTGAGGAGTAAAATCTATCGATGAATGACCTCGTTACGTTTTTGGTGCGCATCCTATGTCGCGCAACTTTGACAAACAAAGCTGACGGATTGACATTAATATTTTTTTTTAAATCTGAACTGAATTTAGGTATTGTTTCTGATAGAGCAATGGGGACAACGAGGTATATTACAACCATTGATGCGAACCATTGATATTTTCAAGATTCGTGAACCACGTATCTGCGAACGTCCATGTGTCTTATTTTAGTTACCATAAACCACTTGTCACTGTAATTAATAATGCAGACAATGTTCGACATCAATGTTGGTTAAATTAATATTTAAAAAAATGATAATAGTCTGATAATAATAATTACATAATTTATGAACATTCTTAATGATATATTTATGCACATCTGAAATTGACTATTGTAAAAAGTTTAATGTAAAATATTTCGTCGATTAGTTATAATAAATGTATATGAAGTGAATATCTCCAAAACTGTTCACAGCAGCATTGGAGGATATTTTCAAGCTTCTGGATCGGAAAGGACGAGGCGTTAACCTTAATAGCGAGTACCTTACGCACCTTCGTTTCGCCGATGATGTAGTTGTTATGGCTGAGACCTTGGAACATCTTAACACAATGCTCGAAGATCTTCTCAAAAAGTGGGTTTTAAGATGAACCCGCTTCAGTTAAAATTGGGAACACTTTACTCGAAGTTGTTGACTGTTACGTTTACCTAGGACAAACAATCCAGTTAGATAAGTTCAAGTTTGAGAAAGAGATCTCTCGTCGTGTCCAGCTCGGATGGGCAGCGTTCGGGAAGCTACGAAAAATCTTCGCGTCCAAATTACCTCAGTGTCTCAAGGCAAAAGTCTTTGACCAGTGTTTGTTGCCAGTGATGACCTACGGAAGCGAGACGTAGTCCTTTACTGCGGGTCTCATAAGAAGGCTCAAGGTCACACAGCGAGCAATAGAGAGAACGATGCTCGGTGTTTCCCTACGCGATAGAATCAGAAATGAGGAAATCCGTAGGAGAACCAAAGCAACCGATATCACTCGAACGATTGCTCTGCTTAGGTGGCAGTGGGCGGGACACGTAGCTAGAAGAACCGATGGCCGTTGGAGCGGAAAGGTTCTGAAATGGCGACTACGCACCGGACGACGCTCAGTGGGCAGGCCCCGGTGGACCAACGATCTTGTGAAGGTCGCGGGAAGCCGATGGAAGCGAGTGGCGCAGGACCGATCGGTGTGGAGATCCTTGGGGGAGGCCTTGCTCAGCAGTGGGCGACGTACGGCTGACATGATGATGATGATGATCTCATGTATAAATCAGAAAAAGGATACTTAAGAAACTGCAAGTATTGAATGGTGATATTTGCAACATTGGAAGGTTAATTGAGACAATACAAAAAATAAAAGGATTCAATTTTGTCAGGTGGTAATTTATGTTTTTTTTAAAAGGAAACATTAACTCAACTTTATGTTAAAATTTCTATATTAAATTAAAAAACTTTAAAAAGATAATGACTGATTAAAATTGAAAACTGTCTCATGTTGTATGCGTTGACGGTACTTGTATTTGTCTTACAAACATTTAATGTTGCCCCACAGGGATTCAAGCCTGTTATGATTTGTGGTAGTTTTGTTTTGAAAAATGATGGCAACATTGGCTGATACTGGTTCCTCCCAGCTGTGGGGGGCACTGTGAGGCCTGATTCCACCAGTTCTTTAATGGTGGGGCATTAATAAATCGGGCATTTAGGTGCTCAATGTTTTAACTCGTAAATTAATATGAAAAAAAAATGTAACTGTTAGTTACTTAATCAACCATCAATCGATTGACTTGAAAACCATTCACTAATAAGTTTAAAACGACTAAAACATAATGCCATTATTTGTTCGGCATAAAGGATAACGTGTCCTATTCTCAACGGAAGCAACTCAGGGAAGCACAATAAAAAACTAAAGTGATATTCACTAGATAGGAATTTTAGATTCACAATCACCTTGTATTTTTGTTTTTGCCTCGTTATTGATTGTTGAATTTTAAATATTTTTAGCAAGAGGTAGGTAATTCTTTTATCAACCCTCCTGACCTCTAAGTAGGCGACACTTTGAAAACCAGTACCTATAACCCCTCGTTTACACCAAGGTATAACACATGTAGTTATAATTTTTATTATTTTTAAAGCATGTAACTGCTTGATGTTTAAATCTAAAGAAAATATAACTAGAAAAAAATCCACGCGGACCAGGCAGCAGACGGGACTCGAACCCGCACCCTTCGCAATCCGGGCGAATGCACTGACCAATTATGCTACCGCAGCCCTCACGGACCGCGTCGAAATTCCTTCTAGCTATTCTTAAGCTGCAAGGCAGCGCCATCTCTTCGCATTATATGTAAACCCACAATGTCAAATGAATACTTTTACAAGTATTAAACATTTGAAAGAAGAAATAGCAATTATAGTTATAATTTTTATTATTTTTAAAGCATGTAACTGCTTGATGTTTAAATCTAAAGAAAATATAACTAGAAAAAAAAATCCACGCGGACCAGGCAGCAGACGGGACTCGAACCCGCACCCTTCGCAATCCGGGCGAATGCACTGACCAATTATGCTACCGCAGCCCTCACGGACCGCGTCGAAATTCCTTCTAGCTATTCTTAAGCTGCAAGACAGCGCCATCTCTTCGCATTATAGGTAAACCCACAATGTCAAATGAATACTTTTACAAGTATTAAACATTTGAAAGAAGAAATAGCAATTATAGTTATAATTTTTATTATTTTTAAAGCATGTAACTGCTTGATGTTTAAATCTAAAGAAAATATATTTTCTTTAGATTTATAACACATGTATTTAAAAAAATATACGATATCTTAATTTTTTGTTCACACTTTTATACATGTATAAAACATGTAGGTAGTATAGAATACTTGGGTCAAACTGATCGGATAAACAAAATATATGTAGTAAATATTGATTTATAGGTACTTGGAAAGATACTAGTCGCCTATGCAGTTTTAACGAAATAATGTTTTTAACAGTCACAACAAGTATTCTACGAGTTTTGTGTTAAACTAGTATATGTCTTATTTCTTGGTGTAAACGAGCGGTTTCACACCACTCCACCAAGGAGGTCGTCAATTCGAGCTGGCCGCGTGGGACGTATTGCTCTATGATTCCAAAGTATCCCTTCACCCTTTTTTTCTTGCTTCATTCTATACATTTTCGTACCAGTGTTATGATTATCTACGAGGTAGCTAATATTGTTACACATGATAAGAGGAGAAGGGTGGGGGTGACCACAAGGTAGGGGATGACCTGGCCATGAGGATGGCACTAAGAATAGGCAACACTCGAAACTGTCGGAAGTTTTTACTATTTACGCAATAGACATGCCAATACCACAATGCAGAAAAAAAGACTGTAAAAAGGTCATAGGTCTTTAGGTCAGGCTGTGAAGCTCTGTAATTAGCTTAAGAAGAAGAAGTTTTGTTTTATTTATTTATTTGATCACCATAGTTACACTTAGACATTTCTTATTTACACATTTATAGTACGACACTTTATTAGTGGAACTTTAATTATAGGCGATTACGACATGCAATTTACACATAACTAGCAATTAAATCTTATAAAATAATTACATTAACTTCAATACAAAACATTTATGAATAAAAATAAAATTTTAAATTATCAATAATTGAACAACAACAATTAAATAAATGTATGAAAAATAAATTAATGAAAATAAATTAATGAAAAAACTATGTGGGCACAACCAAACATAAAGATTTTATTCTCTTCAGTGATTGTTTTATGGAAAATAAGCGGTTATAAGTTTCGACATGAATAAATAAAGAAAGACTGCTAATCCTCTTCATGGTGCTGCAGATATGTATTTCATGGTTTATTATTCTCGAGATTAATTGAGTAAAGAGTAATAAGAAGATATTTAGGTATTTCACGCACTCATTTAAATAAAATACTTTCAACGGGTTTAAAATGAGGTTTTTTATACTTTTTACATTTTATACGTTTCGCATCCTTCACAGGCTGCGTTCTCAAGAGTATGATTTTAATAACTTTAGTAATAAGAAGACTTTCAAAAAGTACCCAATAAATAAATAACTCAATTTACCTCTAATTAAAAGAGTAATCTTTTATACTAAAGTTATAATTTCTTATTAAAATGCGGATTCTAATTCACCGAGCTCCAAAAGTTGTGTAAATAAAGAAGGAGGTACCTACTCAACAAACATCGTGGACAGCTAGTACCTAAGTAGGACAAGCCTTTAACGACTCTAAACATTGTGGTGGCTGTCGCATAATCCCTGCTCGTCCCATCGCCGCTTAATCCACATTTAATTATGTCCCGCACTCTCGGGACCAGCGGGCATTTTAAAACAAAACTTTGAGGAGGAACACTGAACATTTTTAATCAGCTGCCAATCTAGAGCTACGCAGCGTCCTGCTCTCACTTTAATAGTAGCTAAGGGTGCGATTCCAAATAAACGGAGTTGAGCAGTCTTAAAAAAATACCTTTAAGGTTCCAGGGCTTCACGGGGATGATTGGGTTAGGGTAGGCAATGGCCCGAGTGATATCTTTGGTATCCCAAGCGTCTATAAGCTATGGTGGCCGCTTACCATCAGGCATTCGATTGTTTGCTACCGTTTTAACATTGAAATTAAAATATATATTAACCAATCAAAATACACATCTCATCTCCGCTCCGCTTTAATGGAAGCAGTATCAGAACATATAAAACAAGTTTCAACCTACAATTTGCCTACATAGCGAAGAGATGGCGCTGCCTTGCAGCTTAAGGCTAGGAAAATTTCGACGCGGCCATCAGGGCCGTGGTAGCATAATTGGTCAGTGCAATCTTTTCTTCAAAGCTTTTCTTAATAAAGTTTTAAAAATCTTCCAATGAAATACCCGAACGCTGCATAAAAGTCATTCGAAGGTAGCTCGACAAAGTAAATAAAAAAATCATTATTCTGACGTCGCATTGCGAAAAGGGTGCGAAACGTCAATAAATAAATAAAATCAGTGCATCTAACCCATTGAAACTTGTTTTATTTAATGTGTGATGTTCGTGAAAATATAAGAAACAAATATAGTATCAGAACAACATTTAAATGTATACCGCGCAAAGTCAAGCTGAAAGCTAAAACGAGCGTGGCGAAGCATAGTTTCCTTTATGTTAAGCGACCATTTGCTTTGTTCTGTCGTTTAACTGACTGCAAATAAAATGTATTCACGGCTCGCTTAGCTCATCTTTACTCCGCTCAGCTCTACTCCGCTTCTCTCCACTTCACACAGTTCAGCACGGCTCTGTGGAAACACACCCTAACTGCAGTAGTTGTTTGAAACTTGGTTTTAATATTCCCAAGATTTTGTTTATACAAGACCTCGACTATTGATACAGTTTTCAGATTCTGCTTCGTCTCGTTTCATGTTGAAGTAGGTACGGGTCGAATCTATTTGATGAAGCCCTTTTTAAGTGGTTTTGTATAGGCACCTACACCTTTTTGTGGAAACCATTAGGCGGGGCCTATTTCTCCGTCCTTTCGCTCTCAAATAGCTATTATCTCGGAGAATAGCTTTCAATACAGTTTTAATGGTATCGATAAGTTTAATATCGTTTTCATTGTCTAACCTATCTGAGCAGCTATGGAATTTCGACATAAAAGTATGATGTTGAATCGATGCTGTGTAAAAAGGAGTTGTACGATGACTTCTGAATTTCAAAGTAAAAGAACGATGAACGAAATAGACGATGTAGTCTGAAAAGGATGCGAAACGTCAAAACAGTAAAAAAAGCGTGTTTCATTTAGATCGTTTATTGTATCTACCGGCAGCAATTTAGTCTTCTGATCTTAAAATCCTGGGTTCTAATTAAACTTTGTATCCGAGTCAACGAACGTATTTAGTATTCGAGTGCGAATTTCTTATAGGTAGGGGAGAAGGAGGCACCTTAGCACAGGAGCAGATTTGAACATGTTGATTTCTGAACGTAACTTTATGTTAATCTATGCCGCAACTACATTTTATTACTGGCAGCACTGGCTGTGGCTCTGTGGCACAAACGTCAAGACAAAGCGCGCGCGTTTCGTTTTCAAAAAGATTTTTAAACTGTTGTCAGGTGTTGTTGTGTACGAGTATATTATGATATTTATGGTTTTTAAAAACAGGTTATATGTTGTATAACCTATTGTTATAAACCATAAATATCAATATAATAAAGACAAATTATTACTCTATCCTCTCTTTTTCTGGTTTTTAATCCATTGTTCAAAACTGCCCCAAGTCTATTCAAATGTGCCCCCTTGGGTAGGCGGATTTAAACAAATATGTGTTTTTAAAAAACATTATTTCTCTTTAACGTTTTCAGTAAATTCAAACATTTCATCATTTTTATATTAACAAAGGAGTAAGTAAGCTAAGAAAACTACCTATGTTTTTTCAATTTCTCTTTACAGTTGATTTTTTATGAGTCTAAATTTTAAAAATGTGCTAATGTGCCTCCTTCTCCCTTACTACCTTTTTTGAACATGGCAACATTTTACACACAGTAAAAAAAAGGTTTGTTCCTTTAACTTTTTGATATTTTATAAAAAAAAATAAACGCCTGGCAATTTTGTACGTAAACAGAAGAAATTAGCATTAATTTATTCAGTTTTTAGAGTATTTTTCCCTGTTTGGTACGATTGAAATCACAGAATATATACTTACTTCATTGTTTCATCAAAACCTCAGGAAAAGACATCGAAGTCATGGAATGAGGTAGGATTTCCACTTGAAAGAGCTAAAACATATTATCCCCACGAGAAAAATAACTATTAATAGGGAACAAAGCAATTTTAACATACCAATATGATAGCTATCTCAGAGATACTGAAAAAATTACGACCTCGACGGAAATAAAGGCCTCTCATATCTTCAATAAATGTAAGATATGATGGGTTGAGCGTCGCTAAACATTTATGAAGGGCCTCGGAATGAATTCTTTGGGATCGAGTTATGAGCTTCTGAAATCATCGGGGGCTCCATTGTTTCACGGCGTCACCCTTAAGTGGATTCTAAAATAATGGTCTTACTGAAGCGTTGAGGTACGTAGGTACTCGCCTACTCCATAATATTAATTTCTGAAGAAACCTAAGAACATTTTCATATTAATAACGAAGTTAAGAAATTTGAGTAAGACGAACATAAAAGAAAATAGAGATGGGATTTCCTAATGCTATTTTTTATTTTATTTAGAAATCTAGCAGATTGCAGATCTTATTTTCAGATTTCAATAACACCTAGATCTCTATTGTTTTCTCTATTTTATAAAGCCTTTGTCTTTGCCTTTCAGACATAAATATAAGATTTTTTTACTACTAAAATTTTTTTTAGCTTTAATCATTACCAGTTAAATGGCGGTATTTTTGCCCGGGGATTTTATTGGTTCTTTACGGACCACTATGGTGGAAACGCAAACTTATGTTTAGTAATAGTTATTTATGATATTATTGCGGTAAGTTGGTAATTACAAACGAGTCGACGAATGTAAGCCCGACGCGAAGTCACGAGTATGTAAATACCAATTTCGCATGAATATCATACAAAAACATTTGCGAGAAAACAGTATAATTTTCAAGTAATGAAGCAAACTTTTTCTATGAAAAAAATGACGCGCATTTCTATGTGCGCCCACGTGCTGGTGGTGAAAATTAAAACTGTATTTTTGGGCTCTTTTTTTCTTTTATTAGTATTTAAGTGAGCCAAACGTAAAGATTAAAAACGCTTCCAAGGAGGTTCAATCGAAATTAAAAAAAAAACGTAAAGTTGTCGGACGGTGTCGTAAGGTTCAGAGCGTGCGGCAAAATTTTACCAAACATGTTGCAAATACTTTTTTTAAGTTTTCAGTCCAGAAGTTTTCAATGCTCAGATATAAAAGTATGAATAGCTCAAAAAAGTTTTTAAGCTTCTTGTTACCGCAGTGGCCGTAAGGATACGAAATCGTGGATTTTATCTCTAAAAGCACTAGAGGAAAGCGCAGAAACGGTAAATGCAGTTAAATGCACACAAACTGAATAGAGTTTTAGTTCAACATTTTATTTTAAAATTTCAGGAATTGAAAACTAAAGAGAGAATTTTTAGTTGTTACTGTTTTGGATGGTTAACATTGTATACTCAGGATTATTTATAAAAAACTCGTCTCGCAAGTTTTTAAATTTCCATAAAATGATTGGAAGCTTTCTGGATTAGAACCCATTAAGTGCTTTTATTAATTAAATAAAAATAAGTACCTGGTTAGTCGCCAAAACATAATTTATTGAAGACAAAATTGACTTAAATAACGAAAGCACAAAAATATGTAATGTAGGTACTGTGTCTGACGCCATTTTGCGCAAAATTATTTTCCTGCCGCAATATTTATGTTATAGATGTTTATTGTCAGTTTCATTGAATTGTGTAAATGAAAATGTATCCTCAGTGTCTAGACATCGTACTGGTAATGTATCACTTCGAATGTTATGAATTATTGCCAAATAGGCTTACTTTTTGCTTATACCTATTGCCTTTATCGACAGTGGAAAGGCAAAATTGCTTATACGTCACTTTGGTGCTGGTTAAAAATTAAATTAAAATAATTATTTTTACTAATTTTTAAAAAAATAAAACAAATTATAAAAATCAAATAATTAAAAAAAAACTGTCAATTTTTCCTTTCCACTGTCGTTATCTTCGCAATGCTGAAAATATAACTTATCTTTTGCCAACATTGAAACGTCATACTTAAAAAAAAACCGGCAAAGTGCGTGTCGTGTCACGCGCTTTGTAGGGTTCCCAAGTTGCCTGTCGTTACCACAATATTTGATTATATTTGAGCACAAGATGTCTGCCGTTTCTAAAGCTCAATACGGACTTTAATGCGTAATAGCCGAGTTGGTTAATTTTAAATAACAATAAATTAATATTTTAATTTCTTTTATTTTAACAGTTATATTGTTATTCCGGTCTATTGGGGAAAATAAATTCAGCGATTTTCCCATGGGACTAAGATATTTTCCCGCAGGACAACGTAGCTTATGTGTTAATCCAGGGTGCCAGCTAACTGCATATCAAATTTAATTAAAATCGCACCAGCCGTTTAGATATGAAAAAGTAACAAACATACACACTCACACACTTTCAAACTTTCGCCTTTATAATATTACTGTGATATGTAGAATTTCTATAAATATATACATTTAGGACAATTTCTAGTGTGAAATTAGCATTATATACTAGTGGCCGCCCGCGACTTCATGTGCTTGAACTTTATTGAAAATCCTTCATCCCGCCGCACGTAAGTAAGACCCCAGTAGCTTAACTTTCTTTCGATCTTTAAAATTTTTCTTCCTCTTGACTTGAAACTTAGACCATCACTTAAATACGTGTTTTTAATCATGTGTTTTTGGCACGATGGATAAGACTAAATTTATTTAGTGCAGGTACTTTATGTGACTTAGTCTTTTTATACCTAAACTTAAACATTAATAAACCAAAGAATTCTTTTCATGTTTTTTACCATAGTTTCGTAATAGAAAATTGTGCTAACCACAACATAAATGGGAAATTCGTTCGAACTCAATTTAATCACCAAGTGCCTTCGGTCAGCAACTAGAGTGCGTTGAATCGATCGACTGAGCCAATTGATTCGAGAGTCGAGTGTCCGTATGCTGGCATTGATGGGCTGTGGGCTAAGCAAGTAGATTATGTAGGTATTAAGGCTGGTTTCACATAATATAAATAATAAATGTTTATTGAATATCAGTTTACAATAAATTACTTAATTCTAGACATAACAAAAGATATGGAACTTATACTATAGCCTGAACTAGGTAAACCTGTGTTTCAGGCATATTGTTGTGTTGTTGTTATAGGCTAGTTGACTCATGTCAAATTGCACTATACAAATGTTTATTTCTTATAATTTTTGGTATGAGGAACATAAATACATCGATTTCACTCCATAAAAATCGAAGATTACTGTAGTAATTTAATTTGAACAATAGTTTTTTAGTCTATGCTTATTAAACACTAAAAACGCTGTCCACCATGATTGTGAGGTCAACAAATTGGTAAACAGCTAAACGTCATTGTCGTGTCACTGTGGTTTCTTTCGTCGGACAAAAATATATCTAAAAGCTCTTATATCTAGTATAGTACAGTCAATCTGTAGGTTGAGTGGTGAAAAAAAAACCTAAAGGGTAAGTCTTGTTTTTTCTGTTGCCAAATAACGTCAGTAAGCCACCTTGGCGATGGACATGTTCAACTCGTAGGCGTTTTTTGAAAAACTCAAAAAAACCCTCAAAAATTTTTTGAAACGCATTTTGCTTGTTTTGTATGCATTTTAGAAACTTTTTTTTCGACCATAATTGTAGAGGGCGTTGAATACTACAATTTATGTCATTGTTACAATTTCGTACAACAAAAAATGCGCATTGTAGGTGGCGCTAAAGTCTCAAAAAGTGTTTTTTCACTTTTTCATCCTGAAAATATCATTTTAATGGAAAACTTTAAATGGAAAAGTTGTTCCGTACATAATTATGGTCGAAAAAAAGTTTCTAAAATGCATACAAAACAAGAAAAATGCGTTTCAAAATTTTTTTGAGGGATTTTTTTGAGTTTTTCAAAAAACGCCTACAAGTTGAACATGCCCATCGCCAAGATGGCTTACTGACGTCATTTGGCAACAGAAAAAACAAGACTTACCCTCTAGGTTTTTTTTTCACTGAAACGATATTTTTTTCGACAGATTGACTGTACTAGTAGAAAAGTTTCCGTTTATTGGTTTTGTTGATTAAATTGACCTTAAAAATTGTATTTTTTAACTTTAAATATTATTCAATGACTACATCCAGTTTATATCTAAGTGATCTTTGCTAAAAAAAATGTCTTTCAGACGATAAAGTTCTAGAACTTAGCAAGTAGGTGTTGATAGAAAGAAAAACCACCAATCCACGCTGGGTCAGTTAACTATCACCCACCAATCCGCGCTGGGCCCCTTATCGTCTCCCAATCCGCATTGGGTCCGTTATCACCCATCTTTCCGCACTGGGTCCGTTATCACCCACCAATCCGCGCTGGGTCCATTGTCACCCACCAATCCGCACTAGGTACGTTATCACCCACCAATCCGCGCTGGGTCCGTTATCATCCACCAATCCGCGCTGGGTCCGTTCTCACCCACCAATCTGCGCTGGGTCCGTTATCACCCATCAAGCAACAGATTCATGTATTTGGGACGGGTATTGTTCATTGTTTACCGATTAGTCACCGGTGCGCGCGTAACGCAAAAATCGTCACACATTCGCCAGTTTACCCCCCCCGTCAAGCGTGCCTAAAGAAGTTTCACTTCAAAAAGTCATTGCAGTTGGACTTTATTGTGGTACATTTATTAGTCTAAAGGGTTCTTTGATGGTTATGATTTTATGAAATTTAATTTAATAAGATTTAGCAGAATATAACTACACATTTTGTGAAAACTGGGGGTGCGGATCGCTACAAAACTTCCAAATTATAAATGATATTAACACTGCAAAATTTCACGACATTAAAACATAACGCTTTCTTAACTATAAAATATTGCTTTACAAAACAAGTTGAAACGACGCAAAATAGTAGTTTATTCGTAAAGTTTGAGCAATAACTTCTCACTTACCTTTGTGAAAACTCTAAAATGGATTCTAGAACACCCAAGCCTCAAGTGTAACAAATTTATCTGGATAGCTCTTGAAAGCAATTTGGTCAGCGAGGCACTTCGCTTCGAATGCAATTGACTTGAAAGCCAGATAAACTTCATTCACAATAGCTAACATTATTGTGAATGAAGTAAGGCCAGTTTCGACATAATATAAGTTTACGTAAGTCGACATAGCAACAATTGAATCGATGACCGCCTCCATCGGAAATTCGATAAAATAACTTTTATTCAACCTATTCAAATGTTAAGGGATTTATTATTCGCAAAGGGTAAACGAGAATGTTCGTAAATTCGTTCCGTAAATATCCGTTACCCATTTTCTTTCCTAATATTTATGAGGACTTTTGGAATTTAGAATTGGAAAGTACCTACCTATATACCTACAGTCTGCGAATTATGGCATTGGATACACACAGTTATATTATGATTTATTGTTGCATGTATCCATAAACAAACACGTAAATCTTTCCGCTTTCTTTATCAGGGTAAAAAACCAAAAATAAAACATTTTTTCTTATTCAGCGAAAACTAAAATTTCAGGGTTGGAAATTACATTATTTATGTCGATCCAATACATTACCACTTTCCTTTGGGTTTGAAAGAGCTCTCAGAAAGAATTCAAGCCAGAATATAAGCCCTTTTGGTAATTCATTTCCATGACCATCCATTTCAAAAGTTGTTTAGATTCCACAATCGCATACCAAACGCACCGACTACTGCTCCATCCAGCCTTTAAGACCGTACCTCATAACTTAGTACCTTTATAATCTATCTACTTATTTAGTCCGCAGACCACCAATGCGCATAAGAACTCTCGACTCTCCATCAATAGGCTCAGTCGATCGATTCAACGCACTGGATTTGCTGACCGAAGGCACTTGCGATCAAATTAGTTTAGTATGATCGTATGAATTTCCCCATTATTTGTGTTGTGATTAGTAAAGTTTTCTATTACGAAACTATGATAAAAAAATTGGTTTGGTACTAAGCATTGATTTTTTACGGTTTAAGTTAAGCATAAAATAAATAACCTAGTGTCTCAGATTTTCATTTAATCTAAGCCTAGTGTACCTCCGTTGATAAACTTGGTCTTATCTATCGTGCCAGAAACACGTTTATTTAAGGCATGTATTTAAGTTTTCAATATTTAATTTCGCAAAAAGCAATCAAAAAGTCCAAACAGTAACCTTTTTTAATGATTGATGCTCTTTCGATATTTTAGCTTGATAAAACATTTTTGAGATTTACAAAATTATATCTAATACTTACTTGTTCGGCCCTAAAATTAGGTGAAATAAAGATTAAATATCTTAAAGGGCAATATCGATGTTACGTGCCGGGATTGGGTTCGATATTATATTCCATACCCTTAGTACGAGTTTGAGTTCACGAAAACTATCATAGTTTTCGTAATTGTAAATTGTTTCTATGTCCATTTTGGTGAAAAGTAACCAAATATACTGAAAATTTAAGAAGACGCAAATGATAGAATTTAAACACTGTTTATTTATATTGAAACGAAAACAATAAAATCAGTACCCTTAGTACGAGTGCGAGCTCACGAAAACTATCATAGTTTTCGTAATAGTAAAACTCGTACTAAGGGTACGTTCACGCTTGACAGTACATTTTTCATCATACAGTTAACACACAATGTTAATCACAATACACTCACTAAGCACTGTACTTTATTATAAAAGTTTATAAACTATCGCACTTGAACACTTTACCTGCATTTTGATCGCCTCTGTATTCATTCCGAAATCGCTGTTGAAACTCATTTATAATATTCGAAGACATACATTACCAACACGATGTCTAGACACCGGATGGATACATTTTATTTTACACAGTTCAATACAATTAAAATACTATATTATTTCTATTGAAAGAAAAAAAAATGGTTACACACAGCATACATTAAAAACAAAACAGAATAGAAAAACATCAAAGAAAAACGACAAAGAAAAAAATAAAAGCAAGAAAACTTATCTATGGTGCTGCTGTGCAGGGCCAACAGGTCGCTGTCTCAGCTATGCTACTGTGGTAGTACTTTTGCAATACCACAGCAGCGCTGATTTTCAGCTATCGCCTAATTTTAGCGACATTTTGCCTTTTTTTTGTGTCTGGAAAATACCTTACGCATACTTCAACCACTGGGGCAGCGAGAAGAAGGTATGTGGGACTCCTCCCTGTCCACTTCAGCCAGCCCTGGAGCTCACTGATGTGAACAGGGCCCTACACTAAAAACCAGACAATACTGCACCGTCACCCGACACGCACTATGAGGACCGGGGTCCCCCTAGTGCGTGCCGAGAACGACAGCGACATTTTGCCCTGTTTAAATGAAAATGACGTGATGCATATTTAACTAAATTCAAAATTATAGCTATCGTACTCGGAAGTGAGAAGTTATTATACAGAATAGTCCAACTTAATACAAAAATAAAGTTTTCGCCTTATTTCCGGACTGGTGGCAAGTTACAGCACCACAAATCCAATTAGACGAACGAACTGTGCGATTCGGCAGATTTCCGGCGAAGTCGGCGTATTAAGTGTCGGAGATGCGTCGATGCCGCATGATGTAATTATTCATTCAATTTGCTGAGATAATAGCTTTCATGTCTCATTTATGTAACACACAAAGAATATTACATTTTTTTAACATTTAACTGCTGGATGTTTTAAATTTAAATAAACTTTTAATAGAAAAAAAACACTCTTTTTTTCTAGTGACAATTTCTTTAGATTTAAACACACAGAGATATTTTACCACAATTAATAATAATAATAATATTTCCAAAACTGACACCAATTAGCCTAGCCCCAAAGTAAGCACTGTAAGGCTTGTGTTATGGGGGATAACTAGGGTAACGGATAGAATACATATACTGTATATATGTAAGTTTATTTATATAGAAATACATATTTAACATCCATGACTGGAGTACAAATATGCTCGTATTCATCACACAAACATCTGCCCCCACCGGGATTTGAACCCGGGACCCTCTCGAGTTGGCAACACCATGAAACCCGGCGTACAAACCTCTCGGCCACGGAGGTCGTCAAAATTAGCTCTTATCTGAGCTAGTGTTTAAAAAAAATATCAAATTTGCTTAATTTTTATAAAAAATAATACTGCTGTATTAGTTTATCAAAAAGCTTTTATTTACAAGCCTGCGATTTGCGCATTAGTACTTTGTGTAGCTTATTTTCTTTTCCCGGGGTCCATCTTTCTATATACCTAAATTCATTAAAAAAATCTCTCATCACTCCGCCTTTGTATTGACGATGAATTGCGATCACATGTTAGAAAATTAGAATAGGTATGATGACTTCCTATTTTTTCTTCGTCTATCAGGTATATTATAAAAAAATATTGGGCACGTATTTTTATAAAAGCAAAACATGAGAAGTATATTGATTTAAAATGTCGCATGGCGTCTTGGCGTCACGTCTTAGTACAATTTTTACTTAGAAGGACGTAACTTTGATGAGATTATCTTTTTATTTTTTTGGTATAGGTATTGACAAAAGAAAAAATAAGTGTCTATTATTTTTTGATTATTTCACTGCCAAACTAAATAGAATTTACTTAACCCCGTCGTCATCCCAACTGCCTTTGCCTCACATGTTAAAGACAAAGATTTAGCTAGAGAATTAGAATTAAATACCATAATAATTCAATGTTATAACAGCAATCACGTTACTGAAATTATTCTACTTTTCATAAGAAAATATAAACCATAGACGGAAATATCCGATCGTGTCACCGCAACGGATGGAATTAGTCATTTTTCTATTCAGCTCAAAACAGGAATGATGAAGTGTTGGTGCGGTTGCCGGATAATTCAATATATCCGGATGTAGGTCGGACAGGGCCGCAATAAGGGTGGAGTTGTCATGAATCATTGTTGTACTAAAGTTAAATAATCTCTGTGCACTTATTTACGATGCAGTATAATCTAAAGAAAATATTACAAGAAAATCTTGCCCGAGTGGATTTTTTTAGTAAAATTTCTTTATATACAAACATGTAACAGTTCAATGCTTAAAAATATAAGCAGTTTCTCGCCTAAATTAAAATTCAATTCATTATTAATTTAAAGTAGAAAGCTACCCAATCGGTTCGCAAATCTACGGTGGGAGACCTTGTACTGAGAAGAACCGGCAAGAAACTCTGCAAGGGCTGCTTTTTTCATCCCTATTTTATTTCATAAAATGTTGTTAAATTGAAAGTTGACATCAAACTTATAAACATATATTGTGGTCAATTTCCATCACATGGAAACATTTACCTATTTTATTTACACTATGACATAGTGAAGATTTTAGGATATAAATAAGAAGAAAAAGAACTGGGTGTTAATGGTTCACTTTTACCAGCAAAATCTTCGCCATACGCTAATATTCTGTTTCCATGGGCTTAGATTAAACAAAAAGGGTAGATACGGTACGCTCATACTTGCATCAAACAAAAACTGATCCCACGGCAGCGCGAACGGGTCGGCGAGATCCGCGTCACTGCATTGCCGACCCGAACGAAACAGCACGTTAAGTTTCAACGGCAGCGCGAACGAGACGGCGAGATCCGCGTCACTGCACTACCGACCAATCACGCGACCAGTACTCGACGTCACTACCGAATAAGATTCAAAACAAACAGCAATTTTCATGAAAAAATATATTTAATAGTACTTACGAATAAAAAGTGATGCCGTGGGTTTTATTTTTAGTTCTTGGGCAATTTGAGCACTTTTTAAAAACACACTTAGGCATTGTTTTATCATATAAACACAAAATATTAGCAATATTTCTTTTTGGCGTTCACATGTAAGTCGTTTGCATGTCAAGTTGTGACTAAAGCGATTAGGTTCGTGGACCACAATTGGTGCGGGTCACTTCTGTGAGGCTAGTGCCGTATCTACCCTTTTTGTTTTAATCTAAGCCCATGGGACGAAAATATTTTTCACCCAATTATTCTTCTTCATAGTTCACTTTTCCAAACGACAAAAAAATATATCTGTTTATGGGGAATTTCTATAAAAATTTTCTTCCTACATAGACACTTTCGTATAGTCAGTATTTACATAGGTAGGTAATTTCAGTTTACCTAAATAAAAGGATATTTTTATCATCAATTGCTAACTGGAACAAATTCAATAATGACAACCTTGATATTACCTACAAAAATACAAAAAATACTAAATGGTAGCTGATTGTGTTCCTACCTTCGCTTGAAATTTCGTTTCTCAATCCGTGCCTGCATACTCCGAGTACTTACTGATAAATGACCGTGTTCTTCTATTCCGGAACAACGGGAAGGCATATAAATCCATTTTAACGATCCCTGACGACGGCGGAAAAAATGTGTTTACTTAACCCTTCCCTAATAAAACGGGGAGGCGATTTCAAGAAATTACAGTTCTAAGTGCTGGCTCAAAGCTTCCAGTTTTATAAAGGATTTTAATTTCAATGTTAACTTCCAAACTTTTATTCTTACCCTATTACTCATATTATAAATTATGACAGTGTGACCAATTTAGTGATGTCCATTTTTTACGGATGCTTTATTTCAAAACGTACCGTGCATTTTAGACAATTGAATTTTACTCAGGTGATGTATTTGTTGCCGCTATAACAACACGTACTAAAAGCAGAATAAAATAAATATTGAAGTTGGCCTCCTATACAACAAACGTGATTTATAGGCGTTTTTTGCTCGATATTAAAGTGTATGTGTATATATAATAGTGGAACTCTTTATGCGCGAGTCCAAAATTCATTTAGCCGGTTTTATTAAACAGAACAATGTTTTGTTTAATTATAAAAGTTTCACCTAAGACATTTAAATGTCATCCTTACGTATAACAATTACTGAAGTGAGATTTAATCATTTTTACTGCCAACACTTTAAGCCTTTTGCCCTTAAAAAGGACAAGTGAGTTGTCTCCAAGTCTCAACTTTGTGATTTACCTAAAAAGTCGGTTAATGCCACTTGTTGCTGTCATTTTATATCTGTAACTTCATTAGGGAGTCTTTTTAATAAAATAAAATTATAATGAGGCAAGCACTCCCAGAGACTAGAGGTAAGTAAGTTCTCGTTAATTATAAACACTTTCAGAGTCAAAATCTGCCAGTATTTTTACTAGACACCCACAGAACACAGGAAAAGGTTAGAAGGACCTTTAGGGCGGGGCAGGTGCGCCACAGTTATATGTGAGCAAATGCTCATAACTTGACCAAAACTTGGTTGCTATTGCGTCGTTGCTCTCGGGTGTGAGCGCTGATTGGTTCGAGTGTTTGATGTCGCGTCGTTTGATTGGCTTATATCTATTAGGTGGAAGCGTAGTGGGGGCGAGCAGGCGACATCGGTTGCCGTGTAAACAGTCTATGATCACTCCTAACCTCTTTGTGTGATCTGTGTAGACACCATAAACTTATTTAAACAGACTTTTATGAAGAGCTCGATCGCACATTGGTTACCGCGCAATACTTGATATATAGCCAGTGATGGTTCTTCCATACCTGCGCGACGAAGTTTTAGTATAAAATGCGCTAAATTTTTGTTCGAAACTCAGCACAGAAAGAGGTTAGAAAGAATCTGTTCCATCGTAAGTACAGCTGCACATATAAATTAATCTATATTTAATGGAATAGAATAACACCTCGAAATTGCTACCGTTAAAGAAAAACCTTTTCTTAACCGCGGTACACGCAGGTACGCGCGCGCCGGTGACAAGTGAGCCAACTGCCTGATGTCATTTTGCGCGCGCTCGGTGCCCGCCTCACGCCCCGCGTTGAAACGATCAACGTTACTTGGTCTCATTGACTTCGTACTATTTGCAAAAACATGCGTAGATGGCTTTTTATACGCTCGAAAATTGATTGAAATAAAGTGAAATCTGCAAAACAAAATATGTCAGGTTGTGGCGTCTTGTTTGATTAGTACGAAAATGAAATAAAAAGAAAAACGTGAATTTGTAGTTGACTTTATTTACTTTGCACCCGTCGATATATTCTAAGACAGTGTAAGTTTGTCGTGTCTATAGACACGCAGCTTGATAATTCATAACGATAGCACTAAATTATAATTTTGAACGCTATAATATTTAGCGCTTTTGGTACCAACCTTCGTCTCGCAGGTATCGGAAAAGCAAAGACTATTGGAAAGATTAGAAAAAATTGGGTCTCGATTTTCTCCGTGCTTCGGCGAAGGCACGTTGGTCCCGGCTGCACTAACCCACACTGGGTGTGCGTGGTGCAGTGTTAACAACCCTAAGATTTTTTTTAAATTCCCCTAAAATCCCCTAAATATAGAAATTTATATGTACCTAAAAAATCTTATTACCTAAATTCTTTCGTTGCTCATAAATTAACACGTTACATATTTAGTAACAGTAAATTATTTTATTGAATAAATACATTTTCTGAATGTAAAATAAACGAAAATGAGCTAACAGGCTATTAAATCTTATTTAGCTGTTTTGATTGGTAGAAGGCAAAGAATTTTAGTCCATACAGCCTTAGAAAACAACCTGCCACACAGTGAGTTCAGTCGTTTCATATCGTGAATTATCGTGGTGCGTTCCATTCTACACACTAAACTGAAAGAAAACACACGCTTTGTTTTTCGATTTAATTGCAAGTTTTGTTAAAAGCCCCTAAAAGAACCCCCAAAAAAATTCCAGCCCCTAAAAAAGTCCGTTTTAACCCTTCTAGCCCCTAAATCTGGGGGCAAAACCCCTAAGTGGCCCCCTAACCACCGTGGCGTGGTGATGAACCATTATTGCTCGTTCTCCCTATTCTGATCATGGAAAATACTTGTGTCCCCGCTAGCATTGCCATCCTCCCGGATAAAGCAAGCCAGTGTTGGGCTTTTTGATCTCTTGTCCGGGCTAATTTGATTGTGACCTAAATCCTAAACCCGGACGGGTTTTTAGGACTTTTTTCTAGTCATACACTTCACTCTACCACGGTTCGCTCGTCGTTCAGAAGTGTCGAGTAAAGAAAAATATGCAAATGAATATTATAATAACAATTAAAACTTTCTTACAAAACAAATGTCTTTATTTGAGCGTATACAATTACGCTTATTAAGTAAACGATTATTGACTAATGATTGAGTTCCTTTAAACGTTACATTTCTTAAATAATGAAGTATTATGGTCAAATATATATTTTTTGGCGTCCATCCGGCTATGGGGCCCAAAAGTGCGCGTGTTTGAGGGATAAGTTCGGTTTTCTGATTTTTAGAAATGGCAACGGAGATCTAGCTTTGGAGACATTAGTTGGTAGGCTGATATTAAAGCTTATTCAAACGACCTTTTGGTATGAGTTCATTGAGTAAGTTGGCATTGTATTTAATAATTGATGATTTCATTTATAGATATTTGTTTCTTGCAACTGGTTAAGTTTTGTCTGCAAAGTTTCTGGAGTAACTTGATAACAAATAATGGAAGCTTTGAATTGGACTTGAAATCTGCTTAGTGTAAACTATTAGAACATGTGGTCTTTGCTTAATTATTTTTCGAATAATAAAGGTTTTTATTATATTAATAAAAATAATAAAAAATCCCGAATATCTAATAATAATACTTTTAGAGAGAAAAAAAAACTGCGAAACTTTGCTAGGCAGTTCTGCCAGCCAAATTTTATTAAACCTGTTCAGCCGTTTTCGTTTGATTGAATTACTATCATACAGACTCAATTTTGTTAATTCAATATCGTTTACGCAGTTTAGATTACAAGCATTCTTAAAAACTACGCCATATAAATTTTCACTACAATTTATAATTACATTATGATAAGAAGATTACAGTCCTATATCACGGCTAACTTTTCAGAAACGCTTGGCATTCTAGCACCATGCGTACGCGCGTTCCTATTCTTGCGTACCAGCAAGATCTGGACCGAAGTTCCCTCAGCGGTTTTATCCCTTAGCTGTGATACGACAGGCTTCAAAAGGCGGGTGAACCTTTTCCTTCAGAGCCTGTTACACATGAATTATACTCTCTTGGTGCTGCGATGGTATATGGCCCGAGTTGCAGCGGTGCCAATCTGTTTCCAAACCGATTACCTGATATGATACTCGTGTGTACCATAAATAATATGTTACGTGTTCCAACCTTTACTTTCTTTCGGCTCATTAATTTGATCATATTTTATACCATCTCCGTGTTCTCCGCTTTATTACAGCGGGCTGAATGAGATATTGCGCGCTGAAAGTGGCGAAAAAATGCTTTGTTTTACGACACAAATCATGAGATATTTTAATTCAGATGTCTGCGCACCCAGACTCGTTTATTGTAACACGCATAAACGTTGGATCGTCTAATTATTAGGTTAGTTATAAAGTACTAGCCCGCCGCTAACTTTAACTTTTTTTAAATCCGGGATAAAAATTATCCGATTTCTCAATCCGACCTGAACAGGACGATTATTCAGTAACCTTAGTGCTCCCCATACATAACTATGAATTCGTATCGCATCGCAAATATCTGCGAGATCGCACAAATCCACGTCAAGTATTAAAGATACAATTGGTGACGCCATTTTAGTCCGCTCTGAGACTTCCCTTGTACGATCATTTTTGTAGACATGATGATAATATACTCAATAGCTCTTAAAATTAAGATATCCTCATTCTAAAATAATTAATAAATTTATCTTCTTCTCTTATAACCATATATATTTTCAAGTAAAACATTTCCCATCAGTGTTCATATTCGTAATAAATGGATGAATCCAAAATCTTCTTTTTCTTCTATATCTATTTAACAATAACAGCAGTGCAACAATCTTTTGCGATCCATTTCATTATTACTAAAACACGTCAAATACCGCTGTCTACCGTTGAAGGTATGGTCACCTCAGCCATAACTTCGCCGCATAAAACAGAATCGCAGCAATTCGCTTCTGAAGTTCCTGCGATGCGACGTTGTATCGCATCCCATCGCGATTTTGTGTGGTAACCCTAAGTAAAATTATTTTTGCATTTTAGAATTGCTTTTTTGTAACCATTGTCACTAATAGTTTTCCATGATCAACAGTTTTTAAAGGCTGGATTATGTGAACGATATAATCCAGTACAATGATATATTCTGTAAAATTTTCACACGAAAATTTTACAGAATAGCCCCGCTGGACCGGATATATTCGCTGGTTTACTGGACTGGAATGATGTGAACAGGTAACTATATCAACATACTTTTCGAAGCATAAAACTGAGAATCAAATTATTTGGTCACCCATCTATTGCGTGGATACTAGGATTCGCAGTTGAATACCGAAAACTCCATTATAAAATCTTACGATAAAATATAATATTTGATCATTACTGAAAGAGAAAACAGGACAATTCAAAATGAAAAAAAAACATATTGCTAAATTTGATAAGGTGTAAAAAATATGATATTGAGATACGTGCGTATAATGGAATGTGTCATCAGCGTGACAAAGTTATTATAATATTATGTTATATACAGTCACGTCTGAAGTCTGTGTTTGTAATCCGTCATTATATGTATTTTTCAGAATTTGTCTTATTATATTAGGCGAGAATATTATGAAATAATAATTATAATGATAGAAATATGTAATCCCACAAACAAACAAAAAATGTAAAAAAATGAAGTTTATTATTATTTATAATTTTTATTTTTAAGCATGTAACTGCTTGATGTTTAAATCTAAAGAAGATATAACTAGAAAAAATTCCACGCGGACCAGGCAGCAGACGGGACTCGAACCCGCACCCTTCGCTATCCGGGCGAATGCACTGACCAATTATGCTACCGCGGCCCTGATGGCTGCTACGAAATTCCTCTAGCCATTCTTAAGCTGCAAGGCAGCGCCATCTCTTCGCATTATATTATTATTTTTCAAAAAAAAAATATTTCCTATACAGTGTAAAAATTTGTATCGGTTATTTGCTGGTTATAAGACAGAAAAAATAATTTACAGAGTTCTAAGAATCCCTAAACTGGGATCCCGCGGCTTCGCGCTAAGCAGTGTAGAGGTATTCGCAGGACTTTTTTAGTGGATATTATACCGTAAAGCGCCCGTAAGAGTTGCGGGGTCCTCGGTGGGTAGCCACTGGGGGGGTCCGTAAGAGCCAGGTGTGAGATCCGTTCGGCGGTGTGCCTCTTAAAGGCGCCGTCGTCTGTAAAAAGATTTTTTACCTGCGTTATAAAAAAAAAGGTATAGAACTCTTATTCTGCTACTATGTACTTTTTAAGAACTTAAGGTCGCATAATTTGTGCTCGAACCAATACTATTAGGGATGCATAGCGTACTATACAGCTCTTGTACGTGTATCTATATTAAGTCATCCGTTATAGAACTTATAATGCTATTTGGGATGTAGGTAGGGTTACCAACTTTTTTTCTGTCAAATATAATATTATAAGCTATTTTAAGCGAAGCTGATACCTCTTAAAATATAGTAGATGACAAAAATAGAAACAAATATAGTATGTGGTTAAAATATTTACTTTATTTTTGAAGTGAGTATATTTTTAATGCTCTATACCTTAAAACTTCAATTTTTATTTTAACTTTCACTAGATTTTACTGGCAAATTTCTGCTTTAAGCAAAATATAGTAGTTTCGCCTACTATAATATATATTTTTGTAGAAATATAGTATTTGATCCCCTAATATAGCAGGATACTATATTATATAGTAGGGTTGGTAACCCTAGATGTAGGTATAATTTGAATTAAGTTTCTATTTCATAAACTGTTAAAATTATGAAAACAAGTGACTTTAAAAGCTCGCAGTCGGTTACTACACGCAACTTGAATTTTAAAGCTTGACTACTAAAGTTGAAATTTGAGTGTATCAGCTAAACGTTGAGTTTGACGTAGTACCCTATTTCACCATTGAGGGACAGAATTTCCGTTCCATAATGTAAACATGTATTAGTTTGTGCTGAGTGATAAAACTTGTTGCTACGGTCAGCTATGGAGATTTCTAGGTATTACACTAGATGAGTGAAGAAGTCGCAGAGGCAACTTCGGGCTTTATGCAGTGTGCGTATGTGAGTGAGCACTGGGCGGCCTGTCGCGTACGCCAATAAATAGATAAGTAGTACCAGTGGCCTAGCGTGCCTTGTCGGGGCCCAATATAAAAATTTGTGTTGTTGTGTAACCTTAGGAAGGGTAAACATTTTTCAGAAAAGAAAAAAAAATGTTTGAATAAAATTAAAAGAAATATTTATTCATAATCATTATCTATCTGTCACATTTTCCAAAATTATTACAAACAATTCAAATTAAACATACACTCTTCTTGCCTTTCTCTGGCAAACTGGTTTATTAAATCCTTTAAAGCTGATTATGACTTTAGTTTTTCTAAAGTATCTGCCTCCTTCTGTTTCGATTTCTGAATTATATTTTCTTTGCTCTTTTCCGGACAATAGTGACTCCGTGGTTTATCATCGTATCGTATGTACATCGATTATTGTGGGATTCTCCCGTTCAAGTAAATGACTTAAACGGGGAAATACCGCAGGACGCGATAACCGGTGTAGGGTGTTGCTAACGCACACTTTACGCGGGAAAAATGCATTTTTTGACTTTTGTCATTTCTGAAAAATAATTTTGGGAAGTTTTTATTAATTTTTGCTTACGCCCGTTGGGGGCCCCCGTTGCCCAGGGGCACCGTATTATTGATACGCCAAAAAGGGCTGTAGCTACGCCACTGGGTAGTACAGATGGTAATCACATGTATGTATTTCAGTTTTCATACATACCTACGCTCGGCGGTCGCGCTAGGAATTAGGATGGTCAACTTTGGCTTGTGCACAAAAAATCATGGTACAGGCACTTGTTTGATTTATTTTTGAGAATGAAACGGGAAGAATGTCATTGAAAACCAATATTAAAAGTATTTCAATATTAATGTTATTGTTATATTAGGTACAACATAAAAATAAAAGTTTATTTCACCGTTTAATGTTGAATTCAAATAACCGTCCACTGAACGTATTACACAAAAATGTTCATAGACGCATGTTATAAGCGGATGGAACTCACGTTTTGCACTAATCAAAAGTCGGTCCGAGATATCATGTCTGTGAGCTGTTTCTAAACATGCGTTGCTCGAGCGCACTTTGTATTTAGATTTCCTTCTGAGGCCCACGAATTTTGACAGCTCTGTATTAGTATCGTCATCGTCAAATTTTGTATGAAAGACGTCAGTTTGTTCTTACGTCTAATAGGAGCGCTGATTAGTTTTCATTGAAACTTTGACTAGGTATGCGGTTACGATTACGGAGCTGTCAAAAATAGTTAGTGATTAGACTCTTACCGGCTATTTTGTGCATACGCAGAGAAACAAACTATTGCCGGCGACAGGTCGCTAGTGCTCATCCACACGCACGCACTGCATGAAAGTTTGCTTCTGTACCTTCCTTATCTACTTATGTGGTCGATATAATACGTAGGCGGGTGCCTATGGAGGAAATCTCATGGAAAAAGATCAAAGTGAGACAACTAGATCAAATGACAGACGCGCGTAAGCGTCTGTCATTCTGTTTAACTCGATGTGATATATAGAATGCCTGCCTTATGAAAGCAGATTGTTTGTTCTTCATATGTGACAGAATAATATTTTTAATATTTTTCTTTTAAGCATCTAAGTGTTAGAAAATTTTCTTGCGATTTAAACAATGTAGAAACAAAGATGTGTGCTAGACTTTTAAATCTCAAGGAATTAATTTTTAAATATAAAAACCTACCATACGGAGTTCGAACCAGCATCTTCGTCGGTTTGAATCCTTGAAGTCTGAATTTTTTCGCATTTTATTCTAGCCATTTTTTTGAGATTTTTATTTTATTTTGGCACCTATAAAATTGTAATTTTTCGTTTACTGAGCCCCGTAAAATATATTTTGAAATTATTGATAGGATGGGTCTATAGGTTAGGTATCTTGGAGGTCTTTGAAGAGATTCGCCAGTTGATCGGAAGAAGAATGTTATTTAGTTACAAAATTATTATTATTTAGTTATGAAGAAGCAACATGCATGCCGGCAAGGTGGGTATGGCTGGTCAGGCAAGTAGAACTGCTGTACCAGCTTTCTTCACGTCTGGACTTCACCATCACTTAACTTCAGATGGGGTGGAGTCATTTGTCGGACCTATCTTTAAAAAAACAAAATTTATCTAGAGTAAATAAATAGGTGGCCTGTCGTTTTACGATTTATTGATTCAAAATATCATATGACGTCACGTTTTGGTACAATTTTTACTTGGAAGTGACGTCCCGAGCCCCCACTCCCAAACTTTGACGCACCTTAACTTTGGCTGGTAATAAATCGAAAAAATATGTCTCCAATTATTTATTGATCACGCATTACTTTTTACAGAGTAGACCGATTTTGATAAATATTTTTTTATTGGAAAGGGTATACCCCGAAGTTGGTCCCATATGAATTTGGAAAAACATCCAACCCTAAGAGTATGAAAACAGGGGATGAATGATTGTTCACTCACAGGTTGTAATGTATGACCACATATAACTTTTTACAGGCAAGTCTGATTTTGATCACTCACACATTTTGATGCAGAGGTGTATGCCATTCAGGTCTGATAGATCTGTGTTCATTTACTACTTGGGTTAGCCTGGCATTTGCACCGAGTCCAAATATTAATTTGACTCAAGATCCATCATCCATCCATCAGCCTTTCTCCGTCCACTGCTGGACATAGGCCTTCCCCTAGAACGCCACAATGCGCGGTCCTGCGCTATCCGTATCCAGCGGCTCCCAGCACATTCGACGATGTCGTCAGTCCACCTTGTTGGGGGCCGCCCCACGCTGCGTCGTCCGGTACGTAGTCGCCACTCAAGATAAAAAGGTTTATTATTCTTTACTTTTCCGCGGTTTTTTTTTTGTTGTTATAAAGTTGTTTGAAAAAAAAAATATTGTTTTACACCAGCCTATGACAACTTTAAAAATGCGTATGATTACTATTACGTAAAAACATATACTTCTGTCTGAATGTGGCAAAAATTTATTTACAACAGTCTCTCAACAGCGCGCATAGTAGTTTTGCAAACTCCGACAGTTACAGAGTTTGAACTTTAGCCTGGCAGCACTGAAAGTATGTCTGCAATACAAGCAATAGAAACACAGCTAAACTAGTGCACAAAATTAACCAACATGAAAGTTTGGCTCATGTGAGGGATAGCTCAATAATGGTCTACATATTAACTGTATCAAAATTTAACCCAACCGCTTTTGTTAATTATTTTGTGTTCTTACAGCATTCTAAGTGGACTTACAATGAGTAACGAACTTGCACTGAGTACAGCAGAAGGGAAACATGCTCAGAGCTAAAAAAAGAGTCTTTTTCGTAAAGAGGATTTTGATAAGGTGTCGCAAAAATATCATAAAGAAAAATAAGAAAGGGATAAACCATTGCGGACGGAAGATGGGACCTAAAATGTATATTTAAACTAGTTGAAGAATATAAATATTTTAAGCAACAACATTATTATTACGGGCTTGATTTCGCCAATTTGCTTGAGAGGAACGGCTTCATTATACGTTTATCGTTTAATACGGCAATTTTCGGCAGCTTTCCGAAATTTAACTAGATTTCGTTTAATATTTTGACATGCCCTTAAACATTTTAATAAGATAATGTGATTAACAAATATAATCCTCATTTTACCGTGATTTTGTGATATTCCTAGTGATTTGGTGAAATCACTGGTTTCCTCATTTCCCTGCTACATATAGGTATGATGATTGGTTCGACCAACTGATTCCTGACCCCGTTGCCCAATAATGTGCTTAAGACTGATCGGGCGCGTAGGTAGATTTGCACTAGTAATATTGCATTTTACGGGTGATGTTTCGAGTCTTATAAAATAATCATTAATTAACTAATTATAAAAATATTTCAGTAGTTCATTAATGGTAGATTAGTTTTATGAAAGTTTTTGATAGTAATTCTATTTAATTCAATATCAAAATACAGTACAAAAAAAGGAAAATAGTATTTGCAAAAATTCTACATTAACTTACAATAAGAAGTATAAATTTACTGTTTACTTCTATTGCAAATAGTCAAAATCTTTTCTAGGGAGGTAAACGAGGCGCTCAAAAATTACGATTTTTGCAAAAAATGTGAAAGGGCTCTTAAATATGTCAAAACAGACAAGTTTTCCTTTGTAGAGAATGAGTTATGGCACTTAAGACCTTCTAATAACAGGATCTAATATGGATCAATGATATTAGAAACTTGACCTTTATTTTTAATGCAATAAATCATGTTATAGATAAAATTAGAATAATATAGATACAATTTGGAATTTCGAAATAACTTTTAAAATCGTAAATGTAACAGAAACTCTTTCGATTTTTTGACATTAAAGAAAACGTTGGAAAACACAGAGACATTCTTACTCCATGGGCAAAACTTCAAAGAATTTAATGTCAATACTATGTCACAGAAAGGCGGCAAAATCCGTCACGTTCACGTTAAATATGATTGTTCAAAAAAATAAACAAAAGTTTGTTTCCAGCGATACGTACATTTAAGCAAAAATCTGCTTCATTATTTCATTTATTTATTTATTTATTTATCTTTAACAAAGTTTCTACAGCGGTTTTTGTGAAATTTAATACAATAAAATATAGATATAATCTTAAAGCCAATTACAGAAACTCATTACGTACACATTAGATATTAACGGCGTTATTATATGTCAGTAATTATTACATTTAATTTAATTTTAAGAATTGCATAAACTAATTTTTAATTGCATAAATTTCGAAATGATAGTAACAAAATATATAATAAATAAGCTTATGATGGGCCAGGAATCAAATTGACTGGTTGTACATCACATATAGTGAGGTGAGAGCTAAGAATATTTTTTCGGGACTTGGATAAGAAAAACGCTACAAAATCTGTGTTGTGTTAAGAAAACATGTTAATAAGGAGTGTTCGATCGACGTTTGGGTACATACGAGGGGATCATCATTCCTTGTTGGCAGCCCCGAATACTTTATCATAGCTGGTGTCGGGTCGAGTTTTTGCCAACTCTTTTCTGTGCCGTGAGTTATGGCCTGCGTGCACTTGTTTTTCGATAAACTGGAGGTACAAACTGACCTAGCACTCGAATTGACCCTCGGGGAAAAATTATGGGGGATCACAAAGACCTTTCTGAAAACATTGTTCAGGCTTTTTCACTCGTAAAGAAGCAGCATATATCGATAAATCGTGAAGTTGAAATTGTGTAACAACACTGACTGAATCTAATAAGCTATGTTTATTGTGGTAGTGAAAAAAATCTTATAGGTACTCTAATAAGGCCATCTCAATTTAGACTAAGACTATAAGATTCAACTGTCACAACACTGACATGCTGGCCTGCTGTGGAGCATGGAGATAATATTTTTTATGTTAAAAGTAAAAAAATGCGAGTGTGCTTATGACCACACTACTGAAGTGAAACTTCTTTAGCTCCATCTGTATGTATATACATATAAGTCTATGTACATGTATGTGTATGTACAAACACATATATTAATTTTCTACAAATATTTATTTTATGTTTTCATTGATAAACAAAAAAGTCAAATTTCCCAATTTCAAATCCAAACTTAACCAGAAGATTTGTTGATACAAAAAAATAAACATACGGCGGATTTCAATGGCGTAGAATTAATAGTAAAATCAATTAAAAAACCTATTTCAATAGTTAACATCAAGTAAATATGTAAGTTATCACTGGATACATATATTTTGTGTCGGGTATTGTTCATTGTTTACCGAAGAGTCACCGGTGGCACTAATCGTAACGCGTAATGCATTCGCCAGTTTATCCCCCAAATCAAGCGAGCCTATAGAAGTTTCACTTAAAAAAGAAAAGAAAAAAAGGGTGGCATACAAGCATATAGCCCACCTGATGGTAAGCAGCGATCATAGCCTATAGACGCTTGCGATACCAAAAATATCTCTTGCTCACCCTGACCCAATCCCCTACCCCGTGGATCCCTGCAATCTTACTCAAAGAGTGAAAAACACAAAACAACTAATCTTCTGTATGGTGGTGGTTACTACAACAGACAGGCGCTCCAATTCGAGCGGGAATTTCGCTTTGCTATACGGGATTCAAATAAGAACTTAAATTTACAGTGTGTTCAATAGATTTTGTTAGGGACCTTAATTAAAAGACTTTTCCTTTTCGAGTTTTCTGTTTTAACCGGCGGCGTGCCTTCTCTCAATATGAATTTTATGTATATTGTTGCACAGCAATATAAATAACTCTGAATAGATATAAATAACTTTAAATAAGATATTTATTTATTTATTCAATCAAATCAATTACATTTTAATATACAATGGCTGTATCTAAAACCCTTAAACATGGGTTTTTCTGTCTACAGCGATTCGCTCTAAGAAATATTTCTTAAGTTTCTGTTTACAATTATCTTTCACATACAATTCTTGAATACTGGGGGGCATTTCATTTAGAAATTTGGGAATAACATATTTTAGTGTTCTCGAACCATAGACATTGTTGGTTTTCGGTAAGGAGATATTTTTGAAGTTATACACACATCAAAAGTGTCTAGGGATCAAGCATTTTTATGCGGATTTCTTGAGATTGAGATGTGGCTTTGTAATAAATTTATGATTTTATAAATTTATATGGATCCTTTTTGGTGCATTTCATAATTTGAATCAGGAACTGTGAATCAAATTCGAGTAAAAGATGAAAATCAGCTGTCAATATTTTCCCTATAAAAACATTCAACGCATTGAAGACATTATTAGTGCTACTGTTTCCCTACTACTGATTAAAACCAACGTTATTATGGAGCGGCGACGTCATTTAAGCAGGGAAGAAATGCTCAGAGCCGTGGGAATGATAGAAGCTGGTTCCCGGCAACGTACTGTGGCTTTAGCTCTGAATACAAGTCAGAGTGTTATCAGTCGACTTTGGACACGATACCGAAGCACTGGTACCGTGGCTGAGCGCCATGGAGGACGGTATCGCTGCACCACACGGAGACAAGACCGATACATTCAAATCTTAACTCGAAGAGCTCCAACAATAACCGCCATGATGTTAGCCGTGAGGCTTCATCACTCTTCAGGGAACTTAATTAGCGACCAAACAGTCAGAAACCGCTTGCATGAAGTGAACCTTCATTCCCGAAGACCGCTACGGGTACCACCTATAGCAATGCACAATCGTAGGATTCGATATCAATGGGCTCTTGAACACAGAAATTGGGCAGAAGAACAATGGCGTTTCGTGTGCTTTTCTGATGAGTCTCGTTTTGGTATGAGACCGGATACAAGACGTATACGACACTGGAGAACCCCTGGACGCCAACAGCGATTAAAATCCTGCCAGGAAGTCCATCCTTATAGTGGTGGAACCATCATGGTATGGGCGGGTATTTGGATCGGCGGAAGAACTGAGTTGATTTGGATCAGAGGCAACCTCAACGCTCAAATTTATGCTGAGACGATTGTATCAGACGTCATCGTTCCTCTACAAGTGCAAATCGGTCCCTTATTTCAGTTAATGCATGATAATGCACGACCGCACACCGCAAGAGTTGTAAGACAGACTCTCGCCGCAGCTAACATCAATGTCCTGCCCTGGCCTGCTCAGTCGCCAGACTTGAACCCGATTGAGCATGCATGGGATATGCTACAGAGAAGAGCTCTGCCGAATATGGAGGGTATCCAGTCGCAAGAAGACCTTTTTTTGTTGTTGCAACGAACATGGGCGGCCATTCCACAGCGTGATTTGGATGAACTCATTTTGAGTATGCCAAACCGATGTTCTTGTGTTGTTAGTGTTCGCGGTAGAAATACGGATTATTAATTGTTTAAGTTACCCAATAAAATTTTAGAGAAAACTGTTATTTCAGTCTTTTTTTCGAACTTTTGTGTTAGTGGTTCAAATGTCAAAAATCCCTTTATTAGGAAAATGGCAAATTTCTTTATTAATGCAAAGGTGACTTGGTTTATCGTTACTGTGACAAACGAAAACACTTTATTTGATGAATCCTTAAAGAAAATTTTAATTAATATCAATCAGGAGAAAAGTTATTGCAAAAATATATGTTGATCCCTAGACACTTTTGATGTGTGTACTTCTTTAGGCGCGTTATGAAAAAATGATGAGAGTAAAATTTTAAGATGCGCGCGCATCACTGTAACACAAAATTTTAACAGCATGAAGTTGGTCGCTAATGCGTTACTTTTGTGTTTACCGCACATTAAGAAAATCTACCAAAAAAATTCTATTTCTATTTAGTGGGTGCTAACGACTGCATTGTGAAGGCCTATCAAAAGTATTTATTAATCTGGAACAACGGAACCAAAGCGCGATTCAGGAGACTACAGCGCCATCTCTTGACCATTGGTGTAGTAGAACCAAAAACCACATCTTTATTTTTGTAATAAAGTTACAGTTAAAGGTATTCATATTTATAATATTTATCCACATGTTTCTAGTTTGTATATTCGGAATACGTGTTTGAGTTTCATACAAGTGCAAATCACATATGTTCTAATAAATTATATTCAGTAGCGATTTTAATTGAATATTTTGATTATTTATTTATTTTTGAAGTTATACTTCTTTAGGCGCGTTATGAAAAAATGATGAGAGTGAAATTTTAAGATGCTCGCGCATCACTGTAACACAAAATTTTAACAGCATGAAGTTGGTCGCTTTAGCGACCAACTTCATGCGTTACTTTTGTGTTTACCGCACATTAAGAAAATCTACCAACAAAATAGAAATAGAATTTCTATTTAGTGGGTGCTAACGACTGCATTGTGAAGGCCTATCAAAAGTATTAATTAATCTGGAACAACGGAACAAAAGCGCGATTCAGGAGGCTACAGCGCCATCTCTTGACCATTGGTGTAGTAGAACCAAAAACCACATCTTTATTTTTTGTAATAAAGTAACAGTTATAGGTATTCATATTTATAATATCAAAAGTATTTATTAATCTGGAACAACGGAACCAAAGCGCAATTCAGGAGACTACAGCGCCATCTCTTGACCATTGGTGTAGTAGAACCAAAAACCACATCTTTATTTTTTGTAATAAAGTAACAGTTATAGGTATTCATATTTATAATATTTATCCACATGTTTCTAGTTTGTATATTCGGAATACGTGTTTGAGTTTCATACAAGTGCAAATCACATATGTTCTAATAAATTATATTCAGTAGCGATTTTAATTGAATATTTTGATTATTTATTTATTTTTTCAAACTAAAACTGAACTTTATTGACTGTGTCCTTTTCCAGACTTTTTATTAATTTATTGTAATTAATTATTTGCATGCAATTAAAAACTAATTTTAAACGATGCCAAAGAAGGATAACTTCTCACGCGCCTACATAAGTACACGCACCCATTTTTTTTATAATCAAGGTTACGCAAGTATTCTGGACGATGGTGAGTCTGTAGATTATGTGCACTGTTATGTTCTGTTAAAACATAAAATTTGACTTTATCATATACACTCAATACTTTACAATGGTTAAACAACTCACCATATTTTTTTTAATATTTTTTGGATATAAATAACTCTATATAAGATCAAAGTCAAAAAAGTCCAAGGAAAGGTGGAAGGTACTAGACCGTGCGGAAGGTCACCCACGCGATGGACTGACCAGATCAAGTCAGCCGTTGGAGGTTCACTAAACGAGTGCAGCAGGATGACCTCTAGCAGGCAGCAATGGCGAAACATAGTGAAGCGCATCACATCTGCCCCCTCCAATAATACTACAAGTTCATAGCGATCACGACCGCTCTGTCAAGAGCGTACCGGCTAAGAAGAAGAATATAAGATCAGCCTTTTTCCTTTTTGATTTATTTTGAATAGGCACGATAGTAGGTGTAGAGCGGCAGCACTGAATCAAGTCAGAGACACAAAATATCGATCGAGCGTTTCATGAGTGGCAGCGTTTTTTATCATCATCATCATGCTTTTAATTTCCCTACTGTTAGGGCCTTCCCTATGGATGAAATAGGGAGATTGGACCATGACCTACCACGTGTGCCCAGTGCGAATTGGTAGTTGCTAACGACTGCAGATGTAGCCGGGACCAATGGTTTATCGTGCCTTCCGAAGCTAGGAGGAGCCCGAGATAATAAGCCTTTGGGCACCCATCCAATGACTAACTACTGCTAAAGTTCCGCGATCGCAGGCTGAACGCGCTAACTACTGGCGCCGACGAGTTCCTCAAGCCCATTTTATACCAACCGGTAAGTATGCCAGGTATCAAGGTGTCACCTACTCACAGGTCCCGGGAATCCCAGTGGGGCTAATGTTTGTCTGATCAATACGAGCATTTGTACCTAAAACAGATACATTTTTATACTCGTATGTTTTTCCAGATATATATACTAAATTATAATTAGTCTGAGTATTCTATCCATTACCCTAGTATCTCATTACACAAGCCATAAAGTGCCAGGCTAATTGGTTTGAGTGTTCGAAATGTTTATATATTTATTAAGCATGTTGTTGCGTCATATTCGATGTCCCATCACGCAGGCACTTAACGTCCTTTCTGAATGGCGCGGACATGCTCAATATGGAGTTACGCAGACGGTTACACCTTTGATGTTTTCATGTTCAACCTTTGAGTTCGAAAATTAAAAACCTATATAATATATAATTTTAACTTACTATAAAGACAGTAAGTTTAAATTTTCATCATCTATCTATCTATTATTACTTATTTACGTCGATCCCACAGGTGGAGGCGTGCAATGTACTGGTGGTTGCCAAAAAGAGAATACGGCACTCGTGGCTCAAAAGTGATCCGCTTAAATTGTGGTGCATGACCACAATTCGCTTTAGTCACAATTGGACATTTAAACATGTGCACTCAATATAACAATATTGCGTATATTCTGTGTTATACAGATAAAACAATGCCTTTGATGCTTTTATAAAGAACACAAATAGTTCATAATCGAATATCAAACGCCTCAGCAACACTTTACATTCGTAAAACTGTAAAAATATTTTTTCTCAAAAATCACGGTTTGTCGTGAATGTTGTTACCGAAATCGCCATTTTGTTATCAAGAAAAGGACAACAATACAACTCAGCCGTACGGTGTCGGAAGCGGACTCGCCGTTTCGCTCGCGCTGCGTTGAAGCGTACAGTTCTGTCTCGCTCGCTCGATTGAATGTTTATGTACAGAAATACAGACGTGTACATGTGTGAGTGTTGCTTATGTAGTTGGGTCGGATCATATTTTATTTGATGCTTGTATGAGCGTACCCTTTTTGTTAATCTAAGATTGAATTTGTTTTTTGTTTTGTTCCAGGTCGGTGCGGGGAGGGCAGCCCGTGCGAGCAGCTGTGTAGCGAGCTGCACGATGGCACGTACGAATGCGGCTGCGGGCCGGGGTACGTGCTGCACGTCGACGGCTACGGGTGCTTAGGTCGGTATACTCAATGGACCAAGTTTTGGAAGTGAAACTTCTTTTTGGATGAGGTGTAAATGGACAAATCCTAGTGAAAATAGGAAACGGAAATGCGTCACTAGCGTCACGCGACTATATTTATATATATATATATATATATGTGTGTATATATATATATATATATATATATATATTCACTTTAACGATCGCGCTAACCACTTGCTCTCGAGCTCCTCCTCTGATAGTTTATCGTTGGGATATAAGGAAGTAGCCAGTCCCAAGGGCTGGCTGAGTGGACGGGCGGGATTGGGGAGAGGAGAATTCCCACAAAACCTCGGCTCTCACCCAGGGGTAGGGTATGCATCACCCATTTTCCCAACAATAAAAATGGGCTATTACAACGGGCGATAACTAGAGGCACTCACTCGCAGTGACAGTCCTAAACAAAAATTCACGCACATGCGATTTGACGGCCATGCGAGCATCGCTGAACAAGTATTATCTTTGATAGCTCTTTATCGTTCAGCGACAAAAAATCTCTTTAGTTTACACGGAACATATATCTATTGTAGGTTTCTTGACCGAGAAAATAGTCGATAGGTAGTCGCTTCCTCGCCGGCGGTAGAATAACTGCCGAAAAGTGAAGCAAACAAGCATATAGCCCTCCTGATTGTGAACGGCCAAGAAAGTCTATGGATATACAAAAAATATCACGTCTACCGATACCTACCCTATCGCAATCCCCTACCCTGTGGAGCCCTGGAACCTTACTCACCAACAGAAATACCATGAAAGGGTTGTGTTATTTTACTGTGGTCTCCTGTAAGGTGGAGGTTACTTTACCCCAGACGAGCGCTCCGATAAATCCGCTATAAGGTAGGGTACTTTCTTTCCAGGACCAAGTTGATATAAATAAAAAGTGCAACGTCACATAATTTTGCCATTCAACATCTAGGATTTTCGCACTCTTCTTCTTCTTTACTGTGGGTTTTCCGCAACTCGACACCTGGTGCCTATTTTGCGTGAGATGACTTAAGTTATGCCATCCAAACTCCCCCAAGAAGCTCAGCAGTCTTTTGGTGTCTCCGCAGGTCTCGAGTAGCGTCTGGGGTCTGCCTAGGTGTGTCATCCGTTGTCTGGTCACGCCTCTGCACTGTAGCAGGACGTGAGTGCTCGTCTCCTCTCCCTCCATGCAGGCTCTACACAGAGGACTGTCCAAAACACCTATTTTAAAGAGATGTTTATTAAAGAGTTCTCTCGGTATCGCACTCAGATACCTCAAAAATAAGACAGCACATCACTTTGAAAGCATTAAATGTAAATTAAGTTTGATATAGATTTTAACTGTCTTCGTTGATCATATCTCCTACCCTTGACGTGAGAGTGATGTCCAGTTGCGATGATAGTTGACCCAAGCTTGCATAACCCAACTACCCCAGTCCGTGGGACGTGGAAGTAATCTTTACTCGTGGCAGGAACACTTCACTAAAAATTACTAATATTTGACTGCACTATATCGTGGAAATTATTTCTTCAGGTGTTATGATGACTTTACAAAAGACCACAGTTAACTAACACTACCTCTGTTTGGGGTTTCATTTCTTTTCTTCAGAGGACCACGCGCGCTGGCCTACGTTGTCACTGACTTACTGTGGCCACTCTTCCTACACGAACATAGAAGTTTAGTGACTCATTACTTTGTCGTACTTTTCGTAAGTGGAATTCTGTTCCCTCCTGCCTACAATCTGGGGTCCTTTAAGAGAGGCGTGAAGAATCATTTTTGCTGGCCGGCAAGATGAGGATGGTTGATGTGGTAGTTTATAACTGCTGTACCAGCTATCTTCGCGTTTGGACTTTATCGCCACTTAACATCAGGTGGGGTAAAGTAATTTGCCTACTTGGCTATATAAAGAAAATTACAGGCCGGCAAGGTTAGGATGACTGCAACGGCATTCTCTAAACATTAGGTACAATAATAGCGAGGAGTAGGTAAATTTTGTTGTGTTTGTCATATTATAATATAGTGTTTTTTGTTACAGAATTAAACGCAACAAAGGCGACTGAGATATCGTCTGACACAGAAGAAGACGTTTTATACCAGAAGGATGTGTCCTTCTCAGCAGAACTAGAAGTAGCCCCGTCCAATAGAGTAATTAAGAGTAATGTAAGCGATAGACATATCGACGACAACCAGAGACTAACTACACTGCCGACAGAGACGAAAGGCGACAGAGCTATTAGTTACACTTACACTGGAGAGAGAAGCAAAGAGGTTGATGGTCTGAAAAGTCTAATAGAAGATGGAGTTAGCAAAATGGACATTAGTATTATCGCTGATGATGTGAGAAGTGGTTTCGAAGCCAATGAGCTAAGAATAACGACGCTTGGACCTAGCTTAGAACAGAAGGTATGCAATAATATTGTAGCTTTAGCCTGACGATTTTTGATGATCTATTATCACGCTTGGTCTGTGATTATGCAAATGACTTTCAGAAAAGTCGGTTATATTGATAGTTGACCAATGTATTAAGTATCGTCTTATATCCCTAATTTCACTTCCTAGGGTTACATATATAACTTCATTACTTCTTTAATTTAACACGGGAGTAATAGCAAAGATATCTGATTCAATTTGCATTTCTTTTTCCTAAATAGCTATTCTCAATATTGTTTACATCGTTTTTTGGACCTTCTTTGTGATCCAGCACAAGTGCTTTTATGACCTTAGATATTTGAAAAATATCCATGTATTTCATAGATAAATAATTGGTTTCCCTGCGGTCTATAGTATCTAAGATGTATTTGTTTATTTTGTTTTCCTAGGTTCCCGGTGCGACGTATTCGCCTCCGTGGACAGCCGCCGTTGAGAGCTGCCGATGCGATGCTTGCGACCCGCGGTGCACCTGCTCTCACAGCAAATGTAAAACAGGTTAGCTCGTGTAACTATTGTGTATGATAGTTTACTGTTATACACCTTTGGGATCTATAACGTGGTTCGAGTCTGTCTGTATTTCGTGGTGTTTAGGGTCCACAAAATTTTAATTTCGGGTGTCGTTCATGGCAGGATGCTTCAAATAACATGCCAATACATCGTCAAATAAAATAAAATCTGGCAGCGGACGGGATTCGAACCCGCACCCTTCGCAATCCGGGTGAATGCAATGACCAATTATGCTACCATGGCCCTGATGGCCGCGTCGAAATTTTCCTAGCCTTAAGCTGCAAGGCCTAGCTATCTCTTCGCATTGTAGGCAACCCACAATGTGAAATAAATGCTTTTATAAGTATTAAACATTTGAAAGAAGAAATAGCAATTATAGTTATGTTTTTATTGTTTTTAAGCATTTAACTACTAGATCGTTAAATCTAAAGAAAAGTTTTACTAGATAAAAAAATCCACGCGGACCAGGCAGCGTGCGGGACTCGAACCCGCACCCGCATTCTTTAGATTGAAACATCTAGCAGTTAAATGCTTATAAACAATAAAAACATAAAAATAAAACCTCTTTCTTGTAATATGACAGGTCACTGAAAACATCGAAAACATTTATTTTTGTGTTTTCCATGAATCTGAAATATATGTTAAATATAATTTTTGAAATATCAATGGACAGGGGTGGTGAGCAAGGGGGGAGGGGGAAATCTGAACTTTTTTAAATATTTTTGTTACGTGTAAAGATATCATAAACTATCAAACACCCCGGATTCGCACGACAGTCGCTAATTCATGGTTTTTTAGTACTTGCAAAGAATTGAATTTAAATATCTACAGTTAAAAATCGGCCCGTAACGTGGTCACCGAAATACGAATTTTGTGCAGCGAGCAATACGGCCGACACGGCCTGGAGAGGGTAAGCATACACAGCTTTCCTCTCAGTCGCATTGCTTGGGCATAGAAACGATACATGTGTGCAGGATTTGGTGATGTGTTGCGTCATTACTTATGTGTAATTGTCGTTATTACATTTTTTGTAAAATTAATTTTCATCCGCGCTGTGACGGAGAAAGAATACTACTCACCGCCCTTCTCTCCACGCTTGCGCTATACGGTCTGCCGGTCCAGATCTGTTCCTGGGTAGCTGACTTCCTGCATGAACGTAGAATTCGTGTCCTTACTGATGGAACTAGTTCGCGGTTCATCTTAGTGAATGCCGGCTCCTCAGGGCGCCGTCCTATCTCCCACTCTCTTTCTGCTGCATATCAATGACTTCATTCCTCTTGGAAAGTACATGGCTAAGAAACTGCCCTTAACGTGTATAATTATTTCGCACTAGCCCAAAACATTATAATATTATTTTATTATTTTAAAATATTTACCAAATGTAGCAATATAGTAGGAGTTCTGACAAATTTCAAGATTGTGGCTTTATCAACAGCTCCTGAGCCTTTTTTCATAGAAATTAGAATATTCAGCCATTCAGCATTAAATATTACTAAGAACAATATTTATACTTGCTAGGACAGTTTCTCATACAAAATTTCACCTTGTCCTTTTCATTGCTATACAGACGATAGTACAGTCGAATCACATTGAAAAATGTTTTTAATCCAAAGAATTACATCGAAAGCGTGGTAAAAACGGTCTCACGTAAACTCAGAGTCCAGAATAAGGTGCGGCATTTTTTACGCCCGAGCAACTGTGCTTGTTGTACGCAGATGCGCACTTGCGTGGAATATTGCTCGTACCTCTGGGTTGGCTCCACCAAGTACTTGCTCGATGCTTTGGATAGGTTACAGCGGCACGCGATTCGCAACTTAGGCGATGAGGAGGTGACTAAACACCTCGATCCTATTCAATTACACCGTGACATGGCGACACTAAGCGCGTTCTATCGTCTGTACCACGGCGAGTGTTCTGAGGAGTTATTCTCTCTTATTCCACCTTCCTCTTTCTTTCAAAGGACGACGCGCACTGGTTTACGTTGTCACCGTGTAACTGTTGCGACAATTAAAACGCGTACAAAGAAATTTGGTGACTCGTTTCATTGTCGCACTATCCGTAAATGGAATGCTCTGTCCGCTCACGTGTTCCCTCCTTACAACCTGGGATCCTTTAAAAGAGGCGTGACGAAGCAACATGCAGGCCGGCAGGGTGAGGATGGCTGGTGTGGCAGGTAGAAATGCTGTATCAGCTATCTTCGCGTCTGGACTTCACCGTCACTTAACATCAGGTGGGGTCGAATCATTTGTCGGACCTATCGATAAAAAAAACATGAGTGCCATATTTTTTCGGGGACACCCATATACTTTTCCTGTCCGGTCTCTTGGTGTCCTCAGTTGTTCGGGGGACTTTTCGTATGCGGTACTTTTAGTCCGTCGCGTGCGTTACTAGATGTATTTTAAGCGATCTATTTTGACGGACAAAAAAGTATTACGCGTGTGCATATTCGCCAAAAATGGTAGATTGGAATGATTTGAGTAGGTAGTATCATGTCGCTATGAGATGGAAGGAAGTACTTTCAGTGTACAAACAAGATCAATGACCTTACAAGATACTGTCAAGAAATTTAGCAATTTATCGACATAAAAAAAATCTACTGTCTACTGATATTTTCCTTCGCGGCCTGAAATATTCAAACATTTAGAACAGTTTTATTACAAAACGTGAACTAAAGTTCGGCTGGTATAAACTTAATGCTGTCTTTATCTTTTCTTTAGCAAACAAAGATGACAGCATCATTTTTAGACCGGGGTTAACTTATGTAAACATTTTGTAATGAGAAGGATATTGTTCAATATTATGGTTCATCCTTTTCTATACGGAGCCTTATAAATGTACCCAGGGAACAGCTCCACGGTGCTTATTCACGTCTTAACTCCATATTTAGTTAAGTCGGATACGTGTCTGTGATTCCACATCTCTCTATACTGAGAACGTGACTTCATTTTCACGAGAGCAATCGCGACGGGGGATAAATGAAATTGCCGTCTCTTTTTTCGGTATTCCGTGGCTTAATAAAGCAGTGCCTGAGGATTATTTTTTTGACTTAAACATTCCAATTAGATACAGACAGAAGGATGTTGTAGATTTTTCATATTTTTAACAGGCAAGAAAGCAAAGAATGAGATATGATGTTGCATATCGTATGGTGTTAAGATTGAAAGAAAATTTGAGCAACGTCGTGTTGTAACATGCAATTGTACTTTCGATTCCGTTATTGAGTGTGAGTTGCACACACAGTTTTCTGTTATTATATAAATAATAGCATAATGGTAACCGCCCGAATATTTTCCAAAAAAAAGGAACTTTCTTCTTTAGGAATGAACCATATCTTTAACCTCGTCGGAATGAACAACACATGTAATGATATATGAACTGAGTAGAATAGACTCCAGTTCATATCAAATAATCGTATGTACCTTTGAATAAAAAACGACGGGTTGCACTTCGGGAGTGCCGGCAGAAGTGAAAACTTTAATATTATCGCTGTGCATTTTTGATATTTTGGAATGGTTAGGGAATAATTTTGCACGAATTTCTTTAATTATCAATATAAAAGTACTATCATTTATGTGGTAGAATACAATATTTATTTATTGCGCTATCGTACACAAACATAACAATTTATATTACTACATTAAAAGTTTATCTCTCAGAATTACTCGTTTAAGCCCACCTAGTAACATCTATTGTAAAAAAATGGATGCGTGGAACTTATGTACGCGCGTGAGAAGTTATACTTCTTTAGCATCATTAAAATATTTTTTAATTGCATGCAAATAATTAATAATTACAATAAAATAATAAGAGGACTGGAAAAGGATAGTTAACACAGTCAATTAAGTTCAGTTTTAATTTCAAAATTAAATAAATATTCAAAATATTCAATTAAAATCACTACTGAATTTAAGTTATTAGTCCATATGTAATTAGCACTTGTAAGTAACTAAAACACGTTGTGTTCTTGACCTTCACGAGTGCTTGTAACAGCCTAGACTGAATAAATTTCATTTAATTTCATTTCATTTCATTTCATTTCATTTCATATCTGCCCTGTTTGCTTTGTTCAAATCTGCCCCACGGTCACTTGAAAAATAAAATATTACAAATAACGCGCCCGCGGCTAACTTCATTATGTTAAAATTTTGTGTTACAGTGATGAAAATTTCACTCTCATAATTTTTTCATAACGCGGCTAAAGAAGTATAACTTCAAAAAAGCATTTTCTGCGCAATAAAGCTGCCACCTGGACGTCCTAGATACAGACTTATTATTAAAAAACGATAAAATAAAATATTACTATGATTCGTCCAATATATTGAAAGTCAACAACCTTTCCAATTTTATTGTTTTCGTCTTACGAATTTTCGATTTATAATACGATAAAATAAAATATTACTATGTTTCGTCCAATATATTGAAGGTCAACAACCTTTCCAATTTTATTGTGTCATGATGCGATCAGCCCACGTGACTAACCTGACGCGAGTTTAACATTTTTTACCCATACAAAAAAAGTGTACAACGCCGCTAAAGAAATTTTCACTTCAAAACCTTCGTTACATTATCATCAGCCTATTGGATGCCCCCACTGCTCGGGCACAGGCCTTCCTTATGGATGGAATAGGGAGATTGTGTGCGGATTAATGCCTTTCGAAGCACGGAGGAGCTCGAGATAGTAAACTTTGGTCACCCATCCATTGACCGACCACTGCGAAAGTTGCTTTACTTCAACGATCGCAGCCGAACGCGCTGACCACTTGCGCCCTCGAGCTCATCTATAAAACGTTAAACATTTTTTTATTGAAATAAACTGAGCATTCCAAAAAGATTTTATGTCAATTTTATGATGTGCTCGGGTCTAGAATATGAACCTTTTTTTGGGACCGCAGACATGCTTAGGACTCACGAGGGACTCGCTTACTCGAATGTTTGGGTTAACTTTACTTAGAATTTTTCCTACTTGTTTTCACTGGAAGCTGAGCTCAGAAGAGTAATTGCCTGGATACCGTTATCTAGACGATTACCAGAAGATAAGATCTAGACAATGAATATAAATAATATTTCCGACACTTACACCAATTAGCCTAGCCCCAAGTAAGCACTGTGAGGACATGCCTTATGGGATACCACCTAGGGTAACGGATAGAATACATACTTATACATATATATGTATTATACATATATTATTCTAAGAAGCGACACCTTGAAAACCGGCGTACATACCACTCGCGCCACGGAGGTCGTATATTGAATCCAATCCTCTAATAAATATTTTCTTACTACAATTTTATATTAGTGTGTTAATGTCCTCTAAGTAGGTACGATCCTTAGGAACACATTTTTATCTTTAACAAATTTATCAATGACTTCATACACATGCCCGAAATATTTGGCTCTTTTTTAACTGCACACGCAAGCAGCACAAAGTCCGACATGCAGACAGGGTATTTTTTAAAACACGATAGTATAAAATTATCAGTTTAAATCGACCCATTTTTTTATGGTTCAGGTCCCATTTTGTAGAGTATGCGAGTCCGACTAGAGCTTGGCTGTTTTTTAGGATTTCGTACTTCAAAAGGAAAAAACGGAACCCATTTAGGATTACTTTCTTGTCCGTTTGTCTGTCTGTCAAGACCCTTTCTCTCTCTGGAACGCGTAGAAGTATCGAGTTGAAAAAAAAAACTATACGTCCTTTAAAGATGTGAAAAACACAAACTTCAAACCTAGGCTAATACAAAAAAGTTCCGTTCATCTCTCTGTCTGTCAATCCCTTTATCTCGGGAACGCGCATGTGCAGTTATCGTGTTTAAATTTCAACTCGAATAAACTACTCACAGCTTTGAGGGACTGTAAGATTCGAGTTAAAGCGGTGAATAAATCACACCTTTAACTGACTTTTACTAGAGTCCGGGCTAATGGCTTAAATCTTACTGATGTGGAGTCCAGACGCGAAGATGGCTCAGCAGATTTATCTGCAATACCAGCCATGCTCACCGGCAGGCCTGCAAGTTTTTTTTTCGAGTGTGTATGCTGTTGGTCGCAGATGACCTTTACAGCGTCACCGGGTTTGGGGACGGCGAGATACTTAGGGGACCTCAAGCCGAGAATTGGCAAGTGTCTCTAGAGGTATTCCCGGCGGATGTTATCACGCCACGGGGGGAGTCTCCTCTCCGTCTGGAGCCTCTAGACCACTCGGTTTCGGTTCAAGTTCAACTAGAGGGCGTCTCTGAGACTCGGACCTCGGCTCTAGTTAGCCGTTGTCGTGGGGGGCGAGGAAAAACGCCTAAGTACCTGTACCTGGTATAGCATGTCGTGTGTAGACCGGGTCTTCGCACTCTTATCCTTCGGGTGCGGTGTCTGCTAAGCTAGTGTGCAAGTATGCTAGCTGTGTAGTGTTGGCGTTCGTGGCCTGTGTCGGAGGAGTCGGAGGCGCGTTACTGCTGGTGATTTCGACGTTGGGGACTCTAAGATGCGCCTAGGCCGACGAAATCGGGGGGAAGGCGTACAAGTTGCTTCTACGCGCCTCTTTTAAAGGACCCCGCTGTGGTTGTAGGTATACCACGACTATGTATGTTCTGAGGAGTTATTTTCCGTTATTACACCTTTTTTCCTTTGACTGTGGCCACTATTCCTACACGAACAAAAAAAATAAGTGACTGATTTCTTTGTCGTACTATTCGCAAGTGGAATTCTTACCTTCTTCCTACAATCTGCGGTCCTTTAAAAGAGGCGTGAAGGAACATTTCTGCAGGCCGACAAGGCGAGGATGGTTGGTGTGGCAGTTTATAACTGCTGCCCCAGCTATCTTCGCATCTGTATTTTACAACCACTTAACATTTTGTGCGGTAGAGTCATTTGCCTACTTAGCTTTAAAAAATAGCTAAAAGGGCACATGTGCGCAGGCAAAGAATTCCATTCGTAAATAGAAGGGACGATAAAGAATTCTCAAACATGTTACTATTCTACGCAGAAGGTTTCAAATCGGTAATGCACTCTCCCCTGGCGCCCATTTCAATAGGTTGTAAATAATGTTGCCACATACAATTTTCGAAATCCGGAAGGTGTACCAAAAACTCCAGAATATGTATGGCTGTATATGATTTATATACAAGAACAAGCAAAAGCTTTCTTAGAATGCTATTCAAATTCTATAATTATTCGAATGTTTTCTACTGATTTGCTCGTAAATTATAAATCTTAATATTGACTACTTGCGAAACTATAAAAGAAATGCCAAATAATATGTTACCTTATTTAGTTGTCTCAGTTTTTAACATAGCTATATCTAAATTTTGCATTTTTTATTTTGAGTCCTGTTCCACCTTAGATTAAAAAAAAGGGAAATTGGTGGTGGTGCATGACCACAATTGGCTTTAGTCACAATTGGATAATCAAACATATGTCGTGTAGCGACAAAATAAAACTAGATAGAAAAAAAAATAAAGGAAAAATCAAAAGAACAGTATAGGATATATATATTTACAAGATAAAGTATTTACAGATTAACAAATAAAAAAAAAGGGTGTGGTGTGTGTGTTAAATGTGGGGTGTAAAGTGGAAGTGGTGAAGTAGGCGTGGGTCGTCGGCGATCTTCTTAGTTGAGAGTAGAGGGTCTGGAGGACGTGCTGCTGGCAGACGGGCGGCACTCCTAGGAGGCAGAAGCGCTCCTGTTCAGGCGTCAAAGGTCTTGGCCTGCCCTGGTGGTGGCTGGCGGCGCTGCTGGTAGGTTGGCCGGCGAATATCGGCCAGTGGCAGGAGTTGATGGAACGGCAGGAGTCGGTAGAAGGCGGGCTGAAGCAGTTGGAGGCTGGCCGAAGAAGCTGGAGTCCAGGTGGCAGTCCCACCGATGAGGTTGCGAGTACGTGAAGATGACGAGAAGAGTAGTAGAGTAGTTAGTAGTTAAGTAGTTATTTAGAGAGCCAATAGGTGCTATATAGCTTTGAGGTATTTCTTGAGTCCCGGGGCCAAAAAGAATCAAAGAAGGTGGTCTGTGGAGGTTGAATAGTCATAGACGTAGTTGGAGAGCGTATCCGTGTCATGGGTAGCCATGACAACGGATAAAAAACATTAAGTTGTCATAAATGTCAATAAAATAAATAAACTAAAGATAGATAAAATCGCAGCAAAATTAATGAAAACAAATAAATAACAGAATAAAGAGAAATGCCGGTAAGTATCCAGCACTCTGGGATAGTGATTTTCAGTACAGAAGAAATTATTATATATATTTACAAAATGATGAATAGTGTGTGATATTTTTGAAATTATGTGTTTCCAGAAATACATAATAAAATATATGATGATGCCTGATGAATATCGATGATGTTATATGATAAAATGTGCGAAATGGAACCTATGATAGTCGAAACCATGGGATGATTATTAAGGTACGTTACACATACTGGATGTACACTCAATATAATAATATTGCGTATATTCTGTGTTACAAAGATAAAACAATTCCTTCGATGCTTTTATAAAGAACACAAATAGTTCAAAATCAAATAACAAATGCCTCGGGAACACTTTTCATACGTAAAACTGTAAAAACATTTTTTTCACAAAGTTCACGGTTTGTCGTGAATGTTAAATAATAATCGCCATTTTGTTATCAAGAAAAGGACAGCAATACAGCTCAGCAGTGCGGAATCGCTGTTTCGCTCACACTGCATTAAAGCCTACAGTTATGTCTCGCTCGCTCGATTGAATGTTTATATACGTGTGCATGTGTGAGAGTTGCTTATGTAATTGAGTCGGATTATATTTTTTTTGATGCTCTAGCATCAAAAAAAAGAAATACTAGCATGCTAGTATGAGCGTACCGTATCTCTTTTTTGTTTTAATCTAAGTGTTCAACACTATAAAAAAAACTTAAATTTCAAATGAGAAATTATAAAAACGGGATATTTCTGATTTTTTCTTCGAAATTCGGGAAACATGGCAACATTAAAATAGTGCAGCCTTACCCGCCCTGCATGCCGGTGCCGCCCTGAGGCGCATACCTCCAAGCCTCCAACCCTCGGTATCACTTAATATAATTCAAGGGGCCGCATTCTTCGAGAGCGCGATTAGGGCAAGCTTGGTACACCCCTTGGGGGTGGCGTGATCGAAAATTCAATTCAATTTAGGGTTGCCATTGAAAATACCGTTTTAGTGGCTTTCTATGGAGTTTTGTTATTAACGTAAATACCAATCACATAAATTTAACCACAAGAATTCAATAAATAATAGTAAATAAATAGATATTTGTTAGATTGCTGCCTAGCAATAAGGCCGATAATAAACAGATATTTGTTAGATTGCTGCCTAGCAATAAGGCCGCCTATATTGTGTACGTTCTATTTATCATGTTTTAATTTACTTGTGTGTTTTTCTATGGTGTATAACAATAAAGAATATTATTATTATTATATTTTCCACACTCATCTGGCCCCAAAGTAAGCACTGTAAAGATTGCGTTATGGGATGCTAGGGTAACGGACAGAATACATATACTGATAATTATAAAAGTACCTATAATATTTAATCTATAAATATTTGTATAAACATGACTAAGGTAAAACCGCTCGTATTCATCATACTAAACATTTGCCCACCCCCGCGATTCGAACCCGGAACCTCTGAGTAGACGACGCCATGAAACCCATGCGTATATACCACTCGGTCACGGAGGTCGTCGATTACCTAACGGATAGTTGTTAAATCTGCTTGATATCCATTCGGTAGTTTCTGAATCATAGCTACGACAAACGAAGGAGGCGATGGATTTAGTTTTAGTAAGTTAGAATTTGAGATATAAAATTTTTCATTAATATTATTTTTATAAAATAACGCGAACAACTTTGTCAGCCTAGAAAAAAAATCAGTTTTAGTATTGCGATTAAAGTAGCCTGTCTTGCTCAAGGCCCACGCTATATACCAAAATAATCAGTTCAGTGGGCAGGGATGAAAATTGTATATATAAACAGACCTACAGCCAAAGCAACTTTCCCATATCACAAAAAAATTGATAGCACCAACAGCACCAACTATATTCAAGCGCTAAATTTGTAACTTTGTAGACCGACATGTTGGCCAAGCTGAAGCCCACGCGAGCGTGTGCAAACTGATGAAGGTAGATCCTACTGTCTAAAGAAGTCTAGAGGTCGGGCAAGTTTGAAGAAGACCAATGCAAGTGGCTAATACAGACGAGCTAATACATAAAAAAGCTTTGTGAAGCTGTCCCATGCTAGGCAAGGCGTTTGACCACAATCTCGCCTGATGGAAAGCGATGATGAGGCCTACGATGGTACACGCCTGCCTAGAAGATGCCTGTTCACTCTGGCCTTGAAGATGTCAAAAATTATTATGGATAACGTGAGGCTAACGTTGGCGAACGATGCCAAATGAGGTCTGTACACTTTGTTTTTTCCAGTTTGGACGTATTAGTGCTTTTGTGAGTTGACGCAAATTGTGTGTACGTGACAAACATAAAAAGTGGTAAAAAGAGTTAATTAAGAAGTCTCAACCACTGTCGACCCGAGGCTAAGGATATTTGACGACCTCCGTGGCCGAGTGGTTTGTACGCCGGGTTTCATGGTATCGCCGACTCGAGAGGTCCCGGGTTCGAATCCCGGCGGGGGCAGATGTTTGAGTCATGAATACGAGCATTTATACTCCAGTCATGGATATTAATATGTATTTGTATATAAATATACTTATATATGTACAGTATATGTATTCTATCCATTACCTTAGTATCCCATAACACAAGCCTTACAGTGCTTACTTTGGGGCTAGGCTAATAGGTGTGTGTGTGTTTTTTTTTAATTATTTTATTGCCAGGGTTGAAAGAGATGTTAAAAGTATAGACATAGAAAGAGAGAGGAAAACAGAGATGTATTAAATGAGGTAAGAAGATACTTGTTGCTGTTATAAAATAAGACTAGTACGGTAAATGTGAGTTTTTCGTTTAGTTTTATGAAGGGGTTATTAGATGTGATAGCGGAATTTAAAGATTTTAGTTTAGAAGACCGGTGCTTCCCTTTACTCGACAAATTAGGCAAGACACTAAACGATGCTAAGCAAGACAAATATGCTGTTTGGCTTTCGTTTCGCCAACATGTATGGGCGGCATTACTATTCGTACACTTTAACCACTACTCTTGTAATGTAAATAATAGTCCAGTCTAAATGATATTGTTGTGGATTGTGGTACAAATACACTATTTTCAGTTTGTTCAATAAAGCGAGGGTGATAATGAATAAAGGTCTTGTTGCAAAGTTTAACTAAATCTGTTTTGCATGTAAAAAACTAGCAAATATTACAAACACAGCTTTTAAGCACAAAAGTAATTGCGTACTTACGGAACAAAAACCACAGATTAGCGTAATTCCAAAATCACAGACCAATAAATCACACAGAGTAGAGAGACACAATATTTTAATTTACATAACAAAATAAATAATAATCGGCCACAATACAAAAATAAAATATAGTGATTCAAATAAATTTAATATAAGTGAGCATTATATTAAAAATGACATAAAATAGGGGCAGAAGATGTCGTCAGCCCTTGTATAGTTACAATTAAGAGTATCTTAACTACTCCTTGTTGATATATTTTTATTTTACGCGCGGGAAAATTAACAGATGTCGGAATCTATGTATAATGTACCTATTTCTCTCATTAACAGTTCAAAGTGGAAGTTTTCCCAAGTCTCTGATTTTTTTTGGAGTTTACTCCTTAAGAATCGATTTGCATATATAAGGGGCCCGGTATGAGAAAAATGTGAGGAGTAAAATCTATCGATGAATGACCTCGTTACGTTTTTGGTGAGCATCCTATGTCGCGCAACTTTGACAAACAAAGATGACGGATTGACATTAATAAAATTTTTAAAATCTGAACTGAATTTAGATATTGTTTCTGATAGAGCAATGGGGACAACGAGGTACGGTACAACCATTGATGCGGTATTTTCAAGATTCGTGAACCACGTATCTACGAACGTCCATGTGTCTTATTTTAGTTACCATAAACCACTTGTCACTGTAATTAATAATGCAGACAATGTTGATTTAATTAATATTTAAAAAAATGATAATAGTCTGATAATAATAATTACATAATTTGTCAACATTCCTAATGATATATTTATGCACATCTGAAATTGACTATTGTAAAAAGTTTAATGTAAAATATTTCGTCGATTAGTTATAATAAATGTATATGAAATGAATAAATATATATATATATATATATATATATATATATATATATATATATATATATATACGTATATTATTTTCATTAATTTGTTAATTTACCCTTTCATACAGTATCAATTTTTTTAAGTTTAATAAACTCTTTTTGCGTCTGGTTAGACTATCGAACTTAAGGAGTAAACTCCAGTCGTGCGTCGGAGCTGACACACACATTTTTTTTTAATTATAATTATTATATAGTGTCTAATGTTGTATAAATAATGGTACCCTTCGTACGCGAGTCCGACTTGCTCTAGGCCAGTTTTTTTTTGACTGGACTCTATAAATATATGGACTAAATCTTAAACCTCTTCTGTTGTCTTTATTATGATTATATGAGTTATTGTGCCTGAAATAAACATTTATTATTATTATTAAAGTCGGATAAAAGTTTCCCCTTATAGTTTCGTCATTTCCTTCTGTCCGTCCCCGGCTTTGCTTGGAGACTATTGCCTCTAGAGAACTGTATTTTTGTGAAGATATGAATATATATCGATCACGCCGACAAAATGGTAGATTAAAATTTTACAAAAAAACCCCTACATGTAACCTGGGGATGTTTTTTGTCATCATTTACCCAATCGAGTGGGGTATCATTGAATAAGACCTTTATAATTATTTAGGGGTTCCTCAGTCTTTTTTTCGTATAAAGAATCACTTTGCGAAATATTGAACTTTAAAGTGCTATTTTTTGTTCGGGTAGGGCGCCCCTGACCCCCTCTAAAAGCTAAACTATTGGCTTGAAAAATCTGGAAAAATTCATATGATAATTATAACGGTTAAGATAGATATGTTAGTTTAATAGTATCGTTCAACTTTGGTTAAAGAAAATTTCTTACCTATTGAAAATTTCTTAGAAGAAAACATTAATAGTGACATAGATGAAGTTCCACTACGCTACCGCGAGTACCAACGACAACGGCTTCTGAGTCGCGCTAGCGTTACGTTTTTATAAAAAGTATATAAGCACTTGAAAAGATCGGCGGCTTTAGATGAAACTTGTAAGGCTCTTCTGGTCATAAGCATGAACTACTGTTGTATTTTAGTCAGTAAGAATCTGACATAACCTTGCAGCAGTGTTACCAGATGAGGAAACTGATATTACAGTGTTGGGTGCAAAAAAATACAGTGTTTGAGACAAAAATACAGTAAACGTAAAAAAAATACAGTGAATTTTACAGCAGATATCAAGAAACTTATATTGTTTAAATACACTTTCTAGTTGACTAACCAACCATTTATTAATCACTGTCACTATCATTTAGCCCGACGGTCGTTTCTTTTTTGTAGATCCCCGAATGAAATGATTTTAACATTTTCTCAGTTGGTTTAAAATGAATGCAACTCATGCTTAAACACGGTTGACAAAATTTGGGCGCATAATTTTATTTTTATTTATTTATTTATAATCAGGCTACATAGGCCCATAGATAAATACCTTATAGTCTAACATATATACAGATATAAAACATTGTTGTTAGTAAATAAAGTTTTTAACTATAAAACTAGTTTTTACGGGTTAATGCACGAAACTTTATTTATTTATTGACGTTAGTTTTATTTAATGAGTGTGGTGCGTGAAAACCTAAGAAACAAATATGTTTTTAACTATGTTAGTAAATACCTAACTAACACGTTTAGACGACGACGTGTGACGCGAAGTGGTGTCAGGTAACCGACCTCGGAAGCGCCGGAACACTACACCTTTCGGCCAAAGATCCTCCTCCATGAAAGTCGCCAGATGTTCTACCTAATACTACGTACCTACTCTACGAAGTGATTCCTAGTCTACGTCCGGGGAATTCCCGCATAGTAAAGACCGCGCCACTATTCATGCCCGTTTAAAATAAGATATTTCCGTTCTTATTTCAATAGTAACAATAGTTGTGTCATAAGCAGAGAGGTGGCGCGGGACGGGGGGTTGCCTTTCTACAAGTTCGTAATAATATTTTTTTACAAAGGCTGCCTTCAGTTTACTTACATTAAACTACGAGTGTGTTCGAGATACGGTGAAAAATAGTCAGTAAGTTTTAAACTCATTCTCGAACGCTCTCCGAAAAGATTTTAGCCCTTAGAAAAATTACAGTGTTCTCCATACACTGTAATTTTAGTATTATAGTGTACAGTAGATCGTCTGAAAATACAGTAGATCTGCTGTAATTACAGTGTATCTGGCAACGCTGCCTTGCAACCGGCTCTGAGTATTCATGAGGATTTTACACCCGCTCCTGGCAGGAAACAAAAAAAATTGGTGGTTATCATTCGTATTTAAAAAAAAAATAATATCGATTTGATTATGAGTTTGAAATGCAGTTTGACTTTGCTTTAGATATTTTATTTGAAATACATATAGATTGATATTAATTGGTTTTTCTAGTTTCCGTTAGAGAAATAAAGACTTCTGCTCAAATATATTGTGGTAGCTACTTTTTTATACGGTCGCAACTTCATTTTTAATAAAGCCTTTCTTCTTTATATTGTTCTAAACATATTTACAGTGAAATCGATTTGACCTATATAGTCCTCCATAATTAACAATTCCATAACAATTCTGCCTTCAGCGAGAAACTCAATAACTGCCATGGGAATATCTCACCGGAAACCGTTCCGCGGGCGGAAGCGGCCCGCGGTAATGGCGGCTGCCGACTTCCGGCTATCGGTACGGCTTTCTAACTAGAACAATATTTTGTGCAGGAAGAAATTTGTTCGCTATTTGAACGGTGCAATTAAGTTTGAGGATTTCAGTGCTTTATCAAAAGCGCTGAAATAAGGAAGGTATTTGCCGCTCGAATTGGAGCACCCGTCTGGGGCAGTAAATTCCACCTTACAAAAGATCACAGTAAAATAACACTACCTTATGGTGGTGTTGTGTTTTTCTGGTGAGTAAGGTTTCAAGGCTCCACGGGGTAGGGTATTGGGTCAGGGTATGCATCGGTTCGAGTGATATTTTTATGTATCGCAAACATCTAGGCTAGATAGGCTATGTTGGTTGCTTACCATCAGTCGAGTCATAAGCTTGTTTGCCACTTTTTTCAAATAAAAAAAAAGAGCGAGCCTTACAGTAGAGTCTTTGCGGAAAGAGAATGGGATTTACATTGGAGGGCGCTGTAGTGCTTTTCTACCGTATTTGTAAGGTTTCACCAAAATCTTAATGTTAGTTCCGTTTTTCGCCACACCCATTCTCTTTCCGCACAGACTTTAGTCGCGTATGATGTGTAACATTTAGTCCGGGAGGTAGCGTTGCATTTTTGGCAGTGATTTTACGCCGACTGTTTGCCTTCCTTTACTATTTATCGCGAACTACTTATAACTGAACCAAGCGTCAGCTGGCGCACCCGCGGTGGGTGTGGAATTGGGAGGTTGGTAAAAAAAAATAAAAAATTAAGTAATAGTACGCCAGCTCAAACTTTTTTCACGAATAGTTGACATCATACTGAGCTGAAAAAAAATCGTCAGCTGCATCGTGAAGGGGGGATTATGCGTCAGCTGGCCGCATGAATTTGTAAAAAAAAAACGTAAAATAAAGTTATAATACGTCGGATGAAATTGAACTACGTGATTCTTTAAATAATCATAAGTACAAAAATAACAATCAGCTGCGTATATAGCGGTGGAAAGACCGTCAGCTGACGCAGTAAAGGTAAAGATTTTTCTAGCAATGGACAGAATCTTTCTCGATATATTTTCGTTTCGTTTTATTTGTAACTAAATAAAAGAAAATCGAGGGCAAAATGAAAAGAACCCAAAATATATTAAAAGTTAATATGAACAAAATCGAAATATAGGAATAAAAAGATCGCGAAAGTTATTCATCGTCGACATATATATATATATATATATATTTCATTCTGTATAGAGAATGACAAGGATAAACTGTTGTTATATGATAACTAGTTGACACTTTTTGGAATTATGTTTTAAATTGGTAATAATTGTTCTATCACAACGAAAAAAAAAAATATTTTTACCTAGAAGACATACAAAAACGCTATTTAGTCTATAGACTTATCTATGCCATGACGTCAAAACATTTGTAAACAAACACTCGCAAGCACGTAGGAAATAAACTTTCTAAGTTAATATTATAAAACCATGATTTCTAATAGATCACATGAAAAATAAAGTAGTTATCATGATACACTTGGTAAAAGACTCCAGAAAAGTTGTGGTTTAAATTGCCAAGAGAAATAAACATACTTTCACATGAACATATGCTTAAAACTTGCTAAATCCTGTAACTTTATCGACTGAAAGTCTTTTCTTTTTGCAAAGATCAATTCGATGTGAGTAGGTGCTCATTGATAATATTAAAAGTTTAAAAATACAATTTTTAAGGTTATGAATGTACCTACTAAGTCAAAGAGTTTTGTCGTTTCTGCTTTCACAAATCCTGAGGCCAGCATTAATTTAGTCAACAAAACCAATAGGTAACGGGAACCTTTTCTACAAGATACAAGAGTGTTTAGATACATCTTTATAAGAAATAAACATTTGTATAGTTTTTAAGTAAAGTAACGGAAAATATTTTTCTTTATTCTAGTGAATTAAGTTATTTTACAAGTTGAAAAAAAAAAATATACGTAGATTCTGGGACTGAAGTTAGTAGGTTTCCAGAAAAGGCCTAAAATACGTAGATCTACGTAAAAAGACGTAGAGTTGGCAACACTGGGGAGAGGCTTAGGTAGCCCGAAGGTCGTGTTATGGGTTCAAGGTAAAAATATGTGTTTGAAAGCGAACAGCCTCACAGCAATACTCCAAAATTTTAAATCTTGACTGGGTCAGCTGACGGTCTTTCCACCGCTACACAATCAGCTGATTGTTGTTTTCGTACTCTAAATATTTTGAAGAATCGCGTAGTTAAATTTCATTCGGCGTATTATAACTTTATTTTACGTTTTTTTTTACAAATTCATGCAGCCAGCTGACGCATAATCCCCCCTCCACGATGCAGCTGACGATTTTTTTTTCGCTCAGTATGACATCAACTATTTATGGAAAAAGTTTCAGCCAGCGTACTATTACTTTTTTTTTTTTTTTACCTCTTTCGCAGCCTCCTACACCCGCACCCACCGCTACTTGAGCAGCTGACGGTCGGTTCACTTATTAGTCATATAATATCAACTATCGACGTTAATATCAGCCGGCTTACTATGACTTTTGCATTTGCAACGCTACCTCCCGGACTAATTTGAAACTTCACCTTACATGAGTAAAAAAAGAAATAAAACGTACTACAAAAGGTATAAGCCATTTGGACATTATGTTCTAAAATCAAATCAAATAGCGCGCGCGTTTCACGTAATCACTCCCAAAAATCGCACGAAAGCGAGAGGAAAGATGTTACACATAAAAAAATACACTGGAAATTTCCTGAATATGTAATATAATAAGCATTATTGGCTCAATTACACTTGTTCGTTAGCCGCACGAAAGATATTACTCAAATTGGGGCACCCGAAGCAATATTTACACTAGAAAACGGGTTGTAAGACGGAGTCGGGCAACCAAAACGAAAACTACCCGAATACTCGACTCCGTTCATTTACATTTAGTCGTTTACCCGAATTCCATTGTCAATCGTACCCGGGCTAACGACACAGTGCAATCTATCTATATATATAAAACTCAAAGGTGACTGACTGACTGACATAGTGGTCTATCAACGCACAGCCCAAACCACTGGACGGATCGGGCTGAAATTTGGCATGCAGGTAGATGTTATGACGTAGGCATCCGCTAAGAAATTATTTTGACCAATTCTACCCCCAAGGGGATAAAATAGGGAATGAAAGTTTGTATGAAACTTTGTCAATTTTTAACCGATCGGGCTGAGACTTTGCATGCAGGTATAAGAAGAATCATAGATGAATGTCATTGTGTATAATACAAGCCTGAGAACAAAAACTGTAGTCTGCACTTCAGCTCTACACCGAAGCGAAGAGAGGGCGGGCCGCTAGTTAGCCGTATAATGAGTGAGGAACTCAATGGTGCTTCCAGTTTGTTATCGAAGAATCTAAACAACAATCGTATCATCGTATAGTTTACCAAAGAATGGAGAATTCGAGCTACTCCGTGTTTATAAATTTGCTTACTGTACCCTTAGTACGAACCAATATCGAATTCGAATAGTTTGCGAATGCGAAATGCCAATGTCTCATATTGTATGGAAACTTGAACAGCAGTGACACAACTGTCGTAACGAGACCTAAAAATCAGTACTCATTTTACGTATAAAATAGATCGAATTGGAATAGTTTGCGAGTGTCGAAACGTTATTGTCAAATGTGTCTGATTTTTAGTTCAGGTTACGTCCGTTATGGCGCTGCTATTCAAGTTTCCATACAAAATTTGACAATGACATTCCGAACTCGCAAACTATTCGAATTCGATATTGGTTCGTGCTGGGGGTACCGTTCTCACAGTTAGTAGGTGTTGCTTTCATTTCCATTTTAAATCAATTTACTGCTTAATTAATACACGTGGATATACCGTATTAAATGTAATAAAAAAAGTAATATTTTGTTTTTTCATAACACAGAAGGATGTGCTTGTTACAAAGGCAGTTTTAACGAAGTGACATCTGTTGGGATCCACGGAGATCATATTGAGCAAGGTCCAGAGTTTATTGCACATTTAATTAAATCCAAAATCCAGCGAGGAGCCCCGAGATTGCCTAACGAGCTATCACGGGAAGCTTTGACCTCTTGAGTGAGGTTATTGTAGCACTGATGTTCATTCTCATAATCATATCTTCATTATATTTTAATATAAGTACATAGCATGTCAATTTTATTACAGTTGATTTCATTGTTTTGGTCTGTTTTCATTTTTTGCTTAGAAATGATAAGTATCTACTTAATAGGGTATTTGACAGTGTTAAAAATAAAGTGCCAATTGTTAGCATCAGTGTTTAGAATGAATATTGGCAGGGGTTATTACTATTTTTATGAAAAAAATATTCATAATTTTACTAAAAACTAACGAAAAAGATAATAGTTTTCTTATCTTTTGTCACGCGACCCAAAACGCTTGGGATTGGCGGAGCCTTAAATGACGTCAAACGCAAGTAAACTTCCGGTTATAGTGACATTACATTGTATCGTTTGACGTTTTAATAACAGTCGTGTGATGTCACACACTAGTAAGACGCCATATTGTCCAGAGAAACGTTTTGACGGCAACTTGAAAATGGAGTTTTTGATTTGGTTATTTTTTACTGAAATACACAACAGAATGATGAATATCCATCCTTTTTACGGACTCCATAAACATTAGTCGATAACGTGAGATCGTTTTCTAAAACTTGTCAAATACCCTATTTATGAATAAACTCATCATAACATTTTATCATAATTTAACTTCATAATTTATGTTACTCCGTGATCATAGATAGCGCTTGCAACAGTGCCGAAATATATGGGGCCTAAAAATATGATACATATTAAATTAAAATATGTTAAATGACTTATCATTTCATTTCATTACACTGTTATAAATGTTTTATGTATCATTACCAAAATGTAATTAAATTGTGCCTCTGGCTTTCGTTTTCCCCGACTTTTAAGACTAATTTATAATTGCCAATTATTAATTTACTTTCAATGACTGTTCTGTTCAAAACGAACTTTCGAGTCGAATGGCTTCTGTAGTTTTTTCAACCAATTTTCAATTAATGTACAATTATACATTACTGGCTCTGGATACCGTTTAAGAATATCTAATTAAACCAAATCACACCCGAGTTACTCTGAATAAAATCACAATTCATCGAATCGCTATATCAATAATTGGACCAATTGAATTAATCACCAATCTACTGTGTGCTCGTTAAAATTGAAACGCTCATTTGAATCTGACCGAAATCAAAGGTCATCGGAATCCCTTCATTTAAGTACAGTTATGAACATATATCAGTGGGTACAATTTAATATTAAGCCCGTATTATAGAAGGCGACTCAAGCAGCATTTAAACTCGAATCACGCAAAGCTAGTTTTAAGTGTAAATCACTACTTTATTCGGTCGCGTTTTAAGAGCAAATCAGCTAAAATTAGAACCAAAAATCGTTTTATAGCGGGTTAACGGGGTTGTTACCATGTACCTTGTTATTTATGAGTCTCCGATATTTAATTTTCGGCACTGTTGCAAGCGCCATGATCACGGAGTAACTGAAGTAATTGCGGGTAGATGTTATTGTCAGACATATCGGTCTACCCTCTAACGTCGTCTTTTACTGCGCTCGATACCCCTACCACTGGTCACATTCTCACTATTCACTCGCACTTGTTCCCGACACACAATACTCACAGTATCAGATCGCGGAACGACACTTTTTTGATTTTTGCGGTTTTTACACATACGAACCACTGGATTCCAGACATTTGACAATTTTAACCCATCCTCACGATTGAAATTCTTGTGTTTGGTTATTTTAATCGCTTCCCTGACCAATCTTGGTATGTAGTGGCGTTCTGTCGAGATAATTTGTGAATTATTTAGCTCAATCCTCTGATTAGGAATCTCCGAAATATCGGAGACTCATAAAAAACAAGGTACATGGTAACAATCCCGTTAATAGCTATAATGTTAGTGACCATGAAAGTTTAAAACAATATAAAACTCATTTTGAAGGGGCCGATAAAATGTGTCTATTGGCTAAGTATGTTTCCATTACACTTAGAAAATAACCAACATAGCGGTATGTCAAATTTCATAAACTCGCGTTACAACTTTATTTGGGACTATAATACATATTCTGTTCTTAAGAATGGTGTCGACCATACAAATATCAAATCTTTTCTTGAGCGTAGATTTTGACGTAATTGTCCTCTCCCGTGTCTTCACCCGTTACGCAGCTGAGTTTTTAATCAATGTTTCAAAAGGGACTCGAACGAAGAATAATTGTCATTGTTCTGAGTGTAAAATAATCAAAATCTTGAACGTTTGGAAAAGAAAAGAAAATATTTACACAAATTGAAAATATACAAAGAAGTCAGTCAGTCACTAATACCATAATCACTTACGAGGTTGGCATAAATATGATGTTTTTTTATGTTTAAAGGGTGACAAACAAGCGAATGGCCTGCCTGGGGGCCATTCGCCTCACGGGATTGCTTAGGAAAACGCTATCGCTTTCGATTTCATTTTGTTATTTCTAGCCGCCTGAGGTTTTCAAATGCCTCGCACTCTTTTTTTTTACTTTTGCATTGGTAAAAACAATATTAAAGAAAATGAGCGTAAGGTATTTGAAAACCTTCGGAAGTCAGAAATAACAAAATGAAATCGTAAGCGATAGCGTTTTCGAAAGCAATCCCGTTAGGCGATTGGACCCCTGATGGTAAGCGGCCACCATAGCCTATAGACGCTTGCAATACCACCCTAACCCAATACCCTACCCTGTGGAGCACAAAGCTCAAAAGAAAAGCCAGAATCTACCAATTAAAGAAACATTTTCACAACCCAAGACATTAGAGTTACTTACATGTAAGCGATTTTAACATGTTGCTTACATCACACTAATATTATAAAGGCGAAAGTTTGTGAGTATGTGAGTGTGTATGTTTGTTACTTCTTCACGTCTAAACGGCTGGAGCGATTTTAATAAAATTTGGTATGAAGTTAGCTGACACCCTAGATTTACACATAGGCTACTTTTATCCCAAAAAATGTTAGGTTCCAGAGGTATTTTCAAGAAACTAAGTTAACGCAGACGCAGTTGCGGGCGACCTCTAGTATAAAATATACGTTATCACACTAATATTATAAAGGCGAAAGTTTGTGAGTTTGTGAGTATGTGAGTGTGTATGTTTGTTACTTCTTCACGTCTAAACGGCTGGAGCGATTTTAATAAAATTTGTATGGAGTTAGCTGACACCCTGGATTAACACATAGGCTACGTTTTACTGTGGGAAAATATCCCTAATAAACCGCGGGAAACACCGCAGGGCACAGCTAGTTTAAAATAAAATAAACATAGATAATTTAGACCCTTGTGTCTCTTCCGCGTAAGTACTGAGGTAGGTTCATCGTAATCCCTCAATCTAAACACGCTTTCGGATGTTCCTAATCCGCTCGCCTGTGTTTTCTATTCGATGCGTAAGAGCCCGTTCACATAAGACATGGTCTCCGTTTTACTGGTCTCTTTTAGCGGTTCCTTTTTTTTCATCGATGGCGTTGGCGTTGTAAATGAGATTTAACACATGACACAGTATTCTGTATCACTACATAGTATAAAGCAAAGTCGCTTCCCGTTGTGTCCCCATGTCCCTATGTATGCTTGCATCTCTAAAACTACGCAATGGATTTTGATGCGGTTTTTTTAATAGGTAGAGTGATTTAAGAGAAAAGTTTATATGTATAAAACATGCATAATATAGTAGAGAAACAGTGATAATTTTAGAGGTTTTTAATGTAAGGTCGTAAATAAACACATTTTTTGCGCTTACATTGCAAACGCTGCTTGAACCCTACAAGATAGATCAAAATAATGTACTACAATATTGTACACCTTAAAAAGGTCTACAAAAAAGTCCACAATGGTATATGTCTATCTCTTAGGGATAACCCATAATAACCATTTTTTATCCTATACTTTTTACGAGAAATAATAGATTATTTACGAAGCGATTTTCAGCAATCCCTACATTCATCCATCCCTATCCAATTCAGTACCTTAAATACATTGTACATTTAATATAGACAATTTGGCCCTTTAACGCATGTAATTTAAATCAAAATTTTCGAAGATATTACAGATTTCAAATGCAGGGACATAGCGGTTCCGACGCTACCGGGCGGGGGTCTTGGCGGCGGCGCGGCGGCCCGTGCCTATTGTAATTAGGTATTAGAAGAATGTCTTTGTGTATAATACAAGCCTGACAACAAAAACTATAGTCTACACTACAGCTCTACACCGAAGCGAAGCGAAGGCGGGCCACTAGTACAGACACACATCACGCCAAGAGTTGGTTCTGCCAATAGCGTCGATTCTTCCTTCTCCGTTGGCGATAGTACCAATACAGCACGACTACGTCCATCCAGTACAGGTCGCGGCACGTAACTCCAGTGCTGAACAAAACGCGGAGGGGATAGCAGCGCATGGGTACGACTGGAAAGCCAATCGGTGCAACGCACGCCTTCCCGCGCACCTCATTTCCCCCCAAGACATCTTAATTTTTGCTTCTGCGCAGCGGTCAGCGCTAGAGTTCCGTGCTGCGACTTAATTGAACGTAAAATCAATAACAAATGTGAAATTTATCCATTCTATATAAATGCTCCTGTATAGGAAGTCATGTTTTCAAGCTTTCGCGGGGAACCGTTTTGTAACTAACAACGTAAACACTACAATTGTAATGTCAAACTGTCAGTTTGACAATAAAGTCAATTTAAAATGATCCCTGTTACACTACACAATTGTCGTTTAAGTTAGATACGGACAATTGATTATTGTAACAAAATGCCTATCTTTCTAATGATATAATGTCGATCCAGATATGTCGAGTTGGTGCAATAGGCCTTTGGTAGAGCATTGGCGGTATACTGCGTATTTCCGTGTGAACATCGTATCTATTGACGACGTAGTGGTAGTTTACGTTGAACGTTATACGGTGCCTATGTGTGAACGGCCTGTAATATCAGTAGACCGTGCGACGGCCGACACTGTAAAGAAAACAGATAAACGAGGTATATATATATATATATATATATATATATATAATATCTCTAAGGAAAGAAAAATAAAATGTATCTTGAAAAGTGGTTTTATATATTTTAATTTATATTTGAAGTGTCTACTTTATAGAAGGCAGGGCTAAAAAAAACTAACGTCTAGCTTTTATTTTTGGTTCTCAGAATATCTAATTAACAGTTTTGAATTCAGGTAAATTAGGCAAAATTAAAATGAAGCTCATCTTGGAATACCTATAAGTGTATTGAAGTTTTTGCTTAATTTTACGCGCGTTCTCAAATTAAAATTATCGTTAATTAAACTAAATATTCATTTCAAAGAAAAGCCCAGTAGATATGAATTTGTAATCGAGATATAAAAATCTACCAGTTTAAATGAAATAAAAACTTGAGGTAATTTTCCTATTTTGTTCCTGAAAAAATCCTTATTTATATTATTTTATTACTTGAGATAATGGGTCTATTTATACAATTCCTGATGAACATTATTTAAGGGATGGGGCGAATGGATCACGGAAATCTGAAGGGCTTTTTCAACCAAAATTATGTCAAATATCCTAATTATAAAAAAAGTTATTTTTACATCATAATCTTTCATTGTCCCCAGATCACAACAACGTATCCACGCCTCGGTTCTCCGGCTCCTCATGGCTCGCGTTGCGCGCCTTACGCGGCGCCTATAAACGAGTGCGTTTGCGTTTGCGCGTGCGCCCTGAACGAACCAGAGGGGTGCTGCTTCTGACGGGAGAACATGACGACCTGTCTGGAGACTATCTAGCTATAATGCTGAGGAATGGCCATGTAGAACTAAGGTTAGTTCTTTTTATCCGTCATAAGCTCCTCAATGACAGATCGCTGCGGTTCTCCGGTGCTTTGTGGCTCGCGTTGCGCGTATAAACGAGTGCGTTTGCGCGTACGCGTATGCGCCCTGAACGAACCAGAGGGGTGCTGCTTCTGACGGCAGAACATGACGACCTGTCTGGAGACTATCTAGCTATAATGCTGAGGAATGGCCATGTAGAACTAAGGTTAGTTCTTTTTGTCCGTCATAAGCTCCTCAATGACAGATCGCTGCGGTTCTCCGGTGCTTTGTGGCTCGCGTTGCGCGTATAAACGAGTGCGTTTGCGCGTACGCGTATGCGCCCTGAACGAACCAGAGGGGTGCTGCTTCTGATGGGAGAATATGACGACCTGTCTGAAGACTATCTAGCTATAGCTAGACAGACTCCAGCATTATAATGCTGAGGAATGGCCATGTAGAACTAAGGTTAGTTCTTTTTATCCGTCATAAGCTCATCAATGACAGATCGCTGCGGTTCTCCGGTGCTTTTGGCTCGCGTTGCGCGTATAAACGAGTGCGTTTGCGCGTGCGCCCTGAACGAACCAGAGGGGTGCTGCTTCTGACGGGAGAACATGACGACCTGTCTGGAGACTACCTAGCTATACTGCTGGAGAATGGCCATGTGGAATTCGGGTCAGTTCATCTTTAATGACCGCAATATGTATAATGTTATTTCAATCCACTTTGTGCCTTACTCTATTGTAATAACAAAGAAAATGACAGCAATAACTGAGGAAGGCGATTAGTCTTTATTAGGTCATTAATGTTACCAGGCTTTCCATATACTTTTATGATAGATATTATAGGGAGACGTTGACGTTGTTTTTCATACTGTTGTGCGTGAAAACCCTTAGAGAAGGCCTTTGTCCAGCAGTGGCTGTGCAGCGGTTTAAAATTTTCTCACGAAAGTGGTAATGGTAAATCATTTATTATCCAAAAAGCCTCATCAATTTGGAAACTTTGATATAATTAAATTAACATTGACGAAATATTACCAAACGTAATTGTACCTACTTTCTTAACATTTTATAAACACGATTTTTTGGATACTGTAGAAACTGACACTGTTTAAACAAAACATTTAAATAGAGCAACGAAGATACTATCTACACTAAGATGCAAAAATATAACAAGTGAAAAAGACACGAAATGAAAGAAGCTGATGTATTTTACATTTTTTGCTATTCAACACAGCTTTGTCTTGTTCTTATTTGACTTTATTCATCTCCCGGGCAAAGAGATATCTCTAGAAGCTCGAGCTTCGAATGAAAATATTGCGGAGTCGTCGAAACATCTTGCTTGAATTGGATCTTCTTTCTAACCGATGTGATTAACTTCTCTGTTCTTTATTCAAAATGAAATTCTTCATTAAACGATGCGATTGTTTGGTACATAATTAAATGATTATTTTTAATATTTGATCATTTCTTCGGGTTATGTTTTTATAGTCTACTAGCTGACCCAGCGAACTTCGTACCGCCGTAAAAATAGGGGCAGGTGGTAGAAGAGAAAATTTAGGGTTGTATGTATTTTTATACCACATTATAAAAAAATAAATATTGTCCAAAATAAAATTGTTGTTTTAGGGGTGTGTAACGTAGTGTTCTATCAATTTCCTGGGATAACATTCCTCCTAAACACTTAAGGATATGAAAAATTGATAGTAGCCGATTCTCAGACCCACGGAATATGCATATAAAATTTCATAAAATCGGTCAAGTCGTTTCGGAGGAGTATGGTAACTAACATTGTGACATGAGAATTTTATATATAACTAGCTGACCGAGCGAACTTTGTATCGCCATAAAAATATGGGTGGTAAAAAGGTGAAAATTTGTATTGTATGTATTTGTTAATGCCACATTATAAAAATAATTTTGGGGTGGACAACCCTTATCACTTAGGGGTATGAAAAATAGATAGTAGCCGATTCTCAGACCTACTGAATATGCATATAAAATTTCATAAAAATCAGTCACGCCATTTCGTAGGAGTAAGGTAACTAACATTGTGACACGAGAATTTTATATATAAGATAAGTAACTTTAGCTAAATATTCTATATGAGATAATATAATTATAACATTTAATTTTTTTTTACTAGAAGCAATTTCACTCGGTCTACTTTTTAGGCGCGTGCGTATTTTTCGCTATCCTTTTGCTAGTCAAATTTTCTTTAGATCTTAAAAAATCTAGCAGTTAAATCCTTAAAAATCTGAATATAATATTATCAAAAGTATTTAACGAGATTATTCTTTTTTGTTATAAATTAATAAAGATGCGAGTAAATTAATTCGAATAAGCTGTCTGACGCACTTTCTTGTGTTTATTTATTTATTACATTCGAAGCCAGACTAAGGCCTCTTTCACCAATATTCTTGTAACGGAAATTGAAAAGTCAATCTTGTTAAAACTTCATTCTGTCTCTCTTTGAATTTGAACAATTCGCAAAGATGGAGTTATGTGTTAAACGAGATAAGATCTTTATTTGAATTAAGAGTGTTGCTGTACGTGACTCTACCTAGAACTTTTATGAAATAGCTACACACTCAAGTCCCTACCTTTTTTGTTTTAAATCCAGTCTATTATTCCAGTCCAGTAATTCAGCGAATCAATCCAGTCCAGTACTGGACTGGATTATAATGTTCATATTATTGTAGCCTTTTAAAAACTGTTGAAATGGTAACTATAGTGACAATAGTTACAAAAAAAACTGTTCGAAAATTTTCACTGTCAAACTTCCAATCCAGTACTGGAATGACAGTCTACTCTATTCCATTGGCGCTAGAATGTGTGAGCTGGAATGAAAAGCAGACATTCAATAAAGTCACTGGACTGGATTACTCACTGGAATGGGAACATTCTAGTGCCGGTTCACATTACTCCAGTAGCAATCCAGTCTAGCGATTGAATCCAGCGCTGGAACGCTGAACCGGCCATGATAGATACCTACTCTGAAATAGGTCTGAATATAAAAACTGCTTCAATAATAAAAGATAATCGGATTCGATGTTCAAATTGCTTTTTAGCCGTCGTGATCTTGATCGTACTTGCAGCATGAGAAACAGAAGAAAATCGTTGAACAACCAACCTTATCGCCATATTATTAAGAAAGGATATTCACAGAAATGAGTGGAATATTCTAAAAAAATGGGTGCGTGTACTTATGTAGGCGCGTGAGAAGTTATCCTTCTTTGGCATCGTTTAAAATTAGTTTTTAATTGCATGCAAATAATTAATTACAATAAATTAATAAAAAGTCTGGAAAAGGACACAGTCAATAAAGTTCAGTTTTAATTTGAAAAAATAAATAAATAATCAAAATATTCAATTAAAATCGCTACTGAATATAATTTATTAGAACATATGTGATTTGCACTTGTATGAAACTCAAACACGTATTCCGAATATACAAACTAGAAACATGTGGATAAATATTATAAATATGAATACCTATAACTGTTACTTTATTACAAAAAATAAAGATGTGGTTTTTGGTTCTACTACACCAATGGTCAAGAGATGGCGCTGTAGTCTCCTGAATCTCGCTTTGGTTCCGTTGTTCCAGATTAATAAATACTTTTGATAGGCCTTCACAATGCAGTCGTTAGCACCCACTAAATAGGGGTTCTATTTCTATTTTGTTGGTAGATTTTCTTAATGTGCGGTAAACACAAAAGTAACGCATGAAGTTGGTCGCTAAAGCGACCAACTTCATGCTGTTAAAATTTTGTGTTACAGTGATGCGCGCGCATCTTAAAATTTCACTCTCATCATTTTTTCATAACGCGCCTAAAGAAGTATAACTTCAAAAAACTATCTGCTTCAGTTGTACTTCTACGCTATGAATTTTGAAATGAAGCCCTGTGTTTACATTAGAAAATTCGATATATTAGGTTGGCGAGAAAGTTTCTTCGCATTTTTTATGATTTTTTAAATTATTTTTTTAATAAAGTTTATTTATATTTAACTAAAGTATGTAGGTGCCATTTTATTCGATATTTTTTTCCCATCTTGTAAGTACTTAGCGATATGATCCCATTGCTATAGAAATTTCGGTGCTTCTGATCAAAAAAGCGCGACAAGTTATTTTGGCAGTCCTCTCGTCCGCAAGAATTCTGAAGAGATCAAAACAGGAGGAAATCTGAAGGTGCAAGGTCAGGACTATACGGCGGATGCATTAACACCTCCCAGTCAAACCCTCTTCATTTTTGCTGAGTGGCTAAAGATGTGTGAGGTCTAGCGTTATCATGATGAAAAACCATTAGCCGAAATTAATCAACAGAAGGTGTCCCTTTTGTTGATTCCCTTCGGCCGCTTTCTCTCAACTCCTTGCTGTAATATCATCTCTTGTTCGTAGTAGAGTGTACAATCGGTGGTCCTGCCTGGCGGCAACAGCTCATGATGAATAATGCTTTTCCAATCCCACCATACATACAGCATCACCTTGTTGTAAGTTAACCCGGGTTTCGCCAGTCTGCGAAGCCTGACCGGCCTTTGACCACGACCTTTTTCGCACGTTCTTGTCGTACGTGATCCACTTTTCATCACCAGTATCATTAGTACGGTTAGTCACGGTTAATTAGGTTTCTTTTAGTGAGCTTGTGAGGCACCCAAATATCGAGCTTTTTTGTGTACCCAGCTTTTTTCAAATGTGCCAAAACTGTTTTGTGGTCAATTCCCAGTTCTTCAGCTACGTCGTGACTACTGATATCTCTGCTCCACTTTTTCAAAAAAATGGCCTCCTTTTTATCCGTAACAGGGCGACCAGAGTGACATACATCTTTAACATCAAAATTTCCGGATTGAAAAACCTTAAACCAAATTTGTACTACTCTCACATAACACTGCACTAGGTCCATAAACATCACAAAAAAAATGTTGCTTGCGTTGCATTTTTACCTTTTTTGTAGTAAAATTTTAAAATGTATCTAATTTCTTCATTATATTCGCTCGTCTTGACAGTGAGAAAAACAAATGGGAATCATATATTTTTCTAATTTGAATTTTAAATTACCTTCTTTAAAATTCAAACTTTTTAACGATACCAAAACCAGCTATATACAAATGGTATAGCCAAAGAGATTCCAAAAAGGGGGCACATTGTTGCTTTTATGTATAAAATTAATTAATTTATGTATAAAATATGTCTGATAAAGCGAATATATATATATATATTGAGTGTGTAGGAAGGCCAAAGGGGAAGATCTTCCTCCGAGCTGGGTGATGGTAGCTCGGGGGCCGCGGCTCGACTGATGTTGGTCGGGCATCGTATATATGAAGAGTTAGCTTCCGAATTTCATTTGCACGATGTAGGCTTCCATACTATTATTGATCGCAGTGCAGGTAACGCCATCTCTTGAGGATGGTGAGTAACGATTTTCCTCCATCCGTTGTCTATATGTGGGGCATATAGATGTCGCTGCCACATCACTCCCCTCCGAGAAAGGAGGTCGATGGTCAGTGTTTTCAGCAGTCAGTGCGTCAGTCGAGCTTGCAAGTGCCAGTGTGCTGCAGGATGCCCCAGTCTGCGGTGAGTCGAGACGGGTGGGGTGAAGGCACGTCGCCAGTGCTGCAGAGTTGCTCCAGTCTACGGTGAGTCGAGACAGGTGGAGTGTGACGGTGGGTCCGAGCTGCTGGTGTGCAGGGCTGCCACGCCGGTATGCTTGCGGCCGACAAGTGAGGTACCGGTCGTGGGCTGCGGAGACCAGGTCGGGATGATGCGGTCGAGTGCTGCCGAAGGTCCAGGAAGCGTCCTTGAGAGCTGCGATGGAACCTTGAGGCTGATGCTGGCTTGCTTTGTGGCTGCTGATGTTGCTTGACCTGATGAGGAAGGGGTATGAGGTTTGATAGCTGCGCTGCGATGGTTGAAGGTTGCTTCTTGCTGCTACTGTGCTCAGTCGAGGGTCACCAGTGTAAGAAGGCCAAAGGGGAAAATCTTCCTCCGAGCTGGGTGATGGTAGCTCGGGGGCCGCGGCCCGACTGATGTTGGTCGGGCATCGTATATATGAAGAGTTAGCTTCCGAATTTCATTTGCGCGATGTAGGCTTCCATACTATTATTGATCGCAGTGCAGGTAATGCCATCTCTTGAGGATGGTGAGTAACGATTTTCCTCCGACTATATAGATGTCGCCGCCACAAGTGAATAGGCCAAAATATAACAATAAGTGTCATGTAAGACGGAAAAAATCTTCCATCTGCGAGCATCTGCATCCGGTGGAAATGTATGTCTTAAATATTTCTACAAATAAGTCTGCGACAACATATATCTATTTTTGTGTGTAAGAGATTGTCGCTAAAATAGTGAATCATCAACAATGCTACTTTAATAGTCGGGACCCATTATTGAAAAAAATTATCTACTTGTCAATATCTAATGGATCCCGACTGTTAAAGTAGCTTTGTTCCTTACTTAAGAGCCCTTTCACAATTTTTAAAAAAAAACATAATTTGTGAGCGTATCGTTTACCCCCTTAGAAAAGATTTTGACTATTTCAAATATAAGTAAACAGTAGATTTATTCTTCCTATTGTAAGTTAATGTAGAATATTTGCAAATACTATTTTCCTTTTTTTGTACTGATTTGTACTACCGCAGCTAGTTTACGGAAAATACGATAATATGCACAACTTCAAACGCCTGAATCTCTAAATAATGTTCAATAAATCAGATCAAATTAATTACTACGACATCAAATATATGTTTTTAATGTAACATAATGTATTATAATTTTGATTTTCCATCTGATTAATTACCAAAAATACATCTAAATTCCGTGAGTTTTCCCAAAATTAATGCAGGTTTACCTCGTATTTTGATATTGAATTATATAGAATTACTATCAAAAACTTTCATAAAACTAATCTACCATCATTGAACTACTGAAATATCAATATATTTTTATAATTAGTGCATTGGTAATTATTTTAGAAGACTCGAAACATCACCCGTAAAATGCAATATATACTAGTGCAAATCTACCAACGCGCCGATCAGTACGGCAGCGGCGCAATTTTGTAAAAGGGCTCTTAACAGAATTATAGACTACTGGACTTGTTTTTTCGTTTTCAGTTTTTTTTGAAGTAATATCTAAGAAGTAGGGTTTTTAGATTTTTTAAATTTACCTTTTTTTATAATCTAACTGACGAACTTAATAGAATTACGTTTACTTTACCCCGTCATCATTCTTCCATATTGAGAACTTTCCCACTACATTATAATTTGGCAGCAATCTTTTGTACTTATAGCGTAGGATGTAACTCATAAAGTTCGCTACGCCCTATCTCTCTTTACACAATAAGTGTTTACTTAACTACGTCAACTCGCAAAAACATATCAGGGATGATCAATAAATAACGGACGGAGCTATTTTGAATTTGTTTCAGTTTCGTCGCGTTCCGTCCCTAATATAGCCCGGGATTTGGGAACGATCCCTCGGGTGGCGGCCGCTAAACCGTTTAAATATTCCGCAGTCAGTTCTGACGAGCTGTCGGTCCTTAGCACAGAGCAGCCTCGCTACAGACCGCATACGAGAGCAGCCGCTTGTGCCAAGCCTAGGTTGTATTACTGCATATGCGTGTGATACGCTCCCAGGGCCCTATTTCCCCATGTCGACATATGTCACTGATAATTATGGAGCGGACGGTTTATTTAGGGGGATCTTTTTACTGCACCGATTTTATTAATTAAATGATTGATACTGGTTTTGTTTATGCGGAATTTTTCTTTGAACGCTGAACCAGTGATGTGAACGGAGAAATTTATTCGTTCTTTATGAATTCTTATGTATAAGACTCCTCTTTTCACGCTTTTGCGGAGAACCATTTTGCAACCAACAAGGAAAACACTAGATACAATTGTAACGTATATCTGACACAGTCCTGATCTCATGGCAAAGAATTACCGTCGATTTGTTAAATACGTCGACTTAAAAAAAACTGAGTAATTTACCCTTGTTTCACAACATATTTGTCGTTACAGTAAGGCACGGGCAATTATAATAAAATGCTTGGCATTTTTATAAGCACTTCCGAAAATAATTCCCAAAATTGACAATTATCACCTGTCACTCGACAATTGTCAGCTTGCATAAATATGTCAGTGACATTATGTCAACTTGGTAAAATAGGGAGATGTCGACCACCGGGGATACGTCGTTTCATATTCACCCGACTGTGACGTCACATTCACATCTCCAATCAAAAAGCGGCTAACCCTGCCCGCAGGCTGCCATTTTGGCGATTACATTTTAAATAAAAATTTAGTAATGCGGAGTCTAGTGGGGGTGCTCTGAGGCCTGTCGACACTGTTTGCGTTCCCAGTCGCCTAACAAACCAATGGGTTTCTGCGGAATGTAAGTAACAGTGATTTAGTTGGGCGTGAGGAAAATCTTGCGGGAAAATAAAATTTTACGCTGAGCAACTTGGAAATTACAGAGGAGACGGAACGACCTTTTCATGAAATCAAGCGATGGTGTTGTTGTTTGAAAATAAGACTTGACTCGGTACCTACTGTATTTTTTTATCACAGATCACTTCTTATTACAAAGCAGGGTCTTCTTACAAAGGTACACTGAGAAAATAAGTTTATATAAAGTCCTCTTTTTGAACAAATTTAATTATTACTTGCGTGTTCTTTAACATTTTAATTTAAAAAATGTATATTAAGGGGATTGGGCCAGTAAATGATCTTGGCACCCGCGGTCCCGTGATCAAGTGGTTCTGCACACTTTATTTCTCTACAAAATGCGATGTTATTTATGACAGGCTGAGAAATAAGATTTTTTTTTGTATTTTTTCAATATTACAAAAAGCCATGAATACCCAAAACCGAAATAAAAAAATAAAAAGTCATTAAGGACGGTAAATGACTGTAAGTAGAACACTTTTTGAAGTGAAAACTTCTTTAGCACCGTTGTGATTTGAAACTCGATGAAACGAAAAAGCGACAGTATTTGACACAAGGTATCCGTAATTTTATAACTCTCTGCAATAGACGAACTGCAAGAACAATAGCCGAACGGTAGCGGTTTTGGGGTAGAGACCAAATGATCGGTGGTTCGATCCTGAGCTCGGTAATTTTTTTAATTGATTTTTTTCTTTTATTAAGCTATTATTTATTTTTCGAAAAAATTTTTGTGGGGAACCCACTACATATTTATTAACAACACATATAAATAAAACACATATTTTATAAATTTATATACTAAAATAAAGTACGTATAAATAAATACATAATATTACAGTATATGTAAATAATATAATAAAACAGTTATAGAAAACATATTAATAATATTTACATACACATAAACAAATACCTTACATAATACACTCCATAAAATTATATACATTAGATAAACATAAGTTACATACACAACATAACATAAATTAAATATCAACGAAATAAATTATTCTGTTGACACGAATGTTTATTTCGTTGATACAATACGGCAACGGCAGTGGACACGCGCAACGCTAAACCGGTCGTGGTAAGCCTTTTGTTAGAACGCAAGCGCGCGCGGACAGCGTACGCGCATCTCCCCGCACCAGTCACGATCTATACGTCGGACGGGGAATCCATGCCCTAAGTATCGCTGTTCTGTAGCTTACGTAGTGTATTCACGCTACCGCTTATGTGTATTTTCTGTTTCTCTGTGCTTTTGTTGAACTGTTTGCTGTTTTTATTGTTGCTGTTTTTAATTGTGTGTTTATAAACTCCTTCTGTTATTATTCTTGGACTTTGTGTTTGTGATAAATAGAAATCGTAAGTGAATAACAACTTTTTATTTACACTCAAAACCCATTACCACATTGGTGACCCCGACTGAACATTATATAACAAATGAACAGTGACGATAGTGATTCCTCAAATTCACAAGCTAGTGTTCGCGATACCCGACACCGTCAAGTAAAAATGGACGGCGTTTCCACTGCACCATCCGAGAATTTGCCGTCGACGTCGGAGACGTTCCGAGTAGGCGTTCGTATACCACCATTTTGGCCAGAAAAACCCAATATATGGTTTTCCCAAATTGAAGGGCAATTCGCAATGTCAAGAATTACGGACGATACCACGAAATTTTATTACGTGCTTTCAAATTTGGACCGTCAATACGCCATCGAAGTGGAAGACGTCATTACTTCACCTCCGACTACGGGCAAATACGATAAGCTCAAAAACGAACTCATAAAGAGGTTATCCGTATCCAGCGAGAGAAAAGTGAAGCAGCTTCTGGAGTCTGAAGAACTTGGTGATCGGAAACCATCCCAGTTTCTTCGGCACTTACAACATCTGGCTGGACCCAACATTCCAGAAAATTTTCTGAGGACAATTTGGACGAGCCGCTTACCCAACAACCTCCAGACTGTTATCGCATCACAGATGAGCCTCTCATTACTAGAACTAGCAGAGCTAGCAGATCGTGTGCACGATATTGCGCCTACGTCACCTCAGGTAGCAGCCACTAGTACCGGAACCATATCAGCCTTGGATGCGATGGCTCGTAGCATGGCGGAACTAACCAAAAGAGTCGAGGAACTGACCGCGCAAGTACATGGACGTTCTCGTTCCCGCCATAGAAGACAGTCATCCAGTCATCAACGACCACGAACACCTTCCACCAGATCGCAGTCGAACTACCGCAAATTCCCACAGTGCTGGTACCACTTCAAGTTCGGCAGCCAGGCAAAGAAATGCGTTCGGCCGTGCGACTACAAATCGGGAAACGCACCGGGCAGTCAGTAATGGCGACAGATGATTGCCCAGTATCCACCGGTCGCCTCTTTGTGACAGACCGCAGATCGAAGGTACAATTTTTGGTTGACACAGGAAGCGATTTGTGCGTCTTCCCCCGATCTGCGCTCCGAGATCGCCGAGAGAAGACCAACTATCAACTATGTGCGGCTAATGGATCCATCATTCATACGTATGGCTATGTACAATTTAATATTAATTTAGGCTTGCGTAGAGATTTCATTTGGAATTTCATTGTAGCTGATGTCACTAGAGCAATTATTGGTGTAGATTTTCTTTCGCATTATAACTTGCTAGTAGATGTTCGTAATAAACGCATTTTAGACGCTACAACAAAATTGTGTACGATTGCTTGTATTGCTTTAGATAACGCTTCTGTACCCAGCGTAAAGGTCGTCACTGGTACTTCAAAATATCATGACTTGCTTTCTAAGTTCCAGGAGATCACAAAACCCTCAGGCAAACCATCTACACCGAAACACAGTACCGTACACCATATCCGAACAACACCAGGTCCTCCTGTATCATGTTCTCCCCGTAGGTTGGCACCAGACAAACTAAAGATAGCCAAATCAGAATTCGAAGCTATGTTGGCAAGTGGTACTGCACGTCCGTCTCAGTCACCCTGGGCGTCCCCGCTACACTTAGCTCCCAAAAAGGACAAAGGTTGGCGTCCATGCGGAGACTACAGGCTTTTGAATGCGAGGACAATTCCAGATAAGTATCCTATTAGACATATTCACGATTTTGCCCACAGTTTATCTGGTTGCACAGTGTTTTCTACAATAGACTTGGTGAAAGCATATAACCAGGTCCCAGTCCACGAAGACGACATTCCGAAGACTGCCATAACAACACCTTTCGGATTGTTCGAATTTCCATTCATGACGTTTGGTTTGCGAAATGCTGGGCAGACTTTCCAGAGATTTGTAGATGAAATGACTCGTGGCCTAGACTTCTGCTTCCCTTACTTAGATGATTATCTAATTTTCTCAAGGTCACACCGGGAGCACGAGGAACACCTTCACCAACTCTTCACCAGGATGAAGGAATACGGCATGCTCATAAATACCTCAAAGTGTGTCTTTGGGGCTTCAGAAGTCACATTTCTGGGATACCACATCTCACAGCATGGAACCAAACCTCTGGAAAGTAAGGTCCAAGCCATCAAGGAGTTTCCAGCACCAAAAACAGCCAAGCAGCTTAGAAGATTCTTGGGAATGCTTAATTTTTACAGGAGATTCATTCCCCAAGCTGCCCAGATACAAGCTCCTTTGAACGCTCTTTTGACAGGCTCGATCAAAGCTTCGCACCCAATCGTCATGGATGAAAACGCTCTGAAGGCTTTCGAAGACTGCAAAAACAGCCTTTGCCGAGCAGCATTGTTGGCACACCCCGACTCCAAAGCTAAGTTAGGTCTCACCACAGACGCATCTGACCATTCTATAGGAGGAGTTGTGCAGCAATTGAAAGACGGCCATTGGCAGCCGCTCGCCTTTTTCTCTCGCAAGTTGAGCCCCGCACAAATGAAATATTCACCTTACGACCGAGAGCTCCTCGCAATATACGAAAGCATAAAATACTTTCGACACTGGTTCGAAGCTACACCTTTTACGATCTATACTGATCATAAACCTCTCTGTTACGCATTTCGCGAAAGAAAAAGTAACTGCAGTCCACGTCAGTATAGACATCTAGATTATATCTCCCAATTTTCCACTGATATACAGCACATATCGGGAAAGGACAACGTAGTAGCCGACACACTTTCCCGTGTCGAGGAGCTATCTGAACCTGTAGACTTAGAAGCATTGGCGAAATCACAAACTGAGGATTCCGAACTCCCAAACCTCTCTGCGTATAAAAAAGGTGAATATCCCTGGTAGTCGTTCTCAGTTATACTGCGATGTCAGTACAGCGACTCCCAGACCATTTGTACCTAATGCACTACGCAAACGTATATTTGATTCCCTGCATTCGTTGAGTCACCCTGGTGCTAATTCAAGTGCCGAAATGGTAGCACAACGATACGTTTGGCCACAAATTAGAAAAGACTGTCGCGAGTGGGCTAAGGCATGTTTAACCTGTCAGCGCACGAAGGTAAATCGTCACGTGAAGTCAGCCTTTGGTACACTTGATTTACCTTCAGCGAGATTTAAACATGTCCATTTAGACCTCATCGGACCATTACCTCCTTCTCGTGAATATCGGTATTGTTTAACAGCGGTCGATCGTTTTACGCGATGGGCTGAAGCTGTCCCTATTACCGATATTACCGCAGAAACCGTGGCAAACGCATTTTTACTGGGTTGGATAGCTCGATTCGGATGTCCTACTGACGTTGTTACTGACAGAGGTAGACAGTTTGAAAGCGCGACGTTCCAACAGCTTTCAAAAAGTATGGGATTCAAACACAAGAAAACCACTGCATACCACCCGCAGTGTAACGGCCTTGTCGAAAGATTTCATCGGCAGTTAAAGGCGGCCATTATGTGCCATAGCGACGTCAACTGGTCTGAAGCCTTACCACTAGTTCTTCTTGGCATACGTAGCTCTTTTAAAAAAGATCTTCAATCCTCTTCAGCCGAACTAGTATATGGCGAACCACTGCGGCTTCCAGGCGAATTCTTCGGCCATACCGTTGACAAATGTACGACTGATATTACTGACTTTTCAGCACGGTTCAGATCATTTGCCAACAATCTTCAGCCAATACCAACTTCGAATCATTGGAAATCCAAAATTTTCGTGTACAAAGACCTAACATCTTGTTCACATGTCTTCCTTCGTGAAGATGCACTAAGAGGTGCCTTGCAGCCAGCCTACACAGGTCCTCATGAAGTGATCGAACGAGGCACGAAGGTATATAAGCTACGTGTGAAAGGCAAAATCGTATCAGTATCAATAGACAGATTGAAACCAGCCTATATACTGAACGATCATAACGTATACAACCATACTAAGACCACGCCACTCAGTCTTCCAAGTTCTCCCTATTTAAATAGTACTCCCGTAACCAAAACGACTAGTTCAGGACGTCAAGTCCGTTTCCCAGATTTTTATCGTCCGTAGTGACGGCCTCTTGGGGGGAGTGATGTGGGGAACCCACTACATATTTATTAACAACACATATAAATAAAACACATATTTTATAAATTTATATACTAAAATAAAGTACGTATAAATAAATACATAATATTACAGTATATGTAAATAATATAATAAAACAGTTATAGAAAACATATTAATAATATTTACATACACATAAACAAATACCTTACATAATACACTCCATAAAATTATATACATTAGATAAACATAAGTTACATACACAACATAACATAAATTAAATATCAACGAAATAAATTATTCTGTTGACACGAATGTTTATTTCGTTGATACAATACGGCAACGGCAGTGGACACGCGCAACGCTAAACCGGTCGTGGTAAGCCTTTTGTTAGAACGCAAGCGCGCGCGGACAGCGTACGCGCATCTCCCCGCACCAGTCACGATCTATACGTCGGACGGGGAATCCATGCCCTAAGTATCGCTGTTCTGTAGCTTACGTAGTGTATTCACGCTACCGCTTATGTGTATTTTCTGTTTCTCTGTGCTTTTGTTGAACTGTTTGCTGTTTTTATTGTTGCTGTTTTTAATTGTGTGTTTATAAACTCCTTCTGTTATTATTCTTGGACTTTGTGTTTGTGATAAATAGAAATCGTAAGTGAATAACAACTTTTTATTTACACTCAAAACCCATTACCACATTTTAATAAGAATATTTAATTTTGCGCAGTATTTTACAGTACCTAGGCATAAAGGACTTTTACGTGTTCACATTTTTGTAGGTTTCACTTCTATCACAGTACCCTTAGTACGAGTTTTACAATTACGAAAACTATGATAGTTTTCGTGAGCTCGCACACGTACTAAGGATACTGATTTTATTGTTTTCGTTTCAATACAAATAAACAGTGTTACAATTTTATCATTAAATCATTTCCGTCTTCTTTAATTTTAAATATATTTGGTTACTTTTCACCAAAATGGACATAGAAACATAATTTACAATTACGAAAACAATGATAGTTTCCGTGAGCTCAAACTCGTACTAAGGGTACAGTAACATGTCCGTTTCGTTTTTATTTAGAAGTCCATTTTTCTTCTGGTTATTATATGACCCAAATTTACATTTCGATCACATTATATTGATGACTTATCTGTTACCCTCCCACTTTAACCATCCATTAAAATGTAATCTGGCAGAATTTAATAGTCAAAAAATTAGTTCTCAAACACAGCACTCAAACAAAAGCGTAAGGGAGTTTCGAAACTAATAAAATATGCAACGAAACACACATGTTCACGTAACTGAACTGAAAGCGTAATATGCATTATTTATCAACGAGCGAGTTTCATCGGAATCGTCACAAAACCTGACAACTTTATATGCGACTGTGACATACGAATAGATGAACTTTTTATGATGTAAAGAACTCCTTGGAGTTTTCATATAATATAACTAGATTACATTATACTAGCAAACCAGTGAACCAAATGTTCACCAAAACCTGATTTCTCGAAAACCGGAAGTGCTACGTTACTCAAATCCGGTTTGTAGTCTTATCAGACTATTCTTAACTTATAACTTAAATATTCTCTTTATCTATCTCTTACGGTTTGGCCGCTGAAACAGCACCACAGACAGACGGACTTGTCTAATAGATAAGAGATTAGATTAGCCCTTTTAGTTACGAGTATATTAGCTCTACAGACTGAGCCCAGGTACGCAACATCAATGCAGAGCATTAAGACGCTTAAATTCGTCACAAAATCTGACAACTGTATTCTAAGACTGAGACATGAATGGAAATGTTATAGTTGGGGTTTGCCTATTTAAGGCAATCTACGCTGATATTTCCTCTCGGGACAACGAATGTCGTGGAGGAAAGATAGCCTAGTTAGCCGTTACGGCTAGCTAGATGCAAGGTCCGTGTCTCAAAGGCGCCTTCTAGTTGAGCTGACCAAGGGGTCACCTAAGGTGTGAGTGGGTTAAAGACTCCAGACAATGAGGAAACTCTCCCAGAAGGGAGATGCCATCCGCCTGGAATATTACAAGAGGCATTCGCCAATTTTCGGATTGAGGTCCCTTTAAGATCTCGCCGTCCCCAAATGTTTTACTATTTTTGAAGTTATACTTCTTTAGGCGCGTTATGAAAAAATTGATGAGAGTGAAATTTTAAGATGCGCGCGCATCACTGTAACACAAAATTTTAACAGCATGAAGTTGGTCGCTTTAGCGACCAACTTCATGCATTACTTTTGTGTTTACCGCACATTAAGAAAATCTACCAACAAAATAGAAATAGAACCCCTATTTAGTGGGTGCTAAGGACTGCATTGTGAAGGCCTATCAAAAGTATTTATTAATCTGGAACAACGGAACCAAAGCGAGATTCAGGAGACTACAGCGCCATCTCTTGACCATTGGTGTAGTAGAACCAAAAACCACATCTTTATTTTTTGTAATAAAGTAACAGTTATAGGTATTCATATTTATAATATCAAAAGTATTTATTATTCTGGAACAACGGAACCAAAGCGCGATTCAGGAGACTACAGCGCCATCTCTTGACCATTGGTGTAGTAGAACCAAAAACCACATCTTTATTTTTTGTAATAAAGTAACAGTTATAGGTATTCATATTTATAATATTTATCCACATGTTTCTAGTTTGTATATTCGGAATACGTGTTTGAGTTTCATACAAGTGCAAATCACATATGTTCTAATAAATTATATTCAGTAGCGATTTTAATTGAATATTTTGATTATTTATTTATTTTTTCAAATTAAAACTGAACTTTATTGACTGTGTCCTTTTCCAGACTTTTTATTAATTTATTGTAATTAATTATTTGCATGCAATTAAAAACTAATTTTAAACGATGCCAAAGAAGGATAACTTCTCACGCGCCTACATAAGTACACGCACCCATTTTTTTTATATGAATCTACTATTGTAAACTGTTCTCTTTCTTCCAAATAACTTTCTATTAGTTTTAGGGTCAAGCCCAAAAACTAAAAAAGCCACGCCTAAGTTCTGTAATTTACTAAGCAAGGTGTCATTACAAATGCAATGAAATGGACATGTATGGGAATAGTCCAATACACGGAACTTTCAGGACTTTGTAAATCCCAAGTGTAGTTGATTTCTTTTTTTTTGGAATCCAAATTGACATTTGTTAAGCAGATTATATTTGTTTAGGAATTGCAAGAGGCGGGAATATATGACTTTTTTCAAATAATTCGTGACGCAATAAAATAACGAAATGGCTCTATAATTTTTTACATCTTTTTTACAACCTTTTTTTAAATGTTGTTTTATTTTTGCTATCCTGATTTCATTGTATTATGTAAATTACCTATCTGAAGTGACGTATCTACCGCGATCATCATCAGCCCCGGTTACAAGTTACAACATACTTGCCAATGGTTGACGACAAGTGGATGACGAGATTATAATAATAATAATAATAACATTACAGCATTACAGCATTACAAGCTGATGTTGCTGATGGTGATGATAGAGACGATGTGATTACTACTGTAAGTTCCCAATATAATGATGTATTGAGGAGTACTTTCGAGGATGTAGTTCGGGAATTTCGATCCACTCCGTTGCGTCTTAGACCTCGGCTTCCGCGTTTCCCTATGCACAAAAAAAATAGGGCGCTGATGTGTGCTTTAGATTCGCTATTATCAAATAATATTGATAGTAGCGAAGACCTCGCTGATACTCATTCGATCTTGTACTGTGCGGCTGTTACGGCTTGTCGTGTGGCGCATGTCAAATTCTCAAATACTGACATAGCAACACGCCCTAGACAGGCTGTACCAGCCTGGCAGTGCAGGATTGAGAACCGTATTAGCGAGGCTAGGGTACTCATCGGTAAGCTCAGCTGTTTCAGGGAGGGCAACACCCGCCCTAGGGTCATGCGCTTTGTGAGGCGTGCATTCTCGGGAACTGGTATTAGTCCCGACAATTATAGTTCACGTGTCACAGAGCGCATTGACTTTCTGAAACAGAAAATTTGTGCATGGGCTAATCGCATTCGGAGGTATAAGATGCGAGTGAGTCGTTTTACTCAGAACCGCATGTTCGAAAGAGATCAACGTTGTGTTTATCGATCCTGGGAGCGATCGAATCATAGTGATATTGATACGTGTCGACCGGATGATGAGGCCATGATTTCTTTCTGGCGCAACATCTGGTCCGTGCCTGTCACTCATTCTGATGGCGCGTGGATGAGGGATGTTGAGCGATCGTGCGAGCTTTTACCTGCAATGAACGATGTGACCATTGACTACGAAGACGTAGTTTGTGCAGTTCGTTCGTTACCCAACTGGAAATCGCCAGGCCCAGACGGACTGCACAATTTCTGGTTCAAATGGTTACCAAGCTCACACGTTTGCTTAGCATCTCAATTCCAGCGTGCTTTATCATCTCGATCGCTTCCAGAATTTATGACAACAGGCATAACCCATCTGCTCCATAAATCTGGTAGTACTACGGACCCAAAAAAATATAGACCAATCACCTGTCTGCCAACAATTTATAAAATTCTTACATCTATTTTGAGATCTAAGATTTGTAAACATATTGATCAAAATTCTATCATGTTCACCTCTCAAAATGGATGTAGGAATGGGGCCCGTGGTACTAAAGAGCTACTCCTCATTGACATGGCTATTAATCAACAGGTCCGCCGTAACCGAAAGACTCTGTCGACTTCCTGGATAGATTACAAGAAAGCGTATGATTCCGTACCGCATTCATGGCTCATGAGGGTGCTGGAGCTGTATAAAATAAATGCAACTCTACGCGCTTTCTTGATGTCATGTATGCGACAGTGGAGAACGGTCTTATTCTATCCAGAATCTCGACGGACTCTGGGTAACGGCGATCCTATAAAAATAGAGCGAGGCATCTTCCAGGGCGACGGTCTGAGTCCATTATGGTTTTGCCTGGCCTTGAACCCTCTGAGTACACTACTCGAGGGTTCAGGTTTAGGCTATCGTTTACGGAGAAATGGTCAAGTAATATCACACCTGCTTTACATGGATGACCTGAAACTTTTTGCCCACAGCAGTTCTCATTTGACAGCCTTACTGAAGGTTACTGAAGATTTCAGTAATGCTATCAGAATAGAATTTGGTGTGGACAAATGTGCAATCATGCATGTAAAGCGTGGTCAGGTAGTGGAATCCGCGGGTATACAACTTTCGGATTCAGTTCACCTTAGATCTCTCTCCGTAAACGAAACCTATAAATATTTAGGTATGTCACAGGCATTAGGCATCAACGATGCTGACATGAAACAGTCATTACGTGAGCGTTTCTTGGGGCGCCTGTCAAAAGTTCTTAAAAGTCTTTTGTCGGGCGGAAACAAGGTTCGTGCATATAATGGCTGGGTAATGCCGCTATTGATGTATTCCTTTGGCATACTTAAATGGACTCAAACTGAACTTGATGCCTAGGACAGAACAGTTCGTACATTGTTAACAGCACACCGTATGCATCACCCACGCTCCTCGACTATGAGATTGTATATCCCGCGGAAGTGTGGTGGTCGTGGCTTTCTAAATGTCAAGATATTGCATAGCCGCGAGATAAACAATCTAAGGGAGTATTTTCTTAACGTCGATATGGGGATTCATAGAGATGTAGTTGCTGTTGACAATGGACTCACTCCTCTATTTTTAGCAAAAGAAAACTGGCGCAGGCCTGTAGTACTTAGTACTTTGGATCGCAGCATTGTATGGCAAAGCAAGGAGTTGCATGGCAGATTCTACCGGGCTCTCCATGGGCCTGACGTAGATTTATCAGCATCAGTATCCTGGCTACGTTTCGGTGACCTTTTTGGTGAAACCGAAGGTTTTATCTGTGCAATTATGGATGAGGTTGTGATGACGAAGAACTACCGGAGGTTTATACTGAAGGATGGCACATTGGATGTTTGCCGTGCGTGCCATCGCCCAGGTGAATCCCTTAGGCATATAATCTCCGGTTGTTCTCGTCTCGCAAATGGCGAATATTTGCACAGACATAACCAAGTGGCCAGGATAATACACCAACAACTTGCTTTGAAATACAATCTTTTAGCATCCGAGGTTCCTTACTACAGGTATGCTCCAGAACAAGTTCTTGAAAATAGCCATGCCACATTATATTGGGATCGATCTATCATTACAGACAGGACTATTGTGGCTAATAAGCCCGATATTGTATTGATAGATCGACACGAACGCCGTGCAGTAGTTGTTGATGTCGCTGTCCCGACAACCTTGTAAAAGCTGAAAAAGATAAAGAAAACAAATATCTTGATTTAGCTCGCGAGATTGTTGACATGTGGGACATCGATTCAGCAATTGTTGTGCCGATAATCATATCTGCCCATGGTTTGATAGCCAAGAGCCTCGATAAACACCTTAAGAGGCTCGCGTTAGGTGGTTGGGTCAAGAGTCAGATGCAGAAGGCAGTTCTTCTGGACACGGCCCGTATAGTGAGGAGGTTCCTGTCTATGGATCCTTAACCGCCGGTAGCAGGGACCCTGATCTTGCTGCCGATGGGGAACTGCATTTTTGTATTTTTAAATGTTATACATTGTAAAAATTTAATATTTAGAAATATAATTTTGTATGTATTTTAGTGAAATAAAGGAAATAATAATAATAATATTCTTTATTGACATACACCTCACAGGACATACAAGACATTATTATATTATATTTACTGTGGCGACTATTTTTACACAACAGAGAAATTTGTTAACTCATTTCTTTGTCGTACTATTCGCAAAAAGAATTCTTTACCCGCTCACGTGTGCCCTTCTTCCTACAACCCGGATTCCTTTAAAAGAAGTGTGAAGAAGCAACTTACAGGCCGGCAGAGTGAGGATGGCTAGTGTGGCAGGTAATACTACTTAGCTATCTACGCGTCTGAACTCAGGCGGGATGGAGTCATTTGTTTCAACCTAAATAAAAAAAATGTAATTTTAATGACAAATTAACCAAATCTTAACTCATACTTTACGATTCCAGCTGATTATCCAAAATTAACGCCCTTTACACCATTCGAAGACATTAGCTTCAGCCATTCGGCGAAGATTATACCATCAAATTGACCCGGTGTCCTTTTCTCACCAAGATAAGATACAAAATCGCGTGTGAATGTTTGTCACGAACCGTATCCCCCCATACATAAAACAAGAAGCAATTATGTCTCCTTCTGAAGCGGCAATAAAAACACCAGAAAAGGCCGTTGTGGGGGATTAAAAACAATCAGCAGTGCCATCTAGCGGTCGTTCAATGTAATTGCTTGAGCGAAAAGGTTTGAGTTTGAGGAAATCGTATTAATTATGTCACAACAAGGTACTAAAAGTATTTTCTTTTTTCACTTTCTTCTGTCTTTAACTGTCTTCAAGTCTTCATGACTTGTGGATTTAAGGGCGGATTTGTAGTAACTCTCAAAGTAAGCCATTATAATAAGAAAATAAAGAAGAATAATAAAATAAAAAAACTTATGAAAAGAGAATTCTAACAAAGAATTGACTTGATTTTAATATGGTAATATGTCGTGTTACAAAAACACGTACGAAAATGTAGTGATTAATTTATCTCTGTCCCAGTGTGCGGCCATGTGCACGATGTTTATGTGGTTTCTTTAGTAAATCTGGTCGTTGCGGCCACTGATCGTGTTCGTGGCCGTCTAGTGCGAGAGGTGCCTGAAAATGGAATAATTGTTCCCTCCTCCAAGAAAAGATTAATTGGCACTTTCTTATTAATCTCAATGGGCACGATTGTCTAGCTCGAACAATCTACACAAAGCCGGATCAGCCCCGATACTAGCTAATTGGCTGCAACCAACCAACGCAGCGTAAGCCAAAATCGATCAGATACATCTGGGCTTTAAGAATACTTTTCATTAGTATGGTATTTTATAGCACACTGTCATAACGGTTAGCGATGCTAAAGGTCTGAACTCACATACATTTATACTCAATCGAGAAAATACTTCGAGAATAAACCACAGCATGGGCTTTCGTCCACACATTTTAGCATTTAATTATCGAACGATAAGCGACTATCATTATCCACTGCACCGTTCGAATTAAACGATTTCTGTTCTTCAAATAAGACAGTGGCTATATTAACTTAATTCTTCATGCACAACTGTACAATGGCGGACTTTATTTCGTAGGCATTTTCTGCCAGTCAGCCATACAATACAATACAATACAATACAATACAATACAATACAATACAATACAATACAATACAATACAATACAATACAATACAATACAATACAATACAATACAATACAATACAATACAATACAATACAATACAATACAATACAATACAATACAATACAATACAATACAATACAATACAATACACAATACTTTATTGAAAACACCACAACACAGAACAGAAATGAGGGACATTGCAAAGAGTGCTTCAATGGGCGGTTTTATCGCTAGAAGCGATTTCTTCCATAGTGTGTTGTGGAGAAAAGTAGTGGTAGGGTGTACAACTGAGGCGGAAATCACATTAAAAGCAGTAAATATAAATAGTATAATAATCATATTAATTAAATTACAGAATAATTATTAACATACACATGCGTAAACATATACCTAGACATAAATACACATACACTTCACTAAATAAATTTCATACATAATAATGACGACTAACTACTAAAGGAAATTGTCTGTTCCAGTAAAAAGCTTCGCTCGCAGCTTGGTTTTAAAGGAATATTTGCTTTGGACATACTAATGGCTAACGGGAGTTCATGACACAAATGTATAGTTTTGATGAAGAAGGAAGAGTGAATGATATCAGAGCGGTGAGAGGGAATGACAAGTAAACGATTAGAAGAAGATCGAAGGTTTTTAGTTTGAGAGGTACATAAGTATCGAAATTGAGAAGTGAGATAAGGGGGGCCTGCATTTAGCTAGTCCAACAATATTTCTGACACATATACGCTCGAGTCAAACTCGGCGGCTCGCTGAGAGTAGGTGCGAAGGAAATTGCATTTAATTCCATCGAGGACGCCGACTCGACGCGCCTTCGAGTTGTGAATTTTGAGGGCCACTCGTCGATTTTTACTCGTTTTAGAGTAAAACTTTTGGTAATATCGAATGTGAAGTACGGATCTTAACTGTGAAAGGTTCGAATCACGCAGTGAGCAGAAGTTTGTGCGATAAACAGTTACTAGTATATTATTCAACTAATATAAGTAGTTTTGGGGGAAGCCTAAGTAACAACTTTGATTTTCCTTTATCGCAGTTATTTTTAAAGAACCAATTATTGTCGTCATTTTTATAACGTACGACAAAGTTGGTGACAATATATCCCGTAGTCAACAGTATTTCTGGACCAACGATTCGAGAACCTTCAAGAGGTTACTCTCTAAAGGCCAGCATCGCATTTGCGATACTCCTGACTGACTCGAGCCGATTGCTGATTGGTGGGAATAACGAATGCATACGCAGCCGTGAGCAAAGCTGAACGTGCCTTTTGAAGCACGGAAGAGCTCAAGACAAGGGCGTCGCCAAGAGGGGGCAGGGGGGGTACAGTTGCCCCCCCCTAAAGATCTAATAAAATGTAGCTAGCTAGCTAATTGACTTCCTTACCTATTATATTGCTTCATTGCCCCCCCCCCCCCCCCTAGTCATAAGCTGGCGACGTCCTTGGCTCCATATATGATATTTTCTATTACGACCATTGACAACCATGTCCTAGAAATCACGAACCTTAGACATGCTTAACCAAAGTAAGGCCTCAACCCCATTGGCGTGTTTTTGTCGGTCTATAATATCGGATGCTTTTATTGCGATAATGCGCCTTACTTCGTAGTGCGTAATTTCGCAGCCGTTCTAATACATAATGTACTTAAACAGATATCGCGATAACGCATCCGTTATTGTCGACCAATAACAACGAGCCTATGAAGGGAAAGCTCTAAGCTATAACAGAACATTACTTCTATAAAGAGTTTTATCCAAATTCTTTACTTCTTTTCTAATCTAGTCTTACTACTAGTACCTAACTATAGTAATATATGTTATTAACGGGATTGTTATCATGTACCTTGTTTTTAGCGAGTCTCCGATATTTCGGCACTGTTGCAAGCGCCATGATCACGGAGTAACTCATGTTATAATACACAATACACACTACTACACTATACACTTACTATAATGTTAGTGACCATGAAAGTTTAAAACAATATAGTACCTAACTATTGTTGCATTACTCTACGAAGGAAGAGTAGATTGTAGAGTACCTGCGGATTAAGACCAAATTCTCCCTGACAGTCGCACGGTTGGAGTCCCGTCACAATGTGAATTTAAATTCCTTTGTGGTGCGGGTGTCGACCGAACACCTGCTGACTTTCATGAAGGAAGATTTTTGGCCGAAAGGTGTTGCGTTCCGGCGGTTCCGAGGCCGGCTACCTAACACCATTCCGAGTCACACGTCGCCGTCTATACATGTTAATTAGGTTTCTACTAGCATAGTTATTAATTTTTAATTACTAATATTTAATGTATTACCTATATCTGTATTTATGTGTTAGACTATGTGTTACTTGACGAACTCCGTGGCCGAGTGGTTTGTACGCCGGGTTTCATGGCGTCGCCGACGCGAGAGGTCCCGGGTTCGAATCCCGGTGGGGGCAGATATTTGTGTGATGAACACGAGCATTTGTACTCCAGTCATGGATGTTTAAATATGTATTTCTATATAAATATACTTATATATGTAAAGTATGTGTATTCTATCCGTTACCCTAATATCCCATAACACAAGCCTTATAGTGCTTACTTTGGGGCTAGGCTAATTGGTGTGAGTGTTGGAAATATTTATTTATTTACTATAAGGTATTTATGTATGGGCCTAAGTTGCCTGATTACAGACAAATGAATAAATAAAAAATATTATTTAAGCTTAATAAGTTATTTTCCCCCATCATATACCTAAGTATTCTTACACTACCTATGATTAATTACTTTGTTGTTTCTAAGATCAAGGGTATAATACATTAATACGAGCTAATTAACTGCCTTCATTGTGATCCTTAATTAGTACGCCTCAAGGGTTCTATTTGCAACGTTATTGTATAGATTCTGTGACGGTTAGATTGAATGGCTTTTGAATAAAACATATTATACGCTTGTAATTAGTACCTACTATGAAACAGTACCGTATGCTGTTACGGATGTCAAACAACTGACTGACGACCTCCGTGGCCGAGTGGTTTGTACACTGGGTTTCATGGTGTCGCCGATTCGAGAGGTCCCGGGTTCGATCCCGGTGGGGGCAGATGTTTGTGTGATGAATACGAGTAATTGCTCTCCAGCCATGGATGTTTAATATGTATTTCTATATAAATATACTTATATATGTACTGTATATGTATTCTATCCGTTACCTAGTATCCTATAACAAAAGCCTTACAGTGCTTACTTTGGGGCTAGGCTAATTGGTGTGAGTGTTGGAAATATTTATTTATTTATGTCTATGGGTGACTGTATGTCCTTTCCGTTGGTTAGTACTTAATTAATTTTTTTTTTGTTTCTATGTTGTTGATTTCTTTTGTATAATTATCCATGTAGCTTTACCTATACTGCCGCCTTCAAGCTAAAACGCGACTAAATGACAAAACCAACTTTTGAGATATGGCCAAAAACAGCGCGTAAACTTTTAATTATTGCTTTTTTGTAACCATTCATCACATGACGGATTTTTAGACTTAAACTATAAAAGATACGAATACTTGTTAAAGAAAGATCGATAGAGAATTAAAAACTGTATAAGATGCAATTTAAGACTGAAAAATGTCACATGTCATTTAGCCGCACTTTAGTTAGTTAAGAGGACGGTGTGGCGGCGACAACAACCAATGAGGATGGTGAGTAATGATTTCCTCCATCCGTTGTCTATTTGTGGGGCATATAGATGTCGCCGCCACATCACTCCCCTCCGAGACCGGAGGTCGATGGTCAGTGTTTTCAGCAGTCAGTGCGTCAGTCGAGCTTGCAAGTGCCAGTGTGCTGCAGGATGCCCCAGTCTGCGGTGTCGAGACGGGTGGGATGAAGGCGCGTCGCCAGTGCTGCAGAGTTGCTCCAGTCTACGGTGAGTCGAGACAGATGGAGTGTGACGGTGGGTCCGAGCTGCTGGTGTGCAGGGCTGCCACGCCGGTGTGCTTGCGGCCGACAAGTGAGGTACCGGTCGTGGGCTGCGGAGACCAGGTCGGGATGATGCCGTCGAGTGCTGCCGAAGGTCCAGGAAGCATCGTTGAGAGCTGCGATGGAACCTTGAGGCTGATATGCTGGCTTGCTGTGTGACTGCTGATGTTGCTTGACCTGATGAGGAAGGGGTATGAGGGTTGATGGCTGCTCTGCGATGGTAGAAGGTTGCTTCTTGCTGCTGCTGTGCTCAGTCGAGGGTCTCCAGTGTAGGAAGGCCAAAGGGGAAGATCTTCCTCCGAGCTGGGTGACGTTAGCTCGGGGGCCGCGGCCCGACTGATGTTGGTCGGGCATCGTATATATGAAGAGTTAGCCTCCGAATTTCATTTGCGCGATACATCGCGTCCATATTATTATGATCGCAGTGCAGGTAACGCCATCTCTTGAGGATGGTGAGTAATGATTCCCTCCATCCGTTGTATATATATGTGGGGCATATAGATGTCGCCGCCACAACGGCAGTATAGTTTTGCTATTTTTAATATCAGTTTTATTAGTTATTGTTTTTATTGATTAACACATTTTTTCAGTAATTTGTTATATTTAAGATATTTTTCTTGTTAAATTCATAATTTTGTGCGTTATATTTGTAACGAAGATGTCTTTTCGTAGCGCAACTTCTTTGTACTCCCTGTGTTATCCAAGAGGCTTATTTTAAGATTTCTTTCTAATTTTAATAACTGGAAAGCAAAGTTTATATACGGAAAAACATAGTTTATATACAGAACCTGTCATAAAATGCGTTGAATGCTGGGTTGACTTGCAAATATTCAAATACATCTCTAAAGGGCGTACACTTCAATGATACTTGAATAACTCAATGGTTTCGTCTGAATAACATCTTTACTAATAAAATGTACTTTATGACGCTCCTTTTTGTTATCTATAGGAAACTGCAGTATTTGTGCCGTATCATGATCAGATAGCCACAGAGGTAAAATTGATCCGACCGCGTTATTGATGTTACTTAATACCAAATCAAAGCATGATTTCTTACGAGTAGGTAACGCTTAAAGGAAATTATCAATTATATTGATTGATAATTTCACCCAAGATCACCAAATTAGGGTAGTATACATTTAAAATAGTAGTAGAATTACTTAATTCCACCTCTTCTAACGTAGCTGTTTCATCTTCTCTCCAGGTTCGACTGTGGCAGCGGCGCTGGCGTTCTTCGCTCTCCAGAGCCAGTGAAGTTGGGCAGATGGAACACAATATCAGTGTACCGTCACCGCTGGGACGCCTGGCTGCGACTCAACACTGGCAAGCGGGTCAGAGGGCGGTCGAAGGTGAGTTTTTTTTTTGAAGTGATAACTTCTTAAGGGAGTACATACCACTTCGTTACGTAACGCGTTACGGTGCCAGTCTGTCCGGCTTCCCTTCGCCGCGACCACCCAAAGGAGATAGAAGCCACAGCCCGCTCAGGTACCAGAGGGGTGTCCCCAGACCTACCCCAGTCCCTCACCTATTAATCCCTAGTATCACCCACCAAATCCATATTATCACCCACCAATCCCCTTATCACCCTTGAATCCCTTTCACCTTCCAATCCTCCTATTCGCCCACGAATCCCCCTTTCACCCTCGAATCCCTTTCCACCCTTGAATCCCCTTTACATCCTCCAATCCCCTTTTCACCCTCCAACCCCTTTTCACTCTCCAAATATCCTTTTCACCTACCAATATCCTGTGCCCATTTATTCAATAGGAAGATATTCAGAAAATCTTTTTTATGAATATGTTTTTGAAGTGAAAATTTCTTGTAGGAGGGTAAACTGCTTCGTTACGTAACGCGTTACGGCGCCAGAAGCTTACCTGAACCCTTTAGTAGCTTCTTTTCAAAAGACTGACGATTTGGACGCGGCCAAAAGTCATGGCTGTTGGTGGAATTTGTCTCTCCAAAAAGGGCTCAGGTATTATGTTGGGAGTATTTCACAAGCTGCAATGTAGGCAAAAATAAAATTTACCCTTATGTTGTTCTGCCGCGCTCGAGTAAATCCTAAAATCCCCACTTGGGCTCCCCTAACACTGACTGCCAGGCTATGCTACCGAGACCTTAAAGAGACATTTCGAATTTATTCTTATTTTTTTTTGTATTTATTTATTTTTGGCTACAAAGTAAAATCTTTTCACATTTCAGTTGGTAAGTAATAATTAGTAATACCAATCAATGGTTGGTCATCAATTGGTAATGTCAGATTTTATTTTCTTATCATTATAAAATATATCATAAAAAACGTAACACTTACGATAGTACTGAAATGAAATAAAAATACTTTTCCATTCTTTTTCTTCCACCTTGCTTTCACGCACACGTGTGTACATGGAGCGTAAGAAATAATAAAATAACAATTTGCGTTAATGTGTAAGACTTTCCGTTTCATTAATACACGTTGTGAAATGCACACTCGGTAACAAACCATAAATCTTCCCCCGAACCCTACAAGGTTAAAACGCAACCTTTTCCTCGCGCCTGCTACGTACCAGCCATCGTTCGAAAAATTTCTGCGGAACAAGTGAATGGAATTCCTTTTATATTTATTTGTAGCGAAAGCGTGGAGGAAACATAACGGGTTTTGTGCTTACTCAATTTCGTTGCCTTGTCGTTCTTACATTTTTGTACCACGTGGGTGGGAAATCTAATTTCAAATAAAATACTTTGTGGTACTGCGAAATTTTCATTCTAATAAGAGCTGTCGTGTAGCCATCTCTTCAACGTTTACCAAAAATAAACCAGACAAACGGCGTCCTGCCCAATTGTAGCGTAGGTACCTACAAATTCAAATCAAAGGCCCAACCGCTTACGAAGATTAGTATATTAGGTGTTTTTCTCAAACATGTTTGGAAATTTAAGCATTATTTTAACAACCGTTTCCGAGATAAATCGAAATTGCTGTTTTGACCAAATGCATGCTAGCAGCGGCCGGCGAAAGTGGTTAACTTACATAGTAAACTCATGTCTGTAATTTAAAAATGGAACAACCTCCATGGCCGAGTGGTTTGAACGCCGGGTTTCATGGTGTCGCTGACTCGAGAGGTCCCGGGTTCGAATCCCGGTGGGGGCAGATGTTTGTGTGATGAATACGAGCATTTGTACTCCAGTCATGGATGTAACATGTATTTCTATATAAATATACTTATATATGCACAGTATATGTATTCTATCCGTTACCCTAGTATCCCATAACACAAGCCTTATAGTGTTTACTTTGGGGCTAGGCTAATTGGTGTGAGTGTTGGAAATATTATTATTCTCTCATTTATTTCATTTCACAAGTTAGGTTTTTTATAAAATAGATATAAAAGTAAAATACAAAAACGTAAATACAAAAATAAATATAGTATAAAAAACCTAACCTAGAAGGCCACCCGCAGCGGAGCGCAGCCCAAGCTACCGGTGGTTAGGGCCGCAGAGAAAGAAACCGCCTGACGATGCGCGCCGTGTCCATTAGTACTGCCTTTTGCATCTGCCCCTTGACCCAACCATCTAGCGAGAGGCTCTTTAGATGTTGGTCGAGACTCTTCGCCATGAGACCGTTTACGCTAACGACTATAGGGACAATGATCGTCGAATCCACATCCCACAAAGCGGTTACCTCGTGGGCCAAGCCCAGGTACTTGCTGAGCTTGTCCTTCTCGGCCTTCACGAGGTTCTCGTCATGCGGGATGGTGATATCGATGAGCACTGCCTGGCGTTTTAATCGATCTGTCAATACGATATCAGGCCTATTGGCAATAATAGTCCTGTCCGTAATGACAGGTCGATCCCAATAGAGCGTTGCCAGACCATTTTCAAGAACTGGCGCCGGCACCTCGGTTTCTACAAGGTTGTATTGAACAGCAAGTTGCTGGTGAACAATTCTGGCTACGAGATTATGTTTGTGCAAATACTCACCGTTGGCCAGATGAGAACAACCAGAGACGATATGTCTGAGGGATTCACCAGGCCGACGACATGCTCGACAAATGTCGGCCGTTCCGTCCCTCAGGATATATCTCCGATAGTTGTTCGTCATCATGACTTCGTCAGCAATTGCACAGACAAACCCTTCGGTTTCCCCAAAGAGATCACCGAATCGTAGCCAGTTCACGGAGGTGAGCTGGTCCACATCAGGCCCTGTTAGGGCCCGATAGAACCGCCCGTGGAGCTCCTTGCTTTTCCATATATATATATATATATATATATATATATATTATTATTATTAGAACATTCTTTTCCTCCGAAACATAACTTTTACTTCTATATTGAATGTTGATTTTATTGAATTTTCGAACGGAACAAATAGAAAGCTGTTTATTGAAAAAAAAAAGAAATGAACACTTTAACGAGATAAAAAATTAAATTGTTGCATTGTTGTTATTGATTTTGCAAGGTAAATATTTAGTTTTAAATTCCGCACATTAATTGATAAAAGCACAAACAAGTCTTGGCCACAGCTAGGCACTATTTTACACGTTCGTCCAACAATGTCTCTTTTGCTGGATGCTGCAGTAATACTATAACGGCCATACTCAGAGACGTGACTTATTCTATTGATATCGCAAAGAAAGTAAGATCATCGACTTTAATATAAATTAAACATCACTTGACGTCACTGAATTCAGCTGTAAGTCTAAAAACGTGACGCTTCGGCTGTGACGTTTGAGGGAGTTAAAGCTTATAAGTAAAGAAGACAAAGCTTCCTGCAGTGCGCATGTGTGAGCGAGTACTGGCAGCCTGTCGCCGCCAATGTACACGGGGAACCTAAGCGAGGATTTAGGGATTTACTCGAGCGCGGTAAAATAACATAAGGGGAGCAACCTTGCTACTTGTGAAGAACCCCCACCATATCTGAGCCCTTCATGTAGGGCCGAACGTCTAGGCAGCAAAAAAAAATCAACAATCGGCCATGAATTTTGGCCGCGTCCAAATCGTCAGTCTTTCCAATAGAACTTGCGGTTGGGTTCACATAACATCCCTTCGAAATGTCTGACGTGCTCGAAAATAAAATTTTCTGCACACCATACAGACTGGCGGCTTTATATTTTTTCCGTCATCAGAAACGTTAAGTGAACCCTCTAGCGTCTGTTCAATAGACTGGCTATTTGGACGCGACCAAAAGTCATGGCCGTTTGTTGAAAAGGTTTTGCTGCCTTCGACGTTTGGCCCTACATAAAGGGCTCAGATATGGCGGGATTACTTCACAAGGTGAAAGGTTGAACCCCCCCCCCCCCCCTCAAGTTATTTTGCTGCGCTTGAGTAAATCCCAAAATCCCTGCTCTCCCGGCTCCTCTACTAATAGTAACGTTTGTTTGCGGACGCTACAGACAGCCAGTATTCACTAACACACGCAACAACAATTGTATGAAGATTTGTATCTGAACCTTCTTTGCTCATGTGACTAAAGGTTATGATTCTATATTCTCGACTTTTATCCTCCTCCCCTGTACCAAAGTCTACGATCGTTACTTTTTATGATCCAAGTCTAAAATAATATCCGGAACTGCCGTATCCCTTGATAGACTTTCCGCCATATTTTAATAAATGCGCGATAAATTTACCGAATGCCTCGTTTTCTCTTCAATACTGTAATATCTAGTTTTCGTTTGCGATTTCTTCGCCGTTAATACTAATTTCGCGCAACTTTTATTTTCGTAAAAAATTATATTCTAATAATTTGTAGAAGAAATTATTAGAAAACTTAAAAAAGGTGTCTAAAACCGGTAAATTCTCGAGCAATGGTGTGGTCTGCGGATTTCCCTAGGTTTCGCTTTGTAAGAAAATCATCATTATTATAAAAACTGAGGGAAATGCTTTGTACCCCTTTTCAAGTCCATTATTCAAGGAGGAGTGTGAGATTTTTCATAGTCTTAAATAATAATAATGCATAGAAAATTTATTAATATAATAAAAACAACATTAAACACACTACCATGACCAGGTGGACCAGGCAGCAGACGGGACTTCTCTCGGAACTGCTCGTCAAACCCTCCGCTACCCGGGCCGATGCACTGACCATTATGCTACCGCGGTCCTAATAGCCCGTGTCAAATTTATTCTAGTAATATTTTCTTGAGATTTAAACATGTAGCAGTTAAATGCTTAAAAAAATAAAAATATAACTAGTTACTAATAAGTTTACTGTTTGAGAGACGTTCAAAATTAAAAAAGTCGAGTTTTGAGGCGACCACTAGTACTAATAAAATCGCCCACATTATTGATTGGACATCGATATTTCCACTGAACTCGTCTGTGTGCCCACAAACTTCGTTCAACAAAAACTTTTAAAACTTCCCCATTTGTAAAATTAAATGGGGAACTCTGTCTCTTTGCAGTTTTAAACTTTGAACTCACAAATGGCACAGAACCTTTCACAACATTGCTGGAGTAAAAAAAATACTATGCAAGAAAGGAACCTATCGATATCGGTAGCATACTTGTACAATCAGCCAATATGATTCCTGACCCACCATGAGTTTATTTTTCGCGTTTGTAAAATATTAAGATTAATTCTTAATTCGGATTTTTGCTTAAGCAATGCGTACTCCAGGAAACAAAGTTATTATTTTCAGAACAATTATAATTGAAATTCTTTGTCGTACTATTCGTAAGTGAAATTCTTTACCCGCAGAAGTGTTCCCTCCTTCCTATAATCTGGGGTTATTTAAGAGAGGCGTGAAGAAGCATTTTTGCAGGCCGGCAAGGTGAGGATGATTGGTGTAGCAGTTTATAACTGCTGTACCAGCTATCTTCGCGTTTGGACTTTATTACCACTTAATATCAGGTGGGGTAGAGTCATTTGCCTACCATAATATAAAAAAAAAATGAAATGACAAGGGACAATGCCCAAAATGGGCTTGGGCGCGGACAAGGTGCTTGGTAAACAACAATTTTACAATATTATTTTACTTATTTTGTAACGAACTTCTACAACCGTAGGATAGTAAAGAGTTCATTAATAAATAAACTTATTTTTAATCTTTGTAAAATATGAAGGTATTAATTCGCTTAAATGTACGTACTCCAGTAAACAAAGTTATTACTTTCAGAACAATTATAATTGAAATGACAAAGGACAATGCCCAAAATGGGCTCGGGCGTGAGAAGGTGCTTGGCAAACAACAATTTTACAATATTATTTTATTTATTCTGTTACGTACTTCTGTAACCGTTAGATAATAAAGATTTCATCAATAATACAATAAAGTAAAATAATACGATCACTTCCTCCAGAGTTTCTATTACACATATTTACAATTTTTAAAAGTTAGCTATTTCGAAATTCAAACCACTAGTCGAATTTTATCTAAAAGATGACCTACTGCATTGAAAACGAAAATCTAATTTCAAAGATCTTTCTTTCCACATTAATACAGTTTTCTTGTTTTTAGAAGATCATAAGTGCAATTACGTATTCACTATAAACTTGTCTGTGGGTTTCAGTTGTTCGATAGTACATTGTCGATCTTCGTGGTGTAAGAGGTATGCCCACCGATTTTTAAGGAGGTCCTGGGTTCGAATCCCGGTGGGGCAACTGTTTGTACGATGAATACGAGCATTTGTTCCTAATTCATGGCTGTTTTAGTACTTTTTCTGGAAAAATATATTATTATGTATTTTATGCGTATTTCTAAGCGTTATTTCAGTATGCCATAACACAAGCTTTAACAAAGTGCATACTTTGGAGCAAGGCTAATTGTTGTGTGTGTTACAAATATTTATTTAAACATCACACTATTAGAAATGGCGGACCATTGGCGAAAGTGAATTAGAATGACAGTTTTTCGTGAGAAAATGAAAATTTGGTTAAATATGGCACTTTGACACTGATAATGGACGCAATCTGATCAATCGAAAGCGATCATAAAAAAACTTTATAAATATGTTTTACATTTGACTTAAAATGATTAAAAAAAACATGAAAAGGCATTTACAGTACAAAAACAAAACTTTTTGCTTAAACAATTTCGGGCCTTGTTTCAAGAAATCAAATAAGTGTGTTGTTGTATTTGTTTGTTGAGTGAAAAAGTTATTTCTGTTCTAAAGGCACCTTGAAATCTATTTGGAGAAATCGAGTTATTATTTAAACTTTCGTGTATGACTGAAAGCGAGACAGAAATATGTATATAAACGACCCTAGTTGCTGCCTATTACGTGTTAACAAATGTACATATAAACGAATTGAATATAAAAAAAAAGAGCCCAACTATTGAACACATTTGAACATGTAAGAATAAAAAAATACGTGTGGCACTCGGGGACTGCCGCGGTAAAGCTATTGCATAGCATTTTTGATCAACTTATGCAATTTTAATTATTTATATATTTTGTTTATGCAGTATTTTTTTTTTGATATAATTTCAGTTTTTTCTTTGATATTAATAAATGTCAAGGCAGGCCTTAGAATATTTTATTGGGCAAGCACAGCAAACAACAGCATTGCCTGACGTCAAAAAACTTCCACAAGCTCCACAAGCTCCACAGTTTACCATCTTTAGTCTACAAATTATAATTATAAAGTCTAAATAAAAGGGAGACAAATAAAAATAAGAACAGGTGCTGGGGTCTAAAACAAATTAAAAAAAAGGAAAAATATAAAAAATACGAGTGCGGGATTTGAACCGACGACCGCGGTGATGCGTCGAACGTTGATCCCGTGGCTAAAATTTGATACACTGCGCCGTTTCGATCGATACTGGAAAGGCGAAAATTGTGTTCATATGCACTGTTGTCAGGTTATTTTCGTTACGGAATTTCTTGAGTCGGTCGCTGCGCTCAAAGCCCGCGATAAAAGCTATACAATAGCTTAATAAAAGCAATATTAAACTAAAAAACGGCTATAATTTTAACAGCAATGACTCGTACTCACAAAATCAAGTTGAATTTCACAATCAACTATGATAAAACCTATTATGGATGAGAAGAAAGATTTGTATATTTGTAAAAACTCCTGGACCAATTGAAAATCACTTTACCATTGGAATGCCACACATTCCTGAGAAACATTGACTTATTTCTTGCATTAAAACAAAGTTTACCCGTTCAAAGTTGGGGCGGATTGCTTGTTTATAATATGCGCAACAAGGTTTTTAGACGTAAATAATACCTATGCGATGTTTCGCCGTACCCGAACAAACATCTACCTACATGCAGGGCATTTGAAAGTTGAAACTTTGTCAGAGTTGAAGATAGGCCCCCGGAACCCTAAACTTGAATCGATAACATGAAAGTTTTATGCGATTAGAGAAATGGAAAGTGGCAAGTCATCGGCCAACTTTGCCTTTGCCGAAACGAATCGGCTTTTCATTTTAATTGAAAGTCCATTGTAGGAGTCCAATTCCCTAAGCTGGATTTAATGCTCTTTGAGTGAGATAAGTATTGAGGAAAAATTGAGATTGAATTTTTTGTAGGTATTATTTTAATGGTAGTAAAAGATTTTAGTGATCTGTACCCCTAGCACGAACCATTATCGAATTTGAATAGTTTTCGAGTGCGAAATGTCAATGTCAAATTTTGAATGGAAACTTGAACAGCAGCTCCTCAAAGTACGTAACTAGAACTAAAAATCAGTACACATTTGACAATGACATTGCGTACACGCAAACGTTCCATATTGGTTCGTGCTAAGGGTACTGCTTTTTCAAGACGCTCGATGGCAGTTGTTTAGTCCAAACAAAACATTTAATTACGTAGAAATTTATAATTACATTATCTGGCTCGAAGGACTATAAAGATCTTGAGTTTCCTCTACACCTTTCGAGATGATGTTATCTACCTCACCTTTATAGATGATGATATATATGTAAATGATAGTTTGATGATAAATTGATGACACCGATTATGTTGAAACTGTTATGTTTATTAGCACACTCGGTACATATGACGTCCGAACGTGAACTGATTTGCTTACTGCTAATAAAATTACATATTTACTTAATAATAAATAAAATTATAAATTGCCACGTAATGAAATGTATTTAGTAATGTTTTTATTTTTTAAGCATTTAACTGCTAGATGTTTAAATCTAAAGAAAAGAAAAACGCAAATGAAAGACGCGGCCATCAGGGCCGCGGTAGCATAATTGGTCAGTGTATTCGCCCGGATTGCGAAGGGTGCGGGTTCGAGGCCCGTCTGCTGCCTGGTCCGCGTGTTTTTTTTTAGTAAAAACTTTTCTTACGATTTACTGAACTTGATTACTAAGCGACCGATAGTCTTATCGGTCGCTTTTACATACAATAGGGGTGATAACGGGGTACAGTAAACTAAATTCTATTTAGTCCGTCAGTTAGATGATCAAAAAATAATAGACACGTATTTTTTCTTTGGGCAATCAACCAAAAAATTACAAAGTTATAGCGCGTCAAAGTTTGGGAGTAGGGGCTCGTGACGTCACTTTTGAGTGAATTTTCACTTATAAGTGTACTCAAACGTGACGTCATGCGACTTTTCGAATCAATATATCTCTGCAATGTTTATATTATGTGAAAAAAAAAAACGTGTCCTATACTTTTTGATAATCTACCTGATAAACGAAGAAAAAAAAATTAGTCATGATCCCTATTTTAGGGCGTAAGCTCGCTTAGTAATAAAGTTAGAGGTTATTTTCTTTCCCAACTTTCAATCTTACCTCGCTCTTTGGATATATCTATTGCATTTATAAATCATTATTTATTTTACCATACCTGTTACACCCCCCGTCTTGTTCCTCTTATTTATTTCACTGTCATGGGTTGCCTGGTGGAGATTGCTGTTTATCAATAAGGCCGTCTATTGTGTACGTTTTCACTGTCATGTTTAATGTCTTGTATGTCCTGTGAGGTGTATGTCAAAATAAATTAAGAATATTATTATTATTATTAATGAGCCATAAAATCCCCAATAATGTAGTGTCCGGGCTTTTTACCCAAATGTCCGGCTTTTCTGTCCGGCTTATTAGCTGTGGCGACCTGGGAACCCTATTTACGGAGTTATTAGTGTAAGAAAACTTACCGTACCGTATCTATCTCCGACAGAGTCAAATAACTTGAACTTGAGTTCACTTCGCGGAGTTCGTGAAGTCGTTTCGCAATTTGTAAAGAAATTAATTAAGCCGTGATAGTGATAAAGTTAAAGATACTTAGTTCGAATTATTCCACGCGGTGGTGTTGAGTATATAATTTATACTAAATTATGTTTTGGTGTGAAACTTTGTTCGAGGTACAGTCACGATTTAATGTGATTTAATATTGTGTATAGGTTTGATCGAAAAACACGATTTTTCTGCAATACAATTCTTAAAGCGCGGAAAACTGGCGCATTATAAAAGAAAAAATTAAAAAAAAATGTTCTAAATTTGAACTCACTCAGAAGGCCTTAATTTACCAAAAAAGTGAAAGTTAAAATAAAGCAATAATTATAAACAAAAAAAATCTTTGTTCTGGTAGTGAAAAAAGTGTTTTTTTTTTGAAGTGTCCCTAATGCATACACAATATAATTAGACCCATTTTTGTTTTACTGCAAAAGGCCTGAATTTGTTGTATCGTAAAAACGATATACTCGTATCATGATTTTCGAGGATTTTTTAAACATGTGCCAAAACCCATAAAAGTTTTATTTTTAATTTGTAATAGTTTAAAATCCATTCAAAATAGTTTTCCCAATAAATGTATATATATTCAGGGCGTCCCACGGCATTGTCCCACGGAGGGAAAATATTTTAAATATTGACAATAGGATATTTTACTGAAAAAAGACATAATTTTTTTTTTAATAATAAGCAGAACTGCATTCACAGATTTTTTAAAAATCGCCTGCCAGAACCGTGAGTCTAACAGTGAATGAAATGTAAAAAAACTCACATGACTTATTTTATGATAACCGTCGAAAGGGACAACTATAAGTATTATTTTTTTCTAAATAGCAAAGCATTTTAAATGAAAAGAAGATCATGAAATTAAAGTTTTGGTCAGGCGAATTTCCTCTGACTTTTCGGCGCTACCAACAGCTAACATTATGATTTCAAAGTATTTATTAACTAGAACCTGCACTCACTTAATAATACAAAATTTCCTTATTAAAAATACGTGAAAAAATCATCATCATCATCATCAGCCTATTAATGTCCCCACTGCTGGGGCACAGGCCTTCCCTATAAAAATATTACGTCAGAAAATGCGCTGGCATCCCACACACACACACGATATATGTGTCACACGACGATATATATATCGTCGTGTGACGCTTGTGACGCATTTCCAATAGGGGTGATGACGGGGTACAGTAAACGAAATTCTATTTAGTCCGTCAGTTAGATGATCAAAAAATAATGGACACGTATTTTTTCTTTGGGCAATCAACCAAAACATAACAAAGTTATAGCGCGTCAAAGTTTGGGAGTAGGGGCTCGTGACGTCACTTCTAAGTGAAAATTGTATCAAAACGTGACGTCATGCGACTTTTCAAATCAATAAATCTCTGTCCAATACTTTTTGATAATCTACCTGATAAACGAAGAAAAAAAATAGTCATCATCCCTATTCATCTTTGAAGAAGTGAAATTTTTAAAAAGTCGTCACAACTGTTTAATTTAATGAATGAGCGAGCGTGAAAATTTCTCATTTCTTAACTTTTCACGTTCATTCATACAATTTTCTTATTCAACTTTAGTGAGTCACATCACAATTTAAATTGTTATTAACAAGCATCAGTCGGTTCAGTGGTAGAAAGCTCTCCCTACGCATGCGACCCGGATCGGATCTCAGCCGAGGAAGGAGAAGTATTCATGATTTCAAAAGTTTCTCTAGTATCATTGGCTTTTATCTGAGCACTGGATAGTCTTAGTCTTAGTAGTACGGCGGGCTGTTTCCGCAACTCGACACCCAGTGCCTATTTTGCGTGGGGATTGGCATCAGTCCTGCCATCCCAGCTCCTCCAGAAAGCTCAGCAGTCCCCGAATGTTGCTGCAGGCCTTTACTATTGTCTTCGGGCTTCCCATTAGAGAAGTCCTTTGTATTTCAACGCCCCTGCACTCCAGTAGGACATGGGCGCTCGTCTCATCCGCCTCCAGGCAGGCTCTGCACAGAGGGCTGTCAGAAATACCTATATTACAAAGGTGTTTGTTGAAGTAGCCGTGACCCGTGAGTATACCCACGATTTGTTTTAGGGCTTATCTAGGTAGTCTGATTAACTTACGTGTTAGCTGCAGGTTTGCCTTAGGAACGGCTACCCTAGCTTGCCTGCAGTCCGTGAGTTTTGACCAGTATTCGTCGTGTTGTCGTTCTGAGCACTGGAATCAAATGTTGTTAATTTTACTCAAGATTTCAATTAAAGATAACAACATTTCGTTTTCTTATTAACAGATTTGTTTTTATGACGTCTATTTTTCTATTATTTAAAGTAAGATTTTGTTATTGTTAGAATATAGAATAGAAGCCTGTTGTTGTAGGTTATTATTGAATTCACAGTTTATCAATAAATCAGAAGATAAGATATAATTATAAAAATTACTCTATTTGAGTGAAGTGTTCGTTGAGGCAGCCACGTTAAAGGGCTGGATCGTGTCTTTAAAGAGAATTCGAGTGGTGTACGCCATAAGCTGTAGCGATTAATTGACGATCATATTGAAACCATAGGTTGTAACCTTATGTGATTTTTTTCTTTCTTTTTTCTATTAATATTCTTTACCACAAAACATTCACAGTTTTGCAAAACATATGAGCCTACTGATATCGGTTTATTCAGCCTTAAAATATTTCTCCCATACCTGCGTGTCGAAGCTTTGGCACTAAAATTAGCGTTCGAAATTTGAATTAGCTCTATCGTAAGTACGCTCCTTTAGCTGCACATACAAATTTATCGTCTCCCACTACTTCTTTTACACATAAAAAATCGCGAATCAAGCTATCATTTTTACATATTATGTATCTGTATAGAAAATGACAAGAACACACTATTGTCAAATTTAAGTTTAGGTTCAGAGAATCATGCCAGAATCGACACCATTATAATTTAATTAAAATATATAGCCAATAGTTTCTCACCGTAAAAATATCTTGCAAAGACTGCCGTGAACAGCTCCAATAAAAAAATGTTACGCAACTTTCGTATTATTACGTAATATTTTTAAGGATTACTTTGATTGTCTGCCGTTTTATTGTCTCTGCACGTTCTTTCCGGTCGACTGTTAGAGAATACCATACTGACATGAAATCCGCCATATGCAAAATAGAGGCCTTAAAGATTAATAAATAAATAAATTAGGTATAATAATAGGTAAAAATACTTGCTGTTTCGCGCGCGCTTGTGACTTAAGCCGCGCCCGTGAGCCTACGGGGTCCAATTTCAGTGTAGCATAATTGCCAGCACGGAGGTAATGTCTCAGAAGAGCGGCGAACCACAAGCCCGCCTCCCTTCTAATGGGCGGACCATTCGAACCTCTTTGATGCTAACCTATAACAATTTTTAATATCGAAACCTTTTGATATGAGGTTTTATTCGGAACGATATTTGCTACGCTGTGAACTCTGAACCGCTGAACTACGTACGCTTTAACTTCTTTTTAGGGTTCCATACAACAAAAGAAAAAAAAGTATTTTAAAGATGTTTCACTTCAGATGTGTGGTCCGTTCGTGTGAACGTCTTCGAAACTTCTTTTCTTAAATAAACTAACATTAGGTCGCGTTTAAGGCATAGGGAATGGAGCAGCGCTCGCATCACTGATATGTATATATTGTAGCGTGTGACGCTCGTGACGCTCGTAGCATTTCAGCCTTTGCCGAGTTACCCTCCAACTTTCATGCTCGCCAGGGAGAGCTGCGCAAGCATCGCACACTCACACACCCACACACACACACACACACACACACACACACACACATACATATATATATAGTCGTGCAACGCTAGTGGCGTAGAAAAGAAGTTTCACTTAGAAAACACCGGAAAAATTCGAGTCGCGACTCGCCCACCAGGGTTCCATACACATTTGTAGGCGCGCAACATAAACGGCCGTTTCACTTATTTACGTTATAGAAGGTTGAATTTTAAAGAAAGAAAGAAATAAATAAATTTCACACATTCAAGGGACCTTAGACCAAAGACTTTATATAATACCTAGACTGTGCACGAAAAAAATTAGTTAATCTAAAGTAAGATTTATATCTGTAGTAATAGGATAGCTATTATCTTGATAAGCGGTCGCTAGTAAAAACGGTCCTGAGTGAGAAAGCACCCAACGGTAGTGCGTCCCTTTCTAACGTCTTGCCAGCTCAATTTATCATTGGGTTTGGTAGAAATGGTAGAAAATGTCATCCTTTTCTACTTGTGATTTACTGATTAATTATCGATACGAACGATTCGTAAACTATGAAACGTATTTAAACATTTCTACAGTTCCTATAAATAATAAAATAATCATTGATATTTTTAAAATAAATCTAAATACAGAGTAAAAGTAGTATTTAATTAGTTGAGCCTGGTAATACTGAATGTAAGATGGTGATTTGTTCACTTGATGACAATGATAATGATGACACTTGATGACAATTTGATTAGAAATATTGTAAATTTGCTTAATAAAGTGTATTTTTTTTAAATGGTGAACTCGTGTTGTGTAACAGGGTGCTACAATGAATCTTATCCCGGTAGCCTTTTTTCTTTTCACGGGTAAGTAAAACTTACAATCATATTCATTAGGCGAACCATGAATTTTGGAGGTAGATGAGACTTTTTTTCTTAACATGAGTTGTGTGAATTCAATGAATCAATTATTAAATAATGCGGTCGCGGTTACTTCCTTGTTACTTTTTAGAGCGTTTTTAGATTCGTATCATCATCATCATCATCAGCCTATTAATGTCCCCACTGCTGGGGCACAGGCCTTCCCTATGGATGGAATAGGGAGATTGGGCCATGACCCACGAGGCGGGCCCAGTGCGGATTGGCGGGTGCTAACGACTACAGATGCAGCCGGGACCAACGGCTTAACGTGCCTTCCGAAACACGGAGGAACTCGAGATAGATGTTTTTGGTCACCCATCCAATGACCGACAACTGCGAAAGTTGCTTAACTTTAACATCGCAGCCGAACGCGTTAACTACCTGCGCCATCGAGCTCCTCACAAAAATAGTAAAAAAATATATATATATATATATTTTTTCTTGTATTGTGTAGATTTCCGAAGAACGAAAAGCAGAAATTGATGTGGGAAAATGCAGTGCCTGGAAAAATTTCTAAGTCGTCAGTTGTTTGCAGTGCGCATTTTAAATATGAATAAGACATTTTAAATAAGACTTAGAAGCTACGGGAAGTCCTTAACCCTTGAGCACGTAGGACGTAAGGCTACATTGCGACAAAAACTGCGCAAAACTATATTATTTAGCAATGTATAAAAACCAATTTTAATAAAAATATTGTATACAAATGATTATGTTTTTTCCGTCCAGAATTTGATGAATGTGATTTGGCATTGACCGATTTATTGACCTCACAATATGTGGGTCCCCCTTACCTTAATAAACATACTTTTAAGAGTACTTTCCCTTCAGGTGGCTGGCATTACAAAATTCCACTCTCTTTATCTAATCTCAGTCCAAGCCAAGCTACGCGTGCTAGTTTAAATACCGAATGAAACAGTTCATAGTACCTATATATTATTATTTTTAAAACCTACATAACTTCGTTTGGTCTGCGTTTAGAGGTATATGCATAGATGAGGTTTTTTCATATTAATTCACACTACATAGTCTAAATTACGTAAAATAATAAGTTTTTGTCGATGTAACAGCAAAAAAAGGTGCCAAAATCAGGTATTGGCATTTATGTTAAATTAATGGTAAGTCTGATGATACATTATTGTTTCTTAGGTTTTCACGCACATCACTCATTAAATAAAACTATTTTTTCACGGGTTAATGCACGAAACTTTATTTATTTATTGAAGTTTCGCAGCCTTTACAGGCCGCGTCGTCGGAATTTGTCATCATTTTTTTATTACACTAAGTCTTTGTATGATGCACTTAGCAAGTTAAAAAATACGCCATTTAGTTTTTATTTTAACTCATAATCACAAATTACTTACATGTTTAGACAGTAGCAGATACTAAACACAATCCTCTTTACAAGCTATATTAAATAACAAATACTAATAACAAATTTTGTCCCGCGTTACGCTTGAATGTGGTCAGCTCATTAGAAAGGAACACACTACCATTGGAAGCCCTCTCGCCCGGACCGTTTTTAACGCGATGGTGCACAGTCTAGGTATTATATAAAGTCTTTGCCTTAGACCTGAAAATATGGTTTAAATTTCAACTTGATATCTCCACGCGTTGAAATGACATCAAAATATACTTTTTCTTTACTTATTGAAACCTCTTTTGAATAGTCCAGTATTTTTCCTAACTTATCAGGACATCTTTTAGCTGATAAGAAGAATGGGCGTAAGAAACTTATCAGTATTACAGAAGAAGCCACATTTACATAAAATCATGTCGCTACCAATACAATTTATTACACACAATAATTATTTGTCACACACACAGAAGAAATCTAATCGATTATAATAAGCGCCCTTAAAGTATCTCGTTTGGCACTTCACATTTGCCTACAATATAAATATATACTAGAAAAAATAATGCAATTATCGTTAAGGCAAACACAGCATAACATAATCAGCGCATGCAGCCCCAGAATTTCGAAGTCCGCTGGTTCAATTCCTGTCTAAGTTACATAGTTGGGTCGTGTATAAAATTTATTTATATTTAATGCAAAAAGTGTGTTCAACGAACATAATTCCCTTCTGTTAGTAAGCGGTATCCTTAGCTTAAAGACTTCTTATTACTATCCAGCAGCAACTCCCATGGACTGCTAGACTCCCTGGACGAGCTCGGGTGACAAGCCTGTAGCCTCACGTAAAAACGTCGTATTGCAAAAAATAGCCAGCTGACGCCGTGATACTAAGACAGCCGACCATAGTAGCCTATATACTTCCGGTACTTAAATACTTCTTCCCCTGCCCGCCTTTTTTAATTAATGAAAATCTAGCAGTTCAAAAACACTGTTTCAAAATGACCTTTTGTACCCAGGGTCTTAGTCTTAGTAGTATGGAGGACTGTTTCAGCAACTCGACACCATGTGCCCATTTTGTGTGAGGAATGGCATCGTTCCTGCCATCCCAGCTACTCTAGTGTCCATAGATTTTCCAATCGAGAAGTCGTTTGTCTTACAACTCCTCTACACTCCAGTAGAATGTGGACGTTCGATTCCTCTTCCTCCAGGCAGGCTCTGCACAGAGGGCTGTCAGTAATACCTTTATTACAAAGGTGTTTGTTGTCCCCAGGGTCTGTTTTCCCGAATGACTTTCCGCGAGCCCGTGTGGGTTGGCGGTGCTGGCAACACCACCGGACTGCAGAGCAAACTGGGCCTCTCCGACGGCCTGCTTGGCTGCGTGGACTTCCTCAGGATCAACGGAGATACCTACCGCCTCGTAAAGGATGCCGTTGCCGTACAAGATATAGGTATGTACTGAAACAGCAAGCTCGGCCTCTGCGACGGCTTTCTATACTTCCTGAGAATCAACGGAGACACCTACCGATATGAATACACATATGACCGAAAATGTCTATCTCCTCTTCAAAATAAAAAAAAATAGGCTGTTACAAGTGATTTATCATCATCATCATCATCATCATCATCATCAGCCTATTAATGTCCCCACTGCTGGGGCACAGGCCTTCCCTATAGATGGAATAGGGAGATTGGGCCATGACCCTTCACGCGGGCCCAGTGCGGATTGGTGGGTGCTAACGACTGCAGATGCAGCCAGGACCAACGGCTTAACGCGCCTTCCGAAGCACAGAGGAGCTAGAGATAGTAAATTTTTGGTCACTGTGATGTGAGTGATGACCGACCACTGCGAAAGTTGCTAAACTTCAACGATCGCAACCGAACGCGCAAACCACTTGCGCCATCGAGCTTCTCAAGTGATTGCGAATTCATAAATCGAATCTTTGTACCGAGTATGTTTGAATATTAATTTATGTGTCGTAAGTAAATGTACATATTGCTTGAATTCTTAATCAGCTTATACGATACCTGCCGCTCGGTTAATTCCTCGCGAGCCACTCAAAATTACAGATACGTCTCCGCTCTCGGATTAACGTTATTAATGTCTGGTTTTACCAAGGTTTTGCGGTAAGATGGGATTTGTCAGAGTTCTACTTATTGTCGTGAGGTGCTCGAGAAAGGCGCGAGTGTTTTGTTCGATATTTTTGAAGTTATACTTCTTTAGGCGCGTTATGAAAAAATGATGAGAGTGAAATTTTGAGATGCGCGCGTATCACTGTAACACAAAAAATTAACAGCATGAAGTTGGTCGCTTTAGCTTAACCAACTTCATGCTGTTACTTTTGTGTTTACCGCACATTAATTTTATTTTATTTTATTTTATTTAATTATGGTACACCAACAAAATACATACATTACATAATTTTAACAACCTTATTATTGAAAATACTTTGTATGATTTTAATAAAAGGTATACACAGTAGTTCCAATTAACTTTATAACAAATGCAATCTCTTGAATTACATCCTATAAATTACAAACACAACCAGTGTGTCAGGCTAGCAAGCACACAGCGAGTCAACACTCACAAGTAATAACTTGTTCAACTTAATAGGATATATCGTGCAGCACCAGCGTCTTGCACTTGATCGGTGAATTGTAAGTGTCAACCCGTCACGACTCCGACCACTGAGCCAAAATTAAGAAAATCTACCAACAAAATATAAATAGAATCTCTATTTTGTGGGTGCTAACGACTGCATTGTGAAGGCCTATCAAAAGTATTTATTAATCTGGAACAACGGAACCAAAGCGCGATTCAGGAGACTACAGCGCCATCTCTTGACCATTGGTGTAGTAGAACCAAAAACCACATCATTATTTTTTGTAATAAAGTAACAAAAAGTATTTATTAATCTGGAACAACGGAACCAAAGCGCGATTCAGGAGACTACAGCGCCATCTCTTGACCATTGGTGTAGTAGAACCAAAAACCACATCTTTATTTTTTGTAATAAAGTAACAGTTATAGGTATTCATATTTATAATATTTATCCACATGTTTCTAGTTTGTATATTCGGAATACGCGTTTGAGTTTCATACAAGTGCAAATCACATATGTTCTAATAAATTATATTCAGTAGCGATTTTAATTGAATATTTTGATTATTTATTTATTTTTTCAAATTAAAACTGAACTTTATTGACTGTGTCCTTTTTCAGACTTTTTATTAATTTATTGTAATTAATTATTTGCATGCAATTAAAAACTAATTTTAAACGATGCCAAAGAAGGATAACTTCTCACGCGCCTACATAAGTACACGCACCCATTTTTTTTAATCAAACGAGTATAATGCTTATGAGATTTAACAATTTTTAGCAATTTTAATGCAAAAGTTATGTATTTTCTTATCTGGTCGCGGTACCTAATGTTTGAATTTGATAACTCGGTACCTAATGATTATTTAAAAATAATAATGATAGATTGTTTAATGATAGAGCTCTTAGTAGGATAATTTAGAAAGTCGCCGTGTACCTACAAAGAGAAAAGAAGCTAACTGCCCACAACGTATACACAATAAATACGATATATTGACGTTGTTTTCTTTATTTTTATTAAGATTGATTATTCTCTATTTTTTTCGTATAAGGAGCGAGCAGCTATTTATCCCACCGTACCTGATCTGAAAATTGATAAACTACAAAACTATTGCTTTTTATTCGTCACATGCGAAGACGCCATGAAGACCATTTAAGCTATCTCATTTTTACCCTTATTCCGCTGTCAAAAGTCACAAAACTAATACCTACTTGAAGCTATCCCCCTCTGTAAGGATTCCCGGAAGTTCTGATGTCGATGATTTTTGGACATTCTGGTCACGTGCATCGTACGAGGGGTTCTAATAAGGACTCGGCTTTATTCGATGTAACAACGGCGGGTACGCGCGGCTTCTAAACGTACCATTTCGCAAAGAGTTAGATTATTGATAAACTTTAACTACGGGTTTCTAAATACAGAAAAAGGAATAACTTTATAGAGAAAATGTCTGTGGTCTACTGGGATCGTTGTAATACATTAGAATTACAATTACTTGTCTATGCACAATTTAAAGCGTAAACCTGATACCTGCAGCAAGCGCCGTTTTCAAATGGTATAGAGACAGCTTTTTAATGGAGTTCCATCAGTAATAAAAAAATGTTTTAAATGAAACCCGATTTTTTGAAAAACTATCTTTTGACCACTGATCCAATCCTGATCAAAAAGTGTTTTATTAAAACTAAGTTTTTCAATTTTTTATAACGGTTTTCAATTTTATTAATCTTTTATAATCAATTTCGATAAATACCTTTAAACTGTACTGTAATACAATATAATTTTTACAGCAATAAAATATAAAATCGGCAAACGACTCGTTCAACATACAGCCAGTGTTTTGTGTCAAATGGAACGTTTTAAATCCAATCGGGGCACAGGCGTCGCCGGCGTATAGAGCCAGAAATTGTTTAAACGAACTCTTTGCTCGCTTATGCGATGTTGTATTGTACAAATCGCAGATGCAGGCAAATAGCTTTTGTAGCGGCGACAATAGGTTTTGAAACTTTTCAGTGCAAATCTGTTTGTGTTTTTAGTTTGAATACGTGATTGACTGAACAGAACGATTGGATCGAAATATTGGTTCTAGTTCCTTTCTTTCATTTCATTCATTTTTATTTGCATTCATTATGGTAGAATAATAGGCATAGGTAGTTTGTATCGGTTGTATTCGATTAGTTAGTAGGTACCAACAGTTCGCTTTGAATTCTAGAAAAATGGTTGTACCTCGTCAGAAAAGGCACTAATGGAGGTTAAATACTATTTGTGTGAGAAAATACAAGCTTATTATGCCATTTTTAAATAATTTATTAGAGGTCTTTGCACTCGAATTGAAAAGCCTCTGTCTGGGGAAGAAACCTCCACCTTGGAAGAAGACCACAGTGAAATAAATGTACCTTGTGGCGGTGATTAGGGTTCAAGGGCTTCACGGGATAGGGGTAGGCAAAGGCGTGAGTAAAATTTTTTATATCACAAGCGTCTTTAGTCCGTGGTGGCCGCTTACAATCAGGTGGGCCCTATTGGTGTTTGGCACCCTTTAAACATAAAGAAGAGAAAAAAACTACCTTAATACATGTCTACTATGAATGTGGAATTATTTTTAACTTTATATTGTTTTAAACTTTCATGGTCACTAACATTATAGCTATTAACGGGATTGTTACCATGTACCTTGTTTTTTATGAGTTTCCGATATTACGGCACTGTTGCAAGCGCCATGATCACGGAGTAACTGATCTACTTTTACTCCGTGATCATGGCGCTTGCAACAGTGCCGAAATATCGGAGACTCATAAAAAACAAGGTACATGGTAACAATCCCGTTAATAGCTATAATATTTTTAACTTGTTATTAAGTCAGCACTATACGCTGTTGGCGATTGGATAAACATAAGCCGGCAACGTGAAGTCTTCTTTCTACCCCAACATCATCAGTGTCGTTGAGTCCACTTATTTTTGTATCATTTTGTGGCCCCTAGTACACAAAATATTTGATATCAGGTTTTATAGAAGAGAAAATCTGTTTCCTGGAATCCAACAAATTCCTTACAATCATTTCTTTAAATTTCCTCTCCAAAACTACATAATTTTAAAAAAGAATTTATTTTCTAATGAAGGTATTGTGTTCTTCTTCTTCGACGTTTCCTCGGGTCGTGACTTTTCAGGTCAGCATCTTAATAAGTATTACCATACACATTTTACCAGCAATCTTTAGGTCGTTCTGTGTTCTCTCATGTCTGTGGTGGCGATTCTGGCATGATTCCATAAACTTGAAAATTTGGCATCGGTATCTCCTTATCATTCTCTATAGGTAGTGACAAGGATACACTGCTGTCAGGTTTATAGGTTTAAGTTTGCGTTTGGGGAGTCGTGCCGGAATCGCCGTCTGTATATGACATGTCAAGTTGTTTTTCATTGTAAGTTGTCTGTCTCTTTTTGTTGTTTTGTAAAATTATTAATTTAGCAATTTGGTTTTATCCGTGTACTGTGCTGAATAAACGATTTTGATTTTATTTCGATTCTGTTGCCATTCGTGGTTTCCAAGCAGGCGTCCATTCGGTCTACTTGGTAGACCATAGCCATTCACCGGGATGTAGACCTGATCCTGCTCCTTTTGCCTTCCACGTTTCCCACGAACAGAAGCTTCTCAAAATTTTCAGGGCTTCTATCTAAAATAAAAACGAATGGTTTGTTAAAATTTTCAAGAAGTTATTTCCTTTTATTTAGTTCAGCTAATCTAAGATCAGCGCAATATTTTATTTTAAAGACCTCGAAGCTAATAAACGAGACTGTTTTTAAAGCCGAACTTCCGTCTCGCTTCGAAGCAGGTATTAAAAAATAGCACCATTTAAGTTGTTCAGTAATAAAAAAGTGATTTTAATAAACGAGTGCACTCTATCTGTATATAAACTTAGCGAGCTTATTTACCCAAGATATGTACATTCAGAAGTTGGTAGCAGAAGCAATCCGCAAGGGATATTAGTTTGCTTTAAGCTCCAATCGAACTAACTTCCGACGAGGTAGAACCAAACGGATATTTGTGACGGCGGAATTATCCAAACTTGGAATTTGCTTCTAAGATTATGGTCATTACTGTTTGTGTCAATAAGAACGGTTTCTCCTACCGGACCGAAAACAAATGAACTTAGAATGTTTAAATCTAAAGAAATTTTTACTAGAAAAATTCCACTCGGACCGGGCAGCAGACGGGACTCGAACCCGCACCCTTCGCTATCCGGGCGAATGCACTGCTCATTATGTTACCACCCTGGCCTAGCTTTAAAAGCGTGATTTTTTTTGTAGTAAAAAAAATAGATTTAAATATCTAGCAGTTATAAAAAATATAACTATACTTGCTATTTCTTCTTTCAAATGTTTTTAATAAGTTCTTGTAAAGGTATTCATTTGCCATTGAGGCTTACCTACAATGCGAAGAGATGGCGCTGCATTGCAGCTTAAGAAATGCTAGAGAAAATTCGACACGGACAATTAGGGCCGCGATAGCATTATGGTCAGTGCATCCGCCCGGATATTTTTTTCTATCAAATAATTCTTAAGATTTAATCATCTAAATATAACTTGGAATGTGTCTGCTGCTAACTTTATTGCACGAATAACTAAATTACCTTTTTAAAATTTATTTAAACCTCTTTTACACAGCGTCTCTGTTTATAAACCACTAGTGGCCCACCCTCGCTTCGCTTCGGTGTAGAGCTGTAGTGTAGATAATAGTTTTTGTTTTAGACTTGTATTAAACACAGTGACTTCCTTTATATAATTACACTACTTTACAAAAAAAAAGAACTTTTATCCAAAGACAATTAATACTGAATTTACGACCTCCGTGGTCGAGTGGTTCGTACGCCGGGTTTCATGGTGTCGCCGACTCGAGAGGTCCCGGGTTCGAATCCCGGTGGGGGCAGATGTTTGTGTGATGAATACGAGCATTTGTACTCCAGTCATGGATGTTTAATATGTATTTCTATATAAATATACTTATCTATGTACAGTATATGTATTCTATCCGTTACACTAGCATCCCATAACACAAGCCTTACAGTGCTTACTTTGGGGCTAGGCTAATTGGTGTGAGTGTTGGAAATATTAAAAAAAAAAAATTGGTTTCTACCTACCCTCTCTTTACAAAAATATGTGTCTTATATTTTTGTCACGTCAAGTTTTATTAATACACTCTCATTAAGTTATTTCGCTAATTTGTTACTGCAGTACCATGGTATTGATTGAGTTAATATTCGATTTTGTTGTCGTAAACATTTTGATTGGTTTTAAAATAGTCTCAAGACAGTGTAAATGAAATCCAGATAGGTTTTGCTATATTTTATATATTTCGAAAAAGATACTTGGTATTCATTTAAAGCAGTAGTAAAACAAATCATGATTATGAAGAAATTGTTTCCAATTTTTTGAAGAATTACCATAAGATGAGGGTGAATATGTCATTAAAAATTCATTTTTTACATTCGCACCTTTTTTTTTCCTGAGAACCTAGGAAGCGTAAGCGATGAACATGGTGAAAGTTTTCATCAAGATTTGAAGATTTACGAAGAGAGGTACCAAGGTTTTTAGGTTAAAAATATGTTAGGGGATTACTGCTGGTCTATATTAAGAGAAACTGATGCTAATTAGTATAAAAGAAGAAGTTATCTGTGTCATTTTTGATTTTTTTGTAGGTAAAAATACATAAAAAACTTGATAAAAATAAATATAGTAACTATTTAAAAAACTTGACGTCCTATTCTTTTCCCACTTCAGTATCTAACATAGGGTTTATTACTACTCTACTGATGCATATTAATTTCATATATGGGTAAAAAACCTTGTAGTGTTATCATTTATGGGCTTCCGTTGCGTGAACTGCGTGCACGGTTAAAGTTACACAAAAATCATGTATGACGGAATTGTTCCCCTTTAAAATTTCTATAAAAAAGTCTGCGACGCATATGCCCATCTTTGAAGTTTGACGAACTATATAACCTTTTTCTTCAAATTGACGCGGGTGAAACCGCAGGAGGACCTCTAGTTGTGACATAACTATAATAGTTAGAAATATGGTATCGCGGATTTGTAGATATATTGATGTCCTATAAAAAACTTTAATACATCACTTTGCTGTTTTGTCAATGACTTCCGCAGCGTATGCTATAGAAGGTTATTTTTTAATTTTTTTTCACACGTTGGGTTACATTATCGCAGTTATCAAACACTCTATAGCCTATGTTTATCAGGGATAATGTAGAATTCTAAATTTGAAAGAGTTTTTCAAAGTGTGGTTTGGGAGCCCATTAAAATCGAAACAAATTTTCCACTTTATACTAGAATAGATTTATATAAATCATTTCGAAATTTGTTTAAAAATAAGAAGCTGTTATGGCACTGAAATTCTCTATCGAACCTGATTATCACTGATTATACAAGGCACCATAAAATGGTAGGTCTATTAAAAAAAAGTAAGTGAAGTCTAGTCACCTAGATAAATTGATACGCTAGAAAAATCTCTTCAGATTGCCGGCCTATCTCTCTGTACCCAATCCGAACAACAGCTCTGAATTGTTAAAATCTAAATTTATTTTAACAAATCAATGTATATAAAAAATAGAACCTTATGAACTATGGTACCTATCCTTTAGCAACGTTCTAACAATCCTACACATAATTTTCCCATTAAGGTAATTTCGTACCTTGGCTGTCGCATACATAATTTTCTCGACCGCACTGATCCTCAATTTACTATTTAGGAAGTCAGTAGGGTTTGTCCGCGAGAACAGCGACTAATATATGCGCGCAGACGCTAAGATTGGACAATATTAAAAAATTATCTAAAGCGACAGAAACTTTTATTTTTTAACCGATACGTTATATTCTTATTACTTTTTAAGAAGCTGAATGAAATTAAAATTTAACGTCCGGCAAATTGAATTTTACATTTAGGCTTTCAGTCAACATTGGCAGATAATGTTAAGACCCTTTACCAATTCCAAGTTCATCAGAGAGCCATGATAATAATACGTTTTATTACTGGTATTTATCTATTTAATGTTCTACGACTGTTCATATAAGTACTTAGTACTGTGGTCTCAATCTTAAACCATTATTTAAATCGTCAAAAATATTACCATGGCACGCTGCTAAGGCGGATTTTGTACTCCAACTAGTGACATTAATAACATCATAAATACAAACGAAAATAAGAAAAATATAATAATAGAGTTTTACATATATTTTCACTAGGGATTTTTTTTTCTAAATGGCTTCGCACGGCTTGTGCATTTAGCCAATGTCAAGTATTAAAATGTTTACAAATTCTATAGCACTCGTGGTCAAAGTAATAAATCAAATCAAAGTAAGTGGCAGTCAGGTCACCCAGGTTCCCTTTGTTGCAGTAAATGTGTGGGGATTTACTGGAACCTGTCCATGGACTTCTTAAGGGAACGTCGAAAGACACTTTCCGCTATTTTGTTTCACTTGCCAGCACTTGTGCATGTTCCCGAACACTTAGTGGTTAATAATCCACCATTATTAGACACTAACATCCGCCACAACACAATTTTAATAAGAAAAACAAAACAGCTCTACAGTTACGCTTCCCGATCCCGCCAAAAAGTCCCCACTACGGATTTAAACCTGCTAAAATTTTAAAGCGTTTTGTCAATATTGGTGACAGTGGCGTAGCATGGGGGGGGCGGGGGGTGCGGTCCGCACCGGGCGGCACTTTGCCGGGGGCGGCGCTGCGGAGGTGGCAGATAGAGAAAAAAAATTAAAATATAAAAAAAAGTGATATTGTGATAGTCTACCTTCTACTCTATGTCAAAAAATGATAATTTCACTCTTAGGTTAGTGTTATTCAATAAAAGTACTCTTTTTACCATGCCTCAATTTTTTTATAATGGATTGCAAAAATAAGAGGGCGGCAAATTTGGAATCCGCACCGGGTGCTAGTGACCTATGCTACGCCACTGATTGGTGATAACATGAACAATGTCGTCACCTGCTACGCTAATCGCTTTGTTCGCGACCACAACTCAAGCTCGGCAGCAATCTTAGCCGTCCGCCTGATAGATTTAGGGATTGTAGGAGTCAGAAGTGACGTTTCCTCGATCGCCAGCAATAAAATATATTCCAAGTGACTCCTATAAATCGAGCCTATTCTCTGACTCATCTGAGAAATTGTTATGACATACTCATTGGATAGATAGGATTTATTTGATTTCGGTGAGACATCAGGTCTGAGAACTTTTTATCGGTTTTTTTTTACTTTTTTAGAGGTAGAGCATAATTGATTTAGAGTTGGCGCTCCAATCTATATATCATCATCATCGTCACTATCAAGGGAAGTAACATTTACCGTACAGAAGACCACAGTACAATTATATTACCTTTTTTTTACCTAGTATTGTGTTTCTGTCGGTGAGTAAGGTTCAAGGGCTCCACGGGGTAGGGGATTGGTCAGGGTAGGCAACGGCGCTAGTGATAGTTTTAGTAGCACAATAGTCTATAGGCTATGGTGGCCGCTTACCATCAGGCGAGTCATATGCTTGTTTAACACCTTTTTCATATTAAAAAGGACAATCCAAAGACTTCTCGTAAGCACCAAGATGTCTTAGTTGCCAAGTAGTTGTCCTATAGCTATTAACGGGATTGTTACCATGTACCTTGTTTTTTATGAGGCTCCGAGTATTCACTCGCACATGCACAAGTGAATAGTGAGAATGTGACTAGGGGTATCGAGCGCAGTAATAGACTACGTCAAAGATCCCGGGGTCGATTCACTAAAAGCAGCCTACAATATTGCTTCCAAGGCCTGTAAGAAGGCATACATCAGAGCGGATGCCCAGCGCGTTGCACGTGTTGGTCACGAACTTATATCGCATCCTACGGGCTCCCGTAGCTATTGGCGTTTGGCCAAGGCCGTGCAAAAGAACTTCTGCCAGCCCTCGCTGCCACCTCTGAGATGTCCAGACGGAACACTAGCTCATAAGCCGCAGGAGAAAGCCGATTTACTGGCAAAACTTTTTGCGGCTAACTCCCGAATCGATGATTGCAATGCACTGCCACCATTATTACCTCATTGTGGCACAACGATGCCTGATATCAAAATCAGGCAGCGTGAGGTTCGTGCCGAATTGCAATCACTCGACGTCCGGAAAGCTAGTGGACCTGATGGCATCCCAGCAGTAGTATTGAAAAAATGTGCAGCGGAGTTGTCTCCCGTGCTCACGCGTTTGTACCAGTGCTCGTATTCTTTGGGGCGTGTGCCGGAGACTTGGAGAGATGCTAACGTGCAACCGGTACCCAAAAAAGGGGATCGCTCAGACCCGGCAAACTATCGGCCAATAGCAGTCACCTCAGTTTTATGTAAAGTTCTAGAAAAGGTATAAAGGTATAAAGGTAAATAACCATCTGACCCGCTACCTAGAGGATCACTCCCTGATTAATGATCGTCAATATGGTTTTAGACCGAAACGATCGACGGGTGATCTTCTAGCGTACTTGACTCATATCTGGGGTGAGGCTATCGACAAGCGGGGCGAGTCGTTGGCTATCAGCCTAGACATTGCCAAGGCATTCGACAGGGTCTGGCACAAAAGCTTTCTCTCCAAGCTTCCGGCATACGGTCTGCCGGCCCAGTTCTGTTCCTGGGTAGCTGACTTCCTGCATGAGCGTAGAATTCGTGTCCTTACGGATGGTAGCAGTTCGCGGTTCATGTCAGTGAATGCCGGCGTTCCCCAGGGCTCCGTCCTATCCCCCACTCTCTTTCTGCTGCATATCAATGACCTAATTCCTCTTGGGAATATTCATTGCTATGCAGACGACAGTACAGTGCATGCGGGGTATCTCGGACAAGCAGCGGCTGGGCAGGCGGTAACCAAGGAGAAACGGGAGAATCTTGTCATTGAACTCAATCAGGCTTTGGACCACATTTCTGAATGGGGTACCAAGAACTTGGTTGAGTTCAATGCTAAGAAAACCCAGGTCTGCGCTTTCACGGCAAAAACATCGCCATTCCTTTTATGTCCTTCTCTTCAGGGCACAACACTGGAGCTAGAGAGCAGTATCACCATGCTCGGTATGGAGATTCGCTGTGACTTAAATCCAAAAAATTACATCGAAAGTGTGATAAAAACAGCCTCACGCAAACTCGGAGTCCTGAACAAGGTGCGGCGTTTTTTCACGCCCGAGCAACTATGCTTGTTATATAAGACGCAGGTTCGGTCTTGCGTGGAATATTGCTCGCACCTCTGGGATGGCTCCGCCAAGTACTTGCTCGATGCTTTGGATAGGTTACAGCGGCGCGCAATACGCATCATAGGTGATGAGGAGGTGTCTAAACACCTCGAGCCTCTTCAATTACGCCGTGACGTGGCGTCACTAAGCGCGTTCTATCGTCTGTACCACGGCGAGTGTTCTGAGGAGTTATTCTCTCTTATTCCACCTTCCCCTTTCCTTCAGAGGACCACGCGCGCTGGCTTACGTTGTCACCGTCTAACTGTGGCTACAATTCCAACGCGTACAAAGAAATTTGGTGACTCATTTCTTTGTCGTACTATCCGTAAATGGAATGCTCTGCCCGCTCACGTGTTCCCTCCCTCTTACAACCTGGGATCCTTTAAAAGAGGCGTGAAGAAGCAACATGCAGGCCGGCAGGGTGAGGATGGCTGGTGTGGCAGGTAGAACTGCTGTATCAGCTATCTTCGCGTCTGGACTTCACCTCCACTTAACATCAGGTGGGGTGGAGTCATTTGTCGGACCTATTGATAAAAAAACAAAAAAAAAAAAAAAAAAAAGGGGAGACCGATATGTCTGCCAATAACATCTACCCGCAATTACTTCAGTTACTCCGTGATCATGGCGCTTGCAACAGTGCCGAAATATCGGAGACACATAAAAAACAAGGTACATGGTAACAATCCCGTTAATAGCTATAATGTTAGTGACCATGAATGTTTAAAACAATATATAGTTGTCCTTTGATGTAAATGCGATAAAGCTTTACTAAACCATTAGTTAACAGGGTTTAAAGAGAGCAGTATATGATTTTCATACGTCACAATACATTTACTTTATAGCTACAATGACGAACATCGGTATTGGATCGCGCCTAAGTTTTGTACCTATTGATTTAGGTGTAGCCCAACTAAATACTATAACAGAAATTGAAACTTTTCAATCAGCCTTAAAAGTTATCACCTCAGCAATTTTTTGAGCAGTTGTCCTTCAGTCAACCACTTCAGAAATACCAAAATAGGTTTCCACAAACTACTTCTTAGTCTTAACTCTCAGCTTCCAAATAACAATATGAGTTAAAACCATTGAGATGGAAACCTTTCTTTGTCGTACTATTAGTAAGTGGAATTCTTTGCCCGCACGTATTCCATTCTTCTTACAATTTGTAGTCCTTTAAGGCGTGAAGAAGCATTTTTGCAGACCGGCAATGTGAGGATGGTTGATGTGGCAGTTTGTAACTGCTGTACCAGCAATCTTCGCGTTTGGACTTTATCACAACTTAACATTAGGTGGGGTAGAGTCATTTGCCTACCAGGCTATATAAAAAAAAAACCTAAAACATTGTTTTCGGAGTGTCAGTAATCAATATCTAAACGTACTCTCGTACTGAATTAGATTTGCATTATGCGCGGATAATGCAAATCTAATAAAGTACAAGCGGATTTATTTACTATTATTTACAAATGCGTTGCGAATAAAGCTACAATAATTTAGACTTGAGAAAACCGTGCCGTGATGGTGCCTCGCGCGGCTAATTATATCTATGTCATTCATGATAACTGACCAGCGAAATAGAAATGATATGGATTCATTACTCTTTAACAAAAGCCGCTAAAACATGCTTTCAAATAACGCATTAATAATTCGTTGTAGCTGACACACAAACGCAACCAAAATTCTCTTAATTCATTTATTAACTTAATCGTAGTAAACGTACAAACAATCGATAAAATAACAGTACCATTGCTACGGAATCAAGTTCTTATCGTTGTCAGATTTGTATAGCTATCAAAGTAGCGTAGCACAGCGTACATCATTTAAAAAGGCGGGCTCAACAAAATCATAGCTTAAAGTGTCGCCGATTCGTAACAGAGTAACGTTTCGCCGTCGAAAACTCCAGGGAAGAAGCTTTAGTGAAATCCTCGAATTATAGGGCAATAAGGGCCTGCGCGCACTGACGACATAATATGACAGAAAAATCAAGTTACTAACTTTTTTTTATTGATAGGACCGACAAATTACGCCACCCCTCCTGATGTTAAGTGACGGTGAAGTCCAGACGCGAAGATAGCTGATACAGCAGTTCTACCTGCCACACCAGCCATCCTCACCCTGCCGGCCTGCATATTGCTTCTTCACGCCTCTTTTAAAGGATCCCAGGTTTGTAAGAGGGAGGGCACACGTGTTCTGCTGCTAATTTTGTATGTTCATATAAATAAACGGTTATTATTATAATTGGTTCATTACATAAAAGTGTATTGTAAATTTTATTATTATCTTATATTAATAAAAGCATCGAGATTTTATAAGGTAAATCTTTTATGCCTAAACAGTAGGACACGGCATTCCTAAACTTAGTTTTTTATAGACATAATTTTTATATCATTTATATTTGTAATGGAAAGTGACTGCATGAGTTATCTCATATCGAAGTATTTTTTTTAATTCGATGACTGTATAATAACAAGGAGAAAAAAACAGCCCTTGCTGAGTTTCTTGTCGGCTCTTCTCTCAGTTCAAGGTCTCTCGCCGTAGATTTGCGAACCGATAGCGTAGCTTTTCGACATTCACATGTGCTTGTAACAGCCTACACTGAATAAACAATATTGAATTTATCAAATATTTACAAGTTATCGGTGTTATATAAAAAGGTACTTTCTTAAAAGTTATTGAGGCACACTGTTGTCCTGGTGTAAACCAGCTTTGAAAGACTGCATCGACCTAGTTAGTATATTTTTACGTTATCTAGCACCTTCAGTACAAGTTTAGGCTTTGGGTCTAGCTAGATGATTGTTTTGAGTGTCCAAAGTATACAAACAAAAATTTATCCCATAAATATCGTCTGCCATCCAGTGGCGCAAGTGTGCGTTGCGCCTAAAGCAGAGCGTCACAGGTCCCACTCCCAACACATTTCCTGTTTGTTACGAACGGCGTCCCGGACAAACTGAAGTGTCACCGATATCTGTAGATCCAATACGATAAGTGAACTACTTTGAATCCATAAATAAACTCTTCGTTATAAAGGGGTAACGCTTTATAGTAAAATCCTGGTAAGTTTGTGTATCGTTTATAGAGTTCAACTGGTAAGTAAATGGTTTTTGAAGTGACGACTTCTTATGGGAGGGTAAACCGCTTCATTACGTAACGCGTTACGGCGCCAGTCAGTCTGGCTTCCTTTCGTCGCGAAAAGGAGATAGACGCCACAGCCCGCCCAGGTACCAGAGGGGTGTACCCAGACCTACCCTACTCCCTCACCCATCAATCCCCACTATCACCCAACAATCACCTTTACACCCTCGAATCACCTTTACACCCTCCAATCCCCTTTTAACCCCCGAATCCCCTATTCACCCCCGAATCACCTTTTCACCATCGTATCCCTTTTCACCCTCTAATCCCCTTTACACCCTCCAATCCCCCTTTCACCCTCCAACCCAATTTTCACCTACCAATCTACTGTGTTCAAAAAAGGATAGTTTATGTTATCATTTTTGTTGTGCGTCCCGAGACGTACACGCTTTTTTTTAAACGAATTTCCTTGTGGGTCTTTACGGTGGATGGGGACTAGGCGACAAATACCGTCAGAAGCTACAGGGCTAGCTTAGTAGGGTGGGTACCTAGATGGGCAACGAATTGGCGACTACTGATCGGCGGTAGCTGCGGACTTGGTTTAAAGTTTTGTTTAATACACTTCCAGGCACATCTATCAGCCCACCTAGCATTTTAAGATTTTAAGTTTCATAGCTAAATATAAATATTACATTTCATCATCATCATCATCATCATCATCATCATCATCATCATCATCATCGACCCATACTCGTCCACTGCTGGATATAGGTCTCCCCTAATGCACGCCACTGCTCCCGATTTTCTGCCACTCTCATCCAGCTCACGCCAGCCAGCCTACGAATGTCATCATCCCATCTTGTCTCAGGGCGTCCCACACTACGTTTACCGAGTCGCGGTCTCGACTCAAGAACTTTACGGCTCCATCGGCCGTCAGTTCTGCGGCTAATGTGACCAGCCCACTGCCACTTCAGTTTGCTAATTCGGTGGGCTATGTCGGTGACTCTGGTTCTCTGTCGGATTACATCATTTCTGATGCCGTCCTTCAGGGATACTCCGAGCATAGCCCTTTCCATAGCTCTCTGAGCGACTTTAAACTGGTGGACCAGTCCAGCCGTGAGTGTCCACGTCTCGGCGCCTTATGTCATAACTGGGAGGACGCACTGATCGAAGACTTTCGACTTGAGACATTGAGGGATGGGTGACGAGAAGACTTGACGAAGGCTACGAAATGCTGCCCAGCCCAACCGAATTCTTCTATTGGCTTCTCTCTCAAAGTTGTTTTTGCCTAATCGGAGCGTTTGTCCTAGATAGACATTTTCCTGAACAACTTCGAGAGGTACTCCATTAACAGCAACCAGTCCCGGATCAACGAGTTCGTTGAACATGACCTTGGTTTTATCCAAGTTCATCCGGAGACCGATGCGTTTAGAAGATTCAGCTAGGCTACTCACCATCTCCTGTAGGTCTTGCAGGGTTTCAGCCAGGATGACGATATCGTCCGCGAATCGAAGGTGTGAGATGTATTCGCCATTAATATTTAATCCGCGTCTTTTCCAGTTGAGCGTTCCGAACACGTCCTGCAGCGCAGCGGAGAAGAGTTTCGGGGATATTACATCTCCTTGTCTCACACCACGGCGCAGCAGGACAGGCTCGGTCTGACCATTCTGGAGCACGACGGCGTTATATAGACATCTCAGCACCTCGATATATCGCCAATGATTGCTCAACCATAAACATTTATTTTTGCTATAAACCATTGAAACTTATAAAACTAAGTGGGCAGATATATGCGTTTGGAAGTATAGTTTGACGGAGTCGGGGGATCAGAGAAACAAAGGAAAATAAAATTTTCCATTAAATCTTTTACTAACAATTTCTAATATAAAATTTACATAATATAAAATCTTGTCGCCAGTTTTTAAGTAGATACTGTTAGTTAAGTTTAAGTTTTTTAATTTATATTGATCAAATTTTGTTTGCTTACACGGGTAAAAATCTCGCGACAAGCTTTTATCTATATATATAAAACTCAAAGGTGATTGACTGACATAGTGATCTATCAACGCACAGCCCAAACCACTGGACGGATCGGGCTGAAATTTTGCATGCAGGTAGATGTTATGACGTAGGCATCCGCTAAGAAAGGATTTTGATCAATTCTACCCCCAAGGGGATAAAATACTGAAGCGAAGCGAGGGCGGGCAACTAGTATTATATAAATTGTGTAATGACTTTATTAGTTGATAGTAAAAGTTTTAAAGGAAAATTTTATTTTAGTCTCTTTAGCGCATTAAAATAAAAGCTAGGTTTTAAAAAAGTTTTTTTACTTTTAATTGATAATGAGTACCGGCCATCCGCGACTTCGTCCTCGTAAACTTTAGCTTTTGAGAATCCCTCGGGAACCTTAACTTTTTTCGGGATAAAAGTATCCTCTGTATCGATCTAGTTAGCTCAAAAGCGTACTTGAGCTGACAGACATTTGAGAAATAGGTATTTGTGAAAAATTGTTGCTGTCACGGCTGGCAAATACTGTGCGATAGGGTACAACAGTAGTTAACGCTGAATATTGCGTAAAAATTGCAAAATGCATGGTTAGGCCCTTGACGTTTTCTTCCTTCTTTGAAAATAAGATTATAAGTAGTTGTCATCATCATCATCATCAGCCTATTAATGTCCCCACTGCTGGGGCACAGGCCTTCCCTATGGATGGAATAGGGAGATTGGGCCATGACCCACCACGCGGGCCCAATGCGGATTGGTGGGTGCTAACGACTGCAGATGCACCCGGGAACGGCTTTACGTACCTTCCGAAGCACGGAGGAGCTCGAGATAGTAAACTTTCAATGACCGACTACTGCGAAAGTTGCTTAGCTTCAACGATCGCAACCGAACGCGCTAACCACCTGCGCCATCGAGCTCTTCCTCCTCTATGTTTTGATTTTTTTGTAAATGCTTATTAAATCTCCACCTCCGGATTTTGAAAAAGACGTAGGCCCGATGAGAAAATTACGTAGAATAGGCTTGTGTCAACTAGCAATAAATCGAATAGGTTACAGTTTCTAAATATGAATTATGATATACAGATAACAAAAAATAAAGCTATTTATTATAATAATTGAAGATTATTATTATTTTTAGAAAATAAATTCGAATAAAATAGGCATTTGATCACGTGACGGCAAAAACCAATCAGAAAGATGGACGTCACCAAGTGCAAAACATTACTTGTAGTTGCCGTTTTCATACATTTCATTGATTTCTCATTCATGTTATTGTTACTTTGATACAATTTATCAGTTTGTTTTCAGATAATTATTGAAAGGAAGCATAAAACATCCATGGAATTGGGATTTACCGAAGCATATAATAAATTGTTATTGTTTTATCAATATAATGCAATATAATTTATCCGGCTAGTATAACATTTTGATTTTATAGATTATGTTATGCAAAATACTTACATCAAAATGTTCATCACAAAATTATTCTTGTATTTGTTGATAAACAATGAATAGGCACCATCCCTCCTTGCAAGTTCTAACCATTTTTTCCGCATTTGTGGCATATAAATAATTTGCCTGGCGTTTTATGCTCGTCCTTTTATACTAGGACACTAAACAGTACTTGTAATACGATGGATTCATATTTAACTAAATAATTTTAATAGTCGGCGTAGAGCGTATTGTTTGCTTTGCACGGTGTGACGTCATTCAAGACGCCATGACAGTCTAGAGCATTTTCGAGGGAAATTTGAATAAGTTTTTTGAAATACAAAGTACATATTGTTAATGTACTTTTTTTTTATAATAATATTTTTTTGGAGATAAATAAACATCAAGGTTTATTATTAACTACTTTTTAAAATATAGGCAACTAGCCTTTTTGCATATGAAAAGTAAGTAGATCTACGTACTTTTTTCTGAGTGAAATGAAGAAGTTATTTGAAACCGAATAAAACGAGTATTTTGTTATATAATTTGTTTAAGAACGGGAGATAGAACAAAAAGTTCTTGGAGAAGTCGCTGCATTGGAAATTTGGAAGCATTTGCCATGCTGTGGTAAACATTTACCATCAGACACAGACACTGGTGGGCGCCGATTCTGGATGGTTCTCTAAATTTAAAACTTAATTTAACATCAGTCTCTCCTTTTCATTCTGTATAGAGAATGACAAGGATAAACTGTTGTTAAATGGGCTAGTTGACACTTTTTGGAATTATGTTTTAAATTGTTAATAATTGTTCTATCAGAACGAAAAAAAATTTTTTTTTACCTAGAAGTCATACAAAAACGCTCTTTAGTCTATAGACTTATCTATGCTATGACGTCAAAACATTTGTAAACATACACTCGCAAGCACGTAGGAAATAAACAGCTAAGTTAATATTATAAAACCATGATTTCTAATAGATCACATGAAAAATATAGTAGTTATCATGATACACTTGGTAAAAGACTCTAGAAAAGTTGTGGTTTAAATTGCCAAGAGAAAAAACATACTTACACATGAACATATGCTTAAAACTTACTAAATCCTGTAACTTTATCGACTGAAAGACTTTTCTTTTTCCAAAGATCAATTCGATGTGAGTAGGTACTCATAGATAGTAGTAAAAGTTTAAAAATACAATTTTTAAGGTTATGAATGTACCTACTAAGTCAAAGAGTTTTGTCGTTTCTGCTTTCACAAATCCTGCGTCCAGCATTAATTTAGTCAACAAAACCAATAACGGGAACCTTTTCTACAAGATACAAGAGTGTTTAGATACATCTTTATAAGAAATAAACATTTGTATAGTTTTTAAGTAAAGTAACGGAAAATATTCTTTTATTCTAGTGAATTAAGTTATTTTACAAATTTGAAAAAAAATAAGAAAATACGTAGATTCTGGGACTGAAGTTAGTAGGTTTCCAGAAAAGGCCTAAAATACGTAGATCTACGTAAAAAGACGTAGAGTTGGCAACACTGTCTCCACACTAGACGTCTCTAATTGTGATAAATATTTGTTTACTTTTGGCCTTTTCCGAGGTTCTGGTTTCTTTACAACAGAAGTTATCAAAAAAAGGAAGACATAGGAGCATAGAATGAGTAAAATTGCATTTTATGTATGAAAATCAATTCGAACAACGGACGAACAACTAGCAGGAATGTATCCGTTTCTGTGGTTTCGCCGTGTCGAAGTTTCTATGAAAAAAGCTAGCTCGTTTTTACGTCATATCGGGTTGCTGCTTAAAGATCACGTTGAAACAGTCGCACAGACCTTTGATCGAACCACCATTCGATAACTATAAAATTTATTGTTACTATATAGATGTATAGTATAGATATATCTATATATCTACATATATACATTATATATATCTACATATAAACAATAAATTTTATAGTTATCGAATGGTGGTTCGATCAAAGGTCTGTGCAACTGTTTAAACGTGATCTTTAAGCAACAACCCGATATGACGTAAAAGCTATATAGATTGTTACAATATAGATATATAGTAACAATAAATATTATAGTTATCGAAATTATCTTGAGATATAGATATATCTAAAGATAATTTTACTAGAAAAAACTCCACGCGCACCAGGCAGCAGACGGGACGTGGAATTCTTCTAGTAAAATTTTCTCTCGACTCAAACTTCTAGCGGTTACTGCTTAAAAAAAAAATATGGGTGCGTGTACTTAAGTACGCGCGTGAGAAGTTATACTTCTTTTTGGAATTATTAAAAAATAGTTTTTAATTGCATGCAGATAATTAATTACAATAAGATAATAAAAGGATTTGAAAAGGATAGTCAACGCAGTCAATAAAGTTCAGTTTTAATTTGAAAAATTTAATAAATAATCAAAATATTCAATTTAAATCACTACTGAATATAATTTATTAGCACATATAAATTTCGCATTTGTATAACATTATAACACGTGTTAAGAATATAGAAACTAGAAACATGTGGATAAATATTATAAATATGAAAACAGTGATCAGAGGCGACGAGCGTCCCAACATGTGCGACTAAGAGATCCTATTACTATTTTGTTGGAAGCTCTTTTTCGAGACTTACGAGTAATGTGCGGTTTAGCGGCCGACTTCATGGTGTTACAGTGTTGCGCGCGCATCTTAAAATTTCACTCTCATCATTTTTTCATAACGCACCCGCGGCTAACTTCATTATGTTATTATTGTGTTACAGTGATGCGCGCGCATCTTAAAATTTCACTCTCATATTTTTTTCATAACGCGGCTAAAGAAGTATAACTTCAATAAACCATATAACTGTTTATCTCTATTTTATACATGATGTAAAGGGAGGTGAATTCAAAAGTATGTCTGAGGATATTAAGCTATTGTATAGCCATAATATGAATTAAGAACTTTGGTAGAAGTGGGCCTTAGAATACGTTCATTAAGAACACGTTTATACTAAAGAGGAACTTGTGCAATATGTAGACGAGCAAAAACAACCCTTGACTCACATTTACTTGTAACTAAGCTGCCTATTAGCATAAGGAAGAGGCTAAACCGTGCAAAACGTCTGTACTACACGCGTATGTGGTTACATTGTGAGAACGGGAACGAATCGCACGCCAAATTGAACTCTAATACTTAGGCATTATGAGTCTGGAAATAGAAGCACTGTTACTGGCAGTTACGATACGGTTCGGATGTTGCCGGGTAAGGAAATGAACCGCGAGCGGCTGCTTCGACTGTAATCGGATTTAGTTTCGGAAATGTGTGTAGGTTAAGGGATTATTAAAAGATTTTAGTTCGACTTCCGATTTGAATGTGCACCCTATTATAATTATAAATGTGAAAATTAGTATGTTTGTGTGTTTGATACTCAGTCACGCAAAAACGGCTAAACGGATTTGGATGAAATTTGATACTGTAAACCTAGCATGAACCAATATCGAATTCGTATCGTTTGCGAGTCCGAAATGTCATTGTCAAATGTGTACTGATTTTTAGTTCTCGTTACGTACTTTATGCCGCTGCTGTTCAAGTTGGTCTAGTACCCGTTGGACCCTCCTAATTGGACCTTACCCACAAAAAAGTGCCCATTCGACCTCCTATCAAGAAATTGGTGCCCATTGGACCCTCAAAGACGTACTTACCGACACAATGGGACCTACTGGAGCTCTTAACTATTTGGCTTATTCTTTTGGAACGGTGAAGTACAGTCGTGTTTCCATACAAAATTTGACATTGACATTTCGGTTTGCGAACTATTCGAATTCGATAATGGTTCGTGCTAGGGGTACTGTACTTTCAGTTACTAATTAAGAGGGGAGGCGGACAATGATTTTTTCATACAAACATTCTCTACTGATTCCTCCTTGGTTACTAGCTTTTTCCATAGAAACTTCGACACGGCGAAACGAATACTTTCCCGTTAGTTGTTCGTCTTTTAATTTTGTATTGATTGTAGTTTCAGTAAATACAAACGAAGTCCGATTAGAATCAGTACAATTATAGTTATTTAATAGTAGATTATGCACCAAGGGGATAAAGCAGTGTCTTACGTCACGGGCAGAATATTGGACCCTGAGCGTTACGAGGGACTCTAGAGTTAACTCCCTTGCGTAACGAGGGAGTTATGTAAAGTCTTGAGTGAAGCGAACGATGAGTTTTCTTGCGAATTTTAACGTTCCAAATTCAAATCACTTTAATCCCTTGGGAGTTTCATACAACATTACCTCCCTTAGGAGTCAATGACTTGCTTTACGTTGAGATTGCGTGATATATAATCGGACATTGTCGAGCAGGTGGTATGAAAATACATTTATAAAATTATCTTGGCTATATTAATGTGTCCGATGTTAATATGGCTGTTATGCTATTCTGTTCAACGAATATTTTACGACAATCTTGTGACCACGGAACCCGAAAAGGGTATAAATATCATTATTATGCGAGATTGAAATATACGAGCCCTTTGTAAACCGTTCAAGAGTGTTTTATTACGTGAGATGTGTCCGGGGAAGCGTACAAAACAAATTATTCATCTAAAGGAATTTCAATACATGAGGAAATATCTTTTTTTTTTCTAATCTCATACTAACATTTGGTACTTAATTTGGTTTATCAAAAACGGAACGGGGAAGACCAAGCTGTTTGAAATTATGCATACTATAGGTACACTTGTAGATGATTTTTTGACGACCTCCGTGGCCGAGTGGTTTGTACGCCGGGTTTCATGGTGTCGCCGACTCGAGAGGTCCCGGGTTCGAATCGCGGTGGGGGCAGATGTTAGTGTGATGAATGCGAGCATTTGTACTCCAGTCATGGCTCATGGATGTATAATATGTATTTCTATATAACTATACTTATATATGTACAGTATACGTATTCTATCCGTTACCCTAGTATCCCATAACACAAGCCTTACAGTGCTTACTTTGGGGCTAGGCTAATTGGTGTGTGTTGAAAAAAAACAAATCTTTGACTTAATTTTTCGCACAAAAGATTTCCAAACCAATCTATTTTCAAAAATTACCAGAATTGAAAAAGAAAATCGATGCAGCAGCTCATGTTCACATTTGCTACTTAACTTTGTTGATGTTTCGATAAACATTGTTGGCGTAAACGATCGTTGCATACAAAGCGAGGCGGAAAATAACTCCCTACTTATATACTGTTCCACAATATATACATAATAAATACATTTCCGAAGGACCAAATCCTTACAATCAATACTGCCGTGAGCGTCCCGGACTCAAGGTCGCCGTTCACGGCTCAGAGAATCACGGATTCCTCGCGCGTTCTAACTAATAATAAGGTCAGCGACACATTTTCCTTACGAATTTATGAACAAACTCTGAAGAAAGTTATAATTTCCGTGATATTTTAAAAACGTTACCTCCATACCAATATTATAAATGCGACAGTCTGTCTATCTGTCTGTTACCTCTTCAAAATAAAACCGCTGAACCGGTCTAAACGAAATTGGGTACAGAGATCTTTTAAGTCCCGGGCAAGGATATAGGATAGTTTCAACATGCCTTTGACACACATACAGTGATTATAGAATGTCAAAATTCTTTTTCTAGGCTTTTTGACAGTAGGAAAAATAGAGTAATTACTCTGGTATGTGTATTTAACTTGAATATTGGGAGCGATCTCATTGTTCTGACCAAAAAGTAGTTGATAGTTACCAAAAATCATGAAATACAAAAGAATTTCTTGATCTATTGTCACGTGACCGAAAACGTCTAAGATTGGCGGAGCCAAAAAAGACGTCACCTGCTTGTAAGCATCTTGACGAAGTGACATTACTTCGTACTGTTTGACGTTTTATTGAGAGCCGTGTGACATCTGCCTGTAAACACGGTTTATTTGCTAGAAAAAAGTTTTGGCGGCGTAATTGAAAGCAATAATTTTATGTCATATTTTTACTGATATACACAACCGAATTATAAATATCCACTTCTTATGAAGTCATTAAACACTAATAAATAACATATGAATGTTTTCAAAAACCTGTCAAATAGCCTTATGAAAGTATAAAATTAGAACTCTTTAGAATGATGCAAGAATGTGTTTTCATTTCAGGTTTCATTAAATTTGTATGTACTTACATAGTCTCTCAATCATATGTTTATAATATGTATTATGTCTTTTCAACTTTTTTTTTGTTGTTCCCATAAATATATTGTTTGTCTACATATCACGTGATATATAATTTAATGTATTATCTAATTTCAACCTTCTTTATTAAGTTCTGCGGTTTAAAGACTCGCTAAAATGGTGGGATCTTGTTGTAAAAACTCCATTCTGGCTGTCTGTCACACACCCACGTCAGTTGATGTTGATGGCACGTGAATAATTGAAGTGTGAAATAATTTCATCCCCCGGGGATGGATACGGGACGGCGGTGAATTAATTCAAAGCACTTTACAACGACTTAATTTGCCCCACTGGTACTTAAAATTACTCGTTAGCCTAAATTGCACTATGTTTTATGTTTTTTAAAAAGAGAAATAATATTTTGTATAGAGCTCCATAAGAAAAACTGTAGCAAAATAACTTTTACGGTCTTCGTTTATATATATTTTTCTATTTTTGTAACATAGTATCCATATGCGGTTATGAGTAGTCATGCTCTCTTAAAAATAGAAGAATGCCATATTGGCATTAAGTCCGCCATTTGCAGTGTAAAAGCAGTAAAGATTAAATAAATAAATAAAAATCTCTTCGGCGGTGTTGTGTGAGGCGGGTTGTTGCGTTCCCAGAAAATGGTTGAGCGAAGCGATGGCTGGTTCATGCGTCATGCTCGTGAACGGGTGCTGCCAGCGGAGATGAGTCTGCTTTTGGTAGGTTGGGTACTATTATTCGTTGTACTTAACTTTAATCGTTAATTTTTTATGCCTAAACAGTAGGACACGGCATTCCTAAACATTCCTAAACTTTGTTTAACCAGTTTTTTGTATTTTTTTATTTTATTGCCATAATTTTTTAATTATTTACATTTGTAATGGAAAGTTACTCCATGAGTTACCTCATATTGAAGTCATTTTTCAATTTGACGACTCTGTATATAATACCGGGAGAAAAAAACAGCCCTTGCTGAGTTTCTTGCCGGTTCTTCTCAGTACAAGGTCTCCCGCAGTAGATTTGCGAACCGATGGCGTAGCTTTTCGACATTCACAATGCTTGTAACAACCTAAATTGAATAAACGATATTGATTTTGATTTTATGCACATAAAATGCTGTAGGTAAACTATAAAAAAAATATATATTAATAACTTCTCTTATTTGTATATTAAGTGATTGTCTTGTGTCTCCGTCCGTTGATGTCCAAATTAGGTCCCTACGGAATATCAGCGTTGCAGCGGCAATCCATTTTTGCCGTTGCAACATTATACTGAGGTGGGGCCTAGTTGACGATGAACCTTTTGTTTTATGTTTAATGTGTATTTATTGTAATTGTTAATGTATGTCGTCAATTAATGTTTTTCTTTCTTTCTTTCTAAATTGTTGCCTATGAGGTGCGAGGAATCTAAAAAAATTGTTGACGTCACTAATTGGACCACCCTGTATAAATGGGTGAAATCCATAACTTGAATTTATGAATATTTGTTTGCTAACCGTACGCACGGTCACTCTCACGCCTACATTGACGCGTATACAGATTGGTCACTCACACAACTAAGGACGCCGCGCGCTCGCGGATTGCAAGATCTATAATATAGCCTGAATGAGAGGGTTTAGAAAAATGTACGTCACCAGTTGGGGCCACTGTGACATGAGGTCTTTTGTATATGTCTCAATACCACTGGTCGTTAACCCGAATACGAATGCCAATAGAATTCGGGTAAACGACTTAGTGTAAATGAACAGAGTCGAGTACGCCCGTATACCGGTAGTTTTCGTTTTGGTTACCAGCCCGAATTCCAGTTTAAACAGTGCTTCGGGAGCCCGAATTCGAGTAATGTCTGCCGTGCACCCGAATACGCGCTAACGGCCAAGTGTAATCGAGTCATTAAGCTTTAGGCGAGAATTAATCGAACGAGCATTTAAATGAAAACATTGGTGATTTGACGGATGAGTAGACCTTTCGTCTCAGTGCTACCACCTGGCGCACCTCATTCCAGACAACCCTCATTGGACGATTGGAAAGGTCTCCTATGCCACCAATCGGCAATTCCCACCTAAAATTACTTTCTTTTCACTGATTTATTGCTCGGCGAAACAAACTTTTACAAACTTGAAATAAGACCTGGGGAAACGTAACTTGTTTTGCAATTACCCGGGGGTTTCAGTGAATTTGGACAATGGGAATTCGAAAAGTAGCTAGGTAACTTTTTCGGAGGACCAAAACTTTGGGCGGACTGGAAACCTTTGAAATTAAGAACTTTGCGTTACTTTTTATGCTTAAGAAATCTTGATATTAATTATTTTAATTACAGCCCAGTATTTCTGCTTTGCCGTCGATTATTTTAAGAATTCTTGGTTTTTAAATTCTGTTTTGATTCGTACCAGAGTATTCCAACCGTGATTATATAAATAATACGACACCAAACCATATTGTCACCGATTACACAGTACGTGACTACTATTGATGTGGTTCATATCAAGAATTAATGTAGAGTATTATTATTTTTTATTCATTATCAGCCTATTCATGTCCCCATTGCTGGGGCACAGGCCTTCCCTATGGATGGATTATTGAGATTTGGCCATGACCCACCATGTGGGCCCAGTGCGGGTTGGTGGGTGCTAACGACTGCAGATGCAGCCGGGACCAACGGCTTAACGTGCCTTCCGAAGCACGGAGGAGCTCAAGATTTTTGGTCACCCATTCAATGACCGACCACTGCAAAAGTTGCTCAACTTCAACAACCGCAGCCGAACGCGCTAACCACTGGCGCCATACGAGCTCCTCATTTTTCCTTATTTTTTATTATTGCTCCTGAATTGTCGATGTTTTGAATCTATTACTTTTCGAAAACTATATTAATTGATTGATAATAATAAAAAATATTTATTTATTTCATTTCAGAGTTACAATTCATCCTCTTAGACAATATTTGTAAATACAGTCAGTCCAATACATTACCCAATTCCAGGTTTACGCTAACAGCTGTCCTAGTATAGATTATTTCACAGCTAGCTGCAGTCTAATTTTCATACGCGGATCCGATATGGATACGCGCTGTTCCCATATAAATCCCGTGAAAATTAGACAGAATAGCACTGCTGGTATCGTCCATCTAACTGTCAAGAAGTTAGCCATCATAGTAGCCTTCCGTTCCAATTCACTTTATAATCAAATGCTCTGAGCCTGAGTCGTCTACGTTGATCACTTTTTAACGATCATTGTCATTCCCCAAGCGCTTACAAAAAACTGATAAACCCTCTCCAATTTTGAGTGGAAGAGGTTTTAAATCTTAACACTTAATCTTTGTGTCTTTGTTCCTTCATTTAGTTCAAATAACTAAACCAAACAGAAAACACGATATATTGAATGAAGTACCAATTTTAATTTTGAGTCGAAGAACATTGGAACACTAACGATTTGGAGGCGACCAAAAGTCATGGCCCGTTGTTGATTATATTTTTTTTTTTGCTGCCCTAGACGTTCGACCCTATACATAATTCTAAAGAGCTTAGGTATGGTGTGTAAGTTCGTTACAAGTTGCAAGGTTGTTTTTGAAATGAGTTAATTGAATTAAATGAAAGGACAATAATAGATAATTATTGTCCTCATAATTATTTTGCAGCGAATACAATAAAATGTTCAAATTAAAATTATTTTAATATCCCGTCGCGGTGGTGTCATTCTACATTAAATTTAGGCATGTACATCTCTCTGAACACAAAACATTTGTTAACAAGTTGTCAAACTGTCACATTGAGTACAACAATATGAAACTAACACCCGTCCCACGGAACAATGTTACGCTATTACATAATTCAAAGACACTGACAAACTTAGAGAGGGCACATCGAATTTTCTACTTGAATTAGCTCGACCTTACTTAAGACTGTGAAAACAAATATCATAGTAAATGATCACCTAAATATTTCTCAAAACTGATTTTAGCTCGATCGAATTTACGTATCCGCTTGGAAAAATATACTCTAGAGCCTGTGCGGAAAGAGAATGGGATTTAGATTAGAGAGCGCTGTAGTGCTTTTCTACCGTATTTGTAAGGTTTTACCAATTTTAGATATGATTAAATACAAATAACAGCAAGAAATCACAAAAACAAACAAATCCGTATCAATACAAAATTTTGACGTTTTACAGATTGCTGGCAATCAAGCCAAATAAAAATCTTAATGTTAGTTCCGTTTTTCGCCCTCAGACTTTATCCGGAAATTTTATGTTACTTATAAAGGTATTCGCAGACATATGAAGGGATCTTACCTGTATCAACTCGAGCGATTCAGTATACTTTTTATGAAAATTCCTACTGCAACGCACTTTAATCGGAATCGTAATCTAATCACCGTTGCTTCGGGATTTATTTAGTTTTAGTTCTAACAACAACAACGATAGTTCTTAAAAATCAATACCATTGAACAGCGACAGATCTAGATCTGCTAAGAGTCTTAAGCTCCCAGAAACCTCGCAAAACATTCGATTCCACTCATGACAAATACGAATTGAACTTCATTTTGTCCTGATTAAACATTTCAGTAATCCGATAAGATATTTCTAAACGTTAAACTGAAATGATGCGTAAACCTCATTCCGTCTATTTTGAATATTTGATGACGAGATGTGCTGTGTAAAGTTATAAACTAGTTGGTGTCAGTAGACCATAGGTACTAAGCTTTATGAAAAAATATCTTTTGTATGCTGTTCTACCATTTAACGAGATACAAATCTATCCTAACAGGGTTCAAAGTTTCTATATCCACTGTTGCCATTGTGACAAGATTAATAGTTACAACTTACGTTATCATCATCAGAATCGAGGTCCTTATCATATCCTACAGTACCATTGGTTAGTAGTTCCAGCACGAAAACTGGCGAAGATTAAGTATTTATGTGATAAATGGCATTTCTTTTAGTCCCACAAACTTATTGGTCCTCCAAATCTCCCCAGAGCAGAGAACTCTGAAATGTTTAAGATAAATTATCAAGATTTCTGTGAGATTCGCAAACTCAGAACTTTTGTAATACATTCGACAGAGTATTAAAGTTGAAACTTCTGATAGGTAACACTTCCACTTTCCTTGAGTTTGACCGTTTCATTTTTAATTGAATTGAATCATATTTATTTTATAAATAGAATAAGGAAATCGTATGACTTGGTACAGCCTTCGTAGAAATTTGATTGCATAATCATTTGATGTAGATTAAATTATAAAAAATAAAACTTATCTTTTATACGAGTTATCATTATATTTTTTTAGGATTTCTCTTCTTTCTCTCTCATTACTGAATTATTCTCCACCTTGATAGACGATACTTATAAATAAAATTGTTTTACCATTAAAATACTAAGACTAAGGTTTTTAATAGTTGCTGACAAATGACAATATGGATTGTTCTTGTTGACTAAAGCGCGCACTATGTATAATCTCATTATGTTTAGAAAGGTATCTGTATATCCTTAGGGCCAAAAGACTAGCGGGGAACAATGCATTCGAGTGCCTACTTTCCGCCAAAGCCTACCTTACAAAACCCACCCCTACTTTAATGCGAACATATCCTGAATAATGAAATTCCCTGACTCCACTCGCTGAATACGCAATAAATAATGCAGTGCAGGCGCGACGGTAGACAACTTTACAAATCCCGTTTAAGCCCCACACTTAAGTAACATCATTACCAGATATAAAATTCTTTAAAAGTAAAATCATTTTTCATGTACCTTTTACTTAAATACCACTCAGAAATTTTTCCAAAATCAGTTTTTATGTATAAGACACTGGCCACTTGTAAATATTTTGAAAACTTCGATTAATTAAAAGTAAAAATACCACTGTTCGATTTTCAAAAAAATGGATCTGCATCAAGAACATTTTCTGCTATGATTTTTTACGATTTTAAGTGTGGCTTAAAACCTGATGAATCATTTGATCGATTTTGAACTGCTTTTATGGATGAAGGACCTACAAAACAACCAACTACCGCTGGTGTAGCGAGTTCAAACGCGGTTATCTTACTTAAGGGGATGAACAAAGGAGTGGTCATCCTACGGCGGCTGTCACCGAAGAAAATGTGCTGGCAGTAAAAAAAAATATTCAAGAAAACAGACGAATTACGTACGAAGAGATTCAGCATACTCTGCAGATCGGTTCAGGAAGTGTTTACAAGATTTTGCACGAGCACCTTTGCGTAAGGAGAATAGTTTCCCGCTGGGTGCCGCACAACCTCACCAAAGCTCAGAAGCAGGCCCATGTAGATTGGTGCAGTGATATGATACAAATGATATGATACGATACGTTTACGATATTGTGACAGGTGATGAATCCTGAATTTATCAATACGATCCAGAAACAAAGCGTCAGTCGACAGTTTGGCTGTTTCAAAATGAACCAACGCCTACGAAAGTAAAGCGATCGAGGAGCGCAGGGAAAATTTTCATCGCTAGTTTCTTCACTTTGACGGGGTACCTAATTTCAATTCTACTTTGAGACCAAAGCGGCATCAACGCCGAATGGTATAGCACAAAATGCCTGCCATAAGTTTTTTCTGCAATGAGCAACAAGCGACCTTACACCGGGCTCCGCGGGGTCCTTCTTCACCACGACAACGCGCCCGCGCACTCTGCGATCAAAACGAAGAACTTCCTGGACTCCACACCAGTCAGAATCTTGGGACGGGTCCTTACAGTCCTGATTTAGCTCCATATGACTTCTTTTTATTCCCTAAAATAAAAAATCAGCTCAAAGGGATACAGTTTTCGTCGCCGGAAGAAGCGCTAACAGCGTTTAAGAAGGCCGTGGAAGAGGTATCTGCGGAAGACTGGAAAAAATGTTTTGAAAATTGGTTCCGACGCATGAAACTTTGTATAGAGGCTGGTGGAGAGTTCTTTGAAAAGATTTAATAAAAAAAATTTTTTCATAGAAGGTAGTTTTAGTTTCTCAAAACTTTCTGAGTGACCTACGCACTTTGTTGTTAATAGTTATTTATGATATAAGTGCGGTAGGTTGGTTATTACAAACGAGTAGACGAATGTAAGCCCGAGACGATGTATTTAATACCAATCCGCACGAATGTCATACAAAGTTTTTCAACACATTTGCGAGAAAACATTATACATACATAATTTAAGTAATGAAGTAGTTTTCAAATAAGAAAATGGCGCCACATGCGGATGTTGAAATTCGTCTCTTTTTCATTTTAGTATTAAAGTAAGACATAGGCACAGACTAAAAGCAATTCCGAAGGAGGTTCGATCGAAATTAAAAAAAACCGTAAAGAATACGCACGGTGCCGTGTATGAGAGCATGCGTAATGAATTTTACCGCAAGCTCCGCTGTATGGAAACAATTGCTAAAACTAGACTAAGATTGATAAAAAAACTTGCACTTGAAAGTTCATAATTCCAAATCGCGATGTACCTTTTTATAAACTGTTTCAAACACGCCTTAAAATAATGTCTTTTTTTCTAAATACTTGGATGATACTATTTCTAGCCTGCGCAAACGCGGGACTTTTATCCGCCAAAATAGATCACTTACAACTGCATCGAGTAAAGTTTAAACACGAGGTTTTTTAAATCCCGCGTACGAAAAGTCCTCCAAAAACCGAGGACCGAGGACACTGAAGGACCAGACATGAGAAAAGAACGCGGGTGTCCTCGAAAAAAAAAAGAATTTATGTGACAAGACACAACGCGCAGCAACGGCGAACTTTAGGCCGCGTTACGTGTTCGATCGGATTTAAAAAGATTTTATTTATTTATTTTATTCAGAAAACCAACAGCGTCAGAAAATACATTTTTTCTATGCTTTCTAAATTATAATAATAGGTTTTCTATGGAATTTTAAACTGTACTAGGATGTGGGAAGACATGATCTTTTGTATATTTATCTAATACCTGTATATTTATTCTTTATAATGGAGGACATATTCTTTCATCAGATCAGATTGACCCCATATTCTCTTTTAAAATGTTTTCTCTCTTTCTTAAAATTCGTGTTTAATTAATTACACATCGTATTCTGAGAATATTAACTTCACAGGAAATATGTTTGCACATTGTGTGCGTTAAGTCTTGAGTCCGTGACATGTTCTCGGTGGACACTTGCTTTAAGATTCAGGGACTTTTGTCATTCAGGGACTTTTGTCAGTCAGGGACTTTCGTCATTCAGGGACTCTTGTCATTCAGGGACTCTTGTCATTCAGGGACTTTTGTCATTCAGGGACTATTTGTCATTCAGGGAGAAAAGTCCTTTGTCTGCGCAGACCATCAAACAACCTTTAAATCCAGGGCTAAAAAAATTAGGACAATAATGGCGTATTGCTGCTATAATTGCACTATGCCAATGATTTGGTACGATCAGCATGCATAACGTTCGTTTCGTGTATTTTACTCTTGAAATTCGCTGCGTCTATGCTGGTGTGTTTTATAGACAAAGTTTATTGTTTAAAACGAGTCAGGACGCATTCAGAATCCCCAATGAGAACATTTATAGCTTGCAAACACTTAATTTGAAATAAAATTGGCCTGTAACATTGTGTTTCTGTAATAGTGTTCCTGATGAAACGCTCTTTGTTTTGTGTTCTGAATTGTTATAGCATTATCTGAGATGGATGTTTAACGATTTTAATTATTTCTTTGATTTATTTAAATAATTTTGCCATTTAACTACGTTATTGATTTTTTTATATCATACACAAAACCTTTGTTTAAATTCACTTATATAAATTGTTAGATAATAATTCATTTAAAAATATGTGTGGGTATTTTCCAGTCATTGGAAAAAAGCCAAACCTCCAATAGTGGCTTTAGAGAAATATATATTTAATGATAATTCATTTCTCGTTTCAGCTGAATGCGCTCCGACCCTCGCCCCCTGGAGACCAACATCTGAATTAACCACTAGCGAGAACTTGCACCATTCCAATGAAATAGAATCTCACGCCATCTATGGCATAAACGACATCGTACACTTTGAGGACAATGACCTCGTGATGCGTGATTCCCACAAATTTGACGACTTCAACAAAATGGAGAACTCAATCAACCATTTCAGAAACTACAAAGAATATGAAGATACCAAAAAAATTAACCTCGATAGTGATAAACAAGATAGTAAAATCGATGTTAACGTTAATAATGATTTAAAAAGTGGTGACGGAAAGGTGATGAAATTGGATGGCGCTGATACGGCTTGCGAGTGCCATCATGGCGGCGGATGCGTGGGAAACGTCTGCTTATGTCCTTTGGGGTACGCCGGTGATAAATGTGAGATCACATTGGATTTGAAGGTGAGTGATTAAGATTTAGGATGACCGATCAATATTGTGCTTACATTCTACGCTGTGCTTTTCTTTTGTCAAAGTACAGCACTGAAAGAATGCGTTCATATGAGCTATAACAGTTCCAATTAGTTTATTTTTGGGACTACTTTTTTCTTAATCGAGTTAGCACTTTATTATTTTAACTTAAAGGTCTGATACGATCTACCTTGCCTCGAACACATTCTTACAGCAGCCGCACTATAGAAACAAAGCATATCCGCACAAATCACAACGCTGCACATATTGTTTGTTTCGTCATTGTGGTCTAAGAGCTAGTTGGCTACATATAGCATAGCACAGTACAGCGCAATATGGCTTGATGCTGATTGGTCAGCCCTTAGAAAACCAAATTAGTACGCTTGTTTGTAATTTATAAACTTTTTGGAAGTAAAGAAGCAAATAAAGGAGAATGCCAATCCTGGTCCCACTTAAGTCTCACCTTTCAATAGCTATGTGTGTGACATCGTTAGATTAATATTTTTAAGCTGAATAAAAGTTACTATGGCACCGAGTTCCAAATCTTAGTCGGTTCTGAGTTATCCTTAATTAAACATGGCAGTTTGAGCAGTAGCCAAGTAATGCTACATATGTTTACCTATTAATGGTATTTCTGTGGTTTATACACGTGCTTGACTGGACGACGTACTGTAGGGACCTGTGAGCATATAGTATCAATCATTTGGTACCTAAGTTATAGGCATGAGGGATTTGTAGGCCCTGCCTTATTTTGAAATGACGGCGTTGTAGACGACGATAATTAATTAAATGTGTGTTTTTAAATATGTTATCCTTGTTTTATTTGTCAAAAAAGCATTTGACAACGTTACCATTAACATTTATGTCAATATTAACATTGACTTTGAATCTTATGTTTAATTAGGAATAACTCATAATGGACTAAGAATTAGAATATGGTCCCATAGTAACTTTTATTCAGCTCAAAAATACCTATCCAACGATGTAACAGACATAGCTATTGAAAAGTGGGGCCAGATTTCATACAAACCCTGACATCATCCTTTAAATGGAAATCGGTATCAATAACACATACTGAAATATTATTGTTTTCTTCCAGGTGCCAAGATTTAACGGATCTTCTTATCTGCGTCTACCTGGCTTAGGAAACTCTGCGTTGTCGTGGCTCGATATACAGGTGAGAAAATTTCATACCGGGCCCATGACACCCGTAGATAACACCATCGCAGACTGTGTTACACCGTGAATTTTGAGTGACCCGAGAAACTTAGATTGAGAAATTTAGATTATATTTCCTAAAAAAATATTATGATAAAAAATTTTTTTATTCAAAAATGTCTCCACGTTAACTCGCTATTTTTGCAATTATAGTATTCGTGTAGTACGTTTACTATAGCATAACTTAATCAGTTGTCATTGAGAACTGAATCCGAATGTTGGTCGATCGTAGTATTGATTTAAACGATTTTTTAGTTCCTCGGGTAACATAAACTTCTTAACACGCCTTTTATCGTAGTTTATTAAGCTCAAAATTATAAATCATGAAATAGAGGAGAAATGATGATAAATCTATACTATTTTTTTAAAGAGAAAAGATTTGGTTGTTTGATTGTATTGAATAGGCTCCGAAACTAAATCTTTCACGTTAAGAACCTAACATTCCCCTTGATGAATATAGGCTATAGAGTATTTAAAAAAAAAGTTAGGGTATAAAACTTAGATAACGTAACCTAGGGTGTGAAAAAAAAGCAAAAAATAACTTAATATCGCTTACGCTGCGGAAATCTTTGACAGTAGAGCAAAGTGATGTTCTCAAGTATTATAGAGGACATTAATATGTACTAAAAAGTCCGCGATAACACATGTCTGACTATTATAGTTATTTCACAACTAAAGGTTTCACCCGCGTTAATTTGAGTAAAAGGTTATAGTTAGCCAAACTTAAATAATAGGCATATCATGTTGCGGATTTTTTAAAGAACATTTTAAGGGCAACAATTCTGCCATACTTCATTTTTGTGTAACTTTAGTCATTTACGCAGCGCACGCAACGGAAGCTGAAAAATGGAATATTTTTACCCGTTTTTGCAACATTTTACATCGATAATCCGCTCCTACTAACCGCAGCCTTCCTCAATAAATGCATACTGCATTTAACACAAAATTTCTAGCACAAAAATGTTTTTAAATCGGACCTGAGATTTGCGCGGTCAACCAAAAAAATGATGCGTTCGGTACAACGGATCCAAAAGTACGAAACAAAATTTTTACTATCAGTTAAATATTTTTTCATGGAAGGTTTATCATTATATAAAGAAATTCATTGTGTCTACCTACACTACAAGTCTACACCGAAGCGAAGCGAGAGCGGGCCACTAGTTCATTAAAACCACATCAAACGAGTACACGTAATCCCATGAGATTTTCATTTCCGACTCCTTTTGTATTTTTTTACATGACACCTTTTTCTCACAGTTTTTGTGAACTTACGACTAAATGAAGCAACAAAGTCTTAAGTAGAGTTTCCACGTAATTTTCAAGCGCGACTTACTTTGGAGGCCTTCTAAAAGTTCCAACGAAAAATATTTTTGCGCCAGTGAATTATGCTTCACGTGGAATGTGTTTGTGTTTTCGCGAAACGCGTACACGTGTATCATTATAACAATGAACGATTTTCGATGTATGATACCTGCACTATAAGAGGTAGTTATCGTAACCCATTCACTATCTACGTAGAATATGCATAGCCACGGCCGGATTAAGGCAGGCTGCGCTGTAGCCCAGGGATGTGGCACAAGACAGGGGCCCTTCACAACATGGGTCACCAACCAGGGTGGGGGTTGATCCGGCCCCCACACCTCTAAATCGAGCCCCATTCATAGCTATGGTCTATCATCATTCTTTACAGATTCGTTAAGTAGAATCTAACTTGTAATCTGAAACCTTATGGAGAAGTTATGAATGTAAAGAAACTTTTACTAGAAAAAGAACCATTCGGTCAAGTTATTATTAGGAAGGATATGAAGATGTTCCCTATCCATTACTTACAAAATTCAATTCAACATAATTTATTCATAACTATACTAAGGTGCGGTTTCATTTAAATACGCATTTTGTTAATGTCTCAACTGTCTCAAATGTGCTAAACTCCATTTACTTTTTTAAACTGTATTCAATTTCTTAGCTAACTAAAAAACTTTCTCCATCTTTGCCACACCAATAACGCTCGTAAACTTAATATCTTCTCCTCAAGTTGAGCACCCAATCTCATTTTAAAAGTATCGATTACAGCGGAGCATCCAACGTATTTATTAATGAAAAACTTTCCAGGATGAACTTTGTCGATCCCTATGACAATAAGTTCCTTACATACAGAAATATTTTGAAGGCTATATTAATGTTTTTTTTCTAGTAAACTTTTCTTTAGATTTAAACATCTAGCAGTTAAATGCTTAAAAAATAAATGAAATCATAAGGATTTTTTTCTAGTAAACTATTCTTTCGATTTAAACATCTAGCAGTTAAATGCTTAAAAAATAAATAAAATCATGTTTTGAAGGCGTTTCTACCTATATGTATAAGAGCTCATTCAATTGAGGGCATATCAGCTTTCAAACTTATAAATAAAACTTATAGCGATGTACACTGTTATCGGTAAATTATATGCGCTGAGTTCAATTGGAGCGTGGAAGAATGAAATAAATAAAATCCAAAGTAAATAGGTTAAAATTACTTTCAACGTACAAATTGACAAGAAGGAAAACAAAAGAAGAAAGGAAAAAATATGCAACATAATGTTCATGGAGTGAAACTCATCAAACTTTAAACTTATTTGTTTGGTGTTACCAACAGCGAATCTAAACTTGATAAGTTAACACTGATAATATTACAGCAATCTCTGATTATCCGGTATTCACGCAACAAAGAGATCGATGTGATATCCATAGAAAGAAGAGTGAGATACTGATTAATCAACAATTTATTTCCGAAACTGATAAGAGTAAAGCTGTTAATAAACTGTATCAAGTTCACATAGCTTCCAATTTTCTCGCAATTTAAGTAAGACGGTGGGATTAACCGTACTCCGCAAAGTGGCAATAAAAATAAGTTTTACTTACCCTCTTAAACTATCCTGGTCCCAGATAGCGATCGATTGAATCCTCAAGTTTGTTGGTTCGTACGTAAATCGATTTTTCTGTTCACTCGTCCACTCCCTATGTTCGAGAACTTTCAAGTCTTGTGCACACTTTACACTTCAGTTGAACGGTCCCTTGGTAATGTCTTACTTCGTCTTTTACTCGTTTACTCACTTGCAATGTTTGTATTAGTTCACATTAGTTGAAATGAGGGTATTAGTCTGTCCTTCCAAAATAAGCGGCTTCCTTTAGATCTGTATTTTGCTTTTGTGTTGACCTTAGCCATCTTAGCTATATAAGGCAAAGCATATCCTGGCTTTTTCAAATATATCACATATTTCTGTACATTAATTCTTAAGATATTACATCTTTCAACTTTGAAACAATTTAAGACATTTCAAAGTTATTGTTATAAGTTATACGCTTGAATAAAACCTGACGTTCCTTTCTCAATGTTTTCTTGAAATATTTTTAAACCTGTGTCAATTTGCACATTCTAATAATTGCTAATTATCTTTTCACAAATTCTCAGAATATCAGTAATCGTGGTCGTAATAGTGAAGATATTTGTAAACCGACGATGATTTATTGTCCGCAAAAATAGATCGCTTACAACTCCATCGAATAACGTATACGAATGATTACCTAAACAAACAGCCCATAATATATATATCCACAGAATGACCGAAGACACCGAGAGATCGGACCGGACAAAAGTATGGGAGAGTCCCCGAAAAAATAGAACTCTGAACTCTGATTAGGCGCAGCAATGCACACAGCGAATTTAAGTTAGCGTTGTGCGCTCGATCCAATGTAAAGAGATGGATCCAGTATTTTTCTTTTTTTTTCATTTATTGATTTACCAACATTTGTATACACCAAAAATAGTAACGACGAAATAGTAACGCAAACATTTTGAGTTGTTTAAAGTTCAAGTGTAACAAATAGTTATAGGTAATAATAAGGTAACAAAATTAGCGTAATCTAAATCCAAAAACTACAATATTTTTGGTACTATTTTGGGACAAATACTTATATAAACTGGACTGAAGCTTGTCAGGTGAGTTCCATGAAATATCAAGCTGAAAAATTTTTTTGTGTTTTCATTAACCAGCTTGCATAGTCTTGAAATAGGGGAGTTCGATCCGATTACCGTTCTGGTGGTGAACGACACGAGGTGCTTTGAGAGGTTTATCTTGAAGGAACATTTAAATTAATTTTATCCAGAATTTGTGGGCAATCAATTTTATTATTACGTATTTTAAACACAAATGATAAATCAATGATAAATTGTTCGTCCTTCTAATGTTTTAATTTTAAAATGTTTTAACTATTGTGTTCTTATGACACAATTATAACGTATATAATTGGATTTTTTTACAGATAACATTGAAGCCTACGAGTGGCGATGGTCTAGTGTTGTACAACTCTGAGCACGCGAGTGGCGACGGCGACTTTTTCTCGCTTCATCTGCGGGACTATTTCGTTGAGTTCGCCTTCGATTTGGGTTCCGGCATCGCTTTAGTGAGGTAGGACTTTATGTTTTTACCATACTCAATTAAAATTACTGGTTCTAGAAGTGAAATGTTGTCTCATTCAGTTGCTATCGCAAAGAAAGTGAGGGCCTCGGCCAAAATCAAATTAAAAAAAAAGTTATGTCTGAGTTATATACGTATAATTGAGCTTGGATCTCAATAATTATATTATAGAATGATTTCAGTAATTAGGACAATAAATCAACAAATTACATTTAAATTTAAATATATTGTATTTTACGTGTATTTTCAAAAGATAGATTTTCTCTAAGTAGTGAAATAAGAAATCGTACTGGGGCAGCTTTGAGGGTTATGGCTGTGGAGGAGAGACCTTTTCTTCAAAAAAAGGCGTATATTTTAGCAGCAGAGTCACCAATAGAAATGCCGATGATTTTCAATATTAATCCATATCTCTTACACGGTTCAGAATCCCCATTAATTTATTGGTCATGGCTGCATCTGGATTAGTTTAGCACTATTTACGATATATAATTAGACTCGGTCCACGTGCTGGATTGCGTATATTGCTATGTTCACTTTGGGGCTAGGCTAATTGGTGTATTAGAAATATTTATCTATTCTTAACGGTCGTTTCGACAGATCAGCGTATCCTCTAGAACGCAACTCTTGGCACCGCGTCTCAGTGAGCAGGTCGGGGCGTCGCGCTTCCCTACGCGTGCGATCCACGACGGCTCGTGACGCCACCGATGCAACAAGATCAGTGACGTCACACGGCGTCGCGCGAAAACTTACGTTGCGACAACCGATGTTACTGGGTGGAGCGCCACATCCTCTGCCTCCTAGACTCGCGCTTAGGACCTCCTTCAGTGGCTGCGTTGGTCAGGTATATAAAAATACATTCTTTGTGACATCACATGACTTACGCATCAATAGCTGCTGTTTTAGATGTTGAGCCGCATCCTCACCCGCCAAGACTCGCTCTTAGGACCTCCTTCAGCGACTGCGTTGGACAGGTACGTAATAAAACATGACAAGATATGTGACGTCACACAGCTTCGCGGCGACGACTCACGCTGCGACAGTCTAGACTCGAGATTAGGACCTCCTTTAGTGGCTGCGTCGGACGGCAGGTGCGTATTAATGTGACTTCACATGATACCACGCGTTCTGTGACGACACGGCATCGCGCAGAGACTAACGCTGATACGATGATTACGATGTTACTAGGGGGAACGCCACATCCTCTATCGCCTAGACTTCCGCTTAGGACCTCCTTCAGCGGCGGTGCTGGTTAGGTACGTACTGTGTATGATGTCATATTATGATGCGACTAAAATATAATGTGACGTCACATAGTTTAGGGGAGACACGCTGCGACAGCCGATGTTACTGGGTGGAGCGCCACATCCTTTGCCTCCTAGACTGGCGCTTAGAACTTCCTTCAGCGGCTGCGTTGCTCAAGTACGTGACGTAATAAGATACAAACTTTGTGACGTCACATGATGCCACGCGGTGACTCACGCTTCAAAAGTCGATGTAATTTGGTGGGTGGCATGTCGATCTCCCTTCCACTAAGATTCTCAGTTAAGACCTATTAGGTGCTGAGTTGGTCAGGTACTTACAGAATATAACATCGAAAACTGCACATACGGCTCCACATATTCGCACATATTCGACGACCTCCCTGGCCGAGTGATAAATACGGTTCCGTGTGATAAAAAAGACCCCGGGTTCGAATCCCGGTGTAGGCAGATGCTTTGTACTCCATTTTGTTGGATTGGATGCTTAATATATATTTCTATATAAATATACTTTTATATGTATCAGTATATGTATTCTATCCGTTTCCCTAGTATCCATAATACAAGCCTACAGTGCTTACTTTAGGCTAATTGGTGTGAGTGTTGGAAATATTTATTAATTATTTACTGCTAGGCAGCGCCAGCATACTGTCACTTTGCAAGCATGACTTAATTTATCGTTTAAAAGTAGATACAAAAGTATAATATGATAATGAAATAAAATTTGAAGATGGTTCTAACATCGTATCCATATCATTTTAGTTGGTGATAAATGATGAAGAACTGTCTGTGGTATCAGCAGCACTGGGAGGAGTCAACGTCGATAACTGCGACGATCCTAATAATAATAATACTTGCACGTAAGTATTTTCTTTTCCTTTTTTTGCAAATAAAACAATTGTTCTTTCTCTAACCCTAAAATATATAAAAATACGTGTGGCACTCGGGGACTGCCGCGGTAAACCTATTGCATAGCATTATTTATCAACTTATGCGATTATTTATTTATTTTATTTATGCAGTTTTTTTTCTGTGATATCAATTCAAGTTTTTTCTTTGATTTAATAGATGGCGAGCCAGGTCTTATATTTTATTGGGCAAGCACAGCAAACAAAACAGCATTGCCCGGCGCCAAAAAACTTCCACAGGCCCCACCGTTTACCACTTTTAGTCCAAAAATTTAAATTATGATTTTAAAGTCTAAATATAAGGGAGACAAATTAAAATAAGAACAGGTGCTGGGGTCTAAAACAAATATAAAAAAAGAAAATAAATAATAGTATTAAAAAAAAATACGAGTGAGGGATTTGCACCGACGGCCGCGGTGATGCGTCGAACGTTGGTCCCGTGGCAAAAATTTTAGTTTTGATCGACACTGGCAAGGCGAAAATTGTGTTCATATGCACTGTTGTCAGGTTATTTTCGTTACGGATTTTTTTGATTCGGTCGCCGCGCTCAAAGTCCGCTATAAAATCTATGCAATAGCTTAAAAATCCAATCATCATATTGCCACTTTAATCAGCCTGCTAATTCGAACAGCTCATTATTTGTAAGATACTGTGATTTTACAAGGAAACCGAACTCATGATAATAAATGGTGTGAAAATGGGGTTCATATGCATCTCTTATTCTCTATTTACCGCGACAGTATCTTTTCATTTTTTGTGAGTAGCGATTTGGAGTCTATTGGTAAATTGACTGCAACACTTTTTTTAAAACTCAAACAATGTTAAGTAAATGTGAATAGGGAACTTCATGTATATACATATATGCTACAACCGTATGCTAATACCTTATCATACCCTTGGTAAAGACAAGCAGGTTGTTCTAAATTTCATTTGTCTTCAATCGAAATTGGAACCTTTTTCATGCGTATAATTATGTACATTATTTTGCAGAGACAATAGCCAATGCAAAGAAGTACTGGAACAGATACCAATCTACCCTCAAAACATTTCGGAGACAGACATCCACCGTTCCATAGTGGCTAAGAAGGGACCCAAACCAAAGTTCCACAAGGTGAAATCGAAGAAACACACACAGCATTTTCACACGGAGAAATCAAAAAAGAAAAAGTATTACGCCACCAAAAAGTATCAATATATCCAGGACAGTATCGAGAGAAGCAACGATATAGCTACGGAAGAACCTTATGATGGCCAGACTTACATGCAAGTGAAATATTTGAACGCAAACGAGATAAACTGGGGTGACACCAACTCATATCCCAGCTTCAGTGGGCAAGATAGTTTCATTCATATAGATGACGAAGAAACTATGAAAAGGTAAGCATTTTTTTTACTTCTTATAAGGTATTACACGTTGTAACATACATTTATTTTCTTTAAGTAGAAAATCGATGTTACTGACTTTTAGAAATCGATGGAACGAATTAATTAATGGAGGAGGAGGCGCTAAATGGAGGTAGATGCAATTTTTTTTCTTAATTATAAAATAACGTGTTATATAGAAGCGGACTTAAATGTAAACCCTGGAGTACTCTTTTGTTATTAGGCACTTACATTTCTATCAAATCAGTGTAAATGGTTCGGTTTTGCAAAACTATCATAGATTTAATGAAAGAAGCAATCCATTAACACCTAACTTACAGTCAAGAGTCATATGTGTTACTCTACCATACGTTTGCTTTGACTCGATGTACCTATATAAATTTAGTCAATTAATTAAAAAAATATGAGTAATAAGACTGTAACAAACAAGATTATTCGTCATTATATACCGTAATTTCGTTGTAGTCATATAGATCTCGTGAAATCCTTGGTACACCAACTGTAATAGTTTCCTTGTTTACAACAAATCTTGTCACTAACAATAACACCAATTCTTCAACAAAGATTTGATATTTTCTCTTTGGCAAAGAAGGCTGATACGAATTCTTGAATTTAAAATATCTACGATAACATTGGTTTTTTAAAGGGTGGCAAACGAGCCAGCAACAGTGTAGTAAGGTATTAAAATGTGATAGAATGATGTATCAATGATTAAATAAATAAATTAAAAAATAAGCATAAGCGGCCACCATCGATGCGATGCCATAAATATCACTCGCGTAGTTGCCTACCCTAAACCGATCCCCTATCTCATGAAGACTTGAAACTTACATCCACCCACCGAAAGAAACACAAGACCACCGAAAGGTAGTGTGTGTATATTTTACTGTGATCTTCAGTAAGGCAGAGGTTGCTTTCCCTGATGGGCACTCCAATTATTGCGGAAATCCGGAATGCCATACCTCTCTTATGACCATGGTAAAACACAACCAAACTATAACAATTTCCTTGTTTACATCCAATTCTTCGACTAAGCTTTTCATTCCTTTTTCCTCTGCAATGATTGATATTTATAAAAAAAATATAATCGTTAATGCTTAGAATATATTTACACAAAAGATAGCCACCTAGTAAAAATATCCATATTTTAAATCAGATTTACCCACCCTATCCTTAAATAGTAGTCTTTGTTTGAGAGTTATTCATTAGGCGCGGGGCAGGTGGCCAGTTTACACTTGTCTGTGCCACCCGCCTGCGTTTTTCAATATGCACAGTCAAGTTATTCCAGAAAAACGGGTTGAGCCTGTCCTATATATCGAGTTGTGTATATTATAGGTTGTCTTTTGTATAATAGGGAAGATGCATATATAATATTTATGAAAATTTTATGATTAAAATGTTAAAAAAATATAAAAGAAATGCCACTGCAACGTTTTTATTTTACATAATGTTGTTTTTTAACAATCATTACGAATTAAAAATACTTGAAACGGAACGTATTTTAAAACACCAATCAGCGTTTAGTGACGTCACTCCTGTTATGACAACTTCTTTGAGGTTATGGTTGATAAAGTAAATATTATTTTATGGGAATATTTATTGCGTTTTTTTACATTTAATAAAAATGAAAGTTGCGTTTATCAAAGCAGACTCCAGGAATTTACCAAGAGTTAGCGTTGACATGGTTATAACTTTTTTTGTCCAAAGTGCAGAGTTTTTAAGTGTAGAAATGAAAGGGACTAAATTACTACGGTATGTAAAAATCGTAGTTGTTAAACTTCGTATTTTATTCAGCGGCTTCTACAAATCTTACGGCGATAATGCAATCGGCTATGTCCAAATTAAAAGAGATGGAAAATGATGTACAGTAAAAGGTCGAGTTCTCCGGAGCATAAAGTACGTAAAGAAGGTTATCGTGTTACAGTTATTTTAAATGAAACGCAAAGCTTGGTTCAGTCCTGCCAATGTGAAGATTGTGCCACACTTTATCTAATTTTCGACGTCATTCTCCAACTGTAAAATTAAAAATATGTTATAGACAGGTTTTGTAAGTATTAGGTAGGTTACTAATGCGTTTTTACGTACAAGCAGATTAATTAAGCATATAACAAGTATATTCGCCGACTTACGTCAAAATGATCTTCTCAGCATCGAATAATGGTCTTTGGAGAATAATTGTCATTTCTCTTCGCAGCTTGAAACCACTTTTTTCAGTTTTGGGTCAGAAGTTCCAGTCAAAAACAATTTATTTGGGAACTTTGTTGAAGTAGATTGGCACAAAACATGAGTCAACACGGCTTTTTTTCGGAATATTAGTGGTATTGTTATGATCACATGATGTTGATGGATGGATACATTTTAAATTTTTCAAAAATATATTTCGAAAGTCGAAAAAATATGCAAAAGTATGAAAATTTAAAGCCAGCAACGAACAATTACGACCAGTGACAGACAGGAGTGACGTCATCGCATCCATAGGTTCGTTTTCGCGCGAAAATTTAAATTGTCAATTTAAAACCGCATTTTTTCCGATAAATCACAATGTTTTAATTTTTTAATATATCTGTCGTTTATTCTACATGGAATTCTTTAAAATGAAAACAAAAATAAAAATATTGCATCTTCCCTATTGTCTATATCCGTGTACTGTGCTGATTAAACGATTTTGATTCGTTTTAATCTTTAAATTTGAATACAGGCTAGTAAGCTACACGCTGGACATCAACGTGCGGTTCCGCAGCGTTTCACCGCGCGGACTGCTCGTGTGGAGCGGGCGGGCCGCGCCGCGCGCCGACTTCCTGTCGCTCGCTGTAGAGGACTCTGTGCTGGTGTTCAGGTGACGTATAAATAAATAGACATACATATAGATACAAAAACCGTCCCCAAACCCGGTGACGCTGTAAAGGTGTTCTACGAATAACAGCATGCACACTCAAAAAAACGATGGCTTGCACTCCGGGAGTGCCGGCAGAAGTTTAAACTTAAAAGTAGTCAAGTTAAGTGTTGAATATTAACGTTGTGCAGTCTTGATATTTTGGTATGGTTAGGAAATAATTTTGCACGAATTGCTTTAATTATCAGTATAAAAGTACTATCATGTATGTGGTAGAATATATATAAGTACGATATTTATTTACTGCGCTATCGTACACAAATATGTCAATTAATATTACATTAAAAAAGTTTATCTCAGAAAAATCAACTTACATGAATCACGTTTAAGCGCACTTAGCGACATCTACTGTAAAGAAATCAACTTACATGAATCACATTTTAGCGCAACTAGCGACATCTATTTTAAAAATAAAGCTGCCACGTGGACGTCCTAGATAGAGACTTATTATTATGATACGGTAAAATAAAATATTCATAGTAATATTTCGTCCAATATTTTAAAAGTCAACAACCATTCCAATTTTATTGTATGTCATGATGCGATCAGCCCACGTGTTTAACCTGACGCGAGTTTAACATTTTATACCCATACAAAAAAAAAGTGTACAACGCCGCTAAAGAAGTTTTCACTTCAAAAAAGGTAAATAAAACGTAGGCAAAATAACAGAATTAAAGGAGGATCCGAAAAAGTTCAATCGCTCGCAACAGTAGAGACAAACATACAGCGCCAAGACAAAAAGCTTTAAATAGTGTAGCACCGAACACCTCAAATAGTTGTAGTGGTCTATAAACTAAGACCTGATATACTAAAAAACGCCGCGCGCTGGCTTCCTGTTGCTTCCTGTAGAGCACTCTGTGCTGGTGTTCAGGTGACGTATAAATATATAGACATACATATAAATACAAAATGCTAAGGCAAAATAACTGAATTAAAGAAGGAGCCGAAAAAGTCCTGTCGCTCGCAACAGAAGAGACATACATACAGCGCCAAGACAAAAATCCTTAAATATTGAAGCTCCGACCACCTTAAACAGTTGTAGTGGTATTTAAACTAAGATCTGATATTTATATAGCACCGCACGGACCTGATATATAAATATATATATCGCCGCGCGCCGTTTTGCTGTCGCTTGCTGTAGAGCACTCAGTGCTGGTGTTCAGGTGACGTACAGACACATAGGTATACATCCATATAGATACATATAACGCTTACACAAAATTACGGAACTTAAGAAGAAGGAGCCGAAAAATGTGACTTTCTGTCTCTCGCAATAGAAGACACATATATACAGCGCCAAGACAAAGAGAACAAGGAAAGGATTCCTAAACTATGACGAAATGCAGAGAATGTAGAGCGTAGCCGACTTCCTGTCGCTCGCTGTAGCTTCTACAGACTTCTGTACTCAGTGCTGAACTTCTGTAGACTCAGTGCTGATGTTCAGATGTCGAACAGATACACACATACATACATTGGTATAGGATCAAGTCAGAAAGGTGGAGCAATAGAAGGAGGAGTTAAAAATGTGACTTCCTGTCGCTCGTTATATAGAAGACACTACATAAAGCGCATGTTACAAGAAATCCTAAAATGGTGAAGATCTGTCCCCCTTGAACAACTGTTTAATCGGCCCTTGTAAATTTAAAACTAAAACCTAATTATACTTAACTTATTGTTTACTAGCGGCCCGCCCTCGCTTCGCTTCGGTGTAGAGCTGAAGTGTAGACTACAGTTTTTGTTCTCAGGCTTGTATTATACACAATGACATTCATCTATGATTCTCCTTATACCTGCATGCAAAGTCTCAGCCCGATCGGTTTAAAATTGACAAAGTTTCATACAAACTTTCATTCCCTATTTTATCCCCTTGGGGGTAGAATTGATCAAAATCCTTTCTTAGCGGATGCCTACGTCATAACATCTACCTGCATGCCAAATTTCAGCCCGATCCGTCCAGTGGTTTGGGCTGTGCGTTGATAGATCACTATGTCAGTCAGTCCCCTTTGACTTTTATATACATATGTAGATAAAAATGGTCATTTTTATTACCTGTATTTATAATCAAACTAAAATTCTCATATTTACGTTATATAATCGGAATGCTCCGAACTGCTAAGCTATCAGGAGTTACACGTGTTATTGTGAGTCAACCATAAAAGATAGACATATGCTGATGCGGGATATTTTTTAGACAATTTTATGTAGAATATTTCCGTCATACATAATTTCTATGTAACTTTAACCATTAAGGCTGCACACACGACGGAAGCTGAAAAAATGGAGTAACTTCTCCCGTTTTCCCAACATTTCCCTTCACTACTCTGCTCCTATTGATTGTAGCGTGATGAAAAGTATACTATAACCTGCCCAGGAGTATGAAGAATAATTGTACCAAGATTCGTTAAAATCCGTCGAGTAGTTTTTGTTTCTATAAGGAACATACACACAGACAGACAGACAAAATTTTTACTGATTGCATTTTTGGCATCAGTATCGATCACTAATCACCCCCTGATAGTTATTTTGAAAATATATTTCATGTACAGAATTGACCTCTCTACAGATTTATTATAAGTATAGATTAAAAATATTAATGAGATGAAAGAGCCAATTGATGTCAATCAACACATGTTTTCAGTTTTTGATGTCATCTTTCAATTGACGACACTGTATGACACAAAACAGGGAGAAAAAAATTGCCCTTGCTGAGTTTCTTGCCGGTTTTTCTCAGTACAAGGTCTCCCGCCGTAGATTTACGAACCGATGGCGTAGCGTTCGACTTTCTTTCATTTATTCAGTCTAGGCTTGTAACAGCCTAGACTGAATAAATGAGTTTGGGTTTGTAGTGGTCTATAAGCTAAAACTAGAAGCAGAGAAGGGGGGATGATTTGGAGTATGGCCGACTTCCTATAGCTCGTTATAGAAGTCTGCGTGCTGGTGTTAAGCTGCCAAACAAACATAAACATTTACATAAATATGTAAGGATATAGATAGATTCAGAAGTGAATAACTGACACGTAACAGACACATACGATTGATTTAATAGAAGAATTAACTAGTGATGTTTATTATTATTTCAGATACGACTTGGGGAGTGGAGAGGTCGTGATAATCGCCAATCACACGAAAGTCGACGACGGACTCTGGCATAGAGCTCGAGCGACCAGGTAATTACTACATTCCATTACTTTCTAGCTATGACTTCTTGTATTCTAATTATAATTACTTGCTTTCTTTGTATACGTATGAGATCTCACACGCATTTGGCAACCTAGCTTTCATTGCTAGACGATAACCTTAAATCGTTATCATCAGAATGTCTACGTAGGGAAATAAAAAGCGGACCCAGTTCTGCTAGGTGGATATTAACAAATAATAATAAGGCTGAAGGTGCTTTGCTGAAGCACACGTCTAAAAGGTTCAGCCGCATTCAAAAACCCATATAGCGTGGACTCTGCTATGCTCTCATTGCGTTACATAAATAAATATATATTTCTAACAAACACAACAATTAGCATAGCTCCCAAACTAAGCGCTTTAAGGCTTGTGTTATGGAATACTTGGGTAACGGGTAGAATATATATACTGATACATAGCTTTAAAAGTATATTTTCATTTAAAAATACATAAATATAAACTTCGGTGACTTAGTACAAATTCATCACATAAAACTTGGCCCCACCGGTATTCGAACCCGGGACCTCTAGTAGGAGACACCTTGAAAACCGGCGTACATACCACACGAGCCATGAAGGCAAGAAAGCTCGTCAAACATACCCTTCAATCAAGTGTTCTAATTCCTTATTAATATTCCTTAAGTATTTTCATCCATTTCAAAGGGTGTTTATGGGTGTTTACGGGTGTTTATTGGAGTTTTAACAAAGCGCTTTCAATCAGTAGGTGTTCCTGAAAGCAAGTTTTAGCTCAAGTTAATCTACACATTTTTTAATTTAAGTACTTTTTGTTCGTACTCAAACTTTTATTTAGCAAAATCTCGCAGTGATTTATGAGCAAATTATCTTTAAAAATAGGGGACGAACATTTTACCGTCACGATTAAATATAACGAAGATAATAAAAGATTTTTTTGTAAGACCATTTATTTTGAATAATTCAATAGGGGTGATGACGGGGTACAGTAAACGAAATTCTATTTAGTCCGTCAGTTAGATGATCAAAAAATAATGGACACGTATTTTTTCTTTGGGCAATCAACCAAAAAATGACAAAGTTATAGCGCGTCACAGTTTGGGAGTAGGGGCTCGTGACGTCACTTTTTAGTGAATTTTCACTTAAAAGTGTACTAAAGCGTGACGTCATGCTACTTTTCAAATCAATATATCCCTGCAATGTTTATATTATGTGAAAAAAGAAAAAATACGTGTCCAATACTTTTTGATAATCTACCTGATAAACGAAGAAAAAAAACAGTCATCATCCCTATTAACACTATCAAAATAATGACAAACAATAAAGACGACTTTTCTCGGAAGTTAATTGTAAAGTACAATCATTACTCATTCATCCGTGTCGCAAATACGTATGTTTTCGTTAATTACGTATTTATGTGGTTTTCCTACTTCTCCACAACAACAAACATGAGTGATTGATTGATGAATGAACGGTTCTTTTCAGGAACAGACAAGCGGGCGTTCTCGAAGTGGACGGCTTAGGTTCCGTGGGGAAAATCTCACCGGGAAAACTAAAGCAACTCAACACTGAAAACGGACTTTATATAGGTAGGTAGAACATCAGTTATTTTCCTATGACCTGTCCCGGGACTCGTAACTATATCTGTACCAAATTTTATTCGTAAAAATGTAACAGACAGACAGAGAGACCGATTTTTAATACACACCAATTAGCCTAGCCCCAAAGTAAGCACTGTAAGGCTTGATGTTAAGATAATAGATATATGTGTAATACATATACTTATACAAGTATATTTTATCTAGAAATATACATAAACATCCAAGACTAAGGTACAAAGGCTCGTTTTCATCGTACTAACAGTTTCCCTCACCGGGATTCGAACCCGGGACCTCTCGAGTAGTCGACACCTTGAAACCCGGTGTATATACCACTCCACCTCGGAAGTCGACAAATATAGTACTAGTGGGTGCCCGCAACTTCGTCTGTGTGGAAAAATTGGTTTCCCATTGAAACTTCTAAGACCCTTTACTTAAAGGCTGATTTCTGTCATTAAAAATATCCTATGTCCTTTCCCGGGACTTATACAATATCTATACCAAATTTCATCATCAAATTTGCAGGTTAAGCATTTTAAACGTGAAAAGTAACAGAGAGACATAATATTAGTATGGATTGAAACTTCCTCGTAAAACGCCTCAATTATATATATATAATTTTTTTGTTTTCAGGTGGCCTACCCTCCATAGAAATGAACACAATGGGAAGATACAAGAGCGGTTTAATCGGTTGCGTTTCACAAATCTCATTAAGCGGAGATTTCGATATACCTCTATCCCTTTCTAAACTTCCCCACACAATCACAAACAACGTAGGCAGGTGCGCTCCATAAAAATAACCAATTCATTTAAATGAACTGTACTACAGTTCATTTAAGTGAATCCAATTGTTCGTTTCAATGTTACAACCGCTAGCTTCGCCGGTTCATTTATTATCGCTTCGTTCTAAATGAACCAGTCGACTCCGAAGCGCATAATGTTACGCAAGTAAATTTACGTTCAGATTTGTGTTATCATAAAAATATACACGTTAATTACACCGAATCAACGCTTTATTTACTGGTGATGAATGACCAATTAATTTAATAGCTCCGTAATTACATATCAATGTAAAAATAAATCTCGGAGGCAATAAACTACAATACAACTGAAGTTGCAACATTTTTTATAAAATTGCCACCATATACAGCAACAAAAATATTAGTTCTATAAATTAATTAATACCTAGTCAATTTAGATTAAGAATACTGAAAATTACTTTATTTATAAACTGAAATGTTCTTACTATTGTAATGGTTTGTTTTGAAATCATTTTTATGATACCTATATAACTTCATTATGATTTTCCATGATTAATGGAGTATCTTTCAAAGTGCTTTACTATCTAGTAATTATATGAGAAGAACTATTTGTAATATTAAAATAAAAAATGAAATTCTAGTTGTACGAGTGATTTGCACGCATTTTCATTTAGATAACTATTTATACAACCTCATTAATTAAATAGCATATCGAGTTGACACAAAAATTTGTTACGATGTGAGTGTATTTTATAAAATAGATCATTAAGTATACATACATTAATAGCGTTTGTATATCGAAAATGTTTGATATGGACGTGGTTTTAGGTGATTGTAAAGTAGTTAAATGAAATACAATAGTGTTTGGTACTTAATCGGGCTTTTAACATTGAAGTGTGTTTCTTAAATAGTTTTAATTTCACGGCGACATATAGTTTCGCTTCATGATAAATGAAGGAAGCAAATTAACTTTTAGCACCCGCTTTAGTGATAATTACTCATAGATAATTATATTTACGAGGTAGGATAATTTTAAATGCGCTTTGTATGTATAAAATGGAGGATATATTTAAATGTGAAATTCGGTTATTTAATGAGTATATGCGAAAGGCGATCATTGGATATGCATTAAATTAAATCATAATAAGTCATACCTACATTTGTAAATACTATCCAATGAATGCGAATAAAAATAAATATAAAACACATGATTAGTTCATAAAAACAAATTATTACATACATTATTACATTTATAAAACCATGCACGTATTTAAGTGGGCATTATTTGTAGTTGTTCCATTTCCTTTCATTCAATAATTCTAGCTTTTCCTTTATATAAAATAATGGAGGCAAATCTCATCTAGCTCTGAGAATCGGCGTTTCTATGACATACAATAATGCCTATGCTTACGGAAAAGACTATTCAAATTATTTTGAACGTTTAGTAAATAAATCAAAATTCATAATTTATACTATGCTGTTTTGAGATTTAACAACACATAATATTATCATTAAATAATCGAACCGCATACTATGTTAATGATTATAAACCCTACCCAGGGCTTACATTTACACCAAATAATTTTCGTCAATTAAGTGTTTCACAGGGTGTGCGAGAAGACATACAGAGATGCATATCTTTACGGTATTCTTCTAAATTCCACGTTGTTTCTGACGGACTGCGTAATTTAAGCTTTTTATTATTACCATATAATCCCCATGCAATATTAAAACATATCTTAACAAAGTTCATTTGTTACGAAAAGCAATTTAAATGAAAAGTTGGTAAATGAACCGTTTTCATGCTCCGCAATACTGAAACATATCTATATGATGTTATTTCGTATCAAAATTCCAATAAATAAAACCTTTTTAAATGAACCTACCAAACAGTTTTGCTTCCACGCTTCCAACTAGTTTTTTTACAGTGTTCTGTAAGCTAATTTATTTTGTAAATGAAGTCAAGTATTAAACGTAGAATTTGTGACATAATGGATAGCTTGACTAGCATTAGTTTTGTATGTGAGACCTGTCCGATGTATTATACGCCGTTATTTGTACAAAATTATATCAATAAAATGTAATGAAAATGTACATTTCGCCTTTTATTTGACTTTACCATGTTATTTGCGAAAAATACAACCAGAGGCAGGGCACATAGGATTTCCCAGTCAAATTGGATCGCCCGTCTGGGAAGCAATCTCCACCTCACAGAAGACCACAGTAAAATAAAACTACCTTTTGGTGGTGTTGTTTCTGCTGATGAGTAGAGTTCCAGGTGAAGATGGCTGTAGTGGCACACCCTTTTTTGTGTCTGGGAAATGCTTTACGCATCCTTCAACCACTGGAGGAGCGAAAAGAAGGTAAGTGGGACTCCTCCCTGTTCATTTCAGCCAGCTCTGTGCCCGGGTGAAATATACAGGGTCCTACCTAACGCCCTGAACAGGGCCACTAAAAACCCAGACAATACTCCGGCATCGTCACCCGACACGCACTATGAGGACCGCGGTCCCCCTAGTGCGCGCCAAGAGGCGGGTGTGGTCGCGGCTTCCGTTTCCGATTTCTGCGCACCCGCCAGTACCCTTAGTACGAGTTTGAGCTCACGAAAACTATCATAGTTTTCGTAATTGTAAATTATGTTTCTATGTTCATTTTGGTGAAAAGTAACCAAATATACTTAAAATTTAATAAGAAACAAATGATTTGATGATAGAATTTGAAAACTGTTTTTTGTATTGAAACTCTTAATACGGTGCGAGCTCACGAAAACTATCATAGTTGTAGTAATTGTAAAACTCGTACTAAGGGTACAGGTGTTTGTCCGCGAACGGACCCACCCCGATGAAGATGCCCCGTAGCATTAGGGGCATCGACATCCTGAGAGCTTGTGCAATGCGAGCCGCTACATCTTTTGTCGCTACTGGACTCTAACGAATCGCTAACATCGGGTAGGATAGGATTATTTCATGTGCCTCGTATAAAAATATAAATCTTGGCAAATGGTTCAAAATTATATGTATAATTATCTTATTCGTGGAACTAGTTTTAATTTTAATCAACAAATAACTTGTACTGTTCAAGCCTAGCCATCGCTTACAGGTTCTTTACAAACAATGTCCGTTTACAAACATAGTCCTCACTAAGCTTCCTAGCAAATCTCTAGTGAGAATTATTTTTAAACAACAGCGCTGTTCCGTAAGATCAGTCTCCCCTTTTACTGCAGAATTTGCCGGTGTGATTTGATTTTAATGAAATTGAATTGATTTGAAATTCGTCTTTCAGTTTTATATTACACCGCGGATTCCTAGGTGAAAATTGAGTTTGTTCTTGAAGAACGGTTGTGCAGGAACCGACTACGGAATGACAAAAATGGACATTATTTGGCAACTTCTCCGTGCGTCAAAACTTCAAAAGTCATTATTTAGCAACATTTATAAAAAGTTAAAGTATAGGTATTTTTATTTTTTTTATAGATAGGTCCGACAAATGACTCCACCCCACCAGATGTTAAGTGATGGTGAAGTCCAGAAGTGAAGATAGGTGGTACAGCAGTTCTACCTGTCACACCAGCCATCCTCACCTTGCCGGCCTGTATGTTGCTTCTTCACGCCTTTTTTAAAGGATCCCAGGTTGTAAGCAGGCAGAGCATTCCATTTACGGATAGTGCGACAAAGAAATGATTCACCAAATTTCTTTGTACGCGTTGGTATTGATAAGTTTAAAAAGTTCAGAGGTTCAGAGTTTAGAGAAGACCAGAGCTATTGCTTTTATAACTCAGCAGGCGTCAGACAGAAGCGATTTGGATTCAATCCATCGTTTGATACAAACAACTGAAAAGCCGACCATTATGCTACCGCGGCCCTGATGACCGTGTCGAATTTTCTCAAGCCATAGGCTGGTCCGCGAAGATATTTTTCTAGTAGTATTTTCTTTAGATTTAAACATCTAGCAGTTAAATGCTAATGAAATAAAATACATACCTTTTATTGCTATTTCTTCGTTCAAATGTTTAATACTTGTAAAAGTATTCGTTTGACATTGTGGGTTACAATGCTAAGAGATGGCGCTGCCTTGCAGGCTAAGGCTAGAAAAAACTCGACACGGCCATCAGGGTCGCGGTAGCATAATGGTCTTTGCATTCGCCCGGATAAAGAAAGGCACGGGTTCGAGTCCCGTCTGAGGCCTGGACCGCGTAGATTTTTTTCTAGGAATAAATATCTTTATATTTAAACATCTAGCAGTTAAATGCTTAAAAAATAAAATATATAACTGAAAAGCCTATGAAATTCGATATTTAAAATATATCACTTATAATACATAAAATATACCAATATAGAACAATATAGGGATAGAACCAATCCGGCTTATTTACGCCGCAGGCCGATCATATGTCGATCGTCCTGTACTCGTATGTCGTTCTTTACCTCCAAATATCCCCCTGTTCCCCAGTAGTCAGTTGAACTACTGGGAATTTCCTTCCCAATAGACTTACTAGTAAGACCACATGGCGGCGTGTGTCGTTATGCAACCTTCTATACAAAAAAGATTGAATCCCTTGGAAAGAAATTCAATAGCATAATATCCTTGACGATGCTTTGGCTATGATCAATTGGCCAGGGATACATACTTCTAAAACCTAAAAAACGTCTTTTATCCTTATATCTTCTATAGAAAAGGGATACAGTTTTCATCGCCTGAAGAAGCGCTAGCAGCGTTTGAGAAGGCTGTGGAAGAGGTGTCTGCGGAGGACTGGTAAAAATGTTCTGAAAATTGGTTCAGACGCATGAAACTTTGTATAGAGGCTGGTGGAGATTTCTTTGAAAAGATTTAATAAAAATATTCTTTTTATAGAAGTTAGTTTTTTAGTTTCTCAAAACTTTCTGAGTGTCACCCGTATTTATTTATTTATGACCCTACGTACGTAAGAATAAACTAAAGCTCCATCTAGATTCTAGAAACTCGTGCTTGGGGTAGGTACTGAGGCCAAAGCATGAGTTTCTAGATGGAGCTTTTTGGCTGAAATTTGACAGATCCGTATGCGTATCGCCATCCTCAAAGTAGGGGCGCTCCTTAATTTCCATAGAAACTTTGACGTTTGCAATACGAATACGGTTCTGTCAAAGTTTATGCTTGGGGTAAGTATTGAGATCCAAACACGTGTATTTGACAGCTCCATACTATATCGCATCGTCAAAGTTTTTATGAAAACTAAGCAGCGCCCCAATCGGTCGTAAGAACAAACTAGCTTCTTCCATACAAAATTTGACGATTACGATACTTTACGGATTACGGAGCTGTCAGAAAGTCGTGCATTGGTCTCAGTACCCTTAAGCTGGGGATACACATTCCCGTAGCTTGTACACTAGCATACCAGCTCCTTGCACGTCCCAGCTACTGTCATGTGTATACGCTAACTGGCATGCCTGTAATACTGACATACTGATATGCATGCAGCTAGCACAACATTCATTCATTTGTACAGAGAATACGAATGTCTTTGGAAGCCGACTAGCTCGCTTTACAAAAACAAAATAGCACGTGCCAATGCCTACAGCAAAATACAAGAAGAATTTAACATTGATATTTCGCAATCGCATACTATTCGAATTCTATTTTGGTTCGTGCTAAGGGTCCGGCCCCAAAAAAATACGGCTTATTCAATTTGGTAAGTGAAAATAAAAGTTGAAAGATGTTCACATGACTATCCAGAACTTACATCCAAAAGACCTGAATAAAACGAACTTTACCTAAATTACTATTTACCTGCATAAATTTTACTTCCCTCGGTTAACTGGCATGTTCTGGCATGGTTTTCTAGACCTGAACTTTGGTTTTGCAGCGGTGTATCCTTGTCATTCTCTATACGGACTGAAAAGGGGGGACTGATGTTGGGTTTGGTTTTGGGTTTGGCGAGTAGTGCCAGAATCGACACCAGTGTAGGTAATCACATGCATGTGTCCTGCCGTTGTGTTTTTAGTTTGTTATAATAATGTACACTGGTACTTATATTTTTTCCATTATCCATATGTAGTTTATGAGTAATAGCTCTCTTAAAAATTCTTCGGCGGTGTCGTGTAAGGCAGGTCGTTGCGTTCCCTAAAAAATGTTTGAGCAAAGCGATAGCTGGTTCATGCGTCATGCTCGTGAACGGGTGCTGCGAGTCTGCTGTTGCTACGTTGGGTAATACGAGTATTAATCGTTGTACTTAACTTTAATCGTTCGTTTTTTCCATTGCAAATGTAAATATTATAAAAAAATATTTATAGTCATATTTTTTTATAATATTTACATTTGCAATGGAAAGTGACTTCATGTCTACAAGGTCTCCGCCGTAGATTTGCGAACGAATGGCGTAGTTTTTCGACATTCACAAGTGCTTTTAACAGCCTAGACTGAATACTATACGACATTGATATTGATTTTTTGACCCGGGCCCTACCACCCGAGCATGAGCACCGCGATATGATATATAACGCGTTTTTATCACGCTCAGTTGTCAAATTACTATGGTGTTTGATAGTTAGACGCGATAAAAACGTGATATAAAGTAAATTGTAGTGTTCATGCTACGGGGACTGGAATCAGTACGAGTTCGACGTACATGTCTAGATAAGTGACGTTAAATGTCGTTAACATAGTGTAAAATAACAAACTAGCCTTACAGTTAACTCTGGAATAATAGAGCTTATTTATCTGTCCGTACCGCGATTGCTACTCATTAATTTTTTTACACGTTGTTGTACAAATTCAAAGATCTGTTTGCAACGCAGCTAGCATTAATAAAACTTGGCTTTTAAATATGAAGCTTTACACTGAGATAATAAAGTACAGAATAACAACTAGCCGGTCATGGTGCTAGAAAAAAAAAGAGGAAACTCCGATACGCCTTTTGACGCGCAGTAAAAACCCACAACAAGGAATCATTTTGCGAGCGGACAATCGAATGACTCACATTCATTCACCGTTCATTCACCTGTCTTTCGCCGGCAGTCGCCGTTCACTCAACCAGTAGCGTGCCGCGATTCATGTGAAACACAAGTGTCAAACGCGCTATTCAAAACTTTATAGCTGTAAATAAACTTTCGGAATAGTTCTTCGAAATACAAAAACAGTTCCAAAAAGTTTTCAACTTCACAAAAGGTTGTGCCTTTATTTGTGAGAATTAAAACTGCGTGTGTATGTGTGTGGTTTATTTTATTGAATAAATTGCAGCGACAATAACAACTTGGAATTCTGTGCGTATCGTGAGAAATTGTGTGAGTTTTTTTTATCATCTATTCGTTTTGTGATAAATTAACTATTTAGTTCACGTTAAAGTGTTTAGAAACTTCGCTGTTTATTACAAGCAACGCGTGTATAGACCAAGCGAGCAACCTTGTATGACCGGTTTTTAGTAAGTATCGAAAGTAAAAGTACGAATACTACCGCGTACGTACTACTATGCTATGATTCAGGCACTTTTTCATTAAGAAGGTCAACCCAAATATTTGTCAATTTTTGCATAAGTAAATACTTAATCTCAGAACAAATAAAAAAAATATTAACTTTTTTCAAATGTGATGATGAACTGTTTTTTTTTCTAAATGACTTCGCACGGCTTGTGCATTTAGCCAGTGCATTTAGTCAAAGTCAAGAGTTAAAATGTATGTTTATAAATACTATAGCACTCGTGGTCAAAGTAATAAAACAAGTCAAAGTAAGTGGTTTCAGTAAAAGTGTGGGGATTTACTGGAACCTCCCCGTGGACTTCTTGAGGAAACGTCGAAAGACACTTTCTGCTAAACAAAAATTTCACTTGCCAACACTTGTGCATATTCCCGAACACTTAGTGGTTAATAATCCACGATTATTAAAAACTAACATCCTCCACAACACAATTTTTAACAAGATTAACAAAACTTCTAAAGTGACGCTTCCCGATCCCGCCAAAAAGTCCTGATGAAAGTTATCATTCAATGTAAGTTTTAGTTACATTCAGGATATCCGGTCACTATTATTATTTGAACTTAAATATTTTTACGACAGTTGATTAAAGTTAAAATAAAAACTGACCAAGTAAGTGCTGACTCGTAGAACTTCGCACATTTTGGGTTTCTTACCAAATCTTAGTATTTTTTTAAAATAAAAATATACGTAATTAATACTATTCATTATTACAAAATTACAAGTTCAAAAATCAATGGCAAGTTAACAGCTATTAATATTTGGACCCTTGGAATACAAAACCCTAAAAAGTTTAATTCGCTTGGAAATGAGAAATAATCTTATCTATATATTTATTTATTTATTTTAATTAGAACGACAAATATTAATTACATTTATCACACATTTACATTTGTCTGTTTAACACATCTTATATGATCGTCAAAACGAATCAATAATAACATTATTCGGTAAACTCAATAATTATAATAATTAATAACATAAATAAAGTAATCGTTTTAATTAAAAATGACAATCACTATCATCATTGTCAGAGCTGCTAGTACTGCTGCATTGATCCCTCGGACTTTCTTATTAACATATTGGCTTGATGGTAGACCAATCATCAAAAGAAAAGTCAAATACAAGTTGGTGTCCCGAAATGCATTGAAGTTACGCAGTGATCTAACCAAAGGTGACGATGTTGCCCCTAAGAGGTTTTGTGAAAGAGGTTTTGTTGTTTGTGAGGACCACGCCTGCGTTCCAGAGGAAGCCAAGGTTTGTTCGGGACAAATAAAAGACACAAAAAATTTGCGAGAGTAGGCAATCAATAAAGGATATGTCACTAAGCGTTTTCAGACGAATGGTTAGTTGGTCGATGAATCTTCTCACCTCTAGGGAATTGAAGCCGAGATGTCTGAGTAAAAACTATGATGTATGACCTGATGACGGTTCCAGACACACACAATCGATTTAAGCTTGCTCCTAGCTAACGACACAACGACACAAGCAATATTTCCACTACTTATGGATTTTAGAAATCCCTGGCATGTCTCAAAACGAAACCTAGATGAAGATAGCACTCTTTTGCTAGACAAAATATATGATCGTGAAAATTCAAGTTACGATCGAACGTCACCGCGAAATCTTTAATACAATGGACCCTATTAATTGGCAAGTTGTTAATTTTATAATTAAAATATTGGATCGTAAAAGAATTACGATAAAAGATAACATAACATTTAACATTTATAATGCTTCAATTGCATTTTATTTATTATGTTCCATTCGTGAATCTTGTAATCAAATGATTTAATCTCAAGAAACGGCTTCAAGTCGTCAGTATACATAACGAGAAAGAAGAGCGGAACAATTACACAGCCCTGACTGACACCAGATCTAGTAAGGTACTCCGCGGAAATATAAGATCCGTGCTTTATATGTTGGCGACGGTCTGTTAAAAAGTCAAAGAAGAAAGCTAGGCGATTGGGAGCAAAACTAATGGCAGTAAGCTTTTGCAATAGTATATCATTGTCAACTCAGTAAAATGCCTTCTGGAAATCAAAGTATATTACGTCAACTTGCAGCCCACGATCAATGGCGTCAGAGTCAGAAATATAGTCAACGAAACATAGTAGATTTGTATTAACAGAACGCAAATCATGAAACCATGCTGCTCGTCGCCTATCATTCGTTTAATCTGTCTTTATATCTTCTTATGCAGAATGTACTTGAAAACCTTTGCAGGTACGCGTAAGATAGCTATTGGGCGATATTCATAAACAAGGTTCCTATTTTCACTATTAGGAAATTAGGAATGTGTGTGACCCTCGAAAAAAAGGTTGCATTATCTATCACTACGAGTACTATGGGAAGGAAGTTCTAGGAGTTTTCTTTTCTCGTTTGTCCCCAGTGGGAACGAAGCCAGTGATGACTCCCCTACGACCACGGCTAACTAGAGCCGAGGTCCGAGTCTCACGCCCTCTAGTTGTTGAGCCAACCCCCTCAGGTTCGAGTGGTCTAGAGCCACAAGACGGAGAGGAGACTCCCCCCGCGGGGAGATGCCATCCGCCTGGAATACCTCTAGAGGCACTCGCCAAATCTCGGCTTGAGGTCCCCTTAGGATCTCGACGTCCCCAAACCCGGTGACGTTATAAAGGTCATATGCGACCAACAGCATACACACTCAAAAAATAACAGTGATGGCGACTGGGAACAATCGGTAAATTATTATCTTATTTAAGTAAACTAGTAACGTGTTCCTTTAGAATTATGTGCAAAACAGTTAAATAATAAAATCAAATATGTATATCCAAAAGACAATATATAATAATAATATTTATTTAACAATAGTAAAATGATACATGAACATCAATTTTACAATAAGCACCTTACCAATAACATTTTAAAAACAGTGTGAGTCTCAAACTCCCAAACTAGGACATGTCCTGTATCTCAGGAGTCAGTGGCTCATCCCAGATAAGTAAACTGAATCTCAATAAACAACGTTTCCATTACTCATAAAACTATTATAAATTATTATAAGTCATGAGAAGGGAACTGTTCCTTCTTAATAAAGTAGTTATTTACTTTGTTTCCTTATAATCTTTATTTATGTGGTTCATAGGAATATACGAGTTCCATTTACAGGCAAGTTTATGTGTTAAGAATGGAGATGGTAAACTTGTTTACCAAGAATGACTCAATCCCATCAAATACTGCATATCACTACCCTCGCTTCCTTATGTACGTATTGTTGCACCAAATATTGTTCTAGTTTATCAACTTAGCATAATATATGTATATCATTATTGCAAACAAAGAATTTGCATTGCAAGTATTTGCTTCTGAATAAGTTGAAACAATGAGTTTCAAGATCTGTTTAAGAATAAAAATTCAAATTTATACTATAATGATCTACATTCATCATACCGGATGATGAATAATTTGAACTCATTTGTGATTGAATAATTAATGAAAAGAGGGGTGGGTGGTTTATGAAACCACGACGCAAGTGAAACTTTAAATGTCATTAGTAAAATAAGTCCTTTAAAATAAGGTCTGATTTATGAAGTGAAAAGGAAATGATGAAACTGAAATACGTCACGAGCGACAAACTATATTTTATTTTATTTTTTATTTATTTAAAAGGTCTTCCAACATTTGTTATCACTTACATAAAATAAATTTAAACATTTGCGACTAATTACATGAGTGTAACAAACATTTATAGGAAAACACCACATGCATCGGAAACATTAAATGTTGATTAAATGAACTTATAAATTAACGACTATATCTATTATTTACAATAACAAGTACAGATACAGCATATTAAAAGACCTCAAAAGAATACATCTAATAGTTGCACTACTTCCATTTTTTCATGAGCAAAGATCTGAACCTGGCAAATGAGTCACAATGGAGATCAATAACGTTGCTATGTTCATTAAGAAGCCTGCATAATCTTGGTACCGGTGAATTTGCGCCTAATTTTGTTTTTCTATGTGGAGGACATAAAGGGATTATAGAAGATCGGGGATATCTACGAGGAACCCGAAATCCGAATCTTCCGATAAGAGGAGGACAGTCAATTTCTCTATTGAATAATTTAAAAACAAAACAAAGGTCTAATAGTTTCCGGCGGTTGTCATGAGAAATGATTCCGAAGAAACGCAATCTTTTTTCATAGGATCGAACTGTTCTCGAAATGCAGTTGCTATACGATAGGTAAGACAGAAATTTCTTTTGTACTCTCTCTATCTTTAAAGAATGAGCAGCATATTTGTGTGTGTGTGTGTGTATGTCTGTGGGTGTGTGTGGGTGTGTGTGGGTGTGTGTGGGTGTGTGTGTGTGTGTGTGTGTGTGTGTGTGTGTGTGTGTGTGTGTGTGTGTGTGTGTGTGTGTGTGTGTTCCCCTATGCCTTATGCACCGCCTAATGTTAGGTTATTTATAAAAAGAAGTTTCACTACAGATGTGTGGTCTGTGCACACAATTTTTTTCATAGCATAAATGTAAGACGACATACTGAAGATGAGCAAAAAATTTGTGCCGATGTGCCGATATGAAAGTAGCACTTTAAAATAATATCTGACAAAGAACGTACTTGCTTTTTATATTTATTGCATGACTTCAAGTTCAATGTTAACTTAACTGTCCAAAAATCAACAGGAAGTAAAGTGAAAGCCTTGAAATTTTTTGGCGTGACTTGATCGTATACGAATTTCCTCAAAAGATTGAAAAGGATACTTACAAGGAAAAAATTGGAACACGGATAAAGTTGATCAATCAACAATTTAACATTGGGTCTGTATGTATACGTATACTCAAGGAACAAAACACTTACAGAATACCAATGACAGAAAACACAAGGAAAACACAGGATAATAACAATTTTTGATAGTAAAACTGAGAATTACAACAACCCCTCCAAATATATATTCAGTGTTGTTTTCTAAAAGCTATTTAAAGGTAGACTTAGTATTAAAATGGTCGACAACAACATATGTAGAGGAGCTCGATGGCGCAAGTGGTTAGCGCGTTCGGCTGCGATCGTTGAAGTTAAGTAACTTTCGCAATGGCCGGTCATTGGATGGGTGTCCAAAAATTTACTATCTCGAGCTCCTCCGTGCTTCGGAAGGCACGTTAAGCCGTTGGTCCCTGCTGCATCTGCAGTCGTCAGCACCCACCAATCCGCACTGGGCCCGCGTGGTGGGTCATGGCCCAATCTCCCTATTCCATCCATGGGGAAGGCCTGTGCCCCAGCAGTAGGGACATTAAAGGTCTGATGATGATGATGAACATATGTATAAACAACAGACAAAGTCCTTTCGAATTACAATATAATTTAAGCACTTAAAGAATCTACGGCTAAGCTTTTGCAAAGAAAATAACTCATAAACAAGTTTAATGAAGTCATTGCGGTCGCGGGGGATCTCGAACATTTTAGTATTGTAGCAGAACAGGCCCCAGACACAGATTGAAGACAGAATTTCTGTCTTATTTGCAATATTAGTATGGAATCTACAATACAAAACACTTTATTGTACACCACAGATAACATTAAATTGAGTACATAAACAATTAAAACTAGTGTAACAATGGGCGCCCTTATCGCTTAGAGCGCTCTCTTCCAGACAACCTTTGGATGGAGAGGACTAGAAGGAAGTGGGAGAGACGGCGGCGTAAATCACTTGAGTGATATAGGTAATAATATATACAATTATATACATACATAAATATAAATATATATTAAATAAATACATACACATAAATAGTCAAATCTAGTTCAGTTGGTTCAGTCACAAATAAGATTAACATCAAAAGTTATAAGGACAAATGATAGGACTTTACGAGGTTTGTAAAAGCGTGGATAGATTCTGCACATCGTAACTGGGAGAGAATTCCACAAATGCACGGCTCGCACTGCAAACGAACGGTTATAAAATGTTGTAGCGTGTACAGGAGTCATGAGAGCAGTGTTGCCAACTCTACGTCTTTTTACGTAGATCTACGTATTTTAGGCCTTTTCTGGAAACCTACTAACTTCAGTCCCAGAATCTACGTATTTTTTTATTTTTTTTCTGATTTGTAAATTAACTTAATTCACTAGAATAAAGAAGAATATTTTCCGTTACTTTACTTAAAAACTATACAAATGTTTATTTCTTATAAAGATGTATCTAAACACTCTTGTATCTTGTAGAAAAGGTTCCCGTTTTTGGTTTTGTTGACTAAATTAATGCTGGACGCAGGATTTGTGAAAGCAGAAACGACAAAACTCTTTGACTTAGTAGGTACATTCATAACCTTAAAAAATATATTTTTAAACTTTTAATATTATCAATGAGTACCTACTCACATCGAATTGATCTTTGCAAAAAGAAAAGACTTTCAGTCGATAAAGTTACAGGATTTAGCAATTTTTAAGCATATGTTCATGTGTAAGTATGTTTTTTCTCTTGGCAGTTTAAACCACAACTTTTCTAGAGTCTTTTATCAAGTGTATCATGATAACTACTATATTTTTCATGTGATCTATTAGAAATCATGGTTTTATAATATTAACTTAGAAAGTTTATTTCCAACGTGCTTGCGAGTGTTTGTTTTGACGTCATAGCATAGATAAGTCTATAGACTAAAGAGAGTTTTTGTATGTCTTCTAGGTAAAAAAAATGGGTGCATGTACTTATGTAGGCGCGTGAGAAGTTATCCTTCTTTGGCATCGTTTAAAATTACTTTTTAATTGCATGCAAATAATTAATTACAATAAATTAATAAAAAGTCTGGAAAAGGACACAGTCAATAAAGTTCAGTTTTAATTTGAAAAAATAAATAAATAATCAAAATATTCAATTAAAATCGCTACTGAATATAATTTATTAGAACATAATTATGTGATTTGCACTTGTATGAAACTCAAACACGTATTCCGAATATACAAACTAGAAACATGTGGATAAATATTATAAATATGAATACCTATAACTGTTACTTTATTACAAAAAATAAAGATGTGGTTTTTGGTTCTACTACACCAATGGTCAAGAGATGGCGCTGTAGTCTCCTGAATCGCGCTTTGGTTCCGTTGTTCCAGATTAATAAATACTTTTGATAGGCCTTCACAATGCAGTCGTTAGCACCAACTAAATAGAGATTCTATTTCTATTTTGTTGGTAGATTTTCTTAATGTGCGGTAAACACAAAAGTAACGTATGAAGTTGGTCCAACTTCATGCTGTTAAAATTTTGTGTTACAGTAATGCGCGCGCATCTTAAAATTTCACTCTCATCATTTTTTCATAACGCGCCTAAAGAAGTATAACTTCAAAAATTTTTTTTTCGTTCTGATAGAACAATTATTAACAATTTGAAACATAATTCCAAAAAGTGTCAACTAGCCCATTTAACAACAGTTTATCCTTGTCATTCTCTATACAGAATGATAAGGAGAGACTGATGTTAAATTAAGTTTTAAATTTAGAGAATCATCGAGAATTGGCACCCACCAGTGTCTGTGTCTGATGGTAAATGTTTACCACAGCATGGTAAATGCTTCCAACGCAGCGACTTCTCCAAGAACTCTTTGTTCTATCTCGCGTTCTTAAACAAATTGTATAACAAAATACTCGTTTTATTCGGTTTCAAATAACTTCTTCATTTCACTCAGAAAAAAGTACGTAGATCTACTTACTTTTCATATGCAAAATTTACTAATTCTACGTAATTTTCTCATCGGGCCTACGCCTTTTTCAAAATCCGAGTTGGTAACACTGCATGAGAGTTTTCTGATGACCTAAGAGATAACGTGTTAGAAGTGTGAAGGAAATTAAAACATTCCTGGAGATAGCGCGGAGTCTTAGGATTAAACAATATGTTGTAAAGGAGAGCAAGCATATGAGCATCCCGGCGAAGACGAATAAGTAGCCACTTTTGAATCATCTGACTTTTGAAAAAAAAATAACAAGAAAATGGCAACTATAGTTCATATTCCTTCCTTAAAGCCCGGCACCACATTTGTAATACTCCAGGAGTTACAGATATCTATAGGGGTTGCAAGTTTTCCGCGAAAACGTTTCTCTGGGCATTATGGCGTCTCACTAGTAAGTATGTGACGTCACAGGACTCGGAATGTAATGTCACTTTGACCGGAAGTATACTAGCGTGTGACGTCATTTTAATCTTGGCCAATCCTAGAGTTTCCGGTCACGTGACATATTCTACAAATTCAAATAGTTGATTTTGTAGAAATGTTATTAATTATTTATGTTCTTTCAGAACAGTAATATCGCTGCTAATAGGTATTCATATTAAATACAGATGATAACAACTGGTTCATTATTTTCCATACCATCAAATAGCCTATTGGTCAGTGCTTACGCCCGGATAGCGGAGAGTGCGGGTTCTAGTTTTTTTATCTAGTAAAATTTAAATTTAGATTTTAACATCTGGCAGTATATATAGTAAAATAACTTATCCAAGATGATCATTTATACCCAACTAGCATGAAAAAAATGCATGAAAGTGTATGAAATGTAAATTTTCTAGTTAACCGTTATTTCACGAGCTATAATATTGCTTATTGTCAAATGTCTGTGTCATTGACATACTATGCGTGCCTCCAGCCGTGACAAAGGCGACCTTCGCGGAACAAAACCGATGCACTTTTTGCGGTGGCTGTACCTACCTTGACAGACTTTATGTCACTTTTGCCGATAACATGCCTGTGTGATATAAAAAAAAGAATAATAACAACGTTACATTACTGCGTTTAGATCACTTGTAATTTGAAGCAAAGTCAGGTGATTGCCCGACTGGCATTCAGCCGGGTGCACGCTCTAGCCGTCTCTACACTTAGCTATAAGGTGTAATTATTTTACGTGTTTCCAGACAAAAAGCATTGTGTGTTTTTAGATAGTACACAAATTACACGGTAACTATAAGAGACAAGAAAAAGTGTCATTTCATTCTTAATACAGTTTTAAAGAAATTGATGTAACAATATTATAACGCTACCTGCGTTGCATATGCAAAAGTCATAGTAAGCCGGCTAATATTAACATCGATAGTTGATCTTATATGATTAATAACTAAACCGACCGTCATTTCAGCTGCTCCAGTAGCGGTGGGTGTAGGTGTGTGATGAGGTGAAAAAAAAAATACGCCGCGACTAATCCAGTGAACCAAGGGCAGATCCATCTTTGGCTCTAGGGGGGTCATATGCCGGGTGACCGGTGCAGGAGTATTGTCTAGTTTTTACGGTCGCCCTTGTGGCGGTCGCCTTCTTGGCGAGGTAGGGCCCCGCTTGCTTCTCGGAGCACTTGTGTTCCCTGAAGCGGCGGAGAGGAGTCCCCGATAGCTTCGTCCGCAACCCTCGGTTGGCGAAGTATGCGTAATGCATTTTCTAGACATTAAAAAAAAAAAAAAAGGGGGGGGGTCATATAGTCGTGATCAAGTCACAGTGGGTACTGATTGTGAAGTGGGTACAGATTAATCCAGCCCAGGGGGGGTCATGACTTCATGCATCCCCAGCATCCGCCCTTGCAGTGAACCCATTCTCAATGTGAAATTAGCCTTATTTATGCAGCACACAAAGAATAGGCCCTTGGTTCGTTGGTCGATGGTAGAAGCGACCAAAGTCCAAAGTATTCACGCTTCAAATAAACTCAATTTCTTATTTATTAACTTAAACGATATAATACGATTTTCCGGGACAAAAACTTCTATAACCAGATAACTACCGAGGTGTAACTAATTGAAAACCTTGATGAACTACTAGGAAAACCTTTTTTAACATTTGGCTGCACCTATATTTGGTGAATTGGGGAAAATAAAAACAAATTTAGCGGATTTACATAAAGCAGTTGTCCCACTGCCGGAGAAAGAGGCTAACTATCGGTTATTTTGTCGCAAGAAATGTTTGTAATATTTTAGTGAGTGTAGTGTCGGTCACGTTTTGGGCTGTAGTGTCAGTCACAATTTATTTTACTAATAAATATATTTTTAAATAACTTAAAGCTTTTATTTCACCATTTTATAATACTTTGTTTCATGTACTTTCAATAAAAGCACAAATTAAAGTTATTACCCCAGTACAGTGGAATATTATTGAAGTTTCAAACACTCGCCAAAGTGACTGCCTTTTGCTTGTAGTGTCGGTCTCGTTTATATTTAACTAAATAAATGCTATTTCAAAATATTATTAATTACCATTTTTTCTCTATAGGATAATTGTTAAAATTGCTACAAAGCCATGTTTAAATTAAAACTAAAAACATAGAACTAATCGTAATAAAAGAAGAAACAAAACGCAAATTGAGTCAAATGTAGAGTCAGTCACATATGGAATTGCCCTTATACTGTCGATAATCGTAATAATAATAATCAAAATCATTTATTCAGTTAAGGCTGTTACAAGCTCTCATGAATGTCTAGAAGCTACGCCATCGGTTCGTAAATCTACGGCGGGAGACCTTGTACTGATAAGAACCAGCAAGAAACTCAGCAAGGGCTGTTTTACTTGTTGGTTTTCGTCACACGGTGAATCGAATACCAAATCACTATGCAGATGCAGCTATGCTGCGAGGATGTGTCGTTAATTGAACTTAACGAAGACAACATTAACTTACGGTGGCTGAAGAGGAACTGACTGTATCAAGGGTAGAGGGGTTTATATATTAGTGTTAAAATTCAAAATTCAGTATCGTTTATTCAGTCTAGGCTGTTACAAGCACTTGTGAATGTCGAAAAGCTACGCCATCGGTTCGCAAATCTTCGGCGGGAGACCTTGTACTGAGAAGAACCGGCAAGAAACTCAGCAACGGTTGTTTTACTTGTTGGTTTTCGTCACACGGTGAATTGAATACCAAATCACCTCGCTGGTGGACTGTAGGTTTAGTCACTCGCGTCCTTGTCGAATAACCATTTAAATAGTATGTATTGGTTTGGCCGTGAAACTAAAGCCGCGCGGTGAATCGACTTCCGTGTGAATGTGCCATTGTAAGGGTAGTTGATCTCACGCAGCAATTTGTAGTTCTTTGATCCATACTAGACAGCTTTCTTATAACTACTAGATACTTTTGTCCTTTTGTTCCCGATGAGTCACACCAGTTTGAGTCACTGTTACCCATTGGTATAAAATTACCGATTAGTAACACTGTTACTCAATGCCACATATTTTGACCCTTTGAGTGACGTACAGCCTCCCTTTGTTATTTTTAGAATGTTTTTGTCTTAATTGTATATCATGATCATCAGCCTACTGGGGCACAGGCCTTCCCTATGGATGGAAAAGAGAGATTGAACCATTACCCGTCACGCGGGCACAGTGCCGAATGGTGCTAACGACTGCAGATGCATCCGGGACCAACGGCTTAATGTGCCTTCTGAAGCACGGAGAAGCTCGAGATAGTAAATATTGATCATCCATCCAATGACCGGCCACTGCCAAGGTTGCATAACCTCAAGGATCGCAGCCGCCATCGAGCTCCTCGATTGTGTAATATTTTATTATTAGCGTTTTCTTCTATTTTATTTTTCTGTCTTCCATCTGTTCTTCGATGCCCTAATTAGGTCCTGGGAGTAGACACGGCGAATTGATTGCAGCTACAATACTGATGCAGCTGCAATCAATTCGCCGTTAACCTTTACACAGCTGATCAGGTCTACAATATCACTATTTATGAATTCAGCGCTAGGATTCTACTGGAAAATTTTGAACCGGCACAGGAATGTTCCCATTCCAGAGAGTAATTCATTCCAGTGTCTGGATTGACTACCTACTTTCCTTTCCAGTTAACATATTTCAGTGCCACTGGGATAGTGTAGACTGCTATTCTAGTACTGGATTGGACAAACTGATTCTTTGTAACCATTGTTACTATAATCTTAGTTGTCCGATAGTTTTTGAATGACGAATGATGTGAACGATACAATCCAGTCCAGCCCCCGTAGCATGAGTACTATAATTTACATTATATCACGTTTTTTATCGCGGCCAACTATCAAACTCCATAGTAATTTAACACTTGAGCGTGATAAAAACGCGATACATATCATATCGCGGTCCTAGTGCTAGGGGGCAGCTGTCTGACTGGAATCGCTCAAACTCGCTCGATTATCGGATTACTGAACTGGAATAATGCGAATCGTGCATACTATGTACCAGCACGACATACAACCTACTTACAAACTGTAATAGCCACACAACAACAAATCCGTGAGCTATACTTTCACATGTTTTCTACAAAAGACTTTTCTATCTGGAAATGAAAGCAAGTAATGTATATTGATACTCAGTTCGTGAGTCCATTAGAGTTGTGTAACTTATACAAGAGGCACCTCAAATGTCGCATACAATATAAAGAAATGTCCCATCACCTCAAAAATATATTAAGCGATCTTTGATCTGTGAAGCGCTTTTGGTACCTGAAGTTCGTAGACCTATAGGTATTTATTACAAATCTAAAGAAAATTTGATTTGAAAAACTCTTAACACGTAGACCGTATATAATCAAACAGTTTAAATATGCCCAAAAATATATGTGGGAAACGGAAGGTAAGATTTGTATGAAAGAGACAGTAAGTTGAATGTGTGCGAGAAGAATGAGATAGATAAAATTTAAATCGGATGATAGAAGGGGAATGACTGGATTCTGGAAAGTTCTATTCTACGACGGCCACGCTTCTTTAAGGTCAATTTTTATTAAGTTAAATAAAGTTTTTTTTTATTTCTTTTGAGCGGTTTCATTTCGCTATCCCGTATATATCTATATATATAGTACTACTGTATCAGTGAAATGGTACAATGTCCTACCTTACAATTCAAAATGAGTTACTCATACTAACTCATTGATATCACGTGTCTTACCCACTACAGTCCATCGCGTGTCAATTGGCTTATATTTAAAGCTACCTTCAGAGAAAAGAGAAAAAAAAAACTATTTATTATACTATACTAATTTTTGGACTGGTTCATAGTAAAGGTCACAACCTCCTACGGTCCACTTGGAAAATATATAATAAAAAAAATAATGGGTTCTTTAGATTAAATCACTTCGATACCATTGCTGGTAAGATTTGCTTATTGAAGCGTAAAATGCACCTTTTCAGCTAAGTTATTAGGGTCACATTCCGACGATAAGTCATTTTGCTATAAGCACGCGAGCGGAGTTCTCAAGGTCCACCAGTTTTCTGATTAATTATGCCACCTCATTCATTGTAAATGTTTGTGGTTAAAAACTAATCAATGTTTTGCTGTTTGATGAAAATAAATAAAGGTAAGGCATACTATTACTCGGACATGTTGGTGGGGCCAGCCCACCAATATGTCCTCTTGGTGAGGCCATGGGTATTTTTTTTAATTAATAATTAAATTTATGTTCACGTTAGGACACCTGCCTTTTTACCGTATAAACGGGCGGTAAAAGTAAAGAATTTTATTGAAAGTGAAAGTATTCAGATTGGAAGCTTAATACAACTTTTTTGAACCGAAACAAATCGGTATGATAGATAACTCCGGACTCGGAGCTCAGATCTCGCGAAATAACATCCACCTTACAGAAGACAGCAAGACAGACAGACAACGTAAAACAGTTTAATTATAATAATCTATACAGACATATTATTTAATAGTCTTCGTGTTTTACGTTTTAATTTCAAGTGTGTGTACAGATGGGAACTTTATTGATAAATCTACCTATCCATGGAACTGCGCATTCCATAGAAATGTTAAAACAAAAATTATTGCCACATGACCGACCATTTCAGATTTTGAGTACTATCGTGAACAAATACTTAAATGGTGAAAAAAAATGGGACCTAGTCGCAGTTTAATTATTTTACAATATTAAACAGCTTAATATTGTATGACATAGTCAGATAGATATTTTTTTAAGATTACAATTGACGTCCGGTATTGAAAACGGTGACGTGAAGTACAAACAATTACGTTATCTATTTCGATCTATGCCTGTGGGTTTATCTTACAAACCTTGATCATCATTTCACATCGACAATGGATTGAATTTTTTTGTATTGCCCCGCTAGATTCTTCTCGAAACTATCTGTCCCCGTAGCATGAGTACCACAATTTACATTATATCATTGTTTTTTATTTATTTATTTAATCTTTATTGCCTTATATGCAAATGGCGGACTTAATGCCAATATGGCATTCTCTACCAGTCAACCGGAAACAACGTGTCAACTGTCAAACTCCATAGTATTCTGACAATTGAGCGTGATAGAATCGCATATATATATAATATATCATTTCGCGGTGCTCATGCTAGACTGCCCCCCGCAAGACGTCTCCCACTCCTGTACTCCTGTGAGAGCCGCGTGTCTGCCCTGGGGGGGGGGGGGGGGGGGGGGCTTGATGTCCCTAATACAATCACCTTGCAGGTGCGTCGGCAACGGTTGCCGCGACCACACCCGCACTCCCGGCGTGCATTCCTCAGAATGTACGCCGGGTGACCGGTGCAGGAGTATTGTCTGGTTTTTAGTGGCCCTGTTCAGGGCGTTACGTAGGGCCTGACTCATTTGACCCGGCCCAAGGGCTGGCTGTGGGAGGAGTCCCACATACGTGCTTCTCGTTCCCCCGGTAGTTGAAGGATGCGTAAGGCATATCCCAGACAAAAAAAAGGGGGAGGCAAGACGTGTGACAAGGAAATATGGCGAGCCCACATTGAGACACAAGAAATTCCACAATAATAAAGACTATGTCAATAACCTCAACAAACTACTAAAAGAAAACAGTTATATTCTATTCGATAATAAACCTCGTAGATACCTCTATTGGTATGAGATGTTGTCGAGTTTACGTCACAAACGTTATTTTCCACGTAACAAACATCGATAGGCCGAGACGATTCAATATATACGAGAACAGTACACCTGTTGTGTTTGCGTCGCCGACGTCCCAGCTTTCTCTACGTGTATCATGAATACAAACATTTGGTTAGTTAGAATACGCGTTACTCAATATCCACTCTAAGCAGGCTGTTGTGATTAAATTTACCATTATGTACACCTTTTCTCCCCTTCAATGATTCTTATAATCTAACACCATTAAAAGTTGTTTTTGGAGCTCGATGGCGCAAGTGGTTAGCGCGTTCGGCTGCGATCGTTGAAGTTAAGCATCTTTCGCAGTGGTCGGTCATTGGATGGGTGATCAAAAATTTATTCTCCGTGCTTTGAAAGGCACGTTAGGCCGTTGGGCCCGGCTGCATCTGTGGTGGGTCATGGCTCAATCTCCTTATTCCAGGGAAGGCCTGTGCCCCAGCAGTGGGGACATTAATAAGCTGATGATGATGATGAAAAGTAATTTACCTTGGTATTCTGTAAGGTGGAGGTTATTTCCCCAAACGGGCGCTTCGCTACTACGAAATTCTATCCTACCTACGTATCTGCTCCTCTTCCTACCTCGTATATAAAAATTTTCAGTCACCTGAAAAAATTACATATTTCTGAAAAAAAAATATGTTTTTTTCGAAAGACGTATCCACAATAATTGTGACATTATAAAACCTCAACGATTTCAAATTATCATACATTGTCTCAATTAAAACTACTTGTAGCAATGACGTATACATAATAGACTTATAGGATCTACGTACCACTTTAAACGGATAATAATTCCATACGAACGTATGTGTATTTACGAAATATTCTATAAATAAAGGTATGTTATTTACAAATTTGCGCCATTTATAGAATATTTTGTAAGCTATATAAATCAATATTTTGTATGGGGTCGTCTACCTACGACCCGATCTACGTTTATACAGTTAACTGTTCTCATTATTTTTATACGAATTTTAAGTTTCTCCGTAATTCAAACTCAAAATTCATACACCGTGAATTTGGGTCAGTCATATATAAATAAAAACAAATAAGTACTATTATCTTATGGTAACCCGCAATCATGCGAACAAGTTATCAATCTGTGTCATTTGATTAGTACGTCTCAGATTACGTAGCTTGGCTTTGAAATTATCGTTTCGGCTGTGACCTTTAGGCGTAATGAGTCACGTAAAACAATGCTAGTAAGCGTGGGAGCGAGGCGGCTTACTGGGCCTTCGGTTTGCTAATAGTTCTTTAAGATGAGGTACTCGGGTTGTTTTGAACTTTTAAGAAATGAGGCACATAGCGTACTGGACGGCTACGTACGACCACGGCTAGTGGCGGTAACGATTAGATTAAACTATAAAAGATAGCGCATATTATACCGGGCCGCAGCGCCGTGGAGCGGGCCGCATCGGAGCGGAGCGGGCCGCATCGGGGCGAAGCGGGCCGCAGCGCATCGCAAAATGCTTACTTAGCATATTAGTGACGGGGCAGTTCGCAGCGCATTTACAGATTTTGGGTAGTGTACTGGGCTACGGTAAAAACTTACGCTCTGAGTGTAACTTTTTCCCTGACATAAAACTTACGTCAAAATTGGCATTGGTTGCACGTTGGTGTGGTTTCTATTCTGAACGCAGCCTTGCGAGACGTCCGTGCAGCTGTATGCACTTCAATCCGCTTGCTATAGCACACTGTGTCTGAGGCGCATCGCATCGCACACTTCCAAAATCCGAGGCGGATTATGCGGCCTGCTGCGCCCTTTGAACGCAACATAAAGTGACATTTTGGTTGATGAAATGAAAAAAATATCAACCAATATTAATTATCAATATTTGTTATTGTTTGTTTAAAAATGTTTGATTTTTATTCTAGAATTAACAGAGTGCTAAAAAAGTGTTCCGAGATTTTTTTGCAAACCGTACTTTTCAAGCGACATTTGACAGATGGAGGTCATTGGCTTTCCTATTCTCATTTGAATCGCATTATAGTCACTGCGACCTATGGGATCTTTTGTGACTCGCCACCAAGTTAAAGTATCTCTTTTAGTCCGACAGCTTCCAAGAAGCTCAAAATGTTTCTAGCTTTTAGAGATTTGATTTCCTCTGCACTAATGATAATTAAATAATAAGTACCTTCACTTTGATACTTCCGCATTGCATTATAAATACATAATTTGTCGGGTTAAAGGCACTTCAGTCGCTCTGCAACCACGACAGGTGTTATAAATTAGGTATGAAAACCTTTAATAAAGTGCGCATTACAACCCGTTAACTGTTATATTTATTATGATATAAATTCCTTGTAAACATCAGACGAGACATAGTCAAATAAATAATCGATTAATAAATAAATAAATCAATCAAATATAAATTTGACATGAAAAGGAAGCGACTGCTGCCAAATTTACAAATAGCAAATACGAATAGCCATCTGAAGTGCTTATATAAAAAAATATGTTTGTTAACTCTAATGTATGTACATATTTCCATAATCTTATATGGTTACTGTAGTTTCGTGTAGGTGTGGTTTCTTCAAACATTTAAATGTCGTCATTATTATTCGGTCACTTTTGAGTGTTTACAACGAAAATCTACTGTGTTTATCAAGTATTGGTGGGACCGGTTTTTTGATACCTATAGAAAAAACCCAGTGTCTTATTTTACGACGCTTCAATATATATATATTTATTTTATAGGCGGACCAGACACTAGAGGGTATTTATGTTATAAATTTTGTTATGTTATGACGACTTTTTTTTTGAGTAAATCCATGTACTGTTTTCAACTACTTACCGCAACAAAAATTCCAACCCCATCATCTTGATGTGTGGCTATTTACAATATGCAGTATGGTTTTATTTATTTATTTATTTGTAAAGACACAAAACAGGTTACAGGTGTTTGCTAACATAGTTAAATATTTTATATACTAACTTCAATGTTTTATATCTATGGTTTACCTACCTACTGACCAATTATGTGGGTTACCTACGATGTGAAGAGATGGCGCTGCCTTGCAGCTTAAGAAAGGCTAAAAAGAATTCGACACGGCCTTCAGGGCTGTGGTAGCATAATTGGTCAGTGCATTCGCCCGGTTAGCGAAGGGTGCGGGTTCGAGTCCCGTCTGCTGCCTGGTCCGCCTGGAATATTTTCTAGTAATATTTTCTTTAGATTTAATAGCATTCTTACTCAAGTACTGAAAATCAGGCCTTAAAAAACGTGACCAACATCATCCGTTGATCAGCGTCACTCAACGCATTTAACAAAGCACAAAGTAACTTAACCGTTCATTCATCATCATCATTATCAGCCTATTAATGTCCCCACTGCTAGGGCACAGGCCTTCCCAATGGATGGAATAAGGAGTTTGGGCCATGACCCACCACGCGGGCCCAGTGCGGATTGGCGGGTGCTAACGACTGCAGATGCAGCCGGGACCAACGGCTTAACGTGCCTTCCGAAGCACGCAGGAGCTCGAGATAGTAATTTTTTGGTCACCCATCCAATGATCGAACACTGCGAAAGTTGCTTAACTTCAACGATCGCAGCCGAACGCGCTAACCACTTGCGCTATCGAGCTCCTCAATTTAACCGTTACACTATTGTGTTTGAACTAAGTAGGCAACAGAACACGTACACGGCGCATATTAGAACCTCTGCCTTTTTTTTGTTTGAAGTCGGTAAATAGGGTTAATAATACCACGTCGAGTTTCTATGGCGCTGCATCGATTTCAACAAAGTTCAATGCGCTTTTAATGCAAGCATTGTCGACACGAACAGGAGCTGACATTTCTTATCATATCATAGTTTATAGATATAGTCGATTACAGATAGGGTTGCGACCTTTTTTTTGTCCAAATAAAGTACATTGGATAATATTAAAAGTAGAAAAAAAGTACATTGTGTACAAAATAAAGTACTTTTTATTCCACTTTATTAGTAAGCTTAAATATATATTGTACATTGCATCTAGCACTCAAAATCTGTAGTTTTTTCCGCAACGGGAAAGGTCATGGTACAAAGCCATACATACAGCCACGACAATGTTGCAAAAATGAGCTAAGAGCGACATATTATTTATAAATACTGTCTGTCCGTTTTACGCAAAAATGTTTGCCACCAATCTCTTTTTGTATATTTTCTTCAAAATTAATCCCCGAAAAATCAGACCACATTAAATAAAGTATTTTCGCGTACTTTATAGTTAGCATAAAGTATAGAGTACAATTACCCGAAATAACGTACAATACTTTATAATAAAGTACGGGTGGCAACCCTAATTACAGATTTGAAGAGTTTTCCAGTGATTCCAATAATGTGTGTTATAAATGTTCAAGTCTGTATGTTTGTTATTTAATAAAAAAAATACAGAACGGCGTTGGTTGAAATTTAGTACACATATAGTGGTAGTTTTCCAATTACAGCACTAGAGCGCATTATGCGGCATAATGCCTATCGTTGAATGTTTCAACTACAGCAACGCTTCGCACAATCGAGCTTTCTCAAAAGTAATGTTTTTTTGTGATGCGTGCAATCGTACCAACTCAGTGACAAAAAATTAACAAGTGTTTTTTCTTTAAGTTGGCATTGATTGAAATGTTTTATTTATTTAATATCGTTAGTAATACTATTTAATGTTGATTTTTGAAGTTATACTTCTTTAGGCGCGTTATGAAAAAATGATGAGAGTGAAATTTTTAGATGCGCGCGCATCACTGTAACCCAAAAGTAACAGCATAAAGTTGGCCGCGGGCGCGTTATGAAAAAATCATGTGAGTGAAATTTCGAGATGCGCGCGCATCACTGTAACACAATAGTAACACCATGAAGTTGGCCGCGGGCGCGTTATGAATGTTAGTGTCTAATAAATTAACCACTTAGTGGTTAATCTAATAATGGTGGATTACCCACCATTATTAGACATCTGTTCGAAAGGTACTTTGAACGATCCACGGAGCTCCATAAGATGATCGCGTTGTCAAAAACAATGTAGGCACGCTCGTCGCCTCTGATCACTGTTTTCATATTTATAATATTTATCCACATGTTTCTAGTTTCTATATAGACACAACGTGTTTTAGTTACTTACAAGTGCTAATTACATATGGACTAATAACTTAAATTCAGTAGTGGTTTTAATTGAATATTTTGAATATTTATTTTTATTATTTTATTGTAATTATTAATTATTTGCATGCAATTAAAAAATATTTTTAATGATGCTAAAGAAGTATAACTTCTCACGCGCGTACATAAGTTACACGCATCCATTTTTTTTAAAGCTTTCGTTTCATTGTAGTTTTTTTTAACATAGCCCACCGAATTAGCAAACTGAAGTGGCAGTGGGCTGGTCACATTAGCCGCAGAACTGATGGACGTTGGAGTCGGAAAGTTCTTGAGTGGAGACCGCGACTCGGTAAACGTAGTGTAGGACGCCCTGAGACAAGATGGGATGATGATATTCGTAGGCTGGCTGGAGTGGGCTGGATGAGAGTAGCACAAAATCGGGAGCAGTGGCGTGCATTAGGGGAGACCTATGTCCAGCAGTGGACGAACATGGGTTGATGATGATGAATTCAAACTCTGTTAAAAAATAAATATAAGTATAAATGAAGGTACAAACATTGACTCTTTTTTTCAACACTGAACTTAGCGCACTCTACTGGTGCATTTGAAAACTAATTTACGTCCCAATTAAGCATCAGCATAATTCGGCATTGTGCGCCACTGAGTCGCATTATGCTCTGTAATTGGTAAAGTACCAGTTTATGATCTAGATTGAGACATGGAGTTACTTTTTAACGAAAAAGTGTAAGGATCCGGTGGGATTCACAAAAAAATAAATTTTATGCGTACGTCGTCGCGGGCGGCCACTATATGCTGATTAATGAAATGATGAAAAAATTGCTGTTTCATACAAATGTGCATCAGCTAATCGACCGAAATGTATGAAACAGCTGTTTTTTTTCGCGATTTCAGAGTTGGTCCCGTAATAAAAGTTGTTCCTATTGATGGGTAGAACCACCCCCTAAGACGTTGTTCATCATCATCATCATCATCAGCCTATATAATGTCCCCACTGCTGGGGCACAGGCCTTCCCTATGGATGGAATAGGGAGATTGGGCCATGACCCACCACGCGGGCCCAGTGCGGATTGGTGGGTGCTAACGACTGCAGATGCAGCCGGGACCAACGGCTTAACGTGCCTTCCGAAGCACGGAGGAGCTCGAGATAGTAAATTTTCGGTCACCCATCCAATGACCGACCACCGCGAAAGTTGCTTAAATTCAACGATCGCAGCGGAACGCGCTAACCACTTGCGCCATCGAGCTCCTCAACAAGACGTTGCTGGTGTTTTAAAATTAACCCTGTATATAATATTATTTCATGAATGGATAATGTATATTATCTCCGAACTCTAAGTGTCGCCGCACACGGGACCCGACCACAACCACATAACGCCACCACCGTCATAATTTCTTGTAGTTTTCATACATTTTATATGGACTCGCCACACACGGTACGCCGGTGGCCGCCACACGCTACAAATCGTCGTTGCTCGCTTCTTGTGGCCCGCACCGGCCACTGAATGCGCCGATACAAAACGCCGCCACACGTCACTCGCGCGATTCCCCACCCCTCTCTCCCTTACCTTAGTCGGCCGCTGTCGCGCGCTTTAGCCACTTTAGTAGCCGCTTCTAGCTTCGTGGCAGATTTGTGGGTGTGGCGTGTGGCCCGTGTGCGGCGACATTAATTTTGCTCATCAGCTTGCAGACGACTTAAGCTTCAAACTCACTACAAAAGCTCATCAAAATTATTTAAAACTTATTTTTCACAACGCTTTGTATTTAATTTCGAATATTGTAGTCGCACTTACAAGATAAGACTTTTCTGGAAGGTTTTAACTAGTTAGGCTGTAAAAAAAAAACACATCCGACCCACAGTCACATCACATTACTACCCACAAGCACAAATTGTTTTTCAATGTACAAACACATTAACGATGTGTTTGTTAGTACTTAGTTAGGCTGCTTTTCCACCAGAGATGTGAGCTATGCTACGTTGCTGTGGATGCGTTTGATATCCACCAATCAAATTCATTGGTCCACATAGCATAGCACTGGTGGAAACGGGTTCAACTAAGCTATGTTTTTTATATGGAAGGATGCGTGCTATGGATGAGGAGCTCGATGGCGCAAGTGGGTCGATCATTGAAGTTAAGCAACTTTCGCAGTGGGTGGTCATTGGATGGGTGACCAAAAATTAACTATCTCGAGCTCCTCCATGCTTCGGAAGGAACGTCCCGGCTGCATCTGCAGTCGTTAGCACCCACCAATCCGCACTGGGCCCGCGTGGTGGGTTATGGCCCAATCTCCCTATTCCATCCATAGGGAAGGCCTGTGCCCCAGCAGTGGGGACATTAATAGGCTGATGATGGTGATGATATGCTATGTATGCGTGATCTGGATGCGGGCTATGATGGCCGCGAGTGTGGTAACTATATCAAGAGAGTGCCCGGGTTTGTCACTGAAGTATCTCGCAATGTGCGAAGAAGAACTCAAGGCGGAAGATGAAAGATGAATGCGGCTGTAATGGACCTATGGACTTTAATCCCTATAATTAATATTTTATCATTCAATTGTATTATGATTCCTTTGTTGTTACTCGTATATTGAAATGAATTGTTTACCAATCTTATGAACGTTAACTTTCATTATCAATTTGTATTCATCCTAATGGAATACTTGTTATTCCCAAGATCGCTAACATTCATTAAGACAATAGATAGCATTATAATGATGTACATCCTATTTGTACTGATACACTTACTGAGTTAATGTTTGACTCATTTAACAATATTATGTACATTGTATACAAGGGTCGTGGTGAGCATTCACTAATTAACACTAATACAGGGTGTAAAAAACCTATGACAAAGACTAAAACTATGCATTCTATACACCCAAACAAGTAATATTTCAAAATATAATACGTGGGACACATTTGTATTTTAAAGTAAAAAAATTTTTTTTTTTTAAAGTACGCAATTTATACCGCGGCGCGCTACTGTGGCGCTACGTAAACAATGCGCCAGTGTCTATGTGTGTGAGTGTGTGTAAGTGCGTCGATAAAAAAGTTTCTAAATAACGTTTTTGTAAAGATATTGCAAAAAATGTGACTTTGACCTTCAATATCTCCATAACCCTAAATTTCCCAGGTATGGTCCAGAAGAAAAAAATGATCGTCATGGTGTGGAACATACGTTTCGCTAAAGGTTTTTTTACACCCTGTATATAAACCCCTCTACGTTCCTATTAAGCCACCGTAAGTTAATGTTGTCTTCGTTAAGTTCAATTAATGACACATCCTCGCAGCATAGCTGCATCTGCATAGCACATTTCTGGTATTAAAGCAGCCTTAGGTACGTAACGTCTTCTCGTCGTTCAGTAATTTTCCGTCTTGTTGTAATGATCTATTTTTTAAATCAATCTAATCCACATAAATAGATTAAGCAAAGGTTTTTTTTAAAAGAAAATGTACTTAGTCATTCTCTATCACCCTTTTCATTAAACGAGGATTAAGCTTAGACTAATTACGCCGAGTCTTATTCATATTCATATCTTCAAGTGTCATTTATAACTGAAATGGCCCGCCCTCACTTGGCTTCTGGGTAGAATTGATGAAAATCATTTCTTAGCGGATGCCTACGTCATAACATCTACCTGCATGCCAAATTTCAGCCCGATCCGTCCAGTGGTGTTTGGGCTGTGCGTTGATTGATCACTATGTCAGTCAGTCACCTTTGAGTTTTATATATATAGATGAACCGAACACAGAACATTGAGTAATTAATCCAAGATTATTCTTCGCTTATTAATAAGGGGATATGTTTCAATAAACACCGAACTAGCATAAGTCACATAGTTTACTACTTGGCGGACTGTGCGTACCACAACAGAAGTATCATTAAGGAATTAGCTTCGACACTTGTGTAAACGAAACTTACCTAAAATAATAACTGTAAGGTGTAATTGAACATGACAACGACGTTATTCAACTGCCGAAGAAAATGTTCGGCCGTGACCCGATTTAGGGTACTAACGGTCAAGATACCCTAACCCACATTTCCTTACGAGCCATGTAACAGCTTAAATAATTTATAGGTATATGAAGCGTAAGGACCCGACTTTAGTTAGAGAAATGTTTTATGGTGGCCTAGATTGGACTGATTAATTGGAGTAGGTAATTAAGCTTTTATAAGCCCGTAGACAAGTACCTAACCTCGTTCTGTTCTGTGGCCTAAGCTAACTTGAAACACAATTATACGGTGTGTTGCATCAAGTTTACGCCTTGTATGATGTAATCCGCACCATTCAATATCTCGTGGAAATAATTAATAGGTAATTATTTCTTATTATGATGCAATTTGGAAAAGGTAGATTTTTTTTAACCACCAATAAATAGCGCATCATTTAGGGTTGTCAAATCGAGAAGTCAAAATATCTGGATAAAGTTTAAAATGTCCCGATTTAGGGATTATTGTTGGGGAATGACCATAAACACCTAAAAAAACTCGGTTTTCTTAACCATGTGTGTCTCCTCATTTCGATTTCCATCCATTTGGTACTTGTTCTGCGTGAGAAGAACTTGAACAATTTAAATAAAATATTTCTAAATCTAAACTGGTTTTGTAGAATGTTAAGGTACAAATAACATTTTATGAATATAGAGGAATAACCCCATCAAAGGTGTGATATGTCATTAGCATAAGTTATATCATATCCAACGCATGACGTATATATAACCAGCCACGAAAAACAGTTTGCTTTGTATCAACGAAACACTACATTCAGGATTTATTGGATTTTGGGTTTATTACATAAATAAAATCAGCTACCAGTTAGTGTTAGTAGTAATTAACCCATTCTTAGCAAATGTGTTATTTTTAAGAACTACTATAATTTTTCTTTAATTAAGTTTTTTTTTAACTTATTAAAGTCTTGCATTCAGTCGTAGCGTAGGTAAATTTTTCTTCTTGTCAAGTACCTAAATATTATTTTTTGCAAAGAAATTGAACTTTTTATTAACTGGTTTTTCGCAAACACATATTCATAATCTCTTCACCATTGCTTTAAGTATCCAGTCTTATTTCTCCAACCGATTTTTAGTTTCACTTTGATAGTGCAGTACTCGAGGCCCAAGCAAGAATTGTGAAAAATTAAGTAGCGCCCCTACCTACGTAAGAACAAACTGGCTTCTACCATACAAAATTTGACGATGACAATACGAATACGGACCTGTAAAAGTTTGTGCTTGGGTCTCAGCGCTTTGGGCCTGCAATTGTGAAAGTTAAACCACTTTGGCAGTCTATATTTTTATATAACTGCTAGATATATAAATCTAAATATTTTTTTATTAGAAAGAAATTGCATTACATTTATATATGTAGCAGTTAAATTATACTAAAAAAATAAAAATATAACTACAATTGCTATCCCTTCTTTCAATTGTTTAATACTTGTAAAGGTTTTCATTTGACATTGTGGGTAACCTACTACGTTGCGAAAAGATGGCGCTGCCTTGCAGCCTAGGAAATACTAGAAAGGATTCGACACTTCCATTATGGCCACGGTAGCATAATGGTCAGTGCATCCTCCTGGATAGCGGAGGGTGCAGGTTCGAATCCCGTCTGCTGCGTAAGTCGCGTGGGATTTTTTCTAGTATAATTTTCTTTGGATTTAAACTTCCGCAGTAACTAATTATTATTGGATGGGTGACAAAAATGTCTAACTCCTTTGAGCTTTGGTAGGAATTTGGACAGATAAGCCTCCCTTAATTAATACGAGTTGCATCTGTAATCTTTAGCTTCCACCTATCAACACTTAGTGCGCGTAATTGGTCATGGTATGTATTTCTATCGGCAAGGTCTGTATCATAGTCAGAACTTGTGATAAAAAACTGGACAAGTCGGACTCGTCCACCGAGGGTTCCGTACAAAATTGTAGGTACGCCACATAAACGTCCATAGCTCTTTTTGAAGCTTATTTGAAGTTTTAATTTTTTACAGCTTCAATCAAGGGAGCGTAGACCTGAATTTAATTATGGTTTAAATTTCAACTCGATACCTCCACGTGTTTCTGAAATAAAGAGTCTCGACATACAGAAGGACAAAAGTAAAACAAAGTGATCCTATGAGGGTTCCGTTTCTTTCTTTTGAAGAACGGAACCCTAAAAAATCTATAAATTCAATGAATGCATATTCAAAATTACACTTTACCCACATCCAAAGGAAGATTGAAATATGTATATTCCACCCGAATCGGAAAATTTCCTGATCTGTACCCTTAGTACGAGTTTTCAATTACGAAAACTATGATAGTTTTCGTGAGCTCGCACTCGTACTAAGGGTACTGATTTTATTGTTTACGTTTCAATAGAAATAAACAGTGTTAAAAATTCTATCATTAAATCATTTGCGTCTTCTTAAATTTTAAGTATATTTGGTTAGTTTTCACCAAAATGGACATAGAAATATAATTTACAATAACGAAAACTATGATAGTTTTCGTGAGCTCAAACTCGTACTAAGGGTACTGGTATAATGAACTGTTTTTGAACGAAACGAACAGATTTCAAGGTTTCACAAGTTGTCAACCTTGCAACTGGGTTAGCAATGTCAGCATAATTAGCTAGATGTCTGCGCTTCATGTCCGGTTACTAAAGTTTAACGCCACGTTAGCGTCTAATAAAAAAATATACAAACGTTTGGTTTAAGTGCAAGTGTACAGTGTAATCTTTTCTAAAACCGTCAATAAAAATACTGTAAAACTTAAATAAAAATACTGTGAAATAAAAGACGAAAGTTTGTATGAGGATTTTCAATAACTTATTTAAAAATTTTGAGGCATTATAGTATAAGAGAATCCGGGCCCTACCTAGATCGGATTTTTGTCACCGGGCAAAACAATCTTCGTTATTGTATTGGGTTATTGAGGCGTGGCGTTGTCAAACACAGTTACTCTAATAAATTAATGATTAGAAGTTACTCCTTTAAAAAATAGCTGATTCATAACGAGTTTTTTTGCAGTAAACCCCTCAACTTTTTTTAGATTAAAAAAGCCTAAAACTGACTTCAAATCCTGTTGTTGTTGTTGATATATCTATAGCATTTGAGAACACTTACTTAGTATCAAAATTTTAAGGATCAGAAGTAATATTAGGGGGCAGTAATCTCCACTTTACAGATGATCAGCAAAATAACACTACGTTTTGATGATGTAGTGCTTCTGTCGAAGAGTAAGGTTCCAGTCGGGCAGGCAACGGTTTTTTTTTTGAGTGTGTATGCTGTTGGTCGCAGATGACCTTTATAGCGTCACCGGGTTTGGGGACGGCGAGATCCTAAGGGGACCTCAAGCCGAGAATTGGCGAGTGCCTCTAGAGGTATTCCAGGCGGATGGCGTCTCCCCACGGGGGGAGTCTCCCCTCCGTCTGGAGCCTCTAGACCACTCGAACCTGAGGGGATCGGCTCAAATAGATGGCGTCTCTGAGACTCGGACCTCGGCTCTAGTTAGCCGTTGTCGTGGGGTCAGGCAACGGTGCGAGTAATCTTATCTTCTATATAAAATTCTCGTGTCATAATGTTATTTACCATACTCCACCGAAACGGCCTGACCGTTTTTTATGAAATTTCATATACATATGCCGTGGGTCTGAGAATCGGCTACTATCTATATTTCATATCCTTAAGTGATAATGGTTGTCCACCTGAACGTAGTGTTCTGAAACCTACAATGCGCCTTCGCGCCAAAATTCAAACTGTTGGATATTGTAACGTAGTGTTCTCATATGGGTTAGGAGGAATGTTATCCCAGGAAATTGATAGAACACTACGTTACACACCTCAAAATTTTTATATTTATTTTTTTATAATGTGGTATTAAAAAATACATACAACACTAAATTTTCTCTTCTACCACCTGCCCCTTTTTTATGGCGGTACGAAGTTCCCTGGGTCAGCTAGTATTTTTATAACAACGCCTGTAGGCTTGACGACCTACGTGGCCGAGTGGTTTGTACGCCGGGTTTCATGGTGTCGCCGATTTGAGGTCCCGGGTTGGAATCCCGCTGGGGGCAGATGTTTGTGTCATGAATACGACGATTTGCACTCAGTCATGGATGTTTAATATGTATTTCTATATAAGTAAATATACTTATATGTGTACGGTATATGTATTAAATCCGTTACCCTAGCATCCCATAACACGAGCCTTCTTATTTATTTAATAGACTTCACCAGGCTTAATATCAGGTGGGGTAGGATAATAAACTGGGTCTTGTATTAAAAATCATTAGTCGATTTTTATTTATTCTATTTTGTTAACGGGTTTTATACAATAGTTTATATAAACTCCACACTGCTACAAGTATTAGCAGACACAAAATGTTTGTCTAAAAAAACATTTTTTTTGTTTGTGTATGCTGTTGAGCGCCGATTTCAGCGTTACCGGGTTTGGCGGCGAGATCCTAAGGTCCCCCTCAAGCCGAGAATTGGCGAGTGTGTAATGGACCTATGGACCTTAGTCCCTATAATTAATATTTTATCATTCAATTGTATTATGATTTCTTTATTGTTACTCGTATATTGAAATGAATTGTTTACCAGTCTTATGAACGTTAACTTTCATCATCAATTTCTATTCATCCTAATGAAATATTTGTTATTCCCAAAATCGCTAACATTCATTAAGACAATAGATAGTATTATAATGATGTACATCCTATTTGTACTGATACACTTACTGAGTTAATGTTTGACTCATTTAACAATAGATAATATTATGTACCCTGTATACAAGGGTCGTGATGAGCATTCACTAATTAACACTAATGTATAAACCCCTCTACCCTTGATACAGTCAGTTCCTATTCAGCCACCGTAAGTTGTCTTCGTTAAGTTCAATTAAGTAAAGTTCGTAGTCTCAAAGTGTTGTCTCAATTCGACGTATCCTCAAGCACCTACCAGTAAAGCCACCGCTCGGGCCATCACAAGTGCCTCTAGAGGTATTCCAGACAGATTGGCATCTCCCCACGGGGGAGCCCTCTCCTCTAGGCCACTCGAACCCGAGGTCTAAAATACATGTATGTATTTATAGCTGTAAAGTTGATAATTTACTTTAATTTTATACCAATTGATATAATTGTTGGTACCGTTAAGTTAATAGCCTTGTTTAGTCATCGACATTTTGATATTTTTAAACGGCACTTATCAAAACAGTTTTTAAATTGTTGAATCGTTAAATTCAAATTGGAAATAAAGACTCATTTACGTCTTTCATTTAGATATCTAATATTCTTCATCGTATATAGTTATGTATTTATTGTGCAATATGAATGGATTTGTATGCATTTTATTACATTATTAATCTACTATATAAAAATAAGTTGGGTTTTCCTTCCTGACGCTATAACTCCAGAACGAACGAACCGATTTCCACGGTTTTGCATTCGTTGGAAAGGTCTCGGGCTCCGTGAGGTTTATAGCAAAGAAAATTCAGGAAAAATTAAAAAAAAATCGTTTTCTTTTAATCACAAAACAAAATGTTACATAAAACGAAGCTATCTGGTGGCGAAACGGATTTCGCTGGGTTTGCTAGTCTAATATATAAAATTCTCGTGTCGCGGTGTTTGTGGTTAAACTCCTCCGAAACTGCTTTCCCGATTCTCATGAAATTTTGTGTCCATATTGGGTAGGTCTGAGACTCGGACAACATCTATTTTTCATCCCCCTAAATGTTAAGGTTAATCCACCCCTAATTTTTTTTTTTCAATTTTAGATATTTTTTTTATTTTTATTTTTTTTATGATACAGCATTAGTAAATACATACAACCCTAAAGTTTCACTTTTCTACTACCAACCCCTATTTTTTTATGGCGGTACGAAGTTCGCTGGGTCAGCTAGTATACTATAAATATATAGAGGTCTGTGCCCCAGAAGTGAGGATAATAATAGCTGTTTTATAAGATAAGACACACCATAAGACATTAATTTCATTTAAATGATCATCGAAAATAGTTTAAATGATCCGCAATTTTTTTTTTATTTCAATTTTTCGCATAAGATAAGCCTTAATAAGTACTATAGGCAGGTGGTATGCCTGACATGACATAATCGACAAGATCAGTCATTTCCTCATTGACTTTGTGCGTGTTTCCATTCACCTACGTTAAACTTACAACGGCACGGCACGGGCTTATGCTAATCCAAGAATGTTTTAGATTGTAATTTACTACCGTCTTTGCGATTCGTAGCTCGAATACGGGAACCTACAGGATCATGTTGTAGTCCGTATGTCAAGACTTTTTTTTTCTGAGTAACACAGAGGTACCAAGATGAAATTTATATAAAATCAGTGGGTGTCCGCGACTTGGTGTGCGTGAAAAAAAAATGGTTTCCTATATAAACTTCCATCTTGCATTTCACCACTTTTTAGGATGATTTCTAGGCTAATAACTACTTTCATGTAAATCGGTTCGCTGGTTTAAGCGTAAATAAGTAACAGACTGACACACTTTCGCATTAATAATATTTGTATAGTATCTAATTATTATAATACGATAAAATAAAATATTTTATTAACATTAATAGGCTGATGATGTAAGATAAAATATTACTATGTTTCGTCCAATATATTGAAAGTCAACAACCTTTCCAATTTTATTGTTTTCGTCTTACGAATTTTTGATTAAGCTACGTGTCCTAACTCGAGTTAGTTAACATTTTTTACCCATAAAAAAAGGGTACAATGCCGCTAAAGAAGTTTTCACTTCAAAAATCTCAAAAAATCTTAGCGTTCCTAGTTCTTAGTAATTTTAGATACCGAGAGTGACGCAACTTTTGGTGCACTAGTCCAAACCCCTTATCTAAATATTTCAAAATCGTAACAATAAAAAATTAAAAAAATATATGTACCCGTAGTATCTTTGTTTTTGCAAGAAAATAAATTTTACATTTTTAAAACGAACTTGCTTGGTGCTTAAAATTAAACACTTAATTATCTACCCGTCTCATACTAGAGATTAGCACTTCCATTTTTTCTATTTGTCTTTTCCTCACAATATTGTTACACGGCTCGGGTAAGGTGTAATGGAAACATGCCTTGTGAGACCTTAACCGGAAGGTGTCTTGACATTCGAAGGCGGGAAAATCAGGCTGTAAACCATTTTAAGGTCGTTTTAAGTGGTCACCTTACTTGTATTCGTGCTAAAAGACACAGTTCGATTAAGCACTTACTTACATTGCTGTTTTTCCTCATTTATCATAAACTAATACAAAATAATAAAAATATAAAAAAAACTGGCCTAAAAACCCGAATGCAGAGAAACCTATCGGACAGAGTTAGTTTTTTCTTAAATTTGAAATTTTCTGCGCAATTTATTTTTCTTATGAACCTTCGTACTGTTATAAATTAGATATGTATGTAATATTGCAGATAGGGCCGCTAGACAGCTGACTAGGCAATATGGTTTCACGTCCGCGTACATAGCCCTACACTCTACTACCCTCATTTTTAACTAAATAAATAGTGTGTGACAATAAAATCTTTTTTTTTTAATGACATCAGAATGATCCCGTATAACAGTACGAAGAATGGGTAAATTAATTCTCAAGTCTGGGGTAGGTATTTTCAGGGGGGCGGTACGGTGGGCACTAGGCCGCGTACTCAGCCCCCATGCGCGGGCCATCCTGCGCACGTCTGCGGGATCCCCGTGATACCCCGGGAGACACCTGCCGCGGAGCCCCGGCTAGGCCGGGAGGCTGCTAGGTGTGGAGTCGCGGAAGAATCCCTAAACGGGGACCCGCGGCTTCGCGCTAGGCAGCTGAGAGGGTAATCGCAGGGTTTTTTAGCGGATATTATGCCGGAAAGCGCCCGTAAGAGTTACGGGGTCCTCAATGGGCAGCCACTGCTGGGGCTCGTAAGGCTTGCGGGAGCCAGGTGTGAGGACCGTTCGGCGGTGTGCCTCTTAAAGGCGCCGTCGTCTGTAAATAGTATTTTTTGCCTGCGTATAAAAAAGGGGTAGGTATTCTGTGGGTGAAAGGTATCACCCGATCAAAGGGAAATAAATTAGCGATTAATTTAATAAATATAGATATACAGATATAGATACTATCTGTTTACGTTCTTTTATCAGCATTATCATCTTGTTATATAATTTCAACAATGCAATTACTTAATTGACATCCGGATTTCGCTAATGTATTTATGATTGAAACATTTTACGATTATACTTTTATACCTAATGCAGATAAGATATAGTTAACAGAATTTAGTGTTAATCTTTCATTCATCTTTCATTGTTCTGTGGAATATCCCGGTTGGCGGTGCGTTCGCCTGGGCAAGTGTGCTTTGCCAAAAATACGGGGGACAGGAAAAACTTTATCACCACTTAACATCAGGTGGGGTAGTTATTTGCCTGCTTCGCTATAAAAAAAAGGAGGTAATTATTATCTGGCGGTCCACCGCCAATCTCCAGATTGGAGACAATTGACCATCTTTCCGTTCTAGCGAGCGCTAAAGGTAAATTTAAAGTTTTAAATTAGGTAATAATTTGAAAATTTTTTTTTGGTTTTATTTGAAGTTTACATGAATTGATTTCGGTTTTGCATCGTTTTATAGTTAAAAGTAAAACTAATTTTAGGAAGGTACATTTATATAGGAGTATACAAGCCTTTTATATTTCCTATTACTCTTTCCGGGTTATTGTTAATACTTATATATTTTAATACATAGCTCATCTTTATATATATAATTCTTCTGTGAGTGTGTATGTCACTGAACTTCTCTTAAACGACTGGACCGATTTTGATGAAATTTTTTGTGTGTGTTCAAGGGGATCTGAGAATGGTTTAGATTCACAATTTTGTCCGCTGGACAACCCCTATTTTTTTAGGGCGGTACGAAGTTCGCTGGGTCAGCTAGCATACATATATATCATATCATACAGGCTATGATCCTATCCTATCCTCTCTACTTTTTCACTACATTTGTAGTAATTTGTATTATTAATTATAACGTGCGCTACAATTGAAGAGATTTTACGTACCTTTTTTATAACACAGGTGTCATTTCATTTCACCAGCTAGACGATATTTGTTTTAAGCAGTTTTTAAATTTTAGAAATGTTCTTGCAGCAATAGGGTATTTGACAAGTTTGAGAAAAAAAATTCACGTTATTTACTAATGTTTATAGATTCAATAAAAAGTGGATATTCATCATTATGATGTGTATTTCGGTAAAAAAAACTTAATCAAAAACTCTATTTTCAAGTTGCCGCGAAAACGTATCTCTGGACAATATGGCGTCTCACTGGAGTGTGACGTTACACGACTGTCATTAAAACGTCAAACCATACAATGTAATGTCACTTTAACCGGAAGTTTACTTGCGTGTGATGTCATTTTAGGCTCCACCAATCCCATTATCTTTATCGTGGGTTTTTAGTAAAATTATGAATACTTTTTCTGTAAAAATAGTAAAAACTCCTGCCAATATTCATTCTAAATACAGATGCTAACAATGGGCACTTTATTTTTAATACTGTCAAATACCCCATAGTCTCTTCCAAAAATAGTAAACAAAAAAAGGCAATTATGTTTTTGTAATTATGGACTCCGTGAACATATTAATAAATAACGTGAGCGCAGATACTCAGGGGATAATCATCATCAGCCTATTAATGTCGCCACTGCTGGGGTACAGGCCTTCCCTATGGATGGAACAGGGAGATTGGGTCAGGACCCACGCGGACCTAGTGCGGATTAGTGGGTGCTAACGACTGCAGATGCAGCCGGGACCAACTGCTTAGCGTGCCTTCCGAAGCACGGAGGAGCTCGAGATAGTAAATGTTTTTGGTCACCCATCCAATGACCGACCATTGCGAAAGTTGCTTAACTTCAACGATCGCAGCCGAACGCGCTAACCACTTGCACCATTGAGCTCCTCCTTGTTACGTGATATAGCTTATGTGATAACAAGTGAAATAAATTTTTAGTTTTTCGCTGAAGACATATAAATGGCTTTCGGTTACTTTTCCATAACTTGTGTATATTCTTCATAGAAAAAAATATTACTTAGTAACATATTTCACGTTTAGTTTAAGCATTAAGCTGCTACATTTTTATATAATGGGAGTTAGAACAACATGCGTAAAGAAAATTTGACAAATAACTTATATTATAGGGTTTAAAATAGTTTGCTCACCCATTACTAGGTTTCATGAAACTTCACTCTTCATCTGTCTTCAATTTCATGTCAACCATTATTATTCATGGTAGCGCTGGGGGTGATTTATTTTTTATTTTGATGGCATCCCAGCAGTAGTACTTAAAAAATGTGCAGCGGAGTTGTCTCCCGTGCTCACGCGCTTGTACCAATGCTCGTATTCTTTGGGGCGTGTGCCGGAGACTTGGAGAGATGCTAACGTGCAACCGGTGCCCAAAAAAGGGGATCGCTCAGACCCGGCAAACTATCGGCCAATAGCAGTCACCTCAGTTTTATGTAAAGTTCTAGAAAAGGTCCTTAATAACCATCTGACCCGCTACCTAGAGGATCACTCCCTGATTAATGATCGTCAATATGGATTTAGACCGAAACGATCGACGGGTGATCTTCTAGCGTACTTAACTCATATCTGGGGTAAGGCTATCGACAAGCGTGGCGAGTCGTTGGCTATCAGCCTTGACATTGCCAAGGCGTTCGATAGGGTCTGGCACAAAAGCCTTCTCTCCAAGCTTCCGGCATACGGTTTGCCAGCCCAGTTCTGTTCTTGGGTAGCTGACTTCCTGCATGAGCGTAGAATTCGTGTCCTTACGGATGGTAGCAGTTCGCGGTTCATGTCAGTGAATGCCGGCGTTCCCCAGGGCTCCGTCCTATGCCCCACTCTCTTTGGGAATATTCATTGCTATGCAGACGATAGTACAGTGCATGCGGGGTATCTCGGACAAGCAGCGGCTGGGCAGGCAGTAACCAGGGAGAAACGGGAAAATCTTGTCATTGAACTCAATCAGGCTTTGGACCACATTTCCGAATGGGGTACCAGGAACTTGGTTGGGTTCAATGCCAAGAAAACGCAGGCTTGCGCTTTCACGGCAAAAACATCGCCATTCCTTCCCCTTCCATCTCTTCAGGGCACAACACTACCGCTGCAGAGCAACATTTCCATGCTCGGTATGGAAGTTCGCTCAGACCTGAATCCAAAGGACTACATCGAAACCGTGATCAAAACAGCTTCACGCAAACTCGGAGTCCTGAACAAGGTGCGGCGTTTTTTCACGCCCGATCAACTGTGCTTGTTGTACAAAACGCAAGTGCGGTCCTGCGTGGAATATTGCTCGCACCTCTGGGATGGCTCCGCCAAGTACTTGCTCGATGCTTTGGATAGGTTACAGCGGCGCGCGATCCGCATCATAGGCGATGAGGAGGTGACTAAACACCTTGAGCCTCTTCAATTACGCCGTGACGTGGCGTCACTAAGCGCGTTCTATCGTTTGTACCACGGCGAGTGTTCTGAGGAGTTATTCTCTTTTATCCCACCTTCCCCTTTCCTTCAGAGGACCACGCGCGCTGGCCTACGTTGTCACCGTCTTACTGTGGCCACAATTCCAACGCGTACAAAGAAATTTGGTGACTCATTTCTTTGTCGCACTATCCGTAAATGGAATGCTCTGCCCGCTCACGTGTTCCCTCCCTCTTACAACCTGGGATCCTTTAAAAGAGGCATGAAGAAGCAACATGCAGGCCGGCAGGGTGAGGATGGCTGGTGTGGCAGGTAGAACTGCTGTATCAGCTATCTTCGCGTCTGGACTTCACCTTCACTTAACATCAGGTGGGGTGGAGTCATTTGTCGGACCTAACTATAAAAAAAAAAAAAAAATTACTAGCGGCAGCCCGCGACTTCGTACGCGTGGACTTAGTTAGAAATAAAGGTTCACTGGTCGTTCCCCGTAGGTGATAGCGTGATAATATGTAGCCTATATGTTGACCCGACTTCTTAATAATATTCGTACCAAATTTGAAGTAAATCCATGTTGAGTTTACCCCGGACATACACATAGACAAACAGACAAAATTTCTAAAAACAATATTTTTGCCTTCGGTATCGATTGTAGATCACATCGTTATTTAAAAGAAAACTAATTATACAACAGCGAGAGAATAATTAATTCATAACAGTCATTATAAATTCGATCGATGATAACTTCTTACGACTTGCATTCACAAACTATGCGGATACTATCAAACTAAACTCGTTTGATTAACACATACTGAGACATATATACATAATTATAGTATGTATAAGCACACACCATAAATGATACATTCCCTTCACTTACCAACTTCCTTTAGCACCTTTCGTTTCACTCAGCCTGATTGTATGCAAATACTTCTATCTCGTTCTGTATCGTAAGGTTGATTAATGGAAGAGAGCGGAGCGGACACGGGAGCGGTCTTTGATTTTCGAACGAGATATAATATTTTATTTTGATATAATATTGATATAATATTTTTTCTAGTTATATTTTCTTTAGATTTAAACATCAAGCAGTTACATGCTTTAAAAATAATAAAAATTATATGAGATATAATATTACTTGATTTAGGGTTTTTTTTTCATACGTATACAATAGGGATGATGACGGGGTACAGTAAACGAAATTCTATTTAGTCCGTCAGTTAGATGATCAGAAAATAATGGACACGTATTTTTTCTTTGGGCAATCAACCAAAAAATGACAAAGTTATATCGCGTCAAAGTTTGGGACCAGGGGCTCGTGACGTCACTTTTGAGTGAATTTTCACTTATAAGTGTACTCAAACGTGACGTCATGCGACTTTTCAAATCAATATACCTATCTCTGCAATGTTTATATTATGTGAAAGAAGAAAAAATACGTGTCCAATACTTTTTGATAATCTACCTGATAAACGAAGAAAAAAAATTAGTCATCATCCCTATCCTGCTTCGACATATTATATATCATAAAAATAAATTAAATGAGAATTTTACACAGCAAACGATATAAGTTTTATACATAGATCTTAAATGTTACGATTAAAATGCACCTTTTTATATCCGTTAGAAGTGTGGCTATAAAAAATATATTGTTAAGATAAAATTTGGTTTGCTTTTTTTTCATTTAAATCTTTCAATGTGTGCTCGCTCACAATCGATTCGTCAGCGTGACAGTAAAGCTTATTACCGCTAGTCATCAAATGAGTGATCAACAATACCTATGTTTAATGCTGGCACTTCATATGACTATTCGTATTTGCTATTTGAAAACTTGACAAGTTTCTCATTTTCAATCCCTATAGATTAATTATGATAAGGACAACCTGCTGTTAAAATAGCATAAGTAATACCTTCTAGTTCCCGCTTCCGCTGTTCTTCAGCCCCAAACACAGCCTTATATCACGACAGGTGGTGTGTTGTAACGGATGTTATCATCAGAATCTAACGTGACATGCCTGTTACGGTTGCTTAGAGTTCTTAATGTTGTCGTAAATTTGCGAAATCCGCCCATAAATGTAATGTAATAAAGCCGATATTCGCTAATAGCAGGATGCACGTCAAGGTAGAGTTGACAATAAAATGCGTGTGCTAAACTTAATGATGTTTTAGTGCCAAATTTGTTTTTATGAAATCTGTTATAATTTAATTTTAAACGGACATTTTAATGTGTAATTAGATACATAAAATTAAGTAAGTCGGTCAAAGTCAATTAATTAGTTGCTCAATGCAACTTGATGGCAGAAAATAGGGATGTGAAGTGAGTGAGTTTCCAGGGCTCCACGGGGTAGAGCGATGGAATCCTCCCCTGGAGGCCAATTACCTAACAGGATTGCTATGGCTATCGCTATTGCTTACGATTTCATTTCCTAATACCTCGCGTTCATTTTATTTAATATTGTTATAACCAACGCAAACGAAAATAAAGAGAGCGAGGCATTTGAAAACCTCCAGCGGTCAGGAATAATAAAATGAAATCGTAAGCAATAGCCATTTCGCCACCGGCTACCAGGCGCGGCGAGGTCCTTCAGCCTTATGTTGCCGAAGTTCCTCCCATTCGCACGAAGCGATATGCTTCCGCTTTCATTATGCGAACGGCTAGGGATTGGAACTCCTTGTCGAGGTCTGTTTTCCCGGACCAATATAATCTGGACATCTTCAAGGCCAGAGTGAACAGGCATCTTCTAGGCAGGCGTGTACCATCCTAGGCCTCATCATCGCTTTCCATCAGGCGAGATTGTGGTCAAACGCCTTGCCTATTAAGCATAAAAAAAATGCCATAGTCATGGTTTAGCATCCTTTGTTGTGGGGGCCCTCGGCTAAAGCCCCGCGCTAATCTTAAATCCGGCCCTGATGCTAGCGATAACATCTAAACTAAAGGCTAAGCCCCCCCCCCCCCATTTTTTTCATATTTCGCACGCAGAACTTCTAGTTACAGACGTTGGCGCCCTTAAAGGGCACACCAAGGAACGGACCTCACGCCTAGCCTCTCGCAAGTCCCACGGGTGCGAAACGGAGAAGCCGTTAAGCAGTCCGCGCGGCTTACGAGCACTTACGGCATACTATCCTCTAAAAAACCCTGCGAACACACTCTACGCTGTTAAGAGTGGAACCGCGTGATCCCCGTTGAGGGATTTCACCTCGTATTACTCGTATACACCGCACCTGACAGTTTCCCGGCCTAGCATAAGCACCGCGACATGACATATCGCCTATTTATTATTATCGACCTGATTGTGATTGTCAAATTACTATGGAATTTGACGGGATATAATGTAAATTGTTATGGTGGCTACGGGTAATGGTGACCGCTTACAAACGGGCTGGAATTATTCTTGTTTGCTACCCATTTTACAATAAAAAAACTATAATGTTAATCAACAATAGCTCGAGCTGCAAAACTTATTTAAACCTCATTTAAATGGTTCCAAAAGTCAATGACTCTGATTCATAAGCATAATGAATCCCTATTGTAATTTTGATCTATAAGTTAGTATATTGCGTTACCCTGACAGGTACTCGTACTTTATGCATATTGTAGCTTGTAAGCATCTATGTAACATGAGTGCAATAAATTGAATTGAATAAGTAAAACGTCTTTGACATAAAACCATACAACATTCATAATATGTAAGTTTACCGAGAAGTATTTATTATTGATAACAAACTTATCGTACATTTTTATAGATCGAAACATAACGTCTGTTTAGTAATTCAGCACGGCTTGGTAACTTTCATTGCAGCAAATGATCAATGACATACCAGCGCAATATTAAAACAAATATTTTATGAGTATCGCAATAGGGTTTACGCAGTATCAAGTAAATACTAAGTAGTATCACGCAATCTCTTATGATCTCACACCGATATTATAATGATACGTACCTGGTTCTTATAACTGCTGTACTTAGATAATTAAGTATGATAAAAATCATAAAACGTTACTCATACTGAAAGGCAGGACCGGTAGAAGTTGTTTTTAACAAGTGGAGTTCAGCCGAAAAGTTTGCTGGTGGGGCATGACAACATGTCACCTCGACGAGTACCCCGCGTCATACCCTTCAATCATATTATATAGAATAATTAACTCTGCCATAACAACACCAAATTTGACAACAATACCACCAAGTTGATCTAGAATAGTAAATTTAATTGAATTTATGCAGACGATTCTAGAAACTGGTTTTTGGCATGAAGTCATGCCATGTAGGTACGCCAACGATATTGAGGTACGCAATCAAGGTTTACTTAAAAAAATAAAAAGCGGGAAAATTTTTAGTGATTACCTAAATTGAATTTGAAATTTGCATTTAGAAAAAAAAAATGACTATTTTTTATTAGGGTTCCGTACCTCGAAAGGAAAAAACGACACCCTTATGGGACCACTTTGTTGTCCGTCCGTCTGTCAAGATCCTTTTTCTCAGGAACACGTGGAGGTATCAAGCTGTAATTTATACCAAATACTCAGGTCTACTGTCCCTTGGAGCTGTCAAACTTCTAAACCTACGCAATCAAAAGATACAGCCGTTTATGCCGTAAATTTTCGAAACTCGCACGGGAATCAAAACCTACATGGTACTTCCCATGAAATCAGAATCTTGAAATTTGGTACGAAGCAACGTCTTATGGCACAGATAAAGGAAAAATTGCGAAAATGCGAAATTATTGTGTATTGACATCGTAACAATATATTACATAAATATTTAACGCTGTGAAGTTTTTTTTGCCAGGTTTTCTCCACAGCTAAAAAAATGTCCTTAACTAGTGGTAGGGAAAACAATATGGACGATTCAAAAGAGTTGTATTTTGCATCCAATTTGAATAAAGATATTTTGACTTTGACTTTAGTAGTTTCTGAGATAAGTGCATTCAACCAAACAAACCAACTTTTTAACGTTAAAATATTATTGTAGATTACTAGCATACAGACTAGATTACAGCGAACTTCGTACCGCCATAAAAAAATAGGGGTTGGTGGTAGAAGGGTGAAAATTTAGCGTTGTATATATTTTTGTATGATGTATAATAAAAAATAAAAACAAAAATATTTGTCAAAAAAAAATAAAGGTGGACCACACTAAAAATTTCGGGGGATTTAAAATAGATGGTGTCCGATTCTCAGACCTACTGAATATGCAATATAAAATTTCACGAAAATCAGTCGAACCATTTCGGAGTAGTTCAATTACGCACACCATGACACGAGAATTTTATATGTACGAGTACTATATTAGATTTTCACTTCCCACCTCTGTTCAAATGAGCGTCTACGCATATAAGTAAAAACAATAACGTCTATAGATAGATATATGATCTCATACAGACAGATTCTAATAGAAGGAAAACAATCACGAAATAATATTTCAACTAAGACTTTTGTTTAATTTAGTCAATCTTGCCTGCTTATGTAAAGCTAAATTATTATTATAATGTGGGTTGAGATTAAACGCAAAAACTAAGAATCAATATATATAGACTTAATGAATGGTCCATAAGTATTTTATTTTAGTTTAATTAGTAATAAAAAACTGGCGTGCGTTGTGTGTTTGTTTGTGTACTAATTTGTTTTTCTCTTTTGTTATTAGATACTCCATCATGTTGCTGAGAAAAAGAGGAGTGCTATTCCTTACCATACTCGTCATAATCAAATCTTCCGAGCAACATGGTTCCGGAGCACCTTCCGGGGTAAGGATACATTAATGAATAAAGCACAGTACGGAATGTGACAGACAGACAGACAGAAAACCGAGTGGTCCTATAATGGTTCCGTTTTTGCCAATTGAGGTACGGAACACTTAAAAAGCAATTACTACAATGCACACCAAAAAAGAGATAAAACTGCTTATTCCTTCAGTCTCTGAGTGACTATTAGACCATCGGTACTCTTGCAAACTGCTGAAGAAATTACCTACGGTGCATATCATAGGTTCTTCACGCTGCAATAAATGTTCCACATCAAAATGCTCGGAGGAGATCGATGGCCCAAGTGGTTAGCGCGTTCGGCTGCGATCATTGGATGGGGGACCAAAATTTACTATCTCGAGCTCCTCCGTGCTTCGGAAGGCACGTTAAGCCGTTGGTCCCGGCTGCATCTGCAGTGGTTAGCACCCACCAATCCGCACTGGCCCGCGTGGTGGGTCATAGCCCAATCTCCCTATTCCATCCATAGGGAAGGCCTGTACCCCAGCAGTGGGGACATTATACTTTGTCTTGCTGTTCGCAAGTGGAATTCTTTGCCCGTGCACGTATTCCCTCCTGTCTATAGTCTGTGGCTCCTTAAAAGAGGCTTGAAAAGGCACAAAAAGCAGGCCGTGAAAGTGAGGTTGGTTGGTTTTAATTGATAACTGCTGCACCAGATGTCCTCGCGTCTGGACTTTACCATCACTTAAAATCAGAAGGAGCAGAGTCGTTTGCCTACCTAGCTATAAAAAAAAGGTCGAAGGAACCCCTCGACCTCACCTCACACACGCTGCGAAACGTTAAACTAATTAGTGACACTAATTGTGACATAACGTCACATTTTTTAGTGCGTGCAGCCGGTGTTCATCGATTTATAAGACATTATCACGTCAAAAAAAATACTCCTGAATTTGTGATTTTATAATGAACCTCCTGTTTCCAGGCTTGCCAGGACCAGATGCCCAGGCACTCCACCGTCTTGCCACAGAGCTCGGTGCCTCCGTACATCATCGTGCCATCATCAGCTCAAGTGAGGCAGGGAGACGCTGTCAATGTGACCATTGGCAGTCCAGCTGGGGCGCCGCTACCCATCGGAGGGTTTATATTGCAAGCAAGGTCGATACAGGTATGTTAACTAACTATTCTCTAACATGAGTGAAACTTCTTTACGCACGCTTAACTTGGGAGGTAAGCTGGCGAATGCGTTACGCGTTACGAAAAGTGTGTTCGGGCGAGGCGAATGGGAGTTGAGTGGGGGATATAAGCAAGAGAAAGCAGTGAGCGCTCACATTTTCCTTCTCACTTTCTCTTATAGCTAGTAAATGAAATATGTATACGTACGTCCATACATGTATAAATTGTACATACATGTACATATATATATATATATATATATATATATGATTTTTTTTTACTTTTTAGTGTTTAGTTTAATTATGTTTTTTACCCTTGGGGTACAACGGAACCCTAACAATATGGGCTTGACGTCTTACTTACTTTTCCGCTGCACAATTACCTACGAATATCGCTCATTAAAATAAACAATGTAGACGGTGGACTTGACGGTGTTTCAGGTTTTCCTCCTTTCATTTTATGAAGATCTTTGCGGTCGAGCGGCTTGCATGCCAGTATCTGTCTCTGTTTAATTTTATTTCCTTAATTGAATTTCTAAAACTACGTCGTTTCAAATTTTTACAGCACAAAAAGTGCTTCAGCTACTTGCTTTGAAATACAAATTCGAACAATATGAATTTGTTTCTTGTATTTAATCTCATATTTATTTATAAACCATGATCGCTAAGACTTCATTCTTCTTCTACAAGGTGGCTTTTGTCGCTTTCAATCTAATAGGATACGTTATAAATTCATATACTTACTCATAAATTGGTCCACGTTTGCTCATACAAATTTATCGTTGGCAATTGAAATTCTACTTTAGATGGTAATAAAACTAATAAATCTCTATGTGGACGAAATCAGACTGACCCCATTATCGCCCATAATCGTCCCAGATAGCTGAAATACAAAATCATTCGCAGTTGAAGTTTTACCTTCATCATCATCATCATCAACAGCCTATCCTAGTCCACTGCTGGACATAGGCCTCTCCAAAATAAGCATCTAGGCAAACGTAGTGTAGGACGTCCTCAGGCACGATGGAGTGACGATTAGCGCAAGGTGGCTGGCAGGAGCTGGATGCGAGTAACCCAAGATCTGAGTGGCGTGCAATTGGAGAGGCCTATGTCCAGTTTTACCTTAGATGGTAAATAAATCTGCATGAAACCGGAAACCCATTATCGCTCACCCAAAAGTTGCAAACTTTTTTTATGTTTAAAGATGTAGAAAATACTGATGGTGAGCGGATACCATAGCGTCTATACGCTTGCGATACAAAAAATATCACTCGTGCCGTTGCCTACCCTGACTTAGGCCAGTATTACAGAATGACAACTAAGTCTAAGGCCCGTATTACAGAATGACAACTAAGTGTTGATCTTTACTTGAGTACAGTTAGAAAGGGATGTCGCTATGTGCTATATATAGCAACATCCCCCAACTATGCTCCAGACTGGATTAATTACAGAGAATATACCCTCGCAGGCCCTACCGCGGCCCTCTCATGTAGGACAGAACTCAAGGGATTCCCTCAGGTAGGGGGGATCACTGGGCAGGCGCGGCCAGACCTGTTCTTCTGCGGCTGGAGGGAGCGGCCAGAGGATTATTCTCCCGTTCCCTCTCGGCCGCCTCCTTCTGCGAGATGACGTCCTCGCAGAATCTATAATACGGGCCTAAGTGTAGATCTTTACTTGAGTACAGTTAGAAAGAAATAGCGGTATATATAGCACATAGCGACATCCCTTTCTAATTGTACTCAAGTGAAGATCAACACTTAGTTGTAATTCTGTAATACGAGCCTTAATCGCCTACCCCGTGGAGCCCCGGAAGGAACCTTACTCACCACGTGACCACCAAATTCTTTCATTGTAGTCTATACCTGGTACCTGAACAAAAAAAAAAACACGTGTATTTAAGGATAACTCATTACATTTCACTTCTACTCCGCAAGGTTATGTCAATATTCGACTTAGGTATATTATTTAACTGATAAATGGATTGGTGTAATAAAAGGTTAGTTTGAGCTGTAAGTAGTAGTTAGGTGTAATTTTAGCTATCTTAAAATACATTCCATGAAATAGTCAATTGACATTCGTGTAGTGTGACGAGAAACAAACACGATTAGGTATGCTTCTTGTGGTGTGTGAATAGGGTTGCCAACCCTACTATATAATATAGTATCCTACTATAAAAGGGGATACTACTATATTTTGCTTATTAAACAGATTTTTGTTAGTAAAAGCTTTCTTAGAAATAATATATGTATATATATTAATTTTAATATATTCAAATTATTTTATTATTATTTATTAATTAATTAAGATAATTAAGATTAAAAATGTAATGTATAAATATTGCTCTATTGACCTTTGCTGGAAGAATGGAATGGTTGAATTGGCAGTTTGTTCAATTTAATGTTTACAGTAGTCTTATAAATATTAAGGCATGGAAAAGCAAAGATATATATATTCATTTAAAAAATAAAGTAGATGTATTAACCACATACTATATTTTTTCATCTTTTTGCCATCTACCATATTTTGAGAGGTAACAGCTTCGAAAATACTATATTTGATAGAAAAAAAATTAGTAACCCTATGTGTGAACGAAGTAGTTAATATTAAAGTAACCAACCTTTTAGTTTTACAGCGGAATACCAAAAAATCTCCTTGAACTTTTATTGTTATTGGAAATTGTGTTTTATTGACGTGTAGGTATGCCGAATTTGTTTAGTTGTCTCAGCACATATACCTCATTCTCACCAAAATATTATATGGACGAACTTCGTGTAGAGTGGTATTTACATCGGTTTTCAAGGTGTCAAACCCGGGCACATTGGTGTAGAAGACAGGAGTGCTGTCGATGCACCAAGCGGCTGTCAATTAAATTATGAAAGGCTAGGCGGTGTAAAGGTCTTCAATTTGAATCTGGATAGGCATTCTTAATTCAGATTATATGGACTATGCATTCCTAATGGAACTGTGGTCACTACGACCTAAAAGAATCATTGTGAGTATTGTGACTCGCAACCAAGTTAAAGTCACCTTTTCTTCAGAGGAGCACGCGCGCTGGCCTACGTTGCCACCGAATTACTGTGGCCACTATTCCTACACGAACAAAGAAATTTGGTGACTCATTTCTTTGTCGTACTATTAGTAAGTGGAATTCTTTACACGCGCAAGTGTTCCCTCCTTCCTTTAATCTGGGGTTCTTTAAGAGAGGCATGAAGAAGCATTTTTGCAGGCCGGCAAGGTGAGGATGAATGGTGTAGCAGTTTATAACCGTTGTACCAGGTATCTTTGCGTTTGGACTTTATTACTACTTAACATCAGGTGGGGTAGAGTCATTTGCCTACCTCTATATATAAAAAAAAGTATCTCTTATAGCCATTGGCGGCGCTAGGCGTCGGCGAAGTCGGCCACCGCCGACGGCCTCGCGCCTGAGGGGGCCTCGCAAAAAATTTTTACAAGTTACCTATTTATTTTCGTTTCTCCTGGCCTTCGGCAATTCGGGGAAAAAGCCCGAGGAAAAAGCGAAGCAGATGATAATGACTTTTATTATTTTCGAACACGTGCGTGATGGAAGCGAGTAGTACTTTACGGGTATTCAGAATCGTCTGTGTGGCAACACTATTTTTGTAATTAAATTTCTATTTCTTAATTTTTTTTGTCATCATTTGATTATCAACAATAAAACTCGTTTACTCATACGTTATTTTATAATTAGGCTCACTTAATTCAACGGTTTTTTATTGCGAAGTAAAATAGGCCTCGCGAACTTGATGTCGCCGACGTCCACATGTGGTCTGTCGCCGCCACTGCTTATAGCCCGATAGCTTCCAAGAAACTCAGAATGTTTTTAGCTTTTACAGATTTGATTTAGTCTGGACATATTATATGTTGTCCTAGATGAATATGCGAATGTGGGTCTCTTATCCACAAACATAGTTGACGTTTGTGGAGAACGTCTCATTCACGTTAACATACCGTTTTGATGTTTCACGCTCATGATTGCAGTATCTGCAAACACCATTGTCACGAAATTGGTGTCTGTTAAGATATGTAGGATAAGGATTAGAGTTGTCCGTAACAAATTACTGATGATGACCGGTCATTAGATGGGTGACTAAAATGTTACTATCTCCAGTTCCTTTGTGCACGGAAGGCACGATAATCGGTGGTCTTTAACGAAGTCTTGGTTGAATCTGGAATCATTAGCTATTTAGTTTAGTAACATCAAGGGCGGATCCAGGGGGGGGGGGTCATGGGGGTCATGACCCCCCTGGGCTGGGTACAGATGGACCAAACACAGGGGGATTTTATTTAAGTACTTACAATATTTAATATACCACGACTATATGACCCCCCCCCCCCTGGCGCCAAAGCTGACTATATGACCCCCCCCTGGCGCCAAATCTGGATCCGCCCTTGAGTAACATCTACCAAACATCATTGCGCAAGCGTGCTGTATCATGGCCCATTCCATCAACGTGGAAGACCTGTCTACTAGTAGTAACAATCTCAATGGGTTGATGATTAGCTTGCTTGATGCTAAGTGATTATTAACAATTAAACCATATATCTGAAGAGTGTGTTCAGTTTCTTTCTTCTTCTCATAATCTTCCGCTTCGTTCATCTGACAATCTCCTGATTTTCACACCTCTTAACTTTTCCAAGGCGTACAGCCACTACTTTACCATACGTGCCATCCAACTATGGAATTCTTTGCCGGAAAAGATTAGGCGTACCCAAACTCTAGCCTGTTTCAAATCCCTAATTAAGGAGCATTTCTTGTCAGATGAGCATAATTTTCATTAATAATATTGCTACGGTAGTAATACCGGCTGTTGCGTTATATTGTGAAATGTGTGAATGTTTGTTTTAATTTATTTTCAATTGACTACTTACAAAACTTTTGCCTTGTATTCCGCACAACCTCCCTCATTATTATTATCGTGCTTTCTATTTTTTTTCCAGCTCATTGGGTTGTCTGGATGAAATCGCTGATTAGCGATAAGACCGCCCTTTGTGTTACTGTTGTGCAATAAAGTGTTATTATCTTATCTTATATCTTAACACTTACCTTCCAGAATCCGGACACCATAGTAGGTCGTTTCGTCTCCGTCCCTGACCCTGCCATCACCCACCTGGTGACCTGCAGCAGCGCCAATGACACCGCCACACACTCCAACCCACAAGAGAAACCAGCTCTCACCTTCCAGTGGAGAGCGCCCAATGACTTCTTAGGAGGAGTGGAGTTCAGGTAACTGGTCAATTTGAGCCATCATTGATCTTTTACTTTGTCGCATGCCATCCCACTATTTTACAGTTCACTCGGAGGAGCTCGATGGCGCAAGTGGCTAGCGCGTTTGGCTGCGATCGGTGAAATTAAGAAACTTTCGCAGTGGTCCGTCATACGATGGGTGACCAAAAAAAATGTACTATCTCGAGCTCTTCCGTGCTTCAGAAGGCACGTTAAGCCGTTGGTCCCGCGTGCTTCGCAGTCATTAGCACCCACCATTCTACACTGGACCCGTGTGGTGGGTCATGGCCCAATCTCCCTATTCCATCCATTGGGAAGGCCTGTGCCCCAGCAGTGAGGACATTAATAGGCTGATGATGATGATGATGATGACAGTTCACTTCGATAGATTATAATCTGTCTGAAAATAAATTGTAAGCGATATATAACAGTTCACTCTCTTTCGATAGTTTACACCAGCTATACTCTAAGTGTGTTCCGCGGAACCCTAGGGTTCCGTGATACCTCTGTCGGGGTTCCGCAAGAATTTAGAAATAAAAAAATCAAAACACCTCTCTCTGGTCGCTCCGCGGCTGTGCGGACTCCGCGGCCGCGCGGAGACAAAACGCTATGAATGTTATTTATTTATTTATTTGTATTTGTATAAGCTTGTGTTACATTAGCTGGTACAATATCTCATAAGTTTGGTCTCAACAATTTTATACTTGTACAACGCGTTCGCTCTAAGTTTGCCGGTCTGTGGAATGCGCGTACCCTCCCCCACGTGACAACAAAACTTATAATGTGTCATAGTTTTACCCAAATATCTAACGTACACAATTTTTATTGTTACAATTAAATAAAAAATTTCGAACGTCATACACTCATACCTATCGCCAGCGGCAAACTTAAAACGAGCGGGTAGTATACTTGTAAGCGCTCAGTCTCTTTGATAAAAGCCGCCTCTGAATTAGACGCTATAGTTGTCAACTAGCGACTTTCGTCTCTAACTTCAAAGGATAAAGTCGATATTGTTTACAACGCTATTTTTAAATTTCTGTTTTTATTTTTGCTTTTTGTTTATCAAAGGTGCCGACTCGAGTATTTTCGAGAATATTTGAGATCGAGTCTAGGACTAAGTATAAAAGCGGCGATCGCGCGTTGGCGTCGTCAGTTGATGATTAGCGTTCGGAGCGATAAGTTACTACCTACTTACAAGCTCGCTAGCGAGAAACTGGTGTTCATTGTTTTACTGCCTGCTGTATTCTGTTGTCTCAGTTTTATACATTTCTTCCCTGTAGGTTCTAAATTTAGTCTCTTATACGCAGTAACGATTGTGCATTATTTAAACCCCACTATCCTGACTTGTAACATTATAAATAAAGAAGAATGGAACGTTGGCTTAAAGGTGTTAAACGTGTTCCAACAACATCTTCTAATGACGCTGAATGTTCAAAAGCAATGCGCGCGGAGAATTTAGCAATCACCGATCCAGAAGATGATGCCACGAGTGCCACGACGTCAAGCTCGACGGTTTCAAAGACGAAAAAAAGGAAGTATGATGAATCTTATATCAGTTTCGGATTTGTTGATTCCAACGGCTCACCTCTCTGCATGCTCTGTAGTAAACTGCTTCCTAATAGTTCCATGGCACCTGCCAAATTGCGTCGACATTTAGAAACCGTACACCCCGAGACTAAAGACAAGAATAAAGAATTTTTTGTTCGCAAAAAAGATCAGTTATTAGAAAGTCAAAAAAATATGATGCATGTAACACAAACTACCAACGAAAAGGCCACGGAGGCATCATACTTAGTTAGCTATCGCATTGCACAAGCAGGTGAAGCGCACACTATCGCTGAGAAATTAATAAAACCATGTGTATTAGACATAACAAAATGTATGCTTGATGAAAAATCTGCAAAGCATCTTTCTACTGTTCCGCTATCAAACGATACTGTTTCACGACGAATCCATGATCTGGCAAGCTACGTCAAACAAGAACTAGTTACACGTCTACAAAATACACGATTCGCTTTGCAAATGGACGAGTCGACTGATGTCGCTGGTTTGGCTATCCTGCTGGTTATTGTGAGATATCCATATAAAAGTTCTTTTGAAGAAGACATGCTTATGTGTTCATCGCTGCTTACAAACACTACCGGGGAAGAAATTTTTAATAAAATAAATATATTTTTTGAAGAACATAATCTCAGTTGGAACAATTGCATTGACATTTGTACAGATGGGGCCAAGGCGATGACAGGTAAAACAGCAGGAGCAGTGTCACGAATGAAAAATAAAGCGCCTAATTGTAGTTCCAGTCATTGTATTCTGCATAGACAAGCACTTGCGATGAAGCAAATGCCGTCTAATCTAAAATTAGTTATGGATGAAGCGGTAAAAATAATTAATTTTATCAAATCACGACCACTACAATCCCGATTGTTCTCATTATTGTGTGAAGATTATGGCAGCAAACATAAAACACTGCTGCTCCATACAGAAGTGCGATGGCTGTCTCGGGGAAAAACTTTAACAAGGCTATTTGAACTTAGAGCCGAGTTACAAATGTTTCTTTCAGCAGATACTTCTTTTAATTTGAAGGACCGTTTGTATGATAAAACTTGGTTGTTCCGATTGTCTTTTATGGCGGATATCTTTCAAAAACTTAACGAATTAAATTTATCATTGCAAGGTAAACAGACAACAGTGTTTCAGGCCTATAATAAAATAACTACTTTTAAAAGAAAATTAGATTTTTGGATCATTTGCATTGGTAAGAAAGAAATAGAAAGTTTTACGTTACTCACTGAGTTTGTTAGCGAAAACGACTCAGAAATGTTTGAAGATAATGTGTTTGAAGAATTGGTCCAATATCTCAGTTCGATGCGCGCATCTTTTGAAAAGTATTTTCCCGAAGAACACAATACAAAAATTAAAGTGAACTCCTGGATTCATAATCCTTTTTTACCCAACTTGGAAAAGCCTGAAAACATGTCAAATGAGATATATGAATCTCTTTTAGAAATGTCATCAGACACAAGTATGGAGTCATTGTTCAAAACGACGCCTCTTAATGATTTTTGGTGCAGAATCCAAGATGAATATGCAATGCTTGGCCAAATGGCTCTGGATATTCTTCTCCCGTTCCCAACTACATATTTGTGCGAAACAGGATTCTCTACCTACGCAGCCACGAAAACAAAATATCGCAATAGACTGGACGCCGAAGCTGATATGAGACTCCAACTTTCTTCCATCAAACCTGATATCAAGCAATTGATGAAAAATAAAAAACAGTTTCATACCTCCCACTAGTTAGATTTTTTCTTTTTTAATGTTTTCTATTATTGTCCTTACCAAGTGGTGAAGTAAATAATAATTAGTAACGGATACATTGTACTTTTATTATGCTGATTAATATAGAATACACTTATAAAAATAATTGTTTTATTGTAGGGTTCCATCAAGTATTTTGCTTCCCAAAAGGGTTCCGTCATTTAAAAAGTTTGAGAACCACTGGTTTACACTATCGCGATATAGATTAAAGATCTTACGGTATTTACAATTTTACAGTGACGTATACTATACTGTGGTCACTATTCCCACGCGAACAAAGAAATTTGGTTACTTATTTCTTTGTCGCACTATCCTTCGCCAACTCACTTGTTCACCTCCTTTAAACCCGGGATCTTTTAAAAGAGGTGTGAAGAAGCAATATGTAGGCTGGCAAGGTGAGGATGATTGGTGTGGCAGATAATGTATGAGTAGTAGTTTATACGTATTAATTAGTGTAAGTTGATTTTATCCGTTCTAATTATTGTAATAATAAATAAATAACTGTTGTCTGGCTGGTCCTGCTGATTTACTAGTCTTGATTATCTATAGTATATACTAGCGGTCCGCCCTCGCTTCGCTTCGGTGTAGAGCTGAAGTATAGACTACAGTTTTTGTTGTCAGGCTTGTATTATACACAATGACATTCATCCATGATTCTTCTAATACCTGCATGCAAAGTCTCAGCCCGATCGGTTTAAAATTGACAAAGTTTCATACAAACTTTCATTCCCTATTTTATCCCCTTGGGGGTAGAATTGATCAAAATCCTTTCTTAGCGGATGCCTACGTCATAACATCTACCTGCATGCCAAATTTCAGCCCGATCCGTCCAGTAGTTTGGGCTGTGTGTTGATAAATCACTATGTCAGTCAGTCACCTTTGACTTTTATATACATATATAGATAATAACGGTCATTTTTATTACCTGTATTTATAACTAAACTAAAATTCTCATATTTCCGTTTTCCAGTACTCATTTTCTACACGTTTTACATGATTTATTTGCTAATTTTGTTTACAAATGTTTGGTTTTTATTCTAAGATAAGCACGGTTTCTCAATATCAATTATTGTCTGTCAATAAGGTCGAACGCTCTGAACGCATCAACAGCCAAATATTGAATGAAGCTCGCTTTCTTTTTTTTTTGTTTCCTCCCAGGCGGGGGAGCGGGTGTGAAATCCTCATGGATACCCTACAGCCGGCTGTAGAGTTATGTCAGACTCTTACTGTCTAAAACACACCCGTGGGGGGTGCCTATGGCCTTACAGGCTTCATCTGATGCGATCAACCCCTGAGAAGGGGATGATGCAGCGCTGCCTTAGTAAATACTACTGCATAGTGCGCTTAGAGGACGGATGCACCCTGATGTGCATCCGTATCGGTTTGGGACTGAGCGACTGAAGGTCTCTCAGGATCGGGGGGGCGGGGAAGCTCGCTTTCGGACCTCCCGCCTTTTTATACCCTACCGCGCCGCCACGACCCGTGTCGAGCGCGGCAGCCGTTACACAAAAATAATCCTTAAAGCATGATTCAGTATTCACGTGCGACGGCGCGATGGCTTATTTCATGTATAAGTTTGGTGTTTCTATACCGATTTCTATGATTCTTTTTTTATTGAATAGGTAATAATGTTAACTTTTTTAAATTAGGGATGAGTGAGAGTATTATAAACGTAAGAGTAAACAAATATAATCAGAATGCTCCGAACTGCTAAGCTATCAGGAGTTACACGTGTTATTGTGAGTCAACCATAAAAGATAGACATATGCTGTTGCGGGATATTTTTTAGACAATTTTATGTAGAATATTTCCGTCATACATGATTTCTATGTAACTTTAACCATTAAGGCTCCACACGCGACGGAAGCTTAAAAAATGGAGTAACTTCTCCCGTTTTCCCAACATTTCCCTTCACTACTCTGCTCCTATTGATTGTAGCGTGATGAAAAGTATACTATAACCTGCCCAGGAGTATGAAGAATAATTGTACCAAGTTTCGTTAAAATCCGTCGAGTAGTTTTTGTTTCTATAAGGAACATACACACAGACAGACAGACAAAAATTTTACTGATTGCATTTTTGGCATCAGTATCGATCACTTATCACCCCCTGATAGTTATTTTGAAAATATATTTCATGTACAGAATTGACCTCTCTACAGATTTATTATAAGTATAGATATTAGGCAATAGCGGCCGCTTACCATTAAGCGGACCATATCCCACCCTTGTAACCAAGAAATTGTTAATAGAATAGAATGACCTCTCAGTACAATTCACTGTCAAAGTCGTCGTACATGGACATCTTCGCGGATACATCGAAGAGAATAAAATCTTTATGTTTGGTTGTACCCACATAGCTTTTCATTAATTTATTTTACATTATTTTATTGTTCAATTATTGACAGTTTAAAATTTTATTATTTTTGAAAATTGCTTTGTATTGAAATTAATATTACCTACATATTATCAAAATTTCATAAGATTTAACTGCTAGTTAAGTGTATATAGCATGTCATAATCGCCTATAATTAAAGTTCAACTAATAAAGTGTCTTACTATAAATGTGTAAATAAGAAATGTCAAAGTTAAACTTTGTTGTCGATCAAATAAATAAATAAATATTTACCGTGAAGATGTGTCTATTGTCATGGTCTCAAATTTAGGAGAAACGGGCATAAAATCCTTAACACCTTATCTCCATTCTTCCAGAGCAACTGTAGCCCAAAGCTACGCGACGTTCTGGCGTAACGTGGAGTCCCCGCTAGTGGAGGTCGTGAGACCTGACACTGTTATCACAACCACTGCAACACAACCGATAGCACCTACCACTACACAGGCACCGCCAGTTATCTTGGAAAATAAGGTGAGTAAACATAAACACACAACTTAAATTGTGTGTACGGGCCTGCTCTTCTTTAAAGCCTCGATGATACATGGCGCATTTACAAGCCTCGCCCCGTATCATCGAGGCTTAACAAACTCACCTTTACCTCTGGATCCGCGGTGTGATTCAATAATAAATTATAAATATATAATAAATGTTATTTCCAATGAGATGTGATTTACAATTTAACTTATAAGGCTAGAACAGTACTAATATCTTTAAATTATCCAAATTTATCTGCTGCCGAGCTAGGCAATATATGCTTGTATTTGAAAATTAGCCAATTTGAAGTAAAATTCGAATCACACTGGCGAATTTCTAGGTAAAAAGTTAGTTTGGCCTTACAGAATAGCACTCGTGATGAATTTGTTGATTATTTTTCATGATTAAACTTGGCAGACTGAAAGATTTTCTTGCAAAATCTATATATATTAATATATAAAACTCAAAGGTGACTGACTGACATAGTGATCTATCAACGCACAACCCAAATCACTGGACGGATCGGGCTGAAATTTGGCATGCAGGTAGATGTTATGACGTCATCCGCATCCGCTAAGAAAGGATTTTGATCAATTCTACCCCCAGGGGGATAAAATAGGGAATGAAAGTTTGTATGAAACTTTGTCAATTTTAAACCGATCGGGCTGAGACTTTGCATGCAGGTATAAGAAGAATCATAGATGAATGTCATTGTGTATAATACAAGCCTGAGAACAAAAACTGTAGTCTACACTTCAGCTCTACACCGAAGCGAAGCGAGGGCGGACCGCTAGTTTTCTAATAAATTAGTAGTTTAATGCATAAATAGAAACATTATTCTATAGGTATATAAGTAACTATATTTTTCCTTAATGCTTATTCTTGGCTTTACTCGATTCTGGTAGTTATAAGTATGCCTTATGTGATGTTAAATGTAGGTGGAGTTAAATTACAAAGATAGCTGATGATGATTTGAAGAATTAATTCACCAAATGTTGCCTGCAGCTTTGTGTGTTCCATAATTTCAGTTCGAAAATTTATGTGCAATCAACAATTAAACGATTCTGGATCGTAAATCGATGGAAATAATGCTTAAAGTCAATAAGATAAATTTGAATTACAAGATTTGTTTAGAAACTGTATAACTAAGCCTATATCTGAGACTTTAGCAGTGTAGCTAACTAACAACAAATGTAGCAACAAAGATTCTTAATTGTCATTAAACTTAACAATTGATTCAGTTAAGAAACACTTGTGTCTTTTAGAAGCCACCAAGTTTTCTAGTCAATAAGTGATAGGGTATTTATTTTTCATTCGCCTTTAATTACCAACTTAACATTTTACTTTGCTCCATAGCCCAATACTGCAACCGAAACCCGAGACATCATCTACCAAGGTTGCGACGACACCAAACTCTGTTTCGGTGTGCCACAAAACTGCGTCCAACAAGGCAACTGCAAAGCTATAGTCGCTGTCTTAGTAATCGGCGACATTTACACGTTCGAAATACAAGGAACAGATAACCCAAAATACGTGGCCGCAGCTTTAAGTAACGATAATAAAATGGGAGATGACAGTGCTATGGAATGCGTCAGAAATGACAACGGAAGAGTCAGCCTTTTCACCTCCTGGACTTACCCGAAATCAGAACCTTACGTCAGAAGGTCAGATTCCCCTCAAGATATAGTGCAATTGAAAGATTTCACCCTAATAAATGGCAAGCTTTATTGCAAATTCACGAGAGACACGGTCTCTGTCGTCAGAGGACAGACGTTCGATTTGGCTAACAACAAATACAATTTGATGGTGGTCTCTGGAGACAGCATGAAAGGTGAGAAATACAATATAATTTCTATTTCATCTATTAACAGTTAAATGGATCTCGGTCCCCTTATCATGAGCCTGCCATAACAATCTAGATAGAGCATTTATTGATAACTTTAACAGAGGAAGGGAGAATGGTAAAGGCTCGCCACGTAAACCTAGTGTGGATTGGTGGGTGCTAAGGACTGCTGCACGGAGGAGCTTGATCATATAATACGCAACTATATTACATACCTTAGATACAACAACCAACGATATTGAATACCCTAGATACACCAACACGAACAAAATCATGCCCGGAACCTGTTCTAAAGGTACATTGGACGATCCACGGAGCTCCGTAGGATGATCACATAGTCTAAACAATATCAGGTATTATTTGAACATCGAAAATCACCTTTAAAGTACACTGTACAAGGTCTTAATTAAACCGCATGCGTCGAAGAGTTATGACAGTCCGAGATATAAGCTCGTAAAATTTCACGACTTATTGCTATATGCGGAAGAATATAGACCTTATAACTTTGACTCTATGCGCAATTCTGAATGCGCTGTTAGCAATATAGCAGGTACGGACCGCGAGGAAAAGAGACGGCTATATTACCGACAATGAATTTGTGTGTACACAAATATTTTCTATTAAATCAGTTTATAGTAAGTATTAGAACATAATTTGCTTCAAATGCGTTAAATTAACAAACATTGATTAGATACCTGTCGAAAAAACGTTATTTTACATACTATAATTATTCATTTCGCATTTTTTCACGGACCTCAGCGGCATGTTGACTACTCAGCGATCTGCGCGTGACTGTGAACCAAAAAGTGCTTGAGTCGTGTTCAAGCACTTCTTGATAGGGACACATTTTGAGCGCTCGTGGTGTATCTAGGGTATTTTAATATCGTTGACAACAACACGAACAAAATCGTGGCCGAAACCTGTCCAAAAGGTACATTGAGCGATCCACGGAGCTCCGAAAGATATCCGCGTTGTCAAAAACCAATATAAGGCATTATTTAAACATTGAAAGTCACCTTTAATGCATACTGTATAGGGTCTGATTTGAAAAGCATGCGTCAAAGAGTGATGACAGTTAGAAATGCAAGCTCTTAAAATTTTAAAACTTATTGCTATAGTACGCGGAAGAATATAGACCTTATTTCTTTGACTCTACGTGCAATTCTGAATGCGCTGTTAGCAGTATAGCTACAGAACGCGTGGAAAAGAGACGGCTATATAACCTGTATAAGACTATGCATTTGAAAATAAATACTTTTTATTAAAGCAGGTTATAGTGAGTATTAGAGCAACACTTTCTTCAAATGCGTTACATTAACAAACATTGATTATGTACAGTAGTAGTGTTGTATGTAGTACCTGGTGAAAAACGACACTACGTACTAAAAAAATTTTTTTCACATTTTTACATGGAGCTCTGCGGCATCTTGACTTTTTAACGGTCCAAAGTGAACCAAGAAGCGCTAGAGTCGAGTTCAAGCACTTATTGATTGGGACACATTTTGAGCGCAAGTGTTGTATCTAGGGTAAAAACTTATTAACAACGATATTAAGTTGTTAATAAGTTTTTGCCCCACATCCATTGACCGTTTATTACGGATGCTAAACTTCTTTCAGGTCGAGCTCCTGGTGTATATGTGTTGTATAAATGTTAAAACCCATATTAAGTTCATAAAAAATCATTACGTCCTTTTTGTATAGTAAGAACTCCATAGTCGAACGAATCCCATACATATAATATAATCTCACATAGTCCGACAGGCCCAATTCGTGAGCAATAGCAACTTGCGACCGAGTTTCTGGATTTTATTTTTTTTTAATAAAACCGCTATCTAAACATTATTTATCGTGGTTCAGAAAAGTAAAAATATTGTTTGCGGCATTTTGAGTGTCCATTTTCATTACAATATTCTGTAGCCTGTGCAGCAATCGGTCATAAATCAGTTGAAAGTTATAGGAATTTTACTACATTCACGCTTTTATCTGACTGTTTCTCAGATGCCGAACGAGTCGGATTCCATAGTCTAGCGTACGAATCAACGGGCCAGCCTCTAGCGCTCGCTTCTGTAGGACCAACTACTGGAGCCTCCAAACTACTGCTCAAACTGCACGGCAGCTTCATGATAGCCGCTTGGATTGGATCGGCTTCCATCGGCATATTACTTGCGAGGTCAGTTCCTATTTATATTAGGCCATCAGGTGAATATCTGCTAGCTTGCCCCCTATAATATAAAAAAGGTGAAAGGGTGGCAAAACAAAAATAAGACAAACATGAGGGTAGTTTTCAACATTGATTATTTTGATGTATTGTTATAATTTGGCAGATTACTTGCGTGGTCAGTTCCTATTTATATTAGGCCATCAGGTGAATATCTGCTAGCTTGCCCCCTATAATATAAAAAAGGCGAAAGGGTGGCAAAACAATAATAAGACAAACATGAGGGTAGTTTTCAACATTGCTTATTTTAATGTATTGTTATAATTTGGCAGATTACTTGCGTGGTCAGTTCCTATTTAGATTAGGCCATCAGGTGAATATCTGCTAGCTTGCCCCCTATAATATGAATAAGGCGAAAGTGTGGCAAAAATAAGATAAACATGTGGATAGTTTTCAACATTGCTTATTTTGACGTATTGTTATAATTTGGCATATTACTGGCAAGGTCAGTTCATCTTTTCATTGGGCAAAAACCACTGTCATGGTGGTAATTTCCAATATAACGTTATGTTACATACTATAGTAATCAAGTTGTAGATACATACAATCATGTTTTATATACGTGCAGACCAATAAAAATAAGTTGCTGATGTTTTTCGAACAGGTACTTCAGACAAGTTTGGGTCGGTAGACAACTTGGCGGCAAGGATATTTGGTTTGCAGTAAGTACCAAACTTTCTTAGTTCTATTTACTGGTGCGCATAATTAAAGTTCTCTTTTGAAAATGTAGAATATTATTTTTTATATTAGACAAAGAATAAATGAACAAAGACATACGTTAACCACGTATGTCTAGTCTTCTTTATTATTATATAAATAAAATAAATAAATAAATGTTTTATTCTTCCTCCAGTACCACAGAATCCTCATGGTGTTGACGTGGCTTCTGACAGTATGCGGTTTCATCATAATCCTTGTGGAAGTCGGTGGATGGTCCACCACTGGAGACAATCCTCACGCGATCACTGGCATAATCACTGTGGTGTTGTGCTTCATACAACCTATAGGTGAGTTGATAATATAATAATAAATACAAAAACGGGCGAGCCTTACAGTAGTCGCGTATGTTTAACATTTGAAACCTCACCTTATATTAGTTAAATAAGAAATAAAACCTACTACAAAAGAAATAAGACATTTCAACATTATGTTCTAAAATCAAATAGCGCGCGCTTTCGCGACTTCCTGTTACACACTTCCGTCCCATTTCACGAAATCACTCCCACAAATTGTAGGAAAGCGAGAGGAAAGATGTTATACATCAATAAATATTTCTACCACACCAATTAGCCTAGCCCCAAAGTAAGCACTGTCAGGCTTGTATTATGGGATGCTAGAATAACGGATAGAATACATATACTGTACATTTATAAGTATATTTATATAGAAATACATATTAAACATCCATGACTGCGAGTACAAGTTCTCATATTCATCACACAAACATCTGCCCCCACCGGGATTCAAACCCTCTCGTGTCGGCGACACCATGAAAGCGGCGTACAAACCACTCGACCACAGAGGTCGTTCTAAAAATATGCTTAGCGTAAATTGTATCTTAAGACGCTATTGAATTTTGAATAAACTTACACTTAGAAAACTGTAGTTTAGGGCTTGTTACCATTCACCATAATAGTAAAATAAATCCAAAAGCATTTATTTTGGACGCAAGATCCGTATCAAAAACTGTAACATCAAAACAAAATTACAGTAAAATAATTAAATTAAATTTAAAAAAACCGGCCAAGTGCGAGTCGGACTCGCGCACCGCGGGTTCCGTACAAACTTGAATTTTCAAAAATATTTATATTATATGATGTAACTAAAAATTTACGGATTTCGCAGTTGTTCTTTATTCTGTACTATAAAACGTTACTTCGTACCAAATTTCAAGATTCTATGTTCACGGGAAGTACCCTGTAGTAGGTTTTGATTCCCGTGCGAGTTTCGAAAATTTGCGGCATAAGCGGCTGTATCTTTTGATTGCTTTAGCTTAGAAGTTTGATTTTTTCACAGCTCCAAGGGACAGTAGACATGAGTATTAGATAAGAATTTCAGTTTGATAACTCCACGTGTTCCTGAGAAAAACGGTCTTGACATATGTTTTTAGCTGCACTGCTGTCTAAATAGTACAGTTCTGATGTAAAACCATAGCGTTTAAATTGATTTATCTAACATTTGCAGGAGCCTACTTCAGACCACACCCGGGTACTAAAAAGCGACCTATCTTCAACTGGCTGCATTGGTTAGTCGGCAATTCTGCACACATCCTTGGAAGTGAGTTGTTATTTTCAAATTGATAATTCTTCTTTTGTTTAAGAAACTATACTGAATAATATTACTCAATTAATGATTTCTTTACTTTAATGTTTAATTTGTAATCAACTTCTGGCGAAGCCCGAATAAAATCAAGTAAAAAATTAATCTTTTCACAGTTGTAACAATCTTCCTGGCGGTGTACTTGCAAAAAGCTGAGTTGCCATCGTGGAGCGTCTACATTATGGCCGCATTTGTAGTTTTCCACGTGATTATGCATATAGTATTATCGGTAAGTTCAATTACCTTGATAATAATCGATGTTTTATATGAAGTAGTCACATTCAAACTGAAATTATATACATGTATATGTAAACGCCAGTCCTTGTGAGATTGGTAAATTATCAATAAGTGAGACAGATATACTCAACTGTCTCACAAGCCTGCATAGTCACCTTATCACCCATCCCAAGCTCGCAATCTAAAATTTCTGATTCAATAACTATTCCTCGAGAAGTGGCGACTGCAGAATCTTGAAATTTCCATTGAAAATCCGTTTCAATAAAAATAAGCAACGATTTGATAATGTGTTTTTACATGGATGATTTGATAAATAGAACAGAGTTAACATAAGACAAAAACATACAAACTTGTTAGAATATAAACATAGTTCTAATTGATATTGCCCGTTTCCAGCTGACAGTATGTGTATCAGATGGCAGGATAAGCAACGGCCGAGTGAACGCGTTTCCAATGAAAGATATGTTAGGACAGACACGGCAAACTTCACAAGTCGACAGAAGCACAGACGCGCCGGTAAGAAGCTAACCTAGAAAATCCTTAACTACTGATATTGACTAGAAGATTTAAAAAATCGGCACGAGAAGCTTGCATTGTCTCAACACGTTAACAGCATACTTTCCTACATTTAGTTGTAACAAACTATATATATTTTTAAAACTGATTAATACAGTATTACATTCCATGCCGATAACTTCAAATGGCTATTCATATTCGCTATTTGTTAACTTGGCAGAAGTCTCTCCTTTTCATACCCTATAGAATATGATAAGGACAACCTACTGTCAAAGTGATAGCAAATACGAATAGCCATGAGAAGTGTATGATGATACTTCACATCGCCGAAGCTTACAAATAGAATTTTCAGACAAAAAAGTGCTAGCTAACTTATACTGACCATTGATTCTACATAACAATATTATACGTATACACATACTGACACTGAAAATTTTTAACTTACAGCATTCCATTTTCATACACCTGATCTAATGTAATAAAAATGTTATTTTTACAGTTCTCCAGCTTCAGAAGACTTCTCCTTGGCATCTATGCTCCAATCGTACTTCTGCTGGCTGTAGCCATGATTTGTCTAGTTGCGTTAGCACCGATCAGTGCCACATACAACAACATAATGGGTGCTTGATCGCTCAACATGAAATCTATTTTGTAAATATTCTACACAATAAAAGAATACCGTCTTATAAAATAAAAATATATTAAATTAAGTTCAACTAAATTTTTTGATCAATTTATATTTTAATAACCTTCAAGTAACCTCAAACTCATGATACTGCTGATTGTTATTTTTTTTGAATGTTTTTTCTGTTTATCATCCTCTTAGAAATACATGTGAATTTATAAATATGTGTGTAATAAAAATCAATTTTGTTATTCTATTCTACTTTAAGTAAGCCAAACTCTTCTTCTTCTATTTCTTTGGCAATATTTTGAATGCCACAAATTAGAACAAATAAGTCCTTAATCATTTCCAAAATGTTAATCTTTCAAATAACAATTCAGTTTTAATGTTAAATAGTTTTAAGTTATTTTAGTCACTGAATAATCATTTAAGGCAGATATAACTTATTTAGTATTGTCACTGTAAATATTTCAAATAAATTAATAAGATTACATTAAATTGTTTTATTATTAAACATTTATATACATACATTATTGACAGTTTATGTGTCCTCTTTAGGTATTTGGGATTCTTCCACAGTTCTCGAGGATGGTATGTAAACTTTGAATGAGAATTCTGTACGTGGGAAGGATCCAGGATTAATCACTTGGCAATCTTGATATGATCTTGTGTAAGGCTGGAAATGGTCAGCAACAACCACTAAATCTGGCATTGGATACAAACTTAATGCATCAGCATGTTTCCAGTATACAGGTTGTACACCTAAAGATAAGGGTGAGAGTGTACACTGACTCAGCAATGTTTTGGTCAAATGATCTGGTATATCCCCAGATTCAGGGAAGTGAATTGAATTTCTACACATCTTTGTGACCAAGTCCTGTCTGATTAAGACAAATTCTTGAGTGCAGTACTGTATACGACAAGGGTTTGTTGCAAATATGACGGAGTCACCTACTTTGTTCCTTATATCTTGTGTGATAGAGTCTGGTATTGCAGGCCTTGGCAGTATATTCGCAGCTGCTGGATCTCCTCTGCCCGGTATAAAAATAAACTTGCATGCCTCTTTTAATTTAGTAAACTGATAAATTAGATCTCCCAAGCTAGCAAGAGCTGCTTTTAGTTGAATACTGTGCTCATATCCATAAGGACAAGATAAAAATTCACCAAGAAACACAAAGGCAATAGGTGGAAAGTCATTGTACCCAGAAAATAATGTTTTCAATTTTGCCATTACTTTCAAATTGTCAAACCATACATCGGATAAGAAAACAATCATTCCGTCTTCGTTTTCTTGTTCAATTTTAAGTAAATTCTGTGATTTTTTTAGCAATGTCTTTGATTTTCCACCAAAAGTGTTCAAGTTTCCAAAATAGGATAACGATGTGGCTCTGCTCTCTGACGGTGGAAGTACTAAACCCATGACATGTAAAACTTTGTCATCATAATAACCTTCAGCCAGAACAAAACTATTTTCTGTAAATAAGCCAGAGTGGTACCTCGTTTGTGTCATATCCAATAAAACACTGCCTGTAGGGTCTTCTAAATAAAATTTACCTTCAGTTAGTTGAGTTAGAAGGCCTAATACTATAACCTCATCAATTTTACTTGAAGAACTTAACAAGACTTCTATTTTTCGTAATCGAAACCTGTTTTCTTCAACTCCGGAAGGTAGTACTTCTTGAGCAAACAACTTGTTTCTTACAGTTCTTTGCCATATAAGTGTATATCTGTCAATTAAGTACTGAGCTTTCCATTTAGGCTCTGGATACAAGTTGTTGCCGCTGTTTACATCCTTTGTGAATCGATTTCTTTCACTATCGTAATTTATTTTCGGTATACTAAATGCGTCAATTACGTTTAACACCGTTTCGCATTCTTCTAAGCCAAATGATGAACATTCTCTATAGGCAGTCTCTAGATGTTCTTTTTCCAGAACCGGTTGGGATAAGCACTGTCGTAAAAGGTGGGCTGTGAGTTTATCTATCATTTTCTGCCTTTCTGATGAAGATAGCGGGGATAACTGCTCGGCAACAAAATTGCTTGCTTCTCGTCGTATTGTAAAACCACTAAGTTTAAAAGCATTGTTGACTTCTAGCCGAATTGTGTGTAAATCAGTCATAGCACTTACTTAATCAGGGTCTTATGATTTATACCGTCTAATTATCTGAATAGATATTTTTTTCTTTAAACTTTAAATAAAACACAACATTTGCCCGCCAAAAGCAACACTTCAGACAAAATAAAACTTTTACAGAATTCCAATGTCACTTTGACACATATTTTTTTGTAATATTCTCCCTTTATTGAGAAGGCAAAGGATTACAAGTTCATACAGTCATCTTTATATATATATATTTTTGACATTGGCATGAGAGTATTTCGGTGGAACTACACTTATCTGCATTGAGGTATAAGAGTAGAGTAGGGGAGATATACACAAGTGGAGTCCCTGAACAAGAAAGACTGCTAGCTTTCCCTCTCTAATCGCGCATACGCATTGGCAACCGTAAGTATCTTACTAATTCGATGTGATGCCATTGGATGCCACGCGTCACAAGAGAGAGAGATAGCTAGTTGTCTCTCATCTTCTTTCTCTTTCTACTAGACAGACACTTTTAGAGCCGCCTTCCCCACTTTATTCTTATACCTCTATGCTTAATCGCCTGTCCCAATGGACGAAATTAAACTACTACTACCTCTATGCTTAACTGTCGTGTTGTGTTGTGACATCTCTACTTAGTATGTGGTTGTGATTCTTCAGAGAGCTGTGATTTGTTTCATGGGCATTTTCATTCCAAATAGCGTGTTTTTTTATTATTTTCAGTACAGTGTTGCGATACGTATAGAAACGGGATAGCAGCATACACTAACCCCTAAAAAAGAGAGAAACGAAAACACTAACATATTTATGTTTCATCTGGTCCTACATTGTAATTTTTAAGTCTGGGGTTCTGATGCCTCTTTGGCACGTAATTACGGAGACAGTTTTCCCATGGTTTTCTCGTTAAGCTTCTGTGAGGTTGTCAGTGCTAAGACCAACTTTTTGACCTAAATAACGTATGTTTTACAAATTATACTCATTTTTCTATTATAGCTAACCAAAATCTTACTACTTTTATAATACAAATATCCACTTTGAATTATTCAGTAAATTTAAAAAAAACGTCAACTATGTTCAGTAAAATCGCGAATTGCATCGGTTTCATAAATTCATTACCTTAGAGTTAGAGTAGAAACATATTTGTAGGTCGTGTTATGTCGACATGAAAATGTGTTACCGGCGCGTCACGACACGCCACGACACGTATTTACGGGAAACATATTTATGTTTCTGCCTTTAGTCACTATGCTTGCCCCTTTTCGCGATGGCCCGTTACGATTTCCCACTATAATAATGGACCATCTTATAAGTGTAGAGCAAGGTGTAGAGGGGCCATGACATGAGATGAAAATCGTTGAAGTGCCAATCTGTGCCATTGCTTCAACGCTTGACATTGACACTTGACTTATTGTTTTGGAGTGTCATGTCAAGTGGTTGAATCATTTTGCAAATTGTAAGAAAAATAAAGTAGGTACCTAATCATTTATTAACTTGTTTTGTAAAACTTATTGTGATTTTTATGCGATTTTTAACACCGCTACCTGTCGTTGCGTCCTTTTGCAAACCAGTTTTGGTAAGATGACATTAACTGCGTAGTATCTAGTGAATTTAGTAAAATAGTTTTTCATTTTCACTCTCGTGTTCAGTGGTAAAATAGAGCGGTAGCGTTTGCAATGAATGGATCCAGAACAACTATGATAAGCGTGTATTTTGTTGCGTTTTTTTATTTTATGTCATTTCCCTGTGCGATGCGGGTGGTAAATGTAAATAAAAAAATACATTAATTTTCTAATGTTTATTTTCCAACTATTAGTTCGACTAATTTCTTTTATTAAAATCTTATGCCCTTGCTTTACGAAGAGTTTTTAAAAAAAATATTAATAAATTCTTTATATATTTTTAGGCAAAGGCATACAACATGGATATATTGAGGCATTTTCAGAATATTTCTTGGTAAGTTTGTTTTTAAATATTTACTTACAGCAGAATAAAGAATAACCTGTTAGATCATTGTTTATCTTTACCACCTACCTTTATCAGTCAATGTGAAGCTAATTTCTTTAAAACTTACCCCTTAATTATTCTTTGGAATTTTTTATAAAATATTCTTGAAATGTTTGGTACCTTAATAACTTTAGCTGAATAGTTTTTCCAGGCTTGTATGAACAATTGTTATCAAATTAATTTATCACTTTTTATCCTAAAGCTGAAAAAAAACAGAGTTCACCACAATCTTGAGATTTTATATATCAAATGACTTGTTTTTTTTTTGTTAATTGGTTGCCTTTAGACCAATATTTGAAATCCTACTTAAGATAAAACAATCTTCAATTGAATTTTTTTTGTCTTTACTGGAATGTAAAATGTAGGTCTAAAGAAGATGTTTCAACAAATTAAAGAACATGTAGCATTTTGAGTTAGAATATAAGGTTAATCCGATTTTATACAAATGGAGATGGCAGTAATTATTTAAAATGAATAATTTATACTTTAATTACATTATTACTTTAACTGAATTATGAATCTGTTAGGTATATAAATAATTCAACACCACCTGACGTTAAGTGGTGGTAAAGTCTAGACGTGAATATAGTTGGAGCACCAGTTTTGACCACACCAGCCATCCTTACCTTGCTGGACTACACAAATGCTTCTTCACGCCTCTCCAAGGTTGCTGGATTATAGCAAGGAGGGAACATATGAACATTAATCTCCATGAGCCCTGATAATGTCCTGACAGCTGGAGCAGCCAGGATCTACAATTTCAGACAAAATTGTTTACAAAGGAGTTGAATATGATGTTTTTTTTTAGGTTAAAAATGTGGCAAGCACCAAATAAGTTTATGACCTTCCATAAGATTAGTGGCCACCATAAGCTATAGATACTTCGGATACGAAAATTATTACTAAGACTGTTGCCTATCCTGACCCCATCCCCTTCCCCCGTGGAGCCCTGGTACCTCATTCACTGTTAAAAACACAACACCACCAAAAGGTAGTGTTGTTTTACTGACTGTGACTTCGCCTATGGGCAAGCGCACCAATTTGAGCTGCCGTCTGGGGAAATTGCCATAACCATTGTAATATTAACATTTTCAAATTAAACTTGTAGGTGTAAACCAGACTGGTGTTTCCCGAGCATGAGTAAAGAGACGAATGAATTACTCCGCCAGTGCACTAATCTGCCACAGATCCAGCTGTCAGATGACATAGAGGAGATAATTAAGAGGAGCAAAGCTTTTCCTATACCGTTTCCTATCGAAAGTGTCAGGTAAATTAAAATTTGTTGTTCTTATAATCTTAAGATCACAAAATGTGTAACTTTAAAAAGATACTGGCTCCCAACCTATTGTTTAGGAGTCACCGAGTCAGAATACCGGTTTTGAGTACCGGTATGTATCAATAATATTTTTTTTCTTTCAAATAAAAGAAAATGCCATGTTCAAATGGTAGCATAGAGGCAGTATGACAATCCCGATAGTATTATGTAGTAAGTTTAAAGTTAAAGCAAATCATGTCCATTCATTTGTCAGAGTATCTTTCGTTTTCAGCTGAAGCTACTACTATGATAATGATATGTACTAATATGTTTAGTGAAAACTTTGTTGATGTATGCTATTTTCTATATTTAATTAATCTAAATGTAATAAAATATGGTTTGTATCCCAAATAAAAATAAAATAAAAACATGCATGAAGAAAAACAAGAGTAATGTTTTTCACTATTTAAAGAAATATGTGATAAATATATCACAATAAGGCTAAGTCCAGATGGTCGTGCGAAGATGATAGTTTCTTAGTTTATTGTGACCTAGGGTTGCCAAACCTACTATATAATATAGTATCCTACTATATTAGGGAATCAAATGCTATATTTATAAAAAAAATATATAGTAGGCGAAACTACTATATTTTGCTTAAAGTAGACTTTTGCCAGTAAATGGTTTCTTAAAAATAAAAAATAATTATTAAAGCTTAGACCAGCAAATATATATTTAAGTACTTCAAAAATAAAGTAAATATTTTAACCACATATCTTTTCCATTTTTGGCCATCTACTGTATTTTTAGAGATATCAGTACCCTTAGTACGAGTTTTACAATTACGAAAACTATGATAGTTTTCATGAGCTCGCACAAACTGTCAGTTTACCTCATCAATGGTAGTACAAGTTAATTTTTTCGAGCATCGTTTAAACAATATCGTCCATCGTTAACGCTATAGTACGAACTTCACGGTGCATATTTTCATCTCTCTTGCACGCTTAGAGAGAAAAAAGGACAGACTTCTGTTTAATATGGATGTATAACTAATAACGAAATTAACTTAATACTGCCGATTAAACTTCATTACAGTTTCCGCTAGAGGCGCTGGTGTGAAATGTATGGAAACAAAACGAGACGATTAAAGTTTTCTAAAACTATCAAAACTCTTACTAAGGGTACTGTACCCTGTACATCTTCGAAAATACTATATTTCATAGAAAAAAAGTTGGAAACCCTAATCACGACGCGCGCGTAAACGCGGGTTTATACGCGTTTTGATTTCCAATAATCGAGTATCTGCCCAATCAGTAGATCCGCGCGACTTGTCGCGTGCAAACGTATGGGGTAGCGCAAAATGGTAGCTGTATTTATCTGAAGCCAAAGCACGTTTTTTTTCTCTCTTTATCTGTGGCTACAAACAGTCATACATTTTAATATAATTGTTCTGTGGTTACAGTGAAATTATAAGAGACGACCTACAGTGCCAGCAATTTAACTTATTATTTACAGAAAAACATTATAGAACAAGTATTGTACTTAAAAAAATACATAAAAAGACAAAACATATAAACATGCAAAAATATTTGAATTTAAATGTTGTCTTTTAATTTTAGTTTAAGAAATTTCTTTATATTACTATGTGAAATATTAAATAGGTATATCAATGTTATTGAAATTATTATTATAATTGTTGGTGGAAAGATAAATAAAGGAATTTTGACAGCTCTGTGATCGTATCGGATCGTCAAAGTATTTTTACGAAAGTAAGCGATGACGTAAGAACAAACTGGGTTCTTCCATACATAATTTGACGATGACGATATGATTATGGAGCTATCAAAATTCCTGCTTGGGCCTCAGTACCCCTAGCACGAACCATTATCGAATCGAATAGTTTTGGTTTGCGAGTGCAAAATGTCAATGTCAAATTTTGTATGGAAAATTGAAGAGCAGCGCCACAAAGTACGTAACGAGAACTAAAAATCAGTACACATTTGACAATGACATTCCGGACTCGCAAACTATTCGAATTCGATATTGGTTCGAGCTAAGGGTACTGAACTCTCTTGACGCGCTATCACGCACGTCGATGCGTGACTATCTGAACATCTGAACTTAGCCTAAAGTTGTGCATATCTAAGGACAAACAAAATAGGTAAGCTGATTCAAATATTGTAATTACCGATGGACTGAATCAATGTTGTAGAAAGTTAGATTAAACTTGGAATATAAATGCTCTTTTGCTGTGGTCTTGTGCCGTTATAATTAGCGTGAGATCCACAGCTCTAACAATTACAAAAACTTTAAATTAGGTATTTTAATTGGCAATATTTTTTTATTATGCCATAACCATTTTTATGAGCATACAGCCTTAGACCAATTAGAGTGACCAATTAACATTGAGCTTTGCTGCAATATCATGTGCTCATGACAAAAGGTTACTACTGTAAGTATTATATAAGTTCGTGATAGGTCGTATTAGTTCCTTATATTGACAGAATAGAGTTTAGTTTCCGACATCTTTTTTTATTAAAACCAAAGTGTATTTTATCCCGTTACTAATTTAAGGAGCTGACAAGCTTTTAAACGAATGCATTATTTTAGAGACAGCTAATACAAAAGTCAATCACAATATTCAAAATGAGTATGACTGATAAACAAGCTCTACTTAATAAAGCACAGAACAGTGCAGCATACATAGCCATTTGGTTACCCTTAGGGTGACAATGATGTCGATTCTATCTTGATTCTCTAAATGTAAACTAAAATTTGACATCGGTGTATCCTTGTTATTCTCTATACAGAATGAAAAGGAGATATTGATGTTTAATTAAGTTTTAAGTATAGAGAATCATGCCAGAATCCACACCAATGGAAGATATTTAATTGCTAGAATCTTATATCTTAAGAAAATTATAAATCCTCAGGTTATTATATATATTAGTGATTGCAGAATAATGTCAGACTTCATATAATAGTTGCCTAGTATAATTTGCTATAAGCATTTATCTTTCACAGATTAGAGAAGTTGAAAGAGAGAAGGCCGATACAAAAACTGAAGAAGAACATAGTGTCAACGTATCCTCTTATACACGAACGAGTGTTACTGCTAATGACGCACTTTCTTATATACAAACGGTGCGTATTATTTTTATTCATTTTAGTACTGAAATGCAGGCACAAAAGGTGTATTTATTTTATATAACATAAATGGAACTTACCCGTTCTGTCAAATAAATTGAGTGATAAAGACAATCTAAGAGCAATGACGATCAGATTGTAACATGGTACTGATATTTAATTAGAAGATAGAAGAAATGAAAAAGGAAATATTTAGTGCAATATAATCATTTCCGAGCGAAACGAAAATGGACCATTTCTATCCAAAATTTCATTCCCACAGCAAATCCCTGTCTTCCATAAGAGAAATCAAAACTTCAATTTTAATCTTTTCTAAGCCGTAGTGCTACCTTTAATAACAAAACTAGCTGTGCCCCGCGGTGTTACCCGCGGTTTATTAGGGATATTTCCCGCAGTAAAACGTAGCCTATATGTTAATCCAGGGTGTCAGCTAAATCCATACCAAATTTTATTAAAATCGCTCCAGCCGTATAGATTTGAAGAAGTAACAAACATACACACTCACAAACTTTCGCCTTTATAATATTAGTGTGATACCTGACGATGTCGTCGCCCTGACAGACACTAAGCTTAAAGACTATATTAAAAAAATACTAATTGGTAAGGCCTATTACAAAGTTGAGGATTATATAACAGACAAATGTACTTGGAATTAGATTAACTACTTTGCACTAGCGATGCACTGGTTGTTATGTTAATGAATATAGGTACCTACTCATATACATTGTAAACTGTTTCATTTTAAAATGATATTTTTTTGTGTTAATGGAAAGTGACTTCATGAGTTATCTCTTATTGAAGTCATTTTTCAATTTTACGACTCTGTATATAATACTCTACTAATGAGGAGCTCGATGGCGCAAGTGGTTAGCGCGTTCGGCTGCGATCGTTGAATTTAAGCAACTTTCGCAGTGGTCGGTCATTGGATGGGTGACCAAAAATCTTCTATCTCGAGTTCCTCCGTGCTTCGGAAGGCACGTTAAGCCGTTGGTCCCGGCTGCATCTGCAGTCGTTAGCACCCGCCAATCCGCATTGGGCCCGCGGGGTGGGTCATGGCCCTATCTCCCTATTCCATCCATAGGGAAGGCCTGTGCCTCAGCAGTGGGGACATTAATAGGCTGATGATGGTGCTGATATAATACAGGGAGAATAAAATAGCCCTTGCTGAGTTTCTTGACGGTTTCATCTCGGTAAAAGGTCTCCCGCCGTAGATTTGCGAACCGGTGGCGTAGCTTTTCGACATTCACTAGTGCTTGTAACAGCCTAGACTGAATAAAATAAATTGTTTTTTTATAGATGACGTCAATAAGTGTCTGTACGGGCATAGTCTTCTAATTTCATCCTCCATATTTTACTTGTCCTCCGTGCGCCGCGACTACCAGCCGAATAGTAATATGTAATATGCCAATATTATATCCGACCAGACAGGATTCGTGATTGAACTTCCGGTAAATGTGTCGGCGTTGACAGTTTTATCGCGCCGCGCTAATTTGAATAGCGGTTAGATTAAAACAAAAAGGGAAGAAACGGTACTCGCGGCTCAAAAGTGATTCGCTTAAATTGTGGTGCATGACCACAATTCGCTTTAGTCACAATTAAACATTCCCCAACAAGGTGGACTGAGGGACGACATCGTCAAATGTGCTGGGAGCCGCTGGATGCGGATAGCGCAGGACCGCGCATTGTGGCGTTCTATGGGGGAGGTCTATGTCCAGCAGTGGACGGAGAAAGGCTGATGAAACATTCAAACACGCTGCATGTGCACTCAATATAACAATATTGCGTATATTCTAATAATATTCTGTGTTAAAAAGCTAAAACAATGCCTTCGATGCTTTTATGGAGAACACACATAGTTTAAAATCGAATGCCTCGGCAACACTTTTCATTAGTAAAACTTTAATAACATTTTTCTTACGACTTCCGTGGCTGAGTGGTTTGTACGCCGGGATTCATGGTGTCACCGACTCGAGAGGCCCCGGGTTCGAATCCCGGTGGGGATGGGGATGTTTGTGTGATGAATACGAGCATTTGTACTCCAGTCATGGATGTTTAATATGTATTTCTATATAAATATACAGTATATGTATTCTATCCTTTACCTAGCATCCCATAACACAAGCCTTACTGTGCTTACTTTAGGGCTAGGCTAATTGGTGTGAGTGTCGGAAATATTTATTTATTATTTTCTCAAAAATCACGGTTTGTCGTGAATGTTATTTACGTAATCGCCATTTTGTTATCAAGAAAAGGACAAAAATACAGTTTCGCTCGTGCTGCGTTGAAGAGTACAGTTAAAATACTGTCTCGCTCGCTCGATTGAATGTTTATATACAGACGTATGCGTGTGTGAGAGTTACTTATGTAGTTGAGTTGGATCATATTTTATTAGATGCTAGTATGAGCGTACCGTATCTTCCCTTTTTGTTTTAATCAAAGAAGTAGCGCTATTTAAATATATAGGGTGAAATTGAATGTTTCTATGAAACTTCGTGAGATTGTTGGGTTATGTGTATAGAGTATGCCTGTCTTTTTTCGGATTTTTTTGAAGTATATTTTTTTCATGTATTTATTTATAATTTGTGTATTTTTATGTCCTTTCCTCGTTTTGAGTAGTTATTCATTTTAAACAAACTTACATATCCAGTGAGAAACAACTAATAAATAAGCACTTCTAAAAAACGGAAAAACATTGAAATTCCACCGCGGGTCAACGACCGACCGCGCCCGCCAGCCGTTGAGTAAGTAGCTACCTAACTCTACACAGAGCTCAACTGACTCGTTTGATTCCACACAATAGGTACAATAAAATCGTCTTAGATGCCTTTATTGAAATTGAAATAATAAGCACAAATGTCATCTTTTCTTAAGCAGAGAAAAACTTTAAAAGTTAATAATAATTTTGTCACGATTGGAAATAGGCAAATGTTAAACAAAAAGAAATACTTATTGCTTAATACCCCAAGAATGAAATTTATAACCAGGTATTCAAAAGTACTTACGAGACCGGCGATTTAGGTAGGTACAACGAGGAACGAGGAACATATTCATTTTTTTCACTAGAACTTTTTATCAAATCAATCACACTGGTAGTACACAATTAGTTGTTTCTAATCAAAAAGTATTTACACTAGCAATAAAAAGAGACTTAAATTATTATCTGCAAAATTATTGCTCTAAACCACCATTTTGCTGCAAACAAAGGTTGCCTGTTTGCGGACGTGTCTTTTCACCTTTTTTAAAGTGTCCCTATCACTACTCACTGCACAAAATGCAACTTCTATGGTTTAGGGACTCATTCGTAAACCTAACCTACTTCGTCACACTCGCGATAGCAGTACACCATCTCTAAATATTCTTGGTTTGTATACCGAGGCATAATGAAATTATCACAGTGTATGTCACCAAGTCAAAAGATGCGCACGCTCACGCGCGATTGATATACTTGCGACTGCGTTTTGCATGCAATCGAAGCAAACGTCCGCGTGCGGGGAAGAGGGGAGGTGGGCGGAATTCACATCATCAAAGACGCCGCAACCGGCGCTAGTTGCCAGCGTGCGGCGCGCCGCCCGCCCGTGCTTGCCGCAAAACAACATATTATTATGTGTGTGTGTGTGTATGTGTGACTGTGGCTGTGATTAAATGTGTTCGGAATTTCATGACGTGGGCAAATCAGACACGAAGAGTTCCTTCCTTCACTAAGCTCGTAAGTTATACCGATTTGCTCTTAATTTTAAGAAGATTTATTTTATTGATTAATTACCTGTGCTTTATGAAATAATATTCAAAGGTATTGTGTATCAGTGAATAAATAATTATAATATAGCATCTAAGACTATTTTATTGTATTGTTTTTAAATAGTGTGGATCAAAGCGAGTAGGTAAGCGCCGAGTCATCTGTGCGTGTAGTTAGGTACCTACAGGCGGCCGCCGGTCGTCGCCCCGACCGGCGGCGGTGATCTCGACTGGAGGCATAATGAAGGCATTCATTAAGTTTCCGTTTTTTTAGTAGTGCTTATTTTAAGTTGCTTTATAACTTCTATGTAGACGTGTTTAAAATGAATAATTACTCATAAGGAAGAAATGACAAAAAATAACCAAATAAAAAATTAAAAAACGAAAAAAATTATTTTAAAAAATCCGAAAAAAATCAGGCATACTCTATACATGTAACCCATCAATCTCACGAAGTTTCATAGAAACATTCAATTTCACCCTGTATATGCATCTGACACGTTTTTCATTGCGTTAAATATTGCCTTCCAGCATAATGCTCAGAGACTAATAAATTCAACGAGTATTTGATTACTGATTTTTGACGTTTTTAGGGAATTCGGCACAAGCATCGAGAAGGCGTTCTATAAAGATATGACAGTGCCAGAACTTATTGACAGATTGTTGAAGAAACGCGCTGTCACATTCATGGGAGCTCAGGACACATACAAACTGCTTACTGGCGAAGAAGAGTAAGTATCAGTTGATTCATGCACCATTATAATTTAATTATCTTAAAAAAATATTAGGAAATAATTATCTCGATGCACATATAAACTCATGTGAAGGTACTTACATAAGAATTTAAATGGTTTATGTTAAGATTTTCGTTGTATATAATAACTAGGGCACGGATGTATAAAAAAAATCAAAATATGTACATATTATATGGACTAAAATACTTTTGCTATGGAAAAAATATGGATTGTAAAATAAGGATATATTTCATATTAAACATTGTTTATGGTGAAAAATTACTATGTAGTAACAGTTACATTAAAGAAATAATAAAAAGATATCGAAATGTTCAGGTAATTTAAATTAAAAAAATGAAGATATTCATCTTCCTCTAAATCTGTATTATTAAATTGATTGCAATACACAATCGCATGCTTTTTTAAATTACCGAAATTGATTGCGTTTTAATGAAGACCTTATGCAGTATCCATTAAAGGTGAATTTCAATGTTTAAATAATGCCTTATATTTTTTTTGACTACGCGTTCATCTTACGTAGCATCGTGTATCGTCAATGTACCTTTTGGACAGGTTTCAGGCACGATTTTGTTCGTGATGTTGTTGATCTAGGGTATTTAATATTGTTGGGTTTGCATGATAAATAGACTAAGTATTTGACAGTATGAAAAATAAAGAATCAAATTTTTATATTTTATATTAAAGTGAAGACGGCTGGGAACAAGTGGGTAGTCTCCATCAGAAACCGCCCTTACTACTAGAGAACGTGTTGAGCTACGATGAAATGAAGTTATCTGCTATGGTCTATGTCAGTGGACCGACGGAATGTATTAACGACGGTTCTAGGAGTAACTCCGGAGTGGTCAGAGAGGATCAAGCTGAGACAGATGCTATTATCATCGGTGAGTTGGTTTATTTAAAGTTTTGTTATAAATTTCATTGAATAATTATTACAGGCTGTTTAACAGTATCTATACATATACATAATAAAATGGTAGGAAAGTCAAAAGTGTACATAGAATATTTTTTTTAAAAGAATACTTGGGGTGTGATCTACAATCGATACCGAAGCCAAAAATATAGTTTTTAGAATTTTTGTTTGTTTGTCTATGTATGTCCGGGATAAACTCAAAAAGTACTGCGTGGATTTACTTCAAATTTTTTGAAGCACGACCCTTTGGTTATACACAGCAGTCATCAGGCCCTCTATAACCTATGGTTCAGTTGTTTGGTGGCCCAGGACCCAACTGACCACAGTGAAATCCAAACTCCAAAGTCTACAACGCTTGGCGAGCGTAGCAGCAACTGGATGCATGAGAACAACTCCATCGGCTGCTTTAGAGTACCTCATGAATTTAAGACCATTGGACCTGGTCATACAAGAAGAGGCGAAAGCAGCAGCCTTGAGACTAAAATCTCTAGGATTATGGAGATTAAATACTGTAACAACACACTCCAATATTCTACAAAAGTGCACAAAGGAGATTCCACTCCTGGAGGCACCTATGGATAGAGTATTGAGTCAACACGTTTTTGATCGAAGATACAACATCCAACTTACCGCGGAAAAGGCAGATTATTCTGGCGCCGGGGAAGTTAGGATATACACGGATGGCTCCAAAACCAACAGTGGTACTGGAGCCGGTGTCTTCTCAAACGACCTGAATATAAAAATATCCACAACCTTAGGCAAACAAAGCACAATCTTCCAGGCGGAATGTATTGGCATTACCAGAGCGGCACAGGCGGTTGCAGCCAGAGACATCAGAGAGTATAACATCAAGATCATCTCTGACAGTGCATCCGTGCTTCAAGCCCTACGTAGCAACACAATAAACTCTGTCCTAGTAATGGAGTGCCACAAGGCACTTCAATCCATTGCGGTTAGCAACACGGTAACTCTGCAATGGATAAAAGGACACAGCAGCTCAATCGGAAATGACGCAGCAGACGAGCTGGCCAAGAGGGGAGCAGACACAAAAGTGTACGGTCCGGAACCTTTGCTGCCCATACCTCAGGCCCAAATTATAACGTGGCTGCGTGAAATAACTCAAAAATCACACTTGATGGAGTGAAAAACAGGTGAAGGATGCCGGCAAACGAAAAACGCGGTTCCGGCGGTAAATAAAAGTTTTGCCCGCACCCTTACCAGACTAAATAGGGACAAACTTCGCAGGATTATAGGATCCCTGACTGGCCATTGTCCCCTAAACAAACACCTATATACAATAGGAGTAACGGACAGCCCCCTGTGCAGAGGATGCATGGAGGCGGAAGAAACGCCACAGCATGTCATCATGGAATGCAGGAGTGTGGCCGACCAACGGGCACGACTTCTCCAGTCACCAGAATCGTTTCCGGAAGCTTGCAGCAGTCTACCAAGGTTGCTTTCCTTCTGGACCGATTTAGGCTGGCTGGAGTAAACGAGAATGTTTTTGAGACACGCACAATGGTCCAATAATTAGGACTAAGTGCGGAAACCGCCCTGAAGAACTAACTAACTAACTAACTATTTCAAATTTGGCACGAATTTTATTAAGAAGCGAGAATCCATTATCCATTATTCACCCTATTCCATCCATAGGGAAGGCCTGTGCCCCAGCAGTGGGGACATTAATAGGCTGATGATGATGATTATTAAGAAGTCGGGTCATCATATAGGCTACATATAATCACGCTATCACCTACGGGGAACGAGCAGTGAACATTTATTTCCAAGTAACTCCACGCTTACGAAATTGCGGGCGGCCGCTAGTGAAAAATAAAGTATCAATTGTTGGCATCTGTATTTAATATGAATATTAGCAGGGATTTTATTATTCTGAGGGAACAAATAATGAATAACTTTCCCAAAAAATTATTACAAAAAAATGCCTTGTTTTGTTCTATGGTCACGTGACCGAAAACGCCTGGGATTGGCGAAGACTAAAATGACATCACACGCTAGTAAACTTCCGGTAAAAGTGACATTGCATTGTATCGTTTGACGTTTTTATGATAGTCGCGTGAGGTCACGTGCTAGTGAGATGCCATATTGTCCATGGAAACGTAGGTAGACAAATGACTCTACCCCACCTAATAAGTGGTGATAAAGACCGAACGCGAGGATAGCTGGTGCAGCAGTTATAAACACATAATCATATCATATATAATATTTTTTTTATCTAAAAAGGGTTCAAATTGCATATTATATTTGTTTGATGGTAAGCGAGGTTGCTTAGCCTATAGAATAGACGCTTGATATTTTTCATCTTCTTTTCTTGATTTTTCAAAAAACCAACGACTATAACATCGTCGCAGTTGCGGTCGGAAGGTAGTGTCATCATCATCATTAGCCTATTAATGTCCCCACTGCTGGGGCACAGTCCTTCCCTATGGATGGAATAGGGAGATTGGACCATGACCCACCACGCGGGCCCAGTGCGAATTGGTGGGTGCTATCGACTGCAGATGCAGTCGGGACCAACGACTTAACGTGCCTTACGAAGCACGGAGGAACTCGAGATAGAAGGTTTTTGGTCACCCATCCAATGACCGACCACTGCGAAAGTTGCTTCAAACTTCAACGATCGCAGTCGAACGCGCTCACTACCTACGCTATCGAGCTCCTAAAAAATTATTGATAGAGTAAAATCTCTGTTCAGAATACATCAAATCAAATCGTTATCTTTTTATTGTACTATTTCTATAAGAAAAAATAATTTCTGACATCACAATTACTTTATTACCAGGCCTAATTGGAGCGCGTTTCGAACGCAAACTACGTATGGATTACGAAGATATCCTTATAACCGACCAACAGAACTGCTTAGAGAACGGTTACGGTGAAGAGGTGACGCCTACCACATGTCTGAACGTGTTGAAGACGACTTATGTGCGGAACAACCAGTCCGCAAGGCATATGTGGAGACAAATGTGGTCGGAATTCTATCAGGTAAGTGGGCAAATATAAATGATAAATGTGATTTCTCAACTCGTGGCAGTAATCATCCAGTGGCACAGACCAGTGCTGCCAGATCAAAAATCCGTTTGAGCGCTAAAACGATATAAAAAGCGAGATATCGAGAAAAACGCGCTTTAAAAAAGCGCTAGATTATGCGCTAAATTTATTACAGTTTTTTATTAAATAAAAAACAGACAAAATTCAACCATAACGTCAAAATAAATATATTTAATATTAATTCAAAAATAATCTTCCATAGCTTAAAAGGGCCAGCTTCATTATGGCCATTCATTTATTTTTTGTCTTGAAATATTTTTCATATAATTATCCCAATCCTAATCTGTCGCAGAATGTATAAGTTTATGATTTCTTTTTAACTTTCAGCAAAATTTAAACATGAATGAATAAAAACAAAACCTTGAACTAATGGCAGCAATATTACTACTTATCCATCATCGTGTTGTGTTATGATTGTGACGCATCACACAGTTATATCGGTTTCATACATTTAGTAGTACGGTTGGAGTGAGAATGGTGTCGAAACATCGCGACACACAAGTATAGTTCTAATCGTACTAAATATATGAAACCGATACCTCTATGACCCGTCACAACACAAGACAACAGATTAGTGTAGTTCTGCTATAAAAAAATAATAGAGGGGTTTCCCGAGGCTATTTTAATTATCGGTAATAGAGTGCTACAATGACATAAATGAAAAAGCTCCAGATTATCCGCTAGACGCTAAAATTTTGAATTAGGCGCTAACCACACCAGAAGAGCGCTAGATCTAGCGCGCAAAGCGCTAAAATGGCAGCACTGGCACAGACGTGGGGTTAACCAAATATACAGGGCTTATTTCGATGACAAAGTTACGTCAGATAACCGGCTTATATATATATAATTCACTTGCAGAGTCACACATTCAATATGGACTTAGTAGCTACGGTCGAACATACAAATCCTACCTAAATCAAATTAATAACCTTAAATTAAAAATACTTAAAACTACAGTTTCTAAAAATATTAAAAATATAAACCGGGATAATATAAATGGCATTTTCAAACATTGTAAAACCTTACCAATACATATGCAGGTCCAATATGCTTTACTCAAAGAGCAGTTTTTTAACAATTCTTTAAAAATACCAATTGCACATTCTGTATACACTCGGGCCACAGCTAAGAATCGGCTTTGCGAGCCACGCGCAAATAATGCATACGGTGAGCGTACAACTACCCACCTTTTGCCCCGACTTGTTAATAAATTGCCGCCAGAATTCCAAGACAGCATCACACATATGAATGTTAGTTATAAGTTGAAAGATTACTTTCTTAATTTGCTGTAACTCAGTTGTTTAAGAGCATTGTATAATACTATGTTTTAAGTTATGCAATAAAAAAATGTAAACTCCGATAGCGCAGTATAAACCTTAGTGGTTTTAGATGTTATCGCATGCCATTGTTTAATGATATTTTTAATATGGTAATAAATAATAAAAAAAAAAAAAAATGTAACACAATGATTTAGGCATCAAAGTTACTTGTTATTAACATAACTGCCCTGAAACATGCTTTTATAACCTATTTTAAAGTGTAGCATCAGTTTTGCTAAATCCCAATTCAACTAAAATTATATTTAGCCTATACAATAATATCAAATTGACATTGTTGTTTTGACATTTTTCAATGGGTTAAATCTAGTTTTTGTTGAATCGGAATTGAGTGTAAAATTTCTGCAGTATTAAACCATTGTTTCTTTAATCCTTAGGTACACAGTTACACATACGAAGAACTAATATCATACGTAACGTTACAAGACAAACCAGACGACAAGAAATACTTAGATCGCTATGTCACCTCACAAGACTCGATATTCGATAATGAAGTGTACTATAAAAGGATAACTATTTTAGCGGAAAGTGCTTTACTCGAAGCAGATTTTAGAGCAAAGGAAGTTAATAAAGATGCTTTTCTCAATATTATTGGATGTGGTAAGTTATACTTCATCCCCCTTATTAATAAACGACAAATACGCTTAGACTAGTTATGCCGTGTTTTATTTATGACACTCAAGTGTCATTTGTATTTCAATGAACTGAGTCAAAATATAGAGTTACTCATTCAAATTTTTTTTTTGTTTATTAATAATTCTAATTGTAATAAATCTTCTAATTTGTGTAATCAATATTCAGGAGCTCGATATCGCAGGTGGTTAGTGCGTTCGACCTGCGATACTGAAAGTTAAGCCACTTTCGGAATGGTCACCCATCCAATGACTGACCTGACCTGACACTAACCTGAATCAAGCTCCTCGAGCTGAAAGTGTCTATTCAAGTTCAAAATCCCTTCATTTTTTTAACAGGCCTCGGAGTATGGAAGATATCAGCACACCAAACAGACGTTTATGTCCTTACATTTCTGGAACGAATACGTTCGTTCCTAAAGAAAGACTTACTAAATCACGTATCAGATATAAATTTTGCTTACGTTAGACCGAGTGGGAGTATAATGAATTTGTTCGTTGACAATGGAAATGATAAAAGGATATTTTTTGAAAGCAAAAGGCATCCTAAAGGTGGTGTCAATGTCTCCATGGAGAATAGAGAGCCTTCGGCCAAATTGGTTGGGGAACATGAGGGTAAATTGTTGGTTATGACTTACCCTTGGGATGGTAATGCACACCCCGGAAATGAGTTTTGGTAAGTATTTTTTTTTCTATGTTTAGAGACTTGGGGGATGTTACAGAACTATTTTTTTTTTCATTATTAGCGGGATTCTTTTAACTGATTGAGATCCATCGTCATAAAAAAAACGACGGGCTGCACTCCGGGAGTGCCGGCAGAAGTGAAAACTTGAATATTAACGTTATGCATTTTTGATATTTTGGAATGGTTAGGGAATAATTTTGCACGAATTGCTTTAATTATCGGTATAAAGTACTATCATGTATGTGGTAGAATACAATATTTATTTATTGCGCTATCGTACACAAACATGACAATTTATATTACATTTAAAAAGTATATCTCTCCGAGAAATCAATTTAAATTAATCACGTTTAAGCTCATTTAGCGACATCTATTGTAAATAAAACAACTTAAAGTAAACAAACTTAGTAAAAAAATTGCATTTTCTTCGCAATAAAGTCGTCCACGTGGCAGGGACGTTCTAGATAGAGACTTATTGAAAGTCAACAACCTTTCCAATTTTATTGTGTGTCATGATGCGATCAGCCCACGTGTTTAACCTAACGCGAGTTTAACATTTTTACCCATACAAAAAAAAAAGTGTAGAACGCCGCTAAAGAAGTTTTCACTTCAAAAAGGTTAAGACAAAAATTGTTTTGAAGCAATATGGGATAGGTCGAAATAAAATTAAAGAAGTACTCAGGCGCTAGACTTACCTCTATAGACTCGCCGGAAGGGCATTGAACTAATCGCAAGGGTGGTTGAAGCAAAATCCGAACTCACTTTGGGTTGTCTATTTAATGAAATTTTCAACTATTTGCCAATGATTTTCTTGAATTTAGAAGCCAATTATCGTCTTATATTAATAATGTTTACTTTAATTTTACATAATGGAAGAATTTTCTTTTAAACCGCGCTAGCACTTGAGAACAATTTTACCGATTTTTTTTTAAAGTTTTCTAATACACAGAAATGTTGGACAATTTAAGAAATTTTGACTTACATCTGTCAACACTGTAAGTGGCTAAATATAGTGCCCCACAAACTGTTGTGGTCCAATTATTGGCATCATGTTGCTTCAGAGAAAGGGAAATGGTACCACGACATACAGAAGACATTGCCCGCCCGTCCGTGGTATCATCCTAAGCAACTTAAAGGAAATTTAAACCGTAACTTTATTACCACCACCTGCCGCATGAGATTTGGTCTCTGTAAAATTCCTGCTCATCTACACAAGATCCGAATTGCCAGAGATTCCAAATGCATATTCTGCGAAGAGGAAGGAGCAGACTTGAATCATCTGATTCTGAAATGCCGTCATCAAGATTTTAAATTAAACAGACTTTTACTGGTCAGTGAACTAAGTGGCATTGACAGCTTGAATAACGTTTTATCAAGTGATATTAGTGATGACAATATTCTGCCTAAACTGCTCAATAATACATTAAGTTTTAAACCGCTTGTTAAATATTTAAATAATTCAAATATAACGTTATAAAATTTATCAACACAGAAGAATGGGGAAAACTTTGAACGAAGAAAGGAAAACCTTCCTGGTCCGGCAGAAAAGGGCTAGAAGCCAGTGCCGTAAAACCAAAATAGAAAAAAAAAAAAACTAAATATAGTGTTTCCGTTTGTCTGTCAATCTTATTGATAAAATAAAGCTTATAATTTTTATTTTTTTAAGCATGCAACTGCATGATGTAAAATAATAACTATAATTGCTATTAATTGTTCTTTCATTTTTTTTCTTAAATCAAAATCAAATGTTTAATACTTGTAAAAGTATTCATTTGACATTGAGAGTTACCTACAATGCGAAGAGATGGCGCTGCCTTGCAGCTTAAAGGCCAGAAAGAATTCGACAAGGCCGTCAGGGCCGCGGTAGCATAATTGGTCAGTGCATTTGCCCGGATAGCGAAGGGTGCGGGTTCGAATCCCGTCTGCTGCCTGGTCCGCGTGGGTTTTTTTCTAGTAATATTTAAAAATAAAGCCTCTATCTCGTTTCTCCTCCATTAGGATCGGTAGTCTAACAGGTTCCGGCGATCCGGCAGCCGCTTGTTCCACGCAAATCGCTGAACTACACAACGCTCACATCAACCCGTCCGTCTGTTCCAACAATGTGAGAATAGCAGCCTCCAGCGTCGGAATAACACCCCTACCGAGTTACTGTGCCGCGGTTAATACGTAATGTAAGTAGCTTCTATATATCACACTAATATTATAAAGGCGAAAGTTTGTGAGTGTGTGAGTATGTGAGTGTGTATGTTTGTTACTTCATCACGTTTAAACGGCTGGAGCGATTTTAATAAAATTTGGTATGGAGTTAGCTAACACCCTAGAATAACACATAGGCTACTTTTATCCCGAAAAAATGTTAGTTTCCAGAGGGATTTTCAAGAAACTAAGTAAACGCAGACGAAGTCGCGGGCGACCTCTAGTAAACTATATGGCGACAGTCAAGATGACGCTACCAGTAGCAGGAAAGCCTACATCGCGCTGATGAAATTTGGAGGCCCACACTTATATACAGAGTCCATCAAAAATTGGTTAAGCCGCATTTCCAGGTCTAAGATCACTCAGCTTGGAGGAAGATTTTTTTTTAGCCAGTAGGAAGGCCTATTATACTATATTAATTGCGTTTAATAAATCACCACATTGTCTATACTATAGAATAACACCTCTACCGAGTTACTGTGCTGCGGTTAATACGTAATGTAAGTAGCTTCTATATATAAACTATATGGCGGCACTCAAGATGACGCTACCAGTAGCAGTAGTAGGAAAGCCTACATCGCGCTGATGAAATTTGGAGGCACACACTTATATACAGAGTCCAACAAAAATTGATTAAGCCGTAGTTCCCGGTCTAAGATCACTCAGCCTGGAGGAAGATTTTCTCTTCATGCCGTAGGAAGGCCTATTATACTATATTAATTGCGATATCAAAATCACCACATTGTCTATCTATACTAGCGGTGGCTCGTTCTCAAATTTTCTGACGACGAAACGCAACCGTTTTCACTTAAACAAAAACTAGTTTTCGAAACGGTTCTCGTTCGCAACTGGTTTTGTTTGCGGCTGGGTGACGCAACGAAACGACACGCGACGGTCGAACGAATGTAACGCAACGAAACTGGAGCTTTACTCTCTTTCTCCGAAACGAAATTTCGGTAACGAACGAATTTTAAACGAAATTTCGCCATTGACTATTTCATTTTCGAACAGGCACATTAACTTCGGCACCATAAACAGTTTTCGTGAACGAATGGAATGAGTCATGTTTGTGAATTCTTTTTATCTCTACTTTTAAGAAAACGTTTTTTTATTTGGAAACAATATAGGTAGTTTAAGGCAAATTTTTTGATGACATTGAAAGGACCTTCTTTGACAGTATTAGCCGACTATTTTGTAGAGTTGATACAATCTACTGTATGTCAACCTAAATTTGTCGTTTAATACTTTGAAGTAATGAAATTACAATAAATAATAAAAAAATGGTTTATTTGTTAATTATACATGCTTAAAATGATTCTCGAGCTAAGCAGCTATTATTAAAAATACTCTTACAAGTATTTTAGGTTTAATTAAAACAAAAATCTAAAAACGAAAATGAAAAGGTAACACTTTTGATTTCGTCAATTTAAGGTTAAAATTTCGAACAATTATCTGTCAAATTCAATTTTTCCTTCGAAAGTTTTGTGAATTAGAGTAGGCTTGGAGAATTTAATTGTCAAACTATTTCGGACGATCGAATTTTCGAAATGAAAAGGAAACAGAGTAAGAAACGTGCGAAATTTCGATCGAAATTTCGTTTCTCGTTGAAATATAGTAGGCCTCCTGAACTAAATGAAATCTTGTTAACGTTCGTTTCGTTGCTGCGAACGAGACGACGAAAGATCGAAATAAATGTAGTGTTATACGATAATCGACTTTAAATGATCAATAATAAAGATTATATTATTGTAAAATCAAAGCTTAATTTATCATAGGACGAAACGGCCTTATATCAATGTGTTCTATTATAGACTGTATTTACTTCTTCATTAAGTACAAATTGGCGTGTAGACATTTTGGGGACTAGTTGTTCGACGAAGACTGTTTTGATCCGAAACGTAAAACGGTTCTATCGTCGCGGAACACAAAACGGTCCTTGAAACCAGTTCGTCTCTAGAACGCTTGTAAGCGTCCTAGTCTATAATATAGACAATGTGGTGATTTTGTGTGTGGTGATTTGTGGTGTGGAGATAAATTTCAACAGTAGAATAACAGCAGCACAGTATATTTGATTTTGCAGGTCATGAAGTTAGCTACGAGGTAACTATTCTTGAAATACATTTTTGGGGACAACCGTCGGGTGAAGGAGAACGGAAATATGGAATTCAAAAGTACGAACTACTATTGTGAGTATTGTATATATATATACTACAATATAACTTATAAAAAATATGTGTATTTAAAATGTCGAATTAGGAACTATATTGTTAATGTGGCATTTAGTTTCATATTGTCATACTGCAAATACGGCATGATAAGAATCTTAAAGTGAATTTATTTACATTGGATGTCTTTAAGTTTAATTTTAAAATAATAACTTCTGCGACAAATACATAGAAGGATTTTGTGACAATTTAAAAATATATTGATTTTTAGAATAGATTGTGTTAGTAACAAAACATTTGTTGTATTATAAAAACAACCTTATGACTGATTTTTATATACGTACGTATTAATGGAATAATGTATAATATTATCTATTCAAAAGTGCTAAATGAGTGTATATTCTACATAATTTTTGTGTGTGATAGAAGTCATTGTATAAAAGTTATATATAACAGTTCTTATAGTTGTCAAGAATATTCAGCATACCGTTGGATGTAAACTTGTCAAACAAAACTTACGATATTCTTTGTGCTCTAAAAAAGGGTGGCATTATCGCTATGTAATTATTGTTTCATATAATCGTTAGGTCTTATATGTAGTATAAAATTACTCATTAAGAATGTAAAAGGTAGAGAATGCATTGTTATAAATTAATGTGATGTTAAAGCAATATTATGAGTTATGGCGATCTAAAATGGATGGTATATTGAAATATTTCGCTTACGCAACTCTCTTATGCTACCCAAGAAAACAGCCTTTTCATTCGGCTGCAATTTTGTTAATTATTTTTAAATTATTTATGAATAGATTCTCGTTATGATGAAATAACAAAATTCAGTTTGGTTACTGTGAATCGCACAAAGCTATGTTTTTGTCCATCGTGTAAATATGCTGTAAATACATATAAAAAAATATAAACAGATTTTCATATAACTTCGATTTCAATATCTGTGTTTTTACTACGCACTTTGATTATTTACACGCCTAGATATAGCAAATTAATGAAGCAAAGAAAACGGTCATGTTTCGCGCAATGTGTGTGTGACTCAATCTCAGATTGCACTAAAGCAATCAATGTATTTGTGAGTAGCGATGAGCATATCTACCATATGTAGTAGATATTTTTTGTAGCGCTTCCGTACAGTGGATACGGTATCTAGGGTGTATATAATCAAAGACTACGCATCCTTCAGACAGTGTTTGTTATTTAAGTGAATATTAGTAAGTGTTTGTCACAATGTATATGAAATTCGGTTTTGTTTAGTTAATAATGCTGTTATTGGCTGTTATGTACAGTACCTTACCTATAGTTGTATCTATAAGTATTGTACTGATCAGATATTTAATTAGCACTTGTTATACTGTCAATAATTTGTTAGATCAATTTATAAACTATACTAATATTGTAGAGAGCTAAATTTTGTATGGTTGTAGTGGGTAATCGACAGAGCCTTGACCACCGAAGACGTGTAGCTTGCCTCTCGGTGTTTTATCGGTTACTTTTCGGAGAATGTGCGGAGGTATTACATAATTTGATCCCCCTTTCCCTTTCCACCACCGGACGACCAGGCGCGGCGAGGGCTTCCACCCTTATGTTGTCGAAGTTCCTCCCATTCACACGAAGCGATTTGCTTCGGTCTTCATTATGCGAACGGCTAGGGAGTGGAACTCCTTGCCAAGGTCTGTTTTCCCGGAACAATATAATCTGGAATAATCTTCAAGGCGAGAATGAACAGGCATCTTCTAGGCGTGTACCATCCTAGGCCTCATCATCGCTTTCCATCAGTTAAGATTGTGGTCAAACTCATTGCCTATTTTGCATAAAAAAAAGATTTTTTTTACCAATAAAAAGCATTGTTTTTGGGGAGATTTTTGGCTTACAAAAACTAAAGTCTACACCGAAACGAAGCGAGGGCGGGCCAATATGTTGTATATAATCTTCTACGTGTTGTTTTATTGGGATGTTCCAGTATCTTTTATTGAACGCTAAAGTTTAGGTAGAAAAAGTGATATATTATATGTTTTAATATATAAAATAATTACATAAACGAGATAAAAACAGTGGTTTTTTAAATGTTCAGTTATTTTGCGTTTTGTATGATCAATGTCAGATATAAGTACATAACAAAGTGTTTATTTCTTAGCTTTTAATGATATTTAATTTAAAGAAGTGTGCCCGAGTATTAATTATTACTTTTAGGAAAAATAAAGCCATCACAACCATTGAATGTACACGTATGCCCGTACTTTCACTGTGAATAGACCTTGGTGCATTTTTATTTACTTTTTGAACTTTATGATTTATATTTGTACAAATAACTTTTTATTTTTATCTTGTCTTCGAGTAAATCTTGACGTATGATCATTGTACCCATAATATTGATGAAATACTGAATAATTGTTACATTGAATTGTAGCCGAAGTAACTATAGCCTTTCCATTATGTATCTACATTTTTTTGTTATTTTATTATTAATAAAAAATATAAACAGGTGTTTTATAGTAAATCCAGTTTTTTCATTCGCCTGCAACTGTATCTCATTTCATCATCATCAGCCTATTAATGTCCTCAGTGCTGGGGCACAGGCGTTTCCTATGGATGGAATAGGGAGATTGGGCCAGGACCCACCACGCGGGCCCAGTGCGGATTGGTGGGTGCTAACAACTGCAGCTGGGACCACCGGCTTAACGTACCTTCCGAAACACAGAGGAACTCGAGATAGAAGATTTTTGGTCACCCATCCAATGACCGACCACTGCAAAAGTTGCTTAACTTCAACGATCGCAGCCGAACGCGCTAACCACCTGCACCATCGAGCTCCTCATTTGGTACTGCTAAACTAACAAAAAATCCTTTACCCGTCATGGTGAATATAAAACCCTGCGCAGACGAGGGACTTTTGTCTGCTACGACAACGGCTAACCAGAGCTGATGTCCGAATCTCAGCGACGCCCTCGAGTTGAGCCGACCCCCTCAAGTTCGAGTGGTCTAGAGGCTCCAGACGGAGAGGAGACCCCCCGTGGGGAGATGCCATCCGCCTGGAATACCTCTAGAGGCACTCTCCAACTATCGGGTTGAGGTCCCCTAAGGATCTCGCCGTCCCCAAACTAGGTGACGCTATATAAATAAAAAAAATGGGTGCGTGTACTTATGTAGGCGCGTGAGAAGTTATCCTTCTTTGGCATCGTTTAAAATTAGTTTTTAATTGCATGCAAATAATTAATTACAATAAATTAATAAAAAGTCTGGAAAAGGACACAGTCAATAAAGTTCAGTTTTAATTTGAAAAAATAAATAAATAATCAAAATATTCAATTAAAATCACTACTGAATATAATTTATTAGAACATATGTGATTTGCACTTGTATGAAACTCAAACACGTATTCCGAATATACAAACTAGAAACATGTGGATAAATATTATAAACTAGCGGCCCGCCCTCGCTTCGCTTCGGTGTAGAGCTGAAGTGTAGACTACAGTTTTTGTTCTCAGGCTTGTATTATACACAATGACATTCATCTATGATTCTTCTTATACCTGCATGCAAAGTCTCAGCCCGATCGGTTTAAAATTGATAAAGTTTCATACAAACTTTCATTCCTTATTTTATCCCCTTGGGATTTTCTTTATATTTTTTTCCGTAAGAACCTTGTACAGAGTATTAGAAAACTACAAAAAAAAAACAGCCAAATCGGTCAAGCCGTTTTCATGTTATGTCGTGACAACGGAAAACGGGTTTCATTTTTATATATATAGATATGAAAACAGTCTCTGTTCTAAATTCAAAACTCGTAACTTTTCCCGATGTTTGTTGCACGTGTTTCCCGCGCTAGGACCGCGAGTGGCCGCGCATGTGTACGGTGCGGCGGGCGACGCGATAATGGCAGCGCGGTACATGAAGTTGGTCGCTAAAGCGACCAACTTCATGGTGTTAAAATTTAGTGTTACATGATGCGCGCGCATCTTAAAATTTCACTCTCATCAATTTTTCACAACGCGCCTAAAGAAGTATAACTTCAAAAAAACTATAAACAAACTTCATTAGATGCACTGCACAACGCCGCCAGCTTCGCAAATTGCAATGAATATACACAATGTTAGCATTGAATAGTCGAAAAAAAAAACCGACAAAATAAAAAAGTACAAGTACCCTACTCAACGTTTTCCTTAAGGATTGTAAAAAATGAGTTATCTTTTAAAATATAACACTTACTGGGACGATTGGTTCGTCAACTTTTAGTACAACATTTTTCACAATTTCTGATGTAACTACCTTCTACCTATAAGTTTGGGTTTATTAAATATAGTTCAAGATAAGGATCACTCAGTTGGGACGATCGAGGAAAAAAAAGATTTTCACTTTCTCTTAAACCAGTAAGATTTCAATCCCGATCTTTGTTTCACAAATTTTCCCAGAAGCATAATTTATAACAAACATGATAATGTTTCATACTTTTTCAATATAAGTTAGTGTTTTAAAAGATCACTCAAATGAACATAGTGCATTCTGAGTGATCGATATAAACCGTTCTAAATCTTAAACGTGGCTTTAAAATGAATCGAAAATTTGTTTAGCAGCTTTCACAAATTCTTCGCAATTATTTCAAATACAAATTATAAACACATAGGTAGTATTTTCTTGGATACGCGTTATGGCTTATTCTTCAAGTGTCCAGATTGAGTGATCCAGTTAATTAGTTCTAACTTTCTTTGTTTAGGTTTCACAAATTTTATACCTTACCATTAAGTTTTCACAATTACTTCCTAAATCCTCTTATAATTTGGTTGTGATTGGATGAGTTTTTTGAAAAGATCATTCAGTCCACACGCACATCTATAAAAATCAACAGCGAGGCGAGTAGTGAACCAAGAAGTGCATGAGTGGCGTTCAAGCACTTCTTGATTGGGATACATTTTGAGCGCACGTAGTGTACATAGCTACGGGTATTAAATATCGTTGTGAAAATGTTAATAATTGTCTACTCAATTCGACGAACCACAAGGTATCACAAATCGAAATATGGTAACGAGAATATACTTACATAATCGTATACAAGTATAGGTTTGCTTTATTGTAGGAACGATCAAAATGTTTAGCAAATAAGTACCATTTAGTCTCCAACCTCAATTGACAAATCGTATTACACAATACACCAGGGATTATTATACTTAAGAATACGTCACTAATGTCGCCCATTTACGCCATTGTTCGTCGTCGAATCGATACGTAAAGGAGCTCTCGATTCCTGTCGACTACGAGTGGATACGCATTATACTTACACGATTTTGTCGGCGCCGACATCGAGATGTAAATGCTTGGAACGATTAATTCTCGATTAAAACGATAAAGTGTTACCTACATTATTATCTATAGGTACATTTCATAGCCAGCCCTAACTTACATTTATATAGCGTCGAGTTTCAATTTACCTATTTTAACGTATGAAGTTATTTAGAGAGTTAAATAATTTCATAGGTTGATTTCAATTGTGGTTTACTATGAAGTTCTTTGTTAAAATTATGAAAGAATGCTATTTAAAAAAATATCCATAACGCGAACTAAAGTTACTCTTCCTCCGTAATGCTGTCTGTGTTCTTTTTTGCAAACAAAAGTGTCAGCATCAGTTTAAGTCCAGGTTTAACTTCGGTCAACGTTTTGTAATAAGGTGGCAAATATAGAATAGTAGTTGTATTTCACCTGAGTATTAAGTACTTAACTACTATGAAATTTGTCACTCTCACAGTCACAAACTATTCGAAATTTATATTGGTTCGTGCTAAGGGTTCAGTAGTAAGGTGAATTTACCCATGCCTATGGCCGATTCGGGATTTTGTCGGAACCAGGACCAATCGGAATTCACCGAGTCGCGAACTATCATGATAAAAAATCGGGCAAGCCACTCCGATTTCTTATTGACAATACTTAAATTCCTGGTTCGAAATCTAGCACGAACCAATATGGAATAGGAATACCTAGTTGAATCATATTCTCCCTCGAGTCAAGATAGTCAAGAAGTTCTGTATAGAAATTTGAACAGCGCCACAGCGGACGTAACAAGAAATAAAAATCTTCAACACAAAACTTCTTGACATTTGACGTTTATTCAGATCGAATGCAGCTATTTGAATTCGGTATTGGTTCGTGCTTAGGGTAGGTCTGATGTAGCATACACTTGAACGCTCATATCGAATGTTGTGGGTATGCTATGCGCGAAGAGAAACGTCACTAATGGCGGTTAATGCCAGTCCATTACGCTCTTAGCGTGTGTTAACCCCACAATGCATGGCACTTACCTACATTGCTGCTTGTTAAAGGAACCCAGTGCCGATACGCAGTGTTTAAAGCGATCGGTCTACGGAAATGGGAGCGATACTACCAACGGTACTAAATATAAAGAAAACCCCCCTTTCCATCCAAGGAAGGTCTGTGCAAGCTCGGCGTTTTGTTAATATCGACAGATACTCAATTTTTACTTTAGTTCTTTATATTGTACACTAGGGGCCGCCCGCGACTTCGTACGCGTGGAGTTAGTTACATATTTGCACATACTTTTTGACCCTAAAAGGGTTCATTGCTCGTTCCCTGTATGTGTTAATATGTAGCCTATATGTTGACCCGACTTCTTAATAATGCCTTATATGTAGCCTATATCTTGCCTTCCATGGCTTGCCTACACATACAAGTATCGGTAACAAAACATCGTTGATAGAGGAATATCCTCATCAATCTGATAATCGCCCTTGTGGGGTCATATCACACATAATATATTATTTCCATTACGTGAAGCTCAATATATGTTCTCCTTAGAACATGTTCGCTTATGGAGTTCGTACTATTATGTAAGCACCGGTAACATACGACACTCGAGTGGAGCAAATTATGCATAATTTAACATATAGTCTATTCGTGATTCATAATTTATTTTTGTGACCATGGGGTCTGTAAAAGTGTAAACGATTCGAAACATTAAAAATAAGTAAATTGGAAATATAATAAATGTCGCTTGACATAATTCATTACTTCCATCGCGTGGAAATCCATACATCAACGCAACGCAACATACCCGCTCATGGCTTGCGTACACACATAAGAATTGGCTATAAACTACCCTCTTAATAGACTATAAAGATCGAACATCGAATGTTGACGTACCCCGTTGTGAAGTGCAATGTACGTGGTTTTTAAGGTGTCACAAACTCCCGAGGTCTTGGGTTCACCCCGGTGCGTGGGGCAAATCATTGTATGATAAAAACGAGCATCTGTGCTTAAGTGGTTGTTAACAAATATTAATTCAAAATCATACTAATCTATGCATCATCATTATGCATTTCTATGCGTTAGCCCATAACACAAGCCTTTCAATGCCTATTATGACGCTAGGCTAATTGGTGTGAAGTGTTGACTCGAACACTACGGTTGTTCTACCGTAATATAGTTATCGACGACGTGCTGGTATACATTTCAAAAGAAAAAGGAATATCGAAACAATTAATGTTTGAAAAAAATTTAGTGCAGTACAGTTGATAAATTGGGAGCACCACAAATAATTCTTAAATAAATTTAATGGTATCGCATGCCATTCAAAAGCTTGTTTATCTAAATCCAATATATATCAAACTCCAATCTCAAGTGCAGTACACTATAAATATGTAAGGAATTCTAAGTTTTCTGCAATTTAAGGACTATCTGCCAGATAGATAGATGATAACATATGGACGTAGTTACGCGAAAACGTTCCAACCCACAAGTCACTCGAAAATGAGTTACCATAACCAGGGTACTATTTTTGACATATTACATCATGTGCAGACATAGATGCTAGTATTTTTAGGTTAGTTTCATCAATAAAGTTTGACCAAAATGTTCCAACCCACCATTATGCCAAGGACGTGTACTCAAAATAAAGTGAAAACATTACATGCATACTGAAACATATTGTTAAAAACTCTTAATAGAATAACATTATCGTTATAATGTTCCACTTGTCTTGGAACTTTATACTAAATTCATAAAACGCACATTTAATTATTTAAAGTGTTAAACCTCTTCAAGTTTACAAAATGACAAAGACTGATTTTTTTAGTACAACTAAACTGGAAAAGAAGATTATCAATAGGAAGAAGTTTACAGACTCATCTAAAGTTAGTTGGCTACATACAAAAGAAATTAAGTTGGATAAAGATCAAATGTTCTATTTTTATGCGGTCTACGATGGAAGACGATTTCAATGAGTTGAAAATTGATAAAAAAATAAAGCGAGAACTGCATACATAAAAGAAATTTGATTTTTGTTTATTGTGGTCTAATGGCAAACCGATTGCTCCAGCGAAATTAGTGGACTTACAATCCATGTACCACTACATACCTGAGGATTGCCTTCAATTTTATAGAACGCTTCAAAGTTTTGAAGAAGCTACTGATGATTTTGATGGGTTTGATGGAGTTCCGGACTTCGAGATCATAGAATACCATGATGAAAATTGAATGTTTGTAATATAAGTTTTTGATAACTTTTGGAACCATATCAGTAAATTTTTGGCATTGGTTCTAAGCTCAAAAGATCACGTTCTATTTTTTTGTAATAAATTTTAAAATTTTTTTTTGTTGTTTTTGTATGTTCCTCATTGTTATTTATTATTTTACATATTTATTTTAGATATATTTATAAAATAATACACTTAAATTCGTTTTGGAACGTTTATGCATATTTGCTTTTGAACAAGGTTCATACAAAATTAAATTTAGCAAAAACGTTTCAAACTCGTTTTACCTATTTATATGCCCCTTTTATTATGTATTTACAAAAAATATGCATATCATTCAATAACCACTTTGGCATTCCACAGTAAAACCAAAAGTATTTGCCTGAAATAATTACAGGGAAAAAGTGTACCGCTAAAACACAAAATTGCGTTTATCTCAAAATGGGGTCGCTGTGGGTTGGAACGTTTTCGCGTAACTACGTCCATATTTTCTCTTGAAAATAACAAAAGTAAACCAAATGGGTTGCTCACTTGATCGCGTAATGAGAGAAATTTGCAATATTAGAAATGTCGTGTAATAGGTGTCTGAGGTGGCCAACATGATCATTTTGATATATAAGTGGTACAATGTACTGAAGAAAGATTGCACGTTCTACCAAATTCTTGAAAGGTTTTGAAGATCATTGTATGCAATTATCCACTTTATCTTATTTTTAGTAAAAAATACTGAAAACTGTTCTTAATAAACTTATGCTTTCTAACCTTGCCACGACTGTCTGGAATAAATATACTTCAAACCCTACGCATAGTACATGCACACCTCATGTAAGCTGTGTAAATCTTATAAATAACTAAATCTTTATTTAGTATTAAGTAATACATATAAATGACTCGGATCTAAGAACTGAAAAACAAAAGGAAAAATTACAATCAATTATAGATTCCAGGATGGCAAATGAATTTCATAAAATCTGGTCTGACCTTCGTAATAGCAAAATTTATCACGGCAACCCTGCAACAATATAAAAACTATACCTGAGAATTTCGTTGTAAAAACGTAAACTTCAGCAGTTGATCGGTTTCAACATTTGTGTCATTCCGTGGGGTTGTATCAACCACTCCCTACTTCTAACAATAATTATGAATTCACTGCAATCGACCTTGCAATCACTTCCCGCCAATCTAATATGAAAGCTTGGGAAGTGTAGTTGAAGAACACGGCTCTACCACTTCACTTCAATCTCCACTCCAATCAAATAGATATGTTAGCACTACGCTTTTCATCATATTCTACAAAGAGCGACAGCTCTGTCTTAAACAGCTATGAGATGGCTCGGAAACGCTGGCTTGCGTGGTTGCATTGGTCTAGGAACAAGAATGTTTATCGGAATAATCCCGCAAGTTGTGGACTCGGTTCTGAGCTAACACGATTTTTGAGAGACTTATTTTTAACACGTGACTTATCTCAAAATAAGTACCAATATTTTAAATAAGTCAGTAGTTTTTACATGATATACCAATGGATGATAAGTCTAATTACCTAAACTCACCTGTCTTGGCAAACACATATATTAAAGTCGATTGTTTATAAAGAATCAGTCCATAACCCACTATTCTGTGTCTATAAGTTAACTTATTTCCTTTTCTTCAATAATGTATTCATTACATCATAATGATCTGTTTCAAATACCTCGTTATACTAGTTGTTGTTCTGAACGTCATACAGTAATTATGCTACGTATTTTTTGGTTCAGCATGTGGTACACATGACATGTTCCTACTTCAAATTATCTCGAATCATTGTATTTGTACCGACAAAGATTAGTTTTAGCCTTGTTTTGGTTCAAAACAGGTGAAAGTAGTTAAAGACAATCCGATTGGTGACTTCTACCGAATAATGGTAATCGTAAGTGGGACCCTGATTTTTGGTAAAAAGTACAGTCTTGTAAAATGTAAGACTCAGTATCGAACAACTTTACATCTTTTTCTCGCATTCGTACGCCTTATTTGTGATATACAAAGATACCAATGAATGCTACACAAGGAAGCGTCCGGTCATTAACATCGCGCGTGATCGTTTCCCATCTAGTGTCATCTGTTTATTGATAAATAAGTCATTTTAAATGTTATTTAAACACAAGACTTTTTATCGCTGTGTGATTTAATTTTATTGTGATTGTTACATGATTTTAAACAATTTGAACTGTACTCTCACTATTCAACTTCCTTTTAGCCAAAAGGTATACAAATGTGTTAGGGAACATTGATTTATGTTTCCTAAACTTATTTATCGAGAGTAAAGATGGCCGGTGTAACCAGACTGATTACAAAATTGTCTCTCTTTATTTTAGTAGTATTATAATACGTTCAAATTTTGGGAATAGATACTTGTCTTACGTCTCGTTAATAATAACTTTTTTTAATTTTTGATTTTTTATGTGTGAACGATGTCGAATAGAGTATAGTTCCGCAGTGTTTTGTCCATGTTCATCAAATTAATTGTAATTCGATGAACATGGACAAAACACTTACAGGTCATTCAAGTAAGACATAAGTAAAATAAATAATATTTTTTAAAATTGGAAGTCGGAAAACATCTTTTGAATATTCCAACATTTTCTTTCCTACCAGAGGATTAATTGTGTAATGTTTTCGATTTCCGTCATCTCTTGAATTAAAGAAAACTGTATCATAACACTCACAGGCTTGCCATGATTCCTTCGCTGCATGTGGATAAAATTGTTATGTTAGAGGGCATGATATATAAAAGAATATAAGATCTAATAAAGATACATTTATAATAATTTTATAATAATTTAATATGTAGCCTATATGTTGACCCGACTTCTTAATAATATTCGTGCCTTGAAGTAAATCCATGCAGAACTTTTTGAGTTTATCAAGGACATACATACACACAACTGTCTAGTCTTGTTTACGAAAGAGACCCTGCAATCATTTACCTGAGAGGCCCTGCAATCATTTTCATCATTCGAAAATAGGGTCTATTTTTAGGGAGATAATTTTCGTTCCATTATTATTCCGCGTGTCATATTTCGTGAGATATTGTACGATATTTTTGGGAAAATTGGTCCGATATATCGATGTTTTTTTCGCGATATATCGAAGCCGATATTGATATTTTTTAAAAGATCGATGTATCGATATTTTTTTCAACTTTTGACATCCCTATTCTCGATCTGTATGTAATTAATTATAACTTTTCATGATAATATATATGCCTAAACTTACCTCTCGGCAAGCAATAGCATTCAAAATTAGCAAATAGTAAAAGTCTATCAACAATTTGTTTAGTAAGGCAAATATTTAGTACAACCGCACGTAACTAAACCATAGCGCGATTCGAAAGGGTACAGGCGCCATCTACCGGTGTTGGTCTATTAATAAGTCTTATTGCAACTCCTTTATTTATCTAGTATTTTTAGGGTTCCGTAGCCAAATGGCATAAAACGGAACCCTTTTGGACTCGTCATTTCTGTCTGTCCGTCCGTATGTCACAGCCACTTTTTTCCGAAACTATAAGAACTATACTGTTAAAACTTGGTAAGTAGATGTATTCTGTGAACCGCATTAAGATTTTCACACAAAATATAATAAAAAAAAACAATAATTTTTGGGGGTTCCCCATACTTATAACTGAAATTCAAAAAAATGTATTCATCAAACCAACCAACAAAAGTCTTCAAAAATGATATTGAGGTTTTTAACATAATTTTTTGAAGTTATACTTCTTTAGGCGCGTTATGAAAAAATGATGAGAGTGAAATTATAAGATGCGCGCGCATCAACTGTAACACAAAATTTTAACAGCATGAAGTTGGTATTTATTAATCTGGAACAACGGAACCAAAGCGCGATTCAGGAGGCTACAGCGCCATCTCTTGACCATTGGTGTAGTAGAACCAAAAACCACATCTTTATTTTTTGTAATAAAGTAACAGTTATAGGTATTCATATTTATAACATTTATCCACATGTTTCTAGTTTGTATATTCGGAATACGTGTTTGAGTTTCATACAATTGCAAATCACATATGTTCTAATAAATTATATTCAGTAGCGATTTTAATTGAATATTTTGATTATTTATTTATTTTTTCAAATTAAAACTGAACTTTATTGACTCTGTCCTTTTCCAGACTTTTTATTAATTTATTGTAATTAATTATTTGCATGCAATTAAAAACTAATTTTAAACGATGCCAAAGAAGGATAACTTCTCACGCGCCTACATAAGTACACGCACCCATTTTTTTTCTAAACTGAATAGTTTGCGCGGGAGACATTTCCAAAGTAGTAAAATGTGTCCCCCCCTGTAACTTCTAAAACAAGAGAATGATAAAACTAAAAAAATTCTATGATTTACATTACCATACAAACTTCCACCGAAATAAATTACACTATTATGAAAACATCGGTTAAAGTTTTATCAGACTACAAGAACTTTTATATTTTGTTACTTGCTGCTACGGAGCCCTTCATGGGCGAGTCCGACTCGCACTTGGCCGCTTTTTTAGACCCATAACTTGTTGTTACAAATTAAATATAGCAGACGCATTATGCTTATGTTGTATTATATCCACATTTAAGTATAATTCCTTATTAAAACATTACCTACAAAACAATCAGAACTTCTGCGTCCAACATTATTCATGCGGCAGCAGTTGCTTTGGACCAGGTGGCAGCAGTTGCTTGGAAAAAATCGCAGCTGGCGTATTCTGTGTTTTGATTAGCTCCCAGTCCAGCAGGGACAGTATGAATGGATATAATCATTAAGTACCTCAGTTAATTGGATCTACGTCTTCATTTGATGGGTAGTCCATAATTCGTGGTCCGTAGGCTTGATAGCGGTCTTTACCAACTTCAAAGACATCTTTAATAGGGGTAAACTGCATAGAGGGAGCCACCCTATTCTTTAGGGTTGCCTTAGCGTAAATGCCAGTCATATTGTTTTTAAGTGTGGTGATTACTGTAAAGAAATCTCTCATTATGTTAATATATTTATCAATAAAATTAAGATATAAAAATGTCCTTGTAAATGCTTAAAATAAAAAAAATATAAGTACCTATATTTGCTTTTTGTTACTTCCAATGTTTAATATTTGTAATTGTAATATTTCCAAAAAGTGTCAACTAGCCTATTCTGGCTGGTCGGGAAAACAAATGAAATCTACCCGAATACGGGCGTACTGATTCCGTTCATTTACACGCAGTCGTTTATCCGGATTGATTGATACGGCAATTACCGTTATATACGGCAATTTGAGCTGATAATTTCAGATTATACGGCGTACGGAAGGTTTGTCATTGCCGTATAATAATACTAACTACATATAAAGGAGATTGTTCAAATTGGCCTAAATGCACAAAAAATATTGACATACACGGTAATTCTTGGCGTAATTTATAATTTAATTTACAGTCATTAGATTTCAACGGACACCTTTGTATAATATATTTACTTTAAAAAGGACTTTTAATTTTACCGGTTTGGAAAACATACGAATCATTTTTAATGGCTATGGGTGTAGTAACATTCAGCCAAAGACTGATCGAAGTTGTTTATATAACATAAAAACAAATCTATTATGTAAAGATCGATAAAATAAATCATTTTTTTTTATTACACTGTATCAATATCCACAACTATGTTATCATTTTCACTAGATGCAAATGTGCTTAGACAATTATTATAGATGGTAGGCGACATCATAGAGTCTATTGCCATACATTTTTCGCCAAACACCTCCATAAACACATTATAATCTGTATATATGTTAGACTTTAAGGTATCTATCTATGGGCCTACGTTCCCTGACTATAAATTAATTAAATTATAAGGTGTGATACACAAAAAATCTAAAATATGGTTATCTTAAAAACATAACAAAAATAATGAAGCTACTGAATATATGGCTATAGAACCTAAATCTCTTAGCTTTATTTGGTTAACGAGAGTTTAAATTTTTTCTCTAATCTGTGGCTCATTCACAATCATAATCACACAGTTTCTGTCACAGAGTACCTTATTATAACCGGAAATGACACCTGATTTTAAAAGTTACTCTTATGCATTAACTTTAAAAACAGGCAACTATCTGTTAATCTACATGCTCTATATACCTGAATCTAATACATAATTTCGGTACTTGGCTTGATTTCCCTAGTTTACTATATAACTTATTTGTTTTTCATTATTTTAATATGTTCAGTGTATATATAATACGGCAAAAGCATGATTCAAATTCATCAAAAAGTTTGAAAGCAACTCTTTCAAACTTGATGGCAACACTGATTCGGGCTAAAGACCAAGTGTAATCTCGCCATGAGGAAGTAGGCAGGTTCTTTCACTTTACAGAAAACCATAATAAACAACACAATATAATTATATTTTTTACTTATTTAAACATGTAACTGTGCCGGATGTTTAAGTGCCCTTTTACAAAATTGCACCGCGCTGCCGTACTGATCGGTGCGTAGATAGATTTGCACTAGTATATATTGCATTTTACGGGTGATGTTTAGAATCTTATAAAATAATTATTAATGAACTAATTATAAAAATATATACATATTTCAGTAGTTCAATGATGGTAGATTAGTTTTATGAAAGTTTTTGATAGTAATTCTATTTAATTCAATATCAAAATACGAGGTAAACTTTTTTTTTTTTATAACGCAGGTAAAAAATCTTTTCACAGACGACGGCGCCTTTAAGAGGTACACCGCCGAACGGACCTCACACCTGGCTCCTGCAAGTCTTACGGACCCGCCAGTGGCTACCCACCGAGGACCCCGCAACTCTTACGGGCGCTTTACAGCATAATATCCGCTAAAAAAGTCCTGCGAATACCTCTACACTGCTTAGTGCGGAGCCGCAGGGTCCCCGTTAGGGATTCTACCACGGCTCCGCCCCCAGCAGCTTCCCGGCCTCGCCGGGGCTCCACGAGCGCAGGTAGGCCCGCGCGTGGGGGCTGGGTACGCGGCCTACTGCCCACCATACCGCCCCCCATCCGCTGCGGAGGGGACTCCTGGGCGTACCCGTCCAAGAACCCTCCGCCACCCCCCTTTGTAGGGAAAATACGAGGTAAACCTGCATTATTTTTTGGGAAAACTCACGGAAGTTAGATGTTTTTTTTTTAATTAATGAGATAGAAAATCAAAATTCTAATACATTACGTTACAACAAAAACATATTTCTGATGTGGTAGTAATTAATTTGATCTAATTTATTGAACTCTATTGACAGATTCAGGCGTTTGAAGTTGTGCATATTATCGTTTTTTCTGTAAACCAGCTGCAGTAGAACGATCAGTACAAAAAAGGAAAATAGTATTTGCAAATATTCAAAATTAACTTACAATAGGAAGAATAATTCTACTGTTAACTTCTATTGAAAATAATCAAAATCTTTTCTAAGGGGGTAAATAAGGCGCTCAAAAATTACGATTTTTTGCAAAAATGTGAAAGGGCTCTTAAATCTAAAGAAAATATTTCTAGAAAAAAAAACACGCGAAACAGGCAGCAGACGGGACAAATTGTAACTACTTATAATTGCTATTTCTTCTTTCAAATGTTAAATACTTGTATATGTATTAATTTTACATCTATATACAATATTAGTCTATGTTTTACATTGTGGGTTACCTACAATGCGAAAAGATGGCGTTGCCTTGCAGCCTAAGAAATACTAGAGAAGATTCGACACGGATGTTAGGGGAGGGTTCGAGGCCCGTCTGCTGGCTGATACGCGGGGATTTTTTTCTAGTAAAATTTTCTTAAAAATTTACGTATTTAAAAAGGTAGGGTTACAAACACTTCCGTGAATTACTTCAGTTACTCCGTGATCATGGCGCTTGCAACAGTGCCGAAATATCGGAGACTCATAAAAAACAAGGTACATGGTAATAATCCCGTTAATAGATATAAAATCTGTAGGGGGATTCTGTAAAATAAAATCTCAATTCCGATTTCGGTTGCTGCCATTTTAGACATGAATTTGGTATGCAATACGCCATTACATGGCGTTTTAGTCCAGTCAATGAAGGCTTAACTTTGCCATTTTGAGTTGATCACCTGCAACCAACGCGAAAATTTCCGCAAGGGTTCGTAGATTAATATACTAAAGTTGCAGGGTGCTGCATTGACGGCAAAGGGTGAAAAAAAAATGCGAAATGGTGCAAAAACGAGTTTTTCGTATATATCTCGCGACTGGCTGGAAAAATTGAAAAACTTCCTAGTACAAAGTTGTAGAAAAACATAAGACATTTCCCATAGTTTTTGCACAAAATGCAATTAAAGGAGCAAAATAAAAAAAGAAAATATATTGTTAATGGTTTTTTTCCATTTTTAAACGATCCTACGGGTCAAATTCAACAATCACCACTTACTGAAATATTTAAGGATAAGTTGCTCAGGCGTGAAAAAACGTTAGTTTTACCGTGAAAGCGCAGACCTGGGCTTTCTTGGCAATGAACTCAACCAAGTTCTTGGTACCGCATTCCGAAATGCGGTCCAAATCTTGATCGAGTTCAATGACAAGATTCTCCCGTTTCTCTTTGGTTTCTACCTGTCCAGCGGCTGCGTATCCAAAATATCCAGCATGCACTGTATTATCGTCTGCATAGCAATGAATATTCTCAAGTGAAATTAAATCATTGAATGCAGCAAAATGAGTGTAGGGGATAGGACGGAGTCCTGAGAAACACCGGCATTCACTGACATGAACTGCGAACTACATCCGTCGCCATCCGTTGACGCTCATGCAGGAAGATAGCCACTCAGGCACAGAACTGAGTAGGCAGACCGTATCCAGGAAGCTTGGAGAGAAGACATATGTGCCAGACCCTATCAAAGCCTTGGCGATGTTAAGGCTGATAGCCAAAGACTCACCTCGCTTATCGATAGCCTCACCCCAGATATATGTCACGTACGCTAAAAGGTCACCTGTCGATCGATTCGGTCTATCCTCTTTTACTTGCCTCAAATATAACGCAAACATATTATATATATTTTTTTTGCAAAAAGCGACAGATTTGTTAGTTTTTACTTCATCTAGTAAAATTCAAATATCTGGTAAAATTCAAACAGTCAAGTCAACAACAGTCAAAGCCAATTACAGGATACTCACAGGATATTTACTCTAAGTGTCTACATGAAAAATGTGTACTATTTTTCTCCGCAGCTAAAAATATGTCCATAATGAGTGGTAGGGAAAAAAAATTGGGACGATTCAAAAGAGTTGTACTATACATCCAATTTGAATAAAGATATATTGATTTCTGATTTGATATTAAAAATGGTTTGCCTATAAAAATCCTGGACCGGCTATTTTTAATTAATTTTTAAAAAAATATTTTTAATTAAAGTTTCAACATCAAGATAATAAGAAAATGGTGTCCTGAATTAAAGTATAAAACGTATAGAATGTGCAGCCGTTGGACAACGTAACTGACATCGACATACCTGTTTTTACCTGGCAACCCAGTAGTTCACCCAAATGTAAGTGTGAAAAAAAAACCATTATCTTGATGTTGCATCATTCAATTAAAAAAAAAATGTAGTCCAGGATTTTTTAGGCAACCCATTTTTAATATATTTGCTAATATACTAAATTCATAATAAAATATGTTTCATTCTATTATCAGCTCGGTGAAGGTCGATGTAGGTTCCAATCTTAGACCATAAGATTGGTGTAGGTACAGTTAAGATGTTGGTAGTACATGTTAGGGTCATTCTGTTTGTAATTAAGTGGCTGGTAATGCTGTAACCGTTTCCCATTGCTCCCCTCGCTTGTATTCTAAGGGTAGACGAGCACTTAGGGCGCTTGTTAACGAGACGGTTTCTAACCGGATCTAGGCACGGTTATAAGCCTTGTCTACATCCGATCGTCAGTTTTTTTTGTCTAATTTGGACGTATTAGTGCTTTTGTAGGTTGACGCAAATTGTCTGTACGCGACAAACACAAAAAGTGGTAAAAACTGGTGATTAAGAAGGCTGAACCACTTTCGACACGAGGCTGCTACAGATACTGCCTGGGGTGAAAGAGGTGTAAAAAGTATAGACATAGAAAGAGGAGAGGTAAACAGAGAAGTATTGAATTGAGGTAAGAAGATAAGATAAGGAATGGAATAAAGGGACATAGATACTTATTACTGTTACTTAAAATAAGACTAGTACGGTAAATAAGAGTTTTTCGTTTAATGTCTTATGAAGGGGTTATTAGTTGTGATAGCGAAATCAAAAGATTTTAGTTTATAAAAAATGTGTTCAATGATGGGACACTATGTAAAATGAAGTTTATAAATAAATAAATAATTGTATTGACGTTGTATCAACATAATGATTTTTTAATGTTGTTACATTAGACTATTAATGTTATGGAGTTGTTTTCGCTCGTTTTTCTCCGCAGCTGAAAAATATGTCCATACCGAGTGGTAGGGAAAAAAAATTTTGGACGATTCAAAAGAGTTAGTACTATACATCCAATTAGAATAAAGATATATTGATTTCTGATTTCTGTTAACGACAACGGCGCTAGCGACGGTGGCGTCGTCGGTACAAACGTACAAACAAAAATCGAATCTTCTCGCTGACAAGCGCACACCGGCCATATTAAAATCTTCCGAAAAACTGTCAGAAGTACGATTCGAACAAGGAATTCGAATAACCGATTGACAAATGTTGACGTAACAAAAGAGATGTGCTTGCTAGAATAGGTAGTTCCAAACAAGTCAGATGCTGTTTGATATAATTTTTAATATACTTACCAAAGTTAGAAAAGGAATTATCGAAAAAGCTTCATCTTCTTAGCAAGCTCTTACATTTGATACCCATATTGTAGGAAAGCATTGTTGAAGTACTAACTTAGTCTAGATATTGGATTTAAGGTGACTGACGTCACTTCACTTTTTGAGTTATTCTTAGCAAGGAGCACAGAACACAGAAACCTCTTTCTGTGCTCTGTGACAAGGAGCAAGCTCACCATGCATTGTCATGCAAACGAAACGTGTGTACAAAATTTCAGCTCAATCGAACGAAGACATCTGCTTCAAAATTGAGTTGCAAGATTCCATCCAAACGAACATATAGGGAGTTAGACATAATTTGAATGGCCGAGAATCATACGCTCTTTTAACCAACGCTTCATCCACTTTCTCTTTTTGTGTTGTTTTTCGTCGTCTATTGCATACAAAACTCCTAAGGCAATGACCACTTTTTGAAATTTAGACAAATTTGGAGCCATTTCTACAACACGGTTACTAATACAGTCCGCGCATGATACAAGTGCATACGTGTTGGCGCGTGGATTACATCCGTGTAGCCGAAAATCATAACGCGGATGGAAACCATCTTCCCACCAAGATCACCTTGGTTGGTACGCTGGATGACATCCGTTTGGAATAGGTCTTACTTAAATTCTTACAACAAGCAGTCCTTCGGCATGTCGCCGACCTAAGCTTACAGCGTCGTCTGGCGGCGACGTTAAATGATCCGGAACGCGCTCGACTCAAAGCGGGCGCGCGGAGAGAGAAACGTCAAATTTATTTCCGACGATTAGCGAGTGGTGTCTTTGAGACGAGCGGGAGAGGGGGGGCCCAACATCTCGCTAATGGGACGGCTATTATTTTATTTTCCGGCGTTCAGAAAATTGCCTTAATTCGCTACAAAGAGCCGGAACGGCGAATACTTTTAGATAATGACAGTATACAGTGCGCGCCTACGCTTTGTTGTAGAACGAATTGGGTTGGCGCAAATTTGCTATGAAATTTTTAAAAGGATCTTAATCTGATGCGCATTTACATTAGATAACCTACCTACCAAATTTACTTGTTTACGTTTTAGAAATAAATAATAAATAAATATTTCCAACACTCACACCATTAGCCTAGTCCCAAGCTAAGCACTAATAAGGCTTGTGTTATGGGATACTAGGGTAACGGATAGAATACATATACTGTACATATATAAGTATATTTATATAGATATGCGTATTAAACATCCATGACTGGAGTACAAATGCTCATATTCATCACACAAACATCTGCCCCCACCGGGATTCGAACCCGGGACCTCTCGAGTGGGCGACACCATGAAACCCGGCGTACAAACCACTCGGCCAAGGAGGTCGTCGAAATGATTGATCTTCGATTGAGAGCAGATTTCGGTTGCGATATCATAAAAGTTTATTTAAGGAAGACCAGCTTTTAACTAAGATATCATCGTTGCACTTTAGTAGTAGTTGGATTTCTTATTGTTCAGCACATTTAAATGTGACGGCTTCACAATTTGGATTTGGAAATCTTCACTTACCCCATAGTAGATGAATGAGTGGTTTCGCTCGAAACGAGACCAAACATTTATCTATGACTTACCCAAATAAAAATTATACCTATTTGACTTTAAACATCGAATTCTTAGATTAAACAAAATACTTTTTGATTAAATCTAAGATCATATTTGATGAAAAACTTTTCTTATCCTAACATAACATTTATAAGCTATAGCTTGTAATATTATTTTGATATATGAATATATCAAACTAATGGTATCTCGGCAGAGGCGGCCTTACCCAATTGCGAGGCTCCGGGCGGCAGGTCTTTGCGAGGTCCGTTGTCCTTCGTGAAAAGTATGTGATGCGAAAGTAGGTCTGGTTGTTTGGTTTAGGTATTTGTCATGTTTAAGGAAAAATGCTTAAATTATACAAATAAATCAAAGGAGATTGGTCAAATTGGCCTAAATGCAAATAAAATATTGACATATACAGTAATTCTTGGCGTAATTTATACTTTATTTTACAGTCATTAGATTTTAACGGCCACCTTTAAATAACATATTAATTTTAAAAAAGGACTGCTATTTTTACCGGTTTGGAAAACATACGAATCATTTTTATTGGCTATGGGTGTAGTAACATTCACAAAGACTGATCGAGGTTGTTTACATAACATCAAAACAAATCTATTTTGTAAAGATTGATAAAATATATTTTTTTTTATTACACGGGTGGTATTAATATCCACAACTTTATTATCATTTTTACTACATGCAAATGTGCTAAGACAATTAATATAGATGGTAGGCGACATCATAAAGTCTATTGCCGTACATTTTTTGCCAAACACCTAAATAAACACATTATAAGGTGTGATACACTAAAAATCTAAAATATGGTTATAATAAAAACATAACAAAAATAATGAAGCTGCTGAAGATATGGCTGTATAACCTACAGCTCTTAGCTTTCTTTGATTAACGAGAGTTTAAAAATTCTCTCTAATCTGTGGCTCATTCACAATCATCACACAGTTTCTGTTCGTGTTTTTAAAAACATGCACATATCTGTTATTTTACATGCTCTATATACCTGAATCTAATACATAATATCGGTACTTGGCTTGATTGCCCTATTTTCCTATATAAGTTATTTGGTTTTTATTATTCTAATACCTATGTGCCTATTTGCAAACATAACCTCAAAATCATTCAGTGTATATGCTTTATAGAAGTTCTCAGGAGTGGCCGTCGATAATATTCGTTTCTACGGTAATTTATATATAATTTCGAATGTAGGAAACAATTTTTCATGGTTATTGGTTTTTAGGCCAAACATGTATGGAAGCTGAGCAATCTCCTTTGAATTTTAAAAATTGAAAGAGTCACAAAATTAACATTATCATTTTCAGGAAATAAATCAACTTTAACCCGGATTGGACCTTTTAATACAATCTCAGTCCGGTCTACATCAGTAATTGTTATGGGCCACAAACCGGGGTCATTTTGAGGATTCAGATTTTCCGTTCCAGCAGTCATGGATGTAGACATAGACTCGGGCTCAGGTTCGTGTTCTTGACTGAATAGCGTTGATGGTGGCATCAGTGACCTAAGAGACAATGATGTAGTTAATTCATCATCATCCTCGCTATTTTTACTTAATGCGGCGGCACCCATGATGATGTGGAAGTAATGTTTTCAGCTGGATCCGGATAAGAGTCACTTTTAGTCAATAAATGTTTTGTAGAGGTTTCTTTATCATCACTTTTTATATATTTATAAAAAGATACACGCAGATTTTCTTCTACCTGCTTTCTTTTGATAGCTCGTTTCCTTTTTGAACTCCCTGACTCAAATTTTCTACCGCCATCACGGTCACGCGAACTCATTTCGTAAATCTTGTTTTGTTCCGCACAAACAGTCAGAAATAAATTTTTAAGTACCACACAGTTTTTTTTAAACTTTTTCAGTTTTCTCAATACTTTCAATACTATAAGAACGTAATATCCAATAAAATTGAAAGATATGTACGGTAACGATTTTGTAACTCATACTTTAAGTAAGTAAAATAATTCCAAGGTGACAAGAGTTAACAAATGTAATGAAACACGGGGATTTCTCGAGCGATAGAAGAGCAGAACATTATGTCCCGACTCACGAGTGTTATGCGATTAAAAAACCGTTCTTCAAGTGTTTCGAGGCGCGATATTCAAGTACTACACCGAGAGATTTTTTTCGATAACCGCAAGCACAAAACGTGACAAGTCCGCGATTCGAAGTTAACAAGTGAAAATGTACGTAGATCGTAGTTAATTTTGGGTTATGATAAGTAAAACTGTACTAAGATTAAAAAAAATATAGAATAAAGTACATCTTATGGTTAGTTTTTAGGTGTGTTATGCGATTAAAAAACCGTTCTTCAAGTGTTTCGAGGCGCGATATTCAAGTACTACACTGAGAGATTTTTTTCGATAACCGCAAGCACAAAACGTGACAAGTCCGCGACTCGAAGTTAACAAGTGCAAATGTACGTAGATCGTAGTTAATTTTGGGTGATGATAAGTAAAACTGTACTAAGATTAAGAAAAATATAGAATAAAGTACATCTTATGGTTACAATAACCCAAAGTTTACTTCTGTTTACACACATTTGTACTTATAAACTTCGCGGACTTTTCATTTTTTTTACTTACGGTTATCGTAAAAAATCTCTCAGTGCACTGTTTAGTGTCTTATTTTAAAACATTAAAATCGTTTTGGTATGACGTCACCCATTTGATTAACATTGTCTCGATTTTAAAACACTAAAAAACGTTTTAAAATCGAGACAATCAAATGGGTGACGTCATATTAAAACGATTTTAATGTTTTAAAATAAGACACTAAAATTTACAGTGTGTACATAATGAATTTTTCAATTATGTTTTGAACGAATGAATCAGTTAAATAACTTAATTTTAATTTACTGTTATGTTATAACCTTAATAAGTAATTAAGGATCAAAATCAAAAGTTTTAAATAAAAAAAAATAGTTAAATAAAGTTATATTTTTTTAAGTTTGCTTGGGTTGTTGCGCGAGGCCCCTGTAGGAGCGAGGCCCCGGGCGATTGCCCTGTTCGCCACCCCCTAAGGCCGCCACTGTATCTCGGTGGTTCTTTCCCTCCTTTTCAGCGCGGTCGCTTCTTCTCCCGTATTTCCCTCCTCTGTCTTTTTTCCCTTTCACTGCTTTCCCCATAACTTTCTGTCCGATGATGATCTTGTTTTCCTCTGATCTTGCTTCTACTCCTTTCCCTCTCACTTTGGTCACTCCTTACACTTTTCCCCTGTGGCTGCGTTATGGGAGGACATAGCTGTAGTAGGAACATGCTTCTTCACGAATAGGCCAGTTAGGGAGCTAAAAGCTTGGGCGGACCGCCTGACAGTGGTGGTCAGAAGGCTCTTTCCAAGGCAAGTGGTTGTTTCAATTCCAAACACTTCCACACGCGGCGCTTCCCCATAAGCACGAACAGAGGGTTAGGAATTCGGGAATGGGCGGCTGAACTGGGACTCGAGATCCTTAACAGGGCTCAGTGTTCACCTGTGTCTGGAGGAGGCGTGGTCGCACTATGGGGTCGGTGGTGGACCTCACTTTTGCTTCCCCAACTTTAGTGGTCGAGCGAAGGCCTGGTGTGTGGTGAGATAATGTCCGATCACAATTATATTTATGGTTTTGGATTGCTCTTCGGAGAAGCCCAGGATCGGCTAAAGCCGGTGCGGGCCGGGCCGGGTCGGATGCAGGGTGGTTTGACTCAGGGCCGTCTTTAACCTATTGGAGGCCCTGGGCATATTAGGATAATGGGGCCCCTATGACTGATGTGGATTATGACTTGAAATGAAGCGAGTCATACTGATGAGTGTAGTATTGATGATTTTCCTTTAAAATGTGTATGTGCTTAGTATACCATTATATGTATATTTAAATTTATCTAAGCATGCTGAAGTCGGAAAGCCTAATTTTTAGGCGAGAGTAAAATAGCTTCGTTTATGTAAAAGCTAGTAAGTTGGTATTGAAGTCAGTAATTTAGGTTCGATTTCATCAAATTATTTAAGTTTTTTGGTAATAAATATTGGTTATCGTTTGGTGATCTGACAGGAACTAGGGACTTTGTATTTGATCTGAGAGAGGTCTTTATCGATCGCGGGGCCCTGGGCACTTGCCCAAAGTACCCACTGGGAAAGATGGGTCTGGTTTGACGTCTGCAACACTTGTGTGGTGCATTCGGCCGCTCGCCGCTGGTAGAATGCACTACGCAATTACCTGCGTCACGGTGGTTTGTTAACAGCAAACCAACGCGGCGTTGCTCATTGCAGTGGCTATAACGCATTTTTTCTCAAAGAAAGGAACACTTGCACCAAAGTTTTTAATTCAAATTAAGGTCAAGCTTTGAGTGGGAGTCTGAACTTAGCTAGCATCAGGCAAACTACTTATTTTTGAGAGCAACCTTCTTTGTTTTGTAAAAAAGACACGTTTAAGTTTTTTATCTTTAAACGAATAAGTAAGTACGTATCGTCCACCTTCAAGAAAAAATGACGAGTAAAGTTACAAGATAACTCGGTAAACAAAACTAAATACTTAGGTAGTAGGTAGGTTTGTACTTGGTAAAAAACAGAATTTTAATTCTTGGTGGATGCGTACATTTTACCTGAAGATTACGAGGTCCATTTCAATTGTTTCATTGTGTCTAAGATATACTTAGGTAAGCTGTTGAGTGTTAAGTAAGTTCTTTACAAGGTACCTGTTAGCTACAATTTATAGTCAATCATTATTTTTAAATAGGATTAAGATTAAGACAGTATTTCTCGAAACCTTTTTTTGTGGAAGTACTTACCTACTGCTTATTTTGACAATTTATTTTTGCGATGAAGTATAATATTGCATTGTTCTAATGGATTATGCGTCATTGCGCTTAAGCCAAACGTGGGAAAATGATTTGTTTTGGTTTTGGAAAGCTCTCGTGTTTGGGATGAGAGTGAAAAAATTAAGAAAATGGTCCCGTTGCCAACATTCTTTGACAACAATAGCCACCTCATCGATGTTAAGTGTAGTGAAGAGTTTACCTCGAGGAGCTCAGCACTCATAAGAAAAAACAATTTCAAAATTATATTGAGTTTAAATCTAAAGGAAAGCAGACGGGACAAGAGCGCGTACCCTTCGCTATCCGGGCGAATGCACTGACCATTATGCTACCACGGCCCTGATGGTAGTGTCGAATTATTTCTAACTTTGCTTAAGCTACAAGGCAACGCCATCTCTTCGCATTGTAGGTAACCCACAATGTCAAATGAATACCTTTACAAGTATTAAACATTTGAAAGAAGAAATAGCACAATTATCTAAAGTTATAATTAGTCCCGTCTGCTGCCTTTTAGATTAGTTTAAGCTATCACTTCTGTAATGCGTTCTTTATAATAAAACACATTAACTAATTATTTTTACTAAGCATCGAATGAACTTGAAACATTAATAACATCCCGTTGCCAACTTAATCACGCAACCAAATTCGTAAAGCGTGTTAATAAATCAGTGTGCTTCTAAGAGAAAACTATTTTATTGGCCTCGTATTTGTGACACTGTTGAGCGTGTCGCGGTTTCAATTACTACTTCAAAGAGCAATAAATATGATTAAATTCTATGAAATCTCCGTTTGACGCGAAAACAAAAGCGAACGGCGGAATTAGTTAATATTAGAGCCGTTTTAATGAGGATCCGTAACGAGCTTAGTTGAGAATGCAGGTTTATGGAGTTAAGGATTCCATTAAAGATAGTGGTAATTTTTTGGTTCTACGACAAATATTGACGAAGTTATGACCAAATTACTAAACGAATTTTCAGCTGGCAGCGTGGTGGTTGTGACATCACAGAGCTCTAGCGCTCGGGCGCGAGCGTGCGTAGAGACGCTACTGAAGTTCGGCCGGAAAGAGCCACGATTGAGCTCTGTGACGTCACACGTTTCGGCTTCCGGTGAATATCGGCTACCATAAAATTAGTTATAAAATCCCAACGAATGAACCGATTGCAATGATTTAAAAAAGTATATTAATTTAAAAGCTTATCAGATTGTTATACTGTTGATTTTAAGTTGATTTCTTGACCTAGTCATGAACCTCAATGGCTTTTATGGTGTTAGATACAGTCGGAAACAGATAAGTTTTTATGAGAAAATAATTGAAGGGGATTAATAGATTAACAGATTTTATCGATATACTCTTAGTGTGCCTATTTTGCGTGAGGAATGGCATCAGTCCTGCTATCCCAGCTCCTCCAGAAAACCCAACAGTCCCCGGATGTTGCTGCAGACTTCTATTGGTGTCCATGGATTTCCTAGTCGAGGACTCCTCTGTGTTGCAACGCCTCTACGCTACAACAGAACAAGGGATATTTTATCGATACAGTAGAGAGTGAGAGAGGAGTTCGATGGTGCAAGTGGTTAGCGCGCTCGTACTGCGATCGAGGAAGTTAAGCAACTATCGCAATGGCCGCTCATCGGATGGGTGACCAATAATTTATATCTCTAGCTTCTCTGTGCGTCGGAAGGAGCTTTAAGCTGTTGGTTCTGACTGCATATGCTGTCGATACAGTGGCGCCGCTAGGCGTCGGCGACGTCGGCCACCGCCGACGGCCTCGCACCTCAGGGGGCCTCGCAAAAATTTTTTACAAGTTACCTATTTATTTTCGTTTCTCCTGGCCTGACTTAGGTAGCCGACCCCGAACAATTCGGGGGAAAAGCTAAGCAGATGATAATGACTTTTATTATTTTCGAACACGTGCGTGATGGAAGCGAGTAGTACTTTACGGTTATTCAGACTCGTCTGTCTGGCAGCACTATTTTTGTAATTAAATTTCTATGTTTGTAATTATTTTTTGGCATCATTTCATTATCAACAAGAAAACTCGTTTACACATACGTTATTTTATAATTTGACTCACTTAATTTAACGGTTTTTTACTGCGAATTAAAATAGGCCTCGCGAACTTGATGTCGCCGACGTCCACATGTGGTCTAGCGCCGCCACTGTGTCGATAGAACCCACCAATCCGTACTGAGTCTGCGTGGTGAGTCATGGCCCAATCCCCTTTATTCCAACCATGGGAAGTCCTGTGCCACAGCAATAGGGTCATTAATAATGTTGATGATTGAATGATCTAAAACGTTATTCGACTTTTCAAAAAAACTCTACTGCTTATTTCTGTAGGGTCTTAGCTATGATGATACTGAAAAGAGCTCCTAACTGTTCCTACATAAATAACTCAGAATATTATTAAATACGAGTACACAACATAAACACATGTTCATACACTTCCACACACACACACACACAGCATAACACATATTCGCAAGTAATTTTTTCTGTTAAATTATAAGTAAGAAGTTCTATTATTCACCTGATCCAGAGTCGGAGAGGCTGGTTATCTGTCATACAGGTTCTTCTAGCGTAGAATCCGGTCTCTTACATAGAGTTATAAGCAGTTAGTTATATTGTGACTTTGTTGTACACATTACTTTCACTATTATGTTATTCTATGTGAGAGAACAGATAAAGATTATTTTAGTTATATAATTTATTTTTAATCATGTAACTGCTTGATGTTTAAATCTAAAGAAAAAAATACTAGAAAAATATCCACGCGGACTAGGCAGCAGACGGTACTTGAACCCACACCCTTCGCAATCCGGGCGACTGCACTGACCAATTATTAAAAAAATGTAACTATAATTGCTATCTCTTCTTTCAAATGTTTAATACTTGTAAAAGTATTCATTTGACATTGTAGGTTACCTACCTATAATGCAAAAAGCAGCTTAAGAATGGCTAGAAGAATTTCGACGCCGCCATCAGGGCCGTGCTAAGATAACTGGTCAGTGCATTCGCCCGGATTGCGAAGGGTGCGGGTTCGTAAGTGGAATTCTTGTTGCACGTGTTCCCTCCTTCCTACAATCTGGGGTCCTTTAGTAGAGGCATGAAGAAGCATTTTTGCAGGCCGGCAAGGTGAGGATGGCTGGTGTATCAGTTTGTAACTGCAGTACCAGCTATCTTCGCGTTTGGACTTTGTCACCACTTAACATCAGGTGGGGTAGAGTCATTTGCCTACCTCGCTTATATATTAATTTGAAATGTTACTTGACGTCACCTCTTGGTACAATTTTTATTTAGAAGAAGTGACGTTATGAGCCCCTACTTCAAAACTTAGACGAGCTTTATCTTTGGCTAAGTATGTTTTTTTGGCATTGATCGTCAAAAGCAAATAAATATTGGTCCATTATTTTTGAAGTTATACTTCTTTAGGCGCGTTATGAAAAAATGATGAGAGTGAAATTTTAAGATGCCCGCACATTAAGAAAATCTACCAACAAAATAGAAATAGAATCTCTATTTAGAAGGTGCTAACGACTGCATTGTGAAGGCCTATCAAAAGTATTTATTAATCTGGAACAACGGAACCAAAGCGCGATTCAGGAGACTACAGCGCCATCTCTTGACCATTGGTGTAGTAGAACCAAAAACCACATCTTTATTTTTTGTAATAAAGTAACAAAAAGTATTTATTAATCTGGAACAACGGAACCAAAGCGCGATTATGGAGACTATAGCGCCATCTCTTGACCATTGGTGTAGTAGAACCAAAAACCACATCTTTATTTTTTGTAATAAAGTAACAGTTATAGGTATTCATATTTATAATATTTATCCACATGTTTCTAGTTTGTATATTCGGAATACGTGTTTGAGTTTCATACAAGTGCAAATCACATATGTTCTAATAAATTATATGCAGTAGCGATTTTAATTGAATATTTTTATTATTTATTTATTTTTTCAAATTAAAACTGAACTTTATTGACTGTGTCCTTTTCCAGACTTTTTATTAATTTATTGTAATTAATTATTTGCATGCAATTAAAAACTAATTTTAAATGCGATACCAAAGAAGGATAACTTCTCACGCGCCTACATAAGTACTACACGCACCCATTTTTTAATTATCTAACTAATGGACTAAGAATTTCGTTTTCTTTACGTGGGCTTTGTCATTCCTAATTCTAGTTTTATCGTTTGCATTTATAAATAATTAGGAACATCCAAAAGTGCACACCTCACATTCACGAAACCGAAACCCAGAAAATAAATTCCATTGAATTTCATTAATACCTTAAATACGGTTATCAGTTCAATCATGATAAGAAATAGGGTTCATCCTCATTATAAGTGGAAATTAATTCAAAAGGATTTAGTACAATTAATTGCGTATATTTTTCTAAAACATGCAGACAAAAAATTGCACAGACCAGCGGACTGCAGAACTAATATTTTTTTAAACTACATTTTCTTGTTATATATACTAAAAAAAATGAAAAAATACGCTGACTTTATAATTTAATATGTCTAGTTTGCAAACACCCCTTTTTTATTGATTTAGTGTCTAACTTGGGAGATAAGAGCGATTTTATATTGTAAAATCGTCAAAACATCTCACTAAAACTTTAAATGAAATGAAATGAGAATGAAATGAAAAGTCATTTATTCAGTCTAGGCTGTTACAAGCACTTGTGAAGGTCAAGAAGCTACGCCATCGGTTCGCAAAACTACGGCGGGAGACCTTGTACTGAGAAGAACCGGCAAGAAACTCAGCAAGGGCTGCTTTTGTCTCCCTGTATTGATATATACAGAGTGGTCAAGTAATTTACATTTAAACTTCTAGTGTGATGTTTTGCGTGTGAATATTTATTTTTCGTTTCGATACAAAATGTTAATTAAATTTCGGCGCACTCTTTGGTGGAACGCTTTAATTGTTCGAACAAAAATCATCATCATCATCAGCCTATTAATGTCCCCACTGCTGGGGCACAGGCCTTCCCTATGGATGGATTAGGGAGATTGGGCCATGACCCACCACGCGGGCCCAGTGCGGGTTGGTGGGTGCTAACGACTGCAGATGCAGCCGGGACCAACGGCTTAACGTGCCTTCCGAAGCACGGAGAAGCTCGAGATAGTAAATTTTTGGTCACCCATCCAATGACCGACCACTGCGAAAGTTGCTCAACTTCAACGACCGCAGCCGAACGCGCTAACCACTGGCGCCATCGAGCTCCAAACAAAAATAGTTTATACGTTTTAAATATAGCTCATTATTAAGATATTGAAAACGTTTAGAATACATTTGTTCCAACAATGAAAGCATTCCATAAAAAGTGTGTTAACCGTCCTCTCCCAATGAGTGGTCCCAACAATCTACTAGACTTGCCTCGATCATATCTCTTTTCGCAACCCCTCCCTAGAATTTAACCAATCACAGTTAAGGGGTGCGGTTATAAAGGGAGACAGTACTACTCGCCGCCAAGAACAAGAGAAAGGGACAACTGTATGCCGAGCGAGTTGTAATTATTTAACAGGCGGTACGAAATTGAGTTAGGGTCATTTTAGTGACAGTTTGAAGTTTATGTTGGGTGCCGGAACCCTACAGACGTTTCACGGGTTAAGTTTCGAGAACAACATTACCGATTCGATATTTGACTGCAGTCGATTTTATTTGTGACCTATGACTTTAAAAAAAAAATAAGTAGTTTTGTTTTTAAATTCCAAATTTAAAGTCTGAGTGAAGTGAGTTTTAAGATTTTGTTTTTCTAAATAGTGTTTATTTTTTATTTTATCAAAAGTGATTTTATAATTAAAACTTTTTGTTAATTTTATGTACTTTCTAAATGGTTGTGAGTTTTATCGTAAAGATTTATGGACTTTTTGAACATAAACAGTACTTTTAAAGGAAAATATTTATTGAGCCGCATTGAATTTTTAAATTAAGTTCGTTTGAGTTAAACTTTCGTGTTTCGGTCGCTATGTCGGAGTCGAGTCGCCGTACCGCTTACACCATAGATAATATACTTGGACACACAGACAGACAAACAGGTAAGGCATCTTTTGCATGATTGTGACGTAGGTCATTAGTAGTATAATTGATGCTAATTATAAAATGTTAGCTAATATTTTTTATACCACTAATTAAGTTCTAAATATATCCATAAATTGAATTAAATTAATAGTATGTAATTACCTAAGCTGTTTAAAAAAAGGAAATTTGTTGATTTATGTAAATTACATGAATAGAAGGATTTAATATCATTTTTTAAGAATAAATAGTTTACTAAATAAGTATATACAAAAGAGTTTATATTTTAATAAAAACAGTTTTACAATTAATAATGCATAATAGTACAATTTTCTTGTTATTTTAAATCTATGAGTTTAATGCAAAACAATAAAAAAATATTTAAAAAATTAATATAAGTAAGTATATTTTGAATTTTGTTTTTTCAGTCGCACCGAAAGTAGGCACAAATACATATTAAAGTTTACCAGGGTTTCCAACTTATTATTATGTTAATTAAATATTTTTGTCGTTTCTGTGTGAACAATATAATAGTAGTTATGCGACTGTCATATAAGAAGGGGTATTAAACGATAAAGATAATTAACGAAGATAATTAAAAGATAAACGAATAAGACTCGAGTGTCTTAATACCTAAATTATATGCAGTTGCATACACTACTTTATGTTCACTCATAGTAACAATTGAAATTAGACAAAGTAGCTAGGCAACAAAGAGATAAGTATATTGCAAAACTTTTCTGAAATCCCGAAAACAAAACACGATCAGCAGAAAATTATATACGAAGCGCGGGAAATTAAGTTTAAACTACGAATACGTGCGCTTATATATTCACATTCAGCCTAATATCACGGCATAATAGATTAAATTAAGAAATTAAAGTATACTATAATAATTATTACGTTGTTATTTTACAATACAGCTAGCGGTACTTTAATGAGTTTTATCTACATATATGCTTTAAAACCTCCGTCAAAGATTCTGAAACAGCTTATTGTCAACACTAAGACACTTAATGTCATTATAAAAAATAAAAAAATAGATGACCCGCAGGTGGGCCGAAAAATGCATCCGAGGACTTTTTGGCGGGATCGGGAAGCGTCAGTTTAGCAGTTTTGTTTTTCTTGTTAAAAATTGTGTTGTGGCGGATGATAGTGTCTAATAATGGTTGATTATTAACCACTAAGTGTTCGGGAACATGCACAAGTGTTGGCAAGTGAAACAAAATAGCGGAAAGTGTCTTTCGACGTTCCCTCAAGAAGTCCACGGGGAGGTTCCAGGAAATCCCCACACATTTACTGAAACATAGGGAAAGTGGGTTTGACTTGACTGCCACTTACTTTGACCACGAGTGCTATAGAATTACAAACATTTTAACACTTGACATTGGCTAAATGCACAAGCCGTGCAAAGCCATTTAGAAAAAAAAATGTATCCGGGAATATAGTATGAATTTCGAAAAAAGAACGTTGTCATTTTCGCGGGTTTCACTACCGCAGCCACGAAGCTTTTCGTGAATTTTGAAGTTCTTAGATCGCCCAATACTTTTAGAACCTTTTATAAAGGAATCATATCATGGGTGTAGATAATGTCTTGTATTGTCCAATTATGAACAGTGCAACTGTTCATAATTGCGTATCTATTAAATCACCTATGTGATACTATTATCACATACTGCTTCGCCTCGTGTGATAAACCCACATTCGTGTTTTCAACCCATCATTATACAACAGTTGCATAAATATCTATTATTTTTAATTTTATGCACTTGCGTTTATAAAGAACGTCTTTATAAAACCATCTTTAAATTGAATTCTCCATTGACAAAACTGCAACATGATTGTAGGAAAAAAAAATGATTGTTTCCGCTTTTATTTAAGCGTGGAATCATTGTTCAGGAGAAGAATAAGCAATATTTGAACACATAAGTTTTTATTTTTTAAGCATTTCACTGCTAGATGTTTAAATCTAAAGAAGAGTTTACTAGAAAAAAAATAATACCTTAAATACTTAAATTTTATCATATTTGTTTTTAAGTTTTCACGCAAACAACTCATTAAATTCTGACAAGGCAGCCTGAAAAGGATGCGAATCGTCCATAAAGTAATAAAAACACACATTTTATTGTTATACTACAAACTAAAAAACTACAATTCCCCGTTGAATGTTGAATTTAATCAACCGTCTACTGAACATAGATAATAACGGTTTTTGTTGCTCCATTTTGGAAAATAAAAGATCACAGACGCGTGGCTCATGGGGATGGAACTCGCGCTTAAAATAGTCCTCCCCTCACGACAACGGCTAGCTAGAGCCGAGGTCCAAGTCTCCGAGATGCCCTCTAGTTGAGCTGACCGCCCCTCAGGTGCTCGTGGTCTAGAGGCTCCAAACGGAGGGGGGACTCCCCCCGTGGGGAGATGCCATCCGCTTGGAATATCTCTCAGACCTTGTAAATATGCATATAAAGTTTCATAAAAATCGGTCAAGCCGTTTCGGAGGAGTATGGTGTTAATGTTAGTTATATTGTGACACGAGAATTTTATATAATAAAAGATAACTAAAATATATTATTAAAAGGAGTCCCCTTAGGCAAGATTCCGAAGATACTGGCAGCGTTCTCCCTTTGAATAGGTAGACTAATTCTTTGTCCGAGGTAGCTGCCAGCTCTTCGGTCTCCAGTGATGTCGACTAACCTTTTTGATATTTCTCTCTATTTTGTAGATGTATATTTAAATTAATAATAGCAATACAGTACCCATTATCGAACACTAATACCCACTCTAACCCTCAGAATCCACAAAATTACCACAGCCGCAACGCTCTCGACGCCATCCACTTTGTACTTTGTATGCCTTATTACGGAACCCCCGTAGAGTCCCCATAAAAGAGGCCATAATTCATAACATCTATTATATTTTAACACATGTTGCTTAAATAAAAGAGGATAATGCTCATTATGCCAGTTCGATAATCATTAAAGGATTACCGGAGTTATTATATTGTGGATGTGATTTTAACATTTTTTTTTTGTGTAACGGCTCCGGCTAAGAGCACTTTTGGTTTTGTTACGACCTCTTTGGTTTCTTTTATAAGTGCAATTAAAAAGTAATGAAAAATAAGAAGGGTTAAGATTTAGAGTTTAAAAGGATTTGCTGATGTTTTAAAAGAAGATTGGAACGTATTGTGTTATTCTTACAAAGTGTCTGATTATATTACAGACAAAAATGATTGGGTTTGAACTGTTCCAATCATTGCATAGCAACCAACAGGTTTTCTATATTAAATAAATCATTATTTGTATTGACGTTGTAACAACATAATGATTTGTAAATGTTGTTATATTAGACTTTTAATGTTGGGGAGTTTTTTTCGCTCGTTTTTCTCCGCAGCTAAAAAATATGTAAATAACGAGTGGTAGGGAAAAAAATTTTTGGACGATTCAAAAGAGTTGTATAATACATCCAATTTGAATTAAGATATATTGATTTCTGATTTCTGGTTATTACGACCTCCGTGGCCGAGTGGTATATACGCCGGGTTTCTAGGTGTCGCCTACTCGAGAGTTTCCCGGGTTCGAATTCCGGTGTGGGCAAATGTTAGTATGATGAATACGAGCATTTTTGTCGTAGTCATGGATGTTTATATATAAATATACCTCTCCGTTACCCTAGCATGCCATAACACAAGCCTTACAGTGCTTACTTTGGGACTAGTGTCTTTATTTATTTATCTATCTAGATTACACTTCATTATTAAAGTACTTGTTCGAATTCGACATTGGTTCGTGCTAAGGGTACTGTACCCATAGCACGAACCAATATCAAATTCGTATCGTTTGCGAGTCCGAAATGTCATTGTCAAATGTGTTATGATTTTTAGTTCTCGTTACTTACATTGTGCCGCTGCTGTTCAAGTTGCCATACAAAATTTGACATTGACATTTCGGTTTGCAAACTATTCGAATTCGATAATGGTTCGTGCTAGGGGTACTGTTCTCGACACACAACACACACAGTATTGGATCGCGATACGACACCTTTTTTGATTATTCCGGTTTTTACGCATACGATACGAACCACAGCATTGCAGACACTCGAAAAATGAAAACCCTTTCTCACGATTGAAATTTTCATGTTTTGTTATTTCAAGCAAGTCTTAAACCTCACTATGTATCACCAAGGGGGAGGGGGGGGTCAGAAAACGCCAAAAAAAATCTCACGTGATTAATGGACGGTCCCATAGACTCTTACCCTGACCCTGTCCCCTACCCAGTGGAGCCCTGGAACCCTATCTCCTGCCCCTTGGAGCCCTAAAACCTTACTCACCGACAGAAACACAACTCCACCAAAAGGTAGTGTTATTTTACTGTGGTCTTCTGGAAGGCGGAGTCTACTATTGTTTTTATTTAAAATACAATTAAATGTCGGCTAATTAATAAACTGTATTGTAATTATTATACCTGAGCAGTATTAATCGATTCCATATAATTCATTGAGGATATAAAATTAATTAGCAAAACAGTATTGACCTCGAAAATCGTTTTTAAATCAGTCTTCGGCGCCAAACATAACCACACCATAACTGGTTTAACTAATTTTCTTACCTTTAATAATCAATTACACCATTATTTGCAATAAAAAATAATAAACTTTTCATTTATGATTCTTGTTACACGTAAATTACGGTTTAAATTAATAGTGATAGAAATTATGTATTTCAGAGAAAACATTATTAAATACAATAATAATTAGAATAATTACAATTACGTAGATAAGACACCTACTATATATTGTTTTAAACTCACATGGTCACTAACATTATAGTAATCTAAGCTATTTACGGGATTGTTTGCAAGCGATCATGGAGTAACTGCAGTTAAGCCTAACAGTGCTTACTTTGGGGCTAGGCTAATTGGTGTGAGTGTTGGAAATATTTATATTTATTTCTTTATGTAGGATATCAAATTATTTGTTCATATTGTCACGAAAATGTTAATCTATTAATTTGTCAAATTATAGTCCGAATTAATACAATAAATAATAATAATGTCGTTAAGAAGACATCCAGACTGATAATAATAATTTATTATATTACCTATCAGAATATAATTTAGTTAGATACCTTATATGCACTTCACAAAGTATTGTGTTTGAATAACCCAACAATCAAAATACTACCTATATTGAGATCAGAAAAATAGAAATACTCGAAAGAGGTTTCTAAAGCTTTAAAGCTAGTATTTTTAAAGAGTTCAAAAGCCAAATGCAACTTCATATAATTGCCGTGTGCGAGGCAACAAGATAGGAGTTGCCTATATTAGGCGGGTAACAGCCTACACGTCTTTACGAAGGTTTTTTGTCTGTTTTTAATTTTATTTAACTCACAATTAATATCAGGTAGAGTGGAGTAATTCTTTGCACCTCGTATAAAAAATAAAATTTATTAATATTACTACAGCACTAATGACATTTCGGACTCGCAAACGTTACGAATGCGATTTTGGTTCGTGCTAAGGGTACTGGTAGAAAAGAGAAAAATAATACAGTTTCACTCGCATAAAAGATAGTGAAAACATTAAATAAAACAAGTTTCAACTGTATAGATGCACTGATTTATTTATTTATTGACAATTCGCATCCTTTTCAGGATGCGTCGTCTGAATAATGAACCCAGCCTAAAAAGGATACGACACATCAATAAATAAATAAAATCAGTGCATCTATACCGTTGAAACTAGTTTTATTTAATGAGTGATTTGCGTGAAAATCTAAGAAACAAAAATATTGTGAAAACACGTAAAAGTCCATGCCTAATCCATAACTAAAGGAGAGAAAAGTTTGGTATATTTATTTATTTATTCAATAAACATGCTGATTTACAAAACTAGTTCCAACGCATCAGCAGGTCACATTAATTCAATTTATAAATAAAATACAAGTTATACATTACAATAAATACCTACAAATTTAAATTAATAAATGCAATAACATTAATTTAAACTAACACATCAGCAGTTAACACATAAGTTATTACTGATAGGTTTACGGCTATCACTATCGTTTCCGAATAATATCTTGGACACGAATGATAGATACCACATCATCCGTTTATTATATTCGCATATTATTCGCGAGTCTTTGTCAAATATAAGTATATTAAAGGCTTTTTTTGAAATGTTAATGTATTTTTAGACAACCTTGTGAGTTTATGCAATAGAGCGGCAATGGTGTCGATTCTAGCATGATTCTCTAAACCTAAACTTAAATTTGACAGCAGTATATCTTTGTCATTCTCCATACAGAATGAAAAGGAGAGACTGATGTTAAATTTAGTTTTAAGTATAGAGAATCACGCTAGAATTGGCACCAATATGTAAATAAAATAAATTTTAGGCATGAATGGATATTTCATCAAAGGGTCTTAAATAGTGGTATTGTTCGTTTCTATATACTATTTTGTAGTGTGTCTACAGTATATGAGAAGAGTGCCAGATAATTGTAAGGGACAGTTAATGTACGAAACAAACCCAATGATAGTTGTTCTAACACTGTTTATTTGCATGTAAATTCAATATTATGAAATAGTAGCTTAAGCATTTTGCGAAATACCGCGCGTAAATGACTTGTTTCAACGTGACCTAAATTAGAACATATTATTTATAGCCTAAACTGTACATGTTTATAACACGTTTTATACTTTAATTCTTAAAAAGACACGACATGCTTTTTAAACAAGATAAAAAAAATCCTTACTCATTTGAATTTCCCTCGTTTGGAAAAAACTTTGATTAAATAATGTTCAGTTCTTTCAGTCTGCTGCCAGCCTTATGAAACACACACGTAATCCTTCCAAATTGGCACTCGATCGAGTTGATACGTTTTGATTCTGTTACCGTCCAAATTCAAATTTTATTTACTTCCTTTAGAGTTTATTATTGCTAAAGTGAATGACAATCATACCATATTGGGTTTATTAGTATCCCGACAGTGAATCATATTTTTTTTTAATAAATTGGAAATTGTCAATAAATTTGACTTTTTATTTATGTAGGTATCTACTTCTCGATAGTGTTTCATATTCTTGTATCAAATTGGATTTTTTCGATAGATTACACTTATAATAAGTACTTCTCAACAGTGTATAATATTTTTTTATCAAATTGGTTTTTTTCGATAAATCAGATTTTTTATATAAGAGCTTCCTTCTAATGTACAGAAAGTCACTTTTGTAAATCACAACTTTCCGTGAATAGATATTTTAAAATCGATAATATTGACTAAGTCAGATTTCTGAATGAGTGTTAGCTTGGATTGCATGTCTTTTATATGGAAAAACAATTAAATTATTTTATTGTTTTAAGTTCTTATTCTAATTTTAAAATCTGTAACACAAAAAACATCTATTTTACAAAGTGATCGCAAACTGTTTTGAGGTGTGTACCTACATAGCCCGGTTAATCTATATATATACAACTCAAAGGTGACTGACTGACTGACATAGTGATCTATCAACGCACAGCCCAAACCACTGGACGAATCGGGCTGAAATTTGGCATGCAGGTAGATGTTATGACGTAGGCATCCGCTAAGAAAGGATTTTGATCAATTCTACCTCCAAGGGGATATAATAGGGAATGAAAGTTTGTATGAAACTTTGTCAATTTTAAACCGATCGGGCTGAGACTTTGCATACAGGTATAAGAAGAATCATAGATGAATGTCATTGTGTATAATACAAGCCTGAGAACAAAAACTATAGTCTACACTTCAGTTCTACACCGAAGCGAAGCGAGGACGGGCCGCTAGTTATCTATAAAGTGTAGTGGTATTTTTCATTCAATCTCAACTCAACACATATAAATTAGCGTGTAGAAACTATGGACTAATAATTTCGACTTAATGTTAAACATATTGGCAAAAGCGTGTTTAATTAAAATACCAATAACTCTGAAATTGAGCGAATATTGTTTTGAAGCTTCGCTATTCACAACTCACGCTTGGCCGCACACGAGTCTTTGACATACGCTTGTGAATAGGGCTCGAGTAGGGTGACAATTTATGAAGTAAGATTGGGGAATAGATGAAAAAAAAAACATTGCATAGGTAATGTAGAAGCGGATTTTGAAGTCCGCATTGCTTTTGTAGTAGATATGGGTGTTCAGAGGAAAAAAATACCACTCAGGTTTTTTTACACAAGGCGAAAGAAGTTTCCCAACCCCACCTGGTATTAAGTGTAAGTGGGGTCAAGTCGCGAAGATAGATAATGCGGCGCTCAAGCCATCCTCAACTTGCTACCATGGTCGCAATCCTAAGGGATTGGGTGTACCCCGTAAAGCCCTGGGACCCTACTCACCAGCAGAAATACAAAACCACCAAAAGTAGGATTATTTTACTGTAGTCTTTGTAAGGTTGCTTCTTTGGACGTGCGCTCCAATTCGAGCGGGAAATCCACTGTGCCTAACCTCTCTCAAATAGTTTAATACAGGGGTAAAGATACTCACACATATTATTTAAATAGGAATAATTACATTATGTCAATGAATTAATATAGTATTATGTTACAAATCTCAAGAAAGGACACGAAACATTGTGAACGAAAGTAGTAATTCTGAATGAAAAGTAAGTAGGCAATGGACTGGTCCACATTTAATTTGGATTTACTTTTGCTTAACTATAGATGGAATAAATCATTTGCTAAGGAAATTATAAAAAGAATATGTTCATTTTATTTAGATAAACAAATCTAGAAGTTAATTCTAAAAATAAATACATTATGATACTATTGTCTCTAGATACCGAACAAGAAATATAGGTATAAAGACAAGGTATTGGAGTAAAATTCATACTAATAATAGTAAGTTTAGTCTTGCTTTGTTTGACACGGTGCCGGTGGTTAGATAAATTGAAATACTTAAAGGAAACATTTTGAACTTCGAAATAAAGTTTTTATCAGCTATTGTGTATCCTCGAGAAATCCTGAATGGTGGTGAACCGACACAACTTGTAATTACATTTTTGGTGACAATGCACAGTTATAAATTGTTTAACTGACATTGTTTTGATCTTAATATTACATGTAGCCTTGTTTCAACGCCTTTGTCACACTTTAGGGTGCATATTGTATTCATTGGATAGAATTCTGATCACCTTTGCGTTTGAAGTTCGAAATTATTGTGATTATCATTAATTTTAGAGAAATTAATTTGAAATATTGTTCGAAAATTGGATGTTCTTGCAGAATTTGGGAGGTAAAACGTCGCTTATATTACTTATATAAGATATTTTATTATTTAAACGCTTCAATAGAGCTATTGTGTCTCTAATGTGAGATTGTATTAAAGCTGTCAATGTGTGCGTGTGTAGCGACGACTATATCTACCATATGTGGTAGATATTTTTTTGTCAGTTCCGTGCAGTTGATACGGTATCTAGGGTGTATGTAATTAAAGCTTGAGAATTTCTTTATTAATGAGCATTTAAATTCTAGAAGGTTAATTTTTAAAATGATTAATATTAATTTATTTATAACCTTTGTAAGTACTTGATAACCTAGTTGACTTTGTCAATACGTCTCTGTAATATTAAAAAAGAAAAGGTCAGGGATGAATCTCTCAGTAAGGGCATTACAATAAATATTTTCGTTTCAAAAGTATCTTAACAGTGATTTACTTTGTTAATTCACTATTAAATCCTCGAACAATCACTATAAAGAGAATCAAAATAGAATTAGTATAAATAAATACTGTGCTAACGTAAAGTGACGTTAAGTGCGTAACAATGAAAGTATTTTGTAAGTGTGGGGTCAGCCTTGTCGAAGGGACTTTGAGGGAGAACGACCCTTATGAAAATGGGGCTATGATGGTAAATCGCTTGTTGTATATGCAATTAGCTGCTTGAAAGTTCGAGTAGGGTATTTCAGAAATAAGGATGGGCTAGTTTTTGAATCACTGTGATATTTTCCTGTGACTGAGACAGAATTGATTGATGATATTTCTATTTTTATTTCGAGTACATTGAATTATAATGATTAGTTCTGCATTTTTTTAAATATTTGTTTATTATTGAGCTTGTAGTAAAAAGTATGTTAGCTAATGACTAATATAATTGGCAACAAGTTTTTTAATTAACTTTTTCTTAGGTGTTGATGACTTATCACTGATTTAGAGCTCATATTGGGTATCTACTCATAATTATGTGATATTTCAACTGTCTAACCACAGTAATTCATCGGGATACTACTCTTGTGATATTGTTCTATGTGATACAGACGGATAACAGAGTTTTGGTAAAAAGGTTTCGTTGCCACCCTTGGACACGGAATCTTATTTGTCACATTAGTGATATTGTTTAGGTTTACATATTTTTTCTCCACGCGTTTACTTTAAAACTTGGTGTTCAGCCATTATGGGAATGATACTATAATAAATGTCAAACTGATAAGCTTATTCTAAAAAAATACAAAAATATCTTGACAATGACCTATGTCTTACTGGAGATATTCAAATTGGCCGTTAATGTACTAGCCTAAAATCACTGTTCCGATACTTGGTACTGAATACTGGTCTGTGCACAACTGTAACCGTTATTTGCTACTGTCACATTTGTTTGCGAACGGGAGGATTAAAAGATACATGTCATGCATTACTGGTGGGAAAAAAAGCTATGGTTTATTAATAGGGGAGATTGATTTGTGACGAATTGGAAATTATATTATTACTCGCAATAAAATTAGGGCAATTTGTTAGGCATAATATTATGCATAATATTATGTAAAAATGATTGGTTGAATGTTGAAAGACTGTTCATTGATATGAAGATCTGTGAGATTCTTGATTTTAGAAAAAGGCCTGTCTTCCTTCGAAATATATTATTTACACACTCTCACGGTCCTCTATTCTATACTTTGCCTGCCATCTTCTCCGCATTATCTTAAGCAGTGTATCTCTTTTCTATCCTCTTCTTCTCAGCTCTCGCTGCGATCCTCTTCTAACCTTCTTCTTGAAATTCCCTGTCACTCTTCTGACTTCTTTTCTTATTCCTTTTCTGTGAACGCTGCTCGGCTGTCGAATTCTCTCCCTGAAGGAATCAGAAAGGCTCGTTCACTTAATTCCTTTAGCGATCAAGTTAAAAGCTATTTCCTTTCCGTTTCTTAAATTCATTTAGCATCCCATTTCTTTGGTACTCTTGAATAATTATGTAAGGATTATCTTCTGTATTTACTTTTGCACCCTTCTATATTTATCTTTATCTATATTATTATTCCTCTTCCACCATAGGTTGCCTGGAAGAAATTGCTGTTTAGCAATACGGCCGCCTATTCTACTCTTTCTTCTGTTTTATTTGTTTATGTCTTGTGTCTTTGGTTGTGTGCTATAAAGAATTCTTATTATTATTATTATTTAAAATGATTATGGCATAGCTTCTTTTCTTAGTTCGTGTAGAAAATTCAGTTGAACAGATTATGTTCCTTAATTTTTGTGATATTGATCCCATATAAAGAAAATCAGAAATTCATATTGGACTTAAAATGATAATTGAATAAAATCAACCCAAAGTGTAATAAGTCAACCCAAAATTACAATTGAGGAGCTGGCGAACAAAAGGGTATAATTACGCATCTGGTCAAACTACTTTTTTTTACAGTCCGGAGGTTACGGGTCTGTTGGATTTGAATCTTAAATAACATTGAATCAAAACCGCCTAAAACAGTGTTAAAATTACTAAATTTATAAATTAAAAACCATGCTAAAAGCTCACTGGAGGTATGTCAATCAGTTTTTTAAGGCTCCTGTAAATTTAAATTTTATGTAATTATACCGTTTTGTTCGCCAGCTCCTCAATTTTCGTTCAGAACTAGCAAAGCATGAGTGGTACTGCAAGGGCTGCCCTTGGTGCTGCAAGGGTCTATGAGCGGCAGTGGCCATTGTCCATCAGGTGCGCTGACAGCCCATATGCCTGTATAAAAATAAGAAAAATCCCTGAAGTTTCCAGAAATCTAAATTTTGATGTTCTTCGTACAGATCGCGTAGAGTTGAAGAGCGAGAGCGGCGCTCACTCAGACTCTGACCATGAGCATGAGCATGACCATGAGCACGACCACGAGCATGACCACGCCGAGCATACTGAGCACAGTGAGCACAGTGACCAAGCGCATGCTGACAACTCCGACCATCTGGAAGCATTGGACACGGGAAGACCGCGCAAGGTAATTTACTAATGAACTAGACATGGGTAAGAAACCTCTTCTTAGGGGAGGGGAGTTAGTAAGACCATGGGTGATAAACTCTAACAACAAGCATGACCGCGCCGAGCACCACGGGTGATACACTCTGACCACGAGCTTGACCACATTGGATATGGGGAGACCACGCTAGGTAATTTACTAATGACCTAGACATGGGTAGGAAGAGGTGGGGAGGGGAGTTAGTAAGACCACGGGTGATACACTCTAACAAAAAGCATGACCGCGCCGAGCACACTGAGCGAAGCGACCACTATGGTAAGACCACGGGTGATACACTCTGACCACGAGTATGACCACATTGGATGACACAGACCGCGCTAGGTAATTTACTAATGAATTAGACGATTAATGAATACCTCCCCAGGTAGTAAGACCAGGGGTCATGCCATCTGACCTTAAGCATGACCACATCGCGCACAGAGATCACGTGTACGTTGTTACCCTACAAAAATATTTTTCAAAATTTTATAATACTATTTCGTCGACGTTATTAATATACACTTCTGGACACATCTTTTGGCCCACCTTAGAGTTTAGGTTTCGATGGCCCCTACCGAAATATGATTGCTAGATTGAACAAAACTGTTGATGCAGTTTTAAACCTGATACATTTTACCATCTTTTTCGATCGTATTGTTTTAAATTTGAATTCAGAATACCATACGACATGGAGCTACGCCTAACAAGTCGGATATGCGCCTTGTTAAAGGCAATTGATTTTTGAATAAAAAACATGTTTTATCAAATAAAGGTTTAATTTAATAACGCGTGTTGCCTCCATGGGCATCTACCACAGCTCTCATACGATTAGGCATAGAGTTTATCAACCGCTCTATGAAATTTTGAGGGATCATCTCCCATTCCCCTTCTATGGCAGTTTTCAACTCCTGCATCGTCTGGGCAGTTGGCTGACGAGCCCTAACACGTCTTTTTAGCTCGTCCCACATGTGCTCAATGGGGTTCATGTCTGGGCTTCTGGCTGGCCAGTCCATAACTGTGATGTTCACATCCCGAAGATATTCCCTGACGATTCCGGCCGCATGGGCTCTTGCATTATCATGCATAAAAAGGAAATTTGGGCTCACATAGTCCGCGTATGGTATCACGTGAGGTTCTAAGCACTCACGAATGTACCTTTCAGCATTTAATGTTGGCAGCCGTGGTCCTGTAACAACCTCAAGTTGAGTTTTGCCGCTCGCGGATATACCGCCCCAGACAGTCCATGAGCCACCGCCATAAGCAACCCTCTCTTCAAAGCAGCATGTGCGAAACGCTCTCCCTTACGTCGGTAGACCTTCTTCCTTCCATCATTGCCATGTAACATAATTTGAGACTCATCAGAAAAGAGTACACGGCTCCAATCTTGCTGTGTCCAATTTAAATGACTGCGTGCGAAATGAAGGCGCGCTGTTCGGTGGGCTCGCGTTAGTTTGGGCCCATTAGCTGGCTTGTGTGGTACCATATCGCGTTTTTTTAACCTTCTCCGAACAGTTCGAGCGCTCACAGATACTCCGTGGAAGTCGCGAATTTGTTTTTGTATCTCAATGGAGGTAAGGTGACGATTTCTCAAGCTGGTCGTCACGATGAATCGATCCTGCCTTTCAGTTGTGACCCGAGATCGTGGCCTTCCTTGGCGACGAACAAAGCCGCCAGTCTCTAGGTACCTTCGATAAACATTTCGGACCGCAGATCGACTTATATTAAGTTGAGCACTCACGTATCTTTGGCTGTGTCCGGCCTGAATAAGTGCCACAGCTTGGGCGGCGACTTCAGGTGAAGTATCCATAGATTATTGATAGAACCTCATCTTAATGTTAAGAATAAGTAATGTTTGTTGCAAAACCAAAGATATCAATCACTTTTTCAAGAATTAAATCCAAGTAAACCAATAAAACCAAGTTTTCTTAGTATTGGATTGTTTGATATCAACAAACAGGCTCCTAATTGTCTTTTGTTTCTTTAAATTCTGTGTTCGAAATTCAAAAAAAGACTATTGAATGAAATTGTGAATGTGCCAGGTTCAAAGCTGCATAAAAACTTTTTGCACGACCTAATATAAAATTTTAGCTAGGACCAAACGAAACTGAAAATACAAAGTGGGCCAATAGATGTGTCCAGAAGTGTACATTTACGTAATTTTCACAAAATTTCAGCTTTCTAATGCTAACAGTCTCCAAGCAAAACCGGGGACAGACAGACGGACATGACGAAACTATGGGTTCCTTGTCAGGACTACGGAACCCTAAAAAGTTTATGTCAAAAACTCATGTTTAAATAAAGGTCATTTATGACCAATATAGTCATATAAAGCTTACACGTTCGAAATTGAAACCCTTCACATAAAAAACCTTTTAACCAATGATATATTTATTTCTATAGATAAGTTACGTTCATACTAATTGCATTTAAAATCTGTTCAAACTTCATATGTTTTCTTGAGCATTGAGTAACGTTTATTAGGCATCAAAACGCTCAAATTGGCCTGTTTTCGAGTCAGACATATCTGCTCTTATATAATCATTATCATCAGCCTATTAATGTCCCCACTGCTAGAGCACAGGCCTTCCCTATGGTTGGAATAGGGAGTTTGGGTCATGATCTACCACGCGGGCCCAGTGCGGATTGGTGGGTGCTAACGACTGCAGATGCAGCCGGGACCAACGGCTTAAAGTGGCGGACGATCTCAATAACTTACACTAACAGAAGGCATCTGAAGCACGTCAGAGCTAGAGATAATATGTGTATGGTCACCCATCCAATGACCGACCATTGCGAAAGTTACTTAACTTTCACGATAGCAGCCCGAATGCACTAACTACATGCGCCGTCGAGCCTAATTATCGGGCTGTGTGTTTATTGACGCTAGGCAACAGGTTGACTGGCGATTTTTGACACGGAGGAGCTCGAGATAGTAAAATTTTTGGTCACCCATCCAATGACCGACCACTGCGAAAGTTGCTTAACTTCAACGATCGCAGCGGAAAGCGCTAACCACCTGCGCCATCGAGCTGTTCTTATACAGGCTGTGACAAAAGTCTGAAATAAAACTTTAGGGTTTGGTTGTGTTCCTTGTATAGAATTACCTACGAAAGTTTGACGCCTTTCAGACCACTTTTATTTTCTAATTAAATTATAAAAAATATCGTTTTACAACTGCCTATGACAACCCTGTAATTGCGTACGATTACTACTACCTAAACAGACCCCCCTGCGCCCCGCTCAGATACCTACAAATTTTTATTTCGGAATACATACCTACAAATTTTATTTCGGAATTCTGTAGCACCCTGTATAATATCATTGCCTATCTATGTTGTCTGAAGCAGGTGCGCCGCAGCCGGACAACGTTCACCACGTACCAGCTGCATGAGCTCGAGCGAGCCTTCGACAAGACGCAGTACCCAGACGTGTTCACCAGGGAGGAGCTGGCTATGAGACTCGACTTGAGCGAGGCAAGAGTGCAGGTCAGTCCCATGAAGTAAAAAAAACGAGTGTACTTATGACCACACGACTGAAGTGAAACTTCTTTAGCTCCATATGTATGTATACAGGATGTTACAAAAATACAAATAAAGCTTGAAGGGCGTTGAAGTACATCATATGAGGAGTCTTCTCTAATTTTCTTAAAATATTTGCATGAAGTTTTAACTTTTTATAAAAACAGTTGTTTTTAATGATTAATAAAAATATCGATCATTTTAAGACACGCCACTAGTTAGAGGGTTATTAAAAATAACTGTTTTTATAAATAGTTAAAACTTCACGCAAATATTTTAAGAGAAATAGAGAAGACTCCTTATATGATGTATTTCAACGCCCTTCAAGCTTTATTTGTATTTTTGTAACACCGTGTATATACATATATAAATATATGAGTTTGATTCCTAGTTGCAGCAGGCGATTAAAAAAAAACTGTGAATGCAGTTCTAGTTATTATTAAAAATAAAATGATGTCTTCTTTCGGTAAAATATTTTATCTTCAATATTTAATATACTTTCCCTCTGTGTGAGGTAGCCATGGGACGACCTGTATATGTGTGTACAATATATACATGTATATATATATATATTTTATTTACTAGCTATAAGAGAAAGAGAGAAAGAAAATGTGCGTGCGCACTGCATAACGCATTCGCCAGCTTACTCCCGAAGTCAAGCGTGCGTAAAGAAGTTTTACTTCAAACTTAATATCTACAATCTGCATTTTGACAGAAGAAAAGCAAAATCGCTTAAATGCCACCATGGTTTTTGAAGTGAAACTTGGTATATAGACGGAGGGTATTAGTATTTTGCTGTCACAAAAAGCGTTACGGCCGCGTGGAGGGGGTAAACGATATATGGTGCGAAGGATTGCCAGGTCGCCCCTCTAGTTATCACACATCTGCCCTCCCGTTCTCCAATCGTAGGTCTCTCTGATTCCGTCGGCTTAGACACGTCTGAGAGTACCCCGACGACGAAATCACCCGCGCCAACGCGCCTCCGACTCCTCCCACACAGGCCACAAACACCAACACTACACAGCTAGCATACTAGTTTAGCATTAGGCAGACACCGCACCCGTAGGATAAGAGTGCGAAGACCCGGTCTACACACGACACGCTATACCAGGTACGTACCTGGGCGTTTTTCTCCGCCTCCCAAGACACCGGGTAACTAGAGCCGAAGTCCCAGTCTCAGAGACGCCCTTTAGTCGAGCCGACAACCTCAGTTTCGAGTGGTCTAGAGGCTCCAGACGGAGAGGAGACTCCCCCCGTGGAGAGATGCCATCCGCCTGGAATACATCTAGAGGCACTCGCCAATTCTCGGCTTGAGGTGGGGACCTAAGGGGTTAGGTTCTCGCCGTCTCCAAACCGGTGACGCTGTAAAGGTCATCTGCGACTAACAGCATACACACTCAAAAAAAACCTAGTTCGCCAAACCTAATACAGACAGAACAGCCAGTTTGACCGAGCATTTAGGTGAAAAGGCCGAACACCCTACATTATTGAAGATGTTGTGGCTTAGTAATATTAGGTACGACAAAAAAATGCATGTAAAAGTGACCGTCAGTCAACTCGCCTGCGCTCGACAACGCTCGGCCACGCTTGTTTCCGAAATGTAAAAAGCCTAAGTGTCACCGTACACGGGCCACCGACCACAACCACAAAACGCCGCCACCGGCATATTTCGTGTAGTTTTCATACATTTTCTACGGACTCGCCACACACTGTACGCCGGTGGCCGCCACACGCTACAAATCGTCGTTGCTCGCTTCTTGTGGGCGCACCAGCCACTTAATGCGCCGATACAAAACGCCGCCACACGTCACTCGCGCGATATCCCTCTCTCCCTTACCTTAGTCCGCCGCTGTCGCGCGCTTCAGCCACTTTAGTAGCCGCTTCTAGCTTCTCGTGGCGGCGTTTGTGGCTGTGGCGTGTGGCCCGTGTGCGGCGACACTAACAAAAGCCGGACAAGCTGGACACCGTCCATTTTGGACGGACACGCAATCAAAAAGCTTAACTATATCAGGTTTTATCCGAACGCCTGGCAAAGCTAATCGCGCGGTAGGAGGCGGCAGCGTCGAGGGAAAATTTCACTTCTATTATTTGTCCTAGCACACATGTTTTGAAAGAAAAAAATCATGACTTTTCTAAATAAAATTTTTCATGCAGTGCTATAAAAATTTAAACATATGCATAAAATATTTTTTCTCGTTATCCTTCCGTTAAAAATTTACAAAACTAGTCTTTACGAAACAATCACTCGACCAGCCATACATTTCCGAGTCAAGCAAACATGAAATCATACGCCAAATAGTATACGCATGCGCGACATTGGTACAGGAAACACCAACATTTACGGCGCTTCAGCTTTATGAACTATGTTACATTATAGTTATGTTTTTATTTATTTTTTTAAGCATTTAACTGCTAGATGTTTAAATCTAAAGAAAAGTTTACTAGAAAAAAATCGACTCGAACCCGCATCCTTCGCAATCCGGGCGAATGCACTGACCATTACATTATTATGTTACATTATGTTATGTTATGTTCGATTTAAAAATCTAGCAGTTACATGTTTAAATGTTTAAAAATATAACTATGTTACACATTTTATTGTCTCTCTCATATCATGATTCTCTAAATTTCACATTTCATTTATTATTTTATTTTACTACATTTATTATTATATTAGAGAAGGAACTTTGCTTATCTGTTTCAACCTTGTCTGTCTATCTATAGTGCGTTTTAGTAGTCACACCAAAGGCAAGTATTAGGACTCAAAACCTTTATTAACTGTGATTAGGTATAAAAGTGGACATTACAATATTTCCATCACTGCGTAGTTAGTTAGTGAATTTTATTACCTTACTTTCCAGAAGTATTCCAACCACATATTTAATTATAACAATTAGGTGATCTGCACAAATTTATCTCCATACCAATCATTGAACATTTTGCGGTGATTTTAACATTGCGCGCATATTTAATTATCATCAAATTGATTATATCGCGCGGTGGTTTATTAATTTCCCATTTGAATGTCAATAAGAACATCATCTAATTAACATTGAAATGGGAAATTAATCAATCATCATCATTCATTTGAGAGCATTATGTATGCTTATTATGTTTAATATAGAGCAACCATCAAAAACATATTACGCAAATTATTTATGACTAGTGGCCCGCCCTCGCTTTGCTTCGGTGTAGAGCAGTAGTGTAGACTATAGTTTTTGTTCAAAGGCGTGTATTATATACAATGACTTTCTTCATAATAATAATAAACCTTCCATTCCAAGTAAAAAATTCATTGCGTAGTTTAGGACCCGTTGTACCGAATGCAACATTGCTCTGCTGTTCCGATTTGAAAAAATATTTTTGTTTTGAACAGTGCATTTATCGAGGAAGGCTATAAGGCTATTTATATTACCAGTAGCAGCGGAGCATCGATGAAAAATATTGCAAAAACAGTTAAAAATATTCCCTATGTGAGATTCCGTTGCGTGCGATGGGTAAACGGTTAAATTTACACAAAAATCATGTATGACGGAATTCTTCCCCTTTAAAAGTTCTGTAAAAAAATCTTCAAATAAACGCGGATGAAAACGCTGGGGACCTCTAGTTGTGATGTAACTGTAATAGTTAGACATATGGTATCGGGAACTTAGACATTGGTATCCTCTATAAAACTTTAGTACATCACTTTGCTCTATTGTCCATGACTTACGCATTGTACGCGATATCAGGCTATTTTTTGATATTTTTTACACACGTTGGGTTACATTATCAAAGTTTTCATACGGAACCGTAACTTTTTGAAAATACACTATAGCCTATATTAATCAGTGATAATGTAGCATTCAAATGGTGAAAGAATTTTTAAAATCGGTTTAGTACTTTTTGAGGCAATTCGTTACAAACATACTTACATACAAACCTTTCCTCTTTATAATGTTAAGTATAGATGACCTATTTCCAGCTGCAACGGGTTTGATCACAGTTATGTATGTGTGATTTGTAGTACGTACCTAATTCATTTGGTTTTTTCAATTACTTACAATGTCTTACGTCGTCACGATTGATTATGAAATAAAAATATTGTTGCATCATCATTAATAAGACCCAACAAGTAGTTCCGAAGTGTTGTGCTTCAACTTAATGGGTTAATTTCATAGATCTTTCATAAAAAGTAATAAATATTGACGGTCCCTGTGGAAAGTTGGGTGATTTTATTTGAAACATGAAAAATTTTACAAGTGCTATAATTTTTACAGTACCTAACATCCGCAAAGTAAACCACTGTAAAACGTCTGTAGTGTCACTTACTTAACTTTACGATCAGTCGTAACAAACATTTGGAAAAAAATACATGTTTGTGGTAAATTATTCTATTTACCTTATATTAAATATAATGTAAATGTGTTTAAATTGAGCGGTAAAGGACATTGTTCAGCGTCCATACATAGTTAGCCTAAGAACCAACAATCAAAAAATATTATTTTCTAGGTTCAAAATCGTAAGTAAATGACTGTAAAAAAAAATAATGGTTGCCTGTAAAGTCGGTTTTACGGGCGAAGATTTTACGTGACAACGTCTTTTTCTCGGTAGAATATTTATTGATATGAATATAATTAAATTGCACAATAGGAACAAGGAATTGAATGAAAATAAGAATTGCACAAATTTTAACTATAGAAATATATTTTGTTTACTAAAACATTGTACATGTAAACTTAAACTTAACACGAGAGACTCATCGTAACGTTACCGAGCGTTACACTTTTTCATAAGTGACTCCCAGCCGCAACCTAATTTAAGACGTTGTCACGTCAAAACAAAGATTATTGACGGACACTTCTGAGAACTTAAATTATTAGGAAAACTAAAAATTTTTTGAGGTTATGTTTAATATTCAATGAAACATAGGTCAACCTATGAATTTAGTATGAACTCAGTATGAAGTGAATTAATATTACAACTAATTCATTTTATTCGGTGCGATTTTAAAGAATAACTATTAAGAAAAACTTGGTTAGGTAGGAATCATGAATAAAATAAAAACTGTAGTTTTGCTTCTTATTTATTGACTATTTTTCACATAATTGTATCATATTGTTTATTGTATTTATTTGTATAACACATGTATATTGTGTAAATATGCAGCGTGAATGTGTATCAGGTGTTCTTGAATAATTTGGCAGTATGATCCTCTCAGGATGTTATGGCACAGGTTCACTAGCACTTGGTAATAAAGGCTCTGCTCTTTGGTAATATCGATGGCATATTAGATAGCCGAAATACTACTAAGCAACAAATATGTATACCTACATAACAATAAAAGTTAAAGTATTAAGAAGGTAATTAAGCTGTAACTTTTCAACAGGATAAATTATACTTTCTAATTGGTATTTTCATCCAGAATTATGCAAGTGAATATTTCCGCGGTTATCCGTAATTAAAATCAGTTCCATTCACGATGCGATTAGCATAACGGTCTGAATAGTACAATGAATTGATGCAAATTGTATGGTCTGTGCTTCGGTACGCTTAAAGTTAGCTGTGTTGAGCAACGCTTTGCAATATGATAACATCGAGTAACAGTAAGATTGTTTTGTTAACTTATACTTCTAGGTACGTACCTAAATATAAACATTAAAGTAATATAAGCTAATTACGGGATTGTTACCATGTATCTTGTTTTTTATCAAGTTTCCGATCCGAATATCGGAATCTCCGAACCGTAAATCGGAAACTCCAAGGAAAAGAGGTTAGAAGGGCGGGGTAGGCGCGCCAAAGCTATGTGTGAGCAAATGCTCATAACTTGACCAAAACTAGGTTCTGATTGCGTCGTTGCTTTCGGGTGTGAGCGCTGATTGGGTCGATTGTTTGATGTCGCGTGGTTTGATTGACTATTAGATGACATCGGTTCCCGTGCAAACGGTCTATGATCACCCTACTAACCCCTTTCTGTGTTCTGCGTATAATACCTACTATAAAATAATAAAAATAACTACAGAAATTACAAAAGAAACCTTTTGCCAACATAGAGATTAGGATGTTTTAATACGGACTTTTGGTAATCATTTATAATTGTTTTTTTAGTATCATTTAAATATTTTCCTTTTTAAATCCCCTATTTCATCCGTCCTCTTAAAATCGTTAATATGTTATCGACGAATCGAAAATTTCGCCGTCCCGTGCCCCTTCCCACGGTCCTAAAACTATTCAAATTGTAGTACATTCATAATTATATGGAAAATCAATATAAATTCGTAATCTATAAAACATTGCATTAATTAGAAAAAAAATACTAGAAAAAGATCCACGTGGGCCATGTAGCAGATGGGACTCGAACCCGCATCCTTCGCTATCCGGGCAGATGCACTGACCATTATGCTACCGCTGCTCTGATGGCCGTGCAAATTTTCTCTAGCCTTTCTTAGGCTGCAAGGCAGACCAACCAAAAATTTTCTTTAGATTAAAACATCTAGCAGTTAAATGCTTAAAAATGATAACTATTCATAAGCTTTATGTTTTAATTTTTTAAGCATTTAACTGCTAGATGTTTAAATCTAAAGAAAAGTTTTACTAGAATAATCCACGCGGACCAGGCAGCGTACGGGACGCGAACCCGCACCCTTCGCAATCCGGGCGAATGCACTGACCAATTATGCTACCACGGCCCTAATGGCCGCGTCGAAATTTTCCTAGCCTTAAGCTGCAAGGTAGCGCCATCTCTTCGCATTGTAGGTAACCCACAATATCAAATGAATACTTTTCAAGTATTAAACATTTGAAAGAAGAAACAGCAATTATAGTTATGTTTTTTTTAAGCATTTAACTGCTAGATGTTTAAATCTAAAGATTCAGAACATCAGTGCATTAGCCCGGATTGCGAAGGGTGCGGGTTCGAGTCCCGTCCGCTGCCTGGTCCGCGTGGTTTTTTTTCTAGTGAAACTTTTCTTTATTATTGAGCTTGTTAAAATCTAAACTAGCCTAGCGAGTACTTACTGTTTTAAAGTAGCCAACAATTATCTCTGTCTAAGAAATTAAACCTTTTCACATTGCTGAAGTTAAAAATTACGTTAATTATATATAGCTTCGGTTGCAGTGACGCAAATGGCCAGGGCTTCTGAAGAGTCTGCTTCACTCGGATTACTGTGTAACAGAAGACAATTACGATAGAAAAAGGCGACAATTAGGTGCCTTTAATGTGAAGAAATGTAGGGCTGGCAAAAAATCATAAATAAATAATAATAAATAAATATTTCTAACACTCACAACAATGGGCCTAGCCCCAAAGTAAGCACTATAGGCTTGTGTTATGGGATACTAGGGTAACGGATAGAATACAATCATATACTGATACATATATAAGTATATTAAAGTATATAGAAAATACATATTAAACATCCATTTCTGTATGTTATTATGTGTAAGAAACTTTAAAAGAGACTTTTAAAATTATATTCTGAATAAGGACCGAATAAGGTTATATTAAGCATATAACTTCTAGATGTATAAATCTAAAGAAAATTTTACTACAAAAAATTTTACGTGGACCAGGCAGCAGACGGGACTCGAACCCGTAAAAGAATATAACAACAATTGCTATTTCATCTTTCAAATGTTCAATACTTGTAAAGGTATTTATTTGACATTGTGTATCATCTACAATATGAAGAGATGGCGCTGCCTTGCTGTCCAAAAAATGCTAGAAAAAATTTGACACGGCCATCAGGGCCGCGTTAGCATAATCGTCAGTGTATCGGTCCTGATAGTGAGTTTGAGTACCGTCTGTAATTTTTTGTTTTTCTTGCTATGCCATCATTTTGTTTATCATAACTAAAGTGCTTTATTTATCTTTAACGGGTTATTTAAAAGTTATTTGAGAATGTATAATAAAATTCAGGATCACTGCTTGTTGTTAGTGCCAACCCTATTGCGTAGATCTCGGACGCGACAAACATTAGGGCTGCTCACACCAAGTGCATAATTACGCGCGAATTAGCACCGCATTGTGCAAGCCCTAGATTACGCAGCTGCGATGAAAGTTCTTCCCATATACAAAATACAAATTTAGTTTATTTCAGTAACTTAGCCTACTATAATGTATGAGTATGTTACATCCTTTTAAGCAGTAAAATTGTTTGTGTTAGGATGCACCGCTCTTCCATAACTTGGTAACAATAGCCCAATTGACAATCCGAAGACAATCGTGTTTATGGTATATCTATATATATAAAAATGAAACCCGTTTTCCGTTGTCACGACATAACATGAAAACGGCTTGACCGATTAGGCTGTTTTTTTTTTGTAGTTTTCTAATACTCTGTACAAGGTTCTTACGGAAAAAAATATAAAGAAAATCCCAAGGGGATAAAATAAGGAATGAAAGTTTGTATGAAACTTTATCAATTTTAAAACGATCGGGCTGAGACTTTGCATGCAGGTATAAGAAGAATCATAGATGAATGTCATTGTGTATAATACAAGCCTGAGAACAAAAACTGTAGTCTACACTTCAGCTCTACACCGAAGCGAAGCGAGGGCGGGCCGCTAGTATCTTATATATAAAATTCTCGTGTCACAATGTTAGTAACCATACTTCTCCGAAACGGTTTGATCTATTTTTATGAAATTTTATATGCATATTTAGTAGGTATCAGAATCGGCTATCTTTTTTTTCATATCACTAAGTGATAAGGGTTGTCCACCCCTAACATTAAATTTTTTGGACAAAATTTTTCATTTTCGTGTTTCTATGGTTCGTCATTATAAAATATACGTTATAAAATATACAAACGTTAATTTTCACCCTTCCACCAGCCCCTATTTTTATGGCGGTACGAAGTTCGCTGGGTCAGCTAGTTTTAATATAAATTTATTATAAATTACATACATCAAAAAAGTTAAACAACATGCATCATTAACGCAAACTGCAAGTTTTAGCAGTTAAGATTTTATGTTATAGCTTTGAAATCTATAATTTATACAAAGGTTTTTTTTCTTTAGCCACTCATAAATCAAATTGGTCATTATTTATTAAATACGATAAGAATAAAATATTCAGTTTAATTCGGCCAAAAGTTCAAAAAAGTCTTTTTATGTGTACATGTATTTATGGCAAACGATTGTTCCTTACTTATTAAATGCTGTATTTATAAATGTCATGGATTTGTTGTGGAAGTGATCGCTTATTGATCAAAATTCGACGGTACTTTCTTCTGTCAAATACTATAGACACAAGTCATAATCATCAGCCCATTAATGTAAATACTGCTGGCACACAGGCCTTTCCTATGGCCCATTGCGGATTGGTGGATCACCAAAGATGCAGCCGGGACCAACGGCTTGACGTGCCTACTAAAACATGGAGGAGCTCGAGATAATAAGTTTCTGTTCACCCATCTAATGACCGAACATTGCGAAAGTTGCTTAACCTCCATTATCGCAGGCCGGAGATTAATTTTAAAATTTTGTACAAAAAAATGCTCACATGTCCAGGGATATAGTATCGGGTAGGTAATAAGTATTCTATGACACTTTACAATACAATACAAAACACTTTATTGTACACCACAGATAACATGACATTTAGTACATAACTATTTAAAACAAGTGTAACAATGGGCGGCCTTATCGCTGATGACTTTAATAACTTAACAAAGTTTATGTACGTATATTTTCAACAAAAGTATAAATAGCAAATGTCGTATTATACATATTCTAGAAAAAGCTTCTAGCTATTAAATAAAAAAGACATGTGCGCCACATTCAAATCGAAGTTCATAAAAATCTCTTGATGTCGCGCCAGTAAAAAATGCCCTTATTAGGCAAATCCCTCACTTAAAACTCTGTAATACAGGCTAACTGAGCCCAGTTGCTTAGTGGCAGATTAGCCGCTCCCCTCGGCCACAATTATTGCCAAATTGCAGTCGCAAGTGCCACTTTACAGTTGAATCTCACTTAATTAAACTCATGTTTAACGTCCGCCGAGCATAGATGGCGGTAGTGTGCTCGTTAACAGCAATTATAACGCACCATGATGCCTGATGGAGTTAATAAGTTCGAATTTTGAATATCACTGTCTATTCCAATAATCTTCAAATACACTTCTTTAGTTACACGCTTGTTAAGGCCTGGAACCAATTGCCCGCAGAAGTGGTTTCAGCACAGTCGAAGAATAAATTTAAAATAGCGTTATAGTCTAGTCTCCTAAGACAGAAAAATTTTGTTTGCGTTTTGTTGCACTAGAATGCATAGTACTGATTTTTGGTATGTTGAATTTAGAATTAGAATAAGAAGTTAGAATTAGAATTTATTTACTTGCATTAGAATAGGGGTACACTGGAGATGTTACAAATATAAAGTTGTTACGATACTTACCAATAGTGTAAAAAGAAATTTGCAGCTTCCCCAAAAACTTTGCAACCTTCGATCCTTTTCGGCTACTCTCTTATAACTTTTAAAATTGCTTTCGACATTTGATGATGACAATATCCTCTCCAATATAAATGCCACTTCAACTCTGAAAGTCTGATAGATTTTGAAATACAGACAGCACTTTAAAAATTGGCTATTTCCCCCAAAATGTGGGAAATTGTAGTCTTAGATACATTCCGGCCACATTATCGATTAAAACACTAATTCTTCGAGGAAAATCGTCAAGATGAACTCGCAATGTAATCATTTAAATTTAATTTAAGCATAAGTGGAATTCTAGAGGGCTAACAGTTTAATTTTAACGAAGAAAATATTTAAGGAAATACGATTTCTCACAAAATGGCTCTTATGTAAAAGATATTATAATTCATTGGAAAATAGTTTATATATTATAAAATAAAGTTAGGAATGATAAATAAAAATGTTTAAATGTAATTTGAATACACATTTAAAAATATTTTACTACTTTAAAGGAAACTGGACGTGAAGTGTGGAATGTTCAGTGTTGACGGAACCACATCAGCTCACTCCTGTGACTAAACAAAGAATACAGAATTTTTCCCTGTATCTCTTTCTCCTGAACTTTGACTGTTTTTACGACTAAGTGTATTTAAATGAACGGAGACAAGAACGCCCGTATTCCTTTTGTTTACCCGAAACCGTCTTCTTCAATTAGAGGAGGAGAGTTAAATAAATAAATGGAAATGGAATATTGCTTCGGGTGCCCGAATTCGAGTACTAATGTCTTTCATGCACGCCAATACGGGCTTGCGACCGAATGTAATTGCGGCATTATGGTCCTTACTAACATACGGTATTACTCTATAGCTTTACTCTTAAGCGAGTAAAAATCTCGATAGGAGGAGCTCGATGGCGCAAGTGGTTAGCGCGTTCGGCCGCGAACGTTGAAGTTAAGCAACTTTCGCAGTAGTCGGTCATTGGATGGGTGCCCAAAAATTTACCATCTCGATTTCCTCTTCGGAAGGCATGTTAAGCCGTGATCTCGACTGCGTCTGCAGTCGTCAGCACCCACCCATCCGCTGGTAGGACATGGCCCAATCTCCCTATTCCATCTATAGGGAAGGCCTCTGCCCCAGCAGTGGGGACATTAATAGGCTGATGATTATGAGTGAAAATCAACGCGTCGCCTCCTACGTACGAATTGGGTACTAAAACTCTCGAATAATACCGTATGTCATGACAGTACCTAATTAAAAAAAATAAAAAATAAGATAGTCATAAAATGCAGTAAATTTTAATCTACAAAATTATACCTGCGTTTGAATGCAGCCTAATGATTCCCTGTGCTTATTATCTAGATCTTGGATAAGTGGACAGCCAAATATGCAGGCGAATTTGCTTCCTATATTTCTGTATTAAGGTAGTTAGTGGTTGTCACGGTATACTTGGAGTTGAGTCGTTTTAGTTGCTAAAATGTCTGTTTTGTGAATTATGATACGAATCATGGCGATAATTTATAAATGCCACTGATTTTTGTCTGCCTTACTGCTGATGAGCATTATATAAGGACATTATACATATCGACTAATACCCTGAAAACTTATTATCATAAAGGGAACAAAAAAAAATTGCCAAGAGTGAGTCGGATTCACAAACTCAGGGTTATTTTAAGGATATTGTAATAAACGAACGTCTTCGATAGAATATATATAGAGAAATACCCCTTCTCAATAAACAAACGGACGGAGTTCCTAACGCATAAAAAATATCGGAAAAAATAAAATATTAAATTTTAAAAAAATCTACTCAGTCCAGACCTCAGGACGGGTAAATACCTAGGAGTTAATGCTTGAATTGTTAGCCATGAAAACAAAATAAATAAGAATTCTATTTTATAGAATTCCCGTTACCAACTAGCCTTATTAATTGCTAAAAAGTCATTTTCGAGTACTCTTAGGCACATGCCTCATGCTTTTCAATTGAAGCACGAGTGAATTTCACATGATATAAATTTACAAATTATGTACAGCAAACAGAACTTTATTGCTTTACAATAAAATTTATATTGATTGACCGTGAATATATGTAGTAGGGTTGGCAAAGTTGTGGAAGTATTTTCTTACGGAATAATTTATTTTAAAATTAAACCATACTAAAAAAAAATAAGTTATATTTAAATATCAAATCAAATGATTTTTTCCCATTTCCAGTATATTAAGTACAAATACATGATCTATATACTCATTTCCGATTAAAGGCTAATATAAGTAAAAATAGTAATTGTTATTCATATTTTTTTTTTATTTTTTTTTATTTAATCTTTTTTGTCTTTACACTGCAAATGGCGGACTTAATGCCAATATGGTATTCTCTACCAGTCAACCGAAAAGAACATACAGAGCTAAAAAAACGACAGAATCAAAGAAGAGATTATAAAATCAAACAATGAGCAAATATACTAACACTTAAATATACACGTCCATACTTATGTAAATATACACATACATATACGCACATACATATAACACATATACTTTGTCGGATTACAGTACCTATTCTGATTAAGATTAAGCACTATGCAGTAGATTAAGGTAGTGTTACCGGACCAAAGTCTTAAACACAATCCCGCTTGGAGCATTACGCACGTTCAAAGGAAGTGTATTCCAGAGCCAAATGGCAGTAGTTTGAGACAAACCTAGTGTGGTGAATGGGTACATTGAGTATCACATTATTATTATTTATATTTAAAGGCTATGGTAATATATTTTGTATCAAATTTGTAGTTAGTGAAACCAAAAGTATTCTATTAAGTATTTTTCATTTTAATATAAAAATATTGAGTAAAATATAGGAAAGAAGAGAAACATCTACTTAAGCTACACTTATAATTCATTCACTTGCCGTTTAGTACGACTTTCTACAAAACAATGCACCAATCATATCTAAATGACGGCAAATGACCTCAAAAGCTTCTAAAAACCTAAAATCCCTTTGAAGTAGAGGCAGCCCTACCACTCGGGAGCCCTCACTATTCTTAAACCACTATCAACCGCGCGAATTTCTTTTAATCCTCTCAATAAAATGGCGGGCAACGTCAAACGACCCATCAAGACAATGAGCGCTTTAATTGCGACGCGTTAAAACTCAAATTCAAATGGCGCAGTATTTAAATTTGTAATCGGACTCTCCAGTTTGCACCGCCGAAAGTAGATCTTATGTAAGGGCAGTAAAGTTGATTTTTCGATCGCAGATATGGTTTTTGAGTAATCTTGAGATCTCAGAGGGCCATCAAGTGATTGCACTTCGTAATCAACACTGGTTCTGTATTTGGAGAGCACTAGAACACGAGTGTGCACGATTCATTCGAGGCGACCTCCATTTTTAATTGAATTCGATTTTGGTTTATTTTATTATTGGTTATCGTTATAATAGTCATTAATATATATTTTGTACAGCTTTTTTATATTTGTTTCATTTCCTTAGATTATAATAACATAATGCTCACGTCCTTTTCTCAAAGGGGAAAACAGCGACATTAGCCCCCTTATTCATAAACAAGGAATAAGCTTAGACTAGTTACGGCGTGCTTTATCCATTTCATTCAAATGCACTTGTCATTCCATAGACGGACACAAAACATGGAGTAACTAACCCAAGCTTAGTCTTCGTCCATATATATAAAACTCAAAGGTGACTGACTGACTGACATAGTGATCTATCAACGCACAGCCCAAACCACTGGATGGATCGGGCTGAAATTTGGCATGCAGGTAGATGTTATAACGTAGGCATCCGCTATTAAAGGATTTTGATCAGTTCTACCCCCAAGGGGATAAAATACCGAAGCGAAGCGAGGGCGGGCCACTAGTTTATTAATGAAGGGCTAAGTTTACACCTCTATCTTCTTTCTTCGGCCTAATTATTGTCAAAAATATAATAAAATAAATTTCAAGAATGTTAATAAAGTAATCGTTAAATTAAAGTAGACGTAGTTCCTAAAAATTCAAGATATTTTCTATGTACTTACCATATTGATTTGAAGAGAGATCACAACCTTGCCACTATGTACCCAGAAAAAAGTTTTCGATTTCGCTAAAACCTTCAGAAAATATCAGCTATATCTTTATAAAATACATGGTTTTATTTAAACATAGATTTCAAGTTCGCTTTAAATCCTTAAACAAATTTCAAAGTTACGGAAACGATTTCGAACAAGTGTTGTAAAAAGGTTGTAAAACAAACCTCCAGTTTCGTTATGTAGCTTAGCAATTCCTGTGGCTGGCCGGAGTTTAATTTTTTTATTGTGTAATTGTTGGCAATTTGTGCCCCCCCCCCCTCCTTGGTTGGCTCCAGTCCCCCCCACCTCTCGACTACAATAGTCTCGTAATGAAAAGCAATTACTCCATACGTGGTTTCCACACCACGAGGCAAGCGTTCGAATAGCGACCCTCCACACAACGCTACAAAGTTTAAATTTCGCCCACTTTAAAATGAGAATAGAAATAAATTGAAGCATTGGGAGCCGTTTCGCGCTAATAAAAAGAAATTGTACGTGAAACGGGACAAAAATTGGGTATAATTTCATAATTGTACGCCGAGTGTCCGAGCCGGCGCACCCGTATAAAGGGATTGTCACGCATTAAAATACTCGGAGATTTTTTAATGTAATGCCAATTAGTTATTACGGACAATTAGCCGAGGAACTTGGGGCCTCTACGTATTGTAACAATTGTGTTTTTGACTCGTTTCAGCGCTTGAAAGGGAGAAGTGGTATTAGGGAGAATTTTAATTAACTAATATGCAATTACAAAATTATGTAAAAGATTTCAGTTAAAAATATTTAAAATTATTATAAAGAAAATTATTAAACATTGTCTGTTAGTCATAGACTATCTTGTTATTATCAACACCACTGGGCCACAAGACTTATATTTTTGATCATTTAAAATTTGTGGCGGTTATATTGTAGATTTCAAGATGTCCGTTATATAAAATTTGCCCTGACTGAATTTGTGGCCTCTGCGTATTATAACAATTGTGTTTTTGACTCGCTTTATCGCTTATAAGGGAGAAGAGGTATTTTAGAGAAGAAATTAACCAATACGCAATTACAAAATTTTGCACAGTTTTCAATTAAGATTTTTTAAATTATGATAAAGAAAATCACTATACGTTGTATACTAGTCACAGAGGATCTTGTAATTATTAGCACCACCTGGCCAAAAGCCTTCTTTTTTGAGATTTCAATATAAAGCACCATCAAAGTTTTCTAGCGGTTATATTGCAGAATTTGAAAAATCCGTTATACAATATTGCCCTGACAATAATGAACGTGTCGGATAAAGCATTATGCTATCTATCTTAGATTATAACTTCAAGGTACATAAAAATTGCTGTTAATTTTATATTGTTAATATTTTTGTTGAACAGGTGTGGTTCCAGAATAGAAGAGCGAAGTGGCGCAAAAGGGAAAAGGCTTTGGGAAGAGATCACGCGCCCTTTATGCATCATGACCACGGTGAGTTGTAAATTATTTATCTCAATTTATTTTTAAGAAATGTTGAAGTGGCTAGGGTTTCACAGGGGGATTGGGTTTAGGCCAGAAAATTGATAGCTTCTGCAGTTATCTTCGCAACTGAACTCCACCTTTTCTTAACTACCTACAGCTAACTGTATAAAATAAATAAATTGTAGGTTCAATTTTTAGCATTCTGCACTTAAAGGGTAAAAAGGGGACCCTATTATTAAGACTCCACTGTCCGTCTGTCTGTCAACAGGTAGCGTGAACCATGATAGCTAGATAGTTGAAATTCAATTCACAGATAAGTAATGTATTTCTGTTGCCGCTATAACAACAAATACTTACTGAAAACGGAATAAAATAAACATATTTGTATCTTAGGTTTTCACGCACATCACTCATTAAATGAATTTGCGTCAAAATTCTGACGACGCAGCCTGAAAAGGATGCAAAATGTCAAGAAACAAATAAACTATACCGTTGAAACTTGTTTAATAAAATAAACCATTTTAGGTGGGCTCTCATACAACAAACGTGATTTTTTGCAGTTTTTTGCTGCATGTCAATAATGGCATCACGTAGATACTTATAATATTCACAGAATATTTTAGTTGTACATTCATTTTAAAAGTAAATTATTAATTAAAAATAAAATTAATACAACGTTGTATGGGGGGCTTCCATACAACAGACTTGATTTTTTTGCTGTAAAGATAATGTTACTGAACCCTTCGTGGCTGGTTTTTATTTATTTTTGTCTTTGACCTTTCATATTTGGCGCACACAAAAGTTACCTTTTATACAAGAATATAAGGTGTAACTGTTAAAGTGCTACGTGTCGTAGCAGAATATCTGAGCTTAATACGTTTATAGAGCTACGAAAATGTTCGTAGCAACGCTGCTACATTTCTAACATAGAGGTTACTGTTGACGTCTTAAAAGACTCAAGGGATCTTGCTTTGAAGATCCTGCGATACGACGTCGCAACGCATCGCATCGCAGTTTAGTATGGGAGCCCTTATGGCAAATGTTATTTCCATAAATTATGCATATTTGTAGATAATAGCTTCTACTTGAGAGGAAACAAGCATAAAAATAAACGTTAAACCTTTAAACGATGGAAAAAAATAACAAACAATCATTACTTATCGTTACTGCGCCATAGACAAAATAACGCTAAAACAAAGAGTATAATTACGGCGACACGAAAAAGTTTTAACATGTTTTCAAATAAAATTCTAACGCGCGTTTATTTGGTAGTACCCAAGCATTAATATCGAATTATACGTTATTTCTTTCCAATTCCCAAATTTAGAGGTGATAACACATCAGTAAAGAAGGCACAGATACAGAGCTTTATGCAATGTACGTGTGCGGTGTGTTTTTTTTTTGAGTGTGTATGCTGTTGGTGGCAGATGACCTTTACAACGTCACCGGGTTTGGGAACGGCGAGATCCTAAGGGGAGGTCCCCTAGCAGAGGAATGGGGAGTGCCTCTAATACCCGCCATACACACTACGATAAATCGTTACGATTAGACTGTACAGTCCGAACGGTACCGATAAATCGTAGCGTGTATGTTATAAAACTGCACAGTTTCCTATACTAAACGAAATCGTATAAACTGTACCGTTCGAACTGTACAGTCTGATCGTAACGATTTCTCGTAGTGTGTATGGCGGGTATAAAGGTTTTCCAGTCGGATGGCATCTCCCCACGGGAGGAGTGTTTTCTTCATCTGGAGCTTCTAGACCACTTGAACCTGAAGGGGTCGGTTCAACTAGAGGGCGTCTCTGTGACTCGGAACTCGGCTCTAGTTAGCTGTTCTCGTGGGGAACGGGGAAAAACGCCAGGTACCTGATATAGTGGGTCGACGTATGTGGGTGAGCACTGTGAGGAGCTCAGTGACGCAGGTGGTTAGCGCGTTCGGCCTGCGATCGTGGAAGTTTAGCAACTTTAGCAATGGTCGGTCATCGGATGGGTGACCAAAAACTTATTATCTTGAGCTTCTCCGTGCTTCGGAAGGCACGTTAAGCGGTTGGTCTCGGCTGCATCTGTAGTCGTTAGCATTCACCAATTTGCACTGGGCCGCGTGGTGCGTCATGCCTAAATATCCCTATTCCTTCTATAGTGAAGACCTGTGTCCCAGCAGTGGGGACGTTAATAGGCTGCGATGATAAGTGAACACTAGCTCTTGTCGCGTAAGCAGACAAACCTTTCCATTGGCGGCAATAGGCCACCAGTGCTCATTCACACGCGCGCACTGTATGAAGCTTTGCGTCTGTAATTTCTTTACTCATGTGGTTATAATGAAATACGAAATACCGATTATTGCCGGTCATTTAAGTGCGATAGAGCCGGAATAGTGGTGTTTACCGGTAATTATCGATATTTACCGATTGGTATCGCGCCAACCGTGTGCGTACTGTTATGGTTGTCACAACAATTTCTTACGGTAGTATTATTTAGTTATTTAGGGGTAATTATAAAATCTTTATTGTATTTTATGTCCATATTTTATGATGTGTCTTGGCACGTAATATTAATAAGCACATAATAATTTACTATTAACGATATTTACCTTTGTATTAATAGCCGTTAAATTTGTTAAAAATCTAGTATTTAAATTGTCTTCGTTGCCGAAAACATTTATAAATAAAGAATCGCTATTATTGATTATTTTTTGCATGAAAAAATCACAGTTAATACTTTTATCAACAGATTTAGGATTTAATTGGAAAATTAAATTAAATTTGAAATATCTAAATATTGATAATGTTTAGACAAAAACATGTAGCTGTTACTCGAGTAAATATACATGGTTACTTAAAATTTATTTTAATTTTATAAATAAATCCTAAATCTGTTGAAAAAAATATACATATACAAAGTTACAGATCGATGAGTAACTTACTAATAAATGATAATATTGTTTTTGGACGGTGACATCTACCACCCCTATTCCAAAGTAACAAGAAATGACACAAATCTGTGACCAATTACCTCTAATAATCACCTGCGATAGTAATCGGTGACAACCCTCACGATATCACCCGTTGTTACTGGATTTAATTCATATTTAGTTCTTTTTTATTCAAAGGGGAAATCTATGTTTGATTGTGGGTGATTAAAGGAGATTGCTCAAATTGGCCCAAATGTACGTAAATATTGACATACACGGTAATTCTTGGCGTAATTTATACTTTATTTTACAGTCATTAGATTTTAACCGATACATTTATATAATATATTCATTTTAAAAAGGATTTTTAATTTTACCGGTTTGGAAAACATACGAATCATTTTTAATGGCGATGGGTGTAGTAACATTCAGCCAAAGACTGATCGAATTTGTTTATATAACATCAAAACAAATCTATTTTGTAAAGATCGATAAAATAAAACTTTATTTTTTTATTACACTATAGTATTAATATCCAGAACTATATTATCATTTTCACAACCTGCAAATGTGCTAAGACAATTATTATAGATGGTAGGCGACATCATAAAGTCTATTGCCATAGATTTTTCGCCAAACACCTCCATAAACACATTATAAGGTGTGATATATTAAAAATCTAAAATATGGTTATAATATAAACATAACAAAAATAATGAAGCTACTGAAGATATGGCTGTATAACCTAAATATCTTAGCTTTCTTTGGTTAACGAGAGTTTAAAAATTCCCTCTAATCTGTGGCTCATTCACAAACATCACACAGTTTCTGTCACAAAGTCCCTTATTATAACCGGAAATGCATAGATAATACCTGATTTTGAAAGTTACTCTTGTGCACTAACTCTAGAAACAGGCAACTATCTGTTGATCTACATGCACTATATACCTGAATCTTATACATAATTTCGGTATTTGGCGTGATTTCCCTAGTTTGCTATATAACTTATTTGTTTTTTATTATTTTAATACCTATGTACCTATTTGCAAACATAACCTCAAAATCATTCAGTGTATATGGTTTATCGAAGTTCTCAGGGGAGTCCGTTAATAATATTCGTTTCTACAGTAATTTATATATAATTTCTAATCTAGGAAATAATTTTTCATGTCTTTAGGCCAAACATGTATGGAAGCTAAGCAATCTCCTTTGATAAATTTATGGAAACCTAAGCTAAGCTTATCCATGTAAATACATCTATTTGATTGTAGTTAAATTATAGAAAATTTCGGAGATTGAAGTGAAATTTATTTGAACGCAATAATCATTTATTACACTCAGAAATAATGTAGCTGCCACTAGTGAAGGCAAACTCAAACTCTGTTCTGTAGTTTCTGAAATTGCTTACTATACATAGATAAACTTTACCTTTATATTAAACATATAAAACTGATAGGTTTATACATTAAAAATAATATATATTAAAAAAAAATGTCCCTGCTCCCCCCTGGCATGAGCACCGCGTTATAATATATAACTCGTTTCTGTCACGCTCAATTGTCAAATTATTATGAGAGTTTGACAGATAGACACGATAAAAAAGTGATATTATAATGTAAATTGTTTTGCTCATGCTACGAGGTTGACATAAGTTACCTATATATATAATTTAGCGCGTTAACATAAAGTTTACCCGTGAGAAGACGAGGCAAAGCACTAGTTTTTACTAAGTGTATAATGGGCCAATAAATTGACTTTTTTATTTTATTTTTTATTTTTATTATCGTGGCTGAACTTTACTCACAGTTTTCACATCAAGTGGGCTAAGCTAATTCGACGCGCATGGAATTAAAAAATGTTAAACAAGGGTTGTGATATCGATATGGTGACAAATCCCCCTCTATTTAGGCACGGTAAAGGTGTCGATCCGTGTCGATATCATCACACGGCAGGTGTCAATGTTGACAATGAGTGTCATTGTGGTCTATCCATATTGGTTGGTGTTATTAATTTTACATTACCCGTCACCTGCTTGGGGTTGCGGCAGATACGAGCGGCCGGCGGCGCGTGTGTTTACGTTTTCTTAAAGCGGTAGTTAACGGAGATTTGTAGTAAAGGATATTGATTATAGGAAAGTATTTTTTAGGGTTCCGGTCCTGAAAAGAAAATACTTTATTATCCGGCTGTACGTCTGTCGGTTAAGATCCTTACTTGGCGTCGGGAACGCGCGGAGGTATCGAATTGATTAAAACATATCCTTAATTACTTAAGTCTACGGTCTCTTGGAGCTGTGAAAAAATCAAACTTCTAAGTTAACATGAAAAAAGATTCTTAAGGTTGTTTTATCTGTCTACATGTCAAGACCTTTTATCTCGAGAACTTGTCAAATTAACCACATACTCAAGTCTACTGTCCCTTGAAGCTGAAAAAATCAAACATCCAAGTTAACCGTATAAATAAGATACGGCCTTTTATGTTACGTATCCACAAATTTGCACGGAAACCTTGATGGGCGAGTCTGACTTTCCCGGGTTTTTTACCTTATATTAAGTTGCATAAAATCTTATTGTGTTCTATTTAATGTTATATTAATTTAGTTTGTTTGTTGCAGTGGTAGGAGAGTGGGGTGGTGGCGGTCCCCCCGCTGGGGAATGGTGGGCACTGGGCCTAGGGGCTGGGTTAGGAGCGCTGGGAGTACCGGCACCACTGTGGCACGAAGCTGAGCCTGCTGCTGCCTTCAGAGCACTACTGCATAGGTTAGATCTAGTCTATCTATTTAAATATAGCTAGTAAGAAGAACTAATGGCCATTGTAAAGTTTGCTTAGTTTCCACTATCAAATCTCTACGATCCATAGAGCTTTTTCGAGATTTCAGTCTATCTATCTTCATGATGTGTTCCTAGTTGGCGAGCCAGATAGAACCATAAGACACGGATTTCTTTTTGCATTAGTAAGAAGTATTATGAAAACAGTGTAGGGACGATGACTCATGAAATCCTATTTTGTCCGTCAGTGTTAATTTTTAAAAAATAATGGACAAATATTTTTTTCTTGTCAATCAACCATAAAATTACCAAGGTAAATAGCGTCAAAGTCTGAGAGAGCCAATGTTTTGATAATGTCAAAAAATAATAAAAACACTTGGCCAATACTTTTTGATAATCTACCTGATGAACGAAGAAGAAAGTTAGTCGTCATACGTATTATATTTATAATATATCATTCAAAAAGTTTCTGTATTAAAAAAGCCATGTTGGAAATAATCTCTTTCCTCTCACCAGGTATGTGCTAGCGCTACCGCCGCCAGCGCTGCGCCCCCCGGAGCCCGAGCCGCCGGCGCCATCGACGCCCCCCTCCCCCCCGTCGCCCTCCTCCTCCCTCGCCCGCCTGGCCAGCGCCGAAGCCCTGCGGTTGCGGGCCCACGACGCACTAATGCAAGACCGGGTCGTACTACACAGCAACAGCAAAGTGCACACGTAATCGAAAATCGGAAGAAAAATCCAAATTCAAACTTAGAACAAAGCATTCCAAAACTCTGAGGGTCTCAAAAAAAATCTCTAGTGTCAGCTTTGAAAATGGAAAGCACTCTTCATGCAAGACCGGGTCGTACTCCACAACAACGACAAAGTTCACACGGAATCAAAAATCGGAAGAAAAATCCAAATTCAAACTTAGAACAAACCATTCCAAAACTTTGTGGGTCTCAAAAAAATCTGTAGTGACAGTTTCGGAAATGGAAAGTACTCTTCATGCAAGACCGGTATTATATATACCAAGTCGTATTCCATTAGACAAAGTTCACACGTAATCAAAAATTGGAAAAAGAAACAAAAAAACGCCTGCTGATTTTCATTTGTTTCAATTCGTTACCCATCTTTCTCACTTGCCCGTCAGCGCGGAAGCCCTATCTATCTGCTGGCCCAGGACGCATTCATTCAAGTCCGAGGCGTACTCCACAGCAACAGAAAAATGCACACTTAATCGAAACTCGAGTAGAAAAAAAAAATCTTCTGCAGATTCATTTCAAAATAGAAAAAAACATTCCAATATTTTGAAGGTTCCCAAATTTTTCTCAAGCGTCAGTTTTCAAAACGGAAAAGAACTCCGTACCGACCAGGTCGTACTCCATGGCAATAGCAAAGTGCACATGCAATCAAAAATCCAAAGAAAAATCAAAAACCAGCAGATTTTCAATTGTTTCAATTCATAATCTAATTTGGAAATAAAAAAAATATTAAAAATTTTTAGATGTCCAAATTATAATCAAAAATAGAGAGAAAAACCTAAATCATGCAATTGCTTTAATTCACTAATCAGTTTTTTAAACAAAACAAAGCAAATCCAGTTTTTTCAATGTCCATATTAATAACATTAGCATTTTTGGAAGACAAAAAATAAACGTATATATGTATAATTTCGTCAAGAAAGTTATAGAACACGAGTTTCAGAAAAAACGACATGTAAAATTTACCAAAACAAGGTTCGAAAACTTGTCTAACTTTTTTGTAGCGAGACCCATGCCTTATCCAAAATGCGAACTAAATTTAGTCTTGCTTTAAACCTAACTTTGTCTCTGGTCTTCTTAATAGCTTTTTAATTAAGTCTAGGTTTTTTAATAAGGCAGTTGGTTTTTGTTTTCGGATATTGATGATAGAAATAATGAAAAAGTTCTTTGTTTCATTAAGAATAATTAGTTTTTTTTTATTTATCCAAGAAATGCTTAAAACAAGATTGGTGTGCGTATCACAATATAAAGACGTGTGCCTTAATTATCGTCTATGTATTTGTATATTTTTCGTTAAAGATTTGTTTTATTTCAATGATCTCATTGTAATTAAAAATGTAATAAAAATAATTAAAATAATATTGTACATAGTTTGGTATGAAGTTAAAATTTAATAATAATAACGAACAATAATTTGTTAGTTTTATCTATTATAGTAAAGTGGAAAGTAAAATCAAAATACATATTAATCATGATTTCGATTTTCTGTCTACAAAATTAATATTTCTAAAATAGTTATATTTTTTTTCTAAATTTTAACTACCAATAGGGGTGATGACGGGGTACAGTAAACGAAATTCTATTTAGTCCGTCAGTTAGATGATCAAAAAATAATGGACACATATTTTTTCTTTGGGCAATCAACCAAAAAATGACAAAGTTAAGGCGCGTCAAAGTTTGGGAGTAGGGGCTCGTGACGTCACTTTTGAGTGAATTTTCTTTCTTCTTCTTCTTTCTTCTTTCTTTCTTTCTTATAAGTGTACTCAAACCTGACGTCATGCGACTTTTCACATCAATATATCTCTGTAATGTTTATATTATGTGAAAAAAGAAAAAATACGTGTCGAATACTTTTTGATATTCTACCTGATAAACGAAGAAAAAAAAAATAGTCATCACCCTATTACAGTTGATTAATGTATTTTAAAAAATCTTAAAAAAAGGATATGAAAAATTATATGTAAATATTCCCTTTTTTTGTAAATATTGTACATTATAAATAACACGGAGTTCATTATTGCTCAGATGTTATTAAGAAACTAAATAATACAGGATGTCCCAATGTTCAGTTTTATTTTTAAGCTTATGATATTTTGGATTAATTTAATTAAAAATGCAGTTTAAAAAAAACTATCATACGGACACCTGTGTAAGAATCTATGTACTTACTTAGAATATTTATTTATTAAAACTATTGTAGTTTTATGTAGAGGTTTGCAATAATGTATTCATGTAGTAAGATTATGAATAAATATGAGAATTCGAAACTATGATTTTATTCATTTTACCATTTATCTGAAGGTTAAAATAACCCCTATATTTATTATTGGTCATGATGAAAAAAAGATGCGGGCTTACGGTAAGGTTGAAATTCACATCAACATTATAATGCGAAAGTCACTCTGTCTATCTGGCCATCTGTGCGTCTGCTACTCTTACTATCTAACCACTGAACCGATTGTGATTAATTTTAGTAAAGTGATGAAAGAGTCTTCGGAGAATATCTTAGGTACCTACCAAGCTTATTGTCTGGAAAATTCTTCTTTTCTTTAGGGAATTTCGTAATATCATCAACGCTGGTGACTATAAGATATAAAAAATTGCAAAAGAAATTTCGCCAGAATTTTAAAATCATAAAAGCTAGACGGCCACTATCAGGGGGCGAAGCGACCCGTAGGCCAATTCGCTAACTGGTTTTGACATATGAAAGTGATAATCAGCGAGCTATTTAGTGACCCATTACTGCTTCATTATAACGTCACTAAGATACTTGTTTATTTATTTATATATTCATAAATTTTGTATACACAAATGTTAATAAACAGTGATTACAAAATAAGATACTAGTACAAGGTCAAACCTTATGTCAATTTAAAATTTCTTCCAGCGGGGCCCGTGGTAGGAAAGCTTATTGAAAAGGCAGTCAGTGTGTACATCATTATGATCAAACATATACTAACGTTAAATACTTAAAATAACACATAAATATGTACTTAAAGACATACATTACCAAATTAGTAAACCGAAGTGGCAGTGGGCTGGTCACATTAGCCGCAGAACTGACGGCCGTTGTAGCCGGAAAGTTCTTGAGTGGAGACCACGACTCGGTAAACGTAATGTGGGACGCCCTGAGACAAGATGGGATGATGATATTCGTAGGCTGGCTGGAGTGGGCTGGATGAGCGTAGCACAAAATCGGGAGCAGTGGCGTGCATTAGGGGAGACCTATGTCCAGCAGTGGACGAACATGGGTTGATGATGATGATGACGAAATACATACATATATAAATATTATGGACGACAAGAGGAAAAAAGAAACTATGGAAATAATAAGGGCATGATTAAGGGCAAGAAGATAAATAATGTTCCTTTAGACGTTTTTTGAACACCGAGACAGAACTGGAATCTCTTATTCTTGCTGGCAGCGAATTCCACAGTCAGACGGCATGTACTGTGAAGGAATAGGATGCGAAGCCGGTGTTATGGGAGGGACATTTAAGAAGGGAATTGAGATGGATACGAAGTATTATAGAGGATGTTGAAAAGGAGGCAAAGGATTCCTGAATTCCTGCGCAAACGTATAGGAAGGCAGTAGGCCAAAGACAAAGCCGATAACTAGGTTCTGTAGGCGCTCAAACTGGTTCAATACAGTTTCTGTGGTATCTAAGAAGCGAGTATCGGATAATCGAGAAGTGGTTGAATGAATGACTGAGCAAGTGAAATTTTGGAATGCAAAGGTAATATTGAGTGATTATTTCTAATATTGAAGACAGCTAAAATATTTTTTTGAATTTGAATTTGAAATCTGCGACTGTGAATGCGGCTCTCTAGCCGCATTGGGCGTTGGGCATCTGCCCCAACCTGCATTTGAAAGAAAGCAAAAAGGGAGAGAAAGGCTCACGTTTTGTCTCATTCTATTAAATTGTAATCCCAAAAAAGGGAAGGCACCAACTTAAGGAAAACTTAGAAAATAAACGTCTGTTCGATGTATATGAGTACTTGGTCCTGATTCCTTAGGGTCTTTGCTACCTTATGTTTTCAGTTTTTGATGTCATGTTTCAATTGACGACAACGAAACATAAGCCAAACTCCCGCCACTCGCAACGCCGCCGCGCCGCCAGTACAATTTCGATCTCACAGGTGAACAGTCAATAATGAATTTTGAATCCTTAAACAATGAGTTAATTTTGATGAATTTTGTAATAAGTAAGGATATAAAAGAAACCTTTAGAGATATTAACATTGGCAGCCTGCACATAATGTGTCTCACATACAGAGGCGGCCTGGGTGTTGGTCAGGTGTATTCACTTGCAAAGTAAGCGAGTGATCAATCACGAGCGACCAATAAGGACAGGCCGCGTCTGTATGCGAGACCCTTTCCGAAGCCTCATCAAAATCTACCAACCTTGCCCAATGTCGAAATTTTATCAGCCTATTATTGTTCCCACTGCACGTGGAACACAGGCCTGCATTTTAGATGAAATAGGATGGTTCATGACCCACCACACCAGCCCAGTGAGGATTGTTGGGTGCTAACTACTCCGGATGTAGCCGGAGTCAACGCGTTAACCTATACTTATACCTTCCGAGGCTAGAAGGAGCGCGACATTAGAATATTGTCTACCTGCACTGTTGTTTTGATGTAATAAACCGTTCTTCCTGTCAAGCTATTAACGAGTGTGTTTTATTGAGGGGTTATGGGTAAAAAAAAACATTAATTTGTTTCTTAGGTTTTCACGCACATCACTCATTAAATAAAACTAGTTTTAACGGGTTAATGCACGAACTTTATTTATTTATGGACGGTTCGCAGCCTTTTCAGATCTGCATCGTCGGAATAATGATTTTTTATTTACTTTGTCGAGCTACCTTCGAAAGACTTTTATTGAGCGTCCGGATATTTCATTGGAAGATTTTTAAAACTTATTAAATAAATAAAGTTCGTGCATTAACCCGTCAAAACTAGTTTTATTTATAAATCAATAATATTGTATAACACAGTGTAATACAGTTGAAAATTATTATTTTACGTAACTATAAACTATAGCTATAAACTATGGGCCAAGTATACCAAAGTTAAAGGGAAAAGAAAATTATGTCGAATGGAGTTTTGCGACGCGGAAAACTTATTGGTGCTTGAGGGTATGTCGCACTATATCAAGCCGGTTACCAATCAAGATCTTCAACAGGAAAAAAGATGAAAAATTCAGGGCAAAGCTTATAGCTATTCGTGCATATTAAAGAAACAAATAGAAAGAGCTGTGGATGAAATTAAAAAATATGTTTGATGATATCAATAAGGCAACAAAGTTGTAGTTCCATGACGGTACACGTAACAGAAATTTTGGTGACAGCGGAAAGATTAAAAGTTACAGGCTTCGCTATATATATCATCTCCTTTGGTATATAAAACACCATATGAAGATTGGTATGGGAAGGAGCACAATGTAAGTAATGTTAGATTGTTTGGATATACAGTTATAGTAAATGCTCTAAAAGAATGGAGATTGAAATGGGTCTGAAAAGCAGAACAACATATACTTGTTGACTTTTCAGAAAATGTTAAAGGATATAGGTGTTTATGATCCAAGAAAAAACATTGTAACTGTAAAAAGAGATGTAATCATAATGGCAGACAAGACTTACTCAGAAAATCAAATGAAAAACAGTATGATCTGGGTTCTCGAAAAAAAAAACTAATCAACAGAGTAATTATAATAATAACAAAGAAATTGGCGACCCCGGCTCCCCCGCGTGGAAAGCGAGCTTTCTACAACTAAACCAGCGATGATTGTTAATGAGCAATGTAATTAAGAAGATCTAAAGAAAAGTTTACTAGTAAAAAAATCCACGCGGACCAGGTCCCGTCCCGTCCGCTGCCTGGTCCGCGTGAATTTTTTTCTAGTAAACTTTTCTTTAGATTTAAACATCTAGCAGTTAAATGCTTAAAAAATAAATAAAATCATAAGAAGATCTACTTTAAAAAAAAAATGGGTGCGTGTACTTATGTAGGCGCGTGAGAAGTTATCCTTCTTTGGCATCGTATAAAATTAGTTTTTAATTGCATGCAAATAATTAATTATAATAAATTAATAAAAAGTCTGGAAAAGGACACAGTCAATAAAGTTCAGTTTTAATTTGAAAAAATAAATAAATAATCAAAATATTCAATTAAAATCGCTACTGAATATAATTTATTAGAACATATGTGATTTGCACTTGTATGAAACTCAAACACGTATTCCGAATATACAAACTAGAAACATGTGGATAAATATTATAAATATGAATACCTATAACTGTTACTTTATTACAAAAAATAAAGATGTGGTTTTTGGTTCTACTACACCAATGGTCAAGAGATGGCGCTGAAGTCTCCTGAATCGCGCTTTGGTTCCGTTGTTCCAGATTAATAAATACTTTTGATAGGCCTTCACAATGCAGTCGTTAGCACCCACTAAATAGAGATTCTATTTCTATTTTGTTGGTAGATTTAAAACAAACACAAAAGTAACGCTAAAGCGACCAACTTCATGCTGTTAAAATTTTGTGTTACAGTGATGCGCGCGCATCTTAAAATTTCACTCTCATCATTTTTTCATAACGCGCCTAAAGAAAGAAGTATAACTTCAATTAGACAAAAGAGTTCTACTGGCTATAATTTAGATATTTTCCTCAGTAATGGAAACGTTTAATGGTGCTGTGCTTAACTTTTCTCAAAAACATCGGTATTAAACGTAAAACTCAAAGTTCATTGATACGTATTATACTCGTATGTTGTACACAACACAGATCAACAGCCGCGTAAGAGCGTAATGGATCGAAGTCGTTTAAGTGGCGGGAACACAACCTTTTACCCTTTAAGCCTTAAACATTCGGCTTATAATGCCGCGCTCATTCGCACTCGAGATCGATTTGTTTTAAACGCTTTTTGAATTGCGTCACTAAGCGGTTGCGGTTCTGTAGAATGCATCAGGGAATCGAGAACTTGTGGAAAAAGCGCCTTTCTGATTTTCTACCGAAAAAAAAAATTGCATGGTGTAGAAAAATAATACTTTTTATTTTATCAAAGTAGCAAGTCTAAAAAAGCATTGAAATTTGGATACATATATAAATATTTTTATTTTTTAAGCATTTTACTATAAGTTTAAAACTGAAAGATTTTTTTAAGAAGATAATATTCAATCAAAGTGCAACAGGCGTTTTTCTTAGTAAAATACTCTCTCTTAAGACATAAAAGAAAGCAGTTACAAATTCAACAACTTAACTCAGACGTAGCAAAGTTGATATTTGATGTGCAAGTAGAAATAGATCACCAATTTAGGAAACCAAATTTAAAAAAATAATTATTTATTTTATTGAAATTATCTAGGCAATTGTTTAAACTAAACATTCTATTTTTTATGTGTAAATTAATGCCATTATTTCTTTAATACTAAATAAATTTAGCTTAATTAGTTTTGATTAGGGCATGTTAAGGCTGGCATGTTCTAAAAATAAAAGGCTATTAAAAAATTTCGTGGTTTTATACAACCATGATCCAAGTGAAACTTTTCATATCATTAATACAAAAAACCCTTCCTGGCTGGGAATCGAAACCAGGCCGCCCGAGCAGGCATGCTTTCTACCACTAAGCCACGGATGATAGTTGATAAGGTCCAAAATTTCTAATAACAATTAAAGGTTTAATGCGACATGCTAAAAATGCACAAAACATTTTATTTTTATTTACACTTTATTGCACAAATGAGTGTACAAGCGGCGGACTTATTGCCATTAGGCATTCTCTACCAATCAACCGGAGAATTATAGCAAAAATCTTAAGAAGGTAGTGCAAAAAGTATTCATCAAATTACTTATTATACTTTTGGGACCGGTGGTAGTTTACGTTAGTTGGGGTCAAATAAATAAACTCAAAATTACAAAAAAGAATTTTAAATAAAGTAGGTACTTTATTAACTAAATTAACTAATAAATTCATACATAGACATAAAGTTTTAAAAATCTTCTAATGAAATATCCGAACGCACCATAAAAGTCTTTCGAAGGTAGCTCTACAAAGTAAATAAAAAATCATTATTCTGACGATGCAGACCAGAAAAGGCTGCGAAACGTCAATAAATAAATAAAGTTCGTGCATTAACCCGTTAAAACTAGTTTTACTTAATGAGTGATGTGCGTGAAAACCTCAGAAACAAATACTTATTATAATTAAAGTATATCTATTTTGTGGCACTGTGACACTAATAGATTCACAAGGAACTTTTCGCCGTTTCTACGATTCGGGTTTGTCTCGAAATCGTTTTTTTTTTCATCGTTTCTCCCCCCTACACCCTCTCTCCGGGCACATATGAGATCGGTTCAGCAAGATTAAATTTGCTACCCGTCGATTGTTCGGCAAAGAACCTTTTTACGAGTGTTTGAAAGAAGATTAATTTGGCAAAAATTCGGGTGTGGCGTGGATAAGCTCCGCGCCCGTTCTTGTGTACCTGTGTACCTACAAGCTTGTAGATTTCGGGATAATTGAGTAATTTCCCCCATTTTGGACTGGGAGCGAAGGAGAAACATTGAAACCGCCAGCTGCTAAATTTGCAGTGCAAAGAGAAATACCCTATAAACAGACACGGCATTCGGGAACTGTCGTAGGCGATGGTGATGGGTTAGTGATCTATTTTCAGGGCTAGGCTAACTACTATGAGTGTAAGAAATCTTTAAATTTTAATTTTTGGACCTAAAAGTGGATGCCTTTTCCATAGATGATAAACTTTGGAACAAGTGTAACTCCCCGTTTACACCAAGCTGGACACAGGGAACAAATTATCTCACTGCACTGTCATCAACGGAATTGAGTGAGAGTGTTGATATATCTTCCATGACTCTTTACTACGATTGAGGACTAAAGTTTCTTAGTTATTAAGATATGCGTAGGCAGTTGTTTTTTGTCGTCAATTTAGTTATATCGTTATTTATAACTAATAACGATATTTATATATATATATCATCATCATCATCAGCCTATTAATGTCCCCACTGCTGGGGCACAGGCCTTTCCCATGGAAAAGGGAGATTGGGCCATAACCCACCACGCGGGCCCAGTGCGGATTGGCGGGTGCTAACGACTGCAGATGCAACCGGGAACAACGGCTTAACGTGCCTTCCGACGCACGGAGGAACTCGAGATAGTAAATTTTTGGTCACCCATCCAATGACCGACCACTGCGAAAGTTGCTTAGCTTCAACGATCGCAGCCGAACGCGCTAACCACTTGCGCCATCGAGCTCCTCATATATATATATATATATTCATTCGTTTTCTATTATAGGTATATAGTTTCAAAGGGGCCACTAATAGCTAGTTCATAAATTAAATAATTCATATCTAGTTTTAGTTTGTGTTTCTGTTTGTTTTTTAATTATAATCATGTCCGTTCGCACTGTCTCTCAAGCATGATGTGCAGTGCCATCTTTGACCTATTGGAGGCTCTGGGCATATTAGGATAATATGGCCCCTATGCCCCCCGTTTGGTGATTTGACAGGAACCCTCAATCGACCGCGGGGCCCTAGGCACTTGCCCAAAGTACCCACTGGGAAAGAGGGGTCTGATGATGATGATGTGGCTACCTTCAACAGAATTTCGCATTTTGTATGCATCACTACTATAATGTTTCATAAGATTTATTGTAACTTTCTCTGGTGGTCTTAATGGATGAATAAATAAACGGAAACAACGCAACACTGTTGTGAGCATTCTATTGACCGAGCGAAGTGGAACTCTTTGCCGGAATCTCTGTTTCCAGTCACCTACAATCTGGGGATCTTCAAGTCGCGAGTGAATCGATTTCTTCTAGGCAAGCGCGTACCACCTTAGGCTGCTACGTCGCTCTTCATCAGTCGCGTGGCTGTCAAGCGTAAGCCTATTTAATGTAAAAAAAAAAGAGCGAATAATTCTTAGCTCGCTCAGAACTGTTCTGAACACTAGGTGGAAACGAAGCACAATACGCATTTAACACACCTATACAGGTATACATACTTACCTTAAAACGATATAATAGACGTCTTTAACTCACCATGAACACATAAAAACGAACCATTTAAAAAGCACCGCACATTAAAACCCGTAACATAGGCATAACGTCACGCACACTCGATAATAGCTCAGCAATAAGTAATCGTATCGAAAAACGCGCTAAGCGTCCACCAATTACACTCTCGAAGACATTTTGAGTTCAATGGCGACACCCCCCCTCCTCCTGAATAAAGGGGGAATGAATACCCCCCTAACAACCATCGGGAACAATGGGTAACAGTTTAAGGAGATTTGCGGAGCCGTAAGCGGCCTTAAGTAGAAGCAACTCTATTATGAAGATACGCCTGGGAGTTAAAAGTTGAGGATTATATTGTAGCTACTGGTAAGTTATGCGGTTTGAGGAAAATTTCTTTTTTTTGGATTTTTCTGTTTACAGGTATTTATTAATTCTGTAGACGTAACTAATTTATTACTCTGTGTAGCGACATAATTTTAAAAAGTATCAGATAAACAATAGATGTAGATTGTAAAAGACGCCACATGTACTTCAATAAGTTAACTGTGTATATAAACTAGCGGCCCGCCCTCACTTCGCTTCGGTGTAGAGCTGAAGTGTAGACTACAGTTTTTGTTCTCAGGCTTGTATTATACACAATGTCACATCGCATGCAAAGTCTCAGTATGATCGTTTTAAAATTGACAAAGTTTCATACCTACTTTCATTTCTTATTTTATCTTCTTGGGGGTAGAATTGATCAAAATCCTTTCTTAGCGGATGCCTACGTCATAACATCTACCTGCATGCCAAATTTCAGTCCGATCCGTCCAGTGGTTTGGGCTGTACGTTGATAGATCACTATGTCAGTCAGTCACCTTTGAGTTTTATATATATAGATATAAGGTTAACTATAAGGGGAGGGGAATAAGGTGAGAAAAAAAACAGCCCTTGCTGTGTTTGTTGCTGGTTTTTCTCAGTACAAGGTCTCCCGGCGTAGTTTTGTTTTGCGAACCGATGGCGTAGCTTCTTGACCTTCATAAGTGCTTGTGACAGCCTCTAGACTGAATAAATGATTGTTGATTTTGATAATCATGTTAGTCGTACGACCGACGCCCTCTGCTGAGCATAGGCCTGCCCCAAGTATTTAAACATCTTGGAGGGTTTTGCCATAATCGCCGCGCTTGGCAGGCGGGTCGGCGATCGCAGTACAACCAATATACACAGTCAGGTCATAAGTATTATCACACAGTAAAACTTTTCTTTTAGAATGCTGGCCACCAAAATGTTTATTGAATTCGAATTTAGAATTGTTCATGAAAATAAAAATGTATACTTTTTAGAATTTTACTCATTTTTAAATATGGAGTGGACGCTTAAAGAAGACCATGTTGCAGTTATTGCGTTGCATCGTTACGGTTACGCGCCAATTAAAATTTTTGACATACTGAAAAATTAGAATATAACCAAAAGATTCATTTATCGTAACATCAAACGATACAATGAAGACTCTAGTGTAGATGACAGGTCAAGAAGTGGTTGCCCTCGGCCTGTTAGGACTCCAGCAGTGATAAAAGCTGTGAAGGCGCGAATGCTAAGAAATCCCAAATGTAAGCAGAAACTGCCCTTCAGATGGGGTTAAGCAGAACCACTTTAATTTTTCTTTAGGTATTAATGTTAAAAACCTACATAAAGGAAATTTTACTAGAAAAAATTAGACGCGCTCTGGGAATCGGAAGGGATGAAGGGATATGACTTATATATTTTCTTCATATTTTTTTAAATACTTTTGAAATTCAATCAGATCAACCTCAAAACTAATGTACCTGTGTCCCTAAGTTGTACTGAAATATATTCAGGTTTTTTTCATCCGAACTTTTCTATATATATGCAAGAAGATATATAAATACATTACATGTTCCAACTCAATTGTAATAGGGGTGATGACGGGGTACAGTAAACGAAATTCTATTTAGTCCGTCAGTTAGATGATCAAAAAATAATAGACACTAATTTTTTCTTTGGGCAATCAACCAAAAAATGACAAAGTTATAGCGCGTCAAAGTTTGGGAGTAGGGGCTCGTGACGTCACTTTTAAGTGAAAATTGTACCAAAACGTGACGTCATGCGACTTTTCAAATCAATATATCTCTGCAATGTTTATATTATGTGAAAAAAGAAAAAATACGTGTCCAATACTTTTTGATAATCTACCTGATGAACGAAAATAGTCATCATCCCTATTGTTATCTCAGCAGTATCACAAGAAATTGAGCTGTCAATCCAATGCTTTATGATACGTTTTCGCTTAATGCAGCCACTGGAGGCCTGGCCTCACGTAATTCGATTAACCAGTCTTATAAGTAGGTAGTGCCAGTGGCATCAAATCAGTCACCCAAGAAATTGAGCTCTCAATCTGTTGCCATAAGATACGTTTTAGCTTACTTTAGATGCCTTACGTAATTCGATTAACATTCGTTTCAATCGTATATGGTATCTAAGGAGTTGTCTAAGGAATTTAACTCTTAATCCGATTATAAAGGATACATTTTCGCTTACTACAGCTACTGGAGGTCGTAATTCGATTAACCGGTCTACAAACCTCCCAACGCCCACTCCACGCCCAGTGGCCCGCTAAGTTGATTACGTGCGCAAATAACGACACGAAGGCTGTGTTACACGACCTTATAGCGAAGAAATAAGAAAGATAATTGTTTTACACCGGTCATGGGAGCTGCTTATATAGGTTTTTATTTTTAACTAGCGGCCGCCCGCGACTTTGTTCGGTTTAGCTTTAGTTTATTTGAAAATCCCTTCAGGAACCAAAAATGTATCTTGTGTCAATCATCATCATCATCATCATCAACCTATTAATGTCCCCACTGCTGGGGCACAGGCCTTCCCTATGGATGGAACAGGGAGATTGGGCCATGACCCACCACGCGGGCCCAGTGCGGATTGGTGGGTGTTAACGACTGCAGATGCAGCCGGGACCAACGGCATAACTTGCCTTCCGAAGCACGGAGGAGCTCGAGATAGTAAATTTTTGGTCACCCATCCAATAACTGACCAATGCGAAAGTTGCTTAACTTCAACGAACGCAGCCAAACGCGCTAACCACTTGCGCCATCGAGCTCCTCAATTGAGTCAATCCAGGTCATAAACCATAATGCGTACCAAATTTCATCCAAATCCGCTCAGTGGTTTTTGCGTGACTGAATTACAAACATACAAACTTTCACATCTACTACAGTAATAGTAGGTAACCAAACACGTTTAAAAGGAGAACTTCAAAGTGATTGGAATTCTATGATAAGCGGCAACCTAAGCATATAGAGGAGCTCGATGGCGCAAGTGGTTAGCGCGTTCGGCTGCGATCGTTGAAGTTAAGCAACTTTCGCAGTGGTCGGTCATTGGATGGGTGACCAAAAATTTACTTTTTCGAGCTCCTCCGTATTTCGGAAGGCAAGTTAAGCCGTTGGTCCTGTTTCCGTTTGTTAGCACCCACCTATCCGCACTGGGCCCGCGTGGAGATTGGGCCATGACCCTGGCCCAATCTCCCTATTCCATCCATAGGGAAGCCTTGTGCCCCAGCAGTGGGGACATTAATAGGCTGATGATGAAGCATATAGACGCTTGCGATACCAAAAATATCACGCACGGTTGCCTACCCTGACTAGGGTTACCATCCGTCAGATTTTTCCGGACATGTCCGGACTTTTTGGATTTTGTCCGGGCTTTGTCCGGCTTTTTAATTTGTCCGGATTTTTTTATTAGATGGCTTATGAGTATAACTACTTATTAAGTTATATCAAATAAGTCAAATAATCTTTATTAAGTTGTTATTAATTTAAAACAAAATATAAATCATCTTTAAAATACCAACAACGAGACCCCCCTCGCGATGCGAGCGATGTTTTCATTTTGTGACTAAAATGTCTGGACTTTTATCGAAACGACAGGCTTTTTGTCAGGACTATTCAAATTTTTAAATAGTAACCCAAACCCTGACCCAATCCCCTACCCCGTGGAGCCCTGGAACCTTACTCATCGACAGAAACATAACACCTCAAAAAGTTAGTGTTATTTTACTGTGATCTTCTGTAAGGTGGAGGATAACTCCAAATCGAGCGGGAATTACACTTTCTACCTAACACAAAGTGGTTTATTGGACCTATGGTTAAGTAGCGTTTCTAAAGTAATTTCATTTTAACAACGGAAAGAATTAAGTCTAATCACGTCATTACGAGAATATATTCAGCAAAGAGAGTTTTTTAAATTTTAGCAAAGAGTTTTTATGTCAGAAAGGTAGCCAATATTTTCTTAATAAAATTAACTTTGGGAGATAAAATATAATATACAAACATTTAATTCTTTAATTTGATTCATTTTGACAATAAACTAAAACCATGTATCGGTAAAAAATTCACAAAAATATTTATTTACTAATTACGGAATTGAGCCGTCAGGTAGGGTATTTAAAAACTAAACTTTAAATTATTATCTAAAGAAAATATAACTATTACTTACTTTATTTATTTAAATGTTATACAAATTTACTTATACTAATTGATCCCGATGATCCGGTCTTACAAACTATACGTCAAGATGCTTCCACGATTGAAGCTCAAGCAACTCCCAAAAGTGTCCGAAGGTTTTACATGAACTAAATCTGTCTAATAAGCACTTTTCAACACGATTGCTCAATCGAGCCACCTGCACTTGGGAAACACATAATGTACGCGTGACGTATGAGTGACGTAGACGAGTCTTGTACTCGTAACACCTTCCCTCCTAGATGAGCAACTATTTGCGAAGATTGAAAGCAAATGTTGCGGCTTTTCTTTCTTCGGTGGATGGTGTAGAACCCGCTGATGCCATTTCCATCTCTTGAGGCTGTGTAGATTTAACTCGCTGTTGGTTCTTACGCCGTCTCAGGTAGTAAGCCACACTAATGAGTGCAAGTGCACTTAACAGTATGATGACGTATATAGGTATCGTGGTGTGATATAAGCTGGATAAATCCACGGTGTTAATTCTAACAGGTGGGTCCATGAGTAATTGATGTTGAATATTGTGTAATTTGTTCAAATCAATTGTTGTGAAATTATAATGTGGTAAGTTTTTCTTCGAATTTGCTGACATCGGAGTCGAATGTGGGAATGTCATTATTTCAACAGGTTGCCCACGAAATTTGTCATCAGTATTAACAATTGTGAATTCTGGTGTGTGAATGCTGCAATTTCGGGGAATCGTTGCGAAGTAGCTTCCTTTTAACAGATGATATTTTTCTTGTCCGCATGATATTTTTACTTTGATTTTGTTAGGTAATGATAAAATATAATGTTGACTCTCCAGTTCTAGTAGTGCTTCCTTCAGGAGTGATATGGATGTAGGATGGCACTGTCCTGTATTCTGATGATAAATGAGATTGAAGACGCAGTCACTGCGTGTTCGGGTTTGATGGTTAAACTGCTGCTTGCATATGTAACAGGTGTCGATCTTCGGGCATTCAGCCTCCATGTACGCAAATTCCTGGGAATTGGATGCCATGTATGGGAATGGTGGAAGGATAATTTCTGAGTTTTTATTAGGAACAGGACAGAGTCTATAAAGGTCACATGTTTCTAGAGACATTATAGGAAACTTCAAGACAATTACGATTTTCTTATCAATAAAATATGATCCTAAGGTAATTAGATCGTAATAAAACCTAACATCTAAGTTTAGTAACGCATTGGGATTATATAGATTTTTAAGCTTAGTTAGTTAACATATTTTTTAAATCACTTATATATAGTATAGAATGGTGCATTACGTTTGTGCGACTAAAAGCTAAAATATTACCTAATCTAGTTATTTCAGATGAGAGTTCCAGAATATTTTCCGTAAGTATGCTAAATAATTGGGAAATCTGCGTAAATTGATACATCTGTTCTTTTTCAGTTACAGATGTATTACTTATTGAAATTATTGCTTTTTCTAATTTTCTTTGATTTGAAGAGATATTTAAAATTTGAGTTTGTTGGATGATCATTTCTTTATATAAACTAATATGCTTATTAAAACTATCCGAAAGGTCTTATATTTTTCGGTACAAATTATTACGGAAAGTGGCTTGTTGCATGAAATGGTATTTAAAAGGTTTAAATTGATGTGTAAGCATTCCAGAATTGAATTGTCTCGAAGGCATAAGGGAGTCATGCGAATTAAAAGGTGAGTAATTAAACGGGGCATTGTTAATCGATTTCTTAGAAATTAGCGGGTTACTGTCTTTCGATTGTAAGTATAAGACGTTTAATTCTTCCTGGGCGAAATCCAAGGTCTTTTCTAGCGAGTCGGGGCGCATGCACCTGACACGTGAGCCTAAAGGCTCGGCTAGGCCTCTGGTATATGTTTGAAGAGCTAATTTTTTTGTAAAATTCACGTTTAGCCTCAACTGTTGTTTTAATTTGTTCGTGTAATTCTACATAAGTCATAATTATACTAAGTAAATTTTGAACTCGCTCGTAAAATATTTGCGGTGTATCGGAACCTTGAGTTAACATAGATAAATCGGTGTATAGGGCGGACTCGTCTCTGTGATCCGAAAAGCGGTTAATTAGCGCGTTTCTTATGCCATTCCAGTCCTGGGGGATGCCATTTGTTGCTAATGTTTTAGCAGCAGGCCCGGTTATTTTATTTAAAATTCCATTAATTAAAGCGTAATTATTTAGTTCATTTCCCGGAGCTGGATTAACATATGTTAAAATCAGTTGGTCGCAAATGTTCAAAAATCTAATTAAAATGTTCGAATTTCCATCAAACTCAGGGGACTAGTCTTAAAGATTTCCAAATCCTTTCTGTCATATCGTTTGAATAAGCTACAGATTGTTGTTCGGTCGCCATTTCTTCTTCTATGCTTTCTAATGTAGATAATTCGATTTCGCGATGAAACCTTAAAACTCTAGAATTAGGACGAATACTGCGCCGCAGATTTGGTCCTATATCTCTACTTTTCTTTGGAAAAAAAATCTTGAAAACTTTCTAAACTATCAAAAGAAAACTTAATTAATTTACTTATTAAGTCCTACGGGAGACAGGAAAGGGGCCGCTGTCAGCCAATAGGAATAACTAGCAATCTTTCTAACTATAAAAAAATTAATTTACTTATTACGTCCTACGGGAGACAGGAAAGGGGCCGCTGGCAACCAATAGGAATACGTAACTTATATAATAAAACTCACAGGAGCAGGATGCTTAGCTTAGTGTGGTGATGGGCCATCGATTTTTGGATTAGCGCCGGTTTTCGAAGTTGATTCTTCTTTCCCGTCTGACGACTGCTTCGCGTAGATTCGTAGAGATAGTCGACACGCCGACGACACGACTATCAGGCTGATCGAAGTATGATGCTCGCACTGACTCGACTATCCTACCGACTGCGCCAATTACGGAATTGAGCCGTCAGGTAGGGTTTTTAAAAACTAAACTTTAAATTATTACTTTATTTATTTAAATGTTATACAAATTTACTTATACTAATTGATCCCGATGATCCGGTCTTACAAACTATACGTCAAGATGCTTCCACGATTGAAGCTCAAGCAACTCCCAAAAGTGTCCGAAGGTTTTACATGAACTAAATCTGTCTAATAAGCACTTTTCAACACGATTGCTCAATCGAGCCACCTGCACTTGGGAAACACATAATTTACGCGTGACGTATGAGTGACGTAGACGAGTCTTGTACTCGTAACATACTTTATTAGTAACACTGGCTGTTTATTGTTCCTTTGTCTAAAAAAATCGTTGATGCGCGCGCATCGCTAATCTGTGAAAAACTGTTTTCTTTTTCTTGTCGTTTGTTTTTATTTGAAAATATTGTCAAGTAGTAATGAATTTATAAATTTGACACCGCCAGAAGTCGAAAAAGGCTACGTTAAGCCTCTTGCCCGAAAAATTCACGGATAGATACTTACAGTCAAACGTATCATCTTATGGAAAACAAACAAAGGTGCAAATTTATTTTCAGAAAGTACGTAGGTAGTATTATTTCCTCGCAAAAGTGCTATAAAACGTCGTTTGACATACGTGCGGTTTGATAATTATAGCCTCTGCCTTCTTATAGCCCTCACCTACGGCTCGGGCTAACAATATCGCCTCGGCTGTAATTCTCAATTTGCCGCACTTATATCATAATGTACTATTATATGATTACCAGATGACTCGGCGAACTTCGTACCGCCCAAAAGTAATAATCTATACTTATAATAAATCTGTAGAGATGTCAATTCTGTACATGAAATATATTTTTAAAATAACTATCAGGGGGTGATTAGTGATCGATACTGATGCCAAAAATGCAATCAGTAAGATTTTTGTCTGTCTGTCTGTGTGTATGTTCCTTATAGAAACAAAAACTACTCGACGGATTTTGACGAAACTTGGTACAATTATTCTTCATACTCCTGGGTAGGTTATAGTATACTTTTCATCACGCTACAATCAATAGGAGCAGAGTAGTGAAGGAAAATGTTGGGAAAACGGGAGAAGTTACTCCATTTTTTAAGCTTCAGTCGTGTGTGCAGCCTTAATGGTTAAAGTTACATAGAAATCATGTATGACCGAAATATTCTACATAAAATTGTCTAAAAAATATCCCGCAACAGCATATGTTTATCTTTTATGGTTGACTCCCAATAACACGTGTAATTATATAAATAAAGTCATTGTTTATAACACAAGCCTGAGAACAAAAACTATAGTTTACACTACAGCTCTACACCGAAGCGAAGCGAGGGCGGGCCACTAGTTTGCAATAAAATAATATTGCGACTATAAATTGAGATGTAGGCTATCCTATCTTTCAAGTTGGCTGGTTTGTTTGGAAATGGCGTGCATTTCCAAACGGCTAAAAAAGTTTGCTTCATCACTTAAATTATGTATAATGTTTTCTCGCAAATGTGTTGAGTTCGTCTCGGACTTACATTCGTCTATTCGTTTGTAATAACCAACTTACCGCACTAATATCATAGATAACTATTTTTATAGTATTTAGTTTTACCAGAAATCTTGTAGGTACACCGTTTACGAACAAATCTGTGGGATTAACAAAACAAAACAGTTCAAATCGCAGAAACTAATTAAAGCAGTAACCCGATATAAGTTCGTAATAGCATCACCACAATAGCGCTCAGACTCGAACCCGGGACCGCACAATGGGTCGCTCGTTACCAATGCGCTGCTGGTGACAGCTGACGTCTATTGTCTCGCTTTAATGACTGCTACTTAATGAGATAGCTATCAGAGGGCTATTTAATACCCAGGTTTTTAATAATGTTTATAAAATCAACTTGCTTTTACTGTACTAGGAATGAATAAAAATTGTTTGTTTTATTTGTATTAAGCATATAATAAGATAAAAATAAAGCGTGTGTGTCTCGGGACCCGCAACAGCAAAATAAATAAATATTTCCAACACTCACACCAATCAGCCTAGCCCCAAAGTAAGCACTATATAAGGCTTGTGTTATGGGATACTATGGTAACGGATAGAATACATATACTGTACCTATATAAGTATATTTATATAGAAAATACATATTAAACATCCATGACTGGAGTACAAATGCTCGTATTCATTACACAAACATCTGCCCCCACCGGGATTTGAACCCAGGACCTCTCGAGTCGGCGACACCATGAAACCCGGCGTACAAACCACTCGGCCACGGAGGTCATCACAGAAGTGATAAGTTAAACTAATCTTAGCGGCGCTGTGGGTTAGAGTAAGAGAGAAGGAGCCAGCCTACCGCTGCCGTATGCGGAAGGGAAACCAGACAGACTAGTACCGTAACGCGTTACATAACGATCACCCTCCCATTAGAAGTTATATTCATTTCCGGTATAATTTTAACTACCGGCGACTAAATGATGCTTCACTTTAACCGGTAAATTATGCTGGCTTTGCAATATTTACCAGCGCAGACATACGCCGAACTAACGGCCGCCCGTGACTTCGTCCGCGTTAAATTTATCTTTTTGCGAATCCTACAGGAATCTAAAAATTTTCCGGGATAAGGTCTCCATTTTTTCAAAATAGTAAATAGTGCCAAATTTCACCTAAATTGAGTGACATACATACAAACTTTCACATTTTTAATATAAGTAGGATATTCCAGTGGCTTTTGATCACACGTGTTGAAGACAGATTTTTATGAAAAGTATTTATCTTTCATATATAATCTAAAATAAAATAAGTTATAATCATCAGTATACCAAAAAACTAGAAAAACTATGTTATTTTTTTGGGTATTCCGCCTCACTATAAACAGTATACCGTACCTTCCGTAAAAAAATACCAAAATTAAATATGATAGTCAAAAGCCGCATGAAAAACCGTTTCGATGTTTCTGACCATGCAATAACTTACAATGTCGAGAACTGCTGTCACTACTCAGTACTGTTAAATACTGTTACCGAAATCGAAAAGTTTTGTTGTCCAGGTGACTGTTCTTCTAATTAATCTACCAAATATATAAAGCTAATAACTTAGCATAGGTCATATGCCAACATTATTGCATTTTAAAATGGCACAAGTAGATCCCGCCCCAACTTTTCTTGGCAACAGCCCCCTATAGTGTCACTAGTCTCTTTCATTCTCATTCATAAAACAGAATACATTTCGCTCTTTAGCCTCAGCAACTGATTTCTTTAAAAACTGTTCTTACGAATTAAATGTCACTTTTTTCTTGTCTCTAATAGTTCCCCTGTATTTTGTGTACTATCTAAAAACACACATAGGGCTTTTTGTCCGGAAAAACGTTAAATATTTACACGTTGTAGCGAAGTATAGCCACGGCAAGAGAGATTGCCCGACTGAATGCAAGTCGACAAATTACCTGACTTTCGTATTGCGAAATTAAAAGGTTTATGACGTATGCGATAACTTTAAAACATCATGGCATGAAGCAGATTATCTTGTTATTTTTAAAACACAGGTAGGTAGCGACAAACTTATTGAGCAAAACCACAGACAAATTAACTTGCGCAGTAAACGTTTTTGACGACCTAATTGCAAGAAAAATGTCAAAGAATTTGAATAAACACGTATGATTAATTCAGAATGCATCACGCCTTCTGAATTCAAAATTAAGAAAAATAAAAACGTGATTTCCATATACATAATTGAATTATAATTATGACTAGGCCAAAAACTAATTGTGTTAAAATATTCTCTTTTTTTTCACAACCACTTCCCACGTTCAAATGTGACTTCACAAATTCAAGTTTAATAAGTAGATTCGTACTTCGTTAAGTTTATATGGTGGGTGCGTCGAAGCGTGCGCGCGCGCATTAACGCGACGCGAATATTTGCGCACATTACTCACACTTCACTGAATATTGATTTACGTGGGAATATTTCGGTGTTTAGGGTTAAATTATTAACTAGTCAATGTTCTGTTAGGGGTAGAGAGCGTTGTAAACAAAACTTGTTTTTTTAAACAGATTTTTGCTAGATTTAAAAAATACGTAAATATTTTTTTATGTATAAAACCAATTACTTATAGCATATGGTCTAAATGATGGTAGACAGCCACCATAGCTTATAGAAGCTTATGATACCAGAGTTTATACCACAGACCTAGATTGAAGTACCTACTTCAAATTGTATGGAAATCAAAATCAAAAATCTTTTATTTAGTCTAGGCTGTTACAAGCACTTGTGAAAGTCGAGAAGCTATGCCATCGGTTCGCAAATATACGGCGGGAGACCTTGTACTGGAGGAGAGAAGGAGAGGAGGAGGAAGAAAGAAAGGAGAAGAACCGGCAAGAATCTCAGCTAGGGCTGCTTTTTTTCTCCCTGAATTATGATACACAGAGATGTCAAGTTCAAAAATGACTTCTGAGATAATAGTGAAGTCACTTTTGACGAGAACAAGCAAATAGTGACAAAGTTACGATTGAAGTCCCGTAGCGAGAACGGTGAAACAAATAAAAAAAGCAACTGATTCCTGACCACGACATAACAAGTTTGTTTCCAGGTATACTTCTTACATTTAAGAAAAATTCTACCTCATTGCTTTTTTTAAAACACTCACACCGAATATTTAATGTATTAAAATTAAAATAAAAAAAATAGCCTGGCCCCAAAGTAAGCACTGTAGGCTTTTGATTGCACTAGGGTAACGACCCTAGTATCCCATAACAAAAGATAGAATACATATATAGGTATATTTAAAGAAATAAGTAAAAAACATCCATGACTGGAGTATAAATGCTCGTATCCAGCACACAAACATCTGCCCCCACCGGGATTCGAACCTGGGTGCTCTCGAGTTGGCGACACCATGAAACCCGGTGTATATACCACTCGGTCATGGAGGTCGTCAAATTGCTTTGAAATGGTTGTAATAAAATAAATTTGTGGTGGGTCAGGATTCAAATCGCCTTAACATGCGTTATCTATTTCAATTTATGTTAATTGTTTATACATTCTCTGCCTCATGGAGCCCTGGAACCTTACCGGCAATATCACAATACCAATTAAGGGATTTCAAGTCTTCTGTAAGGTGGATTTAAATTCCATTGACAAGCGCAATATATTTTGTGAGAAAACTTCTCTCTTAAAATTAAAATCAAATCATCTAAATTTAACCATTTAAATTTCATTCCTAAGAGCCGCATAAAATTATTCACCTACATAGGTGAACCGAAGGATTTACGAAATGTAATACTTTCTTTATTAATATTTGATTGATACACTCCGCTGAGTCGGCACACAAGAGTGACAGAAGCTAATCCTTCTAAATAAGGAGGCATTAGGGGGGGTGAGGCAATATTGGCGGGCGGCGGGGCAATTGACCCAATAATAACGCGCCAACTGTGGGAGAAAAGGTCGGCGCACATCGAAACAAAATAACGCCTGTTTTGATATTTTTTATAACCTCATTTGCCTTGGCTACACTTCTAAAATTGCTAATTGCAGTTCCAAAAATTTAATTACCATGATATTAATATAATTTAGTTTCAATAGCGCTAAAGAAGAGGCATTTATAAATTTTATAATAAGTTTTGTCGGTGGGCTTACAAATTATTGTTCTTTTTTGTAATTCGAACCATCTTACTTCACACGAGTGCAATAAACTAATGTAATTTTTGAGATTGTTGGGATTTCATTTAAAGATTTTTGTTGGTTGTATACATGATTTTTCAACATTTTAGTTCCTAAAAGCCATGTCATGACTCGTGATTATAACGAATATAATATATATATATCAAAGGACAATGGGAAGAAACCTTCTTTCATAAATGCACTGTGCAACACAAAGCAGTTATTCAAATCGGATCAGTAGTTTACGACTTTATTTAGATGGAACCTGAACAATCCAAAGGCAAATCCAAGCATAAATTGTACGCATGCCACCGACATCAAATTATTTTTTAAATGTAGAAGTAGATATAAGCAAAGAATATGCATTATTTCTTCTTTTTGGTGGTTTTGTTTGAATGGAGTTGGTTTTTGTTTTACACTTTTTATAAGCCAAAGCAAGATCAACTTACTAAATACTTGGTACCTGGTCTGCATTATCTCTTTCATATCTCTTATAATAACCAAACTCCTTTTTGAAGTCGATTTGAGTACGCTTTGTAATTAAGGAGTCCATTGTTTTCTCCAAAAGTACTGATCAGATCCTCGCCAAATTAATACGGGACCATTTCGCTAAAGAACTGATTCTAACAAAAAAAATCATTAAAATCAGTCCACGCATCTTGGAGATATGCGCGATCAACAATAAAAAACATGTAATAACTATTGTGGACCTCCTCTTTTTTGAAGTCGGTTAAAAATGATCATTAAGAAAAACATTGTAGTTGTAGTAGGCAATAATTTCCCAGTTTGAGACCATTTTTTAAGAAAAACATGTTTTTTTATGAAAATAAACATATTTTTGATGCAAAGTTTTTTAATAATTATAATTTCCCTACTGAAATAAGTGTTTTGACTCTTTTTCAGTACAAATGAACACATCCCCTTCCCCCTCAGTTGAGCTAGCGAGTGGACGTGTTGCGCGAATGTGTAGTTTCTTATTAAATTAAATTAAAAGTGAAAATAATATATAATATTTGTTGTGTTTTTGAACGTGATTCGAACCTGGGATCTTTGGCGGTTTGCATGCGGTCCGTGGTTTCTGTTCGCATCGGCCGATCAAGTGTTTTAGCATCCTGACGAAATAACAGACTACGTCTGGCCGGAGTGCTACGAGCATAGTGTACTACGATTTTCTACGATTGCCCATACTACGACTTTTTAAGACTCTGTGTGCTACGTGTATTTGGGCGACTTGAGACAGCGCACCGTGCGAAATAATTTATCACGGGATCGCAGTCATGCCGCTAAAACGTACTCCACCTCAGTCACCAAAGAAGACTTCCACAAATATTTCGCCCGGAATAGCCTTATCTAATAAAGAAGCAAATATACTCTGCAAAAATATTGCTGATAATACGTTGTTAAGCTGCAGTTCAGAACCGGATTTACATAATATACTGCACACTGTCTCTGAACGCAAGAAACGAAAACGGGATATAGATGATACTACTCTTATGGCTTCAATAAGTCAAATGTTTGATTCGTTATCCGTGGAACAAAATAAGCGTTTCAAATGCCTAATAAACAGTGTTGCCGAGATACGTGAACAGAACTCAGAGCTCACAAAATCAGTCGAGTTAATGTCTAGCAAATATGATCAATTTATTGCTCGTATCGAACGCTTAGAAAATGAGAGAAAAAAGGACAAACAATATATTATGCAATTGGAAGAAAAAGTTGAATTTATGGAGCGAAAGTTACGAGGTTCCAGCATCGAAATACGAAATATACCGAAAATAACTACTAATAAAATTGAATCAAAAGACGAACTCTGTGACTTAGTTACGACGATGGGTAAGTCTTTGAAAATTGATATAAATAGTTCCCATATAAAAGACGTCTACAGGATCCCATCAAAAGATTCTAACAAACCTATAGTTACTGAGTTTTCTTCGGTAATGATAAAAGAGAAAGTTTTAGGTGCAGTTAGGAACTTTAACAAAAGTAAGCAGAAGTCCGAAAAGCTGAATACTAGCCATTTGAATATAAAAGTACCCGTTTTGCCTGTTTACGTCACTGAAACACTGACACAAAAAACGCAAAAAATATTCCGCTTGGCTCGTGTATTTCAGAAGGAAAATGATTATGCCTTCTGTTGGACATCACGTGGAGTGGTCTATATTCGTAAAAGTGAAGCTGATTCGCAGATACGGATTGAAAATGAATTAGATCTTAACAGGCTGAAAACCACTTTGTGACTGTGTCATGTTGTAAGACTTTATTTATCAGTTCTACCTAAAGAAAAAAAAGGATTTCTTTTGTTTATTTTGAAACTTAAAATATGTGGGTACAATTCTGTTTATAAAGTATTTTATCCTTTTAAATATGGTACCTTTTGTAAAACTATTTTAGAAATAAGTTCTTTGCAAGTATGTTTTAAAATCTTCTTGTTGTACTTATTCTTTTATATTACATTTTTGATACACACAAAAGTACAAAACCAAAACGCTATTAAATATTTTACACACTCAAATACACAAAACAATACACTATTATTCAATAAATTATCTCCAAAATACAAAAAATACATGACACACTTTGATACACTAAATTACTGTTACATTTTGTATAAAATGGTATTACTGTCTACAAACCTATATTACATAAAGGTCACCTTATGGTACACTGTTACTACCTATTTTTACAGTGTTACTTAACGATATATATAATGAGCTAGACTCTTTATCACAGGCTTCCTCCTTTGAGTGCGACGCCGACAACGTATTTACTTGTGTCAAACAGTCGAAGTCATCTTTTTCTATCTTGACACAAAACATACGCAGTTTAAATCGTAACATGCCTGCATTTGAAGTCTTACTAGCTAACCTTAAAGTATCCTGTGATGTATTAGTACTAACTGAATGCTGGTTATCGTTCACGCCAACTATTCCAGTCCTTAATAGCTATAACTCTTTTATACAAAAACTAACTTAAACCAAAATGATGGAGTTGTGGTTTTTGTCAAGGATGATTTGATAGTAAATGTTTATGAGCCGAAATTTCAGGAGGCAAACTGCCTCGTGATGGAGTTTTCTCACGAACAGGCTGTTATAGCTATCTATAGATCACCATCTTTTAAAAATATTGACACCTTTCTATCATGTCTAGACGATTATTGCAAAAGTTATCTTGTTATAAAAATATAACTTTAATAGGAGATATTAATATACCTATAAACAATGAAAAGAAAGATTTAAATGCAGATCGCTACCTTAATCTACTTGCGTTTCATGGTCTTTTCCCAGGACACACACTAGTTACTCGCGATTCTAGTGGCACATGCTTAGACCATGTGATGCTTAAGTCAAAATATAAAACACTAACATTAGCAGTTCAATCAACACTAACCGACCATAAAACTATTATCCTTGATATAGAACGTAACATTAAACGTGAAATTATTAATAATACTGTAACTAAAGTAAATTATGCTCAACTTGATATAGACTTAACAAATATGAACCTTAATTTAGTTTACAATATGAAAGATCCCAATCAGGCTATGACTTACCTAGTTGATAAAATAGAGGATATGATTAATAAAAACACAAAGATTTTGACCTTATCAAAACGGAAAAGTATACTTAAACCGTGGATTACAGCAGGTTTGCTCAAATGCATTAAAAATAGAGATATTTTACATAAAAAATCGAATGCTGATCCAAAAAATATCATATTAAAAATAACGTATACTAGGTATAGAAATTTTTGCAATAAAATCTTAAAGAACGTCAAAAGATCTTATGAGAGGCAACTCATACACGATGCAGGAAATGATAATAAAAAACTATTTAATGCTATAAAAGAAATCACACACTCTACTAAAGATAAAAAATATCCCAAGGAATTACTTAATTTAGCAAGTTCTCCTAAAGCATCAGTTGATTTAATTAATAATCATTTCGTTAATATTGGGAAATCTTTGGCTAGTATTTTAGAGAGCGAGCACTCTGTTAGAACAAATAAAAAATTAAAAATAATGCAAGAAAGCAGGAATGAATCATTCGTCTTGCTGGATACTAACTGGAAGGAGATTGAATCACTTATACTTAGTTTAAAAAGCGAATGCTCTGTAGGAATTGATAAAATCACTAATAAAATCTTAAAAAAACATAAAAATATTCTGATACCACCATTACTGTATATATTTAATATGTGTCTTCAGAATGGTATCTTTCCAGATGTGCTAAAAAGATCAGTGGTTTCCCCTATATATAAAAGTGGTGACAAAGGCAGTATGTCAAACTATAGACCAATATCTATTCTACCATCGCTTTCAAAAATTTTGGAAAAAATTATAAATAATCAATTAGTAAATTATCTTGAAAAAAATAACATATTATCAGATAGACAATATGGTTTTCGCCGAAATAAATCAACAAATGATGCTGTTTTAACTCTCACTGATTTTATAGCCTCATCTCTTGACAAAAATAAAAAGAGCATTGCAATATTTTTGGACTTAGCGAAGGCATTTGACACAGTATCTGTCTCATTATTGTTACTTAAACTTGAGAACATAGGTGTACGTGGAAATCAGCTAAAATTGTTCGAAGACTATCTAAAAAATCGCAAGCAATGTGTTAAAATAGGTCCACATGTAAGTGATAGTCTTCCCATAGAGTATGGTGTGCCGCAAGGAAGCATCTTAGGGCCGACGCTTTTCCTCGTTTATATAAATGGATTATCTGAGGTAAAATTGCCACATGGTGAAATTATTTCATATGCGGATGACACTGCTCTTGTGTTTTCTGATGTATCTTGGGATAAGGTTTTTGGCAATGCTCAAAATGGTTTTAACATTATAAAAATGTGGTTATCTGAAAATAAACTAACATTAAATATTGCAAAAACTAAATATATCCAGTTTTCAATTCGACAAGCTACATTAAATAAAGAATATAAAATTTTAGCGCATGCCCGCTCCTCGTGTGATCTGGATTGTTCTTGTGTGAGCCTTGAAAAAGTAAACAGTTTAAGATACCTTGGGGTTATTATTGATGCTCACCTCGATTTTCGTGAACATATTGAATTAGTAAGTGCTAGAGTACGTAGACTTATATATATCTTCAAAAATATTAGACACATTTTAGAACCAAACCGCTTGAAACAAATTTATTATGCATTGTGTCAATCTCTTCTTACTTACTGTATAGTCTGCTGGGGTGGGGCGGCAAAAACAGTACTTAAGAAATTAGAAATCGCACAAAGGGCAATACTAAAAATCTGTACTTTTAAACCTTTTATCTTTTCAACAACTGAATTGTATAGTTATTGTGATGTTCTTACAGTCCGCCAACTTTTTATTTTGAACCTGGTAATCAAACAACATGCTCAAACAGAATTTAATCCTAAAATGCAATCTACTCGCAGAGGATTCATATGCCAATTTAAAAACAGGTTTTCGACTGCTTTTAGTAATAGGTTCCCTACATTTCTAGGACCTCTAATCTATAATAAAATAAATAAAACACTAAACATATATCCTCTAACTATTTATAAATGTAAAATGACAATAACGTCATGGTTAAAAACACTTACATATGATGAAACAGAAAAAATATTGCAGGTCATTAAATAATTTAGCTCATATGTAACAATACATAATAATATACATAATGTAGTACAGTCCATACCATACATATCATATTATTATACGCAAAACTCACTAGCACACACACACACACACACACACTCACCACACACGCACACACACACACACACATTTTTTGAATATATATGTCAGTTTCTTGTCCATTCCATTCCATTTAATTTTGAATGTAACGGATTTATAATACCATATGTGCTAAGGGGATTGGCGCTGTATGCCGTAATACAGGCATTTTTGCCTAGCTCGGCAGCAGATAAATATGTAATTATGTTAGAGATATTAGTACTGTTTTAGCCTTATAAGTTAAATTGTAAATCAACTCTTACTGGAAATAAATTATATTATTATTATATTATTATTATTATTATTATTATTATCCACATGCATTCCATGTCTGTTGCAGGGAGACTGGGTCCATACAAAATCCCCCATGGTCTTTTGGTCATACATAGTTCAATTTATTACTACGATATTGGAAATTATGGCTAAAACCCATTACTGTGTGCCACTAATAACTTAACAATACCTTTATATTTTTTAACCATTTAACTGCTAAATGCTTAAGAAAATTTTACTAGAAAAATTCCACTTGGACCAGGCCGTTGTAACTAGTCTAGGTAGTTCCGCTGCCTGGTCCGTGTGGATTTTTTTCTGGTATTTTTTTTAATTCTCTAGGCTTCTCTGAGGCTTCTAGTGACGGGAGATGAGGAATCGAGCAGTCAGTGTGTCGCTAAGAGCAAAGTTAATTCTTATTTGACTAATTTTCTTAACTAATATTAATGTGCATTAACTGTAAATTGTGAGCTCGGCGTGTTCTAGCGTGTTCTATTTAAAGTACAAGGTGACGCTACAACCTAAGCGGTAAATTCCACTTGAGGTGAGTTCAATCGAACAAACGAGTTGGGAACCTACATAAATGTACATTACTTAAAACAAACTTTGAAAAACTAGTGAGAGAGAAAAAGGAATACATTCTCAAAACATTTCTTCCGTCGCTCGATCGAACAAGTGAAACCGTAGCGTTTCTTCACTCGAGTGAGCGCCGCCGCTGCCGGCTTCGGTGTAAAGAAGGGTACAAATCGCTGTATAAACTTAATATCGTCTAAATTGCGAGGCACGCCGCGGGGCGGGCCAGTGCAAACATCTGGGCTTTTATTGCCATCATCGCGTATTGATTCCGGTCATAAGCCGCTGTTACTGGGATAATTTTATTGAGTCTCTCTATTGAGTGTTGCGGGCGACATATAGATAGGAATAAGGAAAAAAAATCGCTATTATATGTATTTTGAGTTATTAGGGAAATAGCGAAAATGTTGTTATACTATTACCACCAATATAATTAAATCAGGCCTTTTATTTCTCTCGAAAAAACAGATATATTTATAAACTAGCTTATGCCTGCGACTTCGTCCGCGTATTCGTCGTTTTTCGTAAAAAAATAGCATATGTCCTTCCTCAGGGCTCCATGGTTTTGATGTGACAGACAGATTAACTTTCGTATTTTAGTAGGGAAATATAATATGTCAATCCACAATACTGTTAAAAATATCGCAATAAGGAACCGCAGAATATTATTATTATTACTGTGCCCCGAGACCATCAGCGTGTAACTCCTTGTATGTTATTATGTTAATGTATTGGTAATATTGTTTAGATCACTTTCACATGAGGCTTAAGTACATATAGAATGAAAATACTTCAGCGCAAAGCTTCCGGATAAACTACGTTAAAAGTTGACCCGTCCGGCACGTGAACATAAAGATTTCTAGAACTGCTAACCCGGGAAAGAGCGACATATAACTGACCATGTGAAAAACAACTGACACCGAGATCTACTCCAGCAACACGAAAAGTCTGCCCTTGAGCCTTATTTATTGTCATTGCATAACACACCGATACTGGGAATTGCGTTCTTTTAAATTGGAATGGAAAATTATTTGGTATCATGGGAATTCTGGGAATAAAGATGGTTTCTCCTGCACCGCAACCTGTTAAAATTTGAGCCTCGATTACATTTTGTTGCAACTGGGTTACTTTAAGCCGAGTTCCATTGCAAAGTTGTGGTGGTCTTAAATTTCAGAGCAGAATAATCGGAATGCCAATTTTTAAACAAATTTCATGAGAAGGAAGACTGCGCATATTTAAAGAATTTAAAAATTCAATCGGGTAATTAGTGGCTTCTTGTTCATCGGCCATTCTATTTATTGAACTATAAACTTTGCTTTCCCCCTGGATATTTGACAGTATTTTATTATTAATATCAGATGCCTGGCCATTGCGAGGAGTTAAAATGGACCTTTCGCATAGCCAAGAATTGTCCTTATTTAATATATTTGTTACGTCACCGTAAACTGACGATATAAGATGTTGTTGGGATTGCACTATACAACATAACTCAGGCGTCAGAATAAGTTTTCCTTGGTGTAGCAGTGGATAGGTATCTTTGGTGAAGGTATTTTCTTTAATAATATATTCAGAAAATTCACGATCATCCGGGTTATCTACAGTTCTCACTCGCATGTTTATAGTCAAATACACCGATTGTATATCACGCCACAAATAAGAGCTTTTCAGGCAAGCCCTTACCTCATCAGCTCGTTATTCCCCGTGGTATTACCGGTAAGGTTTGTCGGAAATCACCACAAAATAAAACTGTGATACCGCCCATTGGTCGATCATTTTGTCTTATATCCCTTAAAGTTCTGTCTACCGCTTCTACTCCTTTTCGATGGGCCATCGTACATTCATCCCATGTGATTAAATTACACTTTGAACGAATATTTAAACACTACCAAAACAACTAATACGTGGTCCTAACTTTAGCTACCTTACACTTAAAATCTAAGTGACTATTTAAACTAAAATATTCTTATAGAATTATAACCAGAAATATATACAACTCACAACAAAAAAGAAATGAAAATAAAGCTGAAACGCCTGAGCAATACTATTTACCTATACCTACTTCACTTAAAAATAAATACTTATAACTACTTTAATTAATAAAAGTAAGGCTACGCTTAATATTTTTTTATTTTAACGAATATTTAAACACTACCAAAACAACTAATACCTATTTTACAAAATAACAACAAAAGAAATTCAAATAAATTATTTAAAGACTAAAAGTCGCGCTGATAAGCACGGTTTCTCAATATCAATTATTGTCTGTCAATAAGGTCGAACGCTCTGAACGTATCAACAGCCAAATATTGAAGCTCGCTCGCTCTCTTTTTTTTTATTTTTTTTGTTTCCTCCCAGGCGGGGGAGCAGGTAAGAAACCCTCATGGATACCCTACAGCCGACTGCAAGGTTATGTCAGACTCGTACTGACTAAAAAACACCCGTAGGGGCTGCCTCTGGCCGGGAAGGCCTCTAAGGCTTCATCGGAAGCGATCGTCCCCCAGAGGGGGAGCGACGCAGAAAACAGATTTAGACAGCTCGCTCTCGAACCTCCCGCCTTTTGATACCCTACCGCCGCCGCGACCCGTGTCGAGCGCGGCAACCGTTACACAAAAATAATCCTTATTGCATGATTCAGTTTTCACGTGCGACGGCGCGATGGCTTATTTCATGTATAAGTTTGGTGTTTCTATACCGATTTTTTTTTATTGAATAGGTAATAATGTTAACTTTTTAAATTAGGGATGAGTCAAAGTATTATAAACGTAAGAGTAAACAAATATAATCAGAATGCTCCGAACTGCTAAGCTATCGGGAGTTACACGTGTTATTGTGAGTCATCCATAAAAGATAGACATATACTGTTGCGTGATATTTTTTAGACAATTTTATGTAGAATATTTTCGTCATACATGATTTCTATGTAACTTTAACCATTAAGGCTGCACACGCGACGGAAGCTTAAAAAATGGAGTAACTTCTCCCGTTTTCCCAACATTTCCCTTCACTACTCTGCTCCTATTAATTGTAGCGTGATGAAAAGTATACTATAACCTGCCCAGGAGTATGAAGAATAATTGTACCAAGTTTCGTTAAAATCCGTCGAGTAGTTTTTGTTTCTATAAGGAACATACACACAGACAGATAGACAGACAGACAGACAAAAAATTTACTGATTGCATTTTTGCCATCAGTATCGATCACTAATCACCCCCTGATAGTTATTTTAAAAATATATTTCATGTACAGAATTGTCATCTCTACAGATTTATTATAAGTATAGATTTAAAGAAAAAATTTACTAGAAATAATTCCACGCGGACCATACAGCAGACGGGACTCGGACCCCCACCCTTCGCTATCCGGACGAAAGCACTGACCATTATGCTACCGCCGCCCTAATGGCTATGTCGAATTTTCTCTTGCTTTTCTAAAGCTGCAAGGTAGCGCCATCTCTTCGCATTGTAGTGTAGTAATCTAAATTTTCTTGAGATTTAAACATTTAGCGGTTAAATCCCTTAAAATAAAAAAAAATAATGTTTATTGAATGTCAAAATGAATGAAAAAAATATGTGAAAATTTATGTTTGCTACTCAATCACGCAAAAACTTCTGAACGGATTTGGATGAAATTTGATACTCATATAGTTTATGACCTGGATTGAGACAAAGGATACTTTAATCCCGTGAAAAAAAATTAAAGGTTCCTGATGGATTTTCAAAAAAACCTTTATTATTAATATAAATATTAATAGGCAATATTGACACATTGATAACTGACGAGGGTCGTCTATTGTGAACCGTCACGTGCGCGATAAGCCACGTGTCATTGGCCATTAAATAAATATTTTCACTGAAGCACCTGTACTAGAGGAATAAAATAAACATTACGATTTAGTTATTAAAGTAATTTGGTTTCTATGTTTCCTCCTAGGCGCGGGAGCGGGTAATACATCCTCATGGATACCCTACAACCGGCTGCAAGGTTATGTCAGACTCGTACTGACTAAACAACACCTTTAGGGGCTGCCTCAGGCCGGGAAGGCCTCTAAGGCTACATCGCAAGCGATCGTCCCCCAGGAGGGGGAGCGACGCAGCGCTGCCATAGTTAAACACTAGAGCATATGCGCGAGAAAGACGGTGCGTGGTCTCCAAGTGAGGCAAGTCCGTATAATAATTTTAGACTTTGAGTTATAAATCTTTTGTTGGCGACTTCCGTGCACTAGTGGTATATACGCCGGGATTCAAGGTATCGCCCACTCGAGAGGTCTCGGGTTCGAATCCCAGAGGGGGCCAGATGTTTGTGTGATGAATACGAGCATTTGTACTCCAGTCATGGATGTTTAATATGTTTTTTCTATATAAATATACTTATATATGTATCAGTATATGTATTCTATCCGTTACCCTAGTATCCCATAACACAAGCCTACAGTGCTTACTTTGGGGCTATGCTAATTGGTGTGAGTCTTATATATAAAATTCTCGTGTCACAATGTTAGTTACCATACTCCTCCGAAACGACCTGACTGATTTTTATGAAATTTTATATGCATATTCCGTGGGTCTGAGAATCGGCTATTATCTATTTTTCACATCCTTAAGTGGTTAGGAGGAATGTTATCCCAGGAAATTGATAGAACACTACGTTACACACCCCTAAATTTTTTTTTGGAGATTTTTTTTTATAATGTGGAATAAAAATACATACAACTTTAAATTTTCTCTTTTACCACTTGCCCCTATTTTTATGGCAGTACGAAGTTTGCTGGGTCAGTTAGTATATTTATTTAAGAATAACAGATTCCAAATTCAAATGTTATATTATGTTTTTTCTATCGTAACAGTATTTATGGCCAGACTAACTATGTAGGTTAATAACTTTTAGAAAATCTCATTTTGTCATATTCACGCAATAAAGATAAGGCATAAATGATGGTTCATTAAAGCCAATCTTATCTAAAACCACAAAATCATAATTACAATATTATCGCTATAACTCGACGAGCTCAATGCAAGGGGTGTGTTTGTGATGCTCCTCCCACAATGCGCGACGATGCTTTGATACTTTTGGTGCTAGAATCGGCGATCGAGAATTTAGTTCCATCGTAATGGATTATCGGGCTGCGTGTCTATAGATGCTAGACTATAGTTTGACTGGCATTTTTTGATACGCATATAAAAGGTTTTAAACACTTCGCACCGGCAAACTTTTGAGCATCGATCCATAGACAAGGAAACTTGCCTAGTAGCAATTTTACATGAAATAACTCAACGCAAGTTTATTTGTACGTGGTTTTACTCAAACCCTTTTATTAATAAACAAGGAATAAGCTTAGATTAGTTACACCGTGTTTTGTTCACATCACTCATATGCCATTTGCCATTCAATGAACAGAGACTAAACATGAAGTAGTTTCTCCATTAGTTCATCATCATCATCATCAACATCCTATCTTAGTCCACTGCTGGACATAGGCCTCTCCAAATGCACGCCACTCAGATCGATCTTGGGCTACTCGCATCCAGCTCCTGCCAGCCAGCTTGCGCAAATCGTCACTCCATCGCGCCTGAGGACGTCCTACACTACGTTTGCCTAGACGCGGTCTCCACTCCAGAACTCGTCTTCCCCAACGGTTATCGGTTCTTCGACAAATATGGCCAGACCAGGCTATGCCAATAACTCTGGTTCTCTGTCGGATTACCTCATTTCTGATGCGATCCTTCAGAGAAACGTTTCTCCATTAGTTAATCCAAATAAATTCCCCAAATAAAAGGGGGAAGAAGTTTGCCGGGGAACTTAAGTTAAAGTTAATCATACGTAATATTATAAATGTGAAATTTTGTATGTTTATAACGCAATCACGCAAAACATCTGAACAGAATTGGATGTAATTTGGCATACATATAGTTTATTACCTGGATTGACTGAGGATACTTTTTACACCGAAAACATTGTAAGTTCTTGAGGGCTTCTCAATAAACTAAAGTTAACACGGACGAAGTCGCAGGCGGCCGCTTGTATAAGGTATATATTTATAATATATATATAATATATATATATATATAATATAATATATATATATATATGTCGATGTGTTTGCTTATTTGCAGTAATTATCCAATAATTACATTTATTGAACAAAACAACGTCGGCATACACCAAGGATGAAATATCAACCAATCTGGAATATAACACACTGAAATTACCTGATAATTTGGCATTTATTATTATCTTTACACACAGATAGGCTATTGCTATGCCGACAGTGGAAAGGCAAAGTCGTATATACGCCACTTTGGTCGAAAATGAGTTAAATATAATTATCATTATAAGCAACTCAATTTTTTTGAAGATTTTTATTCTACTCAATGATAAAGCGACATATATTTTGGTGTTTTGTTTTTTGAACCAATGACGCTTGAGCCCTACTATTTGGCGTATGATTTGATGTTTGCTTAACAAAAAATATATGACGGGCCGAGTGATTTTCGCTTAAGCGACATCTAATTCGTGAAGTAAAGGCACTTTGTAACTTTTAATAGGAAGATATTTAGAAAATATCATTTTATGAATATGTTTTTATTTGTATGATGCTACTTCCCATTTACAAGGGAAAAAGATTTTCATTTGTGAAAAAAAAAATTTGATCCTCGTTTCTGTAAATTTACTAAAGTTGCGTTTAAGCGATTTTCATTTTCCACTGTCCATATACGATCACTATGCTATATAGATAGATGTTCACAGGTGTTAGTTCCCTAGCAATGATGGATGGTGTTATTATATTAATATAATCTATTTTATTATACATTATTGGACGTTTATATTGAATTCATTATTCTGTAACGTGGGTGGTAAGTGGTAGGGTTCGTTTGTGACGCAGTGCGGAGTTATAGCGAAATGTTTTAATAGCATATTAGATAAGAAGATGGTTGATTATTAAAAATAATATTAGGGTATTGGTAAATATGAGGTTATCAGCTAAGGTACAGTATTTTTTAGAGAGTTACGAGTACAAGACTCGTCTACGTCACTAATACGTCACGCGTACATTATGGGTGTATTCCGAAATATACATCAGTATACTGGCCAGTGGTAATGACGTCACGAATCCGACGCCATCTTGTACTGGTATGCTACCATATTTTTACTGGGAAAACGAATATGACGTATGACCGAGCGTGCGTGAGATGCATTCGAATTTTATTTCTTTATTAATTAAAGAATAATAAAGGCATCCGAAAAAAAAAGAATTCCTTTTAATTGGTGAGGTGAACAAAAAATCTTCTTTATTCGCACTCTTTTTAAAATTTTCGTCGATTTATGACGTCGGTGCACTGGCCAATATATTTCGGAACAATTCACCAGTATAGCGTCGATTCATGACGTCATTAGCACTGGCCAGTATACTGGTATATATTACGGAATACACCCACTCTATGTGTTGCTCAACTGCAGGCGGCTCGATTGATCAATCGAGTTGAAAAGGAGTTATTAGACAGATTTAGTTCATGTAAAACCTCCGGACAGGTTTGAGTCTCTTGTGCATCAATCGTGGAAGCATCTGGGCGTATAGTTTAAAGAGCTGATCATCGTGATCAATTAATATATTAATAGTTTTCTGTAAAATATTTTTTTAAATAAATTTATAATTAAAAGTATAGTTTTTAAAAACCCTACCTGACGTCGCAATTCTGTAATAAGTGACTTCTTTCTCCTACCTTTTAGTCTTATCATGATGTTATGTCCATAACTTTCCTATATAAATGGGCTATCTATCACAAAAATATTTTTCAATTTGAATCGGTAGCTCCTGAGATTAGCGCGTTCAACCAAACAATCAAATAAACATATTCTACAGCTTTATAATAAAATTCTATCTAATATATAAAATTCTCGTGTCACGGTGTGCGTAATTGAAGTACTCCGAAACGGCTCGACCGATTTTCGTAAAATTTTATATGCATATTCAGTAGGTCTTAGAATCGGACGATATCTATTTTTCATCCCCCTAAATGTCAAGGGTGGAACACCATTAATTCTTTTTTGGAATTGTTTTTTTTTTGTGATACATCATACAAAAATACATACAACACTAAATTTTCACCTTTATACCAACAACCTCTATTTTTTTTGGCGGTTCGAAGTTCTCTGGGACAGCTAGTTATAGTATAGATTTGTTTGCGAATTTTTGGGTATTTCTTTAGGCAGCACAAACTGACCACAACTTCAGTGAGGAACACCTTTTTATTTACATACGAACTATACCGCTAATAAGCTATTAATTTTGCCGGCTAACGATGCAAACATAGTAATTGGTACGTTTTTAGGGTTCCCTACCTCAAAATCAGAAAAAAATAAAACCTTATAAGATCACTTTGGTGTCCGTTTGTTTGTTTACCAAGATACGTATTGAGTCAGACTCTCGCATGGAAGGTTCCGTACTATGAACTACAGGGTGTAAAAAACCTATAACGAAGTCGAAGGCCACGTATTTTCCACATCATGACGATCTTTTTTTTTCATCTGAACCATACCTGGAAAATTTATGGTTATGGAAATATTGAAGATCAAAGCCAAAACTTCATTTCTCAATAACTCGAATTCACTGAAAATGGAGGCACGTAGAAAGTTTCATCTATATAATCTGCTATTTGGTGTCATAAAATCCGGTAAACCAATTTACCTATACAAGAAACTTACCTGGGCCCAAGATCACAGTGCCTTTAAGATAAGAGCTTGCAGGCCGATTTTTAAGATACCGGTGCATAACACAAGAGCGTTTCGTGGATCCTTCAAGTTCGCCGCCACACGGTGCTGGAATGATCTCCCTCCGCCTCTGCGTGACCTGAAAACAATTGGCACATTTAAAAACCACCTAAAAAAACATCTTTTCAAAACTCAACAGCAGTAGCAGGATCAATTAAACTTACCAGCGGTTCTTTCACGTCGTGCATGCAAAGTTTAGGAAATAGGTATCCGGCACGGTGTGGCTTGCGGTTTAATTTTGGGCCGTCTTGTACGATTCCTCGGAGACGCTCTTATTACGAACCAACGTGACAATGGGTACGTGGCATCCATCCATCCACTTCATAAAATGAAAGGTACAAAGTACAAAACACACCACAGATTGCAGGTTATCAATCTTAATGTATAGATTGGGTGGGTACCATATTGCACAGACTACAATACTCGTACTCGTACGTAGTATTTCAGATACTACGTATATTGACATTGGTGTCGATTCTGAAATGATTCTCTGAGTCTGAATATGGAATTGACGGCAGTGTATCCTTGTCATTCTCTGTACAAAATGATAGGGAGGGACTGGTGTTGGGTTTGGTCTTGGGTTTGGAGAGTCATGACGGAGTCGGCACCATTATCGGATGCGGTGCGGGTGCGTTCGGAGTGCTGCGCTGCGTTTCTTTATTTATTTATTTAGGATTATGTCATTATATGTATTTAATGTGTATATATATATATAAATGTTGTGAATATATATATTTATATCAGCGTGTGTGTGTGTATGTATGTGTGTATGCGCAATACAATATGATTAGTTAAGCATAAATGTATTGTTTTGTTACTTGTTAGCGCCTAATACGTCCTCGCACAGGCCCTGCCAGAATACCAGCGCTGATACAGTGAGAGAGTATTCTCCCACTGTGTCAGCATAAGCTGAGGCAGGGTCCTGATTAGCCGTCTTAGTTTTATGTTGTTATTTTTTGTTTTTAGGTTAAGTTCTTCTTTTATTTTTTGTTTATATTTATAGTAAGTATTTTTATTATGTAAGATGGCCAATAAAGTTTTTTTCATTTCATTTCATTTCATTTCATTGTCAAAATATTTTATTCAAGATTTATAAATTTACTAGCTGACCCAGCGAACTTCGTACCGCCCTAAAAAAATAGGGGTTGTCCAGCGGACAAAATTGTGAATCTAAACCATTCTCAGATCCCCTTGAACACACACAAAAAAATTCATCAAAATCGGTCCAGTCGTTTAAGAGAAGTTCAGTGACATACACACTCACAGAAGAATTATATATATAAAGATATTTTCATAACGTTATTTAGAAACTTTTTTATCGACGCACTTTCACACACGTACAGTCATACACACACAGGCACATCGTAGCGCCACAGTAAAGCGCCGCGCCATACATTGCGTACTGGAAAAAAAATGATTTTTTTTAACTTAAAAATACAAGTTTTTCCCACCTTTAATATTTTGTAATATGTCTTGTTTGGGTGTACAGAATGCGTAGTTTATGTCTTTGTCACAGGTTTTTTTAACACCCTGTATATAACATGAGACACTTTATCCGATTCAAAAGAGTTGTATTCTGCATCCAATTTCAATAAAGAATTGCGGAGTTTTTTTATATAGCCAGGTAGTTAAATGACTCTTCTCCACCTGATTTTAAATTTTGGTGATAAAGTCCAAACGCGAAGATAGTTAGTACATCAGGTATAAACTGCCACACTAACCATCTTCACCTTGCCGGTCTGCAAAAATGCCTAATAAACACATATTATGATATCAAGCAAAACCTCCAAAAAATCACATCTGTTGTATGGGAGCCCCACTTAAATATCTAATTTATTCCGTTTTTAGTATTTGTTATTATAGCGCCAATAGCAATACATCATATGTGAGACTAGCGGCCCGCCCTCGCTTCGCTTCGGTGTAGAGCTGAAGTGTAGACTACAGTTTTTGTTCTCAGGATTGTATTATACACAATGACATTCATTTATGATTCTTCTTATACCTGCATGCAAAGTCTCAGCCCGATCGGTTTAAAATTGACAAAGTTTCATATAAACTTTCATTCCCTTGCGGATAGAATTGATCAAAATCTTTTCTTAGCGGATGCCAACGTCATAACATCTACCTGCATGCGAAATTTCAGCCCGATCCGTCCAGTGGTTTGGGCTGTGCGTTGATAGATCACTATGTCAGTCACTCACCTTTGAGTTTTATATACTCGTATATAGAAGATATAGCCTGGTAACAGACAGGCGGACAGTGGAGTCTTAGTACTAGGTCCCGTTTTTAGCCTTTGGGTACGGAACCTTAAAAAAAAACTATTATGCTCAACAAAAACTCTAACGATCTGTACTATACTGTTTCAGTTTGTTTGTGTGAGCCAATTCATTTAATTGGATTACACAGGTATATCGACCAATTTGTGTCGAATAATGGCCTTTCGATATTTTCATTTTGCAATCGCTGTCGGTTGTAGTGAAATTGGTAGCAACTCTTCCGAATCCATTTTATCGCCCAATTACTGCATGTCGCTTTGAAAAACTATGTCTAAATTTTTAGTGTTCTTCTGCTTTTTGACAACGGTCTTCGCTTATGGAGATGGTAATATATTTTAATACCATCGTCATCCATTGAGATCTTCTTCTTATGAATTATGTGATAATATAATCATCCCATCTATCTTTTATGGCCTTGCCCTTTTACTAGCAAAATCACACACGCTCCCTCCACACACACACAACACACACACACAACACACACACAACACATACACACACACACACACACATACACACACACACACACAAACACAAACACAACACTCACAAATTCACACCCATATACACTCACAACCAGCACTATCATGCAAAATCATAAGTAGTAATGTAAAACTAAAATTTATTTATCGTTGTTCTCATGAGCATGGGCCCAGTGTCAATTAGTGGGTTCTACCGACTGTAGGTGCAGCCGGTTCCAGCAGTTTAACATGCCTTCCTAAGCACGGAGGAGCTCGAGATAATAAGTCTTTAGTCACGCAATGACCTTAACTTCTAAGATCTCTTCAAGTTTAACGATAGGTATATATATATAATCTAGAACATCATCTTCTATGTCCTTCTTTTTAATAGTATGTTTTTGTTTGATTCAAAGATTCATGGTCACTAAGATCTATTTAATAGCCGAGTTACTCGGTTGTCGTGTAAGACAGGTGGTTACGTTCCCTAAATATGTTTGAGTGAAGCGATGGCTGGTTCTTAATGGGTGCTGCCAGCGGGGATGAAAGGAACACAGGTCTCGGAAGCGTACAAGAAAGTCGAGAAGACCAGGGCACGCATCCGCCACACTCAAACATAAATGATCTAATTCTCGTTGACGTTCTGGTGACGACCGCTGTGAACAAACTGCCTTACTCCGTGATCACGGCACTTGAAAAATAGTCGAAATATCGAGAACTCACTAAAACAAGGTACATCGTACCAGTCCATCTATTCAATTTAATATTTCTGTAAACTTCTAGACCGTTCTCGCAACAGAGGAACACCACTCCCCGGAACACTGAGCTCAGTAGGAGGCAGCGGCGAGGAATCACCGCCAATATACAGACCTGGGTCGCAAGCGTGAGTACTCCGGATGACCTTACTATCTACCCTTTTAAAGTTTCTCGTTGCATTATAATAATATTACACGAATTACAAATACCGTTATAGTGACCACAAACCATCATGCCGCTTGATCGACTGCATTAATCAAATAAGCTTGATCAAGTTAAAACCATTCCGTCAAGCGGCATGTCCCTCCAAAATGCCTGCCCAGTCTGGGTTATTTTGGCTTGACGAAGCCTATTTGATCAAGCCACTGAATCAAGCGGTACGACGGTAAGTGTTCACCATTTTGTTGTGTGTAATGAATTAATGTATAGGTGGACGAAAGTTCTTCATCAGAAATTTTAAATTTGAAATGGTTGCATTTCAGAGTGTGCCAGTAAAATTTAACTAGCACAAAGCATGCCAATTTAATATGATTGTAGTACATATTTGAAATAAATCTATTGTTTTAAATAAAACTTTTGCAGATGTAGCATAAAAAAGTTCGTCATACGGCCAACACCAACTTAAGAAGACAATGTCATATGGCTTACGGCCACGACCACGAACAGTGGCCGCTACGAGCAGAATAACTGAAGTTTGGGTTTATGTATTTATTGCTTACCTAATCTGCACGAGGCGCCTTAAAATGTGTGTAACATTTTTTCATCACTTGTTTTCCAGTTATGTCGTGTCTCAATTTGTAAAGCCCAAACCACCCCATCAGTATTGGGAAGAAGAGACGTCTTTGACCCTGGTGCCTGACAACAAGAACTGCTTGCTGTGCGAGCTGCAAGACTCAGGGGCGTGCAGGGCCATGCCTTCGTGTGTGTACTGCGAGCCGACTGTCACAGCTCTTTGCGAGAGGAGCACCCCGTGTTTAAGATGCACTGGTAAATATTTCTTTACTCTATAATATAGGATCCGTACTTCAAAAGAAAAATAACCGACCCCTTATAGGATCACCCTATTGTCCGTCTGTCCGTCGGTCTGTCTGTCCGTTTGTCCGTCTGTCCGTCGGTCTGTCTGTCCGTCTGTCTGACAGACCCTTTATCTCAGTAACGCGTGTAGGTGGTCTCTTGAAGCTATGTAATATAAAACGTCCAAATTAAAAATAAAATAAAAATGAAAACGAGATACGGCCGTTTATGTTGCGTACATACAAATTCGTATGGATTCTTCGGTGGGCGACTTCGACTGGCACTCATCCGGTTTCCTTTACTTAAAACTACACAGACTCTTGGTCCCTAACATTTCAAGTTTCAATTTAATGACCTTACTTACTCCGCGTTTTTCTATTCAAAATCAATAAATTCTTTCAACAAAGTTTCTATAATCACTCTCACAGTCACTATACTAAATAATCTAATGATCTTACTTTGTCAAGACTCCCTAAAACTCAAAGTCAAACCAAACCCGAAGTGAAAGTGCCATGATCACGGAGTAATTGCCGGTAGATTGTTATTTGCAGACATAGCGGTCTACCCTCTGACGTAGCCTTTTATTGCGTACGATACCCCTACCACTGCTCACATTCTACCTATAGTCAGTCAGAGGAGAGACCGATATGTCTGTGAATGACACCTACCCGCAATCATTTCAGTTACTCTGTGATCTTGGCACTTGCAACAGCTCTGAAATATCTGGGTCTCACAAAATACAATGTAGGTGCATATTAAAAGTTATTTAAAAGGATTGCTACTAAATTAGTAGCAATCCTTTTAATATTATTTTCTATTGAAAACCTCTTTAGGAAATCACCAACCAACCAAAATCTTTTGGCAGTGATCAAGAACCCATTTTTCAAGTGCATCCCCGGTGAGAAGTACATGGACGAGTGCGACTCCTGCCGCTGCACGGACGGCCACAGCGGCTGGTGCACTAACCAATTCTGTGAGTTCAGATCGTTGCACATCTACGCTGCGAAACTGTCGGATGGGGAGTTCTATTAATAAATCTACTTTGAACAGAGTTTTGCTGCTTATTCTTGATAAACCAGACACTACGTCACATCTCACGAAAAATAATTTAATTGAAGTTTTAACTAAATATTCGGCTTTGGGCAAGCATTCTACATAATATATCAAAATGACTAGTTCTGTAACCATGACCGTATTAAGCCATATGCCTTTGGTATTGACCTATGCCTTGATTTGATTTACCAATTCTGGGAAACCAATATCTATAACTCATTCCGTTGACGATGTCAGAGCTCCGTGCCATGCGAACAAACAGACTACTTACATATACATTTTGGCAATTCGCAATAAGCATATCGGATATTGTTCAGTACAGATTTAATTGCGAATTCTTTAAATATTATTTGATTTAAGTTCTGTTATTGGACGTATTAAAGCCACCTAGGTATGTGTGGCTTGCATAGACATAATATCTAGCCTGTTTCTAAGCTTGACTCGAAGTGAGGTCCTAAGAAAAGTGATCATACGTGTTCTCTATGTTAAAAGGCTGGCCAACGATATACCACACTTGTTCTAGCGAAGTAACTACCAGTTACTAGAACGGCGCTCCAATTCGAGCGAGAAATCCACTAAGCCCTACCTGTATTAAATCTATATATATATATATATAATAAAAATGGTAGGATAGACAAAACTGTACATTGAATATTTTTTTTAAAAGATTACTTGGGGTGTGATCTACAATCGATACCGATGCCCAAAATATAGTTTTCAGAATTTTTGTCTGTTTGGCTGTTTGTCTGTATGTATGTCCGGGATAAACTCAAAAAGTACTGCATGGATTTACTTCAAATTTGGCACAAATATTATTAAGAAGTCGGGTCAACATATAGGCTACATATTATCACGCTATCCCCTACGGGGAACGAGCAGTGAACCTTTATTTCTTCAACGCATTCTGTAACAACGAATATCTAACTCCACGCGTACGAAGTCGCGGGCGGTCGCTAGTCCCATATAAACTCATAGAATCAAAGTTTACTCTACCATAAGAAAATTGACCACCTGTACTCAAACCTAATATCTATACACATATCTTCTTTAGCAGTGCGGTTAGCTAAAAACTCCAATTCTTACACTGATTATTTCATTACTACATTCTGCTTGATGTTGCCGAATGTCAAATCACAATGATTGCGGAAATACGACGACAAAGTGTTAAGAATACCCACTAATTGATACAAATATTTATAACTATCAAAAGATTGTTTAGTCACACGTGTATCCTTTCCTTTAATTCCTGATTCATGGAAAGGAGTTCACAATTCTGAACTTTGAAACTTAGAGAATAAGGTTTATGGTTTTTTGGTTTGGTTTTAGGTGTAGCGAGATGGGTGGTCGGAAGGATTAAAAAAAAATGTCATTTCGGCTTCTGTGGTTAGCGATATGCTTGCTATTGTTTGCGAAAGTGTTAAATAATTCGAGGAGAGGTTTTGGAGAGAAAAAAGCACAAAAAATGGTTTACTCTGTGAATGAGATAACGATATCTGTGGTTAAGGTAAATCGCAGACTTATCTCAAATTTACTTTCTTTAAAGTTTTTTTTTAACTTTTGTTTGCAGTGTTTAGTGATTTTATTCTGCTATTCTGGAAGTTCAGCGACTTTCGCAATAAGCAGTCATTGAATGGGTGACCAAAAATTATTTTGTCTCATGCTTCTCCATGTACCGGAATACATGTTTAACTATTGGTGGCAGTTAGTTACCTGAACTTTCAATAATCCAGAGAGTAAAGAGTTTTTTATTTTTTTTAACAATAATTTTCATTCTGATGAAAACGCATGTTTGATGAGACTAGGGTAATAACATAGTGCTTTCGTTATATTTAACTGAAATCTCTTACGAATAGGTAATTTGTCAGTACTGTATGTATTCAAGATAATTACGGCATGATAAGTGTGGTAGGAAACTCCACAAACATTTTTAGTAAGTTATTAATATCATAATTATTCTTCAATTACTATATTCATGTAACTGTTAGGTTTTCTTTAGTTCCGATACTTACCCTTTGAAATTGTGTAAGCACCTTTACCACAAATCCCCCCCATTTAAAACCCTCTATTATTATGAAGCAGCTTTGACAAAAAAACAATTTAAAAAAAAGGTTTATTTTGATTCTCATTTCAAACTGTTTCCGTTTTACACAATACAACTGCAAATCTATAATTATAGTTGCGTATGTAGTGATTTGGTTTTTGTATAAAAGAAAGTTTGCACGTATAAATTACATAATACAAGAATAACCACAATGACACCAAAGAAGGTTTCGATTACATCGCTTTATGAGCGTGCGCACCGCTAAGCGGGGCACGGAGCGGGCGTCCGTCGCGGAGATCTGGAGCTCTACTCTCTTTCTCCGAAACGAAATTTCGGCAACGAACGAATTTTAAACAAAATTTCGCCAGTGACTCTACTCTATTTCATCTTCGAACACGCACGTAAAGTTCGGAATCACAGACAATTATCGTGAACGAATGGAATGAGTTATGTTTGTGAGTTCTTTTTGTCTACATTTTATAGATAACGTTTTTTTACTTCAAAACAATATTACTTTATGACAACATTTTGATTACATTAAAACAACCTCTTTTGATAGTGTTAGCCGACTAATTTGTAGAGTTGATGCAATCGAATGTATGTCAACTTAAATTTGTCGTGTAACATTTTGAAGTATTGGCAATACAATATTAAACAAAAAAATGATTTATTTGTAAATTTTTCATACTAAACAATGTTCCTCACGCTAAGCAACCTTAATTAAAATACTCTAGTAGTAATTTTAGGTTTAATTTAAACAAAAATCCCAAAACGAAAATCGTCAATTTGAGGTTAAAATTTCGAACAATTATCTGTCAAATTCAACTTTTAGTTCAAAAGTTTTGTGAATAAGAGTAGGCTTAGAGAATTTAAATGTCAAACTATTTTCGGACGAACGAATTTTCGAATTGAAATAGAATTCGTTTTTCGTTGAAATAGAGTAGGCCTCCTGTACCCCTAGCACGAATCATTATCGAATTCGAATAGTTTGCAAACCGAAATGTCATTGTCAAATGTGTACTGATTTTTAGTTCTCGTTACGTACTTTGTGCCGCTGCTGTTCAAGTTTCCATATAAAATTTGACATCGACATTTCGGTTTGCAAACTATTCGAATTTGATAATGGTTCGTGCTAGGGGTACTGCTCCGCGCTCCGTCGCTCGCGAGGTGGGTTTAGGGTTGACCATCCATCTGGAATAGTCCGGGCATGTCCGGACTTTTACTTAAAGTCCGGAGATTTTCCGGATCTTTAACTTGTCTGGGTTTATAAAATTACATTGAATATGAATACTAAAAGTACATATTGATTTAATTACCATACCATTGTAAATAAGTGAGTAATGGTACCATTCTGTGACTAAAAAGTCCGGACTTTTACCCCAAATATTAGGATTTTTGTCAGGACTTTTGAAATTCCTAAATGGTAACTGAACCCTAGGCGTGAGGGGGGCTATGAAACAAACACGCTGAGCGGACGTCCAATCCGTGCCTCGCTTAACGGCGCGCACCCTCTAAAGCTAGCACAATAGTTATTTATTATACAAGAGTGGAAAGTTCCTTTTTAACCGCGTGCTCGATTTGGATGACCGAGCAAGCGAAGGATTCTAAAGTTGAATCACGAGCGCAGCGAGTGATTCTAAATTAGAATCCTGAGCGTCAGCGAGGGAAACAAACGAGCACAAGGTGAAAAATCTTTCCACTCGAGTGCAATACGTAACTTTTCATCCCACCTCAGCGAGGAAATGACAAAATGAAAAAGAAAACAATTTATAATGACAAAATATTTAAGCAATAAAACGTGAAAAACTAGAATGGCGCGAAGCACGCAAATAAAACAAAGAAACCAAGAAGGTTCCAAATTTAAATTTTTTCACAATTTAAAAAGTTCTAATCATAAATTTGGCACCATAGAGGTTACATTAAATAGGTTTAATGACGTTTTGAATTTACAATTATATTGAGTACTCATTATATGTGATGTTCTAAATTCAAATCTACTTTGCCGCTCAAGCGAATAAAATAGAATTTTCCAGCCAGATTTCGAAGCGCAAAATTACACTTTCCGAGGTGGTGGGATGAAAAAAAAATGTGCGTACGACAAAAAATACATAAAATGTATGGTTTGACAACAAAAAATTGACAATTAAGTGGAATTCGCAACTCTGCGGAAGTGCAGAATCAAGATACAATATATCATATTGTTTTAAGCATCAAACTGCTGTTTTTATAAATCTATATTAGGAGAAAGGACTTTTTTTAATGTTGTTAACAGTTTTACTTGAGTAATGGTTTTATAAAACAACTCCAATTTTTTTCTATAAGAACTTTCTACAAAGTATCAGCAAATTTAAAAAAAAGATGGATGTAATTTGAGAAGTCGTTCTCAAGTTATGGCGTGACCAAGGAAATTATTTTTTTATACAGATTATCTCAAACAGAATTTTTAATTAAATGTACCTACTTACTGTAGGTAATTCGTGAGCATAGCAGATTACCATAGTTTGAATAGGGATGACGACAAAGTATTTTTTTTCTTCTCCTATCAGGTAGACCATCAAAAAGTATTAAACTCTTATTTTTTCTTTATTCACATCAGGAAAATATTACAGAGATACATTGATTAGAAATATCGCATGACGTCACGTTCTTGTACAGTTTTAACTTAAAAGTGACGTCACGAGCCGTTACTCCCAAACTTTGATGCGCTATACCTTTGTCATTTTATGGTTGATTGACCAAAGAAAAAATACGTGTCCATTATTTTTTGATAATCTATCTGACGGAATGATTAGAATTTTGTTAAATTTACCCCGTCGTCACCCCTATTGGAGTGCCCGTCTGGGGAAGTAAACTCCATCTTACAGAAGACCACAGTAAAATACAAGGTTTGTTTCTTTTTCCTTGTATTGTGTTTCTTTCGGAAAGTAACACCCGTATTCACAAACAATACTTGTTTAAGTAAAGTAGCAACACTGTGCGAAGTAAGACATTTCTCAGTGCATTTTACTTGGCAAGCCTTTCAATTCATAAACAATACTCAAATGACTCTTCGCTATGAGAACGCACAGCGTTGAACAGAGCTCTGTGATTGGTTCATTATTGTTACGTAGTTCACACCGCTCTGAATGACATGTCTATCATTTGTCAATTGTCATAATTCATAACCTTTTTAAAACCAAACAGTGCTTGTGACCTATTTTGTGTTTCGTGGTAATTATAATTAATTAGATTGTAGCGTCATCTAAATTCTTCTGAACTGTAATAATCAAAAGGATTTTGGAAATCTCGTATCACTTTTCTGGTACTTATTCTGTTTTGCTCATTGATATATACAGGGTGGCCGGGGAGTTGACGTTCAAAAGTAAAATTTAGATACTTTATGATGAGGAGTATCCAAATCACCCCCATGTATGTTCTACGATTTTGCGTACTTTGAAGGTCCATTACAGAAAATAAACCCTCATTAACCCTATCTTTATTTGACCTTGTTTTAAAGTTTAATGTTTCAGAAAGTTTCTAAAAGCACTTTGAACTCCAAATCCCCCCATTTACATTTTTTTTGATACTTTGAAAATTTGTGTGTACTGAGCTCAAATCGTAATTTTGAGCTTTCGAACAAATTCTAAGTGAATTCTGCAATGCCTAGATAAACCATAAGTTTTAGGATGATAGGTTAGACTATGTTAGTCAGTTATTAAAAAAACTGAACCAGAAACGTCCAACAGAATGAGAAAAAAATCGAAAGCCGATGTTAGGTGAAAATTACGAAAAAAACTTTAAAAAAATTATAACTCGAAAAGTACGCAAAATCGTAGAACATACATGGGGGTGATTTGGATACTCCTCATCATAAAGTATCTAAATTTTACTTTTGAACGTCAACTCCCCGGCCACCGTGTATATCAAATTCTTCTTCACTACTGTAATCCATTGTAAAAGAACGCCATAATTTTCGAATACAGCCGCAAACAAAGAAAAAACAAAACCTCGAACAGCAAATAACAGTCAACGCAAATAACCTAAAATTTTTGACAAAGTCAAAAAGAAAAGAACAATATTGCACTATGCGTTGCATAATACAGCTAGCAGGCTACCTTGGCTGTGCGTTCATTATAAGGGACGCATAGTGCCGGTCGCCACTCAAGTATTGTCTATGAATAGGTTTTTCGGACCCTGTGCGTTAACGCACCCTGTGAGACCTCATAGTAATGTTTATGAATACGGGTGTAAGGTTCCTGGGCTCCACGGGGCTATGATTTGGTTCAGGCTAGGCAACGGCACGGGTTATAAGTATATTTTGTATCAAGACGTCTATAGGCTATTGTGTCCACTTACCATCAGGCAGGCCATCAGCACATTTGCCTTTTAATATAAAGAATTGCCTGATATGCCGTGCTCAAGCTAAAACGCGGCTAAATGACATAACCAACTTTTGAGATATGGCCAATAAAACGGCGTGTAAACTTTAATTTATTGCTATTTTGTAACCATTCATCAAATGACGAATTTTTAGACTTAAACTACAAAAGAAATGAATACTTGTTAAAAACAGATCGATAGAGAATTAAAAACTGTATGAGACGCAATTTGAGACTGAAAAATCGACCACATGTCACTTAACCGCACTTTAATTTGAGGACGGCAGTGAGGACGTCCTACCACTACGTTTACGTAGTGTAGCACGTCTTCAGGCACGATGGAGTGACGATTTGCGCAAGGTGGCTGGCAGGAGCTAGATGAGAGTAGCCCAAGATCGATCTAAGTGGCGTGCATTTGGAGAGGCCTATGTCCAGCAGTGGACTAAGATGGACTGTTGATGATGATGATGATAAAGAATTGTATTTTTACTTTCATTACCTACTACTTATATTGCCTACACAAAAACCTGACTGCTCATCCGTATTCTGAACATCAATACAATTTCCCTCACAAAACAGCTGTATGTAAAACCTTCAAATTTCGCACGCAGGATAAATTGACATCAAATGTCAATAGTTAAATTTTAACTATTGACGCTTCAGTAACTGCATACAAATATACTATTCACTCAATGAAATTCGCATTCGGCATTATGAAATAACCAAATAACCCACAAACCGCATTCACACGAAATACAAAAAAATATGTATGGAAAAAACGTACTTAGATTTAACATTAAATGCAATGGGTTCCGTCAAATTATTATGTGAGAGAGATAAAATGAGATAATCAAATATGTATTTATAATATGAGATCACACCCATTCATTGTAACTTTATTTTCAGCATTAAACTGTAAGATTTTTTGAACTACTAGACTAGATAATTATTTTTTTAAAATACAGGATTTCAGTGCATTACACTAAAATGACGTAGGTAATATTATACTACCTGTTTTACTGTCATTTTCTAATTTTATTTATTATTATTTTGTTTACACTTTTGCTTTCTTTGTAATTTTGTATAAGACTTTTTATTGGGTTTGCCATGCCCTGAATAAAAACTTATTATTATAATATAGGTAATACTTATTACGGACATAACAATATTTATAGATTCATTTTTTTATATGTTTATAATTAAATTCATAATTAGCATTTACGAAATTACTAAGAGTAGGAAAGATAATAGAAACATACTTTTATTTTCATATTCGCATATAAATCCATCAAGGGGATAATCTTACTGAAACTAACTAAGTAATAAGTTAGCTCGACATAATTGGAAATACATATGTAATATTTTAATAATGCCAAAAATATAGTGAAATTTTTAATTGCACACCTAATAATTGAAATTGACCTTTCCCCTTTTTTATTATTAAAATCTAAAAGAAAATCTAATGACTTTCATAATATATTTTGTATTCTTATTAAATTATTTAATAAGTAATTTATGACAAATAATTAATATGCCTATATGTATGTTTTTATAGTTATAAGTACTTATATAATTCAGACTCATTATTATACATACAATGTTTTAAATGAATTTAACGTACCTGATGCTATTCCTTCCAAATTCCTATTGACTATCTTTACCTTTCTATATAATTATTATGATTTTCTTACCTTTCACCCTGCTGTGGCCAATGCACCACAAGCCGTACCAGCCAAATAAAAAAAAAATGTCCGCATACCTTACACACAGAACCCTAAAAATTGACTCCAAAAAAAGCTGTCTCAATATCACCCACTGCGCTTTTCAAGAATGAATGAATGGTGTTTTGTACGTAATATCGTTGACAAATTGTTACTGTATCAAGTTACCACACTCTATTTGGGGACATTATACTTTTTTTTCAAACGGAAATGAGGTTTTAGTGCACGTTGCTCCTTTGTAGTTGGCGGTACCAACCAATGAGGTTTAGTTAAGCATACGAACGACTTCGAATGATATGGAAACGCGCTTCAAACAGTTTTTTCTATGGGAGTAATTTTTATTTAATTTTTATTTTTACAGTTTAATATCACTGTGTAATATCACTAATATCCATCCACTCGATTACTCACTCTTAGCAGGACTGGCAGTGATATAAATTCTCACATTAGACTAGGAGTGTAAGTAAAACATAAACTGCGTCTGCTGTTAATTTTTCTGTGCCAAAAATTAAACCCTAGCCTAGATTTTCTTTTCCTATATACATAAGCCCACCTAATCCTAATGGCAAGCGGCTACCATAGCCTATAAAATAGACACTTGCCATATTAAAACTATCATTCGTCAGGCCGCTGCCGCTGACCTAATCCCCTACCCTGTGCAGCCCTAGAACTTCACTCACCGATAGAAACACAAAAAGTTTATACGACACAATGCACGAATTCACTCTCATTATCATCATCATCATGTCAACCGTATGACGCCCACTGCTGGGCATAGGCCTCCCCCAAGGATCTCCACACCGATCGGTCCTGCGCCACTCGCATCCATCGGCTTCCCGCGACCTTCACTAGATCTTCGGTCCTGTGACACTCAAATTGGTTTTGAGAATTCAACCCTCAAATCCTTTCGAATTATATTATACCGTAATAAATATAATTTGAAGGGATTTGAGGATATAATATCCTTTGTCTGTTTGAAATAAAATATAAAAGCTTTGTCTTTTTGAATATAAAAGCCTTTGTCCTTTTTCAAGATTTATTTTATCTCAATACAAAAAATATCAAAGATCGGTTTGACCAATTAGAAGTAAGTGTTTCTTAGAGACAGACTTCGTTTGATTCAAATTGCATTAAATCTTTCACATTCGTATGGATTTCTCCAGTAGAAAAGATATAGTAATAACCTTTAGCGCTTCTGTACTCTCGTGATACTTACAAGCTCACTTGCACTAACATTTTAAATTTAAATTAAGGCTTAATCGTGTTTAATACATCACTCCATCTTTGTCAATTGCTAAAAGTCAAATAGAAATAGAATGAGGCTTGAACACGATTATCTTTAAAATTTGAATAAAGAACTTTGGTGCAAGTTTTGCCTTTCAGCAACTCTGTAATGAATGTTAGCGCGTTCGGCTGCGATCGTTGAAGTTAAGCAACTTTCGCAGTGGTCGGTCATTGGATGGGTGACCAAAAATTTACTATCTCGAGCTCCTCCGTGCTTCGGAAGGCACGTTAAGCCGTTGGTCCCGGCTGCATCTGCAGTCGTTAGCACCCACCAATCCGCACTGGGCTCACGTGGTGGGTCATGGCCCAACCTCCCTTTTCCATCCATAGGGAAGGTCTGTGCCCCAGCAGTGGGGACATTAATAGGCTGATGGCGATGATGATGTAATGAACTATATCAGATTTAAATAGGTACACAACATTTTATTTCCGATAGCGCAGTGTAAACCTTAATCTTCGTATTAATAAACAAGGAATAAGCTTACACCAATTTGTGTTTTGTTCATGTCACACAAATGTCATTTGTCATTCAATAAACAGAGACAAAACATGGAGTAACTAATCCAAGCTTATTCTTCGTTTATTTATAAGGGAGTAGCGATTTAAGATGTTATCGCATATCATTGTTTAATACTATTTTGGATTTGGTAATAAAAAAACAAAAAATAAAACCGACTTCCAAATCGAAAATGGAACTAAAAAAATGGTTGCCTGTAAAGTCGGTTTTACGGGCGAAGATTTTACGTGACAACGTCTTTTTCTCGGTAGAATATTTATTGATATGAATATAATTAAATTGCACAATAGGAACAAGGAATTGAATGAAAATAAGAATTGCACAAATTTTAACTATAGAAATATATTTTGTTTACTAAAACATTGTACATGTAAACTTAAACTTAACACGAGAGACTCATCGTAACGTTACCGAGCGTTACACTTTTTCATAAGTGACTCCCAGCCGCAACCTAATTTAAGACGTTGTCACGTCAAAAGTAAAAATCATATCTGGGATTGAAAGACGTAATATTACCAAACAGAAAAGAAAATCTATTTAATGTTTCAATCTTGACCCCGCCCGACCTCCAAATCATGAACCAGATATTATTATTTACTTTTGACGTGACAACGTCTTAAATTAGGTTGCGGCTGGGAGTCACTTATGAAAAAGTGTAACGCTCGGTAACGTTACGATGAGTCTCTCGTGTTAAGTTTAAGTTTACATGTACAATGTTTTAGTAAACAAAATATATTTCTATAGTTAAAATTTGTGCAATTCTTATTTTCATTCAATTCCTTGTTCCTATTGTGCAATTTAATTATATTCATATCAATAAATATTCTACCGAGAAAAAGACGTTGTCACGTAAAATCTTCGCCCGTAAAACCGACTTTACAGGCAACCATTTTTTTAGTTCCATTTTCGATTTAAAAGTCAGTTTTATTTTTTTATTTCATCCATTTTAGTGAAAATTACATCGTCCGAGTAAGCAATAAATAAAAATGCTCATTAAATAAAAACTACTAAATCAATCAAAAAATTTTTTTTATGGCACCAAACGGCAAGTATGTCCAATTGAACAAAAGAAGAATCAGTCAAACTGGACCACAAATCTTTAAGTAATCGGTACATATAAACAAAGTATCGTGAAAATTACATCGTTCAAGTAATAATATGTGTATTTTTTATAAGATTTCCCTCGATTTCGCAGAATTCCACCACCAGATCCTGAATTCCTACCTCGGAAGTGCACTCTTCGAATAAAAAAAGAATTTAGGAAATCGGTCCACCATTGACGGAGAAATCGGTGAACATACATATATACTAGCTGACTCGGCGAACTTCGTACCGCCCAAAAGTAATAATCTGCAATAAATTAAAATTGCGACTATAATTTGAGATTTAAACTATCCTATCTCTCAAGTTGGATCGAACTGCACATGGTGTGCGAATTTTATTATAATCGGTTCAGTGGTTTAGGAGTCCATTGAGGACAAACATTGTGACACGAGATTTATATATATTAATATATATATATACATACAGTCGAACACAGAACCTCCTCCTCCTTTTTTGAAGTCAGTTAGTAAAAAATAAAGTAGTAAACACTACTTAATGTTATGTAATGTCAATGTAGTACCATATAAATCAAGTTTAAGTACCAGTTAACTATAGTAGCACGCTATGATGGCCGGTTCAACGTTAGGGCGCCCATTAAGTCAGTCAGGCTTCGCCGAGTTATCCTCCAACTTTCATGCTCGACAGGAAGACCTGCACACACTTACCACACACATGTGTATGTGTGGGATGTGTGCGCAGCTTATCACCTTTTCCATACGATGTTTTCATTTACATCCCGTCCTTAAAGAAGTTTAACTTCAATAACAAAAAGATATGCAACAAAGTGAGGAGCTGGCGAACAAAACGATATAGTTAAATAAAATAAAAATTAACAGGAGCTGTTAAAAACTATACGACATACCTACAGTGAGCTTTTGGCGTGGTTTTTAATTATAAATTTAGTAACACTGTTTGAGGCGGTTTTGATTGAAAATGAAATTCAAAGTCAGCGGGCCCAAAACTCCGGACTGTAAAAAGAAAGTTTTACCAGATGTGTAATTATATCCAGATATTAATTGTTCGACAGCTCCTCAGTTTGCTTTCTACTTTGTTGCACTTTGTACCTACTTTGTACCTAATGGTACCCAAACAATAATTAGTGGCGTGTTGGCAGGTTGCAGTTAACATTAGATCGTTTTATCACTCGGTATCGTAAAGGTTACGATCCAAAAGGTATCCAATTTGACTTATTTATAGTGGTACGCACACTGTTTATAGCAACATACACACACTGTTCATAGCAACATATATTTGACCACCCCACGACAATGGCTAACTACAGCCGAGGTCCGTGTCTCAGAGACGCCCTCTAGTTGAGCCGATCCCCTCAGGTTCGAGTGGTCTAGAGGCTCCAGATGGAGAGGAGACTCCCCCCGTGGGGAGATGCCATCCGCCTGGAAGACCTCTAGAGGCACTCGCCAATCTTCGGCTTGAGGTCCCCTTAGGATCTCGCCGTCCCTAAACGCTGACGGTGACGCTGTAATGATTAAGGCGAACAAGCATACACATTCAAAAACAAAGAAGAAAACATGTATTTGTTCCTTTTTTGGTCTTTTTGTAAAATAAGAACTATAAGAGTCGACTTTATAAGCTTTCAATGTTTTTTAGGTTTTCGAGTATATCACTCATTAAATAAAACACGTTTCAACGGGTTAGATGTAAGTACTTATTTTATTTGTTTATTGACGTTTCGCGTCCTTTACGGGAACGCGTCGTCGGAACAATGATTTTTATTGAAAAAATCAATGGCCGGATCAATGGTTTCCTGTAAAGGACGCGAAACGTCAATAAACAAATAAAATAAGTAAATTTAACCTGTTGAAACGTGTTTTATTTAAGCTTTCAATGGTTTAGTTCTTGTTATGAGGACTCCAGTAAAGAAAGGATGCGCAAAGTATAAAATCCATTTTCAAATCGTGTGACAATGATCATGACCTAATTTCGACGTTCTATTGTAGCTTTGAAATGTTGATATTAGTTCTGATATAGGGATGATGTTAAACACTTTAATCTTTGAAAAAGAGACGCTAAGAGAATTTGTTCTATGTTTGAACAGTAACTACGCCTATAAATTACAGGAAACCGAGCCCAGAAATTACTGTAAAAATTATATGTCTGCATAGGAATGGCCGTCACAATACATTGGTAATAGTAATAAACACAGCTCAGCACGCGTGCTCAAAACAGGGAAAGCAAGTGGCATGATAAAGGTAAAAGCTCCTCATAGAGAACATCTTTCGTAACACCTACTTAATCTGAACAACAAGATTTCGTACCCTATTCAAGACGTATTAAGCCCGATCATACAATCACACTATTTATCTACAACAACAGAATCACTTCGACGACTACCGAAACAAAAGACGATCACTAGTTTCCGAAAAAAAAATGAACACAACAAGAAAAAAAAGGGAATTGACCACGGGATTAGGTTAAGACGAGAATAGAGCTGTCCAGGGTACGCCAGTTCTAATTTCGATTCAACATACGCCGTATCGATAATATTCTTGGTTCAACGTGGACGACACTGACTGTAATGAGTACGTTCGTACGAGGTGGTTGCTGAAATGAAACTGAGACGCCTGAAATGTGGAGTCGGCGCCGGCGACGCCGTGACGTCACCGTTGGACGAGTTTACGCGAGAGACTTTAGCTTTGATTTGACAATGGGTTAAAGTCTCGGTTATCCTACTAGTATTAGGTATTTACCTATGAATTTGCCGTTTTTCGTGAAATAAGATAACGCCCTTTTCTATATTTTTATTAATCAAATGAATTACCCAAGCAATCAATACATTTTTGCCATCGTATTGGTAGCTCATTGATGCCCTTTTAAAAAGAGGCTTCTGGACGGGAGGTAACAATAAAGTATGTTAGGTACTTTATGCATTTTGTAACCATGTATGTAACCATGAGTGCAATAAATTGAATTGAATTGAACAAATTCTTCAAAGGCATTTTGAACTGCCTTTCGGTTATTGAATTTTTTCCTAGTAAGACGTTATCCAAGTTCTGTGAAAAGTAGAATTCTGTAGGGGTAAGGTATGGTGAGTACGGTGAATGACGGAGAACTTCCAACCCCGGCCCTTGTAACTTAGAGAACATCTTTCGTGCAGTATGAGGTCGCGCGTTGTCATGATGGAGCAGCGTAGCCGAACGATTGACCAAAGTTGGTTGGAGATGTGCCATCTTCGCCATCATTGTGTTCATTTTTTCACAGTACATATCTGTAGTAATGGTCATTTTTCGGCGCGAGTAACAATGCGACTCAATATGCCTTGGTTTGTGTGCCTGTTGCTTATTGCAAGGCTCGACTCGACGTGTATCGCGCTCGCGCTGGCGATCATTCAATTCGTGAGGCACCCATTTGTTAAGCTTTTTTACTTTGCCAATTTGACGCAAATGGATTAGTATCGTTTTGATGCAAACATCGAAAGCTGCTGCTACCACGGGGTTTATATCTTAGGTCGAAATTTCCGGAAAGGAAGCGAGCAAACCTATTACGATTGGTGCGAACGTTAGTAGTGTTCGCTCAGGATACTTCGTTGTTGTGGTACTCATACTACATAATTACTCGAATTTTTAACGTTTCTATGATGACGAAAACATACGCTAATCTTTAAACAAATGACTAATTATCAAAAAAGAATTTCATATTTTAAATTTTATTGTCACAGATTTTTTTGCGACAAAAGAAAATAATAGATTTGAAATAGTCAGTATGGTAGAACGACAATTTGTTAGGTTTACAAATTATTATAACAAATGTGAAAGTATGATTGTATATTAACTACATAGAGCCACACAGCCGACGTAGCCAGGCCCCTCCTGGTAGTAGGCATAAAATGCAGTAGGCATCTTCTACTTTGTTGAATTGAGCATATAAATTGGATATAAAAATACTCACGATATATCTTACTTATGTGTGCGGGATTTGGCGGTTTACTGTGTCATTCTCGACCTCCGTGGCCGAGTGGATTGTACGCCGGGTTTCATGGTGTCGCCGACTCGAGAGGTCTTGGGTTCAAATCCCGGTGGGGGCAGATGTTTGTGTGATGAATACGAGCATTTGTACTCCAGTCATGGATGTTTAATATGTATTTTCTATATAAATATATACTTATATATGTACAGTATATGTATTCTATCCGTTACCCAAGTATCCCATAACACAAGCCTTATAGTGCTTACTTTGGGGCTAGGCTAATTTGTGTAAGTGTTGGAAACATTTATTATTTTATTATTGTCCATGTGTGAGAGTCGTAACTACAGTTTTTTCTTTTACGCATGTATGTTAAATTGCATTTGTGTGCATATTCTCCTACAAAAATGGCAGAATGATTTGAATAGTATTTTGTCGCTATGGCTACTCCCTACTGTATTGCTCTATGGTTTGTTACTGAATCATGCAAAAACACTTCTGAATGTATTTCGAAAAATAGATTATAATATATTGATTTATTGATTGGTCCAGTATTGTAGTAAAATTTCTGCAATTTTTACCCCATTATAGATTACCTAGAGATTATTTGAATTCTAAAGTCCACTTGATGAAGTTACCATAAATTAAAACGACACCAAAACAAACCAGTGTTTGTTAACTAACACGATTGAAAATTTAACGCTATCCACTCTTAAGTTTTAATTTTTGTAATAATAGTAACATAAGTTATTTGCGTAATTATAGCAATTTTAGAGCGTCACTAATAACATTTGAATAAAATATTAAAAAAATACTAACTTATGGTGTCCCCTTTTGAAACATTATTTTTTGCACGACTCTTGACCTGACTTGAGTTTTCTGTTTTTTTTTTTTGCTTTTTTAACTTTGTAATGAATGCAAAATACTAACCATTGATTAACAGTCTCCGTTGAACCGACCACTACGCGCCTACATACATCACTCTCACGCATCTTTATACAGTAACCAAAATATCCTGATCTGTCACTCTGTTTTTACTTCATACGTTTTAAAAGAAATTAGAAAATTATGCATGGAAGGTGGGGAGTCAAGATAAAATGGATGTTGTGGTGGCATCTGGAGTCAGTAGTAAGATTCGTACGCGCCTTATTTAGTAGCTCCAAGCGAACTTTACAGCTCGCGGTCAGGTAGAGGAGTATTGTAATATATTTTTTGATAGTTGGAAAATTATTATTGTACTGATTAAAAAAAAAACAATTTATATATGATAATAAATGGATACACAGTGAGACAAACAGATTAAACTTAAATACCCACTCCTATTTTTATATACGTTGTTTTCTTAAGTTTGTTTACTTTCATGAATTCAAGGTAAAGGTATTTTTATATTAAACTTTAATGTAACCTGAGTAACCAGTTATTTTGTGATGAGACATAGCGGTTACTGTTAAATAAAAGGTTTTTAGGTACCTACTTCTGCACTTGCTAAGGAACTTTACCGGTAAATTTTATATTTTCTTATCAGAGTAAATTATTCACTCTTATTATACTATTTATTTTAAAAAATATAATAAAGGGGACATAATATATCTCTCAGTCAAAACAGGCTGAGGGAATAATTAACTTTTTTGCATTTACATTTGACAAGACATTGAAGTGTGCTGGTCAGTGCTGTCTTACTTGTAAATATTATACTTAATTATTAAGTGTAATAACTACTTATAGTCTGTCAAGTTTTCATCTTAAGCCCGAGTTATGCCACATTTTGTGTCTTTGTAGTCTATAGTGCATTTTCAAATAAAAGCACTGAGCTGTATCTGTTTCTCTATTAAGTTCATTTAACTTACTTCATAAGAACATATACCTATAATCAGAAATAAAAAAATTGCCAGCTAAGTTTTTTCTTCACGAAAAAAAATTGCACCTATATCTGACTGCAAACGTTTTATACTCTCTGACCAAATAAGCCCGCGCTCACGCGCATTCTGCAACGATCTATTAATATGTTCCGAACCAAGAGCCGCTATTCAATAAACAACCTTATTACTATTGGGCAAAGGAGAACGTAACTTTTCATCAACAATAAAACTGTCTTTTACCTGCCTTGTTATTACGAATTGTACTCATAGGAGCTTTTGCGTTTTCCAGCTACAAGCACTGTGTTTAGTTCTAACAGGTGGTAACCAGGAAAAGCTACACAGCGTTGTGCATTTTCGAACGTGAAACGAACCTTAATTATGAATACAGACTGCCCCCGTGATGGGAACCGCAAATTTAAATTGCACTTTAAACTTTTAGAGGTTGAAATGAAATTTGCTCACGCGGCTGCGGTAATCTAGAAATAACTCGCAGGAAAACGGTCAAATGAAAATCAACCTTAATCCTTAGCAGACAATTTCCTAAATTGCGCAGGGTACGTTGGGCGTTATACGGCGTTTTTGATAATACCATGGAAAGAGTTTCTCCTGAAATGGTGTCGCGATGCAACTCTTCTGTCCCTCTCTTACTTTACGTGGGTTGTACTGGAGGATGCTTCGTCTCGCTCTTTCTATATTAGTTCGTTGGCACGTGGTTGATTTAGTCAATAGAATATTTTCAGTGCGTTGCTTGTGTAATAGTATGTTTACGTTACGAACGTACAACATAATCAAATTTGTAGTTCTACTTGTATTTTTAAACGGCGAATCATTTTTTTTTGTTTGTTAGATACTTATGTATGTAATAATCTGAAATTCGCAAATGATATTAACTTATTAGTGACATAGAGAGTTTTTAACAAGCCAATAGAAAAGTCTACGGACAAAATTACGAAATCCCCAAAAAACCGAACTTTTAAGTTGTGAACGTATTTTTTTTTCAACAGAAAAAACAATCATATCGCGCAAATCTTCTGCATTTGACTGTTTTTTTTAATTGTTGCTTCCTACCAAATTTCAAGATTATGAGTTCACGGGAAGTACCCTGTAGGTTTTGATTCCCTTACGAGGTTCGAAAAATTGCGGCATAAACGGCTGTATCTTTTGATTGCATTGGCTTAGAAGTTTGATTTTTCACAGTTCCAAGGGACAGTAGACTTGAGTATTTGATATAAATTTCAGCTTGATACCTCCATGTGTTCCTGAGAAAAAGGGTCTTGACAGACGAACGGACGGACAACAAAGTGATCCTATGGTTCCGTTCTTTCCGGAATCCTAAAAACGGCAAAAATACCACGTTTGTTGTAAGGAACGTGTTGGTATAACACTCGTGCATTAACAACTCACTTTCTGCTCGATTCAACAATCTACTATTGCTGGATTCGCTCGTACGCTAAGCGTGATTTAGGTAAATCGCGGTACCCATCATAGAGATGACATGCATCTCGTCACAAATCTCCCCTGGCGGGATCAAACCTTTCCTATATATATGCAGAACTAACTGTGCCCCGCAGTGTTACCTGCGGATTATTAAGGATATTTAAGCTGAGCCAGGGAGTCAGATTACTCCATACCAAATTTTATTAAAATCGCTCCAGCGGTTTAGACGTGAAGAAGTAACAAACATACACACTCACAAACTTTTGCCTTTATAATACTAGCGTGATTAGACAGCGCAAACGGTTCGTAATATAACTGATAACTGCAAATGTAGCCGAAATCAACGGCTTTCCGTCCCCCAGATCTTAAGTGGCCACCTACTGCTTGACTGCATCCCAAGAGCACCGGGGAGGCACACATTATTTTTGCTTCTCTTCTCTAATAGTTTGCTCATTACTGGGAACCGTGATCATTTAATTTTGGCAGTCCTTATGGCCAATTCATATAATAGGGTATTTGCTAGTTTTAACAATAAAGTGCCAAATGTTAGCATCTCTGATAGGAATGAATATTGGCAGGGCTTTTTACTATTTTTACAAAAAAAAAATCATAATTTTACTAAAATCCCACGAAAAAGATAATAGTTTTCTTATCTACATAAGCGTTTTAGGTCGACCTAAAACGCTTGGGATTGGCGAAGCATAAAATGACGTCACACGCTAGTAAACTTCCGGTTAAAGTGGCATTACATTGTATCGTTTGACGTTTTAATAACAGTTGTGTGACGTTACACACTAGTAAGACGCCATATTGTCCAGAGAAACGTTTTCGCGGCAATTTGAAAATGGAGTTTTTGATTTGGTTATTTTTTCTGAAATACACAACAGAATGATGAATATCAACTTTTTACGGACTCCATAAACATTAGTCAATAACGAGAGATCGTCTTCTAAAACTTGTCAAATACCCTATTCCATAGCGTTCCAGTCCAGCGATTGAATCCAGCACTGGAATGCTACTGGAATAATGTGAGCCGGCATTGTAGTGTTCCCATTCCAGTGGGTAACCCAGTCCAGTGATTGGATTGGCGGTCTACATTTCATTCCAGCTTAATCATTCAAGCGCCGCTGTATTAGTGTAGACTGTCATTCCAGTACTGGATTTATTGTTTGACATTGAAAATTTTCTAACCGCTTTTTTGTAACCATTGTCACTATAATCTTACCAGTTCAACCGTTTGTAGATTACTGGGATCATGTGAACCGGGCATTGTGATTTGCCTCCATCACTGTCTGTCCATGGCTACTTTTACTGTTTTATGTACTGTTTGCTTGAAAAGACTTCTGCGCTCATTTGATCAAACCGTTATTAATAATGGCATCATCTTCTAATTCCATCCATTGGGAAGGCCTGCGCCCCAGCAGTGGGGACATTAAAGATTGATAATGATAGCCATAATTGTAACTCAATGCCGCTTACAGTACTGATAATCATGGGTCCTGGTAGAGTTGCCCGGTCGCTAAACTTAATAGCCGGACACACGGTTCCCAATTTGGGGGTTTTGCTCCCAGATTTAGGGGCTAGAAGTGTTAAAACGGACTTTTTAAGGGCTGTTTTTTTTGGGGGTTCTTTTAGGGGCTTTTAACAAAACTTACAATTAAATCGAAAAACAAAGCGTGTGTTTTCTTTCAGTTTTGTGCGTAGAATGGAACGCACCACGATATGAAACGACTGAACTGACTGTGTGGGGGTTGTTTCCTCAGGCTGTATGGACTAAAGTTCTTTGCCTATCACCAATGGATAAAATAACAAAACAACAACATAACAATCATGTTTTATTCCACCAATCAAAACAGCTAAATAAGATTTAACAGTCTGTCAGCTCATTTTCGTTTGATTTTCCCTTCGGAAACTGTATTTATTCAATAAAATAATTTACTGTAACTGAATATGTAACGTTTTAATTTATGAGCAACGAACGAATTAAGGTAATAATTAGGTACATATAAATTCTAATTTAGGGAATTTTAGGGGAATTTAAAAAATACATAGGGGATAATTTTGGTAAGGATTGGTAACACTGGCCGGAAAAACCAGCCAGTTTGGCCGGACACCCAACATTATTGAGGATTTTGTCACTCAGTAATATTTTATGTATGACAAAAAATTGTCCGACCGACAGTCAATAAGCTTGCGCTCAGACACGCTCTGCGCTCGTACGTTTGCGAAATGTAAAAAGCCTGACAAAAGCCGGACAAGCCGTACACCGTTTATTTTGACCGGAAACTCAATCAAAAAGTCTAAATATGTCCGGCTGGCAAAGCACAGAGACCCGGTCACCTACTTCATTTATATCTTTTTCACAGCTCAATATGACATAGTTAGATATTTTTTAAACGTACATTTACCTGTGGTGACGCAAAGTAAAGATGACCTTTGGTATTTACCTTTAACACTTGCGTTATATATTTCGATCTATGTACCAATTTACATTACATTACATTTAAAGCAAGCAAATACAGGGGTCTAGGCTCCGAATATGATTTTATCCCATTCGGTGTCGAGACCCTTGGTCCGTGGGGCCCTAGCGCTTTAAGGCTATTTAAGGGAATAGCAAAAAGGTTAGTCGATATCACAGGAGACCGAAGAGCTGGCAGCTACCTCGGACAAAGAATTACTCTAGCCATTCAAAGGGGTAACGCTGCCAGTATTTTCGGATCCTTGCCTAAAGGTTATTTTTTAAGGTTTTTAGTTTTATTGTTCTAGAATATATATATATATATTAATATATATATATTAATTATGTACTTAGATTAGTAGTTCATCACAATGAAATCCTTTGATGTTAGTCTAAATTACTTACCATTTAGTGCTTTAAAGTTTATTTGTTCCCACATAAACTAACATTATATAAAACAATTGAGTACCTACGAGTATTTAAGAATGAACGACCAATTTACATTTCAAGTGGAAAGGTAAATATTAATAGTTAAAGTGTTCTACATAGTTTATAATTATAATGACAGGTGTGAACTATTTGGCTCGGTCGGACATTCTTCTGAGTACCAAACCCACCTGTTTTGTTTTTTTCATCTGTCTTTCTCAGGTAATTTTGAGAATCAGTAAAATAGGTATGTATGTTTGAACACATTAAAGTAACACAGCGCTGAAGTGAGCTGAAAGATATATTCGAAAATACGCTTCGTAAACTCTTTCCAGGTATTTATATCAACTCAAAATTAAATTGTCGGTCACTCGTGATAAAGAAATTAGAAAACCAAAGCTACCTAAGCTACTAATAAATTAATATTTCCAACACTCACACCAATTAGCCTAGCGCCAAAGTATGCACTGTAAGACTTGTGTTATGGGATACTAGGGTAACGGATAGAATACATATCATCATCATCATCATCATCATCATCAACAGCCTATCATAGTCCACTGCTGGACATAGGCCTCTCCAAATGCACGCCACTCAGATCGATCTTGGGCTACTCGCATCCAGCTCCTGCCAGCCACCTTGCGCAAATCGTCACTCCATCGTGCCTGAGGAATACATATACTGTACATATATAGGTATATTTATATAGAAATACATATTAAACATCCATGACTGTAGTACAAATGCTCGTATTCATCACACAAACATCTGCCCCCACCGGGATTCGAACCCGGGACCTCTCGAGTCGGTGACACTATGAAACCCGGTGTACAAACCACTCGGCCACGGAGGTCGTCAAATCATTCTAAGGAGCTCGATGGCGTAAGTGATGAGCGCGTTCGGCTGCGATCGTTGAAGTTAAGCAACTTTCGCAGTGGTCGGTCACTGGTTGACCAAAAATTTACTATCTCGAACTCCTACGTGCTTCAGAAGGCACGTTAAGCCGTTAGTGCCGGCTGCATATGCAGTTGTTAGCACCCACCAATTTGCACTGAGCCCGTGTGGTGGTTCATGGCCCAATATCCCTATTCCATCCATAGGGAAGGCCTGTGCCCCAGCAGTGGGGAGATTTTTTCATTAATCTTATATTCATAATTTTTATATCATTTACATTTGTAATGGAAAGTGACTTCACGAGTTATTGCATATTGAACTCATTTTTCAATTTGAGGACTCTGTATAAAAAACATGGAGAAAATACAGCCCTTGCAGCTTAAGAATGGCTAGAAGAATTTCGACGCGGCTATCAGGGCCGGTCATTTGGAAAACTTCGATAGTTTGATATACCACTAATATACCACTGTTCAATTTACAAAGGACATTGCTCGTTCCCCATACATTGAATGCCCTAGAACGCCCAGCAATGAGAAAATGCTAGTTGTGTTCGGAATCATTCATAAACTCTAAATAAGCATTTGTTGAGATACGGACAACTTGAGGAACCGTGGCCTACTACAGAATGTATTAGATTTTGAGGTTATAATTATTATACTTAATCATAAAAGATGTACACTTTATATGTTCTGAATAGATTTAGTGTTTACCTCTATGTAAGCACTTAAATAATATGCATTAAATGAATAATAAAAATAATAAATGCTTATATTCATATTGATTTATGAGTGTTGTCAGTTGGCACCTATGATACCTATACCTACCTGTAGTAAGTAATGATAGATTTCTTTTCAAATGAAATGTTCAGTCTTTCCATTTACCTGTTCCTATAGTTTACTATCGGTAATTAGGTATGTACCTGGTTATCATTATGATTGTCATAAAAATAAACAGATATTACATGGGATGGGAGTATAAACTATCTTTACATAATTTCAGAAATAATCTTTTCATAAATATAATATAAATACTAGTAATAAGTATTATTAACTAAGGTACCTAGTTCTATTTTTATGTTGATAAATACCTATGGTCGCCAATATTGCATTACTAAGGTAAACAATCTTGGCACAACTTTTTAACAGAATCACCCATTTAATAATAAAATATTAACGAAGCCAATAAACTATTAAAATAAATCGTTATTATAGACTGAAACCTATTGAATCCAGTTATCAGTTGATTTTTAATGCTGTATTTTCAATAAAAAGGAGTGCCAAGTTGGATGAACAGACTGTAGTATCTAGTAACAGAACTTTTATTTTTTAAACAGATTGTCCGTTTACTATGATTAATTGCTAATAAGTTAAAAAAATAATAGAAAAATAATAGTGAAGGTCATTCTTTTGGGCATGCTAGGGCCGATTTCGTCGATGTCCTTTACCTCCTCATTTTTTCGAGAGCCAATTCAATTTTTCTTATCTCATTAAAAAATGGATCTGCATCGAGAACATTTTCGTGCTATGATTTTTTACGATTTTAAATGTGGTTTAAACCTGATGAGTCATTTAATCGATTTCGAACTGCTTTTAGGGTTGAAGTACCTTCAAAAGCAACCATCTACCGCTGGTGTAGCGAGTTCAAATGCGGTCATCTTACTTTGGGGGATGAACGAAGGAGTGGTCTTCCAACGACGGCTGTCACCGAAGAAAGTGTGCTGGCAGTAAAAAAAATATTCATGAATTTAGACTAATTACGTACGAAGAGATTCCGCATACTCCGCAGAATGGTTCAGAGAGTGTTCACATTATTTTGCACGAGCACCTTTGCGTAAGAAGGATAGTTTCCCGCTGGGTACCGCACAACCTCACCGAAGTTCAGAAGCAGGACCGTGTGGATTGGTGCAGTGATATGATACAAAAATTTAATGCAGGCTCGTCACGGCGCGTTTACGATATTGTGACAGGTGACGAATCCTGGATTTGTCAAAACAATTCAGAAACAAATCGTCAGTCGACAGTTTGGCTGTTTTAAAATGAACCAATGCCTACGAAAGTGAAGCGATCGAGGAGCGCAGGGAAAATTTTGATCGCTAGTTTCTTCACTTTGACGGGGTAACTTATTTCAATTCCACTTCGAGACCAAAGCAGCATCAACGCCGAATGATATAGCACAAAATGCCTGCTAGAAGTTTGTTCTGCAATGAGCAACAAGTGACTTAACACCGGGCTCCACGGGGTCCTTCTTCACTACGACAACGCGCCCGCGCACTCTGCGATCAAAACGAAGGACTTCCTGGACTCCACACCAGTCAGAGTCTTTGGACACTCTTCTTACAGTCCTGATTTGGCACCGTGTGACTTCTTTTTATTCCCTAAAATAAAAAATCAGCTCAAAGGGATACAGTTTTCATCGCTGGAAGAAGCGCTAACAGCGTTTGAGAAGGCCGTGGAGGAGGTGTCTGCGGAAGATTGGAAAAAATGTTTTGAAAATTGGTTCAGACGCATGAAACTTTGTATAGAGGCTGGTGGAGAGTCCTTTGAAAAGATTTAAGAAAATTATTTTTTCCATAGAAGTTAGTTTTTTAGTTTGTCAAAAGTTTCTGAGTGTCCCACGTATATTAATATATCATTGGTTTACACAGAGTGAAATACTGTATTAATATATCGTTGCTAACTATGTTGACTATCGAGATCAGTGTGTCAGTGAGTCAGTCTGCACCGTGGGAACGGCGAATTTATTTATAAACTCGAATATTATGCGAAACGAATTCATGCTACGTTTTATCGTAGTATTAATGGCATTGCAATGTAAAAAACGTCCAGTGTTGTCCAAGACCCGATAAATACAAGTAACACATAAATTTATAATAAGTAAGGAGTTCGATGGCGCAAGTGGTTAGCGCGTTCGGCTGCGATCGTTGAAGTTAAGCTACTTTCGCAGTGGTTGGTCATTGGATGGGTGACCAAAAATTTACTATCTGGAACTCCTCCGTGCTTCGGAAGGTACGTTAAGCCGTTGGTCCCGGCTGCATCTGCAGTCGTTAGCACCCACCAATCCGCACTAAGCCCGCGTGGTGGGTCATGGCCCAATCTCCCTAATCCATCCATAGGGAAGGCCTGCGCCCCAGCAGTGGGGACATTAATAGACTGATGATGAAGTACGGGTCAGAACTTCTCTCCGGAGTCCACGCAGGTGAACTTGATAGGTGGACCAGGCAGCGTTGCCAGACGTCCCGGCTTTGGCGGGACGTCCAGATTTTTAAAACAAAATTAAATGTCCCGCGAGGGACAGGCTCGATCCCGCTTTTCGGGAATAACTCGACTCGAAGCGCGGCGGGAGGCACAGACAAGTGTGGACTGGCCGCCTGCCCGGCGCGTAATGAAGAACTCTCAAACAAAGACTCAACTATTTAACGATAGGGTAAATCTGATTTAAAATACCATATTTTTTTTAAAATACGTAAACGTGATTTGAACTCAAATAAAAAGATAAATATTCAAAAAGTTATGATTATATACGTTTTTGTTACTATGTCCCGCTTTCAACGAACGAATCCCGCTTTTTTCACTCAAAAAGTTCTTAAATCCCGACTTGGCAAAAAAAAAGTCCTGGCAACGCTGACCACGGGAAAGAACAGCATTTTTTTTCCGCATGCGATTGGCCAAAACTAATATGACGTCACACGCTTGTAATTTTATCGTTTGACGTTTTAATGATAGTCGTGTGGCGTCACATACTAGTGAGATGCCATAATGTACAAGGAAACCTTTTTTCGCGCCAACTTGTAAAATTTTATTTCTATTTTAGTTTTTTTTTTAGTGAATTGTACAACAGAAATAATAATAACATACACATAAAAATTAGGAAACAACCTGAGATTGTATTCCAAATCTTTTCAAATGCCCTATCCATTGGCAATCGTATTCGGGCTAACGACCAAGTGTAATTGAGCCATTACATTGATAGCAAACCGAGTCAAGAGATCATAGAATAAATCACTTACTATTATTCGTTAAACAGAATTTGGCATTTACTTAGTAAACGTATATTAAAAAAAAGATAGCGCAGAAGATAATAATCAAAGTGCAGAAGTTACGTGTTGAGTCAGGTAACGCGAAGGTAACGCCACAGGGCTAGAAGTAACGCAAAATGTTATAAAAGTTACGTCCTGGCAACGCCGGAAATCCAGAAGGATAGATACCTAGTTAAAGAATCATCATCATCAGCCTATTAATGTCCCCATTGTTGGGGCACAGGCCTCCCCTATGGATGGAATGGGGAGATTGGGCCATGACCCACCACGCGGGCCCAGTGCGGATTGGTAGGTGCTAGCGACTGCAGATGCAGCCGGGACCAACGGCTTAACTTGCCTTCCGAAGCACGGAGGAGCTCGAGATAGTAAATTTTTGGTCACCCATCCAATGACCCACCACTGCGAAAGTTGCTTAACTATCGATCGCAGCCGAACGTGCTAACCACTTGCGCCGTCGAGCTCCTCCTAGTTAAAGAATACTATCATAATATCAGAAGATAATTGATTTTAGGATATCGTAAAGTTTGGTTCCCATCCACTACTGTGATAATTGGGTTATGGAGTGATATTGGGACTACCTATAAAGCTTTTTTATCAAGAAATAATATACTAGACACCTACTACACAAAGATACCTTGACAATTCTAAGTCCAATATGTGTTACGTATAAAATATATGAAAAATTATAATTTTTATTTTTAAGCATGTAAGTGCTTGATGTTTAATCTAAAGAAAACATAACTAGAAAAAAAAATCACGCGGACCAGGCAGCAGACGGGACTTGAACCCGCAGCCTTCGCTATCCGGGCGAATGCACTGACCAATTATGCTACCGCGGCCCTGATGGCCGGGTCGAAATTCTTCTAGCCATTCTTAAGCTGCAAGATAGCGCCATTTCTTCACATTATAGGTAACCCACAATATCAAATGAATACTTTTACAAGTAATTAACATTTGAAATAGGGGGAGCTCGATGGCGCAAGTGGTTAGCGCGTTCGGCTGCGATCGTTGAAGTAAAGCAACTTTCGCAGTGGTCGGTCATTGGATGGGTGACCAAAAATTTACTATCTCGAGCCCCTCCGTGCTTCGGAAGGCACGTTAAGCCGTTGGTCCCGGCTGCATCTGCAGTCGTTAGCACCCATCAATCCGCACTGGGCCCGCGTGGTGGGTCATGGCCCATTCTCTCTATTCCATCCATAGGGGAGGCCTGTGCCCCAGCAATGGGGACATTAATAGGCTGATGATGAACATTTAAAAAAAAATTTTTTTAAGCATGTAAGTGCTTGATGTTTAAATCTAAATAAAACATAACTAGAAAAAAATCCACGCGGACCAGGCAGCAGACGGGACTCGAAGAGTGCGGGTTCGAGTCCCGTCTGCTGCCCGGTCAGCGTGGATTTTTACATGATAAATTCATCATTATGTATCGAAACATGATTTTTGATTGGCATCTCTGCCAATTACGGCCGATAGACTAAAAATCTTACAATTTTAAAAGTTAGCTTAATAAACTTTTCTTTAGATTTAAACATGTAGCAGTTAAATGCTTAAAAAAACATAATCTTACAATATCTTTAGATTTATCGAAAAACTTTGTTTTACCAATTCCATAACTGGAAACCGCTTGTGTTAATTTTCACTCGTTAAGTGTTTGGGGAAAATGAAACTTAAAATTTAAATTCATATTTAATTTTCACTAAAGGTTTTTAATAGTAGATTATTAACCAAGGGGATAAAGCAGTGTCTTCTGTCGCGGGTGACGATTTAAATCGCGAGCGTAACGAAGGACTCGAGGTTAAACCCCAGCGTAGCGAGGGTGTTAAAAACTTAATGTTAAAGACGAGTCCTGAGTGTAGCGAGGGATTTAAGTTCACCCAAGACTAAGACAGTTTTATTATCGAGGAAAATACTTAACTTTTCGTACCATTTGCGAAAAAATTAACACAATAATAATATGAGATAAGCATTTATTAAAAATAATGACGATTAAAAGTAAAAGTTAACATTCGAAACATTGGTCCAATTAAATACGGCTTTGTCGGTTATCGTAATTTTATTTAATAATCATAACTGCACAATAAATGCGTATTCGTTTTTCAAAAAGATGTATAATGCTTTATATACAAACGCAATGGTGCAAACACAGATGTAGTTCAGTATAAATTTCGGTAAGTATTCCAAAAAATCACATTCGGGGAGCATGTATGAATGTATGAATGAAACTAGAGGATGAATGAAATTCAGAAGAATTTTCTTTCCCTGATTTTAACAGATTAAAAATGAGTATTGTTATGTTCGCTTTTTGTGGCATAGAATGTCACTAAGCAAGTGGTACGAAAATGTATTTTCTTCATTGATCGGTTCTTGTACTGTGAAGTTTAAATTGTCGATTTTATATGCATCGTACCCCGCTGACTGATTCACCGTCCGTCACTATCATAATATGATCAATACTGCTATGGAAAAAAAAATACTATTATTTGTCCTACTGGGACACAGTATAAAAATATTAGTATCAGTTGTCCCATTGCACTAGCGAGATAATAATTTAAAAATATTTTAGTATCAGTTGTCCCACGGGACTAGTGGGACATATTAATCCCACCTGCCCAATTATGGGACTAATGGGAATAGACATCGTGTTGTATGTAACCGAACTAACTGCTACAAAATTCAGTCTGCTACCTCAAGTGATAGAGTATTTCGCACTTTGCCTTCGAGTCTTCGGTAGTATAGTGGTCAGTATCCCCGCCTGTCACGCGGGAGACCGGGGTTCGATTCCCCGCCGGAGAGAATCTTTTTTTTATATTCTTTATTTTTTTTAAGATTTAAATTACTTAGCTTTTGATTTATATAAGCTGAGTAAAGCTGTAGATGAATATAATTTATTTTATATTAACGGTATTTTTAAGTAGGTATCTTTATTTTTCTAACAATTTTCTTTAGATTATTCATTTTTTAGCCAGCCCTCAAGAAGTTATCACAAAGTGCATTTTTATGTTCAATCTTTGGTGAATATTACTTAAAGCTTAATAATAATAAGTTAAGAATTAATTAGTGTATGAGCGACGTAATTTATGTTGCTACAAGAACTGTATTTACGATGAAAATAAAAAAAGTAAAAACAGTATTAATATACGAAAACCGTGACTTAAATTGCTGCTAAAATAACAAATAAATAAAATAAAAGTTTGTTAAATTAAAGGTCGTTTGTTTGATCCTTAAATATGCGTGAAATCTCGTTCTACGATAGTATGAAACCCTCTGAATCATCTGTACCCTTAGTACGAGTTTTAGCTCACGAAAACTATGATAGTTTTCGTAATTGTAAATTATGTTTCTATGTCGATTTTGGTAAAAAGTAACCAAATATTCTTAAAATTTAAGAAGACGCAAATGATTTAATGATAGAATTTAAACACTGTTTGTTTATATTGAAATGAAAACAATAAAATCAGTACCCTTAGTACGAGTGCAAGCTCACGAAAACATCATAGTTTTCGTAATTGTAAACTCGTGCTAAGGGTACTGGGGAGCAGTAATCTAACTCGAATTTGGCAAGTGTTTAACCGACTTCAAAAAGAAAGGCGTTTTCAATTCTTCAGTGTATATTTTTTTATAGTGTGTTAAATAACTGAACTATACTTCATATATATACTTATAATAAATCTGTAGAGATGTCAATTCTGTACATGAAATATATTTTTAAAATAACTATCAGGGGGTGATTAGTGATCGATACTGATGCCAAAAATGCAAACAGTAAATTTTTTGTCTGTCTGTCTGTCTGTCTGTCTGTGTGTATGTTCCTTATAGAAACAAAAACTACTCGACGGATTTTAACGAAACTTGGTACAATTATTCTTCATACTCCTGGGCAGGTTATAGTATACTTTTCATCACGGAACAATCAATAGGAGCAGAGTAGTGAAGGGAAATGTTGGGAAAACGGGAGAAGTTACTCCATTTTTTAAGCTTCCGTCGCGTGTGCAGCCTTAATGATTAAATTTACATAGAAATCATGTATGACGGAAATATTCTACATAAAATTGTCTAAAAAATATCCCGCAACAGCATATGTCTATCTTTTATGGTTGACTCACAATAACACGTGTAACTCCCGATAGCTTAGCAGTTCGGAGCATTCTGATCATATTTGTTTACTCTTACGTTTATAATACTGTGACTCATCCCTAATTGAAAAAAGTTAACATTATTACCTATTCAATAAAAACAAAACATAGAAATCGGTATAGAAACACCAAACTTATACATGAAATAAATAAGCCAACGCGCCGTCGCACGTGAATACTGAATCATGCTATAAGGATTATTTTTTTGGTAACGGTTGCCGCGCTCCACACGGGTCGCGGCGGCGGTAGGGTAGGGAGGTCCGAGAACGAGCCCGAGCAGCCCCTACGGGTGTATTTTAGTCAGTACGAGTCTGACATAACCTTGCAGCCGGCTATAGGGTATTCATGAGGATTTCTCACCTGATCCCCCGCCTGGGAGGAAACAAAAAAAATAAAAAAAAGAGAGCGAGCGAGCTTCAATATTTGGCTGTTGATGCGTTCAGAGCGTTCGACCTTATTGACAGACAATAATTGAGAAATATTGAGAAACCGTGCTTATCAGCGCGACTTTTAGTCTTTAAATAGTTTATTTGAATATCTTTTGTTGTTATTTTGTAAAATAGGTATTAGTTGTTTTGGTAGTGTTTAAATATTCGTTCAAATTAAAAATTATTAAGCGTAGGTACTTTTATTAATTAAAGTAGTTGTAAGTATTTATTTTTAAGTGAAGTAGGTATAGGTAGATAGTATTGCACAGGCGTTTGGCTTTATTTTCATCTCTTTTTTGTTGTGATTTGTATATATTTCTGGTTATAATTCTATAAGAATATTTTAGTTTAAATAGTCACTTAGATTTTAAGTGTAAGGTAGCTAAAGTTAGGACCACGTATTAGTTGTTTTGGTAGTGTTTAAATATTCGTTCAAAGTGTAATTTAATCATATGGGATGAATGTACGATGGCCCATCGAAAAGGAGTAGAAGCGGTAGACAGAACTTTAAGGGATATAAGACAAAATGATCGACCAATGGGCGGTATCACAGTTTTATTTTATGGTGATTTCCGACAAACCTTACCGGTAATACCACGGGGAACCCGAGCTGATGAGGTTAGGGCTTGCCTGAAAAGCTCTTATTTGTGGCGTGATATACAATCGGTGCATTTGACTATAAACATGCGAGTGAGAACTGTAGATAACCCGGATGATCGTGAATTTTCTGATATATTATTAAAGAAAATACCTTCACCAAAGATACCTATCCACTGCTACACCAAGGAAAACTTATTCTGACGCCTGAGTTATGTTGTATAGTGCAATCCCAATAACATCTTATATCGTCAGTTTACGGTGACGTAACAAATATATTAAATAAGGACAATTCTTGGCTATGCGAAAGGTCCATTTTAACTCCTCGCAATGACCAGGCATCTGAGATTTATAATAAAATACTGTCGAATATCCAGGGGGAAAGTAAAGTTTATAGTTCAATAAATAGAATGGCCGATGAACAAGAAGCCACTAATTACCCGATAGAATTTTTAAATTCTTTAAAATATGCCAGGACTTCCTTCTCATGAAATTTGTTTAAAAATTGGCATTCCGATTATTCTGCTCCGAAATTTAAGACCACCACAAATTTGCAATGGAACTCGGCTTAAAGTAACGCAGTTGCAACAAAATGTAATCGGGTCTTAATTTTAACAGGTTGCGGTGCAGGAGAAACCATCTTTATTCCCAGAATTCCCATAATACCAAATAATTTTCCATTCCAATTTAAAAGAACACAATTCCCAGTATCAGTGTGTTATGCAATGACAATAAATAAATCTCAAGGGCAGACTTTTCGTGTTGCTGGAGTAGATCTCGGTGTCAGTTGTTTTTCACATGGTCAGTTATGTCGCTCTTTCCCGGGTTAGCAGTCCTAGAATTTTTTATGTTCACGTGCCGGCTGGGTCAACTTTCAACGTAGTTTACCCGGAAGCTTTACGCTGAAGTATTTTCATTCTATATGTACTTAAGCCTCATGTGAAAGCGATCTAAACAATATTACCAATACATTAACATAATAACATACAAAGAGTTACACGCTGATGGTCTCGGGGCACAGTGATAATAATAATATTCTGCGGTTCCTTATTGCGATATTTTCAACAGTATTGTCGATTGACATATTATATTTCCCTACTAAAATACGAAAGTTAATCTGTCTGTCACATCAAAACCACGGAACCCTGAGGAAGGACATATGCTACTTTTTGACGAAAAACGACGAAAACGCGGACGATGTCGCGGGCAAAAGCTAGTATATACAATAAAAATATATACAGGAATAATGAACCTTCAACTAAAAACCTTATAAAATGTAATATAATATCTAAAATATATTATTAAAAGGAGTCCCTTTAGTTTAGGCAAGGTTCCGAAGATACTGGCAGCGTTCGCCCTTTGAATAGCTAGACTAATTCTTTGTCCGAGGTAGCTGCCAGCTCTTCGGTCTCCAGTGATGTCGAATAATCTTTTTGATATTTCCTTAAAAAACCTTATAGCGTTAGGACCCCACGTACTTGATAATGAATGTTATGTATAAAAACCCCATCTAATATATAGGTACAGTGCAACCTCTATCTAAGAAATCGGAATGGAACAAGTAAATATTCGTTATATTATGTAATTCGTTCCACTGAGGTTTGTTATATTGAGGTTAGGTTGGTCTAAAATTTGTTATAAAGAGGTAAAAAAATAGTTTTCTGTAGTGACATGAATCACGTACCATGGGATATTGATGGAAAACTTATATAGAAGTTTTTGGTTGACAAAATTCGTTATTTAGAGGTATTTACACTTTTTTTGATAGTTGAAGTTATAAAGAGTTGTTCGCAAAAATATTCGTAATGTAAAGGTATATTTTACATTGGCTCTTATAGAAAATTCTAGGGGATTACGAAGAATTTGTTAAATCAACGAAGTCGTTACATAAAGGTTGCACTGTATATCCTGATTTAGAACAATAATGCAGATATGTGTGTCGTGGTTCACTTGTTAAATATTTTCTAGTGTCTGCTTTCGTCAAGCAATTATGTAACATCCGCAAATCAATCACGATTTAGATGAAACAGGCCTACCGATCGTCGCGTCGAATAAAACAAATTACAATATCCGAGTCTACACAATCTCATCTTCCCTAGCTCGCCGTTTCCCACGCCCCGTTTCAAATAAACTGTGTCGTCTGCTGCGTGTTTACTCAAATAACATTCGTGTTAAAGCGCGTGCTCCACTGCCACGCCAACGTTTAGCGAGAACAGTGGGTTACATAGCTAGCAAACTTCCACACTAGGTTAGCATTAGGTAGACACCGCACCCGTAGGATAAGAATGCGAAGACCGTTTCGCATACCACGTACCTGGGCGTTTTTCCCCGCCCGCCAACACAACGGCTAACTAAAGTCGAGGTCCGAGTCTCCGAGACGCTCTCTAGTTGAGCCGACCCCCTCCGGTTCGAGTGGGCTACAGACGGATAGGAGACGAGGAGTCTCCTTCCGTGGGGAGATGCCATCCGCCTGGAATACCTCTAGAGGCACTCGCCAATGCTCGGCTATCTCGCCGTCCCCAAACCCGGTGACGCTGTAAACAACAGCATACACACTCAAAAAAAGAAGTGACGCTCGTAGCATTTGAACCATTGCCGAGTTACCCTCCAACTTTCATGTTCGTCGGGAAGAGCTGCGTACGCATCCCACACACACACATATATAGTCGTGTGATGCTCATATCCGTTTCATCTTTTCCATATACACCCCGTCCGAAAAGAAGTTTTACTTATAAAAACTTTTAAAAGACAAGTATAGTTAGCCCGTCGCTAGCGGTGGCACAAGCACTTTAGATGCAGACAGCGAACGGGGTCGTATTGTGGAGTGTATTTTATTTAATTTAACTTCGGCGTTCATTGTTTTCGCTGCAAACTCAGCACTCGGTACGGCTTTAAAATAATAAATTGCTGAAGCGAATGTGATCACAGTTCTTGTGATAAACTGGTTATGTGCATTCAAACTTTTCAATTAGAAAAACATTTTTTTTAATAATAGGTCCGACAAATGACGCCTCCCCACCTGATGTTAAGTGAAGGTGAAGTCCAGATGCGAAAATAGTTGATACAACAGTTCTACCTGCCACACCAGCCATTCTAACCCTGCCGGCCTGTATGTTGCTTCTTCGCGCCTCTTTTAAAGGATCCCAGGTTGTAAGAACACGTGAGCGGGCAGAGCATTCCATTTACGAATAGTGCGACAAAGAAATGAGTCACCAAATTTCTTTGTACGCGTTGGAATTGTGGTCACAGTTTGTCGGTGACAACGTAGGCCAGCGCGCGTGGTCCTCTGAAGGAAAGGGGAAGGTGGGAGAAGAGAGAATAACTCCTCAGAACACTCGCCGTGGTACAGACGATAGAACGCGCTTAGTGATGCCACGTCACGTCACACATGGCAATAGAAAGGATGAAATGAGGCTTTATAATAACAACTTTATGAATTTTCTTCACTTTTAAACATAGGATTCTTTTGATTCTTGAAATTTTGCAATTACAGTTCTGCTGACTTAAATAAAGAATAATTAAATTTATATTAGGGTTAACGAAAGACAATCCTCAATTTCGGGGACCCAGCAATATTTTCAATAAAATATAGACTGGAAGACGATGTCGGGAACCAAAGCGAAAACTACCCGAATACAGGCGTACTCAACTCCGTTCATGTACACTAAGTCGTTTACACGAATTCTATTGACACTCGTATTCGGGCTAGCGACCAAGCCACGGTAATATTATCTATACAGTATTGTGACTCGGCCCTGTCCTTGAAATAACTGCCTACGGCCGAGCGGGGCGTATCCACGCGGTAGGGCTGCCCGCCTACAGTATTTTAATTTCATCTACATAATTGAGTTTATTTCTAGTTTTGTGATAGTAAATATTTTATTTCATATGTAAAAAAAATGTTGTGAATGAATTAGGAAGTGTTACATAAAATACATGTTACTTTAAGTGTAATATTTAATAATAAAAAATATAGATTTGAGATAGAAAAATATTTACGCCTCGACTGCGACGTACGAAAAGCTTTATTATTTAATAGTATAATAAATACGCATTCGTATAAAAAGTTTAATTATTGAAGAGTACAAGCATCCAAAAACAGCACAATATCGACTATTGCTCTTTGCCATATTAAATTATGTAGGTATTTCAATCAAATATTCACAATACAAACGTTTAAGCACGGCTAACTGCTTAAAAAACAAATCACACCGTTCGGTCGTCGCTGCGGCGCATTCGCGACTGGATGCCCACTGGGTGCTGCGCGAACTTGAGTGTTGTAGGTATGACACGCTTTCCGACCGTTTGTATGAAGATAGAATACTTTATAGATAATATTACCGTGGCCAAGTGTAATCACGCCATGTACACACACAGCAGCTCATGTATATCATTGTTCTTATGCTTAATTGACAATTATTCTTAATTTTTACAACATTATATGTAGTTCATTGTTAAATAACGTAGGGTAAAATCGACACAAACTTATCAAATTGTCTAAAAAATTAGCTTTTTACTTTAATTGTTAGGGAAAAACCTGGAACGCTCTGTCAACCTTTCTTTTTTAAATGTTTTTATTAACAATGTCACTCTACTTGTCTTGTCTGTCTGTCTTTCGTCTGTTGTGTCATCATATTATATACTATTTTATTTAACCTCTATATTTTTATTTCATCTTCTACTCCCCTATTATTTTCAATAAATAATTATTTATTTGTTTGCATAAGTAAAAAAAAATCATTTACAATAGTGTGCTTAATTACAATATTCAATTACTTAATGTGAAGACTGGTGCTTGGATGAAATAGGATAAAGCTGTTCTACAAGACACCAAATTATTAATTATTATTACTACAGGAGACTGTTGAATTATCATCCAAAATTGTATTTAAATTCAGAACATAACTTCATTTCCTTTATTGGTCACATGCAAGACGCCAATCACAACAAAACAGTCTCTCATTTGACCAATTTTTTTGTTCAAATCTCCCACCTGGGCAAGTTTCCAGGTTTTTCCCTAACAATTAAAGTAAAAAGATAATTTGTTAGAAAATTTGATAAGGTTGTATCAATATTTTTTTATTTGCAAATAATAATAATTGATCCAAGAACACTTGATAGTTTCAAATTTAGTAACTGTTTAAAAATGTTCTGAAATCATTTTGATTGGCTAAATACTAGCAATTATTACAAGATTACATGCCCAGTGGTCCGCACTGGTCCCGACGGGGACAAAATATGCCGAATGAAATTAAATCACGGAGCCAATCACACGCCTGTACTGGCCAAAGATTATAAATTATGTAGTAAGGACATCAAACTGTGATGTGCCTTCAGGTAATTTTTTTTTGCTATAATTATAGTATTTTTTGAAAGTGTGACATTAAAAGAATTAAGAGGGTAAGCCCCACTTGGATAAAAGTTTTTATTTCTTTAAAAAGCTAATTATGTTTAAGTCGCTTTCTTTTTCTTTTTGACTTTAAACAAATAATAAAGATGGAATGATGTATTAAACGCGATTAGGCCTTAATTTGAATTAAGAACTTTGGTGCAAATGTATCTTAATATTAATGCTGCTGGACATAGGCTTCCTCTAGGGATCAATAAATAATTATTCTAATATAATATAAATATTTTATCTTCAGTTACATGATATGAACATGTGTTTTATTTATTTTGGTTTTTGTACTATGAAAAAAAAAACGGTGAAAAAATGATAAGCATGTCACCACCGAGTACGGTTAGGCCTGGAAACCTTACTCAACGTTAGAAGCACAACACCATCAAACGGTTAGTTAAGTTTACTGTAGTCTTCTGTAAGGTACTTCTCAAATGAGTGCTTAGCAGTGTTGGCAAGTACCAAGACATCACTCAAACATGTAGCAGAAGAGTATCACAATTTACTTTATATCACATTTTTATCGCATCTTACTGTCAAAATCCATAGTGATTTGACAATTGAGCGTGATAAAAACGAGCTATATAATCAACTCGCGGTGCTCATGCTAGGGTGGCAAGTCCAGTCTGTATTAAATGATTACACGGTTATTATATTTGTTTCTTAGGTTTTCACGCACATCATTCACTTTTTCGAAGGTAGCTCGACAAATTAAATAAAAGTTTAATTCTGACGACGTAGCCTGTAAATGCTACGAAACGTCAATAAATAAATAAAGTTTCGTGCATTAACCCGTAAAAACTAGTTTTATTACACGGTTATTCTTTGACAACAATCCCCACAAGGGAAGACACTAAGTGTACATCGCGCTCGGCGCGTGCCACGCTGCAATCATATTGCTAATTGACGATTTGCTGTCGTCCTCTATACACTGGCGAGCATTTTGAGTTCACTGTATAAATGTACTGTAAAAATGTTTTCCTATTAATATTATAAATGGTGATGATTGTGTGTTTGTGTATAGATATGTTTAAAGCAAAAACTACTCAACAGATTTGGTTCAAAATTGGTACGGATATTTAGTTGATGACCTGGAATTGAGACATACCGTAGGTACTTATTATGCCGAAAAAATTATAAGGTTCCTGTGAGAATCTCAAAAAAAATAAGTTTATGCGGATAAAGTCACGGGCGGCGATAATATTAATATTTTTTTTATTTTAAAGCAACAAACTTATACTGTATTGAGGTTGAGATAGAAACAAGGACTTCTCTGTTTTAATAATGTTTTGTTCGTTGGTTGAAATCTACTATCACACTATTATCGTTAGTTTTGCTTTATTTAAAATCTACTATTACATAACCATGCTCAGCAGTGGGTGCCGTATGACTGAATGTTAATGATTACCTATTTATGGCTAATAACTAATACTTAGGAGTAATTCTAATAAATATGTCGCTTTGTCACCTTTGGCGCTTCAGTTGTTTTGTAAAGTTACAAGTATAAAATTCAACATTCAATTCAAAATCATTTATTCAGTCTAAGTTGTCAAGCTTTTTTGAAGGCTAACTCTATGCCATCGGTTCCTAAATCTACGGTGGGAGACCTCGTATTGAGAAGAACCAGCAAGAAACTCAAGGGCTATTTTTTATCTTAGAATAAACTCTTCATACTTAAAAGTAAGTCAACAGTTTTCTTTTATAAATAAAACGTGTACGTTGAGGATTATAGTAAGATACTAAGAGGCTTACGCTATTTAATTACAATGTATTTTGGTTAAGAAAAAAAAAATTTTTGAAATTACATTTTTTTTTTGTCTCGCAGTGTATTTAACAGCATACGTCGTTAATCCGGAATCGGCCGCGACCGACGCGATGCTGTATACTTAATTTGTCCCGCATTGTACTGCACCCTTGCGATAATACATTCCGGCTCGTTTGCCCTGTTAATTATCAATTGTTGCTCCTTTGGGACTCACGAAGCTGTTTCGCTGCCCACGCGCACATTATATTGGGTTTATTTAGCGACACAATTAAATAGTTACTGGTGATGTTAATGTCAATTCTGATTTCGAATTTGACGTTTTATTGGATTGGTTTATTTGTCAATTAGCACGTTTGGGGTTCGGATGTCAATATCTGGTTTGATGGTCGATTGATTTTAGTCAATTGACATTTATGTTCTTAATTTCAAATAAAAACATAAATGTCAATTGACTGATGACGATTCTTCTTTTATACTTACTAGGAAAAATAAATCATTCATGAATTGCACTGATTACGTAATTTTTGCTACAATAAGTACGACTATATGTGTGATTATATTTGTAAAACGCTTTCTTTTTATCTTAATACTAGTGGCCCGCCTTCGCTTCGCTTCGGTGTAGAGATGTAGTGTAGACTAAAATGCCTCTTCATATAATTATAAAAAAAAAACTAAAAATGGTATATTTGCCTTTTCCAAACTTCTATTGACATCATGTCACTCAATTCTTTTGCTTTCCCAGAACCTCGCCACTAACATTTGAAATTTATGGTATGGTATTAAAGTTCAAATTGACTTTTAAGTATTATTACGAATCGTTTGTATAGAAATCGGAGTATAGAAAATTGTTGTTTTTGGACTTTTTCACATTCAGCGATTCATTTTTATATTATAGAAGATAACTGTATGACGGAATAAATGTAGGAAGTGATTTTTAGGGACAATGTTTCTTGGAACGAAAACATATTATAACCATATAAATATAGCCTACCTACCATAATACCCTTAATAAAGCGCAAATGGAACATAAATGCTTTAATGAAAATCACTGCACACGCGACTCATCCCCTTTTAATTGGCGTACAAATTGATACGAGAAAAAGTGTAATCTTTCGTATAGCATCAATAAAAACCTTACAAAAAGGTGATACAAATCCATTTGATCACAACCCATTTTGTATTTTAAAAGCAAAAAGGCAAGTTCCATATTTGAATACATTGCGTTCTAGTGAAGGGTTCTTGCAGATTTCGAAATGTACAAAAAGGTTTTATATCTGCAATCGTCATTTATTTATTAACAACTTTAAATGTGAAGGAATAAAATTGATTTTTGATAAGGCTAGGCTTTAGTGGGGACGTTTTACCTTGGACGATAGTGCATGCGGCCGCATTGAGTGAAAAGTTATTAGTTCTATCTGTATCCGATCTGCTGTTTGATAAGTCCCTTTGAATGATCATATCTATGCGTGTATGGTTTTGTATGCGTTATGGTATCATATGTCAGAGTACAGTGGAGTGAGACTCCGTTGGTTTCGGAATGATATTGGTAGCGCTTTATTCAGTTGCAATAAGGACTATATTCGTATCGTGAGTATGAGCTTTGTGACGACTTTGAACTTTACATCAGTACGTTAATTTGAGCTGGTGGGAAATATTAGGGCATTCTCAGAGAATGAATGATACGTATCTATCACGCAATATTTAAGGATATTATTTGTTATCGAATATTCAATTTTATACTTAAGTTTTAGTTCAGTTTGGTGAGTAAGGTTCCAGGGCTCTAAGGGAAGATTAGGTCAGAATAGGCAGGTCTCCTATAGAGGAGGAGCTCGATGGCGTGGGTGGTTAGCGCGTTCGGCTGCGATCGTTGAAGTTAAGCAACTTTCGCAGTGGTCGGTCATTGGATGGGTGACCAAAAATCTTCTTTCTCGAGTTCCTCCGTGCTTCGGAAAGCACGTTGAGCTGTGGGTCCCGGCTGCATTTGCAGTCGTAAGCACCCACCAATCCGCACTGTGCCCGCGTGGTAGGTCATGGCCCAATCTACCTATTCCATCCATAGGGAAGGCCTGTGCCCCAGCAGTGGGGACGTTAATAGGCTGATGATGATGATGAAGCGTCTATAGGCTATGGTGGCCGCTTACCATAGGCGGGTCATACGCTTGTTTGCTACCCAGCATCACCAGCACTTTTGGTAAAGCTTCGTCGGGCATATATGGGAGAAGAATTACAGAATATTGCAATTAACATTATCTAATTCTTAGAAAAAGCGTAGCGAAATTTCTGGAAGAGGAAGCAACCCTGTATCATACAGAAGACCATATTGAAATAATCACCGAAAAGAAAAACAAATTCTATAATTTTAATGGTTTTAGCATGTAACTGCTTGATGTTTAAATCTAAAGATAATATAACTAGAAAAAATTCTACGCGGACCAGGCAGCAGACGGGACTTGAACCCGCACCCTTCGCAATCCGGACGAATGCACTGACCAATTATGCTACCGCGGCCCTGTCCGCGTCGAAATTCTTCTAGCCATTCTTTAGCTGCAAGGCAGCGCCATTTCTTCACATTGTAGATAACCCACAATTATCATTGTAGCATAATTGGTCAGTGCATTCGCCCGGATTGCGAAGGGTGCGGGTTTGAGTCCCATCTGCTGCCTGGTCCGCGTGGAATTTTTTCTAGTTATATTTTCTTTAAAAAAATATCTGTTCTGTGGGAATAAGAGCATCTTGAGGTTTAGTTATGTGGCAACCTGCGAGTGATTTTTTTATATTATTTTGGGGCTTTTGGGAGCAGACGGCTCACCTGATGGTAAGTCCCTTCAGGATCGAGTGGTCTAGAGGCCTAGACGGAGACGGAGACGGACTCCCCTAGTGATAAGATGCCATCCGCCTGGAATACCTCTAGAGGCACTCGCCAATTCTCGGCTTGAGGTCCCCTTAGGATCTCGCTAGGAGGAGACTCCGTCAGTGGGGAGATGCCATCCGCCTGGAATACCTCTAGAGGCACTCGCTAATTCTCGGCTTGAGGTCCCCATAGGATCTCGCGAGGAGGAGACTCCGTTAGCGGGGAGATGCCATCCGCCTGGAATACCTCTAGAGGCACTCACCAATTCTTGGCTTGAGGTTCCCTTAAGACCTCGCTGTCCCCAAACCCGGTGACGCTGTAAAGGTCATCTGCAACCAACAGCATACACAAACAAAAACAAAAAAAATGTTGGTAAATGATCACCGTCTCCCACAAACGTGATGGTGGCCTTTAAGGAAGGAGTACGCTCGTTTTTGAAGGTTTTTCGTTCGTATTGATATTATGGTTATGTAAACTATGATGGCCGCCGGTCACCATCCTTTCATGTTTTGAAGTCATTATACATTGGATAGTATGTATGTCAGGCAAACTCTTAAAATGCAAAGAGAGCACGTTGTCTGAAAAAGTCCTCGGAGCCAGAGGCCGGTTTAGGTCAGTATACCGATATTGAGAGGCCTTCAGTCGCTCAGTCTCAATCTGATACGAGTGCATATCAGAGTCCACTCGTTCTATAGCGCAGTATGCAGTAGTATTAACTAAGGCAACGCTGAATAATCCCCTTCTCAGGGGATGATCGCATTAGATGATGCCTGTAATACCCTTATCGCCATAGGCTTCCTTTCACGGGTGGTTATAGTTAGTAATAGTCTGATATAACCCTGCAGCCGTTTGTAACCCCTGCGGATTTCATACCCGCTCCCCCTGGGAGGAAAGAAAAAAAGGTCAAAAAAAGATATAATGTCAGACTAACTTTAGTGTATTTGTAGTGTAAATATCGCAGCACGGCGCGGCGCATGAGTGTAGTTCTGCCATAAGAGTACCTCGGAACGCAGATCAGTATGCGGCTGATTCACGTCCGTTGATATCTGTTTTTGCCGTGTAGTATATTTAAATTATAAATATTATCTTCTTTTTTTTATATATTTTATTTCTTTTTCTTGGGTTTCGGACGTCACTAGGCATTGTTGGCTGAAATGCGCTGCTGTGGTATTGCGAAAGTATTACTACAGTAGCATAACTGAGACAGTGATCTGCACAGCACTACCTTAAATTAGTTTTCTTGTTATTTTTTATTTTTCTTTGTCGTTATTTCATATTTTTCTATCTGTTTTGTTTTTAAAGTTTGCTGTGTAAGCCAATAAAATGTTTTCTTTTTCTCTAAATATTTAACAATAAAATTCTTGACACGACTCGACAAAAATTTTTATAATTCAATTCAATTCAATTCAATTCTTTATTGTCTCCATGGTTGAAAAGAATTTAAAATATAATAAATTAAGTACAAACATGGGACCCCGTTGGGGCACTACCCTAACTTCATCATCAGCCTATTAATGTCCCCACTGCAGGGGCGCACGCCCTCCATATGGATGGAAAAGGGGGATTGGGCCATGACCCACCACGCGGACTCGGTGCGGATTGGTGAGTCTTAACAACTCAGATGCAGCCAGCCTTCCGAAGCACGGAAGGGCTCGAGATATTAAATGTTTGGTCACCCATCCAATAATCGGTCAATGCGAAACCTCACGATTGGAGCCGAACGGTCTTGTATTTATGCGGCGTCACGCATTACTTGCCGTCGATTGTACATGACAGTGGTGACTAGTATTTTGGTCGACGTGGCCCGAGTAAGGTCGCGGTGTATGCTCGTCCCGTTGGCACCGGCCCGATATATCGCACAGACTGTGTCGGGCCGTAGAAACAACGAGACGCGAGAAGTAGATAGAAGAAAGATAGATATACTCTTTATAACTAACACATACACAATGAAAGGGCTTACAAAACAGATAGTAAACTTGGGTGGGTAAAGGCAATCTTATTTGATCTCTTCGAGATAACCTTTAAGTCAAAGGATAGTTTAACAGAGATGGAAGAGTAAATTGCCAGCAAAATATAAAACAAAATAAATAAATACTTTCAACACACATACCAATTAGCCTAGCCCCATAGTAAGCACTGTAAGGCTTGTGTTATGGGATACTAGGGTAACGGATAGAATACATATACAGTACATATATAAGTATATTTATATAGAAATACATAATAAACATCCATGACTGGAGCATAAATGCTCGTATTCAAAAAACAAACAAGGCAGATGTTGGGGGCCCACCGGGATTCGAACCCGGGACCTCTCGAGTCGGCGACACCATGAAACCCGGCGTACAAACCACTCGGCCACGGAGCTCGTCAAAATAAAGTAATCAAGCTATTACTCCTGGGTTTTTTATGTTAAAATGGTGGCAAAGAAGCGTATGGCCCGCCTGGTGGTAAGCGGCCACCATAGCCTATAGACGTTTGTTATACCAAAAATATTACTCGCACTGTTGACTAGCCTGACCCAATCACCTACCCTGTAGAGCTCTGGAACCTTGCTTATCGATAGAAACATAACACCATCAAAGGGTAGTGTTATTTTACTGTTGTTTTCTGTAAGGTGGAGGTTACTTCCCCGGGTTCCACAGTTCGAGCGGAAATTTCGCTATGCTTTCTCCAAGAATAAGTTTTACTTGGCTGCACTCTTCTACAGGGCGTCCTACGGCTACCTCACACGGAGGTAAAGTGTATTAAGTATTGAAGATAGGATATTTTACCGATAGAAGACAATTTTATTTTTAATAATAACTAGAACTGCATTCGCAGATTTTTAAAAATCGCCTGCAAAAACTCGACTTATTTTATGATTATGTTAATCATAAGGATTATTTTTTGCTAAGTAACATAGCATTTTTAATGAAAGAAAAGTATTTAAATCATTCGCTGCTGTGGTTTCTGTAAGCGCATATCAAAACGTCCTAAAGTGTCGTCTTAAAGTGTTCGGTAAGGATTAATTATTTGTTCCTCTGTTACCTATCCAAGGACGGTTGTGAACTTCGTTGTCGTTTCTTAAATATGACTTGCGAACTAACATATTGATATAAGAACCTTTGTTATATACTTCTTATTTTATTTTAAGCATTTAACTGTTTAAACCTAAAAAGAAAATTTTACTAGAATAAGTCTGAAACCTATAGCTAGTTTCTAGTAAAATTTTCTTGATATAGGTACTTACTTCTTTTTCTGTCAACCTTAATTTTTCATTTGACGGGAAGTGTACGCCTGCCTATTAGGTTATAATTAGTTGGGTAGTTGTATATTTATATGTGCAATAAAATTTAAGAAAAAAATACAATAGTTGTTTAGTGAGAAAACTTATAATATAGTTTTTCAAGTCAATTGTATCAATAAACTTAAGTACACCTAATATAATTGGTAAGTAAGACGAAAATAATTAAAATATTATGATTCAATTTGAAATAGCCGTTTCTGAAGAATTATCGATCAAGCGAATGAAATCTTTTTAAATAATTAATTTTGATCGTATCATTGTAGAGTGATTAACTATAATCGCTCCATCTATGGCTCCACACGATCGCCGTGTATCGTTCAACATCACAAATTGTGTTATTGGATCTATTACGGATGATCTACCAACAGAAATAGACAGTTTCGTTTTTAATTTATTAGCTATTGTTTTATAAACAATTATAATAAAATTTATTAAAAAATAGATAATTCGTTGTTTTTTTACATACAATGTCACAAAATCATTAAACTTTGGTTTAAGAAAATATCTTACCTATTGAAAATTCCTTAGGTGAAAGCATTGAATTGTTTTGCATTGAAAAACAAAATCTAAAAAAAGACTATTTAAAAAACCACAATCAAATATCATGAGTTCCACAAAGCTACCGGGAGTACCAACGGCAAAGGCTTCTGAATCGCGCTATCACTACGTTTTTATAAAGAATAAATAAGCACTTGATGTATGTATGTATTAAAAAAAAAATCTAATTGAATTTCAGTTTGAGGCGCAGTTTGACTTTGATTAAGGTACCTATTTAGTTGAGATACATAGCTTAAAATTAATTGATTTTTTAAAATTTCCGATACAGGAAATTAAGACTCCAATAACTTACACTTGGGTGGTTTTTGTTTTTTAAGGTTAACAAGGCATAGCTAATTATCGCTTTCAATCTGAGTTAAGTGTAAGGGCAGTCCAGTCGCAAAGAAAGATGACCCAGCAGAAATATCTGCTACACCAGCACGGTTGCCAGGACTCCAGATTTTACAGGAGATCTTCTGTTTTTCTGAAATTTCTCCTGTTCTTCTGTTTTCCCACATGAATCTTCTGTTTTTCTTTTTGAAACTGCATGTTGAGTTGCGTTTTCCGTCGTTAAGAATGTAGGTAACCTTAATTATAATAAAATAAATGTTATTGACTAAAATAAAAAACGAGCTCTGAGAGGCAGCAGAAGCAACAGAAACATATTCGTTACTGGCATTTATCTTCATTTAATTTAAAGTACGCCTATGCATCTACTGTTTTTTCTTGTAACTCTTGCCATACATCTACTGCTTTTTACTATAACGCCTCCCGATTTTTTAAAATCGGAGCTGGCAACATTGTGTGTACCACCCTCTCTTTGCCAGTTGGAACTCAGTCCTCTACCCCGCGAAGACCTGGAACCTTATACTTACCAACAGAATCACGATACTCCCAAAACGTTTTCTGTAAGGTTGAGATGACTTCTATTATATATTGTTTTTTGATAATTATACATCGTTTAGTGAATTTATTATGCAGAAAATCTCTTCGATTGACGTAAGTAAAGCTAGAATTACAGCACAATGTTTTAGGTAGTAAAAGCCTAAACCTATATTAAGCCTATTTTTTCCCCTTAGTATAATAAAATGAATGGCTATTAGGCAGCTGTCCCACCGCTAGTGGGGAATGAACTAACAATCGGCAATTATCTCACTAAGAACTACCTCCGTGGCCGAATGGTTTGTACGCCGGGTTTCAAGGTGTCGCCTACTCGAGAGGTCCCGAAATCGAATCCCGGTAGGGGCAGATGTTTGTGTGATGAATACTAGTATTTGTGCTCCAGACATAGATGTTTAATATGTATACTTTTATATGTACTGTATGTATATGTATTCTATCCGTTACCCTAGTATCCCATAACACAAGCCTTACAGTGCTGACTTTGGGGCTAGGCTAATTGGTGTGAGTTGAATATATTTATATTAAAAATAAATATTTATACTAATAAACGTACACTAGATATTTACATTCCGTGTAAACAAAAGAAATGCACATACTAATAGTTGATCGTTGGCAGTTCCAACTGCCGGCGAGAACTAACTCCACTAGGTTGTCGCTGAGCGGCAAGAGCCGGCGTAGAAAATACTCGCTCAGCGATACTAGCTCAGCGATGTTCACAGGTTTCAAAATGCGCGCGAATTCTATTTTGCTTAGGATTGTCTCAACGAGCGAGTGGCGCGAGTAATCACCCGTCGTACTCGCACACTCGCTTATGGCCCAGCGATAAAACTTTCGGAACTACACACTTGCTTCATACTGCTAGCCAACTCGTTTCTAGTTACAAGCTCTACTCCACAGACAATAATAGTATATTATAGTATAAATATAGTAATAAGAGAACAAGTTCTCTATTCGCTTCTCGTTCATCGTCGGCGGTGAAACAAGTGTCTGAGAAAGCACTCTTCTTTTTGTTAAGATTTTCCCTTTTCAGGGAAGGCAAAAGAAACAAAGCCCATACAGTCTAGTCTTGAATTATATTAATCTTCTTTATTTTTACATAAGAATGTCAATGTTAATGCTAATGTTTCTTGGAGTGTTTGGCACGAAATTTATTGGGTTGGGTTTTTCGATAAGCTTCTGTGAGGTAGTCAACACTACAATAAAATTTTCACGTACACTTGACCGCAATAGCATATATTTTAAAGATTCAACAAATTTTTCAGTTGCGCAGACGGTTGAAATACAAAATCACACCAATTTAATTTCACAATATCCACTATGAACGAATTTAAGAACAATTAAAATAAAACGCTAACCGCTCTCGATGAAATTCCGCCAAAAAACTCAACACCCTCCTTTTAACATGATGAGACGACGACATTTCAAAAGACTCAAGTTCCATATTTGAAAATAGATTATAAACATCAAACAAAAAAGGTTGAATACCTATCCACACAAAAAGTTTATATTGGCACCTGAACTCTCATTCCGAACATAGCAAACCTACAGCACTGACTTCTGAACCACCTGTTTTCGAAAATAGAACAGGCCAATGCACCCACGGCAAACCCCAGAATAAATCACAAATGCAACAACCTATGACGGGAACGAAAGCATTAACCACGGCATACATCGACATTTACACTAGATAAACAACAGATGACGATAATACAGAATCAACGATGGATACTAAAGCTTGTGATGAAGAAAAAGATTCGAATGCTGTAGCCGGTGGCGAAATGCAAGTATTGGTATTCAATTGAGTGTAATCGATGAATGGTGATAGTAAAAGTGAACTATTGTTTTAAATTTAGACGCTTGTTGTGTTGTCGTTGTTAATTTAGACTTGGCTAATGAAGCTGCAGTTAATTCTGAATCGATTGATAAACAAACGATCTATTAAAGATAAAGGAAGTGCCCTCTAAAGATATTGAAGGCGATATAAGTTTATTTTTTTAATTAGATCATAATAAAACGCATATAAATTTTAGACGAGAACACCCCACCTGGTATTAGTGTGAGTAAAATCCTGTCTCGAAATACTGATCAAGCTTAAAGTTCGACGACCAGCGTCGACGATTCTCTCAACTCGTCGAGAAGCTGGTACTATATTACCCCCGCCCAAAAATGAGAACAGTATCCCAAGCACGAACCATTATCGAATTCGAATAGTTTGCAAACCAAAATGTCAATGTCAAATTTTGTATGGAAACTTGAACAGCAGCGGCACAAAGTACGTAACGAGAACTAAAAATCTGTACACATTTGACAATGACATTTCGGACTCGCAAACGATACGAATTCGATATTGGTTCGTGCTAGGGGCACAGTAAGGCCGAACCTGTGTTTAGTTTTGCGTAGTGATGAAGCTTCGCTCTGCATTGCCCGTCGCAAGTTTCACAGGGAGTGCTCAGAGGAATTGTTCGGATTAATTCCAGCTATTGCTTTTCGCCATATTACATCACGCCAAATATTTCATCCCCATCATCTTGATGCGTGGCTATCCACAACCATATGATTTGGTGGATTTTTAGGGTTTCGTACCTCAAAAGGAAAAACGGTACCCTTGTAGGATCACTTTGTTGTCCGTCCCTCCGTCCGTCCGGCTGTCAAGACCGTTTTTCTCAGGAATGCGTGGAGGTATCAAACTGAAATTCATATATAATACTTATGTCTACTGTCCCTTGGAGCTGTGAAAAAATCAAACTTCTAAGCCAAAGCAATCAAAAGATACAGCTGTGTATGCCGCAAATTTCCAAAAATTTTCGAAACTCGCACGGGAATCCAAACTTACAGGGTACTTCCCGTGAACTTAGAATCTTGAAATTTGGTACGAAGTAACGTCTTATAGTATAGATAAAGGAAAAAATCAACATTAACACACAATGCAATTCAACATCAAATTAAAAAAAAAAAAAATAAGTTACTTCCTCTTTTCTCATGAACGCGTAGAGGTATTAAATTGAGTTTGAACGGAACCCTCGGTGCGCGAGTCCGACTTGCATTTGGCCGGATTTTTTTTACTACGTCCGGCTGAACTGTGTGAAAACATTATTCCCAGTAGTGTTTTCAGACCAATACGACTCGAAAACCTTCAAAAAAGAGCGTACTCCTTAAAGGGCAGCATAACATTTACGATACTCCAGGTGTTGCAGGTGTATATGGGTGACGGTGATCACTTGCCATTAGGTGAATTTTGTACTCGTATGCCCCCTATAATATATATGTAAAAAAAAGAATTAATGATGGAGCAAATAATTTATCATCCACATTTTTTGGGCTGGAAGCCCTGTGGAGTCCTGAAAACCGTACAAACCGACAGAACACAACATTACCGAAAGGTAGTGTTGCGTCTTTGTGACGTTTAAGACCGACGTTACTTCTTGAAAAGATTAAATCCCGTTTGCTCTACCTTAATTGTTTATTTCAATTATCAATTTAAGAAAATTAACCGAATGTGAAAAAATTTGTACTTCTTCTTGGCCATCGTGAAGGCTTCAATAATTCTTTGTAAAATGTTGTTCATACGTTTATTTGTCTCATGACATTCATTGATTTATTGTGTTGAAATTAAGTATGATTCAAATTGTTTATTTTTTGATGTGTTACATCTTTCCTCTCGCTTTCCTTCAATTTGTGGGAGTGATTTCGTGAAATGCGACGGAAATGTGTAACAGGATGTCGTGAAAGCGCGCGCTATTTGATTTGATTTCAGAACATAATGTTCAAATCGCTTATTCCTTTTGTAGGTTTTATTTCTTTTTTTACTAATATAAGGTGAGGTTTCAAATGTTACTGTAAGGGTCGCTCGTTTTTTTCTAAATGTCTTAATGGTTCTCCGATGGACGTCGAGGTCCCAAGGTGCTTTAATGGGGACCTAGCATCGAGAAGCGCAGTGTCGTAAGACCCCTCACCAGGTGGACTGGTGACATCAAGATATTCGGAGGGATCCACTGGCTGCGGAGAGCGCAGGACCGTTGGGTATGGAAATCCCTTGAGGAGGCCATGCCCAGCAGTGGACGTCCATGGGTTGATGATGATGATAATGTTTAAGTAAACTTATTTCATAATGTTTTTATTTGCTAAAAAGCTAAAACAATCATAACTCATTGTGCATGAGAAGTAGCGCCATAAAAAACATATTCATAAAATAATATTTTTGTGTGTGTTCAAAATATCTAATAAATATCAAAAAATATCAAATTTACAATAATGTTATTTAAGAAAAGAAGTTTCACTTCAGATGTGTGATCCGTGCACCCATTTTTTTCTGACTAATTAATTTATTAACTATTATTCTTTATTTAATTACTGATTTATTAAAAAAAATAACTTTCACTTATAAATAGATCTGACTGGGAATAGAAACCGGGCCGCCCGCGTAGTTGACCAGCTTTTTTACTTTTAACAACTGAACTTCCGATGGTTGTTGATAACACCCGAATTTTAAATAAAGCGTCATCATAAAGATGAAACAAAAATTGCAAAAGATGTAATAAAAGTTTCATATAGAAGTCGGCATCACACGAAAATCATCATAGGCCGGAAGTAAATACAGCAAAGTCCTATCTCATCTTTATTTTATCTTATTACTGAAATATAGATGCAAGCATGGTTTCACGAATAGTGTTCAGCAATTCGTTTCCTCCAAAAGTTGTTTAGAAGTATCTCTGAAGTCATTTTCAATTTGACGACTCTGTATATAATAATACAGGGAGAAAAAACAGCCCTTGCCGAGTTTCTTGCCGGTTCTTCTCAGTACAAGATCTCAAGCTTTACTTTTGCAAACCAATGGTGTAACTTCTTGACCTTCACAAGGGCTTGTAACAGCCTAGACTGAATAAATGATTTTTGAGCTTTTTCGACTTTTTTTTGTTAAGTTTTAACAATTATCCTGAGGAGGTCTGACACAAAAAAAATATATATCCGTTGAAAACAAGAGAGGTTGGCCATTAGGTTTTCCGCTCAAATAGTAGCGCCTTACTGAAGAAGTATTCTCCATCTAACACAAGACTAATTTGAGAGAAGCAAGGCATAGCGGATTTGCCGCTCGAATTGGAGCGCCGGTCGGGGGAAGTACCTTCTTACCTTACAGAATATCACAGTATAATAACACTTCCTTTTGGGGCATAGCGGATTTGCCGCTCGAATTGGAGCGCCGGTCGGGGGAAGTACCTTCTTACCTTACAGAATATCAGAGTATAATAACACTTCCTTTTGGGGCATAGCGGATTTGCCGCTCGAATTGGAGCGCCGGTCGGGGGAAGTACCTTCTTACCTTACAGAATATCAGAGTATAATAACACTTCCTTTTGGGGCATAGCGGATTTGGCGTTCGAATTGGAGCGCCGGTCGGGGGAAGTAACCTTCTTACCTTACAGAAGATCACAGTATAATAACACTTCCTTTTGGGGCATAGCGGATTTGCTGTTCGAATTGGTGCGCCGGTCGAGGGAAGTAACCTTCTTACCTTACAGAATATCACAGTATAATAACGCTTCCTTTTGGGGCATAGCGGATTTGGCGTTCGAATTGGAGCGCCGGTCGGGGGAAGTAACCTTCTTACCTTACAGAAGATCACAGTATAATAACACTTCCTTTTGGGGCATAGCGGATAGCGGATTTTCCGCTCGAATTGGAGTGCCGGTCGAGGGAAGTAACCTTCTTACCTTGCAGAAGATCACAGAATAATAATACTACCTTTTGGTGGTGTTGTGTTTCTGTCGGGAAGTGAGGTTCCAGGACTCCACGGGGTAGGGGACGGTGTGAGGGTAGCCAAGGTACCCCAAGAGTCTACAACATAAAACAACACTTTTAACTTAAAAAAAACATAATTTTCAAACAAATTGTTTTAAACTTTCATGGTCACTAACATTATAGCTATGAACGGGATTGTTACCATGTACCGCTTGCAACATTGCCGAAATATCGGAGAGTCATAAAAAACAAGGTACACATGGTAACAAACCCATTAATAGCTATAATCATTTTCGTAGTTTTTCTTTCCTTCCAAGCTGGTATGGAAAATGAAAAGAAAGTTACATATTATGTAGCTAGTAAAAAGTAGACAAGTTTCTTTTGCATAGGTATTGATTGGCATACCATTAACTATTGTATCTAAGATATAGGATAATATTTATAGAAAATAAAAGTGATTTATTTAATAATAATTCCTGAGATACAAATCCTTACAAAAGCCAGCTGCTTTCATGAAGCTTTCAAGACGAACCATTGGGTCGTGCTGTTTATTGATATAAATGCACTGAATGTTAATATCTAATTGTTAACATGATTTGAATTTAATATAATATTAAAGAACGGTTCAACTTTTGGTTTAATTATAGCTTGTTAAATGTTCAACATAGAATGTGAACGTTACGACATAATCCATGGAACTAGATTATGTATATTTCAAGGTAAGGTCAAGTACGTTTAAACGTAAATAATAAAGACTGACAGATTTAGATGTGACAACTGTGCTTGTCATATTATATAGGTATTTAAAATTATTAAATTTTACTTAGATTTAAAACTTTGATTCGCAATAGGTACATTTCCATAACTCCAAAGATAAAGGAGGCGTCAATAATTGTTTAAAGATTCAAGACTCCTGAAAATATTGCTTTTGTTATTTATCTAAGCTTTAAATTTATTAATATGTAAGTACATATTTTTTATTGTTATATGCTAATACACAATAATCGAACGGAATAATTAAATTGTGGTTTTAAGTGCGATAGAATTTAGTAATTGAAGTCCAATAAAATTTTTCATTATAATTTCTTTACTAATTCACGCCCGCCCAACGCCCGAAATGGAGCAAGGCGGGCGGCGCGATGAAGCGAGCGCGCCTCTTACGGATCGCGGCGTTCGATCGTAAATACCGCTCAATATAACGATTAATCGATTGCCTATGACACATGTAATAACACATAACTATGTGACAATGAGAATTTTCCCAAGTGTGAAAGAAAAAAGCATCGCAACTCCGGGTCGCGGGGGCTGGCACGCTAGCCATGTATGGAGCGCTGCGTCGGCGCACGACGCCCCTATAAAAGCTTCCCGCACCGCTCTCCGCCGCACTCGCAGTCTCGCTGCCGTAGAGTCAACTTCCAGCGCGTCCCTCGATCAAACAAAACCACAAAAATGTGCGACGACGATGTTGCTGCGCTTGTAGTCGACAATGGCTCCGGCATGTGCAAGGCCGGTTTCGCCGGCGACGACGCGCCCCGCGCCGTGTTCCCGTCCATCGTGGGTCGCCCACGTCATCAGGGTGTGATGGTCGGTATGGGTCAGAAGGACTCCTACGTAGGTGATGAGGCCCAGAGCAAGAGAGGTATCCTCACCCTGAAGTACCCCATCGAACACGGCATCATCACCAACTGGGACGACATGGAGAAGATCTGGCATCACACCTTCTACAACGAGCTGCGCGTCGCCCCTGAGGAGCACCCAGTCCTCTTGACTGAGGCCCCCCTCAACCCTAAGGCCAACAGGGAAAAGATGACCCAGATCATGTTTGAAACCTTCAACTCCCCGGCTATGTACGTCGCCATCCAGGCCGTGCTCTCCCTGTACGCCTCCGGTCGTACCACCGGTATCGTGTTGGACTCCGGTGACGGTGTCTCCCACACTGTGCCCATCTACGAAGGTTATGCCCTCCCTCACGCCATCCTCCGTCTGGACTTGGCTGGCCGTGACTTGACCGACTACCTCATGAAGATCCTCACCGAGAGGGGTTACTCATTCACCACCACCGCTGAGAGGGAAATCGTGCGTGACATCAAGGAGAAGCTGTGCTATGTCGCCCTGGACTTCGAGCAGGAAATGGCCACCGCTGCCGCCTCCACCTCCCTCGAGAAGTCGTACGAACTTCCCGACGGTCAGGTCATCACCATCGGTAACGAGAGGTTCCGTTGCCCCGAAGCCCTGTTCCAGCCTTCCTTCTTGGGTATGGAATCTTGCGGTATCCACGAGACCGTGTACAACTCCATCATGAAGTGCGACGTTGACATCCGTAAGGACCTGTACGCCAACACCGTCATGTCCGGTGGTACCACCATGTACCCCGGTATCGCCGACAGGATGCAGAAGGAAATCACCGCCCTCGCTCCCTCGACCATCAAGATCAAGATCATCGCTCCCCCCGAAAGGAAATACTCCGTATGGATCGGTGGATCCATCCTGGCTTCCCTGTCCACCTTCCAGCAGATGTGGATCTCCAAGGAGGAGTACGACGAGTCCGGCCCCGGAATCGTCCACCGCAAGTGCTTCTAAGCTGGCTGGAGGTGTGCCAGCGCGCTGTGACACCGAGCGCGGCTGCGTGATGCTAGTGATGAGTGTTGTGGTTCTCATGAACGCGAGCATTTTGTACGATGTACGTAGTGATACCTGACAGAACTGAACATCTTTTAATGGAACGCCATCTTATTGTAATTGTAATTTATTTGTAAAATTTATATAAATTTATAATTTTTTTTCAATTTTTTATTTTTTATTATTATTATTATAATTATTATATTATTAATATACAACGGGATCGTTATGGATCTCACGCCAAATGTAATTAATAAATAAACGGTTAATTTATTTATTTTAATTACATCATTTCTTTTTTTATACTTACTGAATGGGTTTTCGTTATTATGATTAGAGTTCCTTTACCTTGCTTCCTTCCTGTTGGTTTAGTGTTGGTATAGTATTACATGTGGAACATGTGAGTCAGTAACCACCTGTCTAAAAGTGGGTCAGCTGAGATGCCAAGATTCTTAGCAATCGATGACGTCTACGAGTCATAATTTTTTTAATTCCCATGTAATCAATAGCTCACATAATAAGTGAACGTAACTTCCTAAGCGTAGAGAGCTTTCACGCGAGCAGTCGATACAAAATTAGAATCGAGTACCCCACACGCTTCAAAATTAGACAGAGAACGCATTACCTTAAATAGTAAACACAGCAGCCGCGACCCAAAGCATTTTCTAATTTTAACAGAATACGCCTCACGGCTCCGGCTTGCTGAATGTGAACCCAGTTTCGGGGGGGTTAAGATCAAATTTCGGTTGGGCACGTGTCGACTCGAGTGGGTGTAAAAAAGCGATAGTTTCAAGTTTTCTATTAATATTCCAGACTCCCGGATCGCGTTCGCGTGGCGTGGCGCTCGATGTGTGGGACGAGGTGGTGTCGTAAACGTTACGTTATGCCATTAGACTTATGTGCTAAATTCGTTTGAGTCCTCGGTGACGTTCCCGTGACGCGATCGTCCTCTGTTTACAGTTAAATTCGCGTTTGAGTGGTAGTTTGAGACACGTGTCATCACAACACTTTCGATATTTGTAATGACAATATCAGACCTGTTGATTTGGCATTACCAATTCTCAATTGTAATTAAATTATTTTATATTACATTATGACAACTGTTTTGTCCGGTCGTTCACTTTGGGTTTTCTTTTCTATTGATTGCTTTATTTTGATATAAGGAAGTACATATTCGTTCATTTTCTATGACTGAAGTTCAGTTACAGTACGATATGTTGCCTAAGATTTTTCTTTGGGAGAGAGTTCAAAAGGACAATGGTAAAATTGGCCTAAGAACCAACACCAATTTGGCATTTATGATAATTCTTAGTATATTATTTGCGATAATTATCAGTATTAAGATTGTGACGGACACTTCCAGTTAAGTAAGCTAAATTAAAAAGTTAACAAATAATCTGAGACAATAATTATACCATTTAATGTGTATAATCTATGACAGCGCTGCAAACAAAACACTCTTTATTCCTAATGCCGGCACTTCACTTAGCTATTCGTATTTGCTATTTAAAAACATGACATCAGTCTGTCCTTTTCATTCCTTATTAAGCATGACAAGGACAAACTGTTCTCAAGTGAAGGGCCGGCATAAACTCGATACTCTGTGGTTGTGGTGCAGGCAGTTTGCATTCGTAGTAATCACAGATTACATTCATTGCATTCGTGCATTCTCGTCAGAGTACTTTTTATATACGGAAAATTCTCGTTTCGGATTACCTGTTGTGTGTGTTTATTTGCGATTGTTTTTCCTTTAATTTAACTATTACTCTTTCGGCTATCTAATATGCCATCGATGTTACCAAAGTGCAGAGACCTTATTACCAAGTGCTAGTGAACCTGTGCCACAACATCCTGAGCGGATCATACTGCCAAATTATTCAAGAGCACCTGATACACATTCACGCTGCATATTTACACAATATACATGTGTTAAACAAATAAATACAATATGATACAATTTGTGAAAAATGGCTAATAAATAATAAGAAGCAAAACTACAGTTTTTATTTTATTCATGATTCCTACCTAACCAAGTTTTTCCTAATAGTTATTCTTTAAAATCGCACCGAATAAAATGAATTAGTTAAAATATTAATTCACTTCATACTGAGTTCATACTAAGTTCGTAGGTTGACGTCAAAAAAAAATATAGTTTTCCTAATAATTTAAGTTCTCAGAAGTGTCCGTCAATAATCTTTGTTTTTACAGTCATTTACTTGCGATTTCGAACCTAGAAAATAATATTTCATGATTGTTGGTTCTTAGGCAAACTATGTATGGACGCAGAACAATGTCCTTTAATGCATTCTAAACTCGTATCCCATATATTTTGCTAAAATATGAGGCTTATTCTCTATGAAATAAGGTAGATATTGCAATGATTTAATTTCGTAGTTTTATTTTAGTTTCCGCTTTACGTGTTTCCATTAGGCCAAGGAAAACTGTTTTCAGTCAATGCTATATTGAAACGTGAAGCAATGCAAGACTTAGTATTTAAAGAAAGAGAATGAACAAGTAGTCCGATTTTTAGTTACGCCTTATGTAAGCTAAGCAACGTTGGCAAAGGTCCCTCTTTTGATGGGTGACCACCGATGGTTAGCTTATAGATTATGAGATCATGACAATCAACATTCCTTTGATAATAGTAAAGCCTACAATCTGGGGTCCTTTAAGAGAGGTGTGAACAAGCATTTCTGCGGCCGGCAAGGTGAGGATGGTTGGTGTGGCAGTTTATAACTGCTGTTCTGGTACTGGTAGATAGCGTCTGGACTCTATCACCACTTAACATCTGGTGGGGCAGGGTCATTTGCCTACCTTACTATAAAAAAAAACATCTATTTGATATCTGAAACGTATCAAGTTTTTATAAAAGATTTGAGTGCGTTTGACCGCAGTCGCACCTGATGTTTTAACTTTTTGGTCTAAGCTGGAGAACGCATAATCAGAATAATAATCATTTATTCAGTTAAGGCTGTTACAAGCACTCACGATGTCCAGAAGCCAAAGAACGCCATCGGTTCGTAAATCTACGGCGGTAGACCTTGTACTGAGAAGAACCGGCAAGAAAATCAGCAAGGGCTGTTTTTTCTCCCTGTTTTTTTATTTACAGAGAGGCAGACTCAAATAATGCCCATTTACTCTTGCCTTGTAGATCCCTATAGTTTTTTTTTGACGAAATAATGCCGTAGGAATGGAATTCGATTTCCTAGGGGTTCTCATGATGAAGGAGGATGCCCATCGTCAGTGGAGAATTTTCACGTGGAGGAATGACGTCACTCCAACTATTTTACACGAGTTACATAATTTTCATCAAATCGCAAACATGTTGTAGGAAAACGATACGTATGGTAAGCCATAGTTCAACTGTGTTCAAAGTGTAACTGGACAGCTACGTGTGAGAGAGACAAAGCAATAGTGCGGCCATCAGATCGTTTAGGTATTGGCTGCACCATCGCCTTTCTTTTTCTAGTGCGAGTATCGCTTCTCTATGTTTATGGAAAACATAGATATAGATGTAGTTTCACATCACTGTTTTTTTTATTAGACGCCGCGCGTATTCCAAATTGTATGGAAATTTTTGACTGACTGACTCATTTCTTTGTCGCACTATCCGTAAATGGAATGCTCTGCCCACTCACGTGTTCCCTCCCTCTTACAACCTGGGATCCTTTAAAAGAGGCGTGAAGAAGCAACATGCAGGCCGGCAAGGTGAGGATGGCTGGTGTTGCAGGTAGAACTGCTGTATCAGCTATCTTCGCGTCTTGACTTCACCGTCACTTAACATCAGGGGTGGAGTCATTTGTCGGACCTAAAAAAAACCGACTGTGTTGGATTTTGACAACACACGTGAACAAATAAGCAATGAAAAATCATGCCGCCCGGTCACCTATTTGAATTATAATATTTTTACAGCTTAATATTATGACAAAGTTGGATTCTTAAGCTGCAAGGCAGCAAAAAAAACTAAAAAAAAATATAACTAAATTTTTTTTTTAGTTTTTTTTGCTGCCTTGCAGCTTAGGAATGGCTAGAAGAATTTCGACGCGGTCCGTTAGGGCTGCGGTAGCATAATTGGTCAGTGCATTCTCCCGGATAGCGGGTTAGAGTCCCGTCTGCTGCCTGGCCTGCGTGGAATTTTTTCTAGTTATATTTTCTTAAGTTGGATTTCTTTTAAACTAAACAATTGACGGCTGGTATCAAGGACGATGACAAGTAATTAATTAACGTAAAAGGAAGCCCATTGGTCTCACAAATACGTACAATTGCGTTATCTATTCCGATCTAGGTTTGCCTGTGTTTCACACCAAATAGCCAATGTAAGTCAATGGTACTACACTACAAGAAAAATGTACTTTAATATTTTAACTTTGTTCAGCGTTCTCCTTTAAACAATGCCGAAATAGTGTTCGAATACCAGTCCATAAAATGTAGAAGTCTTCGTAACTGTACATTTTTTGTAAACTAATTAAACAAATTTTTGTTAACTTTTCTTCAGATTGTTAGTTATAATCAGGGTTTATTTGTGCTAAATAAGGAGTGAAATAAAATTATGGAATGCGCTAACTATTGACTTACTGTGCTGGTAGTGAAAATCTATCCGGCAAAAAACGGGATATATTGTTATGCAATATGTACTGACAGAACCTTTTTTTTTAAATAAGCTTAAAAACTCTCTTTAAGGGATAAAAGGGATAGAAAATATGTTGCACTCTTCTGGAATACCATTAGATACACATTTTTTTTCTAATTTGAAAAACGTACTTCGATGTTATAAAAGAAAACAAACTTGAAAAAAGAATACGACAAACTACCTATAACAACATGAAGGAAAGGTACGTCACTAACTCATTACTAAAGCTCTTTTTTCAACATTGAAATTCCGGTACTGAAAATAGTCGGAAATTTGAAAAAAAAACAAAAAACTACAACATCATGAAGCAAAGGTACGTCATGAACTCATTACTGCAGTTCTTTTTTCAAAATTAAAATTCCGGCACTCTGAAAATAGTCGGATGATTCAAAACGTTATCAGCTGGGGAGTACGTAGGTTGGCCGCTTGGCATCGCGGCGTACTACTATAAAAGCGAATGCCAGAAATAATTGTCTGTTACTAAACTTCTGGCCAGTTCAGTTTGGGGTGATTCACTTTTGTTTAGCTTTTCAAAGAGAAAGAGAGAGGTCAGTTGTTTTGCTATTTACGTTTAAATGACACACGTGACTTTATTACATAACAAAATGGTTACGCACGATATGCATACGAGTATGCATTTAAAGAATTGGAGTAATTATTTCTAGTGAATAGTAAATATCTTCTTTTTGGAGTTTACTCCTTAAGAATCGATTTGCATATATAAGGGGCCCGGTATGAGAAAAATGTGAGGAGTAAAATCTATCGATGAATGACCTCGTTACGTTTTTGGTGCGCATCCTATGTCGCGCAACTTTGACAAACAAAGATGACGGATTGACATTAATAAAAATTTTAAAATCTGAACTGAATTTAGATATTGTTTCTGATAGAGCAATGGGGACAACGAGGTATGGTACAACCATTGATGCGGTATTTTCAAGATTCGTGAACCACGTATCTACGAACGCCCATGTGTCTTATTTTAGTTACCATAAACCACTTGTCACTGTAATTAATAATGCAGATAATGTTCATTTAATTAATATTTAAAAAAAATGATAATAGTCTGATAATAATAATTACATAATTTATCAACATTCCTAATGATATATTTATGCACATCTGAAATTGACTATTGTAAAAAAAATTTTTTTTATTCTATATTAAGCCATACACCTTAAAGGTTAAGCCGGCTACATAGCTATAACTTTAATTTATATCATAATTCGATAAGGACAATGAAAGAAACTTAAGAATTCTGTCACTGTTACTACAACTAAAGTTAGAACTAAAACATTGATGAAATTTAAAAAATAAATCTTGTCTAGTACATTTAGTACTATTAATGAGATCAATTCTGTGTGTTTCGTTCTGCGAACACTCCATCAGTATGTGCATCAAATCTTCTTTAGTATTTTGACAACTGTCACAATAGGGATTATTTCTTTTGCCCATTAAAAATTTTAATGCATTCAGTGGAACATGCCCAGAACGAACTCTCAAGCAAAAAACAAGCAACTTACGATTAAAATTACTTTTGTGGAACCACGGGACATGAGGTGGCTCACACACCAGCGTTTTGTACCAGATCCCCTTTTCTCTAGAAATTTTGTCAAATGTCGTTTTCAACAAATCGTATATACGTTCTCGAATTTGTCCTAAATAGTCTGAATGATGGGAAGGTACGTCCAGTTCTACACCGTCAGACAAAGCTTGTTTAGCATTTGAGTCAGCCACTTCATTTCCGCCAATTCCTACATGCGAAGGGATCCATTGCATCCTGACTTGAGCACCGTTACGTATAAATTTCCAAATACATTTAATAATGGTGAAAGCCTCTAATGTAAAATATTTCGTTGATTAGTTATAATAAATGTATATGAAATGAATAAATATATATTTATACTAGCTGACCCAGCGAACTTCGTACCGCCCTAAAAAAATAGGGGTTGTCCAGCGGACAAAATTGTGAATCTAAACCATTCTCAGATCCCCTTGAACACACACAAAAAATTTCATCAAAATCGGTCCAGTCGTTTAAGAGAAGTTCAGTGACATACACACTCACAGAAGAATTATATATATAAAGACTAGCTGACCCAGCGAATTTCGTACCGCCCTAAAAAAATATGGGTTGTCCAGCGGACAAAATTGTGAATCTAAACCATTCTCAGATCCCCTTGAACACACACAAAAAATTTCATCAAAATCGGTCCAGTCGTTTAAGAGAAGTTCAGTGACACACACTCACAGAAGAATTATATATATAAAGATATGTATATTATTTTCATTAATTTGTTAATTTACCTACCCTTTCATACAGTATCAATCTATTTTAAGTTAGGTAAATAAACTCTTTTTGCGTCTGTCTGGTTAGACTATCGAACTAAAGGAGTAAACTCCAGTCGTGCGTCGGAGCTGACACACACATTTTTTTTTCTATTTTATGGCAAGCACGGTTTGTGCGTTCAGCCAATATTAAGTAAATTTTCTGATATCTGTCTCTCAATTAAATAGTTTTTTTTAAAAGGTTTTCGTCTGACTCTATAATGCAAAGACGTGGGCTTCAACTTCTTGACATTAGACGCGTATCGAGTTCAAATTCGATATTGGTTCGTACTAGGGGTACGGTACAGGACCCTTAGCACGAAACAATATCGAATTCGAATAGTTTGCGAGTGCGAAATGTCAATGTCAAATTATGTATGAACAAGAGCGCCATAACGGACGTAACGAGAACTGTAAATCAGAACACATTTGACAATGACATTTCGCACTCGCGAACTATTCGAATTCGATATTGGTTCGTGCTAAGGGTAAAGATCTCATTTAAATTCAAGCTTTTAACTCTACACACCCCAACTCGACAAAGGACTAACTTCACAAACTCTACATCATATATATGTGTGTGTGTACAATATATGTATACATGTATGTACATATCCATACATATTTCATTTACTAGCTATAAGAGGAAGAGAGAAAGAAAATGCGCGCTCGCACTGCTTCCTCTTGCTTATATCCCCCGCTCAACTCCCGTTCGCCTCGCCCGAACACACTTTTCGTAACGCGTAACGCATTCGCCAGCTCGCCTCCCAAGTCAAGCGTGCGTAAAGAAGTTTCACTTCAAAAATAAATAAAAGAACGTTTATTTCTGAACAAAGTCAAATACAACTTTCAGAACAGAATAGGGATGATGACTAATTTTTTTTTCTTCGTTTATCAGGTAGATTATCAAAAAGTATTGGACACGTATTTTTTCTTTTTTCACATAATATAAACATTGCAGAGATATATTGATTTGAAAAGTCGCATGACGTCACGTTTGAGTACACTTATAAGGGAAAATTCACTCAAAAGTGACGTCACGAGCCCCTACTCCCAAACTTTGACGCGCTATAACTTTGTCATTTTTTGGTTAATTGCCCAAAGAAAAAATACGGGTCCATTATTTTTTGATCATCTAACTGACGGACTAAATAGAATTTCGTTTACTGTACCCTGTCATCACCCCTATTACAGTAATAGGGTATGAAAATGAAAATGAATAGTTATTTATTATACAAGAGTGGAAAGTTCCTTTTTAACCGCGTGCTCGATTTGGATGACCGAGCAAGCGAAGGATTCTAAAGTTGAATCACGAGCGCAGCGAGTGATTCTAAATTAGAATCCTGAGCGTCAGCGAGGGAAACAAACGAGCACAAGGTGAAAAATCTTTCCACTCGAGTGCAATACGTAACTTTTCATCCCACCTCAGCGAGGAAATGACAAAATGAAAAAGAAAACAATTTATAATGACAAAATATTTAAGCAATAAAACGTGAAAAACTAGAATGGCGCGAAGCACGCAAATAAAACAAAGAAACCAAGAAGGTTCCAAATTTAAATTTTTTCACAATTTAAAAAGTTCTAATCATAAATTTGGCACCATAGAGGTTACATTAAATAGGTTTAATGACGTTTTGAATTTACAATTATATTGAGTACTCATTATATGTGATGTTCTAAATTCAAATCTACTTTGCCGCTCAAGCGAATAAAATAGAATTTTCCAGCCAGATTTCGAAGCGCAAAATTACACTTTGAGGTGGTGGGATGAAAAATATATTTATTGGAACTAATTAAGGTTACCTACATGTTTAATTAGGTTCGTTAATAGCTATATTAGTTTCTACAACAGTGTTACAGCTATTAGCGCCCACCTCCTGATACAGAGCCGTGTGTTCCATAAATGATATGTGATTAAATGCTTATTAATACTAATATATCCTGATTTGGAAGGTAACTGATTCGAATTAAATCCAAGCAAATAGTTTCAGGCGACCTTTAAGCTGATTAAAACCAGATCAAACCGGATTTGTGAATGTTGATCGTAACATGGTGGTTTAATTTGTAAACTAATAGGAAATAGTTTTGACTTTCGATCATTAACGACTTTGAGATTGATCAAACGGCGATGGTTTCGCTGTCTTTAATGGAGCAGTTAATCGTTTAGATTTATTGAATAGAAAAGAAAATAGTGAACAGCATGCATTTTTGTAAATAATAAATATTTCCAACACACTAATTAGCCTAGCCCCAAAGTAAGCACCGTAGGCTTGTGTTATGGGATACTAGGGTAACGGATAGAATACATATATTGTACATATATAAATAAGTAGACCAGCGGCCGCCCGCGACTTCGTACGCGTGGGCTTAGTTAGAAATAAAGTTTCACTGCTCGTTCCCCGTAGGTGATAGCGTCATAATATGTAGCCTATATGTTAAGCCAACTATAATATTGACCTTAATAATATGCACTACTATGCTACCGTGGCCTTGACGGCCGTGACGAACTTTCTCTAGCCTTAGGCTGCAAGACAGCGCCATCTCTTTGCATTGTAGGTAACCCACAATGTCAATTGAATACCTTTACAGGTATTAAACATTTGAAAGAAGAAATAGCAATTATAGTTATTATTGTGTTATGTTTGTATGTATTTATATTCTGTTTGTAGTAGGAATTTATGTATGTATCTATTTTGATTTGTATATATATACACATACTTATATAGCTTTATATCGCTGTTCGCGTTTTTAATTTTTCCCAATGGTTGACAGGGATAATGCTTTTGGTATTGAGTCCGCCTTTTGCACCATTATTATGTATTTTGGTCAATTAAGTTCAAAATAAATAAATATATAAAATAATCTATCTAACTGACGGAATAAATAGAACTCCATTTCCTTTACCCCGTCATCACCCAGTTTGAATAAGTACAATTATTTTTCTATTTTGCAAAGTATTATCGCAGTTATTAATCTGGTTGTAACAAAGATGGGAAGGAACTACTCCGGAGCAGTAGTGGCGAGCTAATTGGAAACGTCTCTGTACGCGTTTAATATCGGAGCTACGGTTACAGATAGAACGGGAGGTGACTACGAGAATACGATACTTATAAATTATATTGTTTTTAAGCAAGTATTTTGGAAAGAGATACTCAACTATTTATGTGTACGTTAGGTACTATAGAGTTCTACCCAGAATGGATAGAACCTGGGGACGTGCTTATTAATTAAACGATACTGGTAGAGATAAATTATTTATTTCTTTTTATCATTCAGGCGAATATAAAGAAATTTTATCTAAATACGAGAGGAAGTTCTTGGTGCCTGAAGATCTAATCTAGAATGGAACCTTCTATCAAAAGACAGACGATTCCTTATTTCAAATTAAAATCATAACATTAACTTTTTAATATAACTGCCAACCGTAGGCATTGCAAAAGCAAAGAGTTTACTTAAACAAGGAGGCTGTAACGTTAAGGACGTTACATCCCTCCGGCACCTCTAAAAAAAAATTGTTTTGTCATACCAGATGACCGAACAAAATTTTTTTTTCCTACCTACTACATCGAGAGGGTTCGACGGTCCTATCTAAAATCCCTACCTGCTTAAGGACATAAATACAACTGGGAGGTGGCCTTTACTACAGACTAGCCCTCACAATAAGTTTGCAAAACTTGCAAAAAAAAAACTTTACGGGAAAAGAACCCTAACTGTTTGCAAAGTTTTATTGCAAAGACTTTACGGGAGCAAAACCTTAACAAAATCCCTCGCACATCTCCCTCCTAACCTTAACTTTACTTTACTTTACATCGACATCAGTCGGCAAAAACAAAAAAAACAAAGCTAACCCTAGCTATAACTTAAATTACCCAAGCAATTTTTTTTTTCCATCTATCAGCAAAACTTTACCCTATCCCATTTATTAAACCATTAAATATCAAGAAAATTTATATTTTGAAACTTCATTACTTCCCATACTAAGTAGATGTACGAAACGAAATTCAAACTATTTCCTAAGATTCGTAAACATTAACTGGATTTGAGCAAAAGCTAAAAGAATTTATAATTAATGTTTACTTTCGTACATCTTTAATAAAGATACAGACGTGGTCCACCACTTTATTGTCTTGTACTTTATTAGACACCCATGATGCGCAAACGTAATAGAAATTTTGGGTAAGGACATCTAGCATCAAACAAGATTAAACCCAATTCCCATGGAATACTAAGGGTTCCCTACCCCCAAGTCAAACTACTACAAGTGACGATTTTGACGAACGCGACGCGACCAAATTGAAACGAAAACGACGCGAATTCGTAGAGGGTGTCTCCATCATCTTCAGGGTGGATCATCGTCAGTATCGCTGACGTCTGCATGAGCGCCAGCCTGCTCTCTCTCGGGAAGTCCGCATCATGTGGTAGTACATACAACAATCAAGAAAATATTAGTAAAATTCTTTACACCATTTTTCTTCAGTCGGGTAAGTGAATATTCAAGAAAACATTTATGATAAATCTTTATAGCCTCTTTTCCATAGTTGGATAAATTTTCAAAGTATAACATTATTATTCATTTATTTATTTTTTTAACCTTACAGGGAATCGAACCCGTTTCCTTTTTTATAATAAGGGAATTTTCTTTATGGACCTATATTATCCTATTATACATTATTAACTATATATATTCTATCCTAATGCTGAATTAATCCTATCAATGATCATATTCAAAGTCAATTGAATAATTCCAAGTTGAACAGAGAATCGAACCTGTTACCTATCATTCTTATGGTTATTACCATATCAATAATCCATCTACTCAACAAATTACACTAAAGCTAAAAAGAAATGAAAATACTTTAATGAAACTACCTATTGATCTGTCATAAACAAAATGTGTAAAAGTTCCTTATAATATGTGTATTGAAAAAAATTTCTAATAAAATGACAAAGTTATATTTAATATGCTTTTGAAATAAAATTCTAAAATGACTATTGTATTGAACCTTATTTACATACCACTATTGCTTTAAAACATTCATATAAACAATAAACTGAAATAAAATCTCATTAGTAACACATTATTATAATACTATCAACCTATTCGGAATAATATAAATTTTCATCATACACCGAATTATCACTATTCCTTTCATTATTCTTTTGTGTATATTGTCTTTTAAACTTGCACTTAATATGTTTGATTATTAATTGTTCATTATAAAAGTCTACTATCGCATTATTTCGAAGTAAGAAATCCTGTCCTAAGATGAGGTTATGCCTAATATTCTCTACCACAAGAAAATCGTGAATAAATAACACATTGTCTATCAATAATTTAAGGTTAACTTTCCCTATAACAGACAATTCTTTACCATCGACAGCTTTCAACTTCGTATCGCTTTCATCAATTCGTTGATGAATTCTATTAACTGTGTCCTTCGACACCACAGACACTGCAGCACCACTATCAATGAGCCCTACAAACTCCTTATCACGACACGTTATATTAATTAAAGGTTTGGACTCACTTGTATATTGATTGTTGTTTTCTGACGGTTGGGAATGAAAGTCTTGTCCATCAGCCATCGTCATAACATTTTCTTCATAAAAAATTTTCTTCATTTGCTTCTTCTTTGATTTAAGCTTCTTTTTGTTCTTGTTACTGGAACAAAAAGTGCGGGGAATCATATGTTCGGGAGGGACAATGGGATGAGAAAGGACACTTTGGGAGGAAATGAGGTTGATCTCCTTCTCCTGTTCCTCTTCATTCCTTATTATATGCGAAATTTTCGCCGCTTCGAAGTGAGCAAACGATGGTTGGATCGGCAGATTCCAACAAATTTCGGCACTCTCGTCTCCGAAAATATCCTGTGCTTGACGTAAAATATTTTTTAAATGTGTTTTATCACTATATAACTGAAATGCGAAAAGATTTTTCGTATTCAAATTCGCATTTTTCAAGAACTGTCTAATGAAACATCTGTCATCGATGACAGCTCCCGCTTTTGTGGCCAGCTCATCCAATACATAAAAATAGGTCAATGGCTCTTCTGACAAGCCTTGTCTTCGTGAGAAAAATTTTTCCAACGCATTTATCGATGATGGAAATTCTTCACAAATTTTCTTTTCTAGAAGCTGAAAATTCTCACAAGACTCATTAATATTTTTATAAAATAACAATGCAGGTCCACTCAAATATGCCGACAACACAACTCTTTTTGTATCCTCGTTGAAATTATTGATAGCGGCGATGATATTAAATTGACGAAAGAAATCGGTTACATCACCTTTTCCGTCGAATGTGGTCCTGGTCTCCATCTTCATAAAACTACTTCTTTCTTGATTTAAAATTATTTTTCACTCGCGGTACTTGAAGCTAACGCGGCGCGTCCACCATATAGAGTTCTACCCAGAATGGATAGAACCTGGGGACGTGCTTATTAATTAAACGATACTGGTAGAGATAAATTATTTATTTCTTTTTATCATTCAGCCGAATATAAAGAAATTTTATCTAAATACGAGAGGAAGTTCTTGGTGCCTGAAGATCTAATCTAGAATGGAACCTTCTATCAAAAGACAGACGATTCCTTATTTCAAATTAAAATCATAACATTAACTTTTTAATATAACTGCCAACCGTAGGCATTGCAAAAGCAAAGAGTTTACTTAAACAAGGAGGCTGTAACGTTAAGGACGTTACAGTACCTATAAGATGTTAATTTATGTTGTGATAAAATAGAGAAAATGTAAGAGATACTTTATTGTATTTTTATTTTTTTAAGCATTTAATTACTTGATGTTTAAATCAATAGAAAATATTTCTAGAAAAGATTCCACGCGATCTATAATCCGATATGTATCCGAGCAGATACACTAAACAATTATGCTACCGCGAACTTAAAGGCCGTTCTTAGGCTGCAAGTTAGCGCCATATTTTCGCATTGGAGATAACCCACAATGTCAACAGAACACCTTTATAAGTATACATTTTTGAGAGAAGAAATACTAATAAAGAATTAGGAGACACATTTTTGAAAGCATTTTTTAGTAAAAATAAAATAAATTCAAATGACAGATGAATAGGCGGCTTATTAATAATGTTTTTTTAAAATGTACCTTTAGAGTACGGATAAAAATATTGGGTACTAGCGGACGCCCGCGACGTCATCTGCGTTAACTTTAGTTTTTTTAATCCCACTGGCACCTAACAATTTTCCAGGATGAAAAGTATTCTATGTCTTAGTTCAGGTTATAAACTACATGCGTACCAAATTTCATTTGAATCCATTGCGTACATTTTGCGTGGTTGAGTAACAAATATCATCAGAACATACAAACACCTAAACATACAACCTTTCACATTCATAATTTTGACGACCTCCGTGGCCGAGTGGTTTCTACGCCGAGTTTCATGGTGTCGCCGACTCGAGAGGTCCGAAAGGAGGTTCGAACCCCGGTGGGGGCAGATGTTTGTGTATTGAACATGAGCATTTGTAATCCAGTCATGGATGTTGAATATGTATTTCTTTATGAATATACTTATATATGTACAGTATATATATTCTATCCATTACCCTAGTATCCCATAACACAAGACTTACAGTGCTTACTTTGGGGCTAGGCTAATTGGTGTGAGTGTTGGAAATATTTATTTATTGGCTAGGCATTTACATGCACCTCCCGGTCCATCAGTAACCGCCAGTATTTACTCGGCGCGATATTAGACAAGTTGCCGCGGCGCGGGCCGTTCGTAGCTAACGACTGCTAAACTATATTAATAATCATTATTAACCTGCCTGCGACATCGAGCCCGGGCGGGGGGAAAGGAAATAGGGCTAGCGATTTCCAGTTATTATTTGTAATAATAATTATACTTTTACTGAATCACAGTAATATTATAAAGGCGAAAGTTTGTGAGTGTGTAAGTTTGTAACTTCTTCACGTCTAAACGGCTGGAGACCTTTTAATAAAATTTGGTATGGAGGTAGCTGACACCCTGGATTAACATATAGGCTACGTTTTATTGCGGGAAAATATCCCTAATAATAAAGGCACAGCTAGTAAATAATAAATAAAATTAGTGTTGTGTAATGAGATCACGATGCAAGTGAAAATATAGGGATAGGGATACTAGGGTAACGGATAGAATCCGTTACCCTAGTATCCCTATCCCTATATCCAGAACGCTAACCAAGTGGTTAGCGAGTGCGTCATCAAGCTTATTACATTTTATGACGCGTCAGATAAACGAAACAATAAATCCGTTGCAAATTAAACCAATTACAGTGAGATCCTTGGGATCATAAAATTACATTGTAGTGACTGTGACTGTTTTTGTATATTTCTGTTACATAGTCGTTGGCAACCCTGGCTCAATCACAAAATGCCCATTGTTGGAATGTGCCCGATCCGTCAAAGCAGACGCATTTAATTGACGCTCCACCAATAAGGCGCATTATCGCTTGACACTGGCTGTTACTTTTTTGAAGGCACCCGTCCGACTTAGAGCGTGAGCTTTTTATTAATTTTGCACTTAATAACTTTTGAACCTGAACGGTCTAGGAGATTGGTTACACTTTTTTCTAACTTTTAGGCGATTATAAAAAGTAAGTAAGATATACGAAAAAAGGTTTGCTCAATTCGTCAGTAGAGAATATGTATCCTATAATTATCAACCTATTCATGACCCTTTGCTGGGACACAGGCCTTCCCCATGGATGAAAAAATAGGGAGATTGGGCCATGACCCACCACACGGGCCCAGTGCGGAATGGTGGGTGCTAATGACTGGAGATGCACCCATCCAATGACCAACCACTGCGAAAGTTGCTTAACTTCAACGATTGCAGCCGAAAGTGCTAACCATCGAGATCCTTCGTATTTTACTTCCTTCTAATATTTCACATGTGAAAGTTTGTTAGTTTTTTATGTTTGTTATTCAATTACGCAAAAAATACTGAACGGATTTCGAAAAAAATTTGAGTAGGGAGAGAAGGGATCTGCGTTATAAAACAGGGATGGATAAACGATTTCATATCGTTCCAGAGTAATCAACAAGAAATGTCGGACACTTCTGTCTTTTTGTATTAACGCTAAAATAATTATCATTTACATGAAAATATTTTAATTCGTAAAAACAACGTTATTCATTAATATAATAAACGCTTTTACAGTCAAAATTAGGTAATAGAAAAAAAGTTATTAAATTTTATTTCGACAAAACTGGTGGGCACCCCTGATGGATAAATTTTTGGTAATATGCTATTTTTTTAATGTACCTATAATACGGTTAGGCACCATTATGTTTATGTCCAAGGTATGCTGCATGCCAAACTACAATAAACAATATTTTAAATTACAAATTTATTTTAAGCAACCTAGTTTCTCCAAGAAGACGCATTTGATTACGTTTAGAGAACTAGCCCAATATGTTTTCATAAAATTTCTTTTTGAACGAGAAATTATCGGAAAGTGCGAAGTCCTCGTGGGAAAATCAAATTCCAAATCAAACACGCCAGAGCGGTTGTGACCAAGAAGTCTTTGACAACAAATTACGTCAAACAAACAAACGTCATGTTCACAGGAATTATGTCAAAGTCAACGAGACCTAGTGCGGGTGCGCTCGCATCTAAACTCTAACCAATCTAACTGTCGACTTGCTTGTTTTGTTGATATGAACCATGACGTCACGCCAAGTTATAAAAATAGCAAACATTTAAAATAACCGTGAAAGGAGGCTATTTTTAAAATGTTTGTTTAGATACATTACACCTACTATTTCATAGACTTTAAATATTTTTGTACTTTATAAAGGGGATGTAAACTACTAAATAAAAAGACATATATTACCATGCGTAACAAGTTATACTCAAACAAATATAAGAATCAGTCAGTTATAAAAGAAACAAAACATAATTAATAAAATAATAATGATAAATTTATTTGTCCCAACATTATTACATAGTCAATAAAAATGACAGCACATCCCCTGGTCTATGTCAGACGATATTTCCTGAATAGAGTGGCTTATTGGATGTTTTTTGCGTTCGCACAATAGCCGTGAATCTTTTAAATGTTCCCTAGAAAGGCCTATTCGAACCAATTCATATGTCTTTTTGCCAGTTTATTGATTCGTTTACTATTCAATACATATTGTTAAAGGGTCTCTGTTAAGTCTTCAAAGTGAAGATTTGTCATTGTAATGTGTTACTCTTGTAACGTTTGATATAAATTTTCCTTTATTATGATAAATTTTATTCTGTTCGGAATAAATGAAAAGGAAAGTACATTTTTCATTGCGGATGTTTTAATATGCACGCTTATATATAAGTATTTTTGTGAGAAGAGTGGAAAAAAGGCATTCATCACCAGCTTATTAATCTTCCCAGTGCTGACACACATGCTTTCCCTATAGATGGCATAGGCAGAATGCGTTTTGACTACAGAACATACAAAATGTCTTTGACTCACCACGTGCAACAGGCGCGTAAGTATCGATGGGTGCTACGACTGCAGATGCAGCCGGGACCAAAAGCTTGACTGCATATGCAGCCGGGACCAAAGACTTGACTGCAGATGCAGCCGGGACCAAAGGCTTGACTGCAGATGCATTCGGGACCAACGGCTTAACGACCCTTCCGAATCCGAAGCACGAAAGAGATCGAAATAATAAGTTGTGGACATCCATACGATGATCGACTATTGCGAAAGCAACTTCCACAGCACTTTTACGAGAGGTGGGGCATAGCGAATTTTTAACTCTTTCAAATCTTTCAAACATTTTTCACCTGGAAGAGAAAACGAAGGAAAAACTCAACTATATTTTCATTTATTTATTTTCAGGTAAGGAGTTTTCTTAGGTGATTGGCAAAACTTTACAAGTTTTAAAGTATGAAACTCAAACATAACTTTCATCTAACTACACAAGAGTTTCTTAAAAATATTCTAAGTGCTGGGATTTCGCCTTTTTAAGCGTCTTCTCAAAAACGAGTGTAGGGGAAAACCGGGAGTATTGCCCAGGTGGGAGTGGTGATTCACATTCCAAAATTTCATTTAAATTTAGCGCTAACAAAACGTCAACTCGTTCATTGGTCACATACGAGACGCCAATCACAACAAAACAGTTTCGCATGTGACCAACGAATGAATTGACGTTACCTGACCCGATGGCAAGCGGCCATCATTGCCTATAGACGATTTCTACCCTTTTTTTGAAGTGAAAACTTCTTTAGCGGCGTTGTACACTTTTTTGTATGGGTAAAAAATGTTTGACTCGCGTCAGGTTAAACACGTGGGCTGATCGCATCATGACACACAATAAAATTGGAAAGGTTGTTGACTTTCAATATATTGGACGAAACATAGTAATATTTTATTTTATCGTATTATGATAATAAGTCTCTATGTAGGACGTCCACGTGGCAGCTTTATTGTGAAGAAAATGCATTTTTTTACAATAGATGTCGCTAGGTGCGCTTAAACGTGATTCACGTAAGTTGATTTTTCTGAGAGATAAACTTTTTTAATGTAATATAATTTGTCATGTTTGTGTACGATAGCGCAATAAATAAATATTGTATTCTACCACATACATGATAGTACTTTTATACTGATAAATTAAAGCAATTCGTGCAAAATTATTCCCTTCCAAAATATCAAAAATGCACAACGTTAATATTCAAGTTTTCACTTGTGCCGACACCCAGAGTGCAACCCGTAGTTTTTTTTTATGTCTGGGTAATGCCTTGCGCAACTTTCAGCCACTGGGGGAGCAAGAAGAAGGTATGTGGGACTCCTCCCTGCCCATTTCAGCCAGCCTTAAGGCTCGTTGAAGTGAACAGGGTGCCCTACCTACGCCTTGAGCTGGACCACTAAAAACCAGACAATACTCCTGCACCGACCACCTGGCGCAGATTCTGAGGACCACAGTCCCCCCAATGCGCGTCAGGAGTGCGGGTGATATGCGGTGCCCTGTTCGATTGGCCGCGCAGTCGATTCCTACCCTGACCCACTCTCATACCCCGTGGAGCCTTGGATAGGTATTTTATAAGATGCAATCTCACTTACGACCAGGACTTGTTTACCGGTTAATTTTCAAACCTAAATCAGTGTCAAGTATATTAGGAGCGTTTTATTTAGGTTTGGCTCTGCCTTAACTTTAAAAAACCGGTTTTGAATCAATTTAGCGGTTTTTAAAGGGTTTCATATGGCTCTTTCTGACGGCATCGATAATAAATGAATAACTTGACTCACTAGACGCTAGCAAACGTGTCAATAAATGCACCAATCTCTCTGCATTAACAAGTTGTGACTTGATTAGTTCAAACAAAACAAACTTCAGGCGATGCCGACGTGTGCACGTGTCGCTCTGGATTAAACTGGTTTATTAAAGTTTCACTTTCGGTACCGCTTTCATTTCGGACACGCTCCGAATGAAACCTTTACTAAAAACCGGTATTAACCTTTATTTACCGGTATTTTCGAAACCGGTTTCAAGCCCTGCTTACGACTTTTTATTCGGGTTTCCGACAAATATCAAATATCTAATACTGGCTGCTTCTGCAGACATTGCGACATTTTGTCGTGTAGTGGCGTAATGCACATCAAACTAATGTCTTTAAAGGCAGCTACCGAAATCGGAAGTGAGATTTTATTATATGAAGCCAACCCCGATGAGACGTGAAGACAAATTACTTTTACCTCGATCAAATTCAGGATTTTTTGAAAAAAGTACTAAAATCTCTGCCATACGAATATATAATGATTTACCGTCTTATCTGCGGTCACTTCCTGACTATAAGTTTGTAAGTTCCCTGAAGCAATGGATATATATAATGTAAATGAATATTTTAATAATAATGTTTAGTAAAAATGACTATTGCATGCTCGATTAGGGTAACTGTTTGTTTCAATTGTGTGCACTAACATCTAGCAGTATCAATAAATGTAACAGTTTTGCAATACAGAATTATTCTATTCTATTCTATTTACAGAATCGCTCTACTGGATGTGGAGACCTTACTCACCGGCAGAAACAGAACACCTTGGTCTTCTGAGAGGTAGAAGTAGTGTTGCCAGGTCCGATTTGTTTTAAATCGGTACATGAGGTCAAAAAAATCGGGACTTAGGGTTGCAGATAATGGACAAACAAAAAACAAGGGTTTTTTTAAGTCTGGGTTTAATTTATTGCGTTTTTAACTACTAGTGCAAGTATATCAGCAGCCTATTAATGTCCCCACTGCTGGGGCACAGGCCTTCCCTATTGATGGAATAGGGAGATTAGGCCATGACCCAACACGCAGGCCCAGTGCGGATTGGTGGGTGCTAACGACTGCAGATGCAGCCGGGACCAACGGCTTAACGTGCCTTCCGAAGCACGGAGGAGCTCGAGATAGTAAATTTTTGGTCACCCATCCAATGACCGACCACTGCGAAAGTTGCTTAACTTCAACGATCGCAGCCGAATTCGCTAACCACTTGCGCCATCGAGCTCCTCAGTATTATATTAATTACCTAAATTTATTTTTTTGATTAATTGGGACACTTAGCGTCCCGATCAGGTACAAATCGGGACGCGTCCTCAGACCCCTGAAAATCAGGACTTCCCGCGCAAATCGGGACACCTGGCAACACTAGGTAGAAGTTACTTCCTCCAATTCGAGCGGAAAATCCGCCATGCCCTACCTCTGTTTAAAACATAACATTCATGAAGTTAATATCACTAAATAAGTTACTCGTGTCAACTCGACCACCCAGACAAAAATCTGCGTCACCGATTTCCCCAGTAGCATCATTTCGTTTAAAAAAGAATAGGATTACTAGAAGAAAAATACCGTATCCTTTATCTCGATTTCTTGCTATTACACAATGAGTAAAAAGGGCATGAAACCTTTTTGTTTAGCTCATTGTGGTTCTCTTAATAACGTATTAAGCTTAAATGTAATAATGTTCGTCGTAATCCTTATAAAAGGCTTAAAGAATCCCTTCTTTGCCTTTAGTTTCCTGTGTACCTGTCCCACCGCTAAAGAATAGGGAAAATGGCGCCTACATTGCAATTTTTTTGGCACATCAGCAAATTATGCCTATGCCCAATGGAGGAGCTGGCAAACAAAACGTTATAATTACATAAAATTAAATTTTACAGGAGCTGTTTAAAATTAAATGTCATACCCACAGGGAGCTTTTGGCATGGTTTATAATTTATAAATTTAGTAATTTTAGCACTGCTTTAGGCGGTTTTGATGAAAAATTATTTGAGATTCAAATACAACAAGGCCGAAACCTCCGGACTGTAAAAAAAAGTAGTTTGTCTAGTGGCGTAATCATACCGTTTTGTTCGCCAGCTCCTCAATTGTAATCTCTCATTTTTTTGGGTATGTATGTTGTTGGTCGCAGATGGCCTTAACAGCGTCACCGGGTTTGGGGACGTCGTGATCCTATAGGGACCTCAAGCCGAGAATTGGCGAGTGCCTCTAGAGGTGTTCCAGGCGGAGTCTCCTCTCCGTCTAGAGCCTCTAGTCCAACAGAACCTGAGAAGAGATCTCTCAAGAAAGACAACCACGATCTTTTTAAACATATGAATATAAGATATATGTTAAATAAATTTTAATTATAGAATATAATAAATAGTTATACTAGGCCTGTATGTTTTGCTTGTTTTGTAAATGCTTATTGAATCTCCACACTAGGCGTCTTTAGTGGTGATAAAAAAATAGTTAATTTTTGGCATTTTTGGGTGCTTTTAGTTTCTTTGAATCACAAGTTATCGAAAAAAGGGAAGACCAGTCACCCTAGCATGAGTACCGCGATATGATATATAACGCGTTTTTATCACGCTCATATGTCAAATTACTATGGAGTTTGACAGTTAGACGCGATAAAAACGTGATATAATGTTAATTTTGGTGCTCATGCTACGGGTAATGGAAGCATAGAATGCGTAAAATTATATTTTATGTATGGAAATCATTTCTTTAATGATAAAAATCAAGGATGCAAACACTGTACAGCGTTTGTATGGAAAAAACATTGCCTGCTTCCCCTCTTAAGTGACACTCGAATAAGCAATTTTCTACTCAACGCCGGATAGCACAGTAGCAGATAAAAAAAAGTCTAAAATAAATAATAGGGGTTTAACTCTTCATGTTATTGTTAACAAATCACGAATACCCTTAATAAGGGTTAAAAATTTACAATGCAACACTATTTTCAACTTAATTTTATGAAAGGTAAAGTTGATAATGTATTTGTACTTATGTGAGTCGAAATCACTTACTGGGATAGTGTTTTCGAAAACAACACAGACATTGTGTAATTGTTCAAGCTCTTTGTCGACTTGCGCTCAAATAAAGAATATTTAAGTAGATTTTTTACAAGTTTCCTGGTGCTTGGCGATAAGTCGGAGTTCGGTCAATGGTTTTTTTTTAATTTCAATAGTATTGTTAGTAAGCTGTGAGCTGTCATAGACGCTTTTTTATTTTCATTTGTACGTTGTTGGTCGCAGATGACCTTTACAGCGTCACCGGGTTTGAGGACGGCGAGATCCTAAAGGGACCTCAAGTCGTGAATTGGCGAGTGCTTCTAGAGCTATTCCAGGCGGATGGTATCTCCTCTCGGGTTGAGTCTCCTCGTCATTTGGAGCCTCTACATCACTCGAACCACGGGTTTGGGGACGGCGAGATCCTAAAGGAACCTCAGGCCAAGAATTCGCGAGTGCATCTAGAGGTATTCCTGGCGGATGGTATCTCCTCTCGGGATGAGTTCCCTCGTCATCTGGAGCCTCTACATCACTCGAACCACTGGTTTGGGGACGGCGAGATCCTAAAGGGACCTCAAGCCGAGAATTGGCGAGTGCATCTAGAGGTATTTCTGGCAGATGGTATCTCCCCTCGGGATGAGTCTTCTTTTCGTCTGAAGCCTCTACACCACTCGAATCACTCTTAGGGGGTCGGCTCAACTAGAGGGCGTCTCTGAGACTGGGAGTTTAACTCTAGTTAGGAGTTGTCGTGAGGGCGAGGAAAAACGCGCAAGTACATATCTGTACCTGGTATAGCGTATCGTGTGTAGACCGGATCTTCGCATTCGTATCCTACGGGTGCGGTGTCTGCCTAATGTTAAGCTAGTGTGGTGGTTTGCTAGCTTTGTACCCTATAGGGTGAGAATTCGAAATAGATAAATAATATGAAACGCGTGGAATACTGGAAGTGTTATATTGTTTTAAACTTTCATGGTTACCGACATTATAATAATATAAGTTAGTTCCGGGATTGTTACCATGTACCTTGTTTTTAGCGAGTTTCTGATATTTTGGCACTGTTGCAAGCGCCATGATCACGGAGTTACTCCGTAAAACAAGGTACTCGTACATGGTAACAATCCCGTATATAATTTATATTACTGGAAGTATTATTTGCGGGTGCCGGTCTCTATTTTTTTAAAGCTTAGAAAGTGACAGCATTGTCTTTAATCCAACTTAAAAGTTAATTGACATTGCATTTGTATAATGAGATTAGCTACTCATTGATTGAAATCGGTATGAAACCTATATTCTCTATTCTCAACATATCGCCGCACCAGTTTACCTAACTCTCTCATACGTACGAAGAAACTAAATTTAATTAAAATTGGCTCACGTCCAAGTTGCTAACGTAAAAATGGTTGGGAATACATACTTTTTTCGTGCAAAACATCAGCTGTGTGACCTATATAATTTTTTCGACCAGAATATCTGTATTATCTAGTTTTAGCTGGGGTGATAGGCGAAGAAAGGTGCGCAAATTTCTAAGAGTACAAAACCAGAGACAATTTTTTTTTCTATGTTATAAGGGTGACAAACTGGCGTCTATTGGTGTCCCCTTTTAGGTTCGAGTGGTCTAGAGGCTGCAGACGGAGAGGAGACTCCCCTGTAGGAGATGCCAACCGCCTGGAATACCTCTAGAGGCATTCGCCAATTCTCGGCTTGAGGTCCCCTTAGGATCTCGCCTTCCCAACCCGATGACGTTGTAAAGATCATCTGCGACCAACAGCATACACACTTAAAAAAAAATGGGTGCGTGTACTTATGTAGGCGCGTGAGAATTTTTAAGTTTATTATTAGTTTTTAATTGCATGCAAATAATTAATTACAATAAATTAATAAAAAGTCTGGAAAAGGACACAGTCAATAAAGTTCAGTTTTAATTTGAAAAAATAAATAAATAATCAAAATATTCAATTAAAATCGCTACTGAGTATAATTTATTAGGACATATGTGATTTGCACTTGTATGAAACTCAAACACGTATTCCGAATATACAAACTAGAAACATGTGGATAAATATTATAAATATGAATACCTATAACTGTTACTTTATTACAAAGAATAAAGATGTGGTTTTTGGTTCTACTACACCAATGGTCAAGAGATGGCGCTGTAGTCTCCTGAGTCGCGCTTTGGTTCAGTCGTTCCAGATTAATAAATACTTTTGATAGGCCTTCACAATGCAGTCGTTAGGACCCACTAAATAGAGATTCTATTTCTATTTTGTTGGTAGATTTTCTTAATGTGCGGTAAACACAAAAGCGCTTTAGCGACCAACTTTATGCTGTTAATTTCTTGTGTTACAGTGATGCGCGCGCATCTTAAAATTTCACTCTCATCATTTTTTCATAACGCGCCTAAAGAAGTATAACTTCAAAAAGAACGAGCGAGCCTTACAGTAGACGCGTATGATGTGAAACATTTGAAACCTCACCTTAGATTAGTAAAAAAAGAAATAAAACCTACTACAAAAGGAATAAGCCATTTGAACATTATGTACTAAAATCAAATCAAATAGCGCGCGCTTTCGCGACGTCCCGTTACACACACTTCCGTCCCATTTCACGAAATCACTCCCACAAATTGCAGGAAAGCGAGAGGAAAGATGTTACACATCAAAAAAATCTAATGATAAGCGGCCGCTATAGCCAGCATCTGCTGGCTTGTGATACCAAAAATATCACTCACACGGGTGCCTACCCTGACCCAATCCCCTGGAGCCCTAGGACCTTACTCACCGACAGAAACACAACACCACCAAAAGGTAGTGCCATTTTACTATGGTCTTCTGTAAGGTGGAAGTTGCCTCCCCAGGCAGGCGCTCCACTTCGAGCGGGAAACTCGCTGAGCCCAGGTAGGGCAATTGAAACTTTAATAATCTAAATCTTTTATTCAGTTAAGGCTGTTACAAGCACTCATGAATGTCTAGAAGCTACGCCATCGGTTCGTATATCTACGGCGGGAGACCTTGTACTGAGAAGAACCGGCAAGAATCTCAGCAAGGGTTCCCTGTTTTTCTTTTTCTTGGTTTTGTTTTTTTTTCTCCCTGTTTTATTATTTACAGAGTCGTCAAGTTGAAAAATTACTTTACTCTGAGTACAGATGACATCTAATAACATGACAAAAACAATGATTTAACACGTTATCATACAATTGTCCCATTATCCATATATATAAAACTCAAAGGTGATTGACTGACATAGTGATCTATCAACGTACAGCCCAAACCACTGGACGGATCGGGCTGAACTTTGGCATGAAGGTAGATGTTATGACGTAGGCATCCGCTAAGAAAGGATTTTGATCAATTCTACCCCCAAGGGGATAAAATAGGGAATGAAAGTTTGTATGAAACTTTGTCAATTTTAAACCGATCGGGCTGAGACTTTGCGTGCAGGTATAAGAAGAATCATAGATGAATGTCATTGTGTATAATACAAGCCTAAGAACAAAAACTGTAGTCTACACTTCAGCTCTACACCTAAGCGAAGCAAGGGCGGGCCGCTAGTTCAATATATGTAGGTACAAAAACACAATCCATTACTCCAATCAACAATCCGTACTTATTACAAGACTGTGTTACGACAAGAAAATGATAGTGATTCTGTGCATGAGGTACATTTTAAAGACAGTAGATCCCACTTTTAACACGAACCAATATCAAATTCGAATAATTTGCAAGTGCGAAAAGTCACCGTCAAATTTTGTATGAAGACTTGAACAGCAGCGCCACAACGGACGTAACAAGAACTAAAAATCAGTACACATTTGTCAATGACATTGACTGTCTCGCAAACTATTCAAATTCGATATTGGTTCGTACTAAAGGGATTACTCAACGAAATACTTAACATGACAAAACTGATAAACCTCTTTGCTTCGTCATACAGAAAAAAAAGGTTTTCCTTTAATTATTGAAAGATAACTCGACGAAAGACCTAACATGGCAAACATATAATGTAATAGGCGCCGGGTGGGTTCTACCCAGCAGAGGGGGGGTTCAGAATTTAATATTGGCAGCGCGCGGGTTAAGGCGACGTGCAAATAGAACGCTATGAGACCGCACCCCCGCGCTGTTAAGGCAAAGGCGGCAAGGATTAAGGATAAAATTGTGTAAATTAAACTTCAAGACAACAAAAATATTATTATGAAATGAAATGATACTTCATTCAAATTGACTTATTGAAAACTTATTTGTTTCTTAGGTTTTCACGCACATCACTCATTAAATAAAACAGATTTTTAACGGGTTATATGCACTGAAATTATTTATTTATTCATGACATTACGCATCCTTTTCAGGAATGAAACTTCAGAATAATTATTCAGCGGATTGGTTAGCATCTTAAGACTAATTATTCTGAAGATGCATTCCTGAAAAGGATGCGAAATGTCAATAAATAAATATAAATTCAGTGCATATAACCCGTTATAAACTGTACCCCTAGCACGAACCATTATCGAATTCGAATAGTTTGCAAACCGAAATGTCAATGTCAAATTTTGTATGGAAACTTGAACAGCAGCGTCACTTTGGACGTAACGGGAACTAAAAATCAGTACACATTTGACAATGACATTTCGGACTCGCAAATGTTACGAATTCAATATTGGTTCGTGCTAGGGGTACTGTTTTATTTAATGAAAGCTCCTTTGAATCCCCCAATATGTTAGCTGATGAGAAGAGTGGGCGCAAGAAACTCATCATTATTTCACAGAAGTAGCAACATTTACAAAAAAAATCATGCCGTTACCAATACAAAGACCACTCACATTTTGATTGCTGTGTCATACAGTATAAAAACAAAGTGTTCCAATAGGTATTAATCATTCAATATTAGGTATAATTGATAACAATCTTAATAGTAATACAGTACAGAGCATACCCATCCCCGCTGGTAGCAACCGTTCACGAGCATGACGCATGAAACAGAACCAAATTTTAGGGAATGTAACCACCCGCCTCACACGGCATTAACATGAAAAACAAACTAAAAACGTTTATATTTTTAGGTATTAATAAATATGGCGCTGCGTGTGTCTTCGTCCGAATTAACTTAGGTTTTCTGAAAATCCCACAGGAACCTTACATTTAAAAAATATCTTATGTCTCAATACAGGTCACAGACTCAATGCGTACTAAATTGAATTCAAATTCTTACAGTAGTTTTTGCGTGATCGAGTAACATACTTACAAATTTTCTTAAATATTAGTAAGATAATTATATCAATAGTATCTAGGAATAGAGTTAGAATAGAAGGTAGTAACTTTAACGTTTAGTTAACTTGAATCAATTTCCCACCATTGCAAAAATAGCAGTTTTTTTTTATAAAATTTTAGGGGTAATCCTATACGTCGAAATCAAAATTAATAATATGCCCCGTCTGCTGCTTGGTCCTCGTGCAATTTTTTCTAGTTATATTTTCTTTAGATTTAAACATCAAGCAGTTACATGTTTAAAAAAAATATAACCAAAATGAATAAGTTAATCTGGAAGAACGATTTTGTAAATAATATTTGAATATTTAATTATTGCCAATATTTTAAATAAGTGCTTGTTTTCTAGACACTTTTGATGAGTGAATGAGATTGGGATTTGAATGAGATCTTACTTGGAATCTATGGTTTATTTGATGAGTAACATCTTTCCTCTCGCTTTCCTGCAATTTGTGGGAGTGATTTCGTGAAATGGGACGGAAGTGTATAACAGGAAGTCGCGAAAGCGCGTGCTATTTGATTTGATTTTAGAACATAATGTTAAAATGGCTTATTCCTTTTGTAGTAGGTTTTATTTCTTTTTTTACTCATATAAGGTGAGGTTTCAAATGTTACACATCATACGCGACTACTGTAAGGCTCGCTCGTTTTTTTTCAAATCCATTGTCATCTTGACTATAATTAAACAAGTTTATGACATTATTAATTAAAATCAACATTATATCATACAAATGAAACAATTTTCAAAATATGTATAGATGACTAATTATGTGTATTTATTATTTGGTAATATTAATTTAATTGAACTGGATGTTTATATTGATAAATTGTATGGATCTGATCTACGGAGTTCGCGCCAAAAACTTCATACAAAAGACCTCACGCCACAGTGGTGCCAACAAGTGACATAAATTACCATAAACACCCTCATTAAAATGGTCGAAGTGAGAGCTTCGCTTTAACACTGTGTCTGCGGATATTTTTACAAACGTTATTACGGGCGTGCGGTGGCGGTGCGGGCGCGGTGCGGCCCAGCTCCGGCTTTCTTTATTAAATTGTCGTTTAGGGGGTCGTCGCATTAACTCAACGGTAGGGGCTGGACACAGTAGCGTTATGGGCCCGCAAGTTTTTAATTCTTGATGTACATATTACATATTAATTAATAATATACCGAATTAGCAAACTGAAGTGGCAGTGGGCTGGTCACATTAGCCGCAGAACTGATGGCCGTTGGAGCCGGAAAGTTCTTGAGTGGAGACCACGACTCGGTAAACGTAGTGTAGGACGCCCTGAGACAAGATGGGATGTTGATATTCGTAGGCTGGCTGGAGAGGGCTGGATGAGAGTAGCACAAAATCGGGAGCAGTGGCGTGCATTAGGGGAGACCTATGTCCAGCAGTGGACGAACATGGGTTGATGATGATGATGATGATATTACATACATCTAAACCAATGTTATAAATACGAAAGTATCTTTGTCTGTCTGTTGTCTCTTTGCGTGTTAACCGCTCAAACGTATTAGATGTTATTTTGTATATTAGTTAGATAGTCTGAGTCCAGATAAAGGGATTAAAGTATTTTTATCCCAGCTTCTGCTTTCTATGTTTAATTGCAGTTTAGGGGGTCGTCGCATTAGCTCAGCGTTCGGGACTGCTGGATACAGTAAATAAATAAATATTTCCAAAACACGCATCAATTAGCCTAGCCCCAAAGTAAGCACGGTATATTTTTATCCAAGCACGGTATATTTTTATCCCAGCTTCAGCTTTCTGTGTTAAATTGTAGTTAAGGAGGTCGTCGCATTAGCTCAGCGTTCGAGGCTGCTGGACACAGTAAATAATAAAATAAAATAAATATTTCCAACACACACCAATTAGCCTAGCCTGAAAGAAAGCACTGTAGACTTGTGTTATGGAATACTAGGGTAACGGATAGAATACTTACATATACTGGTACATATATAAGTATATTTATATAGAAATGAAATGAGGAGCTCGATGGCTCGGTGGTTAGCGCGTTCGGCTGCGATCGTTGAAGATAAGCAACTTTCGCAGTGGTCGGTCATTGGATGTGTAAGACCAAAAATCTTCTATCTCGAGTTCCTCCGTGCTTCGGATGGCACGTTAAGCCGGTGGTCCTGGCTGCATCTGCAGTAGTTAGCACCCGACAATCCGCACTGGGCCCGTGTGGTGGGCCATGGCCCAATCTCCCTATTCTGCATCTACCTCGACCGGGATTCGAACCCGGGACCTACGACCTGGAGTAAGTGACGCCTTGAAACTCGGCGTAACGTTATGGGGTCGCTTGCGTTATTCGTAGTTTTTTTGTTTGCTAATGTTCATAATCGTTTAATACATGCTTTAAAATAAAGCGGTCAATATAGCCTATAATCTATACTCTTAAGCCTATATGACACGGGGCGAGTTTACAAGCTACAAGCCAGCGAGTTAGCTAGTAGCTAATCTCGCCCCGTCTCATCGACGCTTTATAGCTAGCTATACTTAACTTTTGTTAATAAATAATATTAATGTGATGGAAGTTGACATCAACACATGTATTCAATTTTTGATGTCATCTTTCAATTGACGACACTGTATGAAACAAAACAGGGAGAAAAAAATAGCCCTTGCTGAGTTTCTTGCCGGTTCTTCTCAGTACAAGGTCTCCCGGCGTAGATTTACGAACCGATGGCGTAGCGTTTGACTTTCACAAGAGCTTGTAACAGCCTAGACTGAATAAATGAGTTTGAATTTTGAATCTTGAATTTATACCTTAGACATTTCAGGGCTTGACGGGGTAGAATTGGGTCAGAGTTAGGGTTACTAATTAAAAATTTTAAAAGTCCTGACAAAAAGCCGGATATTTCGATAAAAGTCCGGACATTTTAGTCACAAAAGGCAAACATCACCCACTTAGTTACAGTGATATTATACGCGTGGTAGCAGACGCTCGTATCGTGAGGGTTTTAAAAATCAACAAAGAGACCCCTCTCTTTGTTGATTTTTAAAGAGGATTTATATTTTGTTTTAAATTAATGAGAACTTAATAAAGATTATTTGACCTTTTTAATATAACTTAATAAGTAGTTTTACTCATATTCAATCTAATTTAAAAAATCCGGACAAATTAAAAATCCGGACAAAAGGCAAAAAGTCCGGACATGTCCGTCAAATCCGGACGGTTGGTAACCCTAGTCAGGGTAGGCTACGGTGTGAGTTATGTTTTTGGTATTGCAAGAGTCTATAGGCAATGGTGGCCGCTTACCATCAGGCGGGCTATATGCTTGTCTGCAACCCAACGAACACAAATATATATATATACGAGTATATATATACTGCTTGGAAACACTGACATTATTTTGACAATTTTTTTTTTTTTTAAGCATGTATCTCTCATGTTTCTGTCATATTTCAATCTAAAGAAAATATTACTAGCAAAAAAAGAACTACAATGCGAAGAGTTGGCGCTGTCTTGTAGCTTAAGAAAGGCTAGAAATAATTCGACACGGCCATCAGAGCCGCGGTAGCATAATTGGTCAGCGCGTCCGACCGAATAGCGAAGGGTGCGAGTTCGAGTCCCGTCTGCTGCCTGGTCCGCGTGGATTTTTTTCTAGTAATATTTTTTTTAAATAATAACATTTTTTTTACAAAGATTCGAAATTAAAGTAACATATTATTTTTTTCAGTTTCTGTATGCGACTTTAGGCTTGGTGGGCGCAGTGTTTGCGTACATGAACAAATTGCGGCTAGGTTATTCAGCAACCGCGTGACGGGCACGACACGATTTTGTGACGATCCGATTTTCAGTCCGATACGATTTCAGGCCAGAAGCTGCACTGATCCTAAGCTGGTCTGTTGACAGGCGGACCGTCCGATATGGAGAAAAAGATAAACGAAAAGACAACATACCTGTTTAAGACAATATGTATATTTAAGAGTTAAATTAGAAAATCAGCACAAAAGAAATATAAGACAAATTATAGCAAACTATTTTTAACGTATAAAACAGAAGATTATTGTTATGTCATATCAATAAGCTACATTCGTAAATTCTAAGAATTTATTGTTTTAAACTTTCATGGTCACTAACATTATAGTAATATTAGTTATTTATGGGATTGTTACCATGTACCTTGTTGTAGCTGAAAAAAAGGTACATAGTAACAATCCCATAAAATATAGCTTATATTACTATAATGCTAAGAATGTATTTTTTTAATTTATCATATATATTATATATTCAACTGCGTTATATACAATATAAGCCAATATAAATGTTTAGACAGTACAACTCGTTTTGTATTCAATTTAAAATCAAAACAAATAACGTAGGGTAGAAATTACACTTAACAATAATATAAAATAAATATTACGAACAACGATTCAACTGCATTTTTCGATAAATATAATATAATAATCAAAATTGTAAATGTAGCATGATAAATAATTTGTGTGAATATGTGGGTACGTAGGTATGTGTTTGGTATAGTGTGTGAAAAAATAAAAAAATAAAAATATGAAATAACACAGCTTTTAAAAAGTGCAAGAAGAGAACCACGAACTAATATCGAATTCGTAACGTTTGCGAGTACGAAATGTCACTGTCAAATGTGTACTGATTTTTGAAGTTATACTTCTTTAGCCGCGTTATGAAAAAATTATGAGAGTGAAATTTTAAGATGCGCGCGCATCACTGTAACACAAAATTATTTGCATGCAAATAATTAATAATAATTTTAATGATGCTAAATAAGTATAACTTCTCACGCGCGTACATAAGTTACACGCATCCATTTTTAGTTCTCGTTACGTACTTTGGAGCGCTGCTGTTCAAGTTTCCATACAAAATTTGGCAATGACATTTCGTACTTGCAAACGTTACGAATTCGATAATGGTTCGTGCTAGGGGTACAGAAGAGTATATTAAAACGCCTGTACCTACCTAATATAAAAAGGGTATTTGACAACTTTTACGAAACGATTGCGGATTATTCACCAATGTTTATGTCCATAAAGAGTGGAAACTTTTGAATTCCGTTCTGTAATTGACCAAAATAAAAAAAAACTAAATTTAGAATTTAATTTTCAAGTTCCCGCGAAAACGTTTCTCTGGACATTATGGCGTCTCACTAGCATGTGACGTCACACGACTGTAATTAAAACGTCAAACGGTACAATGTAATGTCACTTCGGCCGGTGGTTTACTAGCGTATTACGTCATTTAGACAGCGTTACATCAAGCGTTTTCGGTCACGTCACTATGGAGCAAAAGAAAAACATTTGTATTTAATGATTTTATAGAAAAATTCGAGGAGCTCGATTGCGCAGGTGGTTAGCGCGCTCGGCTGCGATCGGTGATATTAAGCAATTTTTGCAGTGGTCGGTCATTGGATGGGTGACCAAAAATATTCTATGCACGTTAAGCCGTCGGTCTCGGCTGCATCTGCAGTCGTTAGCGCCCGCCAATCCGCATTGGCCCCGCTTGGCCCAATCTCCCTATTCTATCCATAGGGAAGGCCTGTGCTCCATCAGTGGGGACATTAATAGGCTAATGATGATAAAAAGTTAATACTTATATCTCCTTTCAGAATAGTAAAATCGCTGCTAATATTCCTATTAAATACTGATGCCAACAATTGGTATTTTTTCATACTGTCAAATAGCCTATTGCACCTACTAAGTACAATTACATAAGCAGGTACAATCGTACCTTACCCACGAAGTAGATGATTTAGTCTTCGGATCGGAGCAAATCCTTCACCCGTTACAAAACTCAATTAAGTCGCGCCCAAATGAACTGCCTCCCGGTTGAAGCGGGAACATTTTTAATTACGAAGTTGCCTCATTCAATGCTTCGCAACGAAAAACGCACAAACTCGTTACCTTGTTTATATTGGCGGTACAGTAGGGGGTTAGGGAGACATATATTAAAGCAGGTTTCGGTAACCGATTGTCATTTGTTTATGAACGAACGTCGTCCCTGTACAAACGATGAATTAGGATCTCGCTCTTCAATCAAAATAAGTTTATTAAAATCCGAGAAACACGCTGGTGGGATTTTAGGAGATTGGTTGGAGCTATTTAGTTGAAAACATTTTGCATGTTGTAAGATAAATATTTGGTGAATGAGTAATAAATGTATCCGTTATTGGAGAGAGCATACTTAAGAAGGTTTAAGAGTTGTTTTTCTTATAGAACATACATCAATAAATGAATAATAAATAAAAAATAAATATTTCCAACACTCACACCAATTAGCCTAGCCCCAAAGTAAGCACTATAAAGGCTTGTGTTATGGGATACTAGGGTAACGGATAGAATACATATACTGTACATATATAAGTATATTTATATAGAAAATACATATTAAACATCCATGACTGGAGTACAAATGCTCGGTTCATCACACAAACATCTGCCCCCACCGGGATTTGAACCCAGGACCTCTCGAGTCGGCGACACCATGAAACCCGGCGTACAAACCACTCGGCCACGGAGGTCGTCAATCTATAAAATTTTACGTATTGATTTTATAATTATGGAACTGTACCCTTAGTACGAGTTTGAGCTCACGGAAACTATCATAGTTTTCGTAATTGTAAATTATGTTTCTATGTACATTTAGGTGAAAAGTAACTCAAATATATTTAAAATTAAAGAAGACGGAAATGATTTAATGATAGAATTTTAACACTTTTTATTTGGATTGAAACGAAAACAATAAAATCAATACCCTTAGTACGAGTGCGAGCTCACGAAAACTATCATAGTTTTCGTAATTGTAAAACTTGTACTAAGGGTACTGTACATGAATACAATAATGTTATGTTCATTTGGACCACAAAATAGATATGTTAATTTAATGAATGCCTGCAATCTGTTGTACTTACTTAAAACTGTGTTACAAGCCGCAGTGACTTCAGTTCCTTCATGTAGTTATATGAAGAAAAATACGGTTTTTTCCATTTCCATCCATTTTTGCAAAATAGCACAGCAGCTGCCATCTATGTGAAATTAAACAAAACAGACAGGCGACTACGCACCGCTAGGTGGCAGCTCTTTGCTTCTTAAAAAGCATCCGCATTGCGGCAAGCAGTGAGCTTTTCACCAGCACAAGCTTTTAAAAGCAGGGAATATCTGATGCTTTTGCCAGAAAACATAATAAATTTTGTGCGGTTTATAAAGTAGATGTCGGTTTTTTTGTTTAGTGGATTTCTGATAATCGTATGGTTTATTCATTTGTAAAACAATAGGATATAATAATTACTGATATAATGTGAAAATTCCATGTTGATATGTCATAATTACTTATACATTATCATAAAATTTTACCTAATGTAACTAGGTCTAAACTGTCTTATTATTTTTACAAATATCTATGTTATTTTACTATTTAAATGTTATTTTTTTATTTAACCTTTCTTTTTTTTGAGATAATTGGATGGACATATTCGCAGTTCTTCAATATTTGAGGTCGTGCTTTAATTAAGGATTTAATGCTATGCTACCAATTTATTAGCCTATAAAATCTTAACCATGGTTAGCTATAGATTGAAGTTCTATTGAGTATTAATTCATATTCCAATTAAGTTTTAATTTGCTTTCAACGGCTTCATACGATAAAAATAAGAAACAACTTTATATACAATCTCGCGTAACTTAGTTTAGTTAAAATACAAATTAAAAACCAGCCTCTTTTGACAAATTAACGCATTGCACGAATCGAGCATTCGTGTTAATACGGTGGTTACCATAAAAACCTATTTATAGGGCCCAATAAAGCAATCCAATAACCCGCGTAGGCGGGTCCCGACGCGAGGGGTACCTGGATGCCTTCCACGGTACCAGCGAACCCTCATATCTCCAGCAATTACGACAAAACAAATGAGAGCTAACGAAATTCACCTCCGAGAGAGATCCGACAGAGGAACACAGGTGGTGTGGAGTTGACTGTTGTTGAATATTTTTATTTCGATATATTTTTTCTTTCCAACGAGGTTTTATAACACATAATGGCAGGTTACAAAATATATTATTAATTAAGAAATAAAATCAGTGTATGTGTTAATGTATAGGCCAATAAACATTATTCCTTTCTTTCTTTAGAATATTGTTCTGTGTGCGTTTTTGTTAAATTTGGCGGTAAATAATTTTGGAACTCATTTTTGTGTGCTATTACTGTCCTAAAATAAGATATTATGGTTTGGGCAGATTGAGAATCTTAAACGAAGGAATCTTATTAATTATTAATCTTATTATTATTACTGGGCGGGGGATGTGTTAGGTTTATATATAGCACAAAGACGGCTAAACCTAACACATCACCTATTTTACCATTCTGCGTCCCGTCTGGTAATCTGGTGAATGGTCTGGGGAGCGAGCGCAGGTCGTGTAGATCCCCCAGACAAGCCTGGCTGTTTTCCTTCACGTGGTTGCCGCCCGTTATTGGTCTGATTCCCTATGAAACAGACGTAACTGAAATGGTCAGACGATTTTCCTCCCCATCCACCAGGAGTAGGGAGGCGGCCTGGTGGTGCGTCAGCCTCTCCTGCGCTAGGACCTGCGCAGCATCGCCGTACGCAGGGATGAAGGGATCCTGGTGTTTGAGCGGAAAGGGTAGCTGCGGCACCCCGGAAGCAACACAGCACTTTGGCCCGGATTTCAAGCGAGACGGCAACTTCGTGGTGTAGCCGACCACGAGGCAACGGTCAGGGCGTCTACCGTCTATGGGTCGCCGGCGAGGGGTGTGGGGGTCGCTCTTAACATCTAGCGATGGACTCCGGCCATGCTGAAGGAGCAAGGTTGCATGGAACCACTGGTAGTTGGGATCGACTACCAGCCATGTAGCTGCAGTTCCCGATGTCGCGCTGAGAGGAAAACCCTGTGCCCCTATATCCTCACCACAATCCTGGTGCCTTGATTTTTAATATCGGCATCCCAGTTGTGGCTCCGTGGCGGGTGGGACTGGTGAGGATGAAGCTTTAATAGACACGTGAAATGGAACCAAACAGATCCCATAATATAAACGACAAGGACATAACAGCGTCTGGATACCTGGTGAAGGGGAAACCCGGTGACAGGCAGACGAACAAGACAGACAAAGAGTCGGTATACCTGGTGAAGGGGAAACCCGGTGTCAGGCCGACCAATACAGACCTAGACGTACCATCTACGTCCCGTGCGTTGGAAGCCTTGGTGAAGGGGCAACCCGGTGTCAGGCAACAGCCGCAGGAAGTGGATGGTGACTTGGACTCCTGGCAAGTCGCTACCTACCGACGTAAGAATCGGAAGGCAGTGGACAGGACTGGGGGCCCAAGTGTTGACAAGACAAAAATGACAACCGACCGGCACAGACTCGGGCAGAGGGCTAGGAAGGCCCGTAACAAAACTGCAGCAGCCAAGGCCGCTCAACAGGCTGTTACGAGTCAGGGAACCCAGGACCAAGTACAGACAGACAGACCGACTAATGTACAGACGGACAGACAAACAAATAAGGGACAGACGGACAGACAAGAGGCCTCGAAGAGGCCCAGACTGGACGACACCATCTCACCAAGGGGGCAACATAAGAAGCCTAGACCCGAGGGGCTGCGTCGTACAGACAAAAATCATTTGCCGATGCGGCTACAGCCGACTTGCTCGTTGTAATAACGGGCAAAAATACAGGACATATCAGCGCTGCTCATGCTGGGGTTGTCCTTAAGGCTCTGGAGGACGCCGTTGTAGAGGAACTCCTTATGGCAGGACCTTCAACGGACGAAGGCCCGAACCTTAAGGGTAAACCCATCATTGGTGGTGGAGCTCTGAGCCTCTGGTGTGAGACGCCCCGCACGCTGGAGTGGGTCAAGAAGACCGTAGCCGGACTGAAGGTCCCGGGGTATGAAGACGAGTTGATAGTGCAGCGCCAAATTGATAGGCCGAAGAGGGTGGTGTGTGGATTACTTGTCCCGGGCACGAGGGAACCACACACGATAGCCAAGCTGCTGCGCTATCAAAATAAACAGGCAGACGTAGACCGATGGCTATTACACAAGGCCATCGCAGGAGACGACAACACGTTCCTGGTGTTCAGCACCACCAGGGACGTCGCAGAGAAACTGCTTGCGAGAGGCAGGAGACTGTGCTACCTGATGGGCTCGGTGTATGTAAGGTTCAGGAACCAGGGTGGTCAATACCTGGACAGCCTGCCGCCTTTAGAGCAACCAACATCTGCTCCGTCGCCGGGCTCATCGGGGGGCATAGCAGCTCCAAAGCCAGACCTAAAGCAGGATTCGACAACTCCGGCTCCGGCGGATCCCACTTTGGGTAAGCAAGGAGCAGCGGACATGATAGACGAATGGGCTGACAAGCTGGGTGGAATCGACATCGGGCAAGAGGTGGATGTCGATGTTTTGCTTGCGTCCGATGGCGCCTCCACCGAGTAAAGTCAAGCTCATTCAGACAAACCTCCAGCACAGTCGCACCGCAACGGCTCAACTCAGGAAGTGGCTGGAGGAAAACAATGACGGGGCTATTGCTCTGGTCCAGGAGCCGTGGATCAGATCCAACACCATATGTGGCCTCAACAACACCGGTGGTAAGAATTTTTACAACCCAGGTAACCGCTCACCGCGGACCTGCATAGTATGTTCAAAACACCTACAGGCAAAAATAATGACACAATTTTGTTCTAGCGACATAACAACAATCCAAATAATACAACAGCAAAATCCAAGTGTACCTGTCCTGGTAGTTGCCTCTGCCTACATGCCTGAAGGAGAGGAAGCTCCGTCAGGGGAACTGGCTGAGCTGGTGAGACACTGCGAACAAACAGACAAGGCGCTGATCATCGGGACCGACTCCAACGCCCACCATCAATTGTGGGGTATGACGAAAAGCAACAAACGAGGTGAGGAATTAGTAGATTATCTATTTACCACTAACCTTAATATAATAAACACAGGATCTGAACCTACTTTCGTAACAAGAAGGGGCAGATCCATCATCGACCTTACACTAGCATCAAGAAGAGCAGCGGATCTGATCTCTGACTGGCACGTTTCCCCAGAGGCATCCTGCTCTGACCATAGGTGGATTAGGTTCAACATCGCGGTACAGCGTGTCACCCAGCCACCTAGACGCATACCTAGCAAAACAAACAGAAGCCAGTATCGCAGACAGGTAACTCGGTCACTGCGACATCTGCAGTCTGGTAGTTTAGACGAAACTTATAAAATAGACGAAACAGCTGAGGAATTAACAAGAGTTATAATCTCAAGCTATCAGACAGCCTGTCCTCTTAGTACACCATCATCCAACTCGGGCGCCAGCCAGTCTTGGTGGGGTCCCGAGCTGGAAAAACTGAGGAAAAAGGTAAGAAGACTTTTTAACAGGGCCATGAATACATGTGACGACCAGGACTGGGATGCGTACAAAGATGCCAAGGCACTTTACAAGAGACGCATCCGACATTGGAGCAATGGGTCTTGGAGAAAATTTTGTTCAGATATAGACTCACGCACAAAGGCAAATAAGGTAAGGAAACTGCTATCTAAAAATAGGCAGCAAGACCTAGCACAGCTCCGGAAGGCTGATGGCTCCCTCACAGAAACAACTGAGGAGGCACAGAGGGTACTACTTGAAACCCACTTTCCGGGCTGCATCATATACACGACACATACATGGAATGACACTAGCTGGACCCCCACGGAACAATCCTGGAACACTGCATTGAAGACAGTGTCTACAGATAAGTTAAGGTGGGCCATCAACAGCTTCCAGCCATTCAAGGCAGCCGGACCAGATGGCATCTTTCCGGCGCTGCTTCAATGGGCAGGTGAAGCACTAATCCTTATCCTGGTGCCCCTCCTGAGAGCGTGTCTTGCATTTAGATACACCCCGAAGCTCTGGAGGGAGGTCAAGGTAATCTTCATACCAAAACCGGGTAAGGCAGACTACAACGAGGCGAAATCTTTCAGACCAATAAGTCTCTCATCATTTCTGCTAAAGACCCTGGAAAGACTGTGCGACAGAGAGCTGAGAGACAACCAACTAGTCAATGTTCCACTACATCCGAACCAACACGCCTATAGTCCAGGCAAGTCGACAGAATCTGCACTACATGCAGTCGTAAGTAAAATAGAGGATAGTCTCAGACGGAAAGAGCTATGTCTGGGCACCTTTATAGACATAGAAGGCGCGTTTGACAAAACAAGCTTCGCCAGCATAGTAGACGCACTTGGCAAACACGGAGTCGATGAGACCATTATATACTGGGTAAGTAACATGCTCCGTAACAGACTAATCAGACTACAAGACGACAACCATCTCAGAGCATTGGCAACTAAAGGATGCCCTCAAGGAGGAGTACTGTCGCCTCTGCTATGGAATGTAGTTGTAAACGACTTAATTACCAATCTAAACAACCTTCACTACCACACGGTGGGCTACGCGGACGACCTTGCAATCATAATTCCAGGTAAGTTTGCGAGCACCGCCTGTGATGTTATGCGAGGGGCAATGAAGGTTGTTGAAAAATGGTGTGACGACTACGGCCTTAAGGTGAACCCAGTGAAGACGGAATTGGTCATGTTCACGAATAAAAGATCATTAGGCGACTATCGGCTACCGAAACTATTTAACACGACACTGAGGCTCTCCAACGAGGTAAAGTATCCAGGAATAACCCTAGACTCCAAACTGAACTGGGGATCCCACATAGACAAAACTACAACGAAGACTAACATCATTTTCTGGCAATGTCGCAAAATGATTAGCAAAACTTGGGGACTATCACCGCTCATTGTTAAGTGGCTATACACGACCATAATTAGGCCCATCATCAGCTATGCAGCAGTAGTATGGTGGACCAAGACAATCCAGGTAACGACAATTAATAAGTTAAGACGTCTCCAGAGGCGGGCATGCTGTGCAATCACCGGCTGCATGAAAACCACTCCCACATCAGCACTGGAGACAATACTTAACGTGAGACCACTCCACTTGTTTATACAACAGGAAGCTGCATGTACAGCCACGCGCCTAAGCATGCTGGGGCATTGGAGAGACAACAACTCCCCGCACACCAGCATCTTGGCAGACATACACAGGCACTTTCCGTACTTTGCAGCAGTAAACGACCTTATTCCTAAGACGTACGTATTTGACAAAAAATACAAAATTCAACTTTATGAAGACACCCCGGACCGTTGTCTGCATAAGGAGTTGAGGGTCTACACAGACGGTTCAAAAACCAACTGTGGTACGGGCTCGGGTGTCTTCTCCGAAGACCTGAATATACACATCTCGACAGCTTTGGGTGCCTATAACACGGTCTTCCAGGCAGAGTGTGTGGGCATCATCAGAGCTGCTGAGGCGATAGAATGTCGCGGGGTAAGAGGTAAACACATTCGTATCCTCTCTGACAGCGCTTCTGTCCTACAGGCACTGGACAACAATATAATGACATCAGGCTTAATTTACGAATGCCACAGTAAGTTGACTAATATTGCGAACGACAATAGATTGACCCTACAGTGGATTAAAGGACACAGCGGCTCAAGGGGTAATGATGCGGCGGACTGCTTAGCCAGGGAGGGGTCTAGCAGGACGGCCATTGGTCCGGAGCCAATTATACCCATACCCTATCGGCAGCTGCGAACCTGGATAAGGGAGCGCTCTCAACGACAACACGACGATTACTGGTCAAAACTCACGGACTGCAGGCAAGCCAGGGAAGCCGTTCCTAAGGTAAACCTGCAACTAACACGTAAGTTAATCAGACTACCTAGACAAGCCCTGAAACAAATCGTGGGTATACTCACGGGTCACGGCTACTTTAACAAACACCTTTGTAATATAGGTATTTCTGACAGCCCTCTGTGCAGAGCCTGCCTGGAGGCGGATGAGACGAGCGCCCATGTCCTACTGGAGTGCAGGGGCGTTGCAAGACAAAGGACTTCTCTAATGGGAAGCCCGAAGACAATAGTAGAGGCCTGCAGCAACATTCGGGGACTGCTGAGCTTTCTGGAGGAGCTGGGATGGCAGGACTGATGCCAATCCCCCACGCAAAATAGGCACTAGGTGTCGAGTTGCGGAAACAGCCCGCCGTACTACTAAGACTAAGACTAAGACTATTAATTATATCAACGAATAATACAAAAATATAAAAAAAAACAGTGTGCGAATGACCACATGACTGAAGTGAAACTTCTTAAGCTGCATCTGTATATATATATATACAATATATACACATGTACATAAACATATTTCATTTACTAGCTAAAAGAGAAAGAGAATGTGAGCGCGCACTGCTTTCTTTTACTTATATCCCCCGCTCAACTCCCGTTCGCCTCAACCGATTACACTTTTCGTAACGCGTACGCTAGCTTACTCCCCAAGTCAAGCCTGCATAAAGAAGTTTCACGTCAAAAAACGGTTTACGTTTAGTAAGAAATTTTTAGATGCGTTGACATTAAATATTACTATTGTCTTTTCATTATGATTTGTTACATGTGAATGCAATTTGTAATATTTAGGTTTAAATCAACTCGATCAAAATAAATGGTAAGCTATAGACTTAAATATCTAGCAATTGAATGCTTAAATCACTTTTTTCCTAAGCATTTAATGTAACGTGGAAAGCTTTAATATCTTAACATAAAAGACAAGCTGCCCTTATTAATCCGCCTTATTTCAAAACGTGGACTAAATTAAGACTTCATTTAATCCTAATGCTTTATTATTTTTAACAAACAAAGATGATAGCAGCCAGTTTAAATTTCAATTAACTCTTAAAAATTAACGTTTAAACTCCATTCCTCAGCAACCAATCTCTGTTCGGGCACCAATGCCAAAGGGCTGTGTCGGGTGTTTTAGGGTTTTTTCAGCGGCTTTTGACTTGCAAATTGTTACCGCCGCCGTCGCCCAGGGCTGCGCGCGTAATTAAAAATCAGACGCGGTTGCAGTGCCCCAAGCGGCGAGTAGTAGAACTACGTTCTCGTGGTTTATCGCAATGTAAATGGAATTGTAGCTGCAAATAGTTTTAAAATAAAAAAAAATGAATTAAATTTTAAACATTTAAAAATAGAAGATACTAATTGTGAGACCAAAATTCGTATGTTCTTAACTAAAAAAACATTGTACGTTGAGTTGTATCTACTCTACTCTAGATGGCGCTATGTGACTTCTATGACTAACAACGACGACTTAGAACTGGTGAAATGTTGCTTCATTTGCTAGGAATAGAAGTGTTTTAATAAATAAATAATAAGTTTTGATTTATAAATAAAAATCAATAATTTAACAAAAAATGGTATGTACTAGCATTGTCCTATAAATATATTCCTTGGCAATAAAATAAGGTCATTATAATGGATTACTTTTTATTATTTTTGTCAGCATTAAAATGGATAAAATAAAACTCCCTAATGTCCTGATAATATCTGAATAAATCACAACCAAAATTACTTTCATAATTTCATTTGAAAATTAGCTACAATAAACTTTTTTTTTGATAAAACAAACTTAATTTAATACGGAGCAGTGATTTTTATTAATTGCGTTCATTAATAAGAGCCGCATGGTTGATGTTAATGCTTACATCACGTGATTCCAGCAATGCTCACTAATTGTCGGAGCCATGGTCTTATAGTCCGAGGGACAGGATCTTGTAGTAGAAGTAATTTTAATTGAGGAGCTGGCGAACAAAACGGTATAATTACGCATCTGGTGAAACTACTTTCTTTTACAGTCCGGAGGTTTCGGGCCGCTTGAATTTGAATCTCAAATAATTTTCAATCAAAGTGTTGAAATTACTAAAATTTATTAATTAAAAACTTTGCCTAAAACTTACTGGAAGTATGCCATTCAGTTATATACAGCTCCTGTGATACTGATAGATGTTTAAAGATCTTTTTTTTTGTAAACTTTTCTTTACATTTAAACATCTAGCAGTTAAATGCTCAAAAATATATAACTATAATTGCTGTTTCTTCTTTCAGATATTTAATTCTTGTAAAGATATTCATTTGACATTGTGGGTTCAAACACTATAGAAAATTCGACACGGCCATCAGGGTCGCGATAGTATAATGGTCAATGTACAGTTACCTTCAGGAAGCTATATGCTCGCCTTTTAAGTTAGATTACAAAAAGGGAAGATACGGTACGCTCATATGAGCATTAAATAAAATATGCTTCGACTCAACTACATACGCAAATCTCACACACGCACACGTCTGTAAAAAACATTCAATCGAGCGAGCGAGACAGAACTGTACGCTTCAACTCAGCGCGAGCGAATCGGCGAGTCCGCTACGGAGTCCGCACGGCTGAGCTGTATTGTTGTCCTTTTCTTGATAACAAAATGGCGATTACGTAAATAACATGCACGCCAAACCGTGATTTTTTAAAAATAAAATGTTTTTTCAGTTTTACGAATGAAAAGTGTTGCCGAGGCATATGTTATTTGATTTTGTACTATTTGTGTCCTTTATAAAAGCATCGGAGGCATTGTTTTAATTTTCAAACACAGATTATACAGAATGTTGTTATATTGAGTGAACATGCAGCGTGTTTCAATGTCCAATTGTGATTAAAGTGAATTGTGAACATGCATCACAATTTAAGCAGATCACTTTTGAGCCGCGTGTGCCGTATCTTCCCTTTTGGTTTTAATCTAAGTCTTTTGAAAGAAAAGAAAAACAGAAATGATGTCTACCAATTTTATAATACAGTGCAGTGCCTGTCCCCTAGACTATTTCATAACAGTTATTACGTGGAACATTAATCGTTGTGATTCAGTTAGCGACGGTGAATGCAAATAAATTAACCGTTGGACAAATTGTAACAACTTATGACCATTGTGAGTTCGAGAACTTACCATTCCACGCACGCCAAATCTTATTCATAGTTATTATTATTATTATAACCTTCCTCTATACAACTTTGCGCAATCTTGTACCTCAAGTATTATCATACATTAATGTGTAGAAAAAACACGCCTTTTGTTTTAAATTTTCTTGGTCACTAACATTATAGACATTAACAAACAAACGAACAAAATCGTTTATTCAGCACAGTACACGGATACAGATAAATTGTTATAGTTAAAACTTACAAAATGTCTGATACCACTCCGTATCCACGGCTGCGCTGAAAAGGGCCCAGTTCAGCATAATGTCAGTGCAGTATGCACTGGCGCTGGTTTTCAACTGGGTCCTTTATCTGACCAGTGGATGCCAAACACTAACGATTATTATATGCATAATTATATAATTTAAAAGAAAAAATTAAAAAGGGGCAAGGCTGTGTAAATCCGTTGCCTTTGCATCGAGACTAGAAAATTAATAAAAAATATATATTTAAGGTTACAATACAAGCACAGATTCTATTAAAAGAAGACGAAATTAAACAACAACAATCTATTATAAGACATTAACGGGATTGTTAGCATAAGGATTATATTATTTCAATCATGAGGATGGGTTTAAATTGTCTAGTGTCTGGAATCCAATAGTTAGTTAGTTTATCAGAGCGGTTTCCGTACCCAGTCCTAAATATTGGACCATTGTGCGTGTCTCGAAACATTCCCGTTGACTTCAGCCAGCCTTTATTAGTCAAGAAGGAAAGCAGCCTTGGGAAACTGCTGCAAGCTTCCGGAAGCGATTCTGGCGACTGGAGAAGTCGTGCCCGTTGGTTAGCCACACTCCTGCAATCCATGATGACATGCTGTGGCGTTTCTTTTGCCTCCATGCATCCTCTGCATAGAGGGCTGTCTGTTACTCCTATTGTATATAGGTGTTTGTTTCGAGGACAATAACCAGTCAGGGTTCCTATAATCTTGCGAATTTTGGCCCTATTTAGTATGGAATCCAGTAGTTCGTATGTGCAAAAACCGCAAAAGTAAAAAAAAGTGTCGTTTCGCGATCTAATGCTGTCAGTATTGTGTGTCGGGAACAGGTGCGAGTGAATAGTGAGAATGTGACCAGTGGTCCCTACCACTGGTACCCGGATGTTTAATATGTAATTTTAACTAAATGTACTTATATATGTATTAGTATATGTATTCTATCCGTTACCCTAGTACCCCTGTACCCCTCGATATCCCTGTATCGAGCGCAATAAAAGACGATTTCAGAGGGTAGACCGACATGTCTGCCTATAATATCTACCCGCAATTACGTCAGTTACTCCTTGATCTTGGCACTTGCAACAGTGCCAAAATATCGGAGACTCATAAAAGACAAGGTACATGGTAACAATCCCATCAGTAACTATACAATACGCATATTTTATTAAATGGAATTAATTATCCACCTGTACCACATAAAAATACCGTTTAAACATTCATATTAATGGCCACACCGACAATATACTGTGGTAAATGTGCATCTTTAAATTAATTAAAATGATCTACGAAAATTATAAAAATATAAACCTGATTAGCAAAAGTTTGATTTTAACAAAATACGATAATGCTAACTCATCAAAAAACCTTTTTTTGCCTGGGAAATGCTTTACGCATCATTCAACCACCGGGAGAGCGAGAGGAAGGAATGTGGGACTCCTCTCTGCTCATTTCAGCCAGCTTTTAGGCCGGGTGAAATGAGTAGGGCCCTACCTAACGCCCTGAACAGGGCCACTAAAAACCAGACAATACTCCTGCAGCGGTCACCCGGCGTACATTCTGAGGACCGCAGTCCCCCCGCAGCACGCCGGGAGTGCGGGTGTGGTCGCGGCAACCGTTGCCGACTGTCCGCGCACTTGCAAGGTGATTGTCCGCGAACGGACCCACCCCGATGAAGGCACCGGCATCAAGAGAGCTTGTGCAATGCGGGCCGGTCCCCTCCACCCAGGGCAGACCCGCGGCTCTCACAGGAGTGGAAGGGAGAGTGTAGTTCTCTCCGTCCCTCTCCCGACCCCTTGGCCCTAAGAAGGGCCTTTTGAGCATCTACCGCCAATCGCAATGATTAGATTCACTGTGGGGTGATGCTCCTACCCTGGTCCTGAAACGGACCGTTGAACGGTGTTAAACACTCGAAGTGCTGACCACCCCAGGGTCCCTACGTGACCCAGTCCCCCCTTGTCCCTGTGCGGGCTATCCCCTTTGTCAGGTCAGAAGAGGTGCCAGTGTGCGCCTACCTCTCCTGCCACTCCTCCCCCTCGCCCTTCTGCGAGATGACATCCTCGCAGAAGGAGACCACCGCCTGCCATAACTCATCAAAATACTAAAAAAATACTGAAATGGTTCGTTAAAAGTCCAAGTCCAGTGCACCAAGGTGATTAAATGTCACTGTCATATCAATAGTTACCATAAGACAAATTTAAGACAAATAAAATTCTCGTGTCGCGGTGTTTGTGTTTAAACTCTTCCGAAACGGCTTTCCCGATTCTCATGAAATTTTGTGTGCGTATTGGGTAGGTCTGAGACTCGGACAACATCTATTTTTCATCCCCCTAAATGTTAAGGGTAATCCACACCTAAATTTTTTTTTTCAAGTTTAGTTAATTTTTTTTTTTTATGATACAGCTTTAGTAAATACATACAACCCTAAAGTTTCACCTTTCTACCACCAACCCCTATTTTTTTATGGCGGTACGAAGTTCGCTGGGCCAACTAGTATGTGTATAAGATTATCTCATCGTGAGTTCTTAGCTGAAGAGTTTAAAATGATAGAAATTAAAACGCCGGTTATAAAATATGAAGCTACATTTTCAAGTCACTGCTACGGGTTTCGTAGACGAACCGTAGTCACTACGAATGTTTTACATTCTACGATTAAAGGTCGTAGCAGACGTGTCAACTCGGAAAGAGATCGTCACCTCCAGCCGTTAAGTACCCTTAGCACGAATCAATATCGAATTCGAATAGTTTGCGAGTGCGAAATGTCATTGTCAAATGTGTACTGATTTTTAGTTCTCGTTACGTGCTTCGTGGCGGTGCTGCATACAAACTTTGACAATGACATTTCGGAGTCGCAAACTATTCGAATTCGATATGGTTCGTGCTAGAGGTACTGTGTTCTTTGTGTTACTCTTGACTGCAACGCACACTAACCGTAATCGTAACATAATCGCCACATGTAGAAACATCGACCATTATTAATAATGCCCTCGAGGTATATGTAATAAGTCAGTGTTTGAGATAGTTTCAATTTATCGCTTGGACCGGGCAGTATCACTTGGCCCGATATGGCTGGGCATTATTCATACTGCCCTGGTATTATGAATACTGCCGCATTAATCACTTGACCCATAGCATGTATACTAGCAAAAGTAATAATTTCCTAACTATAATTATAATTATAGATGTAAGCTCTTGTATCGTTCATGTTGGATCACACTGCACACGGTGTGCAAATTTGATTAAAATGGATTAAGTGGATTATTATAGTAGTCCATCCCGGACAAACAATGTGGCGCGTAATTCATATGTATCCAGATATATAAACAGTTGTGTGACGCTCGTGACCCATTTCCGTTCCATCTCTTCAATAGGATTTTTCCATTTACAGCCCGACCGAAAAGAAGATTCACCTAAACAAAAACGACGGGTTGCACTCCGGGAGTGCCGGCAGAAGTGAAAACTGGAATATTACCGTTGTGCATTTTTGATATTTTGGAATGGTTAGGGAATAATTTTGCACGAATCGCTTTAATTTATAAAAAAGTGCTATCATGTATGTGGTAGAATACAATATAAGTTTACCTCTCAGAAAAATCAACTTGAATTCAAAATGAATCGCGTTTAAGCGCACCTAGCGACAACTATTAAAAAAAATGCATTTTCTTCGCAATAAAGCTGCCACGTGGACGTCCTAGATAGAGACTTATTATTATAATACGGTAAAATAATATATTACTATGTTTCGTCCAATATATTGAAAGTCAACAATCTTTCCAATTTTATTGTGTGTCATGATGCGATCAGCCCACGTGTTTAACCTGACGCGAGTTTAACATTTTTTACCCGTACAAAGAAAAGTGTACAGCGTCGCTAAAGAAGTTTTCACTTCAAAAATATCTGCTGGCAATTAAAACCTAAAGCAATGTTTGCTCAAGAATGGTGCTGATTCGAATCGTGTCTGATACCTAGGCCGAGAAGTTTATTTGTAGTAAAATTTTCTTCAGACTAATAATACCTTTTGTAACTTTGGAAGTATAACCGTGGTTTCCAAGATTTTAATAATAACATCTTCAATGCGATCAAGTAAATTTATTATACATATTATCCAATACATTTCTATAACAATGAACCTAACATAATAAGGTTCCGAAGATACTGGCAACACGTAAATTAACGTGAAAAAGAGAGGCGGCAATTAATAAAAAAGGTTTGTATTGTTTGGTTGTACTATCCCATTACGGGGCAGTCCAAATTATTGAATCAACTCGGCGGCCGTGACTTGAGGCTGTTTCGTTTACCATCATTGTTCAGAATGAGGCAATCATATTAAATTTGATAGAATGAAAGTATTTCTATGTATCTATATTTATTTCAAACTAGCAGTGCCCCGCGGTATTACTCGCGGCTTATTAGGGATATTTTCCAGCAGTAAAACGTAGCCTATGTGTTAACCCAGGGTCTCAGCTAACTCCATACCAAATTTTATTAAAATCGCTCCTGCCGTTTAGACGTGAAGAAGTAACAAACATATACACTCACAAACTTTCGCCTTTATAATATTAGTGTGATCAGGGCCGCGGTAGCATAATCGTCATTACGCCCGGAAAGCAAAGGGTGCGGGTTCGAGTTCCGTCTGCTGCCTGGTTCGCGCGGAATTTTTTCTAGTAAAATTTTCTTAGATTTAAACGCCTAGCAGTTAAAATGCTAAAAAAAAAAAATTTAATTGTTATTGCTTCTTTCAAATGTTTATTAATACTTGTAAAGGTATTTATTTGACATTGTGGGTTACCTACAATGCGAAAAGATGGCGCTGCCTTGCAGCCTAAGAAATGCTAGAAAAAATCTTCACAGCCATCAGGGCCGCGGTAGCATAACGGTCCCGGATAGCGAAGGGTGCGGGTTCGAGTCCCGTCTGCTGCCTGAGCCGCGTGGAATTGTTTCCAGTAAAATTTAATTAAGATTTTTATCTGATTATTTTAAGGCAACTTTCGCAGTGGTCGGTCATTGGATGAGTGACCAAAAATTTACTATCTCGAGCTCCTCCGTGCTTCGGAAGGCACGTTAAGCCAAGGCACTGCATCTGCAGTCGTTGGCACTTACGAATATGCACTGGGCCCTCGTTGTTAGTCATGGCCCAATCTCCCTATTCCACCCATAAGGTAGGCCTGTAGCCCACCAGTGGGGACATTAATAGGCTGGTGATGTGTAGGTATTTTTATACCTACTTAGGAAAACTTTGCCTCATAAACCTCCCCGTAACAACTATTTTCATGCTAGCGCGCTTAATCCTTCATGAATTTTAATTCTGCTTTGTAAAACGCATGTTTTCTTGCCAACTAGAATAATTCGCTTCATAATTTGAATAGTTTCAAGCCTTTTACTGCGGTTAAAGAGGTTATGTAAATGCATTATGAAAAAGTTTGTTAACAAAGAGGTTGAAACACCGACGAAGTTAGTGACTTATTGTTGGGTAATTTTGTCTTTGTTGTCAAAAATATGTTGGTTTTATTGGCACAAGGCTTTTTTAAATTATTCTCTGAATCTACTCTTGTAGTTAATAGAAAAGTGTAATCATCATCATCATCAGCCTATTAATGTCCCCACTGCTGGAGCACAGGCCTTCCCTGTGGGTGGAATAGGGAGATTGGGCTATGACCCACTACGCGGGCCCAGTGCGGATTGGCGGGTGCGAACGACTTCAGATGCAGTCGGGACCAACGGCTTAACGTGCCTTCCGAAGCACGGAGGAGCTCGACATAGTAAATTTTTGGTCACCTATCCAATGAACCACCACTGCTAAAGTTGCTTAACTTCAAAGATCGCAGCCGAACGCGCTTATCACTTGCGCCATCGAACTCCTCAGAAAAGTGTAATACTAAAGAAAATATTACTGGAAAAAATTCCATGCGGATCAGGCAGCGGACGGGACTCGAACGCGCAACCTTCGCTATCCGGGCAAATGCACTGACCATTATGCTACTGCGGCCCTGACGGCCGTGTCGAATCTGCTCTAGCCTTAGTCTGCAAGGCAGCGCGATATCTTCGCACTGTAGGTAACCTTCAGTTAATTTTTTTCCAAGTACCGGAACGATAGGGAATTTTGAAATGTTATTTTCAATTATATTTTGAACAATTTTACTAATTTCCAGCTTGATGTTAATTTACGTACCTTCACTTTTATTTTTCTCTTATTTTACCGGTCTATATTACACGCGATGAAGTAAGAAATAATAGTTATTTATGCAACTGTTGCATGATGACGTTTCGCACGAGTGTTTAAATGCCCAATTATAAACACTTGCATACAAGACACTATCTACACACATGATATTATGAATGCTCTATAAAAGATTCTATGGGACGTTCTAAGAACTTGAAAATCATGAAAATTTTCGGTGCTGTGGTAGTGAAACGTGCGTGAATGACAATTATTTTTTTTATTCATACAGATACTACACTTGGAGCAGTAACAATTGTGGCTGTCTGATATGTAAAAGCCCTTTGTGCGGATCGAAGGAGTGTTATTATAAAATTAAGTACAACATTATATCATCTCCTATATCATATCCATTTGGATGACATTACATTATGGTTATTAAGACATTTGATGTTTTAATGTTGGCAATAAGCTAACTGTTTCAGAATCTTTTATAGAAGTTTTAAAGATTATATAATTTTTTGAAGTGAAACTTCTTTATGCACGCTTGACTTGGGGGAGGGGGGGGGGTAAGCTATCGAATGCCTTACGCGTTACGAAAAGTATGTTCGGGCGAGGCGACCGGGAGTTGAGTGGGAGATATAAGCAAGAGAAAGCAGTGCGCGCACATTTTCTTTCTCTCTTTCTCTTATAGCTAGTAAATGAAAAATGTATATGTACATACATTTATATATTGCACACATATATATACACATACAGATGCAGCTAAAGAAGTTTCACTTCAGTCTTATGGTCATAAGCTCGCTCGTTTTTTATATTTTTCTTCTTTGGATTTTCTCTTAAAAACATTATTACTTTTTTTTTAGTTACCAACACCAGCGAAATGAAGTCATCCCATTCGATGTAGGTTTTCTTTTGAAACTCAATCTCCTTTCAAGCAAATGTAACCAAACCTAATCGTAGCTCGATTCAAATTGATTCATCCGATCGCTTTTTACGCGGTGTTACTTAGGGGTGTGAGAACAGGGCTGTAACTAGGGTACGCGGAAGAATCCCTAAATGGGGACCCAGCGGCTTTGCGCTAAGCAGCTTAGAGGGTATTCGCAGGGTTTTTTAGCGTATCATCATCATCAGCCTATTAATGTCCCCACTGCTGGGGCACAGGCCTTCCATATCGATGGAATAGGTAGATTGGGCCATGACCCACCACGCGGGCCCAGTGCGGATTGTTGGGTGCTAACGACTGCAGATGCAGCCGGGACCAACGGCTTAACGTGCCTTCCGAAACACGGAGGAGCTCGAGATAGGAATTTTTGGTCACCCATCCAATGACCGACCACTGCGAAAGTTGCTTAAGTTCAACGATCGCAGCCGAACGCGCTAACCACTTGCGCCATTGAGCTCCTCCTTTTAGCGTATATTATGCCGTAAAGCGCCCGTAAGAGTTACGGGGTCCCCAGTGGGCAGCCACTGCTGGGGATTGCAAGGCTTGCAGGAGCCAGGTATGAGGTCCGTCCGGCGGTGAGCCTCTTAAAGGCGCCGTCGTCTGTAAACAGTATTTTTTGCCTGCGTATAAAAAAAGGGCTGTAACTAGGGTGATATAGAAACGACTTAGACCGTATTGTTTCATCCTTAGTTATGGCTCGAATACACTTGGTTGTTAGCTCGAACCCCAGGTGCAAGAAAGACATTACCCGAATTCGGGCACATATAGCAATATTTACCCTGGAATACGGGCTAGAAGACGGTGTCGGGTAAACAAAACAAAAACTACACGAATACGTTCTAAGTCGTTTACCCGAATTATTTAGAGATGACATCGGATCGGTCACATGAAATATATATTAAATGTATCAAATTCTTACTAATGGTTATGTTTTCTGTAGTACTTTTAACTAAAGATGAAACAGCGCGGCCTAATAATAAATTTGTAAAAAAAAAATGGTTGCCTGTAAAGTCGGTTTTACGGGCGAAGATTTTACGTGACAACGTCTTTTTCTCGGTAGAATATTTATTGATATGAATATAATTAAATTGCACAATAGGAACAAGGAATTGAATGAAAATAAGAATTGCACAAATTTTAACTATAGAAATATATTTTGTTTACTAAAACATTGTACATGTAAACTTAAACTTAACACGAGAGACTCATCGTAACGTTACCGAGCGTTACACTTTTTCATAAGTGACTCCCAGCCGCAACCTAATTTAAGACGTTGTCACGTCAAAAAATACCATAAATAATACCATAATAACCATAAAAATACGTTTATTTATTTGTTAAAATCTATATCAGATTAAAGATTCAGGTTCACTTGTACTGAACCTTTTAATTCTGATTTAAAAGAAAATCCTGTTTAAGCTTCATTACATATTCTCTTAAAGACTTTAAACACTCACCTAACATAAATATTCACTTGCATCGAGGTTCCATAACACCCCAATCTTTTTTTTCTGATGGACTATCAAGAATTACAGAACTTTATTAACATTAAAGGTTTATATATATTTTTGCTGACTTCCCTGGTCGAGTGGTAAGAACGCCGTTTTCAGATATAGCCTACTCGAGAGGGTTCCCGGGTTCGTATCCCGGTGGGGGCAGATGTTTGTGTGATGAATACGAGCATTTGTACTCCAGTCATGGATATTTAATATGTATTTCTATATAAATATACTTATATTTGTACAATGTATGTGTCTATACATACCGTTACCGTTACCCTAGTATCCCATAACACAAGCCCTATAGTGCCTATATTGGGGCTAGGATAATTGGTGTAAGTGTTGTTTAAGAAAAAAATATTAAAGCTCTTACCGGAGACTGATAGCTAAAAGTGGCCGTTAATGTATTCAATCTAGGTATAGGCCCTGAGTACAGCCCTGTCACGGGGTCTCGTAGACCCCCTCCAGTGGTGGGGTCGGTCCTAATAACATGTTAATGCGCCGTTTCAGCGCTAATCGAGCGCACCACGACTATTCATTTTGTTACGAACCGATTGGAGTCGGCTTACATGGATGTAACTAAACTTTATTTTTATTTAACACTAGCTGTGCCCCGCGGTGGTACCCACGGTTTATTAGGGATATTTTCCCGTAGTAAAACGTAGCCTTGTGTTAATCCAGGGTGTCAGCTAATTCCGTACCAAATTTTATTGAAATCGCTCCAGCCGTTTAGACGTGAAGAAGTAATAAACATACACACTTACACACTCACAAAATTTCGCCTTTATAATATTAGTGTGATGTCCTAATTATACGCTTGATGGTTTTTTTAAATCCCTAAAACCAATGAATAAAACCGACTCGTCCACCGAGGGTTCTGTACAAATGTGTACTGTACGCAACATAAACGTAAGTACCTTTTAAGTACTACCGTAAGTGCGTTAACTTAGAAATTTTATTTTTTACAGCTTCAAGGGACCGTCGATTTAAGTATCTGATTTAAATTTCAACTTGATACCTCCATGCGTTTCCGAGATAAAGTGCTTTGACAGACGGACAGATAAACGTATCGTTATTTAACGTTAACTCATGAGTTTTTTGCATTATTCTCAAAATTGTATTACAGCATTATTCTAGATAAAAATAAATCAGAGAAATTTTTCCAATCGCACGGCACGCCTAAAAATAAATAAAAAATACGAGTGCGGGATTTGAACCGACGACCGTGGTGATGCGTCGAACGTTGGTCCCGTGGCAAAAATTCAACACTTTGCGCCGTTTAGATCGATACTGGAATGACGAAAATTGTGTTCTATTGGTATATGCGCTCTAGTAAGGTTTTTTTCGTTTCGGAATTTCTTGATTCGCTCCCGGCTCTCAAAGCCCGCAATAAAAGCTATACAATAGCTTAATAAATAAATATTTCTAACACTCACACCAATTAGCACTGTAAGGCTTATGTTACGGGACACTACCAGTAAGCACTGTAAGGCTTAATATATTATGGGATACTAGGGCAGCGGATAGAATACATACACTGAAACATAAGTATATTTATCTAGAAATATAGGTACCTATATATTTCTAAAATGAGGAGATCGATGGCGCAAGTGGTTAGCGCGTTTGGTTGTGATTGTTGAAGTTAAGCAACTTTCGCAGTAGTCGGTCATTGGATGGGTGACCAAAAATTTACTATCTCGAGCTCCTCCATGCTTCGGAAGGCACGTTAAACCGTTACTCCCGGCTGCATCTGCAGTCGTTAGCACCCACCAATCCACACTTAAAACTCACTATTCCATCCTTAGGGAAGGCCTGCGCCCCAGCAATGGGAACATTAATAGGTTGATGATGATATACATAAGTAAGTAAACATTCATGACTTAGATACATGATTTCAATGTGATTTCCACTTCAGTTGTGCACTCTACCACTAATAATCTTCACAACATCCTGTGATTAACTGGTAGAGAATGCTTACGGTATTAAGTCCGCCTTTGTACATTTGTGCATCAAGAATAAATAAATACATATGCTTCAATTCATTGTACTTATATTTGCTTCACCGGGATTCAAACCTCTGGGCACGCGGTTCCTTAAAACTCGGCTACGGTAAAGGTAAAGCTTGTCTTTGCAACATTCTTAATGTTCCGTAGTCCTGACAAGGAACCCTTATAGTTTCGTCATGTCCGTTTGCCTGTCCGTCCCCGGTTTTGCTTGGAAACTGATAGTACTAGAGAGCTGTAATTTGTGAAGATATGTTTATCGGATGTCTTCATAGTAAGTAACTAATCAAACAGTAAAAAAATAAGCAAAAATATATGGGATAGTTGTAAGAGCACCATGTAAGCCGTAACTTTAGCCTCGGGAGCAAACAATGTAGTTCGAGAGAAAAACAATGACGCCGTTCACTTTATTGAACTGAGCGGTGTTCCAAGTAATGTAGAATGGAAACAATTGTATATAAGTGACAAGCTCTATGGAGCGGGTGGTTAGCGATCGTTGAAGTTAAGCAACTTTCGCAGTGGTCGGTCATTGGATGGGTGACCAAAAATCCTCTATCTCGAGTTCCTCCGTGCTTCGGAAGGCACGTAATGCCGTTGGCACCGGCTGCATCTGCATTCGTTAGCACCCGCACTGGACCCGCGTGGTGGGTCATGGCCCAATCTCCCTATTCCATGCATAGGGAAGGCCTGTACCCCAGCAGTGGGGACATTAATAGGCTGATGATGACGTTAAATGTATGGTTGAAAGTATACCTTATATATTGTGTCGTAGGCTGATTTAATAAATCGAATTTTCATGTAAATCCTAGGGATATTGCAAAAACCCGAATGACTAGACAATGGCTATTGCATTGGTCAATCTGACTGCTAACGATCATTTTTTTTATCATCTTTTAACCTAGTCTGAACCCAAGAACCCAATAACCAAGAATATTAAAGCTTACTGAGGTGACGCGCGTTTTCGCCAAAATATAACAGAGCTTACGCGTAAATTGTATATGAAGCTATAAATAAATTATGTAAAGGTTGCCAATCGTGTGTCAAATAACGTTCGAAATTTAGCAGTTCCTATATATGATACGAGGTGAATACAAATCTCATACACGTTGACATGAGATCTACCACTAAGCATACGTAGTACTGACAATAAGTTTAAGTTCAAAAAACTTGTGCGTGAACACTACCTGACTACGTGATTTTTCCCTATAGTTTGCATCGATATATATTATATTTATTGTATTTTATACATGTGCATCAATTTGTATTTAAGAATTATTATTTTATTTTCATTTTATTAAATTTTTAGCAACTTTGCCCTATCGCCATACTATTTGTCTCCAACACTCATACTGGTTGGCTGGTAGAGAATGCCTATGGCATTAAGTCAGCCGTTTGCTTATGTTGGCAATAAAGTTTAAATAAATAAATAAATAAAATAAAAATGACATTTGAACAATGTTGACTGTTTGTATCATGTTTATAAACCAAAACTATTATCGGAAAGTACGCTTTTGCTTTATCACGTTAATCGTCAATAAATAAATCTGGCAGGGATTGCCCGATTACCCCGGCCAACGAATAATTAATTAACAAGCATTTAGTGATGGCATAATAAATCTGTACTTACTCAGTCGATCCTTTGTGGACTGGATATTTATTTACTTTCTGATGATATTTTTGATTTGCGTACATGACACAAACAGACAAGATTGTTCAAATCTCCTATCAAAGTGTACGAGATTTCTATTTATTTATCATGTATAGATCCTGCTAAATCTCGAGCGTTAGAGTTTTCATACGTTGGAAACCGTGCGCGGATAGGCCTCGCCCGCGGCAACACAGATCGTGGGATAGCACATTAAATCCTTTTTTCGGTAATATTGAGAAAGGTCAGCGCCATTTTCTTAATACTAATTTCGCTTAAATTCGATTTAACATATCATCCTACGACATAAATACATACATACACCCCCTTATTAATGAACAAGGAATAAGATTAGACTAGTTACGCCGTGTTTTGTTCATGTCACTCAAATGACATTTGTCATTCAATGAACAGAGACAAAACATGAATTAACTAATCCCAGCTTATTCTTCGTTTATTATGCTACGCTGATAGGTTGGTGCACTTCAAAATCTTGTCATTAGAGCAGCAAAAGAATCAACTAGCCATACTTTTTGCACTAATTATTAAACGATAAAGTGAACTGTCCATCCATCCTAGCACAAATTAATTTAAAAGTACCCAGGGTCTCAGCTAGATTATGTAATTTCAAACCATTCCATATCGATTTCAGAAAGAATAAATATGGTGACTTTTCTCCTCTCTGTACAATGATGAAGTGTTATAATGATTTGTCAGAAAACTGTGATATTGATATTTTTAACGATAGTTTGGGTGCTTTAAAAAGATACATTTATCTTCATTACACAAAAAGTTTTTAAGTGGTGTTTTGCAGTATTCTGTTTATCAAAATCATTCATATTTCCTAGATGTTTTTAGTATGTTAATTGATGACTAAATTTATTGTTTTTAATGTTGTGCATACATACATAATTATACCTCAGAGCGTTTATCACTGCTGGAGTCCTAACAGACCGAGGGCGACCACTTCTTGACCTGTCATCTACACTAGAGTCTTCATTGTATCGTTTGATGAAACGATAAACGAATCTTTTGGTTATATTCAAATTTTTCAGTATGTCAAAAATTTTAATTGGCTAGTAACCACTTACAGAGACGAGGGGATAAATAATAATACTGGAAGAAAAAAACAGGCCTTGTTAAGTGTCTTGTCTCAGTACAAGGTCTTTTGCCGTAGATTTGCGAACCGATGGCGTAACTTCTATACTGAAACTACAATTGACTGAATAAGCAATTTTTGTTTTTGGGGTTTCGTACCCAAAGGGTAAAAATTTAAACCTGCTGCTGTCAGTGTGTAGTCTGTCTGTCTGGACGACTCTCCGTATGTCACGGGTCTCTAGACTGGAATATACGGAATGAGTTACAGAACTGACATTTGCTATTTCATATAGAATGCTTATCCAAAGCGTAATATTTAGTTAAAAATTAAATTAAATTATTTTTCATGAAGGGTCCCATACATGAGAAGGAGAGTTGTTTTTTTTCCAGCATACTCACATCTAGAGCTCGTTGTGTAAAATATAAATATAATTTTTATATCTTATTGTCTTATAGCGGCCGTAGAAATAAGAATTTTGTAGTGAATATAGAGTCTAGAGTATAGAGGGTAATTAAATAAAACTAGTTTTAACGGGTTAATGCACGAACTTTATTTATTTATTGACGTTTCGCAGCCTTTTCAGGTCTGCATCGTCAGAATAATGATATTTTTTTTATTTACTTTGTCGAGCTACCTTCGAAAGACTTTTATCGAGCGTTTGGATATTTCATTAGAAGATTTTTAAAATTATATTGTGTATGTATGAATATATTAGTTAATAAAGTACTTTATTTAAAATTATTTTTTGTAATTTTTAGTTTATTTATTCGACCCCCACTACCGTAAACTACCACCGGTTCCAAATTGGGAGACCTTTTTGAGAAGAACCGGCGAAATAAAATTCGGAGAGGCTTTCTTAGAGGGTAATTATTTTTTTAGTAAGAAAAGGTAAAGTAATACATGTACTATTTTATTTAATGACATACGAAATATTGCGAGCATGAATTTAAAAGAGTACCGTCTAAAATAACTATAGTTCTACTAATATTATAAATGTAAAAGTTTGTATGTTTCTGTGTTTGTATGTTTGTTACTCAATCACGCAAAAACAACTGAATGGAATTGGATAAAATTTCATATACATATAGATTAATACCTGCACATGTTAGGGATTCTCAAAACACTAAATTTAACACGGACATAGTTGCGGGCGGCCGCTAGTCTCATATAAGAAATCTATCATCATCATCATCACCAGCCCATTAATGTCCCCACTGCTGGGGCACAGGCCTTCCTTATGGATGGAATAGGGAGATTGGGACATGACCCACCACGCGGGCCCAGTGCGAATTGGTAAGTGCTAACGGCTGCAGATGCAGCCGGGACCAACGGCTTAAAGTACCTTCCGAAGCACGGAAAAATATATAAACAGCTAAATATATTTAGAAAATTTTCAGCGAGTGTATTCCAGTGTTGTTGCCTCGGCTGTACTCAATGAAACAAATATTTAGGAAAGGACACATTTATTTATCTCTCATTAAGTATAATACGATATTTTTGTATACAACTATCCATGGCTACGTCCACTCACATCTACTATATACAATGATATAAATTATATACTTACTTACTTCACTTATTTACATCACAGATTATCTAATAGGAGAAAGAACAGTTTATCAATAGGGATTATGACGAGACGTAAACAAAATCCATTTATATATTGTTTTAAACTTTCATGGTCACTAACATTATAGCTATAAACGGGATTGTTACCATGTACCTTGTTTTTTAAGCGCAGTAAAAGACGACGTCAGAGGGTAGACCGATATGTCTGCCAATAACATCTACCCGCAATTACTTCAGTTACTCCGTGATCATGGCGCTTGCAACAGTGCCGAAATATCGGAGACTCATTAAAAACAAGGTACATGGTAACAATCCCGTTAATAGCTATAAAATCCATTTAGTCCATCAGTACGATTATAAAAAAGTGACTCTTCTTAAATAACCTAACAGTAGGCGGTGCATAAGGCAAAGGGGAATGGAGCAGCGCACGCATCACTCATATATATATATATATATTACTCATATATACTCATATATACCTATAATGCGAGGAGATGGCGCTGCCTTGCAGCTTAAGAATGGCTAGAGGAATTTCGACGCGGTCCGTGAGGGCCGCGGTAGCATAATTGGTCAGTGCATTCGCCCGGATTGCGAAGGGAGCGGGTTCGAGTCCCGTCTGCTGCCTGGCCCGCGTGGATTTTTTTCTAGTTATATTTTCTTTAGATTTAATCATCAAGCAGTTACATGCTTTAAAAAATAAAAATTATAACTATACATATATTGTCACGTGTGACGCTGGTAGCGTTTCAGCCTTCGCTGAAGAGCTGCGCGCGCATCCCACACCCACACACTTATATACAGCGTGTAAAAAATCCTTTAACGAAGTTAAGGGTCACGTATTTTCCACACATTGTAAGTTACAATTAATTAAGACTATTGCATTATAGTACAAACGGCGGCCTTATTGCTAAGAAGCAATTTCTTCCAGACAACCGTATGTTAACTGGACTGTTACTTAGAGAGTGGGAAGTAGATGGTGTCATTTAAAGTTATGGAGATATTGAAGGTCAAAGTCACAATATTTTTTTAAGATTTTTACGTAACTATTTTCCAAACGTTATTTAGAAACATTTTTATCGACGCACTTACACACACACACACACACATACACACAGGCACATTCTTTGCGTAGCGCCACAGAAGCGCGCCGCGCTATATATTGCGTACTGTTTTTTTTTAACTTTAAATTACAAATGTTTCTAACGTAAAATATTTTGTAATATTACTTGTTTTGGTGAACATAATGCGTAGTTTTAGTCTTTGTCATTGGATTTTTTACAACCTGTATATAGTCGTGTGACGCCCGTGACGCATTGCCGTTTCATTTTTCCACAGGATTTTTCCATTTACACCCCGCCCTAAAAAAAGTTTTAGTTGAAAAAATACGTGTCTAATACTTTTAGATAATCCATCTGATGGCGGATAAAAAAATAGACATCATCCCTATTAAGATAAAAATGATACTTGTTTATTGTGAGTTAAGGATTAATTTCAGTCGAAAGTTACAATAAATTAAATTATACATTTTTAGTATATTATGCAATGTGCTTGTCACAAATTATTTTATGTGTTCTTTACATTATTAAATCAGTGTCCGTTAATTTAAAATAAGGAAAGGATTGTTTACGAAATTCCAATTAATCTTGAAAGGTTCATGTTTATTTAACTATATACATTGCCAACGTGAGTAAAATGTTTTGATAAACATAAAATCAAATTAGTTCTTATAAAAAAATATCTATTAAATAAAACAGACAAATGTATGCAGGTAGGTAAAATAATATAGAAATGCCAAATATTGTTTATCTTAAAAATCATAAGTTTTATTATGTACTTTTTATATGTATGTTGGTGCTTAATAAACCGACTGATTATATAAAACTACATAGTGTAAACTGATAGTCATTGGACACCGAATAGTTATTGGACAATTACTTTTGAATGTCAAAAATAAAGCGCCGTAGTTCGGAGGACAGCAGCTTATGCGCCCCATGATGTGTCACTGAGTTTATGCAGGATGTTGTTGCGTGTGGCTAGCTTCATGGTGGTTTTAGTGAGGTGCTGCTTGTTAATCAGGGGTCTATCCAACATGAGGTTGGTGAGGGTGAGGAAGTGTGTGAGGGTTGTAGTTGAGACTCTCACCTTGGAATTTGACAGTCGGTTTGTATTTGGCATGTTTGTTACTAAGATGGAAACAAGAGACTTCCGTTTTGCTGGAACTAGGTATAAGCCTGCAGAAGAAAAAGTAAACCGGTTTCGGAACATTGTTTGTCCAATAACTTTGTTTTTTTGTTCATATTTATTATAACACTGATATTTTGAAATTAATCACATAAGATTTATAAAATATTCTTATCATATCTCATTTCATCTAATTTTAAAATATCTCTATAGTATGGGGAAAAAATGTTGCTTAACTGTCCAATGACTGTCCGTTTACCGTAATTGAGCAATATAATTTAATGGTGTCACAAAATAACACATATATACTTTAAGTTTTTAAAATAAATGAGAATATTTTTATATAAAAAGTATATTATATGGCAACACCAAAACTAGCACACATCTATATAATTTAATTAAATACATAATTTATTGTTACAGCTTGGGAAAGTCTTAGTATTAAATTAATCCAAATTATTCCCCACATTAAGGTTATTTAAAAATCTTACATTAAACCTTTATACAGTTATAAAGAAATTATGAAAAAATATTTTCACAGAATTTAAATTAAATAAGAACGTTTTCATTGCAATTAAACAAGAATTAAAGTAAAATTATTTATTTCTACATTATGACAATTTAGCATAATTACGTATTGCTTTTATTGAACTACAATTTAATTGTTATACATAATTAATTACTATTTACATGGAATAATGCTTGTATAATAGACAGAGTGGCTGAGAACAGACGAAACGAGTAATGGTTTGAATAATAATCATATTAAAAATTTAAAACAAAATGTAACTTTTTCATGATGCGATTATATTATAATATTGTTTTTTAAATTTTAGGATTCAGATTAATATCTGAAAATCAAGTGTAGGTGTATATATTTTTAGAGATCCCATCACTGAAATCGCCTTAGTAGAGTAGATTTTAGACTTATGAGTCTAAAATCTCTTTTTAGACTAATGAGTCTAAAATGGGATCTCTAAAAATATATATACCTGCACTTGATCGTCATGACATTTCATGTCCGAGATTTTGGAGTTCCTGCAAATTTCGTGAATAGACTATATTATAGGGATTGGATCAGAGTAGACAACGATGTATATTATATTTTTGGTATCGCAGAAGTCTATAGGCTACGGTGACCGTTTATACGCTTCTTTGCCATGTTTTTCATTATCTACTCTGTGAAAACAATCAAACTATTTTTTCAGATGTAGGTTAAAAGGTCATTGATGTAGATACTTAAAATACTTTACTTAGCTTAGAGCTAATTTATTTCTCAATATTTATACTATTTACATTATTGCTTATAGTTTACTATTTCTAGCTTCATAGATTTAATTAAGTACATAAACACATAGTTTGATAGCTCAACTCATTATTAAATATAAAAAAATGTACATTATGTTAAGTAGGAGCCTCTTAATTAGATGTCAAAAAAAACTATAGACGCTAAAAGCATTGAAAGCGCAGCTTTTCATAATGCGATTCAAATCAGGTCTACCAGGAGGTAAACTTGAGCAAAGTGAAATGAACTCACTTTCCTATCGCTTCACTTCCAAGGTAGTATGTAATAGCAGCTGCACTACAACATGAGTCCTTAACTCAAGCTCTGCACATGTTTCTAAAACTTTTTTTCTGGAGGAAGCGAAGTCAGGATCGAGCGCTTGTTGTATTTTATTTCATGACGAGCCTTAAACTCCATTTTTTCGCGCGCCCTATGTAGGCGCTTGATATATCAACTTTTTTAAATATTAGGCATTAAACCATGGCAAGTCCTTTACTCAAGTTCTTGGTGTGGTGTTTTTAGCCTGTATTTTCAATGCTGCTACGAAGAAGAAATTAGGGTCAATGGGCACAGTGTTTTGTAGCGGCGCGTATGGTATTTTATTACATAAAGTGCCTTAAAATCCGTGTCGCCAAGCGACTTATTAGGCGCTTGATATATCAACTTTTTTATAAACTAGGGGCTACACCATGGTGAGTTTTTTACTCGAGCTCGTCACGTGTTTCGAAGCCTTTAAACTCATTGCCCCTATAAACGAGAAGTCAGGGTTGAGCAGCGGGTAGCATTTATTTTATTTTATTTTATAACGGGCTTTAACCTTCTTGTTTCCGCGCGCTCTAGCTAGGCGCTTCATATATAAACTTCTTTATACACTAGGCACTACACCATGGTGAGTCCCTTGCTCAGGCTCTCGACATGCTCCTTAGCTTTCATCCTTAATGCTGCTATGGATGATGATCGCGGATCGGGCGGCGCGGGCGGCGCAGGTGGCGCCGGCGCTGGAGGTGTCAGGTAGCTGGGGTAGCCGGACGGCGGGTGGCTTAGAAAACCTGTAACAACGCAAGAAAATTCATTACCAGCCTATTAATGTCTCCACTGCAAAGCCTTCCCCTATGGGTGGAATAGGAAGATTGAGTTACCAATCACGAGGGCCCAGTGTGGGTTGGAAGGTGCTGACGACTGCAATTGCAGCTGGGACCAACGCCTTAACCTTCCGAATGAAGCTCATGAAGGAGCGATATATTAAATTTTGGGTCACCCATCCGATGACAGGCCGTTCAGAAAGTTCCACGATCGATGACTTAATAATCTAGCAACGTGCACTAACGAGCGCTTTAAAAAAATATAATCTCTAATTTGGTACAATTCTTCAAATCTTATCCGTTATGAGATTGGTTTTAGAGATTTTGGACAACCATTGCATTTTCGATACACAGTTTTCCATTCCGCAATCAGTTATCCCATTGTAGTACACCTCGCATAACGTGAAAGCAAATATACCTAAATGATTCATGGATTTTTTGGATTCCAGTAGTAGATAAACTTATTTTCTTTTTAATCCTCATATCGTAAGATATTTTCATCATTTGTCATATCATCAATCATCAACAGCCTATCTTAGTCCACTGCTGGACATAGGCCTCTCCAAATGCACGCCACTCAGATCGATCTTGGGCTACTCGCATCCAGCTCCTGCCAGCCACCTTGCGCAAATCGTCACTCCATCGCGCCTGAGGACGTCCTACACTACGTTTGCTTAGACGCGGTCTCCACTCCAGAACTTGTCTACCCCAACGGTTATCGGTTCTTCGATAATAATTCTTTTGTCATATAATAGAATGTTAATATTTACCCGGTAAAGCCGTCAGCAGCGGTGGTGCGAGCCACGGGTCGACCGGCAGCCCTAACCCACTGAGCCTTGGTATCGCACCCCCAGCTCCGCAGCCATACTCGGAGAGCCCTAGACGAGCGGCTTCCATCTTCTCCTGACGACGCCACTTGGCACGCCGATTTTGGAACCACACCTGTAAGTAGAATACACCAAATCAACCAACGAACGAATTGAATACTACTCGGGCGACAGCACTGATCATTATGTTACCGCGGTGGTTCTGATGGCCGTGTCGGAATTTCTCTAGCCTTTCTTTTTCTTAGGCTCAAAAAAATCAAAAATAAAACTAGGGTCATCATTCAACCATACGACGCTCAACTGCTAAACATAGGTTTCTCCCGAAGATCTTCATGCTGAGCGGTCCTAAGCTATCCGAATCTAACGGAAAAACTCATTTAACAACGAAAGTCATTGCTTCTCGGCTTTCTCTTTGTATTGTCAAATAGTCTAACAGATTTGGCCTGTACGATTAATATGAAGAGCATACATCCATTGAATTAACTAAACATCTAAACATAATTTATTTTAGATGTATTTGGCTGCCAATTTGGAACCTGAATAGCTGGTAATATTATTACATTTGTTTCGAATTACTTGTTACTTATCTAGAAATTTTAATAATGATCTTGTTTGACAGTCGTGTTTACTTACTTATTCAATAAAGTCATAAATAAATAAGTGAACGTCTAAATCATACAAAGTTTAAGCTAATTAATGTGGCACCATTTATTTAGAAAAGTTTGTGACTCCCCCCTACTCAGTAAAATGTTAAGCTTAGATAATAAATCAGGGAAAACACGTCACTTCTAAACAGTTTCGAGGCAGACATAACAAAACTAACTTCGAATATGGGAAAGCGTGGAACACGAACTCAATCACATAAATGGTGTACCATCATTGTGCCATGCACCCTAAATCCAATTTTTATCATGCCGAAACGGTTCTTAAACTTGTTATAATAAAGTTTATATTCGTATGTCGATGAAGTGTGTATGTGATATGAATGTGGTGTCAAATTGTAGTGTGAAATGATATATTCGGAGGGACGATGGAACGGTGAAAATACGAGGCACTCGCGTGATCGTTTCGATTTCAACTAGGAGACAGCAAGTTAGCGGCATGCGAGCTTTGATGGCCCCACTGTCACAAATGCTAAATAATGTTTGACAATGAAAACGTGGAGACACGAGTGTGGAGCTTCAACGACACAGTAATGTGCCTTTTAACTTTCATGGTAGTTTGGTTCATTGATTTATGCCAGTCCCCGATGTCAGTTTTGTGGTTAAAAATAATTTGGAAAGTTAACTATATAATATGTAGGTAAGTACATATTTTACAACATATTTCGCTTGTGGTTTGTAATACCATCTTGAGATGCAAAGAACTTCACTCTGAATTTAATTTCCACTGCTAAACAGACCTCACTTGCTTTGACTTATAATGTTTCTAGCGGCAGCTAATATTTCTGGGATAAAAAGTATCCTATGTCTCAATCCAGGTAATAAATTATATTTTTGCTAAATTACATTCAAATCCGTTCAGACCTATCTATCCGTTGAGTAAATAAACATACAAACATTCACATTTATTAATTATATATATTAGCAGGATACGGGATACAATTAACGGTTCCCAAAACTGCTTTGGCTATCCTATACCTATATCCTAGCAATAATAAAGGTTTTCATTATCTGCCAGGGGAAATGAGCAGTAATCTATATTTTCTTCAAATCCTGATATATTTACCATTCCCTATGAATACCAATTGTAAAGTGAAAATTTACAAGTAAATGTGAAAGATACAAAGCGATAGTGAGGTAGTGACTGCACCATTGTATTCTATCATTCTAGAAAGTTGTCAATTTCTCTTCTCTATCTTCACTATGTCTAAAGTCAAATCCATTCTTAATTGCATTCCAATGAGTTTTATCTGGTCCTTTACATTCAGTGAAGTAAAAGCAAATAATTTTCTTATTACGATCAATACAAAGAATATCCTATCCAACTTTTAAACATGTTAAAGCGTTCATAAACAATAATTACCGGGACAGTACATAACGTGCCACCGTTCGCGATAACTCGTTAACTACGTTTCGCTTTTTCTTGCATAATTAATTTCGAAGTATAAATACACCACGCAAAGAGCGTGTGTATTGCGTTGTTACAATGTATAATGACAACGTGTCATGGATAATTGCCGTCGATAACGGTCTAATGATTCCTCCGTTTGATAATGTATGAAACCTGCAACACGGTAAAAGTTTAATGTATCGGTTAATTTTAGTCGGTCGCTTTCTATTATTTTCTGTATTGCTTTTTTATTTAATTTTTATACGATGTGCAGTTAAATACCCCGTCCCACCTTATGTTTAGTGTGGAAGTGGAGTCCAGTTGCGAAGATAGAGATGATGCGGCAGAAATTATTCCGATCCAGCCATCCGCACCCCGACGGCCTGAACCTAATCCCAAACCCTGAGGAACTCGATTCACCAGCAGAATCGGAATACCACCAAAGGGTAAAAGTGTATTTTATTTATTATTTAATTGGTTTGTCAAATAAGTACATAATAAAATTCAAATTACGAGGTAAGCAATAAAATCGCGTGCTTATAATGTCCTCATTTTAATACAATAAGGAGATCGATTCTGGCATGATACTCTAAATCTAAAATTATATTTACAACAGTGTATCCTTGTCATGTACTTTACTGAATGGAGGTGGATAAGGAGAGACAGATGTCAAATTTATTTTAAAGTTTAGGGTAATATGGCAGTATTAGTCCCATTATTATTAAAGTCATTGTAGCCACGTACTTATTCTAATTTTTATTATTGTTACAAATAGTGACAAGCAAATCGAATAATTATGCTACTGTAATGGGTTTGATTAAATCATCTGCTGAGGTTCAAAACTAACTACTCAAGGTTTAGGAGCATTTTTAGTAATTTAAGCAAACTCAACAAAGAGAATGCAGCGAAGTGATTAGTTAGTACATTATTGCACGAATTCTTTATCGCTCCCACTGCGAAATATTATAGAAATGGCTTAATTTAGGTTAGGTTAAGATGAAGCTGGAAACTTCTTATAAGAATAAAAGCTCCTAAATAAATAAACATTAAAAAACATTAATTCATAAATAGCAAACTAATGTAAGCTCGCTGTTATGGTTGCGTGTTTTAGTTGTGGAAGGCGTGTGTGGCAGCTTGCATGAAGTATGGTGTCGGTTTGTGCCACCAAGCGCGAGCCGATCCCAAACAATAATACACTAGTGTTGTTTACGATTCTTATATCGAACTTCAAAACGGTTAACTGGAGTGTCATTTAATATTCCGTATTCTGAATAAACGAAACATTTATTTTCTAAATAGAAAATGTTAATGGCACTTCTTAAAAAGGTTTTTTATGTAAAAAAATCTTGTTAACAGATTAATTGGAAAGTCAGAATCTTTGTGCTGCACACCTTTGTTTGCAGCATAAATAGCAATTTATGCTGCAAAGAGAGGTGTATTATACATCATTTATGGCCCTGGACACATCAGCCGTGTTACTCTATTTTTATAGCATCTCTATGGCATCATAGTTCACAAATTATTTTGTTATTCTTTTTTCAGTTCAAATACTCTTAACTAATGGTTTAAGTAAATCTATTCATTATTTCAGAAAATCTATATATCTAAAGAGAGGGTCAGTGCATTTGCCCGGGTAGCGAAGGGGGCGGGTTCGAGTCCCGTCTGCTGCCTGGTCCGCATGGATTTTTTTCTAGTAAAACTTTTCTTTAGATTTAAACATCTAGTAGTTAAATGCTTAACAAATAAAAACATAAATATATATTCTTTAATATAAGACCTGCTGACATTTCTTTTCAACAAGTTTTATATTTTTGCTTTCCGCGCGAGACTCAAAGCAACATAAATAGAATAACTATTAGCTGGCTTGGTTTTTTCTTATAAAAGAAGTAGCAATCCCTAAGTGGACGAGGTTGTCGATTTTATTTTTATTTTGAAAGCTTACTATACTACACATGCATAGGCTACAAGACCTTATAGATAAGTTTTATCATATAAGTATACATTTTTATTAATACCTACTTTATATAGAAGTTTAAATTTGGATAGAATTGTAACTTATGATTATTGCTGTACTTTTCCCAAACTATTTAAATAACTATATAGTAGAACTACATGAAACTGCTCTTTGACTGTTCCTAACAGCTAATTTGTAGCGTTTGTGCACTAATAAGCAACGACACGCGATACCAAAGTTTGGATCGGCGCGGTGTCAACTATGGTGAGTTTACCCTACTTAGTTAAATGATTACGTCTGGATTTGATTTCAATATAAGATTTATAACATTGATTTCATAATATGATTAAACAGTAAAATATAAAAGTTATTGCTAATATACAATGCTACATATTGGTAATAGTTTTTTTTAATTAATGAAGAAATGATGAATAAATTGCATTATTGTTATAATTGTACGATTTATTATATTGGTGCGATAAAAGGTAACAAAATAATTAATCTTTGCTTTTAAAAAAACTACATGGGTACTAAGAACAAAATAAAATATTTTTAAGTCTTTATTTAATTATAAATGTGTAAAGGGTAAAGGGGCTGTGTGTTCTGTGTTGTGACTACTACGACATGCAAGCATGCTCTCATTAAAAAATTACATATTGACTCTGCAGTATTTGCCCGTGCAATGTACGTTTTGTTGAATTATGTTAGTCCGAGAACTTTCAAATGACAGAAATAATTAAGAACGACAAGTCACAGGAAAAGAGCGTAACTAGACAGTAGCCATAACATAATATAATAAAAAAAGCGACTGTGCTTATGACCACACGACTGAAGTGGAACTTCTTTAGCTCCATCTGTGTGTATTTTATTTAAATATATATATATGTGTGTACAAGATATACATATATTAATTTTCTACAAATATTTTAATTTATTTTATGTTTTCATTGGTAAACAAAAAAGTCAAATTTCCCAATTTCAAAGAAACGTCAACAAGTCAAGTTTGTCTTTATCATATTATTATTATCACAACAATATAAAAAAAACTTTTTGTAACTCTTTTAAAAACTTATAAATAATATAAGCTATGGCCGTATAGGCTTAGATTCTTTAGCTCGTCTCAAATAAAAAAAATCTATTTGTTAAAAAGTCAACTTAGATATTTGTATGTTGTTTACAATTGAGTTTGAGTATTATAATTTAATAGTAAAATACAAAATTGTAATTGATAAATTACGTCGTGTAATTAATAATTTTTTTTTAAAAAAATGTTGCACTAATATTTGTTGATAGAAAAAAAAGGTTCAAAATGATATTTCAGATCGTTGCATTGAACTTGAGATCATCGGCTTGAATGGTGCAACTTATACCTACAATAACGCCACTTTGTCGCTGATGCAGATGACAAAATTTACGTAGATATTTATCTTGTTTTACGTTTATGTTTACCGATGACAATTAGTGTCATCGACGCGAAATCGTAACACATTCGCCAGTTTACCCCCCAAATTAATCGTGCCTAAAGAAGTTTCACTTTTAGTAACATTAATTTTCGACGACCTCCATGGCCGAGTGGTTTGTACGCTGGGTTTCATGGCATCGCCGACTCGAGAGGTCCCGGGTTCGAATCCCGGTGGGGGCAGATGTTTGTGTGATGAACACGAGCATTTGTACTCCAGTCATGGATCTTTAATATGTATTTCTATATATGTATTCTATCCGTTACCCTAGTATCCCATAACACAAGCCTTATAGTGCTTACTTTGGGGCTAGGCTAATTGGTGTGTGTAAAAAAAAAATGTTACTAAACAGCTCTTGTTAATGACATAATAAAAATGCTGATATCATTATTCAATATGCATAGACCGATGTTGCCGTAACATTACTTTAGGCATTGTAACAAATGAATAAATATAACAATATTCACGCTCCACCCTCGCCAAATGTCAAATTAAAAAACAAACGTCACAGTAACAATGGCGCGTAAATATGACAGATGTCAGATTTGCACTTGTTTTTCGGCGTCCTCCGGAGTTTGATTCGATTTTTGACTACTCAATTGTCTCACTAATGGTTTGTTATATTATTTTGATTGTGATTCGATTATTTTGCGAATGCGGTGCGGTCTTTTATCGTTAATTGAATGAGAAGTCGATTTAAGTGTGACACATGGCTCAGTTGTAAGTATTGAATCAAGGCCGTAACAGTAATGAATACCAAATAAAGATTTTTTTGTAGCTGATAGAACACAATATTTGACTTCTGAAAATCAAAACTATTTTTACGTTCCTATGCAATTAAAACTTAATATTAGACAGGATTGACTAAATTTCTTAGGCTTTAAAAAAAAAGTATTTCAATTGCCCAACCAACGTATCAAAATATTATACGTCAACCATTGAGGCGTTATAATTGTACCGAACAAAGTCCCGAGCAAATAATCTAATTTCCCAGGCATAACAGTTAACAGAGCTTGTTCATTATTTTCCTTCGATATCGCTCACGTGAGCAGGTTAACGCTCACAGTTAAACAAATTTAAGTTTTATTGCGGTCGCTTAATCTTTTCGGTGTGTGTTCCATTAAAAGATTGAGCAATTGTAAGCTATTAGTTGAAAATATATATATATTTTAAAGAAAATATAACTAGAAAAAATTCCACGCGGACCGGGCAGCAGACGGGACTCGAAACTGCACCCTTCGCTATCCAGGCGAATGCACTGACCAATTATGCTACCGCGGCCCTGATGGCCGCGTCGAAATTCCTCTAGCCATTCTTAAGCTGCAAGGCAGCGCCATCTCTTCGCATTGTAGGTAACCCACAATGTCAAATGAATACTTTTACTTGCAGCTTAAGAATGGCTAGACAAATTTCCTGCGAGGCCGCGAGGGCCGTGGTAGCATAATTGGTCAGTGCATTCGCCCGGATAGCGAAGGGTGCTGGTTCGAGTCCCGTCTGCTGTCTGGTCCGCGTGGATTTTTTTACTAGTTATATTTTCTTTAGATTTAAACATCAAGCAGTTACATTCTTAAAAAAATATAATAATTTTAAAGTTATAAGGAAGGCAAATAAGAATATGGCCCGCCTGATGGTAAGCGGCCACCATAGCCTATAGTATAGACGCTTGCGATATAATATCATACTCCCGCTGTTACCCATGACCACCTTGACACAATTCCTTACCCCTTGGAGCCCTCGAACCTTACCGACAGACACATAACACCACCAAAAGGTAGCGTTGTTTTACTGTGATCTTCTGTAAATTGAAGGTTACTTACCCCAGACTGGTGCCCTACCTGTCTTCTGCTTCGTTTTCTTGCGTATCAGAAATGTTGATATGTAAAGCACGAACTTTGCTTGTCTTTTGAGAATTTTGATTGATTTTTAATACAATAATATGCGAAATGTTGTTCAGTTTTACTGAACTATTTCATGTTTATAAAGACAGTCTGCTGCGACTTTAGTTGTATTAGTGGTTTCGTTAGCAAAGGGAGTACTTGCACAAAGGCAAGATAGCTTATATATTTTTTTAAATTAACTCAATAACCCCACCTTTCTATCATTCTCATTGGTTTCTCTGTCTGTAGAAGTTTTAACTAGCTTCAGCCCATGATTTCGTCCGCCACGTTAACTTTAGTTTTGCAGAATATTATTATATAAGGGATTTTTTTCTTGAATAAAAAAACCCATTTCTCATTCTAGGTAATATTATAGCTATATGTATGCAAATTCCATCCAAGTTGTGTCATTGAGTAACAAACAGACAAAATTTAGTAGGATATTATAGCTTCCTATCGTTTCAGTTTCAGTGTAGTTGTACGTTAACAGAAGCGTAGTGAGGCAGGCTGCGGGGGTTGAAATTAACGTGTTATTGGGGTGAAATTAAGGCTGCTAAACATTTCGTGCCCAGAATTGTTCGACTAATTGGCCCCGTGAGGCACGCGTGCTTTAGGACGCTGTGTCAGTTATGTTTTATGTTCAGTTTAAAGTTGAATGTAGGTCGCCGGTGTCTCATAATGGTTCTACTCTTCGATTCTTAAAGAAAGAAAGGAAATTTTCCCATAAACATTTACGCAGAAGCTTTTTTAGGTTTTCTAGTACTGAACTTAGAATTTTAAAATATGTATGTATTATTGTCGAGCTTTCGAAAAGTTTTTACAAAGGATATTTTTTAAATTGAAACTTTTAAACACCGCCACAAATTTAAAGATGAATTAATAGGGTGACATATTTTTTAATTGGTAAATTTAAATATTTTTTAAGTAGTTAAATGGGTTAAGGTTATTTTGACTGTAAATTTTAAATACATTTTATGAATGTCTTAATTAAATTAAATAACTAAAAAAATAATCAAGTAGATAACAAATCCGCATGACAACTCTCTGATGGCAACTTTATAATTTGTCATGTATCTTGCTGGGATCAGTTTAATCGTCTGTGAATTTATCGATTTAGGTATATTCAAAGAGGCACCAGATAGCGCATTAGAAAATCATCATCATCAGCCTATTAATGTCCCCACTGCTAGGGCACAGAGATTGGGCCATGATCCACCATGCGGGCTCAGTACGGATTGGCTGGTGCTAACTACTGCAGATGCAGCCGGCACCAACGGCTTAACGTACCTTCCGAAGCACGGAGGAACTCGAGATAGAAGATTTTTGGTCAGCCATCCAATGAGCGACCACTTATTATTATGTTATGTTATAATTATATTCTAAATTTTTTGGTAGTCATATTACTATCGTCGTTTTGATTATTATAGATTGCCATAATTTTCTCTGGTACATTACGACTGTATAGTTATTTTTTAATTAAATTATTGTTATTATTATTATTATACATTGTTTCAATTACAAATTTATTGATTTTAAATTATTATTAAAATATTTTGACCTTACCTACAAGCGTCGGTGGTTCAGTGGTGCTGACCAGCTTGCTTGCTTCGCGGGTATCCCGTGTTCGATTCCCAGTCGAGAAAGACCTTTTTTATTAATGATTTTAAAGTGTCACTTGCATTGTGGTTTCATAAAACCGGACAAATTTCTATGAAATTAAATGAAATTATAATTTATTCAAATTGACTTATTGAAAGTTCTTATGAATCTTATATATAAAATTCTCGTGTCACAATGTTAGTTACCATACTCCTAAACGGTCAGACCGCTTTTTATGAAATATTATATGCATATTCCGTGGGTCTGAGAACCGGCTATTATCTATTTTTCATATCATTAAGTGATAATGGTTGTCCACCTGTAACGTAGTGTTCTGAAACCTACCATGTGCCTGCGCTCCAAAATTCAAACTATTGGGTATTGTAACGTAGTGTTCTCATATGAGTTAGGAGGAATGTTATCCCAGGAAATTGATAGAACACTACGTTACACACACCCCTAAATTTTTTTTGGACAATATTTGTTTTTAAATAATTTGCTATTAAAAAAATACATACAAGCTAAACCTACCTTAATTTTCTCTTCTACCTCCTGCCCCTATTTTTATGGCGGTACGAAGTTCGCAGGGTCAGCTAGTATTATATATATTTTTCCTACCACCCATTTAGGATATCTCTTAACTGATAAGAAGAATGGACGCAAGAAACTCATTAGCAGAAGTGGCAACATTTACAGAAACACATACCTCTACTAATACAACGTCCACCCACATTTTTTTATTGATTGTGTATGCTGTTGGTCGCAGGTGACCTTTACAGCGTCACCGGGTCTGGGGACGGCGAGATCCTAAGGGGACCTCAAGCCGAGAATTGGCGTGTGCCTCTAGAGGTATTCCAGGCGGATGGCATCGCACCACAGTGGGAGTCTCCTCTCCGTCTGGAGCCTCTAGACCACTCGAACCTAAGGGGCACACATTTTGATTGCTGTGTCATACAGTATAAATACATTAATCCTGAAACCATTTATCGTGAAATCATTGAAGTATTTTCGGGATTATGGATAAGCAAACTTCTTGCACATTCAACAAAGTTACTTTTTTTTCTTTATTTTTTATTTATTTAATAAGGAACAAGCAGTCATACATAATATCATATGAACAATTTCATCGTATCAAACTGACCTAACAGTTCCATAACATATGACCTAACTTATATAATAATGAACTTAATAGAAGTGCAATAACACCATAATTTAGAAAAGAAATTCAGTACAACTTTTGGGCCAAATGGTATAATGCAATAAACGAGGGGACAAACCTCCAATCTGCAGTATCAATCACCAACACAGGTGCTGGTCTCTGACTCAACAGACTAATACTCCGACCACTCGCTCATCGAATTACATGTTCGCCCATAATTTTTTTATACATATTCAAAGATAGGAAAAACACATCAACAATCCCAAAAAAAAAATGTTACATCGTATAAATCCATGGTAATTCTTTTCTGACTGTCTTTTTTCACTGTAAAAGTTCCAAACCGTTTTATGATGTGTATGAAGTCAGGGGCAGTATCTAGTTTGGGACGAATATATTTTTAAGTTCCAACTTGACCATTTTTATGTAAAGCTGCAATATTTTTTAGCAATATCGACGTCTATTCACGGCTCGGATACACGATGTATCGTGTTACCTTCGCGCCACGGAGACAGCTCGTTACAGCAACGGAAGTGTCATATTCCCCACCCGGCGATCTACCCCCACCACCTCGCGTAGCCTTCCGATTCGATAAGACAGGTGAAAATATTTGAGACAACACAGAAGTGGCGTGGCTGTCGAACAAAGACGTGAAGGTAGGATAACTCTTTGAGATAAAGAGTTGTTTATTCAACATGAGCCTTTACAGACACTTATTGTTTTCATCCAAAGTTCAAACTAAACATTCAATATTAATTTTATTAAGTTTTATTACAGTTAACAAAAGTATTACCTATATTTCATTTACAGAGCAGCCAGTGCAACACTGAAGTCGTTTTGAATTTAAAAACTGACGGAGATGTAAGAAAAAAATTGAAGCTTCCATCGAGCACGCCCAAACAACTGACAAACTGTGGTTAAGTACAAAAGAAAAACCTTGGAAAATCTGACTAAAGCTGCGAGAAGTTTTTACTTTTTTGTTAGTGCCGAAACCTCGACGTTTTTGCATCCGTCTGCCTGCTGTCACTATCAATAACATTGCGGACTGAAAAAAATCTGAGAACTCTACCCTCAGCACGAACCAATATCGAATTCGTAACGTTTGCCAGTCCGAATTGTCACTGTCAAATGTTTACTGATTTTAAGTTCTCTTTACGTAGTTTGTGGCGCCGCTGTTCAAGTTTCCATACAAAATTTGACATTGACATTTAGCACTCGCAAACTATTCGAAATCGATAATGGTTCGTGCTAGGGGTACTGCAGCAATGTTTTTGACATCTACTCATTTATTTGACAAAAGGACTAGCTAGTTACCCAGTATGATTACCTATTGCTGTTGTTCGAATATCCATTACTAATGTCATGTTTTTTTTATTTTTTAAGCAAGTAATTACTAAGATCTGATTGAGCTTCCACTGACTAAATTTAAATCTTAGATCAAAAATACTCTTATGAATAATGAATAAGGGCTATTATAAAATTGATGATTATCTGAATGATCGTAATGCATGGACATAGTGTTTCTTATAATTTGTTATTTAATGGGTATTTGTCATTTTTCATAACAGTAATATTGTACCTATCTAATGCCGCTTCCTATATACTAAATATAATGTTAACCATATTTTCTTTGTAACTATATATCTATATTCTAAATGATGTAATGGAAGGTGAATTCAGACGTATCTCTGAAGTCATTTTTCAACTTGACGATTCTGTGTATAACAATACAGGGAGAAAAAAACAGCCCTTGCTGAGTTTCTTGCCGGTTATTCTCAGTACAAGGTCTCCCACCGTAGTTTTGCGAACCGATGGCGTAGCTTCTTGACCTTCACAAGTGCTTGTAACAGCCTAGACTGAATAAATGACTTTTCATTTCATTTTCCGCGCAGATCAGTCAGCAGACTGGACTCGAACTCGCACCCTTCGCTATCCGGGCGAATGCACTAACCATTGTACATTCGCTCGTCAAGGCGGCCATTGTCCGGGCCGCGGAATACCTGTGCTGATACTAAAGACATGGATACGTAAAGATAAAATATGTTTACACGTAATAATAGGTGTTGATTTCGTTTATTTGTCAAACAATGTGTTATGTTTTTGTGTCAAAACAAAAGGCTTGACTTCAGCCGCCGCAGACTCAAAGCGTGACCTACAACTCCCTTCCCGTCACAATTTACCCCGGATTGAGGATACCATACTACATTAATTAGTCAGGACATTATATTAAATATTATCGTATTTTAAAAATCCTGTTAATGTTTGGCTGAATTGATAGATTAAGGGAGTGGTTAGAAACTAAACACAAAAAAAACATATTGCCCCTAAGGTAAGTTTTACTAGAAAAAATTCCTCGCGGACCAGGCAGCAGACGGGACATGAACCCGCACTCTTCGTTATCCGGGCGAATGCACTGACCATTATGCTGCCCCAGCCCCGACGGCCGTATCGAATTCTCTCTAGCCTTTCTTAAGCTGCAAGGCAGCGCCACCTCTTCGCATTGTATTGACAATGTTAAATTAATACCATTTTTTCTAGTAAAAATTTCCTTATGAGCAATACATTTTATTTTTTTTTATAAATAAAACCTTATTTCATTTGCTGAACCAAATCATTTGCTTCTGTAAAAAACTATATAATAATAATTAAACAATGTATTACCTTGCGTATTGATTCAGTCTTTAGATCCCTCAATACTGTTTATTGCCTAAATGCTGCATTATTTATCTACTTTATAATAAGTTATGTCTGCTTTTAAAGTACAAAGAAAATATACAAAGCCTTGTTACCCTACTAAACTGCTCGGAAGAAAAAGCACCGCTCTCTAATCTAATTGGACCTTTACGTCATTTTGCTACTTATTTAATTAGCTTCTATTGGTTAGTTTAAAATGAGAAATTATTTTATTCCTTGTCTGTTTTCATTACGTGGTTCTTGGTTGTTTTGCCGCAATGTCTTACACCTATTGATTATTAAAAGAATTCATGTATAAGGTTACCAGTGGAATAAGTATTAAATAATTTAAATTCATGAAAACGGCTCGCGGAATTTCAAACTGGAAAACATATTGTCTACTAGTGGCCCGCCCTCGCTTCGTTTCGGGGTAGAATTGATCAAAATCCTTTCTTAGCGGATGCCTATGTCATAACATCTACCTGCATGCCAAATTTCAGCCCGATCCGTCCTGTGGTTTGGGCTGTTCGTTGATAGATCACTATGTCAGTCAGTCAGTCACCTTTGAGTTTTATCATGAAAACGACTCGCGGAATATCAAACTGGAAAACATATTGTCTATTGCCTTTTTGTCTACTAGGAAAAGGCAAAATAAATTAATCTTAGTAACTATTAACTACGTACCTACTTATTCGAAGATTCAAATTTAGCCTGCAAGTTTTTTAAAACAAATCACTATGATTTTTGACTCATAAAAACTTTTTTTAACTATCATTATTAGGATAGAAGTATTCTTGTAATATGTTTATTATACTTGGTAACTTGCACCTACTTCATTTTTTATTAGGAAGTTATAAGCTGATGGATAAGTTTCCATTACTAAATTATATTTAAAAAAAAACAGGTAACTATCACTAAATATAAAATTTTCAAAAACAAGCTTTAGATTCAATGATTTTGAATTCAATCCCAAAAATGGTCTCGCAAAGATCACAAGTTAGGTATGTATGGCGCCACGATCGATCGGCTCAAATCTTTATTTACACAACAAACGAAATTGACTTTCAGATACGCTCTCTTTCTAACGCCGAACACAAACATGAACAAAAAGTACTTCGCGTTCTTTCTATTACGCAAGATAAGATGCGAGACGCAAATAGTATATAGCTGTAAGGTGTGAAAGGGATGGCGTTACTTCGCCATCTTAGGATGCAGTCCATGGACCAGAAGTTAGCCAATAACTCGTTGTGTCTCACACAAAGGAGCCTAAGTGCCGAACAATTGGTTAAGGGAATTGGTCTTTATTATGTTTGAGGAAGGTCGAGTTTTTATTGCGGGTGTTGAAGGTGAAATTAATAATAACGTTTGTAGGAGATTGGGTAGTCTTAAGGGGAGGGTTCTCAAGTAATGATGGCTTGTTTCTGATGGGGTCCCGTGACGGAGTCTGCTTCTGAAACCTTTTATGTTAGAGGCTATTAATTTGAGTTTGTTATATTTCAAAGCGTTTGATAGTGATGTTTGGGTTAATTTTGAAGTTTCCCAATTATAAAGTAAATGCAATTACAACACAATAATGAAATTTTCTAAAGAATATTTTATTATTTATAATTCGAAACAAGCTACTCTGTCCAGGTTTTTTCTAGCAAAATTTTCTTTAGTTTTGAAACATCTAATAGTTAAATACTTAAAATAAAAAGATAATAAGAAATTGAGCTGTTTTTATTTCGGTTACCATACTTTAAGTATGAAAAATTATAGGATTTTAATTCAATTAAAAATATATGATTGTAGTCAATAGCTGTAGCGTAAATATTACGTAGGTATATTTATTTGTAAAATTAAAATAATGTAACTCAATTTTAGATCAAAAATTGTTCTTATTGTATTATTATTATTGTGAACGAAATACAAAATATTTCAAAATAATATACGTCCGTGGCCGAGTCGTTTCTACGCCGGGTTAAGGTATATTATATATATTTAATATAAATATTTTGAGTAATTGGTTTTTCTTATTTCAACAATTCTTTTTTACCTACTTTACATTCAACTACAGAAAAAAAAAAATTGAGGAGCTCGATGGTGCAAGTGATTAGCGCGTTCGGCTGCGATCGTTGAAGTTAAGCAACTTTCGCAGTGGTCGGTCATTGGATGGGTGACCAAAAATTACTATCTCGAGCTCCTCCGTGCTTCGAAAGGCACGTTAAGCCTTTGGTCCCGGCTGCATCTGCAGTCGTTAGCACCCACCGATCCGCACTGGGCCCGCGTGGTGGTTCATGGTCCAATCTCCCTATTCCATCCATAGGGAAGGCCTGTGCCCCAGCAGTGGGGACATTAATAGGCTGATGATGATGATGATGAAATAGTGGAATTTCCGCTAGAATCCGTCTGGGGAAGTAATCTCCACCTTACAGAAGACTACAGTAAAAAAACACTACCTTTTGGTGGTGTTATGTTTCTGTCGGTGACTAAGGTTCCAGGACTCCACGGGGTAGGGGATTGAGTCAGGGTAGGCAACGGAGCGAGTGTGTGATATTTTTTTTATATTGCAAGCGTTTGCAACGCTATGATGGCTGTTTACAATCAAGCGGGCCATAAGATTGTTCAGAAGTCTCGGAAAGTTTGCGATAACGTAAATTATATGTTTAGCACGTCTTATGGGAACTGCAAGAAGAAATTCCTGTAAGCTTCTCTTACTTTTAAACTTAATTTGGCAGCTATCTCTTCTTGCTACCATAATTTACTACTGTTAAAACCAACTGTTTTTATTATTTCTTTATATAAAGCATTTAATAGCTAGATGTTTAAATCTTAAGAAAATTTTACTAAAATTTTTAATTGTTTTTTTTATTTATTTATTTAATCAAGCAATATTACAATTATAATACATATTATAGTGCAAACAAAAACCAGAAAGGTTTATTCGTGCACTACATTCACCGCTGTACATCCAGTTACAATAAATAAATATAGGTTTTCACACTGTGGTAACTAGGGTAAAACCGGGATAGATGCCGCGCTGGGATAGATGCCTCGTTTCTAAAAACTCAACTACTAGAAAACAAAACAGCAAATTCGTTGTTTACATACGCGCCACATGCACCCCCCACCTCAGTGACGCGCGAGTTGTTGTGCTAGACGGACGTTTCTCGCTTGTGTGTTGAATTACATTCGCAGCGGATGCAACGAACGCTTCAAAATTTCAAACGTAAGTATTCACTATTCCATATCTTTATAAACAGTAAAAAAATTACATTTTATTTGAATTGTTTTAATACATTGGTTCTTTGAGAACACATTTAAGAATCAATCACTGATGTTTGCATTTATTTTATTTATAAAATATTGAGAGGCATCTATCCCTAGTGAAAAGGATAGTTGCCCCGAGTTTACAAGGGATAGTTGACTTTAGGGGCATCTATCCCTCTATACTGCAAGAGCCTTATCGAAGTATTTAAAAGTCATAGTCGTGAATATTTTCGTATTTCCTAATAGTAGAATATTAGAAAACACCAAAAAAAATGTATCCAAATTTAATTTCATAATTCGAATATGATGAAATGAGTGTAGATACAGTGTTTTATTTATCTAAATTTGCTTATTGTAGGTGAGCCATGCCAAGGAAATACAAAAGAAAAGAGGGCGTACGAGCTCGAGTAGTTTCTTGGACAACAGAGCAGCTACAGTCAGCTTTCCATGAATTGGATAAAAAAGAATTGGGGATCAATGAAATATCCAGACAATTTGGGATTCCATCCAGAACATTGCGAAGGCGTTACGCTATTAAAAACCAAACTAAGCTGACTTTGGGAAAACATCCTGTCCTGGGTTTTGAACACGAAAAAAGGTTGGTAGCGCACATTTTGAAGCTTAGCGACGCGGGATTTCCCCCAGATAGACGCTACAGATAGCTACAGATTCAACACAATTTTGATAATGAAAACCAGATGGCTGGGAATGAATGGTTCAAAAGTTTTATTGAGCGAAATCCAGAGTTGTCTATCAGGCAAGCAGAAGGTTTATCTGTCGCTAGGGCTAAAGGTCTTAGCAGAGAAGAAGTGAATAATTTTCATGAACTTCTGACAAAAGTCCTGGCCGATAATGATCTCTTGGATAAGCCTGAAAGGATTTATAATATGGACGAATCAGGAGTTCAGCTTAACAATAAGCCTGGCAAAGTTGTTGCAAAGAAAGGTGCAAAAGTAGTAAATTCAGTTACATCTGCGGAGAAAGGTGAATCAATGACTATCGTAGCCTGTTGCAATGCCATTGGTAATTTTCTCCCACCAGTAGTAATAATTAAAGGTGTAAATAAGAAACCAGAATTCGTGAACACTCTACCACTGGGCTCAAAAGTATACATGAACAAAAAGTCGGCATACATAAATACCGATCTTTTCTATAAGTGGCTTACGGAACACTTCATAGCTTTGAAACCGCAAGGTAAGGTTCTGCTTATTTTAGACGGGCACTCATCTCATTCATCCGCACCAGACATGCTGCAAGTTGCTTCTGATAACGATATTATTTTGTTATGTTTACCCAGCCACACTACCTCAGCTTTACAACCATTAGACGTAGCGGTGTTTGGGCCGTTTAAAACATACTTTAACCATGAAACGAATCAGTTTATGCGCGCAAATCCAAATAAAAAGATAAGCCGTTATAATTCTGGAACCCTTATACGCAACGCATGGGTACGCGCTACTACACCTGCAAATGCTCTTGCTGGCTTTCGAAGAAGTGGGATTTATCCACTAAATCCTAATGCTGTGCCCGATTCTATTTTCACTATATCTGATATTGCACATCGCAGTGACAATAATCCTGATCAACCCTGTGTGCTACATCAAACTACAACAGCGCTTCTTCAAACATCTTTAAACGAAAATGCAGAACCTTGTGAGCATGTTGAAGTTGAACACAGAACACAAACAACTATACCTCCGATTTCTTCAATTGATTGTCCAACTACATTTGAAAACGAATATTTGAATGTCGCAGACCTGAACATAACACCACCCAATATGCCAACAACTTCATTCAACCGAAACTCACCCAGCCTTTTGATCGATCCTCAGATTTTAGAAGATACGATTATTGATATTGTTGATATAGGCGATGATTCACTAATACGGATTCTAGATAACGAAGAAAAAGAAACACCTTCTAAATTTTTAGTCGAAGCATCACCAATACCACAAATTCCTCTGACTTTAGCAAGGAGAGCTAAACAATCGGCAGATATTCTCAATTCTAGAGAAAAAATAAAAGAAAAAAGGGATATTGCTGACAGGAAAAAGAAACAAATAGAATCTAAGATACACAAGACTGAAGCTACCAAAAAAAGACAAACAATAAAAAAAGCAAATAAAAAAGCCAAAAAACAAATACAAAAAAATAAAAATAAGAAAGGAAAACCAAAGAAAAACTATGACTCAACTGAAGAAACAGATGGTGACGTGACTGATTGCAGTCATAAAGAAAATGATTATTATTTAAAAGTAAACAAGAATCGTGGATTACGTAAAAGACTAGCTATTTATAGCTCAAACAGTGAAAATGAAGATCACCTCTCACCTAATGCTGAAAAAGGTAAAAAAACCATAGGACTACCCGTGAAAAAAATTAAAAAAAAAAATTTGAAGAGACTAATTCTATAGATGAAAATGTTTGCGTAGAATGCTTCGATACCTATAATAACACGAAGTCCAAATCTGATTGGATCCAGTGCATTATGTGTCAGAAGTGGCTGCACGAGACATGCACACTTTTTAAGAACTATTGCTCAAGATGTGGAAAACTTAAAATGTCCGGTTCCACTTAATGAAGGATAATTCCTTACAAATATGTTGATTTTTTTAAATGTTTAAATAATAACTAAGGTTAAACGAAATTATTATTTTTTATTTTGTTAGAGATTCATATGAATGTTGATTTTTTTTTTAATGTAAAGTAATTATTTCTACGTTAAAACGGGAATGTTTCGTTTGAGATGATTCTATATGATAGTTTTAATATGTTATCGCTTAAACAGATTTTTTTATATATTTTGTAGACATGCCTAAATATAAATATGGTTAAGCATTTTATATTACCTAAGATAATAAATAAATATTACATTTTGATTACGTATTCTTCTTAGTTATTTAAAAAGGCATCTATCCCGCATCACAGGCATCTATCCTCCTAAGTGATTTCATAGTGGGGCATCTATCCATATAGGTAGGCACCTATCCCCAAAAAATGTGTTTCGCAAGAATTACATTTTTGCAAAACCAGTAATGGTTAGGTAAATAAATACAGTTTCTAAAGCTTTATGAATGATTAAACTAACTATATTACAGGGTCAATCTAAGCAAATATGTTTGGTATTCAAATAATGAAACACTTTCGAAAAGTGGGGCATCTATCCCGGTTTTACCCTATTATTAAATAACAATATTTGATATGTTTTCAATAGTTAAATAACTATTTCAATAGTCAAACTGTTATATGGCTTAATAATAAATTCATAAAAATGGTAAAAATTGTGTTAGGTGCAACAAAACTCATCAATATTAAAAATCTGAATAAATAGACAGAACTCGTACTAGAATTAAATGACGGATTCGAACCCGCATCTTATCTGAGTCTGAAACCTGGACCGACTAGAATTTGTTTTGGTAAATTTTTAATTTCTTCCTTAAATGTCGGCATCGCATTAATTCTGATACTCCTGGTGTTGCAGGTGTCTATGTTATATCAGTTCCTATACCTTCTAAAAAAAACCTTAACCCATAAATTTCCAAACTGTGAATTGAAATGCAAAATTATGTTGTATCCGACAACGCCTATATTAAAAAACTGATTCAAATATTTGCTGGCAAAAGAGAAAGCGGGAGATAATCAAAAGAGCGCCTTCCACTCATGACTATAAGCTAATTAATTTGTAGTTTCCCGCTCATCGATCGGCGATCTACAATAGCAAACGATTACAGCAACATCACTAATGAAATCACACGACCGCGCTCGCGACAAGCGACAAATGCCGAACCGCCCCAAACGCGATCTCTAAAACATCAATCACTCGGAACCCACTTAATCCACAACTAAATTAACTCACGACAAACACACTACATACCCTTAAATGCGACCACCGCACACAGCAAAAACAACCTTAACTCCGACAGCCAACTGCGAAATTCGAACGAAATTGATTCCGTCCCTCCACTAAAATAAACGACTTTATCCCTAACTCTGTACGATCGAAAATTGAATGTAGTGAGCGTTTTATCTCTTGATTTCATTTTGTCTTCCCATCATTTAGTTCTTACGCATTTTGTATAGACGTAATTACTGCACAAGGGAAAACGGCAAAGTGAATTCTAACTCGAGGAAATATGATTAGCCTTCGTTTGGCGGTGGTTTTGCGGGTGAAATGCGTTTTTTCGCTCATTAGAGATACATTTACGAGTTATTAAGCGTAAATAACCTTTTCTCGGGCGTGAATATTTGCTAAACGACATTAGGGTTCGTTGGAGTGGTACGAAAAACTTTGAGCTGCTAATTACTTGTCATTGTTATTGGCTGTAATGTTTTGTTTGCAGCCTTACCTTTGTAAAAATATAAAAAAAAAAAAATGGGTGCGTGTACTTATGTAGGCGCGTGAGAAGTTATCCTTTTTTGGCATCGTTTAAAATTAGTTTTTAATTGCATGCAAATAATTAATTACAATAAATTAATAAAAGGTCTGGAAAAGGACACAGTCAATAAAGTTCAGTTTTAATTTGAAAAAATAAATAAATAATCAAGATATTCAATTAAAATCGCTACTGAATATAATTTATTAGAACATATGTGATTTGCACTTGTATGAAACTCAAACACGTATTCCGAATATACAAACTAGAAACATGTGGATAAATATTATAAATATGTTACTTTATTACAAAAAATAAAGATGTGGTTTTTGGTTCTACTACACCAATGGTCAAGAGATGGCGCTGTAGTCTCCTGAATCGCGCTTTGGTTCCGTTGTTCCAGATTAATAAATACTTTTGATAGGCCTTCACAATGCAGTCGTTAGCACCCACTAAATAAAGATTCTATATCTATTTTTTTGGTAGATTTTCTTAATGTGCGGTAAACACAAAAGTAACGCATGAAGTTGGTCGCTAAAGCGACCAACTTCATTATGTTAAAATTTTGTGTTACAGTGATGCGCGCGCATCTTAAAATTTCACTCTCATCTCATCATTTTTTCATAACGCGCCTAAAGAAGTATAACTTCAATATAAATATTTCCAACACACACACCAATTAGCCTAGCCCCAAAGTAAACACTATAAGGCTTGTGTTATGGGATACTAGGGTAATGGATAAAATACATATATTGTACATATATAAGTATATTCATATAGAAATACATATTAAACATCCATGACTGGAGTACAAATGCACGTATTCATCACACAAACATCTGCCCCCACCGGGATTCAAACCCGTGACCTTCTTTTTTTGTAAGAAAGCAAATCTTCAATAAAAAGATCACCGATCTATCGTATGACTAATACGTATAATATTTTTTTTTAATTCTTTGGATATGGCAACAGAAAACAAATATACATACAGAAAAGCTTTGCTTGAACTGCTACAAGCATAACATCGCATCTCTCACTTATTTGTCGGTCCATTCTTAGGTTTAGAATTTCTTTTTGTAATTTGCGGTAAACGTTGCTGGTGTCACAATTATACATATAATGTATGTACTAATTATTTAAAATGTATTGTGTCATTGTTTGTTTATCTTAATAAATAAAAAAACTTATGAAATAGGTATGTAGATTTATATATATAAATCAATTTGGAAACCTAGTCAAGATGAAGTAATGTGCTATTTAGTTTGAATAATAGTCAACTTCTATTCACAGTCGACGATCAAAAAAAAACAAACATGAAAATACTTAGTTATAAAAAAATTTGAAATAAAAACCATCCATCTATCTAATATATAACATTCTCGTGTCACGGTGTGCATAGTTGAACTACGGCGAAACGGCTCCAACGATTTTCGTGAATTTTTATATGCATATTCAGTAGGTCTGAGAATCGGACATCGATTTTTCATCCCCCTAAATGTTAAGGGGTGGACCCTTAATTCCTTTTTTGACAATTTTTTTGTTATTATTTTTTTATGATACATCATACCCTAAATTTTCACCCTTCTACCACCAACCTCTATTTTTTTTATTTCGGTGCAAAGTTCGCTGGGACAGCTAGTACTAATATAATAACGAGGAAAGATTTGATAGTTTGTTTGTATTTAATAGTTATAATTCTTTCACGTTTAGAATTCTACATTATCCCTGATGAACATAGACTATAGAGTATTTTGCAAAATCTTGATTCGTATGAAAACTTCGATAATGTAACCCAATGTGTGAAAATACCAAAAAACAACCTTTTTTTGCGTACGCGAAGTTATTGGCAAAAGAGCAAAGTGATGTACTAAGTTTTATAGAGGACATGAATATCTTCAAAAAAGTCCGCGATACCATAATGTCCAACTATTACAGTAAAGTTATGTCACAGCTAAAGGTTGCCCCTGCGGTTTCACCCGCGAGTGAGGAAAAAAATATTATAGTGAGTTGAACTTAAAAGATGGACAATTATGCTGTCGCGGACTTTTTTATAGAACTTTTGAAAGGGAACAATTCTGTCATACATGATTATGGGTAACTTTAGCCCTTTACCCAGAGCACGCAACGGATGCTCACAAATGTATTTTTTAACGGTTTTTTTACCAACATTATCATCGACTAGTGGCCCGCCCTCGCTTCGCTTCGGGGTAGAATTGATCAAAATCCTTTCTTAGCGGATGCCTACGTCATAACATCTACCTGCATGCCAAATTTCAGCCCGATCCATCCAGTGCTTTGGGCTGTGTGTTGATAGATCACTATGTCAGTCAGTCACCTTTGAGTTTTATATATATAAATGCTCCGCTTCTACTCCTTTAGCGTGATGTTATACTCGTATAAAACAAAGTCCGCCATATCCAATACAATTATTATTCTTTCAAATCCAAACCAAAAGAAAAAATTATACTCTCCAGTTTTATGATAATTAGTGAGTTTGTCTAACTACCTATTTCTTCGTGTTAAAATATGCAATAGTAATGCCGGTACGAACCGGGTCACATTATTCGTAGCCGGGTATTAATTCTTATCCAAGTAAATAAATTTATTTAAGATTATACCGGTACCGATATATCCTAAAATTTAATTTTTGAAATTACTTCTTAGATTAGTTTTTTCAAGTTTGAACTAACTTTGAGGAATTCCGGTGAAAAAATGGACATTTTCCAACGTTAAGGGGAACAAAATTTTTTTACAGCCGAGAAATGGTGCATTCGGTATAACGGATCTTAAACTACGCAACAAAATTTTCATTATCAGTTAAATAGATTTTCACGTATAGTTTATAATAGGGATGATAACTTCTTTTTTTCTTCGTTTATCAGGTAGATTATCAAAAAGTATTGGACACGTATTTTTTCTTTTTTCACATAATATAAACATTGCAGAGATATATTGATTTGAAAAGTCGCATGACTTCACGTTTTGGTACAATTTTCAATTAAAAGTGACCAAAAGTCATTTTTTGGTTGCCCAAAGAAAAAATTCGTGTCCATTATTTTTTGATCATCTAAATGACGGACTAAATAGAATTTCGTTTACTGTGCCCCGTCATCACCCCTATTATATGTAGAAAGTCGTTGTGTATATTTCAAGCCTGAGGTCAAAAGTATAGTCACTACAGCTCTACACCGAAGCGAAGCGAGGGCAGGCGAAAGTTTGTGAGCTCTTTTAACAAAATTTGGTATGGAGTTAGCTGACACCCTGTATTAACACATAGGCTACGTTTTACTGCGGGAAAATATCCCTAATAAAGCGCGGGTAACACCGCGTGGCACAGCCAGTATTGTATAAAAGAAATCAGCAATAAATGGTTGGACGATTTACTCACGTCACGTCCCACCAGTTTAAAACCTTCTCCGAAAAAAGCAATTAAACTGAAAACACACACTCGTCCCCGAATGTCAAACCGTAATTAATTTTCCTCTACGAAGTTGATTCGATTGCCCGCTCGCTTTTTTATCGATAACAATGTTGCTAACGAATCGATTCTATTTGCTCGTAAGTAATTTGTTTTCGATTGATTCGCCGGTTTTATTGGAAACTCGCATTGTAACGAATGAGGTTATACGTTTAACTGGCCGTCGGAAAAGGTTATTTTGACGGCTCAATTAATAAAGTTTACCTTTTGTACGAAATCACTTTTATAATTCACTTAATTTTGTAATTGGTTTTGCGTGAATTGGGAAATTTTCAATCGGTTAATTGAACGCCGGTGACTGTGGAGGTGGGCGTTAATAGATTCGTTTAGGTGTCGAAAGTTTCTTTTCGCTTTTTATTGAATGTTGAAAAACTTTTTAGTTAAGTAATTTGAATGAATAATGCGTTTATTACTTTTGAGAAATCTTTTTTTATTTTAAAAGGGTGGTTGTCAGGCATATGACCCTTTTGATGCTAAGCGGTCACCATAGCCTTTAGACGCTTGCGGTACAAAAAATATCATAGATATGTAATATTTTAAAGGCATAAGTCAGAATAAAGTATTATTTATTCAAAAAATTACAAATCACACATTGAGTTGTCTAATTCAGAAAATAATTGACATTTCAAAAGGTTTCCTCACAAACTTACTCAAAATTGAATTTTTTCTCGAACCACCCCTCCGGGTGTTAGGATCGCAAACAATGCCGCGTGCACACAAGTTAATAGTTCTCATATTAGGGCGCGCTATTACCATGCCCTGATCCTTTGTGCAAATAAATAAGTCGTTATTAAGTACCCACTCCGAAGAGAGGATAAACAGAGGGAGGGCCCCTTCGATCTGAGTGAGGTCTACGCAAGATACGTTGCGCAATAGATTCCAAATGACTCGAATGTAATGGACTTTAGATTAGCTCAGTTTTGAAAATGGAACGGTTTATGAAAAAAAAAAGTTTTTTTTGTTGGGTTTGTATGTAGGGTAGGGTACGCAATAAAAAACCTTTGTATGTATTTCATTTTTAGAGAAGTCGTTAGATTCCAAAATGGATTTTAGGCTGGTTTTGAAAATGGAACAGTTTATGAGAAAAGATAGAGTAGGTTTTTTTTTCTTGAAAAGCACAATTCGGTCTCTTTAAATTTTATTTTTATAGAAGGCGTTAGATTCGGAATGACTCGAATGGAATGGACTTTTGATTTTAGTAGCGACACGCTATGGCATGGCCGTATTGACGTTTGTACGCCCACAAAATATCATAAAATTTGTTCTAAATATGAAAGTGTTAATACTATTCTTCTTAGTCATAAGTGCGGGGCAGATAATCATAACATTATCAAATTGGTAATTTTAGGGTATACAATTAAAATTTTATTAAACTACTAGCTGACCCAGCGAACTTCGTACCGCCCTAAAAAAATAGGGGTTGTCCAGCGGACAAAATTGTGAATCTAAACCATTCTCAGATCCCCTTGAACACACACAAAAAATTTTATCAAAATCGGTCCAGTCGTTTAAGAGAAGTTCAGTGACATACACACTCACAGAAGAATTATATATATAAAGATTATATTATGGACCTGCTTTACAGGGTTGCAGTAAAGGTGACCTAGGTATCACAGGACATTATTATTTGGTTCATTGCTGATAGATTTGAACTACTGTTGAATAGTTATATGCATTTTTTATAAAAAAGTAATGCACAACCGGTTTTCAACATTTTTTTATATTAGGGTGAGTACTACAGATACTCCAGAAAAAAAAATTAACACATACATTTTCCTTTCAATTACAAGCATAACAAAAAACAATCAAATCGGTAGAGACGTCGACATTTTCAAATGACGTGGGTACGGTATGGTTAAACATTACATTAATATTGTTTTATAGATAAAAGTCATGAGACATTGAAAGTAATGCTTAAAATAAAGTAAAAAAAAACTATGACTTCATATGGAACGCCCTGAGTGTTTTAAACACAAATATTTAACTAATAATAACCAACTCAGTTGTAATTTCTGAACAGATATTATTAGCAAATACTAATAAGCATATCTACATTTAAAAAATCTTTTGGCCTTGTATAAAATAAGTTACATAAATAATTAGCTCCCCACATCAAATTAAAATGTAACACAAAACTGAAAACGTGACACAAACACGATTTCATTTGCTATTATATAATAGCTATTATGTTGCCCGTTCTCATCGCTCGTCCCTCCAAACCACAGAACGATGGGGCACAATAATTATGTGTCCAACATTGTGTTCGTACCCTACGGAAAAAATCACAACTAAACCGCATTCAAATGGTAATGAGGTAAACAAAAATGAAGGTTTGATACACTTAGTAGTAACTTGAGGATCATTACTAGGCCAGCAAATCAACTCAAAATAAACAGTATAATGATCTAATAATCTTTTTTCTTAATATACTTTTTAAATCATCGAAATCGGTTCATTCGTTGCGACTTTATAACAAATTTTATGGTAGCCAATATTCACCGGTGGCCGAAACGTGTGACGTCACAGAGCTCGATCGCAGTTCACCTCCGGTCGAACTTCAGTAACGTCTCTACGCACGTTAGCACCCGAGCACTAGAGCTCTGTGTCGTCACAGCCACCACGCGCTCGGCCAGCCGAATAATCGTTTAGTAATTTGGTCATAACTTCGACAATATTTGACGTGGAACAAAAATTTAACCACTGTATTTTATGGAATCTTTAGCTCTATAAATCTGCATTTTCAACTAAAATCGTTACGGATCCTCATTAGGAATATGCCTCTATGAAACAGATTTATTCTTAAATTTTTAGTTTACGATGGATTACTTATCGCTTACGCGATAGAGTAATGCAATTAATACTGAAAGATTTTAATACAGTTAAGGTTTCTAGAAATAGAGACATTTTGTCATGAAGATAAATCTTAGACGGGTTTAAAATGGCATCGAAATAGCGGGAGAAAAGTGTGAGGAATCTGTTGTGGACTCTATTTCCCTTATTATTAAAATACAAATAAAATTAGATCAGTTACTCTATGTTTTGTCTCTGTCTATTGAATTACAACTGGCACTTGAATGAGGTGAACAAAAGACGGTGTAACTAATCTAAGTTTATTCGTCGTTTATTAATAATGGGGTATAATTGGTTTATCTTAAATTAAAGTCGATTTTCTCTTTATTTGCGTTGTCCTTATCAGAATAATTATTGTATTCAGACGAAGTGGTAAATATAAAATTAAGCAACACATACAGTGGCAGAAAGCACAGTATTTACATACATATTGTATACGTAAATATATATATAATAAATGAGTAATACACATGTATTATATGTAATGTGTGACGTTGCCTTTTTTTCATCACGACTTTTGTTTGAAATATTGTCAAAAGCGTTTCTGGAATTGTTTTAGCTGCAGACATAAAAGGAAATATTTACGCAGCAAAATAGAATACGAACTGGGTGAATCGTTTTCGGTGGAAGTGCGTTAGCAGTCCAATTCTACTGATATTGTTTTTAATTTCAGTGTTAGGGTCAACATAAAAAGTTTATATATTGCAACAAATTTTCGTAAGATTGGCAGACGAAAAAAAATTATGAGCATATTTGAATCAGTGTGTACAACTGCAGTATACCTTGTTAAATGCCTCCTTAATAAGAATATGACGAAATTAATACTATATATTCTGTTTTTAAAGTCTTACGTCACTACAAGTATGTAGGTTGGTTGCCTTATAAATGAAAACCGGCAAAGGCAAATATTTCATATATTTTTTTTTTAAAACAAATCTTATAGAAAACACATAAATTCCCTTTTCAATAAAAGATAAACCACTCACCAGGAATGGAGGCATAACAGCCAATCTAGTGACATAGGATATATAAAAAACTCAAATGTCACGAAAGCAAATAAATTGTATTTATAGTCTTACGGCAGAAAAAGTTAGAAGACTTTGCCAAAATGTAAATTAAAACCTCCAAAAACGATACTATCGTATTTTCTAAAAAGAAAAAAAAACAAAAGAAGAAAAGTAAATTCCATTTTCAAAGTTAAACGGCCCACCAAGCATATGAAGGCATGAGGCAGCTAATCTAGCGACAGTATCGTTCAGTCTGGCACGCGCTCCGCACGCGCTGCCACGCGCCTCCACCTAATTACAGTTGGGATTTGACGTCATACACAAACTGGCCAATTTGAGGGTGTAAAGTTACAAAAATGTAGCCCACGCAAGCAATAAGCTAAACTAAGAAAATCGGATGCGACTCAAAAAAATGTAGATAATATTTCTCTACATTCTTACGTAGGTAGTTAGAATACCATGGGTAAAATTATCACTAAAAAAACATTAAAATAAATACTACTATCAGAATTGAACACAGCTGTTTCCTTTAGCATACAAAGTCTACTAACAGCTAGCAAACTGCGAATCCTTAATTAGATTTCGTACCTCCAACCCAACACGAAGCCATGCTAAGATGTTAAATTAGTATTTGACTGAGACTTACTTTAACACAACGTCGCACCCGCCAAATAGGTTCATTCAATTTTCTACCTTACCATGACAACTTAGCGTCTGTTTCTCAAAGAAGCTAAATATGTACTTAAGCTTTAACCTCTAGGTGGTTTTAAATGAATTAAGGCACAAACTGTTGTGAAATTGCAATGTTTCATGATTCGCAATTGCAATTGTTATGACACTCGAAATGTAATTATTTAATAAAACGTTTTAAATAGATTGATTCTTGCTTTTGGCGGAAACTACATGATTAGGTTACTGTTAAAGTTATTTATGATATTAGTGCAATAAGTTGGTTATTATTAGTACAAACGAGTAGACTATAAACTCAAACTCAAACTCATTTATTGTTACAAGCTCTTGTGAAAGTCAAACGCCACGCCATCGGTTCGTAAATCTACGGCGGGAGACCTTGTACTGAGAAGAACCGGCAAGAAACTCAGCAAGGGCTATTTTTTTCTCCCTGTTTTGTTTCATACAGTGTCGTCAATTGAAAGATGACATCAAAAATTTAAAACATGTGTTGATGTCAACTTTCATCACATTAATATTATTAATTAACAAAAGTTACTGAACTTTTGTAATAGTACCTAGCTATACTGATAGCTAGGTACTATTTTTAAATTTAGAAGTGGCGATTAAACTAGCATTAATAAGCAAAGTAAAACGACTTAGTCTATTATAAGCCCAAGGTGATGATAAGTCATTATCATTTATGAAATCTTTAACAGCATAGTAACCTTTTTTAAGGAGGCATGTTTTTATATACACATTAAACTTATTAAAAGGTAAATTGGTATTTTATTATAGTAACATATATCTTGACCTACAAATGAACCAAAAACCTTTTGATGTCTCAAAGGTGGCAATTTGAGTTTATCTTTATTTCTGGTATTGAAATTATGTACATCATCGTGCCTCGTATATAAATTCTGACGCACAAACAACATACAATTGTAAATGTATTGAGAGGCAACAGTTATTATACCTATTTCTTTTCACACGCCACAGCCATAAACGCCACCACGAGAAGCCAGAAGCGGCTACTAAAGTGGCTGAAGCGCGCGACAGCGGCTGACTAAGGTAAGGGAGAGAGGGGTGGGGAATCGCGCGAGTGACGTGTGGCGGCGTTTTGTATCGGCGCATTAAGTGGCCGGTGCGGGCCGCAAGACTTATAGCGTGTGGCGGCCACCGGCGTACCGTGTGTGGCGAGTCCATATAAAATGTATGAAAACTACAAGAAATATGCCGGTGGCGGCGTTTTGTGGTTGTGGTCGGTGGCCCGTGTGCTGTACTGAGACGAGTCGAGGGCTTACCATAGTCACAAGTTTGTAAATACCAATTCCGCACGAATATCATACAAAGTTTTTCAACACATATGCGAGAAAACAGTATCTATACCTAATTTAAGTAATGAAGCAAACTGTTTCAAATAAGAAAAAGGCCACATATCCATATGGCGCCACGTGCGGGTGGTGAAAATTAGAACTACATATTTCGTATCTTTTTCTTTTTTGTAATAAAGTGAAACGAAGGTTTAAACCGAACTTAGGTCGTTCGTTAGGTTCGTTAAGTCTGTGAATCGGCTACTATCTATTTTTCTTACTAAGTGAAAGGTTTGTCCAAACCTTTTTTTTTTATTTTTTGTACATTTTTTTATAATGTTGCATTAAAAATACATACAATTCTAAATTTTTACCCTTCTATCACCAACCCCATTTTTTTAAGAAATTCCCTAGAATTCATTTTTATGGCAAAACAACGTTTACCGGACCAGCTAGTAATTTATAAATTTGCACAATTTCTCAATTAAATCGTTAAGATTCAGTCTTCCCTTTAAATTATTCAAAGCTCTTGAGGGCAGAATATTAATTTTCCCCGCCCTCCCTCGTAATTAATTCTCGGCTTGCAAATCAAGTAATTACGCAATTAAGACAATTGTCTCTTGTTAATTTACGTTTTAGCGAGAATATTATAAGAAAAAATTACGATGGTAACAACATCAACTAATTGCTTATTAATTATAAGAATAAGGTTCAGGCGCAACGCTGAGCTTCGCGGAATGATAATAATATAATTTATAATCGAAAAGAAAATAACCAGGGTTCGTTGAACTTTATTCAAAAAAAAATTAAATTTCAAGATTCTCTGTTCACGGGAAGTACGCTGTAGGTTTTGATTCCCTGCGACTTTCGAAAATTTGCGGATATTTGTGGCATAAACGGCTGTATCTTTTGATTGCTTTGGCTTACAAGTTTGATTTCTTCACAGCTCCCAGGGACAGTAGACATGAGTATTAGATATGAATTTCAGTTTGATACCTCCACGCGTTCCCAAAAAACACGGTCTTGACAGACGGACGGACGGACAACAAAGTGATCCTATAAGTGTTCCGTTTTTTCTTTTTGAGGTACCTACACGCAATGTTAGTTTTCTTTTCGTTTGTTTTTAACTGGAAAAAAAGGAAATGTCACTTTGTGTGGCGATTGAATGACTTTTTTACTGAATTCACATCTCCCGTTTTCATTATTTTCTCAACAGACCGACTCACAACGGCAAGAGTTGACCTCAATACATGTCATGTCTATAAGCAGTGTCGTCTTTGACCTATTGGAGGCCCTGGGCATATTAGGAAAATGGGGCCCCTATAACTTCCGTTTGGTGATTTAACAGGAACTAGGGACTTTGTATTTGATCTGAGGGGTCCTCTATCGATCGCGGGGCCCTGGGCACTTGCACAAAGTGCCCACTGTGAAAGACTGGTTTGTCTATAAGTTTGACGTCGTCTTTCAATTGATGACATTGTATAAAATAAATCAGGGAGCAAAAAGCTGAGTTTCTTGCCGGTTATTCTCAGTGCAAGGTCTCCTGCCGTAGATTTGGAATCCTATGGCGTATCATTTGACTTTCACGTGTTTATTTAACAGCTAGGTGGACAAATGACTCGACCTCACCTGATGTTAAGTGTTGGTAAAGCCAATAAAGCAGCTGATATTAACTGCCACACATACCATTCGTCACCTTGTCGGCCTGCAGAAATGCTTCTCCACGCCTCATTTACAGTACCCCAAATTGTAGTACATCATCATATTCATCATCATTTTTCATCCTCATCAGCCTATTAATGTCCCCACTGCTGAGGCACAGGCCTTCCCTATGGATGGAATAGGGAGATTGGGCCATGACCTACCACGCGGGCCCAGTGCGGATTGGTGGGTGCTAACGACTGCACATGCAGCCGGGACCAACGGCTTAACGTGCCATCCGAAGCACGGAGGAGTACGCAAGCAAAGAATTCCACTTGCCAATAGTACGCCTAAGAAATGAGGCACCAAATTTCTTTGTTCGTGTAGGTATTGTGGCACACACAGTAAATCGGTTTTATCTTTCTTTGTGAATCGACGGCGTAGCTTTCATTATTCGCATGTGCTCGTAAAGGCTAAACTTAATAATTTTTGAATTTGGTATATTCCCGCTCTGAATCGCAAACAACTCGAGTACCGACATAATGAGACATCAGCATTAACGAGTTAACCGAGGAACTAGTATTCGATTAGTGCCGAGCGCGCGCCGACTATCGAGTTACTTTGCAATTAATAACTATTATAACTTAATCCCACAAGCGCTGGCCCAAACAAAGATGTAGAGGACCAACTAGAAGTGGTAAACATACTAAGGCCCGTATTATAGAATGACAACTAAGTGTTGATCTTTACTTGAGTACAGTTAGAAAGGGATGCCGCTATGTGCTATATATAGCGACATCCCTTTCTAACTATGCTCAAGACTAGATCAATCACTGAGAATCTTCCTATAATACGGGCTTAAGAGAATAAATAAAAAACTTTCGAACTCGTGGTGCTGTGTTTTTAATACTTTTTAACATAACTCTTCGTTTATAAAAGCAATTAAGATCTCTTGATGGTGCATCATGAAAAAGATGCGAACGGTAAAATAAATGAAGTGTAGTCTAAACTATTTTTTTTAGTTTATTATTGACTATGATACCTACAATAATCTTTGGCGTTTAATTTAAATTGTAGTTCCATTTTAAATTTGTCTTAAAAGTAACAGCATATTACACATTAGTAAGTACGGTATACTTGCAGCAATTTTTCTAAATCTTGATTTAACCAAAACCAGATTTAGGTCAAACAAAAATGTCAAAGTGACATTGACTTTTTGACATTTTTATATATACCAAATCCACTTCTAGTTAAAGACCCAGACATTGGCAGAATCGTCACGTAATGAGACGCAGCCATAACCACCAAAAATTGAATTGAATTCTAGTTAAAGTGAGATTTAGCTAATTTGCTGCAAGCGGGCCTATGTAGTACAATGATATCCTACTAAAATACACAATAATCTTTTTGTTTTCATAATAACATATTCTAATTAACCTAACTAGGGTAGATTATCACCAAAATACATTAAAATTGTCTCTTAGTTTCATGGGGGTAAATGTATCCTTTTAAACAAAGCCCCCCACGACAATGGCTAAGTAGAGCTGAGGTTCGAGTCTCAAAGACGCCATCTAGTTGAGCCAACCCCCTCAGGCTAGAGTGGTCTAGCGGCTCCAGACAGAGAGGAGATTCCCCCCCGTGGGGAGATGCCATCTGCCTGGAATACCTCTATAGGCAATCGCTAATTCTCAGCTTGAGGTCACCTTACGATTTTGCCGTCCCCAAACCTGGTGGCGCTATAAAAGTCATCTGCGACCAACAGCAGACACACTAAAAAAATATTAAAAAAAAATCTTTTGTAAAATAAATTGTAAAAAAAAAATAAGTCACTTGTCTCATCTAGTGTTTGTACTTAACTCTCGCTTATCTGGAACGCGTGAGCTTGTATAATTAACTTATGTGCCGACTAACGCGCAGTTAACTTGCCCACGTACCTACATGACTCGGGTTATCATACCGATATACGTGTTATGTAAATACATAGTAATGTCTTATAGGTATAAGATGACCTCTTTGGTGGAGTAACTTTACGCTATTAAACTAGTTTTTCTGCTCGTTTAAACTATAAAAAAGACTACTGACTCCTAAAACGCGACTGTAATGCACTTAGGTATATATTTTTTAAAAGTCAAAATATCTTAATTCTTATTGGATACACAATACAACTCTTTTGAATCGTCTATATTTTTTTCCCTACCACCAGTTAAGGACATTTTTTTAAATAACCTTTTCTAAAATGTTTATTAAAAACCGTTAACTGAAAATGATATAAGTAAAAAAATTCGTGGAAATCGGTTGAGTCGTTTTCAAATTATGGCGTACTGACCAAAGGGAGTATGGATTGATTCATTTTTATATTTAACAATGAAACTTATTTATAATAAGGTAACTAGAACAGATATCTTTTATTGGCAGTGTCAGATAAACTGACCAATGTTTTTTTACTAACTTACATGTTAAATTTATTGACTAACAGTTATGTTTTGTATCCGTATCTGTTAGACTATAAGGTTTTTATCTATGGGCCTATGTTGCTTGAAAGTAAAATTTAAAATAAAGTCTTGCCGTGAAAAATGTTATGAACAAGATAAACCATTTCTAGTACGGCCGCATTACCGAACCAATTTTAATATGAAAAATCATTGAAAGTATATTTATAAGATTTTGTTGAAAATCACAAATACTGTAGCAGCTACTTCATTCTATGTTACACTTTTATTCACAGGTCTTAAATATTCCTAATACCAGTATAAAAATAATATCTACGTATTGCATACTCGATTGACTCTCAACTGTGCATGATAAAATTGTTTTGAAGAACCACGAAAGGTCGTGAGAAATGAAAGGTGGCGAGGATGTTTTGGCCTCCGGGGATGCTTTAGGGCAAACGTACATCGGGCGGCGTGTCGCTGCGTCTTTTCGAATTTTACTTACTGACGACCTTTATAGAGTGACTCTAATCCATTCGTTGTAATAGAATTCGGAGCTATTGTTTTCGGTTAGGCCTTACTGATGCTACTCAGCTTAGAAAGTTCGTTTACATCTGCCTCCTAGTCCTAGTGATATTATTATTTGAGAAATTTGATCAGACTTGCGAAAAGCAACTCCCTTATCCTGCCAATGCGACTTACAAAGTGGTAATGCAATGTTTTGGCCAAAAAAATAGATGTATCCTTTTTTTAATCAAATATAAAACTGTTAGGTTGTAATACTTTAAGAAAATCAAACTATATTTTATTTATTTATCTACTTTAGTAAGTTAAGGCAGGCAGCTGCATGCACCAATGCTCAAAACCCGCTTTTCTTTTCGCTTAAATAAAAATGATTTTCCACCACACAACTTTGAGTCTATTCAACTCACTTTGAGACAAATAAATAAATAAATAAATTTAACTTATAAAACTGGATCGAGAGTAAAGATAGCTGATGTAACCAAATTGATATATAAAATTCCCATTTCAACTTAAATTATTTACTTTAGCACTACCCTTCAATGTAGTAGTATAATAATGCGTTCAAAGTTTGGGAATAGAATGAATTTTAGATTATTTTAGTGTCTCTTTAAATATCTCTTTATTCGTATAAATGACCCAAAACTTTTTTATGGTTTGTTTACCTTTTGTCTCAGAGGAAGTTGATTAGTTGAATGAAGTGTAGTAAATATCGCATAGTGTGAGCTAAGCCCTAACTACAGAGCTCTTCCTCACTCGCATCTCTTGACGATGTCTTCGCTCGTCATTTGTCTCCACAATATAAAGAACACGGGGGTTATGCTTGTAGCTTCTTCTATACTATATAGAACGTTTACCGTATGAGATTGTTATAGATAAATTTAGTAGAAAATGTGAAAAACAACGAGATAAAGAACTTGTTTGTTAAACACTAATAATTTAATTTAAATAACTTAAACGGGTATGAGATGTTTTTGATAGATTTATTATAGAATTATTGAGTTTTGCATTCCTTTCCAGGCTCCGTGGTCACAATACTGAGATGTTTGTCATCTAGGCATAGGTAGAGGCAAAGTTCTTGGGCAAAATCACAAACAAATAAATTTGCGACGTAGACGTCTTAACGGTTCTGTAGTCTCGACAAGGAAGCCTTATAGTTTCGTTATGTCCGGATTTTCCGTCTGTCTGTCCGTCCGAGGATTTGCTTGGAGACTGTTACAGACAAGAGAGCTTTAATTTTCAATTACACCGACTTGCAGTCATCTTTCGGTCTTGCAGTGTGTGCTCGGGGTTAAGATTAGTTTGTTTAACTATGGGATCCTTTTGAAAAGATTTCTAAAATCACATTGTTAAAAATTTTAGTTTTAGGCCATTGATAAATTATACAGTGTTATGTCCTATTTCGCTCTCTTTCTTCCTGTCTCGGTATCGTCAGGGAGTATGTTGCTAAACATAGGTCGCTTATTTAATAAATATTCTATACATGTGTATATTTTTCCATATTGGCCTGACTCTAACCAAATATCATAGGTGATGTAAATTGTTATGTCTTTTGTTAACGAAACGTCCCAAAGGTCTTTCATTTTTGAATGTCAATGACAAAATTTCTTTTATCAAATTGAAAGCAACAACGCTTTTGAATTGTCAATTTTTTTTGTCGCTGCCAAGGGTTTTTTTTAGTTTTTGAGAAAAACAGACGAAAAAAAATTCAAAGCCTTAAATTATGTAGCCAATATTTACAAAATTTATAAGCATTGTTACAGAGTCAATACAAAATCAATTAATAAGATACATTAATTCACCTACAATACCATCGTCAAGCATTTATAATAATACAAATAACTTACTGTTATTTATGTCTGGTCCATACTTAAATAAAATGTTTTAAAGACTGGCCGCAACCCAACAGACATAAATGAAATACCCACATCGTCATGGGAACCTCAAGGTGGATGTAATTTCCACCAATCGTCGCTATATTCGGTGTTGATCGCGTTTACGTCTCTCATTCGATTCCCTCGATCTGTTAAATGACGTTTGTTTTCGTCGGAGGGGTGTCAAAGGAAATATCGTTAGGCTTAAACACTTTTTTTTGTTTCGTATAATGTCCGCCGGATGCGCATTTTGATGTCAATAACGTTCTCTGTTCCAACTTTGTCAATGATACTTTTTGAACCCTGTTCACTGCTCGTTCCCCGTAGGTGAAAGCGTGACAATATGTAGCCTATATGTTGACCCGACTTGTTAATAATATTCATGCCAAATTTGAAGAAAATCCATGCAGTACTTTTTTATTTTGTCCCGAACATACATACAGACAAACAGACAAAAATTCTAAAAACTAGTCTTGGTTTCGGTATCGATTGTAGATCAACCCCAAGTATTCTTTGAAAAATATATTCAATGTACAGTTTTGAATTTCCTACTTTTGATGTGCGCTAAAAAGGGTTTTCCAAAACTCATCCCCTAAAGCGGTAAACAGAGGGTTCAAAGTTTGTATGGGAAACCAATATTTCCACGCTGACGAAGTCACAGGCATCCACTAGTCACACTAATATTATAAAGGCGAAAGTTTGTGAGTGTGTGTGTATGTTTGTTACTTCTTCACGTCTCAACGGCTGTGGCGATTTCAATAAAATTTGGTATGGAGTTAGCTGACACCCTGAATTTACACATAGGCTACGTTTTACTGCGGGAAAAAATCCCTAATAAACTACGGGTAATACCGCGGGGCACAGCTAGTTGTTAATATATATTAAATTACAAAGACATCGGATCTGAGATATGTAACGCGTGAATGATACTCAGAATTGTAGGTAATGGTTCAACTTAACACAAATGCACCAACTTCGAGAGCAATCTCTTTGCTTAGCGCTACACATGATCGGACTACGGAGAATGACATACTATCTCAAAAAAAGTTAGGTAATTTTGTTGTGTATCTAATGTCATATTTAAATTAATAAACGAGGCTTATGCCTCGTTTATTAATTTTAAACACGGCGTCACAAGCCTAATTTAAGCTTATGCTTAACTTAGGCTTGTGACGCCGTGTTTTGCTCATATCACTCAAATGCTCTTTGTAATTCAATGAACAGAGACCAAACATAATGACGTTGACGTTCAGCACATGCTTGTAGAGTGTACTAAGTACGAGTATAACAATAAGACAATGTCATTATTGCAAAAACATAATATAAACCTGTTCGGTGTAGGGATATTCCCGTGGATATTCCCAACAGTATTGGCAAATTCGCAGTCGAAAATATTCAAAAGCCTTATATATATATATTTTTTTGCAACAATGAATCGTCGTAGTTTTATATTAATTTTGTAATTTATAATGTTAGGATATGATGGAGCTGGCATATCTTTATAAGGTAAAAGTCTCTAAATAAAGAAGATTGTAAAAAAAAGAGACCAAACATGAAGTAACTAATCCAAGCTTATTCTTCGTTTATGAATAACAGGCATAGTGTTTAGCTGTTACAATTGTTTTTTAAATAGTGTAAGTACGTTTTGGTTTAGCACTGTAAGTAATAAATAAATAAACTGTACATTAACTTTGGTTGTTGTACTTAGCTTCGTTTAAAAAAAAGAATTTAAAAACTGAAAAGGTGTTACTTGATATCCTTATAGAGCTCTATTGACTGATTAAGGATTGAATACAGTGAGAGAATGATTCGAAGATCAATAATAAAAAAATCCATTGAGCTTATTTAATCATAACCTATAATACAAGCTTTTGTTAAAGAATAATTTGATTAAAATTTGACAGCTCCATCCTGTTTGAGAGCATTTTTTTAACAAAAAAGTGCAGGAAGCGAAATAATATAATAGTAATTTGATTATAACTCGAATTGCTTGCGCCATTATAAGCTGATCTGTCGTGACTGCTAAATGAGTTTTAGTTTAGGGGTCAAGTTATGTTGGTAGTCGAACAAAAGTCTTATAAAAATGGTACAATGGTGTGCAAGGGGCTAATGACTGGTTCTGTGCGTATCATGTCGGTGTAGATTACGCGATCGGCCTGAGGAACTCTAAACTTGATATTTCCGTTACGGTCGCGGATTTTTTTATAAACATCCTACATGTAGGAACTTTGCATAAAAGATGATTCATTTATTGGTTAGATTTGGTTAATTAGCGTTATGAAATTAGCTTCGAAACGTTTTGAAGTAAATTTAGTATAACATAAAAAAGGATAGTTTGTATGGCTATATTTTATTTTATGGAAATACAATACATATATAGAAATAAAATTACAAAAACTTAAAAACTATCTAATGTATAAAATTAAATACAAATTATCTTAACCTACTTATAAATAATATCTAATATACAGTTGTTTGTATGACTATATTATAATTTGTAAATATTTATGTTTGTTACTCAATCTCGCATAAACTTCTGCACAGATATGGATGAAATTTGGTATGGGTATAATTTATGACCTGGATTGAGACAAGATTTTTTTATAAGGTTCCTATGGGATTTTTAATAAACTGAAGTTCGTAGTTATAAATTGTTCTTGAAATTCCAAAAGGCAATAAGCATTTAACATCTATCAATCTGCACTGAGCTTGCATGGTGGATCATACATGACCCATTTCTTCCATATTAAAGGCCTGTGCCGCAGCAGTGGAAACGTCAATAGGCTAATAATGAAAAAGCATTTCGTAGAAGTTTCAACTTTGAGTGTTTACAAAGCTAAGCGTAGATACAGATACAATCGTTGTACTCGAAATTAAATATCCTTGCTTGAAAACCTTGAAATAGGATAGCTAATCCTTACACCATAGCGGAGTAACAATGGAACTGTTTTTCTGTATCATTACTTAAACACTATTGACGATTTGCCGCCATTTGTAAAACAGCCGCAAGCTAATGTGACCACGCAATTTGAACATTTTAAGACTATTTTGTATTTTCGATGGCGTATAAATGATTTTTGGTTTTTTTCAATTGTTCAGGTTAATTTGATGAATGGTATTTATCTTTCAGTAAAGTTCTACGTATAGGTATACTCTGCAATCTTTTATAATAAATTGATAATCAAATTACTTAAAATTAACCTATTAACTATCTTAAAAATTTGGTATGATATTACGAATCTTTTACAGTAAATATGTATATCAAATGAAAATCATTATATGTTTTAATTAATTATTTTACCTACGATATTATAAGGATTCATAAAATTAGTAGATATGTAAAGAGAAAAGTATGGGAATAATGTTTGACGATATTTATATTATCCCGCCTCAACTATGGTGACCCTACGTTGCGCAAGCGCTCATAATCCGTCCAATTTGCCAAACAATTCCATTCATACATATTATAAGCATTTAGTTCCATTGAAATCGGCATTCTGTGAAAAGAATATCCGCACTTGAAATAAACAACCGATTCAATACATTTTAGGCTTTATGATAAAAGAATTAAGTTTTAAAATTAGCTGAATCTCAATTTATTGATATTTGAAACTGTCATTGAGACTTCTGTGAGGATTTCTCGACTGAATCCGGCAGTCTTTTTATCGTAAGTTGAAGTATTATTTAAGCAATTTATTGGGATAAAATATGCTTTAAAACATTTGCGATACTTCATTCAGTTACGTCTCAGTTTAAGAATAAAATTGTTAGTATTTTTTATTTATGTTAAAAGAGTGTAAAACAAGCGTATGGCCCGCCTGATGGTAGGCGACCACCATAGCCTATAGACTCATCATCATCAGCCTATTAATGTCCCCACTGCTGAGGCACAGGCCTTCCCTATAGATGGAATAGGTAGATTGGGCCATGACCCACCACGCGTGCCCAGTGCGGATTGGCGCACCAACGGCTTAACTTGCCTTCCAAAGCACGGAGGAACTCGAGATAGAAGATTTTTGGTCACCCATCCAATGACCGACCGACTGCGAAGGTTGCTTAACTTCAACGATCGCAGCCGAACGCGCTCACCACCCGCTCCATCGAGCTCCTCGATCGAGCGCCGTTGCCTACGCTGACCCAATCTCCTACTCCGTGGGGAATCTCACTCGCCGAAGAAAACACAACACCACCATAAGGTAGTGGTATTTTACTGTGATCTTCTGTAAGGTGGAGATTACTTCCACAGACGGGCGCTCCAATCCGAGCGGAAAATCCGCTATCTTTAAATCGTAAAAAACAATACGTATTGTTACGTCAAGAATATGACATAATATGAATAGTAAAGTATCTAAGTTATGTAAAAGACACCTGTATCAATACTGGTCATACAACAACCCTGAACTATGATTATGTAAGAAGAACATAGTTTTTGTTATAAAACAAAAGCATTTGCTGCTTACTTCAAATCGTAGATTATCTGCCCTTTTTAAGTAAGTACACGTACGAGGCACTTTAAAAAAAATATTTTTTCAGTATATACTCATAAAAAATCTAAGCATCATTGTACGGTTTTCAGCTTTGAACGATATTTACTATTGTAATTATATTTCGGCTCTAATAAATCGGCACCTTTCTGGCGTAGATCTCCAGCGACAGCTGCGTGAAGTGCAGGGTGTGGCTTTAAGTGACAGTACGGTGAGAAGAAGCCTTCGTGAACAGAACTTAAGACCTCACAAACCAGCAACAGGACCACAACTGACCGTAGCTCATCGTCAAGCCAGACTTCAATTTGCGAGGGAACATCTTGAATGGACTATAGACCAATGGGCTTCAGTTCTATTCTGTGATGAGAGTCGAATAACTTTATACGGCTCTGATGGGCGCCGTAATGTCATGAGAAGGCCAGGTGAACGTTACGCTCAGTCCTGTATAAGGGAAACTGTCAGTTATGGTGGAGGCTCTATAATGTTTTGGGGCGGGATATCTTTGACAGCACGTACAGAGCTGGAGTTTATCAGAAGGGGTTCTCTTACTGCTCCACGTTACATAACGGAGATCCTAGAAGATCATGTCGTGCCGTATGCAGGCTACGTCGGAGAAAACTTCGTGTTTATGCATGATAATGCACGGCCACACGTAGCGCGCATTGTTACTCAGTACTTGGAAGAGGTCGGCATTCGGGTTATGCAGTGGCCAGCAAGAAGTCCGGATTTAAATCCTATAGAACACATGTGGGACACGCTAAAACAGAAGGTTAGAGCTCGAGAACCCGCCCCTACAACCTTAGAAGCGTCGGAAACCGCCATAAGGGAAGAATGGGACCGAATTCCTCAAGGAATCATCGCCGTTTTAATAAGATCAATGAAACGGCGAATGCAGGTAGTGATTAGAGCAAGAGGGGGGAACACCGAATATTAACGTAGAAGTTTTGTTCCAATAACGTATAAGACTAAAAAGTTACAAAGTGTTCAACACGAACATTCAAATAGGGTTAAAATGGCGATTTCTTTATTTTTTTTTTAAATGTTAAATTTTGATCTTTAAGATCAATAATTTTGTGACTAATTAAAAAAAATGACGTTGTTTAGTGAAAAATTACAATTATAATACAATTTGTTTCATTCAAATTATTAAAACATGAGTTTTTCTGTAAAATGTAGGTGGGCCGATTTTTGTGATGACCAGTGTATTTCGTTTCCTAAGATATATACTGACAGACGGATGGACAGGCAGCTCACGCTTATTTATAATGTTTGTAATATAAAATTATACTATCAATAATTTTACCATATGAAATTAGACGGACATCATAATATATTAAACCATTATATGAAACGAAAGGACCGTGTCTAAAAACGCTGTAACGAGCGATAATGCGGTGATCCCTGTGACCAATCCCGCATATTACCAGGATTACGGGATTGTGCGGATCCCGGGATCCCGCAGGGGCCAGCTGCGGCTTCACACGCTGTAGTGTGTATCGACTGTGTTTCTTCTGATTATTTTGATGCGTTCCCCAAAAACTGGAGGGTAAAAATTTAATGGTAGAAAACCGTTCACAACAGATAGAAGAAGAGAATAGTTTGTCACATATCTAGTTACCACAAACTGATAGCTAACTTAACTATTCAATCTCTTATCTATTAGACAAGTCCGTCCGTCTGTCTGTGGTGCTGTTTCAGCGGCCAAACCGTAAGAGATAGATAAAGAGAATATTTAAGTTATAAGTTAAGAATAGTCTGATAAGACTACAAACCGGATTTGAGTAACGTAGCACTTCCGGTTTTCGAGAAATCAGGTTTTGGTGAACATTTGGTTCACTGGTTTGCTAGTAAATTCTAATTCTTTTACCAAGCAATAGGTATAAAGCTCAAAGTCTGTTAGGTATTTTTGAAGTGAAAACTTCTTTAGAGGCGTTGTATACTTTTTTTTATATGGGTAATAAATGTTAAGCTCGCGTCAGGTTAAACACGTGGGCTGATCGCATCATGACACACGTATTAAATACAGATGCCAACAATTGGTATATTATTTTCCATACTGTCAAATATCTACCCTATTCATGTTTCATTTGCGCAAGTTGTTTAACTTCTACATTATTTCCAGAATTAACGCATTAACCGATGGCACAGATTAGACAAGCTCCTCGAGCTTTATCTGTACCCTTAGTACGAGTTTGAGCTCACGAAATCTATCATAGTTTTCGTAATTGTAAATTATGCTTCTATGTCCATTTCGGTGAAAAGTAACCAAAAATTCTTAAATTGAGGAGCTCGATGGCACCAGTGGTCAGCGCGTTCGGCTGCGGTCGTTGAAGTTGAGCAACTTCCACAGTGGTCGGTCATTGGATGGGTGACCAAAAATTTACTATCTCGAGCTCCTCCGTGCTTCGGAAGGCACGTTAAGCCGTTGGTCCCGGCTGCATCAGCAGTCGTTAGTACCCACCAATCCGCACTGGGCCCGCGTGGTGGATCATGGCCCAATCTCCCTAAACCATCCATAGGGAAGGCCTGTGCCCCAGCAGTGGGGACATTAATAGGCTGATGATGATGATGAATGATTCTTAAAATTTAAGAAGACGCAAATGATTTAATTTTGGAATTTAAACACTGTTTATTTGTATTGAAACGAAAACAATAAAATCAGTACCCTTAGTACGAGTGCGAGCTCACGAAAACTATCATAGTTTTCGTAATTGTAAAACTCGTACTAAGGGTACTGGAAAAACACACAAATGAATATATACCTATTTTTCGTGTACAATTGAAAAAAACCACTAATAGCTCAAGTCATCGGGCAAAGGGTGAGTACCAAATAAATTAGTTTCCCTGAAAGGCCGACTAATAAAGCAATTTACGGCGGCTCATTTGTGGGTTTGCTCGTTTAGCTTAACCGGCCGCTGGGCAATTTTCTATATATTTTTTTGCTTCAGCCGTCGATTTTCTCCGAAGTCTGGAAACTTGAGTAAAACAATATTTGTTAGACTTTAAATCTAAACATCTAGCAGTTAAATGCTTATAATAAACAACTATATTTTAATCACCATAAAGACAAACTCTAATTAATGTCCCGCTTTCTCAGACTTTAATTTCTCTTTGATGGAATCATTATAAGCCTATCAAGCCAATACCAACATACTTAGACAGCATTTTATTGTCTCGCCTTGTATCGGTTGGTGTCGCTTGCTTAATTTGCCGTAAAGGAAATCGCCAAAGTGTACAGACTTCATTTAGCGTCGCTTGGCGGCACTCGCCATCGCTCGCCGCCAACATTTGTCTCGCTTTGGATCAGTGTCGGTTTGACCTGCACCAATCAAAGGCACTAACCTGTGCTCGTCTATATTGGCCACTTGAATTGATCTTCTTCAAATTTGTCCAAAGTCTAGACGGTAGCACTTGCATTACATCAGTTTGCATATGCTCGCGTTGGCTCAAGCTCGGCCAACATTGTAATTGGCGGCTTTTACGCCAAGCAGTTGGCGGCAGTTGCCCGCTGGATTTCATAATAGTGACGTTAATATGGATTTTAAATATATCATTACACTGGTCTTACAAAAATATACACAGCCACTTCGTAAACTCGGTAATAAGCAACTACTGAACGATCCATGCCGCAGATGCTGCGGTCCTCGACCCGCTGTGCAAAGGTGGTTCCGGCCTACAAAATTCTGATAAGGCGGTATTTAACAAGCCGCTCCGGGTCGGCGGGGTTTGTGTGTACGAGTATTGACTTGGATACATCTATCCGTAAGGTATCCTTACGGATACATCTATCCTTAGATAGATGGATAGATGTATCCGTAAGGATTTGGGCTTAGATTACAAATTGTTCTATAATCTGAGGAGGTGGTATTATGAATTCTGCATGATGATGCAGGATAATGCGTTAGATGAATAAGAGATGATAAGGCGTGTATATTATATTTCCAGAGAAAGAACTTGATGAAACAGTGGTTAGCTTGCACTGTCAACGATCGTGCAAGTTAAGCTACTTTCGCAATTTCCGGTCACAGGATAGGTAACCAACGTTAACTCGAGCTCCTCCCTGCATCGGATGGCACGTTAAGACATTGTCCCAGCTACACACTAGCTTCCACGACAACGGCTAAATAGAGCCGAGGTTCGAGTCTCAGAGACGCCCTCTAGTTGAGCCGACCTCCTCGGGTTCGAGTGGCCCAGAGGCTCCAGACGGAGAGGAGACTCCCCCCGTGGGGAGACGTCATCCGCCTGGAATACCTCTAGAGGAACTCGCCAATTCTCGGCTTGAGGTCCCCTACGCTACTACTACTACGCTGAGAGAATACACACACACAAAAACACACTAGGCCCTTGGGCGCCTTCCCCATCGAGTCGGTGCGGGCTCGTTTCGTTTTCGTTTCCGTACCGTATCCGAATATAGGAATATTTATAACTAGCTGTGTCCCGCGGTGTTACCTGCGGTTCATTAGGGATATTTTCCCGCAGTAAAACATAGCCTATGTGTTAATCTAGGGTGTCAGCTAACTCCATACCAAATTATATTAAAATCGCTCCAGCCGCTTAGACGTGAAGAAGTAACAAGTATACACACTCACAAACTTTCGCCTTTATAATATTAGTGTGATAAACCAATGATTCTTTTCGCAATCTTACTGAGCCGGCTCGCGTTTTCGCAAAAATCCTATCCTTTTTCAGTAATCCCTGGGATTGTCGCGATAATTCCGTTTGTCAAATCATTCAAGCCTTCCAGTTCTTTCTTTGTGGCTAGGCTAATTGGTGTGAGTGTTGGAAATATTAATTTATTTTACTCCACGACATGCATATTGCAAAACTATGCATCATCATCATCATCAACAGGCTATCTTAGTCCACTGCTGGACATAGGCCTCTTCAAATGCACGCCACTCAGATCGATCTTGGGCTACTCGCATCCAGCTCCTGCCAGCCACCTTGCGCAAATCGTCACTCCATCGTGCCTGAGGACATCCTATGCATTATTATTTTCAATTACAGGCCGAACCATCTTACTTTCAAGCGTAGGTTCAGATTGCTAAGCCATTTTCTTGTTTAACAACCCGTGTGTTTCAGCTAAATGCATTCCATTCAGCAATAATACAACCGCACCATTCGCCCTACAAAAGCAACGTTATTTTTCATCCCTATACCTTTTCTGCAACAATAAAGTGTCGCTAAACAAACGCTATAAAATTCTCCTAATTCGTTTTTAACAACCCTTCAAATTGAAAAAGTTTAATGCGATCAAAAATGAGCCGTAACACGATTACCCGAAGGTCCCTTACAGGTCGTGGGTATAGTAAGGGGTGGTACAGACGAGCGAATCGTTTATTAGCACATTTCTAGCAAGTCGAGCGTGTTGGTGATAAGTGACAAGCTATTGAGAAGTGTAGGGTGAGCAAAAGTTTTGTTGTTCCTGTTTTCAATTGAGTAGTAAGTTATTGGTGTTGTTGTTATATAATTTATTTATAATCATATAATTTATTTCAAAATAAACTACAAATATTGGATTATATACCAATGTTATTCTTGGGTCCCCCAAGAGTCATCACGTAATCCGATTTCTAACCTCCGCTGATCGTACTTGTCTGTTTTTGACGTGACAACGTCTTAAATTAGGTTGCGGCTGGGAGTCACTTATGAAAAAGTGTAACGCTCGGTAACGTTACGATGAGTCTCTCGTGTTAAGTTTAAGTTTACATGTACAATGTTTTAGTAAACAAAATATATTTCTATAGTTAAAATTTGTGCAATTCTTATTTTCATTCAATTCCTTGTTCCTATTGTGCAATTTAATTATATTCATATCAATAAATATTCTACCGAGAAAAAGACGTTGTCACGTAAAATCTTCGCCCGTAAAACCGACTTTACAGGCAACCATTTTTTACATTAAAATAATATTTTTTTAGAGTTAGTACATGGGATTTATTGTAATGTATATTATAATTTACTGGCCACTGGTAAAAGCTCTTTTCATAAAATAATTAATTTCTTGGTCATCTTTTCTTAATAAATATAACTTTTGATACATATATTATATATAGAATCCTGCCTTTTACGCTTTATCTACACTCATGTCGAAATATCCGAATTAAATTAAAGATGGTTTTATAAAGACGTACTTTATAAACTTTATAAACGCACTTAGATAAAATTTAAAAATAATACTCATAACAGTACTGCTAGTTGTATGGTAAAATAACATTTTAATCATAAAACTTTTATTTTTTAAATTATTAAATGAGGTTATGATATTAGGCTGAATGTAAAAAAGAGGTACACACATTCGAAATTTTAAATGAATTTCTCACACTACTATCTAATTTTCTGCCGACCGTGTTTTATTTTCGGGATTTTAGAAAAGTTTTGCAAACCCTTTTTTGTGACTTTATTTAATTTTAATGGTTCTTATCGACTCGAGTGAAGATAAAGTAGTGCATGAAACTACATATAATTTAGGTATTAAAACACTCGATACAATCTATTTAACAGCCTCTCGTGATCTAATACCCCTTCTTATATGACAATCGCAAAAACTACGTACTATTTTTTTTTCAATGTATGGCTTTGCGTTATCTAGTTAAATATCATGAACAAGTTTTGAGATTTTAATAGTTCGCATTAAAGTGTAGCCACCCTATTCCTTTAAAGCGAGCCCATCGTAGCAAATTCGATTACCATCACATCCTCGTTGTTGTGTTTGGCCCTAATGGACTCTAAACTCATTGTCATTCTGTCAAATTATAAAGAGCCCCGAAACTTTAACGCCATCTAGTTTACGGAGCTCACAAAAAAATGGCCAATTTCCTAGCTCCTAGACAGAAAAGAGATCGCGTTCTAAAGTGGTTGTTCGCATTAAAAGGTCACGCTATACTGGCCCATTGTCGGGTCTACAATGGGATATTTACGTCTCAATGATTTTATAGAGATGCAATCGATTTAAAGATAAGATAAGATTCAATTTGCGACGTTTAATGGGCGTTTGCAACTTTTTTTGAGTCACAATTGTTAATAACAGTGTCAACGGATAATGCGGGTCGCCAGATTACATTGATAGTTTGTGAACGATTATTTTATTAGAAAAGGGATGATGACTATTTTTTTTTCTTCGTTTATCTGTTAGATTATCAAAAAGTATTGGACACGTATTTTTTCTTTTTTCACATAATATAAAGTTTGCAGAGATATATTGATTTGAAAAGTCGCATGACTTCACGTTTTGGTACAATTTTCACTAAAAAGTGACGCCCAAACCATGACGCGCTATAACTTTGTCACTTTTCATTTTTCAGTCATCAAAAAATACGTGTCCATTATTTTTTCATCATCTAACTGACGGACTAAATAGAATTTCGTTTACTGTATGTACTCCGTCATCACCCCTATTCTGTTTATTAAGTTTGTTTTTATTATTAAAATGGAACTTCAATAAAATTTACTTTAAGAAAATGTATTTTGTCACTTTTTTGTTTTTATTAATCACCTCATCGAAATAAATTACTGTTTTTTAATTAAAGCGTTCGCACCACAGAAATTTGAGGTTCGCACATTTCAAATGAGGAAAGTTTTTGTAAAACGGGATGGAACCAATGTACTCGATTAGAAAACACGTCTAATTTGACGTCAAAAGTTACTGACTTTTTTATTATTGCTGACGATTCGGGTCCTTTGCAGTTTCCGAGACCACAAGACCCCGTAAAAGATCCGAGCCTGCAAAGGTTCCGCAACTTCAGGAATAATGAAAACATACTAAACATTGAAAAAGTGGTTTATTCATAGATTTCTGTGTGATCTACATAAACAGAAGAAATAAAAAGCAAATTCGTGAGTGTCACTAAACAATCGGTTGGGACGAAGTTAAAACTAAACATATGTAAGTATAAATCCATAACTACACACAATAGGTACGCTACGAAACAACTGACGATTGTGACGGAAAAATCTGAAGGCTGACACAGACTTTTGAAACGCGACGCCACCTGTCGCCATGCGATGCGTATTTTCAATGATCAGTGTGTGCGCATTGTGTTGTGTAAGATGATTTTTTTTCGGAGTGTGTATGCTGTTGGTCGCAGATGACTTTTACAGCGTCGTAAGGGAGGTCCTTAGGATCTCGCCGTTCCCAAAACCGGTGTCGCTGTAAAGGTCATCTGCGACCAACAGCATTCACACTCAATAAAAAAATGTGGGTGGACGTTGTATTAGTAGCGACATGTTTTTCTGTAAATGTTGCTACTTCTGCTAATGAGTTTCTTGCGCCCATTTTTCTCATCAGCTAAAAGATGTCCTGAATGGGTGGTAGGAGGAATATATATAATATTAGACGATTCATAAGAGCTTTCAATAAGTCAATTTGAACCCTATCGGAGGAGGCTGGTGTGTTTTGCAATATGGCAGCAAAAAATTATGTAATAGTTAAGTAATTAAATAATTTTAAGAAAATTGTATGGTCAGGTTACAAGCTGAGAATTGGCCAGTTAATGTTCCTAATGTGATTCTGATCATAGAAACGAGTACATTTGATTTGGCTCAGCACGCGTTGCGAGGCAACGGGTTGCGTCGCATTTCAAATTTACGCAAGCTTGATTTGGGGTTACGCATTACGAAAAGTGTGTTCGGGTGAAGCGAACGGGAGTTGAATGGGGGATATAACCAAGAGAAAGCAGTGCGCGCGCATATTTTCTTTTTCTCTTTCTCTTATAGCTAGTAAACGAAATATGTATATGTACATACATGTATATATTTTACACACACATATATATATATATATATATATATATATATACATACAGATGGAGCTAAAGAAGTTTCACTTCAGTTGTATGGTCATAAGCATACTCGTTTTTTTCGGATAGTCCCCATCCGCCAAGTCCGTTCTAGGAACTTAGTTCAAAATAGTTACTAATTCTCACACATACACAAACATAGCTTTGCCTCATACTAGATGGAGCATGCCTAATCCAGTTATCCGTCGGAGACGCGTCTGGGACGGAAGCTGCCGGTAATTCGTTTAACTTTGACCGTTCTACGTACCAACATGTCCGTATAAAACTTTATGTTGTGAAAGGGCAGAAAATCTCACAAAAGTTGATGTTTAAACAATAATTTGTCACTGATTTTCTAGGTAATTAAGAATGTTGAAGAATGCATAACTAGACAAAATAATTTAAAAGTAAAGTTTCTCTCTTGAAATTCTTTAATTAGTGGATAGCTACATTGTTCCTGAATTACTTCTTATAAAACAAAGTACCCACGATGTCTGGATTTAGGTATAAATCCTGTTTTTTTTAAATAATGATGTATAACATAGGCAAAGATATATTTAAGACGAGGTGGGCTATACTTTTGGCATACAAACGTTCCCGACTGCTTCCTCCTTGATTTTTGTCCATAAAGAAATGATTTTCATACATAAAATATAATTTTACTCATTCTATGCTCCTACGTCTTCCTTTTTTCGATAACTTGTAATAAAAAAATAGAAGCCCTCAAAATGCCAATTATCAAATTTTTATCACTACTAATAATGTCCAGTGTTCATAGATTCAATAAGCATTTACAAAACATAAGCGAAACATGGAGGCCTTGTATAACCACTTATTATTCTGTGGGTATAATATCGTTTACACATATCTAATTTTCGTGGAGGAAATCTTCGGGAGCCCAACCAGGAATTCTTCAATTATTATACTCAATTTTCAGCGTTTGCTATGCTTGTCCTTATCGCACGGTATTTGCCAATGCGCGACAGTATTCTTTTTTCAAATACCCTTTTCTTAAATGTCTTTTATCCGGGTCTGCCCTTAATTGTCTGTGGTTTTGCTCAAGAAGAAGCCGCTATCTATACAATACAGTCTTATGTTCGCAATGATACCAATATCTACTGATGGGATTTTCCTGCGATATTCACCATCAATGACATAGATAGTTTTACACATCGGTTTAACAGCCTACCGAACTTCAACAAAAACAAGTTTTAAACGCCACATTATGAAAACCTTATTCTCTCTTCACAATAAGCGATAAATTTATTTGATTCGTCACATTTTTGCCGCGCTCTGCAAGGAAGCAATTAGAGGACGACCATTTCCCGTGGAGCCCCAGAAACACGTTGCGCCGAAGGTTTTATTAAAGAAAAATGGAGTGGCTGGGGTCTCCTTGGGTTGGTGTAGCATGCTTGACATATGTTTGTCTCGCAAAGCCAAGGGATTGAGTGGTATAAGCCCTTTTGGCTCATTATTGGCCCTTTACCCTTTTTGAAGGGCCCTCGCTTCAATGTTTGTGGAGTGCTCTAGTTACAGTCAGATGTGAATAGAAATTTCGTTTAGTTCCGTTTATTGGTATGAAAATGTCATAGTGTTGGGTGTTCAGCAAACAATGGCGTCAAAGCCGGATCTTATAATTTAAAATGTACAAAATATAGAGATATAAAATATATACGAGCATAGTACCCTGAATATAACTTTGTTCAGCACACTCTGTTAATATTCTCACTAATGCATGCCTTGGCAGCTTTTAATTACGATACCACTTAAAATGTCACTTATACATTATTGTTATACTATACTATGTGTGGATATTCTTGTTGGTTGTCCTTAAATAAACAAAGAACATTGTATATGTAGAATTGCAAAGAGGTAAAAACCTCGTTACTTAGGACCTTTAAACATCTGGGAAACTAAATTTCTAAGGACAGTCCATAATTGCAGAAATTTCCTTCGATTTTACGAAATGCAACTAAGAAATAGATGGAACTGCAATCTAGAAAAGAACTCAATTTTTAAAAGTTAATAAATATTGCAATGTGCTACATTGCAGACTATACCTAAATCGTACCTTACTTGTGTCCGATTTTAAAATAAGTGGTTTGGGTAAAAGTCTTTTAATAAATATTATAAAAATATAAGTGTTGCACATCCATATGAACAATTAAATTAACTTACCTTTGTTACAAAAAGACAAAATACAGAGAGGTACAAAAACAGCTTTTGGTATTGATAACGATAAAATAAGGTATAACTCACCTGTACCCTAACTTCAGGTAAGTTGACCTTCATCGCGAGCTCCTCTCTCGAGTACACATCTGGATAATGGCTCTTCTCGAAAGCTCTTTCCAGTTCGTGTAGCTGGTATGTTGTGAATGTGGTACGGTTTCTTCTATGCTTCTTCTTATTGTCAGCTGCAGACCCAGGCCTGGGAGTGTCGTCATCGCTGCCTGGGGGTGATTTCTCGTCGGGCGGTGTTCTGCTGTACCCGTCGTTGCTATTGCAGGAACCTTCGCCTGGTAAGAAACAGTTATGGGGTTAATAGGTCTGTTTATGGATTTGGTACACACGAGTTATTATGTTGAAGAAGTGGGTTAAACTTTTAGCAGCAACAGTTCATTATTTTTTGTGATAATTATAGCTTTGTAGTACATAGAGTCTCTGAGCTAAGCTGCTGTTGACCGGACGGGTGGACTTAGCGAGACTTCAAGGGTTCCTTAATCCCCATTTTAAAATATTTCATTTGCCATTGTTGCTGTACAATTTTCCTAACGATCTATAGTTAGTACACAAGTAAGTTATATTGCTCGTACAGAACCTCCAATGATGTTATCGTACACCAGACCGCAATTACCATTACTCGGTAATAAATCAAACAACGCTTTTGTTTGCGTATGCAAATGTGATATGCTCAGCAAGCGCTTGTCTTGTATCTAATGTTATTATAGTCCAATTTAGCACTTCTGCAGTAAACATAACAAGAGTAGGTGAACAGTGTCCAGACGAATTGCAGCTTTAGGTTTTGGACAGTAAGAAACACTTTTATCTACAGTTCTCAAATGCATTTCGTGACCTAAAAGTTTTTTTTGTTCTGAATATAAAAAATCGAAATAACAATATGCATAATCAAGTTTTCTTAATCATGTAAGTTTAATATTCACTTTTGAATTCCTTGTTTAGATTTTCGTGTGCAAGTTCAGCGTTTTATTTACAAGAAGATTCATAGAACATTTCCCCCGCAAAGCCACTATAATTACCTGCCTTAGGAAGTTTCAAAACAATAAATTTCTGTGTAATTCGTAACATACATCATGCCGTATCTTGCGATCAACTATGTCCGACGTTAAGTTGCTAACTGGTAGACAGTGATAAGCGAAGCGGGAATGAGAAGGGAATCAACTGAGGCCGCAATGTAAAAATAGACTTAATAAAAAAGAAACCTTTTTCCTATATCATCGTTTTTTATCGTTCTGTAGTCCTGACAAGGAACCTTTATAGTTTCGTCATGTTCGTATGTCCGTTCCCGGTTTTTCTTGGAGACTGTTGGCACTAGAGAGCTGTAATTTTGTGGCGATATGCATATCAATCACGCCGACAAAATGGTAGAATAGAATTTTTAAAATATTTTTATAGGGTAGCTCCTCTTCATGTAACCTGGCGATGACTTTTTTTCATCACCTATGCTATCGTGTGGAATACCGTTGAATAGGTCTTTTAAAACTACTTAGCTTTTGCAAAGAATATTTTCGATTTAGGGAGCGTTTGCAAAATATTAAATTTTAAATCGATAATTTTTTTATCGCTTTAAAATTACCCCACCCGACTGATGTTAAGTGTAAGCGTAGTTCAGTCGCAAAACTAGATTATAACGCGGCTGAAAGTGTGTCGCTTCAGCCATCCTCACCTTGCAAACCTGAACCCCTACCCTACGGAACCCTGGAACCCTACTTACCAGCAGAAACACATTACCACCAAAAGGTAGTGTTATTTTACTGTGGTCTTCTCTAAGGTGAAACTTAACCTTTCATGAAAAAGACGTCAAAGAAAGTCAAATAACATTTAATTTCTTTTTAAAAGCCGTGTAACTACAGCGAATCTTATGATGAAGGGTCATCCAAAAGACAATGTTTGCACTGGGAGGTATTGATTGTTAAAGGAAATTTTCTTGCCTATTTTATTACGCAAACACTGAGTATTATTATTTAGCCCAGGGAATAGCTAACTTCAATTCTAACGCTTAATACTTTTTGGTAATGTTTTTATGTCAAGTAAGGCTGCCAGAACTTTACAGGGTAAAAAAAGGGTAGAAAACAAGCATATGACTTGCCTGATTATATTCTAAAAACTCTTGCGATACCAGAGTATCACTTGAGCCATTGCCTGCCCTGATCCTATACCCCCGTGGAGCCTTGATATTTTACTCATCGATAGAATGAACCGAATGAACAGCACCACCAAAAGGACAATGCCAGAAGTTCTATAGAGGTTTAACCCACCCGATAAAAATGGTGTACACGAATGCGATAAATGACATTTCATAGCTGTAATATTAGGAATCAAAATAATAAAGTTCTAAATTCTCTAGAAGCTGTGGTTATTGAATAATATACTTACAAAGAGTACAATTATCATGCGTTTCTCGAGCTGCAATTTGAGCAGAAAATTGGAATTTCTATAAATTATTCAACAGTGTCCGTATTGTAGCTGATAGTGTATAAACGACATGCCTTTGTATTCTATCGACACATAAATAACAATTTATGCATCTCAACATGGTTCCAAATCACAAACGACAATATCGTACAAATCCTTTTGTTTGACAGAAATGTCAATCAAAAGGATATCAATCCAGAATAACGTTTAGTTTCACATAGGTACTACCATTTAATAATGTGTATGCGCATAAAAAATACAAGGTACTATAATCGTTAAACTTTTTTATAAACATAAATTAATTATATTTATAACCAAAATGCTTATTTTATCCATAATATTAAAAAAGAGAATGATATTTTTCGAAAACTTGACTGGCATTTTATTGTTTGTCGTGAAACAAAACGCATATGCCATGGTTTCGTTCTTCTCCTAACGGAAACAGTAGATACAAATTATTTTAATATTTATTTCGTATCCGCCGCTTTTACAAAGTAATAATTAAATCGGTACGAGAAAAAAAGTCGTATATAATTTTTCATAAATTTAATATTACTGTATATGGTGGGTCAGAATCTGTCATTGTCATTTACTGTGATCTTTTATTAGATGGAATCTGCTTAGCTAGACGGTCAGAAAATCTACTAAAGCGGCTTCTCTCTTTGAGCTCTAAATCATGCTGACCATATATTTGTTACCCTTATACTAAAGCAAAAGAAAATACAAAAGATAAATATTGTCCGCTTTCCGCTAATTATTCCGCTACCTCTACCGCTGTCACTAAGCCCGCATGCTAAGTATCACTCCCCGAACATTATTGGTTCCTTACCCATTTGAATGCATGTTTTGAGGGGAAACGTTTGTTTTGGGAAATTGATGTTGGTGAAATGATAAATGGCTCTGTGACCGGGGGAAAATGATGCTTTACTCGCATATTGTTTTTGGATGGTTTGAGTATTATAATACAATTCCACAGCTTATAAAAATAAAAAAAAACCTAAATAATTTGGAGTTATTTTGCAAACATGAACTTTGGCATGACATTGGTACAACCAATGTTCTTGAACAATATTTAAGTCAAATATAATTACTACTGTTTGAAATCAATTCAGCCAAAATAAGAATTAAAAAAATATATTAAAAATAAGAACTTGAAGGACGATGAACGATGGTGGCCTGTTGAATAAGTTGCTGATATGCCTTTTGCTCTGATAATTTCTCTTTATTGAAATTATATCCCATTATAACATAATTTATATAATGAAAGTTTAAATGTTCGTTACCTACTCTGTTACCAATATATGGTTTTAATTTTACTCGACACCTTCAAGCGTTCCCGAGATAACGGGTGTTGAAAGTCAGACAGACAGACGGAGAACAAAGTGGTACTATAAGGGTTCCATTTTTCCTATTGTGACACGGTACCCTAAAAACAATTTAAAAGGTAAATTATATCAAACAAAATTATTTATTTAAAAACTTCACCAAACTCCCATAACTTTTAAATACGTTTATCAAAAGTCAAACATAATAATATAATAAAGATTAACGCTCTAAAAGGAATCAAAATGTCAACTGTCAGACGTTTTATGGCGATTAAGAAATCAAAGATCGAAGTGACAAAACGTCCCATCATTGTGGAAGCCGTGTCGAGCAAGATTGAGCGATCACAAAGTCAAAACAGACTACTGTATCGCCGTCCCTTTCCCACATACGTAGCGACTGCCCGCTCAAAAGAGACAAACGATGCATTTAGATCACTAAAATAGATTACAAGCGAGCACACAAAACAAATAAAAATATTATGAGCAACGCATTAAGACGTTTTACACTTATCGCGATACGATCGGCGCGCTTATTTCTTTTTTGTAATAATTATCGATAATCTGGCAACACTCGCGAGCATTATCGTCCATAATGGCTTGTCTCGTTGTTTTTTTAATGTGGCAACCCTAATCATGTGTCAGATTTGCTGCATCGGCTACAGTAGGATAGTTATACGAAGAAGTATCTCACCAACTATTTATAGTTCGTATTCATCAATGTCGTTATTAAAAAATACCTAGCTTCTTTAAATTTATATTCCACTGCTTTAACATGCATTGCAGAAGCCGATGAAATAATTGCCATTGATCTCTTGTGACATAGCAATTTTAAACTATGTCAAAATAAAAATAAAACAAACCAGCAGAAGAGCTACTAAATTAACTTGTGATTCGAATTAAGCATAATTAATTATATGCTAGTCGAATGAAAAAAACAACTGAAATATAACTCGCATTACTCATTCAAGAACCTCTACATTCAAACGGATTTCAATAAAAGTCGTAATTTAAACCAAACTCGACAAAACCTTCTGACCTTCCGACTCGACTGTAAGCAGATTACACTAATGAATTTTCAAAATGGCTGCCTTAAACATAACTCATTTTTTCGTTTTTTGTCGGATCCCGATTTCAACCGATTTGGTTTGTTAATTGATTGTGATTAAGTCGATTTTGTTTCTGGCTAGAGTTCCATCGGTATTCCTCGACAGTTTAATAACCTGATATGTTAATCATAATTTTATTGTCCGTTGAATGAGGCTGTGAGCCTAATTGATCGAGATGTTAGCGAAATATTCAACCTTCTCTTTATAATTTCATATTGGTACACCATTAACAATTAATCAAGCGTAAGATTGTGATCTTGTTTTTGTAACGCAACTTCGTTTTAAAATGTAACGTTCGTTTTTTCGCTGCTATTTCGTTGGTGATTGTAGTGTGAATGTTTTGCACAAGGTATTGTAATCCTAGGTCCGTGAATAAAGTTTTGAGTCACAGCTGACGAATCTTATGTGTTGGTCACATCGTGGTTTTATCAGGACTTGTTTTTCTTCAAAAGTAACATTGTGGTAACTCGGATAATACACTCATCAATGAAGCAAATTTAATTATTAATTAATTTCGATCAATTTATTTTAGTGGGTACAAACAAACAGTAGTGTTATTCTGTAAGAGCATACTCACTTTTCACCTCGGAATCCGCGGTGAGATTTAAAATTACACCACCAACTTCAAATAAATTTCAAATCACACAGCCGAATTCCGCTATGAAAAGTGAGTTTGTCCTTACAATATAGCATTGAAGTACATAATTATTATGTACAACACACACATGCACATTCAAGTGTAGAGAATAGATCCGAAACGAGAGGAAACTCGATTATGGCGCTCGATGTCGGCGACTCGATTGTGCGGTGCAATCGATTCGCGACGCCATCACTGGCGAGTATTCGATTATGCGACTGCGAGTGACCGCGGCGGTTGTTCATTATTGGGTTGCTTGTTGATGTTGTTTTTGACATTATTTGTTTTCAATTGACTCCAATAAATCGGCGCAAGCTTTTAATAAATAATAACTTATTTAATAGTTATAATTTTTATTATTTTAAAGCATGTAACTGCTTGATGTTTAAATCTAAAGAAAATATAACTAGAAAAATTCCACGCGGACCAGGCAGCAGACGGGACTCGAACCCGCACCCTTCGCAATCCGGGCGAATGCACTGACCAATAAGGCTACCGCGGCCCTCACGAACCGCGTCGAAATTCTTCTAGCCATTCTGAAGCTGCAAGGCAGCGCCATCTCTTCGCATTATAGGTAACCCACAATGTCAAATGAATACTTTTACAAGTATTAAACATTTGAAAGAAGAAAAATAGCAAATATTGTTATAATTTTTAAAATTATAACTATAATTGCTATTTTTCTTGCTTTTTGATTTTACTACAATTATTATATTACTATAATTGCTATTTTTCTTTGATTGCGAAGGGTGCGGGTTCGAGCCCCGTCTGCTGCCTGGTCCGCGTGGAATTTTTTCTAGTGATATTTTCTTTAGATTTAAACTTATTTAATATTAAGATAATGACGCCAATCTTTTTATAATTATATTTTTTAAGCATTTACTGCTAGATGTTTAAGAATGGTACCGTAATGGTCAGTGTATTCGTCCGTATCGCAGAAGGTGCGGGTTCGAATCCCGTCTGCTGCCTGCTCCGCGTGGAATTCTTTCTATTGGTCTATCATGTAGACTTATGTAATTGTATATACATGCCTTAATCAAGGGTATTACATGGCCTTCAAAATGCAAGAAATAGGGATGATGACGGGGTAAAGCAAACGAAATTCTACAGTCCGACTGTTAGATTATCAAAAAAATTGTGTGCACGGACCACACATCTGAAGTGAAACTTCTTTTCTTAAATAACCTAACATTAGGCGGAGCATAAGGCATAGGGGAAAAGAGCAGCGCACGCATCATTCGTATATTGTCGCTTGTGATGCTTGTGACGCATTTCCGTTTCATTTTCCATAGGATGTTTCCGTTTACACCCCGTCCGACAAGAAGTTTCATTTAAAAAAGGAACCCTCTTACTATCTTTCTGTCTGTCAAGACCATTTATCACGGCAACTCGTTAAAATATCGAGTTGGATTTTAAATCAATACTCAAGTCTATGGTCCCTAAAGCTGCGAAAAATTACACTTCTGAATTAACGTAAAGTAACGAAACGGCCGTTATTTATTAATGTGTATGCTATTGGTCGCAGATTAACTTTACAGCAGCGTCACCGGGTTTAGGGATGCCGAGATCCTAAGGGGACCTCAAGCCGAGAATTGGCGAGTGCCTCTAGAGGTATTCCAGGCGGATGGCATCTTCCCACGGGGGGAGTCTCCTCTCCGTCTTGAGCCTCTAGACCACTCGAACCTGAAGGAGTAGACTCAACTAGAGGGAGTCTCTGAGCCGTTTATGTTGCGAACCTACAAATTTGTATGGAAACCTCGGATTTTTTGAGTTAAATCTAAATTATATTTGTTTCTTAGGTTTTCACGCACATCACTCATTAAATAAAACTAGTTTTTACGGGTTAATGCACGAAAACTTTATTTATTTATTGACGTTTCGTAGTCTTTACAGGCTACGTCGTTTACGGTAGTTACCGTAGTTTACGGTAGTTTACGGTCAAATAAGTAAACTCAAAATTACAAACAAGAGAGTAAGTAAGAGTAATAAGGACGTAATTAAACAAAAATTTCGCTTAAATTCGAGCTGATTGCAACTTGCTTTTTTTCAGCTGTTTACTGAAATGCGAAAATGTATATTTCACATAAAAAGTTCACTTGAGAAAAGTAAGAAGAAAACGAGGAGCTCGATGGCGCAGGTGGTTAGCGCGTTCGGCTGCGATCGTTGTAGTTAAGCAACTTTCGCAGTGGTCGGTCATTGGATGGGTGACCGAAAAACTTCTATCTCGAGTTCCTCCGTGCTTCGGAAGGCACGTTAAGCCGTTGGTCCCGGTTGCATCTGCAGTCGTTAGCACCCACCAATCCGCACTGGGGGGCGCATCCATAGGGAAGGCCTGTACCCCAGCAGTGGGGACCTTAAGAGGCTGATGATGATGATGACTTGAGAAAAGTACAATACAAGTACAAGCCTCAGCCACAACTAGTCATTCGTTCGTCCATCAATGCTTCTTTTGCTGCTGCAGTTATACAATATTTACTTTTTGATCTCGCTGGAATGATTCAATCTAAAAACCCTTTTATTATCCCCTGAACTACTCCATGCAATTTCCAATTAAGTTCAATGATCTTTCAATGAATCGAACGCAAAGCTAACGCAAACCCATTGCTAGCTATTACCGTAGCGGTCACAGCGGCGCCCTAATCGAATAATCGCACTATTGGCGAATGTAAATCGATTGCGCCCCACAATCGGACGACGACAGAATCTGGCTCGATTCCTGCACGTTTCTTTAACATCTCATGGGAGTATCCACAATGAACAAAAAATTTGAAGTACCTACAAACGCGATAAATAATTATGAACAGCCCAGCGGTACAAAATAATTCAGGGCACATATTCGCAACACAGCTACAGAGCAATCAGCATAAATATTTCAGGTTCAAGACAAAAAGTTGGCAAATCGGAATGCCCCTCGTCCATAAAGCTTTGTATGGATTAAACGTAACATTTAATTTGGCAGCAGTGTATATATAGAATGAAAAAGCTTAGGGCAAACTATATTGACGACCTCCGTGGCCGCGTGGTTTGTACGCCGGGTTTCATGGTGTCGCCGACTCGAGAGGTCCCGGGTTCGAGTCCTGGTGGGGGCAGATGTTTGTGTGATGAATACGAGCATTTGCACTCCAGTCATGGGTGTTTAATATGTATTTATATATAAATATACTTTTATATACGTACAGTATATGTATCCTATCCGTTACCCTAGCATCCCATAACACAAGCCTTGCAGTGCTTACTTTTGGGCTAGGCTAATTGAAGTGTGTTAAAAAAAATAATAACAAAAAAATATAATAATTGGCCGTTTAGGAATTCTTCATTTGTTTCTCTGCAGTAAATTAATTATTTGTTATTTTATTGGATATGGTTCCATAATGCTATTAAAAAGAAGTTAAGTTTCAAAAAAAAAGTTGCAAATCTATAGTCATTGACTTACCAACTTGAGATTAAAGCAAAGAATACACACCTAAATCATGATGTATTTTTTAAATTTTAGGTGAAAAATCTGCTGAAATACAATTTTCTTCTTTGCAGTAGTTAATCATACTTATGAAATAGCTGTATTTTCGTAACATGTACAAATCGGCTACAATCAAACAAACACATTGATATATATTTTTAATGCCATTTGTAGTACTCAGATTTGTACAAAAGATTGAAGATTTGCCATTAAGTTATTATAAAAAGATATCGTGTTCAGTATTTAATTTATATATTTTTAAGTATTTTTGTGTAAATGCAAAAGGCCCTATCATTGTGGGAGGGCCAACTTGGTACAGGCTCCCCTCGACTTGGTCTCGGGCTTACATTCGTCTACTCGTTAGTAATTAACAACTCACCGCACTAATATTATAAACTAGTGGCCCGCCCTCGCTTCGCTTCGGTGTAGAGCTGTAGTGTAAACTATAGTTTTTGTTCTCAGGCTTGTGCTATAAACAATGACTTTATTTATATAATTACACGTGTTATTGTGAGTCAACCATAAAAGATAGACATATGCTATTGCGGGATATTTTTTAGACAATTTTATGTAGAATATTTTCGCCATACATGATTTCTATGTAACTTTAACCATTAAGGCTGCACACGCGACGGAATCTTAAAAATGGAGTAACTTCTTCCGTTTTCTCAACATTGCCCTTCACTACTCTGCTGCTATTGGTTGTAGCGTGATGAAAAGTATACTATAACCTGCCCAGGAGTATGAAGAATAATTGTACCAAGTTTGGTTAAAATCCGTCGAGTAGTTTTTGTTTCTATAAGGAACATACACACAGACAGACAGACAAAAATTTTACTGATTGCATTTTTGGCATCAGTATCGATCACTAATCACCCCCTGATAGTTATTTTGAAAATATATTTCATGTACAGAATTGACCTCTCTACAGATTTATTATAAGTATAGATAACTATTATATGACCTGACTAAAGAATAAATATAAAAAGAGAAAATTACAGACGTTATAAGTATAATTTAAAACATCTTTCCTATTTAAGAATAAAAAAAACTTTTTTTGGTCTTTTTTATAAATAAATCCTTTGCTTACAGTATGGAAACAAGATTACCTGTACACAAGCATATCTACTCACATAGTAGATAAGAAAATTAATTTAAAAAAAACGACTCTGGTCATGACCACACGGATGAAGTGAAACTTCTTTAGCTCTATCTGTTTGCGTGTCCAATATATACATGTATGTACATATGCATATTTCATTTACTAGCTATAAGAAAAAGAGAGAAAGAAAATATGCGCGCGCACTGCTTTCTCTTACTTATATCCCCCACTCAACTCCCGTTCGCCTCGCCCGAACACACTTTTCGTAACGCGTAATGCATTCGCTAACTTACCCCCCAAGTCAAGCGTGCGTAAAGAAGTTTGACTTCAACAATTATTTTTTCACTAGGTATAGATAAGTATATACTAATCTCAAACACTTTCCTCCTCATTAATGAACAAGGAATAAAACATATTAATGAACAATGAGGAGCTCGATGGCGCAAGTGGTTAGCGCGTTCGGCTGCGATCGTTGAAGTTAAGCAACTTTAGCAGTGGTCGATCATTGGATGGGTGACCATAAATTTACTGCTTCGGAAGGCACGTTAAGCCGTTGGTCCCGGCTGCATCTGCAGTCGTTAGCACCCACCAATCCGCACTGGGCCCGCGTGGTGGGTCATGACCCAATCTCCCTATTCCATCCATAGGGAAGGCCTGTGCCCCAGCATTGGCGACATTATTAGGCTGTGATGATGATGAACGAACAAGGAATAAGATTACACTAGTTACGCATTTGTCATTCAATGAACGGTGACAAAGCACGGAGTAGCTAATCCAAGCTTATTCTTCGTTTATGAAAAAGGCCGTATAAGATACAATCACTTGGATTAAGAAAGTAGAATGCTTTAATTGAATCAATGTTAACCAAAAATATAAAAACACCTTTTATTGCTTAACGTGTGCGACGTCCTTTAGCTTAATAAGTAAGGCGAGCTTAAGTTTTCCCTTCGTCTTTTTTCCCTAAGCTTTAACTAAGACACGAACGTTTGATCGTGCGATAACTAACTCGATTAGCTAATTAATAATTTCACACAAATTATAAGTAACTCGAGTTTAACTAGGGGGCGTATTCCGAAAGCGTTCGTTTCTTGATTTTTTGAAGTGAAACTTCGTTTCGGACGGGGTGTAAATGGAAAAATCCTATGGAAAAGGTGAAATGAAAAGGCACTACGAGCGTCACACGACCAGATATATATCTATATATGTGCATGTGCGGCATGCGTGCGCAGCTCTTCCCGACGAGCATAAAAGTTAGGGGTAACTAGGCGAAGGCTGAAATGCTGCGAGCGGCAAAAACGTCACACACGATAATATATATATATACTAGCTGACCCAGCGGACTTCGTAATTTGAATAAAAATAGGGCAGCTGGTAGAAGCAAAAATTTAGGGATGTATATATTTTTAAACCACATTATAAAAAAATAAATATTGGGTAGTGTAACGTAGTGTTCTTTCAATTTCCTGGGATAACATTCCTCGTATCCCATATGAGAACACTACGTTACAATACCCAATAGTTTGAATTTTGGCGCGAAGGCGCATTGTAGGTTTCAGAATAGTACGTTACAGATGGTCATCATCAATCAATCATTATCACTTATGGATATGAAAAATAGATAGTAGCCGATTCTCAGACCCACTGAATTTATATATTTAAAATTTCATAAAAATCGGTCAGGCCGTTTCGGAGTATGGTAACTAACATTATGATACGAGAATTTTATATACCTTATAAGATGAGTGATGCGTGCGCTGCTCCATCCCCCTATGCCTTATGCGCCGCCTAATACTAGATTATTTAAGAAGTTTCACTTCATATGTGTGATCCGTGCACACTATATTTCTTTTTGAAAGCAATTCTTATGTATTCTATAATAATTTATTAGTAGGCAAAAAATACCCCAACAAGAAATATCCTGTCTGAAACCTGGACAGAGTGATTTTTTTTTATTTTAAAAAATTCTATTGGGTAGGTAGGTACTTTTACTCACATAAAAAGTCTACTTTAGAAGATGCATTGATGATTGTAATACATAAATTAAACAATTATATGTATAAAGTATATTTGGACATACTAATTCAGAAACATATAATATTTGAATTTTTAATATACGTAAATAATAAAATAATATTATTATCAGTTTATTTTTTCTGTGTTTAAGTTTTTAGAATGAAATAAAAAAAAATAGACATAATTTTTATCATTAACAAATTGCATCCTTGTGAGTTTCTATTACAAAAGAAATCATTTACCTACTTTAAGAATAGCTCACCTGACCTACTTCTTTGAATTCATTCGATCACACAAATCACGTAACCGAATTATACAAATGTGGTTAGAGCCAACGACAAACACGAGACGTTTTAATTAAAAACAAATGAGTACAAGTTTAATTAACCATTAGGTAGGTGTATAAACTAAGTACCTAGTTTGTAAGCAGTAGGATACGAGCAAATTACTTTACCCTAATTGGTTTTGGATATGAAATGAGATGCTAGATGGAATTGATTTAAAGGCGAACAGTACGGGGGGACAGGTAAATTTTGTTACTCTACGAAGCTCCATTTTAACTAGAATAGTTTAATTCGGCTACAGTATTTTACTGGATGCACCTGCGCTTGTTTGAGTTGAAAATTCGCTGTACCTATATACATAAATACCTCCTAAAACTGATAACTGGTTTTTACGTTTAGTAAAAAAATGCAGATAAAAAATAAGTAATAGATAATTTATTATTATATTGCGTTTCATAATAATAATAAATAAAGAATAGGTAAATGGAATAACTCATCATCAGCCTATTAATGTCACACTGATGGGGCAAAGGCCTTCCCTATGGATGGAATTGCGAGATTGGGCAAAGACCCTCCCATGTGGCCCAGTGCAGATTGGCGGGTGCCAACGACTGCAGATGCAGCCGGGGCTAACGGCTTAACGTGCCTTCCGAAGCACGGCGGAACTCGAGATAGAAGAATTTTGGTCACCCATCCAATGACCGACCACTGCGAAAGTTGCTTAACCTCAACGATCGCAGCCGAACGCGCTAACCACCCGCGCCATCGAGCTCCTCTAATGGAATAACTGCTTTACAAATAAAAGAAAAACACGCACCGGATGCAACCCGTCAACGGTAGCTTTCGAAAATGATTGTTGTGAAACTGTAATTCCAGCACAACCGATCGATGATCTACGCATTACCGCGATCTATAGATCGATAGTAGCTATACATTATGATCTACTTCGTGCATCCGGTTGGGAAACATTATAATAAACGATACTCAACTAGATGCTACCATAATTACTTAATGCTTTGTAGACAGTTAAACATTTGAATGCGCTAATAATTATTGGTTCGTTATTTTTTTATTAACTAAATAGAGTGGCACTTTCGTGCACTTAGTGAAATAATTATTGTTTTGTTATTGGCAGTTATATTATGTCTCTGCGTTTGGCAAGTGAATGGGTAATGTCAGATCTTTATGTATAAGAGATTGTGAAACGGTTGCCATAATTTAGTAGCAATATACGTTTAAGATCATACTTGTAGCCTAATTTTCCATTAATGCGTTCAGGGTGAATTATAATATTGTGTAGCCAGGTACTTCATTATCAAGTCGCTTTCATTAGGGCAATTCTGTAAAATAAAATCTCATTTCCAAATTCGATAGCTGTTAATTTAGCCAAAGGTTTGATATGCATTACGTCATTACAGGACAAAATGTCGCAATGACTTTTGAAGCAGCTGGTAAAAGATGTTTGACAATTTGTAAAAAATACGAATAAGGAAATGAGTTCGTAAGTGTGATTGTATCTTACAGAATCGGCATGCAGTTATCTCTCTTATTTCAAAGTTTGAGGGAAGACACGTGTTAAGTTACAAAGTAAGAATCTTCTTCAGCTGCCCGGATTAATGATTAAAATTACAAAACAACAACTCTGCTTCATCTTTGACGGAGAAAGCGCAAGAGATATTTTTTTTACAGCAAGGTAGACAAATGACTCTACCCCACCTGATGTTAAGTGGTGATAGAGTCCAAATGCAAAGATAGCTGGTACAGCAGTTATAAACTGCTACACCAACCATCCCCACCTTGCCGGACTGCAAAAATGCTTCTTCACGGCTCTCTTAAAGGACCCCAGATTATAGGAGGAAGGGAACACATGCGCGGGTAGAGAATTCCATTAAATTAGAAATTTAGACAATTAGCTCTCAAATTCGAATATGTAAAGATTATTGGAACGAAGTTCTTTTTCAGATGGTACAATAAGGGGTATGGAAGCTAGACGGAAATGGAAGCTTTTTGGCGGAAAATTTGGGTCTTGGCGAGATTGGTTTTTTATAGTGGTTTCTTGCGGAAGTTACCTATAGTTGTTTTTTCGCCCGTGGCAGTTTTCTCTTAAAAATTCCCAAGGGAACGGGAACTTCGCAGGTAAAACCGCGGGGCGCCGCTAGTAATAACATATTAGAGCAAATTTTCTGAATATAGTTCATAGATAACTTGCTCTCCTTATTTCTCGTCGTAGAGATCCAATTTCAAAAAATATGTAACACGTTTTTTAAGTTTCAGTTTAAGCTAAGCTCTAAGCTAAGTTTCAAAGCTGTCTGTCTACCTAGCGAAACTCGTTTTCCTTTACAAACTTTGAACCCCTATATCACCCAATTCACAGTGGAATATTCAAAAACTCTTTCTCGCTTGATGACTATTCATCATTTAAACAACCTATTTACTAAACATCATTTCTCTACGACCAAAAGTGTAGGCGTACTATTGAAAACTTCAACATGCTATAACTTTGTTTTATGAGGGTAGTTCTGAAACAATAAAACAAAGATAGCATGTTTATTCTATTCAGAGTAGGTGTGCAAAATTTAAATCAATCCTATGCACTTTTTAATGTTCTCCCATACAAACTTTGACACAAATTTTTGTATTTTATGAGGATAATGGATTTTTTTTTATTTAGCAGGCTTAGTGTATACTTATTAATAATGTTTATGCAAAATTTGCAGTCAATAAGTCCAAGGGATAAGATTTTACAAACAAAAGTTGTTTTAAAATTTCACGCCTAAGAGGCTGATTTCAAAAAACCCATCTTATTACTTGTCTAGGCAATGATTTCATCTTTTATTCATGTGAAAGTCGAAAAATACGCCATGCATCGGTTCGCAAAACTACGGCGGGAGACTTTGTACTGAGAAGAACCAGCAAGAAACTGGGCTGCTTTTTCGCCCTGTTTTATTTCATACAGTATCGTCAAATTGAGAGTTTTTTTAATAAAACCATTACTTATTCTTCTATTTGGTATTTAAATTTAAATAGTTTATTTAATAATAAGAGAAAAAGGTATAAATGTATAATAATTATAAAACCATGCAACCGAAACCAAGTAATAAGCGTGCCTTACATCATCATCAGCCTATTAATGTCCCTACTGCTGGGGCACAGGCCTTCCCCATGGATGGAATACAGAGATTGGGGGGCAACCATGCGGGCCCAGTGCGAATTGGTGGGTGCTAACGACTGCAGATGCAACTGAGACCAACGGCTTAGCGCGCCTTCCGAAGCACGGCGGAGCTCGAGATAGTACATTTTTGGTCACCCATCGAATGGCCGACCACTTCGAAGCTGCTTAACTTCCATGATCGCAGCCGAATGCGCTAGGTACCTACGCTATCGAGTTCCTCAAACTTTGTTGTGCCTTACAAAGTATATCCCAAGCAATATCCAAGAGTTAACCATAAATAAATTCAAAGACAGTTTTAAAAAAAGCACTAATTAAAAAAGCTTTTTACAAAGTGTCTGATTATATTACAGACAAAAATGCTTGGGTTTGAACTGAACCAATCGAACCAAAAGATTTTTTATATTAAATAAATCATGATTGTATTGACGTTGTAACGACATAATGATTTGTAAATGTTGATACATTATACTTTTAATGTTGTGGAGTTTTTTTCACTGGTTTTTCTCCGCAGCTAAAAAATATGTTCAAGAACGAGTGGTAGGGTAAATAAAAATTTTGGACGATTCAAAAGAGATGAATTATACATCCAATTTGAATAAAGATATATTGATTTCTGATTTCTGATTAAATATTATTCAATATTTTAGTAAATAGAGTAAATAATATATAATTTTCATCAAACCAATGCCTTTCAAAGTATGAAATATTACTCAGTAATGTAGTAACCGGGATTACGTCCATGTTAACTTTAGTTCTTTAAGAATCTCCCTGGAACCTAATTTTTTTCCGGAATACAAAAAAAAATATTAATAAGATTTATCGGGAGACCTCCAATGTGCAAACATCCATATTTTTATTTTTTATTTTAATTAACAACGTGTGTACTGCTGTTAATTACTTAAATGGGTTTTAAGTGAAACGTTTACCTATTTTTGTGCAAAACTTAATTTATTTGTGCAAATTAAGTAAAGCAAATTTGAAGTACACCAAACTAATAGAAATCTTTTTAAATGGGTATAAAATAGGGTCTGAAAAGTATGCCAAAAAGCAAGAATACTGTAGTAAATCATGAAAACGTTCTTAATAACCTTCCAAAAAGTAAATTATTGATTAATCGCGCTTTATTATCATTTAAAAGTGCTTCAATAAAACGAAATTGTATGAATATCTAAAGATTTAGATAACAGGATCTGACGAGAAAATAACTTCTCACTAGATCCATCATGGAACTAACCAATGGATCTACTGAGAATAAATAGAATTTTCGAATTCAATGCTTTAATTTAATACTGTTACAAGGAACAGTATTTAAAATTATTACCTACAATCTAGGCGACTAGATCCCAGCTTTTTAGGGCCTTAAAGGTACTATGCTTTTATTTAAACTTTATTGCACAAATAAGTGGACATGTGGCGGACTTATGATTTGTAGCAACAAATATCTTAAGAAGGTAGTTCGAAAGGAATTCATCAAGTTATTTATTATAATTAAAGTATAGTATTTATTTATATTGGGTGAATAGCGCCGACGGCGCCGGCGGCGGGCGGATTCTAATAGAGCGGGCGGCGCATATAATGCAACGCCCTATAGGTTTTCATAAAGGAATCGCATCTTATTATATAATATTTGATGTTCGATTTGTATTTTTTTCATTTTCTAAAACTAGAATAAATTTACGTCTGTCACTAACACTTGTATATGGATTTAAAGTATGGAATAAATGTTTATTATTATTATTATTATAATACATACCTATTTAAAGAATTTAATTTGTATAATATATATTAATTTGTATAATACTTATATTTATTTTTAAGCGTTGATCTGGTACATGTTTATATCTAAAGAAATTTTGACTATAAAAAGTTTCACTCTGTCCACATTTCAGACGGGATTCCAATCCACATCTTTCGCTATCTAGGCCGTCGCATTTACAAAAAAAATAAATGAAATTTTCTTTAAATTTAATCGGAATTTAAAAAGTATGCCACTTCTATCACTTCTAGCCAGTGTAATGCCATAATATTTGGTAAAATAACGATATACGATGGATTTTCAAAGCATATGTTTCGATTTCAATTTATTAGTATAATTTCAATAATAATTACACTATTCAATACCAAATATATCTCAATAGAAAATAGTTTCCTTAAAGAAATCGGTAGCATTTTAAAGAAGTTATTTATTATTTACCAACTCTGCAGTTAATCAGTGAATTTTTCAGTAAGAATAAAATTAACGTGTTAAATTATTTTACTAGCTTCTGTTAATCTTCAATTGTTCAAAAAAATATTTTAAATTTTTGGGTGTAAAATGTATATCCATGTTTTTTATTTAGTCCATGGCAATGTGAATGAATCTTGAGCGGCAAATTTCATTCAAATCCGTTAATCTCTTTTGCATAATATATTAATATGATTAACGTTATAAACTAACGTTTTATAATATTAATAAGACAATGGTGTCGATTCTGGCATGATTCTCCAAACTTAAAACTAAATTTAATCAGTCTCTCCTTTTCATTGTGTATAGAGAATGACAAGGATACACTGTTGTCAAATTTAAGTTTAGGTTTAGAGACTCATGCCATCTTAATTGATCGTCATGTCCTTCTGTTTTGAAGTAGAAAAAAAACTGTGATTACTTCAAGCTATTGCACCGGTTTCTCATTATCATAATATCATAACATATTTGATATATATTTTTTATCAGAACCAAAAACAAGCTTTTAATTCGGTAAAAAAAAAACGCTAGTAGTGTCACCGTAATGATTAGTAAACACATTTTTTCAAATGTATTTCTAAATTTATATACTTAATAATAATTAGTGCGTTTCTTTTACTGACTCTTCAACTTTTTAACCTGCAAACGTCCCGTAATCTTTTTCACCCTATTTCTTTTATTATTTCTAAATACTTGCAGTCTTACTACAAAAAAGGAAGACACGATTTCAAATCTTGTTTGGGTAAATAACGTAATTCATTTTTTCTGAAACTCATATTGAACGCATGTCTAATTTTTTTGTGGTAATAAAGTTTAAGTATATGAAAGGACTTACCAGCACTCTCCACCGCGCCGGGCGAAACCGGCACTGGGTCACACTCCCTCTCCTCTCTTCTCTGTTCAAACTCACTCTGCACTCTATTTACTGGGCGAGCACCATTGAGTCCTAGAATCGCGTCTATCGTATGCCTGGGACCCTGACTAACACTCGGCACTTGTGTCAAACCCAACCTAGACTTAACCGACTCAAAACTCTGGTTCAAATGCATCTGTTGCGCATGTAAAAACATCCCCATTCTATTTAAAGTCTCTAAGTTCTGTTGGTGTTGCGATAATGATAGCGATTGATCTGTCACGTTTATGGAAGAGTTCGAATTGGGGCTGCTCATTTGGGAGCGGGGGCTGTTCGTTTCCGACCGGTCCGGCGTTTGGTTGCCATAGTAACGCTCTTCGTTTGAGTCCATCTCGCACGGGAGCGCGTAAGCGACTGGCGCGCGTTTTCTAACAACAGTCTGGGCCGGCATGGGGGCGTGGCTTTAAGGGTGGGGGTCGCCAAATTGCCCATTGAAAGTGCGAAATTTGGGGTCGCGTTGTGATTTTGTTTGGCTAGAAGCAAGAAGCGGCGTATTAGCATTTTCCCTGGGAGTTTCTTCGGTATGGAGATGTGACGGTTGAATAGTTTTTTTTTTCGGTGTGATTGGGTCGATTGTGCTAGGTGTTAGTGTCATCGGGTTTGTTAGAGGTTCTTTGAGGGCGCTCCTGGAGCGTTTATTGCTTTTGCTTGAATTTGTTTGAATGTTTTGATACGGATTGAATTATTAGTAGCAGGTTACTCACCTCGGGACAGCAAATTATTTCATTATACGTGTTTATGAAACATCTTTTTTGTGTCAATTTAGGAACTTCAAAGTAGAATTATTCACATTTTAGAAAAACAATTGTGATAACAATAAACTCAAACATTTGTTAGAATACGACAAAAGCCTTAATTGAAACGATAGCAAACATACTCCCAATTACGCAAATGCTAATGAGACCGATTTCAATTAATCAAACTAATCAATACGCAGCCAATCAGAGGTCACTTATCTCTTGCGACGCTCATATGACCGAGCGAGACAGAACGGCAGACATCTGCCTGTTAACACACAAATTTAACCAAATCGGTTAACCCGTAACCAAACAATAACAGCTTTTCCAACTGACCACTCGGATATTTGCGTGCAAACATAAATCGCTCAGCCTAACATTCGAATTTACACTCTACTGCACGGGAATAAAATCTATTGTATAAAGTTTGGAAGTCGACGCATGTAGCGTTTTAGCTTTCGAATTGTTACCGTCAATATAATTTTGTCTTATTCGCACTTATATAGATCTCGCTCGCTCTCATCTCAGGTGTGGAAACGGTTGTCAAGGGGCGGGGCGTGGGGTGACGTCACGCATCGATCGACCAATCGTGGAGAGGAATTCTTTTTTCTTTTCCCGCGGCTTCTTTTGTCGATGGGTTTCTTTTGTCCGAGGCGCACTGATTGTTTGCAGTTGAGGGTTAACTTTCGGAATAACAAGCTGCTAGTATTGGCATGATAAATAAATATTATATCGCGTACGGAATTAGTTAGTATACTATTAAATTTAGATTCAGGTAGTATTTTTATATTTTAATATAAAATAATATATTATTGTGATAAATATCAGTATTTTACATTGTGATTTCTGTACTATATTTTTTTTGTTTTATTTAGGAATAGGTATATGTTTTTCAAGCATACGTTAAGTTTCATAAAAATAATATTAAAATGCGTAAACTAAAATTTCTGATAGAAAATGTAGTGTCCATATTAAAGTTACCATTTGCATGTATAAAAATTTATAACGTATAACAAGTTTCCATTTTCTAAATGTTAATTCAGGGTGTCAGCTAACTCCATACTAAATTTTATTTAAATCGCTCCAGCCGTTTAGACGTGAAGAAGTAACAAACATACACAGTCACAAACTTTCGCATTTATAATATAATTGTGATTATATTTCAATTTGACATTATTAAAGATACCTATTATTTAAACCGTACTTTATAGGTAAGTTTCGCAATGTAAATTAAATCAAAACAAAATAATAGGGGTGATGACGGGGTACAGTAAACGAAATTCTATTTAGTCCGTCAGTTAGATGATCAAAAAATAATGGACACGTATTTTTTCTTTGGCAATCAACCAAAAAATGACAAAGTTATAGCGCGTCAAAGTTTGGGAGTAGGGGCTCGTGACGTCACTTTTTAGTGAATTTTCACTTAAAAGTGTACTCAAACGTGACGTCATGGCGACTTTTCAAATCAATATATCTCTGCAATGTTTATATTATATTAAAAAGGAAAAAAAATACGTGTCCAATACTTTTTGATAATCTACCTGATAAACGAAAAAAAAAATTAGTCATTATCCCTATTCGGCATTCCACTCTTAAATATTCAGTAAGAAGTTAGTAATTAAATATTTTCAAACAAGTCAATATATTTCCAACTTCAAATTCAGTTATTGATTTAAGGACGACCAACAAGATATACACCAATATAAGATAACAAGATACGAGAATCGGCAATAATTAGAAGCTATCTTAATGAAAGGTCACCAACCGCATGCATTACAAAACAAGGCATTGAACATTATTCTGCATAATCTTAAGTGAAATCAATAAGAAATAATAATATAAATATACCACACAATACAAAAAAAAATACTATACTAATGTCCTATCTTGAAATTATGCCAATCTAATATAATCAAAATGACGACAGTAATATTATCATGTCACAAAATTTCAATATATTTTTATCTTTTGAAATAGAAAGGTACCAGGAAAACAATAAGAGGTCAGTACCCTTAGTACATACAAGTTTTACAAATTACGAAAACTATGATAGTTTTCGTGAGCTCGCACCGTAGGTACTAAGGGTACTGATTTTATTGTTTTCGTTTCAATACAAATAAATAGTGTTTAAATTCTATCATTCAATCATTTGCATCTTCTTTAATTTAAGTATATTTGATCCCTTTTCACCAAAATGGATATAGAAACATTATTTACAATTACGAAAACTATGATAGTTTTCGTGAGCTCAAACTCGTACTAAGGGTACAGGATAGATAGATAAGTACAAGCTTGTACAACCAACCACATAGATATTATTATGCGCTAAACATCAGTATGCAACAGCACATTAACGTGATTGGCTGATAGCAGCGTTCCTCTGAATATTTAACGGTTTGCGACAATTTAATTTCGAAAACTCTCAACTTGATTGGTAGCACGCGACTTGTTCTATCGCATAAAATATAACTATGACAGTGCCAGTATCATTTTGTGTAATATTAAAAAAAACAATTTTATTTTATAATGAGATCTAGGCATTTAAAAAAAATGAAAAGGTTTTTTTATATCTTAATTTCAAAGCGGTGGCACGCTATGATGGCCGTTTTGTCATTTGTGAGTCCATGAAGTTTCATATTCTAAATTCGAAATTAATTCTTAATTTGAAAGAAATAAATAGTGTTCTTCGTTGTCATTAGAGACGCACACTTAGTCATAAAATTTATTGAATCTGTATTTTAAGAGCGTAGAATTAAAATTTGGTGTTATCTATGTTATGGTGACGAAAGCCTTTTCGAGTGAAAACACCTGCCACGGATAAAATTTATTAATTGCTTAATTGTTATTATCAATGTATGTGTTCTTATACAAATAATAATAGAAACTGTATTTTTGAAATTGAAAATGTAAAAACATAAAATAAATAAGGACGTTACATATAGGATCGCTGAGCGTGAGATAACATTTAGGTTTTTGTTTAATTTAATCTTTATAATCAGCAAATTCTTGGTATATTAGTAAAAAAAATTTTTTCAGAACATGGGTGTGATGGATGGATGGATGGATGGATGGAACATGGGGTGAAAGACGTGAAAAATCAATCTGTTAGCAAAAAAAATCTAATATATCTAGTCAAATACGAGTTTTGACTAGATATATTAGATTTTTTTTTGCTAACAGATTGATTTTTCACGTCTTTCTTGCAATGTGTAAAAACGGCCATATATCGTGCCACCACTATAAATTCTTCGCTTACTAATAAAAAGGTTTTATATTTTGACGACCAATAATTCGGGAACAGACTAATCAATTACCTTTTATTAAGATAGACTTCACATACACGCACAAAAAGCGTTACAGGAAAACTAGCAAACCAGTGAACCAAATGTTCACCAAAACCTGATTTCTCGAAAACCAGAAGTGCTACGTTACTCAAATCCGGTTTGTAGTCTTATCGGACTATTCTTAACTTATAACTTAAATATCTCTTTATCTATCTCTTACGGTTTGGCCGCTGAAACAGTACCACAGACGGACGGACTTGTCTAATAGATAAGAGATTGCGCGAGAAGTGGAATTACTCGAAACAAATGAATATAAAAAGTCCATATAATATAGTAGTTTTAAACTTTTAGTTATTTTTAATTTGAGAAAATTTGGTGGGAATATATAATGTTTTTTAAATATTTTTTAATATTAATAATTATGCAGTTATGAAACCTACACAATGTAAATTGTCATAAATTGATATTGTAAAGGTTTTAATACTTTAAAGGTATGAAAATTTCATGATTTTAGTGACAAATTTGCGCCGTATTACGATATTTTGATAACCATATAAATCAATATTTTGTTATGGAGGTACAGTAGTACGCTTACTGTTTACAACTATTTTCGCAATTATATTTTTTTATTTATACTTTTCAAGGATATAACTGCATTGTTTAAAAACATAGTTAAATTTGACTATAGTTAAAAAGAAATAAAAACATAACTATAGTTAAAATACTATAGAAAAATAACCATTTAGTATAATCTGAAAAATTTACTGTGTATTTGACGTGACATTAACTATAGTCAAAAACTATGTTTCAAACAACGCAACCTTAGAAAAGGTAAAAGCACCTAAAACCTCCATTGAAGCTTAACCCGTTAACAAAATGTCGATGTTTAATTTAAACAATTTTCACCGCCCTTTGCGCTGATATAATAACGAGTGGTTAATTACAAATTCATCGCCAAATTAAGCGAGTTCGCTCGAGATTGATTGGGATAAGTGTGGGGAAGGGGGGGGGGGGGGGGGCGTTAATCTGCTACGACTATACTACAATTTCTGTTTAGTGCTGTAACGATTGTCGATAGGAAACTATCGATAAGTAGATCGATATACGATCAACGAAGCAAGGTAATTTTTGATCCGGCTACAACCGTACCATATTTTTTTTTAGTGTGTATGCAGTTGGTCGCAGATGACCTATACAGCGTCGCCAGGTTTGGGGACGAGATCCTAAGGGGACCTCGAGTCAAGAATTGGCGAGTGCCTCTAGAGGTATTCCAGGCGAATGGCATCTCCCCACGGGGGAAGTCACCTCTCCGTCTGGAGTCTCTAGACCACTTGAACTTGTAGGGTCTGCTTAACTAGGGCTTCTCCGAGACTCGAACCTCGGCTCTAGTTAGCCGTTGTCGTGGAGGCAGGAAACACGCCCAGGTACGTACCTGTTCCTGGTATAGCGTGTCGTCTGTAGACCGGGTCTTCGCACTCTTATCCAACGGGTGCGGTGTCTGCCTAATGCTAAGCTAGTGTGCAAGTATGCTAGCTGTATAGTGTTGGTGTTTGTGGCCTGTAGTTTTTATTTCTGCTACGACTGTACTAATACTTATGCAGAATGCTGTCGATATAAAGGTATCGATTGATCGATAATTTAATAAAATAAACAACCAATCACCTTGTCAAATTTTATTTTGGGATTTTTTAGCAAAGACTTAGGAGTTTCAAAATCCTTAGGAAACCTCTGTTGTTTATTTTTACCTTCGATAATAAATATGAATTTTTTTATTTCAAAACATATCGCTTTTATAATGCGATTCAACTAAGAATAGAACCGACTGGGCGTCATATTGTGACGTCATAGCTGTCAATTCAAACCAAATAAGTAGAGTGAGCAAAAAAAGTTTGTATTCAATAAAATTTATTTACTAAGATAAAGTGAGAGAAAACAACCAATTTTTAATAATATTTATTTATTATGACTGTGAGAAAAAACATTAATCAGAATCTAGCTCTTCAACTCCGCTCATCCCATGCATTACCGCCGTAGTAGTTATGAATAATCATGCACTATTACTAGGTCACATACGAACATGCATCCTTTATGTAAACGAAAGTTTGAAATCGAATTTCTGAAAGCAACTTAAAGTGACATTTGATTGACGATTTAGGTGATCAACCATTCATAGCCAAAGCTCAATAAATGAAAAAAATATGAACCGATATTAATTATCTATTATTGTTTGTTTACAAATGTTTGGTTTTTATTCTTGAATTAGCTGTCCTAAAAAAGGGTTCCAAGTATTTTTTGCAAACCGTACGTTTCAAATGACATTTGACAGATGGTGGTCATTGGCTTTCCTATTCTAATTAGAATCGCACAATAATGCAATATAATATATGATAAATTTTTAATACTATTTTATAAAGTTTTAGCGACATAAATGCCGCAACACACCGTCGCCGCCGACGACCTCTAATTGTTGAATGAGGCAGCATTAAAGCGCCAATTAACCAACATTGATTGGTTTTGAAGTCTTTACCCCCTTTACCCCCACTCCACCCCAACTGGAAGGGCTAGCGGTGTCTCATAACAACGTTTCAGTGCAAAATTAGTTTTCTTTGAAACTATCCGAATAATCCTTTGTACGTTATGTATGTACTGTGTTTGTGTTTTATGAAACTTTGGTTAATTTTATCCTTTACTAACGAGATAGAAATATTGAAAGATGGTCCTATCCACTATAAAATCTGAAATCAAATCAAATCAAATCATCTTTATTGCGAATACGAGTTACAAAGTTGTTACACAGATACATTTTAGTACAGTACAGCCATATTCTGCCTTATCGGCATGCAATATAATATTTCTATTAAACATTAATTATTTCAATGTCACATTAATAAATTTAACATAGTTTATTCAAAATGTCAATAAGCGATAAATATAAGATTGGAATTATTTCATGCATGTCATTTTCTAGACTTAGTCTAAAAACTTTTGTCTTCCAAAAATTCACGGACCGTAAACATTTTTCTATTAAAAATATTGTAATTTGTTTTTAAATATATTGGTCACAGTAATTTCTCGCACTCTTTCAGGTAATTTACTATAAATATAAGGATAAGGAGCATTGCAAGGCACACTTTTCCTAAATAGTGCCGTATTACAGGGGACTACACAAAGTTTTCCAATATGACGTTCACGAGTTCTGGCCTTAAATATTTTAATATTACTTTTTACAAAATCTGGTTTCGAACTTCTTAAAGTATATCTATAAATGTTTATTATTTGCTCAAAAAAAAGTTTACGCGAACTGCAAGTTTGATTATATTATCGTTATGAATTGTATGATTTATTCAATGGGATTTTTTTCGTCATTAATAAATCAAATTGTAATATTAACAAAGGAAGGGAGCAATCTTGGTCAACGGATCTGCCTTGCCTGAGTATGTGGCAATGTTGCCAGCTTATTGGGCACCATTCCTAACGACGGCGTGGGGGGTGCCATATTTTTTATTTGGTAAATTATATATATTTTATGAGGAGCTCGATGGCGCAGGTGGTTAGCGCGTTCGGCTGCGATCGTTGAAGTTAAGCAACTTTCGCAGTGGTCGGTCATTAGATGGAAAGACCAAAAATCTTCTATCTCGGGGAACTCCGTTGGTCCCGGCTGCATATGCAGTCGTTAGCACCCAGCAATCCGCACTGGGCCCGCGTGGTGGGTCATGGCCCAATCTATCTATTCCATCCATAGGGAAGGCCTGTGCCCCAGCAGTGGGGAAATTAATAGGCTGATGATGATGATGATTAAATTATATATTACTTCAGTAGTTAAGTAGGTTAAGGTAATTTGGATTGTAAATATTAGACCAAGTAATTTTTAAGTTTTCATTATTAAAATGTATCTTTTCTTTTAATAAAAATATTGAAAGCATTTAACTGTACAAAGAAATAAAAAAAAATCAGTCATATTTTCCAATTAGTACATGTTGCTTAGACTTTTGATGAGTATACCTGCTGGTATTAACTAACCTTTCGCCCGCGATTTATTAGATTTTTTTCCTTGAAATCCTACTATGAAGTAATATTAAAAAACACAAAAATGCGGGATAAAATCGTTGAGGTCGTTCTCAAGCAATGACGTAACCAAGGGAAATGGGGACTAATTAGGGTTCCGTACCTCAAAAAGGCAAAAGGGAACCCTTATAAAGTTAATTTGTTGGCCGTCTAATATTACTTTAGGCATATGTATGACTGTTTTGTCAATACCCTTAATCTCAGGAACGCGTGGGGTATCGAGTTGAAATTTTAAATAATAATAATATTCTTTATTGACATACACCTCACAGGACATACAAGACATTAAACATGACAGTGAAAACGTACACAATAGGCGGCCTCATTGCTAAACAGCAATCTCTTCCAGGCAACCCATGACAGTGAAATAAATAAATAAGAGGAACAAGAAGGGGGGTGTAGGAGGTATGGTAAAATAAATAATGAATAATAGATGCAATAGATATATACAAAGAGAGAGACAAGAGAGGGGTAAGACTTAAAGTTGGGATTGGGAAAGGAAATAACCTCTAAATTTTAAATATGTTATACTCACGACTACGGTCCATTGAAGCTGTGAAAAAATTAAATTAACCGAAAATAAAATCACCCGTTTATGTTGCGTACCTAGAAATTTGTACGGAAACCTCAGTGGGTAAGTCAACAGCTGTTGTCCGGTTTTTATGTTTAAAGGAGACTTTGTATATTTCTTTCATTGTATGTATAATACCTAAAAACTCATTATACTTAATAACTACAAAAAATTACGCTGACTTCATGAATCTCTCTGAAGTCATTTTTCATCTTGACGACTCTGTAAATAATAAAACAGGGAGAAAAAAACAGCCCTTGCTGAGTTTCTTGCCGGTTCTTCTCAGTACAAGGTCTCCCGCCGTAGATTTATGAAGCAATGGCTTAGCTTCTAGACATTCATGAGTGCTTGTAACAGCCTAAACTAAATAAATGATTTTGATTTTTATTATGATTATTATAATACTTTACCTGTAGCTTGAAATTGAATATTCTAATTAAAGAATCAAGTAAAATTGAACACAAAAAATCTAAATTTCAATTAACTTATTTTTTTTTCTAAATTTAGCCAATGTCAAGTGTTAGAATGTTTATAGCACTCGTGGTCAAAGTAATAAATCTAGTCAAAGTAAGTGGTAGTCAAGTCAATCCCCCTTTCCCTATGTTTCAGTAAAAGTGTGAGGATTTACTGGAACCTCCCCGTGAACGTCGAAAGATACTTTCCGCTATGTTGTTTCACTTGCCAACACTTGTGCATGTTCCCGAACACTTAGTGGTTAATAATCCACCATTATTAGATACTAACATCCGCACAACACAATTTTTAACAAGAAAAACAAAACTGCTAAAGTGACGCTTTCCGATCCCGCCAAAAAGTCCTCAACTTAACATTTTTCTTGTCTTTTCACAAACTTCTTGACAAATATATTTTTATTCTAAACTTAAATGAAGAAACTTACAAAAGAAGCGAGATTTATAATTCACTAAACCTCTTTTACCATCATTATAATGTTCCTTTCTGGCCTTCATAATGATCCTGCCCCCCCGCCCTATATAACCTACATTCATAGTTGCCCGTTGACCACAGGGTGGAGTATGGTGCTGAAGACAAACCTTTGAGTTAATTAATAACATGGACTGCCGGTAAGTTATTAAACGTTGAACGCCGCGGGTGGCGTAGGGCGTAGGGTGACCATGTGGTTTGCATTTAGCAGACAATATTGGGGTAAGTTGGACTAGGCGTAACAGAGATCAGCAGCGTAGGGGCATGGAGAGCCATGAAAGGCTTTTGCGAAACGGTAATGGGTGGCAAAGAGGCTAGGGAGCGGTCCCGAGAGGAGGACCCTCAAGCAGACCCACTCAGACGCCGACGAGTTGGGAGACGACGCCGGGCATACGCCAGAGCGTTAGTGCCCTAAAAAATAACGCAAGTGTAGGGAGTAGCTGTCGCTTGGACGACAGTCAATGGAGTAGTGTGCGGCGACATACCTGTGTTTCGGTATGTCGCCGCCCGATGGAGTATTGCGGAAAACCGCAATGAAGATGGGTTCCGATGCGGACGGAGTGATGGCTTGTGGAATTTTCGAAGACTTGGCCTAGCTGTTACTTCGATTCCACGAACCATCGCTGAGGACGAAACACCGTGGGGTTTTAGTCGGTAGGCCCGTGCCTGCCGACAAGGGGAAATTTTGTTTTCGTCTGGTTGGTAGGCAGGGGAGAGTCCGACATAACCCAAAATAATGATAGTTATTTACAAAAATATATCCAGGGATTTATTCATCATAGACACCCTACACCACCTGCCTCTGTCACACTTTGATCTTCGCGAATTATCCTTTATCTAGCTAACAAATCGGTACAGCCAGTTTAGACGGTGATTGTTGATCGTCATTAACTCCGTAATTAGCAGTTTGCAACTCAAAGAGTTCAATTTGTCGGGTAAATTAAACTGGGGAAGTTTTAAAGGAGGCGGTACCTATAATGTATTTATCTACTGAAACTTGAGAGAATTTTCATTTTATTTAAATTAATATATTATTGTTTTCTTTTAAGTTTATGGTGAAACTATATATACGAAAATTTTTACAGCTTTTCTTATAAACGATGACGCATCACCTAAGATGTATGTAAGATTTGAAAATTACAGCTTTATTGAAAAGTTGGGAAACTATTCAACTTTTACCGTATATCGTCGTTTCTATTTGAACGTCTGGACCAGATTTTATTTTAAATATTTCCAACAATTTTCAACTACAGCTGTTACATTAGTGACATACGATACCAAACCTTTCCCCTACTATGACGTAACTGAACGTAAATTTTGCATGAAACTAACAAGGTTTTAACATGCATAAATATTGTATACTAGTGGACCGCCCTCGCTTCGCTTCGGTGTCGAGCTGCAGTATAGATTTAAATGACTCTTCATATAAGTATTATAAAAAAAACTGAAAATAGTATATTTGCTTATTCCAAACTTCTATTGACATCACGTCGCTCAATTGTTTTGCCTTCCCAGAATCTCTCCACTAACATTTGAAATTTATGGTATGGTAATAAAGTTCAAATTGACTTTTAAGTATTATTACGAATCGTTTGTATGGGAGTATAGAAAAGTGTCGTTTTTGGACATTTTCAGGCAATTTTTTTAATTTTTCTCTGCGTAAGAACCATCCTCGTACTTCAAGGAATATTCTAAAAAAGGAATTATAGAAATCGGTCCAGCTGTTCTCGAGATTTGCGCTTAGCAACCCATTCAGTGTTTAATTTTTATATTATAGAAGATATATTTTTTTTATATTTTTTATTATTTAACTGCTAGGTGTTATAGCGAAGAGAGAGCGCTGCCTTGCAGCCTAAGAAATATTAGAGAAAATTCGACACGGCCATCAGGGCAGCGGCAGCATAATTTTCAGTGCATCCACTCGGATAGCGGAGGGTGCGGGTTCGAGTCCTGTCTGCTGCCCAGTCGACGTGAAATTTCTTCTAGTAAAATTTTCTTAAGAAGTATAAATGTTACCAGTAATCTGTATAATTCGGTATTCTATACAATGCCTCGGCAATGTATTGAATGTCTGAAACGTCAAGGCAATGTATGGAAACATTAATGATTTTATACTTTGCTTAAGTACGCTTAGGTATTCTATACAATGCCGAATACGCAGCTATTGCCTGGGTATTGCACAGTACCCTTAGCACGAACCAAAATCGAATTCGTATCGTTTGCGAGTCCGAAATGTCATTGTCAAATGTGTACTGATTTTTAGTTCTCGTTACGTACTTTGTGCCGCTGCTGTTCTAGTTTCCATACAAAATTTGACATTGACATGTCGGTTTGCAAACTATTCGAATTCGATAATGGTTCGTGCTAGGGGTACAGATTATTAACGACATATACGTTATATTAAAACTTGTGAACAAGTATGCCGTTTTAAGTAACAACATTAAATGACGTAATTAACACTCAGTGAGAATCAGACGTGTTATGCGAAACCAGTTAAATTTGTTGCTAAACAGTACCCCTAGCACGAACCAATATCGAAATCGAATAGTTTGCGAGTGCGAAATGTCATTGTCAAATATGTACAGTACCCCTAGCACGAACCATTATCGAATTCGAATAGTTTGCAAACCGTAATGTCAATGTCAAATTTTGTATGGAACTTGAACAGCAGCGCCACTTTGGAAGTAACGGGAACTAAAAATTCAGTACACATTTGACAATGACATTCCGGGCTCGCAAACGTTACGAATTCGATTTTGGTTCGTGCTAGGGGTACTGATTTTAAGTTCTCGTTACGTCCGTTTAAGCGCTGCTCTTCAAGTTTCCATACAAATTTTGACAATGACATTTCGGACTCGCAAACTATTCGAATTCGATAATGGTTCGTGCTAAGGGTACAGTATTTAACTTGGCTTGTCAGGATTGTTTAAACAAACAAATGAACAGCGTATTAACAGTAACTGTGATGTCATTTCCACTCTGCAGGCTTCATTTGGCCAAATATAGTGGTTTACGGAGCACAAACGCCCAATTAACCATAGAGTCTGGAGCATCGAGGCCGTGCCGTACTATAGTTCATCTCGGCCCCAATTTAGTTACGTGCCGTCCACTCTTGGGCACTATCCATAGAGTAACTGCAATAATCAGAGAAAAGCCAAGAGCTTAGCGAATTTTTTGGATGAAATTGAGCGATGACCGTCTGGAGAAGAAAGCTTCACTTTACCCTTGATAATCGTACTATTATTAAAAAAATGTGAAAGTAAACTTTAATAAAAATTTGCATGTCTGTCGCAGAAAAGGTTGAACGGATTTGGATGAAATTTGGCTATCACACAGCTTACTATCTGGTTTGAGACATATGGTACTTTTTCTAGGTACGTAAAAATATAAGGCTCCTGAGGATTTTTCAAAAACCTGAGTAAAAATAAAAAATATGTATGAAACTGAGCGACGACCGTCTGGAGAAGTAAGCTTCACTTTATACTTGATAATCCTACTAATATTAAAATGTGAAAGTTAACTTTCATAAAAAATTGTATGTTTGTCGCAGAAAAGGTTGAACGGATTTGGATGAAATTTGGCTATCACACAGCTTACTATCTGGATTGAGACATATATTACTTTTTATAGGTACAAAATATGTTAGGCTCCTGAGGATTTTTCAAAAACCTAAGTAAAAATAAATAATTTAAATAGTGATCTAAAGAAAATTTTACTAGGAAAATATCCACTCCATTTTTTGTTGTAAAATTTTCTTTAGATTTAAATATGCACTCGAATGCTTAAAATAAATACAAATATAAAAAAGAGATTTTTAGCCGTTTTTGCTCAATATTATAATAAAGATCTAATGTTATATTAATAAAATAGAACGGAACCCTTCGTGCGCGTAATCGACTAGCACTTAGCCGGTTTTTTTGGTCTAAAGATTGGCCGCGGTAATATAAACGAAGGGACATGTCTTCTCTTGAAATAGAGTACTTATAAAATAGTTAAGTACCTAAATAGTTGTTTTCATCATCATCAGCAGCCGGCTTCAATAGGCTTATTAATGTCCCCACTGCTGGGGCGCAGGCCTTCCATCTGGATGAAACAGGGGGATTGGGCTATGACCCACCACGCGGGCCCAGTGCAGATTGCTGGGTGCTAACGACTGCAGACGCATCCGAAACCAACGTCTTAACGTGCCTTCCGAAGCACGAAGGAGCTCGAGATAGTAAGTTTTAGGTCACCCATCCAATGGCCGACTACTGCGAAAGTTGCTTAACTTCAACGATCGCAACCAAACGCGCTAACTAGCTGCGCTATCGATCTCCTCATAGTTGTATTACTTTTTGATAATTGTGCGATTCGAGTAGTAAGTGGATAATAAACCATAATACTTGCTGTTTCAGCGCAGTTAGCTGTTAAAAGGCTTCATCAATTTTCTCGACAACTTCCGCCCAAATCTGGAGAAAATTGCACTAGAAAAAATTCCACGCAATACAGACTGCATACGAGATTCGAACCCGCATCCTCCGCTATCCGGGCGGATGCACTCACAGAACAGAAAAAAAACTATTCTGTGGGTGCACTGACCAAATATGCTATCGCGCCTTAATGGCCTTGTCGATTTTCTTCTAGCGTTTCTTAGACTGCAAGTCAGCACCACCTCTTCGCAGTAGGTAACCCATAATGTCAAACGAGATAAGTTTACAATTATTAAAGATTTGAAAGTATAAATAAATAAATAAATATTTCCAATACTCGCACCAATTAGCCTAGCCCCAAAGTAAGCACTGTAAGGCTTGTTTTATGGGATACTAGGGTAACGGATAGAATACATATACAGTACATATATAAGTGTATTTATATAGAAATACATATTAAACATCCATGACTGGAATACAAATGCTCGAATTCATCACACAAACATCTACTCCCACCGGGATTCGAACCCGGGACCTCTCGAGTCGGCGTCACCATGAAACTCGGCGTACGAACCACTCGGCCACGGAGGTGGTCGTAAGTATCAATTGTTGTTTATTACATTTTTATTTTTAAGCATTTAGCTGTTAGATATGTTTTCTTTATTTATTATTATTTTAGGAACCAGAAAACAAAGTTTGCCTTTCAAAAATATAATAAACAGCATCTGTTGGCTATGCAGAAAGTACAGTACAGTAACTGAGTTAAGATTACAACTTACCATTTTTCTATTATGATCCGGAGAATGTATTTATACAATTGTTAATTTATTATACAAATAGGTAAATGGCTGAGATTTAAGCGATAATTTGTAAATTTATAAACAAGAATTATTACTTTTTATGAAAAAAAAAATGTTTTATATTGTAATTCAACAATTAGTTCTAGTCTGTAACGTAGTAACTATTCTGGTCTTTTTTTTTAATTTATTTTTTAAGATATCGTGCACCATATCTTCGTGTTAAACACGTGTTTGCTGATCAGGGCCACGCTCCGTACCTATCCTCCAGGTGTAGACCATCACTCGCACTCCCGGTGCGCACTAGGAGGGACCGCGGTCCCTCATAATGCGCGCCGGGTGACCGGTGCAGGAGTATTGTCTAGTTTTTACGGTCGCCCTTGTGGCGGTCGCCTTCTTGGCGAGGTAGGGCCCCGTTTGCTTCTCGGAGCACTTGTGTTCCCTGAAGCGGCGGAGAGGAGTCCCCGATAGCTTCGTCCGCAACCCTCGGTTGGCGAAGTATGCGTAATGCATTTTCTAGACATTAAAAAAAAATAACAAAAAAAAGGTGTAGATTGTCGCTCTGGGGCGTTTCGGTTCAGGCGTGTGGTGTGAGGGGGCTGTGTCGGGTTTGGCTTTTGGTGCGCCTTGGTTGCGGGTGTGGGGCGCGTCCCTGGGCTGCGTTCCTTACTCGCGCCACGTGTGACTTGGCATGGTTCTCGTTCATCACTATGTTAGGATGTTAAGACTTGAGCTGGGGGTGGGGAGTTGCATTTTGCGTGTGGGTGCTGAACGCGGCCTAGTCTGTTTTATTTTTATTTGTAAAAATTAAGAGGGTGCGCTACCAGAATATCAGCGTTGCTGCGGCCTTGTGCCAAGAGTCGTAGCAGCTTAGGCTGAGGCAGTGACCTACATTGGCCTTTCCTTTTTATTTTGTATTATATCTTTTTCACTTTATTATTGATTTTCTCTTTATTTATTCAATGTATGTTGTTCTGTAAATGTTTTTAGGCCAATAAACGTTTTTCTTTCTTTTTTTTAGAATTAACATTTACGCAAGCCTCTGTTTACAGTTGCTCTGTGCATCGGACACATGTTATCACAAGACGCGGCACAAGTCGCTAACTAACTGACCGCCGCATCTCGACTGCTGCGGCTTCCATCCAATACACCCGTAGCTGGACACCACGCTGTCACGGTACCTACCTTTATATACAACACAAGCAATATTCTACATAGATCCTATTATAATCCTCTGGTGGAGCTCGGTGGTTGAATTTAAGCAACTTTCGCAGTGGTCGGTCATTGGATGGGTGACCGAAAATTTACTGTCTCGAGCTCCTTCTTGCTTCGGAAGGCACGTTAAGCCGTTGGTCCCGGCTGTTTCTGCAGTCGTTAGCAACCTACCAACCCGCACTGGGCCCGCGTGGTGGGTCATGGCCCAATCTCCCTATTCCATCCATAGGGAAGGCCTGTGCCCCAGCAGTGGGGACATTAATAGGCTGATGATGATGATGATGATGGTGATGATGATAATCCTGTACCCTTAGCACGAAGCATTATCGAATTGGAATAGTTTGCGAGTGCGAAATGTCACTGTCAAATGTGTACTGATTTTTAATTCTCGTTACGTCCAATATAGCGCTGCTGTTCAAGTTTCCTTACAAAATTTGACAATGACATTTTGGACTCGCAAACTATTCGAATTCGAAATTGTTTCGTGCTAAGGGTACTGATCCAAGCTAACATTATAAATGCGAAATTGAGTTTGTTTGTTTTAAGTGATAAAATCTTAGTAATTTTTGTGATTTGAGACTAACTTTATATCATCTACTATCTTAGTTGACATTTATTGTTACTGTTTTACTGATTTGACATAATTAACTATTTTATTATAACATTAATTAATAATACTTTTACAATGGGTGATTTGAATTTGTTTCTATTAAGTACTATTTGACATTACCTATCTATTTGGCATTACTGTTCTTTTTTTGTTGTTATTATTATTATTATTTGATTATCTCTTTTTCTTAATTTTATTGAATTTAATGAATACTTTCTATGTTTGTTAATATTTATTATGTATGACTTGCCGGCATTTTGGATTATTCTGTAAGCCTGCATGTTTAACTTGAATAAATTAATAAATAATTAAATATATTGCTTTAAACGTTCATAGTCACTAACATAAGAGTTATTTTTATTATTAACGGGATTGGTACCATGTACTCTGTTTTTTGCTATTCATCGATATTTTTTCACTGTTTCAAGCGCCATGATCACGGAGTATCTGTATAGAGTATAGCGCTTGAAACCACACAACAGAGGCACGGTAATATTATCTATACAGTATTGTGACTCGGCCCTGTCCTTGAAATAACTGCCTACGGTCGAGCGAGGCGTATCCAAGCGGTAGGGCTGCCCGCCTACAATATTTGAATTTTATCTACATCATTGAGTTTCTATCTAGTTTTGTGGTTGTAAATATTTTATTTCGTATATAAAAAAAAGGGTGAATGAATTAGGAAGTGTTACATAAAATACATGTTATTATAAGTATAATATTTAATGAAAAATAATATAGATTTGAGACAGAAAAATATTTAAAAGCTTTATTATTAAATTTAATAGTATAATAAATACGCATTCGTATAAAAAGTATAATTATTGAAGAGTTCAAGCAACTAAAAACAGCACAATATCGACTATTGCTCTTTGCCATATTAAATTATATATGTATCTACTTAATTCAATCAAATATTCACAATACAAACGTTTAAGCACGGCTAACTGCCTAAAAAACAATTCACACCGTTAGGTCGTCGTTGCGGCGCATTCGCGACTGGATGCCCATCGGGTGCCGTGCGAACTCAAGTGGCGTAGGTATGACACGCTTTCCGACCGTTTGTATGAAGATAGAATACTATATAGATAATATTACCGTGACAGAGGTTAGAAAGGCCTTATGGGCAGGCAGGCGTGCCACAGTTATATGTAAGGTCATAACTCGACCAAAACTTTGTTATGATTGCGTCGTTGCTCTCGGATGTGAGCGCCTGATTGGTTCAATTGTTTGATGTCGCGTCGTTTGATTGGCAATTATCTATTAGGTGGAAGAGTAGTAGGGCTGAGCCGGCGACAACAGTTTCCGTACAAACGGTCTTTAATCACCCTTCTAACCTCTTTCTGTTTTCTGTGATTGCAACAGTGCCAAAATATCGGGGACTCGAAAAAACAAGGTACTGAGATGGTAGCAATCCTGCTCATAACAAAAATTACTGTAAGACTAGGGCCAATAATTTTATTGTTGAGAGCTAAAAAATTTGGAACAGGATGAAACCCATACCAAAAGGAAGAGAATAAAAAAGAGTAATAATAAATTACGAGCGATTTTTTTTATTTATTCAACGAGGTCGAGAAGGGAGATTACCTTTTAATGGAGGGAGGGGTTGTCGCGATTTTAGGTTTAACTACAACTCTTATTGAAAAAAAATGTAATCAAAAGATCGCCAACTTTTGTATAGTTACACACTACAGTTTTTTAACATAACTTAAAAATATCTATATATATATATATATATATATATATATATATATATATATTATCATATTTAAATTATATTAAAAATATCTGCGAAAATTCAAAATAACTGACTTTTTGGTTTATTTTATTAAAAAGTAAAATCGAAAAAAAATACTAGAAAAAAGCAGCAGTCGGGACTCGAACCAGCACCCTCCGCTATCCGGGCAGATGCACTGACCGTGTCGAATTTTTTCTAGTATTTCTGAGGCTGCTAGGCAGCGAAAGACGTGTCTGCTTGCAGCCTAAGAAATACTAGTGAAATTCGACAGGAACAATTAAGGCCGCGGCAGCATGATGATCAGTGCAACCGCCCGGATAGCGGATGGTGTGGGTTCGAGTGGCGTCTGTTGTCTGGTCCGAGCTTTTTTCCAGTAAAATTATCTTTACATTTAAACATCTAGCTAATGCTTAAAAAATAAAAATACAAGTGAAATCGAATTGATGATTGTCTCAAATTCAAAGCTCTTTGCGAAATGCCACCGTTTTTTGTTTTAAATAAGCTTTAAGAGTAAAAGCTTTTAGCGCGTGCCAAATTAGTGGCTCGGAGTGCAAAACGGAAAATAAAAAAAAATGGCGTCCCCGGCGAAAACTTGTTTGTGATATTATCACTAATTATTACGTTGTGCGGTTTTAAGTGGATCCTTGAAATGTTACTGTCATTGTGAGCTCTGACTGGCCAATTGACCGAAAAATAAAATGCAATTCATTCCACTACGAACCGAACACCTTCAAAAAAAGAGCGCACTCCTTCCCTATAGGCCGCCATCGCATTTGCGATACTGCTGGAGTTTCAGTGTTGCCAGGTCTCCAGATTTTGTTTTTCTTAGAATACGATTTGCCTTTTTTAAATTGTATAAAATAAATGTTACTGTGTAAAAAAACGAGCTTTTAGGGGCGACAGAAGCCACAGAAACACATTCGTTACTGGCTTATATCTTGATTTGATTTTCAAATTCTAGGGGGGTGCAAATCGGAAAAAGTACGCCTCTGCGTCTACTGTTTTTTCTAGTAGCTCTTCCCATACATCTATTGTTTTTGTTCCATAACGCCTCTCGTTGCAAATATTTAAGATAGGATATTGTACTGAAAGAAGACATTATTTTATTTTTAATAATAACTACACCTGCATTCACTGATTTTTTTTAAATCGCCTGCTAAAACACGACGTATTTTATGATAACCATCGAAAGGGTTTATCATAAGGAATACTTTTTCTAAATAACATAGCAAACAATTTAAAGTTCATGAAATTAAAATTTTGTTCAGGAAAATTTCGTCTTACTTTTTCGTTTTTCCAACAGTTAATGTTATCATTTCATAGTATTTACGAACTAATAGCAGCAGTGCTATTCTGTAAAATTTTGCACGCGCGGATCCAATGTAGATAAGCGGGGATTTATATCGGATCCGCGCGTAATTTTTTTTCAGAATAGCACTGCTGCTCACTTAATAATACAGGATTTCCTTACTATGAGTACGTAAAAATATAATAAAGCTATACTTATACAAATCTTGCACCATTTCTTTTTTCTATAGTTTGTGTTCATTTATTAAAAAAAAACACATTTTGTGATTTTTCTTTCATTTAAAATGCTATGTTATTCTCCATATCCTCACGACGGTTATCATAAAATACATGTGTTTTTTCTTCCACATTTCACGAGTTTGATTCCCGGTTTTAGGTTTTCAAATACCTCACGCTCATTTTTTTTAATATTGTTTTTACCAATGCAAAAGGAAAAAAAAGAGCGCGAGGCATACGAAAACCTCAGGCGGCTAGAAATAACAAAATGAAATCGTAAGCGTTAGCGTTTTCCAAAGCATTTCCGTCGGGCGAATGGCCCCCTGTTTTCTTTAGATAGAGCTCTATTTCAGAGTAAATAATACTATTTTCATCCCACCACCTCGGAAAGTGTAATTTTGCGCTTCGAAATCTGGCTGGAAAATTCTATTTTATTCGCTTGAGCGGCAAAGTAGATTTGAATTTAGAACATCACATATAATGAGTACTCAATATAATTGTAAATTCAAAACGTCATTAAACCTATTTAATGTAACCTCTATGGTGCCAAATTTATGATTAGAACTTTTTAAATTGTGAAAAAATTTAAATTTGGAACCTTCTTGGTTTCTTTGTTTTATTTGCGTGCTTCGCGCCATTCTAGTTTTTCACGTTTTATTGCTTAAATATTTTGTCATTATAAATTGTTTTCTTTTTCATTTTGTCATTTCCTCGCTGAGGTGGGATGAAAAGTTACGTATTGCACTCGAGTGGAAAGATTTTTCACCTTGTGCTCGTTTGTTTCCCTCGCTGACGCTCAGGATTCTAATTTAGAATCACTCGCTGCGCTCGTGATTCAACTTTAGAATCCTTCGCTTGCTCGGTCATCCAAATCGAGCACGCGGTTAAAAAGGAACTTTCCACTCTTGTATAATAAATAACTATTTCAGTTACACAGATGTTTTTAGTTTGTTTTCCTATGAAAAACATAGGAAAACAGTATCTATATACAGATACTTTTATTATTTGTGTTCTCAAACTTTCAACTGACTTACTTCAAAACAGGAAAATTAGATAATGTTGAAATTATTCATCAAAATATTGGTACTTTTGATGGAACCTTCGCAGTTACTTCAAAGTCAAACTTAACTACTATCCAATACACGTAACTGGAATTTACGTACAGCACCCTTTGTTTGCGAGTCCGCCTCGCACTTGGCCAGGTTTTTTTTCGCATTCAAGAAACAGCAATAAACTTGAGAGTTTTAAAAAATATTCACCAGGATTGCATGTGGCATGATGAAACTTAATTAACTTTTCTGAATGTGGCAGTGAATGAGCTAAAATGATGACAGGCTTTATATTATCTATGGCTATGCAGACAATTAAAAACTTATTCAGAACACAACGCAACAAAGATTCCAAATTCAAATAAGCCACTTTCGTCCAACGTTTTGATCCAATAATTGGCCAAAGAAAAACGTAACACAAATATTCGCTGAATCATCCAATCCATCACGGAGATCATTATAACCCGAGCTCAAATTAATACCTGCCTATTCCAAAATAGATTTGATAGATTGGCAGTCCATTGTAATTAGAACCTTCTTGTTCAACTACCTCACAATTTTGTATTAAAATTTAACGTACTCTAACTTTTATTAGAGGTCTTGCTATTCTGGTTGTTTTTATAATACTACCTTATTACTAATGTTAATTTTTAGGTTATTTTCGTTATAAAGGACCCGAATGGCATTTAGAGTGCTTTTAGAATCGCCATCGATATATTTACATGTAAACTTTTTACGTAATTATTACTTTTCCGAATTTAAGTTAATGCTCTTTTAGTTTTAAATGTATAATTTTATTGGAAGGATATGTTTTTATTTAAAAAAACGGATCAGACATAAATTTTAAGCAATACCCATTATAGATGTTAATTTTTTTTCTAAGCAGATATAGCACTCAAATTAAATAATAAAGTAACTTACTATAAAGAATATGACTAATAATAATGTTATTTTCGTTTTAGGATTTTACAGTACTTAACTAGAAGACACAGTTCAATAGGATTTAAATAAAACTAGTTTTAACGTGTTAATGCACGAACTTTATCTATTTATTGACGTTTCGCAGCCTTTTCAGGTCTGCATCGTCAGAATAATGATTTGTTATTTAATTTGTCATTATTCTAAAACTAGTTTTATTTAATGAGTGATGTGCGTGAAAACCTAAGAAACAAATAAATAGGATTTTCTTTTTTTATGATAAAAACATAATCAATTTTGTCTAAAGATCAAGATCTCAAAAAATAAAAACTATACATTATCTACATTCATAAGTCTAAGAAGAAAGTGATAGATATCATTTACTATATATTTTAAAATTAAGGGTTTGATCTTTTCCTAGTGAAATTTGGTTAAAATATACCTGATTAATTCCAACTTATTTATACTATACTTATAAATATTGTACTACTAGCTATGAACGCGATCTGACCCGCGGTTTATTGACGACCTCCGTGGCCGAGTGGTTTGTACACCGGGTTTCATGGTGTCGCCGACTCGAGAGATCCCGGGTTCGAATCCCGGTGGGGGCAGATGTTTGTGTGATGAATACGAGCATTTGTACTCCAGTCGTGGATGTTAAATATGTATTTCTATATAAGTATACTTATATATGTACTGTATATGTATTCTTATCCGTTACCCTAGTATCCCATAACACAAGCCTTACAGTGCTTACTTTGGGGCTAGGCTAATTGGTGTGAGTGTTGGAAATATTTATTTATTTATTTATTAGGGATATTTTCCGGCAGTAAAACGTAACCTATGTGTTAATCCCGGGTGTCAGCTAACTCCATACCAAAGGACATGGTAAAATTTTGTATGAGCGACTGCCCTAGTATTGTACTTAGTAATATTCAATGCTGGATCGGTGAATATTTATAATTTCTATGAAAATAGGCTCAGGAACTATTGTTAAAATCACATTCTTGAAAATTATGAGAACTCTGACTACGTCATTACCTTGCTCCATTTGATAAAAAATACTGCGAATTATTTACAGAGCCATCAATATCGCATTTTCTTCGAATCTTTCCTCTCATTTATCTGATTAACAAAAAAACAAAAAGTATTTTTAAAGTAGAAATAAATACCTACAAATAATTTGTTCAATTGCAAAAATCAAAGGATTAATTATCATACAGTCTAATCTATTATTTTAGGTATTTTGTAATTTGTTATAATAAAAATAAGAGCCAATTATGTCTTAGTTTTTTGGAGTTAGGATTTAGCATTGTTTATTTCGATATACTTACACAAATATTTTTTTTGTATATTTATTGTTCATTTATTTTTGTAAAACGGAACATTTCTCTTTTGAAACAGATTTGAAGTCAATTGATATACTTTTAAATATTTGATTAAATCACGAAAGTTGTATGAGAATAATAAATAAGTTATAATTAATAAAAAAATATTATAATATTATTGGGTCGTGCGAAATATTTATACACGTTAAGGGTAGTTTCTTAACGTTTTATTAAAATCGGTCCAGCCATTTACACACTCACTCACACACAGAAACTTTCGCCTTTTGTAATATGAGTGTGATAACAATTGAATTAGATTAATTTGGCAAATCTTCAGATAAACCTCTCATTATTTGAACATACAGCCATAACACTCTTCCAAATTAATCGAGTTAAAATTCAGATCGTATCTCGAAGATGAAAAAGAATGATAGATTTAAAAAAAATCCAGCCACTGTGAATCAAATATAGCTGCCTACTTTAAACAGTAATAACATAAATTGAATTAAACACCTCTATACCCTGAGTGGTAGTAAATTGTTGTTACTCGGAGTGCCTGATTAGCTCTTGTTGCCGAGTCAAAATGTCTGAATATATATACAGAGTGTTCCGTATTACGAGTAGAGTCTGTGCGGAAAGAGAATGGTATTTAGATTGGAGGGCGCTGTAGTGCTTTTCTACCGTATTTATAAAGTTTTACCCCTTTTAGACATGATTAAATACAAAAAACCGCAAGAAATCACAACAACAAACAAATCCGTATCAATACAAAACTTTGACGTTTTACAGATTGCTGGGTTTGATTGTCAAATAAAAATCTTTATTATTTATCTTTATTAGTTCCGTTTTTCGCCACGCCCATTCTCTTTCCGCACAGACTCTACATACAACATACAAATCGTTATATTGGTTTAAGTGTAAACTTTTGAAACATGACAAAGGTATTTAATGTATTTATTTTTGCTCCGTAAATTCCCATCTATGGATAACTGCATAGATTTTAAAAATGTAACTTTCCTATTAAATTTTGCTGATACTGGAAATAATTAAATATTTTTATTTAAGTGTTAAAATGACCTTTAAAAACCTTATGGACTGACAGAAAGTGTTGTAATATCATTTCACTACTGTTTTTTTTTACACGTATACCAATCAATACATTTTGAAATTATAGAAAAACCATTTTTATTGGCTTGTTTTTTACATTTTCTTAATGTTTCCTGTAGGACCCTACAGGCTCCGTGGTTGGCTCTTATGATAATTAGGCCTCCCCCCATAGGCGCGTTATTATTGGTCGATAATATCGGATGCGTTATTGCGAGATTAGTACCCTTAGCACGTACCAATATCGAATTCAAATAGTTTGCGAACGCGAAATGACATTGACTAATTTTGTATGAAAACTTTAACAGCATCGCTATAACGTACGTAACGAGAACTAAAAATCAGGTCACATTTGACAATGACATTTCGCACTCGCAAACTAGTCGAATTGGATATTGGTTCCTGCTATGAATGGAATAGGGAGATTGGGCCATGACCACCACGCAGACTCAATGCGGATTGACGGGTGCTCACGACAACAGAAAATGCCTTCCGAAGCACGGCGGAACTCCAGATAAAAAATTTTGGTCACCCATCCAATGACCGACCACTGCGAAAGTTGCTTAACTTCAACGATCGCAGCCGAACGCGCTAAACACCCGCGTCATCGAGCTCCTCCACCACCACCACTAGTTTATTTTATTATTATGTCATCTTTTATACAACACCCTGTAGACAGAGATGGCTAATGGCACCGCGTTGCCTCGTCATGCCCGTAATCTCGAAATTGGATTTAATTCGATAATACACATCCAATGACTAATAGAGCCATATTTACACAATACCTTTTGATATTACTGTGCTGTTTGTACTCTTATTAAGATGAAAAGTTCTAAGAGCTGTGTACTTACTCAGAATTAGATGAAACATTCATGACCAATAATGTATAGTGAAGGATTTTGTTCGATTTTGAAATATACTTCATTCCAGATAACATTAAAAAGAAGTAAAAAAAGGTTTGTTTCTTAGGTTTTCACGCACGTCACTCTTTAAATAAAACAAGTTTTAACGGGTTAATGCACGAACTTTATTTATTTATTGACGTTATTATTCTGACGATACAGACCTGGAAAGGCTGAAAATATAAATTATAGGCTTTTAATAAAACTAGTTTTAAGGGTCAATAAATAAATAAAGTTCGTGTATTAACCCGTTAAAACTAGTTTTATTTAAAAATGGTTCTTTTATAGAAGCATATTTTCAACTTATAGTGCTAGTTAATGTTCAATTACCCTTTTGGCAATTTATGCGTAAAATCTACAAGCACAGCCATCTTAACCATTATCTACATAAAAAATAAACTGTTTAATATTTATATCATAATAAGAGTCTCAAAATACTAAAATATTACTACCGGATTACTACAAATTACATAATGGCTCTGTTGAAAAAAAAATGGGATAAGTTTATTTATATAAAAATACAAATTAAACATTCATGACTGGTGTACAAATGCTCGTATTCATCATACAAACCTACCTATCAAAATACAATACCTACAAATCTGGACCCACCGGGATTCGAACCTGGGACCTCTCGAGTCGACGACGACATCATGAAACCCGGCGTACAAACCACTCGATCACGGAGGTCGTCAACTTTGGTATATATGACCCAGCTCGACGGTGTAACGGTTTGGGTGTAGGCCGGAGTGAGAATGGTTCGAGTGGCATACGATTTTTCGGAACTGATTTGTTGTTTATAGTAATTTTCTGTATCTCAAATGAAGAAAAGTTTAAGAAGTACTGTACTTAACACTGTAGTGATGATTAACACTATGGACAAAATAGCTTTTTAAAATGGATAAATTTAATAGACGGTTGAAGCGAGATGCGACACGATTGCTTTTAATGATGAAACATCTCACTCTAATAAATTACGAAAGCACTCACTAATTAATGGACAATTGCTTGGAGAATCTTCAGGTTTAGAACCAAATGGCATTTCAAAGTATTGTGTAGTTTTGTACGTTACACTCAGTAGCTCTTGTTTTTTTAATCTTTATATTGAAGTTATACTTCTTGAGGCGCGTAATGAAAAAATTATGAGAGTGAAATTTTTAGATGCGCGCGCATCACTGTAACCCAAAAGTAACAGCATGAAGTTGGCCGCGGGCGCGTTATGAAAAAATCATGTGAGTGAAATTTCGAGATGCGCGCGCATCACCGTAACACAATAGTAACACCATGAAGTTGGCCGCGGGCGCATTATGAATGTTAGTGTAGCGTTATGAATCTGTTCGAAAGATACTTTGAACGATCCATGGAGCTCCATAAGATGATCGCGTTGTCAAAAACAATGTTGGCACGCTCGTCGCCTCTGATCACTGTTTTCATATTTATAATATTTATCCACATGTTTCTAGTCTCTATATAGACACAACGTGTTTTAGTTACTTAGAAGTGCTAATTACATATGGACTAATAACTTAAATTCAGTAGTGATTTTAATTGAATATTTTGAATATTTATTTAATTTTTCAAATTAAAACTGAACTTAATTGACTGTGTTAACTATCCTTTTCCAGTCTTTTTATTATTTTATTGTAATTATTAATTATTTGCATGCAATTAAAAAATATTTTTAATGATGCTAAAGAAGTATAACTTCTCACGCGCGTACATAAGTTACACGCATCCATTTTTTTAATTCATAAACTAGGTGCAAGAAAATTACTCTACCCCACTTTATGCCAAGTGATGGTGAAATCGAAACGCATAGATAGCTGGTACTGCAGTCATACTAGCCACGTCAGTTATTCTCACCTTGCCGACCTGTTTTTTTTAATTACGATTTTTCTCTTATAAAGTTTTAGGATGAAAAGGTCAAAACGATACTCTAATACTAAGCTTCCACTATCCACCCGTCTGTCTACAGTCTGCATCTCATGAACCGTAATACTCAACCTAATAGATACTGTTAAGACAAATGATAAATAATATTTTAAAATGCTCGTAAAAACTTATAGAGGATCTGAAACGCCGGGAATATGTAAAAATATTAAAAAGTACAATTCTAACTCGTTTTTTTTTAAATAATTTATTCCATTATTGGTGTGTGTGGAAAATTAGAAATAAATATTTAAAATCTTTTCTTATAGGGCAATAAATACGATATTAGTAGCATAAGTGTATAAAAATTGCTTAGCATTGATGAAACCGACGATATTTCGAAAAGTTCCAAACGAACATGAGCATTAGGGACTGAACCAGCCCGGTGTTTTCGCAGTTTAAAACAATGAAAAGTCTATTAAGTTGGAACAATATAATCCCCCCGATGACCAGCCGAAATGGGGTGAAAGGGGGCTGAAATGGGGGTCGGGCGGGAGCATTACTGACGCCTTGTGATCCCGGAGCTACGCGGCGATCTCATTAAACTGCGCCTCGGGTGGAAAATTCTCCAAAAAGTATTTATTATCTTTCTAATGACCGTTTTTATTTTATTACAGCGAAGAAATAAAATAAGCGAATCTTAATTTTTCGACTTACAAGTTTTGATAGAGATTCGATTTTTCGTATTTGTTGGATAATGCCTTTTTAATTCTTTTTTGAAAGGAATACATTGTTAATTTCACTTGTCAGCTGTGTCACGGCTTTATGAACTGATGACATGAAATCTATTAGGTTTGTGTTTTAATACGTTGCTTCTTTTATTGTTGTAGTTATTATTTTATTTCAATACTACTGTTATTTAAACATGAAAGTACCTACTTAACTCTGTCTGTCAATAAGCACATGTGTAAAGAATGTACAGTCCGTACTGTAACTTTCTTTACTAATGCATGCGCTTTTTATTATACTTGGACGCCAAACCCACTGAATGAATTTTTGAACGTACCTAAATTAAGGTGACCTAAATGTAACGCATAAAGTTAAAAGGAACTTTTTGTCTGGGTAATTTTAGACATGGAAACCAACTACTTTAATGCTAAAACAAAATTATACAATTCGATGTCTTAGTTTTTTAAATCTTAGCAAAGAGTTTTTATGCCAGAAAGGTAGCCAACATTTTCTTAAAAAAAATAACTTTTGGAGATAAAATATAATACAGGTATAAACATTTAATTCTTTAATTTGATTCATTTTGAAAATAAATTACAACCAACCAACAATCGGTAACAAATTCACAAGAATATTAATTTACTTTATTAGTAACACTGGCTGTTTTTTGTTCCTTTGCCTAAGAAAAGCGTCGATGCGCGCGCATCGCTAATCTGTAAAAAAGTTATTTCTTTTTCTTTTCGCTGTATTGTTTTTATTTACAAATATTGTCAAGTAGTAACGAATTTATTAATTTGACACCGCCAGAAGTCGAAAAAGGCTACGCTAAGCCTCTTGCCCGAAAAATCCACGGATAGATACTCACAGTCAAGCGCATCAAAATGTCATCTTATGGAAAACAAACAAAGGTGCAAATTCATTTTCAGAAAGTACGTACGTAGGTAGTATTATTTATACGTATACGTGCGGTTTGATAATTACAGCCTCTGCCTTCTTATAGCCCTCACCTACGGCTCAGGCTAACAATATCGCCTCGGCTGTAATTCTCCTTAGTAACCTTACTTGCATTTTACACAATAATAATATGTATTTGTAAAAAAATGTACATGGTAATATTCTTATTAATATGTTAAAACTAAGGCCATTATTTCACAAAAAGTACGTATAGACATCCTCAGCCATAATAGGAAGTTCATCATGTATTTTGCCTTCAGCGCCGTTCCCCATTTTAAGTTGCCATACAAAATAACATATTTTCTTACGTTATTCAATAATAGTAAATCAAAAGCAAAATAACTCTCTGTTTTTTTTTTTAGACATTGTTATTTTTAGACATTTATTATAAAAAGAGAATAAGGCACATTGTTATATACTTATAAGACTAATTTACACTAAGGTTAATATTTTAAACAAATATGTATAGACATCTTCAGCCAAACTAGAAAGTTCATTCTGTATTTTGGCTTTACCTTTTATAGTTTACTAGCTGTGCCCCGCAGTGTCACCCGCGGTTTATTAGGCATATTTTCCCGCAGTAAAACGTAGCCTATGTATTTATCCAGGGTGTCAGCTAACTCCATACCAAATTTTATTAAAATCGCTCCAGCCGTTTAGACGTGAAGAAGTAACAAACATACACACGCACATACTCACAAATTTTCGCCTTTATAATATTAGTGTGATTAAATCTTAAAGCTTGACTAATATAACGAAAATCTTCACACCTGTGCGAATTTTTTATACAACTTCTAAAAGATTTGGTACCAGTGCAGAATTCATAAAAGTACAAGTAGTAGTAGCAGTCAAAAACAGAGAATTTCTTCCGAGCCCAAATAAAAGCGGCTTAGCAATTATTTTACGAAATAAATGTTACTTTTTGGTGCGAATACTTTAAACGAGGGAATGTAATTTTTTAGTTCCACTAATTGTCACCATCATCAGCCTATTAATGTCCCCACTGCTGGGGCATAGACCTTCCCTATGGATGGAATAGGGAGATTGAGCCATGACCCACCACGCGGGCCCAGTGTGGATTGGCGGGTGCTAACAACTGTAGATGCAGCCGGGACCAACGGCTTAACGTACCTTCCGAAGCACGGAGGAACTCGAGATAGAAGAGTTTTGGTCACCCATCCAATGACCGAACACTGCGAAAGTTGCTTAACTTCAACAATCGCAGCCGAATGCGCTAACCACCCACGCCATCGAGGTCCTCACTAATTATACCAATGGATATTCTAGTAGTATACTTAATGAAAATGTGAAATCTTATATATTTGTTAGGCTTTAGGAAGCATGACGATATAAGCTTCCTTTTCCCTTAAAGAATGTCTGGTTTTTTGCACTTTTCTCATAAATACATGTAAGTAAATATAACTAGTTTTAACGGGTTAAAGCTTTATTTATTTATTGACGTTTCGCAGCCTTTTCAGGTCTGCATCGTCAAAATAATGCAGACCTGGGGGACATTCGCCTCACGGATATGCTTTAGAAAACGCTAACGCTTTCTATTTTATTTTGTTATTTCTGACCGCCGAAGGTTTTCAAATACCTCACGCTCATTTTTTTTAATATTATTATTACCAATGCAAAAGAAAACAAAAGAGCGCGAGGCATTTGAAAACCTCAGGAGGCTAGAAATAACAAAATAAAAACGTAGGTAAGCGTTAGCGTTTTCCAAAGCATTTCCGTTAGGCGAATGGCCCCCTGAAAAGGCTGAGAAACTTCAATAAATAAAGAAAGTTCGTACATTAACCCGTTAAAACTAGTTTTATTTAATGAGTGATGTGCGTGAAAACCTAAGAAACAAATATCATGTAAGTATTTACTACATACAATTATTTCATTATTTCATATTTTTATGTTTAATGCTATAATAATAAATAGTACCGAAATTTGATTTCAGGACCAGGGAATCAAAATTTTTGCCAATATTGGAATTCTTTGTACAGATTCGTATTAGAGAGATAGTGCATAGCGGATTTTCCGCTTGAATTGGAGCGTCCGTCTGGGAAAGTAGCGTTCACCTTACAAATGATCACACTAAAGTAATATTACCTTTATGGTGGTGTTGTGTTTCTGTGGGTGAATAAAGTTCTAGAGCTCCTCGGGGTAGGCATTGATTCAGTGTATAATGCGATTCAAATAAGAATAGGAAAGCCAATGACCTCCATCTGTCAAATGTCGCTTGAAAAGTACGGATTATAAATAAAACTCGGAACACTTTTTAGAACTCAGCTGATTCTAGAATAAAAACCAAACATTTTTAAACAAACAATAACAAATGTTGATAATTAATATTAGTTGGGGTTTTTTCTTTTATTGAACTTTGGCTATGAATGGTTGATAACCTAAATCGTCAACCAAATGTCACTTTATGTTGCATTCAAAAACTCAATTTAAAACTTTCGTTAACATATAGGATGCATGTTCGTATGTGGCCAGCATGATTATTCATAAATTCTCCGGCGGTAATGGAGAGATGAGCGAAATTGAAGAGCTAGATTCTGATTAATGTTTTTTTCACACAGTCTTAATAAAGAAATACTATTAAAAATCGGTTGTGTTCTTTCTCAACCTTAGTAAATTAATTTTATTAAAAAATCTGATGTTTTTTCTCACTTAATCTTAGTAAATAAGTTTTATTAAATAGCAACATTTTTTTGCTCACTCACCTATTTGGTTTGAATTGACAGCTATGACGTCAAAATATGGCGCCCAGTCGATCCTATTCTTAGTTGAATCGCATTATAAGCAACGGTGCGAGTGATATTTTTGGTATCGCAAGCGTCTATAGCCTATGCTGGCCGTTTACCATTCGGCTAGCCATAAGCTTGTTTCCCATCTTTTTAACATAAAAAAACGTGGATTCGTTATTTTTAGACTTCACAGTTAAGGTAATCGTTCTCTCCATTAGAAATATGGCCACTTCTTAGGCGTCTTATGAATCCAAAGTGAATGTTAGCGTCAATCAGTGAGCTAAACAATGACAGCTCCAATAAAGGACACCATCAAAAATACGAAACAATAACGAAACGTTGCGTCCCTTTCCACGCAGTGTAGCTATCCCGCTCCCCCTGATTGTATTAAGCATCCATTTTTGTAAGCGCTCCGAGCCTGATCCAATTCCAAACTCATTTGTTAGAGCATAAAACAATTATTAAAAAACGCCAGTGATTTGGCGAGCAATTTTTGCCATTTTACATCACTTAGCGCGGAGATTTAAAAGGCCCATATCTCGCGAGCTGAAAATAACACTTATACGTACACAGGAACGGTTTTTAAAATTGGCGCCACTATAGGAGTTGCGTTCCAAAAGAGACAGTAGAATTTTTTTATGGTCTGGTCTTAGACGTTATAAGCTGCCACACTCTAAAAATATAACGTTAATTAGGCCAGCATCCTTAAAAAATATTAAATTTTTGAACACGATTTAAAGTTGATCGGAGATAAATAAAAAATCAAAAGTATCTATTCATGTTAAAATACTAAACAATCATTATTTTTTTAAAAACATAACAGCTACTTTTTCCGCAACTTTTTATTTAGCTAAGTCTGTGAAACATTATTACCTCCCAAAAAAATCATTAGACACACAATAATGCTGTTTTGAAATAATATTTTCCCAACTAATTTAGGGGTACGCAGAGATCAGATTGCACCGGTCGATTGCACCGGCAACTGAACGTGTTATTAGGTTCCGTACGTCGTTGTTAGCGCCGCGGGACGCCACTGTCGCAATTCCAGTGTTTCCTTTTATGTTGTAATATTTTTTTAGGGTTCAATTGTCATTTGAAATGCGTAATGGTAGCCATACACAGTACGAGAAATCGTTACGATCAGACTGTACAGTTCGAACGGAACAGTTTATCGTACGTGGCGTACGTATAGGAAACTGTGCGTTTTTTTTATAACATACACGCTACGATTTATCGGTACCGTTCGGATGGTACAGGCTGATCGTAACGATTTCTCGTAGTGTGTATGGCTACCATAACGCGTATGAAATTTTTCAACTTTGTACAAATAGCGTTAAAATTTTAAGCTTGTGGGTTGTGAGACCTTTCATACTACCTATTTAGACTATTCTATAGCCTGATGATAAGTGGCCACCATGGCCTATAGACGCTTCCGATGCAAAAAAAAACGAGTGTGCTTATGACCACACGACTGAAGTGAAACTAGCTCCATCTACATATATATGTGCGAGTGTACAATATATACATGTATGTACATATACATATTTCATTTACTAGCTATAAGAGAAAGAGGGAAAGAAAATGTGCGCTGAAAATGTAAAATTCTATTGAAGAAAGAACACCATGATTAAAGAGAGAATAATTGTAATAATATTTGAAAGTATGAAAAATTTATTACCAATTGTTGGTAAATGTATTTAACATGAATTTTAAGATCATTTTCACTATTTTGACAAAAAGTAGTAATACTAAAAATCATTGAAATAGAATAATACCTTTTTATCTTTTGTCACATGATCGAAACGCCTCGGATTGGCGAATCCTTAAATTACGTCACTTGCTTGTAAACATGCTGTCGAAGTGACATTTGTATTGTTTGACGTAATACGCCATATTGGCTAGGGAAACGTTTTCGCGGCATATTTGAAAACATTTTTAATTTAGGCGTTTTACTGATATACACAACATAATTATAAATATCCATAAATAAAGTAAGTAGTTTGAACGTTTTCAAAAACTATTATGTAATATAGGCGGACAAAGTCGCGGGCGCCCGCTAGTTTATAATATTATTATCATTATAATTATTACTAGCAAACCAGTGAACCAAATGTTCACCAAAAAAAATGTATTTAATTAATTGAGAACTTCGGAGATTTTGTGTGGTTTCGTTTGAAATTCGTGATTTCTCGAAAACCGGAAGTGCTACGTTACTCAAATCCGATTTGTAGTCTTATCAGACTATTCTTAACTTATAACTTAAACATTCTCTTTATCTATCTCTTACGGTTTGGCCGCTGAAACAGCACCACAGACGGACGGACGGACGGACTTGTCTAATAGATAAGAGATTATTTATTTCCCAATTTCATTTACAAAACATATTAGTAATAACGGCTAACAAAAACCATGCCAGGTTTGTCCGTCGCCGTGTTCACCAGTTGGACCGTAAGTAGGTACACACACAAATTATTATCAACTAGCTATGCCCAGCGGTGTTACCCGCGGTATATTGGAGATATTTTTCCGAAGTAAAACGTAGCCTATGTGTTAATCGAGGGTGTCAGCCAACTTCATACCAAAGGACATCGACGAAATCGGCCCTAGCATGCCCAAAAGAATGTCCTTCACTATTATTTTTCTATTATTTTTTTAACTTATTAGCAATTAATCACAGTGAACGGACAAAGTGTTTAAAAAAATAATAAATAAAAGTTCTGTTACTAGATACTACAGTCTGTTCATCCAACTTGGCACTCCAAAATCAACTGATAACTGGATTCAATAGGTTTCAGTCTATAATAACGTTTTATTTTAATAGTTTATTGGCTTCGTGAATATTTTATTATTAAATGGGTGATTCTGTTAAAAAGTTGTTTACAGGCGACCATAGGTATTTATCAACATAAAAATAGAACTAGGTACCTTAGTTAACAATACTTATTACTAGTATTTATATTATATTTATAAAAAGATTATTTCTGAAATTATGTAAAGATAGTTTATACTCCCATCCCATGTAATATCTGTTTATTTTTATAAAAAAATATAATGATAACCAGGTACATACCTAATTACCAATAGTAAAATATAGAAACAGGTAAATGGAAAGACTTTGAACATTTGAAAAGAAATCTATTATTACTACAGGTACCTAGGTATAGGTATCATAGGTGCCAACTGACAACGCTCATAAATCAATATGAATATAAGCATTTATTAGTTTTATTATTAATTGCATTTTATGTTCATTTAATGCATATTATTTAAGTGCTTACATAGAGGTAAACACTAAATCTATTCAGAATATATAAAATGTACATCTTTTACGATTAAGTATAATAATTATAACCTCAAAATCTAATACATTCTGTAGTAGGCCACGATTCCTCAAGTTGTCCGTATCTCAACAAATGCCTAATTAGAGTTTATAAATGATTCCGAACACAACTAGCATTTTCTCATTGCTGGGCGTTCTAGGGCATTCAATGTATGGGGAACGAGCAATGTCCTTTTATTAAAATGGCTCCAGCCGTTTAGACGTCAAAAAGTAACAAACATACACACTCATACACTCACTCACTCACAAACTTTCACCTTTATAATATTCATCATCATCATCATCATCAACAACAGCCTATTAATGTCCCCACTGCTGGGGCACAGGCCTTCCCTATGGATGGAATAGGGAGATTGGGCCATGACCCACCACGCGGGCCCAGTGCGGGTTTGAAGGGTGCTAACGACTGCACTAACGGCTTAACGTGCCTTCCAAGGCACGGAGGAGCTCGAGATAGTAAATTTTTGGTCACCCATCCAATGACCGACCACTGCGAAAGTTGCTTAAATTCAACGATCGCAGCGGAAAGCGCTAACCATTTGCGCCATCGATCTCATCATCATTATAATATTAGTGCGATGAAATGAAATAAATGCAGTAGGTACTCGCAGAACTCTTCATAAATACAACGTACCCCGCTTGACTCGAAATTCGCGACAATGGCAGACGGGATGTCGCCAGCGGGTGTTCGGTCCTTACCTACATTACTCTTTGGTTCAATTCCCGGCAGCCAACTAATGCACTTATTGTGATATACACCTCAGGCATCGTGCTGACTGGATGCTGATCGAAATTTCAAATTTCGTTATGCTGTTATTGAATCTGATAAAAAACTCAATTGAAGCAGCTCTTTGGAGCGGTGTGTATGATCGTCATTTTTTTTTTTTTTGTTCTTAGGTGCAATTAGATGGTTCATCGAAAATGATTCATTTTTGCAATGATTTGTTATATATATAGCTAATATTCTAGTCCTTGTGGGATTCCCGATTGAAAATCGTCTGTGGCGAGTTATTTAATTAAAGAATAAATAATAAGACAGGCTGGGAAATGAACTGTGAATGAGCTGTCACTGTTTAGACGTTTCATTTGTCATTCATTGCTGATGAATAGTGACAGATGCATGATCGATGCTAGTGAAAACAATTGGGAGCCGGAAGATGATCTTTATTTTACATGATGACATTTAATTTTCGGTTTTTCATCGATGAAGCATGGAAAATGTAAGCAAAAACCGCCTAATTTCAGCTTTAGACGTCTTTTGGAGGAAGACTTTTATACTCATTAACTAGCTTGTAAATCACTCGTTCGTCCCCTTATCAATAAACGAGGAATCAGTTTGACGTTTGTTCATTGAATAACAAATGGAATTTGGAGTGGAGTGGAGTCACGTGAACATAACATGGCGTAGCTTTTATTGCTGTTTCTTTTTACAATAACTATGCCTACTTGCTAAAAACTAAATATACATTCTAATTTGTATTAAAGTGATCGGCAACTGGTTGTTAATGTTGAACAGCTCGTCTGTCGACAGCGGCCTCCTCTAAAGATTTCCGCGTATTCCTGTCTCTTGCTAATCGGCTCCATGCTGGGCCAGCTATTTTCCGCAAGTCGTCTTCCCATCTTTTGTTTGTCTGCCTCTACTTCTTTTTCTATCCTTTGGATACCATTTTGTTACTAGCCTACTCCATTTTTCTGTATTTTCTCTCGAAATATATCCCGTCCGACGCCATTTCAGCTGTCTATAGGCTGTGTGTGCATTTTTAAATTTGGTCTTTTTCTTAATTATTTGTAATATTACTCTTTTTGACAAATTGAAAATTATTATTCGTCGTTTATTAATAGTAGGTAAAAAGGTTAAAGACATTCTGTAACATAAAAGTGTTATTAATAAAAAATCTGGGGTCCTTTTAAATAGGCGTGAATAAGCATTAATCTCTTTAGGTTTTAAGTTACGTGACTGATGGTAATTCATTTTAAATGAAGTGTAATTTACCGATATTGTGTAGTTTCATTTGACTGTACATTTATGAAACAAAACACAAACTAGACAAATAAGCTATCATTTTGCGATCTAGTCATTATTTCATGTGGTCAAATAAAGATATAGTCATTTTTTGGCTATATGATCATAAAGACATGAATAAAATGACACCTTCTTTGCAATTGATAAGTTTATGGTGTTCGCACTAAATCAATAATGAAATGATGTTCTTTCATTCATAGAGCAACACGTCCAACGCGGCCAGACTTTAACTTTATTAGTTACTGAAACTACTCTATCCCCAGATAAGCTGTATGATCTGAGCAGCTGGTGCACTCAAAAATTTGATTTACTGCCTGTAATGAAATGGGTGCCCAATTGAAAGACAATTCGGTATTTCGGTTTCGATGTTTACTACTCGGAAGCCAAAAAAATGTTATTTAACCCCTTTTTTTTGGTTCTCCCCTGGCGGGGGAGCATGTGTAAATCCTCATGGATACCCTGCAGCCGGCTGCAAGGTTATGTCAGACTCTTACTGACTAAAACACACCCGTAGGGGGTGGTCTCTGGCCAAGAAAGCCTGTAAGGCTTTATCGGCTGCTATCATCCCCTGAGATGGGGAACGATGCTTTTAGCCACATTTTTTTCTGCGTATAACAGGATACATTGTCGATAACGCCATCTAGTTTCCAAATGTCGAACCTGAACACTTAATGCAATGAAGTTTGCAAGCCATCTAGATTCCATAGTTGACTGAGGAGGGACTAGATGGCGCTGTAAAAAAGACCGATTACTCACAGCTAAAACGTATGTGTTGTTAATAAATTAGTCAAATACTTAATCGTATGAAATCATACAAAAACGTCCGCACAGTGGTTAAGAGCTCTGAAAATGTAGACATAATGAAAACACAAGCGTGAACTTAACGCGCCACACCGCAAGAAAACAAAAGAAGAACGAAGTAAGTACACCCATCTCGCTTTAGGACCCTCTCATTTGCGCAGACTCCCCGCAGACTCGTTAGCTGAATAAACTCTGTAATACAATAACACGGGAAATAGAATAAAAAAAGTACACATGCCGTGTCCCAACGCATTTGTGCGTACGTTGCAACTTTAGCGTGTTGCAATAAAATCTAAATTCGCTTATCCTGACAAAGACATAAATTTGCAGTTTTCGTTAACTGTGACATTTGTTTGAGGCGTTCTCCCAATATGTTGCTTGCAACAAACGAAATTGTATTTTTCTATTTTTAATTGCCGCAAATTGTCGTTTTGCAAGGGTAAATGTGACAAATTATTCTTGAACGAGATGTTCGGCTTTTGTGGAGGGTAAATCATTGTTTGTGTTCAGTTGCGTGTTTAAAAAGTTGAGGTAGAATGAATATGTTTTTTTAAAGAAACAGTACACCAACTTTTTTTATTTTGATAATAACACTTAGGTACCTATATAAAATATAATTATATAATAAATACATTTAAGGTTTTATCGATAAACTAATTACTAACCGTGAGGTTTGGTTTTATCTATTTTGAATGTAAGTGTAGTGTCGTCAGCAAATAATGTTACTTTAGACACTGCATTTGCCATTAGTAGGAGACCATTGATATAAACTAAGGAAAGGAAAGGTCCGAGAATATAACCTTGAGGGACTCCCATCGGTACATTCGAACTTTCAGATAGTACTCCGTTTAATCCTACTTTCTTATTTCTGTGGGACAGATAAGAAGTTATTAGGTCAAGATAAATTCCACGAATACCGTAATGAAACACTATACGAATCAGTGTAGGTACAATGATCAACGCAATCAAAAGAATCCAGAAACTCCTCATAAAGCATTACAATGTTTTTTTTTTGTCTTGAAACTTCAATAGTAACTCACAGACCTACTGTTTACTGCACATTGTCCTTTAAATACATAGTAACACAAATTTGTTTTCTGCTCAATGTGTTTTCATCTTTAAAAGTATAATGTTACTCGTAGAATCGGCAAACACAAAAGCGGCTCACAAAGTACGTCGGCAATCTTTATGCAATGTTATCTGTGCTCGAAATCGAGGATTTGATATTTAGATGTTAGTTTTTGTGAAAATTAAGGTAATAATTACGCAACAGAGTTTACCGCAGCCGCTGTTTATAAAAAGCGGGATAATAAATATTCTAGCATGCTTTAAAATATTGTCTAATTTCATAAGAAATGTATTCATTGTATTGAAATATAGAACATAACTTATTACCAATTCTTTATGAATTTTAGTTAAAATATCATAGAAAAAACTCAAAAAGCTAATAATACAAATCATGAAAAATTATCACACATCGAGAAAAAAACACTAAAAAGACTTATAAAAATTATGCTTAAATATTTTGGTAGATTATTTATTTATTCTATTTTTAGTGTGAAGTTCAACCAAGCGAAATGCCTCAATGCAAAGAATACGAGCATGTGCAGATTACATTCAATACTCAAATGATAATAACATCAGCAAATAAAATCTATTCCTTGCCTATACAAACATTTGTAAATGACAAGCTTACCACAATACCAGTGAATAATCCTTAATGGTCATTTTATGACTAGTTTTTGTTAACACGGACCATTGTGCATCACACTTTTCCATAGTAACCGGAGAGTCTTGAGACACGACACAAAACCGACTTTGTTTGCCCATTGTGGCCGTATCGACGCACAGTGGTCAGCTACTTACTGCTTTGGGAGCAAAAAATTTCTAAGAAATCTTTCGGCTCTATTAGTGGTATTAAGTTTTTGTCGGTTCTTTAAAGGGATTTTCGTTTGCATTATTGGGTTTGATCTGCAGCTACCGAAAGCGTTTGTTTGGAGGCGTTAGATTGAAGTTTGGAGTGTGCATTGAATTTTCAGATACTTGATTCTTTAGAGATTATAATTTCTTGATTGAACTTTTTTTTCCATGATAATAATTTAAATAAGTTTGTAATTTGCGGTAAACGTTGCTGGTGTCACAATTATATATATAATGTATTATGTACTAGTTATTTAAAATGTATTGTGTCATTGTTTGTTTACCTAAATTTATTTAAAAAAAAGTGTATGATCTGAAGAAAAAGTATTATTATGTATTAAAAATTGAGTGATAGATTTTTAAATGGAAAGAAAATTAGCGTTTTGCATATATAATGTTAAATGATCGATTTCTGTATAACATCTAGGCTATGTATTTTTTTTCTAGAAAATGTATTTTACGAATCAAACAAAATAATTTATGATAAATATATTTGCATATAAAAATAACAATATATGAAAATTATATTATATAATAAAATTAATAATAATTAATTTAATTATTATTATATTATACTAGATTTTCTTCTAGATTTCTATATCTTAAGATGTTTTTATTTCAACTCGTTGCAGGTGAAATTGAAGAAAACCAACTGCAATATTATTCGTGAAGTGAGCAAGGTTACATTAGCAAGAGCTCCACTAAGTATCTGTTGCCTTATTGATATAGAACACAAAAGGGCAAAAGCAACATTTTGTTGTATTGGAGCCCCTCTTAAATATTTTTATTTTAAAAGGAAGAATTCTGTTTTTAGTATTAATTATCTATTAACGGCAACAAGAATCTTGGTAATAGATTTCCGTTTTTACCCATTAGGTGAGGGTACCCTAAAAAATAATAAACTAATATTTTAAGATATAATCAATCTTTTTTTCACGTTTCAAATCTGAATCTCATGAAAGACTTTCATTGCTTTCTGGTTCAAACTACATTCCACTCTTACCACAATCTACCACACTTCAGCCACCCTTCAGTTATTCCACAAACAAACAACAAACAAACACTTATTAACCACTTTCATTGTAACACGTAAGAACCGTCACACGTCCTATATACTCGGGCAGGTGTTCGAGGGAGGGATAGGGGGGGAGAGAGGTGCCTGAATTCGATTCCGGACTATTGAAAAGTTTCAAGAGGCGAAAAGCTTCGACAAACGAAGCTAAGTGAATTTCGAGCCCTCAGAGGACGCAGGGACGCATTCAGGCGAGTGTGTAGTGCAAGAAGACTTGGGTTTTGACGTGTTATACTTTTCACGGATTCTCTTTAACAAAGCACATGTACATGCGCGGTTGCAGCCTGAAATTATGTCCTCTGTCAAAAGGATGTAAACTGTAATATATATATATATATATATGTACGTAATAATGATCCTCTGATATTTTTTATATAACATATATAATATAGAACCAAATGGTGTTGTTATAGTTGTTGAAAATAACTATCGTCGGTCGCCTTTAGTGCAAAATTAACCTAACAGTAATAAATGAACATTCCTAATTTGCAAATGCTTCTAAAATTTTTACCAGATTAATTACAGCATATATTTCCAGACGCATCTATTGGCCCACCTAGCAATTTAGGTTTTAATTTGACGGTCCCTAGCTAAAAAATATTTTACAAAGAGCAAAAAGTTATTGCGCAGTTTTGAAGCTGATTTGTTAACCATCTATTTCATGAGTTTTTAAAAATATATTATTATGGCTCAACCCAACATATATTTTTGCTATAGCCGGTTGAAACTTATGTGGACCGGTAGATGCCTCCAGGAGTGTAGTTTAACTGCAGTTTATTTTTATAATAACTTTTTGAGAGTAACTACTACTATCCATAATAGAAGCTTAACATGTTTATTAATATAACCACACTTGCTAATTTCCATTATTTTTTTCTCCAACTATGTATTAAAAATTACTCGAAAACATTCCCTCTAGCACGCCCCTGTCTAGGCGGCTTGGTTCCAATTTTTATCAATCCCATTTCATTTCCCCTTACGAAAGTTTTCCTCCAATTTCGCGCTCTCGCCCCCGCCTCCGTAGTGTTGTGTGTATAACATTATATCGTAGTATCGACATTCGACAATTCGATATAGTATTTTAACATTTTGCATGCTGTCTTCATAACATGACCACAGCAAAACGATACGATACCGTGGTTTCCCGCTACTAAGCTGTCAAAATCTACACTATATTGACAGTTACGTGTCACTAAATTGCTCTTTTTTCATGTTGTGACGTTCATGCAACTCTACATAAGCACAACTAGGTACCATATAGAAAATACATTTGTCGAAAGGCTTAAATCGAAGAAGTCTATTAAGTTAAAAAATGGAAAACCTTATTAAAAAGTAGAAAAAGATCGACAATTTCATCGACTCTCTTCCTCCCCATGTTTAAACATTAAAGCATCGTGCGCTCGCATCAGGCGATCATCTCAGTTGCACCAAACTCGATCACTGCCCTGTTACCGGGCCCAGTGTTCACGGGAGCCGAACCTTGGACCTGGTTCTTGAACTTCCTTGAACGAAAATCATCAAATTTAATAAACAAAGGAAATCATTAAAGTGATTTTAATAGTAGCGGGATTGTTACCAAGAACCTTTTTTGCAAGTCCCCGATATTTTGAAACTGTTGTAAATGCCATGTGCATCAATGGCGAAATATCAGGGACCCGCGAAAAACAAGGTATATGGTAATAATCCCACTATAACAAAACATAGTAAGCGACCATGAAAGTTTAAAACATAGGAAATCATCATTTGAATGTGTCTCACAGATAGACGCGGCCTAAGGCCGCGGTCCTTACTGGTCGCTCGTGTTTGACCACTCTCTTACATTGCAAGTGAATACAACTGGCCGTTACCCCGGCCGCGGCTGTAAATATCACAAATATTTTCTATTAAATCATTTTATAGAAAGTACCTATTAGAACAAAATTTGCTTGAAATGCGTAAAATTAAGAAACATTGATTAGAGACCAGTCGAAAAAACGACACTTGACGTAATATTCTTATTTTTTGCGCATTTTTTCCGGAGCTTTGCGTCATCTTGACTTTTCAACGGTCTGCGCGTGACTGTGAACCAAGAAGTGCTTGAGTTATTTTCAAGCACTCCTTACTTGAGACACATTTTGAGCGCATGAGGTGTATCTAGTGTACCATCGTTGCTTGCTACGATTTATTTTGGTATTTTTTTAAAGCATTTTTTCTACCTATAATTTCTGTCACGATCACAGAATTTGAGATCTTACACCACCTATCTTTATTAGTTAACTTTTTGAAAGAGAAAGACATCGCCCAACATTTTATGGTTTCGTTCCCTCTCCATAATTCAACATTAAAGCACCAAAAGGCGTGCATCAGGCGATCATCTCTGGTGCATCAAACTCTATCACGCCCACTCACCGCCCTTGTTAACCGAGCCCAGTGTTGCCGTTTTCTCAAGAACTGAACCATGGATCTGAAGCCAAAGCACAAACTTTAAAAGAAACAAAAAGAATGAAAGAAAAACGTTTATATTAATCCTCATTTACACTTTTACAAAAAAATTATTAAGAAAATCTAAGGGCTAACCAGGACCCTGCCTCAGCATAAGCTGATGCGACATTGTGTAGCACCTTTTTTTTTGAGTGTGTATGCTGTTGGTAGCAGATTGCCTTTACAGCGTCACCGGGTTTGGGGACGACGAGAACCTAAGGGGACCTCAAGCCTAGAATTGGCGTGTGCCTCTAGAGGTACTCCAGGCGGATGTTATCTCCCCACGGGGGGAGTCTCCTCTCCGTCTGGAGCCTCTAGACCACTCGAACCTGAGGGGGTCGGCTCAACTAAAGGGCTAAAACTAAAGGGAGACTCGGGCGTCCGCTCTAGTTAGGCGTTGTCGTCGGGGGGGGGGGGGGGGGGGCTTGCACCTTAAAGCCTATAAATATGTAGGTATAGGTAGCGGCAAACTTCTTTATCAAAACTACAGTATAATTTACGTAATTTTATATGCTACTGCGCAGGTACTTTGCCGGGGTGTATACCTTGTTTTAGATATTTATTGTCCAAAACACAAATAAATGTAAAACATCCAAATGTAACCTGATAGTGAATAATACCTTTATAAAATTCAATGGATTCGTAACTTTCTATAAATAGATATAATATTATTTTGAGAATTGCTTGTAAATTTGGAAAAAGAAGGGCCCAACTATGGACCCTTGTGGTACGACCATTTGTACATTCATTTATCATAGTAACAAAATATTGATCTCTACAAAAAATTGTATTACCCACTTACATCAATTACCAAAAGCCTTGTCGATTCACTAGTTAGACCATCGGCAAAAGAAAGGACATGCCACTGAATATTAAACTACATATTTTTTTCAAAAGAAGTTTTTTAATTAATTACAATACTACAGACTTATATTACTTTCTATTCAGGATTCTAAACCAAGAAGCAACATGTTAACTTAAGCCGTGTCATCGGCTTTTTTACCATCTGCTACTCGATGATACCGGGCAAGTTTACAAGCTGCTAGCAAACTCGCTGGCTTGTAGCTTTTAAACTCGCCCCGTGTCATCGAGGCTTTAAGTAAAATTTTTACAAATTGTTATTTTTTCTAGTTTTTTAAATATAGTCACATTTAACTACGTGATACTACTTGTTTCTTACGTTTCACGTACACCACTCATTAAATGAAACACGCTTAAACGAGTTCAAAATGCATCGTTTGATTTCTTTTTTGTCATTTCGCATCCTTTTCAGGCTGCGTCGTCAAAATTATAATTTTATTTACTTTTGTCGAGCTACCTTCGAAAGACTTTTATTATACGTCCGGATCATCATCATCAGCCTATTAATGTCCCCACTGCTGGGCACAGGCCTTCCCTATAGATGGAATAGGGAGATTGGGCCATGACCCACGCGGGCCCAGTGCGGATTGGCGGGTGCTAACGACTGCAGATGCAGCCGGGACCAACGGCTTAACGTGCGTTCCGAAGCTCGAGATAGAAGATTTTGGTCACCCATCCAATGACCGACAACTGCGAAAGTTGCTTAACTTCAACGATCGCAGCCGAACGCGCTAACCACCCATGCCATCGAGCTCATCGTCCAGATATTTCATTGAAATTTTATTGTCATGAGTGAATTTATTAACTAATTTAATTAATATACTACTACCGTGAAACTATCAAAGAACGCGGCCATAATCACACATCTATATAAAAGAAACTACATTTCATTAAGTCGTAAGTCCTAAATTATTGAGAGTAATAAAGCTCATTAAACACGATCCAAACCGCATGCAGCACATTATAATGCGCGTGCACAATAGGTTGAGTTCACAAAAAGGTGCTAATGTTAGTAATCCCGGCATTAAGGGCCCTTCACGCGGCTCAAACACCGCTGTTATGGCAATTACTCGCTGCGGAAGAATACCGCATTATAGTTTATATACAGGCTGATGATTCTACAAAGTAAAGTAGTAATCATTTCTATAGTCTTTCGGTACTTTCGATTTTGGTGCTTGGTTTGAATGAACACAGTTGTGTAATTAATTCTTAAAATCATTATCTGTTATTTTTATAATTTTTAAGCATTTAACTGCTAGATGATTAAATCTAAAGAAAATTTTACTAGACATAAATCCAGGCGGACCAGGCAGCAGACGGGCCTCGAACCCTCATTGTTTTCCTAATATTAATAAATATTTCCAACACTCACACCAATTAGCGTAGCCCCAAAGTAAGCATTGTAGGCTTGTGTTACGGGATACTAGGGTAATGGATAGATTACATACACTGGTACATATATAAATGTATTTATATAGAGATACATATTAAACATCCATGACTGGAGTACAAATGCTAGTATTCATCACACAAACATCTGCCACCACCGGGATTCGAACCCGGGACCTCTCGAGTAGGCAACACCATGAAACCCGGCGTACAAACCACTCGGCCACGGAGGTCGTCAAATATATGACCACCTACAAATTATTAGACTACATAAAGAAGATTCGGATGATTTACGTCCAAAGTCATTTTCAAGTTTTGGCATGACCAAGAGAAAATGTGAATATTTTTTATATAAAAAAGTATGTATCTCTTATCTATTAGACAAGTCCGTCCGTCTGTGGTGCTGTTTCAGCGGCCAAACCGTAAGAGATAGATAAAGAGAATATTTAAGTAATAAGTTAAGAATAGTCTGATAAGACTACAAACCGGATTTGAGTAACGTAGCACTTCCGGTTTTCGAGAAATCAGGTTTTGGTGAACATTTGGTTCACTGGTTTGCTAGTATAAACAAAATACGACTGAACAAATGTTTCGCAAACATCCTGTACACAAATTCGCGACACATTCACCACGCGCATCGCACCGTGAAATATCTCATATTATTTATATCGCCCCATAAGCGTCGCCGCGTTATTTGCTAACGTGTTATGCTATATTCAATGACGTTATTAACAAGTTATTATCCGATCAGCGTATTGTGTTCAACGCGGATGAAACAGCGTGAGATCAACATATTACATTGTCAATTCACACTCTGTTATTTACAGAAGGATGGCAGTTCTTGTACGCTAGTTCGTTTTTTGTGTTAAGTAGTATTCTTCACATTAATGGAATCTTAAGCGAAGTTTGATAGAAATATAAAAAAAGAAGGTTAGGGAATTCCGCTCGATTGGGACGGCCGTCTGGGGAAATAATCTCCACCTTACAGAAGACTAATGTAAAATAGCTCCAGCTTTTGGTTGTGTTGTGTTTCTGTCGGTAAGTAAGGTTTAGGACTATACGGGGTAGGGGGTAGGATCAGGGTAGCCAGCGGCGGTGTTATAATGTTAACGAGTACAACGAATTGCTACCGGAAAACGTTGAAATTAAAAATATAAATATATAAATAGGTATTTTATTTATTTTTAAGCATTTAACTGCTAGATGTTTAAATCTAAAGAAATGTTTTACTAGAAAAAAATGCACGCGGACCAGGCAGCGGACGGGACTCAAACCCGCAACCTTCGCAATCCGGGCGAATGCACTGACCAATTATGCTACCACGGTCCTGATGGCCGCGTCGAAGTTTTCCTAGCCTTAAGCTGCAAGGCAGCGCCATCTCTTCGCATTGTAGGTTTTTTTTCTAGTAAAACATTTCTTTAAATTTTTATTAACGTAAATTCTATTAAATGATTAAATTAAATTTATTTATTTATTCTTTATTGCATGCCACAGATAATACAAAAACAATGATATTGAAAGTTGTACAAATATGTGACATCCAGCAAGGGCGTTGCAATTTTACTTAAATTATTATTATTATTTAAATAAACTATCAAATCAATTATTATACATGTATCTTACTAAAATTTAAATTATATGTATATGTATAAAAAATATATTTAAACTACAGATATTAATATACAATTTTCACACTCAGAATTTATAATATAGAGGTATGTCATAAAATTTAATAAATTTTATTATTACTTCATAAAAAATATATATCAAATATGTTTATCTTGAAAAACCTCTAATGTATTATAATAGGATTTAATAATGAGATATTTCTTTAGACGTTTTTTTTTTTTTTTTTTTCAAAAGTTGTATCATTTTCCAAATTTTTGATATTGTTGGATATGTGATTATATATTTTAATTAACTTGGAGTGTGGAGAATTTGATACTAATTTCAAGTTTAAAAACGGGAGTTTCAGTGTATTCTGGTACAGATCATTACGTCTTACTAATTTAACTGGGGAGTAATGTATTGCGAGGAGCTCGATGGCGCAAGTGGTTAGCGCGTTCGGCTACGATCGTTGAAGTTAAGCAACTTTCGCAGTGGTCAGTCATTGGATGGGTGACCAAAAAATTTACTATCTCGAGCTCCTCCGTGCTTCAGGCACGTTAAGCCGTTGGTACCGGCTGCATCTGCAGTTGTTAGCACCCACCAATCCGCACTGGGCCTGCGTGGTGGGTTATGGCCCAATCTCCCTATTCCATCCATATTGAAGGTCTGTGCCCCAGCAGTGCGGACATTAATAGGCTGATGATGATGATGAATGTATTGTACTAAAGTATTAAAGTGCAGGGCGGACTATATTTTGACGACCTCCGTGGCCGAGTGGTTTGTACGCCGGGTTTCATTCATGGCTGTCGCCGAGTCGAGAGGTCCCGGGTTCGAATCCCGGTGGGGGCAGATGTTTGTGTGATGAATACGAGCATTTGTACTCCAGTCATGGTTGTTTAATATGTATTTATATAAATATACTTATATATGTACAATATATGTATTCTATCCGTTACCCTTGCATCCCATAACACAAGCCTTATAGTGCTTACTTTGGGGCTAGGCTAATTGGTGTGAGTGTCGGAAATATTTATTTATATACTATGCCCCAGTTACCGCGAGCCGCCCCGTGCGTTATCCTAATATGTCGCAATACCTTGCTTGATTTTAAATCGAGCAGTGTGTGACTTCTTTAATAAACCTTCTGCTTACGACTCGCAGAAGTACCAGGTTATGGTTCGAGCCTCACTGGGTTCATCAGTACCTCTAGCACGAACCAAAATCGAATTCGTAACGTTTACGAGTCCGAAATGTCATTGTCAAATCTGTACTGATTTTTAGTTCCCGTTACGGCCAAAATGGCGCTGCTGTTCAAGTTTCCATACAAAAATTGACACGGACATTTCGGTTTGCAAACTATTCGAATTCGATAATGGTTCGTGCTAGGGGTACTGTACTGTGACGTCCGAAACGTCACAGCCTCCTTGTTTAGGTAAACTCTTTGCTTTTGCAATGCCTACGGTTGGCAGTTATATTAAAAAGATAATGTCATGATTTTAAGATTTGAAATGAGGAATCGTCTGTCTTTTGATAGAAGGTTCCATTCAAGATTAGATCTTCAGGCACCAAGAACTTCCTCTCGTATTTAGATAAAAATTCTTTATAATCGCCTGAATGATAAATATAAAATATTAACTATCGTCTAGTTGTTTTACTGAAGAGTCACGTCCCCAAGTTCTATCCATTCTGGGTAGAACTCTATATGGTGGACGCGCCGCGTTAGCTTCAAGTACCGCGAGTGAAAAATAATTTTAAATCAAGAAAGAAGTAGTTTTATGAAGATGGAGACCAGGACCACATTCGACGGAAAAGGTGATGTAACCGATTTCTTTCGTCAATTTAATATCATCGCCGCCATCAATAATTTTAACGAGGATACAAAAAGAGTTGTGTTGTCGGCATATTTAAGTGGACCTGCATTGTTATTTTATAAAAATATTAATGAGTCTTGTGAGAATTTTCAGATTCTAGAAAAGAAAATTTGTGAGGAATTTCCATCATCGATAAATGCGTTGGAAAAATTTTTCTCACGAAGACAAGGCTTGTCAGAAGAGCCATTGACCTTTTTTTATGTATTGGATGAGCTGGCCACAAAAGCGGGAGCTGTCATCGATGACAAATGCTTCATTAGACAGTTCTTGAAAAATGCGAATTTGAATACAAAAAATCTTTTCGCATTTCAATTATATAGTGATAAAACACATTTGAGAAATGTTTTACGACAAGCGCAGGATATTTTCGGGGACGAAAACGTCGAAATTAGTTGGAATCTGTCGATCCAACCATCGTTTACTCACTTCGAGGCGACGAAAATTTCTCATATAACGAGGAATGAAGAAGAAACGGAGAAGGAAATCAACGTTGTTTCCTCCCAAAGTGTCCTTTCTCATCCCATTGTCCCTCCCGAACACATGATTCCCCGCACTTTTTGTTCCAGTAACACGAACAAAAAGAAGTATAAATCAAAGAAGAAGAAGCATCCAAAGAAAATTTTTTATGAAGAAAATGTTATGACGATGGCTGATGGACAAGATTTTCATTCCCAACCGTCAGAAAACAACAATCAATATACAAGTGAGTCCAAACCATTAATTAATATAACGTGTCGTGATAAGAAGTTTGTAGGGCTCATTGATAGTGGTGCTGCAGTGTCTGTGGTGTCGAAGGACACAGTTAATAGAATTCATCAACGAATTGATGAAAGCGATATGAAGTTGAAAGCTGTCGATGGTAAAGAATTGTCTGTTATAGGGAAAGTTAACCTTAAATTATTGATAGACAATGTGTTATTCATTCACGATTTTCTTGTGGTAGAGAATATTAGGCATAACCTCATCTTAGGACAGGATTTCTTACTTCGAAATAATGCGATAATAGACTTTTATAATGAACAATTAATAATCAAACATATTAAGTGCAAGTTTAAAAGACAATATATAAAAAAGAATAATGAAAGTGATAGTGATAATTCGGTGTATGATGAAAATTTATATTATGCCGAATAGGTTGATAGTACTACAATAATAATGTGTTACTAATGAGATTTTATTTCAGTTTATTGTTTATATAAATGTTTTAAAGCAATAGTGGTATGTAAATAAGGTTCAATACAATAGTAATTTTAGAATTTTATTTCAAAAGCATATTAAATATAACTTTGTCATTATATTAGAAATTTTTTTCAGTATACATATTATAAGGAACTTTTACACATTTTGTTTATGAAAGATTAATAGTTAGTTTCATTAAAGTATTTTCATTTCTTTTAATTGTTAGCTTTAGTGTAATTTGTTGAGTAGGTGGATTATTGATGTCATAATAACCATAACAATGATAGGTAACAGGTTCGATTCTCTGTTCAACTTGGAATTATTCAATTGACTTTGAATATGATCATTGATAGGATTAATTTAGCATTAGGATAGAATATATATAGTGTATAATGTATAATAGGATAATATAGGTCCATAAAGAAAATTCCCTTATTATAAAAAAGGAAACGGGTTCGATTCCCTGTAAGGTTAAAAAAAATAAATAAATGAATAATAATGTTATACTTTGAAAATTTATCCAACTATGGAAAAGAGGCTATAAAGATTTATCATAAATGTTTTCTTGAATATTAACTTACCCGACTGAAGAAAAATGGTGTAAAGAATTTTACTAATATTTTCTTGATTGTTTTATGTACTACCACATGATGCGGACTTCCCGAGAGAGAGCAGGCTGGCGCTCATGCAGACGTCAGCGATACTGACGATGATCCACCCTGAAGATGATGGAGACACCCTCTACGAATTCGCGTCGTTTTCGTTTCAATTTGGTCGCGTCGCGTTCGTCGAAATCGTCACTTGTAGTAGTTTGACTTGGGGGTAGGGAACCCTTAGTATTCCATGGGAATTGGGTTTAATCTTGTTTGATGCTAGATGTCCTTACCCAAAATTTCTATTACGTTTGCGCATCATGGGTGTCTAATAAAGTACAAGACAATAAAGTGGTGGATCACGTCTGTATCTTTATTAAAGATGTACGAAAGTAAACATTATTTATAAATTCTTTTAGGTTTTGCTCAAATCCAGTTAATGTTTACGAATCTTAGGAAATAGTTTGAATTTCGTTTCGTACATCTACTTAATATGGGAAGTAATGAAGTTTCAAAATATAAATTTTCTTGATATTTAATGGTTTAATAAATGGGATAGGGTAAAGTTTTGCTGATAGATGGGATAAAAAAAAATTGCTTGGGTAATTTAAGTTATAGCTAGGGTTAGCTTTGTTTTTTTGTTTTTGCCGACTGATGTCGATGTAAAGTAAAGTAAAGTTAAGGTTAGGAGGGAGATGTGCGAGGGATTTTGTTAAGGTTTTGCTCCCGTAAAGTCTTTGCAATAAAACTTTGCAAACAGTTAGGGTTCTTTTCCCGTAAAGTTTTTTTTTTGCAAGTTTTGCAAACTTATTGTGAGGGCTAGTCTGTAGTAAAGGCCACCTCCCAGTTGTATTTATGTCCTTAAGCAGGTAGGGATTTTAGTTAGGACCGTCGAACCCTCTCGATGTAGTAGGTAGGAAAAAAAAATTTTGTTCGGTCATCTGGTATGACAAAACAATTTTTTTTTCTAGAGGTGCCGGAGGGATGTGACGTCCGAAACATCACAGCCTCCTTGTTTAGGTAAACTCTTTGCTTTTGCAATGCCTACGGTTGGCAGTTATATTAAAAAGATAATGTCATGATTTTAAGATTTGAAATGAGGAATCGTCTGTCTTTTGATAGAAGGTTCCATTCAAGATTAGATCTTCAGGCACCAAGAACTTCCTCTCGTATTTAGATAAAAATTCTTTATAATCGCCTGAATGATAAATATAAAATATTAACTATCGTCTAGTTGTTTTACTGAAGAGTCACGTCCCCAAGTTCTATCCATTCTGGGTAGAACTCTATAGTACCCTTAGCACGAACCAATATCGAATTCGAATAGTTTGCGAGTCCGAAATGGCATTGTCAAATGTGTACTGATTTTTAGTTCCCGTTACGTCCAAAATGGCGCTGCTGTTCAAGGTTCCATACAAAATTTGACACTGACATTTCGGTTTGCAAACTATTCGAATTCGATAATGATTCGTGCTAGGGGTACTGTACCCTTAGCACGAACCAATATCGAATTCGAATAGTTTGCGAGTCCGATATGGCATTGTCAAATGTGTACTGATTTTTAGTTCTCGTTACGTACTTTGTGTCGCTGCTGTTCAAGTTTCCATACAAAATTTGACATTGACATTTCGGTTTGCAAACTATTCGAATTCGATAATGGTTCGTGGTAGGGGTACTGATCATTGCCTGATATCTGCCGAGGTACCAAAATCGAATTCATAACGTTTGCGAGTCCGTAAGAATGTCATTGTCAAATATGTACTGATTTTTAGTTCTCGTTACGTACTTGTGGCGCTGCTGTTCAAATTTCCATACAAAATTTGACAATGACCTCTCGGACTCGCAAATTATTCGAATTCGATAATGGTTCGTGCTAAGGGTACTGTAATTATTCTATCTCGACGACTCGAGAAACGCCACTCGAGTTTATAAGATGCTGTTTGTTAAAATTTCTTACAAAATCGTGCTTTTACAGAATAGCTTTTTTCTACCATAATCTTATACTTTTTTATGTAACAAGTAATCTATTTCAAACGCGGCACATGACAAACAAAAAAAACCAAGAACAGACACATGTTCAATATTTGCGAAGAAAAAAATGTTTTTCACACTTTTGCTTTTATCTCTAAAGTGTGTATCCGTACCTACTTACAGGGGCTAAATAGACTTAGATTATTGCGCAAACCATAGAGAATTTTCTTTGTGTTATAATTCACACTATTTTATTATATAAAACTAACTTAAGATACGTTTGAGAAATGATAGAAACACCCAAAATAGCTTTTAATTCCAAAGAATAAGATATAGTTTTAATTCTATCTGTTTACGCAACTGCAAGTTTGAAATTACAATGCAAACATACTTTAAACATGCGTTTACAAAAGTTTTATGATATATTCAACCTTATTGCCTCACAATAAAGGAAATAAAAATAACAAGACCGCATTAAAAGTTTGTTGCGCTCTGTCGGTTTTTGACAAACGGTGTTTTGAAAAAATTTGCACGCTCTCACAAACCTTTTGTGTGCAAACATATTTGTTAATTACGTCTGTATTACTTACTAATAGAGTTGAAAATGGTCCACCAAGTGGTGCTTAATAAGTTGGTACTTCGATACTTTAGTTAGACCTTTGTTACATCAAAACAGATCTCTCACCATGCATTTTTGGGAAGTAACCAAAGATTAACCAACGGATATGTTACAGAGAAATACGTAAAGATGCCGCAGATTTAAAAAATAACTGGTCAAGTGCAAGTCGTAGTCGTCCACTGAGGTTTTCGTACGAATTTGTAGATTCACGAATCACGTCCGTACCTTTCGATGCACGAAGGATCTCGAGATTATAAAATTTTGGTCATCCATCCTATGACCAGTCTTTGAGAAAGTTCCTTAACTTCCACGATCGCTTCCACGCAGTTCTTATTTATAAACCATATAGTAAGGGGTCTGATTATATTTCAGACACAAATGCTTGGGGTTTAAACTGTTCCAAGCATCCCGACAGCATGTGTTGTGGTTTCCTTCAATCGAGTTAAACATTGCTATGTATTTCCAGTAGGCATTAATATTTTTACGCTGTAGTTTTTTATATAGATAAGTCCGAGAAATGACTCCGCCCCACCTGATGTTAAGTGACGGCAAAGTTTAGTACAGACGCGAAGATAGCTGGTACAGCAGTTCTACCTGCCACACCAGCCATCCTCACCCTGCCGGCCTGCATATTGCTTCTTACGCCTCTTTTAAAGGATCCCAGACTGTGAGAAGGAGGGAACACGTGAGAGGGCAGAGCATTCCATTTACGGATAGTGCGACAAAGAAATGAGTCACCAAATTTCGTTGTGCCGTGTTGGAATTGTGGCCAGTGGACGTAAGGAAGATGGAATAAGAGAGAATAACTCCTCAGAATACTCGCCATTATTTTTTATTATCGAAACGACAGTCATTCACTTTTTCCCGTCAATTGTATTGTCACTTACGCTGTATAAATTCAAGTAAGAATTAAAGTAATTTTCCTGTTATCTGGAGTTTTTTTATCATTTCAAGACCAAATCTACCAAGATGAGAAGTCTTTACAATCAAAAGAATCATGAAACAGTTTATGTCTGGGATTAATAATAGACAGATGTTTATATAACTATGATAAAGATGATATAATTTTATATTGACACATAACAATATAATATTTTATTTATTTATTTATCTTTAACAAAGTTTCTACAGCGGTTTTTTGTGAAATTTAATATAATAAAATATAAATACAATCTTAAGGCTAATTACAGAAACTCATTATGTACACATTAGATACTAACGGCGTTATTATATGTCAGTAATTATTACATTTAATATAATTTAATTTAATATTAAAAATTGTATAAAAATCATATAATTCACTAACATCCATATAAAAGGGTTTTCAAGAATTTGTCACATGATAACTTTATGAAGTGTGTGTGTGTGTGTGTGCGCGTATCTATGTGTGTGTGTGTGTGTGTCCATGCAGCTGCAATGCTATGCCTGGTAACGAGATGGAGAGATTTTGTAAATATTGTTAAGTAGGTACATAATTATTTAAACGCTGTTTAATTTTTTTCGCCAGTTTTACTCCACTGATAGAAAAACTGGTGGTAGGGAAAAAATATGGACGATTCAAAAGAGTTGTATTATGCTTCCAATTTGAAAAAAAGACTTTATATCGACTTTGGACTTTAATTGCAGCACGAACTTGAACAACACTTGTAGTTACCAACAAACTCGCCGAAATTCCTGGAAATAGTGATTTTAGCTAAGTTTTAGTACATATTTGAAATTTATTACATTTGAATCCAATCAATGTTATAATGAATATGAAATAATGAATCGAGCGGTGACGAAGCCACGAACAGAACACCCGATGGAAATGGAAAATTTAATGTCAATAAATTGATGTGCAGACTTGGAGGATGCAGTTTTTATTATTTCCTTTATTATATCCTTAATGAACATTGTCAGCCGTCGGTGGAAACTAACTTTGTAATTCATTTCACCTATAGAGATGTACAATTCTAGGGATTGCATACCTGCTTATTCTAAATTTTAAATAATGTTTCAAGATCGGTAGGGCACAGCGGGTTTTCTGCTCGAATTGGAGCGACCGTCTGTAGGAGCAACTTTCATCTTACAGGAGTAAAATACACAGTAAAATAACACTCCCTTTTGGTGGTGTTGCGTTTCTGATTATGTTATTTACGGGATTGTTACTAGGGGTGGGCGTTTTTAAAATAACGATGCGCGATAACGATGCCAAGTTTGGATGCTGTTATTGGATTGCCGATGCTATAGTAACGTTGACAAAAATTAGATGGCAATCTAGATCAACTATAGCTACAGTGCCACGAAGTTATCTGTGCCGGTGGAGATGTCGCTAGCGGTGAACAAATAAGTTGCAATTATGTCATAAAAATGTCAAAATGCTATAATAATAATAATAATAATAACCATTTATTTCAGGCGTACTACCCATATTACATACAGAAATAAAAAAATATATAATCAAATTAAATAATTACAATCACAATAATAATAATAAAAATATAATTTTCAAATAATTAAAATTCATTGAAATTACATCATAAACCAATTATCAATCAAATAAAATCAAATAGAATAAAATCAAAAACAAATAATAATTGAGTCAAATAAAATAAAAACGAGTACCTACAGCAGGCAAGGATGTCAAATATCACAAATTTCATATTTACAGCAGTCATACACAGCACTAATTATTTAATTCCAACTCAATCTAATGCGATCCATAAAGGAAGAGGCTCTTTTTCTCATTACAGCATAGAAATCATCAACCCTATTCTCCGCAAACATACCCGACGCACTACACCGCCACGGCAGTTTAAGCATGGCTCTAAAAGCGTTATTGTACTGCACACGTAAAGTGTGGTATGCTCTCTTTATATAGTTTTTCAACAAGTAGCTGGTATAGAACGATTGGAAATAAGCGCCGAATAGGGTAATTTTTACAGGCACACTACACCGAGCAAATCTGCGAGCTAACATATTACTTTTGGCGGCAATGGATCTCCTTTGTCTTTCTATGTCATCGTTATCATTTAAGTGATTTCTTATAATATGTCCCATGTATTTAAATTGTGATACGATTTTTAGCTGTGATCCCGCCAGAGTTACAACAGGGTTAAACATATTCGTCCTATCATGCCTGAATCTCATTACCTCCGTCTTAAATATGAATAAATTGTAGTTCAAATTTTTCCCACCGGCACAAAAAAAATTGTGGCACTAGACTGCGTTCAAAGCAATGAACTCTGAATGCAATTTTTTATGTAATAATTTTTCCAAAATTCTATATTTTCAGTTACCATACCGACAAGTACCTAAATAAATGGTTTCGATTACATTTTCAAGTTCAATTCATGGAATCGAAGAGACACACCCACACAAAACACGCATCTGTCATAATTCGTATCGCATCGTATCCTGTGATACTACTATACTGATGTTGACTTGGCATCGAAGCGCGCATCAGATACGATTTCTCTAATACCAATGCGCATCGCTTTCACAAATATCTAAAAACGTCCCATCTCTAATTGTGACCATGTTGTACCTTGGTTTTACTCCGTGACCTTGACGCTTGCAACAGTGCCGAAACATTGGAAACTCGCAAAAAGCAAGGTACATGGTAACAATCCCGTAAATAACATAAATTACTACAATGTTAGTCTGTGCGGAAAGAGAATGGGATTTAGATTGGAGGGCGCTGTAGTGCTTTTCTACCGTATTTGTAAGGTTTTACCCCTTTTAGACATGATTAAATACAAAAAACCGCAAGAAATCACAACAACAAACAACTCCGTATCTCCGTAATCCGTATCTGTTTGATTTCCAAATAAAACTCTTAATGTTAGTTCCGTTTTTCGCCACGCCCATTCTCTTTCCGCACAGACTCTAGTGACTACGAAAGTTTAAAACAATATATTAGTCTTTCACTTTAATTATTGCAACTATGTACTCGGTAAACGAACTCCGTAAATTACCTACAAGCGCTTTAAAATTCCTACTAACAGGTTACCTTGATTGCTCCGAGCGCAGAACTCATTACGTACAGCATCCAAACGACAAATGGAAAATCGCTCTCAAATAATCGTTCGGCAATTAAAACTGCTTATTTCCTTAATTCGCAGCAATCGGTCGCTTAAATAGCTTTTCAGTCTTCCTTTGAAAGCTCCAAAGAAAACACAACCTTATACCGTCATTTGTAAAACCTGTTTTCTTTTGAAAGCCTTGATGAGTCGAAAGCGTAGTAGCTGCTGTGGGAATTCACGCTTTATCTGCTTGTAATAAGGTTGATTGTGGATGTGAAATTCGATGATGAGACCGGGTAAATGGGAAATTGTACGCTAACTCACCGACGACGCTGGAATAAAACAACTCTTTGCGCTAATAATGAGGAAGAATGGACAGTCTAGCTACGTTGATGCAGAGACTTTTTATTGCGATGTTTGAAGTGAAACTTGTTTAGGCACGCTTGACTTGGGGTGAACTGGTGAATGTGTTACGATTTCGCGTTACGATTAGTGTCATTGGTGACTCATCGGTAAACAATGAACAATACACGTCACAAAATACATGAATCTAGTGCTTGGTGGGTGATAACGGACCCAGTGCGGATTGGTCGGTGATAACGGACCCAGTGTGGATTGGTGTATGATAACGGACCCAGTGCGGATTGGTGGGTGATAACGGACCCAGCGCAGATTAGTGGGTGATAACGGACCCAGTGCGGATTGGAGGGTAATAATGGACCCAGTGTGGATTGGAGGGTGATAACAGACCCAGCGCGGATTGGTGGGTGACTATGGACCCAGTGCGGATGGTGGGTAATAACGGACCCAGCGCGGATTGCTAGATGATAACAGACCCAGTGCGGATTGGTGGATGATAACGGACACAGTGCGGATTGGTGGGTGATAACGGACGCAGTGCGGATTGTTGGGTGATAACGGACCCAGCGCAGATTGGTGAGTAATAATGGACCCAGTGTGGATTGGAGGGTGATAACGGACCCAGCGCGGATTGGTGGGTGACTATGGACCCAGTGCGGATTGGTGGGTGATAATGGATCCAGTGCGGATTGGAGGTTAATAACAGACTCAGCGCGGATTGTTGGGTGCAAATGGACCCAGTGTGGATTGGTGGGTGATAACGGACCCAGTGCGGATTGTTGGGTGATAACAGACCCAGCACAGATTGGTGAGTAATTTTTTTTTTTCGGATTTTCAGATCATTGGAGCTTAAGACGTTTCACATCAGTCGTGTGGTCATAAGCACACTCGGTTTTTTTTTTATAAACACTTGCTGGACAGCTTACAACGAATATTAAGTTTAAATGGATTTTAAACTTACTGCCACGCTTTGGCAAATACCGTGTGATAGGGACAACAGTAGGTGACTCTGAAAATTGCGTATAAAAATTGCAAAATTAGCGGTTTGGCTCTCGATGATTCTTCTCGAAAATTAGATATATGTAGAAGAAATTTTACACAAAGAATAATAAGTAGTTATACTATGCCTCTATGTTTTGTAATAGCTTATTAAATTACCACACTAGGCGTCTTTATTAGTGATGAAAATTTGATTATTTTTGGTCTTTTTCAAGCGCTTCTAGTTTCTTTGAAACACAAGTTATCAAAAAGTAAACATTTATTTATTTATTTATTTAATAATCACTTACATCTATCATTACAGGTATAACCTAATACAATAGAGCAGTTACAATACAACCAATTATTATACAAAACTAAAAAATAAAAAAACACAAACACGAAAACAAAATCAGACAAAAAATAAACATTTTTATGATAGTATACAATAAGCGGCCCGTGTGAATTCATTCAATCTGCATTGAAACAAGTCAATGTGCAGAGACAGCGTGTTGAGCGCGCGCAGAGCGCACATAGTAATACATAGGAGCATAGAATGAGTAAAATTATATTTTATGTATGAAAATCAATTCTTTAGTGATAAAAATCAAGGTGGAATCAGTCAAGAACGTTTGTACGAAAAAAAACATTGCGCGCATCCCCTTTTAACGTTTATCTGTATTTTTATGACTGTTAACGCTCTAAAAACAAATAATATAAACTATTTGAAAGAATTAGAAGAAACAATGGTATATTCAGCAAATTCAAATGATTTGCCTTAAAGGGGGAGGGGGGATGCAAAACGGAACCAGTACGCCTCTGCATCTACCGTTTTTCTTGTAGCTTATGGCCAGAAGGGCCTTACAAGCTTTATCTGAAGTGATTATATCCTGAGAGGAGGATGACGCGGGAGGGGAATTCGGCTTATAGGGCCATACATTATAAATAGTCTATTAGCATTTGTAGTGTAGAGGAGGTCGATGGCGCGGGTGGTTAGCGTGTTCGGCTGCGATCGTTCAATAAACTTTCGCAGTGGTCGGTCATTGGATGGGTGTCCAAAAATCATCTATCTCGAGGTCCTCCGTGCTTCGGAAGCCACGTTAAGCTATTAGTCCCGGCTGCATCTGCAGTTGGCACCCGCCACTGTGCAATGGGCCCGCGTGGTGTGTCATGGCCCCAATCTCCTTATTCCATCCATAGGGAAGGCCTGTGTCCCAGTAGTGGGGGCATTAATAAGGCTGATGATGTATGCAGCCTCTGTGTACGTTAACTATTCTGTACCCGTGCAGGCAGTAGCGCAATCAACAGCCGCTTACTATCGCCGATATACTTATCTCATCTTCCATTGGTCCGCACCTAACCACCTCGTATTTAGCTCTCTGGTGCTTACTGCTTATTGGGTACTTACTATAATAATAATAATAATAATAATAATAATGATAATAATAATAATAATAATAATAATAATAATAATAATAATAATAATAATTCATTTATTTCGACCACAAAGATCATAGCATACCAATGACAAAATAAAAATTATTAATAGTAATAATTGTGATAAATAAAAACAAATTAAATTACATCACAACATACAATTACATTTAGAACAAAATAAATTAAAAATTCAAACAATTCAAAATAGTTAATTTAAGTTCAATTAGTTTCAAACCTATCAACAGTTTCAAAATGTCAAGAAATAAAATATCAAAATTTAAAATGTAGAATTTAAAATTAAAATTATATTAATTTGGTACATTAAAGAGATTAATGTTTATATTATATACATATAACAACATTTTATGAAGTCACTACATGAATCATAGCTGTATGGTTCATATAGTGACACTATAACTTAGCTGGATTCGCAACAAGAGAGGTAAAATGCGATTCAAATAAGAATAGGAAAGCCAATGACCTCTATCTGTCAAATGTCGCTTGAAAAGTACGGTTTGCAAAAAAAATCGGAACACTTTTTTAGTACTCAGCTAATTCTAGAATAAAAATCAAACCTTTTTAAACAAACAATAAAAACGGCGGTAATGCAGAGATAAGCGGAATTGAAGAGCTAGATTCCGATTAATGTTTTTTTCTCAGACAGTCTTAATAAAGAAATATTATTAAAAATCGGTTGTTTTTTTCTATATATCTATACTTATAATAAATCTGTAGAGAGGTCAATTCTGTACATGAAATATATTTTCAAAATAACTATCAGGGGGTGATAAGTGATCGATACTGATGCCAAAAATGCAATCAGTAAAATTTTTGTCTGTCTGTCTGTCTGTCTGTGTGTATGTTCCTTATAGAAACAAAAACTACTCGACGGATTTTAACTAAACTAGGTACAATTATTCTTCATACTCCTGGGCAGGTTATAGTATACTTTTCATCACGCTACAATCAATAGCAGCAGAGTAGTGAAGGGAAATGTTGGGAAAACGGGAGAAGTTACTCCATTTTTTAAGCTTCCGTCGCGTGTGCAGCCTTAATGGTTAAAGTTACATAGAAATCATGTATGACGGAAATATTCTACATAAAATTTTCTAGAAAATATCCCGCAACAGCGTATGTCTATCTTTTATGGTTGACTCACAATAACACGTGTAACTCCTGATAGCTTAGCAGTTCGGAGCATTCTGATTATATTTGTTTACTCTTACGTTTATAATACTCTCACTCATCCATAATTTAAAAAAGTTAACATTATTACCTATTCAATAAAAAAAAGAATCATAGAAATCGGTATAGAAACACCAAACTTAAACATGAAATAAGCCATCGTGCCGTCGCACGTGAATACTGAATCATGCTTTAAGGATTATTTTTGTGTAACGGCTGCCGCGCTCGACACGGGTCGTGGCGGCGCGGTAGGGTATAAAAAGGCGGGAGGTCCGAAAGCGAGCTTCCCCGCCCCCCCGATCCTGAGAGACCTTCAGTCGCTCAGTCCCAAACCGATACGGATGCACATCAGGATGCATCCGTCCTCTAAGCGCACTATGCAGTAGTATTTACTAAGGCAGCGCTGCATCATCCCCTTCTCAGGGGTTGATCGCATCAGATGAAGCCTGTAAGGCCATAGGCACCCCCCACGGGTGTGTTTTAGTCAGTAAGAGTCTGACATAACTCTACAGCCGGCTGTAGGATATCCATGAGGATTTCACACCCGCTCCCCCGCCTGGGAGGAAACAAAAAAAAGAGAAAGCGAGCTTCATTCAATATTTGGCTGTTGATGCGTTCAGAGCGTTCGACCTTATTGACAGACAATAATTGATATTGAGAAACCGTGCTTATCTTAGAATAAAAACCAAACATTTGTAAACAAAATTAGCAAATAAATCATGTAAAACGTGTAGAAAATGAGTACTGGAAAACGGAAATATGAGAATTTTAGTTTGGTTATAAATACAGGTAACAAAAATGACCGTTATTATCTATATATGTATATAAAAGTCAAAGGTGACTGACTGACATAGTGATTTATCAACACACAGCCCAAACTACTGGACGGATCGGGCTGAAATTTGGCATGCAGGTAGATGTTATGACGTAGGCATCCGCTAAGAAAGGATTTTGATCAATTCTACCCCCAAGGGGATAAAATAGGGAATGAAAGTTTGTATGAAACTTTGTCAATTTTAAACCGATCGGGCTGAGACTTTGCATGCAGGTATAAGAAGAATCATAGATGAATGTCATTGTGTATAATACAAGCCTGACAACAAAAACTGTAGTCTATACTTCAGCTCTACACCGAAGCGAAGCGAGGGCGGACCGCTAGTAGTAAATAAATTTTATTAAAAAATCTGATCTTTTTTCTCACTTCATCTTAGTAAACAAGTTTCTATTAAATAGAAACTTTTTTTTTGCTCACTCTACCTATTTGGTTTGAATTGACAGCTATGACGTCAAAATATGGCGCCCAGTCGCGCCTATTCTTAGTTGGATCGCATTATACGGCATAGCGGGTTTACCGTTCGAATGGAAAGTGACTTCATGAGTTATCTCATATTGAAGTCATTTTTCAAATTGACGACTCTGTATATAATACATGGAGAAAAAAAACAGCCCTTGCTGAGTTTCTTGTCGGTTCTTCTCAATACAAGGTCTTCCGCCGTAGATTTGCGAACCGATGGCGTAGCTTTTCGATATTCACAAGTGCTTGTAACAGCCTAGACTGAATAAACGATATTGAATTTTGAATTTTGAATTTTTTGAATTGGAGCGCCTGTCTGAGACCACTGCAGTAAAATAACACTGCCTTTTGGTGGTGTTGTGTTTCTGTCGGTGAGTAAGGTTCCAGGACTCCACGGGGTGGGGGGTTGGGTCAGGGTAGGCAACGGTGCGAGTTATATTTTTGGTATCGCAAGCGTCCATAGGCTATGGTGACCACTTACCATCAACCGGGCTATGTGCTTCTTTGCCATCCTTTTAACATAAAAAACTGCCATTTTTATTCATTTACTAATTGAGTACACACACAATAAGACAAATACGACCTCCGGGGACGTCTGTTAAGCTAGCATGGCAAAGTGAGCAGAATCGTTTAAAATAAAGTGCATCAATTAGTGCTTATTTAGTGCTAATTTAGTGCCAAAACCGGAAATTTAATGCTTTCATAGTTTAGCGAAAAATTAGAACACTGCCAGCTTTTAATTAAGCTAGCAGTGTATTCCCTGAAACGCCTATATTAACGCGGTATAGAACTAAAGCAATGTATAGGGAATTTAGTGCTTAATGAGTGCTGGCAGTATCTGATGAAAATTTTGGAAAATAAAAAATATTTTATTTTTTATCAATAAAAACTGCTAGTATGACAGTCTGAGCAAGTGACTGGGTTGAATACATCACTCTGGATCGAAGATCTATGATAATCAACGGTTACTAATTTAGTGCTCAATGAGTGCTGCCAGTATGTGATAAAAAATTAGGAAATTTTATTTTTTAAATTTTTTTATCAATATAAACTGCTAGTACGACAGTCTGAGTAAGTGACCGGGTTGAATACATCACTCTGGATCGAAGATTTATGATAGTCAATGGTTGATAATTTAGTGCTCAATGAGTGCTGCCAGTATGTGATAAAAAATAACGAAATTTTAATTTTTTAAATTTTTATCAATATAAACTGCTAGTATGGCAGTCTGAGCAAGTGACTGGGTTGAATACATCGCTCAGAATCGAAGATTTATGATAGTCAACGGTTAATAATTTAGTGCTCATCGAGTGCTGCCAGTATGTGACAAAACATTTGGATTTTTTTATTTTTTTATCAAAATAAACTGCTAGTATGACAGTCTGAGCAAGTAACTGGGTTGAATACATCACTACGGATCGAATATGTATGATAATCAACGGTTAATAATTTAATGCTTAATGAGTGCTGGCAGTATGTAATAAAAAAAAATAGAAAAAAACAAAATATTTTATTTTTTAGCAAATGAAACTGCTAGTATGGCAGTATGAGCAAGTCACCGGGTTGAATACATCACTCTGGATCGAAGATCTATGATAATCAACGGTTAATAATTTAGTGCTCAATGAGTGCTAACAGAATGTGATAAAAAATTACGATATTTTATTTTTTTAAATTTCTTATCAATATAAACTGCTAGTATGACAGTCTGAGCAAGTGACCGGGTTGAATACATCACTCTGGATCGAAGATTTATGATAGTCAACGGTTAATAATTTAGTGCTCAATGAGTGCTGCCAGTATGTGATATAACATTTGGATTTTTTTATTTTTTATTAATAAAAACTGCTAGTTTGACAGTCGGAGTAAGTGATCGGGTTGAATACATCACTCTTGATCGAAGATTTATGATAGTCAACGGTTAATAATTTAGTTCTTAATGAGTGCTGCCAGTATGTGATAAAAAATAACGAAATTTTAATTTTTTATCAATATAAACTGCTAGTATGACAGTCTGAGCAAGTGACAGGGTTGAATACATCACTCTATACAGAGCACTCATTGAGCACTAAATTATTAACCGTTGATTATCATAGATCTTCGATCCAGAGTGATGTATTCAACCCGGCCACTTGCTCAGACTGTCATACTAGCAGTTTATATTGATAAAAAATTAAAAAAAATAAAATTTCCTAATTTTTTATCAAATACTGGCAGCACTCATTGAGCACTAAATTATTAACCGTTAATTATCATAGATCTTCGATCCAGAGTGATGTATTCAACCCTGTCACTTGCTCAGACTGTCATACTAGCAGTTTATATTGATAAAAATTTAAAAAAATTAAAATTTCGTTATTTTTATCACATACTGGCAGCACTCATTGAGCACTAAATTATTAACCGTTGACTATCATAAATCTTCGATCCAGAGTGATGTATTCAACCCTGTCACTTGCTCTGACTGTCAAACTAGCAGTTTTTATTAATAAAAAATAAAAAAATCCGAATGTTTTATCACATGCTGGCAGCACTCATTGAGCACTAAATTATTAACCGTTGATTATCATAGATCTTCGATCCAGAGTGATGTATTCAACCAGGTGACTTGCTCAGACTGCCATACTAGCAGTTTCATTTGCTAAAAAATAAAATATTTTGTTTTTTTCTAATTTTTTTTATCACATACTGCCAGCACTCATTGAGCATTAAATTATTAACCGTTGATTATCATATATATTCGATCCGGAGTGATGTATTCAACCCGGTTACTTGCTCAGACTGTCATACTAGCAGTTTATATTGATAAAAATTTAAAAAAATAAATTTTCGTTATTTTTTATCACATACTGGCAGCACTCATTGAGCACTAAATTATTAACCGTTGATTATCATAGATCTTCGATCCAGAGTGATGTATTCAACCCTGTCACTTGCTCAGACTGTCAAACTAGCAGTTTTTATTGATAGAAAATAAAATATGTGGGTTAAAAACAACCAAATGGCAAAATCTTTCTTATGGTTGTTGGTAAAGAAAAAAAATAAAAAAGATAAAATTTGAAATAGATAAAAATAATTGTAATTACACAAACACATTAATAATCTCTTTGTAATTACTAACTATAGACGATTCGATCAATTTATTTACCACAAACTTTACATAAACAAAGCATAGGTAATTATCCTAAAACCGTGTTCACAAAAAGAAAATTAAGCAATCTCTTAACTCAATTCTCACATTCATCTGCTGTTTTTTACAAAAAATAATAGTAAAGATACTGTATTTACTACTTATATTATTGTAAGCGATATAACAACAAAGTTAGTGGTAAGAGTACCAATCAGCAATGCAATCAGATAATGCAATCAGCAATAGAGATTGCTTGATCTTACTTAGTCCAATATCACCTTGAATAAACTTATTACGTCTCTACCTAGTTAATTAAATGAAAGAACTTTTCTAATTTTTCAACCCTTAAATTTAAGCTTTTGTACAAAATTTAAACCTATAGTATATATTTTACAAAACATAAATTATAATCTATTCATTACCATAATTTTCCTACCACAAACCAAACAGAACCATTAATTGTAGTGGCTTAAATTAAAAAATTGCTGACAACTAGCGACATCTGTTGTTAAATAGAAAACGTATTTATTTTTTCTTATAATATTAATAGTTGCTGTGACACTTTTTCAAGTTTTACTTGATTCATTCCAAGCTGTTTTTTCGTATAATACTTAGATAAAATAAAAATAGAATAACATTTGAAAATATTTACATTTCTTAGTAACTTATACACTTAGCGTCATCTAGCGTTCAGTAGCTAATCGTTGCGGTTGATTCTGCAAAGTTAACTGCTGTTCCTCTTTTATAATATCCGCTAGATGGCGTACTGCAATGTCCATGTCTTCGTAACTAATTCTACTAAACGTCAGTCTTACATATTGGCAAGGGGCTGATGTATCATACGAAAAAGCTTGACCTGGCACTACCATTAATCCACGCTGGAATGCTGTACGGAATACCTGATAAAAGAAAAAAGCTATTGTTACTTCTAATATAATATAATAAAATTTGATAAGCGCCATCTATGTAAAAGGCTAAGACTCAGCGCGTTTGGTCTGCAATCGTGGAATTTAAGCAACTTTCGCAAAGGATGGGTGACCTTATTTTATTACATAATATTTCTCACTCATCTGCTCCTCGGCAGGCACTTTAAAGCCTTGATTTCAGCTGTAACTGCAGTTGTTAGCGCGCACCAATCCACAATATGCCCGCGTGGTTGCTCATGGTCCATTGTTCCTATTCCATTCATAGGGAAGACCACACACTAGGGCACTGGGGGGCTGGGGCACACCCCAGCAGTGAAGGAATGGTGTGTCGGAAAAAAATATTGGACGATCCAAAGGAGCTTTCAATAAGTCAATATGAATAAAGTATATTTTCATTTCCTTTCATTAAAATAAAATCAGCGCCATCTATGAAAAAAGCACGCGTACCATATTGTAGATATCCTCCACGCCCCTCACTCGGAGCCAGAAGAACAAGCCTGCTTGAGGCAAACTCCAGTCGGCCAGGTCTGTGACCCCCTGCACAGCTATGGATAAAGCATCGCGACGTCGCCGATAGAGATCGCGGCCGGCTTTGAGGTGTGAGGCTAAAGAATCCCGGTGGCTAATTATGTGATGTAGGATCATCTGAACAAACATAAAATAAAATAAAGTCATTTTAAGCGATTTGAAAAATAAGTTTGCCGTTAAAGTGGAATAAAGTGGTGGATTGAGGTAAAACGGAGTGATTAGATAAGTCTTGCTCAGTGGATTGAGATGAGGAGTTAATAATATAAGATCCCGTTGGGCTAATCATGGTAATGTAGAGTAAGTAGCTGAACAAAAAACAGAGAGAAAAAGAAGTTATTTCAAGATAGTTTATGTGGACTAAAAAAAAACTTTATAAAAGCTTAGTGCGTTCAATCGAACAAACACTCTCAGCTTTATATAATATTAGTCGACCAATAATGCAAAGATTTACCAATTTAACAAAACTCTATAATTTGGCTCAACGTATTCTTCCTTATTATTAGATCATTAAGAGCCCTTTACACGATGCAGGTTTCCTGCACATACAAGAACAATAATTGCATACAATTAATGAGGCGCAATAATTGACTTTCAATAATTGTAAGCAACTGTTTATACGCGGACATAATAAAAAGGTTACATACAATTATTAAATGGCAGTTTTGACAAAAAAAATATTGCAAATGTGTTTAGTTTACACCAATACAATTATTGTAAGGAGATATAATAATATATAATATAATATATAATAATTCATTGAGGAGCTCGATGGCGCAAGTGGTTAGCACGTTCGGCTGCGATCGTTGAAATTAAGCAACTTTGTCAACAACGGTAACGGTCGGTGATTGGATGGGTGACCAAAAATTTACTATCTCGAGCTCCTCCGTGCTTCGGAAGGCACGTTAAGCCGTTGCTCCCAGCTGCATCTGCAGTCGTTAGCACCCACCAATCCGCACTGGGGTCGCGTGGTGGGTCATGGCCCAATCTCCCTATTCCATCCTTAGGGAAGGCCTGTGCCCCAGCAGTGGGGACATTAATAGGCTGATGATGATTGACATATATAAACACAGACTTGTATGTGCGTATACCATTTATTTGACAGTTGCTTCAAGAATTGCACGTATTTGCGTGGGCGAATATTTCATTCAAGTGTTGAACGTTTTAGATCTGGGTTTATTTATTAACAATACTATGATCCAAGAAGTAGTCAAAATCGGTTCTGCTGATTTAATTAAGTACATTGAAATCTATTGTAATCGTGAGTGTTTATGGGACCCTGAAAGTTGGAATTACAAGAATTTTGATGCACGTAATGCTGCAGTAATTGTTTGCAATTTGCTCAGGAATTTGGAGTTGATGGATTTGGAACTAAGAATTAATAAACAAAAATGCGTGACATTACGTTGGAACGTAATAGGAGATTATTTATTAAGGGAGGAAATAATAATTTAAATGGCTAGAGTGTTTTTTGAATCTATTGTTGGATTTTGTAGATAAACGACTGTATCACATTTTTTAGCATACATTCATTCTTACGACACGAAGAAGACATACTTAGTTTTTTTATAGTTCCAAATTTGAGTATCTATTAAACAGATGAACGAAGGCAAAATATATTTGTATTGTTTCTTACTTTTTTTGGAACTAAAACGATATTTTGGTCCCTAGGAATTAAAAAGCTATTTTGACCCCTAGGGATTAGAACACTATTTAGGTCCCTAGGAGTTAAAATGCTATGTTGATCCCTGTAAATAGAGAAGAAACTAGCTTTTCGAATAGATGTGATAAAAAATATTTATAAAACCCACCAATCCGCACTGGGCCCATACCGCTAACCGAAAATGAGCTTAGTTCCAATAAAAAAATTAAGCACGCATCATGGCGATAGGAAAAAGATAGCATGGGCACCGTTCCGGTACTTATAATGTTTGCAAGTCCAAAATTTTTTGGTATAATTTCTTTTTTACAACGTTTTTTCAATATTTCTTGGCTCAGCAGAGCAGCAACAATTAACACACCATCACTTAATGCACTCATCTTAAGAAATTATTGTATGTGCTGTTTACACTAAGAGAAGTTTTGAAGCAAAACTTGTATACCACATCAAGAATGTTATGTACTGTTTACACCATAAAAGTCATTTATTGCTTAAATTTAATTGTATGCCACAGGCAAGAAACATGCATCGTGTAACTGGCGCTTTAAATTATATTAAAATCTTTTGAAACGATTAGATTGCAATATTTTATATCACTTAAGCTTTCACTGGCGCTTTGAGTGAGAAAAAGCTCTCTACCTCTTAACTTTGTTATCTCTTCTTGAAATTACTTTAATGTTGTTTATAATTAAAATTATTCTTGAAATGTTTTCAATTGTGCCTAATATTTTTATTATTACTTTTATCTGACATTTGACTTGGCCGAAATTTTATTTGACGATTATATTATTTCTTTTGTTTAATAACATTATCAAAGTTGATTAAACAGTTTAAATTTACGGACGTTATTTTGTTTAGACAGATTTTTTATGCTTCTGTGATGCATAACTTGTTTAGTAATACCTATATCAAATTATGGGTGTACTGCCCTTTGGAATAAACAGTTTTGCCCAGTGCGAACAGAATTTTCTTCGAATTGCACTACCCAAAAAATGGGTGCGTGTACTTATGTAGGCGCGTGAGAAGTTATCCTTCTTTGGCATCGTTTAAAATTAGTTTTTAATTGCATGCAAATAATTAATTACAATAAATTAATAAAAAGTCTGGAAAAGGACACAGTCAATAAAGTTCAGTTTTAATTTGAAAAAATAAATAAATAATCAAAATATTCAATTAAAATCGCTACTGAATATAATTTATTAGAACATAAGTGATTTGCACTTGTATGAAACCCAAACACGTATTCCGAATATACAAACTAGAAACATGTGGATAAATATTATAAATATGAATACCTATAACTGTTACTTTATTACAAAAAATAAAGATGTGGTTTTTGGTTCTACTACACCAATGGTCAAGAGATGGCGCTGTAGTCTCCTGAATCGCGCTTTGGTTCCGTTGTTCCAGATTAATAAATACTTTTGATAGGCCTTCACAATGCAGTCGTTAGCACCCACTAAATAGAGATTCTATTTCTATTTTGTTGGTAAATTTTCTTAATGTGCGGTAAACACAAAAGTAACAGCATGAAGTTGGTCGCTTTAAAATTTTGTGTTACAGTGATGCGCATCTTAAAATTTCACTCTCATTCTTTTTTCATAACGCGCCTAAAGAAGTATAACTTCAAAAACTTATCGCATTATTTTGATTCCCCAAACGAATCTTTAGCATTTTGCACTTTAATGCCATTTCATATGGCATAATTTAGCTTTGTCAAGTTTTAACTAAGCCGAAGAGTATGTTTTGCCAAACGATACATTTGAGTAAATAATATTTTGTTAAAATGAAACATGACCAAAAAAGTTTCGATAACTTAAAAATTGCAATAACTGATATAACAAAAGTTTTTTTTGCCAAATAAAAAAGCGTAAAATAGTTAGCGATACAATATTTAGGAAAAAGTTTCTGACCCACCATACATTACTTATCCCTAATTCTTTTTTTTACACATATCATCACATTGAAAATAGATTTAAGTATATTATTTTACAAGTATGTAATTATTTATCCAAAAAATAGACTAATATTTCTCTTGGGTCATTATTATTAGAAGTGTGTTCCATCATCACACATTTTTTTAACATTACAAAACTTAAAGAGAGGTAGGACGGAAAATGCGAAGAGATGGCGCTGCCTTGCAGCCTAAGAAATACTAGAAAAAATTCGACACGACCGTCAGGGCCGCGGTAGCATAATGGGTCAGTACACCCGCCGGGATAGCGAACGGTGCGTGTTCGAATCCCAGCTGCTGCTCGGCCCGCGTGGATTTTTTTCTTGAAAAAATCTTTAGATTTAAACATCCAGCAGTTTAATGCTTAAACAATTAAAATATAACTTGTATAATCCTCACCTGTGACAGCGTGCAGCTGTGAAGCAGTTCCGTCTGCATGTGCAGCTCCAGTTTCTGCTGCACGACCTTCGGGGCGGTCACCCATCCCGCCCGTAACCCAGCGCTGACCACCTTCGATAGGGAATCTATGCGGATCACTCGACCGCAAGTGTCGAGAGAGAGGAATGTGGGGACGTTTGTCTGTAAATAAAAAACTCAGTTATTAAAAAAAATAAGTTCCGTGGTAGGGTAAAAGAAGGTATGCTTGATTTGAATCGTCCGTCTGGGTAAGTTTCGGAAGATCACAGTAAAATGCCAATACCAATCAAATAGATTTGTTTCTTACTTTTCTTTGTTTTTTAAGAGGTGAAAAATATTGACTCTGCCGTGCCTTTACATTTTTGAATGCGCTGTCTTTGTATAAAGTAATATTAAAATATTTAAGGCCAGAACTCTAATACGTAATATTGGAAAACTTTGCGTAGTCCCCTGTAATACGGCACTATTTAGGAAAAGTGTGTTTTGCAATGCTGCTTATATTTACAGTAAATTACCTGAAAGTGTGCGAGAAATTACCGTGACCAATATATTTAAAAACAAATTACAACATTTTTTAATAGAAAAATGTTACTATACGGTCCGTGAATTTTTGGAAGACAAAAGTTTTTGACGTGACAACGTCTTAAATTAGGTTGCGGCTGGGAGTCACTTATGAAAAAGTGTAACGCTCGGTAACGTTACGATGAGTCTCTCGTGTTAAGTTTAAGTTTACATGTACAATGTTTTAGTAAACAAAATATATTTCTATAGTTAAAATTTGTGCAATTCTTATTTTCATTCAATTCCTTGTTCCTATTGTGCAATTTAATTATATTCATATCAATAAATATTCTACCGAGAAAAAGACGTTGTCACGTAAAATCTTCGCCCGTAAAACCGACTTTACAGGCAACCATTTTTTTAGACTAAATATAGAAAATGACATGCATGAAATAATTCCAATCTTATATTTATCGCTTATTGACATTTTGAATAAACTATGTTTAATTTATTAATGTCACATTGAAATAATTAATATTTTATAGAAATATTATATTGCATGCTGATAAGGCTGAATATGGCTGTACTGTTTTAAAATGTATCTGTGTAACAACTTTGCAACCTGTATTCGCAATAAAGATGATTTGATTTACGTTTTCACGCACATCACTCATTAAATAAAACTAGTTTTAACGGGTTAATGCACGACTTTATTTATTTATTGAGGTTTCGCAGCCTTTTCAGGTCTTCATCCCCAAACAGTGGAAAAAAAGACAAGACGACTGGACTACTAAAGGACAATGTTAAAATTGGCCTAAGAACCAACAACAATTTGGCATTTATGATAATTCTTAGTATATTTTTTGCGATAATTATCAGTATTTAGATTGTGACAGACACTTCCAGTTAAGTAAGCTAAATTAAAAAGTTAATAAATAATCTGAGACAATAAATATGTGTATAATCTATGACAGCGCTGCAAACAAAACACTCTTTCTTCCTAATGCCGGCACTTCACTTGGCTATTCGTATTTGCTATTTAAAACATGACATCAGTCTGTCCTTTTCGTTCCTTATTAAGCATGACAAGGACAAACTGTTGTCAAGTGAAGGGCCGGCATAAACTCAATACTCTGTGGTTGTGGTGCAGGCAGTTTGCATTCGTAGTAATCTGTGGCATTCGTGCATTCTTCAGTACTTTTTATATACGGAAAATTCTCGTTTCGGATTACCTGTTGTGTGTGTTTATTTACGATTGTTTTTCCTTTAATTTAACTTTTACTATTTCGGCTATCTAATATACGGTTTACAGTTTGTAAATAATTTATATTTATTATATTGGTAATTCAACGCCACTCATCATCTTTTATTTGATGCATGTAAATTATCACGAAAAAACCGAAGTAGTGATATATATATATATATACATATTTTATAACACTTTTTCGTCTATTTTTATTCGGATGAGTTTGATATATTTATAACTTTATTATGACTTGTATTGTTTATTCATTTTTTTTACAGTTTATTATTTTAATGCTGTTTTATTTGAGGCAGTTAAATTTATAATTTTATACGGAGAAATACATATTATATAAATATATAGACATATCGAGGAATATACTATACTATACTAATATACATATCTCATCGATGTAACCAAAAAGCTTATTACCAAGTGCTAGTGAACCTGTGCCACAACATCCTGAGAGGATCATAATGTCAAATTATTCAAAAACACCTAATATACATTCACGCTGCATATTTACACAATATACATGTGTTAAAGAAATAAATACATTATGATACAATTATGTGAAAAATAGCCAATACATAATAAGAAGCAAAACTACAGTTTTTATTTTATTCATGATTCCTACTTCAGCAAGCTTTTCCTAATAGTTACTCTGAAAAAAACCGAATTAGTTGTAATATTAATTCACTTCAAACTGAGTTCTTGCTAAGTTCGTAGGTTGACCTATGTTTCATTGAATATTAAACATAACCTCAAAAAAAATAGTTTTCCTAATAATTTAAGTTCTCAGAAGTGTCCGTCAATAATCTTTGTTTTTACAGTCATTTACTTGCGATTTCGAACCTAGGAAATAATATTTCATGATTATAACAATGTTCTTTACTATCAATATTTTACCAAAAAAATTGTCTTATAACATGTAAATTAATTCAGTTTCTCACCTCATTATAATTCAGGAACACATACGGGTCATCTTCAATAATCAGGAAGTTGAACCTGCACGCCAGCTCGTATATCTTTCTTCTCCTGTCTTCAGGTAACACGGTTCCCGAGGGATTGCTGCCAGTCGGGATGACGTACAGCATCTTGGGCATTTTCATCCCACGGGATAAACGATCGGTGAGCACCAACTCCAGTGTCTCTGGGATCATTCCGTTCTCGTCTTCTGGAATGCCGATGATCTCCGGTCTGTACGGCTTGAGCTGGTATTGAAAAAAAAGCGCTCAAATAACATTCTAGTTTTAAAAATCACTAGCATTAAACTTATTGGCGGGATTGCTTAAACTAAGTTTAAATTGTAGAGTTATAGTAATATATTTACGAGTTATTTACGGGATTGTTACCATGTACCTTTAGTTACTCCGTGATCATGGCGCTTGCAACAGTGCCGAAATATCGGTAACTCGCTAAAAACAAGGTACATGGTAACAATCCCGTAAATCTTTATATATATAATTCTTCTGTGAGTGTGTATGTCACTGAACTTCTCTTAAACGACTGGACCGATTTTGATGAAATTTTTTGTGTGTGTTCAAGGGGATCTGAGAATGGTTTAGATTCACAATTTTGTCCGCTGGACAACCCCTATTTTTTTAGGGCGGTACGAAGTTCGCTGGGTCAGCTAGTAACTTATATTACTATAATGTTAGTGACCATGAAAGTTTAAAACAATAAATAAATTGTAGAGTGTCTGGAATCCAGTGCTTCGTACAAAATTATTGTTGTATGTGCAAAAATCAGAATAATCAAGTGTGTCGTGTCGCGATCCGATACTGTGAGTCTTGTGTGTCGAGAATAGTTTCGAGTGAAAAGTGAGAATGTGTACTGGTATCGATCGCAATAAAAGACTTCGTCGGAGGGTAGACCGATATGTCTGCCAATAGAATCCTACCCGCAATTACTTCAGTTACTCCGTGATCCTGGCGCTTGCAACAGTGATGAAGAAACAAAAGAGAAGCGCATTAACAACAGAAGAATTAACAATGACTGTTGCCTCTCAATACATTTACTTGTATATTGTTTGTGCGTCAAAACCTAAATTTATATACGAGGCGCGATGATGTACATAATTTCAATACCAGAAATAAAGATAAACTGAAATTGCCACCATTGAGACTCCAAAAGGTTCTTGGTTCATTTGTGGGTCAAGGTATATGTTACTATAATAAAATACCAAAAGAAATAATTGATTTACCTTTTAATAAGTTTAAAGTGTGTATAAAAACATGTCTCCTTAAAAAAGGTTACTATACTGTTAAAGATTTCATGAATGATATGGCACCTTGGGTTAAATTTATTAGACTAAGTTGTTTCACTTTGCTTATTTGGTTGAAAATTGTTTAATCGCCACTTCTTAATTTAAAAACAATACCTAGCTATACTTAACTTTTATTAATTAATGTGATGAAAGTTCACATCAACACATGTTTTAAATTTTTGATGTCATCTTTCAATTGACGACTCTGTATGAAACAAAACAGGGAGAAAAAAATAGCCCTTGTTGAGTTTCATGCCGTTTCTTCTCAGTACAAGGTCTCCCGCGGTAGATTTACGAACCGATGGCGTAGCGTTTGACTTTCACAAGAGCTTGTAACAGCCCAGACTGAATAAATGAGTTTGAGTTTGAGAACAACAGAAGATCGGCTTACCGCAACATAAGCTCCCGTGTAAGTGTACTCGGTGGCTATAATCGGGTCTCCTTCTTCAAGTAGCAGATCAAAGCACTGGTATATCCCGTGTTGGCCTCCGTTGGTGACGATGACGTCACGTGGCTGCGGTAGTGGTGGCGGCCTATGCAAGTCTTGTTGGAACGTGCGAAGCTCCGACAGTAAGGATGGCATACTGAAAAGAATTTGAATAATCTTAGATTGGTTTGTCGGCATACTGGAAACCTTATGGATTTGTAAGTTTGGTCTGTAGAAAGGAGAGAAGGACCATAGCGATATACGAGTAGAAGTCAGATTAAGAATATATTTTGTAGGTTAGTATTACCTACCTATTTGTTTAGCAGGTGTATATATATTGAGTTTGTTTTAAAAATAATGATGTAATGTATGTTATTTATGTAGTAAGAAATTTGTTGTCTTTATAATTTAGTTATCATAACTTATCATTTTGTAAATATTTTTAGATGTTTTATATGTTGCTTTGCTGCTTTTTAAATTTGTGTTCACATCATTAAAATTTTGTTTATCAGCATATCTGGACTAGGAGGCAAAGAAGAAAATCGGATTACGCACCGCCTGCTTAAGAGAAAATCGTAAAAGTTTTTTGAAGTGAAAACTTATTTAGCGGCGTTGTACACTTTTTTTGTATGGATAAAAAATGTTAAACTCGCGTGGGCTGATCGCGTCATGACACATGTCCTGATCAGGGATCTGACGAAAACAATAAAATTGGAAAGGTTGTTGACTTTCAATATATTGGACGAAACATAGTTATATTTTATTTTATCGTATTATAATAAAAAGTCTCTATCTCGGAATTCCAGGTGGCAGCTTTATTGCGTAGAAAATGCATTTTTTTACAATAGATGTCGCTAGGTGCGCTTAAACGTGATCCATGTAAGTGGCTTTTTCTGAGGGATAAACTTTTTTAATGTAATATAAATTGTCATGTTTGTGTACGATAGCACAATAAATAAATATTGTATTCTACCACATAAATGAAAGTACTTTTATACTGATAATTAAAGTAATTCGTGCAAAATTATTCCCTAACCATTCCAAAATATCAAAAATGCACAACGTATTCAATTATATTCAAGTTTTCACTTCTGCCGGCACTCCCGGAGTGCCACCCCTCGTTTTTTAATTAATAAGTCATATTAGCAGAGATTATTTAATAGTTACTACGTAAATATTAGTCACCATAATCTAAGTATAGACGCTTGCGATACCAGATTATCACTAGCGATTTCCTAGTAGGCTCACCAGATGGCGCGGAAATGCGGGATTGTCACGGAATTTTATGTCCAGTAATAAGACTTTATTGTCCCGGATTCCGATAATGTGCTAGTTTCGTAACAAAATAAACTAATAACTGGCCTGCTTGATGTTTTAATTTTGGGAGGTGATGGGAGAATGGATTTGATGCTTTATTTTTTCAGGGATTCAGGAATTGATAAGCCAGCATCTAGCAACCCTATTTCTTACCCTGACCCTATAATCTTTTTAAATGTGTAATGTCCTACTTCTCTTAATATGCCTGTAATCACAGAGGCACATTAGTCATATTTTTTTAATATTATTATACCTTATCGGGTATAAACAATGACAAACACAAAATCCAACAAGTTGAATGTCCACTGTTGTTTTTTTTATTCGCAATGTTAAAATTCTTTATGTTATTTTTGTGTTCCAGATGAGACATATTTATTTACTGTGAATAGTTATTTGTTATGCATGGTAGCAATTTCTTTATCGCGAAACCTCAGGAAGCGTAGGATTCTAGGATTTTTTTTTTTTTATGGGACCCATATTTCAGCTGTGCTGCAAACGCCATGATCACGGAGTAACTAAAGTTATTGCGGGGAGATGTTATTGGCAGACATATCGGTCTACCCTCTGACGAAGTCTTTTATTGCGACGAAGCTATGATGCTATGGACCATGAAAGTGTACACAATATATGTTATACAAATATTGAAAAAACAAAATGTTCGTCACTGTTTTGTGTAAGCACTCACCCCTGCGACGGTATGTACTGCAGCGCGGCGGACAGCTCCTTCCCCTCGGTGATGAGACGTCCTCCCCCCTTCAACTCTATGTCTATTCTGGTGAAAGGAAATACGCCTTCGTTGGGCATTCCCTCTGCTAGAGAGATCACATCCTTCCCCACCTTGTAGGCTAGCTTAGCTGGAAGAAACACAGGTCAAATATTACATTAGCTATACATATTTACAAAAGAGGTAGGGCCTTAGATTAAAACAAAAAGGGTAGATACGGTACGCTCATACTAGCATCAAATAAAATATGATCCGACTCAACTACATATGCAACTCTCACACACGCACACGTATGTATATAAACATTCAATCGAGCGAGCGAGACAGAACTATTTATATCAGGATCAACTAGTTTGGCCTAGGCTAAACTGGTTAATCCTATCGGGCTTAGGACAAATTAGTTTGGACTAGGCTATACTAGTTAATCCTATCGCGTATAGGAAGACCTAGTTTAGCCTAGGCAAAACTAGTTTGTCCTGAAATCGGGTTTGGCCGGTAACATATTTATAACATTCACGGCAAACCATGATTTTTGAGAAAAAAATGTTTTTACAGTTTTACGAATGAAAAGTGTTGCCGAGGCATTTATTATTTGATTTTGAACTATTTGTGTTCTTTATAAAAGCATCGAAGGCATTGTTTTATCTTCATAACACAGAATATACGCAATATTGATATATTGTGTGCACATGCAGCGTGTTTGAATGTCCAATTGTGACTAAAGCGAATTATGGTCATGCACCACAATTTAAGCGGATCACTTTTAAGCCGCGAGTGCCGTATCTTCCTTTTTTGTTTTAATCTAAGGGTAGGGCATATTCTCTGCTCGAATTGGAGCGCTCGTCTAGGGAAACAACTGCTACCTTACAGCAGACCACAGGAAAGTAACACTACCTTTTGGCCGTGTTGTGTTTCTGCTGATGCAAAGGGTTTCAGAACTCCGCGGGCCAGGGGATTGGGTCAGGCCGGCAAGGTGATGATGACTGGAGCGGCACAGCTTCTGCCGCATCATCTATTTTCGTGACTGGGCTCCACTTACACTTAAGCCCTTTTACAAAATTCCACCGCCGCCTTACTGATCGGCGCGTAGGTAGATTTATACTAGTAATATTGCATTTTACGGGTGATGTTTCGAGTCTTACAAAATCGTTATTAATGAACTAATTATAAAAATATATAAATATTTTACTAGTTCAATAATGGTAGATTAGTTTTATGGAAGTTTTTGATAGTAATTTTATTTAATTCAATATCAAAATACGGGTAAACCTGCATTGTTTTTTGGGAAAACTCACGGAGGTTAGATTTTTTTTTTGATAATAAATGAGATGGAAAATCAAAATTCTAATACATTATGTTACAACAAAAACATATTTCTGATGTCGTATTAATTAATATGATCTAATTTATTGAACATTATTTCGAGATTCAGGTGTTTGAAGTTGTGCATATTATCGTTTTTTCCGTAAACTAGCTGCAGTAGAACGATCAGTACAAAGAAAGGTACCAGTAAATAGTATTTGCAAATATTCTACATTAACTTACAACAGAAAGAACAAATCTACTGTTCACTTCTATTGGAAATAGTCAAAATCTTTTCTAAGGGGGTAAACGAGGCGCGAAAAAATTATATTAATTATTAATGTGAAAAGGCTCTTAACATCAGGTGGAGTAGTGTACTTTGGTGCACCTCGTAAAAAATGAATATAGAGCTGGGGCCATAATCTACCACGCGGGCCCATTGTGGACAGCTAAGATAAGCAACCGCTGGTTCCGGCTGCATCTAATTGGTAACGACTGCAAATGTAGCCAGGACCAACGGCTTAACGTGCCTTCCGAGGAGCCTGAAGCGGTAAATTTATGGTCACCCATCCGATGACCGGCCATTACGAAAGTTGTTTAGCTTCCACAATCGCAGATCGAACCTGCTAATCGTTTATGCTATCGTATTCCTCACAGATATGTTATTAAAACTATTTTTACTAAGACAAAATTTTAATATAAGGAAAAGATAAAACTATTTAAGTACATTTTGTTTTAAGATAAAGATTTAAAGATAATCTACAACCGTCAAGAACGTGTAACTTTAATCGGTTATGTTAGTTTTTTATCGTAGAACTACTAATATCTTTATAATCTTCACGCACTTACTATTATTTTTTATATTTAATTATCGATTCCTGTAATGATTTCGCTTAAATATTATCTTTTGCACTTTGTCCGCTAAAGTCGACTTCACTGGAGACCGAAGAGCTGGCATCTTCCTCGGACAAAGAATTATTTTAGCTTTTCAAGGGGAATCGCTGCCAGTATCTTCGGAACCTTGCCTAAAGGGATTCTTTTTAATAATATATTTTAGTTATTATATTATATTTTTTAAGGTTTTTAGTTTTAGGTTCATTGTTCCTGTATATATATACATATATATATATATATATTAATAATTAATCCCAATTTCCTTTGATCACTTGAGAATGACTTCAAACATCTTTTTACCAAAGTTACTTACCTATATATTTAATCTTATGTCCTCAAGAAAAAAAGGTAATTTAAGAAAAATTAATGCTGCACTATTTTTCTCATATTTTTATCAAGCTGGACAACGTCTGTGCGCTTCTTCTTTTATGCCACTATTACTATTATTTGACTTGGAACATATATATATATATATATACTAGCTGACCCAGCGTACTTCGTATTGCTTACAATAATTTGGAAGAAATGATAATCGACGAACGTCAAATGTTTGACAGGAATATACACATAGCCATCTGTCGGATCCAATGTAAAACATTCCAAAATCAACAACTACTAATAAATTAAAAATTAATTAAAAAAACATTGTCCAGCGGACCAAATTGTGAATCTAAACCATTCTCAGATCCCCTTGAACACACACAAAAAATTTCATCAAAATCGGTCCAGTCGTTTAAGAGAAGTTCAGTGACATACACACTCACAGAAGAATTATATATATAAAGATATATATATATATATATATGTGTTGAAAGGGTACCAAATAAGCATATTATTATGACCCACCCCGTAAGTGGCCAACCTATAGACACTTGCGATACCAAAAATATCACTCACTCCATTTCCTACCCTGACCCAATCTCCTAACCCGTGGAATATGCAATAATCTCCAAAATACACTTACTTAAACACTTAATGAGGGGCTCGATGGCGCAGGTGGCTAGCGCGTTCGGTTGCGATCGCTGAAGTTAAGCAACTTCCGCAATGGTCGGTCATTGGATGGGTGACCAGAATCTTCTAATTCGAGTTCCTCCGTGCTTCGGTAGGCACATTTGGTCCCGGCTTTAGCACTTGCCTATCCGCACTGGGCCCGCGTGGTGGGTCATGGCCCAATCTCCCTATTCCAACCATAGGGAAGGCCAGTGCCCCAGCAGGAGGGACGTTATTAGGCTGATGATAAAAGATTTAATTTTACATTTATCTATTTATACTCACTCATTTCTCTAGTCAGCGCTGGTTCTCTCCTCAAAGATCGTTTGCTGAAGAATCTGTTATAATCTTGTTCAGTCAATGGTTCATGGTTACCATAGAAAGCACCATTGTCACTGTAGAACTTAAAGAAATCGTCTTGTTTCTGGCTATACTTTCTATTTATCAAAACCAATACGGACCGTGCGTCGTAGAGGCTCCTAACTGTAGTTTTGTTCATTTTCAAAAAATTCACACTTACTAACATTTTCGATAGAAGACGACAACTAAACGGGATCACTTTAAATAAAAATAATACTATGAGAATCTAAATTAAATTTTTGATGTTTATTTAGAATTAATTAATTTAATTAGTTGATAATCTGTGAGGGTCCTTCCTAACTTACACACACAAAAAATATTATTATTATTACTCCCCGAATAAAAAAAATATTAGAAAATCTTTTATGCTAACGTCTTTATTTTAACTAGAACCGGTTATGATTGAAACTAGTCAATAAGCCGCAGAATCAAATGATTATGACGTCACAACTAGATACGCGTGTCATTAAACGATAAACAAAAAAAATATGTAAACTCTAACTTATATATCTATTAAAAACATTGAGAGGTACTCATTCAATAACAAAACCCGTGTTTTGGTAACAAACAGTACTATCTTTGACTTTAGATGTTATTATATTGCAATAAACATGAGACTTTAATCAATATTTCAGAGCTCCTTATCTTGAAGTAACGGTGGATGGTAAATAAGTTTAAAGATTGATTTGTTAATTAGTTTGGGTTAAACAGTGGTCCCACCTGTATGTCTTACTAGTAGGATTCGGTATACCCCTATGGTTCTACTGTACTGGAGGTCAATCGCCTAACGAGATTGCTGTGGCTATCGTTATCGCTTACGATTTCATTTTGTTATATCTGACCGTCTTAGGTGTTCAAATACCTCACGGTTAATTTCCTAAATATTGTTATTACCAATGCAAAAGATTAATATTGTTATTACCAATGCAAATTTAGGCAGACGCAGCCTGCGGCTGCGGCTTCTCCTATGTGTATTTCTGTAACCACCACGACATCTGTCTGTGAGACACTTAATATTGAATGTATTTCGTCAATGGCTGTATTTCATGCAAGATTGTTAAACCTATACACTCTTACTCCCATCCTTTAAACCTTTTATTTATTTTCTGTTTCGTTTCCTTTCCCCTCCTCTTCCTTTCGCCTCTCACTATTAATAAACCGTCCTCTCCTCTCCCTGTCTTTCCCATCCATTCGACCTCCCTGGCTGCATCTCGACGCGGATTCGGATTCTGATAAGCCTACTCTACCAACGATCGAATCCTCTACATCACAATTATGTTATATTCATCAACTTAAAATGTAATAAATAAATGAGTATTAAAAAATGCAAAAGAAAAAAAGAGCGCGAGACACTTGCATACTTTCGGCAGTCAGAAATAACAAAATGAAATCGTAATCGATAGCAATCAAAATCCAATAGCCATAGCTATGCCGTTAGGCGATTGACCCTCTGGACTATTGCAATTAATATAAAAAATATGCACGAGATAGGAGATTGGGTCAGGGTAGGCAATGGCGCTAGTGATATTTATGGTATCGCTTCGCTTACAGACTATGGTGGCCGCTCACCATCGGCGGGCTATATGCTTATTTGCCACTCTTTTAACATAAAAAATGAGTTTATTTGTGGATTTTATTACTCACACCCTCATAATCTTGGACTCCTCCTTAGAGTTGAGGATTGGCTACCGGTTGGAGTACCAGCTACACTTGATCCCGGGAATAACCTTGAACAAAAGCTTTTATATAAATAGGTACGCAAAATTAAGTAAACACTGTTTCACGTCATAATTTACCCACGACAACGGCTAATTAGAGCCAACGTCCGAGTCTCAGAGACGCCTTCTAGTTGAGCCGAACCCCTCAGGTTCGAGTGTTGTAAAGGCTCCAGATGGAGAGGAGATCTCCCCCCGTGGGGACATGCCATCTGCCTGGAATACCTCAAGAGGCACTCCTAGGATCTCGCCGTCCCCAAACCTGGCGACGGTGTAAAGGTCATCTGCGACCAACAGCATACACACTCAAAAAAAACATGATATATCTTTTTGGGTATTAGCAGAGGTTTGAGGGTGCAGGAGTTTGAGGGACAAACATCCAAAAACACAGCACTACGAGTAACATGTGATAAATATAAAAAAATGCAAGGCTACGTTTTCCATAGTCATGGCTATACGACGAAAAAAGGAGATAAAGACCAGAGATCAGAAGCAAAGTTAGAATTCTCTTGTACTAATTGTTTTAAGGATTCAATGGCCGAGTCCAAATATTGCTAGGAAATCCTAGCAATATTTGCTTAAGCTGCAAGGCAGCGCCATGGATTTTTTGTAGTATTTTTTTTCTTTAGATTTAATTATCCAGCAGTTAAGTGCTAAAAAAATTAAAATTTTAATATTTGTGTCAATGTTTTGTTAAATGTGTTTTTTTGTTTCACATTCAATCTCAAGAGTTTGATTCCCGGCTGTAGCAGGCGATTTTTTAAAAACTGTGAATGCAGCTCTACTTATTATCTATACTTATAATAAATCTGTAGAGAGGTCAATTCTGTACATGAAATATATTTTCAAAATAACTATCAGGGGGTGATTAGTGATCGATACTGATGCCAAAAATGCAATCAGTAAAATTTTTGTCTGTCTGTCTGTCTGTCTGTGTGTATGTTCCTTATAGAAACAAAAACTACTCGACGGATTTTAACCAAACTAGGTACAATTATTCTTCATACTCCTGGGCAGGTTATAGTATACTTTTCATCACGCTACAATCAATAGCAGCAGAGTAGTGAAGGGAAATGTTGGGAAAACGGGAGAAGTTACTCCATTTTTTAAGCTTCCGTCGCGTGTGCAGCCTTAATGGTTAAAGTTGTTAAAGTTACATAGAAATCATGTATGACGAAAATATTCTACATAAAATTGTCTAAAAAATATCCCGCAACAGCATATGTCTATCTTTTATGGTTGACTCACAATAACACGTGTAATTATATAAATAAAGTCATTGTTTATAGCACAAGCCTGAGAACAAAAACTATAGTTTACACTACAGCTCTACAACGAAGCGAAGCGAGGGTGGGCCACTAGTTAAAAATAAAAATGATGTCTTCTTTCAGGAAAATATCCTATCTTCAATATTTAATATACTTTCCTTCGTGTGACAACCCCGTGGGACACCCTGTATTTTGGTCTACTGTCTGACGTTGTCTTCTCTTGCGCTCGTTACTCCTACCACTGGTCAAATTCTCACTACTCACTCGCAACTGTTCGCGACACAAAATACTCACAGTATCCGATTCTGCCAGACTTTAAAAAAAAATACACTGTAGAACTAAAAAATATAGATTCACACTTACTTCATGACTCGTTTGTACTCTTCCATCATATCGTCCACTGGGTCCATAGCCACAGGCTCAAAAGTCTTCAGAGCTAAGTACGGTGCTCCGGAGTTTACAGCCGCTATCATCTGAAATAAGAACGGTTATAAACACTGAAAAGTTCAAGAGAGGTTGGGCATAGCCTTCACCTTATAGAAGGCCACTTAAATAACATTACCTTTTGGTAGTGTTATAATACAAGACATTGTAAAAGATTACTCATTGATACAATCCCGAAAACTACACGTTTTAAAAAGAACTGTTTCTACATGTGCATTCTAATTTTTAATAATATTGCACATTCAATAAGAGATTTGCCTTTCAGTAGATTTAAAATAACACTACATAGATGGCTCATTGAACGTAAATTCTACTAGGTCCGGGAATTCTTGAATTATAACAGCCAATATATAAATAATATTAATTTTGGTGGATGATATTTTTAGTGACATAATATACTGATTTAATTAAATTTTTGATTCACATTTTAAATATGACCTGATTTTAATCGATTTTTAACTACTTCTTCTGTGACTTGTTAAATAATTTTTATTCAATTATGTGACATAGTATTAATTAATTTGATAAAAAACTAAAGTTAATTCGCATGCTACGGTCTATAGCTGAATAGGTGAAATCTACAGTACGGTTATGCGTAACTAATTGTGACCCTGATTACCCTGTTCAAACGTAAATAAAATATTATTCTAAATTAGTTTAAACTCGCTCAGAGAGCTATGGAAAGGGCTATGCTCGGAGTATCCCTGAAGGACCGCATCAGAAATGATGTAATCCGACAGAGAACCAAAGTCACCGACATAGCCCACCGAATTAGCAAACTGAAGTGGCAGTGGACTGGTCACATTAGCCGCAGAACCGATGGCCGTTGGATCCGGAAAGTTCTTGAGTAGAGACCACGACTCGATAAACGTAGTGTAGAACGCCCTGAGACAAGATGGGATGATGATATTCGTAGGGTGGCTGGAGTGAGCTGGATGAGAGTAGCACAAAATCGGGAGCAGTGGCGTGCATTAGAGGAGACCTATGTCCAGCAGTGGACGAACATGGGTTGATGTAATGATGATGACGATTCTATGTTTCTGCCGGTGAGGAGTATAGGGTCAGGGTAGGGAATGGTGCGAGTGATATTTTTGGTATCGCAAGCGTCTATAATTTCGCCGCACACGGACCACCGGCATATTTCTTGTAGTTTTCATACATTTTATATGGACTCTCTTAGTGTCGCCGCACACGGGCCACACGCCACAGCCACTAACGCCGCCACGAGAAGCTAGAATCGGCTACTGAAGTGGCTGAAGCGCGCGACAGTGGCCGACTAAAGCAAGGGAGAGAGGGGTGGGGAATCGCGCGAGTGACGTGTGGCGGCGTTTTGCATCGGCGCATTAAGTGGTCGGTGCGGGTCACAACAAGCGAGCACCGACGATTTGTAGCATGTGGCGGCCACCGGCATACCGTGTGTGGCGAGTCCAAATAAAATGTATGAAAACTACAAGAATAAGCCGGTGGCGGCGTTTTGTGATTGTGGTTGGTGGCCTGTGAGCGTCGCGGCGACACTTAGTCGGCCGCTGTCGCGCGCTTCAGGCACTTTAGTAGCCGCTTCTAGCTTCTCGTGATGGCGTTTGTGGCTGTGGCGTGTGGCCCGAGTGCGGCGACACATAGGCTATTGCGATCGCTTACCATCAGGCGGACCATAGGCTTGTTTGATTGAAGTTTACGGCACGATCATCTTAAAATATTTGTTTTGCATATTACCACCTACTATGTATGATTTACATGTCATGTTATTTGTTTTTTAGGTTTTCACGCACATCACTCATTATATAAATCAAGTTTCAACGAGTTAGATGCATTGATTTTATTTATTTATTGACGCTTCGCATCCTTTGTGGGAATGCGTCGTCAGAATAATAATAGGGTATTTGACAGTATTAAAAATAAAGTGCCAATTGTTAGCATCTGTGTTTATAATGAATATTGGCAGGGTTTTTATTTACTATTTTAACAAAAAAATATTCATAATTTTACTTAAAACCCACGAAAAAGATAATAGTTTTCTTATCTATTGTCACATGACCCAAAACGCTTGATATTGGCGGAGCCTAAAATGACGTCACAGGCAAGTAAACTTCCGGTTAAAGTGACATTACATTGTATCGTTTGACGTTTTAATAACAGTCCTGTGATGTCACACAGTAGTAAGACGCCATATTGTCCAGAAAAACGTTTTCGCGGCAACTTGAAAATAGAGTTTTTGATTTGGTTATTTTTACAGAAATACACAACAGAATGATGAATATCCTTTTTATGGACTCCATAAACATTAGTCAATTACGTGAGATCGTTTTCTAAAACTTGTCAAATACCCTATCTGAATTAGTCTGACGACGCATTATATTACGCACATATTTGCAGGAATGCGTCGTCAGAATAATAATTTGAATTATTCTAACCTGCGAAGGATGTGAAACGTCAATAAATAAATAAAATCAGTGCATCTAACCCGTTGAAACTTGTTTTATTTAATGTCTCATGTTTTTATCTATGTACGAATAACGTTCAATAACTGCCCCTAAAGACTTGTGTTGAATAAACTTATTTTGATTTTAAAGTGACAGAATTCTTAGTAAATGAAGTTTTTAAATGAACCAAAGCTTCGGAGTTCGTGTAATTAATAACAATGAAATTCTTTCGAGTTGTTCGTACGTTTACGTCATTCAATAAATAAAGTTCGTGCATTAACCCGTTAAAACTAGTTTTATTTAATGAGTGATGTGCGTGAAAACCCAAGAAACAAATATTCTTCCAAGTTTGTAAATACTTAAGTGATGATTAACAAAAACACAGTCCGCACTAACTATATCCGGCTAGAATGTGTTGTTTGACATTTGAACTGTGTAATTGTATCGTTGTTCTTAGAATTTACACTGTTTCTGATAATATAGTTAGTGCTTTAATGACCTCATTAACTCATTATAATGTTGACTAGGAGATAGATTTCAATTTTGTCATGAACACGCAAAACATGCGAATTGCGATAACGCTTGTTGTAAGTAGAGAAGATGAAAACCGCATAACAGACTAACGCACCAATCATCATCAGCATGCTTATCCCACACCTGAATGAATCTGCTAAGGTTTTTTCACACAACATTAACATTTTAATATACAATATACCAACAACAGAGCTGGCGAAAAAGCAAAAGCATGTAAATACAGGGTCTAGGCTCCGAATATGATTTTGTCCCATTCGGTGTCGAGACCCTTGGTGCGTGAGGTCCTAGCGCTATGAGGTTTTTTAAGGAAATATCAAAAAGGTTAGTCGACATCACAGGAGACCGAAGAGTTGGCAGCTACCTCGGACAAAGAATTAGTCTAGCTATTCAAAGGGGGAACGCTGCCAGTATCTTCCGAACCTTGGCTAAAGGGACTCCTTTTAGTAGTATATTTTAGTTATAATATTTTATTTTTTAAGGTTTTGAGTTTAAGCTTTTAATTATAATAAATAATAAAAAAACATTTTTAAATATACAATATTGTTTTTTTTAGGTTTGAACATCTAACAGTTATTTGCTTAAAAAATAAAGAATATAAATACAATATAGTGTCAAATAAATTACGCACTAGCGATTAGCAGCCTAGGCGGTTCCTTTGAGCGGTCCAACCGCTTAACGCGGTTTCATAGCGGTTTCTTTGCGATTTGCCGCCATTAGACACTCGCCTCCTGTTAGACCACTCGAATTCACGTCTCCCATAAATTAACTAATCGGCGGATCGCCACAAACTAAACTTCCCATTTTTTTTTATTGATAGGTCCGATAAATGAGTCCACCCCACCTGATGTTAAGTGAAGGTGAAGTCCAGACGTGAAGATAGCTGATACAGCAGTTCTACCTGCCACACCAGCCATCTTCACCCTGCCGGCCTGCATGTTGCTTCTTCACGCCTCTTTTAAAGGATCCCAGGTTGTAAGAGGGAGGGAACACGTGAGCGGGCAGAGCATTCCATTTACGGATAGTACGACAAAGAAATGAGTCACCAAATTTCTTTGATCGCTTTGATGAACGCCAGTGCGTATAAACTAGATGGCGGTCAACCGCGAAGCGGGCCGCAGCTCTCCATTCAACCTTTTGGTGGCTGGTGTTATGTTTCTGTCGGTGAGAAAGGTTTCAAGGCTCCACGGGGTAGGGTATTGGATCAGGGTAGGCAACGGCGCGAGTGATATAGGCTATGGTGGCGCTTGCCATCAGGGGCCCATATGCTTGTCTGCCGACTTCTAACATAAACACTATTTTGGTTATTCATTCTTTATAGCATGATATCGAACGAAGATAGAATAAAGAAAAGAAACATCCGAGCGCGTCAGATATTGAGATGGTTGTCACGTAAGCTACAGGAAGAGCTCTTATTGTAAAGACTATTTGGACGCGACCAAAAGTCATAGTAGTTTGTTGTTATTTTTTTGCTGCCCAGGACCGTGGTTTGCCGTTCATAAACCGCTCAGGTATGGTGGGAGTACTTCATCATCATCATCATCATCAGTCTAATAATGTCCCCACTGCTAGGGCACAGGCCTTCCCAATGGATAAAATAGGGAGATTGGGCCATGACCCACCACGCGGGCACAGTGCGGATTGGCTTAACGTGCCTTCCGAAGCACGGAGGAGCTCGAGATAGAAGCTTTTTGGTCACCCATCCAATGACCGACCACTGAGGAAGTTGCTTAGCTTCAACGATCGCAGCCGAACGCTCTAGCCACCTGCGCCATCGAACTCCTCTTAACTGAGTACTTCACAACGTGCAAAGTTTGACTCCCTTATGGTATTCTGCTGCGTTCGGGTTAAACACAAAATCCCCCGCTTGGGCTCCCCTACTAATAGCACATAGATAGGTACTGTTACAATATCATCATCACCCTATTAATGTCCCCAATGCTGGGGCACAGGCCTTCCCTATGGATGGAATAGGGAGATTGGGCCATGACCCATCACGCGGGCCCAGTGCAGATTGGTGGGTGCTAACGACTGCAGATGCAGCCGAGACCAACAGCTTAACGTGCCTTCCGAAGCACGCAGGAACTCGAGGTAGAAGATCCAATGACCGACCACTGCGAAAGTTGCTTAACTTCAACGATCGCAGCCGAACGCTCTAGCCACCTGCGCCATCGAGCTCCTCTTAACTGAGTACTTCACAACGTGCAAAGTTGACTCCGTTATGGTGTTCTGCTGATTCGGATTAATCACAAAATCCCCACTTGGGCTCCCCTACTAAAAGCACATAGATAGGTACTGTTATTTTTTTTTTTTTATGCTAAATAGGCAATGCGTTTGACCACAATCTCACCTGATGGAAAGCGATGATGAGGCCTAGGATGGTACACGCCTGCCTAGAAGATGCCTGTTCACTCTGGCCTTGAAGATGTCCAGGTTATATTGGTCCGGGAAAACAGACCTCGGCAAGGAGTTCCACTCCCTAGTCGTTCGTATAATGAAGGCCGAAGCAAATCGCTTCGTGCGAATAGGAGGAACTTCGACAACATAAGGGTGGAAGCCCTCGCCGCGCCTGGTCGTCCGGTGGTGGAAAGGGGAAGGGGGGATCAAATTATGTAATACCTCCGCACACTCTCCGAAATGTAACCGATAAAACACCGAAAGGCAAGCTACACGTCTTCGGTGGTCAAGGCTCTGAAGATTAGCCTCAACGAGAGCGTCATTGCCTATGAGTCTCTTCGCACGGTGTTCCACCGAGTCCAGTGCATCCAGCTGATACCGAGCAGATCCGTCCCAAAGGTGACAACAGTACTCCAAGCAGGAGCGAACTTGGGCTCGGTAAAGGTTAAGGAGCTGCTCAGATGTAAAATATCGCCTGACCTTAGAAAATATTCCAAGTTTTCTGGCAGCGGTTTTAGCAATGGACTCGATGTAGTGACCGAAATTGAGGCTGGATGAGATGTCCATACCCAAGAGCTCGAGATGGTCTTTAACCGGCACGGAGACATTTCGAAAAGTCGGAGTCAGATGGAATGGACTCCGTTTCGTCGAGAAGAGACAGGCCTGTGTTTTAGAGGGATTGAATCCAACCAAGTTGGCTTCACCCCAGAGGGAAACAGCTTCCAGGGTTGCATTCACTCCCTCCACCATCGCCTCCCTTAATGATCGGACATCTGCATCAGACTTCACATCAGGCAGATATCTCCCCGAAACTGTGCTGTCATCAGCATACCCAAAGATACCAGGAGTTGACCATACCCAAAGATATATCAGCACTTAATATCAGGTGGAGTGTAGTCGGTGCACGCAGAGTCGGCAACGGTTGCCGCGACCACACCCGCACTCCCGGCGTGCTGCGGGGGGACTGCGGTCCTCAGAATAATAATAATATACCATTTATTTTCTCCTCACAAAAGGTGTAACAGTACAATAGGTAATTAACTTAATCAATACAAATACATAAACCTATTATGTGGGAGACTGGTGCCCGTAAAAGGCAACTACGAATAGCTACCTGTACTAACAGGTCACCAGGCCCAGACTATCATACATAAACCATACGTGTATTGCATATCTTAATGGAAAATTGAATACCTACTCCTTTGAATGTACGCCGGGTGACCGGTGCAGGAGTATTGTCTGGTTTTTAGTGGCTCTGTTCAGGGTGTTAGGTAGGGCCCTGCTCCCCAGTGAAGTGGCGCACACTAAGGTGCATCGATCCTGAGAAGCCACCATATGGGCGTAGGAGGGTACCGGGGGGTTTTAGTGGAGTAGGATCAGTGTGGCCTTCCGCACTGGTCCTGCTTGAGTAGGGTCGGCACTGTTTCCCGTGCCGGCGAGTCCCACACACGCCGTGCGCCTAGTCAGCGTCACGGTATGGTGCGTAACTGCATTTCCCCTCGTCACAAAAATAAAAAAAGGTAGGGCCCTGCTCATGTCACTCGGCCTAATGGCTAACTGTAATGAGCAGGGAGGAGTCCCACATACCTTCTTCTCGCTCCCCCGGTGGTTGAAGGATGCGTAAGACATTTCCCAGACAAAAAAATAGATTGAGTGCAGCCACTTCTCTACCGATATGCTAAGTATAAAATAACATACTTACATCGCTTGTATCGGCTTTCATGTCAGCAAGTTTCCTGTTCAAGTCTTGCTTTAGTCCTTGCATCAGAACAAAGTCTTTTTGCAGGATTCCTTCAAGACCTGCACGACATGTAGGAATAGAAATTTTATCAGGTAAAAAAATATTGATCACTTATTTTTATCTAAAGAAAAGTTTACTAGAAAAAAAAACCACGCGGACCAGGCAGCGGACGGGACTCGAACCCGCACCCTTCGCAATCCAGGCGAATGCACTGACCACTATGCTACCACGGCCCTATTAGCCGCGTCGAAATTTTCCTAGCCTTAAGCTGCAATTCAGCGCCATCTCTTCGCATTTTAGGTAACCCACAAAAAAAAACATATTTTTAAATAAAAAACCACGCCAAAAGATCACTGTAGGGTACGGCAGTAGGGGCGCTGACCCTACTGCCGTACCCTACAGTCGTATCGGCGTTCTTAAATACAGTGTCAAGGTCTTGTATTGGAATGTATAGGTATTTCTGTTAACCCTCTCAGTACAGATGTCTCCATGTGGTCAGTACTTGGATGAACGCTCTGTACAAAGCCTGTACTTGCTTCGGTAGTACATATCCTGATATACTTAACCTGATATAGTGCCTGAAGAAGGAGAAGACGAACGCTCATGTTCTGCTGGAGTGTAGAAAAGTTACAAGAGAATAGACTCACTCATGGAAATGGATGCGTGATATTATCTAATATATAAAATTCTTGTGTCACGGTGTGCGTAATTGAACTCCTCCGAAACTGCTCGACAGATTTCGTGAAATTTTATATGTGTATTCAGTAGGTCTGAGAATCGGACAACATCTGTTTTTCATCCCCCTAAATGTTAAGGGTGGTCCACTATTAACTTTTTTTTAAGACAAATTTTTTATTTTAATTTTTTATGATACATCATACAAAAATACATACAACCCTAAATTTTCACCCTTCTACCACCCATATTTTTATGGCGATACGAAGTTCGCTGGCTCAGCTAGTTGTTATATAATAGATACCAGTGCAGCAATATCAGCGGACTGCTGGACTTCCTGTAGAAGCTGCGATGACACTCCTCACGCAAAATTAGCACCAAATGTCGAGTTACAATTAACGCATTTATATTATGCAATGAGCCAGCTTTTCTTACTTCCGGTAGCGCTGCTTAATTTTCATAACGATGCGTGCGTTACGATTATGGAGCTGTGAAAATTCAGCCTAAACATACCGGCGTTCGTTAACAAAGCGTCCAGATCGTGTGTGGGGAACTCTGCAGTAGATGGCGCCAGCAGTCGCGGCGACGGCGCGCGCGGGGAGCGGGGTGACGCGGGGGACGACAGAGGCGCTGGCCAATCAGATTAACAGAGATATATATTTATAAATCTATGGAAAATTACTAGAGAAACAATAGAGGTGATGTCGGTGCATAAAGTAAATAAAATTTTATTTAGTCCGTCAGTTAGATTATCAAACAGACACTTTTATATTCTTTTGTCAATCAACAAAAAAAATGCTAAAGCGCATCAAAGTTTAGGAGTGGGGGCTCATGACGTCACTTTGTAGTAAAATTGTGCGAAAACGTGACCTCACGCGACATTTCAAATCAATATATCTCTGTAATGTTTTGATTTTGTGAAATAAATAAAATGCATTTCTTATATTTTTTGATAATCTACCTGATAGACGAAGAAGAAAAGTATTGTCATCATGCCTATTCTTTACATCTCAAAATCAAGCAGTGTAATGCTTAAAATAAAAATAGGAAGAAATATATTCACATTCTTATTGTAAGAAAAAGATAAAAAAAGCCTTTATAAATTAAACCATAACATAAAAAGCAAGTCATAATAGAGTTGCTTTCATTTTTAAAATCCCAATATATTTTTTTAAGTAGACAAAGATTACGCTTTGCTTCGTTTTAACAATACCATAGGAAATAAAAATAAGTTGTGACAAATAAGAATAAGCCATTATTACCCAATACGCGACATTGCCCACTTATGATTGCATGATTGCATACGACATCTAATGCACCAGGGATCCAGCCATCACCAATCATATCCGACCAAATCTTCTATGCAACTACTCACCCATCATCATATCCTCAGGTAGCTCCCATACAGAAGATCTCCCAGCTCCAGATGGCAATAAGGATTCTCCCAACTCTACATCTCTGAGTTTGATATTTCAATCATTCTTTAAAACTTGATATATTTTCAGATGCAGACATTGAAAAATATACCATCATAACCCCACTCATGTATACGTGGGATCAATCAAATGCCCAATAGTGACCACCCCCCTAACATTGACTCAAAACGCGATATGTAAAGCGATTCATCTAAATTTACTTTCAAACTAATAATGAAGTTTGACAGTTATCGACATAAAGTTTATCGCGGTTCTCATGCTAGAAAGACTGGAATCCACCTTTACCATGTCTTTGGACTTCTGAAGAATGGAGGAACTCGAGATCGTATAAAACTTTATCCACCTATCCAGTAACCGGCATTTATGACAGTTTAAAAATTATAATACGTCTTCAGCTCCTATATTGTAGATCTCCTGGCTCGCAGCGTGTCTGCAGGTGGTGGTAACGGCTCTCCCAGCTGTTCGTCTCTGTCATAGATGACTTATAAAGAACCAGAAAACCAACTTTAATATGAGGATGTCTTGAAAAAGTTTTGATCTCCCATCTAGAAGCTGGCATTTGGTTAAGTTGCTGAAGCTCCCCAATAGTAGTCAGCTAACTCTTTTAACTACTACTACTCACCCATCATTATATCCTGAGGCAACTAGCTCAAGTTTTAGTCACCCATCTATTTATCGGAATTTATTAAACATGCTTAACCCTCCCAATCCTATCCGTCTATTTCCTGTTACTAACTTCTTACCCATCATCATATCCTCAGGTAGCTCCCATATAGAAGGTCTCCTGGCTCGCAGCGTGTCTCCAGGTGGCGGTAACAGTTCTCCCAGCTCCACGTCTCTGAGTTTGACGACACTGATGTAGTCACAGCAGGTGAACAGTAGTTCTCCGCGGTTGAAGCGAATGTATTCTCTGAGAAACAAGTAATAAATGCTAGATGTAATGAACTCGTGAGATATTTTTTATGTCAAAGGGGTGGAAACATGCATATGCCATGCTTGACGGTAAGCAGCCACCATAGCCTATTGCACTTGAGATACAAAAATATCACTCGCACCGTTGCCTACCCTGACCCCATCCTTTAACCCATGGAGACCTGGAACCTAACTTACCGACAGAAACAGAATACCACTCTTTACCCCATTAGTGGGGATTTTAATAAGCTGAAGATGATGATTTATTAGGCTCAGAATTGATTTTGCCTTTTCCCCCATATGATGACTGACCATAGCTAAATTTACCTCACTTTCTTTCTATTTTTAATACTAACGGTTCTTGTTCAAAGCTTCTTTGAACCAAAAGACAATCTGCCAGTCTGGCAGTCTGCCAATTGTCTTTTGGTTCGCTTATAATATCAAATTGTCTATGATCCTCAGGTCCCTTTATCAACAGACTTTAAAAAGGAGAATGTTCTTAGTTCGACTACCTATACGTTTTTTTTATACTTACGGTTCATGCGTTCATCGTTGTCGTCATCTGTGAGGTTTTAACTAAACTTACCATTGTTAATACTTACGGTTCTTGTTCAAAGCTTCTGGATTGCCAGTCGTCTTTGCTTTCCGGCGGTAATATCAACCCGCCCGGAGACCACTGGTAAACGCTGGAATCTTGACGGCAGAACATTTAGTTCTAACAGTGGCTCTGATAATCATCTTCGGACAGTGACTTTAGTACCCTGCAATATCCTTATCCCATTCACAAGAAAGGCCAATAATAATAGACTCTATATTCCCTATCCCATCCGAAGAGAAAGCCTGTGCCCCAGCAGTGGGGACATTAAAAGGCTGATGATGTTTATAGCACAGAATCGGTATTGCCATATCACCCATCTGATGAATGGCAATTTCAAAGATTTGTTTATTTTAAGTTAGTAGTATTAATACTAACGGTTCTTGTTCCAAGCTCCTCGACTGCCAGTCGTCTTTGGTCTCCGGTTGTAATATCAACCCGCCCGTAGATCCCTGGTACACGCTGGACCCTCGACGCGAGAACACTTCTAACGGAGGTTCGGATAACGAATCATCGTCTGACAGGGACTTTCTTGCTGGTCCTGCAAAAAGACATGAATAAAGTTTTTATTGTGACGAACACTCTGAACACGGGACGTGGCAGGGGCGAAAAAATTATAATAGTTATTTCGTGTAAGGTTTGTTATTTAAAAATCAGTAAATTTTACCTGACGCCCAGAACGTGTAGTATACTCTTTTCTAACTTCTGGTAAGGGGCCGGTATTAGTTTGGTCAGCCAGTATGAAGGCCGGTTTAATGCGGTCTATCGATACTGTGACCTCTTTTCCTTTTTGGAGAATTTTGAATATTTTGTCTCCTCTGGCTAGTACTTTGAAAGGGCCTGAGTAAGCTGGTTGTAAGGAACCACGTAACGCGTCTTCACGCAGGAAAACATGATCACTGGACGTGGCAGGGGCGAAAAAATTATAATAGTTATTTCGTGTAAGGTTTGTTATTTAACAAAATATTTTTTGTGATTTAATAATTGAAATTAAGTTTGACTTATATTATTCGAGTAGTGGGGATTCAAGATGGTAATGTGCACGTGGTGCGTGGCATTCTCGGCTGAGATTCTTGCACGGAGAGTGAAGAATAAAGGAGTATTGGGTAAGTAACTGGAGGTATTAAGATTTCTTACCAGGATGGATGCAATAAGTTCCAAATTCCACTCTTTTTCCAAGCACACCGAGGAAAGGAAACTTCAACTTGATGCTTTGAAGTAAGCACTCTTCGTACATATCCCAGATGTGGATAGTCTAGAATTGAATTAAATAAATAAATAAATATTTCTAACACTCACACCAATTAGCCTAGCCCCAAAGTAAGCACTGTAAGGCTTGTGTTATGGGATACTAGGGTAACGAATAGAATACATATTTTATACTGTACATATATAAGCATCCATGACTGGAGTACAAATGCTCGTATTCATCACAAAAACATCAGCCCCCACCAGGATTCGAACCCGGGACCTCTCGAGTCAGCGACACCATGAAACCCGGCCTACAAACCACTCGGCCACGGAGGTAGTCAATTACACGATCTGTTTTAATAACCACGGGGCTCAAGGCTCCACGGGGTATTAGGGTCTATCATACACTGTGGTCTTCTTTAACTCTAGCGTGAACATATGTATTCGAAGTTATTGCGTGTACTAATAACTTTTTATTTTTCCCACCTTGCAAAAGGCTATGCAATAAAGTATCACATCGTATAGTATTAACTTAATAAAGTTATTAGAACTTAACAGGGTAGAGATTGGAATTTTTGGCGGGATGGGGCAGCGTCACTTTAGCAGTTTTGTTTTGTTTGTTAAAAATTGTGTTGTGGCGGATGTTAGTGTCTAATAATGGTGGATTATTAACCACTAAGTGTTCGAGAACATGCACAAGTGTTCGCAAGTGAAACAAAATAGCGGAAAGTATCTTTCGAGGTTCCCTTAAGGCCCTTTTCACATGCACACGGTCACGGCACGGCCGCCACGCCGTGCAACCGTGCTAGCTCTTTCACATGTATACGGCTTACACACGGTCGCCGGCTATGGATGTTGCAGTATTATCGAGAATTTTGGGGAACGACGACGTCTTTTATTAGGAACAAAAAAAGATTCTTTTCATTATCATCTAATTCTTCAAAACTACTATTTAATCCTATACATACTTCTTTCCACGCTTCTTTTGTCTCGTTCCTGTTTTTATAAGACGCGATGGTTTTATCCCATAAAGTAGGACGCGCTTCAACTAGCGAAATCAACACATCAACATCGATTTCGACAGACATTCTGCAACAATCGTCCGTCCGATCCCCTATGACTTTAGCTGGCGAATGGTATTTGCGCTCGCCGTGCCGTACCGCGCCCGTGTTCTTGTGAACGCGTCTATACAAGTCCATACAAGACTATAAAGACGGTTGCCGTGTCAAAACCGTGCATCTAGTGGATAAGGACGGCTGACACGCGGTCACGGCACGGTCGCCGTGCAATGTGAAAGCTCTCATTGTTGCTCATACATTACTATTTTACACGGCACGGCAACCGTGCCGTGTCCGTGTACATGTGAAAAGGCACTAAGAAGTCCACAGGGAGGTTCCAGTAAATCCCCACACATTTACTGAAACATAGGGAAAGGGGGTTTGACTTGACTGCCTTTTACTTTGACTTGATTAATTACTTTGACCACGAGTGCTATAGAATTTGTAAACATTTTAACACTTGACATTGGCTAAATGCACTTGCCGTGCGAAGCCATTTAGAAAAAAAAAGAAAGTAATACGCGACTCATATTCCCTAGTATTCATCGATTCTTAAAGGCAATAAGTCGTGCTTATTTGCATATAAAACCAATGACTGTAAATGTAATTCTTCTTCATCGTCACTAATCTAAGAAAGGGAACCTTCTCCTTAGTACCTTTAATGATGACTCACGCAGTTGTTGCAGTACCAAGGGGAATTTCCTCGGTGCCTTAAGGCTTATTTACGCCGCGGCAACACTGTGCGTCATTGCAGCATGCCACGAGGCCGCTTGCTACAATAATTAAAAATATCGCGAATTGTGGCAGGAATCGTGCGGCATGGCAACACTTTGCGTCATGTGGCAAAGTGTTGCAGCATGTATCAGGACACAATGGATTACGTGCGACATTTTTGGTGCGACAAGTCGACAACAGAGTTTATAGGTTATGTTTTGCTTGTATTTGTTTTTACAGTGAATTATTGGTGATGGAGTGGTGTAATAAAACATATTGGAGCACTGATCTTAGTTTTGGGAAGAGAGTTCCATATTGTTGTCAACCGAAATGATAGGAAGTTAGATATGGGATTGCTAGAACACACAGGCCTAGTCAATTTCAAGGAGTGACCTCTTAGTCGTTCTTTATTGTTCATCATATACAAGTTCTTGATATTACTTACATTATAATTATCATTCAATATCTTATGTCTCTATTAAGTCTCCTCGTGTTAGCGTTTGTTCTAGATTGATATGTGTCGTCTATATCAATGGGAATCTTCTCCGCGCCTCATTATATAATGATGACGACACATGCAGTTGTTGCAGTACGCCAGTACTATCTCTTCAGCTGCCAGCACAGCCACGTCAAGTATAGCGGGAGTGGAAGGCGCTGCCAGTAAAGCAAACGGGGTCTACTGAGTGGTTTCCCATAGACGAACTATACCGTCGGGACTGCCTGTAGCCAGTAGATACAGGGGAGATATGTGGAAGCGGTCGTGCCCTGATATTATCATCATATATCAAGAGGAACCCTCTCAGTGCCTTATTATATATGATAATGACTCACGCAGTTGTTGCAGTACGCCAGTACTATCTCGTCAGCTGCCAGCACAGCCACGTCAAGTATAGCGGGAGTGGAAGGCGCTGCCAGTAAAGCGAACGGGGTCTGCTGTGTGGTTTCCCATAGACGAACAATGCCGTCGGGACTACCTGTAGCCAGTAGATGCAGGGGAGATATTATGTGGAAGCAGGTAACGCCCTGAATGAGGATAAAAATATAGTGTTAATGTTAAAGTTTTCTTTGACGACCCTGAACAAAGTTTTTCAACTTATTGGGCGATTCTCCACTCACCAGCCCGTACTGGCACGGTACCGTCATGGCCCTAGACCAGTGCATTGTCAGGCTCCTCAAGGTGTATTTAGTAAGACATAATATTAAGGAGGTTAAAATTTGTATTATCGTAATTGTATCAAGCTCGAGAGAAGAGAGAAAATTTCGGAATGGCCTGTCATGGGAACCATTCGATGACATGGTCATCATCCCATGACCATAAGCCGTTGGTCCCGGCTGCATCTGCGGTCGTTAGCACCCACCAATCATGATCATGATTTATTCTTCCTATGAAGGTCTGTACATTAACAGACTGATGATGAAACATGGCGCAATACTACTCTGGTATCGTAATCGACTCTATCATTGTCACGCCTAATGAAAACCACTTTCCACCAGGCGGGTTATTTAATTTTGCCATCATTTTCAACTTACCCTCTGAACTCTAAACAAATAGTCATCCAACTTCCCCGGCACGTTGCGAGATCTGACGCTGACCAAAGAGTCGTGAGAGCAGGACAGCAATATCTCCCCGTCTCGCGTGTAAGCGACTCTTCGTATGGTTCGCGAATGGACGTTACGCCATGTGGTGATAGCGCAATATGTCGTATGGGGAGGTGATGATAACTCCTGAAAAATACATAGCGGATTTTCTACTGAAGTTGGAATTTTAGATTGAATGGGCAATGCCCACTTTGTATGGGAATTGGGCTTAACATGGACAAGCATTTTAACAAGTAAAACTATACAATGTATGAGGCTTAAACTACCCAGAATCTTTGATAATTTTGTATCAGTATCCTTTAAAATAATTTTTAACACCGCGATGAATAAAGGTAATATAAGCACAAATAAGTCATTTTCTCAACGATCAATAATACCACTAATATCTTCTCTTCAGTAAGTATGGACACGTATTAGTGCAAGAGTCACCGAATATAAATTAATGCTTAAACATTGGTATATTTGTATGTTCATACATAGGCCTACTCAATTTGCAATATATGTAGTAATAAATCATTGGCTTCTCTTTAAACGTTCCACGTGCAGTCTTTTATTCTCTTAGATACATATACGTATATCTTGGACAATATTCTAAAACTCCATACCGTCCAGAAGTAATTGCATTTGCAATTGCAGTCTTACTGTAGAATAAAGATATTGTCGGTTGCAGAAATCGTATCCTTGACAGATCTCCACGCTCAGAACCAAAATCCTTGTGTTATATAGTCTAGTCTTGTAATATGGCGGTTTATGACATCTATCTATGTTAAAATCTAAAGAATTTTTTAAAGAGAAAATAAAACACTTTTTGTCCAGGTGGATCAATCTTGGAGCCTTGTATTATACAGACATAATTTTAAGTGTCCAAGAATTAGGTCCAATAATGTATTCTGAAACTTACGCTCCAGAAGTAATAGTTGATGTTCTCCGGAGTCTTGCTGTAGAATAAAGATATTCTCGGTTGCAGAAATCTTATCCTTAAAAGATCTCCGCGTTCAGAACCAAGAGCTAATTCTGATGTACTGCGAGTTGAAGACATTGGTGTGAAGGCGAGGCACTGATGAAATGATAAAGATATTAATAGAGATTTTTTGAAATGATTACTAATTGAACAGTAAATGATAATAGATTAGGTTAGTTTAGGTTAGGTTGGCAGTTGTATTTTTCAGTGATCATTTACTATTTTTGATGATTGCATGAGTATGAGCCTTTTCAAACATCTGGTAATTTTTAAGGATTTTTTAACTGTACTAATCTCTTGTCACACTCTCTCCAGGAAATTGTAACTTTACTAATCCCTTGCATACTCCAGTAACTTGTAAGTATAAACTTAAGAACCTTCGATAAATTATCAAGGATTTTTTTTGGATCTCATAACACAAGGTATTGGAAATATTTTTTATTTCTGGTAAAGTTTACAATATAAGCAGTAACAGCTGTTATGGACTGTAACAAGTGTAATAACAAATTAAGGGTCCAATGTTTCATATAAAATAAAATATAACTGTACTTAAAATACGTCATAAAAAGCAACCATATGTCAAAATTATCAATATACTGTTTGTTCTAAAGTTAACTACACATGAGAAGAGTTAATTTCAACCATAATTTGGATTATAGCATTTGGCTGGCAGAATAGGGAAGATGCATATATAATATTTATGAAAATTTTATGATTAAAATGTTAAAAAAATATAAAAGAAATGCCACTGAAACGTTTTTATTTTACATATTATTATTACGAATTAAAAATACTTGAAACGGAACGTATTTTAAAACACCAATCAGCGTTTAGTGACGTCACTCCTGTTACGACAACTTCTTTGAGGTTATGGTTGTTAAAGTAAATATTATTTTATGGGAATATTTATTGCGTTTTTTTACATTTAATAAAAATGAAGCAGACTCCAGGAATTTACCAAGAGTTAGCGTTGGTTATAACTTTTTTTGTCCAAAGTGCAGAGTTTTTAAGTGTAGAAATGAAAGGGATTAAATTACTACGGTATGTAAAAATCGTAGTTGTTAAACTTCGTATTTTATTCAGCGGCTTCTACAAATCTTACGGCGATAATGCAATCGGCTATGACCAAATTAAAAGAGATGGAAAATTATGTACGGTAAAAGGTCGAGTTCTCTGGAGCATAAAGTACGTAAAGAAGGTTATCGTGTTACAGTTATTTTAAATGAAACGCAAAGCTTGGTTTAGTCCTGCCAATGTGAAGATTGTGCCACACTTTATCTAATTTTCGACGTCATTCTCCAACTGTAAAATTAAAAATATGTTATAGACAGGTTTTGTAAGTATTAGGTAGGTTACTAATGCGTTTTTACGAACAAGCAGATTAATTAAGCATATAACAAGTATATTCGCCGACTTACGTCAAAGTAATCTTCTCAGCATCGAATAATGGTCTTTGGAGAATAATTGTCATTTCTCTTCGCAGCTTGAAACCACTTTTTTTTCAGTTTTGGGTCAGAAATTCCAGTCAAAAACAATTTATTTGGGAACTTTGTTGAAGTAGATTGGCACAAAACATGAGTCAACACGGCTTTTTTTCGGAATATTAGTGGTATTGTTATTATCACATGATGTTGATGGATAGTACATTTTAAATTTTTCAAAAAATATTTCGAAAGTCGAAAAAATATGCAAAAGTATGAAAATTTAAAGCCAGCAACGAACAATTACGACCAGTGACAGACAGGAGTGACGTTATCGCATCCATAGGTTCGTTTTCGCGCGAAAATTTAAATTGTCAATTTAAAACCGCATTTTTCCGATAAATCACAATGTTTTAATTTTTTAATATATCTGTGGTTTATTCTACATGGAATTCTTTAAAATGAAAACAAAAATAAAAATATTGCATCTTCCCTATTGACTTTTAAAACAGAGTTTTCTGAGAGTTTTCAAATAAAATTACAATGAATATTAATAAAAAAAAGTTAGATTTAAAAAAAACGCTCATCTGATTTAATAACGTAATATAGTGTTAACTATTGTAAGTAAACAAATGGTCAAGTTGACAAATAGTTAAATTTTACTATTGATGAAACAACGGACCCTAAAAGTAAAGTTTAGAGAGGATGTCACCTAGCAACATAAAATAATATGTAATTTCTTACCATTGGTATATTTGGGAGGCCAGTAATACAAAATATCGGTGTATGTGTGAGCGTGGTAGCATCGTATACCGTCAAACTTCTGTCCGAAGCCGACAGAATAAAGCATTTCACGTCCTGAAAGACATTGCAAATATTTTTCAAACAATATTGTCAATAAGGGTTCCCGTGGCCTCGTCTAGTGCCGTTGTCTCAACCGTGCTGGTTGTGACCGTGGACCGAGTGAGGCGAGGGGCATCGTCAGGTTTTTAGTGGGTAGGGCCCCCCCCTCCTGGGCGGTCGCTGAGCTAGTCCCAGGACTGGCTGAGCGGACGGGCAGGACGGGTCGGGAGGAGTCCCACATAACCCCGTTGCCACTCCCAGGTGGCGTGGTATGCGTCATGCATTTTGCTGACGAAAAAAAAAAAAAAAAAAAAAAAAAAGGATGGCACAGGCCTTCCATAGGAATGAAATAAAGCCATAATCAACAACTTGAACCCAGTGCAGATTGGTGGGTACTAACGACTGCAAATGCAGCCAGACAGACTTAACATGCCTCCAGAAGCACGTAGGGATAAGAGACAATAAATATTAATTTATTTCCTAAGTTTCCACGCCAACGATATTAAATACGGTATTTAAAAAACGTCTTTTTATTACTAATAAATATATATTTTAATTGAAGCGAAGGCCCTCGCTTCGCTTCGGTATTTTATCCCCTTGGGGGTAGAATTGATCAAAATCCTTTCTTAGCGAATGCTTACGTCATAACATCTAACTGCATGTTAAATTTCCAGTGGTTTGGGCTGTGCGTCGATAGATCACTATGTCAGTCAGTCAGACCTTTGAGTTTTATATATATAGATAAATAGATTTAGAATTATAATTATTAATTCTAAATAGCTAAAAAAATAATAAAAAGACGATACGTTTAAGCGTGTTTCATTCAATAAATATTTGTTCACCCATTACATAAAAAAAAGCCAGCCTATTGACCAGCCATCGCGAAACTTGCTTCTACTCTCGCAGACAAAACGAGCTTTCTACTTGCGTCATAGAACTCTATAAGCCTTAATTATATAACTGGATTACACCCGAAAAGAAAAAGTGGAAAATACTCTAGCTACTAACTATCGTGATTAATGTTGATAAAAATTACTACCTGAGTAAATAATTAACATGATTTGAATTGATTTGAAACGCAGTGTTGGCAGGCCCCCCACAAGGTGGACCGACGATCTGGTAAAGGTAGTGGGAAGCCGCTGGATGCGGGCAGCATGGGACCGATCGTTGTGGAAATCCTTGGGGGAGGCCTATGTCCAACAGTGGACGTCTTTCGGCTGATGATGATGATGATGATGATGATGATGATGAATTGATAGACAGTCATAGTGTTAAAAACTAGTTTAATGTTATAGTATCGGAGCCAAAGCGGGGATTTTTGGATTTACTCGAGCGTATGGGTACCTAGTAAGTACTTCCACCATTCCTGAGCTTTCTATGTAGGGCCGAACGGTTAGGGCAGCAAAAAAATTTTTCAACAAACGGCCATGATTTTGGTCACATCCAAATCGTCAGTCTTTTGAATAGAAGCTACTTGAGGGTTCATGTAACTTTTCTTGGTCTTCCGCGGTTTGCATGGTATTGATGTGGCCGTACGAAGGGGTAGAATATAGGAAAAAAATCGAACGCGTAATGTAAACCTTCCAGTAGCTCCCATTCAAAAAACTGACAATTTGGAAGCCAAAAAAGTCATGGCCGTTTGTTGAAAAATTTTTTTGCTGCCCTAACCGTTCGGCCCTACATAGAAAGCTCAGGAATGGTGGAAGTACTTAACTAGGTGCAAGGTTGCCGCCCATATGTTATTCTGCCACGCTCGAGTAAATCCAAAAGTCCCCGTTTGAGCTCCCCTACTATTATGAACTTACACTCAAATAAATTGCATCGGTGATCCAAGAGCTTTTTACTCGTCGACGGACTCCAGTTCTGTGATAAAATACCTGGAATATAGTAAAATGTTCATCGATTAATTATTCTTTAACGTGAAAATACACCGAGCGCAATGAAAGACGACATCAGAGGGTAGATCGATATGTCTGCCAATAGCATCACCCGCAATTACGTCAGTTACTCACTGATCTTGGCGCTTGCAACAGTGCAACAATAAAAACCCCGTTAATAGCTATAATACAATACAAAAACTCTGTATTGTACATGACAAAAAAAACATTGAACATTGTACAAAACCATCTAGTACACGTGACGGAATGGGCGGCCTTATCGCTTAAAGCGATCTCTTCCAGGCAACCTTTGGATGGAGAGGATTAGAAGGAAGTGGGAGAGATGGCGGTGTAAATCGCTAGTAAACTCGCTGTAATGTTAGTGATCATGAAAGATTAAAACAATAAGAACAGCTTTATATTTTGATTTTTTTAATATTCTTTGAGAATTTATTATTATACTAGATGACCCAGCGAACTTCGTACCGCCCTAAAAAAATAGGGGTTGTCCAGCGGACAAAATTGTGAATCTAAACCATTCTCAGATCCCCTTGAACACACACAAAAAATTTCATCAAAATCGGTCCAGTCGTTTAAGAGAAGTTCAGTGACATACACACTCACAGAAGAATTATATATATAAAGATTGAAATTTGGATGGTTGTAATATTCACCAGACGGACAGGATGTTCAAATGTTTATAATTCCTGAACTTTGGGGCATCAGTGATACTGAAAAAGATAAACAAAATATTGTTTAGTATCCGATAAAAAGGTATTATAGAAAATATTACCTCATAGGAAGCCAGCAGCCGCAGTTCTCCACTGTAAATGCCGACTCGACCTCCCTTCGACACGGCCACGTAGCAAAACGAGTCGTCTTTCTCCACACTCACTAACTTCACTATGGTTTCCCTCTGAAACAAACGTTCTTATTAATGGGAATTACAATCTAAATCAGCATTAGGTCTCGACCTTCCTTTAACACGTATTATGGCAACTTTTGCCGAAGAAATGAATGAAAGATCAGGGAGGCTCGGCCTTTTATAGGTCCGGAACCATTTAAATTTGGACACGATTCGAATCGAACTAAAAAGAATCAAAGTAGGTAGTCTGTGGAGTTTGAATAGGCATAGACGTAGTTGGAGAGAGTATCCGTGTAATGGGTATCCATGGCAACGGATAAAAACATTAAGATGTCACAAATGTCAAGAAAATAAATAAACTAATTTATGCCTAAAAATAAATAAAATCGGAGAAATACAATAAAATTAAATAAATAACTGAATATAGAGAAATGCCGGTAAGTGTCCAGCACTCTGGAATAGTGATTTTAATAAGATGGGATTCTGATACCTATTTACGAAATAATGAATAGTGCCTGATATTTTTGAAATTGTGCGTTTCCAGTAATTAATAATTAAAGATAAAAAAGAAAAGTGTATAAACATGTTAAATAACCATGCTAACAGATGACAAAATGGAATCTATGAATACCAAAATAAAGGAAAGTCCCTGAGGTATGTTACACACGGCCTCTTAGCAGAACGAGTCCTCTTTCTCCACACTCACTAACTTCACTATGGTTTCTAGCTGAAACACAAGTTGTGATTGCTGGGGATTATAGATAAGAATAATTGTAATTAGCATTAGTCAAATAATATTTTTTCGGCTAATAAATAAATTTATGGACTTGTTTTGTTTTACTATTATGTAATAGGAAGATCATAATTAGAGAATGAAATTTTGAAACAAGCACTGCTTGGAATCTATGATACTAGATAATGTACAGAAACACCTTAAACTTTACTCACTTTAGTTAAAGGTATGTAACCTTTAACTAAAGTGAAAATTTCATGCTATTTACTAAAACAACTGCAACCTTTCATACACTAATCAGAATAAAGATTGGCCACATTCAAAGTACAATTAACTAACTACTTTTGAAAAATAAACAAGGGCTATACGTTGAACATAACATTTGTACCTTACAATGCTCCAATATTCTTATAGTCCCTTCTTTTAATTGTCTCCATACATCAGCCCTGGAGTTGATCTTATTCGACTCCATTATTGTCGTTTTTTGAAGAAAATTCTTAATGAGAAGAGGTTGAGGCAAAACATTTGTACCTTGCAATGCTCCAATCTTCTCTGGAGCTTGACTTCTTTGCATCTACAGCTACCACGTGAACGGACCAAGAAGACAGAACAGCTTCTGTGCGTGCATATAACAGAGTTAACAACATACCTACCTGGATAACCCGCTGACGCTACTGGTAACCCACAGACATAAAAGGAATACTAAAATTCTTGAGGGAGCTCGGATGGTAGGGCTGAAGCCATCCTTCACATGCAAAATAACCACCAATTGTCAAGTTGTGGAAAATACTCACCGTGAAGAAGAAGGGTTCAGGAGTTTAAACCGCTTGTGTACGTGGGCACTTAGAAACTTAAGAGAAACTAGAAAACTAACTTCTACACTTCACTAGCCTCTGTACAAAGTTTCATGCGTCTGAACCATTATTCAAATATTTTTTTCAAGTTTTATGCAGACACCTCTTCCACGGCCTTCTCAAACGCTGCTAGCGCTTCTTCCGGCGATGAAAACTGTATTACTTTGATCAGATTTTTTATTTTAGGGAATAAAAATAAGTCACACGGTGCCAAATCAGGACTTTAAGGAGGGTGTCCCAAGACTCTGACTGGTGTGGAGTCCAGGAAGTCAAAATTCAAAATTTAAAATATCTTTATTTAAATGGACTTTGGTAAGTACTTTTAAATCGTCAACTCCCTACCACAGCTTCGAGATGCAATAATTATTTCACTTAAATACCTAATTATTATGCTGCTTTGTCGGAGAAGAAGCGGCGAAAGAAACTCCACAGCTTACAATTTCGTACTGATCTTACAACATCATTACAGGTCAATAGTTACATCAAAAAATAATAATTAAGGTACTAAAAGTACAGTTTTAGATGCGTAAATTTTGGGCAGATTTTACTCCCACGCATTTTTATCATTCAAATAGTCATTAATTTTATAATAAGCTTTTTTATACAATATTTATAGTCTTTGGTATTGATGGCAGAGTGCGCGGGCGCGTTGTCGTAGTGAAGAAGGACCCCGCGGAGCCCGGTGTTAGGTCGCTTGTTGCTCATTGCAGAAAAAACTTTTGGCATGGCATACCATGTGCTATACCATTCGGCGTTGATGCTGCTATAGTCTCGAAGTGGAATTGAAATTAGGTACCCCATCAAAGTGAAGAAACTAGCGATCAAAATTTTCCCTGCGCTCCTCGATCGCTTCACTTTCGTAGTCGTTGGTTCATTTTGAAACAGCCAAACTATCGACTGACGCTTTGTTTCTAGATCGTATTGATAAATCTAGGATTCGTCACCTGTCACATTATCGTAAACGCGCCGTGACAAGCCTGCATAATTTTTTTGTATCATATCACTGCACCAATCCACATGGACCTGCTTCTGAGCTTCGGTGAGGTTGTGCGCCACCCAGCGGGAAACTATCTCCCTTACGCAAAGGTGCTCGTGCAAAATCTTGTGAACACTTCCTGAACCAATCTGCAGAGTATGCTGAATCTCTTCGTACGTAAACTTTCTTCGGTGACAGCCGTCGTAGGACGACCACTCCTTTGTTCATCCCCCAAACTAAGACCACGATTAAACTTGCTTCACCAGCAAGAGATGGTTGCTTTTGAAGGTCCTTCATCCATAAAAGTACTTCTAAATCGTTCAAATGACTCATCAGGTTTTAAGTGACATTTTTTTTTTCATAATATTTTTATTCAATTATTTACAATATGTCTCTTTAACTTTAAGTTACATTTAAAATCGTATAAAATGATAGCACGAAAATGTTCTCGATGCAGATCCATTTTTTAATGAGTCATGAAAAATTTCATTGGCTCTCGAAAAAATGCGGAGGAAAATTTGAAAATTCAGCGGTGTTATTTTTCCTTTAAATAATCGGAGTTTTCAAAATAATTACAAGGGGCCAGTGTCGTATACATAAAAACTTCTTTTCGCAAAATTTTCTGAGTGGCCTGGTATGTGCGTTGATAACTTGTAATGACCTGAATTATTAACATTTATATACCTTGTACCTTACAATGATCATACCTTCTTATATTCTTCTTCGCCTTCACAACCGTCATTTTGCTAAAGTTTCCTCAAGAGGTTGAGACAAAATATTTGTACCTTACAACGCTCTAATCTTCTCATTTCCTTCAATTGCCTCCATACATCCGCCCTGGAACTGATCCTCTTTTCCCCACAACCAACAAATGGTTGATGAGATACCGCCACCAGACCCTCTTGTTATGGCCAAGATATTGAACATTTACATAACATTTTTTACCTTGCAATGTCCCTTCTTTCAATTCCCTAAACATCCGTCCTGAAGGTGAACTTCTTTGATTCCACAACTGTCATTATTCTTGAGGAAAAGAGGTTGAGATAAACAAATTGTACCTTACAATGCTCCAGCCTTCTCATCGTCCCTCCCTTCAATGGTTTCCATACATCAGCTCTGGAGCTTGTCTTCTTCGCACCCACAGCTACCAAGCGGTTGATGAGCTGCCGCCACCACACCCGCCCGCTACTGAACGGGTCAAGAAGACGGAACAGTTTCTGTGCGTGCGTTGAGAACTTGTGATCACCTGGATTGTGAACATTTAGAAATATTGAGGACGTGCGAAGGGAGACCCGCCTCACGCAACGACATGAACTAAGATGAAACAAACCGATCCGAACTTTTTTTTAAAGCGAGGTAGGCAAATGATTCTACCCCAACTGTTAAGTCCAAACGCGAAGATAGCTGGTACAGCAGTTATAAACTGCTACATCAACCATCCTCACCTTGCCGCCGGCCTGCTAAAATGCTTCTTCACGCCTCTCTTAAAGGACCCCAGATTGTAGGAAGGAGGCTTTACGGGCGCGGGCAAAGAATACTTACGAATTTTACTTATTACTTATTCCACTTACGAATAGTACGACAAAGACATGAGTCACCAGCGCTAACGGACTTAGTTTTAAAATATACTTCATAAACAGTTCAAGTGTCAGATAATGTATCTTACTTTTTAAGCTTCACAATTCGGTTCCTTTGAACTGTATGTACGAGTATGTATATGGGTGAAGCTTGAGAGGCTCAATTTTTGCTTTCCAAATAAAATAAGTACCCGTAATATTAAAACAGGGAGCCAAATTTTTTTTTATGCTACTATAATGTATGATCTAGCTGAGGCACAATAATGATTGTATCTTATTTTGACAGAAATAGTAAAAAAAATATCCTAAAGGACATCCCCTGGCGCGTCCGCTTCACATTTTGTGGACAAACTACCAGCAAAACACCAAGTTATTAAAGGAAATTAAATATATAATGTGGTTTAAGGTATAGCAGATTAATAGTTGATTTATGAATAAATGTTATTTATGATATTAATGCGGTAACTTGCTTCTTACAAACGAGTAGGCGAATGTAAGCCCGAGAGGAATTCACGAGTTTGTAAATACTACACTCGAATATCATTAAACGTTTTCCAACACATTTGCCAGAAAACAGTATACATAATTTAAGTAATGAAGTAAACTTTTTCTTATATTTATATGAAAATGGCGTATATTTCTATATTTCCATAAGGCGTAACATGCGGGTTGTAAAAATTAGAACTACATCTTTTGTCTCTTTTTCTTAGTATTAAAGTGAGACAAAGGTATAAATTAAAAGCACTTCCATGGAGGTTCGATCGAAATTAAAAAAAAACCGTAAAGAATACGCACGGTCTGGAATTTTCAACATTCGCACAATGTATAAAACCCCCATAAATGTATTTTTCAAATGTTTTGAAAAATATACAGTGTATTTATTTTTCATAGTTTCATTTAGAAATTAGAATATAAAGTCTGTCCGGGGCTAAATGATGATTCCACTGTCGCGTTACGATAGTTCGCTTACACCCATTGTAACATGTTCTATACGAGTGCTCCCACATTGTTACGTGAGCTCTAGTAGTACTTCACACACTGCTGGGGTGTGCTGTGCTGTGTGCTGGCTAGATGATACCCCTGGTTTTGTTTCACTAGAATCACTAGATTATTGATTACCCTGGCCACTTTTCTATGCTATTTTACCAAGGTAATCTTTTTTTTTAAATCTTAAGTTTTTTTGTGTTAACTCCATGGAACAAATGTGTTTGCTTTAAATTATTTTTTAATAATAATAGGCTTTTTGGTTAACTCGTATAAATTATTATAAATTATATACGTATTTCTATTATTAACACGTTTTCATAGCATTTCGCCCATAAGTATAAAATAAGCTATTACTTAAACAAAAAGCATCGGGGGTGTTCGACAGTAATTTAACTAAAACTTTTTTTTTTAAGTTGTTTTCTGTATCTTTGGGTATATTATTTAAGAATAAAATACTGATTACTATGTTTTATGGTCACAAATCGATGATGAGCTCGATGGAGCAGGTGGTTAGCGTGTTCGGCTGCGATCGTTGTAGTTAAGCAACTTTCGCAGTGGTCGGTCATTGGATGGGTGACCAAAAATTTACTATCTCGAGCTCCTCCGTGCTTCGGAAGGCACGTTAAGCCGTTGGTCCCGGTTGCATGTGCAGTCGTTAGCACCCGCTAATCCGCACTGGGCCCGCGTAGAGGGTCATGGCCCAATCTCCCTATTCCATCCATAGGGAAGACCTGTGCCCCAGCAGTGGGGACATTAAGAAGCTGATGATGATGAAAACTTTCACATTTATAATATAATAAGGATATTATGCAACGATAATAAATACCCTAGATACACCAACACGAACAAAATCGTGCCTGAACATGGTGTTAGAGTATTTATTATCGTTGAGAATATGTCATTGTACTCACCGAATATAGTGTTTATGGCGTTGACGAAGCCGTCTTCGTCGAGACATAGGGCGTGCTCGGATACAGTCGCAGGCGCAGCGAATTCTATTCCTTCCTCTGCAGCCGCCGCGCGCATCACTTGCTCTACCCTTCTGGAACATTCGTCATCGTTGTATCGAACGGGTATAAAATCAAACTCCTGGTTCAATCTTAGATTAAAACAAAAAGGGTAGATACGGTACGCTCATACTTGCATCAAACAAAAACTGATCCCACGGCAGTGCGAACAGGACGGCGAGATCCGCGTCACTGCATTACCGACCCGAACGAAACAGCACGTTAAGTTACAACTGCAGCGCGAACGAGACGGCGAGATTCGCGTCACTGCACTACCGACCGATCACGCGACCAGTACTCGACGTCAGTACCGAATAAGATTCAAAACAAACAGCAATTTTTATGAAAAAATATATTTTATAGTACTTACGAATAAAAAGTGATGCCGTGGGTTTTATTTCTAGTTCTCGAGCAATTTGAGCACTTTTTAAAAACAAACTTAGGCATTGTTTTATCATAAAAACACAAAATATTAGCAATATTTCTTTTTGGCGTTCACATGAACGTCGTTTGCATGGCAAGTTGTGATTGTGACTAAAGCGATTAGGGTCGTGGACCACAATTCATGCGGATCACTTTTGTAAGGCTAGTGCCGTATCTACCCTTTTTGTTTTAATCTAAGGGTTCAATGCAGTACTCTATAATCAGGGCCGTACCATTACGATTTGCGCCTCCCCTCCCCCCTAGTTTTGTTATCTCTGTTGTGGTGGCAACTGGGCCACAGCCACGCAAACAAACAGCTTCACAAGTACTCGTAACAGCCTAGACTGAATGAATGATTTTTGCGTTTGAATCCCGTCTGAATCCAGACAGAGCGGACATTTTTGTAGTAATATTTTCTTTATACTATTATTACCTGTCTATATCGTTCGTGTGATTCTTATCTCGATTCTTCTTGAAGCTACGTCTCAACTTGCTGAGGACCGCTGGGGTCATTTTGTGCATCAGCTCCCGTGCTAAGCATTCGTCTTCATCGTCACTGTGATGAGGAGTAGAGAAAAAGTAAAAAAAAAACAAGAAATAAGGTAAAAAGTACATGTGTGTGTATGTGGGATGAGTGCACAACTCTAACCCGATGGACGAGTACGAAAGTTGGAGGATAACTCGGCGAAGACTTAAAATACATTTTTCCGCAGCCAGTCGGGAAGGAGCCTGCGTAGTAGCAATTTTACCTACAAAAACGTCTACCGCGCATATTATTTGTCTGTGGTTTTGTTCAAGAAGTTTGCCGCTACCTAGGTATCGTTTCGATTGTCAACACTCATCAGCTTCGTTTACATCTCTCGCAATGAATATTTTACATAAAAAATCTAAATACTCAATCTGATAGCTGATGTTCGTCTTGGTCTGCAATCTCTCCCTCAAGTTTTATTTACGCGACGCAAAGAATCTTATTATGAACCTACTCCGAGATCACATCACAGCGGCAATCACGGTCGATCATTGCCAATTATGGACAAGTACAAGCACGTATTATGCCTTCCACACTTTCATGATCGCCTGTATACCATCCATCATGGCCCATGATGTAGAGGACCCATAACTGAATACCAAAATTCATGGAAATCGATTCAGTGAGTTTTAGGCGTGAAAGCGTACTTACGTAGATAGAAAGACGGGAGTCCTTTCAATTTAACTAAAATATATCTTTTCAAATGCATACGGACTGGCTGCTTTATCGTCAATGCTTTAAAAAGTCGGTTGCTTTGTTTTAATGGAAGAAGTCCCGGCTTATGGGAAATAAAAATGTTCGGTCACTGAACAGAGTGACATGATAATTAAATTGATAATTCTAGTAAATATTGTGTGATTTGAGCATTTGAAAAAATAATAATTAGTGCATGTACAATTAGAGTTTTAAATTTAATTTTAAAAGAATGAAGTTGCATAAACATGTAAAATAGTTTTAGTTCGCGTTTGTGCTGCGCTACTCCTATAATAGTTAGTAAGTATTCTCATTGTAAATGAACTTTATGTTTTTATGAGATTAAATTATGTAAACCTAAGTGAGGATAAAGGAAAGGGTCTTCGTACTCAATGTAATACTCTGGTATTGAAAACGTATCCATCAGGCGGACCATAAACTAAAATGTCTACCAAACTTTTTACAAAAATATATCACTTACCATGAGAAACTCTCCTCCGAAGCGCTTCGAAAGGAATAACTTTTATCTATTATCTCTGAAGATTCTTCGTTAAGAGATATTTGTGAATCTACAAACATTTTCAAGTGTTACTTTAAATATTTTTGTGTCTAATGTTGGATCAATTTTGAAGTTCTTTGTAGCACGTTGCTACGGAATATTACCACAAATACCGTGTAGAAGCGCCATCTAGTGGCGAATAGCGAGTTCAGGTCAAGAAAAATACTTGCTAACCCTCTCATAGCACATGCTTTCGATGCACAATGAGTATTGAAAATGACAATAGATGTCGCTACTCTCATTCTCAGCTTTTATTTCTGTGTGCTTATAAAGCTGTGATGATTTCAGGAATTTCATGTCTAGTAGATAATGTTATTGTGATAAAGTTCTTAATTTAAATTAAGACTATCGTGTCTATGACATTATTCCATCTTTTTAATGGGGTACCTCTTTGACAAGTTTTAGAAAACGATCTCACGTTCTTTACTGTTTATAGAGTCTTTGGCAAATATCACTGTTGGCTTATACGTCACCACTTTACCTATGTATGGTTAGGGTCTAATGTGGATGTAAATAAAAGCTGTTATAGTTAATCACTGACTGTTTATTCACTTCACCAATGTTCATCTAAATTACTCTGACTCCAAAATAAAAAAGTTTGTTTTTAATTCTGTTGTGTAATTCAGTTAAAAAAATCTAAATTAAAAATTCAATTTTCAAGTTGGCGCGAAAACTTTTCTCTTGGCATAATGGCGTCTCACTAGTAGGAAGTTTACTAGCGTGTGACGTCATTTTAGTCTTGGCCAATCCCAGACGTTTTCGGTCACGTGACCATGGAGCAAAAATCTTTTGTAAAGTTATTAATTATTTGTTCTCTCAGAATAGTAAAGTTGCTGCTGCATATTAAATACAGATGTCAACAATTCGTACATTATTTTTCATACTGTCGAATAGCCTATTGTTGACAGTCAAAAAGAGAATGAGGCTTTTACATGATTTGCTTAAACCATATTTGAATAACTGAAAACTATGGAGGAGCTCGATGATGCAGGTGGTTAGCGCGTTCGCAGTGATAAAGAAAAAATATATAAAATCACTAGCTGACCCAGCGAACTTCGTACCGCCATAAAAATAGGGGCAGGTGGTAGAAGAGAAAATTTAGGGTTGTATGTATTATTTAATAGCACATTATAAAAAAATAAATGTTGTCCAAAAAAAATTTTAGGGGTGTGTAACGTAGTGTTCTATCAATTTCCTGGGATAACATTCCTCCTAACCCATATGAGAACACTACGTTACAATACCCAATAGTTTGAATTTTGGCGCGAAGGCGCATTGTTGGTTTCAGAACACTACGTTACAGGTGGACAACCATTATCACTTAATGATATGAAAAATAGATAGTAGCCCATTCTCAGACCCACGGAATATGCATATAAAATTTCATAAAAATTGGTCAGGTCGTTTCTGAGGAGTATGATAACTAACATTGTGACACGAGAATTTTATATACTATAAGTTTATTCAGACGACGCATCCTCAAAAGGATGCGAAACGTTAATAAATAAATAAATCAGTGCATCTATACCGTTGAAACTTGATTTATTTATTGTAGAAGCGACTAAATGTTAACTTTGGAAAACGCAGAGTCTAAGTATAGTAGAGGGTATGAAATAAAACATCAGGACTTTGAACATTGTCTATTTTATTGTATGTATGTATAATAATACTTATACAACTAATATAATGCGTACCTATATTAATACTAAAAGTACGGTATACGGGCGAGCGAATCATAGTAAATACTTAATTATGTATTTTTCTTTAAGCTAATAATATTCACTCAGTCCTTTACTTATTCATTAAAATGAAATATCAGATCTGCATATCGAAATTTGTAAATAACATAAATCTTTAGTTATAAAACCAATCTTTTGCAATAAAAAAAAACTTTACATTTTTAAACACTTATTAAACTAATTAGATCCCAATTTAAAATAAAGTAACATAATAATTTTATAATGAAAGGACGGAACAAAAAATGGGATCTGAAAGCAAATAGGAACTATCAACCACTTTCTACTACTGCCCATTGAAAACAAAAAAAAATCTGGAATAATAAAATTAACAGTGGCCGCAAGTTTCCGAAAATAAAAATAAATATTTTTATGTTTTTGATTTATTAATGATTTCAATTAATTACCTAACTATACATAGATTTACACACGAATAACGCTTTGGAATGAGTTACTCCGTACTTAAATGCATTACACTCAATGTTGACGCCATTTTTTCAATGTGAATAAATCTGACCGTTTCGTCCCATATTGATTTCGCAATAAAACAAAATTAATTAGAAACGGTTTAATTATCTTATTACTACTTATTACTTTGATAGCACAAAATTGACTTTTTATATAGGTATTCATGATATTCTATATGTCTCTTGCGCCATGAATGATTTGAGAAGAATGAATGTTTTTCATTCGCAAAAATCAATAAACACAAATCAGTTTTTTAATTAGTACGGAAAGTCAAAGGGAATTTAAAAAAAAAACAACATTCATACTCAAAAAAAAAATAGTACAAAACAATTTCGATAGAATTACAAAATTTTTACATCGTTAAATTCCCTAAAATATGTTTTCCGTCATTAAATATAAAAAATGGCGTCAAAATATCTACTCTGTCTTTCTTTCATACACTTGTTTTCCATTCATACGCAAAAAGTACTTATTTTGGCTGTTTATTATCTAAATCACGTTAATGTAGCTTTTAAAATAGGATTTTATTGATATATTTAAATTCCTTACATTTCAAAAATAGTTTATGAATAACTGCAATATAAATTAAAAAAGGATTTCATACGTTTTTGAAGTTTTCAGGAGTTGACAAAATTTAGTATGCCTGTAAACAGTTTTTGACATCAAAATAATACTAATACAAAAAGTAAAAGGATACAATATTTATTCGTTTTTAAAATGTAAGGAAATTTATCCTACACTGAAAGTTGAAATTGTTTAAAAAACCAATTAGTTTAATATAATCTAAATCGTTTGATACCACAATTTATTCTTAGTGGTGGATACACTGAATCTTTATTTTTACTTATAATTATTTAAATATAACTTTATTATATCACCTATAAATAAATAGTTTACGACTAATAAATCATTAACTTTATTATTGTACGAATGCGTATACATGTATTTTCTCGAATACAGCTCAATTTTATTTTTTTATTAACTATCCCAAATAGTTATACTATCATTGTCACCTCTAGGAGCGAGAATATAAGAAAGAATCCATCGTCTTTAAAGATCGATAGTAAATATTTTTGTAGCATTGAATGAAAAAAAATTAAAGAAAACAATTTCCATATGGATAAAAAATATAATTACTCACATGCATATCTTTTTTCAATGAAAAGCAATCCTTTATTTTTAAATGCCGTAACACAAAAAATCTTGTTTATTACACATACATTTATTACAATTAATAATGGTAATTTTTATTGACAATGCTATGAGACGAATTTCCTTGCATTGACAAGATGTATTGAAACAGTATATGATGCGTCGCCAGCCAGGAGATATAAAACAATTTACATCATAATAGTCTACCCAAACTAATTAATTAACCCAAATTAACTAATTGGATAGTAGAGTAGAAGTAGTGAATGCCGGTTGTTTTAATGTTCTGAAGGTAGTCGTCGCAGTTGAACGATAAGTAGGGGTAGGGTACTGGAGGTCACCAATCCGAATAGCCGGATAGACCAGCCAGTTTGGCCAGACATTCCAGCCAGTTTGGCCGGACAGACCAGCCAGTTTGGCCGGGCAGACCAGCCAGTTTGGCCGGATAGACCAGTTAGGCCGGACATTTGGGTAATTACATACAGGTCGACCTAATAAAAGCGTTTTAAAAAGGCCGGACACCCTACATTATTAAGGATTTTGGTGCTCAGTAATATTAGGTACGATAAAAAAAAATATGTAAAAGCGACCGACAGTTAAATCGCTTGCGCTTGGCCATGCTCGGCGCTCGCTCGTTTGCGAAATGTAAAAAGCCTAACAAAGCCGGACATTTTGGCCAGATACGCAATCAAAAAGCCTAACTATGTCCAGCTTTATCCGGACGCCTGACAACGCTAAGTAGGAGCAATGTCTACAGCTGGTGTACTTAGTGGCGTAACCAAACTCTTGCATCCAATGGCGTAATAAATACTGGTGGTGCTCTACAGGTCAAAGGAGTTAACTTAATGTATAGAGATTGATTCCAAAGTAGGTAGAATGACTAAAACTGTGTAATGTACTTAATAGAGATATTGAAGATAGATATCGAATGGCGTAGTAGTTACGGTAGTGTGGATTGAATATCGCAGCAATTACTGTACTAATGTTTAGTAGAAAGGATCGCGCATCGTAATTAATTCCAAAGTTAGTACAATGACTACAGCTAGTTTTATGTATTTTATGGAGAAACTCAACATTTTTATGAAATATCGTAACAAATGCCAGCTGATGTGATGTTAGACTTGTGTATCTGAAGGCTTAACGTAACTCTTTTATAGAATGGCGTAACAAATTCCATTCCTTTTTTTTAGTCATTCTTTGTTTTTAAGTATCCGGGGCGATGATCGGGGCGTGTTCAGCACATAAGACTGTGGGCGTTGAAGTTGTGGTGTAAGTATGTAGAATTATTACAACTAGTTTTAAAGTAGGTCAGCTAGTTTTATGTAGTAAACTTATTACGTGTAACCCAATTCTTTTATTGAATGTCCAACTGTTATGATCTTAAGCACCCGGGGCGATGGTCGGGTCCGGGGTCAGTATACTGGACTATGGGCGTTATAGTTGAGCTGCAAGTATGGAGTAATGGCTATGGCTAGTTTTATATATCTTAAAACGTAAACCAACTCTTCTATTAAATGTGGTGATGCTGTAATATTTGGTAAACCCAATTCTTTGGTGAACGTAGTAAAAAAACTATTCTTTTTTGATTCATTTTTTGTTGTTTACTATCCGGGGCGATGGTCATGGCGGGGTCAGTACGCAGGACTATAGGCGCCTTAGTTGAGCTGCAAGTATGTAGAATTACTGCAACTAATTTTAAATTAATTTAGCCAGTTTTATAATATTTTATGGCGTAACCCAACTCTTTTATTGAATGTCGTAACAAATGCCAACTGCTTTAATCTTTAGTACCAGGGGGATGGTCGGGGCGGGGTCAGTACACAGGACCATGGGCGTCATAGTTAAGCTGCAAGTATGTAGAATTACTGCAACTAATTTTAAAGCAGTGTAGCTAGGTTTATAATATTTTATGGCGTAATTCAACTTTTTTATTGAATGTCGTAACAAATGCCATTTAATGTGATGTTTAATATCCGGGGCGATGGTCGGGGCGGGGTCAGTACACAGGACTGTGGGCGTCGTAGTTGAGCTGCAAGTATGTAGAATTACTGCAACTAATTTTAAATTAATTTAGCCAGTTTTGTAATATTTTATGGCGTAACCCAACTCTTTTATTGAATGTCGTAACAAATGTCATTTAATGTGATGTTTAATATCCGGGGCGATGGTCGGGGCGGGGTCAGTACACAGGACTGTGGGCGTCGTAGTTGAGCTGCAAGTATGGAGGGATGGCGGCGGATAGTTCGGACGCTCGTCGCCGTAGAGCCGCGATGCTGTGGCCGCGCCATACTTCCTCTTCTACTTGCTCGCCGCCATTACCTTTTTTTAAACAGAAGAGTTATTCAGTTTTAAAGTGGAATAGAAGCCCCTCTAGTATGACCACCGAAACGGGATATGATAAAGCGATATATCGGCATTAACTGTCAGACTACTGTCAAACTCCATAGTAGTCTGACAGTTAATGCCGATATATCGCTTTATCATATCCCGTTTCGGTGGTCTACTGTCAGACTACTGTGGAGTTTGACAGTAGTCTGACAGTTAATGCCGATATATCGTTTTATCATATCCCGTTTCGGTGGTCTACTGTCAGACTACTGTGGAGTTTGACAATAGTCTGACAATTAATGCCCATATATCGCTTTATCATATCCCGTTCCGGTGGTCTACTGTCAGATTACTGTGGAGTTTGACAGTAGTCTGACAGTTAATGCCGATATATCGCTTTATGATATCCCGTTTCGGTGGTCTACTGTCAGACTACTGTGGAGTTTGACAGTAGTCTAACAGTTAATGCCGATATATCGCTTTTATCATATCCCGTTTCGGTGGTCATGCTAGAGGGGCGGATCGGCCTTCAACCTTCAGCGATATATTAGATAGTTCGATTTTATCACGCTGAATTGTCAAATCAGTATGGAGTTTGACAGTAAAATACGATACAAAACGTGATGAATGTAAATTGTGGTGCTCATGCTACGGGGACTAATGAAGTAAACTCCACCTTAAGTCACTCGTAGTGAAACAACGTCAACAAGCTACTCTTATTGTTAAGCTACGTCCGTCCGTTAGCAGCTTTGCTCATGAACTATTTCTAAATAATTCTCAATAGTAATAATTTGTAATTGATAGATAATTTTCACTTATTTTGACGACCTCCGTGGCCGAGTGGTTTGTATGCCGGGTTTCATGGTGTCGCCGACTCGAGAGGTAACGGGTTCGAATCCCGGTGGGGGCAGATGTTAGTGTGATGAATACGAGCATTTGTACTCCAGTAATGGATGTTTTATATGTATTTCTATATAAATATGCGTATAATTGTACAGTCTATGTATTCTATCCGTTACCCTAGTATCCCATAACACAAGACTTACAGTACTTACTTTGGGGCTAGGCTAATTGATGTGTGTTGGAAATATTTTTTTATTTTTATTTACTTATATAAAACTTAAGGGGCGGTACTCCTAAGTAGCGCGAGTATCCGGATGATATTAAGATAATGTTATAATTTTTTACCTATAACGTTGCTTTTTTCGCTTTCTGATGAACAGTAATGAACAACTACGGGATCCTACATTGCGCGTGGCTTATATTGTTACAGTGCATCATGGTATAAGACCTCAGCATCTAAGAAGTGTTTTTACTGCCAACCTGAAGCAGTCGGTGATGCGTTGTTGTTGACGCAGTGGCCCATGTGTGGGGGCGTGGGTGAGCCCTCCAGTGGGCCACCTTGCTGCCCACTGATGTTGTTGCAGTACGACATCATGGTGTCTCCTGTAAACAAACGTAATAATGCAGGTGTTGTGTAAGGTCGCAGAAACTACTTCTGGATTGAATTTATGGCGATAGAAAACTTTTAGTATCGAATAAACCTTGTTTTTGTACAAGCCAAAGTAACTCTTAAATCCGGGAACTTAGCTGCAATTTTTTTTTTTTTTATAGATGGATCCGACAAATGACTCCACCCCACCTGATGTTAAGTGAAGGTGAAGTCCAGACGCGAAGATAGCTGATACAGCAGTTCTAACTGCCACACCAGCCATCCTCACCCTGCCAGCCTGCAAGTTGCTTCTTCACGCCTCTTTTAAAGGATCCCAGGTTGTAAGAGGGAGGGAACACGTGAGCGGGCAGAGAATTCCATTTACGAATAGTACGACAAAGAAATGAGTCACCAAATTTCTTTGTACGCGTTGGAATTGTAGCCACAGTTAGACGGTGACAACGTAAGCCAGCGCGCGTGGTCCTCTGAAGGAAAGGTGGAATAAGAGAGAATAACTCCTCAGAACACTCGCCGTGGTACAGACGATAGAACGCGCTTAGTGACGCCACGTCACGGCGTAATTGAAGAGGCTCGAGGTGTTTAGTCACCTCCTCCTCATCGCCTGTGATGCGGATTGCGCGCCGCTGTAACCTATCCAAAGCATCGAGCAAGTACTTAGCGGAGCCATCCCAGAGGTGCGAGCAATATTCCACGCAAGACCGCGTGAAAATAACAAAAATGAAACCAAGATAGAATTTGCTGACCCCAGATTTCTTTCTCAACTTCTTTCTAGAGTCGTTTTGCTTATATGTATTGTAAATAAAAATTACTAGCGCGGTGCAATGACATGCAGCGCCATCTATGTTCATACATATGAATTACAATTCCCAAGTTTGATTTGATAGTTTATTTCATATTTATTATTGATTACTATTATAATTAGTTAGGTAATTTTATGTTTAAATTTATATAACATAATTATGTACAAATGGCATATACAGTCTTCTTAGGAAAATTTCTCACTTTTGTTTGTGGCAATGCTAAAAAATAATTATTCTTTAGAGTATTCGTATTTTTTATTTAGTATCAGTAGAGTATGCGGTAAAGTAGTATAGACACTGGAGTGGGAGCGCTACAGTAGCTTGTCCATGCCCATGTACAGAACTAAAGGCAGATGAAACGCACACATAGAGGTAAAAGAATAGAGTGTAAAAGTGTCCATCTAGTAGAAAGAGAAAGAAGATGAGAGACGGCTAGCCTACTCTCTCTAATCGCGAATGCGCATTGGATGAAAAACCTACGGATGAATACACACCAATCACACGATTGCGCAGCGTCACAAGAGAGAGATATAGCTAGCCGTCGCTCATCTTCTTTCTCTTTCTACTAGACAGACACTTTCACTTGTAGTAAAGTACATATCTCCCCTACTCTATTCTTATACCTCTATGAGTGCACAGTACACAGATTGCGTGTCACCAAAGCAAATATCAACTCAAAAGCGAATATCAACTCGCGTCAGTACAGTACAACGCGTCGTGTTGTGAATACGTCCCGAGAGTATTAAGTTTTTATCAAAGCTGTCCCGACAAACATTGTAAAAACTGTTCACAAAGACAAAAAAGTCTTTACTTTTGACTTTTGGTGGCACGCAATCTGTGTACCGCGCGCACCATCTGTCTCTTGTTCTGTAATCTGAGACTCTACCTCATCATCATCGGCTTATTAATGTCCCCACTGCTGGGGCACAGGCCTTCCTTATGGATGGAATAGGGAGATTAGGGCCATGACCCACCACGCGGGACCAGTGTGGATTGGCGGGTGCTAACGACTGCATATGCAGCCGGGACCAACGGCTTACTAGGGATGTCGAAAGTGGAAAAAAATATCGATATATCGATACATCGATATTTTAAAAAATATCAACATCGGCTTCGATATATCGCGAAAAAAACATCGATATATCGGACCAATTTTCCCAAAAATATATTTAGGTCAGCAATAATAACAATACAAATTATAATTAAAGAAAGAATTATCAAAGTACCAAATTGCCGCTACACTACATGACAGTACAATATCTCACAAAAGATGACACGCGGAATAATAATAGAATGAAAATTATCTCCCTAAAAATAGACCCTATTTTCGAATGATGAAAATTATTGCAGGGCCTCCTTACGTGGCATCTTTCGTAAACAACACTAGACAGTCACACACTTCCACAGAATATACTGGAATTCAGCACAACCAATTCACCAGCGAAACAGATTTACAAATCATAGATAATACTAAATACAGCACAAATCATAGATATGTTGAATATCATTAATCTTAGCTTCAGTTACGACTTTTCCAGATACGAATTTAGTTAGATCGTGGAATGCCGCTAATAATTAAAAAAAAAATCGTTTTTGATACGAATTTCGATATTGGTTATTTTGTATCGATGTATCGATATATCGAATCAAAATATATCGGTTAAAAATATCGATATATCGAACAAAAAATATCGATATATCGATACATCGATATATTTTCAGCAAGTCTACGGCTTACGTGCCTTCCGAAGCACGGAAGAACTCGAGATAGAAGGTTCTTGGTCACCCATCCAATGACTAGGGATGAGCGTTTTTAGAATAACAATGCGCAATAACGATGCCAGGTTCGGTTGCGCGCATCCGATGCGACTGGATGCCGATATTGGATGCCGATGCCATCTAGTTTTTGTTAACGTTACCATAGTAACAGTGCCACAAACTTATCTGTGCCGGTGGAGATGTCGCTAGCGGTGAACAAATATGTCATAAAAATGACAAAATGCTATGGATAAATTGTAGTTCAAATTTTTGCCACCGGCACAGAAAAGTTTGTGACACTTGCTATAGTAACGATGACAAAAACTAGATGGCATCGGCATCCATTACCGGCATCCAGTCGTATCGGATGCGCGCACCCAAACCTGGCATCCTGCCTGCGTTCAAAACCTACGCTCTGGGTGAAATTTTTTATGTAATTATTTTGCCAGCATTCAATCTTTTCAGATAACATACCGAAAAGTAAATAAATGGTTTTCGATTACATTTTCAAGTCCTGATTCAAGGAATCGAAGTGACAGAGCCACACAAAACACGCATCTGTAGAAATTCATATTGCATCGTATCCTGTGATACAAGATATCGACATTCAGTTGACATCGATGCGGGCATCCGATGCCAATTATCTGACACCGATGCGCATTGATTTCAAAAATATCTAAAAACACCCATCTCTACCAATGACAGACCACTGCGAAAGTTCCCACCCACGCCATCGAGCTCTTCTACCTGTGCTTAATATTAGTATAGATAGTTAGTTGGATAGTTGGTACTCTACTATGCTACTACTTCGTTTACCCTACCCATCTTCAGGGCATTAACCAATTTATTTATTTATTCAGAAAACCAACAGCGTATCAGAAAAAAATTTTTTTTACATACCTACTTTCTAATACTAAGGCTAATAATAGGTTTTCCATGGAATCTACAATAGTACTAAGATGTGGGAAGACCATGATCTATTGCTTATTCAAATCAAAAAATCAAAAATTAATTTATTTTCCATCACAACAGAGATTTATAGTTAGTCATGTATATCAATTTCAGTGTTGTGGCTCCTCTATTTGTGATGAACTGGTGCCTGAAATAGGTTTCAGCAATAGAAACCTGTGCTACAGGTCACCAGGCCCAATCACAGATAGCAAGACTTGGACAGTTGAAGATATTATACATTGTTGTTTCAACAGCATTGAATAAAAGAAAATAAATAAACAATAATCAAAGAAAAACTATTCTATCTAATTGAAAGCTAGAAAAATTATCCAGTTTCTAAAAATAATAACCAAAAGCGGCGTGTATGTGTGTGATAGTAAGTGTTTGTGTGATTTCGTTCTTTTTGTGTATGTAATATGTATGCAGTGTAGTGTATGTGTGTGTGTATGTTTGTGTATGTGCAGTGCAGTTATTAGCTAATACTTGTTTTATTGTGTATGATGGAGAACCACGTATGTACTAAACATAGTCCCCCATCACCAACTGCTTCCGGCGACCCGAGTCTTTGTTAATAGAATGAATGTAATATAAATTTTGCCGTAATAGCATACCGAACGTATTAACTGAAATACTGCAAAACTCGCTGTTTAAATGTGTGTTTCGATATCCCGAAAAGTAGTCGTAGTCATAAATTAGTCGTTATTAGGTCGTAGTCGATTTTTCCTATGCCATCCATAGGAAAGGCATGTGCATCAGTAGTAGGAACAACGATGATGATGATAAAATTATTTCTTTAAAATTTCCTTTAGATTTAACTATAATGAGTTGATAATGCCCCTGGTAGGGCTGCGCGGACGCCACGGAGCTGATAAGCTGATCCTGCGTAGCTCATAGTCGCTATCCCATCCACAGGGAAGGTCTGTGCCCCGGCAGTGGGGACATTAATAGGTTGACGATGAAAGACTTCCTTTAGATATATAGTTAATGAGTTGAGTTGGTAAAGCCCCTGGTAAGGTTGCGAGGACCCCACTGAGCTGATGGTCTGTACCTGCGTGGCCATGGCTCAATCTTCTGGCCCTTCCTTTAGCCAGTCATAGGCAAGGAATATGCTACAGATGTTAGGACATCAATACGCTGATGATGAAACATTTTTGAGATTTGCCTACCTATTGAGTTAAGTGGGTAATGCCCCTAGTACCGTTGCGCAAATGCTATCGAGCTGATGGCCCTGAAGGGCCAGACCATCACAAAATGAAGGGATGGAACATTGAGAAATATCTTCTAGCCTTTCTTTTTGCAATTCATAGGCAAGAAATGCGCTCCAGCAGTAAGGGCATTACTATGCTGATTTTATTTTATATTTTATAGATGGGTCCGACAATTGACTCCACCCCACCTGATGTTAAGTGATGGTGAAGTCCAGACGTGAAGATAGCTGATACAGCAGTTCTACCTGCCACACTAGCCATATTCAACTTGCCGGCCTGCATGTTGCTTCTTCGATTTTGATTTGATCTACCAACCTAATGAGTTGAGTGGGTAATGCCCCTGGTAGGGCTGCGCGGAAGCCACGGAGCTAATGGGCAGCGAGGGGTTCAGGTCGGCGGCCAGCTGCGGGAGGCCGCCGGCCCCGAACCCACCCATGGACACGCCGCCTTGAGACAGCTGGCCTAGACCTGGAAGAAAATAGGGGATTTTAATAGGATTTTAACCATCGGCTGTAGGACCATTTTTTGGTAAACGAATGCATCATTTCAACTGAAAATATCTATTTATTCTACCAAAACAATAAATAATAACTGAAAAATTAATGATTTTTTATCGTTTAATCATATACCAGCTCACACACAGAATTGCAGCAGTAAATGAATTTACAGAATATATTTCGTGCATATTGTATTTTATTTCAGTTAAAGAGAGATGCCAATGATTGTTTGACAGCTTTGTTTTATTACTTCGAAAACTTCTCCATTTCTTAGCATGTATCTCCTAAAATGTTTGTGTAAGTGCGTGCCTCGCCGTTTGTAAGTGTAAATTGACATGAAAATCGTAACTGTTGAACCATTGGTTGAACTGAACTATAAGGACCATCCTGACCTTGTACATCGCGCAGATGCGTGACTGACTGATTTACAGGTTAGAGAAAAAATGGGTGCGTGTACTTATGTAGGCGCGTGAGAAGTTATCCTTCTTTGGCATCGTTTAAAATTAGTTTTTAATTGCATGCAAATAATTAATTACAATAAATTAATAAAAAGTCTGGAAAAGGACACAGTCAATAAAGTTCAGTTTTAATTTGAAAAAATAAATAAATAATCAAAATATTCAATTAAAATCGCTACTGAATATAATTTATTAGAACATATGTGATTTGCACTTGTATGAAACTCAAACACGTATTCCGAATATACAAACTAGGAACATGCTTCGCTTCGGTGTAGAGCTGAAGTGTAGACTACAGTTTTTGTTCTCAGGCTTGTATTATACACAATGACATTCATCTATGATTCTTTTTATACCTGCATGCAAAGTCTCAGCCCGATCGGTTTAAAATTGATAAAGTTTCATACAAACCTTCATTCCTTATTTTATCCCCTTGGGATTTTCTTTATATTTTTTTCCGTAAGAACCTTGTACAGATTATTAGAAAACTACAAAAAAAAACAGCCAAATCGGTCAAGCCGTTTTCATGTTATGTCGTGACAACGGAAAACGGGTTTCATTTTTATATATATAGATATGAAAACAGTCTCTGTTCTAAATTCAAAACTCGTAACTTTTCCCGATGTTTGTTGCACGTGTTTCCCGCGCTAGGACCGCGAGTGGCCGCGCATGTGTACAGTGCGGCGGGCGACGCGGTAATGGCAGCGCGGTACATGAAGTTGGTCGCTAAAGCGACCAACTTCATGGTGTTAAAATTTAGTGTTACATGATGCGCGCGCATCTTAAAATTTCACTCTCATCAATTTTTCACAACGCGCCTAAAGAAGTATAACTTCAAAAAATACCATTGAAACACCAAGATTAAATTCGAAAAAATATCTACAACCTAAAAACCCAAATGTCGGGCGCGCAAACATCGCCGGCCCCGGAAGGTGGCAGCCCGTGCGAGTAAGATGAATATCGAAGGAATGGGAGATCTAGCTTGCAGTGTCGCCAGTGTGACATTACCGGCGGGCATTGACCAGGGCCGGTCGCCGAACACGCCGGGCGCGCAAACATCGCTGGCCCCAAACGCTGGCAGTCCGTGCGAGTAAGATGAATATCGAAGGAATAGCAGATCTAGCTTGCAGTGTCGCCAGTGTGACATTACCAGCGGGTATTGACCTGGGCCGGTGGCCGAACATGCCGGGCGCGCAAACATCGCCGGCCCCGAACGGTGGCAGCCCGTGCGTGTGAGATCAATATCGAAGGAATGGTAGATCTAGCTTGCAGTGTCGCCAGTGTGACATTACCGGCGGGCATTGACCAGGGCCGGTCGCCGAACACGCCGGGCGCGCAAACATCGCCGGCCCCGAACGGTGGCAGTCCGTGCGAGTAAGATGAATATCAAAGGAATAGCAGATCTAGCTTGCAGTGTCGCCAGTGTGACATTACCAGCAGGCATTGACCAGGGCCGGTCACCGAATACGCCGGGCGCGCAAACATCGCCGGCCCCGAACGGTGGCAGTCCGTGCGAGGGTAACAGCGCCCCAGGGGATCGAAACACGTTGGTGCTTTTCTTGCGCTTTTTCCACTTCGCGCGACGGTTCTGGAACCACACCTGGGGAAGATGAAAGCGATAATGAGAGTATGTTTCTTATTGTTAGAAGACTATCGCTGGAATATTGAATGGTGACATCATAAATACAGTATTGATATGATTGACGAAGGATTACGCCATGCTTTTTTTTATAAACTAAACAATACAATATTACATTAATAGCTTTACGACTTACAGCCCTAAAAGGTTAGTCTAGGCGTTGCACATTCGTTTTCAGACACGTTTTTTAAAGCGTTTTTAAAATCATATTTTTTATAAAGACCGAAAATGGTTGACATGTTGCCGCTACATGCACTTCAGATAAATTGTGATACTTTTATCACCATTTTGGTATTCAACAAATCGCACATCTAGTTCTTTAAAGTTATAAATCATATTTTCAAAATTTTACAGTAGAAAGTTTTAAAGATCAAGGGGCGTAACTTATTGCGCTAATGTTATAAAGACAGTTGCGCTCTCTTACGCAGACCGTAGTTGAATTAAAAAAAAGACATTTAAACACCCGATGGATGAAAGTTAAAAGAAAGTTCTTTCATTGTTAACTCAATTTGAGATTTTTTGACAACTTTTAAGAGCTAGATGTGCGAATTATAAGCCGTGTAGACTTGGATTAGAGCCACAATTTTCACTGTCATTTAGTGAATCGAATCCTATTCAGCGAATTGTTAAATTCTAATAATAGCAAGAGTCGTACCTGGTCTTTGGTTCTAAACGATGTTATGTTAGCAAGCCTCTCTGTGCTAAAATACAGAATGTCCGATGAACAATTATCAACGTACGGAAAATCCTTTCCGATCTCCAGTACGTATTTGGAAACAATACCTAGTCGTTGTTTGTTCATGACTCAACTGGAAGACAAGTTACAAAACTTATATAGATTGTATTCGGACGATGTATTCGTTCAAGCTCTGCCATTTAACTGCAGCTGAACAATTAATGTATAATTTCACATTATGTAATGAAAGGTGACTTCATGAATCATCTCTGAAGTCATTTTTCAACTTGACGACTCTGTAAATAATAAAACAGGGAGAAAAAAACAGCCCTTGCTGAGTTTCTTGTCGATTCTTCTCAGTACAAGGTGGATTTATGAACCGATGGCGTAGCTTCTAGACATTCATGAGTGCTTGTTACAGCCTAAACTGAATAAATGATTTTGATTGATTGATTGACTACCTAGAACATTATTGTAAAGCAAATGCGGAAACAATTTTTTTTTTAATTATTGTACAAGCGAATTTGATGCAAAACTATTTCTGTAAAATTTCGGATCTGTAACTGAAAAAAAATTTAGGTAGTTTTATGAAACTACGATACAAGTGACATGTTTAGTTACTTGATGTTCCTCTAGTTTATGAAAAGTGGAAAATAAAAATAAAGATTTTCGACTGCTTTCTATAACTAAACCACAGATATTACGACAAACCGTGCTTGACAAAACACTGTTAAGCCTAAGAATGGCTAGAAAAATTTCGACGCGGCCATCAGGGCCGCGGTAGCATAATTGGTCAGGGCATTCGCCCGGATAGCGAAGGGTGCGAGTTCGAGTCCCGTCTGCTGCCTGGTCCGCGTGAATTTTTTTCTAGATATATTTTCTTTAGATTTAAACATCAAGCAGTTACATGCTTAACAAATAAAAAAAATAACACTGATAAGGTCTGAACTTTCTTATAACAATTAAAAATGAAATGCGACATTCTAAATATGAACGAAAAACTTTTGTGACGATCTAACAAAAGTTTCACTTCAATAATAAACACATAAAACTGTGCTGCTACAGGCATTCTCACATTGCCCGCTGGAACCCAATTTCCTACCCCTCTAGAACACTAGGTAATTAAGATTCTGTCGGGAAACATTAGCGGCGGGAAACAATGGTCTACAAAAACCGGAACCACCGTTGCTTATGGTAGCCATATACACTACGAGAAATCGTTACGATCAGACTGTACAGTTCGAACGGAACAGATTATCGTACGTGGCGTACGTATAAGAAACCGTGCAGTTTTATAACATACACGCTACGATTTATCGGTACCGTTCGGACGGTACAGTCTAATCGTAACGATTTCTCGTAGTGTGTATGGCTACCATTAGATTTTTTTATAAAGATACTAGCTGACCCAGCGAACTTCGTACCGCCATAAAAATAGGGGCAGGTGGTAGAAGACAAAATTTTGGGTTGTATGTATTTTTTAATACCACATTATAAAAAAATAAATATTACCCAAAAAAAATTTTAGGGTTGCGTAACGTAGTGTTCTATCATTTCTTGGGATAACATTCCTCGTATCCCATATGAGAACATTACGTTACAATACCCAATAGTTTGAATTTTGGCGCGAAGGCGCATTGTAGGTTTCAGAACACTATGTTACAGGTGGACAACCATTATCACTTAAGGATATGAAAAATAGATAGTAGCCGATTCTCAGAGCCACGGAATATGCATATAAAATTTCATAAAAATCGGTTAGGCCGTTTCCGAGGAGTATGCTAACTAACATTATGACACGAGATTTTTATATATACTCGTAAGATTTGCGGGGAAACTTGAAAACTGCCAATCTATGTTCAACTTTCTCTCCCGTCCAGCATGAAGCATAATTTTACCCCGCAAAAAAAAACCAATCCCTAAATTGTGAAACGTCAAACGTACGTAAACAATCATAAGTCAAGTTATTACTGTGAACCCGTGCTGATCCGACCGTAATCCAAATCAATAACTCAAGAGGGATGCGTGAAAAATGAACCGCGATTTCTGATGATCGCCGCGTTGAGACCGGGGCGTCCATCTTTGAAAAATGGTTTACCCCATTCGCGCCGTTCCAAATTTGAAAATATTATGACAGACCTACCTATCTTTCTAGACTGCTTGTTTTTAAATCGAAGATATTCAATCCTTTTTGAAGTTATACTTCTTTAGGTGCGTTATGACAAAATGATGGGAGTGAAATTTTAAGATGCGCGCGCATCACTGTAACACAAAAATTAAATTAAAATTAAAATTTGGTCGCTAAAGCGACCAACTTCATGCTGTTACTTTTGTGTTTACCGCACATTAAGAAAATCTACCAACAAAATAGAAATAGAATCTCTATTTAGTGGGTGCTAACGACTGCATTGTGAAGGCCTATCAAAAGTATTTATTAATCTGGAACAACGGAACCAAAGCGCGATTCAGGAGACTACAGCGCCATCTCTTGACCATTGGTGAACCAAAAACCACATCTTTATTTTTTGTAATAAAGTAACAGTTATAGGTATTCATATTTATAATATTTATCCACATGTTTCTAGTTTGTATATTCGGAATACGTGTTTGAGTTTCATACAAGTGCAAATCACATATGTTCTAATAAATTATATTCAGTAGCGATTTTAATTGAATATTTTGATTATTTATTTATTTTTTCAAATTAGAACTGAACTTTATTGACTGTGTCCTTTTCCAGACTTTTTATTAATCTATGGTAATTAATTATTTGCATGCAATTAAAAACTAATTTTAAACGATGCCAAAGAAGGATAACTTCTCACGCGCCTACATAAGTACACGCACCCATTTTATTAATTTATTTACCTACACACATGCTTTAAAACCTTTTTAAAAGTCTCTGAAACAGTTGGCCAACAACCCTTTGCACGGAAGCGTAATAATAAGCTTTTCTTATCCCACAGCCATATTCTCAGTGCTTGATGCATGCGTGGTATTTTGGTATATTTGAGCATTTTACTACCACAGCGCCGTAAAAAAAAAGTTACATGTTATTCGAATTTCGAATTTCCGACATTTTACTTCGAAATTAGTTTTGCAAAAAAAATATTATTTTGTTGTTTAGGTGGGTATTAAAAATGATTCAAGTTTTAATAACATACCACCAGGTATTTCTAATGCAACAAAGGACGTTTCCAACCAATTACTACCGGAAAAATAAAAAAAAAATGGATGCGTGTAGCTTATGTACGCGCGTGAGAAGTTATACTTCTTTAGCATCATTAAAAATATTTTTTAATTGCATGCAAATAATTAATAATTACAATAAAATAATAAAAGGACTGGAAAAGGATAGTTAACACAGTCAATTAAGTTCAGTTTTAATTTGAAAAATTAAATAAATATTCAAAATATTCAATTAAAATCACTACTGAATTTAAGTTATTAGTCCATATGTAATTAGCACTTGTAAGTAACTAAAACACGTTGTGTCTATATAGAAACTAGAAACATGTGGATAAATATTATAAATATGAAAACAGTGATCAGAGGCGACGAGCGTGCCAACATTGTTTTTGACAACGCGATCATCTTATGGAGCTCCGTGGATCGTTCAAAGTACCTTTCGAACAGATGTCTAATAATGGTGGATTATTAACCACTTAGTGGTTAATAATCCACCATTATTAGACACTAACATTCATAACGCGCCCGCGGTCAACTTCATGGTGTTACTATTGTGTTACAGTGATACGCGCGCATCTCGAAATTTCACTCACATGATTTTTTCATAACGCGCCCGCGGCCAACTTCATGCTGTTACTTTTGGGTTACAGTGATGCGCGCGCATCTAAAAATTTCACTCTCATCATTTTTCATAACGCGCCTAAAGAAGTATAACTTCAAAAAAAACTTGTATGAAAATGCATACCAAAATTTCGTAAATTGGAAAATATCAAATGAAAATAAATGTATAGAGGATTCCTACCAATAATAGTTTAAAAAGAGGAGCTCTATGGAGAGTAACTCGGCGAATGGCTGAAACTCTACGAGCATCACGAGCGTAACACGCGACAATATATATATTTATTATCTCGAGCTCCTCCGTGCTTCGGAGTGCATTATAAGCAGTTAGGCCCGGCTGCTTTTGCGGTCATCAGCACCCACTAATCCGCGTTGGGCCCGCGTGGTGTGTCATGGCCCAATCTCCCTATTCCATCCTTATGGAAGGCCTGTGGCCCAGCAGTGGGGACATTAATAGGCTGATGGTGATGATGCATGACATGGGTGTAAATAAAGTCTTGTGTGCAACTGTTTATAATTAGGTATTAAAACATTAATGTGATACTATTATCACACGAGGCGAATCCACATTTGTGTTTTAATACCCATTATTATACAGCAGTTGCATAATTAACTATCACAGTACAGTATAGTTAATAATACTGGTAGTCACCTTATGACCGAATTTCGAATTTTTTAGTTCTTTTACCCTTCAACAGATGACTCATTAGTCATTTTGTGTATTCCAAACGCATTTTAGGTGTGTGTATAATGATTTTTTCATAAATTTAATGTACTTTTATGCATTATTATATCAAAATATTAGCTTTCCGCACTCCTTCGCAATATAATAAGAAATTGCTTGAAAGAGTACTGTACCCCTAGCACGAACCAATATCGAATTCGTATCGTTTGCGAGTCCGAAATGTCATGGCATTGTCAATTGTGTACTGATTTTTAGTTCTCGTTTCGTACGTTACGTACTTTGTGGAGCTGCTGTTCAAGTTTCCATACAAAATTTGACATTGACATTTCGCACTCGCAAACTATATGAATTCGACAATGGTTCGTGCTAGGGGTACTATTGAAGTGATTTAATATAATTATTTAATTTGAAATTAAAAAAAAACTCTTCAGGTTTACAAAAAAAAACAACCCGATTGTAAGCCGGACTCACACACAAAAGAAACGTACTCAAACTAACGTACATTCTACATAAAGCCATTGCGACACAAAAAATCTATTTCACAAATTCACAAATTTTTATTTCATTTAATCAAACAAAAATAGTCAAATACTAATTCGTCAGATGGACGAGAAAAGCCTAAGAATCTTTGAGTTTTTGTATTATTTTGTATTATATAATGAACTAGTGGCCCGCCCTCGCTTCGCTTCTGTGAGCTGTAGTGTAGACTAAAATGACTCTTCATATAATTAAAAAAAAAAAGTAAAAATGGTATATTTGCCTTTTCCAAACTTCTATTGACATCACGTCACTCAATTGTTTTGCCTTCCCGAAACCTCCATACTAACATTTGAAATTTGCGGTATGGTATTAAAGTTCAAATTGATTTTTAAGTATTATTACGAATCGTTTGTATGTGTTGTTTTTTGGTCATTTTCAGACATTTTTTTAATTTTTCTCTGCGTAAGAACCATCCTCGTACTTCAAGGAATATTCTAAAAAAAGAATTATCGAAATCGGTTCAGCTGTTCTCGAAATTTGCGCTTAGCAACACATTCAGCTATTCATTTTTGTATTATAGATTTAATGTACTTTTATGCATTATTATATCAAAATATTAGCTTTCCGCACTCCTTCGCAATATAATAAGAAATTGCTATTAATAAAAAGTTCAGTACCCCTAGCACGAACCAATATCGAATTCGTATCGTTTGCGAGTCCGAAATGTTATTGTCAATTGTGTACTGACTTTTAGTTCTCGTTACGTACTTTGTGGAGCTGCTGTTCAAGTTTCCATACAAACATTGACATTTAGCACTCGCAAACTATTCGAATTCGATAATGGTTCGTGCTAGGGGTACTGTACCCTTAGACCCTATAGAAGTGGCATACAAGCCTGATGGTAAGCGGCTACCATAGCCTATAGACGCTTGCGATACCAAAAATATCACGCGCACCGTTGCCTACCCTAATTATCCCCTACCCCGTGGAGCCCTTTTTTTTTTTTTTTTTTTTGTGACGAGGGGAAATGCAGTTACGCACCATACCGTGACGCTGACTAGTCGCACGGCGTGTGTGGGACTCGCCGGCACGGGAAACAGTGCCGACCCTACTCAAGCAGGACCAGTGCGGAAGGCCACACTGATCCTACTCCACTAAAACCCCCCGGTACCCTCCTACGCCCATATGGGGGCGGTCTCGGGGCCGACGCACACCCCGTGGAGCCCTAGACCCTATTCACCGATAAAAACAAAACTCCACTAAAAGGTAGTTTTATAATTTTTATTTTTTTAAGCATGTAACTGCTCGATGGTCCGAAGAGATGGCGCTGCCTTGCAGCTTAAGAAACGCTAGAAAGAATACGACGCGATCATCAGGGGCCGCGGTAGCATAATGGTCAGTGCATTAGCCCGGATAGCGAATGGTGCGGGTTCGAGTCCCGTCTGCTGCCTGGACCGCGTACATTTTTCTAGTAATATTTTCTTTAGATTTAAATGTTAATAAATGGTCTTTATTAACACTTTGAGGAGCTCGATGGCGCAAGTGGTTACCGCGATCGACTGCGGTCGTTGAAGTTAAGCAACTTTCGCAGTGGTCGGTCATTTGATGGTTGACCAAAAATTTACTATCTCGAGCTCCTCCGTGCTTCGGAAGGCACGTTAAGCCGTTGGTCCCAGCTACATGTGCAGTCGTTAGCACCCACCAATCCACACTGGGCCCGCGTGGTGGGTCATGGCCCAATCTCCCAATTCCATCCATAGGGAAGGCCTGTGCCCCAGCAGTGGGGACATTAATAGGCTGATGATGATGATGATGATGAAATGGTCTTCTGTAAGGTGGAACTTACTTGCCCATATGGGCGCTCCAGTTCGAGTGGAAAATCCGCTATACGCTACCTCTCTTAATGCTTAATATCCTAGTCGAAAAAGCAGTGTAAAAGTTTTTTCATCCCACCACCTCGGAAAGTGTAATTTTGCGCTTCGAAATCTGGCTGGAAAATTCTATTTTATTCGCTTGAGCGGCAAAGTAGATTTGAATTTAGAACATCACATATAATGAGTACTCAATATAATTGTAAATTCAAAACGTCATTAAACCTATTTAATGTAACCTCTATGGTGCCAAATTTATGATTAGAACTTTTTAAATTGTGAAAAAATTTAAATTTGGAACCTTCTTGGTTTCTTTGTTTTATTTGCGTGCTTCGCGCCATTCTAGTTTTTCACGTTTTATTGCTTAAATATTTTGTCATTATAAATTGTTTTCTTTTTCATTTTGTCATTTCCTCGCTGAGGTGGGATGAAAAGTTACGTATTGCACTCGAGTGGAAAGATTTTTCACCTTGTGCTCGTTTGTTTCCCTCGCTGACGCTCAGGATTCTAATTTAGAATCACTCGCTGCGCTCGTGATTCAACTTTAGAATCCTTCGCTTGCTCGGTCATCCAAATCGAGCACGCGGTTAAAAAGGAACTTTCCACTCTTGTATAATAAATAACTATTGTCTGTCAACATTCTTTGCTGTTCACTGCCGGTATATTCTCAAAAAGCCCACTTGATAACTTATTAAAAATGTATTGCCATTATTTTACTACAATTTTAAATGAATGTTCATTAAAAAATCATATCACTTGTCTATGAAAATAGAAAGCAAAGTCCACCAACAAAATAATTTACATAGAAAAAGTACACACAAAACGCATTATCAGGACTCCCCTACATCCAAGTGACAAACGCATTAAAATTTCACTTCCTACCGTGTGCGAGAGAGCCTCTATTTTAGAGGGAGACAGCGCTACTCATTTGGCAACTGTCAGTGGCAAGCTTCCATTATTTATCGTTTGTGGAACTCTGCATCGGTTTGTATTTCGAATTTGGGAAATTCTTTTGTTTTTTTTTCTCTCTTGTTTTGCGAATTGCAGCCAAAGCCAAAGCTATAAATAAGTATCAGATTGCCAATATTTTCGTTTGGCCGCAGTTAAATTTATCTCTACGTTCGTGCGGGATAGCCTGCAAACAAAACTGTTTTTATACTGGCAACATACTTTTCACCTCTTGACAAATTCGTTGATGAAATATAGGAAAAGGGTAATCACTTAATGGTTTATGTCTATATTTTTTATTTCAATGAAGGAAATTAAAAACGTTCGTCTTGGGAACTTCACCTTACGGAAAACTGCAGCAGTGTAGCCAAATTAAACTGTTTTGGATGTGTCTTATACAAAGTATCCTAATGGCACTACATAGCTACAAACTAGAAATGAGTAAGTGAGCAGCGGGAATCGAATTCCGGTAGTTTTTAAGCTATTGTATAGCTTTTATCGCGGGCTTAGAGCGCGGCGACCGAATTAGCAAATTCCGTAACGAAAAAACCAAGAGTGTAATTGAACACAATTTTCACCATTCCAGTATCGATCAAAACGGCGCAGTGTGTCATATTTTTGCCACGGGACCAACGTCTGACGTATCACCGTGGTCATCGGTTCAAATCCCGCACTCGTATTTTTTTTTCCCCTTTTTCCTTTTTTTATATATTTATTTTAGACCCGAATAAATGATAAAAATAGAAAAATAAATATTGCATAAATTAAATAAATAAATAATTATAATTGCATAAGTTGATAAAAACGCTATGCAATAGCTTTACCGCGGCAGTCCCCGAGTGCCACACGTATTTTTTTTTATTTAGTTTGCTGGGCTATGAGTACGCTAGTACAACTTGCGATTATTCGCGCCACCACTGGCACGCAGTTCTGAGTAAAAATACAAACTGTTATGGTCTGACGGCCAAGCGAGCATGGTTGAGCGAATATTGCTAAGCAAGTGCCATATTGATAGCTCTTGTCGCTCAGCGACAAACTTGTGAACTAGTTCTCGCCGGCAGTGTGAAAAGTCAGCGCTCAGCTATTAATATACGCAACTCTTATGTTTACACTGAATGCACATCTATTGAACGTTTTTTGAGCGTGAAAATAACCGCTAGTTAGTCGTTTTCTCGCAGGCTCGCCGTTTGATATGTGCCATGAGTACAATGGTCATGGACTCTAGGGTCATCCCTACATTTCCTACAACTAGTAGTTCAACAGCGGTAGGCGTCAGTGCTCACTGCCGTGATCTGGTTTGTTTGCTTCTAATATTAGCGCTTTGACGAGCGTAAGGAGTGGTGTGAGCCACGAGCGTATAGCGATTTTATTGATAACGACATTAGATGAAGGAGGATATGTTTGAACTTACATAATTAAAAACTTCAATCCGAGTCCTGGGTAGAATATAAGAGAGCGTCATAAAGAAGAACGAGACAACGTCAAGACTAATACTAGATGCCATAACGCTCTAGAACACATTACATTACTAAATCAAAATACAGTGACGATCATCATCATCAGCCTATTAATGTCCCCACTGCTGGGGCATAGGCCTTCCCTGTGGGTGGAATAGGGAGATTGTGCCATGACCCACCACGAGGGCCCAGTGCGAGTTGGTGGGTGCTAACGACTGCAGATGCAGCCGGGGCCAACGGCTTAACGTGCCTTCCGAAGCACGGAGAAGCTCGAGATAGTAAATTTTCGGGCACCCATCCAATAACCGGCCACTGTGAAAGTTGCCTAAATTCAACGATCGCAGTGGCACGCGCTAACCACTTGCGCCATCGAGCTCCTCAGTGACGATACAATGGACCAATGGACATAGTTAATCTCATGGTAATGATGCAGCCGATGAACTCGCAAGAAGAGGTTCTAATACAAAGGCCATCGGACCCGAACCCATTGTGCTAAGCCCTTTCAACCAACTCAGGAGCTGGTTAAGATTTTACACACAAACATAAGCCGTGGGGTCCAGCACCGGTCAATGTTCTCTGTATAACCACCTCCACATCCTAGGTATTACTGACAGTCTCCTATATAGATGCATGGATTCGGAGGAAACGGTGGTCCATGTGCTCCTCGAGTGCACCAGCGGTGCCCAGAACCGCGGTGAGCCTCTTGGTGAACAGTGATCCCTTGCAGATGCCCTGAGAAGACTCGAAAGACTGATCTGCTTCTGGAGGGCGGTGGGCTAACTAAAATAATCAGCCGCCATGGCTCACGTACAATAGTCCGCTTTAAGAACTAAGTGCGGAAACCAAAACCTTTTACTTAGAATATAAAGCGTCATTAGACACGGTTGGGGAACACCTCTTTCACTTCAAAATCAACTTCTCTCACAAATACATGTAAATTGATGAATGAATGAATTCTGAGTTCGATAATGTAGGAGACACTCAGAACAAGGTGACGCTAATTAATTTCATTGAATCATGCATCGCTCTGACGACCCTGAAAATGTATAATTATGTCTTGTAGGTATAATCTCATACGATACAACCGTGCTTTCATTCGCGTCGCCATATCAATAATTTTAATTTGTAACAGTTTGTGATGATATGATTGTACGTCAGCCGCGATTGGTAGTCCATACCCGTGCAATCTTACCTAAATCGATTTTATAGAATATTATGATTTTATAGAGTGTGTTTGTAGCCCAGAAATGAGAAGCTTCCACTATATAAGAAAAGATTCTGAGATTACGTAGTGCTGTAATTAAAATTAAGTTTCAGAAAAGGAATATTTTTAAGAATATAAATAATATATCAAACTATATTTTTTCTATTATCACACTTATATTATAAAGGCAAAAGTGTGTGTGTGTGTGAGTGTGTATGTTCGTTACTTCTTCACGTCTAAACGGCTGGAGCGATATTAGTAAAATTTGGCATGGAGTCAGCAGACACCCTGGAAACAAGACTACGTTTTACTGCGGGAAAATATCCCTAATAAACCGCGGGTAACACCGCGGGGCACAGCTAGTTATAAATAGTTTTCATTAGTATATCATCTTTTACTTATCTTTATAACTCAAAATTTATCGCATAATATTAAGAAACCTCTTTATTGAGGTAACTCACTATTCTACCTAAACTTGTACCATACACCGGTAGCTGCACGCCCTACGGACACGAAGTGTAAATAGCCGCACTGGACGCTAACGTCCCGCGCACGACCACTGACGAAACCGTACGACATGAGTAAAGGCACAGAGAATACGCTTCATGCAACTGCGCGTGTGTGATGAGCACTGGTGGCCTGCCGCGTATGTAAAGAACCGTCAGAGCCTGCGCAGTGAAGGACTTTTATCCGCCAAAATAGATCGCTTATAACTTCATCAAGTAACGCACAGGTCAAAAGTATCGCGTACAAAAAATCCCCGAACAACCAAGGACACCGAAAAACCGGACTGGTTCTATTTTTTTCGGCGATACGCGCGTACTTTTCACGGGCTTATCCCCCAAAAAATAAAACTCTTGTGACTAGGCGCAGCAACGTACACAGTGAAATTTAGTCTGCGTTGCGCATCTAAAAAGATGGACCCAATATTCTCTTTTAAAACGGCTTCCTATTTTTCTTAAATGTCCTGTTAATTACAACACAACGTAATCTGAGAATATTAACTTCAATAACATGCGCTTCTTTAAATTTTCGGGCAACAAATGTTCGCACATCGCGTTTAGTCAGTGACAAGTCCTCGGCAGACATTATTTTCACGATTGAGAGTCCGTCTGCGCAGGCCATTACTAGAGGCGGTAACTGGCTGCCAGTGCTCATTCACACACGCGTAGCTACATGAAGCCTCTGTGCCTTCTTTACTCTTATAATCATACCATATGAACCCGCCCCGCCCTCACCCGTCCAACCACCAAAAACTTTCCAAACTATAACCTTTTAGAGTGTTACTGTAAAATTTGTATAACGAAAATAGGCAGGTGAAGTTTCAGAATTCATACAGAAGAAATGGTCGTATGACAGTAGATTTAAAATGAATAAAACTTTAAGATAATTTCACAAATAAAAATCAATTGCTAAAACTAGAGAACGGCTGAGCCGATTTAGCTGGTTTTGGTTTTGAAATGTTTGTCGCAATCCAGGGAAGGTAAATAAACGGTGAGAAAATATGGAAAACAATATTGCAAGTGGTGCGAAGTTCGCCGGGTCAGCTAGTTAAAAATTCAATTGCTTAGGCACATATCTTATGGGTTATTTTTTCAATTTGTTATTTTTTTACATTTACTGATGGAAATTTTAATTTTGTTAATTAAATTATATTTTTAACTATAGTATAGTCAATTAACTTTTAGTTCCATTTAGTATTTCAGAATCAAGGTAATCACTATCCGCCATGGAACTTTTAATGAAATTAGTGACACCAAGCTACATTTTTTGCCACCGTATCAATATAAAAAGTAAAGTTTTTTTTCTGTATGTTTGCAACGACAAAAGTGTGGAAACCGTTTTTCACCATCAAAGCCTGCGCAAACGAGGGATTTACTAAGTCCCTGAATCGTGGAAATTTTGTCCGCCGAGGACTTATCACGGACTCAACGCAAATGATATGCGAGGACCTCTTTGTAGCCCAGAAATGAAAAACTTCCACTATGTAAGAAAAGATTCTAAGATGACGTAGTGCTTGTAATTAAAATTAAGTTTAAGAAATAGTATAGGCGTTTTAAAAGAGAATACTGGTGGGTCTCCATGGGGTAGTATATGGGGTAAGGGCGCGAGTGATATTGCTTGTGTCGCAAGCGTCTATAGGCCATGGTGGCCGCTTGACTTCCGTACTTTTGTCCTACCCAGTCTCTCGGTGTCCTCGCTCTGACTTTGCACGCGGTAATTTTAATCCATCGAGTGCGTTTCTTGATGAAATTGTACACGATATATTTTGACGGACATAAAAGTCCGCCGACTCCCTCGTCTGCGTAAGCCATTACAATGTTAAATTATCCCTGAGTAATATTGGATATATTTGTTTCTTAGATTTTCACGCACTTCACTCATTAAATAAAACAGTTTTAGAGTCTGTGCGGAAAGAGAATGGGCGTGGCGAAAAACGGAACTAACATTAAGATTTTTATATGGCAATCAAACCCAGCAATCTGTAAAACGTCAAAGTTTTGTATTGATACGGATTTGTTTGTTGTTGTGATTTCTTGCGGTGTTTTGTATTTTATCATGTCTAAAAGGGGTAAAACCTTACAAATACGAGAGAAAAGCACTACAGCGCACTCCAATCTAAATCCCATTCTCTTTCCGCACATACTCTAATGCAGTGGTTCTCAAACTTTTTAAATGACGGAACCCTTTTGGGAAGCAAAATACTTGATGGAACCCTACAATAAAACAATTATTTTTATAAGTGTATTCTATATTAATCAGCATAATAAAAGTACAATGTATCCGTTACTAATTATTATTTACTTCACCACTTGGTAAGGACAATAATAGAAAACATTAAAAAAGAAAAAATCTAACTAGTGGGAGGTATGAAACTGTTTTTTATTTTTCATCAATTGCTTGATATCAGGTTTGATGGAAGAAAGTTGGAGTCTCATATCAGCTTCAGCGTCCAGTCTATTGCGATATTTTGTTTTCGTGGCTGCGTAGGTAGAGAATCCTGTTTCGCACAAATATGTAGTTGGGAACGGGAGAAGAATATCCAGAGCCATTTGGCCAAGCATTGCATATTCATCTTGGATTCTGCACCAAAAATCATTAAGAGGCGTCGTTTTGAACAATGACTCCATACTTGTGTCTGATGACATTTCTAAAAGAGATTCATATATCTCATTTGACATGTTTTCAGGCTTTTCCAAGTTGGGTAAAAAAGGATTATGAATCCAGGAGTTCACTTTAATTTTTGTATTGTGTTCTTCGGGAAAATACTTTTCAAAAGATGCGCGCATCGAACTGAGATATTGGACCAATTCTTCAAACACATTATCTTCAAACATTTCTGAGTCGTTTTCGCTAACAAACTCAGTGAGTAACGTAAAACTTTCTATTTCTTTCTTACCAATGCAAATGATCCAAAAATCTAATTTTCTTTTAAAAGTAGTTATTTTATTATAGGCCTGAAACACTGTTGTCTGTTTACCTTGCAATGATAAATTTAATTCGTTAAGTTTTTGAAAGATATCCGCCATAAAAGACAATCGGAACAACCAAGTTTTATCATACAAACGGTCCTTCAAATTAAAAGAAGTATCTGCTGAAAGAAACATTTGTAACTCGGCTCTAAGTTCAAATAGCCTTGTTAAAGTTTTTCCCCGAGACAGCCATCGCACTTCTGTATGGAGCAGCAGTGTTTTATGTTTGCTGCCATAATCTTCACACAATAATGAGAACAATCGGGATTGTAGTGGTCGTGATTTGATAAAATTAATTATTTTTACCGCTTCATCCATAACTAATTTTAGATTAGACGGCATTTGCTTCATCGCAAGTGCTTGTCTATGCAGAATACAATGACTGGAACTACAATTAGGCGCTTTATTTTTCATTCGTGACACTGCTCCTGCTGTTTTACCTGTCATCGCCTTGGCCCCATCTGTACAAATGTCAATGCAATTGTTCCAACTGAGATTATGTTCTTCAAAAAATATATTTATTTTATTAAAAATTTCTTCCCCGGTAGTGTTTGTAAGCAGCGATGAACACATAAGCATGTCTTCTTCAAAAGAACTTTTATATGGATATCTCACAATAACCAGCAGGATAGCCAAACCAGCGACATCAGTCGACTCGTCCATTTGCAAAGCGAATCGTGTATTTTGTAGACGTGTAACTAGTTCTTGTTTGACGTAGCTTGCCAGATCATGGATTCGTCGTGAAACAGTATCGTTTGATAGCGGAACAGTAGAAAGATGCTTTGCAGATTTTTCATCAAGCATACATTTTGTTATGTCTAATACACATGGTTTTATTAATTTCTCAGCGATAGTGTGCGCTTCACCTGCTTGTGCAATGCGATAGCTAACTAAGTATGATGCCTCCGTGGCCTTTTCGTTGGTAGTTTGTGTTACATGCATCATATTTTTTTGACTTTCTAATAACTGATCTTTTTTGCGAACAAAAAATTCTTTATTCTTGTCTTTAGTCTCGGGGTGTACGGTTTCTAAATGTCGACGCAATTTGGCAGGTGCCATGGAACTATTAGGAAGCAGTTTACTACAGAGCATGCAGAGAGGTGAGCCGTTGGAATCAACAAATCCGAAACTGATATAAGATTCATCATACTTCCTTTTTTTCGTCTTTGAAACCGTCGAGCTTGACGTCGTGGCACTCGTGGCATCATCTTCTGGATCGGTGATTGCTAAATTCTCCGCGCGCATTGCTTTTGAACATTCAGCGTCATTAGAAGATGTTGTTGGAACACGTTTAACACCTTTAAGCCAACGTTCCATTCTTCTTTATTTATAATGTTACAAGTCAGGATAGTGGGGTTTAAATAATGCACAATCGTTACTGCGTATAAGAGACTAAATTTAGAACCTACAGGGAAGAAATGTATAAAACTGAGACAACAGAATACAGCAGGCAGTAAAACAATGAACACCAGTTTCTCGCTAGCGAGCTTGTAAGTAGGTAGTAACTTATCGCTCCGAACGCTAATCATCAACTGACGACGCCAACGCGCGATCGCCGCTTTTATACTTAGTCCTAGACTCGATCTCAAATATTCTCGAAAATACTCGAGTCGGCACCTTTGATAAACAAAAAGCAAAAATAAAAACAGAAATTTAAAAATAGCGTTGTAAACAATATCGACTTTATCCTTTGAAGTTAGAGACGAAAGTCGCTAGTTGACAACTATAGCGTCTAATTCAGAGGCGGCTTTTATCAAAGAGACTGAGCGCTTACAAGTATACCTACCCGCTCGTTTTAAGTTTGCCGCTGGCGATAGGTATGAGTGTATGACGTTCGAAATTTTTTATTTAATTGTAACAATAAAAATTGTGTACGTTAGATATTTGGGTAAAACTATGACACATTATAAGTTTTGTTGTCACGTGGGGGAGGGTACGCGCATTCCACAGACCGGCAAACTTAGAGCGAACGCGTTGTACAAGTATAAAATTGTTGAGACCAAACTTATGAGATATTGTACCAGCTAATGTAACACAAGCTTATACAAATACAAATAAATAAATAAATAACATTCATAGCGTTTTGTCTCCGCGCGGCCGCGGAGTCCGCACAGCCGCGGAGCGACCAGAGAGAGGTGTTTTGATTTTTTTATTTCTAAATTCTTGCGGAACCCCGACAGAGGTATCACGGAACCCTAGGGTTCCGCGGAACACACTTAGAGTATAGCTGCTCTAATGGGTTATATGTACTGAATTTATTTATTTATTGACGTTTCGCATCCTTTTCAGGAATGTGTCGTAGGAATAATGATTTGTTATCTACTTTGTCGAGCTACCTTCGAGAGATTTTTATTGAGCGTTCGGATATTTCACTGGAAGATTTTTAAAACTTTATTGTCTATGCTTCAATTTATTAGCTGGAAACGTTAATAAATAAATAAATTCAGTGCATATAACCCGTCAAAACTGTTTTATTAACATTGGATATGTTTTATCGCTTTATAATTTTATATTTTACAAATTCACCATGCAAAACCAAGTCGCTAGTTGGTTGAACAAATCAGTAATAAAATCAAAGTGTGTAGGTGTCGATTTGAAAGTGATTGCTCGCTAGTTGACAAATGACTTGGGCTTATGCCGGAATCGCGTGTCATCCATCCCGGGATATTGATTCCAGAAGCCGGGATCGCGGGATCAACATCCCCTGGGATTATTTCGGGAGCAGTGCGGTTTAATGCGAGCTCAGGACCTTGGCCGGGCCATATTTGTTTGGTTTTTGTTTTCTTAGGTATCGATTTCTTTATAACAACAATTATTTAAGAGAGATAGGAAAATATTCCGTAGAACAGATAGACAGTTTTAGGGTTGCGTACCCAAAGGGTAAAAACGAAACGCTTATACTAAGACTCCTCTGTCCTTCTGTCAGCCTGCCTATTACCAGGCTGTATCTCATGAACCGTGGTAGCTAGTCAGTGAAATTTGGACAGATGGTTTATTTCTATTGTTGCTGTAACAAAAAATACTAAAAATGTTTAAGGGGGGCAACATATGTGATTTTTTGAATTTTTTGGATTCCTTAGTCCTGACAAGGAGCCCTTACAGTTTCGTCATGTGGGTCTAGCTGTCTGTCCGTCCGAGGTTTTGCTTGGACTATAGAGACTGTTAGCACTGGAGATCTGCAATTTAGTGGAGGTATGCATATCAATCATGCCGACAAAGTGGTAGAATAAAATTCTAAGAATAGCTTCCGCTATATGTAAAGTGGGAATGATTTTTTTTTCTTCGTCTACCCCATTGTGTGGCGTGTTGATTCGGTACCTAAAAGCAAAGCTAACATGAAAATCTGAAATAAAAATAACAATAGTGCTTTTCATGAACTTTTGAGAAATATAATAGATCAAGTTATGATAGATCAAGGCCCTATTTCATAGAAGAAATACCAAGGTATTTTTCACTTTACTGTAGTAAATTCCTTTGAAACTATCTGGAATTTAATTAAAATGAAAACTACCACGGTATTACTTTTATGAAAAGGCTCAGTTAGTTTAAGAGTAATAGTCGTTCAACTTATTATAAAATTTCTTACTTAATAAAAATTCCTAAGAAGGACACATTAAAAGCAACTTAGATGAAGTATTCGCTTACTTACAAAACTCTACACTACGCGTAGCACGATTCGCACTTGGCCTGGTTTTTTGCCTTATATTAATAACAGCACACATTCACATTAAAAATAAATAATATTATACTCCCACTCCTCTCTCCCTTATCTTAGCCGTCCGCTGTCGCGCGCTTCAGCCACTTTAGTAGCCGCTTCTAGCTTCTCGTGGCGGCGTTTGTGGCTGTGGCGTGTGGCCCGTGTGCGGCGACACTTAAACTCGATCTATCCAAGTTTAAATTATATTTTTGTCGTCATGGGAACATCAATGCGTAAACACCAAAATTGATAATATTTTGTCGGGTCACCGATTCTTGTTAAACTTTTATTCTTAGCGGAAAATCTCAGCAGGTTAAAATGCATTAGACACTGTCACTTGGCAGAGCGTAAGTGAGAGATTCTAGGACTCGCAAATGGTGATTCTTTTCAACTTGTAAATACATGTTAGCACGCGTTATATTAAGGAGTGATGACGGGGTACAGTAAACGAAATTCTATTTAGTCCGTCAGTTAGATGATCAAAATATAATGGACACGTATTTTTTCTTTAGGCAATCAACCAAAAAATCACAAAGTTATAGCGCGTCAAAGTTTGGGAGTAGGGGCTCGTGACGTCACTTTTGAGTGAATTTTCCCTTCTAAGTGTACTCAAACGTGACGTCATGCGACTTTTCAAATCAATATATCTCTGTAATGTTTATATTATGTGAAAAAAGAAAAAATACGTGTCCAACACTTTTTGATAATCTACCTGATAAACGAAGAAAAAAAAATTAGTCATCAACCCTATTATTCGCGTACAAATCTTTCTGGCAGGCTCTAAATGTAAATTAGAGCCTTAGAAGGGAAATAAAATTGTAAATAGTTGAAATAACTCGTATATTTAATGATTTTAAAAACATAACTCCAAGAAACTTTCTCAATTTTGGACATAATTAACAAATAGTTATGTTTTTATTTTATTTTTTAAGCATTTAACTGCTAGATGTTTAAATCTAAAGAAAAGTTTACTAGAAAAAAATCCACGCGGACCAGGCAGCGGACGGGACTCGAACCCGCACCCTTCGCTATCCGGGCGAATGCACTGACCATTATGCTACCACGGCCCTAATGGTCAGTGCATTCGCCCGGATAGCGAAGGGTGCGGGTTCGAGTCCCGTCCGCTGCCTGGTCCGCGTGGATTTTTTTCTAGTAAACTTTTCTTTAGATAATTAACAAACCTTTAAGAAAGCTGTTTGTGAACGCTCCGCCAGACTTAGAAAATGGAAGAAAATATATTTGTTTTTTCATGTATAATGTAGTTTATGCGGTAAATATATATTGTCTTATGAAGATATCAAAGCCTTTTGTTAAACAAAAAAATAAAAACTTGTGTATTTGTAATTCCACACTACTGTTTTCAGCCTCGCTGCGTAAAACTACTGCCTGGTTTCCCAGACAGTCACCCGTATAAGTTTACTAGCGGCCGCCCGCGACTTCGGCCGTTTTTACTTTAGTTTTTGAGAATCCCACAGGAACCTAACACGTTTCCGGGATTAAAAAAACATCCGATATCTCAATCCAGGGGGAAATTCGCTTAACGGAAATGCTTTGGAAAACGCCGACGCTTTCGATTTTATTTTGTTATTTCTGACCGCCGAAGGTTTTCAAATACCTCACGCTCATTTTCTTTAATATTGTTATTACCAATGCAAAAGTAAAAAAAGAGCGCGAGGCATTTGAAAACCTCAGGCGACTAAAAATAACAAAATAAAATCGTTAGCGTTAGCGTTTTCCATAGCATTTCCGTTAGGCGAATGGCTCCCAGGTTATCAACTTTAATTATGTGTGCCAAATGTTATCCAAATCCATTCAGCCGTTCTTGTGTGGTTAAATCACAAACATACAGAAACATAAAATCTTTCACATTAAGTAGTAGTAATTGACTTTACGGAATACGCCGGATTACGCCCCGTAAGTATACTGATCTACAGACGTCTTGAACCATAAATGGGTACCTATAAAACAAATAGTTTTATCGCTCGGCGTGTCGTGTCGTAAGCGGTTGGCACATAAGCGGGCACATAAGCGGGCACATAACCGATATAACGGCTGATATAACGGGCGGCGGATCGCTCGATACATACACGCGCAAGCGTAAACGCCCCCGGGTGGTTAGTGATGTGCGTGTGAAACAACCGATAACGATCTATTAAACGTTAAAAGTATACATTTTCGTTTTGGAAATTTGTAACACAATTTACCTACATAAATTTTACAAAAAATCCAATAGAAAATGTTGGCAAAGAACTTATGTAATATTTTTACACTACCTACCTATGTGTTTAATAATCATCTACAATGATTTAATTTTTACCCTTGAAAAGTTAGCGAGAGAGTAAAAGTATCCTCATTTATTTATGAAAAGGCACTAAATTGAAAAATTATTGATGACCGGTTGGTACAACTTCAGGCACCAAACTATTTATATAAGTATTCTGCTTCCAAATCAATATTTCTTCTATACTTATTTTAGTATTAGTTATAAATTTTGCTTTGTTCAAAACAAAAGCATATTATCACCTACTGATTTTAATATTCTAATACTTCTAAAAAGACTAAAAACTACAACAATAATGAGAAAACTGAAAGCTAATTTAAAAACTTAAAAGTTTAACTAATAAAAATGTTAAATAAAGTATCGATAACTGTTAAATATTTTCATGCCCGGCCCACCCTCTTTGCCCCGCCCGCTTCCGCTAAACGCATGAATGCGCACTGATATAATATAGGCGTTGATGAAAATCTTATCCGTACTTTCTTGTTATATAAGTAAAATATAATTACCTATATTGCTCATAAAAACGAGAGAAATTGTAACCTGGTTAAATAAAACCGAGTTGTTATAGAAGACTGAATGAAAAGAAAAAATAAATCTGCTTATCGAAAGATGATTTAAATACTGAGTTGATTCTATTAAGTTTTATTCTTATTTTTTTTTATAAACTTAAGAGCTTGACATTATTTTTTTATAATTACATCGTAAAAATTCCAAAAAAGCTATGATAAAGTATACACTCATACAATTTTTACAATAAAACGCCCCTTTCATACGTCATTTTCAAAAGATTTTTCTGATACGTTACGATTCCTAAGGAAACTTTGTTTTAGAGAACATATATGCCACTTGGTTTTAATTCACTTTACTATTTACTTAAAAAATCACATAATAATACATTTTTACTGTAAAACTTTTGTTAATCTTTACTCAAAAAAAAACATGTTGTTTGTGATATCTTTGTTTTTATAATTAGCATTAGAATTTTTTAACAGGAAACCCAAAGGTCAAAGAGTTAGTGTATAGTGTGTAGGGTATAGTGCAGTTTAAATTCGAAACACTAAGTCCTGATGTCATGGTTCATCCAAAGTGGGCAAAAGTTAAGTGTAATTTTCCGAAAGTAGACTGTATGTTGACTTTATACATAATTATTATATCTAATTTATTGTATTTATATCGACATGATTTAATGTAAATGATATTTCTGATGACTTTCATGCTCCCAGTCAGCTAAAAGATATCAAGAATGGTGGTAGGAAAAAATATTGGACTTATTTAAAGATCTTTCAATAAATCAATTTGAATAAAGTATATTTTCATTTTATTTCATAGGTTTTTATTTTCTGCTCAGGAAAACTATCTGATGTATTCTGGTATTTTCCATCACTTTCAAACCAACCATGAGATTTTGTGACAGCCTTATTTCATAAATATAATTAGGAAGTATTTTTTAATTAATTGTAAAAATTACGTCTTAATACGCATACTTGTAGTATGCTGAATGTTTTCGTAAGTAATTCGTCTGTTTTCTTGAATTATTTTTTTTTGTCAGCACACTTTCCTCGGTGATAGCCGTCGTAGGACGACCCCTCCTTTGTTCATCCCCCAAAGTAAGACGACTGCGTTTGAACTCGCTACACCAGCGGTAGACGGTTGCTGTTGAAGGTCCTTCATCCATAAAAGCGATCAAAATCGATCAAAATCGATCAAATGACTCATCAGGTTTTAAGCCACATTTAAAATCGTAAAAAATCATAGCACGAAAATGTTCTCGATGCAGATCCATTTTTTAATGAGGCAAGAAAAATTTAATTGGCTCTCGAAAAAACGCGGAGGGAATTTTCAAAATCGAACAGTGGTATTTTTACTTTTAAATAATCGAAGTTTTCAAAATAATTACATGTGGCCAGTGTCTTATACATAAAAACTTTTTTTCGCAATACTTTCTCATATACCAGATATTTTTAGGATAGCCTATTTATTACAAAAAGGGACTAACTTATTTGTGTTCTGAAAAGAAAATTCTTTTGTACCTAGTACAAAGGGTAAAAATATAGTAAGCAAGACTAAGTCCCGTCTAAGTAAGAAGGTCTCTGAATTTCAATTTCGGCCAAGTCACAATGAGAAAGATTATACCACGGCCAAGTTTTAAGCTTATTAAGCTATGTAAGGTAGGGGCGTGTCGTTATCTCAGCTATTTACATAATTATATATTTAATTTTGATCTTAGAAATGTTATTATTTTTTATCTTTTTGTGTAAACTCAAACGGTAGCACGACTTTAAGAATAGCTGTACTTAGTTGAATTGGAGAAAATAATAAATAGTTTTGGAGGAAAGGTTTGAAGGGTGAGATAATATGAAAAATTGCGTGGAAGATAGTAAAAATAACAATTTCAATCTATATATATAATCTCAAAGGTGACTGACTGACATAGTGATCTATCAACGCACAGCCCAAACCACTGGACGGATCGGACTGAAATTTGGCATGCAGATAGATGTTATGACGTAGGCATCTGCTAAGAAAGGATTTTGATCAATTCTACTCCCAAGGGGATAAGATAGGGAATGAAAGTTTGTATGAAACTTTGTCAATTTTAAACCGATCGGGGTGAGACTTTGCATGCAGGTATAAGAAGAATCATAGATGAATGTCATTGTGTATCATACAAGCCTTCAGCTTTATACCGAAGCGAAGCGAGGGCGGGCCGCTAGTTTACCCATAGAAGCTGTTCTACTTGCTTTTTCAGTCTTCAGTACAGTAGACTCGGATCAACTCGAATTGAAGCACTTATTAAATTAAGGGTTTTAAATTGACAACATATGAGACCATGAGAACCATAGTGGCCTAACTTATTTTGTAACCATAGTGGCCTATCTTACTTAGGCCAGTATGGCATCTCAAATTAGATCACAGACTGAAAACCGTAATAGTGATTATACTGCCATCTAGTGAATATTCGTTGTGTCACTTTTAGACCACTCTGGTTCTATCAAAATGATCAATTTGAACTGGAAAAAATCATAAACTCAATATTATAAAAATAATAGTTAGGCCAACCATAGTGGCCTCATGTGTATTAGTATATCCACATTACTGGGATTATCGCGTATTTAAATTTTAGCTTTAATTTCCTCCAAATTATTGTAAGCGGTACGAAGTTCGTCGAATCAGTTAGTACAATATAATTTCATAGACAATGTAGGTCACTGATATTTTAGTAAAACTAATGAGCATAAAACAATTATTTATACTTGTAAAGGTACAATTGTACATTTATACTCATTTGACATTGTGGGTTATAAGAAAGGCTAGAGAAAAAAAGAGCCGCGGTAGCATAATGGTCAGTGCATACGCCCGGATAGCGAAGGGTGCAGGTTCGAGTCCCGTCTGCGGCCTGGTCCGCGTGGAATTTACTCTAGTAAAATTAAATACCTAGCTGTTAAATGGTTTAAAAGTATAACTAATTATTTATAGCTTCAAAATACACCCTTTAGATCAGCGGAGGTCCACAGACGCCTGGCAGGTTACCATCTTTTCTCGGGTGCTGTTTCTCCGCTTCGCACCAAACGCCTCTCAAATACTTTTATAACGCGAACAGTGAAGCAATAAAATTGCCTATACTACCTGCATCTGTGTTTCCGAGTAAATCACACTATAATATTATAAAGGCGAAAGTTTGTGAGTGTGTTAGTGTGTATTTTTGTTAATTCTTCACGTCTAAACCGCTGGAGCGATTTTAATTAAAATTTGGTATGGAGTTAGCTGAAGCCCTGGATTAACACATAGGCTATGTTTACTGCAGGAAAATATCCCTAATAAACCGCGGGTAATACCGCGGGGCACAGCTAGTATTATATAATCGGCCCTTTTTAAGCCATAGTGCCAGACAGCTGACGGGACTTGAACCCGCACCCTTCGCAATCCGGGCGAATGCATTGACCAATTATGCTACCGCGGCCCTCACGGACCGCGTCGAAATTTTTCTAGCCATTCTTAAGCTGCAAGGCAGCGCCATCTCTTCGCATTATAAGTAACCTACAATGTCAAATGATTTTTTTCTAGTTATATTTTCTTTAGATTTAAACATCAAGCAATTACATGCAATAAAATAATAATATATATATATATATATATATATGTATATATATATATATATAACCATAGTGCCAGAGTTATTTTATAAACTCATAATACATGAATATACATTCTTCTTATTAGGTAAGCTCGCTACATCGTAGGTTCCATATAACTAAGGCCTATGGCAGAAAGAGGTTATATATGAAGGTGTAGAATTATATGATGAATTACTGGATAAAATCAAAGAATGTAAAAACATGTATACATTTAAAACAAAACTTAAGCAAATCATTAGTAAAAAAAAATTACAATACTTATTAATTAATTAAGAAAGAAACATAATCGGATTTTTAACAATACTTATAGTAAAAAATACATCCTCGCATTTTATAATCGAAATCATAATAATAAAATAAAAAAAAAGATTTACTAAAAAAAGGCAATAGATACTAATTGACTCCATATAAATCTATGGGATCTTTTGCATTGCTTTTTTTTCTTCCTACCCACGGACGCAATGTTCGGTCACTGAACAGAGTGGTGTGATAAATAAATTGATAAGTAGACTTAGGTAGGGTTACCATATCTCAGGATTTGTCCTGAGATTTCAGGATTTTTGGACTCTTCTCAGGATTGCGGCTGGATTTTGCAAATCTCATAAAATCTCAGGATTTTTTGAATTTCCAATAAAATACAGCGTTTTAAAGATCTCTTTAATAAAAAGTTATACAAACTAAAAATAATCTACTATTGGTAATAATTGTACAATTAAAATCAGTACTTTATTATCCAAGACGGCACTTAATCAGTTTATCATACTTAATATCTGAAGATACATTTTTAAGTAAGGTTTTTTCTTTAATAATGGATTCATATAATGCCCCACATGTTAAGCTCTTCAAATTATATTGATTTAAAAGTATATGCACAGTATAAACGATAATGTTACGACTTTTTTAAATTGTTAAGTATGTTTGAGAAAATATTCTCAAACTGTAAAAAATCTCAGGATATTTCAATGGAAATCAAACCTTTTCTCCGGACTTTTGATTTTATCATCTGGTAACCCTAGTCTTAGGTGTGTGTGATTTGTGCATTGGAAAAGTATAATTAGTGTAAGTGCAATTAGTTTTAAAATTGCAATTATGGAGTTACTTACACATGTAAAATATTTTAGTTCGTGCTTGTGCTGCGCTACTCATATAATAGTTAGTAAGTATTGTATTTGATTGAAAAAGGACAATGTTAAAATTGGCCTATGAACCAACACCAATTTGGCATGATAATTCTTAGTATATTTTTTGCGATAATTATCAGTATTTAGATTGTGACGGACACTTCCAGTTAAGTAAGCTAAATAAAAAAGTTAGAAAATTATCTGAGACAATAAATACCATTCTATGTGTATAATCTATGGCAGCGCTGCAAATAAAAACTCTTTCTTCCTAATGCCGGCACTTCACTTGGCTATTCGTATTTGCTATTTGAAAACATGACATCAGTCTGTCCTTTTCATTCCTTATTAAGCATGACAAGGACAAACTGTTGTCAGTCAAGTGTAGAGCCGGCATAAAACTCGTTACTCTGTGGTTGTGGTGCATGCAGTTTGCATTTGTTGTAATCTGTGGCATTCTTGCATTCCAAAGAGTAGTTTAATATACCGGAAAGTACATTCTCGTTTCGGATTACCTGTTGTGTGTGTTTATTTGCGATTGTTTTTCCTATTTCGTTTCCATTAATTATTTCGGCTATCTAATATGCCATCGATGTTACCAAAGAGCAGAGCCCTTATTACCAAGTGCTAGTGAACCTGTGCCACAACATCCTGAGAGGATCATACTGCCAAATTATTCAAGAACACCTAATACACATTCACGCTGCATATTTACACAAAATACATGTGATATACAAACAAATACAATAAACAATATGATACAATTATGTGAAAAATCACACTAATATTATAAAGGCGAAAGTTTGTGAGTGTGTGAGTGTGTATGTTTGTTACTTCTTCACGTCTAAACGGCTGGAGCGATTTTAATAAAATTTGGTACGGAGTTAGCTGACACCCTGGATTAACACATAGGCTACGTTTTATTGCTGTAAAATATCCCTAATAAACCGCGGGTAACATCGCGGGGCACAGCTAGTAGTCAATAAATAAAAAACAAAACTACAGTTTTTATTTTATTCTTGATTCCTACCTAACCAAGTTTTTCCTAATAGTTATTCTTTAAAATCGCACCGAATAAAATGAATTAGTTGTAATATTAATTCACTTCATACTGAGTTCATACTAAATTCATAGGTATACATACTATGTATGGACGCTGAACAATGTCCTTTTAATTGTTAATGAACTTTGTGTTTATATGAGAATAAATTCTTTAAACCTATATCTGTAGGGCGATTCTGTAAAATAAAATGTCACTTCCGATTTCGGTAGCTGCCATTTTAGACATTAGTTTGATATGTATTACGCCATTACACGGCAAAATGTCGCTATATCTCTAAAAACAGCCAGTATTAGATATTTGCCATTTGTCAAAAATCCTAATTAATGAAACCTTTAGTGAGATCGCATCTTATATAATACCTATGTTGCACTGCCATATGAGCCAAGGGCGGATCTAGCCCTCCCCCTTCCCTGGGGGGGTTCATGGGGTCATGACCCCCCCCCCCCGGGCTGGGTTCATCTGTACCCACTTCACAATCTGTACCCACTGTGACTTGACCACGACTATATGACCCCCCCCTCCCCGGCGCCTGGAAAGCTGGATCCGACCTTGACTGGAGCCACGTGGTGCCATTGCCAGATCTGCCTAACTAACATAGGTTAAGAAAAATTGTTACTAACATATATGAGACCATGTATTGAAATAAAACCATTTTATTTTTATTTTATTTATTTCATTAAATAGAACTTTAAGCCAAGTCCAAAGACACTGCCGTCTGTGGTCGCACACCTAGCTGCTCTTCTAGCTACCTAGCTTCCTGCTTCGCTAGGTTGTGACAGTAATATGTTACAATTATCTCGCCTAGCCCATCCGCCAAACCGTCCGAAGAGGAACGAACTTCCAAAAAATATTTTTCATGGCATGTTTGCTCAAAAGCTGCGACAACAAGTGATAATGCGTTCCCACAAGTACTGTGTCTATACCTTGACAATCTCGGGCATGATATAAGATCAAAACATATAGGATAACAATAACAAATGACACAAAAAACTAAAAGAACCGTGAAGATATCAACAACAGATGCACAAAAGTACCAGGGCGCCATAATGCGCACGGAAGTCCCATGAGATGTTTAATTCTGTTTACTTGTAACTGTCCGTGGTAGGGGTTCGGTTGAGGCGATACTGACAGTATTCCATAATGGCACACGTATAGTTAAAAGGGAAATGAATACAATAGATGAGCTAGAATTTTTTTTTTGGAAAAAAAAAATTTATGAACATTTTTTTTATTATATTACGTTTAATTCGAAAAACATTAAATTATGTACGATATGAAAACATTACGTGAGTCTTACAGTAACAAACAATTTACCATTTGGACGCGGCCAAATGTTACGAAAAATTGGGCTATTTGGACGCGACCAAAAGTAACAAAAAATCGTCTATTTGGACGCGACCAAAAGTCATGGCCGTTTGTTAAATTTTTTTGCTGCCCTGACGTACGGCCCTTATAGAAGGTTCAGGTATGGTAGGAGTACTTCACAGAGTACAAGTTTGCCCCCCTTATGTTATTCTGTCGCACTCAAGTAAATCCCAAAATTTCCAGTCCAGCTGTGAATGATGTAAGAGATAAACTCAATGTGTTGCAACCATCCTATCGTGCGACCAATAAAAAGTATGAAGAGATGTTTGCTGCAGGACCGCTTGCCCCCACGACAACGGCTAACTAGAGTCGAGGTCCGAGTCTCAGAGACGCCCTCTAGTTGAGTCGACCCCGTCAGGTTCGAGTTGTTTAGAGACTCCTGACGGAGAGGAGACTTCCCCCGTGCGTACATTCCATCCGCCTGGAATACCTCTAGAGGCACTCGCCAATACTCGGCTTGAGGCCCCCATAGGATCGCGCCGTCCCCAAACCCGGTGACGCTGTAAAGGTCATCTGTGACCAACAGCATACAAACTAAAAAAAAAGACGTTCAGGTTTTTCCGCACACTCTCCTCTAGCTAGGACAGAGTAACTGGGCTTTCTATAAAAAAACCGGCTAATTGCGAGTCGTAAACAAAGGGTTCTGTACCATTATCTATATAATATTAGACTCTGGTGTCGATTCTGGCATGATTCTCTAAAATTAAAACTAAATTTAACATCAGTCTCTCCTTTTCATTTTGTTTAGATAATGACAAGGATACACTGTTGTCAAATTTAAGTTTAGGTTTAGAGAATCATGCCAGAATCGATACTACTGTATTATAATGTCGAGCAAAAACATGTCGGAGCCCTCTAAGTATTTATTTTACATTAAATTTATTATTTATTTTTAAATGAATGTGTGCCGTTATTAATATAAGGCAAAAAACCCGGCCAAGTGCGTATCGTGCCACGCGCAGAGTAGGGTTTTGTAAGTAAGCGAATACTTCATCTAAGTTACTTTTAATGTGTCCTTCTAAGGAATTTTTATTAAGCAAGAAATTTTCTAATAAGTTGAACAACTATTACTCTTAAACTAGCTGAGCCTTTTCATAAAAGTAATACCGTGGTAGTGTTCATTTTAATTAAATTCCAGATAGTTTCAAAGGAATTTACTACAGTAAAGTGAAAAATACCTTGGTATTTCTTCTACGAAATAGGGCCCCGATCTATCATTACCGTTATTATTTTTCTCAAAAGTTCATGAAAAGCACTATTGTTATTTTTTTTTCAGATTTTCAAGCTAGCTTTGCTTTTAGGTGCCTAATCAAGACGCAACACAATGGGGTAAACGAGGAAAAACAATCATTCCCACTTTACATGTAGCGGAAGCTATTCTTAGAATTTTACTCTACCACTATGTCGGCATGATTGATATAGGTACATACCTTCACAAAATTACAGCTCTCTAGTGCTAACAGTTCCTATAGTCCAAGCAAAACCTCGGACGGACAGACAATAAGGCGCTTTGCAGACGACGGGGCGGGCCGGGATTTTCGTCCGCGAAGCAATAAAAACCAAGCAATAAAATTCAGGACGTTCGTTCTAGTGAATAGTCCAGCGCTAAAAAGCGCGTGGCGCGGACTGAGCTCGCCGCCCCGCGCCGCCGTCTGCGTTACTGCTATAAACTGGTTTGTATGATCCACGGCGGGCAGCCGCGGACATGTAGTATAGGATTCACTTTGTGCGGCCAGTCAATTTTGTTCGACGGTAGTCAACGGTTGATACGAATAATAGGTCGGTCTATGTTTAATTTCTATGAGTATAACAAATCGCATTCGGTATTCGGAGCGCTCACTTTACATCAGCAAAGTCTTCAAAAACACATCCATTGCCCTAAACACGGCGCACATTCTCGCTCCGACCGCGGACCGTGCGCCCCGTCGCACCGCCGCCTCCTTGCTCCGTGCGCCCCGCCGCACAGCTGCCTGCTCCGAGTCGACTCGACGCGCCTGCGCTCATACGTGAGATCCAAGATTGGACCAGTGGATACCTAGCGGTGTTAACGAAACTGGTCGGCGTAGCCCCGGTACGTCTCGAGCTCTCCTGAGCTCGGAAACCGGAAGACCCGATCCCATTTGCACTTGGGCCTTCCCAAGGGTGACGGTTGTTCCCATATTCACTAGGAATATCGGAACACATCTCTTACAGCTTCAACCGACCCCCTGCCGCGGGCAGGGGAGTCCATCGGTGTCGCATAGGGTGTTAGGACCTGTGGCTTCACGCCACAGTCAGGGCACACCTACACACACTATACTACCACAACCTACACACACACCTACACACACTAAACACATCACAATGGACATTACTCGTCAGGTAATGTCCTTCTTCTCCGCCCTAGGCCTCACCCTGGACGAGGCCGCCATCAGCGAGCTTGTCGCGAGAGCGCGCCCCTTGCGCGACTCTCCCGCCAGCCCCTCCCCCGAACCCCCCCGCCCCGACACCCCCTGCCTCCCCGGGCCCTCGAGCGCGGGCAAGCGCCCCGCCTCGAGCCCGGTCTCGACGTGTGACTCCGACTCAACCATTGTGTCGGCGTCCGATGACTCCGTGTTCACCACTGTGGTGAGCAAGAAGAAGCGGCGCTCCAAGCGCCGCGCAGACACCGCGTCTCCAACGGCGCCCTCTGTCCCTCTCAGCCCTCTCACCCCTCTCACGGTCGCCCAACCGACCACCCAAACCCACCCAACACAGACACACAACACCACAAAACCACACACTAGGTGCACCGCCGCACCTATCAAGGCAAAGCCGCCACCGCCCGTCTTTCTGCGCGATAAGGCGCAATGGGCAAAGGTCGCGGACCTTTGCAAAGCTCAGAATATACATTACACACAGGCGTCGAACACTGGTCACGCCATTAAAATCACCACACCCACAATCGACACATTTAGGAGCCTCACAAGGCTACTAACCACACACACAATCCCTTACCACACATACGCCCTCCCCGAGGAGCGCAAAGTCCGCGCGGTACTCAGAGGAGTCCCCTTCGAGCTCTCCAACGAGCTCATTCTGAACGACCTAACCGATCAAGGCTTCCCAGCCGAGGCAGTGCACAAGTTGCACAGCCGGACTGGGAAGCAATACCCGTTGGCCCTTATCATTTTGACCTCGGTCCCGGCAGCTAGGGATATTTTCAAAGGTCCCATTACAGTCTGTGGCCTCGACAATATCAAAGTCGAGGCCCCACACCGGCGAGGCACCCCTGGGCAATGCCACAGGTGCCAATTATATGGCCACGCAGCAGCCAACTGCTCGGCGGCCCCGAGGTGCGTCAAGTGCCTCGTACCCCACCTCACCAAGGAGTGCACCCACACTCGTGACGCACCCGGGGCACCCGCATGCGTGCTCTGTGGCCAAGAAGGCCACCCGGCCAATTACAGGGGTTGCCCGCGGGCCCCACGCCCCAGGCCCAACACTCACACTCACACACACACAAAGCCAACCACGGCGACAAAAATACACCCACCACCACCTAATAACACCACCACAAACTTCCCGGGGCTACCCAAGGCGGCCGCCCCTCGCAGCCCGGCGCCCCCGACAGCCTGGGGACCAGCCAGGGCCCGCCCAAAACCACACCCACCACAACACACCACACCAACAACACAAGCTAAGCCAGCCCAAGACGTCTCTCTGGCCGAGGACATGGCGCTTATTCGCTCCTCGCTCAAGAGGGTGAATATCGCCGAGATCCACACTCTCGCCGCGAAGCTCCGGCTAGCAAAGACACCCCTTGAAAAGGCTATAGCTATAGCCGAACACCCCGAACTCGTTGCCGCGTTCGATTAATTTTTCAATCATTATAACACTGGAAAATAACCAGACTCCGAACACAAACAAAAACACTATACACAAAATACGCGGTGATAACTCAAACAAACACCACTGTTGTTTAAATTATGACCGCGCAAAACACTAACATAACAATCACTCAACTAAACCCCGGGCGTACCAAGCCGAAAGGCGCTTCGCTTGTGTCATTTAATACGCGCAGCTTAAAGTCCAACCTTAACGAAATTAAATTATTTTTGCAAGATAGGGAACCCGACTTTCTGCTCCTTCAGGAGACTTGGCTCAAACCAACTCAAATGAAGGGGCTGTCGATCCCTAAGTATAAATTAATCCGGAACGACGGTGCCAACGCGCGCGGCGGCACCGCAATTTACTATAGACGCAATTTACACTGCACACCTATACCCACTCCCGCGCTCACAAACATGGAAGCCACCATCTGTAGGCTGGCGATGACAGGACACCAGTCCTTAATCATCGCCTCAGTCTACATTAGATCAGGTACACACCCTCACCGCGCAGACTTCGAAACACTCACTTCACTAGGTACATCAGTCATAATGTTCGGTGACTTTAACTCCAAACACACCGACTGGACATGCGAGACCACCACCACCTCTGGCCGCAGATTACTACACATCACCGAGGAGCTTGGCTATGATGTCATATGTCCCTACGTGCCCACCCACTACCCAGACAATGTACAAAACCGACCCGACGTCCTGGACTTCGCGATCCTTAAAAACGTGTCGCTTCGCCTCAGCTCGATCGAAACACTCGACGACCTGGGGTCAGATCACAGACCGGTGTCTCTAGTTCTAGGTCCCCAAGACCCACTAGACGCCCCCGCGCCCCCTAAGAGGCTATTCACCAACTGGGACGGATACCGCTCCGCTCTCGAGACCGCTTTAGACTCCCCCGAGTCCCCGTTCCCTAACTCACCGGACAGTCTCGACAGCACCGACAAGATTGACGAAACTATAGAGTCTTTAACTTTACTGGTGACCGAGAAGGCGAAGGAGAACTCGCGGGAGGTTGAGCTGCCAAAGCCCAAGCTCCCGCTGGCCATCCGGAACCTAATCCAAGCCAAAAACGCCGCTCTCCGGAGAGCCAAATTATACCCCACCCCCGAGTATAGGGCTACAGCTAATCGCCTTCAGCGACAAGTTAGGTCCCAATTAGCCGCTCTGAGACACTCCCGTTGGGAGGAACTCATGGCGGACATTACCCCATCCCATCTTGCGTACTATAGAATCGCGAAAGCGCTCCGTAGCGACGTCACCACTCACACCCCCCCGCTCACTCGCCCCGACGGCACCGTCGCCTTCGAAGACGACGAAAAATCTGAGTGTTTTGCAGACAGCATAGCGGCGCAATGCACGCCTAGTACGCAGGAAACTAACCCGCAACATATTCGCGGAGTGGAGGAGGAGGTCCGCCGGCGGGCCGCCCTTCCACTCATTGACAACCCCCTAGACCCCGTCACGACAGACGAACTCAGACAGACCATTAGAAACTTTAAGCAACGCAAGGCCCCGGGCGCCGACGGCATCTCTAACAAGGCGCTCAAGCATTTTCCCATCCAAATGCTAACCTTGCTTGCAATTCTCTTTAACGCATGTTTTGATCTGTGCTACTTCCCAGCCGCCTGGAAAGAAGCAATAGTGATAGGCATCCCCAAACCCGGAAAACCCGCGCACCTCCCCAGTAGCCATCGCCCTATTAGCCTCCTCAAGGCAATGGCGAAACTTTTCGAAAAAACCATACTGACCAGACTAAGAGAGCACCTCCTATCACCATCCGATCCTATTATCATTGACCACCAATTCGGCTTCAGAGCCAAACACTCCTGCCCCCAACAGATCCATCGCATAGTGGAGCACGCCCTAAGCGGCTTCCAACTTAATAAATATAAAACTATTGCAGTCTTCTTCGACGTCGCCAAAGCCTTCGACAAGGTTTGGCACGACGGATTAATCTTTAAATTATATCAATTAGAGTTACCTGACCGCCTAGTTAGGTTAGTAGCCTCTTTTCTATCAAACCGCACCTTCCGCTATAGATACGAAGGTTCACTATCAACGCCCCGCCCACTACGAGCCGGTGTACCGCAGGGGTCCGCTCTCTCCCCCCTGCTATACACAGCGTACACCAATGACATCCCTCAGACCAAGGGTGTCGAGCTCGCTCTCTTCGCGGACGACACGGCCCTCTACTCTAGGGGAGCCAGTACCAATCAAATCATAGCCAAGCTCCAACCGGCAATCACAACACTTGGGAATTGGTTCCGCGATTGGAGAATCGACGTAAATCCGGACAAAAGTTCGGCCATTTGCTTCGATCCCAAGCGCCGCACCAAAACCATACAACACGGTGCGCGGTCTCTGCGAATGCAAGGCATAGCAATACCGTGGCACCGCACAGTCAAATACCTAGGGATCACACTAGACAAAAAACTCACCTTCCGTGCACACATCACACGCGTAGTCGCGAACGCGCGCTTTTATATGAGCCGCCTCCACCCGATGCTCGGTAAATACAGCAAAATGTCACTTCGTAACAAGCGAACGCTTTACAAAGTTTGCATACGCCCGGTCCTCACTTACGCGTCACCAGTGTTCGCACACGCGGACGAAGCGATTTTGAACAAACTTCAAGTGCTTCAAAATCGCTTCTGCCGCATAGCCACAGGGGCCCCGTGGTACGTCCGCAACGCGGACCTCCACAGGGACCTACAACTCGACACAATTCAAACACACCTCACAGAGTGCTCGGAACGGTTCTTCAAAGCTGCAGAAGAGCACTCTAACATACTCATTAGATCGGCGTCGGGATACGCTCCACACACTCCATCTCGATTCAGGCCCCGCAGGCCCAAACACGCACTCACAGCCACACACAATAAACTCACGCGCGATCTCGCGGCCCTCTTGGCCGCTGAGGATCCAACACCCGCGGTGAGTCCCCCCCGCCCCCCCGACACAGAGAGGTTCGATTCCTCTCAGTCCCCTCCCGTTTCAAGTGCACATCTGAGTGCACTTGTCCTCTAAGCGCATTTTGCGTTATTTTAAACTATGCACTAGTTTAAACTAACGCAGCGCCGCATCATCCCCCTCTCGGGGGGTGATCGCTTCAGATGAAGCTTGTAAGGCCCTTCTGGCCATAAGCATGAATAAAGGGTGTTTTTTAGTCAGTAGGAGTCTGACATAACCTTACAGCCGGCTGTAGGGTATCCATGAGGATTTCTCACCCTCTCCCCCGCCTGGGAGGAAACAAAAAAAAAAAAAAACCTAAACACGGCAATCTGATTTCAGCTCTGAGTTTGCTACCATATTTCCTTGCTAAAGTTTTGATAAACAAAAATATTATGCCCATCAAAAACCAACTTATTAATAACAACAAAAGAGAGGTCTTACTTAAAGGTATGCATTTACCTTTGGTTTTTTTTGGTACTAATTGGAAATTCAGAGTTTGATTAGTGTATTCTATGGAGTTTAGTGGAGAAGATAAGAAGTTAAAAATTCTTTATTCAATTCAAGAATCCAGTTCGACGACGATCTCCGTAGCCGAGTGGTATATACGTCGGGTTTCAAGGTGTCACCTACTCGTGAAGTCTCAGGTTCTAATCCCGCTGGGAGCAAATGGTGAGAATTTGTACCTTAGTTACGGATGTGTTTAAATATATTTCTATATAAATATACTTATATTTGTTTTAAAATTATGTATTCCGTCCGTTACCCTAGTATCCCATAACACCAGCCTTACAGTGCTTACTTTGTGGTAAGGCAAATTAAAAGAAAGAAGAAAAAAGATAAAGATGTAGGTAATATATGAATTGTCCATCATGAGATAATTGTAAGATATTACCGTCACAACCTAGCGAGGCAGCAAGCTAGGTAGCTAGAAGAGCAGCTAGGTGTGCGACCACAGACGGCAGTGTCTTTGTACTTGGCCTAAAGTTCTATTTAATAAAATAAATAAAATACTAGAGGTGATTTAATAAAATACTTTTTGGAAGAGGATCATTTACTTAACAGGCTCACATGTCGCAATCTAAGCTTATTGTTTTATAAAAAAAATATGGTACCTATGCATGATAACAAAACAAATAAAATTAAAAATGGATGAGTCACCACGCCAATAAAATTAAAAAGCGAACACCGTTTCTCGAACCGCAGTGTTACCATCTATAATCCGTTTAATTGAGCATTAAATCCGCGTTAATAACAAAACATCTGCCCGGACTGGCTGCCAAGTCATTTAGGGTCGGATCACCCTAGCCGGGGCTTTCATTCACTGCCCACACCCTATAATGTATGTCTATTATTTTGATACAGAAAAGCCCTTTATGGAAATCAAAATAGTTAATCTCTCATAACAGTTTCTTAACAAATACTTACACCTTGATACATCTCAACAAAAATCATGTATTAAAATATTTATACTTTTCTGTTTTGATAATGAATTTTCTCGGGTTATATAATTTCTAAGATGATTGCTCATTATTATGGGTGTAATAAAAACGTCACGTTATAGATTTAAATAAATATTAATTGGATCAATATTCTAGTTTAATGTCTTTGATCTCTATTCGCAAAAAAAAAACAATAAAGAATCTTTTCTTCTTAAGACGTCCTCAAACGCAATTTTTATTGCATATCTAATATCTCATAAATAATTTAACATTATAGACATGAATGAAGTCTTAGAAGTTCGTTAGTATTTATAATTATCAATTTACATATTAACTTAGAAATAAATAGCAGAAGAAAAATGGAAGAAACTTTTTAATGCACTTTTAAACCGTTAATTAAACTGCTACTGACTGACCCAGCGTCATTCTCAAACCATCCCTCGGTGTTGCTAGCTAAATTAACTTGCCATCCTCAATACGATTTTATTGCAAATGGTGGCAAATAATGCTAAATCACTCGCAAATCCTTGTAATATGGGATAACGTTTGGGGTGCACCTTTTTCCATGTGGCAACATTATCTTTTATTGGGAAAAGTGTTTATGGCTCTGTGTTCTTAAAAGATGGCAGTTCTATTTATTTTTATGGTAACACAATTTAGAAACAGTGATACTTTTGTCTTATGCTTTGCATTTAGTAAAACATATTGAAATTTGTCCTTACTTTAATGTAAGATGGCACGATATAATAAAAATGCCCCCTAACAACTTTATTCTGATTGATTCTAACTTATTTTCTGCCACAACACCTTATTAGATTTTATAACCTGTGTAATGACCTCTCCTGCATTATTATTCTGTTAGAACAAAATCACTTTTCTCCGCGGAATCCGTGTTGTAATTTGAAATTTGAATACGCATTTACAAAATAAATTTCAATCACGCCGGTGAATTCCGCGGTGAAAAGTGAGTTTGTTTTACAGAATAGCAGTGTAATAGCTATGAAAATAAATTCGATTTTTTTATCATAATATTAGAAGGATTTCCAATACAAACAATGGAGAGTAATCGTTATAAGGGTGCAGTGGCCAGGTGCAAACGGTTTTTTGTAAATTCTCTAAAGTGGTAGATGTATTGTACAGAAAAGTCAAAACAAATCTTAATGTTATGAGGAGCTCGACTACAGTGTTTTGGGCGTTTTTTGCGGATTTTTTGCAAATTTGTTTCGATCACCGGGTTCAATAGAATTTTATATATATATATATATATATATAGATTTGTCTTATAAGTATGTACTTTTTTGTATGGTATTAATTACGGAGTGGCACACAAACGTACGGGCCGCCTGGCGGTAAACTGCCATAGGCTATATGGACGATAGGGTATTTGACAGTATTGAAAATAAAGTGCCAAATGTTAGCATCTGTGTTTAGAATGAATATTGGCAGGGGTTTTTACTATTTTTACAAAAAAAATATTGATAATTTTACTAAAAACCAACGAGAAAGATAATATTTTTCTTATCTATTGTCACGTAACTCAAAACGCTTGGGATTGGTGGAGCCTAAAATGACGTCACACGCAAGTAAACTTCCGGTTAAAGTGACATTACATTGTATCGTTTGACGTTTTAATAATAGTCGTGTGACGTCACACACTAGTATCACACTTATAATGGCCAGAGAAACGTTTTCAGCAATTTGAAAATGGAGTTTTTGATTTGGTTATTTTTACTGAAATACACAACAGAATGATGAATATTATCTTTTTACGGACTCCATAAACATTAGACAATAACGTGAGAACGTTTTCTAAAACTTGTCAAATACCCTATTGAGATACAAAAAATATATCACTCGTGCCATTGGCTACTCTGGCCAATGCCCTAACCCGTGGAGCCCTGACTCACCGCCAGAAACACAACTCCACCAAAAGGTAGTATTATTTATTATACTGTGATCTTCTGTGAGTCGGAAGCTGCTTCTACAGAAAAGTGCGAATTTTTTTTTCAAAATTTTTATATCAAACTCAATCAAAAAAAAACTGTTAAAATTTAGACAAGTTAACATAATTCGGCTAGGCAAATTTATCTGCACAAGCAAATCCGTGGCTAATTATTCAGACCAACAAATTTTCCGGATACCAGCGGCACAGCTTGGCGTTCACCATTGACCAAGGACTTAGGCCCTAAGTTATTGGGTTAATAAATCTTAATATACGTGCCGCCGCGGGCATGCTAATGGTCCCTAATGCTATGGGGTTCCGTGAGGGAGGGAAGGGCCAGCAGTCTCTGTATCGGTAGACTTTAATAAACCGTAAGATAGTTCTTCGAATGATGCATTATATGTGTTTTGATGTATCGATGTTTTGGTGAAGAATAGCTGGGAAAACAACAACTTTCTTACTTATCTTATTTTATATTTTTATTTGACTATTCAATGCAATAATTAGAGTGATTATTATTATTATTATTTAGTTAGGTGATTAGTACGATATTAATGTTTATCAATACAACCTATTTATTATTATGGTGATTGTTGAAAAGGCATTATTCATTGACATATTGCATTTATTGAATCAATTATGAATTTATGGTTACTAAACTTTCACTTTTTAATATTGCCGCCATGTAAACCATGCCAAAAATGTGATAAGATACCTACACGTAATATGCACAATCGACTACGCACACTGGTTTCGGCTCATGCATTTTGCTATTTTTACCAACTCGTTTCGATATGGATATTTTTTACGGAAGGCATACACACTCACACACACACTACACCAAACACGTACACACTCATTTACACAAATTTAGTTATCATACTCCATTTATAACTTTGATTTATATAGGTAATTATATTTATCGCCAAATTAATTTGAATCTTTGTTGTTTATTCTTTTATATTATTGTTAATTTCTAATTTCTACCCTACGTTATTATTTTAATTTTTGAATTGAATACAAAGTGAGTTTCTGTAATTGGCTAAAGTACCGTTTAAAAAATATATATTAGATTATATTGTATAAAACGCTGTTGAAACTTGTTGATGATAAATAAATAAATAAAATAAATAAACTTAATCTTTACATTTGTGACCAAAGCGGTCACAGCCGTATGACAGGTTGTGTAGCACCGAGGAATAACAGACGTGAGAGAAAAGGAGACAGCGAAACGGCGCCGGCGTCGGCTATAATAAAATATTATTATTAATCTTATTATTGTATTTTATCTATTTCATTACATTATTCTTTGCTTTAAAACACCTCACTTTTCATTTCCATACTTTTTGTTTTCAACATTTCTGTTTTATAATAGAAGCATTCTAATTTGTCTTTACGTAGGTATTTCGACCAGTTAGTATATGTATCCAATCAGATCACACCGTTTTTTTTATGGTACTGGCTTGGTAACAGTCCGACTGTATTAACGTTAATTTGATCATCACATTCGACTTATAGTATTTGAAAGAACAAATACTGACACAAACGTATTAATAATGAAAGCTTTGCTATTAAAACTTTTTAGATGCCTCAACGTAGTCCAACTGAAAATGAACAAACACAGAAAAGAGTATTTTTGTATCAATTGTTCGATTATCTCATCCGTTATGCTTATTGAACCTTCGCATATTCTCACTGAAATGTTGCAAAAACCATATCACAGAATAATAGATGACACAAAAAGATTTCTCGTGTAACTGCGAACTCCGACCTTTTTAATTGTCTAATCGAGTCGAGAATTGTAAATGTGCCGGATTTATTTTTATCGATGTCGCTACGTGTGTTCGTTGTTGCGTCACTACTCGATGCATCTTTTTAATAATGAAAGGATTTGGTTAACGTAATCATGGAAGCTTGGGGTGTGACAGTCTATTTTTATTTTATTTTTTGGGGGTGTCGTTTCATTTCGCACTTGTTAATTTTAGATGTAAGCGCTGTTTTTTTTTGAGTATTCGTAACAATAAAGGCAGATTGTTAACAGTTATAGTTAACATAAGGATTTTGATATTGGCGACATAATGTTAAATGTGACTAAACCATATCTGATGATGACTGAACTAAAGTGACAATGAGGAAAAATAAAGATATTACAAGATATTACAAAAATATTTGTATGCTATTTAAGATGGCTGAATGGGCGAACTTCAAAATTTGTAAGATCACCAGTGTAGGGTACACTGGTGATTCAAATGCAAATAAATAAATTCTAATTCTAATTCAAGAGAGATTGTATTGATCCGTCTTCATATTTCTGTAGACATTCAAATTTAAACTACGTCGTAGCATAAAAAAACTCTTTATTATTAGGTCTTTACCTATGAAATTACCGTTTTCTATGAAATAAGTTAGCGCTCCTTCTATATTTTTAATTTTTATTATTCAAACTAGCTGTGCCCCGCGGTGTTATCCGCGGTATATTAGGGATATTTTCCCGCAGTAATACGTAGCTTATGTATTAATCCAGGTTGTCAGCTAACTCCACACCAAAAGTTTATTATGATCGCTCCAGCCGTTTAGACGTAAAGAAGTAACAAACATACACACTCACAAACTTTCGCCTTTATAGTATTAGTGTGATTACCCATGCAATTAATTTGATTTGGCAACATAGTGGCAACAAATTTTTCTAAAGGCATTTTGAACTGCCTCTCGTTTATTGTTTTTTCCACTCTAAAAATTATCCAAATTCTGGAAAAATTAAAAGCCTATAGTAAAAAGAAAGAAAGAAAGATTTTTATTGATTCGTATTTCGTATCAAACTTACCTGTTTGTGTGACGAGTGATTCAAAAATACGGAAAATCAGTATTATGCGACTTGAAAGTCGAAGGTGACTTAGGTCGCATTCGACGATACTATGTCAGACGAGTGATTCAAAAATAGAGCTCCAGGACTCATACTCCATAATCACTCGTATTTTTAAAGTATCCAACAAATGGGCTGAAAACAGTACCCTTAGCACGAACCAATATCGAATTCGAATTGTTTGTGTCGAATCGAATGTAATTATTAAATGTGTACTGATTTTTAGTTCTCGTTACGTACGTTATGGCCCGGTTGTTAAATTTTTCTTAAAAAAATGTTATGACATTTGGACTCGAAACTATTAGGATTGGATATTGGTTCGTGCTAAGGGTACAGAACGCTAACCATTACACAAATGAATAATTGTCAAAAAAGAATTCCATATTTTTTTAAAAAATGAACTTAGAATTCTTAGCGAATAAGGAAAAAATTGGACTTTTTTTTCTCTCTCTTTATTGGAACATCAACAGTTACTACATCAATACATCTTATTTAATACAATTTTACATTCAGTGATATAATGTGTAACCACTTATAGGCGAACTCAGCATGCATTACGTTAAGCTTAAGCAGATATTATTTAAAGAAAATATAACTAGAAAAAATTCCACGCGGACCAGGCAGCAGACGGGACTCGAACCCGCACCCTTCGCAATCCGGGCGAATGCACTGACCAATTATGCTACCGCGGCCCTCACGGACCGCGTCGAAATTCCCTCTAGCTATTCTTAAGCTGCAAGGCAGCGCCATCTCTTCGCATTATAGGTAAACCCACAATGTCAAATGAATACTTTTACAAGTATTAAACATTTGAAAGAAGAAATAGCAATTATAGTTATAATTTTTATTATTTTTAAAGCATGTAACTGCTTGATGTTTAAATCTAAAGAAAATATAACTAGAAAAAATTCCACGCGGACCAGGCAGCAGACGGGACTCGAACCCGCACCCTTCGCAATCCGGGCGAATGCACTGACCAATTATGCTACCGCGGCCCTGACGGACCGCGTCGAAATTCCCTCTAGCTATTCTTAAGCTGCAAGGCTCTAGCTATTCTTTAGATTTAAACATCAAGCAGTTACATGCTTTAAAAATAATAAAAATTATAACTATAATTGCTATTTCTTCTTTCAAATGTTTAATACTTGTAAAAGTATTCATTTGACATTGTGGGTATACCTATAATGCGAAGAGATGGCGCTGCCTTGCAGCTTAAGAATAGCTAGAGGGAATTTCGACGCGGTCCGTGAGGGCCGCGGTAGCATAATTGGTCAGTGCATTCGCCCGGATTGCGAAGGGTGCGGGTTTGGTTTCAATTCCCTGTAAAAATAGTAAGTTTTTTTATTTATTTAATGTTTCATTTGCTATTCATGGTTGGTTAGTAATTATAAAAAATACGTGAAGTACGCCTTAAATTCCTTGTTCTTTTCATTGTAGTAGACTAATAGTACCTTACCCCATAGTATGATAACTAACAAGGGAGAAACAAAGTCATTGAACTTCAGTACTGCCATTAAAACATGTAATTTTAAATGTGACGGCCAGAAAATAATACCCTCCCGAGCCAAGGCCTAAGAAATGTTAACTTTCCATGTATATATACATCGACGGTGGAATAGCAAAATTGCTTAAACGCACTTTAGTAACTTCACAGAAACGAAGACCAAACTTTTTTATTTCACAAAAAAAAACATAACTCATTGTAAATGAGATATAGAGCGATAAAAGTAAAAAGGTATTGCTATCATTATAAATATCCTCCTATTAGTTTCATAGTAAAAGTACAAGTTACATAATACCTTTACGAATTAGAGGTCGCTTAAGTGAAAATCATTTGGCCCGCCATACATTTTTTGGCAAGCAAACATCAAATCATACGCCAACTAGAAGGGCGTAAGCTCCATTGGTTCAAAAACCACCAAAATATGTGTTGCTTCAGCGTTGTTAACAATATCCTTTTTTTTATTTTATCTGTTTGCGCGTCAAAAAAGTACTCAAATCTACACGAAACTTAAACAAAAAAAATAATATATATTTTTTTCTAGTAAAATTTTCTTAGGATTTAAACATTTAGCAGTTAAATGCTTAAAAAATAAAAACATAACTATAATTGCTATTTCTTCTTTCAAATATTTAATACTTGAAAAAGTTTTCATTTGACATTGAGGGTTACCTACAATGCGAAGAGATGGCGCTGCCTTGCAGCTTAAGGCTATGAAAATTTCGACGCAGCCATCAGGGCCGTGGTAGCATAATTGGTCAGTGCATTCGCCCGAATTGCGAAGGGTGCGGGTTCGAGTACCGTCCGCTGTCTGGTCCGCGTGTATTTTTTTCTAGTAAAACTTTTCTTTAGATTTAAACATCTAGCAGTCAAATGCTTAAAAAAATAAGAACTTAAATATATATCATTTTAACCTGATTTAAAATTATATGTATTGCTCATTTTCGACCAAAGTGGCGTTTAAGTGATTTAGCCTTTCCACCGTCGGTATGGATGTTTTGTAAACTTTTTCATTGTTAAACTTAAACTTTTATTACATCATCACAATTTTATTATTAGAGCAGCATTAGATTATTAATTGTTATTTCATAAATTCCGACTTTATCAAAAACCATTGGTTTTTTTTTTTTTTTATCAAAAACCATTGGTGGTTCTGGTGTAAAATCATGCCTGCTATTCCCGAGTTCGATCTCCAGCCGAGGAAAGTTGTTTTTATTATTAATATTAAAAGTTTAACTCGCATCATGGTTTCATACAACCACAGCAATTTTTGAAGTGAAACTTCTTTAGTTACGCTTGACTTGAGAAGTAAGCTGGCGAATGCGTTCACCGCTAGAGATGGCTCCAAAGGGTTCTTGGTTCGTTTGTGGGTCAAAGTGTATGTTACTATAATAAAATACCAAAGGAAATAATTATTTATTATTTGAAGTTGTTTTACTTTGCTAATTTGGTTGAAAATTGTTGAATCGCCACTTCTTAATTTGAAAATAGTACCTAGCTATACTTAATTTTTAATAATTAATAATATTAATGTGATGAAAGTTGTCATCAACACATGTTGTCAATTTTGATGCCATCTTTCAATTGACGACTCTGTATGAAACAAAACAAGGAGAAAAAAATAGCCCTTGCTGAGTTTCTTGTCTTCTTCTTGTTCTTCTCAGTACAAGGTCTCCCGCCGTAGATTTACGAACCGATGGCGTAGCGTTTGACTTTCACAAGAGCTTGTAACAGCCTAGACTGAATAAATGACTTTGAGTTTGAGTTACGAAAAGTGTGTTTGGGCGACGCGAACGGGAGTTGAGTGGGGGATATAAGCAAGAGAAAGCAGTGCGCGCGCACATTTTCTTTCTCTCTTTCTCTTATAGCTGGTAATTGACATATGTATATGTACATACATGTATGTATTGTACACATATATATATAAGGAGCTAAAGAAGTATCACTTCAGTCGTGTGGTCATAAGCACACTCGTTTTTTTGTTTTTTTTTATATAAACCGCTCGATTCACCGCGCCATCAATGACGGGACTATACAAAAAACGGTTTTGCCCTAATAATTTTATGGGCACGCTAAAACACACACAACGCCGCGCCGCGGTAGAGCTCCGATATTATTCAAATATCATAAGTTTTTGTGTTATCCGTTACCTACACGGAGATAACGAATATCTTGGGATTGTGTTGGAAGGCCAAAATGTGGTCATTCCACAATACGCTATTTGACAAAATGAAAAATTCAATAAATCAAAGGTAAAACTGTACTTCCAGGGCCCAAGAGGTGATACTTGTTTTTTTGGTTTGTACGCCGGGTTTCATGGTGTCGCCGACTCGAGAGGTCCCGGGTTCAAATCCCGGTGGGGGCAAATGTTTGTGTGATGAATACGAGCATTTGTACTCCAGTCATGGATGTTTAATATATATATCTATATAAATATACTTAAATATGTATTCTATCCGTTACCCTAGTATCCCATAACACAAGCCTTACAATGCTTACTTTGGGGCTAAGCTAATTGGTGCTTTAAAAAAAAAGAAAAAAAACAACAACAACAAAACAAGCCGTATCTTGTAAAAAACGTGGCCATACTTATCCAATGATGTATCGTGCCGGTTTTTTTTTGGCGGGATTTCATCGAGTGCGGTTGGCGTCTTATATTAATTATTCTTAAATTCGTTCATAGTGGATATTGTGAAATAAAATTGGTGTGGTTTTGTGTAACAACCGTCTGCGTAACTGAAGAATTAGTGGAATCGTTAAAATATACGCTATTCCGGTCAAGCGGACGTGAGAATTTTATTGTAGTGTTGACTACCTCACAGAAGCTTATCGAAAAAGCCAACTCCAAACACTCCAAGAAACATTAGAATGCGTCACACCGACATTCTAATGTAAAAAAAAGAAGATTAATTTAATTAAAGACTAGGCTGTATGGGCATTGTTCCCTTTGCCTTCCCTAAAACGGGAGATCTTCAACAAAAAAACAAACAACAACCGAAAACACACACACAAGATGTATCGTGCCAATGTTAAGGTTTTAACTGAACATATATGGACGCTACAACTTTTCCTCCGATCCTCGTATCTTTTACCGTCCGCATTTTAGTGCATTTTCCCTCTTGTACAGTTCAGTCATGTTTTCGTTCGCAAACGGATCAGCAATGTCAACCTACGCGATTCAAATGCATTCAAATCGTATCGTATCCCCTTTGACGATCGCGAAAAAACCGACACAGCATAGTTCGTGGTGAAGGTTGTGATCATCACCTAACTAATAGTGTAAAAAAATTTGAGAAGTAATTTCTGAGATCATCGCAAATATATAGACAGAAAGAAGGATTGGGGAGCTTATCTTAAAATATGTAGAATTAATTAACAAAACCTTGCTAAATCTAGTAGAAAAGGTCTCTTTTAATAGATTTTTTGTTGGCGCTTCGCCGGGCGCTGCCGCGGACACGCTTGCTTTGCTCGCTTGACGTTATGGTCACAACTCTAACCTAACCTAGTGTGTGGTATTACTGTTTAGGCCCTGGAAGTACAGTTTAGTCGAATCAAATACTTAATTGTAATACAAGGGTTAAAAGTTACATGGATATATTAAAATGTGCAGACTTAATCATCCCCATTTGGAATACAAATATAATTTCCGCAAAGCAATACAACATAATGTCCATGTGTCCATTATCAAATAATTCGCTCACACTGCCAAGAAAACGTAAATCCACTAAAATGTCAAACAATATTTCGAATCAATACAATAATTATTAACAATAATGTCCTTAATAGGGCATCCAGAATGATAGTAATAATATATTACAGCACTATGTGAATAAATATACATTGAAATATACAGTGTCTACCCCCCTTCTCTAAAAGTTAAGCTATCGGCTAGAAAAACCTGAAAAAAATCATGGTAATAGTGCTTTTTATGAACTTTTAAGGAAAATTATAACGGTTACAATAGATTTTTTTTTTGTTTCTTTACCCATTCTGGGTAGGCAAAGGGTACTTTGCCCATACATCCAATTCTTTATTTTATTATTTCAAAATGAAATATGTTGTAAATAATATATGCTTATAAGCTGCTTTTCTTCTTTCTTGTGACCGGAGCCAAGTCTTCTTTTAGATATCTTGTCTTCAAATTACTTCTTCTTAAATAAAACTAGTTTTTACGGGTTAATGCACGTTCGGTTATTTCATTGTTCAAACGCTCAATAAAAGTCTTTCGAAGGTAGCTCGACAAATTAAATAAAAGACCACGAAGCCTGTAAAGGCTACGAAACGTCAATAAATAAATAAAGTTTCGTACATTAACCCGTAAAAACTAGTTTTATTTAATGAGTGATGTGCGTGAAAACCTAAGAAACAAATATGTACTTCTTCTTTCTTATCATTTTTCTTTTTATTATTGTCTTCTTTGGTTACAATAGATTTGTTAGTTGCAGAGTAATAGTCGTTCAACTTTGTTTTTTTTTATCTATTGAAAATTCCTTAGAAGAAAACATTAAAAGTGACATAGATGAAGTTATTGTAGCGTAAAACTTTGCATTTAAAAATAAATTCTAAAAAATACTGTTTAAATATTTTTTTTTAATTTCTGATGCAGAAAATAAAGACTCCTGCTCAAACATATTGTGGTAACGACAGGTAACTATGGAACCCTACACTGCGCGTGGCATGACACGCACTTGTTTTTGATTGAGCGAATATTGTTGTAACGAATTTTTTTTAATTAAAGAAAAATTTACCTATCGTACCATTATATCATTTCAAACTACCTACAATCATCATCATCATCAACAGCCTCTCTTAGCCCACTGCTGGACATAGGCCTCTCCAAATGCACACCACTCAGATCGATCCCGGGCTACTCGCATCCAGCTCCTGCCAGCCGCCTTGCGCAAATCGTCACTCCATCGTGCCAAACGACGTCCTACACTACGTTTGCCTAGACGCGGTCTCCACTTCAGAACTCGTTTTTGACTACCAATATTAAAATTTTTGGATAAATTTTCTAATCAGAACTAAAATCCAATGCACTTTACAATACATAATCTAATCAATCAAATACTCATAAAAGTTCGAATCGATGTATGGTTATATCACTGGTTACAAATCTCAAAACGTGCCTACTATTTTGTGATGACTGTAAAGATACTAATCTAGGTCGCCACATTGGACTCCATTATGCTGTAAAGCTACATTAGCGTAATAATAGCGTACAGGTCATGGCACGTAACTCTAGCGCTGAACAAAACGCGGAGGGGATAGTTGCGCATGGGTACGACTGGAGAGCCAATCGGCGCAACGCACGCCCACCCGCGCACCTCGTTTCCCCCCAAGACATCTTAATTTTTACTTCTGCACAATAACGGTCAGCGCTAGAGTTGACTGCCGCGATTTTTTTTTGTTTCTGTGGCTTTCTCCGTTTTACACAGCAATTTCGCCAATGTCCAGTAGTGAGAGAGACACGAGAAAGACTGTGATAGAGACAGATTAAGGTGATATAAAGTAAATAACCGAAAATACGTTCTTCCTTGAGTATTACACTCTGCGGCGATTTATACAGTAGTCGTTGGTGACGTCAATAACAGTGTCAGACAACGCATAGCGACACTGTTTCAAACCTAATAATATGTAGGCAACACAGAACGTAGAAAGAGGTTAGAATAAACCGTTTGCACGGGAACTGATATCGCCGTCTTTCCCCCTCTACACTTTCACCTAATAGATAATAGCCAACCAAACTACGCAACATCGAAAAATCAAACCAATCAGCGCTTAAACCCTAGAGCAACGACGCAATGTGTTTGATCGTAGATCTTTAGTATTTAAGAAGAATCAAATTGCTAATTTGACACTTTTGTAATTAATATATTATACATATATATGTTGGGTGCAAGTTCAATATTCTGACAATAAAACTAAATCGAGATAAAGAAAGGTATATTGTGATCTGTTGTCACGTGATCGAAAACGCAGAGCATTGACGGAGCCTGAAATGGCGCCTACTTGTAAACATGCAGTCAAAGTGACATAACTTTGTACTGTTTGATGTTTCAACGAGAACTGTGTGACGTCATCTGCCTGTAAGACGCCAGATTTAATAATAAAAACGTTTCCGCGGCATATTGAAAACACAATATTTACTTTACGTTTTTTTACTGATATATAACAGTAGCATAAATATCCACCTTTTGCGGTGTCATTAATAAATAACATATGATTGTTTCCAAAAACTTGTCTAATAGTCTATTGTATACAGACGCTAGATGCAAAAACAACTAACTTTGTCAGCTTAGCAACGAGTAGCATCTCATGGTTATATTGTAGATTTTCCTCTTTCTTCACGATCTTACTAAAACATTTATATTTTTCCAAAGTGCGATCGTGTTTTTGGACACGATGCAATATTTACTCTACTACGCTCAACAAATGTAGCTCATAGTAATATGGTATGTTTCCATTGCGTGTCGGCAAACAAGGAATGTTTGGTTACACGCGGCTAATCTTCAGAAGTATTATAAATATTGGTCGAAGAATATAAACGTGCTATTTATTGTGGAGTCTGAATCGTGACTTTTGGCAGTTCGAGTTTAAGTGACAACTTGATTTAGTATTTAGACGGTTCAAAACGTCCAATTCGAACTCGATGTGAAATGTAAATGACACGGCTTTCTTAAAAGCTAATCGAATGCTGGGTTACAGTAACAAGATACTAGCTTGAATATCGAAATACAATTTAAGACGTTGATTCAATTATAGCAAATATAGCTAAGAGGCTTCTAAGTTTTTACGATCCAAAGCTAAAAAATCTCATGAAGCTCAGATAGAAATACACCATATTTTTTGTTTGATTGATTAAATTGCGTGGTCATTAAATCTGTTGCTAAGTCTACGGTTATGATTTTAAAAATAATGAAAGATTTAACAGATTTGGAGTCACAACGAATTTTCCGTTTACTTATAGTAAGTTCAGTTATTTTGGAATTAATGTGTTTTTCCAGTTTGAAGTCAAAAATATCTTTAGTTAAATACTCATACCTTTAGGATAAGTACTAGGGTAAAGACAGATTAATGGCACGATAACTACCGATACTTTTGGATAATTGATACCTCATTCATGTCGATAATTCGGAAATATTTCTTTGTGATCGATCTTTCGTGCCTTTGCACACACACACACACACACACACACATTTTAATACCTTTTTCATGATAATAATATGACTATTACATATTATTATGTTAATTGTAGATATAAACGCGTATGTATAATAACACCTTTGTGTAAATAAATAATTGGAAAAGGATTCATTCATAATATGGCTCAGTTCCTTAGAAATAAATCACAAAATATTCTATTATATAACTCTGTATCTGGGGAGGAAGTCTCCAATCAACGAACGGTGGGAACCAATTCTCTGCTTTTAAATATATTCTATCATAGTCACCTGTTTGTGTGTTGACTTGCAACTTAGATGTCGAAACAAAAGATTTCCCTGGCTTTCTCAAAAAGAACATCCGCACTCTTATTTAGTGAAGTCTAACACAAAGCCATTATTGTTCTACGCATCCACCACCCCGCGTATCCCAATACAAACCCAACAGTAGCCACACAGACCAGCCTCGGGCAGACAAACAAACGTACACTTTGTTCGTTTTGCCTCATATCTGCCCTCACTTCGCGCCACACCGCGAGATTCTTTGCGGAAGGTTTTTTTATCCAACGCCACACTTAAGTCCACTTTTTTTCTCTCGTGATATTTACTTCGTCGACTATTTTGGTGGAGATTGCTGGTAACCTCTATTTTACTTGGAATCCACGGTTCTTATTATTCTTCGGAAACCTAAGATGTGGGACCACAATAGTAATAAGAAGTGATAAAACTTCACCTAGTGTTACTATGATTTTTTTTTCACAAATAATTACTATCCATACATTATCATAATTGAAAATAATTACTATAATGGAACAAGTCTCTATTAGTTACGAACTACTGAATTCCGCATTTTCTAAGAGAGATATTCAATTTACCTAATTTAAATTATAACAATCATCCCTCGTATAAATTAATGATAACTCATTATATAATTAAGTGAGTCATAACTCCCACTGAGTTTTGCTTCTTGCAAACATTTGCTTATTTCCCACCACACTGACTTAGTGCTAATTCTAGGAACTGACGACGTATAGCACAGGTAAGAATATTATGAAAGCAAAAGAACACCAACTATAACCTAAATAGTCAACATATTTTGCAGCAAACGTTACTACTGCTTTAGAAAACAGAAAACGTTTAATTATTTTAAATACAAGACACCTTTTGGAGTTCTTAATGAATTTTCTAGGATATTAAATCAATCCACTTAAACACTATCAATATTAACCAAGACCTAACTAATAAGCTTATTTTTTTCAGTGAAATATATTTAGAATCTTTATAACCATATCGATTGTTTATGTCTATGTGAAATGGTCAATAATCACATTGAACAGTAGCTTCACGGTGTATCGGTAATTTTCACGGATTACATTATAGATTTTACGTTTGGAACACACTGCTCTATAGGAAAACAAATATCTACTTGGTACACAGTTAAATAGCTACCTAATTACTCTTTCCTTCGTTTATTTATAAAATTTGTGTTAGCCATCCATTAATTGTGTACCATTGTAATTAACTAATTATTAGGTATTTTGTGTTACAAAAGTATCAGAAAGCATTCAGAGAGAATTTTAACAAAATATTTTCTTCATGGCAACTTTCATGTATTTTGAATTGTGAATTGTATACCAATCATTGCCTAATAGCTGACACTGCTCAATGGCTAATTTAAAAGAACACTACGAAATAGTTCAGAAAGTCCAAACCACACACATCTGAATACTTGTGTTAGTACGCACAACCATATTTACGAAGTATGCTGCTTCTTCTACACGGTAGTATGTCTCGAGTGTTAACGAAATACAAATATTAGTGAACACACGACACAAATTAAGGCTAACGTCTAATGTAAAGTACTATTTAACTTGAAACTAAGTGCTTGGACAAAGTAGCTGTTAGCAGATTACTGTTCAAGTTGCTTATCCAATAGAATTAGACAATTTACGATCGACAAAAGCTTGTTTACCAAGCAAGGCCTAACAAGTATTCCTTTGCAAACGTTTATGACATCTAAATATACCGCTAGCTTCACACAATCAATGATTGTAAGAAAAAAAACAAAAACATATTCTTTTAAATTTTTTGTAAGATGACATTTCTGTTAATATTTATATAACTGTCAGATATCCCTAAAACAGTTAAGAAATAAAATATAACAACACAACTAAGAAAACGCGTTTCCTAGTTTTATTACAAGTGCGGGACAAAACATTCAATGGTCGAGTCACATAAAATGTCTATAACGCTAAAGCTTATGTTAGCAATGAAATGAAATTGACTAAGGTGTCTGACAATATCGCCCACCCATTCACGAAGCTCTTAAACAGTCATAACTCAAACGTAAAAGTGTTTTATACGTGCAACACGAAGGTTGAATCAGGTAGAAGGTCCTGTGAAATGTATCGATACAGTGCAACTTTTGTATGGAACGTGCGAAGAGGGAGCCTCGCAAGGTGGTACTCTGGGACGGCTTTATAACACGTTCGATATTTTATTGTGATTATATTGCACAACGAATGTCGTCGCGTAACGGTCCGAAATATATACGTAATTTTTAACGTAATATTCCACATTTAACCGTTAATATTAGTATTCAGTACCTTTCGCATACTTGTTAGTTAGCAACACAATAAATTATTTTACTTAAAAAATTATAAACTTGACAATCACAGTATTATTTATAACTATTAATATATATTTTTTGCCTTAGTAAATAAAAAGCATTACTGACCTGAACTCTACTCTCCGTAAGACCGATTCGCATGGCGATCTCTTCTCTCATGAAAATATCAGGATAATGTGTCTTTGAAAAACATCTTTCCAACTCGTTCAGTTGTGCGGGTGTAAACCTGGGTACAAAAAGATTTAATATAGCTTTTTTATGCTGAAGCGCATATTCTGCCTGTATAATGTACTGATAACAGGAATATAATTTTGTAAAAATTTTGGGCTGACTGACGGTTGACCCGACAGTGTTAAGTAATAAAGTTTGGATTTTTCAACACAAGTAGATTGACTGTCACTAAGGTCGTAAGCCCAGAATGAAATAAAAGCGATCATAAAATATACTTAATGGTATTATAGTCTTTTACGGTGTTTACTACATTGAGCTTCTCATGTCGTCTGTTATTGTGCAATTTGTTACTAAGAATTTAGGAATCTCTCTCCATGATCTGCATAATAAAAAAAATAATTTCTGCGTTTTTCTTAAGCTGTTGGTCCTGGTTTGCAGTGATCCGCCCACGCTTCGCTACGATGAAGACTATATTTTTGAAGTGAAAACTTCTTTAGCGGTGTTGTACACTTTTTTTGTGATGGATAAAAAATGTTAAACTCGCGTCAGGACACGTAACCTGATCGCGTCAGGACACGTGGCCTGATCGAAAATTCGTAAGACGAAATCTTCTTTAGCGGCGTTGTACACTTATTTTATAATGGGTAAAAATGTTAAACTCGCGTCAGGACATGTGACCTGATCGAAAATTCAGAAGACGGATGGAGAGTAGACAGCCGGCGCGGCGTAGGAGAGGGAGTATCCACCTCTCTTTCTACGGCACGGCGAAAATGTATGCCTGCGCCTGCTGTTTCGTTTAGGCGGCGCAGGGCGCTTGCGCGAATGTTCGTGTATGTTTATGTTACAGCGTGCCACGCGCATCCATGGATGGTGACAGCTGATAGCTCGACCGTGCAGTGGAGATAAAATTTTTAATGTAATATAAATTGTTATGTTTGTGTACGATAGCGCAATAAATAAAGTTGTATTCTACCACATAAATGATAGTACTTTTATACTGATAATTAAAGCAATCCGTGCAAAATTATTCCCTAACCATTCCAAAATATCAAAAATGCACAGCGTTAATATTCAAGTCTTCACTTCTGCCGGCACTCCCGGAGTGCAACCCGTCGTTTTTTTTATTTCGGGCATGTATTAGGCAATTCTCACACTACGCTACGTAGCACGGGAGTGCGTGTTTTTTACGTTGCTTGCAAGTACCTCTCCTTATATTGAAACACGCCTAGTGCAACACACTGAAATTGCATTCTCGCCTAGTGGCGTAAATCTCGCGCCTACATGAATAGAAACGCAAGTTTGTGTGGCGAAATCTGGACGATAATGCACATCTGCACCTTCGCTCATGTTGTATAGTTAGATCTTTGTCTTAAACCTGTGGCTAAATAATAGTCTATGGTTTGTTTTACAAAAATGGTGGCATTTGTCTTGTATTGAAATCACATATGGGTATTTCCTCTATGTGTATGATTGTGATTATAACAAATAAAACTATTATGAGCAGTGGTTTATTTTATTAACAACATAAAAGCTGAGTTTGAGAATCGCCTTATAATATCACCCTCCCTCTTAAATTACTCTATCTATTACTGAAGACTGTTGCTCACTCATTTTATACCTTTTGGTCCTCATGTTGTTTATGCTCTTTTTAATGTTTCTATTGTATTCAAGTCAGTGAAATGTCCTCTCCGCAATGTCTCTGTTCCTGTTCGTTCCTGAATTCCTGACATACCTGTATATTCCTGTCTCTTTTTTTGACGACCTCCGTCGAACGGGATTCGAACCCGGGACCTCTCGAGTAGATGACACGGGTTCGAATCCCGGTGGGGGCAGATGTTTATGTAATTGAATGCGAGTATTTTTACTCCAGTCATGGATGTTTGATATGTATTTCTATATCTTCTATATATATAAAACTCAAAGGTGACTGACTGACTGACATAGTGATCTATCAACGCACAACCCAAACCACTGGAGGGATCGGGCTGAAATTTGGCATGCAGGTAGATGTTATGACGTAGACATCCGCTAAGAAAGGATTTTGATCAGTTCTACCCCCAAGGGGATAAAATACCGAAGCGAAGCGAGGGCGGGCCACTAGTAAATATATATTTATATATGTACAGTATATGTATTCTATCCGTTACTCTAGTATCCCATAACAGAAGCCTTACAGTGTTTAATTTGTGACTAGGCTAATTAGTGTGAGTGTTGGAAATATTTATTTATTTATTTCATTTCTCTGGTTTGTGAAGTGAACCCCTAAGCTATCGTTAATAGAAGACTGTATTAAAATTCGTTGCGTTCATTAAAAGATCTGAGCGTACATACCATGAGAGTTACTTTTGTTTTACACTATGTAAGGACCTAAGGAGCTAGATGGCGCATCACGTGGTTAGCGCGTTTGGTATTCTATTGTAGAATTTAAGTCATTTCGTTTTCGCAATGGTCAATAATTGGAAGAGTAACCAAAAATTTATTATCTCTGACTCCTCTATGCTTCGGAAGTTATACTAAGCCATTAGACTTGAGTGCATCTGCTGTCGTTAGCACCCATCTATAGTACCCACGTGGTGGATCATGGCCTTACTCCCTACATTCCCTATGGATGTACCATAGGGAATGCCTGAAATTAAAACACAGTAAGTATTTTTTGTCAAAATTACATTATTATTTTAGCACATGTCTAAAAGACCGCAATATCTACAATATACACAGTACATTACACATCAGTGGGAGCTATCTCTATGATTAGGTTTTAAATTAGTGAGAAGATATCGAATCGGCGACTAATGTTAATGGCCATGGGTAGTGTTGGATCCAATTTCAAAGTTAGTTAACGTCATAGAACGTACACCGAAGCGTGATTTAAAAACTTTTAAAATACAAAATGTAGACAGTAATCTTGTCTACCATCTCCAAGAGTCATATTGAGCTTTAGATTCGTAGTTTAAAAAAATCTTTAAAATTATAATTTTATTTATTTTTTGCTTTCCTGTAAAATTTGTTGGAATACCCTTACTGTGTTTTGATTTGGGACAGTCGTGTGCTTGACGATGATAAATATGTACCTGGTTCTATGCCTCTTCTGCTTTGCTGGCTTGTCGCTATCGGAGGCCGAGGAAGACATGCTGACGGGCACTGTGGCCATGTGCGACCCACTGTGCTGTTGGTGGATGCCACCTAGAGAAAAAAAACATTATTTAGGTATAAGTCGTACCTAAGTTTTTAATAGCGTGGGAGTCTCATTTCTCTACATAATAGACATGGGCGTTTTTGGTTTTGCACGCAAACGGATATTTATCGGATTTCAGATTTCAAAATCGATTTTAAAATCCGTTTTTAGATATCCGATTTCAGATGTGCCGAACTTAGCCAATTCACTAGTTTGTGTTATGATTTGGTTTTATTAGCTAACGACAATCACAAACAATTAATTGTAGGAAACAAAGATACTCGTAGATTTGCGCGATTTTCCTTCATGCTTTAAATCTAGGCTTAGGAGTAGCAGAAAAATTATGTTTACGGTTAAAAATCGGCTTATGTACAATGATTTCTTTATACATATTTTTTTTTTTATTTTTCTGTTTGTTTTTATTATTTTTCAAACCATTTACAAAATCAAACCTAATTACTTCAGGTTAGCGTTCAAAAATGTAAGTTAATCGACTTTTGATGTTTTTAGACGACATCTCTTTTCAGTGATAAATAATCCCGCCTTAGAGAACAGCAATAGATTTCCGTAAACAGCAAACCGAAATCGGACTTCCGAAAACGAAAGCACGAATTTCGAATCCGATTTACATATGGATACTTGTGGTGGTATTAGATCGCTAGCGTTTTGGTTCGGTTAGATTTCTGAAATCGGATTTTCTTGTTGATAAATCGTTCGGTATCGATTTGTGTTTGAAATCGGATTTTGGATTCGTTTTGATATATCAGACGCATGCCTACTACATAAGTTAGAAGACTCTGGTTTTGTATGAGTGGGCATTGGGAAATAAATTGTTTCTGCGCAAAGTTTTACATTGGCCTGCAAAACTAAGTATTACACTATTAAAATTGCAATAACTTACAGACACAAGTAAAGTACACAAGATATACTTTCGAAATAAAAAGGACTCGAAAAAGAGTTGAATTTTATACAACAGTTTCAAAAGCTGATATAATTTGCTATAAAACGTTTTATACTTTAAATATTTAAATTAAAGAACGTTAAATCTATTAAATCTCTAAATTCAGAAAAAAATAACTGTTTCCCTAGATTTTTTCAAGTTTTTTTTTTATAGATAGGTCCTTCAAATGACTCCACCCCCCCTGATGTTAAGTGAAGGTGAAGTCCAGATGCGAAGATAGCTGATACAGTAGTTCTACCTGCCACACTAGCCATCCTCACCCTGCCGGCCTGCATGTTGCTTCTTCACGCCTCTTTTAAAGGATTCCAGGTTGTAAGAGCGAGGGAACACGTGAGTGGGCAGAGCATTCCATTTACGGATAGTACGATAGTAGTTTCCGTAAAAACATCGACAAGTCGGTTTATCCTAACATCCAATAGTCATAGGTGAGAGCGCTGGATATTCGGCTTTATCTCGAGCTGCTTAGTATCATTATAGCACAAGTATTTTGTGCCTTGTGTTCATGAGTATACTGTACTGACCTCGCAAGTGATCGGCTTTGATGGAACATGCACTCGATATTCGATTTTAAGTCCTGCAGCTTAGTGTCATTACAGCACTAGTCCTTGTGACCTATGTAAGTGTGTCCACTGCACTGACATTGAAAGTTATCGGCTCTGATGGAACATGCACTTGATGTTCTATTTTATGTCAAGCAGTTTAGTGTCATTATAGCACTAGTTTTTGTGGCCAGTGTCCGTGTGCCTACTGCACTGACCTTGACTCAATTGAACTGAAATGAATGGACTTCCTGCAGCTTAGTGTCATTATAGCACGAGTCTCTATGACCTGGGTTTGTGTGTCTACTTTACTAACCTTGGAAGTGATCTGCTCTGATGGAACATGCACTTGGTGTTCGACTTTATGTCCTGCAGCGTAGTATCATTATAGCACTAGGCTTTGTGACCTGTGTCCATGTGTCTACGGTACTGAATTTGCAAGTGATCGGCTTCGATGGAATATGCACTCGATGCTAGAATTTATCTCCTGCAGCTTAGTGTCGCCACACACGGGCCACCGACCACAACCACAAAACGCCACCACTGGCATATCTCTTGTAGTTTTCATACATTTTATTTGGACTTGCCACACACGGTACGCTGATGGCCGCCGCCGCCACACGCTACAAACGGTCGTTGCTCGCTTCTTGTGGCCCGCACCGGCCACTTAATGGGCCGATACAAAACGCCGCCATACTTCACTCGCGCGATTCCCCACCCCTCTCTCCCTTACCTTAGTCGCCCGCTGTCGCGCGCTTCAGTCACTTTAGTAGCCGCTTCTAGCTTCTCGTGGCGGTATTTGTGGCTGTGGCGTGTGGCCCGTGTGCGGCGACACTTAGTGTCATTATAGCACTAGTCTTTGTGTCTTAGGTCCGTGTGTCTACTGCACTGACCTTGCAAGTGATCGGCTCTGATGATGTACGCGACGTGCAGGTGCGCGCCGAACGCATGATGCGAGCACTCGATGTTCGACTTTATATCGTACATATTCATACATATTAGTGTCATTATATGATGAGCACCTGAGTCCATGTTTGTACTGCACTGACCTTGCAAGTGATCGGCTCTGATGATGTACGCGACGTGCAGGTGCGCGCCGAGCGCATGATGCGAGCACTCGATGTTCGACTTTATATCGTACATATTAGTGTTATTATCTGATGAGCACCTGAGTCCATGTTTGTACTGCACTGACCTTGCAAATGATCGGCTCTGATGATGTACGCGACGTGCAGGTGGGCGCCGAGCGCATGATGCGAGCACTCGATGTTCGACTTTATATCGTACATATTAGTGTCATTATATGATGAGCACCTGAGTCCATGTTTGTACTGCACTGACCTTGCAAGTGATCGGCCCTGATGTTGTGCGCGATATGCAGACGCGCGCCGAGCGCATGATGCGAGCGCTCGATGTTCGGCTTTATCTCGTGCGGCTTACTGTCTTCGGAGCACGAGTCTTTGTGACCTGTATGACACAGACGATTTATAAATACACAATCACAATTCTTCCTTTTAGACGGCCTCTCAGTATCCCCAATGCAGGGCACAGGACCAACCATTGCAAAAGTTCTTTCACTCCCACGATTGTAAGTCGAACCCGCTAACCACCTGTGCATCCATCATGCCCATCTACCTTTTGTTCTGTAATCTGAGGTATTTATATTCAAGATCCACTGTAGTTTTAACGCAAGAACCGCAACTTTTAGGCAACAACAACGTATTTATCAACTGACCATCTGGCAACACTGGCAGACCTTTGGACAGCTGTATCTGAATGTCGCCAGATCCGAGTTATTATTTTTACTGCTTCGGTTGGCAAGGCTCCGCACATCAAAACTTAAATCAAATGTACTTTAGATATAAATAAAGATGATGTATTATTCCTTACTTTAAGTGGTTTTGTTTATATTAACAGAGTTTTCATATTGAAAAAGTTTTTAACAATAAAAAAATATATGTAAACGTATTGTTATATAATATTTTCACAAATATGGTTGGAAAGTACATGGCTAAGAAACTGCCCTTAACGTGTATAAATATTTTGCACTAGCCCGTAACTTTACAATATTTTTTATTAATTATTACGTGTTTATTATTCTCATACAACTTTTGTTTAATAATCAAATATTTACAGATATAAAAATTTACTTCATGTTTGTTTCAAAAGCAAAATGTTCCGTTTTACAAAATAACTGAACAATAAATGTACACAAAAAATATTTGTGTAAGGATATCGAAAGAAACAATATTATTTCTAAACTTCTTCACACTATGACATATTTGGCCCTAATTTGTATTATAACAAATCACGGAAGGCCTAAAATAATAGATTTTATTATTCTGATCTGGCTTGAGACAAGGCTGAATGATAATAATCCTTTAATTTTTGCAAATGGACAAAATAAAACTTCACAGATTTCCTGTCAGGCCGACTATAACAAATTATTTGTATTTATTTTTGCTTTAAAGAAAGTTTTTGTGAAGGTTTAATCAGTGAAATGGGAAAATAGATTCTAAGAATATGCGAAATTGATGACTCTGTTGATAATTGGCAACATCTTTTTTCAACTGTAGTACATAGTAGTTCTCATAATTTTCAAGATTGTGACTTTATAAAAGTTCCTGAGCCTTTTTTCATAGAAATTATATTTTTTCAGCCATTTACCATTAAATATTACTAAGTACAGTATTTATACATTGCCAGGGCAGTCGCTCATACAAAACTTTACCATGTCCTTTGAGGATTCTTTTGAAAACTTTCTTCGACATAAATCAATATTGCTGTAGGTACTGTCCGAAAACATGCGCGCAGTGGCCGACAAAAGTTGTTTGAAAATCCTTATTTTTCGTGTATCCTTGTGTATCGTAATAAATTACAAAGTAAACTCATACATATTTGTCGTGTCATTTAAAAATTGAACAATCTTTTACCACATTAGTAAAGAAACGGACAGTCCGTATAGAGACAAAATAACTTCATACAACCGCACTGCGATCTTTTCACTACTACAAGCAACATGTGTGTGGGTGAGCACTGGTTGCCTGTCACGTATGCAGTCACACGTCAGTGTCAGTGCTCAAGTGCAGGGCTTGCAGAACTCACTTGGTGTATTTATTTTCGTTTCTCACTTTTAAATAATAAATAATGTTAAAAAATAAATAAGATAAATATGCTTTACTGTACTTTCCATATGAAAAATAATGGAATGAATTATTCCCTTACTTTCTTTTCTGGTAAATAAAAAAACACATATACACACATCAAAAAAAGTTTGCGATCACTTTGAAAAATAGATTGTTTTTTGTAATTTCCGTTTCTGATAAGAGTCTTAATTTTAAAATGAGAATTAAACCGTTAAACAATAAAATAATTCAATTCTTTTTCCATATAAAAAGACATGCAATCCAAGCTGACACTCATTCAGAAATCTGACTTAGTCAATATTATCGATATTAGAATATTTTTTTACGGAAAGTTGTGATTAAAAAAATGCCACGAGGATTATCAGATGATTTACGAGCCAGAATTGTAACTTTGAAGGAAGAAGGCTATTCTACGAGTGAAATAGCACGCAGAGTTGCCATATCTCAATCCTGTGTAGTAACCACGTTGCAGAGGTACCACGACATGGGTAATTTAGCTGATCGACCCCGCAGCGGTCGCCCAACTGTTTTGACAGCTGCTTAGAAGTGCTACATCAGGTTGCTGATAGCCAGCGACCCAACAATAAACGTCACTAAATTAAAAGCAGAAATACGGGCCGCCTCCGGACTTGAAGTTAGCACTCAGACCATTCAGAATTGCTTACACAAGGCTGTATTGCGAGCACAGAGGTCTTGGCGAGCACCTTTGAATAGACGGGAACGTCAGTGACGGAGATTACAGTGGGCTAGGCTCTTGCAAAACGAAGAAGACGAAGAGGAAAACATTTGGCAAAACTGCCTCTTCGTTGACAAATCGCGAATCAGTACTCATCCAGATAACCGACGTGTCCGTGTTTGGGAAAGACCTGGAGACTCTGAAAGGCAAAGAACGGTCACTGGAATAGTTCAGCAAGGCGGGAAATCAGTGTCCTTTTGGGGTGGTATTATAATTGGGGCTAGAACGCCTTTAATCCCTTATCAAGGCTTCATGACGGCAGACAGATACAAAACAGTCGCTATTGATGGAATAGTCAGAACTTTCCGAGTAAACCATGGGCACTAATTTGTACTGGTTGACAATAATGCGCCCGCACATCGAGCTCAACGAGTCAGTGCTGCTCTCCGAGAATACGAAATCACAAGGTAAGACTGGCCTGCCGGCTCTCCTGACTTAAAATAATAATAGAGCACGCGTGGGATGCCCTTAAGCGAGCTGTTTGGAAGTGGCAGCCAGCACCCCAGATAGTGCCGCAGCTCAGGGAAGCTGCTGTTCAAGAATGGGAGAGGTTACCACAAGAAATGATGGATAACTTGATCCTCAGCATGCCCAGGAGGATCTCCGCATGTGTTCGAGCCAGAGGAGGAGTTATGTTGTAATAGATAAACAACAGTTTAGACCACACGCTCCGATCGGGGCGCGCTCGAAAAATACATCGCACGGTCAAACACCGCACGCCCCGATCGGTGCGCGCTACCCACGGGACCATAAGCCGTTTTTTATGATAGTTAGAGCCTCCTTTTGTATTAAGAAGTTTAACCATAGATTAACTGGGCGAAATGACTAAATAGCCCGCATGAATACTGCTTATGCGTACCCCAAGCAGTTAATAAAAGGTTTTTAAGTGTGGTTAAACTATCTTTTTATTTCTATGAAAGTTCTATTACAATCGTTTAGGATTGAATCATTAGTTTTATTTTTTATTTTCTAAAAGTGTATTTTTAAATAAAAAAAGATATAACGTAAACATTTTCTCTTGATAAAGTTAAATTTTGAAAATATATCAGCTTTTGCAAGTGATCTCAAACTTTTTTTGATGTGCGTATATTATCTACACGATAATTTTAAATTTTCATCTACACTCTACTAAGTAAATAGGAACTTGCTATGATTATGTTTTTAATGTGGTTATTACACTGGCATAGATAGATAGGGTATATTTTACATATACTTCAACATTGGAAGAAATATTTTGTTAGGTTGTGTTATTGATAGTGAAAAATAGTTATGTTACGCGTAAAAACGTTAATCTGTGGTTTTGTACCAAAGAGCGGCCTTTGCGTTCCTCACTCGTGATTGGCTGATACGAATCTGCCCCGTGAACCACGTGACAATGAAAAAAGAGACAAGACGGTGCGATACTGTCGGTCGAAGTGAAATTACGCTCAACAATTTTATTCATTTTAAGTAATTGTAACCCGAGTTTTACAAAATAAATGTGTTTGATACAACGAAGAGTGTGTATTTTAGTTATTTTACCCACATGTCTCGTAAAACCGTGCGTTACAAAAAATAGAAACGTCTTTCTTGTACCAACTCAAAAAAAATATATAAGCTCTTATAATAGACGCTTATATATATATATATATAAGCGTCTGCCTCTCAATTAACAAAACCCTGCAAGTAAAATTTAAAAAGGGCTGCCAACTTATAAGTGCAAAATTGGAAAAAAAATCGAGCAAAATCGTTGCATTAGAACAGAGCGCATATCTACTCAGTAAATACCGATTAATAATAATTAATTTAAATAAATACTATGTATATAATGTGCTACCTACCTACTCCTAAAATACCTGAAGGTATATTGTATATAATGTGTTTCTGATATTTTTTTTTCAGTACCTACCTACTAAAATACCTTAAGGTATATTGATTTTTAATATAATTAATAAAAATGCAAAATTTCCTGCTTCACCACTCCAACTTCATATAATCGCAGCTATCTTTGTAAGCTCAAATAGAAACCGAACGACCAATAACAATGTTCAGAAACGCCGCGCCCGCCGCGTCGCTCGAATTTCGTCAATTCCGCCGAAACTTTGCCAATTTCACTTCTTTGAACAGTTTACCAATGGCGCAAATTGGATGTATTAAAAGGTCACAACTTTTCTAGTCTTGTGAAGGCTTTTATGGGATCGTCTGCGAAGATTTTGACCGACTTCAAATGTTTTTGACCCATTTAGATGATTTTAACAGGTTGCAAAAGATGAGAAACTCTTCTTTAGGTTTATTTATTTTATGAATATTTATTTTATGAACGACGTTCTGCATAACAGTAATAAACCATAAAAGGTACAGATGTGGTTTTTTTTTAATTTAATAGTGCGGAAATAATGTATATATACAATCAATACTATTATGAATTTTAGTTAAGTACCTACACTAATTTTTTCTGCAATTAGACGCCATAAGATCAGTTTAAATACCATTTTGACGACCTCCGTGGCCGAGTGGTGTGTACGCCGGGTTTCATGGTGTCGCCGACTCGAGAGGTCCCGGGTTCGAATCGTGGTGGGGGCAGATGTTTGTGTGAGGAATACGAGCATTTGCACTCCAGTCATGGATGTTTCATATGTATTCTATATAAATATAACTGTATATGTACAGTTTATGTATTCTATCCGTTACCCTAGTATCCCATAACACAAGCCTTATAGTGCTTACTTTGGGGCTAGGCTAATTGGTGTGAGTGATGGAATAAAAAAAAAACAATAAATTAAACTTTCAAAATCTGACTTTATTGAGATGAGACACTAATGGCCCGCCCTCGCTTTGCTTCGGTGTACATCTGTAGTGAAGACTATAGTTTTTAAATAAAACTAGTTTTTACGGGTTAATGGTTCAATAAATGAATAAAGTTTCGTGCATTACTACTTTTCATAAAAAACGGCCTGACCGATTTTTATGAAATTTTATATACATATGCCGTGTGTCTGAGAATCGGCTACCATCTATTTTTCATATCCTTAACTGATAATGGTTGTCCACCTGTAACGTAGTGTTCTGAAACCTACAATGCGCCTTCGCGCCAAAATTCAAACTATTGGGTTTTGTAACGTAGTGTGTGTGTAGTGTAGTGTTACACACCACTAAAATTTTTTTGGACAATATTTTTTTTTTATAATGTGGTATTAAAAAATACATACAACCCTAAATTTTCTCTTCTACCAACTGCCCCTATTTTTATGGCTGTACGAAGTTCGCTGGGTCAACTAGTTTATTTATATAATTATAAACCTTCCATGTAAATTTTCTTAACTGATAGTGAAAATTTGTTTGCGTAGTTTAGGACCCGTTGTACCGAATGCACCATTTTTTTGGTTGAACGTGCAAATCTCAGGAACTAATGGTCCGATTTGAAAAAGTCTGCTTGTGTTAGATAGCGCATTTATTGAGGAAGGTTTAAGGTTATAAAATATTACGCTGCGACCAGAATGAGAGGAGTATCGAAGTAAAATGTTACAAAAACGGGTAAAAATATTCCATTTGGGAGATTCCGTTGCGTGCGCTGCGTAAATTATTAAAGTTACACAAAAAGACAAGACTTAATGAATGAAAAAATCTTGTCGGTTCTTTTATCGGTCTTGGAAAGCTGTTAACACTTTCCCAGCGAAGCAATCACACACGCGGATCCCGCCGTACGCGGGCCGTTTTTGGCATATTTCAAATGGTCATAGAATGTAAACTATAATAGATACCTATTTGTTTGTTTTATTATATTATTACTTTATTATATTTTGTATATAAAAACTAAAACAATGAAATATAACAATATTTGGCTCCTCGGGAGACTTCTTTTTAATTCCAAATTTAAAAAAAAGGCTTTTCTGCAGTCAACGTTTCACATCAAACGAAGTTATCGCACAAACGCGTATTTCGAGAAACTTCCACTTTCATAATTTAATGAAGGCTTGATAAATAATTCTCACCTGGTAACATAGGTCTAATTCCTGGTAAAGTGTATTGAACTAGAAAAAGATTATAATGAAAAAATAAGATGAAGTGAGAAAAATAATATTTCGTGGTGGGTTTTTTTTCTACTTTTAAGCCAGAGTAACATCAACAAACTTCATATACTAATAGTAGGTACCCAACTTACATTATTCCAAACATATTTCGTTTATAATTGAGGAGTTTCATAGATTATCCCCAAAGTACTCATCAGATCTACGCAAATATATACGAGACCAGCTTTTTAAAAAATTACGGTACCAGAAAAATAAATGCATAACTAAACAATATAAGCCATCGGTAGAATCTGTCGCTTGTGCGGTCGATGTGTGCTTGCCTATATTGTTATTTATGTATTATACCAGTTATCCAGTACTAACATTCAAGTCCAGCTATTATTTGTAACAATGTTAACGGTGTCAGTTTGTTGTTCCGAATATATCCATTATTTACTGGCTCAACAAACGTTATCCTATTTGAATTTCGCTACATGTGTTAATGAATTTATCCTAATAGGATAATGTTATTTCTCGATGGAAATGGACGACGACATGCTGTGAAATGCGTCATAGAAAGAAAAGGGTCAACTAGTTAATACCTACATAAATAATTACAATTTGAAGAAACTTTATTGATTAGTTATTGTTCCTTATCACACCTTCCCCTTTTCTTCAGAGGACCACGCGCTCTGGTCTATGTTAGTGTCGCCGCACACGGGCCACCGACCACAACCACAAAAAGCCGCCACCGGCATATTATTTGTAGTTTTATATATGGACTCGCCACACACGGTACGCCGGTGGCCGCCACAAGCTATAAATCGTCGTTGCTCGCTTCTTGTGGCCCGCACCGGCCACTTAATGCGCCGATACAAAACGCCGCCACACATCACTCGCGCGATTTCCCACCCCTCTCTCCATTACCTTAGAAGGCCGCTGTCGCGCGCTTCAGCCACTTTAGTAGCCGCTTCTAGCTTATCGTGGCGGCTTTTGTAGCTGTATCGTGTGGCCCGTGTGCCATATTTTCTTTCTCTCTTTCTCTTACTTATTAGTAAATGAAATATATAAATATATATATGTACACATATATTTTAATAAAAGCCACAAATAAATCATTTTATGTCGCGTCCAATCAGAGCAGCGCACGTGCCTGGAGTGGGGTCGAGGCGCCATCTTGATTTCCACAGGCGGGGAGGTAGTTTTTGCGCGTATTTAAAGACGAGGAACTGATCGTAGCGGTCCAGAACATTCTCGCTCCGACCGCGGACCGTGCGCCACGTCGCACCGCCGCCTCCTTGCTCCGTGCGCCCCGCCGCACAGCTGCCTGCTCCGAGTCGACTCGACGCGCCTGCGCTCATACGTGAGATCCAAGATTGGACCAGTGGATACCTAGCGGTGTTAACGAAACTGGTCGGCGTAGCCCCGGTACGTCTCGAGCTCTCCTGAGCTCGGAAACCGGAAGACCCGATCCCATTTGCACTTGGGCCTTCCCAAGGGTGACGGTTGTTCCCATATTCGCTAGGAATATCGGAACACATCTCTTACAGCTTCAACCGACCCCCTGCCGCGGGCAGGGGAGTCCATCGGTGTCGCATAGGGTGTTAGGACCTGTGGCTTCACGCCACAGTCAGGGCACACCTACACACTACAACCTACACAACCTACACATACCTACACACAAACACATCACAATGGACATCACACAACAAGTACTGTCCCTCTTCTCCGCCCTCGGCCTCACCCTGGATGAGGCCGCCATCAGGGAGCTCGTCGCGAGAGCGCGCCCCATGCGCGACTCGCCCGCCAGCCCCTCCCCCGAACCCCCCCGCCCCGACACCCCTTGCCTCCCCGGGCCCTCGAGCGCGGGCAAGCGCCCCGCCTCGAGCCCGGTCTCGACGTGTGACTCCGACTCAACCATTGTGTCGGCGTCCGATGACTCCGTGTTCACCACTGTGGTGAGCAAGAAGAAGCGGCGCTCCAAGCGCCGCGCAGACACCGCGTCCCCAACGGCGCCCTCTGTCCCTCTCAGCCCTCTCACCCCTCTCACGGTCGCCCAACCGACCACACAAACCCACCCAACACAGACATCACACAACACTACAAAACCACACAATAGGTGCACCGCCGCACCTATCAAGGCAAAGCCGCCGCCGCCCGTCTTCCTGCGCGATAAGGCGCAATGGGCGAAGGTCACGGACCTTTGCAAAGCACACAACATCCACTACACACAGGCGTCGAACACTGGTCACGCCATTAAAATCACCACACCCACAATCGACACATTTAGGAGCCTCACAAGGCTACTAACCACACACTCAATCCCTTACCACACATACGCCCTCCCTGAGGAGCGCAAAGTCCGCGCGGTACTCAGAGGAGTCCCCTTCGAGCTCTCCAACGAGCTCATTCTGAACGACCTAACCGACCAAGGCTTCCCAGCCGAGGCAGTGCACAAGTTGCACAGCCGGACTGGGAAGCAATACCCGTTGGCTCTTGTCATTTTGACCTCGGTAGGGATATTTTTAAAGGTCCCATTACAGTCTGTGGCCTCGACAATATCAAAGTCGAGGCCCCACACCGGCGAGGCACCCCTGGGCAATGCCACAGGTGCCAATTATATGGCCACGCAGCAGCCAACTGCTCGGCGGCCCCGAGGTGCGTCAAGTGCCTCGTACCCCACCTCACCAAGGAGTGCACCCGCACTCGTGACGCACCCGGGGCACCCGCATGCGTGCTCTGTGGCCAAGAAGGCCACCCGGCCAATTACAGGGGTTGCCCGCGGGCCCCACGCCCCAGGCCCAACACTCACACACACACAAAGCCAACCACGGCGACAAAAATACACCCACCACCACCTAACAACACCACCACAAACTTCCCGGGGCTACCCAAGGCGGCCGCCCCTCGCAGCCCGGCGCCCCCGACAGCCTGGGGACCAGCCAGGGCCCGCCCAAAACCACACCCACCACAACACACCACACCAACAACACAAGCTAAGCCAGCCCAAGACGTCTCTCTGGCCGAGGACATGGCGCTTATTCGCTCCTCGCTCAAGAGGGTGAATATCGCCGAGATCCACACTCTCGCCGCGAAGCTCCGGCTAGCAAAGACACCCCTTGAAAAGGCTATAGCTATAGCCGAACACCCCGAACTCGTTGCCGCGTTCGATTAATTTTTCAATCATTATAACACTGGAAAATAACCAGACTCCGAACACAAACAAAAACACCATACACAAAACACGCGGTGATAACTCAAACAAACACCACTGTTGTTTAAATTATGACCGCGCAAAACACTAACATAACAATCACTCAACTAAACCCCGGGCGTACCAAGCCGAAAGGCGCTTCGCTTGTGTCATTTAATACGCGCAGCTTAAAGTCCAACCTTAACGAAATTAAATTATTTTTGCAAGATAGGGAACCTGACTTTCTGCTCCTTCAGGAGACTTGGCTCAAACCAACTCAAATGAAGGGGCTGTCGATCCCTAAGTATAAATTAATCCGGAACGACGGTGCCAACGCGCGCGGCGGCACCGCAATTTACTATAGACGCAACCTACACTGCACACCTATACCCACTCCCGCGCTCACAAACATGGAAGCCACCATCTGTAGGCTGGCGATGACAGGACACCAGTCCTTAATCATCGCCTCAGTCTACATTAGATCAGGTACACACCCTCACCGCGCAGACTTCGAAACACTCACTTCACTAGGTACATCAGTCATAATGTTCGGTGACTTTAACTCCAAACACACCGACTGGACATGCGAGACCACCACCACCTCTGGCCGCAGATTACTACACATCACCGAGGAGCTTGGCTATGATGTCATATGTCCCTTCGCGCCCACCCACTACCCAGACAATGTACAAAACCGACCCGACGTCCTGGACTTCGCGATCCTTAAAAACGTGTCGCTTCGCCTCAGCTCGATCGAAACACTCGACGACCTGGGGTCAGATCACAGACCGGTGTCTCTAGTTCTAGGTCCCCAAGACCCACTAGACGCCCCCGCGCCCCCTAAGAGGCTATTCACCAACTGGGACGGATACCGCTCCGCTCTCGAGACCGCTTTAGACTCCCCCGAGTCCCCGTTCCCTAACTCACCGGACAGTCTCGACAGCACCGACAAGATTGACGAAACTATAGAGTCTTTAACTTTACTGGTGACCGAGAAGGCGAAGGAGAACTCGCGGGAGGTTGAGCTGCCAAAGCCCAAGCTCCCGCTGGCCATCCGGAACCTAATCCAAGCCAAAAACGCCGCTCTCCGGAGAGCCAAATTATACCCCACCCCCGAGTATAGGGCTACAGCTAATCGCCTTCAGCGACAAGTTAGGTCCCAATTAGCCGCTCTGAGACACTCCCGTTGGGAGGAACTCATGGCGGACATTACCCCATCCCATCTTGCGTACTATAGAATCGCGAAAGCGCTCCGTAGCGACGTCACCACTCACACCCCCCCGCTCACTCGCCCCGACGGCACCGTCGCCTTCGAAGACGACGAAAAATCTGAGTGTTTTGCAGACAGCATAGCGGCGCAATGCACGCCTAGTACGCAGGAAACTAACCCGCAACATATTCGCGGAGTGGAGGAGGAGGTCCGCCGGCGGGCCGCCCTTCCACTCATTGACAACCCCCTAGACCCCGTCACGACAGACGAACTCAGACAGACCATTAGAAACTTTAAGCAACGCAAGGCCCCGGGCGCCGACGGCATCTCTAACAAGGCGCTCAAGCACTTTCCCATCCAAATGCTAACCTTGCTTGCAATTCTCTTTAACGCATGTTTTGATCTGTGCTACTTCCCAGCCGCCTGGAAAGAAGCAATAGTGATAGGCATCCCCAAACCCGGAAAACCCGCGCACCTCCCCAGTAGCCATCGCCCTATTAGCCTCCTCAAGGCAATGGCGAAACTTTTCGAAAAAACCATACTGACCAGACTAAGAGAGCACCTCATATCACCATCCGATCCTATTATCATTGACCACCAATTCGGCTTCAGAGCCAAACACTCCTGCCCCCAACAGATCCATCGCATAGTGGAGCACGCCCTAAGCGGCTTTCAACTTAATAAATATAAAACTATTGCAGTCTTCTTCGACGTCGCCAAAGCCTTCGACAAGGTTTGGCACGACGGATTAATCTTTAAATTATATCAATTAAAATTACCTGACCGCCTAGTTAGGTTAGTAGCCTCTTTTCTATCAAACCGCACCTTCCGCTATAGATACGAAGGTTCACTATCAACGCCCCGCCCACTACGAGCCGGTGTACCGCAGGGGTCCGCTCTCTCCCCCCTGCTATACACAGCGTACACCAACGACATCCCTCAGACCAAGGGTGTCGAGCTCGCTCTCTTCGCGGACGACACGGCCCTCTACTCTAGGGGAGCCAGTACCAATCAAATCATAGCCAAGCTCCAACCGGCAATCACAACACTTGGGAATTGGTTCCGCGATTGGAGAATCGACGTAAATCCGGACAAAAGTTCGGCCATTTGCTTCGATCCCAAGCGCCGCACCAAAACCATACAACACGGTGCGCGGTCTCTGCGAATGCAAGGCATAGCAATACCGTGGCACCGCACAGTCAAATACCTAGGGATCACACTAGACAAAAAACTCACCTTCCGTGCACACATCACACGCGTAGTCGCGAACGCGCGCTTTTATATGAGCCGCCTCCACCCGATGCTCGGTAAATACAGCAAAATGTCACTTCGTAACAAGCGAACGCTTTACAAAGTTTGCATACGCCCGGTCCTCACTTACGCGTCACCAGTGTTCGCACACGCGGACGAAGCGATTTTGAACAAACTTCAAGTGCTTCAAAATCGCTTCTGCCGCATAGCCACAGGGGCCCCGTGGTACGTCCGCAACGCGGACCTCCACAGGGACCTTCAACTCGACACAATTCAAACACACCTCACAGAGTGCTCGGAACGGTTCTTCAAAGCTGCAGAAGAGCACTCTAACACACTCATTAGATCGGCGTCGGGATACGCTCCACACACTCCATCTCGATTCATGCCCCGCAGGCCCAAACACGCACTCACAGCCACACACAATAAACTCACGCGCGATCTCGCGGCCCTCTTGGCCGCTGAGGATCCAACACCCGCGATGAGTCCCCCCCGCCCCCCCGACACAGAGAGGTTCGATTCCTCTCAGTCCCCTCCCGTTTCAAGTGCACATCTGAGTGCACTTGTCCTCTAAGCGCATTTTGCGTTATTTTAAACTATGCACTAGTTTAAACTAACGCAGCGCCGCATCATCCCCCTCTCGGGGGGTGATCGCTTCAGATGAAGCTTGTAAGGCCCTTCTGGCCATAAGCATGAATAAAGGGTGTTTTTTAGTCAGTAGGAGTCTGACATAACCTTACAGCCGGCTGTAGGGTATCCATGAGGATTTCTCACCCTCTCCCCCGCCTGGGAGGAAACAAAAAAAAAAAAAAAAATCGTAGCGGACAGACCGGTGTCTCTAGTTCTAGGTCCCCAAGACCCACTAGACGCCCCCGCGCCCCCTAAGAGGCTATTCACCAACTGGGACGGATACCGCTCCGCTCTCGAGACCGCTTTAGACTCCCCCGAGTCCCCGTTCCCTAACTCACCGGACAGTCTCGACAGCACCGACAAGATTGACGAAACTATAGAGTCTTTAACTTTACTGGTGACCGAGAAGGCGAAGGAGAACTCGCGGGAGGTTGAGCTGCCAAAGCCCAAGCTCCCGCTGGCCATCCGGAACCTAATCCAAGCCAAAAACGCCGCTCTCCGGAGAGCCAAATTATACCCCACCCCCGAGTATAGGGCTACAGCTAATCGCCTTCAGCGACAAGTTAGGTCCCAATTAGCCGCTCTGAGACACTCCCGTTGGGAGGAACTCATGGCGGACATTACCCCATCCCATCTTGCGTACTATAGAATCGCGAAAGCGCTCCGTAGCGACGTCACCACTCACACCCCCCCGCTCACTCGCCCCGACGGCACCGTCGCCTTCGAAGACGACGAAAAATCTGAGTGTTTTGCAGACAGCATAGCGGCGCAATGCACGCCTAGTACGCAGGAAACTAACCCGCAACATATTCGCGGAGTGGAGGAGGAGGTCCGCCGGCGGGCCGCCCTTCCACTCATTGACAACCCCCTAGACCCCGTCACGACAGACGAACTCAGACAGACCATTAGAAACTTTAAGCAACGCAAGGCCCCGGGCGCCGACGGCATCTCTAACAAGGCGCTCAAGCACTTTCCCATCCAAATGCTAACCTTGCTTGCAATTCTCTTTAACGCATGTTTTGATCTGTGCTACTTCCCAGCCGCCTGGAAAGAAGCAATAGTGATAGGCATCCCCAAACCCGGAAAACCCGCGCACCTCCCCAGTAGCCATCGCCCTATTAGCCTCCTCAAGGCAATGGCGAAACTTTTCGAAAAAACCATACTGACCAGACTAAGAGAGCACCTCATATCACCATCCGATCCTATTATCATTGACCACCAATTCGGCTTCAGAGCCAAACACTCCTGCCCCCAACAGATCCATCGCATAGTGGAGCACGCCCTAAGCGGCTTTCAACTTAATAAATATAAAACTATTGCAGTCTTCTTCGACGTCGCCAAAGCCTTCGACAAGGTTTGGCACGACGGATTAATCTTTAAATTATATCAATTAAAATTACCTGACCGCCTAGTTAGGTTAGTAGCCTCTTTTCTATCAAACCGCACCTTCCGCTATAGATACGAAGGTTCACTATCAACGCCCCGCCCACTACGAGCCGGTGTACCGCAGGGGTCCGCTCTCTCCCCCCTGCTATACACAGCGTACACCAACGACATCCCTCAGACCAAGGGTGTCGAGCTCGCTCTCTTCGCGGACGACACGGCCCTCTACTCTAGGGGAGCCAGTACCAATCAAATCATAGCCAAGCTCCAACCGGCAATCACAACACTTGGGAATTGGTTCCGCGATTGGAGAATCGACGTAAATCCGGACAAAAGTTCGGCCATTTGCTTCGATCCCAAGCGCCGCACCAAAACCATACAACACGGTGCGCGGTCTCTGCGAATGCAAGGCATAGCAATACCGTGGCACCGCACAGTCAAATACCTAGGGATCACACTAGACAAAAAACTCACCTTCCGTGCACACATCACACGCGTAGTCGCGAACGCGCGCTTTTATATGAGCCGCCTCCACCCGATGCTCGGTAAATACAGCAAAATGTCACTTCGTAACAAGCGAACGCTTTACAAAGTTTGCATACGCCCGGTCCTCACTTACGCGTCACCAGTGTTCGCACACGCGGACGAAGCGATTTTGAACAAACTTCAAGTGCTTCAAAATCGCTTCTGCCGCATAGCCACAGGGGCCCCGTGGTACGTCCGCAACGCGGACCTCCACAGGGACCTTCAACTCGACACAATTCAAACACACCTCACAGAGTGCTCGGAACGGTTCTTCAAAGCTGCAGAAGAGCACTCTAACACACTCATTAGATCGGCGTCGGGATACGCTCCACACACTCCATCTCGATTCATGCCCCGCAGGCCCAAACACGCACTCACAGCCACACACAATAAACTCACGCGCGATCTCGCGGCCCTCTTGGCCGCTGAGGATCCAACACCCGCGATGAGTCCCCCCCGCCCCCCCGACACAGAGAGGTTCGATTCCTCTCAGTCCCCTCCCGTTTCAAGTGCACATCTGAGTGCACTTGTCCTCTAAGCGCATTTTGCGTTATTTTAAACTATGCACTAGTTTAAACTAACGCAGCGCCGCATCATCCCCCTCTCGGGGGGTGATCGCTTCAGATGAAGCTTGTAAGGCCCTTCTGGCCATAAGCATGAATAAAGGGTGTTTTTTAGTCAGTAGGAGTCTGACATAACCTTACAGCCGGCTGTAGGGTATCCATGAGGATTTCTCACCCTCTCCCCCGCCTGGGAGGAAACAAAAAAAAAAAAAAAATCGTAGCGGTCGGAACCGATTCTCTGCCAGCGCGGGCCTCACGAGTCTCTAACGTGTTGATCAAACTTAGCATTGATCGGCGCGGGCCAGCATCCACGTAAGCTCTCAAACAAGCTTCCCCGTTAGTTAGCATGAACGACGATCGCACCCCGTTAAGCCCCTTACAGCAAGACCCTTCCGGCATTGCCTGCCCTCCCTACGCACGAGTGGCTCTCTGCAGCTCTTCTGTCCGAAACGGACGTACCTCACTAGAAGGCCGTACCGTCCTTCTCGCGCATATGATATGCTCTAGTATCTAACTAAAGCTGCCTGCTCCCTCCCCCTGGGGGACGATCGCTTCCGATGAAGCCTTAGAGGCCTTCCCGGCCAGTGGCAGCCCCTACGGGTGTTTTTTAGTCAGTACGAGTCTGACATAACCTTGCAGCCGGCTGTAGGGTATCTATGAGGATTTCTCACCCGCTCCCCCGCCTGGGAGGAAACAAAAAAAAACGTAGCGGTTCATTACTAGAAAGGTGATACCGTAGTTCAGTGAAGTCAGATTTGTACCTCGAACCCGCTGCTCAGTTGTTAGATTATCTAAGTGTACTTATTAAAGTAAAGAAGTGTGTGTGAAATATTTTTATATTTAGTTAAAAGAACGCAATTAAAATTGTACGAACAGTGATTGAGTGATTGTTTTGTTTGTGCCTGTATTAAGCCCCGATGACGCCCACTAAGGCCGTGAACGCTAATGACAAACTGAATAGTCGCTCTCCGACAACAATTTAAAACCAGTTTTTAGATAGAACGCGTTTTCCCTAGTTGGAACTAGAATTAACTACGGCTCAATATTAAAACTAGTTCTTACTAGACAACACGCGTTTTTGCGAAGCGAGTCAGTTAAAACTGTTCTCAAAGTTCATCGTACCTTATTTTCAATAAGTTTGTTATTAGATGTATTCTTTTTTTCCCAACTACATAATTAATTGAATTTAATCATTTAACATTTTCAGATAAACATTTTATTATAAATATTTCCAACACTCACACCAATTAGCCTAGCCCCGAAGTAACCAATGCAGGCTTGTATTATGGGATGCTAGGGTAACGGATAGAATACATAATACTGATACTTATATAAAGTATATTCATATAGAAATACATATTAAACATCCATGGCTGTAACAAATGCTCGTATTCATCACACAAAACATCTGCCCCCACCGGAATTCGAACCCTCTCGAGTAGACTATACTTTGATACCTGGCATACAAACTACTTGGCCACGGAGGTCATCAATACATAATTTGATGATTAATAATCATAATCATAATCTTTATTTGCTAAAAACACGGTATATAGGTATTACATAACGGATTGAGCACGTATTTTGCCATTTTAAAAATAGCATGCAAATACGTAATATGGAATCAATAAAAAAATAGATTAATCTATATATATAAAACTCAAAGGTGACTGATTGGCATAGTGATCTATCAAGGCACAGCCCAAAACACTGGACGGATCGGGCTGAAATTTGGCATGCAGGTAGATGTTATGACGTAGGCATCCGCTAAGAAAGGATTTTGATCAATTCTACCCCCAAGGGGATAAAAAAGGGAATGAAAGTTTGTATGAAACTTTGTCAATTTTAAACCGATCGGGGTGAGACTTTGCATGCAGGTATAAGAAGAATCATAGATGAATGTCATTGTGTATAATACAAGCCTGAGAACAAAAACTGTACCGAAGTGTAGACTACAACACACTTCAGCTCTACACCGAAGCGAAGCAAGGGCGGGCCGCTAGTTAATTATAATATGATACCGTTTTAATAACCATGATGACTAAAATATTGATCGGATAGAGATACCTATTATTAGGGTATTGCAGATTAGTGATAAATCTAAACTTAGGTTACAGAAAATATGGTTGCCTTTAAATACAGCACTATGGGACATCATATACTTACCAAAATTTTACATCATTTACTTATTAAAATTTTGAGATAGACCCCGTAACAAAATTACCACTTTGACGACCCCCCTTATTTTTGTTATTTAATTTTTTTTTTTATATCTTACTGAACGAGCCCTAGACAATTTACTATTATTAATTTTAATTTTCACTATCGGTGACCGCTGCTAAAACATTCCTTATTATAATTCGAACTAAGATCTCCTACAAAACTGCTGCTTAATAATTAAAATAAAATAATAGGAAAGGCGGGATGCTTTAAATGCCATTTGTTCTAGGAAATCGTCACTGGCGCCCAACGTGGCACCTAAGGTCAACCGTAATGAAGATTTATTTTATTTATTTATTTGATTAGGCACACATACAGCAATACATATAATACATTTCAAAATTATTAATAACTTAAATACACTTATTACATGCTTGCCACTTACAAGTGTATGTACACAGCATTCAATATAAAAATGTCAGTTTTTAACTAATAAAAAAAAATTCAATGGTTAGCCCTTAAAATAGATCTTTGTTTTCATGTTTATGCAAGCAAATAAACTGAAAGTGGTCACTGCCGCTCATGGACACTTGCAGCACCAAGGGTTCCACTCCTGCTGATGCCGCTTCCTTTATATATAAATATAAAATTAACTATAAAATTTATTGTATCTATATTCTTAATGATGTAATGGAAGGTGACTTCGGAATTATCTCTGAAGTCATTTTTCAACTTGACGAGTCTGTATATAATAATACAGGGAGAAACAAAAACAGCCATTGCTGAGTTTCTTGCCGATTCTTCTCAGTACAAGGTCTCCCGCCGTAGTTTTGCGAACCGATGGCGTAGCTTGTTGACCTTCAGATTTTTTCACAAATTTTGCGCTTTGAACAGCCTAGACTGAATAAATGATTTTGATTTTACATTGCCAGCTTTGAAGGAAAAAGTTTACGCGCCTTTTGAAGAGCGTCATGGAAAACCGCTGATACTAATAATAATAATTATTATTATTATATTTATTTCTTAAAGTTGCACATGGTAAAATTCTTTTAAATATTTTGAAAATAAGGTCATTATTTGACACATAGTTCATATTAGACATCCTCAGCCAAACTAAGAAGTCCATCCTGTATTGTGGCTTTAGCGCCCTTCTCCAATTTTAGTTGCAATGTAGCCATACTAATAACACGAGATGAGAAGTCAGGCCCCCACTTATAACTATAACCTGTTCTAGGTACGAATAAATATTTTGTTATTATATATCTTTGACTCGAGCTCCTCCGTACTTCGGAAGGCACGTTAAGCCGTTGGTCCCGGCTGCATCTGCAGTCGTTAGCACCCACCAATCCGCACTGGGCCCGCGCAGTGGGTCATGACCCAGTCTCCCTATTCCATCCATAGGGAAGGCCTGTGCCCCAGCAGTGGGGACATTAATAGGCTGATGATGATGATGATATATTTTTTATGTTAAAAAGGCGACAAACTAGCGTATTGCCCGCCTGATGGTAAGCGGTCACCATAGCCTATAGATGCTTGCGATACCAAAAATATCACTCGCACCGATGCCTACTGACCCAAACTGCTATGCCGTGGAGCCCTGGAACCTTACCCACCGACAGAAACACAAAGTGTCGAAGCACACGGACCACACGCCACAGCCACAAACGCCGCCACGAGAAGCTAGAAGCGGCTACTAAAGTGGCTGAAGCGCGCGACAGCGGCCGACTAAAGTAAGGGAGAGAGGGGTGGGGAATCGCGCGAGTGACGTGTGGCGGCGTTTTGTATCGGCGCATTAAGTGGCCGGTGCGGGCCACAAGAAGCGAGCAACGAAGATTTGTTGCGTGTGGCGGCCACCGGCGTACCGTGTGTGGCGAGTCCAGTCTTAGTCTTAGTAGTACGGCGGGCTGTTTCCGCAACTCGACACCCAGTGTCTATTTTGCGTGGGGATTGGCATCAGTCCTGAGCTGGGATGGCAGGACTGTGGCGAGTCTATATAAAATGTATGAAAACTACAAGAAATATGCCGGTGGCGGCGTTTTGTGGTTGTGGTCGGTGGCCCGTGTGCGGCGACACAAAACTGTAGTATTATTTTACTGTGATCTTCTGTAAGGTGGAAGTTACTTCCCCAGACGGGCGCTCCAATTCAAGCGGAAAATCCGCAATGCCCTACCTCTCTTAAAATAGTGAAGTGTAAGTAGATATGTTACGTTTATAGATAGTGTTACGTACACCGTATAACTCTGACCTGGACCCATCATATTTAGATTACATACTTTAAATTCAACATCAATAGGCTCAGATAAGTGGCTATAGGCAAATGTCAAAGTTAAAAATGAAGCAATAAATTACTTAAATTTTGATGTAGCAAGCTTGCTAATTCCGTACTTACATAAGAGTGATGTGAAACATTTCATTGATTTATTGCTTATTTTTAAACTTTATACTTTGTTAGTTTTATGGTTCAATTTAAAATAATAATACCACTTGTTGTCTATCAAAAGGACTTGTCTTATTTTTTTTTATAAAAGTATTTTCAAGAGTTTATAAAATCTTAATATAAAATCTTATCTGGGGTGTAAGGTGTTCTAAATACACCTGCAAGAACCCAAGCCAACCTCACCTTCACGTGGTGCACCCTGTTGACCAACAGACGAGGCTCTGGCAAACCGACCGATGGCGGTATAACCATCCAATGACGTAGGGGAGGAAAATGTCACTGGTGACGGGCAGCAGCGTCATCAGTAAATAAACCTAAGCTCTGCGATCGCCAACCCGCCTGCCCAGCGTGGCGATTATGGGCAAAACCTTCATGCACAAGAAACTCATGCCACGGCCCCCAGTTCCCGGCAACCCCGCTATTCCTGGTCACGGTGGCGACCACGGTAACGGTGGGGCGGGGGGTGCCAAGAATCTCCGGGCTACGGGAGGCCACCACAAAAGACTGACCCTGGCGACGTACAACGGACGCACGCTACGGCTTGACTCGCATCTGGCGCAACTCGAGGTGGAACTTGGAAAGATTAGGTGGCACATTTTAGGGTTAAGTGAAATCCGAAGAGAGGGGAAGGACAACATAACCCTCGAATCGGGCCACCTAATGTACTTCCGCGGGGGAGACCAACAGTCCCAAGGTGGCGTTGGGTTTTTGGTTAAAAAGTCCCTTGCCGATAACGTTGTGGAAATGTCCAGCGTGTCGAACAGGGTAGTGTACCTTCTTATAAAGCTCACCGAGAGGTATAGCCTCCGGTGGTGCAAGTGTACGCACCGACCTCGACACACTCGGACGACGAAGTGGAGGATATGTTCGATGATATATCGAGGGCCCTCCACTCCACTACTAAGACCCACTACAACGTTGTTATGGGGAACTTCAACGCTAAAGTGGGAGTACAGAATTGCAGCGAATCGGTAGTAGGATCCCATGGATTTGGAAGCAGAAATCATAGGGGGCAAATGCTCGTCAACTTCCTCGAACAGCAGGGGCTCTTCTTGATGAACTCTTTTTTCAAGAAACAGCCCCAAAGGAAGTGGACATGGCAGAGCCCCGACACTATGACTAAAAATGAGATCGATTTCATCATGACGGACAAGAGGTACATATTCAGAGACGTCTCCGTGATCAACAGGTTCAATACCGGTAGTGATCACCGACTCGTCCGGGGCTCTCTGAATATCAACTTTAAGGCCGAGCACGTCCGTTCAATGAAATCCAGGCTCCAACCTACTTTGCTCCAATCTATAACAGGATCTGAAACGTTCCAGTCAAATCTGGAGAACCGATTTGCTGCCGTGGAAACCACATCAGACGTAAACCAAAACCTCGAAAATGTGGTTAGGATTCTCAGGGAAGAGGGTACGGAACTATGTGCAACGCAGCGTAAGGGCAGGAAGTCAAAGCTTTCGGAAGAGACTTTAAGGCTAATGAAGGAACGACGTGAAAACCCACCCATCACTTCGTCGGCAAAGCGGACTCTAAACCAAGAGATCAGTAAGCACGTACGACACGACCTCCGATGCTCCAATACTCTCTCGATCGAGAGAGCGATCGAGCAGAATCGAGGGTCCAAAGTGTTTGTACAATCTCTTAGAAGAAGCCATCTGCCGAAGTTGACCACAGCAAGTGGGGAAGTTGTTGCTTCAAAGCCGGCAGTCCTTTCGGAAGTGGAAGACTTCTACAGCCAGTTATACGCATCACATGCATCTCGACCTGATCCCGGAAATGAGGATTCTAGAGCCACATTAACACGCCACTTCACCGAAGACCTGCCAGAAGTCAGTATTGGCGAAATCGAGATTGCTCTTGGACAGCTTAAAAATGGAAAAGCCCCTGGAGAGGATGGCGTTACAACAGAACTCTTGAAGGCTGGAGGTAAACCCGTACTGAGGGAGCTCCAAAAGCTCTTTAACACTGTCCTGTTCGAAGGGAGAACTCCGGAGGCGTGGAGTAGGAGTGTGGTCGTCTTGTTCTTTAAAAAGGGGGACAAGACCCTACTTAAGAACTATCGACCCATATCCCTTCTAAGCCACGTCTATAAGCTGTTCTCAAGAGTGATCGCGAACCGTCTTGCGCGAAGATTTGATGACTTCCAACCACCGGAACAGGCTGGGTTTCGGAGCGGATACGGCACCATAGACCACATCCACACAGTGCGGCAGATTATACAGAAGACTGACGAGTACAATCAGCCCCTGTACCTAGCATTTGTGGACTATGAGAAGGCCTTTGACTCGATTGAAATCTGGTCTGTCCTGGAGTCACTGCAGCGTTGCTAAGTCGACTGGCGATACATCCAAGTGATAAGATGTCTCTACGAAGCCGCCACCATGTCTGTCCAAGTACAGAATCAGCAAACAAGTCCCATACCGTTGCATCGTGGAGTGAGACAAGGGGACGTTATTTCCCCGAAATTGTTCACTAATGCAATGGAGGATATGTTCAAGACGCTGAACTGGAAGCGACATGGCATCAACATAAATGGCGAACGCATCTCTCACTTGCGATTTGCAGAAATGAGGTAATCCGACAGAGAACCAGAGTTATCGACATAGCCCACCGGATTAGCAAGTTGAAGTGGCAGTGGGCTGGCCATATTTGCCGAAGAACCGATAACCGTTGGGGTAGACGAGTTCTGGAGTGGAGACCGCGTCTAGGTAAACGTAGTGTAGGACGTCCTCAGGCACGATGGAGTGACGATTTGCGCAAGGTGGCTGGCAGGAGCTGGATGCGAGTAGCCCAAGATCGATCTGAGTGGCGTGCATTTGGAGAAGCCTATGTCTAGCAGTGGACTGTAATAGGCTGTTGATGATGATGATGATGATGATAAAATCTTAATTAATGCAAAATTTCTATTATAATTTAAAATATATATCTAGATTGTTACTTTTATTTGTTTTTCCGAAAATATTGATTTCATTTTTTTGCTTTTTTCGTTTTATTATTTCACATCAACCAACGACGAGAGTAAGTTTTTTTTCTCTAAACGGATTAGTTTTTTGGCAACCTCCGCAATTTCATGAAATTAATAACTGAAAAATACTTAGATTTCTCCAGAAAATGTCAAAGAGTATCTTAATTCACTTACGGAAAATATCAAATTAAAATAAACATACTTACTGCAGTAAAGTAATGGCAGAACTACACTTATCTGCTATGTTGTGACGCGTCAGATACGTATCGGTTTCATACATTTAGTACGATTAAAACAACATATGTGTGTCGCGATTTCTTGTGATGGCTTCTGATGTATCGCAATTCGCAACAAAAGAGCTTCCGATTGCTTCAGAGAGGCAGGGTAGAGAGGGGTGGTGTAGCGGCCGTCTGACGGCACATCTAGGGTGACCAATTAGGAATTTGATAATTGCTGACAAAAAGCTTGAAATTTCGATAAAAGTTTGGACTTAAATAAATGAGTGAGACTAAATGAGAATGACTTTTTATATGGTTTTAAATAAATGAGAAGTTAATAAAGATTAAAGATAAAGACTTATATTATTTTATTCAAAATATAACATATACTTAAAACCTAAAAACTAAGATCATAAATAAATCAATTATCGTTAAATGGGATTCGGCATTTGGTAAATGAGAGATATTTACCTAATTGTTTTTCAATTAAAAATTAACACCAAAAAATTAACGTTTTGAGTCAGATGTCGCCACAGGGCTAAAAGTAACTCCAAATGTTACAGAAGTACCGCTGCGCTCTGGCAACGCTACGTCAGAAGATATCAGATACATGTGAACGCTACGCATCACATCAGAGACCGTCACAACACGTAGAAAAGTATAGTTCTGCTTTAAGTGATACAAAAAGATATAAACAACACATTGTAATATCTGTGTTTGTGGATAATATATGTAGTTACTAAATAATTTTGATTTCCAAAATAGAAAGAACTGCAACGAAAATAAAATAAATTCGCGAATTTAAAAGTTTCTTCTTTTTGAATTTTCACGATTTTCTTCTCTACATGGTTAAAATATAATCACACTTTAGTACTTAGGTGCCAATTGTACGATGGAAAGGTAAAATATAAGTGCACAGCCATAACTTAGTCTTCTTAAGTCAAAAGTAGGCAAGCACACAACACCTGCACCAAATTCTTAAATCTAATTATGGCTTAATCCTGTTAAACATTAACGGTCATTCTACAAAAAAGCTAGACTATCTATATCCACAGCTGGACCGAAAAGGATCCAGTTCAGCATTGTGTCAGTTTGCACTGACTCTGGTTTTCAACCTTTCTGATACGTGGATGCCAGACACTATGATAACAAGATTATAGGATTTAATATTAAATAAAAATAAAAGAGAACAAATTGTACCAGTGTACAAAAAAAAAGAGTTAAGTAACATATTTAGTTTTGTAATTTTGAATAACGTTGATTTCATATTTTTTTGTTTATTGTTTGTATTGGCTTTTTTTTCTGTATCTGAAAATAGGGGAAGGGCGCTGAAGCCAAAATACAGGATGAACTTCCTAATTTGGCTGAAGATGTCATTTAATATTTAATGTAAAATTAGCCTTAGTGTAAATAGTCTTATAAGAATATTACCATGGAAGAAACTGTAATTAATTGGAAATAAACATTATTATTATTAGTAAGTAACACTAAAACACATTTGCAAGGGAAACAAATCTTGAAGCACTGACATTATTAATGACTTATTTTGCAGACTGGACCCAGTTAAAAACTCATCACATCCACAAAATACCACATTTCAGGACATCGGTAAATAGTACTTACATTTTATTTTTTTACTTACAACTGTGTTGTGTATAAGAAGTGGGCAGTGTGTCATGTACATAATTATTTATCGCTCTTCAGGCCATGAACCGAGTTTTAATGGAGAAATAACTGCTGACCTACCACAAACACCGTCAAACTAACAAGGCCAATCCAATCCAATATAGTCTGGTGCACTGTGTGTCTTTTTTGTTATTACCTGTTACCAATTACTGACTTTTTAATTTATTTTCAATATTAAAATTAGTTTTTTATTTGTGTTTTTATATGTTTGGTTTTAATTTATTATTTAATTAAGTTTATTTAGTTATATGTAAGACATGTCTATATTTATACTGCCTAATTGTTGCTGTGCATTTGTAAGATATTGACGAAGATGTTTTCTGAATACATAAATGGAGTTACTTGCTCTTATAAGTAACTCGTTATAATATTACGTGTGCAATATGAATACCATTCCTGCGTACTTTGTCCTGAACACAAGTTCCAACATGCTCACCTTATTTTATTTCTCTTTCTATAGAAAGCGAAAAGAACCATTCGTTGGTGACGTCATACAAGGTCACATTTTCTTATAAGGCTAAGGCTTCAGCACGAACCATTATCAAATTCGAATAGTTTGCAAACCGAAATGTCAATGTCAAATTTTGTATGGAAACTTTAACAGCACCGGCACAAAGTACGTAACGAGAACTAAAAATCAGTACACATTTGACAATGACATTTCGGACTCGCAAACGATACGAATTCGATATTAGTTCGTGCTAGGGATACAGTTTACTACTTGTCAGTACTCCCTCAGTTAGATAACTTCATCTGTTCAACGCATGCCTAGTTTTTTTCTTTATTAATAGTTTATTTAATATGAAAGAGAGGTATTATATAATGAGGTTAAAACACGATAATCTTTTATAATTGGATATAACAACTTTCAATGGTATAGATGCACAGATCTATTTATTTATTGACGTTTTTCATCCTTATCTGGATGCGTCGTCTGAATTATACACATACATCCTGAAATAGATGCGAAACGTCAATAAATAAATAAATCAGTGCATCTATACCGTTGAAACTTATTTTATTTAATGAGTGGTGTGCGTGAAAATCACAAGAGACGAAATAGGGAAGTGGACAAGGAAGACCACGGAATGGATCCCCAGAAAGAACACTTACCGTAAACGTGGACGACAGCTGAAACGATGGTCGGATGACATAAATAAATAAATATTTCCAACACTCACAACAATTAGCCTAGCCCCAAAATAAGCACTGTAAGGCTTGTGTTATGGGATACTAGGGTAACGCATAGAATACATATACAGTATATATATATAAGTATATTTACATAGAAATACATATTAAACATCCATGACTGGAGTACAAATGCTCGAATTCATCACACAAACATCTGCCCCCACCGGGATTCGAACCCGGGCCCCCTCGAGTTGGCGACACCATGAAACCCGGCGTACAAACCACTCGACCACGGAGGCCGGATAAGAAGAGTAGCTGGTCCGCTATGACTGAGGTTAGCAAGGGATGGATCGGGGTGGAAAGGGGTGGAGGAGGCCTATGTGTCTACAGGACACGCTGAATTATAAGTAAAAAATGGTTGCCTGTAAAGTCGGTTTTACGGGCGAAGATTTTACGTGACAACGTCTTTTTCTCGGTAGAATATTTATTGATATGAATATAATTAAATTGCACAATAGGAACAAGGAATTGAATGAAAATAAGAATTGCACAAATTTTAACTATAGAAATATATTTTGTTTACTAAAACATTGTACATGTAAACTTAAACTTAACACGAGAGACTCATCGTAACGTTACCGAGCGTTACACTTTTTCATAAGTGACTCCCAGCCGCAACCTAATTTAAGACGTTGTCACGTCAAAATGTTAATGATGTGTTTTTTATGTAATTATCAGGAATAAAAGCTTTTGTATTTGCATTTTGTGCGCGAAAAAACAAGCAACAAATATTCTAAAATTGATTTTGTGCAAGTTTGTCTATGTGTGTGTGCGTACTCCATTTTTGTAGAAATCAGATACCTATTTAAACTGAATGAAAAAAACACTTGACAGATGATTTAAACAAAACACTATCTCATAAAGTGAATCGCGGCTTACGGAAGTTTATATCGGTGTGACGTACCTACCATTACACCCGCCGTTTCCCTTTACGTCAACCGTGCCCCATAAAGGGGTGTTTATGGACCTACATAATCCTAGACGGGGCAGGATGCCCGGCGCCCCGTGTCGTCGGCAGAATACAAGATTCGCCTTAATCTCCCTAATAACTGTCAAGCCTGGGTAAATTAAAAAAAGATTAATGAGCCATGGCTATGGATTAGGAAGTTTTGCATTTAAATTCTGTAAATATCTTTGCTAAAAATATAATTATAGATCATTTCAAACGGCTTTCTTAATGAAAATTAGAATAATTCAGTTATTTTAAAGGCAACAATTCTTTGTGAGCTTTGATAGAAGCCAAGGAAATTTAAATATAAATATTTAGAAAAATACTTTAAATAAACAAAAAATGTGCCAAAATTCTATTAACAAGCAATGTTTTAACTGAGAATCAGTTTTAAAATCAATATTAATAATTAGAAACAATATAAAAGTTAATTACATTCATGTCAGTACATATTTCAGATAATGCCATAACTGGTAGTAGAAAATACTTATTATCAATGTCATTTATTTTAATGATTTGTCATCTAAGAATTTCTGTACTGAATTTTTTAACACGCACACTAATTTGCCTATCGAGTGGGCGACACCCGACGCATAAATCACTCGACCACGTACCTCGTATTAATAAGTAATTCTAAGAGAAGTTTTGAAATAACTTTAATGTCTCCACTGCAGGGCCAGGCCTTCCCTATGGATGGAATAGGAAGATTGGGCCGACCCACCACGCGGGCCCAGTGCGGATTGGCGGGTGCTAACGACTGCAGATGCAGCCGGGACCAATGGATTAACGTGCCTTCCTAAACACGGAGTAACTCGAGATAGAAGACATTTAAACATCTAGCAGTTAAATGCTTAATGGTAAAGTCTTTAGTGAGTCAGGAATTCTGTTAAAGATTTTGGAAGCCATTCCACTGTTACATTCGTTTCGTTTTACATTTTAAATCGCTTATCCTAATGCCTTTGCGGTGGCGTCTATTCGGGTTACTTTCTGGAAACGTAGTGAAAAGAGAGTCGTTAAGGAAGACGAACATTACTACTTCATAGACATATAGCGAGAGGTTATGTTAATTTTTTCATATTGATGAAAAAGGGTTTACAACTTTCAGTTCATTTAATACCTAAATCGTTCTTATGCATCGTTTTTGATACTCAAATATTAGATTCTTATCTACAGAATTTCCCCAAAAAATACTTCCACAAAGCAAAATTGACTCCACGTAACCACGCAAGGCAATCATAACAATATCTCTATTTGTGACTTTTGAGAGTTGGTACAAAGCATAAACTGAAATACTGATTATGTTATATAGCTTTCTTATATGTGATTTCCAGTTGGTTTGATAATTTATTTGCAAATCCAAGAATTAAGTTTCGGAGACAGATGCAATTTCTTTCCCGTTACACATCAAAGTAGTGCATTTGAGTTATTTTAAGAAAATACATTATTTTTGTTTTTTGACGTGACAACGTCTTAAATTAGGTTGCGGCTGGGAGTCACTTATGAAAAAGTGTAACGCTCGGTAACGTTACGATGAGTTTAAGTTTACATGTACAATGTTTTAGTAAACAAAATATATTTCTATAGTTAAAATTTGTGCAATTCTTATTTTCATTCAATTCCTTGTTCCTATTGTGCAATTTAATTATATTCATATCAATAAATATTCTACCGAGAAAAAGACGTTGTCACGTAAAATCTTCGCCCGTAAAACCGACTTTACAGGCAACCATTTTTTTATTTTTCCTTCTTAGGATGTAAGTAATTCTGATCAAGCCAAGCATTTAGGTTATTCGGAACGTTATTTATTTCACTTTCATAAGTTGACTTATTGGTACATTTAATGACAATTGTGCTATCATCGGCAAATAATATCAAGGGATGCTCAACACATTTTGGAAAGGCATTAATATAGAAAAGGAAAAATAAAGGACTCAAATTTTTCCCTTGACGAACTCTCATCTCTACATATTTTTTTTTTGACGTGACAACGTCTTAAATTAGGTTGCGGCTGGGAGTCACTTATGAAAAAGTGTAACGCTCGGTAACGTTACGATGAGTCTCTCGTGTTAAGTTTAAGTTTACATGTACAATGTTTTAGTAAACAAAATATATTTCTATAGTTAAAATTTGTGCAATTCTTATTTTCATTCAATTCCTTGTTCCTATTGTGCAATTTAATTATATTCATATCAATAAATATTCTACCGAGAAAAAGACGTTGTCACGTAAAATCTTCGCCCGTAAAACCGACTTTACAGGCAACCATTTTTTTATTTGAATTCTCTATTTAATCGGCTAATAACAGTGTATTGATTTCTTTTACTTAGGTAGGATTCAAGCAAATTAATGTGTACTACCTCGTATCCCGTGTGCATACAGTTTATCCAAAAGCAACTTGTGGTCAATGTGGTCGAAAGCGCTAGACATAAAAATAGCACAAATGTGTTGTCTATATCAACAGAAGTTATAATAATGCTAAGTAGTTCGTTGCTTTTTCTGTGTTACTATTTTTGCGGAACCAAATTGCTCTTTTGCTAATATAACAATGGTTATAATTTTCACAAGATTCATAAATAATCTCACAATGTATCTTGTCAAATACCTTTGAAAACTGTGCAAAGGGGCCTATAGGTTTTGACGTCTGACTTTACTGCCTTTTTAAAGACATGTTGATTAAACGAGGTCTTCAAATAGTCTTGTCAGTCAGTGTGTCAGTGTCAGTCTTCAACTGCTTTGTCAATAGTAAGATTAATAATATAAGTCAGCAGTGGAGCTATTGTCTCTTCATTTTCTTTAATAAAGTTAGTGGGAATACCGTGTACGCTTACAGTATATGTGTTTTTCAAAGATATTTTTGTTCTTATTCTTGTCCTGTTTTTTGGCATCAAGAAGGGGTACTTGTAAATATATTATTTAATAAATTGTACGAATTTAAATTACATTTAAAATTAGTTTCTTTATTTGATAATTAGGTACTTGAATATTTTTATCCTTATAATCGTATTATAAATGATTTATAAGGTCTAAGTAAGGTCTGCGATCAGGAAGATGCAGAACTTGTACACTGTCCAGTTAAAGGATGACTAATCTAAATCATTCCGTATTTGGCACTTTTCTTCTTTAACACTTCAAACTTTCATGTTTTATTTTAACAAAAAAAATAGGTTATTTATTCTTATAGGTTCCGTGCCATAAGTTGTACCAAACTTCGTTGAAATTGCTTTATCTATCGGCTTATGAGTTATTTTAGACAAATCCATAAAAAATATGTATATTCGCACTTTTCATTCTTAAACAGTATTTTTTAAATAATTCGTCAATTTTAAGTACCTGAAGATTTTTGAAGCTCGCACTTGGCCGGGTTTCTTTAGTTAATATTAAGAATTCATTGTGTAAGAACGATATATGACATGTATTCAAAGTAATGTCCATCACAAACTACTTCTTTTTCCCATCTCTCAGGTAGCATCCTGAATTCCGGATACCAAGTCTGTACACCTCTTCATCATTTAAGGGTATCCACAAAACAATCCAGGTTTTTGTATCTTCATATGATGTAAAGCGCTGCTCGGACAAACCATGTGCCATCGATTGGTGACTTCATGAATCATCTCTGAAATCATTTTTCAATTAGACGACTCTGTAAATAATAAAACAGGAAGAAAAAAACAGTCCTTGCTGAGTTTCTGCCGGTTCTTCTCAGTACAAGGTCTCCCGCCGTAGATTTACGAACAGATGGCGTAACTTCTAGACATTTATATGTGCTTGTAACAGCCTAAACTGAATAAATGATTTTGATTATGATTCCGATTGATTTCTTGGTCTTCTACTGCAATTTTTTTCTTCTACGCCGAAATCACCGATTTAGAACTTTTTCAAATCACTCACGACAAATTCTGTCACTCAAAGCAGCTTTATTTTATGCTTCTGCAAGCAATTGATTCGCCTCAGCTGTAGATTTTTGTACATTAAAGAAATAAATTCGAAGTTCCCTCAAATAATGCTTATTTGGCAATAATTTAGTCATTTTCAAACGAAAAAAATTATGCAGATATGTAATTAAATAATAATTTAAGGTTACGTTGCTACTAAATAATAAAACTTACTATATGCCAATTTTCATCAGACAATTTTAAGCTAAGACTTTTGCAGCACCATCTTTCTGAAAACGGCGAGAACTTATTTGTACACCTAATATTAAAAAAAATCTTTAGATATAAACATCTATAATATTTTAACATTATCTTGGCTATATGTATAGAATTTACCTACAATGCGAAGAGATGGCGCTGCCTTGCAGCTAAAGAATAGCTAGAAGAATTACGACACGGCCATCAGGGCCGCGGCAGCATAATTGGTCAGTGCATTCGCCTAGATAGCGAAGGGTGCGGGTTCGAGTCCCGTCTGCTACCTGGTCCGCGTGGACTTTTTTCTAGTTATATTTTCTTTAGATTTAAACATCAAGCAGTTACATGCTTAAAAAATAAAAATTATAAAGTGTAGAATCATCTTAAAATACTACTTAGAACTAACTTCCAACCATGAAGAGTGGAATTGTGGATGTCAAACACCAGGGATTAAATAAAACGATTAAACAAATAACCGTAGATATAACAAGTTATTTCGTTCTCGAAGAAACTCTAGAAAAAAGGCTGAATCTTATTATCACTGATCATAACTGAGATGGTTTATTTTCTTTGAATTAGAATAAGATTACAAATCGAAAAAATCGAATACTTTCAAGTGTTCAATTCCAAATTATTTAAATACTTTCATCATCAAATTTAATTAAGCTAATCCGTATTTGTTTCTTAGGTTTTCACGCACATCACTTCACTACAAAGTCGCTTCCCGCTGTCTGTCCCTATGTCCCTATATCCCTATGTCCCTATGTCCCTATGTATGCTTAGATCTTTAAAACTACGCAACGGATTTTGATGCGGTTTTTTTTAAAAGATAGAGTGATTCAAGAGGAAGGTTTATATGTATAACGCATGCATAATATAGTGGAGAAACACTGATAATTTTAGATGTTCTTAATGTAAGGTCTTAAATAACACATTTTTTGCGTTTACATTGCAAACCCTGGCTGAACCCTACGAGATAGATCAAAATAATGTACTACAGTATTGTACATCTTAAAAAGGTCTACAATAAAGTCCGCCTTGGTATATGTCTATCTTAAGAGATAGACAATAACCAATAGAAATGTGAGATAACCCACAATAACCATTTTTTATCCTATACTTTTTACGAGAAATAATAGATTATTTACGAAGCGATTTTCAGCAATATAACATTCATCCTTATCCAATTAAGTACCTTAAATACATTGTGCATTTATTATAGACCAATTTGGCCCTTTAAATGAATATTTTCGAAGTTATTACAAATTTTAAATGCAGGGACATAGCGGTTCCGACGCTCCCAGGCGGGGGGGCTTGGCGGCGCCTTCCTATTGTAATTAGGTATTAGAAGAATGTAATTGTGTATAATACAAGCCTGAGAGCAAAAACTATAGTCTACACTACAGCTCTACACCGAAGCGAAGCGAGGGCCAGTAGTATTAAATAAAACACGTTTCAACGAGTTAGATGCACGATTGTTATTGACGATTATTTATTGGCGTTTTGATGACTAGTGACGTCAGAAATTCCGTGTCGCATTCCTGCAAAGGATGCGATACATCAATAAATAAATAAAATCAGTGCATCTAACTCGTTGAAACTTGTTTTATTTAAGCTAATCAGATTATTTAAAGTAATCATTAATCTAATTTCTGCAATGAATTAGTGATGACTAGATATTACTTTGGTTATAAAAAATATAATTGTCTATAATATGTGATTTATTTATTTAAATCCATATTTTTAGTTATAATTTTTATTAAGGGGATCATATTATTGGATTAAACTTAAGCAATTTAGTACATTACATAATCACACAAAAACAACTGAATGGGTTTGCATGAAATTTGGTACACATCACATACAGTTTATGACCTCGATGGAGACATATAAAACTTAGTATTCCCAAAAATTTAAGGTTCTCTCAAAAAACTAAAGTTAACGCAGATGAAGTCGCGGGCAGCTGCTAGTAATTAATATGTAGAGTTCTATTGCTAATTCTACATAAGCAACAGATCTATTGTCAATATTAAGGAAGTAGGTATATTGATCTTAATAGGTATACCTATACCGATAAACCTACCTACCTAGGTAGAATTTAAACCTGCCTAGGTAGGTTTATCTTAAAGGCTGGCAGCTACCTTAGTCAACAGATTAGCCTTGCCATCCAACGTGGAAAAGCTGCCAGCCTATTGGCCACCATTCCCGACGGCGGCGCTGGTGGTGACATATTTTGTATTATTATTATTGTTTTTGTATTTATATTATTTAAGTACTTAATTTTTTCTGATTTTAAGTTTTTAGACATTAAGTAGTTTTATCTAAAATCTTCTATCTCAAATTGCATTACCCGGCTGCATCTGCAGTCGTTAGCACCCGCCAATACACATTGGGCCCGCGTGGTGGGTCATGGCCTAATCTCCCTATTCCATCCGTATTGAAGGCCAATGCCCCAGCAGTGGGGACATTAATAGGCTGATGATGAAGTAGCTTTAAGCTTTTGTTATTAAAATATTACAATGTAAATATAATAAATTATTTACTATGGGTAGGTACTATATTAATCTCCGTTTCGTAAGAACTCGTACTAGGAAAAATTTCACTCGGAACGGGTGTTGGGTAGGAATCGAATCAGCATTTCCCATATCCGGGTGGATGCAATAACCGCTTTACTACATAGACCTTAATGGCCGTGTCTAATTTCCACAAAAAATCCGTATGAATTTCTATTATTTTTTTCATGTTAAAAGGGTGACAAACTAGCGTATTGCCCGCCTGATGGTAAGCGGACACCATAGCCTATAGACACTTCATCATCATCATCATCATCGACCCCTGCTCGTCCACTGCTGGACATAGGTCTCCCCTAATGCACGCCACTGCTCCCGATTTCCTGCCACTGTCATCCAGCCCACTCCAGCCAGCCTACGAATGTCATCATCCCATCTTGTCTCAAGGCGTCCTACACTACGTTTACCGAGTCGCGGTCTCCACTCAAGAACTTTACGGCTCCATCGGCCGTCAGTTCTGCGGCTAATGTGACCAGCCCACTGCCAATTCAGTTTGGCTAATTTGGTGGGCTATGTCTCTCCGACATAGCCCACCGAATAGCCATGTCAAATTTCTTTAAAAAATCATTTTTTGAATTTTAGCCTTTTGCGTTAGAGAAAAACTAAAACCAAAGAAAGTAGACCCCCTCAGGTTCGAGTGATCTGGAGGCTCCAGACGGAGAGGAGACTCCCCCCGTGGGGAGATGCCATCCGCCTGGAATACCTCTAGAGGACACAGGCCAATTTTCGGCTTGAGGCCCCATAGGATCTCGCCGTCCACAAACCCGGTGACGCCGTAAAGGTCAACTGCGACTAGGGTTACCATCCAGGACTTTTTGCCTTTTGTCCGGACTTTTTAATTTGTCCGGATTTTTTAGTTAAATGAAATATGAGTAAAACTACTTATTAAGTTATATCAAAAAAGTCAAATTATCTTTATTAAGTTCTCATCAATTTAAAACAAAATATTAATCATCTTTAAAAATCATCAACGAGACCCCCCTCGTAATGCGAGCGTCTGCTACCACGCGTTTAATATCAATCTAACTAAGTGGGTGATGTTTGCATTTTGTGACTAAAATGTCCGGACTTCTATCGAAATATCCGGCTTTTTGTCAGGACTTTTAAAAATTTCAAATAGTAACCCTAACTGCGACGAACAGCATACACACTCAAAAAAAAAAGAAAAAAGTAGAATTAATACCTTTTAGCAGCTTACCTCCTAAGGCTGTAGCCGTGAGATTGTTGAGCATGGCCTCAAAAGGCCAGCCGTGGCCCACCCCTATACCGGCATCCTCTTCACTGCACCTCCACAAACCATTGACAATGATTACTGCACTACAGTACTACCAACAAAACTTGTTCACTTCCAACGAGTCTCCTTACTGTCCACTAATAGACCACAAACAATCGCCAATCATCTTCCGAAGAGAAAAAAAAAGGTCAAACGTCACATCAATCGAAAAAGTTGGAAACACTCCCGCGCTTACGGATACCACAGAAAAAGGACAGAATTCCAGCGAAAACACGCCTTAATACAAAATAATTAGCGCCGTATTATACCCAATTAGTTTTAATTATGACTCCGTTCAAACTTATTTACACACTTAATTTTTGTTATAAAATTAATATAACCCGTTTAGTATCAATTTGTATAAATTTGCAGTTTGATTGGTTCGCCCTTAAAATGATCGTTTAATGTGAAAACCGACTGTCGACTGGTACAAAAACAGAGAGTGCTCACATTGTTGCCCGCGCTACCGAAACGGCAGGCACAGAGCGAAACATATTTGTCTCTTTCCCCCCTACCTAAAATCTTGTAAGCGGAGCGGTCATCTCGCTCGGTGCATCAGTAATGGATGCTTACATTTTGTTTACGTTCGATTTGAACAAACGAATAATCTATTATTTCATTCGTGCACGTATTATTGATACGGACCTTTCGCGTTCATGCAATATTGATGCGCTCACTTTCCCATATCTGTCTCTGTCCAACTCCAATGGTATTGTATGCGGGCGTGTATTAATCCATCTCTGTCCCGCACGCGGTTTGAATATCGAACGAGGTGGTAGCCTCTGGGAGCGGACCAATGGCGTGGCAGAGAAATCACTTTGAGCGTGACTAGGGTTGGCTCCGCGTCACAATATTGAAATATTATTGCTATACGGTGCGCGAGGCGTTCCGTCCTTTGTAATGGAAAAAACAAATACAGCCAGTATACAGCTATAAACGGTATAGCTGGTAAATAAGAGTACTCGAATGGAAATATTTTAGCCGGGAACCTTCATTCTGCGCCGCCGTCGCCGACTGAGTGCGATTTCTTGTAAACGCCTTTAATTTTCGGACGTAGCTGAATAAGGAATGCGGAATCGAAACGGGCACTAGACCGTTTTTCCGTTAAATTGTTCACTCTGATTGTCATAGTCATTTACATAGGTTCCTTTTTTTAACGGAATGGTACATAAATTTATGAAATTTTCTTTGCTTCAGTCATAAGTACCTACGTAGATTTATTATTAGTATCTAGGTACTTCCCTACCTTTTGTAGTCTTTTCAGAAAGATTTTACTATTTGTGTCATGAACAGTTTTTTGTGCTTACTTAGCACTGCTTTATATGATAAAAACTCTTAATAAATAATTTGCTTCGGTCAATCTTGATCAATAGAAGCAAAATGTCAACAGTAAAAATACAAACGGGAATTTTGTTTTTGAGTAATCCTTTAGTGTCCTAGTAATAATTGTTTTTTTTTAAATATTATTTGTTTTTTAGGTTGGTACCACGGATTTATTACAAAGAAAATGTACTAGGGTAATAATTAATCAAAATATATTATACTAGCTATGTCCCACGTTGTTACCAACGGTTTATTAGGGATATTTTCCCGCAGTAAAACGCAGCCTATGTGTTATTCCAGGGTGTCAGCTAACTCCATACCAAATTTTATTAAAAGCGCTCCAGCAGTATAGACGTGAAGAAGTAACAGACATACACACTCACAAACTTTCGCCTTTTAATATTAGTGTGATTATCTTCATATATTTCGTTAATAAAATTCGAAAGTAAATTATTAAATGGAACGCCGAACAGTGAAAATGAATTATTCAAATGTTAAGTCACCATTCACCAAGCAACTCTCGAAAATTAAATACCCATAGAAACCGAACTTCAAAATAACTTTGGTTCTTTTAAAACAGTCTTGTACATATAACTTTGTTCCTGACATAGTTATGAACAATAGTTTAATGTAATTTTACTTTTACGATGTTCATTTAGACGTTATAACTTGAGCCGACTTTTTAAATGTCACGACAATTTGATCGTGTACGGTAATGCTAATGAAACATTCTTACAAGTTTTAAGTAACACTTATTTTTCAGTTACGTTCCTAACTTAGTTTTATGAACTTAATTTTAGTACATTATATTCTTTTTTTTTATCCTTATTTTTCATACTTAATACATTAAAAGCTACATGTACTCTGATTTTAACAATGAAATCGATTATGTATTTTATTTTCTCATTAAATTATGTGGATATAATTGACAGACACTAAAAAAACGGTCCTCAGATGTCTGAATTTTGAGCGACAACAAAAACATGTACATTGTATTGACGAATTAAGCCTCTTCGTTTTAGAAGTCGATTAAAAACACTATACAATAGGGTATTTGGCAAGTTTTAGAAAACGATCTCACGTTATTCACTAATGTTTATGGAGTCCGTAAAAAGTGGATATTCATCATTCTGTTGTGTATTTTAGTAAAAATAACCAAATCAAAAACTCCATTTTCAAGTTGCCGCGAAAACGTTTCTCTGGACAAATGGCGTCTCACTAGTGTGTGACGTCACACGACTGTTATTAAAACGTCAAGCGATAGGTACAATGTAATGTCACTTTAACCGGAAGTTTACTTGCGTGTGACGTCATTTTAGGCACCGCCAATCCCAAGCGTTTTGGGTCACGTGACATTAGTCAAGAAAATTATTATCTTTTTCGTGGGTTTTTAGTAAAACTATGAATATTTTTTTTGTTAAAATAGTATAAAAAACCCCTGCCAATATTCATTCTAAACACAGATGCTAACAATTGGCACTTTATTTTTAATACTGTCAAATACCCTATTCCCTAATTAAGAATTGAATCGTATAATTTCACCTATACCAAGAAAGGTTTAATTTAGCAAACACTCAAGGTTTCCCTTTTGCAGATTACAATATTCTCCTATAGGGCACTGAAAGGACGACAAACTAATTTCATACCACTCGTGCGTCAGTCGGGTAAGCCATGAAAATTCAATATGAAATTCCTGACATTTCTGGCTGCCCTTGTGAAGGGGGGTGACTTGGGGGCTTGAGGGGGAGGCAAGGAATGTCGAGTGCTCGCGTAGCCAATGGTTACAGACTTATGAAAAAAACTGGAGAGTACCTAACTGCCTGGTTGGAATGAAACGGCGCCGTGTCCGCTGTAAGGACTGCCTTATGAGTTTTAAAATAAAATTTGGTGGGTAGGTATTTGTTAAAGTTGTAGTCAAGGTACAAAGAGATTGGGACAAACGAAATTGCTTTAGTTTTTCTTTGTTATGACTAGGATATGAAAGGAAACCTTTATAAATGTAATGGCACTATACCGATGCGATTTCTTTAATGTTTATATCTAAAGAAAATATAACTAGAAAAAATAACCAGAAATCTGCCTGGTTGGAATGAAACGGCGCCGTGTCCGCTGTAAGGACTGCCTTATTGTCTTTAGCTTTACTGCCTTTGTGTTCTTTAGATTTAAACATCAAGCAGTTACATGCTTAAAAAAAATTATAACTATAATTGCTATTTCTTCTTTCAAATGTATAATTCTTGTAAAAGTATTCATTTAACATTGTGGGTTACCTACAATGCGAAGAGATGGCGCTGCCTTGCAGCTTAAGAATGACTAGAGGAATGTCGACGCGGCCATCAGGGCCACGGTAGCATAATTGGTCAGTGCTTTCGCCCAGATAGCGAAGGGTGCGGGTTCGAGTCCCGTCTGCTGCCTGGTCCGCGCGGAAATTTTTCTAGTTATATTTTCTTTAGATTTAAACATCAAGCAGTTACATGCTTAAAAAATAATAATTATAATTCTTTAATGTTGTTGAATTTCCCATAGGCCAAAAGAAGTCTTGGACTACCCTTATCGAATTCATAACTTTTACGAGTCCGAAATGTCATTGTCAAATGTGTACTGATTTTAAGTTCCCGTTACATTCTTTGTGGCGCTGCTGTTCAAGTTTCCATACAAAATTGACATTTCGGACTTCGTAAACTTCTCGAATTCGATAATAGCTCTTGCTAAGGATAAGGTTGTAGAAAAAAAAACGGTGGATTATTCAAAGAGATGTATTATACTTCTGATATTTTTTTTGAAGTGAAAATTTCTTTAGCAGCGTTGTACACTTTTGTTGTATGGGTAAAAAATGTTAAACACAATAAAATTGGAAAGGTTGTTGACTTTCAATGTATTGGACGAAACATAGTAATATTTTATATTATCGTATTATAATAATAAGTCTCTATCTAGGACGTTCACGTGGCAGCTTTATTGCGAAGAAAATGCATTTTTTACAATAGATTTCGCTAGGTGCGCTTAAATGTGATTCATGTAAGTTGATTTCTTTACAATAGATGTCGCTAAGTGCGCTTAAACGTGATTCATGTAAGTTGATTTTTCTGAGAGATAAACTTTTTTAATGTAATATAAATTGTCATGTTTGTGTACGAAATTACAATAAATAAATATTGTATTCTACCACATTCATGATAGTACTTATATACTGATAATTAATAGTTATTTATTATACAAGAGTGGAAAGTTCCTTTTTAACCGCGTGCTCGATTTGGATGACCGAGCAAGCGAAGGAAACAAACGAGCACAAGGTGAAAAATCTTTCCACTCGAGTGCAATACGTAACTTTTCATCCCACCTCAGCGAGGAAATGACAAAATGAAAAAGAAAACAATTTATAATGACAAAATATTTTTATTTCAATTAAAACACATTAAGATAATCTATAAATTGAAGAAAATAATAAGAAGTAGAAAATAATTAAGAAATATTAAATGTAACGTTGCTACAGTTACTTATGTTAAGTTTAATATTTTTGTTAGGTAATGTTATGTTGGTGTTTGTGAATTGTGCGCTGTTTTGTGGTAAACTACTCGTATCAGTAATTTTAAATAGTTGTGCCGATTCATTGGATTCTATTGGCGTAAATGTTGGCGAGAGAGGGCTATTGTTTCCAATCTTATGGGGGCTCATTTTAGATGTAGAAGGGCGAGACCAAGAATCTGACAGAGGTTCTTTCAGCGTTATGGCCTCCACGATACTATTACAAATTTTTGATTTACTTTGGATTGAATCCTCTATGTATCCCTCTACAACCGAATTAGACTTCCAGCCTCCATGGCGCTTAAGCGATAGAAGATCAGCCCCTGATTCGGCCAAAAGTGTGGCTGAGGTTCTTCTAAAACAGTGACCGGTGTATAACGGGGGTTCTAAAAGTCCGAGAAAAGTTGCTATTTCTCGTGGAATACTGCCAATTTTATTCTGACCCATAGGTTGTCGGATACACTTTCCGTTGCGATATTGTAGAAAAAATCGTTCAATTGGGGTGTTAGAAGGACGTAAAGCTTGATATTTCTGAACAATGTTTACATATTCCTTGCGAATAACGAAGTTGCGGTCTTTTTTTGTCTTGGTATTTAGTACATTAATTAATAGCAATTCATCAGAATTATGAGAATATTTTGATACGTTATTGACATTAAGTAGTGTAAGTTCATTTGTTCGACATGCTCCGGTTATACCAATAATAAGAACAACCTGTAACAAAAGAAGTATTTATAATCGTAAATAAATTAATCAAATTAAAAATATTGTAAGTATAGTACTTACACAATTTTATCAACAACAAAAAATTACACGTATTGACTTACTTTTGCCGCTAAATATACGGAATCAGGTGCTTCATTAATAAACTTTGCAATTTCAGATGCTGTGAAAACCTTCGATTTTTTTGGTTTATAACCAGATGAGGCTCTTTTTAAAAATGCCACTAATTTATGATAGGTGTCGATATGAACGTCTTTCTTCATCTTAATTGTTAATTTTAGCATTGAATACGTACTCCATAGCGTGCTTGCTTTCTTGGTCTCAGATAATTCTATAAAATATGCCAGCAAAACGTTTTCGGAGAAAGTTTTTGCTCCTTTAGCTAGTCGCCACATGTTAAATATATCGTACTGTTTCAAATACTTCTCTCGTGATTGCTGAGGGAGAAGGCTCATTTGCGCATTATTAACTGTTTCAGTTAACTCAGTTGGCGTTAGATAAACTTCATCGTCGCTAATGTCACTCATTTTAGTTGATTTTTTTGTACAGTTTTTAGGTTATGTTAATTATATTAAGCAATAAAACGTGAAAAACTAGAATGGCGCGAAGCACGCAAATAAAACAAAGAAACCAAGAAGGTTCCAAATTTAAATTTTTTCACAATTTAAAAAGTTCTAATCATAAATTTGGCACCATAGAGGTTACATTAAATAGGTTTAATGACGTTTTGAATTTACAATTATATTGAGTACTCATTATATGTGATGTTCTAAATTCAAATCTACTTTGCCGCTCAAGCGAATAAAATAGAATTTTCCAGCCAGATTTCGAAGCGCAAAATTACACTTTCCGAGGTGGTGGGATGAAAAGCAATTTTTCCTCGCTTACCTGCTATTAATAAAAAGGCAGTACACCAGTTAATTAAACAAACCAGTGGTAAGTAATTTTCGTTATTTATTTTTATCTTTTATTCCTCCATAGAATGGTACCCTAAACTAAAATAAAATAAAAGTAATCAAAATATTTACCTAGGTTAACCTAAGAGCATCAAATTTTTCCCCTGTTTTATTTTCAAAGTATTTTCTAATAAACTTACTAAAATACTTGTATTACATTTACAGTGAACATTATACAATATAGAACGCTCATTTAGGTAATAATTAACGTTCTTTGTACTGTTGAGAACTGGTTAACTATCCCAAAATATCAAAAATGCACAACGTTAATATTCAAGTTTTCACCCTGCCCTCATACGTCCTCGTGGCCCTAAACCTCACGGGTGAGTCGCACTTACAGCGAAAAGGGCCTACTGGAGCGAACGAAAAAACATTTTCAATGTTAAAAACCCCCGCACTAACGCAGAAAACAAAGAAACTGGACAGGACAAAATTATTATTATTATTAAAGTTTCCGCGAAAAATAATATAGAACTCATGTGACTAGCCGCAGCCGCAAGAACGCGCACAGCGAACTTTATCCGCGTTGTGCGCTCGATGGGTGATGACGGGGTACAGTAAACGAAATTCTATTTAGTCCGTCAGTTAGATGATCAAAAAATAATGGACACATATTTTTTCTTTGGGCAATCCACCAAAAAATGACAAAGTCATAGCGCGTCAAAGTTTGGGAGTAGGGGCTCGTGACGTCACTTTTGAGTGAATTTTCACTTATAAGTGTACTCAAACGTGACGTCATGCGACTTTTCAAATCAATATATCTCTGCAATGTTTATATTATGTGAAAAAAGAAAAAATACGTGTCCAATACTTTTTGATAATCTACCTGATGAACGAAGAAAAATAAATTAGTCATCATCCCTATTCAAAGGGATGGTCCAGTATCCTCTTCAAAAAAAGTCTTAATTTACTTAAGCTTATATTAATTACAACACAACGTAATCTCAGAACATTATCTTCCTTATCGTGCGTTTCTCTAAATTTCTGGCCAGTAAATGATCGCACACACTCGCGTTGCGTTTGCACGACCAGTACCCTCAGCACGAATCAATATCGAATTCGAATAGTTTGCGAGTCCGAAATAAATAAAATCAGTGCATCTATACCGTTGAAACTTGTTTTATTTAATGAGAAATAAGTGGTGAAAACCTGAGAAACGAATAACGAATGTATCAAATTTTGGCAATTGGTTATTTTTTCTATAGCACTTTAACTGTGGTCACATTTAACTACTTATATATCAGACAACGCGGCCAGACTGTCGAATACTCGCCGTAATAAGATATCGTAAATATCGTGACGAAGCTACAAACCAAACTATAATAATCAATAATAATCAATAATCAAAATCATTTATTCAGTTTAGGCTGTTACAAGCACATATGAATGTCTAGAAGCTACGCCATCGGTTCCTAAATCTGTGGCGGGAGACCTTGTACTGAGAAGAACCGGCAAGAAACTCAGCAAGGGTTGTTTTTTTCTCCCTGTTTTATCATTTACAGAGTCGTCAGGTTGAAAAATGACTTCAGAGATGATTCATGAAGTCACCCTTCATTACATAATGTGAAATTATACATTAATTGTACACCTGCATTTTGATTGCTGTGTCACACAGTATAAATACAAAGAGAGTTATTTATAATAGGTGTAATTAAACATTTACATCTTAAATATCAAAGTAGTTAGGGCAGACTCATCTCCGCTGGCAGCACCCGTTCACGAGCATGACGCATGAACCAGCCATCGCTTCGCTCAACCATATTTTAGGGAACGTAACGACCCGCCTCACTCGACACCACCGAAGAGACTTTTAAGAGAGCATGACTACCCATAACCACCTATATCAACCACAACATATTTACTTAAACTTAAAGTCATTTATCTGTGGGACACTGCAAACAATTAGAAAGCAAAAACAATGGAGAAATCATGACCACGCCGTTTTGTCATTGAAATCTTCTTAAATAGTCTGATATTCTTCCTTACGTAATCAGCTTTAAATACAGCTTTTCAATAGAAGTATCATCAACACATGATTCATAATACATATCATATAGAAATAGAAATACCCGTTGGAATGGTTGGACTATAATGACAACAAAACAAACAAAGCTTTTCTGCCACTTATTAACAAAATAACTTGTAGCATTTAAGGACCCGTCCCAAAAATCACTTACGAAACACTTAACGCTTAGTTAACTAATCCCACATTACTCCAGTTGGCGGCAGACGTTGCGGCAGATTAAGTTAAATGCGTCTTTACTTAAAACTAATGCAATTACCGGAAGACAAGGACGGCTGTAGCTAAACGAGTGAGATGGATGTGCACACTGTTGTTAGTTTAATGTGTTTAACGTAATAAGTAATAAGGAGCTCGATGGCGTATGTGGATAGAGCGTTCGGACTGCGATCGTGGAAGTTAAATAACTCTCGCAATGGTCGATCATTGGATGGGTGACCAAAACTTAATATCTCGAGCTCCTCCGTGCTTCGGAAGGCACGTTAAGCCCTTGGTGAGTGGGTGTCATCGGCTGCATTTGCAGTCCCACCAATCTTCACTCAAGGGTGGATCTGGGTCTGGGTCCATCTGTACCCACTTCACAATCTGTACCCACTGTGACTTGACCACGATTATATGACCCCCCCCCCTGGCGCCAAAGCTGGATTCGCCCTTGTCTTCACTAGGCTCGCATGGTGGGTCATGGCTAGTGATACCAGGTCCGATTTGTTTTAAATCGGTACATGAGGTCAAAACATCGGGATTTAGGGTTGCAGATCAGGACAGTAAACAAAAACAAGGTTTTTTTAAGTCTGTGTTTAATTAATTGCGTTTTAAACTACTAGTGCAAGTATAGCATTATATTAATTACCTAAATTTAATTTTTTGATTATTCGGGACATTTAGAAAGAAAGAAAGAAAAAGTATTTATTGGCCAACATGCAAATACATATGTAGAAAAAAAAACAATGATCAAAAAATACAATAATATTAAACAATACAAAAGAGAAAGAAGAATGGCCAATCAGGACCCTGCCTCAGCTTAATGCTGATATCGTGGGAACGAATATTCCCACCATAACAGCGCTGGTATTCTGGCAGGGCCTGTACATTTAGCATCCTGATCAGATACAAATCGGGCCGCGTCCCCAGACCCGTAAAAATCATGACATCCCGCGTAAATCGGGACACATGGCAACACTAGTCATAGCCCAATCTCCCTATTCCAACCTTAGGGATGGCCTTTGCCCCAGCAGGGGGGGGTATTAATAAGCTGGTGATGATGTCGATGTTGAACGTAATAAAAATACAACAAGATACCATCGATATTTGAAGAAGTCATTACAAATTACGCTGTCTTCTATAAGTTATATTGAAGTTTAGTTTCTGAGATAGACTTATTCATCTAAATAAAACAAGTTTTAACGGTATAGATGCACTGAGTTAGAGTCTGTGCGGAAAGAGAATGGGATTTGATGGGAGGGCGCTGTAGTGCCTTTCTACCGTATTTGTAAGGATTTACCCCTTTTAGACATGATTATATACAAAAAACCGCAAGAAATCACAACAACAAAGAAATCCGTATCAATACAAAACTTTGACGTTTTACAGATTGCTGGGTTTGATTGCCAAATAAAAATCTTAATGTTAGTTCCGTTTTTTGCCACGTCCATTCTATTTCCACATAGACTCTATTTATTTATTAACGTTTCATATAATCATAACTCAACGTTAATAAATAAATAAATCAGTGCATCTATACCGTTAAAACTTGTTTTATTTAATGACTGATGTGCGTGAAAACCTAAGAAACAAATAGTATTCATCTAATTCACTCCCAGCATATCATGGAATTAATTAAAGTTTTAAAAACTAAACTGGAACTTATTAAAAACATAAATTACCTCTGTTATCTCTCGTCATACCTACCTATTCATAACCAAAAAAGCAATAAAAATAAACAACCAACATCCTATTAGTGCGAGTTTGGGTATAAGCTATGATTTTTAATAAAAAATATAACCGTGTTTTAATATCCGCAACGTTGAGGGTCCGTCCGGCGGCCCTTGTGGCATCCCCATAGAAATGATACAACACATCGACAAACGATATTCAATCTTAAACCTTATTACATTCTGAAAAAAGGCTTTTTCCAAAACACTCCAAACGACCGAAAGAAAATTTTCCGAAAAATTCTGTTATCAAGCGAAAAATTACGTCCTACGGTGAAGAATAAGGTAGCTTTTGCTTTAGCTATGAAAAGTAGTTAGGGCGAAGACAGACAATCATGTAGGGTAACGCATCGCGACACTAAAACCGCGGACAGTTTATTATAAGTTAATACGCACCCGCCTTTATTCGCTCACTTTATGTGATGCGTCGAGCAAAAAAAAAGTATTCAATATCAAAATAAGGATAATACTATATTGTTTTAAACTTTCATGGTCACCAACATTATAGTAATTTATGTTATTTGCGGGATTGTTATCATGTACCTTGTTTTTAACAGGATTCCGATATTTCGGCACTGTAATGTCACTGTTACTCCATGATCATGGCGCTTGCAATAGTGCCGAAATATCGAAAACACGGTACATGGTAACAATCCACTAAATAACATAAATTACTTTAAAGATAATACTTATAAATTCTTGAGTAACTTATAATGTCTGTTATTTATTTTATTATTCACTAAATTGTTTGCCGGTGCATCACTCAGTTTTCCACAAAAGCTAGTATTGTGGTAGTTTCGATGTTTAGTAAGCCAACTTTCTGTTTCTTCCTGCGGTTTCAGATATATTGAAATGTGAAAATTACAAAAATTAAATATTGGTACTTTTGTTTCTTTCCAAACAGTACTGCATTAAAGTGCTTGTCAATTTTAAAAATGATCTATATAATGGGTTTCTTCTAATAAAAAAATATTGAAGCTGAATTATGATATTCCATTAAAATACGAAAGAATCATTTCGAATCATCTTTATTATTTAAATAACCTTTTGATTTGAGTAATTGCGGTTACTTTAATCATATATATCGCCTAGATACCGTATCACCTTAGCATTAACTTTTGTGGCATAACTATCGAGCGTGAAACGACACTAAATAAAATAATGAAATTAGACACAAAGAAGGGTTAACAATAAAATACCTGCACTATTTGTGAGGAATTGCGCAGATAAACTTTGTCTACCACTAGAAATATTGTTTAATAAATCAGTCAAGGCTGGAGCCTTTCCTACGTCTGGGAAATCCGCTCATATCATATCTTTATGCAAATCGGAAGATAAAACTGATTGTACTAACCTATCAATATATTGTTCTGTCTTGCTAAGCTATTCGAGAGTATCATGTATGATGTTTTGTATAGTCTTGTCAAGCCTATTTTACATCCCCAAAAACATGGATTCATTGCAAATAAAACTACAATTTTCAACCTTCTCGAATATAAAAAAATATTTGTGTAGTGCTTTTAACAAGAGGTTGAAGTTGGACGCCGTTTACATCGATTTCGCTAAAGCTTTCAACAAGGTAAATCATCACATACATTCTAGAAAATTAGCGAAATTCTGTGTACATGGCAGTCTTCTTCGCTAGTTCGTGTCATATTTAAACCGTTGGAGTCAACTTGTTGCAGTGAAAGGTCACATCTCTGAGTCAGTTACAGTTACATCCGGAGTTCCTCAGGGCAGCCACTAAGGTCCGTTACTATTTGTTATCTTCATAGATGATCTAATTGGCACTCTATCCTGCCATTGTTTAATTTATGCGAATGACCTGAAAGTATTTATCACTGTAAATAATATCACAGAAGCTATCAGGTTATAATCTGATCTTAATCTTCTATCTGATTGGTGCGATCAAAATTTAATGCAGCTTAACATCTGTTAATTCTTTGTAATTAGTAATTATATTTCATTCATTTACAGATGTTATTAAGTAATTACTTATTACTTTCACAACTAAGGACTATTTCCTTAAGGGAGTGGTTCTATTTCGTAGCTGCGTGGTCAAAGATTTGGGTGTGTACTTTGACGACAAATTGACTTCGAGATCATTATGAATGAATCAATCGATCTTTTTTTTTGGAATACAGTTTGGATCTGTACCTATTGCATGTTATATTTGTTCTTACTGATTGTAATCTGTTTTCTATGCTAAATGAATAAAATAAAATAAACTTCACGCAAGGCCCTAAAACATGTTCTAAATATAGGTAGTAGCTATATTTATAAATCTGTTTTGTGTGCTAAATGAATAAAATAAAATTAAATTTACTGCACGGAAGTGGTCCAAAAACATCAACTATATACAGTAGATATGCTTATACTCGTCGCTACACACGCACACATTGACTGCTTTTAATCAATCTGACTTTAGAGTCACGCACTCATTGCGCGTAATAAGAGCCGTTTTCTTTGCATGTTTTTTTAGATTATTTTATGTAGGCAAGACATGTTCACTTATTTTGGCCAGCAGTGTACACTCGCACCCCATTTCAGTGATCGTAATAAACTTACACGCTTTTTAACTCAGCCGCCCCTAACGCCGGATAGCGGTTCCATGGGCCTTTGTGCTGGAAAATAAACGCCTTTGTATTGTTAAAAAAGAAACACCGAAACATCCTTAAGATATTGGCACTAAAAGGAGAGAGAGAGAAAAATGGCCTTTTCTCTTAAATGTTATGATATGTCAGTATTGAAATAATTATTTATTACATTCCTTTATGAACAAGCAATCAAGATATACATGATTTAGAGCTAAAAGCTACTGAGGAAAGTATACGAAAGCTGAGAATAGGGATAATGACTATTTTTTTTTCGTAAACGAAAAAAAAAGGTAGATTATCAAAAAGTATTGGACACGTATTTTTTCTATTTTCACATAATATAAACATTGCAGATATATTTATTTGAAAAGTCGCATGACGTCACGTTTGAGTACACTTTTAAGCGAATATTCACTAAAAAGTGAAGTCACGAGCCCCTACTCCCAAACTTTGACGCGCTATAACTTTGTCATTTTTTGGTTGATTGCCCAAAGAAAAAATACTGGTGTCCATTTTGATCATCTAACTGACGGACTAAATAGAATTTCGTTTACTGTACTCCGTCATCACCCCTATTGTATTGGAACTAGAATACAGTCGTGTTTACCAAAAACACAATAAATAAACAATAAACACAATAATTGTTTGCCGCATGGATATCGCTTTCTTACGCTAATTAGAAAAAGAATTGGATCAGTTCAACTTCGGAAGAGATAGTTCCAAGCACTATTTAAATGAAAATAGAACATCATAATTAACGCCATTGCAAGCTTTCTGCAAGGTTAGAATCACGGCTTTCGCTCCAGAAAGCCGCGATTATATCCTTCATTAGAGATGACGACTACCTTTTTATAAGCTTTTATTTATTATTTTTTAACTTGCAATGTATGTTTGTTCGGGTGAAATCTTACAACGCTACAAAGCAATTTTAAGGCACTTGCCTCAACCGATTGAGCTGAAATTTGGTATGCACGTTCAGTTCGGATGACACAGCATGATTAACGAAGTGACGTCATTCTAAATCCAACATGGCGGCATACCCAAAATGGCGGACCAATCATTTTTAATGCATTCCTACAATATGGGTATCAAATTAAAGGGCTTGCTGAGACTAACTCGAAAAAATGTGATGTCACTCTTAATCCAATATGGCGGACTTCGAAAACTTGAAAATCAATTTTGAAACAGACTCTTTGTAGATTATCAAAAAAATGGACAGGTATTTTTTTGATTTTTCCACATAATCAAAACGTTACAGAGATGCATGGATTTACAGTGTTGCATGACGTCACGTTGTCGTACAATTTTACTTAGAAGTGGCGTCATGACCTCAAACTTAGACTCGCTTTATGTTTGTAATTTTTTTGGTTGATTGGCAAAAGGAAAATATGTGGCCATTATTTTTTTATAATCTAATCTGATGGACTAAGTATGATTTCTTTTACTTTTCCCCGTCATCACCCCTATTGTGAATTTATGGCATCATTAAGAAAGTTACGCCACGTGGGATTTTTCATATTTGAAACGTCAGTACCTACACGTCCATTAAACAGAAAATTTCAACCAAATAACACAATACTATGGTAGATAGTTGTGAACAGAGTTTTTTTGAGTGTGTATGTTGTTGGCCGCCGATCACCTTTACAGCGTCACCGGGTTTGGGGACGGCGAGATCCTAAGGGGACCTCAAGCCGAGAATTGGCTAGTGGAAAAGGTAACTTTTTGGAGGTGTACCACAAAAAAAAAGTAATATTAATCGAAATTTATTTATTAATTATCAAAACAATATTTATCATTAATCAACAAACGTAAAGTTTAAATTGCAGAAAAAATATTTAATGCGAAACATGAGCCTGTTTAATCGAGCATAGGCGGTCTAAATTTGGAGCAAGCGTTGACAAATCTGCTCTCATCTCGCGGCCTTAGTATTTTACACAATTTGACTTTATTCCATTTTTAAATAAATAAAATTATTCATATATCACGACACTGTCACTTATGCAAAAAAAAATTTTTTTCAGGATGAGCGTTTAAAACTTTGGCATCCCGAAACATACAATATTTAAAGATTTTTACGTGATGAAAAGCTTATACAGCTTAGCTATTCATCTAAAAAAAACTTTAAATATTGTATGTTTTGCGATGTTGGAGTTTTAAACTGTTCTCCTGAAAAAACGATTTTTGCATAAGTGACAGTGTCGCACCGGAGGTGCGATATTATCAATGCTTTTATTTTAAGCTCCTTGCCTAGCTCTAAAGTTTCCATAAAAATTCCGAGCTTTTTGCACTGATGTAAAATTTTTATTGTAACCACAAAACTAAATCTATTTATAGCAGCCGACATGATAGATCGCACCAACAACTTTAAACAGATCACAGCATGATAGATCGGAAAACTTTCGCAGTCATTAGATGCAATGCAACTAACTATTATGTGTTGTGATGCGTTTGGAATAATATACCAACAGTAGGTGCAAGTAACAAAGTGCTATAAGTATATTATACATTTTGAAACTGTATTTTGACCTAATTTATGTTAAATTTGATAACATACCACCAATACACCTTGTATTTTTTATTTCATTTTATTTATTTATTCCAATATCACATTTAACTAAGTTTACGATACATATCTATCGCCAAACTGTTTCCACAGTTTGTAGGCGTTGCGCTTATTTCCATTTTATGAATATTAATTTTATGACTTAAACTCTATTTTATTAAGAAAATATTACTAAACACCGAGCAGTTACATGCTTAAAAAATTAAATGATATCTATTTTATGATTTATGTTAAGTGAAACACTTCTACTTACATGATAAAGAAAATACATATTTTTTTGCTATTAGTTACAATTTCATTCTTATAAAACAGCAGTTAATCAAAATGTGTACCTATATTACTGACAATATTTTACACAGCAACATACCTATAGTATATTGCATATATAATTACAAACCAAACTGACGAATAAATTGGAGTTTGTAATTAAACAGTAGGAAACGTCGGTGGAATATTTCATTGCAAAATGAATACTTTTCCCGCCCGCTTAAATCGTTGCCCGGGATAAAGTTCCTCCTAGCTAGTGTTGGGGCATACATTATAGATATTAAATTTTATTTGAATTAAATTTCTTAACCGTAGTACGATAAAAAACTGTTATTTACAACTTTAATTGATGCTTGAAGTGATACGACTACTACTACAATGACAAAATAGTTTTCTCAAATCTCAAAATAGATCTCTTGTACTTTGACCTCTGAATCTACTCTCATCAAATGAATGCTTCCTTTGATCACGTTGCTGAGTATAAGAAACACAAAACTACAAAGTTCTTTCGTTCTTTCTTCATAACTTAAAAATTTTTACAGCATTAAATATTTTACAAAAAAAATACGAATATTTTCATTACTACAATAAAGTAATATTTTATTTTTTAAGCTTAGGTACATCTGAAAAAACATAGGATATAATTCATTTTCACTCAACATAAGTTAAAATTAATTAATATTATGGGTCTCGCATAATAAACTTATTCATTATTTACTTTTTAATACAAACAAAAAGTTCCTATACCAAAAACCGTTCTGTCTTAACAAAATAGACAAGTTGATAAAGTCTACGCTATATTTATTAGAATAAAACATTAAATAATGAATTCCAGCCCATTCATCGATATAATATGCTCTACTACGTGTACATCACTGTTGCCGTCCGCCGTAAGAGCTAAGCCCTGTTCTCTCTCCCGGGGGAACTAATATATTGTTATTTGTAACAGAAATACCTACTGTGGAATACTAGCGCATCCCTATCTATACGTAGGTATGTTGTTTTGTTAAACATCTTTTTAGCTTACTTAGTATCACTAAAAAAATTGAGTTTATTAAAATCAAAGACAAATAGATAATTATAGACAGTTTTTATTACAGTATTGATGAGGAATAAAAAGACCCAAGAGGTTATAGAGAATCCTGAGGTTCTGAGTTTGATTTCTGATTAAGCCATTTTTTTATTTGCCTTTTTGTCTGTACTACGAGTATATACAAAAAGTTCAACGCTGCAGTCCCGGGGGCGTGCTTCAAATAATATAAACAAAACCAAACGAAGTGCGTCGTTCAAATATCAAAAGCAAATCATTATGACCAATGATGTATAATATATAGACAGGTTATACGCCAATAATAAATTTTAAAATGACAAAAGTAGTCCCCGCCCCAACTTCCCTTGGAAACAGCCGCCAATAGAGCACACTAAAGTTAGCTTTTTCACTGTTATTCATAATGAAGATAACATCTCACTCTTTAGCCTCCGTGTGTCAACGGTGTCAGAACTAAAAATCAGTACACATTTGACAATGACATTTCGGACTCGCAAACGATACGAATTCAATATTGGTTCGTGCTAGGGGTACTCGTGAACCATTAACGAATTCGAATAGTCGAATAGTAGAACCGCCATAAAAGAAATAAAAAATTACAGATTGCAGTTATATATAAATATTTTTTACAACTTATTTACTTCGTTCCAACCGAGTTTTTCACTATCGTTTTAATAAACAAGTAGAGACCAACGTGAAATAATTAATGCTAGACTCTGTGCGGGAAGAGAATGGGATTTAGATTTTAGGGCGCTGTAGTGCTTTTCTACCGTATTTGTAAGGTTTTACCCCTTTTAGACATGATTAAATACAAAAAACCGCAAGAAATCACAACAACAAACAAATTCATATCAATACAAAACTTTGACGTTTTATAGATTGCTGGGTTTGATTGCCAAATAAAAATCTTAATATTAGTTCCGTTTTTCGCCACGCCCATTCTATTTCCGCACAGACTCTACAACAAATATTTGCAGCTTCAGCAAGGTGCTGCCGGCGTAAACCCACACGTGTGTTTCAAAAACCATACCTACCTTAAATATGAACAGCAACACCGCACGTATAGATCTAACATAAAAAATCCCCTATTAAACCCAACGAATATCCCATAACGAAACATTATCCTTTTTGGGCTCGTGAAAAAAAAAAGCGCGCAGCGCCGTATATATGTTTTCCCCAATTCGCGGCCGTTTTATAAATCAGCAGTTAATGCCTGTTGAGTTATGTGAGCCGGCTTGTTATGAGCAGTTTGTATTCTGAGCTGTGTATGGATAGCTTTAGGGATGAAAGATGCTAGACTAAAGACTCGTCGGCGCTATTAAACTGAGAAGTTGTGAGGTTTTTAACGATCCGTGCGCTAGCGAAGTTTGCGAATGTTGCGAAGTGTGAGCTCAGTGTGCGATCGTGGATGTAATGGAACTTTCGCCGAAAATTTATTATCTCGTCCTCTTCGACATGTTGAGAGACATGCATAGCGGGTTTTCCGCTCGAATTGGAGCCATCTGGGCAAGTAGCGTCTATTACAGAAGACCACTGTTAAATAACACTACCTTTTGGTGACGAGGGATGGAGTCAGGGTAGAGAATGGCGCGAGTATTACATATTGCGGGCCGGCAAGGTGAGGATGGTTGGTGTAGCAGTTTATAACTGCTGTACCAGCTATCTTCGCGTTTGGACTTTATTACCACTTAATATCAGGTGGGGTAGAGTCATTTGCCTACCTAATCATATAAAAAAAAAAAATCGGACGGGGTGATGACGAAAAATCCTATGGAAAGTATGTAACGGAAATGCGTCACCAGCGTCATACGACTATAATATATATGTATGTGTATGTGTATGTGTGGGGCTGTTCAAGTATTACGTTAGCACTATAGGGGGTAGGGGGGTCTTTGCTTTGCTTATTTTTGATGACATGGGGGCGTGGGGGGTCGAGATAGTGATTACGTCAGCATCATGGACTAAGCCTATTTAAGTACCGCTGCTCATGAAGCTCATGAAAACTTATGAATCAATAAAAAAACAGAATACATTAAAGGAAAAATGCATATAGGTACCAATGTTTACGTAAGCATGAGGGGGAGGGGTAAGAGCTTTGCTTACTTTTGCTGACAAGGGGGAGGAGGGGGTGAATAATTGTAATAAATCTGCTTACGTAATACTTGAACGGCTCCTGTGTGGGTATGTGTGTGTGTGTGTGTGCGTGTGTGTGTGTGTGTGTGTGTGTGCGTGTGTGTGTGTGTGTGGGATGCGTGCGCAGCTCTTCCCGGCAAACATGAAAGTTCGAGGGTAACTTGGCGATGACGCAAACCATAGAGGTATAAGAATAGAGTGGGGACGGCGGCTCTAAAAGTGTCCGTCTAGTAGAAAGAGAAAGAAGATGAGAGGCGGCTAGCCTTTCTCTCTCTAATCGCGAATACGCATTGGATGGAAAACCTATGGATGAATACCGACCAATTACACGACTGCGCGGCAATACAGACCAATGACACGACTGCGCAGCGTCACAAAAGAGAGAGATAGCTAGCCGTCCCTCATTTTCTCTTTCTACTAGACGGACACTTCCACTAGTAGTAGAGTACATATCTCCCCTACTCTATTCTTATACCTCTATGGCGCAAACGCTACGAGCGTTACGAGCGTCACACTCGACAATATATAATATGTCGCAACACGTATCTAAACTAATAGCTAAATGTCGCTCGTGATAGCATTCAGCATGTCACTTGTCAAACTCACGAAACGACAATGTCACTGCCCCTCGTGAGAACATTCAGCCTGTCAGTCGTCAAACTGACAAAACGTCATTGTCAGTGTTACTGTCTGCAATGCTTATCTGTAATAGGGATGATGACTATTTTTTTTCTTCGTTTATCACGTAGATTATCAAAAATTATTGGACATGTATTTTTTCTTTTTTCACATAATATTATATTATATATTGCAGAGATATATTGATTTGAAAAGTCGCATGACGTCACGTTTGAGTTCACTTATAAGTGAAAATTCACTAAAAAGTGACGTCACGAGCCCCTACTCCCAAACTTTGACGCGCTATAACTTTGTCATTTTTTGGTTGATTGCCCAAAAAAAAATACGTGTCCATTATTTTTTGATCATCTAACTGACGGACTATATAGAATTTCGTTTACTGTACCCCGTCATCACCCCTATAGTAGTTGTTCCGTCGAGGCAGGGGTACAGTCGTAGAATATCTATGTCGATTAAGTCCATGGAGGTTAGAGAGAAGGAGAACGATCGCTACGTACTAAAGATTGGTAGAATTTATAGTTCATATTTCAGCCACCAGCCGCGCTGCCGTCGTTAAGTAGTATCTGTGAAGTTAGCTGTTTATGAGTACAAGTAGATGAAGTCAGTTGAATATTGTATACATTTTCTTCGCGGCATTGGTCATTTCAAATTAACCCGCTTTTATTGAGACAACTTAGCGATCGCAACGCCTCACTTATTTTGTCCATAATTCTGGGGCTCTATTTTCTAGAGCGATCAACAGTTTAGCTAGCGTGTGCAAGCTATAATGTTCTCACGTAAGGCAACCGTTTCGATCCGACCAATCGGTGAATATTTGTGCTTACTAAAGTTGTAAAATCATTAAAAAAGATATTGATGCGCTGTCTGCGATGTTATTTCATGTCCCAACAAAATACACGAGGAGGATGGTGCATCTGATGATCGGAGCTCTATAGGTTTGCCAACATATATATATACATATTTATGAGTGATGCGCGTGGCTCCATTTAATATAACCTAACATTAGGCGGTGCATAAGCCCTATGACTTATGCAACGCCTAATGTTAGGTTATTTAGGAAAAGAAGTTGCAGATTAGATGTGTGTGGTCCATGCACACTAATATTTTTATATCACAAGTGTCTATAGGCTATGGTGGCTGATTACCATCAGGAGGGCCATACACTAGTTTGCTACCCTTTCAACATAAAAAAAACGAGTGTGCTTATGACCACACGACTGAAGTGAAACGTCTTTAGCTTCATCTGTATATATATATATTCGTGCTCAATATATACATATACATATTTCATTTACTAGCTATAAGAGAGAGAGACAGAGAAAAAAATGCGCCGTTCGTCTCGGCCGAACACAGTTTTCGTAACGCATAACGCATTCGTCAGCTTACCCCCTAGACAAGCGTGCGTAAAGTTTCACTTCAAAAAGACGTAAATGGAGGAAAATCGTCAAGGAAAATTGTCTTCCTATTCACAGCTCTCAACAATAAGGAACACGATGCAAAGAGGTATACTGAAAGCAATACCAATAGTAAACACATAATTGCTATGCCAGCTTGTCCCCGTCCCATCGATGTTTAAAAGGGCGTGCTGCAATCAAATCATCCGGTTGGTAGGGCGCCATTGCACGTGCCAGTGACGTCACAGGTGAACTGTTATTAAATTGTCAATGTGATTTATTCAGTTAGACATTTATTAAGCGCGTGTCTCTCTCGTGGTATGTGAACACTGACCCCCTTATTATTAAAAGAAGAGTAAGCTTGGATTAGTTACTCTATCTGTTATGTCATTGAATCACGGCGACCTCCGTGGCCGAGTGGTTTATACGTCGGGTTTCATGGAAAAATAAACGAGAGTTTTGCAGATATTTAAAAAAAATGGAAATTTTAACCTTCTTAGCTCGGGCCTATAGGAGACGCCGCAGTCGGGTTTTAGCCCCCATCAGGTTCGAGTGATCTAGAGGCTCCAAACGGAGAGGACACTCCCCCGTGGGGAGATGCCATCCGCCTGGAATACCTCTAGAGGCACTCGCCAATTTTGGGCTTGCGGTCACCTTAGGATCTCGCCGTCCCCAGAACTGGTGACGCTGTATAGGTCATCTACGACCAACAGCATACACACTAAAAAAATGGGTTTGGTTATTTTTTATATTTAATGGCCAGGGCAACGTCTCAACTCGTTATAAAGGTGACAAACAAGTGTATGGCCCGCCTGATGATAAGTGGCCACCATAGCCTAGGTGTCAAACAAGCGTATGGCCCGCCTGATGGTAAGCGGCCACCATAGCCTAGGTGAAAAACTAGCGATGGCCCGCTTGATGGTAAGCGGCCATCATAGCCTAGGTGAAAAACTAGCGATGGCCCGCTTGATGGGAAGCGGCCACCATAGCCTAGGTGGCAAACAAGCGTATGGCCCGCCTGATGGTAAGCGGTCACTATAGCCTAGGTGTCAAACAAGCGTATGGCTCGCCTGATGGTAAGCAGTCACAATAGCCTAGGTGTCAAACAAGCGTATGACTCGCCTGATGGTAAGCGGTCACCATAGTCTATAGATGCTTGCGAGACCAAAAATATTACTCGCACAGTTGCCCTGACCCAACCCCATGAAGCCCTGGAACCTTACTCACCGACAGAAACACAACACCACCAAAAGGTAGTGTTATTTTCCCGTGGTCTTCTGTAAGGTGAAGGTTTCTTCTTTAGACGGACGCTCCAATTCGAGCGGGAATCCACTATGGCCTAACTCCCACTCTCTTGTTTGAAAATCACAAAAATATGAACATACTTATCAAGGCAAGAGGAGCTCGATGGCGCAAGTGGATAGCGCGTTCGGCTGCAATCGTTGAAGTTATGCAACTTTCGCAGTGGTCGGTCATTGGATGGGTGACCAAAAATTTACTATCTCGAGCTCCTCCGTGCTTAGGAAGGAACGTTAAGCCGTTGGTCCCGGCTACATCTGCAGTCGTCAGCACTGTGCCCGCGTGCTGGGTCATGGCCCAATCTTCCTATTCCATCCATAGGGAAGGCCTGTACCCCAGCAGTGGGGACATTAATAGGCTGATGATGACTTATCTAGGCATATTTATTCAATACTACTGAACTTGGCACAATAAGTAAATGTCACTTACGAGTTCGAGTTCAGTAGTAATGCAGAAAATAATAATAAAAGGTCACAATTAACAATTTGCGTTTGCAACAATTTTCATTAGCTACCCATCACATCAAACGAAACAATATTCGTCAATTAGCTTTGGTATTCTCACGAGAATACATCGATGCGTAGACACATTATATTGGACACACATATACAAAGGACAAAATTACGAAATACAGCCGTGACGCTTTATAAAATATAGGACTCTCGTCTTTGCGCGGCACAACTTAGAGGTGTTAAGGATATTTCGGTGTGTGCATCCTGAAATTGGTCCGAACAGGTCAGATTGAATAGTCCCCCTACTAATAAACATCAATCAACGTACTATTAAATGCACCTTTGCTGTATTAATGGTATGTTCCTTTTGCGACCAGTTTTCATTGGAAAGGTACAGATTTAAATTTTATCGTTATTCCATGGTGACGTATGAAAGTAATCACAGCTTTAACTGATAATTTTGCAGTCGCATAATATTAATCTATATTTATCTTTATTTATTTGACGACCTCCTTGGCCGAGTGGTTTGTACGCCGGGTTTCATGGTGTCACCGGCTCGAGAGGTCCCGGGTTCGAACCCCGATGGGGGCAGATGTTTGTGTGATCAATACGAGCATTTGTACTCCAATCATGGATGTTTAAATATGTATTTCTATATAAATATACTTATTTACGTACAGTGTATGTATTCTATCCGTTACCCTAGTATCCCATAACACAAGCCTTACAGTTTTTTTTTTTTTTTTTTTATAGTTAGGTCCGACAAATGACTCCACCCCACCTGATGTTAAGTGAAGGTGAAGTCCAGACGCGAAGATAGCTGATACAGCAGTTCTACCTGCCACACCAGCCATCCTCACCCTGCCGGCCTGCATGTTGCTTCTTCACGCCTCTTTTAAAGGATCCCAGGTTGTAAGAGGGAGGGAACACGTGAGCGGGCAGAGCATTCCATTTACGGATAGTGCGACAAAGAAATGAGTCACCAAATTTCTTTGTACGCGTTGGAATTGTGCTTACTTTGGGGCTAGGCTAATTGGTGTGAGTGTTGCAAATATTTATTTATTTATATTATGTTTAACGTTTTATATTTTTTGTAGTGTAAAATAAAGAGTTTTGTTATTATTATTATCAATCTGTAGTTTAGGACCCTAACCTCTGTTAAGGTCCTTAATCAAAGAACCGTCTACGCTTAAAGCTCATATCGCTTTCTGGATATACATATTTATATTAAGTTCAGTAAGTGTATTACAATGGTACACCTCAACATATATGAAGTTAAAAAGAAGATCAGGAAGTTTTTACTTACACTAGATTACGAAAAAACTGAGTATTCAGTTGCCACGGCCCTATAAATATAAATAAATAAAGACTTATGATTATATATACACATGCATTACGCATCACGCACACACACGTGCACATATACACGCACACAAACACACAATTTTATTATATTTATTTACTTTAATATTGTATAACGTAAGAAAATATGGTACTTTATTTGTATGGCTACGTTGTAGGTATCTAAAAATAAGGGAAGGGCGCTGAAGCCAAAATACAGGATGAACTTCCTAGTTTGACTGAGGATGTCTATATGTGTGAAATAATGGCCTTAGTTTAAACATATTTATAAGAATATTACCATGTAAAACTTTAAGAGTCGCCGCACACGGGCCACACGCCACAGCCACAAACGCCGCCACGAGAAGCTAGAAGCGTTTACTAAAGTGGCTAAAGCGCGCGACAGCGGCCGACTAAGGTCAGGGAGAGAGGGGTGGGGAATCACGCGAGTGACGTATGGCGGTGTTTTGTACCGGCGCGTTATGGGATACTAGGGTAACTGATAGAATACATATACTGTACACATATAATATAAAGTATATTTACATTGAAATTCATATTAAACATCCATGACTGGAGAACAAATGCTCGTATTCATCACACAAACATCTGCCCCCCACCGGGATTCGAGCCCGGGACATCTCGAGTCGGCGACACCATGTAACCCGGCATACAAACAACTCGGCTACGGAGGTCGTCTAAATATAGATGTTTCACATCAAAAAAGTGCAAATCAGCAGGTCACAAGTGGCACATGTTTAAAGTTACTCATCCCTTGCACACGGGTGCCTCACCTGCCGCCACGCGCAGCGTATTGCATTGTTGCCTGCAACAACAAGCCCTTTGACGGGAACAAGCATGCAACAAACGATAATCAAAGAAGATTATGCCTATTGTTTTAAACTTTCATGGCCTTCCTTGCTTTAAAAACAAGTTACATATTTTTTTCTTAGGTTTTCGCGCACGTCACTCATTAAAATAGTTTTAACGGGTTAATGCACGAAGTTTTTTGTAGTAGGTATTTTGCAGTCTTTTATTTGTAACATAATTGTCTTGAATGTTGTTTTAATAAAAAAATAATTCAGCTTCCTGCAATTACTTAAAGTTACTCAAAAATTCTTAAAAGTTGGAACTTTAGTTTTTAGTAGGATTTACTCAAACATTCAACTTCAATTTAGAAGTACAAAAAGGAGTTTCCATAGGTTCTCGTTAAATTAAAAACTCCGCATGCTTCTAAACTACCAAAAATCATTAAAAAAAAATGTACTTAATCAGCCTATTTTTGTTGTAATTGGCTTTTGAAGGATTAAAAAGTATTTTATCTACTTCTTATCATTGTTATGGTAAATTTAACTTAAAAATGTAATTTAAAATTAAATTTAATTAAAATTCCTGTAAAATAACTTTAGCATGTGTAATTTTACAAAAATTTCGGTTTCACCACTAAGATTTAAAATACGAACTTTTGTATTGAAGTTAAACGTTTGAGTAAATCCTACTAAAAATAAAGATCCAACTTTCAAGCCTTTTTTGAATAACTTTAAGTAATTGCAGCAAGTTGAGTTATTTTTTTATTAAAACAACATTCAAGACAATTATGTTACAAAATAAAACTTTGTTACAGAATTTTTGAAAACTCGCTGGCAGAAATCATTAAAAATACACAAAAAAAAATATAACTCGAAAACTAAGAAAAATCGCGGAAAACATACATGGGGGTATTTTCGAATACATCCCAGGTGCGAGGAATCTAAAATAAATTGTTGACGTCACTAGTTGAACCACCCTGTATAGATATAGATTTAAAGATTATCTAGATGACTCAGTTGACTGCCGAACACCTATTTATAAATTTAACCCTACAACATAACTGAGCTAGTGTTTAACAAACTATCAATAAGGGCGCGCCCACACGCGCCGTTTCCCGCTGCGTTAATGAGCTCGCAAACAGCGTGCGTTTACAAATGGAGGGTGATGCGTTTGGCAAGCGATTATAGAAGTCAAATTAAAATAGTAACATCTAACTACCAGTTGCAGCATTTTTTTTAATAGAGCAATATTTGATGTTCCCATCCCACCAGTTATAAAATTATGTTTGCCAGCCGTCAAATTTGATGAGAAAAAATCTCTTTTGGATATAAAGCTAGATATAAAACATCGAAAATGAAAAAATCCGTAGTCTTATTCATATTATTGACCTTCTTATATTAGCAGTTCAGGAGAATCTACTAATATACTGCTTGTCCCGATTTATAGACAAAGTATACTCATAAAAAGAGTCTATGCAACTTAAACTTTTTTGAAGTTTTGACCTATTTTCAATACTTATTTTCTTTTAATAATAGTTACCGATTATTTATTAGTGATGAAAGCAAGAATAATGAGGAGCTCGTGGTTAGCGCGTTCGGCCGCGATCGTTGCACTTATGCAACTTTCGCAGTGGTCGGTCATTGGATGGGTGACCAAAAATTACTATCGTGAGCTCCTCCGTGCTTCGGAAGGCACGTTAAGTTGGTCCCGGCTGAATCTGCAGTTGTTAGCAAAGCAAAAAAATTAGTGTGCACGGGCAACACATCTGATGTGAAACTTCTTTTCTTATATAACCTAACATAAGGCGGTGCAAAAGGCATAGGGGAATGGAGCAGCGCACGCATCACTCATATATAGTTACTTTAGTTTAGTTTGTCAGGGTGCTTTCCGCACTTAGTCTTAATTATTGGACCATTGTGCGTGTCTCGAAACATTCTCGTTCACTCCAGCCAGTCTAGTTAGTCCAGAAAGAGAGCAACCTTGAAAGACTGCTGCAGGATTCTGGAAGCGATGCTGGCGACTGGAGAAGTCGTACACGTTGGTTGGCCACACTCATGCATTTCATGATGACATGCTATTTTATTCTAAGCTATACTGTATTATTGTGTTGTATGATTCTTGTAAAACTGGCTTGTGAAAAAAATAAATATTATTATTATACTGTAGCGTTTCTTCTGCCTCCTTGAATCCTCTGCATAGATATACTCGTATATGTTTATATATATTTTTGCTTGTAACGCTCATAGTAGTAGTAGTCGTACCCTCCAACTTTCACGCTCGTCGGGAAAATCCACGCACGCATCCCACGCACACACACACATTTACATATAGTCATGTGACACTCGTGAAGCATTTCCGTTTCATCTTTTCCATAGGATGTTTTGTGATTGAGCGTGTGTGTCTCGGGACGCACGACAGAAGTGATAACTTAATGATTAGTGAGATAGGAGGAGCCTGCCGATGCGTGAGAGGAAGGGAAGCCAGACACACTAGCGCCGTAACACGTTACGTAACGCAGTTTCAGCAAAAAATCTTAATCCCCTTACTTTACTCTAGTTTTACGTTATCATCTCCCAATAATATTATAATTCTTTTGTGCGTATTCAAACCCTAAAGATGAGTAAGCAACGTCATGAACCTACCAATAAGGGCGCACCCATACCCGGCGTCCTGCAGCGGTAATGACCTTGCAAACATGGCACAATAATAAATAGATATTAGGCGTTTAACGCTCGCACGGATTACGGACTAGCGGAGGGTTAAACATAGTCGAGAGAGGACAGTATGTATTTGATACTAGATAAAAAACGAGTGTGCTTATGACCACACGACTTAAGTGAAACTTCTTTAGCTCCATCTGTATATATATGTGTGTGTGGGTGTGTATAATTATATACATGTATGTACATATACATATTTCATTTGCTAGCTATAAGAGAAAGAGAGAAAGAAAATGTGCTCGCGCACTGCTTTCTCTTGCTTATATCCCCCACTCAACTCCCGTTCGCCTCACCCGAACACACTTTTCGTAACGCATAACGCTTTCGCCAGCTTACCCCCCAAGTCAAGCGTGCGTAAAGAAGTTTCACTTCGTAAACATGTTTTTGCACTTATACATATATGCGTAATTGCATCTGTCTAACTGTTACGTTTTCAAATTTAAGCCGCTGAATCAAAGTTAATAAAAATACCTGATTTAAAAAGTAAAAGGTTCTCAATTAGTCAGTTTTAATTTATTTGTTGTTGGTCCTGCATAACTTACGTACTGTTACTTTAAAAATTAAAATAGAAAGCTTTTAGAAAAACAAAAATTACAACTCCACTAAAGAAAACCAAGAAAAATGAAATAAGAGATTTACATATTTATCATTCATTTTAATCCATGTCCTCTGCTCTAGTGTAGTAGTAGTAGAAGCCGCGGGCAAAAGCTAGTATAAAAAATATGCTGTGAGATGTATTTAATTTACCAAATAATATTTACTTTATTAAAAGTCCGTATATAGTAGGTATATTGTTTACTACTTGGGTTTCACTGTGCCCGGACACGTGGCGGCCACGCGTCGATAGTTAGGAAGTGTGTACTGGGCTTCATGGATTTAATTTTTATTATCAAAGGTAACTTTGATTGATACGTGCTGTTATTAAAATATTTGCTTTGAAGGTGACCGTGGGAGCAAGTTTAATGTGTTCGGCGTATTAAGATCAGACGTCGTAAAAAATATTAATGTTGTTAGAGTGACAGGCGACAAAACTTTATGCGTTTTTTTCCTGAGTTTATAAAATTTTGAAAATGTAGTGGAAAAAAAGAAAGGCACGTTCATATACATTTACAGAAGGCCTACATTTATTTTTAGGTGTAGTTGAGTCCTAATCGAGGAGCTCGATGGCGCCAGTGGTAAGCGCGTTCGGCTGCGGTCGTTGAAGTTGAGCAACTTTCTCAGTGGTCGGTCATTGGATGGGTGACCAAAAATTTACTATCTCGAGCTCCTCCGTGCTTCGGAAGGCACGTTAAGCCGTTGGTCCCGGCTGCATCTGCAGTCGTTAGCACCCACCAACCCGCACTGGGCCCGCGTGCTGGGTCATGGCCCAATCTCCCTAATCCATCCATAGGGAAGGCCTGTGCCCTAGCAGTGGGGACATAAATAGGCTGATGATGATGATGATGATAAGTCATAATATAATCAAACTGTGATAAAATATCATATAATATCTAATATCGTCATATAATATCTCTTCTTTGATTCTGCCGTTTTTTATAGCTCTGTATGTTCTTTCCGGTTGACTGGTAGAGAATGCCATATTGGCATTAAGTCCGCCATTTGCAGTGTAAAGGCAATAAAGATTAAATAAATAAATAAATAAAACTAGCTCTAGCAAAAATTTTTAGGTTTTGGATTTGTTTATTTCAGGATTATTCGTCAAACAAAAACTATACCTCATCTGATTTCGTGTTATTTAAGGTACATATGCAATATTATAAACTGAGCGATTACGATGAAGGCAAAATTAATAACAAAAGGGGCTAAATGAGCAATTCAAAATATTGCCAGTCCTGTGTAGGATAAAACTGTTAAGGAATCATTCTGATTAAATAGTGTTTGGGTCTATTAAAAATTTCACTCACATTATTACTTATATAAAAATCAAAAAATTCAATTCAAAATTCAATATCGTTTATTCAGTCTAGGCTGTGACAAGCACTTGTGAATGTCGAAAAGCTACGCCATCGGTTCGCAAATCTATAGCGGGAGACATTGTACTGAGAAGAACTGGCAAGAAACTCAGCAACCCTTGCTGCTGTTTTTTTCTCCCTGTATTATATACAGAGTCGTCAAATTGAAAAATGACTTCAATATGAGATAACTCATAAAGTCACTTTCCATAATCATGTATATTATATTATAAAGACGTAAGATTTGATTGTTTGTTTGTATTGAATATAGAATATATATAGAAAAGTGATTTACTCAAGTTTTATAGAAAACATTAATATCTAAATATATAAAAGAAGAAACTGAATGACTGACTGACTGATCAACGCACAGCCCAAACCGCTAGGTCTAGAGACTTCAAATTTGGCACGTAGGTTCGTAATGAACTAGGCGTGCATTAAGAAAGGTTTTTTCAAAATTCACCCCCGAAGATGTTAAAATAGAGGATGAAAGTTTGTATGAAAAATCTTATTCCTTGAGTTAATAGACTTGAAACTTGGCACGAATATTTACTTTTTCAAACCGCGCGTTAATATTCATCCATATAAAACTGCCACACCCTCAATCCCCTTTTTAGGGGGTAGTTCAGGAAAACTAAAAATGATAAACTTTATAATTTATTTAGATGAGTATTTGTACCAAGTTTCAAGTGTATTAACCCAAAGAATACGATTTTTCATACAAACTTTCATTTACTTTTTTACCCCGCAGAGGTAGAATTTCAAAAATCTATATACATGTTATTCTTAATTTCTGTTACTATTAATTCATATGAAAACTTCAGTACCCTCCACGGGGGTAACCCTTTAGGGTAGTTTAGGCAAACTAAAAATGGCAAACTTTATAATTTTCTTAAAAACGATGACAACTTGCATGCAGCATTGAGTGAGGCAGCATTGTGTCAATCACCGCATATAATAAGCGAGTTTTTTACTAGCATACTGTTGTTTTGCCAAGCGTCTGGTCCATGAAGTCTGTTGAATGCATTTGCTGCATTTGCACATAAAGTTTGTCATAAACAATTTTCGTGAACAAATGGAATAAGTAATGTTTGAGTTCATTTTATCTCCACTTTTTAGATTACTTTTTTTTACTTGGAAATAAAAATACTTCACGACATTTTTTTATGACATTACACACATTATTATATTAAACCTTATTTGACAATGTTAGCCGACAAATTTGTTGAGTTGATGCAATCGATTGTATGTATAATTAACAAAAAATTGGTTTACTTTTTAAAAATGTTCCTCACGCTTAGCAGCTTTGATTTGAAATATTGCAGCAATCATTTTAGGCTTATTTCTTTCTAAAATGAAAAGGTTCACTATTCATGTCGTCAAAAAAACACTATTCATGTCGTCAATTTCTGGTTAAAATTTGGAAGAATCATCTGTCAAATTCAACTTTTCTTTCTAATGTTTTGTGAATTAGGGTAGGGTTGGAGAATTCAAGTGTTAAACTTTTTTTCGGCGGAACCAATTTTCGAAATTTAAAAGAAATAGAATAAGGAACGAGCGAAATGTTGACCGAAATTTAGTTTTCCATTGAAAAAGAGTAGGCCAACAGGTTTCAGGCGGGATTCAAACCTACATATTCCGCTATCTGGGCAGACAACGTGGGTTTCTATAATTTTTCTTTTAAAATTTCAGTATTATTTTATTCTCCATGGGTGTTTTCAAAATTTCGAAATACGTATTCATTCCCACGAATTAAAAAAAAATACAAAGGAAACGACGCTTTTATTCCAATGGATGGCTAAATTCTTTTCAGTTTTGAACCCTATTTGGATTATCTTAAATGCTTTCCTAAAAATTATGTTCCTTTGAATAGGCGCTTACAAAAGACCAACTTTATGATAGGTTATGAACATCGAAGTAGGATTCGACCTCCCACGCCTTTTGAGGTACGAATTAAAAATAAAATACGTCAAGCGTGTTTCATGCTATAACAGAAAAGGTTCCCGCCTTTTTAAAATATTCCCAACTAGCCTACCCTGCCTGCATTACATTACGGATCCCTCAAGGCCAGTATTCTTCTTTCTCTTTCTCTATATCCCGAGACGTGACTACCATAGAAATATAATTGGGAAAATAAAAGTTTTTTTTTTAAAAGCAATTTTTATTTTTTTATGTTATTTATTCAAAACATATTACACTATTAATACTGGTATATACCTAATTCAATAGTATAGTCATCCTATCAAACAAAATTGACATGAACTGTTAACATTATGATTTTATAAGTGTAAATTATAAAAAACTAGCAAAACCAGCGAACTCCGTTTCGCCACCAGATAGCTTCGTTTTATGTAACATTTCGTTTTGTGATTAAAAGAAAACGATTTTTTTTTATTTTTTCCTGAATTTTCTTTGCTATAAACCTCACGGAGCCCGAGACCTTTCCAACGAATGCAAAACCGTGGAAATCGGTTCGTGCGTTCTGGAGTTATAGCGTCAGGAAGGAAAACCCGACTTATTTTTATTAATGACAATAAATATGCCATTAAAAAATAAAAACTCAATGTAACTAAATGTCAATAAAAAAACTGTAAAATTAACTTTAATTGAAGATGCTTAAAATAAGCTTAATTTCGAACCCCTATTCGACCTGCGACCTGGGGGCACTACCTCCAAGCCAAACCGACCGCAGCATTGAAAGTCAGTCAGGAGTGTATTGGTGGCTGCTAACACCTATTCAAACTAGGCCCGCGTGGTGTAGACGCAGACGCGGTGAAGTCCCTGAACGGGGATCTCGCAGTTCCGCACTTAACAGCGTAGAGGGTATTCACAGGTTTTTTTGTGGATAGTATGCTGCAAGTGCTCGTAAGCTGCGCGGACTGCTTAACGGCTTCTCCGTTTCGCACCCGGGAGACTTGCGAGAGGCTAGGTGTGAGGTCCGTTCGTTGGTGTACGCCTTTAAGGGCGCCAACGTCTGTAAAAGGAGGTTTTGCCGGCGTAATAAAAAGGCCCGCGTGGTGTATCGTATAGTCATGACGCAATGGGGCCCATAGACAAGAAAACCCACAGAACGCAGAAAGACCTCTTTCTTTGTTCCATGGGAAAAATCTATGTTCACATTGTGCATGTGGGTACATTATTAGGCTATGATGATGATGCTTAGAAACAGTGAAAATAAATAAAAATTGGTGCTGTTTTATAAAATCACAATGCAAATGAAATATTTTAACTCATTTATAAATAAACACCTTCCTCGGCTGGGAATCGAAGCCGGGCCGCCGACTATGAGGGCGAGCTCTCTACCACTAAACCACCGATGGTAGTTGTTAAGATCTGTTTTTTTTTATTAATAATTAAAAAAGTAATGTAATGCTAAAGATGAACTAAAAAGTTACGATAGTACAAAAGTTTCACTATATAATATTTCTGTGCCGCCACAAATTAAACTTTTGAAACAATGACAATTCTTATAACAGATCATTCACGCTTCAAAAAAAAAACGTTCTCTGAAACTCTTTAAGGAACCCTAAAAGTAGAAACATTACGGCTGTAATGGCGGCCGGGCTGCACGAAGCGGCGCGGCCGGAAGCTGCGAGCAAACCGCACGGTAGCACAGAACTGATACGTCAATTAGCGGGCAAACGCCAGAATTCCATGTGAACAACGCCTTTATATACATGGTGTTATAACTTGAAGCAGAGGCCCAAGCAGGAACTCTGTTAACCCCGTTATCTTATACCGGGAGTATAAGATAACGATAAAAATTAATAAAATCAGAAATCATTTATTCAAATTGGATGTATAGTACAACCCTTTTGAATAGTCCAAAATTTTTTTCCCTACCACTCGTTATGTACATATTTTTTAGCTGCGGAGAAAAACGAGCGAAAAAAAACTCCACAACATTAAAAGTCTAATGTAACAACATTTACAAATCCTTATGTTGTTACAACGTCAGTACAATTATGATTTATTTAATACTAGCAAACCCCGCGAACTCCGTTTCGCCACCAGATGGCTTCGTTTTATGTAACATTTCGTTTGGTGATTAAAAGAAGTTTTTTTTTTAATTTTTCCTGAATTTTCTTTGCTATAAACCTCACGGAGCCCGAGACCTTTCCAACGAATGCAAAACCGTGGAAATCGGTTCGTGCGTTCTGGAGTTATAGCGTCAGGAAGGAAAACCCGACTTATTTTTATATAGTAGATAGAAAACCTGTTGGAATTATTGGAACAGTTCAAACCCAAGCATTTTTGTCTGTAATATAATCAGACACTTTTTAATAAGCTTTTTTAATAAGTACTTTTTTATACTGTCTTTAAATTTATTTATGGTTAACTCTTGGACATTGCTTGGGACTTTATTGTATAAGTGAACACAAAGACCTTTAAATGAATTATTAATTTTGTGTAGCCTAGTAGCAGGTAAAGTTAGTTTATTTTTGTTTCTTGTATTAAGTATGTGAACATCACTGTTTTTGAGAAACAAATTAATATTTTTTCTTACAAATAATAAATTGAAGTATATGTATTGTGACCGTCATTATTCCAAATTCTTTAAACTTATCTCTAAACGATAACGATCTTTAACTTTTAGATTATAAATTGAATTGAAAAAGAAGACTACGCTTGGATTATTTACTGCATGTTTTGTCTCTATCTATAGAATGACAAATGGCATTTAAGTGACATGAACAAAACACAGCGTAACTAGTCCAAGCTCATTCCTTGTTTATGAATAAGGGAGCAGAAGTTTCAATGAATAAGCAGCTCCGGACGTAAGAATAAACTAGCTCCTTCCATACAAAATTTGACGATGACGATACGATTACGGAGCTGCCAGTGGAGGGTGGAGGTGGAGGTGGATGGGCACAGCAGGACGGCCATTGGTCTGAAGCTAATTGCACACATACCCTATCGACAGCTGCGAACCTGGATAAGGGAGCGCTCTCAACGACAACACGACGAATACTGGTCAAAACTCACGGACTGCAGGCAAGCCAGGGAAGCTGTTCCTAAGGTAAACCTGCAGCTAACACGTAAGTTAATCAGACTACCTAGACAAGCCCTAAAACAAATCGTGGGTATACTCACGGGTCACGGCTACTTCATCAAACCTTTGTAATATAGGTATTTCAGACAGCCCTCTGTGCAGAGCCTGCCTGGAGGAGGATGAGACGAGCGCCCATGTCCTACTGGTATGCAGGGGCGTTGCAAGATAAAGGACTTCTCTAATGGGAAGCCCAAAGACAATAGTAGAGGCCTGCAGCAACATTCGGGGACTGCTGAGCTTTCTAGATGAGCTGGGATGGCAGGACTGATGCCAATCCCCACGCAAAATAGGCACTGGGTGTCGAGTTGCGGAAACAGCCCGCCGTACTACTAAGACTAAGACCCTCAGATAGGTGTTCGAGTCTTCGAGTACCGGTTTACTGAAATAATTCTAATCATCACGCATTTCGAATAAGTAGGTAATGGATATGTATGATGTTTCATGACTCCATGACAATAGGTGATCAACTTGTTTAGACAGAAATAATAGTTTGTTTTGTAGTAAGTATGATAGGAGCTCAAAGGGGCAACGGTTTAGCGCATTCAGTCCGCGATCGTGAAACGTCACAATTTACGCTTCGGAATATACGTTAAATTGTTTGGTTCCGGCTGCATCTGCGGTCGTTAGAGGAACAGAAAGAGGTTAGAAGGGTCTTGTGGGCGGGGTAGGCCACAGTTATGTGTGAGCTAATGCTCATAACTTGACCAAAACTTGGTTCTGATTGCGTTGTTGCTCTCGTATGTGAGCGCTGATTGATTTGATTGTTTGATGTCGCGTGGTTTGATTGGCTATTATCTATTAGGTGGCTGTGTAGTGGGGGCGAGCCGGCGACATCGGTTCCCGTACAAACGGTCGCTGATCACCCTCCTAACCTCTCCCTGTGTTCTGTGGTTAGCACCCACCAATCCGCGCTGTGCCCACGTGGTGTATCATTGCGAAATCTCCCTATTCTATCCATAAAGACGGCCGCTGCATACCCATAAAGAACAATTAACTCAATTCCCTTTGTTTTTACGAATAATTCAAAGGAGAGGAGGACGAATAAGCTGCTAATTAAAGCATAGATTAGAATTTTTATAGTATGTAACTGGAACGCTTCTCGATTTTTCCCCTTTAAATTGTATGTTTAATACAATTTATTTAGCTGTGTATTTACGGACCATACCGCGCGCTGGCTAGACGCGCGACGTGTGTGTGACTCCCCGGCGCGGAACAGCGCCGGTCCTACCCACTAAAAACCACCGGTACCCTCCTACGTCCTTGAGGGGGGCTTCTCGGGATCGGCGCCTGTGTGCACCATTTCACCGGGACGCCCCCGGGATATAGTGAAACCTACAAAAATGTGAACACGTAAAAGGCCTATGACTAGGTAATGTAAAATACTCGGTAAAATTAAATATTCTGTACTTAAATTGTTTCGTAAATAATAAAATAATAGCTAAAAAATTTCAAAAAATAACCTAGCTCAGGATCGACCAACAGATCATTTGGTATCGACCCTGAGTCCGTTACCGTTCGGCTATCTGTCTCTTGCAGTGAGTTACTAAATTACGGATACCTCGTATCAAAAACTGTTAAATTTTCGTTTCATCGAGTTTCAAATCACAACGGTGCTAAAGAAGTTTTCACTTCAAAAGAATCAGTCCACCAGATTTTCAAATAAAACGTATAAGACTTCGATTGTGTCGCCGACTCGAGAGGTCCCGGGTTCGAATCCCGGTGGGGGCAGATGTTTGTCTGATGAATACGAGCATTTGTACTCCAGTCATGGATGTTTAATATGTATTTCTATATAAATATACTTACATATGTACAATATATGTACCTATATTCTATCCGTTACCCCAGTATCCCATAACACAAGCCTTACAGTGCTTACTTTGGGGCTAGGCTAATTGGTGTGAGTGTTGGAAATATTTATTTATTATTTAATATTTGGCCGACAATCATACACATTTTAACTTTACAAACAACGAACCACAAATTTTAATTTATTGTTTAGCAAAGTCTGTAATGTTATACTAACTCAAATTTTACATTTACTTAAACAAAATTTGGTTTAACATAATATTATATAACACCCTGTATTTCTGGTAGACCCGTAAAACAATCGTTTCTGTACGGTAGCGTAGCGGTGCTGCAAACGAACTGGACACGACACGCCACGCCGTTACTATCTGGTTTAGTGCCACTCGACAGTTCTCATTTGGCCTCAGTTATTATTATATAGGTAGCCCATGAGGAGCTCGATGCTGCAGGTGCAATCGTGGAAGTTAAGCAACTTTCTCGGAAATCGATATATCTTTATTCAAATTGGATGTACAGTACAACACTTTTGAATCGTCCAAATATTTTTTTCCCTACCACTCGTTATTGGACATATTTTTTAGCTGCGGAAAAAAACGAGCGAAAAAAACTCCACAACATTAAAAGCATAATGTAACAACATTTACAAATCATTATGTTGTTACAACGTCAATACAATCATGATTTATTTAATATAGAATAATCAATAGTCGTCGCAATAGTCAGTCATTCGATGGATGACCAAAACTTATAATCTGGAGCTCCTTCGTGCTTCGGAAGCACGTTAGGTCGTTGGTCCCAGCTGCATCTGCAGTTAGCTAGCACTTATTAATCCGCACCGGGCCTGCGTGGTGGGTCATGGCCCAATCTCCCTATTCCATTAATATGGAAGGCCTGTACCCCAGCAGTGGTAATGTTAACAGGCGAGTGATGAGGTAGCCCGCAGCACATATAATATACTCATGCCGGCAGCTTAATTTTTTTTAATGTCATAACAATAATCCCTACCATACCATAGTAAGTAAATGCCCACCCCGCCTGATGTTAAGTGGTAGTAAAGTCCAAACGCGAAGATAGCTGGTGCAGTAGTTCTACCACACCAAGTATTCTTACCGTGCCGAGCTGGTGAATGACACAAGGTGAATTTAGTAGTTAGCACATTTAAGGCTTCTTTGAGCCCGGCTATTATAGTTTATTCAGATTAAAAACACAAAATTTTAATTATTCTTTTACATTAACAAGCAAAATTTCTTTTTCGAAACCTTCTTTTCAAATATATTTTTACATTATCTTAAATATCGCACCTCGCGCCGCGCAAAACTCGCGCCTAATGGCACCTCTACAGACTCAACCGAAAATGGAGGCCTACTGGAGCGACCGAAAAAACATTTTCTTAGTAAAAAAAACTGCCAAAGAAAGTCCTGGCCCGCCTGATGGAAAGCGACCACCAAATACTATAGACGTTTGCGATACCAAAAATATCACTCAAACCGTTGCCTACCCTGACCCAATCCCCTACCCCGTGGAGCCCTGGAACCTTACTCACCGACAGAAACACAACACCACCAAACGGTATTGTCATTTCACTATGATCTTTTATGAGGTCGAGGTTATACTAACCCAGACGGGCGCTCCTATTCGAGAGGAAAATCCGCTATGTTCTAAAAAAAATAGTTAACTTTTTATGACCCATATTTTGTTAGTCACGATGACCAAATGAAACCTATTAAAACGCATAATAATGTTCTTACCCACCCAGCGAACGTAAAGGTGTTGGGCCTCGGATGTCTCATATAAGTCGGGCTAAGCCGAGTTTAACATAACAAATCGGCGAGGGGGCCGCCCTTTGCGATAAATCAGCGCCGCCGTGATTTAATATTAATGATGTTTTAACCTTAGTGATTTATTTCGTGTGCCACAAGTTGGAAAAGGTTGGCGGTTTTGACGTGATGAACACCGGCTGCATGCACGAAAAAGTGTCACGTTCCACCTGAGCCTGAGCGTGCAAGTGAGAGCGCGGTACAAGCGATAGAGATGCACGATCGGCCCAAGCATCGGCTTGTACACATTAATATCTCTTCCGCAAAAATAGAGTCGTATTTGAGCAACAGGAAACAATATAATGTAATAACTATATTCTGCAAATAAAAAACAAAATTATTAGAGAATTTATGTCTGTGATGATGATGTAGAGGCTGGTGTGCCTCAAGGTAGTATATTAGGACCTTTGTTCTTTAATGCATTTATAAATGATTTTCCAAATTCTATTGAACATCCCATGATTTTATTTGCTGACGACAGTACTGCTGTGATTAAATGTAATAACGATAAAGACTATGAAAATGACATTGATAATGCTATGGAAAAACTTAACCATTGGAGAGTCCAAAATAACTTGTGCCTGAATAGTAAAAAAACAAAAGTAATGCACTTCAGACAAAAGATTGAAATACCCTCAGTAACTTTTAAGTGCAACGGTGAAGAAATTTAATCTGTTTTTGAAACGAATTTTTTAGGTCTGCATGGATTATCAGATTAATTCGAAATCTCACACTGAAAAATTAAGTAAGAGAGTAGTAGTTCAATTTATGCTCTATACAAACTACAAACTCTCCAAAGTGTCTAATGGGGACACTGTTTTGACTGCATACCGAGGTTATCTTGAATTATATTACGGCATGGAATAATTTTCTGGTAAAATTCTATGAATAAAACTCTTTTATTAAAAAATCAAAAAGTGTATAAGAACAAAAAACTGCCTCAAATCGACGGATAGCTGCAAATCATTTATCATAAACATGAAAATCCTGACTCTGCCTTCGCTGCACATTTATGAAGTAGCTCTTTTTGTGTTATGTAACAATTCTTTGTTTCCGACACTCTCAAAAAGGAACCCAGATAGAAATCATCGTCACTGGAATAGGATTTGCGCTCCTTCTTATAAAACCTTACACGTTAGTAATAGCTTCTTTGGGATGGCTCACAGAATATTCAACAAGATTTCGAGTTGTTTTAAATCACTACCGATAAAGACTTTTAAGAAACGTCTGTTGGCATTATTAGTTGAAAAAGCCTATTATACGGTTGAGGAATTTTGAAATAACAAATCCTGTAATTAAATCGGACATGTCTTTTTTAAAAGCAGTTCTTTATTAAAAAAGTTAGACATATTAAAATTGACAATCCAGTTAAGAAATGTGTATTTGTTGTTATTTTGGACATTTTGCTTATTGACTATTAGTATGACAAATTTATGGCTTATCATATTTATGATTAATTTATAATCTACTTCGACATGCATGTAACAATAGACAATTTCAAATTATATTCATAAATTGTGATTCCAATGTAACCAAAATAATAGTACTTCTTTCATAGGTCCATATCTATTTGTAGATACACCTTATTTAAGGTGCAAATGTAGTGATACTAACAAAAAGTTTATATACCATGTAAACACTAACCTACGTTTCACAAATAAAATCTAATTCTGATTCCGCGTGACGACAGAGCTAGAAATTATGCAAATTTTTCATTAATGTTTCTTTATCACGTTATCACGTAAAACTATCATCCATAAACCGATTTTACAGACAACCAATTTTTAGTAGGAATGGTGGTGACCTTGTAACGTCCTATAAATCGATAAACACCGTCATCACCCACGAGAAAGTGTGACGTCATGTCACGAGTCACGTTATGTGAAATCATGTCACGTCAGTTTAACGATCCGCGGTGTGTGTGAGGTGCAGTCTAGGGATTCCTTCGACCCAATCGGAGACGTTGTTACGTAAAATTATTGTCCGTAAACCGACATTACAGCCAACCAATTTTTTCTTCGTAACTATTCTTAACTTCTGGCGCTTCGGAGCGTATTTATTACAGGTGACTGCGATTAAAAATAGAGAAATTCTGCGTACGTTGTCTGTTTGCATATAGCTAGTACACCACCACACACAACAAACCTCACCCATTAAAAGAAGAAAAAACAACTTTTTTTTACACAAGTCTTCTAGAATAGAGACTTCCAAAATACATAGAAGATAGAATAGAAAGTCTATAGTAAAAAATACAAAAGTAATATAGGGTTTTTCCGCAAGAACTTTGTTCTTTAAAACAAAATAAAAGAAAATATTTAGATGAAGATGATTAAAATTTTTATTGAAATACAAAGGGAATTCAATAAAAATTTTAATTGGCAATTATGAATGAAAAATTATATCTGGCAAATACCACCACGAGCACGATGACTATTGTCGATTCTTTCATCAAAGTTTTTAATCACTATTTGGCAAAATGGCTATTTCGTTAATCACGTCACGGATTTTGAGTTTTAAAGCTGCAATCGATTCGATTGGCCCCGTATAGGCTCTGTCTTTAACATAACCCCACAACCACACCACACCATCACATGATCTGGCTGGCCACTTAACAGCTCAGTTTAGTGAAATTATGAGATCGGGAAATTTGGTTTGCAATAAATTGATCGTTTCACTGGTGGTGTGACATGTGGCGCTGTCCTGTTGAATTTTTTGTTTGGAATTTTTAGTTTATTTTCATTATTTTAATTCGATTTTCAAGCGATATTGAATTCATTGTAAGAATTGCCCATGCATCTACTACGAATACGTCGAAAAACTAAATTTCAAAACTATCATATTGTTGGTGTAGCCACAATTGAAAAACTTCTTGTTGAACAACCCTGTAATACGGTAATGATGTATTTTTAATATATATTTTATTTTTTAAGCATTTAAAAAGCGCTGTACTCTTATGACCAGGACGGCAGTAAAAGAAAGCTAGAGGCATGCCCCCAGTTTTTGTTTATTGCTAATAAGGTGCCAGATCGGCCGCGACTCGGTGAGGGGGCCGCGGTTTCTTAAGATTGCCCGCGCACTGCATACTTGAACAAACGTCGTCTCAGTGGCACGTTATTCTTGCTCTTGATGATATTTTTATAATGTTGCTTTTATTATGCGGCACAATAAATGAAACGGTTAAGTGCGATGACTCTTATGTAAAGAGTTCCGTACCATAATGGTATGTACTGTACGTACCTCAGGCTGTTACGGTGGGAATATTCCCTTCCTAGTATAACAGCATTAAGCTGAGGCAGGGTCCTGATTGGCGTTTCTTCTCTCTCCATATTGATGATCTATTTGTTTTTTTTTACCTACGTATGTGTTAGGCCTATAAAAGATTTTTCTTTCTTTCTTTCTTTCTTACTTTCTTTACCTACAAAGTTGAGAACATTTTGTTGCGGCTCGTTAAAAAAATATTGTTTTAGCGGCGAGCACATTCTGTGAATATTTCAACTATAGACTGATCATGACCTACAATCCACAAAAATACAGACAGACGGACAACGGAGGCTTACTGTAATAGTTCCGTTGGCACACATTGGCCATCGAAATCCTTAAAATGTCGTATACATAATAAGTTCTCAGTCGTGCGTGCGTGATACTGTATCGAACATAACATAGTCGGCTTTTAGCACCGTCTCTGGTGCGGAGGTGCGAACCGACGGACAAATAGAGTCGTGGTAACCGGAGTACTTTTCGTCATGTAAGTGATACGTGTTTCATATAGTGGTTACATACATAAATTCCCTGCACTCCAATCTTTTAAAATACGCTTTTAAGACAATGCCCTGTCTTGTGATCCGGGAAACTTTTTTTTTAGTGTGTATGCTGTTGCAGATGACCGCAGATGACCTTTACAGCATCACCGGGTTTGAGGACGGAAGGACTAAGATGACCTCAAGCCGAGAATAGGCGAGTGCCTCTAGAGGTATTCCAGGAGGATGGCATCTGCCCACGGGGAGAGTCTCCTCACCGTCTGGAGCCTCTAGACCACTCGAACCTGAGGGGGTTAGCTCAGCTAGAGGGCACCTCTGAAACTCGGAACTCGACTCTAGTTAGCCGTTGTCGTTGCGACTCAGGGATTTTGAGGCCCAAGCGAGAACTTTGACAGATCCATAATCATATTGTCATCGTCAATTTTGTATGGAAACTTTGTCGAATCGATATGATTAACACGCTGTCAAGTAAGCTCAGGGCGCTGAAAAGGCATATTTTATGTATTCAATAAATTAGGTACCCAATTCACAAACTGGATGTATAAACAGTGACATAACAACCGTTTAATGGAAACTGGCAACGGCTTCAGCTGTATAAAGAAGCTCTACAGTATTTGTAATAAACGGCTACAGAGCTTTTATACCTTCAAATTGGACACAAGTTATACGACTTATAACTATAGTGGCCTTCCGAACGTTTGAATTCGGCAATATAACAGCTCTTTAAAAATGAAGGAATATACTTCCTTAGTTTTAATAAGCTATTATAACGCCACTGTACAACTTTGGCTACAATCTTTGTACCTTCGTTCAACCATTTAACCACCTTAACAGGTCACCTTCTAGGTCTAATGGAGTTACAACAATTCTTTTAAATTATATTATAGTTTTTTTTTATCTTTTTTGTTTAGGAGCTTTTGTCCTATAGCATGACAGCTCCATCAAAACAAAGTAACGAGTACTGAACTACTTAATTAAGAATTGTAAAATTATTACATTAGATTTCGTACTAGTGTAATTTACTGGTAGCATTCCACTAAACTACACAAGTACAATGCGGCTTCTGATTCGGGTTTGCTCAGAACACTTTGAACAATCCCTATATCCAACTTATTTATTTGAAATTTTGATATAAACTTGTTTCTTTGAACCTGATTCCGCTCACATTCCATCATAAGATGATGCACGTTCTCAATTTGATGACATATTTCACAATTAGGTGTATTTACTTTTTTCATCATATATGCAAACTTCCTAGACGGTATGTGACCGGACCTAATTCTTAATATGAGTTTTACTTTTCTCCGACATAATTTAGTATATAAAAACCACAGTATTCGAGGAGGCTCATTTAGTATTGTTTTCTACCTGTTATTTTTGAACGTTCACTTAAATATTCTCTCCACTCATTTTGACACTCTAATTTTAACTGAGAAAAGATTTCTCTGTTGCACGGTCTCACCGCACTCTATTCCGTTTGAACCAGCAGAATTAGCCAATTTGTCAGCCTCCCCGTTACCCTTTATACCGATATGAGCCGGAAGTCATTGTAATATCACTTTAACATTGCGTGATTTAAATTGAAATATTTGCCCGAGTACACTAAAGGCTGTCGGTACACCTCTGTGTCCAGAGGCGCATCGAGCCAAGTGTTGTATCGCGCTCTTATTATCCGAACATATAACTATCTTATCCAATTATATCTTTCCGCATATTCCAGTGCTTTAGATATTGCAATGAGTTCCAGCGTCATAATACAGACATTATTCCCAACTTTAATGCTACCATATTGCTTTAGAGATGGGTCATGAAAGGCCACTCCTTGCTTATCTTTACTCTTAGATCCGTCTGTAAAAATCATATGACAGTCCCGGTATTTTAAATGGAGTTCTTCAATTACAAAATAATACAGCGTGTCGTCTGTGTAATAGTGTTTTGGTTTTCTGAGACATTCTAATTCTATAGATATTATAGATCAAACTCCTGAGAGAGCTATCACACACACATGTACCTCTTAAACTATTGGGTACAGTTGTTTGGCTATTATGCCTACCTGTCTAATCAGCTTGTATGCTATAAGTTGGATATTTATTTATTGCTTATTACCAAAATACAGCAAATGGCGGACTTAATGCCATAGGTATTCTATACCGGTCAACCAGTATGGGTGTATGAGACGGATGTTTTGGCGATAGAGTGCGAGCTACTAAAGTTAGAAAAAGAAAGAAATATACTATATATGAATAAAATATCCCTATATATTTATATATTAATTAATTAACATACATATATAATTATATACATACACTTAATTAGTTAGAAATAACTAAATAAGATGGTATAGACTAGCGATTAGAGAAATATTAGTTAGTCAGATAGTGTGCATGCACTAGTTTTTTGAACTCCAACTTACTACGAGCACTGTGAATATTCAATGGCAAAGCATTCCAAAGACGTGTTGTAAAGCTGTAATAGTGAAAGATTTGGAAACCAGAATGGTGAAAATGAGTTTTAAGGGTAAGGTGAAGAGCGAAGATCACGTGGTTTGGAGGAACCCAGAAACTGAAACTTAGATTTCAAGTATTCTGGGGCGCGTGGGTCGTATAAAATAGTGAAAACCCATGCATACAATCCGGAAATTCTTACGGTCACGTATGGACAGCCACTTAAGTTGATTTCTATCTATAGTGAGAGACATGGTCGTACTTAGGCAAACCGAAGATAAAGCGAATACCGCTATTGGACAAACGATCCAGTTTCTAAAGAAGGTTTTGATTGGTTGGATTGGTATCAGAATAGCAGACGTCAGCATAGTCAAGGATAGGAAGAACTGGAGCTTGTACGAGCGCAACCTTTGTACTGGAAGGGAGAAAGAATTTCAATTTGCTAGATTAGCTGCTGGATTGGTACTTATTTCATTCTGAGGATGAAATTAATCATTGATATTAATACGCGTATAACTTCCAAAAAACTGCGTTAATTAGGAAAATTACTTATTCGCCGTGTTTTTTTTTGTTTCTGTGGCTTTCTCACACAAAAAGCCAGGTAGAGAATAAAGAGATGGGTTTTCGTCATGTTCGTTAGTTACTGTCACAACAAGTGTTTGCTATTTGTAAACTTGACATCTGTCTCACCTTTTTATTCTTTATAAATCATAATAAGGACAGACTATTGTCAAGTTTATATAACAAACAGGAATAGCCATGAGAACTGCCGGCATTGAAAGAAATATTATGAAAAAACTACCTCCCAGAACACAAAAACGGATGGTGTTTTAACCCGTACGAGCGAAGTCGGGCGGATCGGATCAGATCTTTAAAACAAAATATATTGATATAAATGTTAAAAAAGATACATATAAAGATGCATATAAACGAAATTGTTTCGAATGTCAAAGTGTGAAATATGTCCTGCCATTCGTTAATTAAATGTGAAGCGGTTTAAGGTCCAAACAGCTCCTTAAAAATAGTAAAATTTAGAGTACACTCTAACAATTACTAGCCTTAAAAGAATCGTGTATATTTCCAAATAGGGGCACGTGTTATTTGTAGTAAAATAAACAGTACCTGTTCAAATGATGTCACACTACAGTGCTAACTGATTTATAAACGCATTCGGTTAGGTTTAGAATTTTAAACCGTAGAGTTTTAATAATATGAAACTGTGAAAGAAACATTCAGACACGACAAATATTATTACTATTACTTCTGACTATATTTTAATCGACTTCTCAGCGGAGCAGGGTTACCAGATGAAAAAATTGAAAGTCCGGAGAAAAGGCTTGATTTCCATTGAAAAATCCTGATATTTTTACAGTTTGAGAACTTTCTCTCAAACGTACTTAAAAATTTAGAAAAGTCGCAATATTATCGTTTATATATATGCTGCTTATACTTTTAATTCAATATAATTTGAAGAGCTAACATGTGGGGCATTTTATAAATCCATAATTAAAGAAAAAACCTAACTTAAAAATGTATCATCACATATTAAGTATGATAAAACTGATCAAGTACCTACTTGGATAAATAAGTGCAATTATTATCAAAGGAAGATTATTTTTAGTTTGTTTAAAGTTTTATTTAAGAGATCTTTAAACCGTTAGCTGTACTTTATTGAAAATTCAAAAAATCCTGAGATTTCAAGAGATTTGCAACATGCAGCCGCAATCCTGAGCAGAGTCCAAAAATCCTGAAATCTCAGGACAAATCCTGAGATATGGTATCGACACAACTAACATTTTAAGTTTTGGCCTATATGGTTTTGACGGTCCCTAGTGAAAAAATAATTTTACATAGAGTAAAATGAGTTTTTCCCTGAGATGTCGGTTCTATATTTTAACCGACAGAAGTAGTAAAAACGTGTTTTGACGAGGCTGTCCAACAAGCCCAACCCCTTCTACCTTTTTTTTATATAATAAAACTAGCTGACCCAGTGAACTTAGTACCGCCATAGATATAGGAGCAGGTGGTAGAAGAGAAAATTTAGGGCTGTGTAACGTAGTGTTCTATCAATTTCCTGGGATAACATTCCTCCTAACCCATATGAGAACACTACGTTATAATACCCAATAGTTTGAATTTTGGCGCGAAGGCGCATTGTAGGTTTCAGAACACTACGTTACAGGTGGACAACCATTATCACTTAAGGATATGAAAAATAGATAGTAGCCGATTCTCAGACCCACGGAATATGCATATAAAATTTCATAAAAATCGATCAGGCCGTTTCGGAGGAGATTGGTAACTATCACTGTGACACGAGAATTTTATATATAAGATAACCTCTTAGGAAAATGACTGACTCCACCTGAGAGCGAGTTATACGTGTCCCGATATTGTTTCGTTCTAAGGGTACAGTACCCCGAAGCACAAACAACTAGCAACAAAGTATTCGTATCGCCTTCGTCAAGGTTTCTATAGAAAGATGTAGTTTCTTCTTACGTCCGGTAGGGGCGCTGTTTGGTTTCTTAGAAATTTTGACATAGCGATACGAATACTTTTGCGCTAGTTGATCGTTAATGTGTATAAGAAGATAGACTATTATTCTGTTAACATGTACCTAAACAAACCTGGTGTCTGATTGTTTAATTAAAGGCTTTAATAAATGGCAGCATGAAATAGCTGAACCGTGATTTCATCAGATTGCAAATGGTAAGAAACATAGTTGTTACGTGTGATCATTGTAAACAAACAGTCCTGGATAAATTCGATTTGAACCGACGAGGCGAACTAGTTGCAGCTATAAATGTACCTGTATTAATAGATGCACTAATGAAATTTCCGTGTACTATACGCACTGACATCGCAACGGTAGGAACGGCGACAAATGAAGTGGTACCCCCTAGGGACGAGGGGCGGAGTGAGTGATGCGCTCTGGAACTGAGTGTTGGGGAATCTGCGATGAGACCGGCTGGTTATTTAGGCTGGTTTTCCTTAGTCAGTAAGAGTGGTACTGAATTGTCACGAAAACTCTGTAGAAAACCTCTTTGGTTAAAAATTCCGGTGTTCTGTGTTCATACCGCAGCGAGCAACAGTGGCGGACTAAGCTCGTCAGAGGCCCGGGGCGGCAAAGCAAAATGAAATTTAAATTCCAATTAAATTATTTCGGCTAAATAAACATACATACCTGCAATATGGTACATATTGACTAGAAACGTAGGTGCATATTGACCAGTAATTACGGATTATGATTTCTAGGCTAAATTTTACGAAGAATTACTTACTTTTTCCAAATACTTAAAAATGCACTAACTCAACTCTAAACTCATTTACTTTTATACCACAACAAAAATCAAAAACAACATATTACATTTTTTAATGAGGTTACTTTGAACGGATAAAATAAATCAGGCCAATGTTTATTTTTCGACGTAAATATAGTGAATGTTAATAAATGTAGGCGTACAAGAGTGAATTATTTGTACTTCATTCATTCAGGGATTCTTGAGGAAGTACCCGCTACAGAGACGGGAATTCCCCCAGCGTATTGGACGCGTTCAGCGAAGTAAAAATAATATTAGTACCGCGTAAAAAGTCTAGATTGCTGTAGTGTTTTGATCTTGATGAAATTATGTAGGTACTAAGCACATTTTTAAAGTCTAGTTTAGGATTTGATCAGGGGAACGCGGAGGCATTTGGGGGCCCTCCAAGATCGGAGGCCCGGGGCGGGCCGCCCCTTCCGCCCCCCTGTTAGCCCGCCACTGGAGCAACTCCTCTTTATGATTTGTCATCTTTTTTCTTTCTTCTCTGCTGCACCTGTAGGCTCCTGCTGGCGCTCTGCCAACCCCACAAGAGATAAATGGCTTGAAGGTATGTATTTATAGTTATTTATTATACAAGAGTGGAAAGTTCCTTTTTAACCGCGTGCTCGATTTGGATGACCGAGCAAGCGAAGGATTCTAAAGTTGAATCACGAGCGCAGCGAGTGATTCTAAATTAGAATCCTGAGCGTCAGCGAGGGAAACAAACGAGCACAAGGTGAAAAATCTTTCCACTCGAGTGCAATACGTAACTTTTCATCCCACCTCAGCGAGGAAATGACAAAATGAAAAAGAAAACAATTTATAATGACAAAATATTTTTATTTCAATTAAAACACATTAAGATAATCTATAAATTGAAGAAAATAATAAGAAGTAGAAAATAATTAAGAAATATTAAATGTAACGTTGCTACAGTTACTTATGTTAAGTTTAATATTTTTGTTAGGTAATGTTATGTTGGTGTTTGTGAATTGTGCGCTGTTTTGTGGTAAACTACTCGTATCAGTAATTTTAAATAGTTGTGCCGATTCATTGGATTCTATTGGCGTAAATGTTGGCGAGAGAGGGCTATTGTTTCCAATCTTATGGGGGCTCATTTTAGATGTAGAAGGGCGAGACCAAGAATCTGACAGAGGTTCTTTCAGCGTTATGGCCTCCACGATACTATTACAAATTTTTGATTTACTTTGGATTGAATCCTCTATGTATCCCTCTACAACCGAATTAGACTTCCAGCCTCCATGGCGCTTAAGCGATAGAAGATCAGCCCCTGATTCGGCCAAAAGTGTGGCTGAGGTTCTTCTAAAACAGTGACCGGTGTATAACGGGGGTTCTAAAAGTCCGAGAAAAGTTGCTATTTCTCGTGGAATACTGCCAATTTTATTCTGACCCATAGGTTGTCGGATACACTTTCCGTTGCGATATTGTAGAAAAAATCGTTCAATTGGGGTGTTAGAAGGACGTAAAGCTTGATATTTCTGAACAATGTTTACATATTCCTTGCGAATAACGAAGTTGCGGTCTTTTTTTGTCTTGGTATTTAGTACATTAATTAATAGCAATTCATCAGAATTATGAGAATATTTTGATACGTTATTGACATTAAGTAGTGTAAGTTCATTTGTTCGACATGCTCCGGTTATACCAATAATAAGAACAACCTGTAACAAAAGAAGTATTTATAATCGTAAATAAATTAATCAAATTAAAAATATTGTAAGTACTATGTACAATTTTATCAACAACAAAAAATTACACGTATTGACTTACTTTTGCCGCTAAATATACGGAATCAGGTGCTTCATTAATAAACTTTGCAATTTCAGATGCTGTGAAAACCTTCGATTTTTTTGGTTTATAACCAGATGAGGCTCTTTTTAAAAATGCCACTAATTTATGATAGGTGTCGATATGAACGTCTTTCTTCATCTTAATTGTTAATTTTAGCATTGAATACGTACTCCATAGCGTGCTTGCTTTCTTGGTCTCAGATAATTCTATAAAATATGCCAGCAAAACGTTTTCGGAGAAAGTTTTTGCTCCTTTAGCTAGTCGCCACATGTTAAATATATCGTACTGTTTCAAATACTTCTCTCGTGATTGCTGAGGGAGAAGGCTCATTTGCGCATTATTAACTGTTTCAGTTAACTCAGTTGGCGTTAGATAAACTTCATCGTCGCTAATGTCACTCATTTTAGTTGATTTTTTTGTACAGTTTTTAGGTTATGTTAATTATATTAAGCAATAAAACGTGAAAAACTAGAATGGCGCGAAGCACGCAAATAAAACAAAGAAACCAAGAAGGTTCCAAATTTAAATTTTTTCACAATTTAAAAAGTTCTAATCATAAATTTGGCACCATAGAGGTTACATTAAATAGGTTTAATGACGTTTTGAATTTACAATTATATTGAGTACTCATTATATGTGATGTTCTAAATTCAAATCTACTTTGCCGCTCAAGCGAATAAAATAGAATTTTCCAGCCAGATTTCGAAGCGCAAAATTACACTTTCCGAGGTGGTGGGATGAAAAATATATTTCTTAATCTTTAATACATATACTATTACCCACATCGTTAATATCGCTATCTCGATACAAAAAATAATTTAAGTGTAACAGACGAACAGAGTTTTCTCGCATCCATACTTATATTATAAATGCGAAAGTGTCTGTCTGTCTGTGTTAACTATTGACGCTTAAGCCGCTGAACCGATTTGGATGAAATTTTGTATAGAGTCATTTTGATTTTTGGAAAAGGTTATAAAAGTTTCTTTTTATACTAAGCACCCTTCAAGGAGCTGTAAAGGGATTTGTGTGGGAAACCTATTTTTCCACGCAGGCAAAGTCGCGGGCCCGCACTAGGTACTATTTCCTATCTTCTAAGCAAGCGTTTAGTGTACTTAGCATTTACTTTAGTCAGACTCAACTTTCTTAATTTTGAATCCTGTTACGACAGCGCCATCTAGCATCTCTAAGTGAAACTAGATGGCTTACCAACTTTGCATTATGTCTTCAGGTTTCGACACTTGGAAACTAGATGGCGCTGGTGACAATGTATCATATAATAAACGAATCATTGTCTTTCATTTGGACACCCATTTTATAAAAAGTCCTTAAGATTCAAGACAAACAAAGTACCTATACCTTAAAAAAACGGACCAAGTGCGATCCCGGCTCGCCTACTGCGGGTTCCGTACACAGAACTTCTTGTACACGTTTGTCAAAAAATCGACACATTTTTTGTTATGGAATTTCCGTTAATGTTGGATTAAACAAAAAAAATATTATTAGACGAGTCCTACTAAGAGGACTACTACTACTACTACGTCCTCTTACTACTACTATTAAGAGAACATAGTAGGAGCTGAAGCAAACACCACATTCTCAAATTATGACCCGACCAGGATTAGAAACAGGATATCATTTTTATCATTATATAAGCTTAAAATAAAATAATGAAATCCTATTTCAGCTTACACCAACAAACTTCCAGTTGTTTAGTTTGTTTATGAGCACGCGCTGTTGTCTGGTTATAATAGTTCCGTCGGTGCACCAGTTCCCTGGGGATGCAACGGACACAATTCCGCCATTATGACGCAATGTTCCCAGCATCGTTTGCCGGCTTAAATTTATTACGACGCCGACGCACGGCGCTAGGGAAGGAATCAAGACCCATTAGCGATACAGAATGACCAACTGACTATAAACGTTATCATAATACCTACAAAGTCATCGAAATGTATTGCGTTTGAATATTAGGTGAAAATTCCCTTATACAATATTAGGAGAAAAATACCTTATAAAATATTAGGTGAAAATTCCCTTATAAAATTAAACATAATACCTGCAAATTAATTGAAGTAGGTACGTATTGCGTTTGATTATGTGACAATTGTAACAAAAAATTATATCTACGCTAATATTTATTGTTTTTTTTTCTGTCTTTAATAACGTGAATCACGTTATGTGATGTAGGTTTTTTTACCGACTTCAAAAAGGAATAGGTTTTCAACATAGATAAATGATTGGTCTCGCTAGTGAAGCGAGACCAATCATTCATCTATGGTTTTCTTTTCAATAAGTTTTTTGGGCAGAAAAAAAGACTGATAAAAAAGGAAATAATTGAAAATACTATTTCTTAATTTTGCCAACATTGTCGCCAACGTCCATACCACGTTGAATACACCGGTTCTCGTCCGATCACCGAAGTTAAGCAACGTCGGGCGCGGTCAGTACTTGGATGGGTGACCGCCTGGGAACACCGCGTGATGTTGGCTTTTTGCTATTTATTTTGCTTTTAAATATTTTACATGATTAAGTAACAAACAAAAAGAAACGTAAGATCTAAAGACAGTGAGTTTTCACTTAATCGAATGTTCTTTCCAAAAATGCATAATTTATTAAGATAGGATAAGTTTTCGCGCCAAGTTTTAAATATTAACTCAAACGATAACATTTTTCATAAAAACTTTCATTTACCCTTTTATTTTTGAAAAACCCTGATACACCGTATTCTTTATTTCTGGTCTTTAGTAAAAATACCAAGTTTCGAGTTCATCGAAGTCCGCCTTAAAATTCATCCATCAACGATATTAATTTAATATGTTGTCATCCATATAAAAACTTCGACATTTTCCCAACCCCTTTTAGGGGGTAGTTTAGGAAAAATTAAAAACACTATGATTTATTTCGTAAGTACAGTTCACGTAATTTATCGAAATAAATTACGTGAACTTGTTCTCTTATTGGTCTGGGGTTTCGTGCCAAGATTCAAGTCTATTAACCCAAGGAATAAGATTTTTCATTTTGAAAAATTACCGAAACACTAAAAAACAAAACCCATATTTAGGATATTTTTCTTTTATATGTATAGCGTAATAAGATGTGTATTTTTAAAAAAAGAAATGAAGATAGAAACAAAACAAAAATTCACTGTTGTTTCAATATCTTACGAACTTGTTAAAATAAATGTGGTGAAAAATATTTAAAAGCAAATAAAATAGCAAAAAGCCAACGTCACGCGGTGTTCCCAGGCGGTCACCCATCCAAGTACTGACCGCGCCCGACGTTGCTTAACTTCGGTGATCGGACGAGAACCGGTGTATTCAACGTGGTATGGACGTTGGCAATACTGTTTGCAAAATTAAGAAACATTATTCATAAAACACTTCTCTTCAATTTGTCGAAGGTTTGTTGTATCCGTTCGGAAAGTACTTTATTAATTTACACTTTCGATAAGTTTACGTTACAATAGAAAGAGATTTTTGACGTGACAACGTCTTAAATTAGGTTGCGGCTGGGAGTCACTTATGAAAAAGTGTAACGCTCGGTAACGTTACGATGAGTCTCTCGTGTTAAGTTTAAGTTTACATGTACAATGTTTTAGTAAACAAAATATATTTCTATAGTTAAAATTTGTGCAATTCTTATTTTCATTCAATTCCTTGTTCCTATTGTGCAATTTAATTATATTCATATCAATAAATATTCTACCGAGAAAAAGACGTTGTCACGTAAAATCTTCGCCCGTAAAACCGACTTTACAGGCAACCATTTTTTTGACGTGACAACGTCTTATATTAGGTTGCGGCTGGGAGTCACTTATGAAAAAGTGTAACGCTCGGTAACGTTACGATGAGTCTCTCGTGTTAAGTTTAAGTTTACATGTACAATGTTTTAGTAAACAAAATATATTTCTATAGTTAAAATTTGTGCAATTCTTATTTTCATTCAATTCCTTGTTCCTATTGTGCAATTTAATTATATTCATATCAATAAATATTCTACCGAGAAAAAGACGTTGTCACGTAAAATCTTCGCCCGTAAAACCGACTTTACAGGCAACCATTTTTGACGTGACAACGTCTTAAATTAGGTTGCGGCTGGGAGTCACTTATGAAAAAGTGTAAAGCTCGGTAACGTTACGATGAGTTTAAGTTTACATGTACAATGTTTTAGTAAACAAAATATATTTCTATAGTTAAAATTTGTGCAATTCTTATTTTCATTCAATTCCTTGTTCCTATTGTGCAATTTAATTATATTCATATCAATAAATATTCTACCGAGAAAAAGACGTTGTCACGTAAAATCTTCGCCCGTAAAACCGACTTTACAGGCAACCATTTTTTTTATTTTTATCAGATAGCTCCTCTAAACTTACAACAAGTGAATCAGACTTGTTTATTAATCCAGCTATGCGTGTTCAATACTTTTTTTATAATAAAATTAAACGATACATTGACGCTTTTTATTTCAATCAGATACATAAAAAAACGAAAAACGTTACAACCAGCATAACTATATAATTAAAAGATTATTTTATTATATAGCAGTTTTATCAAATAAAAACGCAGTGGTTAAATATTTTATCAGCGCCATCTAGTTAACCACATCTATAAACTTGTAAATGAAATAGCACCAAAACGTTTCATGAGATGGCACTAGTGGTAGATAACATTATTGAGCTATTCATCGATAGATGGCACGGCTAAAATTAATGTGGTTACTCCACGCAAGATAGAGCTTACCTGATGGGTGCAAGAACTAAAAAAGTTTTCTTTTGTACTTAAATTATTAACTTTTAAAGGAGGCTGCGCGAAAATAGTCATGAAACCAATACTTAAGTATAGTATTGTAAAGTGTTTTTTTTTCTTAAAACTGCTGGGTCAGATTTTGATGCCTGCCATGCCGTATTCAAGTGTAATTGTACCCTTACTTATATACCACAACGATGACGGTATTGATTCTTGGAAGAACTCCCATAAAAAAATCCTAAATGTCCTTTTAAAAAAATTTTTAGCTTTTTAGTTTGAGTTGTAGATAAATGTATGACACGAACACAAACATTAATAAATTTATTTACATCGCTTTTATTTACTTAATTGTTTAACATATTTTGATTAGATTGAAATGAGACCGTAGATCCTGCTTAAGGTGCTGCTTTGTTAATATATTTTATATTTAGAGTTGCCAGTTCGCTAAACCTAATAAACAATCAAAAAGCCTATGTCCGGCTTTATCCGGACGACTGACAACGCTATATATATTGTGGTAGTTTTCCAATTACAGCACTAGATCACATTATGCGGCATAATCAATACATAATGCAATGTTTCAACTACAGCAACTCCGCACAATCGAGCACTCTGTTTTTTCTTTATGTTGGCATTGATCGAAATGTTTTATTTATATAGTATCGTTAGTAATATTATATATTGTTGAAATTTTTTTTAAAGTTAATTCAAACTGTGTTAAATAAATAAATATAAGTATGGATGAAGGTAGAAACATTGACTTTTTTTTTCAACACTGAACTAAGCACACTCTGCTGGTGCATTTGAAAACTAATTCACGTTCCAATTATGCATCAGCATAATTCGGCATTGTGCGCCACTGAGTCGCATTATGCTCTGTAATTGGAAAACTACCTGTAACTAGTGGTAACTACAGAGCAATTACCATAACAGAGCTGTGCCTCTGGCTGTCCTATTCTCATCATTTGTTGATTTTTAGAACTAGCATCATAAAACCTGCGCTCTATTGACGGCTGTTGCCAAGGGAAGTTGGGGCGGGGACTATTTGTGCCGTTTTAAAATGCAATAATGTTGTTGCATGACCTGTTTATATATTATACGTCATTGGTTAGAGATTATTTGAATATTTTGACGTGTAATATATTGGTACAGGTTCCATCTAGAATAATTACCAAATACTATAATAATCATGATTGTTTGTACCTACATTACCTAAGCCACAGGCAGTAGCCGATGACCTAAACCTACTTGAAACTAAATTTGCTATCCAAATAAGGTGCGATCACACGGTCCCATTCTCTGTCCTTCTAACTACTAGTGCGAGTAAATATTGCTGCATTAAAATTTACAACACTGAATGATGTCAGTTCAGTCGGGGTGCCACTAGTTAAAATAAAAAAAAAACAATTCTGCTCTTCTAAACTTACAACGTTGGTCCCGGTTGAATCTGCAGTCGTTAGCACCCACCAATCCGCACTGGGCCCGCGTGGTGGGTCATGGCCCAATCTCCCTATTCCATCCATAGGGAAGGCCTGTGCCCCAGCAGTGGGGACATTAATAGACTGATGATGATGATGATGATGAAACTTAAAACAGTGTTTTTTTTTTGTTTCCTTCCAGGCGGGGTAGCGGATGAGAAATCCTCATGGATACCCTACAGCCGGCTGCAGGGTTATGTTAGACTCTTACACATGGCCACAGGGTCAATATACCAAGCTTTGTCTGGTGCGATCATCCCCTCAGAGTCAGTATCACTCTGAATTTATAGAAGCGCGTTCAACGTGTACCTTACTCCTAGCATACTCCAACAATAATTATTTCCAATAACTTGTAACATCATGAACACATTAATTAATTAAATTCCACAAAATTATAAACAATCGTATGTACATAACACATACATAATAAAAACGTGTAATTTTTATTTTTATGTAACAATACTGCACTGTGGGTCCCACATAGTGTTGCCAGGTCCGATTTGTTTTAAATCGGTACATGAGGTCAAAAAATTCGGGACTTAGGGTTGCAGATCGGGACAGTAAACAAAAAACAAGGGGTTTTTTAAGTCTGGGTTTAATTTATTGCGATTTAAACTACTAGTGCAAGTATAGTATTTTATTAATTACCTTACTTTCATTTTTTGATTAATCTGGATATTTAGCGTCCCCATCAAGTACAAATCGGAACGCGTCCCCAGACCCCTGAAAATCGGGACGTCCCGCGCAAATCGGGACACCGGGCAACACTAGTCCTACACTAAGAGAAAGCTGTATCTTGGGCACCCTAATATTGTAAATAGGATAACGTCACAACAATAAAAATTTTATGCAATTATTATTTGTTTGCTCTCAATCACTATCAGTCTACAGTCATGGTTTTTTGTTTTGAGTTTGTATGCTGTTGGTCGCAGATGACCTTTACAGCGTCACCGGGTTTGGGGACAGCAATATCCTAAGGGGGCGAATGCTTCTAGAGGTATTCCAGGCGGATAGCATCTCCCCACGGGGGAGTCTCCTCTCCGTCTGGAGCCTCTAGACCGCTCGAACCTGAGGGGGAACAGTGATGGCAAGTATGCCAGGCGTAGGTACATATCATAGGTTCTATAGCATCATTATAGCTCGTAGCCACAGCACGATATCACCCACCATACATTTACATAGAACATATTCACACCACGCTATACTATATTGTATGGGTTTGCTATACGCTGTATGCTACAGCGTAGTCTGCACGCACTTATAAGGATTATAAAGTTAGAATCACGCTTTTCACATTATGCTTCATAGAGAAATTGTTACGCATAATTTGCGCATAAATTGTGCGTAGTTGGGATGTGGCAGAGCTTGTAATTTTTTTATGAAAGACACGCTGGGTGTATTACAAAACTTAGGGTTTAAAACTTTTACTCTTTCGTAATCCTAACATTTTTTTTATACATTGCACAGAAGCGCCTCTGGCGGAAATTGCAGCGAAGCTTTAAATTATTATGGAAATGATAATATAATATCTGAATTATACATTTTATGTCAAACATAATAATGCCTCACTAAATTAACGTATCACATAAGATTTAATGATTGAAACTGTTGTAGTTTCAATTCATTCATCTGATTAATTCTATCTATTGAACTAGTTTTACATCTTGAAGAGATAATTATTTGAAAGAAAGCCACGCCGGATATGAAATAATTAAATTAGTATAATTACCTGATATTGAAACAGGTTCATTAATTAATTTAAAGTTCTTATAGTTGGGTGAATTTCACTCTCATAATCCCTAATTAGTTGTTGATGTGCTTGTTAAGGTTCTGCACCCAAAAGGTGTCAGTAAACGAACCTTATTACTTAAGTCCTAAGTGGAAGTTAGGCAACTTTGACAAGAGCTGTACCCCTAGCACGAACCAATATCGAATTCGAATAGTTTGCGAGTGGGAAATGTCAATGTCAAATTTTGTATGGAAACTTGGACAGCAGCGGCACAAAGTACGTAACGCGAACTAAAAATCAGTACACATTTGACAATGACATTTCGGACTAGCAACCGATACGAATTCGATATTGGTTCGTGCTAAGGGTACTGTGCCGGGAGGTTGCTGGGTGTAGGGACACGATATCGAATAGAAAGTATCGATACTGTACTCATGAGTAGTATCGGAAAAAAAGTATCGTACTCGTAAAAGTATTGAAACAAAAGTATCGATACTTTAAAGTATCGAGTACATTTCATAGGGCCTGATCGGATCCTCTGTGGCCTGATGAGCAACCCCCTTCCCCCCCTCCGGGGTTAAAATTACACCCACTAACACAAAACATTATACCCACTTATGTTAACTTGGACCTGACACGCAGTTAACGGCGGCCATTGGCATGCTTCACTCAAGATTATAATTATAGAAGAGATTACCTCCGTCTTGTTTTCAGATCCGTGGTTTCAAATAGGTATACACAGCACAGACAGAATAATAGTGTTACACTTGAATAGATCAAATACAGTCAAGCGAAAAGCACAATAAACCGCGAATCAATCACAGTTCCTAATAATATGGTCGCTAAATAAATAACTATGAAACAAAACAAAGCGCAAAATAAACACAGGCACAGATTGGAAAGAATTTAAATGTGTCAGTTACTGACTTTATAACAACGCAATGGAACATTTTAGAAGGTTTTCTATGATTTAACAAGTTAGCGTTGCCATTAATATGAGGCGCTTATCCAAATTTTTAAAGGTATCGATACTTGCCAAAAAGTACTCATTTAGTAAAAGTATCGAATACAAAGTATCGAGTACAAAAGTATCGGTATCGAAAGGAAAAGTACTCGATACCACAAAGTATCGATACTTTTTTCGTGTCGCTAGCTGGGTGCGGAGACGCGGAAGAATCCCTGAACGGGGATCCCGCGGTTTAGCACTAAGCAGCTTAGAGGCTATTCGCAGGGTTTTTAGCGGATATTATGCCGTAAAGCGCCCGTAAGAGTTACGGGGTCCTTCTCAGTGGGCAGCCACTGTGGGGGGCTCGTAAGGTTTGCGGGAGCCAGGTGTGAGGTCCGTTCGGCGGTGTGCCTCTTAAATGCGCCGTCGTCTGTAAATAGAGTTTTTGCCTGCGTCAAAAAAAAAGGTTGTTTTTGACTGACATAAATATAATGAAAGAAACTGAAAAACTTTTTTGTACTAATACCTGAACATTATTTAATGTACAGTATCCTCGGACCACGGAAATACACTTGATATATTACTATTGCCCCTCCCCCGTTGTGATATTTCGTGATTTTTTATGGAGCCCCCCCCCCCCCTTTCAAACCTCACGTGATTAATGGAAAACCACTTGGCACGCGAATTACATACACTTGCGTTATTATGACAAAATCCGTCCATCCCTCAACGAACTGTATCTCATGAATTGCAGCGGATTGGCAATGATCAATTTTATTAATATCCCCACCACTGCTGGGGCACAGGCTTCCGCATGAAATAGGGAGATTGGACCATGCATGACCCGCCACTGAGCCCAATGAGGAGCGAGAGATAAAACATTTTTGGTCACCCATCCTAAGTTACTTTAATTCCAAAATCACATATAAGTAACTACCTCGATATTAAGAAAATTAAATTAACCCCAAAAAACCGCTAGCGGCGAAAGTAGCAAGAAGCAATAACACTAATGCAATGAAATTGAAGTATCGCCGCTTATCTAACAACTTGCTCTCATTACTGTAAATAATACCAATAAGTACAATCATTACGAAACCTCATTCCTGCGTATTATTTGTTGCGTCACACGAATGCCGGCTAGCGCAGGTGAAGTAAGGACGGGTCTGTGACGGCAGCGGGAAGAATATACATATATTATTTAGCCAATGTCACGTGTTAAAAATGTTTACAAATTCTATAGCACTCGTGGTCAAAGTAATAAATCAAGTCAAAGTAAGTGGCAGTCAAGTCAATCCCCCTTTCTCTGTGTTTCAGTAAATGTGTGGGGATTTACTGGAGCCTCCCCGTGGACTTCTTGAGGGAACGTCGAAAGACACTTTCCGCTATTTTGTTTCACTTGCCAACACTTGTGCATGTTCCCGAACACTTAGTGGTTAATAATCCACCATTATTAGACACTAATATCCGCCACAACACAATTTTTAACAAGAAAAACAAAAGTGCTAAGGTGACGCTTCCCGATCCCGCCAAAAAGTCCGGGAAGAATTATGTTGTTTTTTTTTTTTCTTTTTTTATATCACGGTTTTTAAAATTTTGCAATTTAAAATTGGCTAACAAAATAGGTCGAGAATCCTCTCTCGATTTTCAGGAGCACCTGTCTGGGGAAGTAAGTGAAATAAACTCTATCTTTTGATTATGTTGTGTTTCAGTCGATATGGGTCCCGAACCCAGTTTTCGTGCAGGATAGGCAACGAGTGAATGAACTCGGTATCGAAAGCGTCTATAGGCTATGGTGGCCGCTTGCCATTAGGCGGGTCATAATTTGCGTGCCATCTTTTATAGCAAAAACAAACAGTGCCCTACTGTTTTGTAATTTTGATTTAACCAACGCATTAGCTGAGTAACAATAGGATCTATTTTAGCAAATTGAGCAAGAGTAAATATGGTATTGACAACGTATTGACATGAAAAAATATTCAATATCGTTTATTCACTCTGGGTTGTCACTTTCCATTACAAATTTAAATTATATTAAAATTATGACTAAATAAAAAAACTGATTTAATAAAGTTTAGGAATGACTTGTCCTTTTGTTGGCCAAGGCTTACCTAATGTCATTACAAAAATTACTTCAGAATATTTTTTGAATCAGACATGAACGTCTGCAAGTATAAGAGATGGTGTCAAAACCCAAAAAGGGTGTCAAAAAAAACTACAACCAAAAAATAAGAACGAAAAGAAATTTGCAATTGCTGTAAAGGTAACTACGTAATCTTTCGATTCCACCTCGCACTTGATCGTTTTTTTCTGATTCCGAAGACTAATTAATTACTTATCTATTCGTAATAATATTTTAGTAAAACTAATACTTTAGTATTTATAGATTATTTATAGATCTTAAACTTAATAAATGTTTTTCAACTGTCAATTCTACCCGCTTAATAAATCAATCTCCTCTCTGCTATCCTACAGACCACAGGCTATTCATTCTCCTACAGCTTTCTTGCCCGGGGGCTCCGATGAAAGTAAAACCAGCCACGAAATTTCATCGGAATGTTTACCTACGGCATTCCAAGCGTGGGTGCTGACATTCAAACTAATTTAAACTGTATTCCAAGGGCATAAGCGTGGACAACCGGTGGTAACAGAAAGTGAGATATTCGCTCGATTTTGCGGCTAATTCAATAGTTTTTATCGCGTTCTTACCATTCATAAAAGGTATGGTTTGGGCGGCACTTTTGTATCAGTTGTTATTGGTAAAATTTAATCTTCTGTGGTGTTGATTTAAAAATTAAACATAATGCTTTTAAGTGCAAGATAATAATGAGCTATGAATAAACTATTTACGAATGTTTTCACGTTACTACACGCTAGTCTAGTAGATGAATAATGACATTATCATGTCATATAAGGTATTGATGTCTCACCATTAGGGCACAGACCTTCCTTCTAAATACAACAAATGGGTCGTTGTCTACTGCAGAGGAGCCGGGACCAATGGCTTAAGATGCCTTCCGAAGCACGGAAGATTGTGAATCATAGGGCATCCTTTCAGTCGCCTTTATGAAAATTACTTCACAAGATCAAGGGACTCAACAACAATCACTTTCAAAGCACCTATTCATATTTTAAGAACCAAAGTGTAAAATCTTAAGAGTCGCTAAGGGAAATCGTAGCTTCCATCCGCCCTACTAGTGGTAGGGCGCCTGATGCCCACCCGCGCACGTCTGCGGGGTCCCCGCGATGCCCCGGGAGACCCCTGCCGTGGAGCCCCGGCTAGGCCGGGAGGCTGCTGGATGTGGAAACGCGTAAGAATCCCTAAACGGGGATCCCGTGGCTTCGCACTAAGCAGCTTAGAGGCTATTCGCAGGGTTTTTTAGCGGATATTATGCCGTAAAGCGCCCGTAAGAGTTACGGGATCCTCAGTGGGCAGCCATTGCTGGGGCCCGTTAAGTTTGCGGGAGCCAGGTGTGAGGTCCGTTCGGCAGTGTGCCTCTTAAAGGCGCCGTAGTCTGTAAATAGAGGTTTTGCCTGCGTTAACAAAAAAAAAGGGCCCCTGATGCCCGCCTGGTTAGTTACCAATGTGCACATGGTGAAACAACCCGTGAAGTACTCCTCGAGCGAGTTTACAGGTGGTAGGCGTTAAGCAGTAGGCCCCACAGAACACAGAAAGAGGTAAGGACGGCCTTGTGGCCGTGGCAGGCGCGCCACAGTTATATGTGTGAGCAAATGCTCATAGTTTGACCAAAACTTGGTTCTGATTGCATCTATGCTCTCGGGTGTGGTTCGATCTATTAGACGGAAGTGTAGTGGGGTCGAGCCCGTACAAAGTAGGATGCGTGCGCAGCTCTTCCCGAAGCATGAAAGTTGGAGGGTAACTCGGCGAATGCTGACACGCTAGGAACGTCACAAGGGACAATATATATAAATATTTAAGTGATGCGTGCATTGCTCCATTCCCCTATGGCTTATGCACCGCTTAATGTTAGGTTATTTTGGAATTAAAAGAAGTTTCACGTCAGATGTGTTGTCCGTACACACAAATTCTTTTTGTTTTTATAAAAAAAGTTTTTATCAAAAGAGACGACATAACGGCGTAATACAATGATTGCTTAAATGATACTTGTGAATAGTTTTTTTTTGCTACAAATTATCGTGTCCGTGTGGTTGTCCATTTATCGAAGGCTTACTTTCATCGGAGGATGTGTGAATGAAGCCGGCCAGATGTGTGGGTTACGTAAGCAAGGGCGTGCCGAAGAAAGTTCACTGGCTGGCGTACGCTCGCGGACATAACTGTTATTTACACACGAAATAAATTAAGTATTTTTTCTAAACATGTTTCCGAGGCCGAGTGGTTTGTACGCCGGGTTTCATGGCGTCGCCGACTCGAGAGGTCCCGGGTTCGAATCCCGGTGGGGGCAGATATTTGTGTGATGAATACGAGCATTTGTACTCCAGTCATGGATGTTTAAATATGTATTTCTATATAAATATACTTATATATGTAAAGTATGTGTATTCTATCCGTTACCCTAGTATCCCATAACACAAGCCTTACAGTGCTTACTTTGGGGCCAGGCTAATTGGTGTGTAAAAAAAAAATAAAAAAAAAATGAAGTGAACTGGAACGTGGAACTTCTTTACGCACGCTTGCCTTGGGGGGTAAACTGGCGAATGCGTTACGTGTTACGAAAAGTGTGTTCGGGCGAGGCGAACGGGAGTTGAGTGCAGGTTATAAGCAAGAAAAAGTAGTACGCGCGCACATTTTCTTTATCTCTTTGTCTTATAGCTAGTAAATTAAATATGTATATGTACACACATGTACACACATGTATATATTTTACACACACAAATATATATATATATTTATATACATACAGTTGGAGCTAAAGAAGTTTCACTTCAGTCGTGTGGTAATAAGCGCACTCGTTTTTTTTTAAATTAAAATGACAGTATGCCCTTTCCATAACATGATGCTGCCAAGAAAACCTCATATTTTTTACGATAAAAACCCATAAAATACTTTTAATTATATGATGTTCTGATAATAGATCACATTCAAGCAGTTCTCCAATAAAAGATAATTTTTAAAAATGCAAGTCCTATTAATTCCATTTTTCATTCAAATTGGGAGCAGAGTACATCTCTTTTTAATCATGCAAATGTTGTATTACAGTATTATTGTTTAATAAAATATTTTTAAAACGGCTATAGCGAGCGTTATATTTGAATTTAACCAACATTATTATTATTTAACACTAGTTTTTTACGGGTTAATGCACGAAATTTTATTTATTTATTGACGTTTCACTCATTAAAAAAACTAGTTTTATTTAATGAGTGATGTGCGTGAAAACCTAAGAAACAAATATTATTATTATTGTCATAAACTATATAGATATATAACTATAGGTATTGTTTATTTACAGTTCTTTGTTAGTTTTGACGCCTACACTAGCACTGAGAAGCTTGATTGCTCCTAATGGTATGCATTTCGGTGCTGCGATGGTGTCTACATACTTGTTTGAACAAAGCCAACCTTGCACTGCCTACACTCTGCCTACTACGATCAAGAAGCCACTGTAGTAGGAACATGATTAATTATTGAAAAAAGAAAAAGACAGTTGTGAAATAATAAAGTTCATGGGTTTATAAAGAAGATTTGATGCACATACTGATGGAGTATTTGCAGAACGAAACACACAGAGTTGATCTCATTGATGATACTAAATGTAGAAGACAAGTTTATTTTTTTATATTTCATCAATTTTTTAGTTCTAACTTTAGTTGTAATAACAGCGACAGTATTCTTAGGTTTTGTCCTTATGGAATTGTCATATTAAGTAAAGTTATAGCCATATAGCCGGCTTAACCTTTAAGAAGTATGGCTTAATAAAGAATAAACAAAATAAAAAATAAAAATAAAAAGTTCATGGGTTTCGTAACAGATAACACAGGTAACAAGGTGTAAACATTTTACACTTCTGAACACATTTATCGGCTCTCCAAGAATTTAAAGTTTTGGCGGTCTCTAGCTATAAATAAATGTTACATTGAGCAAAAGTTTATTACCTACGCAGTTTTTAGCCGATTTTTTGACCATATTTTCGAATGTTTTGAGAATGATAGCTCAACTATAAACATTTTGTTTGCCACAGACCGTTTAAACTTATAACATTAAGTGGGACGATAGATGTGTCCGGAAGTATATTTACTCACAAGATATAACGTAGTAGTAGATACCTACTTAACACACTCCATTGTAGAGATAGCATTTGTATGTTCTCTGACGGACGGGAATTCGGTCAAGTGCAAACTCATGTCGAATAATGCTAGCCCTCCGTTTGGCTATATGTGTTAGCAGAGGCGCATAGTTAAATCTGGATCTGGCGCCCCAGGATATTAGTAATTTTTATACGAATTAAATAGTAAGTTTTATATTGACGACCTGATTAGCCGAGTGGTTTGTACACTGGGTTTCATACTGTCGCCGACTCGAGAGATCCCGGGTTAGAATCCTGGTATGGGCAGATATTTGTGTGATGAACATAAGCATTTGCATTCCATGTTTAATATGTATTCCTGTATAAATCTTCTTTTACATGTACCATTGTATGTATTTTATCCGTTACCCTAGCTAGTATCCCATAACACAAACCTTATAGTGCTTACTTTGGGGCTAGGCTTATTGATGTGTGTTAAAAAATCTACTCAAAAATCTTGCAAAATAAATAATAAAACTTAAAAGTGTTATTACTTGTTTAAGATTTGCCAAAATAGCACAAAAATTCCCTTTTGTACGCGTGTGTACATGATAAAAGTACGTCTGTTAAAAGGAGGACTTCTGAATATTGCGTCAGCGATGTGTACCTGTTGAAATATTGACTCGCAGTGAAATGAACAGTGTTTAAATACCATTATGATGTAGACAAGTATAATAATGTACCTTTTCGTACCATTTGCTCAAAAAAGTGACATTCTATGCCACAGAAAGAGAACATAACAATAGTCATTTTTAATCTGTTGAAAACAGGGAAAGAAAATTGTACTGAATATCATTCATTCTCTAGGGGGAGAATGTGATTTAAATTTGGAATAATTACCGAAATTTATACTGAACTACATCTGTGTTTACACCATTGAGTTTGTATATAAAGCATTATACATCTTTTTGAAAAAGGAATACGCATATCTCATGTTATTATTGTGTTAACTTTTTCTCAAATGGTACGAAAAGTAGAGTATTTTCCTCGGTGATAAAGATGTCTCAGTCTTGGGTGATCTTAAATCCCGTTAACGTCACCCGCGACAGAAGACACTGCTTTACCCCCTTGGTTAATAATCTACTATTTTAACTCTCCTCCATATATCTTTTGAGTAGTAGATATATTTATAACGCTTGTTGACCGAAACTTGAGTTTTTTAAGTTTGAACGTCATGTAAGTTCTTCTGACAAATAATAGGTATAGGTACTTTTATTTATTTAATTCATTAAGCACACTCGCAGCAATACGTAGCATACATTTCAAAATTACATAATAATAACACTGTAAGTTTCTTTACTCATGTGTTAATAAAATAAATGCACTTATTATATGCTTACCACTTAGGAGTGTACACAGCATTTAATACACAAAAATGTGATGTGAAAAGAGTATTTAATAACCATTACTTAATGACTAATAGCAAAATAATTTGACGAACTCCGTGGCCGTACATACCACCATATACGCAGAGTTCCAAGGTGTCGCCAACTCGAGAGGGCCCGAGTTCGAATCCCGGTAGTAAGTTTATGTTATAAATACGAGAATTTATACTCCTGTCATGAATGTTAAATATGTATTTCTGTATAATTTCGTTAAATGTTGTTTTTCTCCGCAGCTAAAAAATATGTCCAATAACGAGTGGTAGGGAAAAAAAATTTTGGTCAATTCAAAAGCTCGAGATAATAAATCTTTTGTCAACCCATCCATTGACCGGCCACTGCAACAGTAGCTTAATGCGCTAAAAAAACGCGCCAAAGATCATATTACAAAAATTACCTCCACCCGATTAAAGCAAACAAATTTTATAATATAATTTTTATTTTTTAAGCATGTAACTGTTTGATGTTTTAAATCTAAAAAAAATTAACTAGAAAAAAATCCACGCGGACCAGGCAGCAGACGGGACGGGAAGGAACGGGCGCTGCCTTGCAGCTTAAGAATGGCTAGAAGAATTTCGATGCGGCCGTCAGGGCCGCGGTAGCATAATTAGTCAGTGCATTCGCCCGGATTGCGAAGGGTGCGGGTTCGAGTCCCGTCTGCTGGCTGGTCGCGTAGAATTTTTTTCAGTTATATTTTCTTTAGATTTAAATTTTATATTTAATCAAAATGCTTGTTCTTTTTAAAATAATAAAAAATTGTTGATCCCTTAACTCAAAAACGTTTGAGACACCGTCCCTTCACCTTTTGATACAAAAAAAGAAATGGGACATTATCACAAATGACGCGATAAAAAAACGAACTCAACCGTGGGAAATCAAGACATCACGGATGTTATCCCGTAAACATCAAAATCTAATCAAAACGTCATCGGTGGTTTTAATTTCACACTAAATGCGTCTTTAGTGCGTTGAAATACGAACGAGGTTCGTGGTGCAAGTGGATTTATTAACATTACGATGGGACAGTTTTTTTTCTTCCAAATTTTGGGTATAAACAAAAATTCTACAGTCTAATCGCATCGGATCTCTCAATTCATTACTTTAGCTGTATCATTATTAAACTTCTAATATTTAAATAGGGTTGTAAACATGATTAAATTTGTGTATTTTTTGAAGTTATACTTCTTTAGGCGCGTTATGAAAAAATGATGAGAGTGAAATTTTAAGATGCGCGCGCATCACTGTAACACAAAAAATTAACAGCATGAAGTTGGTCCAACTTAGCGACCAACTTCATGCTGTTACTTTTGTGTTTACCGCACATTAAGAAAATCTACCAACAAAATAGAAATAGTATCTCTATTTTGTGGGTGCTAACGACTGCATTGTGAAGGCCTATCAAAAGTATTTATTAATCTGGAACAACGGAACCAAAGCGCGATTCAGGAGACTACAGCGCCATCTCTTGACCATTGGTGTAGTAGAACGAAAAACCACATCTTTATTTTTTGTAATAAAGTAACAAAAAGTATTTATTAATCTGGAACAATGGAACCAAAGCGCGATTCAGGAGACTACAGCGCCATCTCTTGACCATTGGTGTAGTAGAACCAAAAACCACATCTTTATTTTTTGTAATAAAGTAACAGTTATAGGTATTCATATTTATAATATTTATCCACATGTTTCTAGTTTGTATATTCGGAATACGTGTTTGAGTTTCATACAAGTGCAAATCACATATGTTCTAATAAATTATATTCAGTAGCGATTTTAATTGAATATTTTGATTATTTATTTATTTTTTCAAATTAAAACTGAGCTTTATTGACTGTGTCCTTTTCCAGACTTTTTATTAATTTATTGTAATTAATTATTTGCATGCAATTAAAAACTAATTTTAAACGATGCCAAAGAAGGATAACTTCTCACGCGCCTACATAAGTACACGCACCCATTTTTTTTTCAGTACATGATATTGAAGAACTGAGTAAACATAATATCGCTACCTTGAACCTACCTCGAAGAAAGGTAGTAAAATTCATAAACCCTACTTTACAAGACGAGCAAAAAACAAAATGTCAAAAACATTTTTTAAAGACTATAATTGTTTTAAAAAAAGGCCGAAAGTGTAAGTTTTTCGTAATAACAGGCCCTCTGGATCGACTTCAAAGTTCTTTATGTTATTTAACAGGTGCCTACATCGGCTTCTCCAACCGTCCCTTCACCTTTTGATACAAAAAAAGAAATGGGACATTATCACAAATGACGCGATAAAAAAACGAACTCAACCGTGGGAAATCAAGACATCACGGATGTTATCCCGTAAACATCAAAATCTAATCAAAACGTCATCGGTGGTTTTAATTTCACACTAAATGCGTCTTTAGTGCGTTGAAATACGAACGAGGTTCGTGGTGCAAGTGGATTTATTAACATTACGATGGGACAGTTTTTTTTCTTCCAAATTTTGGGTATAAACAAAAATTCTACAGTCTAATCGCATCGGATCTCTCAATTCATTACTTTAGCTGTATCATTATTAAACTTCTAATATTTAAATAGGGTTGTAAACATGATTAAATTTGTGTATTTTTTGAAGTTATACTTCTTTAGGCGCGTTATGAAAAAATGATGAGAGTGAAATTTTAAGATGCGCGCGCATCACTGTAACACAAAAAATTAACAGCATGAAGTTGGTCCAACTTAGCGACCAACTTCATGCTGTTACTTTTGTGTTTACCGCACATTAAGAAAATCTACCAACAAAATAGAAATAGTATCTCTATTTTGTGGGTGCTAACGACTGCATTGTGAAGGCCTATCAAAAGTATTTATTAATCTGGAACAACGGAACCAAAGCGCGATTCAGGAGACTACAGCGCCATCTCTTGACCATTGGTGTAGTAGAACGAAAAACCACATCTTTATTTTTTGTAATAAAGTAACAAAAAGTATTTATTAATCTGGAACAATGGAACCAAAGCGCGATTCAGGAGACTACAGCGCCATCTCTTGACCATTGGTGTAGTAGAACCAAAAACCACATCTTTATTTTTTGTAATAAAGTAACAGTTATAGGTATTCATATTTATAATATTTATCCACATGTTTCTAGTTTGTATATTCGGAATACGTGTTTGAGTTTCATACAAGTGCAAATCACATATGTTCTAATAAATTATATTCAGTAGCGATTTTAATTGAATATTTTGATTATTTATTTATTTTTTCAAATTAAAACTGAGCTTTATTGACTGTGTCCTTTTCCAGACTTTTTATTAATTTATTGTAATTAATTATTTGCATGCAATTAAAAACTAATTTTAAACGATGCCAAAGAAGGATAACTTCTCACGCGCCTACATAAGTACACGCACCCATTTTTTTTTCAGTACATGATATTGAAGAACTGAGTAAACATAATATCGCTACCTTGAACCTACCTCGAAGAAAGGTAGTAAAATTCATAAACCCTACTTTACAAGACGAGCAAAAAACAAAATGTCAAAAACATTTTTTAAAGACTATAATTGTTTTAAAAAAAGGCCGAAAGTGTAAGTTTTTCGTAATAACAGGCCCTCTGGATCGACTTCAAAGTTCTTTATGTTATTTAACAGGTGCCTACATCGGCTTCTCCATAACTGTCCATCTCTTAACAACTTTTAATGCTCGCTCAGGGAGATAATGGTGTCGATTCTGGCATGATTCTCTAAATCTAAACTTAAATTTGACAACAGTGTATCCAAGGACAAAGAGTTCTTTCTTTTGTTCTTACAATTATATTGACCCTATTAACTGAGATTTGTTATTTTTTGTGTTCTTTGCAAAGGAAAGTATTATTTTATTGTCAGTCTCTTATTTTAGAAGTAAGCGTGTATTCAAACAATCTTTTTTTTAAAATGGTTTATAAAAATATACCCAGTATACCTAAGGTGTCGATATGTCCATGCTATTTTTACAAATTTTGTATTATATATAGGTATACTCGTATTTTTTCAATAAAGCTTCAAAGTTTTCTTAGTAGAGTATGAGAATATGTAAACACAAATTACTAAATGCGCGTCCCCAATTACTTAGATATTGGCTAAAAACTTTGCGATGTGACAGTTCCCTTGTAAAACCACAACACACATAAAATATGAAATTTAAAAATGCGTGAGTCATAACAGGTCATAACAGTCTTAAAAAAATCACAACAAAATTTTAAATGAAAAGTTTATTCGAACATTATTAACTAACAGCTAGATTAACGGAACAATATTGATTCAATGGTGCAAGTTTATTTGGTAAAAGTCAATCCTCATACCGTACGTAACTATTAGAAATTGAATTTCTTTAATCACCAAATATTGCACGTAAATTATCCAAACAATCAGCTAATCAGAAATATTTAAAATTCCTAACGATACACGAATGGCAAATGTTGCGTAGCGCATAACGAAACCAGATATCAAACCCAAGACTAAAGTGATGGTTAAGTGAAGACCGCCGACGCCGACGGCTTAACTTGAGGCTAGTCCGAATACAGCGGCCGCAGTGAAAGCACGCAACTTAAACACGAAAAGAACTAAGTAAAGAATAAGTACGGTTACAGAAGTGTGATTAATGATGAACCATTTTTGCCAAACGGAAAATGTGATTCAGTCGACGAGAGTCGCCTAATTTTTTTTCTTTACTTAAGTAATTTTTTTTTGGATTCTTTTTGTTGTTATTTGGATTTTTTCTGGTGTACGAACTGTTATAAAGGAGGCTGGAACACAAGTGCGGCGTTTAAATTACAAAGGTGAGTTTCCAAATTTTGTAAGTATTTGTAAAAAATTTAAAAGATTTAATAACTTTGTAGTTGCAGTCATAAGTAAATGATTGGTCACCCTGCGCGAAGTAAGACCAATCTTTTATCTGAGGTTGCAGCGTAATTTCATACAAAAATCTTTTTGAATATTTCTGTAGTTCACTACATTGTTAGTGAAGGTTTTTTTTTTTTGAGAATTTGGATGTGATAGGAGTTATCCTTTAGGGTTTTAAAGTTTCGAACCACATTACCACACAGAGAGAATAGTAGTTAATATTCTAATTTCCTGTTGATGACTTTTAAACTTTTTAAGCTATATTGTCGCAGCCACGTTGATATTTTTTTTCTACAACAGTTAATTTTTTTGGTATTTGATATTCCGTTGAAATACAAAAATCGAACAAAGGAGAAAATAATAATAATATTTACAGAACTTTTGAAAATTTAAAGAACAGTTATTATACATATAACTGTTCTTTAAATTTTCAAATACATACATATGTATGTACTAAATATACAGTATCCAGAACCAACCCATGGGCTTATAGTGATTAATGATAGTGGCAGATTCTACTCTTCCCGACATACAAAAAAAAACAATTTTATAAATTAGTTTGTGCTTTTAGCAAGCATGCAAATAAACATTTTCATTTATTCATTGATTAGTGAGTGAGTATGTGTACAAACGTATACATGTTTGTGTGTGTATTTTTAATAAAATTACCGAAATCTATCCTCTCTATACATAAAAACGCAATGTTTAGATTATGTTAACCGTTATTTTTAAATATACAATTTAAAGTACTTCTTATTATAGTGACAATATAATTACACACTCCATGAAATTTTCATATAACTGACAGATATCGGAGTCTTAGGCCGGTATTATAGAAAGACTAGCAAACCAGTGAACCAAATGTTCACCAAAAGCTGATATAAAAAAAAATGTATTTAATTAATTGAGAACTTCGGAGATTTTGTGTGGTTTCGTTTGAAATTCGTGATTTCTCGAAAACCGGAAGTGCTACGTTACTCAAATCCGGTTTGTAGTCTTATCAGACTATTCTTAACTTATAACTTAAATATTCTCTTTATCTATCTCTTACGGTTTGGCCGCTGAAACAGCACCACAGACAGACAGACGGACGGACTTGTCTAGATTCTCAGTAATTCATCTAGTCTTGAGCATAGCCAGAAAGGGATTATGCTATTTATAGCACATAGCGACATCCCTTTCTAACTGTACTCAAGTAAAGATCAACACTTAGTTGTCATTCTGTAATAAGAACTTTACGAGGCGAGCTAAACTGTACTTCCGGGGCCCAAGTGGAGATACTTCACACTAGGTTAGGTTAGGTTAGTGTTGTGAGAAAAATAATATCAATTCTAAAGTTATTAGGGATAGCGTGCATTCGGAATGGAAATATTAGGTATATAGTGTAATAGGTCTAAAGTTATTAGGGATAGCATGCATTCGGGATCGAAATATTAGGTATACAGTGTAATAGGTCTAAAGTTATTAGGGATAGCGTGCATTCGGGCTACAAATATTACGAATAATGTTCTTTAGAGATATAGTGATTCGGGGTTTCAATTATTGGTATTCAGTATAACAGTCCACTAAAACACTGTTTTGTTTCCGCCATTCAATCCGCAATCATTAGTGATTTATCTCGGTGTTCCTTCGACAATTTCACCGTGGATTATGATTGGCTACGTTGGCTTAAAATGGCACGCCATAAACCATCTTCTCTATGGCACATTACACGCTGATCACAAATTTCACTTTCACCCATGGCTCGGTTCAAGGGCGACCGCAAGAGAGTAGATAACTCTACAAGTTTTTCTTATTTCTAACGAAACACAATCGCTTACCATAATTTGTGGTTATTTAAATATTAATTTAATGGATTACCATGTAATAGAATGAAGAAAAAAAGCTTTATTCTATTATAATTAAATACATAATGTTTTTATTTATACCTAGCGGCCGCCCGCGACTTCGTCCGCGATAACTAAAATTTCTTGAAATCCTTCAGGGACCAAGACTATTTTCGGGATAAAAAGTATCCTATGTCTTAATCCAGGTAATAAACTATATGTTTGCCAAATTTCATCCAAATCCGTGAAGACGTGAAGAAGTAACAAACATACAAACTCACACACTCACAAACTTTCGCCTTTATAATATTTGTGTGATATTGATTTATTCTAAGAGAGGCAGGATTTTCTAATCGAATTACAGTGCCTCTCTGGGGAAGTAATCTCCACCTTACAGAAGATCACAGTAAAATAACACTACCCCTGTTGTATTTTTGGCGGTAAATAAGGTTCCAGGGCTCCACGGAGTAAGGCTGGTTTCACAGCTATCCGGGAGACCCGTACGGGCTGTCAGTACGGGCGCCCGGAGCGGGAGCACATGTTAAGCGCTAGAACATCATTTCACAGCGACGCGGACTGGTGCGCCTAACACATGTTAGGCACCCGCTCCGGGCGCCCGTACGGGTCTCCCGGATAGCTGTGAAACCAGCCTAAGGGATCGGGTCAGGGTAGGCAACCGTGCGAGCGATATTTTTGGTATCGCAAGCGTCTATACGCTATGGTAGCCGCTTACCATCAGGCGGGCCATACGGTTGTTCGCCACCTTATTTACATAAAAAAATAGATAACGTTATTTATAACTAGCGGTCCGCCCTCGCTTCGCTGCGGTGTAGAGCTGAAGTATAAACTACAGTTTTTGTTCTCAGGCTTGTATTTTACACAATGACATTCATCTATGATTCTTCTTATACCTGCATGCAAAGTCTCAGCCCGATCAGTTTAAAATTGGCAAAGTTTCATACAAACTTTCATTCCCTATTTTATCTCCTTGGGGGTAGAATTGATCAAAATCCTTTCTTAGCGGATGCCTACTACGTACGTCATAACATCTACCTGCATGCCAAATTTCAGCCCGATCCGTACAGTGGTTTGGGCTGTGCGTTGATATATCACTATGTCAGTCAGTCACCTTTGAGTTTTAGATATTGACTTCTGCGGCTTGTTTACTAATTTTTTTATTTAAATTTCCACCAAAATTCACAGCAATTTCTTTATATCATATAAGTTTTACAATGAATTCCATCTTAATGCCAATTACGGATTTTCATTATTTAGGAATATCAGTTCCCCACAAAAAGCTCCATCCCTTCCGTATGTGCTACATATGTTCAATATACCTCTTTACACAAGCGTATATTAAAAAAAATATTACTGGCTTTTAAACGTAAGAGAAAGAGATACTTTCGTATTTATAATACTATGAATATTAAGATAAAATTGAACTTTATGTATTTTTACAGAAATATCTATTTGATCAGATTCGAAAGTTAGTCCCAATTAATAAGTCGCATCGTTAGCCTTGCAAAATTTTTAAGATTTCTCTAACTTTAAGTCTAATTGAGCTGAATATATATATATAAGTTGAATGAACTTATTTGATATTAAGATTTCTTTTTGCATCCTACTTATATTATAAATATGAAAGTTTGTATATTCATATTTTTTTTATTTTCTTTTTATTAAGTATTTGTTTGGCGACCTCAGTGGCCGAGTGGTTTGTACGCCGGTTTTCATGGTGTCGCCGACTCGAGAGGTCCCGGGTTGAAATCCCGGTGTGGACAGATGTTTGCGTGATGAATACGAGCATTTGTACTCCAGTCATGGATGTTTAATATGTATTTCTATAAAAATATACTTATAATGTACAACAGCTATACTCTAAGTGTGTTCCGCGGAACCCTAGGGTTCCGTGATACCTCTGTCGGGGTTCCGCAAGAATTTAGAAATAAAAAAATCAAAACACCTCTCTCTGGTCGCTCCGCGGCTGTGCGGACTCCGCGGCCGCGCGGAGACAAAACGCTATGAATGTTATTTATTTATTTATTTGTATTTGTATAAGCTTGTGTTACATTAGCTGGTACAATATCTCATAAGTTTGGTCTCAACAATTTTATACTTGTACAACGCGTTCGCTCTAAGTTTGCCGGTCTGTGGAATGCGCGTACCCTCCCCCACGTGACAACAAAACTTATAATGTGTCATAGTTTTACCCAAATATCTAACGTACACAATTTTTATTGTTACAATTAAATAAAAAATTTCGAACGTCATACACTCATACCTATCGCCAGCGGCAAACTTAAAACGAGCGGGTAGTATACTTGTAAGCGCTCAGTCTCTTTGATAAAAGCCGCCTCTGAATTAGACGCTATAGTTGTCAACTAGCGACTTTCGTCTCTAACTTCAAAGGATAAAGTCGATATTGTTTACAACGCTATTTTTAAATTTCTGTTTTTATTTTTGCTTTTTGTTTATCAAAGGTGCCGACTCGAGTATTTTCGAGAATATTTGAGATCGAGTCTAGGACTAAGTATAAAAGCGGCGATCGCGCGTTGGCGTCGTCAGTTGATGATTAGCGTTCGGAGCGATAAGTTACTACCTACTTACAAGCTCGCTAGCGAGAAACTGGTGTTCATTGTTTTACTGCCTGCTGTATTCTGTTGTCTCAGTTTTATACATTTCTTCCCTGTAGGTTCTAAATTTAGTCTCTTATACGCAGTAACGATTGTGCATTATTTAAACCCCACTATCCTGACTTGTAACATTATAAATAAAGAAGAATGGAACGTTGGCTTAAAGGTGTTAAACGTGTTCCAACAACATCTTCTAATGACGCTGAATGTTCAAAAGCAATGCGCGCGGAGAATTTAGCAATCACCGATCCAGAAGATGATGCCACGAGTGCCACGACGTCAAGCTCGACGGTTTCAAAGACGAAAAAAAGGAAGTATGATGAATCTTATATCAGTTTCGGATTTGTTGATTCCAACGGCTCACCTCTCTGCATGCTCTGTAGTAAACTGCTTCCTAATAGTTCCATGGCACCTGCCAAATTGCGTCGACATTTAGAAACCGTACACCCCGAGACTAAAGACAAGAATAAAGAATTTTTTGTTCGCAAAAAAGATCAGTTATTAGAAAGTCAAAAAAATATGATGCATGTAACACAAACTACCAACGAAAAGGCCACGGAGGCATCATACTTAGTTAGCTATCGCATTGCACAAGCAGGTGAAGCGCACACTATCGCTGAGAAATTAATAAAACCATGTGTATTAGACATAACAAAATGTATGCTTGATGAAAAATCTGCAAAGCATCTTTCTACTGTTCCGCTATCAAACGATACTGTTTCACGACGAATCCATGATCTGGCAAGCTACGTCAAACAAGAACTAGTTACACGTCTACAAAATACACGATTCGCTTTGCAAATGGACGAGTCGACTGATGTCGCTGGTTTGGCTATCCTGCTGGTTATTGTGAGATATCCATATAAAAGTTCTTTTGAAGAAGACATGCTTATGTGTTCATCGCTGCTTACAAACACTACCGGGGAAGAAATTTTTAATAAAATAAATATATTTTTTGAAGAACATAATCTCAGTTGGAACAATTGCATTGACATTTGTACAGATGGGGCCAAGGCGATGACAGGTAAAACAGCAGGAGCAGTGTCACGAATGAAAAATAAAGCGCCTAATTGTAGTTCCAGTCATTGTATTCTGCATAGACAAGCACTTGCGATGAAGCAAATGCCGTCTAATCTAAAATTAGTTATGGATGAAGCGGTAAAAATAATTAATTTTATCAAATCACGACCACTACAATCCCGATTGTTCTCATTATTGTGTGAAGATTATGGCAGCAAACATAAAACACTGCTGCTCCATACAGAAGTGCGATGGCTGTCTCGGGGAAAAACTTTAACAAGGCTATTTGAACTTAGAGCCGAGTTACAAATGTTTCTTTCAGCAGATACTTCTTTTAATTTGAAGGACCGTTTGTATGATAAAACTTGGTTGTTCCGATTGTCTTTTATGGCGGATATCTTTCAAAAACTTAACGAATTAAATTTATCATTGCAAGGTAAACAGACAACAGTGTTTCAGGCCTATAATAAAATAACTACTTTTAAAAGAAAATTAGATTTTTGGATCATTTGCATTGGTAAGAAAGAAATAGAAAGTTTTACGTTACTCACTGAGTTTGTTAGCGAAAACGACTCAGAAATGTTTGAAGATAATGTGTTTGAAGAATTGGTCCAATATCTCAGTTCGATGCGCGCATCTTTTGAAAAGTATTTTCCCGAAGAACACAATACAAAAATTAAAGTGAACTCCTGGATTCATAATCCTTTTTTACCCAACTTGGAAAAGCCTGAAAACATGTCAAATGAGATATATGAATCTCTTTTAGAAATGTCATCAGACACAAGTATGGAGTCATTGTTCAAAACGACGCCTCTTAATGATTTTTGGTGCAGAATCCAAGATGAATATGCAATGCTTGGCCAAATGGCTCTGGATATTCTTCTCCCGTTCCCAACTACATATTTGTGCGAAACAGGATTCTCTACCTACGCAGCCACGAAAACAAAATATCGCAATAGACTGGACGCCGAAGCTGATATGAGACTCCAACTTTCTTCCATCAAACCTGATATCAAGCAATTGATGAAAAATAAAAAACAGTTTCATACCTCCCACTAGTTAGATTTTTTCTTTTTTAATGTTTTCTATTATTGTCCTTACCAAGTGGTGAAGTAAATAATAATTAGTAACGGATACATTGTACTTTTATTATGCTGATTAATATAGAATACACTTATAAAAATAATTGTTTTATTGTAGGGTTCCATCAAGTATTTTGCTTCCCAAAAGGGTTCCGTCATTTAAAAAGTTTGAGAACCACTGATGTACAATATAAGTTTTCCATCCGTTACCCTAGTATCCCATAACACAACCCTTTTAGTGCTTACTTTGGGGCTAGGCTAATTGGTGTGACTGTTGAAAATATTTATTTATAGTTATAATTTTTATTATTTTTAAAGCATGTAACTGCTTGATGTTTAAATCTAAAGAAAATATAACTAGAAAAAAAATTCCACGCGGACCAGGCAGCAGACGGGACTCGAACCCGCACCCTTCGCAATCCGGGCGAATGCACTGACCAATTATGCTACCGCGGCCCTCACGGTCCGCGTCGAAATTCTTTCTAGCTATTCTTAAGCTGCAAGGCAGCGCCATCTCTTCGCATTATAGGTAAACCCACAATGTCAAATGAATACTTTTACAAGTATTAAACATTTGAAAGAAGAAATAGCAATTATAGTTATAATTTTTATTATTTTTAAAGCATGTAACTGCTTGATGTTTAAATCTAAAGAAAATATAACTAGAAAAAATTCCACGCGGACCAGGCAGCAGACGGGACTCGAACCCGCACCCTTCGCAATCCGGGCGAATGCACTGACCAATTATGCTACCGCGGCCCTCACGGTCCGCGTCGAAATTCTTTCTAGCTATTCTTAAGCTGCAAGGCAGCGCCATCTCTTCGCATTATAGGTAAACCCACAATGTCAAATGAATACTTTTACAAGTATTAAACATTTGAAAGAAGAAATAGCAATTATAGTTATAATTTTTATTATTTTTAAAGCATGTAACTGCTTGATGTTTAAATCTAAAGAAAATATAACTAGAAAAAATTCCACGCGGACCAGGCAGCAGACGGGACTCGAACCCGCACCCTTCGCAATCCGGGCGAATGCACTGACCAATTATGCTACCGCGGCCCTCACGGTCCGCGTCGAAATTCTTTCTAGCTATTCTTAAGCTGCAAGGCAGCGCCATCTCTTCGCATTATAGGGTTTACCTGTAGGGTTTACCTATAATGCGAAGAGATGGCGCTGCCTTGCAGCTTAAGAATAGCTAGAAAGAATTTCGACGCGGACCGTGAGGGCCGCGGTAGCATAATTGGTCAGTGCATTCGCCCGGATTGCGAAGGGTGCGGGTTCGAGTCCCGTCTGCTGCCTGGTCCGCGTGGAATTTTTTCTAGTTATATTTTCTTTATATTTATTTATGTTATTTATATTGTTGCTTCTGTGTTATTGGGTACGCAACCCAATGAGTACCGATGTGGCCTCGTGATGCCGCCGTGGGAGATGCATGGGTTTAATAATAGAAGGGAGAGAGTAGAGGATGGTACAGAGACAGAATGAAGAAAGACAGGAGAAGAAGAGTAGAAAAGAAAGGAAAATCACAAGCGTTGTTTGCGTTCGCTGCGTAAACGATTAATGTTACACAAAAATTAAGTATATCAAAAATGTCACTGTTTCATTGTTGGCTTTACTTCGATAAAATATTATACGATGTTTTATATAACGTATAAAAAAATTACATCCTTTCACTGAATCTTATCTTTTTATCTTAATAGAAACAAAAATAATGCAGATTTATGGCAAAGAAAGAAAATAATATTCGAGCATAAATTTAAATAGTGGTGTCGATTCTGGCAAGATTCTCTAAACTTAAAACTAAATTCAACATCAGTCTCGCCTTGTCATTCTGTATAGTGTAAGACAAGGATGCACTGTTGTCAAATTTAAGTTTAGCTTTAGAGAATCGACACCAATTCCAATCGAATACTTTCTATGTAAAATCGTCTCGAGTCGACCGATTGAAAATATTTAAGTTCTTGGTTTATATCTCTCTATTACACCCGAATATTTGACATCTAATGGCAGCTTCTTAAGATGGTGGCATATGAAACTAATAAAACAAGTAAAGACAGACCATAGACAAATTAGAAAAGGGCAGAGATATTCCTTATTACACTATCCCCAATTTGGCCTAATAAACCCGGTTAATAAAGCGTAATAAAAAGTACCCTGGTCTAATTTAGCCCGTCTTAAGCCTCGATGACAAGGGGTGAGTTTACAAGCTACAAGCCAGCGAGTTTGCTAGCAGCTTGTAAGCTCGCCCCGTCTCATCGAGTAGCAGATTGTAAAAAAGCCGATGACACAGGGCGAGCTACAAGCTGCTAGCAAACTCGCTGGCTTGTAGCTTGTAAACTCGCCTCTTGTCATCGAGGCTTAAGACAGGCTAAATTAGACCAGGGTACTAAGGAATATAAGGAATATCGCTACCCTTTTCTAATTGGTCTATGGTCTGTCTTTACGTGTTTTTATTAGTTGATAGAGATAAGAGATCATGAATAAGCGTAAAGAATAATTGAATATTAGGCAATTATGTAATACATTATACATTTCTTTAAAATTTCGCAAGGCAATATTGCAAGCCTATAAAAATTAATGTTACTCGCAATATTATAACGCGTGCATTATTTAATCGGTGTAGTAACCCAACTACAGTAGTTTACCGTATTAACTCCGGTCAATCATAGAGTACTGCGGTAAACCAATCACGGTAATTTTAACGTGAGGGTTTCGTGTTTCGTACCGAAAGATTGACAGAAGATTTAACTGAACAATTCAAAGCTTTGCTCCTGTCTTTCTCTATTTTTTTATGATGAAAGAGAGGCAAACAAACGTATGGCCCGGGTGATGGTAAGTGGCCACCATAGCCTATAGACGCTTGCGATACCAAAGATATCACTCGCACCGTTGCCTACCCTGACCCAATCCCCTACCGCGTGGAGCCCTGGAACCTTATTCATCGACAGAAACATAACACTACATAAAGTTTAGTGTTATTTTGCTGTGATCTTCTGTAACGTGGAGGTTATTTCCCCAGACGAAAGGACTTCCCCTCCAATTCGAAAACCCGCTGTGCCTTACGTCTCTTAAATGGTGCAAGTTACCCAATCCACCAATACCACTATGAGAGAGAGAGAGTATCATTTTTATTGACCACATTAATAAATTTACAAAACAACATACAAAAAAGAATGAAAATATACATAATGGAGTAAAGAGAAAAAAAAACATTAATTATAGTACCATTTGTGGTCAGTCAGGACCCTGCCTGAGCATAATGCTGCCGTAACACGCCACAAAACGTGTAACGTGTCACAGCAGCGTTGGAATTCTGGCAGGGCCTGTTATGCTGGAACTTTACATGGCCAATCGCATCCACCTCGATAGCAGTCCCTTCCTCTCACTGCCCGTAGTGGATACACATCTACCAAATAGCAAACACGATTAGCCACATGACGTGCCGGCATAAGGTGCGAAAGAATACTCTTTCTGCCATCTATGACGTTATAGAGAACAGTATGTACTACATAATTTAAATTACATTGAACGGGCGGGCAGACCACACCTGTACGTCTCATGTATTGTTCACCCACTTTCAACACGGCTGTTATATGCGTGCTAACAAACAGAGCATTCAATCATCGCTTCGTTACAAAATTCTTATGAATATCATCGTGTTTTGTACTATATTGTTGCAAAACATGAAGTGATATAGAATTTGATAAGCTTCGGTGGAGGCTTTCGCCACAATACAAAGAAAGGGTCAGCGTGAACACAAAAATAAAAGGGTGATCGCAGTAAACTAAAGTAAGAATGATTTAAAAATAAAGAATGGATTCATCAGCATCATCATCATCAGCAAGCATGAATGGAATAAGAAGATTAGGCCACGACCCACCACGCGGGCCCAGTGCGGATTTGGCGGGTTTTAAATCAGTACAGATGCAGCCGAGACCAACCGCTTAACGTGCCTTCCGAAGCACGAAGGAGCTCGAGATAGTAAATTTTTGGTCACCCATCCAATGACCGACCACTGCGAAAGTTGCTTAACTTCAACGATCGCAGCTGAACGCGCTAACCACTTGCTCCTTCGAGCTACTCAAGAATGAATTAGATGTCAATTTTTACAATGTGAAAATGCGTTCCTTTTTAAAAAATGTCAATGACATAATTTTAACTTGTGATAACAATTTGACAACGTACTACTGACCTTTATGCGTCATTACTAGTTCAATTCGAGTTGACGTTTAAGCACTCTTTTTCTAGTTAAAACCTCTTCTGGATTCGACCATCTTTTGCCAAGCCTAATTCTTATATGGACCACTACCATATTTGACTACCATTACTGCTTTTGACAACACCACTACCTTATTTGACTACCTTTATTACGTTGTGCAAAAATACGCAACTTGCTTATCTTCTTGTGACTGTAACGTAACTCGACAAGAAGCAACCCATAAAAAAATAACTCATACTCGTAATATAATAATTGCACATTAGAAACTTAACTTCAAACATCTTTTTTTTAAATTATTATTATTATTTTGCACACTACACTGAAAGTAGACGAAAAACGCAATGTTCGAATCCAGAAACAGTCATATTACGAGCTAGTCAAACTGAAGTGGTCAAAGTCAATGGTTGTATACAGAGGCAGTAATTTTAAGAAGTTCACTCATGCTACTAATAGTAGTTGTCTAGCCTATTTATACAAATCTGTCCGACTCTTTATCTCACATAGATTTAAGATTCACAATCTACTGAGAAAATTCGTGGCAACTTGATGTGGGACAGTACCCTTAGTATGAGTTTTACAATTACGAAAACTATGATAGTTTTCGTAAGCTCGCACCGTAGATATTTAAAGTACTGATTTTATTGTTTTCGTTTCAATACAAATAAACAGTGTTTAAATTCTATCATTACATCATTTGTTTCTTATTATATTTTAAATATATTTGGTTACTTTTCACCAAAATGGGCATAGAAACATAATTTACATTTACGAAAACCATGATTGTTTTCGTGAGCTCAAACTCGTACTAAGGGTACAGTCTGTGCAACAAGTGGAAAAAGAAATGTTTAAAGTTTTCCTTACAGCGAAAAATCCTTCCATCCGAATTTATAACTGTACAACAGCTACGAAATATAAAACTTAAACTTTTGCTTTCATCGACATATCTTTTGCGAAGTATCTAAATTTTAAATTACCGATATTGATATATTCCGAAATCTAAAGTGGCATTATGGTTGACGCCCGGCTCGAGGCTCATCGTCATAATGTCCATACCCATACTTAATAATACCACAATTGGATAATAGAAAGCTTTCTATTGCGAAACAATGTGTTGCCGTCAAATAAAACATTGGCTCAGAGAATGTCGTGAAAGTCGAAAATTATATGAATAAGTGCATAATCTAAGTGGTATCGTCCGCGATCGGCGACAACGAGCAATCGAATTCCATGGTTGTAGAATCGAATCCCTTGGTTTCGGCACTAAATCCCATGGTTACAAAACTGAATCCCATTATTATAACGCGTGCATTATTTAATCGGTGTAGTAACCCAACTACAGTAGTTTACCGTATTAACTCCGGTCAATCATAGAGTACTGCGGTGAACCAATCACGGTAATATTAACGTGAGGGTTTCGTGTTTCGTACCGAAAGATTGACAGAAGGTTTAACTGAACAATTCAAAGCTTTGCTCCTATCTTTCTCTATTTTTTTATGATGAAAGAGAGGCAAACAAACGTATAGCCCGGTTGATGGTAAGTGGCCACCATAGCCTATAGACGCTTGCGATACCAAAGATATCACTCACACCGTTGCCTTCCCTGACCCAATCCCCTACCGCGTGGAGCCCTGGAACCTTACTCATCGACAGAAACAGAACACTACCAAAGTGTAGTGTTATTTTACTGTGATATTCTGTAACGTGGAGGTTATTTCCCCAGACGAAGGGACTTCCCCTCCAATTCGGGCAGAAAACCCGCTGTGCCGTACGTCTCTTAAATGGTGCAAGTTACCCAATCCACCAATACCAATATGAGAGAGAGAGAGAGAGAGAATCATTTTTATTGACCACATTAATAAATTTACAAAACAACATACAAAAAAAGAATGAAAATATACATAATGGAGTAAAGAGAAAAAAAAATACATTAATTATAGTACCATTTGTGGTCAGTCAGGACCCTGCCCCAGCATAATGCTGCCGTAACACGCTACAAAACGTGTCACAGCAGCACTGGAATTCTGGCAGGGCCTATTATGCTGGAACTTCACATGGCCAATCGCATCCGCCTCGATAGCAGTACCTTCCTCTCACTGCCCGTAGTGGATACACATCTACCAAATAGCAAACACGATTAGCCACATGACGTGCCGGCATAAGGTCTTACCTTATTTGACGACCACTACCTTATTTGACTACCATTACTGCTTTTGACAACACCACTACCTTATTTGACTACCTTTATTACGTTGTGCAAAAATACGCAACTTGCTTATCTTCTTGTGACTGTAACATAACTCGACAAGAAGCAACCCATAAAAAAATAACTCATACTCGTAATATAATAATTGCACATTAGAAACTTAACTTCAAACATCTTTTTTTTAAATTATTATTATTATTTTGCACACTACACTGAAAGTAGACGAAAAACGCAATGTTCGAATCCAGAAACAGTCATATTACGAGCTAGTCAAACTGAAGTGGTCAAAGTCAATGGTTGTATACAGAGGCAGTAATTTTAAGAAGTGCACTCATGCTACTAATAGTAGTTGTCTAGCCTATTTATACAAATCTGTCCGACTCTTTATCTCACATAGATTTAAGATTCACAATCTACTGAGAAAATTCGTGGCAACTTGATGTGGGACAGTACCCTTAGTATGAGTTTTACAATTACGAAAACTATGATAGTTTTCGTAAGCTCGCACCGTAGATATTTAAAGTACTGATTTTATTGTTTTCGTTTCAATACAAATAAACAGTGTTTAAATTCTATCATTAAATCATTTGTTTCTTATTATATTTTAAATATATTTGGTTACTTTTCACCAAAATGGGCATAGAAACATAATTTACATTTACGAAAACCATGATTGTTTTCGTGAGCTCAAACTCGTACTAAGGGTACAGTCTGTGCAACAAGTGGAAAAAGAAATGTTTAAAGTTTTCCTTACAGCGAAAAATCCTTCCATCCGAATTTATAACTGTACAACAGCTACGAAATATAAAACTTAAACTTTTGCTTTCATCGACATATCTTTTGCGAAGTATCTAAATTTTAAATTACCGATATTGATATATTCCGAAATCTAAAGTGGCATTATGGTTGACGCCCGGCTCGAGGCTCATCGTCATAATGTCCATACCCATACTTAATAATACCACAATTGGATAATAGAAAGCTTTCTATTGCGAAACAATGTGTTGCCGTCAAATAAAACATTGGCTCAGAGAATGTCGTGAAAGTCGAAAATTATATGAATAAGTGCATAATCTAAGTGGTATCGTCCGCGATCGGCGACAACGAGCAATCGAATTCCATGGTTGTAGAATCGAATCCCTTGGTTTCGGCACTAAATCCCATGGTTACAAAACTGAATCCCATGGTTACAAGATTGAATCCCAGTGTTACGAAATCGGATTCAATTGACTGAGGGATTTAGTCACACGATCGCGGGAGAATCCCATGAATGCGGCATTAAATGACATCGGATGCAGAGTTCGAGGGGTTGGGTCCCGCGAACACAAGTTGAATTCCATGGTCATAGGAACAACTGCAACGATCAAGGTATAGAGTCCAATGGTGACGAGGTTCATCCCATTGTTTCGTCGTTGAATCCCACTAGAATATGTTTCTACTGTAACACTAACAGGCAAAAGCAATGCAGGTGCCAAGCTTGTAGATAAGCTGGAAGCAATGCAAGACACCTATCTAGACACGTCGTCTACTAGAATTAACATGACTGTTCATTAAAATAAGTCACTGAGTGGATCACTAAGCTTAACTTGGCACTTAGCAATAAGCGAAGTTCTTTGTTCTTTGTTCTTTGTTTATGTGGCCTAAAGCCTGCGTTTCTCGCACGTGGCGATTCAGTAACCACCCATCGCTACTAACATAACCGGTGTCACAAGATGACAATGACCGTATAAGGACAGGGTTGAACAAAAAAAATGATGTATATGACATAAATGATAATTCTATCATACTGAATCATAATTAGAGAAAGCTTTAAAAACTCCAGCCGCTTAAAAAGAAAGTATACAATAAAGCGTACATCAGCTTTATGCAGTCAAAATACGATTATTTAGAAATTAATAGATCATAAAAATTCTCTTATTATACCTTGGAATATATTTGTATACATAGGTATTTTGTGAGTCCTATAGCGACAGCTCAACACATATAACAAAATTATATAGGTATAGCAAACAAAATACTATATAACTTATATACAACTTCCAACTCTATCATCACAAATTATATTTGTGAAATAATTTTAATATTTTGTGAAAGAAGTTCCCGAAATCATTAATTTATTATTAAAATTCAATATTGAAACCGCAGTATCGTCAACCCTGGGTTGTGCTTACATATGTCACTTGTCTACTTTCGCTCCGATGATGAAAGATGACGGAGGAAAGTTGTCAACTCGGTCTAACTCAATTATAACCGGTAACCGGACGAAACCGGTGAAAACCGGAACCGACACGCGAAAATGGTTCCGTCAAAATGAAATATCTCAAGTCCTTTGGTTGAAGCTGTATCAGACTACACGACATTATACGCGAGATAAATCAGATTCAGCGTGGTGTAATAAGAGATTGTGTGGTGTATTATATTGTGCTGTCTATTTACGACTTACGATTTTATTCTGTGACTTTTAGGTCAATTTCGATGTAGCCCATAGAATATTTATGGTCAAATACTGCGTTTAGTCATTCGTTACTATAATACATATTAAATATAATCCATTATAATATTAACTACTGTCTTTCTGTCTGTCTGTCACCTCTACACGCTCAAACCACTGAACCATTTTCAATGAAATTAGTATAGAGATGTTTTGAGTCCCGTGAAAAGACATGGGATGGTGTTTATCCAAGAAACCACCTTTAAGGGGATGAAAAGAGGGGTGAAATTTGTATCGGAAACAAAATTTTCCTTAAGTTTTATTAAATTCACATTAAAAACCATTGTTCTACGTAAAGCTTAAAAAGCGTGAACACGATGTTGACATTAATATCGCAAGTGATAAAAATTAAAAACCTTGAAATGGTTACAATCACTCGAATGTAAAACCATTAACGACGCTGTATAGTAATGACATAACAAAGAATCGACCTCGCGCCGTAGTTTAGTGACATAATTACTAGCTTGTTTTTATTAAGAATTAACAAAATAATAATAATAAAAAAAAACAATTGAAACAAATCGTGCGTCACGTAGGGTTAACAGAGCGAATTGATTATTCGCAGTACTGATGGACGATAACAGAAAAAAAAGTATTGTATTCAGTAATATCTATTATTACTCAATACAAACTAAATATTATTTTTTTTACCTACGAATAAAGAGTATTTGGTTGAGTAACAAATTATTTACGGATTTGTAGAAATTCTTTCCTATCATAACCAGTGTTGCCTTGTCTCTCTTGCCTGTATATATCTATATCCTAAATGATGTAATGGAAGGTGACTTCAGAAGAATCTCTGAAGTCATTTTTCAACTTGACGACTCTGTATATATCAATACAGGAAGAAAAAAGCAGCCCTTGCTGAGTTTCTTGCCGGTTCTTCTCAGTACAAGGTCTCCCGCCGTAGTTTTGCGAACCGATGGCGTAGCTTCTGACCTTCACAAGTGCTTGTAATAGCCTAGACTGAATAAATGACTTTTCATTTCTCGATTTTACAGGAGATCTCCTGTTTTCCAGAAATTTCTCCTGTTCTGCTTTTATTGGAATTCGATTTTCGTTTTTAAATTACATGTCGAGTTGCGTTTTCCGCCATTAAGAATCTAGGTAACCTCAATTATAATAAAATAAATATGTTATTGTCTCAAAAAACAACGAGCTTTGAGGGCCACAGAAGCCACAGAAACAGGCATGATGATGTTGTGTTTCTAGCCTTTGCTATGTGTGTGGGATTTCAAGGCTCCGTGGGGTAGTTTCAGGCCGGCAAATTGAGGATGGCTGAAGCGGCAGACCTTCTGCCGCATCACCTATCTTCGCGACTGGATTCCAGTTACACTTAACATCAGGTGGGGTAATTTGTTGAGCTTCGTATAAAACAAACCTTACCTTTACTGTGGATCGGGCAGGCTAACTCATGTCATGGGTTCGACGGTATATAACTTGTTACCTAAGTTGGTCACTGACGCCAAGTCGCTTAATAATTTTAAACATAAATTAAAATTATGGCTCATTGACAGAACCTTTTATAGTGTCGATGAATTTTTAAATGATAGATCCTTACATTAATTGGACTATTTTTTTTTATAATATTGAATGATTATTAATTTATTAATTCATTTTATTTTTTGTTTTATTATTTCTATTTGACATTTGTATTTTAACATATTTGTATTTGACATTTTGAATTTTTTCTAAGTAAAAATATTGTATTTTAATTGTTTTGACTCCGTAATGTACTTTTATATAATTTGAAATATTGAATTAATTGAATGATTACTTAGTACTTTATGTATTTTCTGTTCTGTTTATTACTACCGTGTAATTTATTACGAAATAAATGATTATGATTATGATCAATGATATAGGTATTTGGCTTATCATTATAACCATTCGTTGACACACAAAATATACATTATTTGACAGAAGAACCTCATTAACATTCTTTTTTTTTTATTTCCAATATAACATTTAAGTTTAAGATACTATCTGGCGATAGATAAGAGACATATCTACTGCCAAACTGTTTTCACAGTCTGTAGGCGTTGCGCTTATTTCCATTTATAGATGTAAATTCAATCACTATTATAACAGTTCAAACTCTATTTTATAATTATGTTAACTTATAAATATGAAAAGTAACCTATTTACATAATAAAGGAAATGTATTTTTTGCTATTTGTTACAATTTCATTCTTTTTAATATTATCAACTTAACTATAATTTTACATTTTATACTCATTATCTATGTACATAATTATATATAAACCGTGTTTTTCTTAACTTCCCCTTCATTTGTTCCATTTATTTTTAAAGTGAACTGAGTTTTAATTTTGAGTTCTCCTAATAACAATGAGTAATAATTGTACAATTTGGGTATAATATACTTTCTAGTTCTTTGGCTTCGACCCTTTTTAATTTTCTATTGCATATGGCTCTAACCAATACTTTGAATTATTTTATTTCAGTATTTTAATACTTTATCGGGACATTTTTTCAACTTTTTTTAAATACTAATTATTACTTTAATAATACCAACTTGCACAGGACATTATACCAATTTCCTGTGTCAATTGGTATAATTCAGTATTCCTTGAGGTTCTTCGTTTTTTTTCGTAAAATCTGTTCTGACACTGCTTTTGGCACACGAAGTAAATACATACAAACACCTGCGTTCTATTTCAATCTATGTCTGTGGCGACCACTAATTATTATCAAAGGTGGGGTGTTACGTATGCAAGTAAATAAATAAATATTTCCAACACTCACACCAATTAGCCTAGCCCCAAAGTAACCACTATAAGGCTTGTGTTATGGGATACTAGGGTAACGGATAGAATATCATATACTGTACATATATAAGTATCTTTATATATATAATTCTTCTGTGAGTGTGTATGTCACTGAACCTCTCTTAAACGACTGGACCGATTTTGATGAAATTTTTTGTGTGTGTTCAAGGGGATCTGAGAATGGTTTAGATTCACAATTTTGTCCGCTGGACAACCCCTATTTTTTTAGGGCGGTACGAAGTTCGCTGGGTCAGCTAGTATTTATATAGAAATACATATTAAACATCCATGACTGGAGTACAAATGCTCGTATTCATCACACAAACATCTGCCCCCACCGGGATTCGAACCCTTTGTGGTTTTTAGTAGCGAAGATATCAGAAAGTGTGCCACTCCAGCCATCCTTACTTTGCCGGCCTGTATACTCCCTTTCCCCATTGAGCCTTCAAATATAAACAGATCAATTAACACATTAGACATTTCGTATCCAGAACTGTATTTGGCTCTCCTCGCTTATTAATGAATAGATAAATAAATAATAAGCCACACCGGACCGAATTCCTCTCGTTTCACGGTGAAACTATCTCTGAAGAAGCGATACAAGTCGATGTACCCGTGGAATTCTGCCACCGTTTCCATTTACGCACGACATCCAATGCTAAAAAACTTAATAAAATAGTTTGTGTGTGCTTCTTAGCGTAAACAATTGAAAAGGAATTTCGATCTATTTTCATTCATTTCTAAGGATACCGTAGCTCTAAAGGAAAAACGGAACCCTTATTGGATCACTTTGTTGACCGTCTATCTGTCTGTCAAAACCCTTTATCTCGGAAGGAGGTATCATGTTGAAATTTAAACCCTATACTCAACTCTACGGTCCTTTGAAGTTGTGGAAAATCACACTTTTTAGTTGACGTAATAAAAAGGTACGGCAGATTATGTTGCGTACCTGCAAATTTGTACGGAAGCCTTGATGAGTCAAAGTCCGACTTGCAATTGCCGGTTTTTTTCTGCTTGTTGCTCTCTCTACCACGTGATGGTGATATTATATGAGGTTAGAAGGGCCTTGTGAAAAGCAAATGCTCATAACTTGACCATAACTTGGTTCTGGTTGCGTCGTTACTCTCGGATGTGAGCTCTGATTGGTTCGATTGTTTGATGTCGCGTCGTATGATTGGCTTTATCTATTAGGTGAAAGTGTGGTGGGGGCAGAGCCAGCGATATCGATTAACGTAAAAACGATCTCTGACCATCCTTCTTAACCTCTTTCTGTGTTCTGTGTTCTTCTGTGTTCTTGTATCTCACCTAACTACTAACTTAAACTTGTTAAGGTTCATAGATATAATATAGTTGAAAACTACAATTCATATAATTGTTTTAGTAATATCAATGTCGTACATTATATATGTTTTATGAGATGTATGGTACAGCGGATTTTCCGCTCAAATTGGAACGCCCACTTGGGAAAGCAAACTCCACCTTACGAAAGACCACAGTAAAATAACACCTTTTATTGGTTTTGTGTTCTGCTGGTAAGTAGGGTTCCACTGCTCCGCGGAGTTGGGGATTGGGTTAGGTTAGGTGAGGATGGCTGGAGCGGCTCACTTTTGCCGAATCGTCTATCTTCGCTACTGGCCTCCACTATCACTTAATATCAACTGGAGAGGGGTATTATGTGGCGCCTCGTATATTAAAAAAAACGAAAAGCTCATTTTATATAAATAATGGAAGCTTGTCCAAAAAGTGTCTCAATACAGGTTTCTTCAGCAAATTGGCCCTATATGATATTGTGTACACCAGGTTGTCACGAATAGACAAATTATTTTAATGGAATCTTCATAACAAGTTTCTGTATTTGCTATTTAACTTGTATGAACAGACGTTATCGCTACGTTTTCTTGCATGCATTGTACATCAACACCTTTAGCGGAAATCACACATAGTAAAAAAAACTACTTATTACTATCAAATACCATATTGATAAACGTTTATACCCAATTCCCGTTGCATCAACAACAATGGACACTGCCGCCCTACTGAGCCAGATAGTCGCGAGCGCGTCCGTCGCACGCACACGCGATGGATTCATTCACCGCGCACGCGCAATTGTAATCACCACACGCGGAACAGTATGACGGGCCTCGATTGTTGTTGGTGTATCGAAATATCTCGGCTGTTGGTGTATCGAAATATATCGGCGGTGTCGTGTCGTTACGTTCCCTAAAATATGGTTGAGCGAAGCGATGGCTGGTTCATGCGTCATGCTCATGAACGGGTGCTGCCAGCGGAGATGAGTCTGCCCTAACTTCCTTAATATTGAAGTCAATGTTTAGTCACACTGAATATAAATAACACTATTTGTATTTATAGTGTATGACACAGCAATCAAAATGCAGGTAAACAATTAATGTATATTTAATAATTATGTAATGAAAAGTGACTTCATGAATCACCTCTGAAGTCATTTTTCAATTTGACGACTCTGTTAATAATAAAACAGGGAGAAAAAAACAGCCCTTGCTGAGTTTCTTGCCGGTTCTTCTCAGTACAAGGTCTCCCGCCGTAGATTTACGAACCGATGGCGTAGCTTCTAGACATTCATGAGTGCTTGTAACAGCCTAAACTAAATAAATGATTTTGATTATGATTATCTATTTTATGTGATAAAGGTAGGAAACAAGAATATGGTCCGGTCTACCTGATGATCAGCAATCGCTGTACTCTAAAGTTAAGTAACAGGGTCTCGATGGCGCAGGTAGTGAGCGCGTTCTGCCTGCGATCTTGAAAGTTAAGTAACTCTAGCAATGATCGGTCATTAGATGGGTGACCAACCAAAAACATACTATCTCGAACTGCTCCGTGCTTCGGAAGGTACGTTAAGCAGTTGGTCCCGACTACATCTCTACTTATTAATACCCACCAATCCGCACTGGACCCGTTTGGTGGGGTTGGGAAGGGAAGGGACAAAAAAAAGTTTTCTTAAATATGCAAAGAGAAAGAGAGAGCATTTATTTAAAAAACTGAGTTACAAGTACCATATCAATCTTCAGGTCATGCAGGGACATAGGATGCAATGGCGGTGTATTTCAGCTAAAGGCGAGCTAATATCGGTAAAGTTAGCTGTATAAAATAGTTTGGTCTTGTTCTAAGAATCAGGTTAGACTTCCCGCGGTTGGCTTGTTCTTAGTGTTACCAACTTAGGTGTTCTCCTCCAAATTTATGGAGAACAGAAATGAGCCTGGATTTTAAACTTAAATTCATTTTCGAGATATTGATTTTATTATTTCATGGATGTTTAATTTGTATTTCCATATCAGTTTCCAATCAGTTATGTATCAGTATATGTATTCTATCCGTTACCCTAGTATCCCATAACACAAGCCTACAGTGCTTACTTTGGACATAGGCTAATTGATGTGAGTGTGGGAAATATTTATATACTTAAATATTTTTAGGATTTTTTATATGAGGCGCAACAAATTATTCCACCCCAGGGTAGGTTTAGGTAGGTTTTAGGGGTTTTCTATAAATTACTAATTAAGCTATTTTCTGTTTAAATATCATTTCTCAGTACAATACTACTGTGGACCTTTCTTCTAGTCTACATTACCCCCGAGTCGGCCACATTTTTGTAACACAAACTTGAGGGATTTCGGAGGTTTTGTTCTTTTAGCTTTAAAGGTAAATATTTTTTAAGTTGGCAACACTGCATGGTCTGTTCCACAGGGCGCTCGGAACTTTCGCCCGATACCGGTCACTTTCATCGTTACGTGCTTCGCGGCAACACTCTTTTGTTTTTCGTCACACTAATTACGTTTCGTAACACCTGACGCAATGGCAACAACATTTTTGTGAACTAATTATTGACTTGTTTTGCTGTCAGTACTAGTTTTTGTAAGTAGCAGTATAGGCTCGTTTTAAAATTGTAACACATACAGTCAGAAATTACTCGTATCTTACCTATAGGTAGCGACAAACTTCTTGAAACCACGGACAAATCAAGTTCTGTAGTAGACGTTTTTGTATGTAATTTATTTCTACTGCGCAGACTTCCTTCCTGATGGGTTCCGCGACCACACCCGTCAGGGGGACCGCGGTCCTCATAGTGCGTGTCGGGTGACGTTGCAGGAGTATTGTCTGGTTTTTAGTGGCCCTGTTCAGGGCGTAGGTAGGGCTCTGTTCACTTCAGCGAGCTCCAGGGCTGGCTGAAGAGGACAGGGAGGAGTCCCTCATACCTTCTTCTCGCTGTGGCTGAAGGATGCGTAAAGCATTTCCCAGACACAAAAAAAGGTTTCCTTGTCTATGGTCGATATTTAAGAAGTTTGCCGGGGTGTATACTCTTGCATCAAATTATCTAAGCATCATATCAAATTACCCAAGTTACCTACCAAATGTGTTTACGTATTCATCAAAAGTGGATGACTCTGGACCAATTGGAACAAACGTTTCTAATTCCAATTAAGGCTTCATCCCTGAGCTTAATCCTATTAAACACAATATTCTGTTTTTGTCAATTTTTTAATGTTAAATAACACTAAAGGTCTATAATTTAAATTTGCCTCAATAAAAAAATACATAATTAAAAATATTATTTTCAGTTGCTTTACAAGGGTTTTTAGGGTTTCGCATTTTTAAATAGTGACACCAAACACCGGGTGATGTCAGCATGAACCGTGATAAGTGAACAGTTGAAAATTTTCTATAAAAAACGTCAAATTAACATAAACGAAATAAAATGTTGTGGGAAACAATTCTTTGTGAGTTTTACTTGAAGAATCGCTACTATTCAAATAAGTTACTTACGGTACGGAACCTATTGTGTACAAGTCAACAAAACTTGTATAGAATCTACAATTGTTAATGGTTTCATCTCGTTTCATACAAATCTGTACGCTTGTTAGCGATGCTAATAGTTTAATAAGAGACCGTATCTAAATTAAATCAGTTTCCCTAAAAGTATATAATAATAAAATTCAAACGCAGTAGACATAGCTTAAATTGAATAATACATTCGTAATTTTATTACGTATGTTTACTTAAAAACTTATATAACAATTAATGGGTTTAACAATCACAGAATTTAATTAACAAAACCTATATAAAAAACGATAGGTTTAAGAGTATTTTGCTTGCGTTTTGGACAAACGAAAAACGCATTCTTAGAATCTTTAAAAAAACACTAAACAACTACAACATTTTGTAATTAAAAATTTGTAAATTTCATTCTAAGTAATTGTTTTCTCAATCGTAAATGAAATTATTTTCGCCTTAGTTATGCAGATATGAAGCAATTATAAGTCTATACTGAAAAGTGTTTTAATGGTTGGAATATTTTCAAAGAATAGGTGAAATCATTGCAACAATTGTAAAGGATATTGCCAACTTGATCGACTGAACTTCCTTCCTAAATTTACCAACTGAACAAAAAAGTAATTGGAGCCAGCCAAGCCCTTTAAATTAGATTCCGTTTGAAGATTTCCTAAAATTGTTGATGAGAGCATATTAAGGGTATAATTGAGCGAAATATTGATGTTGGCGAAAGCAACCACTTTGCTGTGGTTTTCATAATAATAATAATAGACCTTAGAATAGTATGGATTTGATTTTTCATGATTTTCATAATTTTAATAGTCGTTTTCCTTACAAGGAGGTTGTCGAGGAGTCTATAATTATTATGAAAACCAAAACAAAGTGGTTGCTTTCGCCAACATCGATATTTTGCCCAATTATATCCTTAATCTGCTCTCATCAACAATTCTAGGATAACTTCAAACGTAATGTAGTAAGTTCACACATTTCTTTTTTGAAATTTTGTTTACCTTGCCATACTTTTACATTACAGCAAAGTGGTTGCATTAACCAACATCGATATTTCGCCCAATTATACCCTTAATAGGCTCTCCTCAACAATTCTAGGAAAACTTCAAACGAAATGTAGTAGTATGTTCACACATTTTTTTTTATTTTGTTTACCTTGCCATACCTTTACATTAAAGTAAAGGATATATTAAGGATTGTTTATACCTTACTTTGCAGAGTTGGCTAAGTAGGTATCAAAGATATAAATATTAAACGTAAAACATTATAAACAAACTTTACATCGACTACAAATACACCTCCAAGAGTTAATACATACTCGTAGTATTTGTTCCTCAAATTTATTTATTTATGTTTATTATTCAAACTTATCCATTCGATATCCGGCGGCAACTCAATCTTACAAAAACCGACGGACCATAATAAGGAGACATCGTGAATAGCTAATATGATAAATTAATAAAACATTATCCTTTATTTCTGAAACAGTGAATACTGATAGTTTCGAAAGTCCACAACATCGAGGTTTCACTATTGATTCCTTCCCGAATACAATTTGAAATCATAAATATAATTATTTCTCATTAAACCTAATATTATATTCGTTATAGGAATTATAGTTTTTTGAATTCACGCTGAAAAGACTATTGATTTAACATATCGTCGCTGTCAAATCAAGCTTTGTCCAAAAAATAAAACTTTAAGATGGCAGTTGACATATACCATATTATTAAGGAGGAGGAGCTCAATGGCGCAAGTGGTTAACGCGTTCGGCTACGATCGGTGAAGTTAAGCAACTTTCGCAGTGGTCGGTCATTGGATGGGTGACCAAAAAAATGTACAATCTCGAGCTCCTACGTGCTTCGGAAGGCATGTTAAACCGTTGGTCCCGGCTGTATCTGCAGTCGTTAGCACCCACCAATCCGCACTGGGCCCGCGTGATGGGTCACGGCCTAAACTCTCTATTCCATCCATAGAGAAGGCCTGTGCCCCAGCAGTGGGGACATTAATAGGCTGATGATGATGATATTTTTATGCAACCTCGATTCATCGTTTTAATGCTACAGATTCGCATAGCCGTCTTTGTATTCGAAAATCGGTTAGTATACTGCAGTATACTAGTCATAATGATGGAAATGTCGAAATCCCCAAAAGTGCACATAGCAGATATTGGGTTGACAACGACGACAGTGTTACCAACCCTTACCAAAATTTACCCCTAAGTATTATTTAAATTCCCCTAAATTTCCCTAAATATACAATTTTTTTAGTACCTACTTATTACCCAAATTCTTTCGTTGCTCATAAATTAAAACGTTACTTAATTAGTTACAGTAAATTATTTTATTGAATAAATACAGTTTCCGAAAGGACATTCAAACGAAAATGAGCTGACAGACTGTTAAATATTATTTAGCTGTTTTTTTAACTTTAGTCCATACAGCCTTAGGAAACAACCCGCCATACAGTCAGTTTAGTCGTTTCATACCGTGGTGCGTTCCATTCTACGCACAAATTTTTTGTTTTTCGATTTAATTGCAAGTTTCGCCCCTAAAAAACACCCAAAAAATACTAGCCCCTACAAAAGCCGGTTTTAACACTTCTAGCCCCTAAATCAGGGGGCATAACCCCTTAGTTGGGAACCGTGAACGACGATAGATTCTAAAAAATAAAGTAGAACTGAATACGTTCACTGTTATAGCCAAAAGTATAGCAAAGAAAAAAAAACAGTGCATATTTATACTTCGTAATTTCAGCTCATGAATATTCCAATTGTTTAATTGTCTAAGATTTAATATGCAAAGATTTTTTATTTGTCTCGAAAACTTGTGTCCTTTAAAAACATAATTGCTATAATTCATCAATAATCATTAGACGTTCTCTTCTATAATTAACTATTAACAACAGTTAATTCAGTCGGAGCTATCATCAGTAAAGATAAACAAATAAACAGAAGATTATGTAATCCTCCCGCCTTCGATCCTAAACAGCATCCGACATTCTGCCTACTCCAATTGTATGCAGATAAATGGTGCTCCGTGAAGGTAACCTATTGTTTTACAAACTGATAGCTCCAATCCTTCGAACAATTTGAGATCTTAAAACACATATAGCGGAAGACACCAACCGAAGGTGATTGGGTAATTGGATTGTTAAAAGGGTTATAATTAGAAAGACCAGTTGCCTAAAAAGCTTGTAAAGAAGTCTTCCTTAAGACATGTTTATAAAATGGTATTATTTTTATTACAGCATTGTATTATTAAGCTTATGCTAAGTTACCAAGAAGAGATAGATTGTACATGATTGAGCCTTAAAAAATTACCATGAAAAAATCATCATCATCATCATCATCAACCTATTAATGTCCCCACTGCGGGTGCACAGGCCTTCCCTATGAATGGAATAGGGAGATTGGGCCATGACCCACCATGCGCGCCCAGTGCGGATTGGTGGGTGGTACCGACTGCAGATGCAGCCGGGACCAACGGCTTAACGTGCCTTCCGAAACACGGAGGAGTTCGAGATAGTAAATTTATGGTCGCCAATCCAACGACCGACCACTGCGAAAGTTGCTTAACTTCAACGATCGCAGCCGAACGCGCTAACCACTTGCGCCATCGAGCTCCATAAAAAAATGTTTCCAGTAAAATATTTTTAATATTCGAGCGAATTCAACTCCCAGTTAGGCAATTTTCAAAATTGTTTGAATTCAGTTCGTTTTGTTTTAAAGATAAAAATGAAATATTACTACAACGAAACTTTTTTATCTATAGTATTTAAGGTACAAGTCACGTAACTCTATCGCTCTACAATACGCGGAGGGGATAGTTGCGTATGGGTACGACTGGAGAGCCAATCGGCGCAACGCACGCCCACCCGCGCACCTCGTTTCCCCCCAAGACTTCTTAATTTTTACTTCTGCGCAATAACGGTTAGCGCTAGAGTTTCGTGCCGCGACTAATACTGTCGCTCCATGCGGCAAAGTTTTATATTCTTGGCGATATCCGTGGTTAAGTGGTATGTCAATGTTATGTGGGCCAATCTGAGGTGCTGGGTTCAAAATAGTTCGAAAATTTGATGAACTCGAGCATTTATGCCTAAACCATGACTGTTAAAATATCTATAAAAATAAACTAACATCATTATATGTTTCTTTAGCATACCCTCTTATATGAGCGGGCAATTGAGATTTAATTCAAGCAGAAAACCGATACATTCCGTGCTTTATTCTACAGTGGGAGGAAATCAACATTTTACTTTAAAAATAAAGACTAATTAATGTGCCTACTTTAAAGAGTCGACATTTTAATTTAATTTCCTGCATTAAGTTAACAGTCACTTCCGACAACAGTTTGTTAATATTTATAACATAATAGTGGGCGTTACAAATATGATTTAATGAACTAATAAACGTCAGTAATTAAATTTCTTCATGCGCGGCTCACATTTAGTATTAAATAAAATAGATTGCTGTGTTTATGTGTTGTATGAATAAGTAAATGGTAATGTTACTGTTTGAATAAATTTATGATAAGTATGCCTTTTTGTAGTTTCATAATTAGATGGAAAACAAACTTTCTATATGTGTAAAATGTTGAGACTTAAAGTTAAACAAGGTTTTAAACCATGTTCAGGCACGTAAGAACTGAGGACCCGGTAACTGATTGGATTTTCTTTATTTATAGTCACTGAACAGTGCTCAAATTTATGTAAGTAGTCCTACAAATTACCCTCTAAATATTACCATCCATTTAAATTATTTAAGTTGGTCATATACAGTAAAGCCGGATACTCATTAGCGAGCTGTAACCGTAACATGCGTACAGTACGAGGTTCTAGTGTGTACGTTTGTAGCTCAGTTGTAAACGTCGGCTCGCTGCAAACCGCATGCGTACCGCTAAAAGCAAGTTAGCGAACCACGTTGAAGGTATACGCAGGACTTTTTAGCGGATATTATGCTGTAAAGCGCTCGTAAGAGGTGCGAGGTCCTTGGTGGGCAGCCACTGGGGGTCCGTAAGACTTGCGGGAGCCCGGTGTAAGGTCCGTTCGGCACTGTGCCTCTTCAAGGCGCCGCGCCGTTGTCTGTAAAAAGATTTTTTTACCTGCGTTAAAAAAAAAGGTTAGCGAACCACGTACACATTATGCTTTTTGGTTACAGTACATGCAGCGGTTACGGTTACAGCTCGCTAATGAGTACCCGGCTTAATATTGTATTGTACTGAGGCGTTTCGTCTGAGAACCCACATTCAGTGAGTTGTAGCGTTCGAATTATCACAGCTACAAATTTATCCTTCTGGCTACAAGTTCCTTAAAGGTTCTGGTTAATCTTTATGTATACAAAACCTTCGTTTTCCAATGTGGCCACAAGGAGGGCACGCACATTATGATAAAGAGTTGCTCTTACTTAATCGCCCTAACGATTATGTAATTTTTTTACCTTAAAATAAACCCGATGGTGGTTGCTTTTCTTAGAGTTCTGTGTAATTCCAAAAAATGATACCGACATCCTTTTCGGTTTCAATCCAATGAGCAACTGAATCATCGGCTGTGCCACTTACAAGGCTTGCAAATAATTTGCTTATCTTAGAAGTGACATTGATATATAAATGTTTGTGAAAAAGTTGAAATTAGAAGTGTTTTTTTTTTAAATTACTTAAAATTGATTTTGTAAATTTTTATGATTGTTTTCGATGTTTTCCGATGCCCATTTATTTATCTTGATGTACTGTACATGCAACTGTTAACTACACTGCTACGAAAAGTTAAAACATAATCCACAACGGCTCCATACAAAAGACTTGAACGCGTCACCCCAAGAATATTTTATAATAATTACAGAGGCTGTAGCCGGCTGATTCGTCACGAACGTGAGGCTGGTACAATGTAAACCAATTTGTAGGAACATACTAGTGAATATTTATGATTTTGCCCTTCTAACAAAGAAGGTCGATTGGACTTAGCAACTTTTCGAAGCTTCAGGTGGCTCTGGAACTAAAATGCGCTAAAATTTGCGTTCGAATTTTGAATTAAGTACGCTCCTTCAGGTGCACATTCTAAAAACAACACATCCGAAGTTTTCGGCGGGATTTCTTCGAATGCGGTTGGCATCTTATTTTAATTATTCTTAAATTCGTTCAAAGCGGATATTGTAAAATAATATTGGTGTGATTTTGTGTTACAACCGTCTGCGCAACTTAGTGGAATCTTTAAAATATACGCTATTCCGGTCAAGTGGACGTGAGAACTTTATTGTAGTTTTGACTAACTCACAGAATCTTATCAACAAGCCAACTCGATGCATTTCGAGCCAAACACTCCATTAGAATGCGTCACACCGACATTCTAATGTAAAAAAAAAGATTTATATAACTAAAGACTAGGCTGTATAGGCATTGTTCCCTTTGCCTTTCCTAAAAAGGGAGAACGTTTAAAAAATAATAAAACAACACAACCTCTTTTAGCATGTCAGTTATCGCTAGTCAAGCTTTCGTCTAGCGTCTATAGACACGCAGCCCGTTTATTCATGACGACGACAGAACTAATTCGAATTTCGAACGCTGATTTTTAGTCAATCACGCAGTTGTGCGAATAGCATAAATATAGTGAGAAGAAATATTCCCTTCAAATTTTCAATGTAATAGAAATTGTCTCTGTTATTTTTGTAATAATGTTATTCAAGTGGAAACTTATTAAAATGTTTATTAAGTAAATATACACGTAATAATTTTGAATTCTGCTTACTTTTTCTCGGTGTAGATATCATTATTGATTCAACTTTCACTTAATTTTACTGTAAGTATGCGTTAACAACTTGAAACTTGTTAATGACATTTAGTTACGAACTATATTAAGCTAACTAGAAGACTGTTACAATTTAAATGCAAACTGGTTTTACTAAACTATTTATATACTAGATACGTTTACATAATTCATTAACTTAGCAATCATAATTGGGCCTATTTTTAGCGTGATTCTCTACACTTCATACCATATTTTACTCTCTATAGAACTTAAAAGCATCATCACTAGCCTATTTATGTCCGCACGGCTGGGGCACAGGCCTTCCCTATGGATGGAATAGGGAGATTGGACTATGACCCACCACGCGGGCCCAATATGGATTGGTGAGTGCTAACGACTGCGGATGCAGCCGGGACTAACGGCTTAACGTGCCTTCCGATTTCGAGGACGAAGGAGCTCGAGATAATAAGCTTTTGGTCACCCATCCAAGGACCGACCACTGCGAAAGATGCTTAACTTCCACGATCGCAGGCCGAACGCGCTGTCCATCTACTCCATCGAGCGCTCCAAAGTCTATACTACTGTCAAATTTAGTTTTCAAAAGTTCAGTGGCATAATTGTCAGAGTTGGCTCTAATATCAGCTTTAATAATATTTTTTAAACTTCTGTAAAAAAACAAGATATTTTTTTTCTGTTCTAGTCACCCGACAGTTTGGAGCCTAAAGTTTTCTGTAAACCTATTCTTCTAATAGAACAAGCCTAAGCTCTTGACATACTTAAAGTGCATCATGTATATACAACTGACGAAACTCAAGGCAAAGTAATTTTCCACCTACACACACCATACATCTTTGTCGACAATATCAATTGTAATAAAGGTCAATTTGCTTTGCTACATCATTAATATCAACATCAAAAAGTCAGTAGGACAGTCTGAATTTAATTATTTATACACACATAAATATATTATCGTTACGAAATGAATAATTTACACAAATGCTGTTTTAGCTTTAATCACTGAAAAATCTTATTGGTTAATACATATTTACAAAAAAATAAACGATGATGGAATGGATGGGAAAAGTTGATTGCTTAGTTAGTCAATGTTTGTAAAATTCTTTCAATAGTAGAATTTTAACTAAGTTACTTAATATTTATTTTTAGCAGTATTTTTTTTTCCTCGCAAGGCCGGAGCAGATCGTTAGATAAAATAAAAAGTCTAGCGATTGACTTTTTATGTGATAAATCATCAATTTTCATCTTTACATAATAACCAAGTAAAACTAATAAAAAATATTGTTTGTTTCATAATCATAAATGCATGGCTGCGCCGACGCATGGATGCCCACTGAACAGGTTATTCTAGCACCAAATTTGGTATCTGCGATGTAGGAAACCGGTTTCGGTTTTATGCCATTTCATAATTGCAACCGTTGCGAAATTGCACTTTACAAGTTGTACCGTTCATAAGTGGAAGCGATTTTTAAAATTATCAAAAAATAATTGACACTTATTTTGTCTTCAGTCAATCAATCAAAAAATTACAAAGATAAAACGCGCCACTGTTTGGGAGCTTTTGCTTGCGGCTGTTGACGGCACTTCTAAGTACTTGACTTTAGGCGATATTTCAAATCAGTATATCTCCGTAATGTTCTGTTTATGTGAAAAAAAAAATAACTTTTCTTTTTGATATTTTACCTCATAGACGATGAAAAAACTAGTTAGTCATCATCCCTATTAAGCTATACACTGATAAATTTGACGACCTCCGTGGCCGAGTGATTTGTACGCCGGGTTTCATGGCTGTCGCCGACTCGAGAGGTCCCGGGTTCGAATCTCGGAGGGGGCAGATGTTTGTGTGATGAATACGAGCATTTGTACTCCAGTCATGGATGTTTAATATGTATTTACATAAATATACTTATATATGTACAGTATATGTATTCTATCCGTTACCCTAGCATCCCATAACACAAGCCTTATAGTGCTTACTTTGGGGCTAGGCTAATTTGGTGTGTGTCGGAAAAAAAAAATATTCTAATTCCGTCTGAGTGTAGCAAAATTACCGTCATCGCAGCAGCTTATGAATTACAGTTTCTAAAACTGCTGCACCGATTTATACAACCATCTGGATAATTCACCTACTACACTGGTAATTGGAACTCATAATGACTCACCGGTGGCTCTTTAGAGATTTATCAAGAGATTACTGAGGAGAACGGAATCTCCATTACTACATCGTTTGGGTATTTGTGGTAATAGAGGAGCTCGATGGCGCAAGTGGCTAACGCATTCGGCCTGTGATCGTGAAAGTTAAGCAGCTTTGGCAACGGTCGATCATTGGATGGGTGACCAAAAACTTATTATCTCGAGCTCCTCCGTGCTTCGGAAGGCAAGTTAACCTGTTAGTCATGGCTGCATCTGCAATCGTTAGCATACACTTATCTGCAATGAGCTTGCAAAATTAAAAAAAAAAACAAAATTCAATATCGTTTATGAACTCTAGGCTGTTGCATGTTGGGTTACGGCCTAGTAACCCTATTCCTTCCATAGAGACGGCACGTGCCCTTGCCTCAGCTGTAGAGGCATTAATAGGCTGATGATAATGAGTAATAGATATTCCGAACTCTTTGGCAGGTAATACTAGTGCGCTAAAGCTTATTTTACATACTTCAATTTCGTGTTACACGAGTATCCACTCCCACAGAAATTAATTTAGATATTCATTTATTTAGTCCAATTGCAAAAATGGCCAATGTTTAACAATAATATTTTAAATGCCCAGCTACTATGCAAAAAGATAAAAACGTGTTCCAAATTTGGAAAGCCGAACTTTATTTTATTCTTGTAGCATCAATATTTAGTCGATTTACCTGATAACATTTCAATTTACCTGATAAGGTACCATGAGAAAACCTTCTTCGATGAATGGACAGGCAGTCAGCAAGGCTTAGGAGTAGGTTCAATGCAATCTCTCCCTTTGTATATCCTAAAACTAAAGCAGTTTTAGGCTCACTGTTAAAATAAGGCTGCCCTTCTTACTTAAATTGCTCTCTAAACTCACGACGAAGACTACCCCCTCAGGTTCGAGTGGTCGAGAGGCTCCAGACGGAGAGGAGACTCCCCCCGTGGGGAGATGCCATCGGCCTCGATTACCTCTAGAGGCACTCGCCAATTCTCGGCTTAAGGTCCCCTTAAGATCTCGCCGTCCCCAAACCCAGTGACGCTGTAAATGTCATCTGCGACCAACAGCTAAAAATACACTCAAAAACGACGAAGACTTTTATACTCGTATTTTAAGCAGAAGCTCAAAGAAAATTGCATTTACTTTTCTTTAACAGCATTGTCATTTGCATAAAAGGATTGTTGTATAAAATGGGAAAAAGTAACGCTCGTCCCAAAATGGAAAAGCAATAACTTCCTAATTACCCCAAATACGGTGCAAACGTAACTCTTTAAGGCAAGCAATTACGACAACCATTCAGTGTTTTAAGAGGCTTAGTCATGCGACTGCAATGATGATTTGCAAATAGCTAGCTAGCTAGCCTTATTACATAGCCTTACGTGTTTAAAATATATATAAACACTAGCTGACCCAGCGAACTTCGTACCGCCATAAAAAATTTAATTAAAAAAACATTGTCCAGCGGACAAAATTGTGAATCTAAACCATTCTCAGATCCCCTTAAACACTCACAAAAAATTTCATCAAAATCGGTCCAGTCGTTTAAGAGAAGTTCAGTGACATACACACTCACAGAAGAATTATATATATAAAGATTTGAACTTAGTAAAACAAGAAAGCAATAAATCAATTATTAACCCCAATCCAATTTAAAAAGACATAAAAGATTATTGCCTATATAGATAGATGTATGTAATACAGTGACTGTATTTAAGGCAGACAGTGGCATTAAGATTTTAAAAGGCTTTGCGGATTTCTCGCTGGTATTGGAGCATACGTATGGGGAAATAACCTTCATCTTACATAAGATTGCAGTAAAATAACACAACTTTTTGGTTCTTTTGTGTTTCTGTCGGTGAGTAAGGTTCCGGAGCTCCACGGTGTAGGGGATTAGGTCAGAGAGGCAACGGCGATATTTTTTATATCGCAAACGCATATAGGCCATACGCTTGTTTGCCATCCTGTTAACATAAAAAAATAATGTTAACAAATTGCATGTTTGAAATGACCACTGATTTAAAATACATCTCTATATAACTTTGTAGATATATAGTGGCTTTCAAGATTGCCTTTTTGTGCGTCAGTTTTATATTTGTCTTAATAAAGAAATGAAAATAGTAGAAATGTCCCAAACTGCTACGAATCAATTATCCATGAAAACTAATCTTTTACACGTGCTTAAATTTTTCCTTCTTTCTTACATTTTATAGCTTGAAAAATTACCAATATAAACATTATTATATCTCTTTTCCTCAACGGTATAAATAATTTTGCTCACATTAAAAAATGTGTGAGTTTGAGATGTTAAATGTAATATAAGACATAGAACCTTCACAGAGATTACAATTAACAGTAATTAATATAATTAATTTCACCTTCGCCCACATTTTTTCCTCACAAAATTGTTTCATTATTAGTTTAGTGAGTCTATAGCTCATTTTAAGTACACGACGCGTTGCGTAGGCGCAAGGTAAGTAAGTATTGAATAATTTACGCGTAAAATTGCGCTAACAATTAAGTGGTTCATTGTATAAATACATAATAAGGCGACGCGTTTAATTGGCGTTTTGTTTTTCTTGTGCAACAATATGGAAAAAAGTGGTTCATCCGTTACATATAACCAATTCTGTTATATAAATATACGAACTTAGTTTTACGATATATTTGTGACTGGGTTATATCATACTACAGAATTACGGTAACGAAAATCGTAGCAAACCTTACAGTAAATGCTTACAGTAAATAATATTTATGACTCTAATGTTAATGAGTCAAAACTACGTTTATTTCCTTGTATATACTGAATCGACATCTTTTTGTGGGAATCTGATGACCTGATATACAAGCATTTTTATGCTTAGTTTAGGCGTCAGTCTCTCACAAAGTTCTACATAGCTACTTAAATAACTACCATAAGTTAATTATACAATAGTGTTTAAAATGTATTCGTAAACGGAGGAGAGTTAAATAAATAAATAAATAAATAAAAAACACCTTACCGTAGTATTGTTGCAAAACCAAAACTGATACAGAACGTGCAAGCTTCATTATCTTGTTATACTCTATTTCCATAACAAATATTTTGATTGAAGCTAAAATTAAAGGTTATTTAAATCGTCGAAGCGAGTGAATTCTTTTGAATGAAAACTAATAAAGACTTGAAAATATGGCCCTTTTAAAGGTGAGCCAGGCTCGTCAAAAAAAAATTGTAAGCCCTGACCCAGCAATATAACAACTCGGTCTGTAACAAATATTAAATAAGGGCTTTGATTATGTAAACGCCTAGGTAGAGCAATCCAAATATACCAGGTAAGGAAAATGGCTCATGTTACGCACAATGTGTGCGTGACTCTAATGTCGTCAGATTGTTTGAAAACAATCAATGCGTGCGCGTGTAGCGACGAGCGTATCCACCATTTGTAGTAGATATTTTTGGGGTGCTTTCGTGCAGTTAATACGGTATCTAGTCTCAGTAGTTTCTGTTTTCTTAAATCTAGGCGTATATAATCAAAGAGACAGGGTAATTAAAACGCGTACCAGAGACTTTTAAACGGTTGACCGAACGTGTTCAAAGGGTCAAAGAAAGCGGCCATTGTGATTAATGGGTTAAAACCGCGCAACAAACCCACAAATATAAAAGCGTGAAATTGCTATTACCGTTACATTACAATAGTCGCTGATATAAATAGAGTTTTTTTAGTGTGTTGCTGTTGGTCGCAGATTACCTTTACAGATTCTTTACCCGCGCAAGTGTTCCCTCCTTCCTATAATCTGGGGTCCTTTAAGAGCTGTGTGAGGCCAGCGAGGTGAGGATGATTGTTGTAGCAGTTTATATATTCATATTCATTTTGTGTATGACATTATAACCTAACCTAACTTGACCTTTGATTTTTAATTATTTTATTTGATGAAAATTATTAAATTTAAATTATGTAATGTATTAAATTAAATTAATGATTAGGTGTATTTTTTAGTGATATGTGCCTATTTCTATAATAATTGATTATGTATTGTTATTATGATTATGAGTTATGTTGCTCGAAATAAATTAATTTTATTTTATTTATTTTTATTTATTTATAACTACTATACCAGCTATCTTCACGTTCGGACTTTATTACCACTTAACATCAGGTGGGGTAGAGTCATTTGCCTAACTCTAATTATAAAAAATAAACAGGGTCACTGGGTTTGGGGACGGCGAGACACTAAAGGGGACCTCAAGCCGAGAATGGGCGAGTGCCTCTAGGAGTATTCCAGGCGTATGGCATCTCCCCACAGGGGGAGTCTCCTCTCCGTCTGGAGCCTCTAGACCACTCGAACCTGATGGGGTCGGCTCAACTAGAGGGCGTCTCTGAGACTCGGACCTCGGCTTTAGTTAGCCGTTGTCGTGGGGGGCGGGGAAATACGCCCAGGTATGTACCTGTACCTGGTATAGCGTGTCGTATGTAGACCGGGTCTTCGCACTCTTATCCTACGGGTGCGGTGTCTGCCTAATTTTGCCCACTTCTCTGTGTAGTGTTGGTGCTTGTGGCCTGTGTGAGAGTATTTGGAAGCGAATAGAGTTTAGTTAAATAACCGATATATTTATATTAAGATTATCTTTCGCCCACGAATTCGTCCGCGACTTCGTCCGCGCGTTAGGTTTTTGTTAGGTTTTTGTTTTTGGGAATTCCACAGGAACCTTGAATTTTTTCGGAATAACTAATATCCTATGTGACCATCTAGATAACAAACTACTCACATATATACCATATTTATTACAAATTAGTTTAGCTGTTTTAGTGTGAAAGAGTCACCAGTATCTACAGGCAAACATCCATACTAACTTTCTCATTAATGATATTAGTATAGGATAGGATATTAGTAGGAAACTAATGTTATTAAAGCCTGCTAAAAATTACGCGGTAAAAAAAATCGAAATAAATGAAAGGACTTTAGGTAGATAATAATATTCCGAAATATTTGACCAGCCAAGTTTTTTACTAAGAACAACCAAAAGTTATACTTACGACAAAAAAGTCTTATCACGACTATTTTTTCCTAATTAATTTTAGGTTGTGTAGAAGACAAGTGTGTCGTGCTCGCCTACCGAGGATTCCGTACAAAGGACATTGTTCAGCGTCCATACATAGTTAGCCTAAGAACCAACAATCATGAAATATTATTTTCTAGGTTCAAAATCGTAAGTAAATGACTGTAAAAACAAAGAATATTGACGGACACTTCTGAGAACTTTAATTATTAGGAAAACTAAAACTTTTTTGAGGTTATGTTTAATATTCAATGAAACATAGGTCAACCTATGAATTTAGTATGAACTCGATATGAAGTGAATTAATATTACAACTAATTCATTTTATTCGGTGCGATTTTAAAGAATAACTATTAGGAAAAACTTGGTAAGGTAGGAATATGAATAAATTAAAAACTGTAGTTTTGCTTCTTATTTATCGACTATTTTTCACATAATTGTATCATATTGTTTATTGTATTTATTTGTATATCACATGTTTATTGTGTAAATATGCAGCGTGAATGTGTATCAGGTGTTCTTGAATAATTTGGCAGTATGATCCTCTCAGGATGTTGTGGCACAGGTTCACTAGCACTTGGTAATAAGGGCTCTGCACTTTGGTAACAAAAATATACTAAGAATTATCATAAATGCCAAATTGGTGTTGGTTCTTAGGCCAATTTTAACATTGTCCTTTGTAGATATGCAACATAAACGGCCGTATCTTTTTTAGGGTTCCGTAGCCAAATGGCCAAAAACGGAACCCTTATGGATTCGTCATGTTTGTCTATCTGTCTGTCCGTCCGTATGTCACAGCCACTTTTATCCGAAACTAAAAGAAGTAGGTATACTGTTGAAACTTGGTAAGAAGATGTATTCTGTGAACCGCATTACGATTTTCACACAAAAATAGAAAAAAAAACAATAACTTTGGGAGGTTCCCCATACTTAGAACTTAAAACTGAAACTCATTTTTTTTTAAATAGGTAACTATAATTTGCAACTGATCGGTTATAAATACTTTCTTCGTAACAATTTGTGTATAGAGTTGGTGTGATGGGAAAAAAGTTTAAGAGATTCAATTTAAAAGTTAAAAGGTTATCTATTTGCGTGCGGCCCCGACACCGACATTGACAATGAAAGTGAGAGTGCGCCAGCGCAATCAAACAACGTTTAATCACAAAATAGATAGTAGGTAGTTTCATTCCGTAGTGAGAACTAAAAAATAAACCTATAAATTTTGAGTTACCTGAGAAACTAAGTGTCGCCGCACATGGGTCACCGACCACAACCACTAAACGCCTACAATTTCTTGTAGTTTTCATACAATTTATATGGACTCGCCACACACGGTACGCCAGTGGTCGCTACACGCTACAAATCGTCGTTGCTCGCTTCTAGTGGCCCGCACCGGCCACTTAATGCGCGGATACAAAACGCCGCCACACGTCACTCGCGCGATTCCACACCCCTCTCTCCCTTACCTCAGTCGGCCGCTGTCGCGCGCTTCAGCCACTTTAGTAGCCGCTTCTAGCTTCTCGTGGCGGCGTTTGTGGCTGTGACGTGTGGCCCTTGTGCGGCTGCGGCGACACTAAAACATCACATACAGTGTAATACATTATAAACAGTGAACATACTACACACGCATATGAAAATTATTGATTGATATCCATCCATCCATCCATCAGCCTTTCTCCGTCCACTGCTGGACATAGGCCTCCCCCATAGAACGCCACAATGCGCGGTTCTGCGCTATCCGCATCCAGCGGCTCCCAGCATATTTGACGATGTCGTCAGTCCATCTTGTTGGGGGCCGCCCCACGCTGCGTCGTCCGGTACGATCCGTTATTTCCTATATAAGGCAGCCATTTTTATTTAACACTAGCTGTATCCCTCGGTGTTACCCGCGGTTTATTAGGGATACTTTACAGCAGTAAAACGTAGCTTATGTGTTAATCCAGGGTTTCAGTTAACTCCATACCAAATTTTATTGAAGTCGCTGCAGCCGTTTAGACGTGAAGAAGTAACAAACATACACACTCACACACTCACAAGCTTACGCCTTTATAATATTAGTGTCATACCTGTATGGAATTATTTGTTTAAATTATGTAGATCCTTAAAGTTTGTACTTTTATTTGAATCAATTATTGTGTTAAGGTGGAAACATTTCTCAATAAAATAAAGGTCTTTTTTGCTGAAATATAAGGTGACCAATTTTGTAACCTAGTAACTTAAAATTTACGGTGTATTGTCGATTACAATGGGGCTTTCGAGTTTTTATAATTTAAAAGACTTCCCCAAAAAAGATTTGCAGAAAATTCGGTGTCAAAAGGTGTCAAACAATGCCATAACATATCTCTTGGTTAGAATATAGTAATAAGGTACTAAAATATTATCTAATCTTTATAAACAATAAAAGATAACTCTACTAAACCAAGAATTTTTAGCTTTTGCTCCAAATAATAATGCTCCTACAACCAAAACATATAAAATCAAAGGTCGACGACATTTATTACGTAATGACGATAAAATTTACGGCCACTGTGAATGAAAACAATAACGATGACCGTCGGTAACTTTGTGAATGAATATCTTGCCCATAAAAACTAACAATTATGTGAATGAACCACAACTTTAACACCTAAAAACCTTTATTAACTCGGGTCAATGCACCCACAACCTTGAACAAAAGACTATCGCACTGGTCGTGACATAGTTGTGACGTCATAATTATGCTTTCTAGTTACATCACGGCGACATGGTTTAATTAGACTACAAAATTAAATTCATTAAAATTTGAACTTTACCTCTTTTTTTTCAAATTTTAAGTTCCCTGGGATATTAAATATTATTCATATTCTTCTTCACTTACCAATATCTATGAAAAAAAAAACTTGTCAATTAATTCCACCTCATTTGTGATATTGGATCTCTATTAGTGTGACTTATAAAGAAAAATTGATTGAAAAAAAAAAATGTAATTCTTATGGAATTTGAAATAGGAAAAACTGAGATGAATCTTGATAGCTAGTGATCCATCTCATGCTCTGTTAATCCCACAAGAGAATTTTGGCGTATGTGTATGTAGCTACACCTTTAAGCGCCATAGTAAAATGAAAACTAATGAATATGTTAATTCTAACTGTCCGTATTAGTGTTTAGACTAAACAGCGCCGGCGTATTACTCAACTGCTGCGAGCTGTGTCGGCTTTCTAAGACATTTGGCCCCAATCCAGAACCATTAGATTTCAAATGATTTACATCCAATTCAGATCGTATGCAACGATAGCGCTAAGCGGTTATAGAATAAGGAACTAAACAGAAATCAATTCGAAATAATTAAGTGAAGAGGTAATGTTTATTAAAGAAAAAAAATTGTTTATAAGAAAAATATCAGCTAAGCCCGCATTATTTGTTTACAATTCTATAAAAACATGTTGCCAGACACTTGACATATCAAACATCAATTTTACCCAAGTAAACACTCTATTAAAAGTTTTATAAATAAATAAATATTTTTTCCAACACTCACACCAATAGGCTAGTTGACTCATGTCGAATTGTATTAAATAAATGTTTATTTCTTAAAGTATTTGATCTAAGGAACCTAAATACATCGATTTCACTTCATAAAACCAGAAGATTGCTGTAGAAATTTAATTTAAAAAAATATTTTTTAGTCTATATTTTCTAAACACTAAAAACGCTATCCGCCACATCCGCCATGATTGTGACGTCTCTTATGGTAAACAACTAAAAGTCATTCGCGTGTTATTGTGGGTGAATTCTTTCGTCTGACTAAATTTATCTTAAAACACTTTTAACTTTAGAAAAGTTTCCGTTTACTGTTTTTTTTTTGAAAAAACTAATTATGGATGCCGGCTTTGTGAAAACAGAAAGCACAAATCTGCCAAGAATTGACGCATTCATGGTTGGTGAATTTATTGCACTAAACCCCGACTTCTGCTCTGCGGAGCAGAGAAACGACAAGGCATCTATGTAAGTACAGTGTATTTAGTATTACAATGTAGTAATAAACATAAAACTGATACAACATATGAATAAGTGTAATAAAGTTGCGTAGGTTAATTTCTTTCGGCACTTTTAATCCACAACTTTCCTGGAGTCTTCAAGGATGTGTTTTTTATATTCTCGTACAATACAATAATAATAATTATTTTATTTTTCGGGGTATTTATTAGAAATCATCTTTTGATTATTATAAAGTCAGTTAAGTTATTTTCTACGTGCTTACGAGTTTTTGTTTATTTACCTTTATGTTATGTGTTTACTGCAGTTAACGTCATAGCATAGATAATCTATAGACTAAAATGGCCGACAGCGTTTTTGTATGTCCATGAAAAATCTATTTTAAAATTAAAGATTTGTAGCTTTTTAGGTCTCAAAAAAATACAATACTTTTTTTTTCGGTCTAATGGAACATTTATTAACAATTTAAAACCTTTTTCCAAAAAGGATCAACTAGCCTATTAGCCTAGCCCCAAAGTAAGCACTGTAAGGCTTGTGTTATAGGATACTAGGGTAACGGAGAGAATACATATACTGTACATATATAAGTATATTTTTACAGAAATACATATTAAACATCCATGACTGGGGTACAAATGCTCGTATTCATCACACAAACATCTGTCCCCACCGGGATTCGAACCCAGGACCTCTCGAGTCTGCGACACCATGAAACCCGGCGTACAAACCACTCGGCCACGGAGGTCGTCAATAAATAAATATAAATATATATAGTCGTTATATTAATCAATAAATGCTAAACTTAGTTTATACTTTAGCCCCCTTATTTATAAACAAGGAATAAGTTTGGATTAGTTACTCCATGTAATGAATAACAAATGGCATCTGAGTGATATGAAGAAAACATGGCGTAAGTAATCTAAGCTTATATCCGTTTATTAATGGAGGAGTAAAATTAATTGTAATTATATCACGTAGTTTTAGTAGTTATGTACTGAAGATACTTATATTATTCCAAAATTTAGAGCATAATGAAAAAAACTATTATAATATCCTTAGATATTTACTTACAAAGGTGATTCCTAGAAAGGTTTAAATTCACCAATTTAAATGAAAAGGTAACTTAATATACCTTCCATAATTTAATCTACTTAATCGCATCAAGCATTAAATTGATTAATTTCAAAAGAAAGTTAACCTTTTCTCTGAAGATTTTTTTGCGAAATCCTCACTTAAATGCTTAACATGGAAAAGTATGAATGATTCATAATCAAGCTTTCATTGCCAAAATTAATGACGTCATCGTTTTTAAGCAATACCACTTTTATGGGCATACAATAAATCAACTACACGTTTTCTTCAAAAAAAAGAAGATGACAAAATACAATGCCGATGTTATGGCAATGGCAACATTGAGTCATTGCACCTGTGAAAAGAATCACAATAAAATAGACCTTATGCTGTTGACATAAGAACTCGAATTCTGCTAATTCATGATAGCAAACAACGGAGAAAGTGGCCGACCGTTCAAAAGTAATATGTTTGTAATGTACTTTAATGAACTATCTGGAGAGCATGTTCGTAATGATTGCTAACTATTATATTAGATGATTTATTCGACTACCTTATGATTTGTACAACAAATACACTTTCCATTTCTTTTTGAACCACACTTTTCCTTATACCTTAAGCAATACGGTCACCTTTGATTTTGATGTTTATTCATAACCGCGGTGTTACCTGCGGTTTATTAAGGGTATTTTCCCTCCCGTAGCATATGTGTTAATCCAGGGTATCAGCTAACTCCATACCATTTTTTTTTTTAAAATCGCTCCAGCCGTTTAGACGTGAAGAAGTAACAAACATACACACTCACAAACTTTCGCCTTTATAATATTATCGCTTGAAACAACAAGAGATGTAGAGCTAGTCAGTCTCTCAGTAAAATAACTCTACCTTTAGGTAGTGTTTTGTTTCTGTCAATGATAGGTCGTAGGTTATAGGTCTCCACGGGCAACGGATTGGGTCAGGGTAAGGGTTACTATTTAAAAATTTGAAAAGTCCTGACAAAAGTCCGGACATTTTAGTCACAAAATGCAAACACCACCCACTTAGTTACAGTGACATTATACGCGTCGTAGTTAGGCTTGCCAGGTGTCCGGCTTTAGGCGGACATGTTTGGCTTTTTGCGGTCGCGTCCGGCCAAATATGTACGTGTTTGGCCTGTCCGGCTTTTGCCAGGCTTTTTGTTAGAGTGGCGATTCGTATCACGATGGGCGGACGAGCGTCCGAGCGGACAAGAGAGCAAACTGTTGGCGCGCGCGGCGCGTGACGTCAGCGTGACTACCCCGCCCCGTTCTCTGATGTAATAAATATGTCCGGCTTTTAGGGCAAAAGTCAGGCCTTATATAGTGCGCAGTCGGGCCTTTGCATTTTATGGCCTGGCAACCCTAGTCGTAGTAGACGCTCGTATCGCGAGAGGGGTCTCGTTGTTGATTTTTAAAGATTATTTATATTTTGTTTTAAATTAATGAGAACTTAATAAAGATTATTTGACTTATTTTATATAACTTATTAAGTGGTTTTACTGATATTCAAAGTAATTAAAAAAATCCGGACAAATTAAAAAGCCGGACAACGTCCGGACAAAATACAAAAGGCCCGGACATGTCCGGACAAATCTGGACGAATGGTAACCTTAGTCAGGATAGGCAACGGTGCGAGTGATATTTTTTGTATCACAAGCGTCTATAGGCTATATATAATATACTTTTTTATAATGAAATGGTAGCAAACTTTTAACATAAAAAAAAAATGTCACTCAATGGGGGGGGGGGTCATGACCCCCATGAACCCCCCCCCCCCCTAGGCTGGCTGGATGGACCTAACCTAAGCTCAGGGGGATTTTATTTAAATACTTTCAACATTTGACTTGACCACGACTATGTGACCCCCCCTGGCGCCAAACCTGGATCCACCCTTGATTGCGAGTAAAATTAGGAATATTATGTCGACTAATTATGATTACTTGAATAAAATTAACTCGACCCAGCTTAAGTATTCTGTAAGATGCACGATCACATTTATTCGGATTTCCGACAAATGTGAAATATTTAAGACTGGCAGTTTAGACAGACATAGCAACATTTTGCCGTGTAATAGCGTAATGCATATCAAACTAATGTCTAAAATGGCAGCTACCGAATCGGAAGGGAGATTTCATTTAACAGAATTGTGCTAGTATCTTTTGTCAGAAATAAGAAATTTCTTTTGCTGTCATAGCGAATTAACTGACCAAGCTGCCGAACTTAGGGTACGGCCAGAGTGCACTCAGATTCAGATTCAGATTCAGATTTCGAAAACAAGCGCGAGAAATAAACAGTGTAGTCTAAGCAGGTTGCCTGCTTTTTCTCGCGCTTTGTTTTCTGAGTCTGAATCTGAATCTGAATCAGTAGTGCACTCTGGCCGTATCCTTCGGGTGCGGCCAGAGTGCACTCAGATTCAGATTCAGATTTCGAAAACAAGCGCGAGAAATAAACAGTGTAGTCGAAGGGTACGGCCAGATTGCACTCCTGATTCAGATTCAGATTCGGACCCAGAAAACAAAGCGCGAGAAAAAGCAGGCAACCTGCTTAGACTACACTGTTTATTTCTCGCGCTTGTTTTCTAAATCTGAATCTGCATCTGAATCTGAGTGCACTCTGGCCGCACCCATATAATGGATGTTAAGACATTATTCAAGCTTTACTTGTAAAGTAACGCATTTCCCTTACATTGTATGTGACTAGAGTATCCAATAGAAGTACTTCAGTACCCTTAACAAGAACTAATATCGAATTCGAATAATTTGCGAGTGCTAAATGTCATTGTCAAATGTATACTGATTTTTAGTTCTCGTTACGCCCGATTTTGCGCTGCTGTTCAAGTTTCCATATAAATTTGACAGCGACATTTCGCACTCGCAAACTATTTCAATTCGATAGTGTTAAGGGTACAGTACCCCTAGCACGAACCATTATCGAATTCGAATAGTTTGCAAACCGAAATGTCAATGTCAAATTTTGTATGGAAACTTGAAAAGCAGCGGCACAAAGTACGTAACGAGAACTAAAAATCAGTAAACATTTGACAATGACATTTCGGACTCGCAAACGTTACGAATTCGATTTTGGTTCGTGCTAAGGGTACCTTAGTACGGACCAATTCGGTACTGTTGTTTAACAATTTTTGCATCTAGAGGAAATTGTCTGAATTCTTTTTTCTGTAACTTTATAGTTACATATATTATTATAGAACGACTAATTGAGAAAAAACAATTCAAACTAAATCTACAGGCGCTGCCTTGCAGCTTAAGAAAGGCTAGAAAGAATTCGCCACGTCCGTCAGGGCTGCGGTAGCATAACGGTCAGTGCATTCGCCCGGATAGCGAAGGGTGCGGGTTCGCGTCCCGTCTGCTGTCTGGTCCGCGTGGATTTTTATCTAGTAATATTTTTTTTAGATTTAAATTGAAAGATTTAGGAAAAGTACAATACGGAAATAAGCAGCAAAAGATTACATATTCCATTTACGTGATTATTACTAGTATCACTAAAATTTTACAAATCCACAATATGTTCCTCGACTTCCTCCAATGCGGACGCAATTGTAACGTTGATTATAGAAAGTTGTTTAATATACCTACTTGGATATTATTATAGCAATAAACACGAAGATTATGTTTACCACCAAAAAAAGTAAAGCATCCGGCCATATGTGAGTCGGGCTTAAGCAGGAACGGTTCTGTATAAATTATAACACCATATCGAACATTCGATTTCCTTTATCCTCTAACGACATTATATAGTTTAAGTTGTTTTCTCGCTCTTTCTCGATTTTTTGTAGCTTAATCGTAATTTCATTTTTTTTATTGACAAATATTCACCAACAACATATAATTTTACATTACAATTTGAAAAAATATATAAATACCATACTTAAAGATATGCTTTTTAATGGGTGAATACAACATTCACATAAATACAAATAAACTACAATGACAGATTAAACAAACAAAAAAAATATATCCACTATCATGAAAAACAGGTAAACTGAATTATAATATTATTTAGTCTGTGTTACGGTCTAATTTTATTTTTTCCACAAACAACCTCTTATTATACGCGCTCGGTATTGTGGAAAACGTCGACACTGCAGTCTTGTAAATCATTGTAGGTACGCATACACCGGTATAGAGGAGCACACTCACCAAGTCTAGTATTGTTACGGTTAATTTCATCATACTTCTTTGAGATAAATTCAATAGATTTAAAAATATCTGAGTTTTGCTCCTTGATGGAAGCTATAGACTCCTCCAGCACCCTTTACTGCTTATCCAGAGTGACATGAACAAAACTACTGGGAATTGATTGAGTACGCTAAGTACAGTTCATGAACTACAAATCGATAATGGACGTACTGACAACGGCGATTTAGGTACATGGTCCCATTGTAACTATATGACTACCTCCGTGGCCGAGTGGTAAGAAATCCGGGTTTCAAGCTGTCGCTTACTCGAAAGGTCCCGGGTCCGAGTCCGGTGGGGGCAGATGTTTGTGTGTTGAATACGAGCATTTGTACTTCAGTCATGGATGTTTAATATTTAATGTATTTCTATGTCATCCTTATATCAGTATATGTATTCTATCCGTAACCCTAGTATCCCATATCACACAAGCCTTTCAGTGTTTACTTTGTGGTTAGGCAATATTTATAGTAATCATTTGGATGCGGAATTCTAAAAAAATAAATGATGGCGTTTGCTTTCAGTACTCTTATACACAAAATTTGGCTAGTTACAAATGCAGATATAGCTATTTGCGTTTATGAAGATAACAATTATATTATTTATGACCATGATAAAAACTCATTCCTGTTGGTTGAGTTTAAACAAAAAAGATCGTTATAAATAAATAGCTTTGTAAGAAGAATTCTAAACATTATAGTAATCATTTGGATGAGGAATCCTTAAAAACAAATGATGGCGTCTGCTTTCAGTAGGTACTCTTTTGCACAAAATGTGACTCGTTAGAAATACAGATATAACTATTTGCGTGTATGAAGACAACATAATTATTTATGTCCATGAAAAAACTCATCTTTGTTGTTTGAGCGGTTTTGTTAAGCAAAAAGAACGATATAGCTTTAAAAAGGATATAGGCTATTAATGAATGTGTTTCTGTGGCCTCTGCCGCCCCTCAAAGCTCGTTTTTTTTATAATTGACATTTTATTTTATTATGATTAAGGTTACTTACATTCTTAATGGCGGGAAACACAGCTCAAAATGAAATTAAAAAAAGGAAATCATATTCTAAGATAAACAATAGATTCATGTACAAGAACAGAAGAAATTTCTGAAAAACAGGAGTTCTCCTGTAAAATCGGGAGTCCTAGCAACCCTGCTCACAAACAAATCATTCGCTCAACTTTTGTTTACACTGCACTCACTCGCTCGTTGCATCGGTTATGTACGATCAGTAAAGCCGAGGTATAAGGTTTCCCCCGTTAGAAATCTAGGACTCCTGTATTTGCAAGTCACCACGTTTCACTCGGCTGGTCATTACCGGCACTGATTTATCTCGGACTCTCGATGGGCTCCGCGACAACAGGACCGGATTCGTAAAACTTCATAAAACATTGCGACTTATTAATAGTTTCATAAGATTCCTTTAAAGTGAGCGCTTCAAAGTTTTCTTGATTTTTAGAGTTGGCAACAGTGAAAATCTCTTGTATATATATTTGTTTTGTTACAATTTGCGATATAAATTGGTGTTATTGAGTCTTTTATGAAAATAGTTTTGTACTTTTCTATTTTGAAGAATTAACAATTATTTTATTATTCCTCAGTGTACAATCCTTGAATTTGTAAATATAAACATTTTTTTATGTAAACAGAAACACAGAATTTGAATGTCCCCCTCCGCTTACAGAGGCTAATGATTATATTTCTTATAATTTGTTATACCTTACACCTGGCAATTGTCGTTAAGTATAGCTGATTCTTCTAAACATAGTTAAACAAACTTAAAATTATTTAGTCATACCTATAGATCATTTCAGCATAGCTCCTCTCTATAAAATGCAGTGATGATATCAAGAAATCAAATGAACACTTGGACGAATACTAAAGCACTAAACGCGTAATGACTACTTAATTCTGAGTGACAGTATATTTTAATCAAGTTCATTAAAGAAACAATAGTGGTTCTATTCTGAAAAAGAAATGCTATTATTGTTTCTATAGAAACAAGGACATGAAATAGGGTTGAAATCTCCATTTAAGTGAGTACTATGAGAATACATGTGTCATAAGATCTCGCTCTTTAATTATTAAGATACATTTCTAACTTACATTTTGACCTTTCTTTTTAACTGAATATGAATATATTATCTATATATTCATATTCAGTAATATGAATATATTTAACTGAATATGGTGTCGCCGACTCGAGAGGTCCCGGGTTCGAATCCCGGTGGGGGCAGATGTTTGTGTGATGAATACGAGCATTTGTACTCCAGTCATGGATGTTTAATATGTATTTCTATATAAATATACTTATATATGTACAGTATATGTATTCTATCCGTTACCCTAGCATCTCATAACACAAGCCTTACAGTGCTTACTTTGGGGCTAGGCTAATTGGTGTGAGTGTCGGAAATATTTATTTATTTATTATTTATTTATTTATTTATATATCAAAATTTTATAAATATTAGTATAATAAAATTGATGATAAATATAATAATCTTTATATATATAATTCTTCTGTGAGTGTGTATGTCACTGAACTTCTCTTAAACGACTGGACCGATTTTGATGAAATTTTTTGTGTGTGTTCAAGGGGATCTGAGAATGGTTTAGATTCACAATTTTGTCCGCTGGACAACCCCTATTTTTTTTAGGGCGGTACGAAGTTCGCTGGGTCAGCTAGTACATATATAACTACGTAGAAATATATATGAGACATTCTTTAAGAACAAACCCACTTTTCACCGCAGAATTCGCCGGTTTGATTTGAAATTTAGGTATTTGAAATTCGTGTTCTAATTTTAAATCATACTGCAGATTCCGAGGTGAAAAGGTAATTCGTGCTTACAGCATAGCATTTCTGATTTGAGTTACTCCATATTATCTTCAATCCCTTAGTTCCTCCCTGCCAAAACGTTTAACGTAAATAGTTTACATTGTCTGTCAACCGAGTGTTTGAAAGGCCACAATGTTGCGACTGGCTGTTAGTATTATAAACTGTTTAAGTTGTTACTGTTTGCTTAGAAAGTTACCAGTTTTAGCGGTCCAAAGCTATTTTTGTTAAGCTAATCACTAATGGACTTAAGTTCTCTAATCGGCTAAAGGACTGAGTATACAATGCCAGAATAAATTAAAAAAAAAGTTTTCTCATATAAATAATATGTATTGTACTTGTGTTGGTAGCAGCGATTCTGCTTGATAATCGATTTCTCATTAAAAATGTTTGGTTTGTGATAAGAAATATTGAATTGACTAAACATTGAATCATAGTAATTTTAAACTTAATAGTAAAGAAGCTAAATGCATTGTAACACCGCATACCACACATTATTAAGAATCGACCTTAACACATTACAATTATTATTCTTGTCAATTTTAGGGATTATTAACGTATTTTTATTATTAAATCGGCTTTGAAAATTTCGATATGTCCAAAAGGGTAACATTATTGTGTCTTAAAATAATACGGCTATCTATTATACAATCATGACATGCAATAAGAACTTACTTTAAAAAATTACAGTCTTCCTAAACACATTGAAGGTTACGATTGAATGGAAGATATGAAGACATGAATTGTTGGCAATTTCTATGCAATACACCACGTGCACAATGACAAACGCATACCTAATAATTTCCTTCGTGTCGAAACCAACGTACTATATCTGTTACAAAACACTTAATACTATTAGAATCGTAACATCGTTAATTTAAAATGGTAAACTTACAAAAAATCTTATTCAGCTCAAATTTAGAACTTGTAATTTTTAATTCTAAAGAAAATATTACTAGAAAAAATCCACGCGTACCAGGTAGCAGACTGGACTCGAACCAGCACCCTTCGCTATTCGCGACCCTGATGGCCGTGTGGATTTCTTACTAGCCTTTCTTAAGCTGCAAAGCAGCGCAGTGAAGGGTGCGGGTTCTAGTCCCGTCTGCTGCCTGGTCCGCGTGGTTTTTCTTCTTGTAATATTTTCTTTAGATTTAAACATCGGGCAGTCACATGCTTAAAATTAAAATTAAAACTTATAATTTTTGTTACAAAGCAAACCTACAAATCAAAAAAATACTAATTATTTTCATATGAAAATTGCTTTATTTCCATACCTTAACCTACTAACATGCCTTATACATGTTCAATGGTGTCGATCCTGGCGTGATTCTCTAAACTTAAAACTAAATTTAACATCAGTCTCTCCTTTTTATTCTGTATAAAGAATGACAAGGATATACTGCTGTCAAATTTAAGTTTAGGTTTAGAGAATCATGCTTGAATCAACACCAATGAGTGACAAAGGGTGTTTTTATTCATTTAATATTAACCTCACCCTCTTACGCTATACAGTGTGTAAAGTTCCGTAGGCAAAGGAAACTTGTTTTTGTTGAACAGCTTAGACACACGGCCAAGTATTATTTTTAAAATTTTCTTAATAGTAAAATCTCTTAGCCTTGTTTACACAAGATATAATACATGTATTGAACAAATTTCACACAATGATTTCATCTTTTGTTCACACTCATTACATGTTGTGCATCCAACTTGATGGGTAAACAAAATATGTTTAGTAAATAAAGTGATTATACTTGTAAGATACTAGTAACGAAATAATGTTTTAAACAATCACAACCAGTCTTTTACAAGTTTTGTGTAAAACTAGTATATGACTTGTGTCTTGGTGTAAACGAGGGGTTAGATGTGTAGAATTTGATAGTTAAAATCTTCTTGGACCGAGGATTATGCCTTGAACAGCCAACAATTTAGAAATGTTAGATAGATATAGTTATGTTTTAGTGGACTTGCATGAGTTATCTCACCGGTTCACCTTAAACTATTTCTGTGAGCATTTCGTTTAGATTCATTATTCTGAAGTCATATTTAAACTGTTGAAAAGTTATTGATTTAAAGTAACACTGTTTACCAGTAATTACCTACTCATTGCAACAATTGATATATTTTAATTTCACAAGAGTCATAAAGAGAAACGTACTGTGGTTTTACTAATATTTTAAATGTGACAGTTTGTTTGTTAAACAATCACGCAAATACTACTAAACGGATTGTAATGAAATTTGGTACGAATGTAAATACTTTATGATTTGGATGGAGACAAAGGATACTTTTTATCCCGGGATAAGTGTTAAAACCCTAACCCACTTATTAATGAACGAAGAATAAGCTTGGATTATTTACTCCATGTTTTGTCTCTGTTCATTGATTGACAAATGGCATTTGAGTGACATAAACAAAACACGGCGAAACTCGTCCAAACTTATTCCTTGTTTATAATAAGGGGGTAAAGGATTTTCAATAAACTAAACTTAACGCGGTTACTAAAATTAAACAAAACACCCTTGTGTTACGTAAATCCGAAAGTAATTCAGCCAGTTTGGGCGAAACCGAAAGTTTGTACAACATCGATCATTTTATAGAGAAAGCATCGCTCTGTCTCACTCACTCTGATACTATAATTATGCTAAAGAGTTAAAAAGTCGGAGGTCATTTTTAAATACCAAAAACACCTTTCTCCAAAAATTATGTCTGTAAGAAAATGAGATAGACTTTTGTTTACAGAAAAAGTTTGTTTTGAAAGTAAACTCACACACAAAATAAAGTGTCTTTTGTGGTAAATTTCTTAAAAAACGTGCGTAAACCAAACGTGTTTTTAAAAAAAATCATAGGTAGGTAAAGTCATACATAAATTTCTTTTACAGTTTATCAAATACAAACTTTCACGTTTATAATATTTAGGATATATAAGCCCCAAAAATTTCGAATGTAACATGACTGTATCATTTTTTATGTATGTTAGTATATAATATTATCATATTTAACACAACTTACTAAAAGTATGTTAATATACTCATCAAAAAAATGTCTAAGCAGCATCCACGATTTTGATTTATGGAACGATTCTTACTTTTAAAATACATATGTATACTAAAGAAAAATTTTATATAAAAAAATCCACGCGGGCGAGTCCAGTCAGAAAAAGTCCATTATGTTCTTTTTACATCTTCATATCTTTCATATCATCTTCGTTGATCTATTGGTACAAATATTATATATGTATATGTAATTTGAAATAATGATGGCTCGTTTTCTTATAAAACTGCAAGTTACACTAATGTGTTACGTGCATTTATTATAAGTGGCGAGAGAGCCAGCGATATACATGAATCGTTATCACGGATCTGTTGGTTTTTTTTTTCGCTTTGGTATACATTATACAATGAATACTAACAACAAACATTTAATTAAGTGTTAATACCTACCGAGATATAATAAGTATGAGTGTAGTCAACGAAATAAGAATTCAAATTTTCTTATTTTCCCCAAAACTCTACAATAACTTACATAATATTTCTCAATGTTTTGCCATAATGCGATACTCTTCATTATTTTGCAGTCAATGCTCTTATTAATTCAAATATTATAACAAAAAAATATCCAATCCAAATGAATGAATTTATAAATTAAAGTGTAGTGGAAATGTATGTTTGCTCCGAACTTCTTAGCTGAAATAAAAGTATTATATGTCAAGTTTTATGGTAAGCTGTATAGAAATTCAAATAAACATTTAAACTTAGAACACTAAAATAATAAAACATCTACCGTTTTTTTTGTTCTTATATGTATTTCATTTTCCATCATGGGTTGCCTGGAAGTGATTACCATTTAGCAATAAGGCCGCCCATTGTGTAATGTCTCTCTGTCAGTGTAATCTTACTTTTGTGGTGTTATACAATAAAGATTAGTATTATTATTCAAATAAAAAACCTCTTTCAAAAATAGCAAAAAAAAAACAAGGCTGTTCAAGACATAACTTCCTCGGTTCAAGGAGTTTTTAACTATAAAATTCTACACATCTAAGAGTATTTACTACGAAGAAAAATATTTTAAAAAAACTTGGCCGTGTATATTAGCTATTCAACAAACAACTTTCCTTTGCCTATGGAACGAAATATCTAAAAAATCGGTGATTTAAAATCTGGTGATTCTTACCGCGAATTGTTATGTTCGCTCACTTCGATCGGGAATCGATTGAAGAATCCCTCATTTCACTCCGAATTCAATATGCCACCCATAACATAATTCACTGCTTTATTCCCTTGTTGCACCATCTACTATTTCCATTGAGTTTGTTATTGTCTCGACAATGTTTATAAGAAAGATCATGCAAAATTCATCAGAAACCTCCAGGATATTCGAAAAAGTTGATGATGTTTTTGATTTGAAATCTCAGCATTTCTTATTGCTCGAATTCAAATAAAACTTTGCGACAAAGTTTTCATCTCTTTCTTTAGTGCAACAACTATCTCTATTACTCGGTCCGCTCCAGTTTACGTAACCATCGCGCAGTCAATCTTGAAGAATGCCGTGACCTTTGAATGCATCTACTGAGGTCGTTGACACACAACTGCTGCCCGCTGCCGTTGTTGGCGCGTAATATTATCTGTGAAACAGATTAAAAATAAATATTAGCCTTCGTGGAATCACTCAAAAAGTTCAAGGTTGAATGTCAATAAAAATAATAACAGCCACCGGTGTACTTAAAATTTACTCTACCTATGTTACTAGTAATTAAGTAACCTCCAAAAATAGGTAGGTTAATATTATAATATTTTGAAATAGTTTATAAAATTTGAGGATTCCTAAATTTATATCCATAATAATATTCAATTTATATAGATAAAATAATTTGATGTAAAACATGCAACACGATTAAACGTTTTCAGATATTAAAAAAATATTATTGACTTATATCGCATTCGAATATTGGTAGGTACATTATATCGTAACTGATCTTAATCGGGAAATGTCCTAGTCGTACTTAATTCGAACACATTACCTGCTGTGACATAATATAGGTACCAAACACTTCCCGAGAAAGTAAAATTAATCTACACATGGAAGAAGTATGAATGGCTAAAGAATTATTTAGTTGTAGGCATATTTCCTATTTTAATGTTTTATTCGAATGATTTACACACATTCAATAAATCTCTAATTACATTCAATGTGAGATATTATGACTCATTTTTATATAATAATATATAACAGTTAACATTAAGTTTGAATAGATTTCCGTAGACGAAAGGTTATCCTTCTTTCTTTGGATAAGCAGCCAATCTGCGAATACATGCTTTAACTAATTAGGCATTACGCGAAGTAGTTCTTTAACTACTTAGCGAAATCTAGTAATTTCGAGACTCGGTGTGCATTTTGCGAATTAGGCATACTACTAGTTACAATAATCAAACTCCAGTAATAGATAGGCTTATTTCGTTGCCTAGGTATTTTTATTATTTACATTATAATAACAATTACTGCTTATAAATAGAACCAGACTGTTTGGATAATCAAAGAGGTTAATTGATTATTGAAATTGGCCGTAAATCCAATGCTTTAGGGGTTAGGATTACAGATTTTAGTTTCAAAAGTAGTATTTAACAAGACCAATGTGAATTAACTTTTCTCTATTTTGTTTTGCACCTAGCTATTTTCTTGTATACCTTCTTTTATCTTTACTATCCTTCTATACTTTATGTTTCCGACTTCTGCCCGCGCCCTGGCTGTATCAAATAGCAGTCTCCAGTACAGACAGTATATTATTAAACACGTTGAAATTTGAATAAGAATAACCTAGTTAAGAGACATATTGTAAAATAGTTGAATAAAAATAATATAAAAAAAAACTCATTCCGTTTGCATATCCCAATGCATACTGTAATCTACTTAAATTAATTGAACTACGATAACGTCTTATCAAACTTTTTTTTTATATATAAAAATAATAAAATTTCACATTCCGCCGGCACGCGACCAAACCAAACAGACGAGCAGACGGACACACATATTCAGTAAACATATCCATCTACTCTCGTTTCCGGTAAAAGTGGTACCAACTGGATGCGATCTTAACATACAGCTCCAGTGGTTTAACCTAAAGAGATAAGATGTCGTGCGTTATAAATAACCTCGTTTTTACTTTTAAGTCTCTCTAAATGGAAATGAAACCATTGATCGGCAATATAAATGGATGTCGCTGTTGTTTGTTTTGTTTTTAAACTAAAATTTCATTTCAGTTAAAATTACTATAGAAAAAGACTTCGTGAGTGACGCGTTTATGGAATCGTTATTTTCGTGGTTCTTCTCAAAGCTCTAATTAAATATTTGAAATGAAATGAAAAAAAAAAACTTTATTGGCCATCATAATAATAGCATATGATAAAAATGAAAGTTAATCTATAGACGGCCAACCAGGACCCTGCCTCAGCATAAGCTCACATAGTGCGGAAAGAATAAACTTCTCTCACCAAGCCAGTGCTGGTATTCTGGCAGGGCCTGTTTAAGCAAACAGTGTAATAAATTACATAAATATAAAAAAAAAGTATAGTAATCGATCAATTTAAATAACGGCTCAATCAAAAGTTTTTCTTAACTCATTAATAAAGAAATGAATTGATAACTCCTTACAATCTAAAATAATATCAACGATTAAAGCTCTAGGCATTATAATTTTACATTCCCACGACACCTTTTTTGTCGTTCTTCATGTTTAAGGAACTTGTCATTTGTCAAACTGTTATTTATGTCTTTAATATTATTCCACCTACAGTCAAACCACTGACCACTACTCCACGCCCATACAAAATCAAACCGGTCCAAAGCAACAGCTTAGAACTCGACAGACCACTCTTCCTGTCGTTTCACTGCATTTGTTTAAACTATTTTAGAAGTGGCTATTCAGGCTACAATTTTTTCTAAACAAAAAATACCTCAACCTAATACTGACTGTTAAGGATTTATGAATAAGTGACTTACGCCACTTTGCAATGAAAAAGTAGTGTTAATTCCCTCTTAGACGCAGTGTTGAAAGTGCACAAATTCCTGCAATACTTCCGCATGAATGATTTACAATTACAGGTATTAAAATAATTTTATAACGTGGAAGTGCTCGTGTTATAGATTAATAATTTCTATCGCACAGCTGTTACATTTAATACATATTGTCTGTTTCCTGCTTTATTTTAATATATTGAACTTGTACTATTATGTATTCTGTGATATTGATTAATTTCTTGTCGTGTAACACATGATACATTTACACTCTTAATTGCGATTTCAATTAGTACCAAAAACACTACAATAATGTTTATTCAAATTGAAAGCATAGTAGTTAAAACTCTTTTTGAAGGTCCATATTTATTTTCAAGTAGTTAAAAATTGAGTATTCCACCATTCAGGGAAAATTAGCAGCGGTGCACATTCTACATGGCTCACCCATCTGTGCAAATCGTTAGTGGTCCAAGGTACCAAATCTTTAATCTTTTTTTCTTCTTTTTTTTCTTTTTTCCACTCCTTCTTTAGGCCAGGGCCTCCAAATCTCTAAATCCGGCCCTAGGTAGATTTTGCCAGTAATGTTTTTGAATTGTCTAATTCTATGTAGCTTTTTTCCCGTAAAAACTTAGAAAAATCTTTCATTAATCATGGTGTGACCCTATTTCCCATATAGACATATTGTTATATATTAAGACATTTTACTTTTTACTGCTTCTACAAGACGAAAGATAAAAATCAAGGAATTCTTGATTTCACACACCACCAAGTGTATGTCAGCATAATGTGAAAACTTGTTTCATATTGTTATGTAAAGAATTTCCAAATACCTTGAGAAAGTAGAACAATATTTTCCTATACTTTACTTGATCCGGCTTAACTTCAAGCCTTACGTAATAAGCTTGAAAATTAAGCACGTTATAAATTCAGCGTTATGAAGCATTTATGTAAAAAAAATGCATTTTTACTTTAGAAAAAAAAATCTCAGCTCACATTCTAATTAAAGGGAGACAAGATATTTTAAACAATATTGTCATTAGTGTCGATTCTGGCGCGATTCTCTAAACTTAAAACTAAATTTAACATCAGTTTCTCTTTTTCATTCTATATAGAGAATGACAAGGAAACACTGTTGTCAAATTTAAGTTTAGATTTAGAGAATCGTACCAGAATCGGCACCATTGTGTCATTAAATGCGTCTTAAACCATTATAAAAACAAAGTGGCGAGCAGCGTTTCCAAAGGTTCAACGCAGACAAAATACGCATTGGGGCCGCTAGGTAGTTAATAAAAAAAATGCAAATCGATGAATATGCATCATAGACACCTAAGCTACACCAAAGGCTTGGATGCTGGATGTACTAATGAATAATTTCCGTTCGAAAGTAGGATGTTATCCTTAACCGTGAACAACTGTAATGTTACTAATCTTGACTTTCAAACCTTCCAGTGAGAGTTTCTTAGCTCGGTCGAATATACTCGTGGATAAATGTTAATTTTTGTTTTCATATCATAGTTTGCTGTGATTTTTATGAGGCAGAAGAATCCATATAAACGCCACATAACTACTACTCTGTTTACATTATAGTAATATAAGTTATTTACGGGATTGTTACCATGTACCTTGTTTTTAGCGAAATTCCGATATTTCGGCACTGTTTTGAAGAAAATCCTTTATCACCGCACCCACAGAAATAAAACTATGGAAGAGGTATGTCGATGACGTATTCTGTATATTAAGAGGTAACAAACATGATGTCGAGTCTCATTTGGCAAATTTAAATGGTATCCATTCTAAAATCAACTTTACCTATGAGATGGAAGAAGACAGAAGTCTGGCCTTTCGGGACGTGAAGATTCGGGTGAGGAATGACGGTTCGCTTGGTCATTCCATTTACCGCAAATCAACACACACTGACCGCTATCTCAACGCCTCCTCGCATCACCACCCTAAACATCTTAACTCTGTAATGACTTCACTGACGAACCGTGCATATGACCTGTGTGATGAGGAACATCTTCAAGAAGAGTTGGAGCATGTACGACGAATCTTACAGAGTAATGGATACCAGGGACATTTACCATCAAGACACAAACTAAGACACCAGAGACACAGAGTAGACAGACAACCTGTTTATTTACCATACGTCAAAGGAGTGACTGACAAGATCTCAAACATACTGAATAAGTACTCACTAAACACTGTCTTCACTCCTGTGCGAAAGGTTTCACAATACCTACGGTCTCCTAAAGACAACTTCCCCTTGGAGAAACCTGGTGTCTATAAGATCGATTGCAGCTGTGGCAGTTCGTACATTGGCCAAACAAAGCGAACAGTATCATGCCGAATGAGGGAACACATAAAAGCAATCAAAAAATGTAAGTATATTTAATAATTATGTAATGAAAAGTGACTTCATGAATCACCTCTGAAGTCATTTTTCAATTTGACGACTCTGTAAATAATAAAACAGGGAGAAAAAAATAGCCCTTGCTGAGTTTCTTGCCGGTTCTTCTCAGTACAAGGTCTCCCGCCGTAGATTTACGAACCGATGGCGTAGCTTCTAGACATTCATATGTGCTTGTAACAGCCTAAACTGAATAAATGATTTTGATTATGATTATGATTATGAATCAAGAACAACGATACGCAGAAGTCAGCCATCGCGGAACATTTGATTGATTCTGGTTCTAACCACTGGATTGAGTTTCATAACCCACAGATTATCTCGACAGAACGCCACTACATACCAAGATTGGTCAGGGAAGCGATTGAAATAACAAAACATAAAAATTTCAATCGTGAGGACGGGTTTAAATTGTCGAGTGTCTGGAATCCTGTGGTTCGTATGTGTAAAACCGGAAATAATCAAAAAAGTGTCGTGTCGCGATCCGATACTGTAAGTGTTGTGTGTCGAGAACAGTTTCGAGTGAATAGTGAGAATGTGAACAGTGGTACGGGTATCGAACGCAATAAAAGACTTCGTCGGAGGGTAGACCGATATGTCTGCCAATAACAGCCTACCCGCAATTACTTCAGTTACTCCGTGATCATGGCGCTTGCAACAGTGCCGAAATATCGGAAACTCGCTAAAAACAAGGTACATGGTAACAATCCCGTAAATAACTTATATTACTATAATGTTAGTGACCATGAAAGTTTAAAACAATATATTACTCTGTTTACAACCTTACGTTAGTCTAAAAACGCCTAAAAATAAAAATCCTTTCTATGTATTACCTTATCCCAGCTAGATAGTTAAAGGTGATATAAAAGTGTTACGCAGATCATACGTACTTCCAATTATATAATGCAGTAACAGGTCAATCCAGCATAATTGAGCCGTGGCGCGCAACCAATGGTTGAACGCGTGCAGGTTCGATGTCCGGTCGGCGGTCGATATAATTGAATGGTCAGTCGATTGATTTTAATAGCCGTCTTTTGTTTTTGTTTTTCAGGTAATCGAGTTTGCTCATCGCTGCTGGGGTTCGGTATAGTAACTTCAAAGGTTTTTTTACTTAATTTTCTTATTGTATTATTACTATTTATATTTCCAACGACTTTTACTTAAGTTTTCTTCCTACACGTGGCTGCTATTTGATACTGCCAGGGGCTTACGCAGAAGTCGGAAAGACAATGTATACAAATTAATAAGAAGTCTAAAAACAAATTTAAATACTTGGGTTATTAAGAAAAATGCAAATGCGGAAATTCACACTATAAAAGAGAGAAGTTTTCCTCATCTATATTCTATACCTTAATTTAAAATGTGGTAAAATTATATCTTACGCCGATGATACGGCCTTGATTTTTAGCGCCAATAGTAGGTCAGAATTATATGAGGTAGCTCAACTTGGTCTTAATGGTGTAAATAACTGGCTTCGCTGCAATTTACTAACACTGAATACTGACAAAACCAATTATATTCACTTTTCTATGCGCCAGCCTTGTCATGGGTTTACAAATCCTAACTTATACGCACACCAATGCCAATATCCTTCAGTCAATAAATGCGATTGCCCTTTAATACAGAACACATCCCATATAAAATATCTTGGTATCTTAATTAACGACACATTATCTTTTAGACAGCATATTGCAAATCTAGTAGTCAGGATCCGTAAATTAATGTATATTTTTAAAAAATTACGTACCATTGCAGGTCCAAAACTAATTAAACAGGTATATCAGGCCTTATGCCAATCAGTAATTCAATATTGTATAACTTCATGGGGTGGAGCTCTCAAAACTATTTTAATCCCTCTCGAGCGAGCTCAGAGAGCCATTTTAAAAGTAGCCAATTCACTTCCCTTCTTATATCCTACGCATCAACTTTACAAATACTGTAATGTGTTAACTGTTCGCCAGCTTTTCATTATGCACACCATATTAAAACAACACACCATTTCACCTTTTTGCTCTGATATCACTAACAAAAGACGGAAAGATATAGTCTGCATCTCTACACATGATTCAAAATACATCTTTTCACATAGATTCTCTACTTTCCTAAGTCCTTTCTTATATAATAAGTTAAATAGAGTATTAGGTATTTACACATTAAACTATTTTAACTGTAGAACTGTAATATTTAATTATTTGCACAGCCTGACATACGAGCAGACCGAAGAATTACTTCTTATTTGTAAATAAATGAACGTAACTCCATTATTTACATTTACCAACATTTATATAATGATTACTTTAAGTTCTGTTTTAATTAATTTGTTAATTTATTAAATATTCTATGTATTATTTAGATCATAAAAGCCTGAAATACAGGTACAATTTTAACTGTAACCTAGTTCAGGCATCCATTATTTTGTATTTTATATTGTTATTAGTATTATTATGCAATGTATGACCTTATTTGAATAAAGATATATTTATTTATTATATTTATTATACTATGTCAGTAAAATAGAGTAGAATATTATTTTAAAACTATTTATTTTATTCAAGGCATAGAGGAATACCTAACCCCGACTGATGTCAAGTAAAGATCCGTAAAGGAAACTCTGAATTACACACACACAGTTTAGTTAAATTAACATTAATATCAACAAAGTATGATTTTAGAAATAACATCGTGATAATTAGACATTGGTGCCGATTCTGGCATGATTCTTTAAATCTAAAATTAAATTTGACAACAGAGTCAAAGAATGATGTTAAATTAAGTTTTAAGTTTAGAGAATTATGCAATCGACACCATTGTTTTAAAACATTCAAAATCTTATGAATCCCGCCAAGGAGATCAGATTAACATCTCCAATATCATGCTGCTGTACGTAGCTAGGCCACCAGCTCAATGTATTTTTTATATTTTTCCTGAAAATTTTGAAAAGATAACTTAACTAGAAATAAAAACCATTCTCTCCAGTCATCACACAGGATTCTAACCTACAACTTCAGCTATCCAGGTGGACGATGCTATTTTTCGTTTAAAGAATAAAAATGTATAAAATGACTTCCGCTTTGGTCCAATGTAGGCGCGCAAATCAAACATAATAATAATATTTCAACAAATAAGTTGAAATAAGCACAAACAAGCGGCAATAATATCCGCAAGCGGAGTTACCTTTATTTAAATTTAAATAACCTTGATTATAAAGCTTCGTGACATTATACCATAACATAGATTAAAATCGACGTACCTAACTAGATCAACTACGAACAACAATGGAACATTACGTAATATTCAGTTTGGAGAATCTTACGATAACCATAACTTAGCTTACTTAATATTTCCAATTAACAAAAAAAATAAAGTTCTGTAATGTATATGATGATTTTTTAAACACCCCAATTAGGCCCAAAGTAAGCAATGTAGGCTTGTGTTATGGGATACTAGGGTAACGGATAGAATATATATACTGACACATATATAAGAATATTTATATGGTAATACATATTTAACATCCATGACTGGAGTACAACTGCTCGCAATTATCACACAAACATCTGCCCCCACCGAGATTCGAACCCGGGACCTCTCGAGTAGGCGATACCATGAAACCCGGCGTACAAACCACGGAGGTCGTTTTGGTTACCTTAGATGACAAAACGACGTCGACGTCGTAATATGTCTTTAGAAGTGAAACTTATTTTCGCACTCCGCAAATGAAAATATCCTATGAAAAGATGAAACGGAAATGCGTCACGAGCATCACGCGACTACATATATATGTATATATGTGTGTGTGTGTGTGTGTGTGTGGGATGCGTGCGCAGCTTTTCCCCTGTGATACTTTCCCCGCGTCTATTCAGGTATGGTGGCCGCTTACCATCGAGCAGATTAAATTTTAATCCTTTTTTGCCACCCTTTTTACATAAAGAACCTTCGATTTTATTTTTAATATAGTTAAGTGTTGCAAAGTAGGATTATTTTGCAAGCTGAAATCGAATAAGTAATTTCGGCTACAAAACAAAACAATTGCACTTTCTTTATTTGAAAAATTAACATAACTCTTTTTAAATTATTACCTACACAGCAACACGCATATCCAAAGTCGAGCGAATTTGCTGTGCCTTCTGTAAAATATGAAAACAAAATTTTAAAAAAAGAATAGCAGCCCTATAGAGCTCTAACAATGTATTTCCATGCATTCTTTTGCAAACCGTGCATGCCATAAACAAACATAAGTATTTTTTATGTAGAGCCAACAAACACAACTAATATTAAACCAAATATGTATACACTAGCTGACCCAGCGAACTTCGTACCGCCCTAAAAAAATAGGGGTTGTCCAGCGGACAAAATTGTGAATCTAAACCATTCTCAGATCCCCTTGAACACACACAAAAAATTTCATCAAAATCGGTCCAGTCGTTTAAGAGAAGTTCAGTGACATACACACTCACAGAAGAATTATATATATAAAGATATAGGCATCTGAGTATATGAGCATAAATTATAGTGTTAGCTAACATAAAACAATCGTAAACTAACAAGAAAATTGAAGAAAGTCGGTCGGTCACTTTCAATATACGCTTACTGTGAAGATGTTTGTATTGTCTGTCTGTTTGTGTTCGGAGTCTTGTGTCGCATTGTGAGAGGGAAGTCAGGGTTCGGGTGTCTTGGACATATGAAACCGATCATCTTTGTGTTACCGATGAATTTACAACTCATTCGTGCCTATGTTCTTATGAACCAATGGATTATTATTTATCACTTGCTCCTGTGTTCTTGCCTATGTTTATTTCCTAGCGCTTTTTAACTTTATTCCAAAAAAGTCCGTTAAGATTTCTGAAGTGGAACTTCTTTACAAACGTGCGAATGCGTTACGCGTTACGAAAAGTGTCTTCGGGCGATTCTAACGCGAGTTGAGTGGGTGATATAAGCAAGACAAATCAGTGCGCGCCCACATTTTCTTTCTCTCTTCCTCTTATAGCTAGTAAATGAAATATGTATATGTATATATTGTACATATATATATATAGAAGAATTTATAATATTGTGATCAATCGCATCTTAAAACCACAGAGGTTTGAATTTATGCGATGTACGCCTGCACAATCTTTTATCATCTTTAAAGTAAATTTTTATTTTAATCATTTTATTGTTTGTTTTATAATAGCAATCGGTACGGGTGTCTTTTTCACGGAAAAACTTATTTAAACTTATACCAAAATTCATCAAAATCCTGTCAATGATTTTAGCGTGAAAGCGTATCGGCAAGACACAGTATTAATATGGATTGATACTGATAAGAAAATAGCAGTTTGCTTGTGACATTTTCCTTTCCCTAATACCAGGTGTAAACTTTTTGGTAAAAGAATACTTTTGGTACCTACTTATAAGAACTATTTTTAGTTTAACGTTTGTGTGGCGGCGGCGATAGTTCCGATTTTCGTTCGCATTGGTGGGGATCCTTGTCGGTCTGTAAAGGAAGTAAGTGCGACCATAGAAAAAAATATATTTAAATATCACTTTTCGGCACTATAGGTCTTTACTCATAACTGATGTATAATTATGTATTATACCTGTAAACGACTGTTTGCTGCCAAAATAAAGAGAAAAAAAAGTAGTATACCAACAAATGGGGTGAATAACAAGGAAATACATTTAGCGTGGGAATTTGCGAGAGGGGGCAGTTAGTTTATACAGGTTTCTGCCCATATTACAACATCAAAGTGCTTAGTTACTAAACACCACTAACTACAGCTCAATTATAGACAGGCAGACAGACTCTTTGTATGTGTAATTGGCCGCGGTGAAAGTTCATTCCTTATTGTTGTTCGAAGCTTTTATACTGCCTACTTGTGTTAACACTTACAAACTAATCCTTAGGTACAATTGTTTGAAGTGAAAATTCTTTTCGGAAGGGGTGTAAATAAATAAATAAATATTTCCGACACTCACACCAATTAGCCTAGCCCCAAAGTAAGCTTGTGTAAGGCTTGTGTTATGGGAAATGGAAATGTAAATGGAATAATCCTATTGAAAATATGAAACGGAAATGCGTCACTCGTGTTACACGTATATATGTGTGTGTGTGTGTGGGTGTGTTTGGGATGCGTGCGCAGCTCATCGACGACGAGCATGAAAGTTGGAGGGTAACTCGGAGAAGGCTGAAACGCTACGCGACAATATATATATATGTATATATATATACATGTATATGAGTGATGCGTGCGCTGCTCCATTCCCCTATGCCTTATGCACCGCCTAATGTTAGGTTATTTAAGAAAACCAAGTTTCACTTCGAATGTGTGGTCCGTGCACACTTTTTTTTTATATAGAAGCGAATGAAATCTTAATATTAAGCCACCACAGTCTCCCAACTCTGCTAAAATAACTCTAATTTTAAATTCTTCAAATTGAATTGACGTCTCTAAGTGCGGTTCAGTTAGCTGCAGTTTTTATAAAAATTAATAAGCATAGTTTTATTTGTGTCAATTAGTTGCAACTTGATTTTTTATGTTTTTATTCGCTCTCCTTCCTTTTGTTTTCGGTAATAGGAATGATGTAAACTTATGTTTGTGTGAAACAACACAAAAAAAGGTTATTCGAAAGGACTTCCATTTTTAAAATCGTTGCGTAAAATCGAACACCAAACAATAAATTGGCGCGAAGAACGCAAGTCAAGTGCTTACTTAAATCGCGGTCCGATTCACGCAACCGAATGCCCGAGATACGCAGCCGCGCATGTTGGCGTGATAACTGCTGTGGTGGCTGAACGAGAACTCGCCTTTGCCGCTTTAATTACTTTAATGGCAGATAAAAAAAAGCAATTTGTACGAGTTTATTGTGTATGAAAAAATGTAATCAATGGTTGCTTGTTGGGTTGAAATTCAGACTTTTCATTATTTATTATTGAAAATTTTAATTAAATTTGAAAACCGTTGATTTAATTTAATCTGTAATAGCTAAAGCGATAAGTGTGGCACCTTATTCTATTTTTTATACCTTTTGGTTGTCGATAAAATAATAATATGTAGATTGTAATTTAACAGGAGGGGATAGAATTTCAAATCGTATCGCTACCGATAAAATTACACTCATCGATTATGTAACTATGTTTACAATTTAATTGACTTCTCTATTACATGAGAAGTATCAACTTGAGTAATTTGCGTTTCATTTGTAATAGATACTTAAAGTAATTGTATCTTTTTGACACTTTGAGTGGCACGTAAATTATTTGCCAATAGTTAAGTTATTACAATGTATTTGTGTTACTATAACTTTTCCGAATCCGTACTAGATTCAATAAAAATAAAATAAAAACTAACATTTTGTTTATTTTCATAATTTTGATAAATTTTGAGACAATCTAAACTTAACTTTGTATTTAAAATATATGTTTAATGAAACTTTATATCAGTAGGTACTTCTTTAGTTGTGAAACGCGACAGACAATTTAATTTAATTATTTCATAGCTAAGAATCTAGACGAATCTTCTATAAAACTCCTTAAGGGAACATAAAATTTTCATCATTAAAGCGCTACTTAACCACCACTACAGTATAATAAAACGTTAAACTAATCATAATATCTGAATGTGAACACGCGAAATCCAATCTAAAGTCTATCAGCTCAAGGCACGTTTTAAAATACAGAATTACTAAAAGCGTAGCCAAACCCAAGCTTTTCCATTCTGAAGTGGTGAAAACGTAGTTACGCCAAACTTTCTCCGGGAATAAATCAATATGACTCAAAAATAACAATCATTATGGCTCTTGCGGTGACAGACTTCGGAAGTGAGCGGTTATATAGCTAGTTTATAGCTTGCTTTTATACATACTTAGGTCTTTAAAAGATATATTATATACGAGTAGTAAAATCTGTTTCATGTGGCAATAAGACAGATATTGGTGTCGATTCTGACATGATTCTCTAAACCCTTAACTTAAATTTGACAACAGTGTATCCTTGTCATTCTCGATACTGAACGAAAAGGAGAGACTGATATTAAATTTATTTTTAGCTTTAAAAAAAGCATGCCAGAATTGACATCGTTAGCAGACTTCCCGGTCGTATAAAGCGCTTAAGAAAGTAACCTCTTTTGCACATTTCAGAATATAACCACCGTAAAATAACACCACCTATTTCCCCTAACCGGTAATAATCTATGGCATGAACCATTGTATTAATATACGATTGCATATCGCACATCCTCTGAAAAACCGTCATAACACAAGAAAAACTCGATTTGAGATAAAAATTTAGTTTGATTCGTTTTTTATCTACCTTATCTACCTATCAATAAAACAGTTGTTACATTCGTTTGAATAGTCAAAAGATATCGCAAGTGATATTAAGGTAGCAGTAATATATATAGAACAAAAAATAAATGAAAACGCGTTTTTTCAAAACTATTTTTGAAGTGAAACTTCTTTAAGCACGCTTAACTTGAGAGGTAAGCTGGCAAATGCGTTACGCGTTACGAAAAGTTTGTTCGGGCGAGCGAACTGGAGTTGAGTGGGGGATATAAGCTGAAGTTTCACTTCAGTCGTGTGGTCATAAGCACACTCGTTTTTTTGTGATCTGACAGTTTCTCAGAGGATGTACGATAGATAAATGTAAAAATATGACCAACCATAAACCAAGACGCAGGCTGATGAAAGTATCGATAAATAACCACCGGTTCCATAGTGCGTATAGTGAGTACCAACATAATCATATAATAATCATATAGTACAAGTAGCAATTACTAAAAACGTGCTATATACTCCTGTAGCGGTATTAAAGTGGTAGTCTGTAGCGATAACACAGCTTATTTGGTCCGTAACGACTTTGATGTACTACACCTCACATTACAACGACTTTGTACCGCTTAACAGATTTTTATTGCTATAATTGACCTAGACTAGAAATGGGTAAATGTCAACGTCAAAACGACATAATTTTTGACGACCTCCGTGACCGAGTGGTATGGTATGTACACCGGGTTTCAAGGTGTCGCCTACTAGAGAGGTCCCGGATTCGAATCCCGGTGGGGGCAGATGTGATGAATACTAGCATTTGAACTCCAGTCATGGATGTTTAATATGTATTTAAATAATTTGTATATTATTTATATTCTATCCGTTACCCTAGTATCCCACAACAAAAGTGCTTACAACAAAACAAAAGGCCTACGCTAATTGGTGTGAGTGTTGGTTTAATAATTTATTATTATTGTTATTAATTGTAATAGTTGTTTTCAAGAGAGGTAGGGCACACCGGTGAATATTATTATTTTAAATATCCCCTTAAAACACAAGATATTCCTTATAGTAGGGGAGCCGAAGCAGGGTTTTTTAGATTTACTCGAGCGTAGCAGATTCATATAAGGGGGACAACCTTGCACCTTGAAATATATTTCCACCATACCTGAGTTTTCTAGGCAGAGCCGAACGTCTAGGGCAGCAAACGAAATTCAACAAACGACCATTTCTTTTGGTCGCGTCCAAATCGTCAGCTTCTATTCAAAATAGAAGCTACGAAGTGTTCACGTAACATCCCTTCAGTAAAAATAACAAAAATGTCAATCTTAATTTGTCATTATTGTATGGGCTAAATCTAATTTTACTTAAATCGAGATTTAGTAAAGTTGCTGCAAATGGACCTTAGTTGTAGTGGCTCAAAGTAACGGCCATATTCAAAGATGCCAAACTATTGTTTTGGTGTTAAAGAGGATAAGTATAATATTTGCTTAAAAACCAAGTACTTATGTATACCTCTTTAAATTTTGATGAAAAAAACTACCTGTCTTACACCAGTAAGCACTTTATGTATGTGGTTTTAGTTTTAAAAGTTTTTGGGTAAAGTTTTTTCATGTTATTTTAATTTGTACTTACTCCAAGGGATAGGGAATGAGTTCAGGATAGGCAATCACGCGGCACGAGTGATATTTTCGGTATCACAGGCGTTTATACGCTACCGCTTACCAGCAGGCAGACTTTATGCTTATTGGCCTACCCTTTAACATAAAATAGAACTGTATAACTATGCAGTAAAATCTTGATAAACATAAATACATTCGCATACAAAAATGTATGTAATAATCCCGCTCATCTTGTCAAAACCGAGTCTAGCTTTGCTTATCATTAATGATCTGAAGAATGTTTATGCAACAAGTTTCGTTACAAACAACTGCCTATTCGAATTCTCCTATGGCATTTAACGCAGTGGTTTATGGCGTTGAAATAAGAACGGTTACAACATTGGGAAACTTAGAGCATGGAAATATATACGTTGCGTAAAACCTGTGAATCTACGCCATGATGAAGTATGAGGCAAGAATCACGGCTGCAGCGGAAGTTTAAGCGGTAGCGTTTTTAGTCATAGATACATTAATAAGCTATATATCGTCATGATGACTCTGTAGGGAAGTCTGCATGTATCACCCCTTGTGTGAGAGGAGCTCGATGGCGCAAGTGGTTAGCGCATTCGGCTGCGATTATTGAAGTTAAGCAACTTACGCAGTTGTCGGTCATTGGATGGGTGACCAAAAATCTTCTATCTCGAGTTCCTCCGTGCTTCGGAAGGCACGTAAGCCGTTGGTCCCGGCTGCATCTACAGTCGTTAGCACCCACCAATCCGCACTGGGCCCGCGTGGTGGGTCATGGCCCAATCTCCCTATTCCATCCATAGGGAAGGCCTGTGCCCCAGCAGTGGAGACATTAATAGGCTGATGATGATGATGATGATGACCACCCCTTTTGTGACTATGTAGACAAGCCCTAAAACAAATAGTAGGTATACTCACGGGTCACGGCTACTTCAACAAACACCTTTGTAATATAGGTATTTCTGACAGCCCTCTGTGCAGAGCCTGTCTGGAGGAGAAGGAGACGAGCACCATGTTCTGCTAGAGTGCAGAGGCGTTGAAAGACAAAGGACTCCTGTAATGGGAAGCCCGCGGACACTAGTAGAAGCCTGTAGTAACATCCGGAGACTGCTGAGCTTTCTGGAGGAGCTGGGATGGCGGGACTGATGCCAATCCCCACGCAAAATAGGCACTGGGTGTCGAGTTGCGGAAACAGTCCGCCGTACTACTAAGACTATGTTTCACCCCTTTTTCAATGGATTTTCAGACACACGTTAGTTCTGAAAAGTCCACTTTGCAAATCAATCTTAGATCAAGGATTGAAGTGGACATAAAAGTGATAGAAGATTCATCAATGGACCAACACAATGGATTTCAGTGGATCGAGAAAGTTGTCCCATTTTTACCTCCCTTTTTCTGTTTTATTGGTTATGCTTATAATATTTAGAGCAATTTGAAATTTGATAAGTTTTTCTACAAGTTGGAAATGCTGAAATGCTGGAACGACTGGATTTTTTTCTAATATTCTTTCTTTAGATTTTAACATCTAGCAGTCAAATGCTTCAAATTAAAATAGCTATAATAATCTACAAGTTTTAGTAGCTAAATTGGATGAATTTTCGCTAGTTTTGCAACAGCTTCCTCCAAAACAATACCTTTTTATTGCTGTGCTTCATTGTCATTACACATAATGCCTCGTCCTTCAAGTTTAATGGTTTGTCCCAATAAACGTACGAATGCTGTTATGTTAAATGATGTAAACCATCCCATTCTACAAAAACTCAACGACACTATATACGGTCTGCATATAGTGTCGTTGAGTTTTTGTAGAATGGGTTCCCAAACTTCGTTGCGTTATAACCCCAAATAACTAATTCTTATTTGGAGTTATAACTCCATTGCATTATAATGCAATGAAGTTTGCTGTGTTAACGCCTCTTTTTTCTTAAAACATTATAAATCTTTTAATTTGTGCATCTATAATATTAAAATATAAAATAATTATATTGAAAAAATAGGTACAAAAGTTATGAAAAATAAAGAAGGTGTTTTTTTTTTAGAGGCTTTTATTCTATGAATATGCCAGCCTCGTCGTACCCTAACCAAAACATACATAACTAATTTATTTAAAACATTGGAGAGGGCGAGCTATTCTTACTAGCGAAAACCATATCAAACATCGACTTTGCTGCATCTGAGTTTGGTAGTGCTAATATTTCCACAAATAAACCTATATTTTATTTTTTTAAAGAAGGTGTTGTTATTTACATAACGCCTTACTAATATTTTATTTAATACAAGACTAGTTACAACCGGCATCAGCAGTCGTTAACACCCTCTTCTCTCATACCGACAGAACTGCAACAGTGAAGAAATTAATAGGCTGTTGATAATGAGTGAACAAATTAAACTAAAATGTAAAAAAAAATAAGGTGTCAAGGTAGGAACAGATTGAGCAACACTGGTTCTAGCTGGCTACGCGTTAAATCCATTTGAATCGCAAATGTAATTTCTATGGTGGTGCATCTCTACGTGACGGACGTAGTAAATAATACGAGACCTTTGACGAGTTTCAACACAGAAATGTTTAGCATTTGATATGTTAAGACGGTTCATTTTAAGCAAATCTTATGCATTCTAACTATGTATTATGTATGTTGGTCAATTGGTTGATTACTTATTATATTAACATATTCATATTTAAATTACTAACGCTTAAAACTAATTATTGCCTCAAAACTTTAAAATTGTATAACTACTTAAATAATATACAAATACACAAAATATATCACCCCCAGCGCTGACGTCAGTCCCTGCAGCATGAGCACTACAAATTACAGTACCGTATATAACGTTTTTTTTCGCGTCTAACTGTCAAACTCCATAATAATTTGACAATTGAACGTGATAAAAACGCGTTATATATCATATCGCGGTGCTCATGCTATGCTGTGGGGGGCTGGAATGGATTACTTATATGAGATTTCATTTCTGCATTGATAGTATTTATTACATACGCCTGCGGATTAAAGCATGACAGATAAAGTGTTATTTACTTCGCAAAGCCATCGCTCCCACAATCAGGGACGTATTTACCGTAGGGCATGGAGCACCCCACTGGGTCATGGCCGGAGGCGGTAGGCTGCGACGGGCAGCAAAAGCCATATAAAGGCATTCGTTACTAACCTTTATTTTGATTTTATTAACTAATTCTAGAGTTTAAATCGTAGAAACTAGAGTCTCTACAATTACGCCGTGATGTGGCATCATTAAGCGCATTCTACCGAATATACCACGGCGAGTGTTCTGAGGAGCTATTCTTGCTTATCCCTCCATCACCTTTTCTTCAGAGGACCACGCGCGCTGGCCTACGTTGCCATCGACTTACTGTGGCCACTATTCCTACACGAACAAAGAAATTTGGCGACTCATTTCTTTGTCGTACTATTCGTAAGTGGAATTCTTTACCCGCGCACGTGTTCCCTCCTTCCTATAATCTGGGGTCCTTTAAGAGAGGCGTGAAGAAGCATTTTTGCGGGCCGGCAAGGTGAGGATGGTTGGTGTAGCAGTTAATAACTGCTGTACCAGCTATCTTCGCGTTTGGACTTTATCACCACTTAACATCAGGTGGGGTAGAGTCATTTGCCTAGTAATATAAAAAAAAAAAAAAGAAAGCCCGGGACGCCAAATAAAATTAAATTACGCCTCAGCCCCCAATCCTAATTGGATCTAAATAAGACTTTGTCCGGAAACAATAAATACATGTGGCTGATCCATCGCCACAGAATTCTGTAATTGTCGTATCTCCTGGTAAAAGATTGCAGGTCGTGAATTCTCTTTTTCTTTCACTTTGTTAAAGTGACAAACAAGCTATAGGCAGCCTGATGGTAAGAGGCCACCATAGCCTATAGACGCTTGCGATACAAAAAAAAAACTCGCACCGTTGCCTACCCTGACCTACTCCCCTACCACGTGGAGCCCTGGACTCTACTCACCGATAGAAAAGCAACACCACTAAAAGGTAGTGTTATTTTACTGTGATCTTTTGTAAGTTGGAGGTTACTTTCCAATAGGGTATTTGACAGTATTAAAAATAAAGTGTCAATTGTTAGCATCTGTATTTAGATTGAATATTGGAAGGAGTTTTTACTATTTTTACGGAAAAAGTATTCACAATTTTACTAAAAAGCCACGATTAAGGAAATAGTTTTCTTGTCTTTTGTCACCTGACCCAAAACGCTTGGGATTGGTGTAGCCTAAAATGACGTCACACGCAAGTAAACTTCCCGTTAAAGTGACATTAGATTGTATGGTTTGACGTTTTAATGACAGTCGACGTCACATACCAGTGAGACGCCATATTGTCCAGAGATACGTTTTACGCGGCAACTTGAAAAGAGATTTTTTGTTTTTTTTTTTATATTGAAATATACAACACAATGATAAATATCCACTTTTTATGGACTCTATAAACATTAGTAAATAACGTGAGATCGTTTTCTAAAACTTGTCAAATACCCTATTCGAGCGGAAAATCCGCTATGCCTTACCTCTGTTTGTAAATTATGTTCCCATGTTACAGCATGGGAACTTTTGTTTAAATATGCAAAACATTGATGCAGAATAGCCTCCTTTTTAGTATATATTTTAAATGTTGTTCTACTACGTGACAACTCATAAAACACAGTATTACGACACTTGATTACGTGTAGAAGATGAACATGTCCACTTTTTTCGCTTCTGTATTCTAGTATTAAGCCATTGTTTTGGTTGTATGTTGAGAAATACCTACTTATTATTAATGTGGGAACTTCTTCTAAAATGCACATTTATAAGCAGACCCGTCTTTCCCAGTGGGCACTTTGGGCAAGTGCCCAGGGCCCCGCGATCGAAAAGGGGCCCCCTCAGATCAAATATAAAGTTCCTATTTCCTGTTAAATCACCAAACGGAAGTCATAGGGGCCCCATTATCCTAATATGCCCAGGGCCTCCAATAGGTCAAAGACGGCACTGTTTATAATATTCAGATTGTAGGCGATAGCAAACGCATAACGCATTTTCATTGGTTTTTATTAAATGTAAAGATAGGTACAATATTAATGTTCAGTCTATAATAATTTAAAATTGAGATTTTTCAAATGTCACCTAAAAAATGAAATCGACAATATCATTTTTATAAAAAATTCAATGTTACTTAGTGCAGAATCAATGATGGACGAACAAAATCAACGTCAATCAATGAACGGATACAACATTTAAGTTGAACATAACTCCTTAAGTTAAATTTAGATCCTAGTTGATCTTTGACTTGCATTATAAATATTTGAGATTTTTTTTGTCTCTTTTGCAGATGGCGCATCGAGCCGTGCATCTGGCCTGCCTCGTTGCACTGATAGCTACTTCAGCCTCGCCGAAGGAACAAACAAGATGGTCTCGCCAAATCAGCTCCTACACATCCGACATAAGTGACTGGGTCCCACTGACCGGCCCTGTAGAGAGAGAAACGCCCAACCCTCATCCTCTACCACCGATCAAAAGACAAGCCGTCGCAGAACCAAGAATACTCAGCGAACCCTTCCCAGGATTCACTAGACCGTCAGGATTCGGCCAAGATGCATTCCCACAAAGGACATTTTACAATTCTCCGGCAAACAGACAACTGTATCTCCAGTCCGTGCCATCGGCTCCACAAAATTACCTTTCCGATCAAGGCTTCGGACAGAGTATCAGATTTGGTCTTTCGCAACCCAACTTTCCACTGAGCCAAGGATTTGTCGCACCTCAGTACACTTTCGATAATATTCCCGCAGGTCCACCTTTAAAATCGAGACCTCAAGCGCAATTTCCGACGAGCCCTGTCAAATTCGAAGGCTTCCAGAAACAAAGTCTGCCATCGCCACAAATGAAACCTTTCATCAGCCAAAGCACGAAACTGAAACCAGAACCACCGAAATACATCGACGGATACCGCGCGGATAATACCAGCAATGACTTTGCCTACCACCAAAAGAAGAAAGTTCAATCCTTGCAGAAAATCAAATTTGAAAACTTTGACAAAAATCCGACGGTAGAAGCGATACCTGTTTCTAAGCCTAAAGTGGAAAGGGAAGAAGTTCAACTACTGTATGTTCCGATTGAATCTTTGAACAGAGGCCAATACAACTTTAGAATTCCTGCTAGCCAGCCCCAACACATCAATACAGACTTATATTCACAGAGTTTACCAAAGCCGAATCCATTAAAACAGGCATTTTCTAGCGAAGTGCAAAAACCAGCAACAAAGCCTGTAGAAACATTCAATTCAAATCAAAACTTTTTCTCCCACTATGATGCCGTTAGGGATGACCAAGTCCCGAAGTTCTCAACCATTTCATCGCCATTCCCTACAGCGCCACCAGTTACACCGAAACCAAAAAAGTTGAAGCCCCATCAACCACCATTAGCTATCTTTATGAGCCAAGATTCAAGAAAAAGAAACCCGCTAAAAGTTGGAGACGTACTATCTTCACTGAAAACTGCTAATACTATTGCCGTCTTGGACACTGTTAACCCTAAGAATGCACCGAAAGTGTTTATTGGTCCATCGACTTTAAATCCACCAGACAATTTTGTGAAGTTTGAGTTGCCTTACCTATCAAACATAGAAAACAGCGATAAAAAACTAAGGCAACTTCCATTTTTCGTTGCACCACTTAGTTATAACACACCAAATGGTTTTGCGAAGATACCTTTTCCATCACCACACGTTGGCTCTGTTGTCATTAATTCCCAAATAAAGGATTCAGGCACCCAAGGGAGCTTGGCCTATTCGACCCAGGCAACACCAACTGCTAATGTGATACCAAACTCATATACAGCAACACCACAGCAACAGAAATTCGTCACACAGAAACCCCAGTTCTCTTACTACAGCACTGCTGCTCCAAATACGAACCAACCAAACAACCAACGCCATCAATCAAATTACTATACCCTTGAACAGCAGACTGTTACAGCAATTCCTCCTCAGAAACAATCTGAAGCTAACACAAATGTTGTTTCAGCGAATCCTGGGTCTTATTTCTTAGGGAATGGAAATCAATACAACAATATCCCTACAAACTATGTAAGTTACCCAACACAAACGCAACAAGAACCGATAAATCAATACAATTTCGCTAAGTCAGAACCATCGACATCGCCGAGAACTACTGTGACGACTACTACTTCAACAACAAGGTCACCATCAACGTATTCTGGTCAATTGTTAGAAACTCACAACCCATATTCCATAAACCAAGCATTCCATTTTAGCACACCTTTAGACTATCACACTTATTACGATGAACTCAAAGAACCATTTGTTAATCAAGGTGTGGAACAGACACCAAAACTCTCCTCAACATCTGCTGTCCCTCCTCCTTCTTCTAGTATTACAAGCAAACCAGAGGATGCAGTGACTGAAAAACAAGCCTATCAACATCAATCATCGCCGAACTATTTGCAAAACTACACGCCTGAAATACATTACGAATCTGAAGTCACGCAATCGAGATATCCCGTCTATAATGCAAACGACAATACGAAAACTGAGGTATCATCTGAAAACTACCAATTTGTAAATCAGCCTAATTCCGGACTATTACAACCTGCCTCACCACCTTTATACAACAGAGAATCTTATCAACAAATAACTTCCCACGAAACAAAGGTTTATAGTCCTCCATCGAATGAGAACTTAACTGAAACTACTGCTGATATAATAAAAACTCCTATTGAAGATAGTGGATCTTTGCAACAAAATTATAACCAATATGAGACAAATTATCAAACTGAAAATGATCAATATTTAAGCCCAACAACAAGTTCTACTACAACTACAACAAGGCGGACGCCTCCACTTAGACCCAGAGCTAGACCTAGGTATACTACACCTAGAACTGACTCCGACGAACCTAGTTCAACGCGTGCCCCCATTACTCGCAGACCACTAAGGGAAAGACGGCCACTGCCATCTCGCTCCAAATATGAACCAAATAGAATTACAACTGAGAAAACTACAAGAAAACCTCTTGAATCTGGAGAAAGCACTACAAAGTCCTCTAGAACAAGAACGAGGGGCCGCATTCAATATAAGCCTAATGAAAGTGATGAGTATTACAATAAAAAAACCAAATCACAAAGTACAAAGAAGGAAGATTTGGCTTATCAAAGGGACGTTTTACATCAAAACTATCCGGTAACATTAATGGAGAGAATGAGTACCGTTGATATTGAAGCAATGACTGAACCTACACCTAACTTTTCGTCAACTAAAACGTTTGGAAACGAAGGTGACGTTTATGATACTGAAAATGCATATGCTCACCAATCAGCATCTATAAGCTACCTCCAAAATTCAGGATCAAATGAAAATACGCCCATTTACAGCTCTGAAACAGAATACCAAACTGAAGCTGCTTATGTCTCCAAATTCCCATCAACTCGTAATGAAGACTACATTTATCAATCCAGAAGCAGTGTTGCACCAGTCCAATCAATTTCTTTATTTGAAGACTCTAACGAAAAACAACAAGACAAATCTAAGCAAACGACGTCCGAAGTATCACATGCTACTGAACCAACAAGTTCAATTGCGGACCAAAATCCCTCTTTCAGTAATGACTTTTCCACAAACAATCAAGAAGATCGGCAAACAATAAAAGAAGAAGATAATACAAAGATAATTAGTCAAGAAACTCATGACACCGAAACAGAAGAAAATGTTGTACAAACTACACCTTCTTATAATAGAGTCAGAATACGTCCAGGAGTAATTAGACAGTATCATCAAGCATCTTCTACTGAAAGTTCTAGAACAAAGCCTGAAAGAAAGAAGGTGCATGCTGTCACGCATAGACCCGCCTTTGATAGGCGACGAACCACTATGCGAATTGAAGAAATTGAAGCTGACTTAAAAACTAAACAAGTTCATTCCCGGACAGAATCCCAAGATTATAAGCATCCTGTGTACAGACCAGAACCCACTACAGATCCTGCTGTTACTGTAGCAACTGCTTTAGACAGCACAACTAAGCGGGGACACTTCCGCAGAAGACGACCTGGATATTCTACCACATCCACTGAAGCAACCAGTACAAAGAAAAACATATATGAAACCAAAGGACGATTCAGAGGTAGAAGACCTACTGAAAAACCATCTGAAAAGAATGAACTTAAATCTGAAACTACAACATCATCAACTGTAAAAAGCTCACCTCATCAAAGATATAATCACCGAACCAGAATATCAGAAAGATATAATAGTAGACCAGATAACACTGCTCAAGAATCGGAAGACCAGGAGTCAAACTACTCAATCAATAGACCTAAATATGTTGCACCAGATAATGATCAATGGTCACCAAAGATTTCTGGGGATTCCTTTAAACCTTACAATCCAAATGATATCGTTGAAGACACAAAATTATTTACTACTGAACATAGAAATAATAATGCCGAACTAGATATTATAACAGCCAGAAATGACTATGATGAAATCCTTTTAACTGTGACTCCTGCTACTAATACAAGGACGATTAAAAAAATACCTGAGATTCCCCCTACTCTCGAAGCATTGGTCGAACAAAGTAAGACAACTAAAACTGAATCTAGTGAGTCAATGTCTACTTTCGAAACAATGCTGGAGGAAGTTATGAAAAACTTAGAAGAACAAGATGAAGATGAGTATACTAAAAATGTGATGAAACACAAAGGCGGTGAAATCGGTGAGATTCCACCGGATAGAATAATTACATCTGGCGATGAATACATTCAGAAAGGAACTACCATAGAACAGGAAGCCACCTCTCCTGTCTCAGCGGATGAAGACGCTACCAACAATGAAAAGGTATAAACCAACATATAGCATATAAATATTTTGTTAATATTTATTTAAAAATTACTAGCTGTACAATATTTTTTGACTATAAACTATTTAATTTTGAATTTTCATGCAATTTATAGTAAATTGTTTTAATTCAGCAATTTTGCATAACTTTCACCATGTTGCATGCATTGATTTAATGAAAATTTTTATTACTTTCAGGAGCAACCTGACTCAAAAGGTCGTCGTCGAGGATACTGGAAGAAGGTCAAAGTCCGTCCAGTCAGTACGGAAACCATTGAGGCAGCCGAATCTCAGTATTATACAAACACTGTCAACCAACTTGGAGATCCTATCACATCATCTAAAAATGTTCACGGCAAGACAAACAACAAAGATAGAACAAAAGTATCTGTAACTACTTACAAACCATCTAATTTCCAATTCATCAAAGACTTCTTTGAAACTGATGATGATATTCCTGAAGAAGTCATTCCGAACGTCGACATTTCCAAAATTCCTAAGACAACAAGCGAAAGTAAGATTGACCGTACTGAAAGTATGTACGAAGACAAGGAAATGACCACTGAGAAACTTGTTAGTCCAGACGAAATAGATTTAGGTACTGGAGCCCCCGATCCAACTTTAATGGACAGTATGTACTACAGCACTCCTACAGAAGCAACCTCTACTGAGAGCGTACTGTCTTTCCTAGACCGATCAGATAGCTTTAGCATAATGGATTATTTCTTCGGGACTACATCTGATAAAAAATCATCTGATAAAGAAAAAGTTGAACAGAATAACAAAACAACCACTGTGGTTACGCATGAAACAAAACAAAAGCCAGATGCTATAATAACAACAGAACCAATAAAATCCAAATTAGCAACAACCGAAACCAATTATATACCTGAGGAAATCACATCAGTCCCATCTGAAGAAAATATGGAGACAGTTACAGATTTCACTGATATAAACAGAGAAAACACTAATATGCAGGAAACCACTGAACCAGTAAAAGTAGAAACATCATCTGAATCGAGTTTCATGAATCCAGCCAATGTTATAAGCACATCTATGTCAACCGAAATATCACACGAAACAGAAATATGTTTTAGAGGAAAATGTATTAAAACTAACAAAGACATATTATAAAATGATACATTAAATAAGAAAAATTGGTGCTAAAGACTTGTGTTCAAAGTAGTGAAATGTAAGGTGAAGTGTGGACATTAACAATTTCAAATTGGAAAACTAAAAATCCAGAACAAGCAAAGCCAAAATCATTAAGTTTTGTGAGAATTGTAAAGGAAACTTTGCTTGTGGCCGGATTTCATAGTAATACTATCTTTATTAGGAATATTTATTGTTAATTAAACTTAAGAAAACACGGTGGAATCTTGTAAATAGCATATTACTCTTTACTCGATTCCACCTCTTCTATAATCACCCTGTAGATAGTAACATGTAGATAAACTTTTAGAAAGTGGCCACGTATAAAAGTTTTTCTCGGTGTAATATATTATAAATTAATATTAACGGTTAACATAGTACCTTGGATTAAATGCACTTTAAGGTTATTTTTATTTTTGTATTATAATTATTTTGACTGAGTAATTATTTTTGTAACCGAACCTAATGTTAAGTAGTTTCTACTTTATTTTTTTTTAACTTTATCTATTTATTTCTTAGAGTATTATTGTAATCGAGACAATGAGGACATTCTCTGGTTGATTTACTAAGAATCAAGCAACATTTTAAATAAGTACTATTATAGTATTTAATTACCCGATCCAAAGCCAAATATAAAATCCTACAGATTATTTTTTACTAACGCTTGTCTGCTTTAACGATGTTGCACTTTGTATTATACAATACAACCCTTAAACATATCTGTTTATAATTTTAATAAATAAATATAAAATTTAATTAAAAATAAGTCTGTTTATTTTCTACAGCCCCGTCAGAATACGTAGGTAATAGTATATTATTTACTGAAGTAACCACCATGAGTTAGTTAAATACATTCTATGTTTATAACAAAAACAAAACTTTCCTCTCCACAATTTTTGTACATTACAGAAATACAGCTTAAAAATTAAATACCATAAACAGAGATGTGAGGGATGGAACAGGCCCCATGGCCTAGGTCCCCCAACCTCGGACCTACGATTTCTTTTAAACAATGCCGAGGAGTTTAATTATTGAATATCACAAGAAAGGAAACAAAATATTTAAAAAAAGCCTAAATAAATAAGTTGTTATTCTGAAGAACCACTCAATTCGTCTAACCTTGGAAACACTGTAAAGCATGGTGTTGTTGGGGATTAGGGTAACGAATAGGAATTAATACAATTATATATATTTTTAGTGGAAATAATATAACAGCAACCATAGATAAGTGATTGGTCTCGCTACGCTTGCGACACCAATCATTTATCTATGACAGCAACCAACAATGCCCTTTTTCATATTTTTTTCAAGGACACAAAGGAAGCCGTACATCCTAGAGGCTGAAGTTTCGAAAGTAATCTACGGCTACGGATTCGTAAAGGCAGAACAGACTTATGAAACGCGATGCCACACGCGACTCGAGGCGTATTTTCTTTGGCGTATTGCGTCATAACAGATGTCCCTAATGTGATTCTGATCATAGAAAATAGTACTTTTTGATTTGACCCCTGGCGTGGCGAAGATTCGCGAAGGGTGGCGTCGCTTTTCATAAGTCTGTACTCAGAGACGTCCAATTTTAATGTCATTTAAAGTCATACGTTGTCCATGGTTGTTCTACACTATACAAATACAGTAAAACTTCTCATTTCTTATGAAACGAAGAACAACAATGGTGTCGATCCAGGCATTCTCTAAACTTAAAAGTCTTAAAATTAAATTTATTATCAGTCTCTCCTTTTCATTCTGTACAGAGCATGACAAGGATAGTCCTTGTTATCAAATGTAGTTTAAAGAGACATGCCAGAATCGACACTAATAACAACCTATCAACATTTTACTTTTTGTAAATAAGCATTGAGATAATCACATAATATGAAATATGCTATCTAGTGAGTAAAAGCAAAACTCATCAGCCCTATTTGCAGGTAGCGTTTTGAATAATTCTTCAATATTTTATCTTCATGAGTGGCACCATCTATGGGAGGTTAGTGTAGATACGAAAAGCAACAACGCAATCCAGGGCTACGTTGCGTTTCAACACTTTAGGTACAACTTTTCACTATGATGTTCCAATTTTGACATAAAATGTATCTATCAAACTTAAACAAACTCAAAGACCACTTGCATTGCACCTGGAGTGTATGTATGGAACGCAGCCCCATGTCATAAATGCAGGTTCACTTTGGACTTTGAGGTTAGATTTTGCTTGTTTAATATTTTGATTTATCTACTATTAAAAGGAAACCCTAGCTACGTAAGTACAATGGAAATTGAAAGTAAAATTAAAGAGGACATGAAGTCTCTGGGCTGCAATTCTGATATGAAAATTGCCCTCGCCTACCATTTATACATACACTTGGTCGACAAAAAATTAATGTACGACACAGAATACTGTTACAATACTGATATTGATACGCTCTATATAGTAGCGCGGCCTAGTAAAGACGAGAAAATCAACATTTATGTACCAATTTCAACATACGATGATATAAATATGGAATTCATCAACATGATACAAGAGAATTTATGCACAGTTGAAACCGGGCCATCTATCAATTTGGCGTTCATCGAGGGAGATTCTACGACGGTGATCTACACTTTCACAAAAGGACTGGCAGAAAGACCGTCTCCAGAGAAGATTTCTAGTATGAGGAAGAAAGAGGAACGAAGAAGCTTCATAAATAGTGAACTAAGGAAGTACAAAAATGACATTATGAATAATGCGCTGAATGGTGGGTTTGTTGACGATGAGGACTGCCAAGTGTTAGACTGAAGGAAATAATTATATTATACTGTGTGAAAGTTCCGTATTAATCTCTTGTGATGGGAGATTAATTGTGTCAATGCTTCCTTTAATATAAAAAATTAAAGGAGGATAAAAAGATCTAAAGTTATTAACAATGGAAGATTGAGTGTTTCATTGAATAATGAATTGTCATCAGATGTTTTCAGTGAAAGATGAATTATATTATTGTTAAGAAGTTTAAGTTAAACATAACAAAATGTTAATCCATAGGCTGATTTTAAATTCAAAGGAATTCTGACAGCTGTAATTTTTCAGATATCATGAATCTTTTCTGCCTTGTCCTTTTAAGTTATTTATATTGTTGTCATCCTGTCTTGATTAAGAATTTAATTTTCTTTATTGGCAAAGGCCATTTTTGTTAAAATAAAAGAATCTATATGATTGGATTTTTTTGAGATTTAGGTAAACATTATGACAATGTAAATAGCGTATTGTTCTGTGTATTCAATGTACTAACTAATAATTAAATTCGCAAATACCTGAATGCAATGGAAACTATTCTTAACCATATTTTTAAATAACAGAATTCAATTTTTCAAATTTAATTTTAAAATCGTACCAATTCCTTAATTGTATGATCCCCTTTAAAAGTAAAGAATGTATTAATATGAATTATGTAATCTCTTCGAATGATGAAATAAAAAGGTTTGCCGAAGAGAAAAAGTTGCACAGTTACGTTAATTAATTTAACAAATAAAATAAAATTGTGTTATTTAAGTGTGCAAAGATTATGTTATTATTATTTGTAAGCAATTTTCTGGAATTTTGTTAAGTATTTTATTCAAAAACCAAACTCTTAATAATTCAATGGGCTACTGACTGTCTTAAACATGGAGCAAAAACACAAAATTTTTGATGTTAGTACACTACTGCCACGTTTGAAAGACAATGAAGAGGAGAAACTATTGAATTTACTTATAGAGAATAGTGCCAGGGTGTGGGTCTATTGATAAAACAGTTATATCATATTTTGTGTAAGCATTTAACTGGTAGATTTATTTAAATTAAGTTCTATCGATGTAGTTTACTTGTTATTTTTATTTTTTGATTATGAATAATTTGACCAATCATTTGAGAACTGGGTTGAGAGAGCCAATAAAAGCTTTCTTTCTTGTGTACCAAGACTCCACAACTTTAGCCAATTCAACAGCTTTGGTCATGAGCAAAAATATATTTTGAGGTGCTTAATTTGGGCATTTTTTTGGCTAATTTCAACCCATATCATGAGAACTCTCAATAGGACATTTGAAGCATATTGCCAAACTTTTAATCATTTGGCAATAATAAGGCAATCAAGTTTCAAAGATATTATGCACTAAATAATGACAAATCAAAGAGGAGTTGAATTTAGACTATTTAATAATTACTAAATTGTTGTAAATGCTACAACTTTACTATTAATAATGATTACAAAACAAAATAAAATTATTAAACTTATAGCTTATTTTCTTCTTTTTCTTCCTTTGGAAAAACAAACGTTATAAAAACAAAAGTCACATTTTCACAGATTTTGAGGATAATTTCAAAATATTTTCCAACAACAAATGCTGGCTCTTCACAAAGCTATTTGTATGTTCTTCTTGATATTTTGAAAACATGTTGTTCCTGGTTGATTGCCATTATCTTAAAAGGGGTGTAAAGGAGAGGTGGTTTTTTTGTTTACAAATAGAACATACGAATAACCATGTGAAGTGCCAATTCAAGATTATGTGAGAATGTTATTTACAAGGAATTATTCGTTATGTAAATGTATTCGTAAAAAACAAAGCATATGCACGAAGGGAATTATTGAACAAATTTCAAACATGGCAACAATATTTTAAATAAATGTGTTGGTAAGTACACTTATTCAGAGGTAAGTACCTACCTACTGTCTCTACAACTGTCAATCACCGCCGCCGGCCGTCACAACGCATACAAATAAAATATTACGTGTTGATGTAAGTGTAGTGTAATAAAAAGGAACTGAATAATTAAGATACTCTATAGAGTGATATTTGAAGATTCTAAGGCCGTATACAGAAAGAAAGCCGAAAGCCGATCGGCGCCGATCAGCGCCGATCGGCGCTTATCGGCGCCTATTGACGCTGATCCTTTTTCTATGGACCGGCGCCGATAAGCGCCGACACTCGCTGGTCCGGATAATAAATAATTTGTATTTGAATTATTATCCTTAGATTAAATCAATCTAAGTTATAATCTTTTTATAAATCTAATAACTTTATCTTTTATTAACTAAGCGCTAAAATTATTTGTTTCGTACTTATCGAATGGTGACAACAAGTCTTTCTTCTGGAAGGATTGGTTGTTTATGCCAATTGCCCCAATTTTTCATCAAACGGTTTTTCACTAAATCCAAAATGTAATAAAATGTTTCTTGAATCATTCTTATATATGTATAAAATCTTTGTTCATCAAATTTAATTTTTTTTACAAATAAATGATGGTATTCTCCGAAACGTTTCCTTTCTCTATTTATAGGATGTATAGCTGTTTTTCGCATTTTTAAATAAACATTTTCTAACAAAACCAAATCATCGTCCGATGAGTCCGACATTTTGCTTGATCTGCTTTAATCGGCATCCTTTATGTAGGAAGGATCGGCGCCGATAAGCGCCGATCGGCTTTCGGCTTTCTTTCTGTATACGGCCTAAGGTTCATTCATGTTAACTTTGAAAAATATGAGAAGTTAGGTATACCTATGTGCCAACTAAAACTACAAATTACATTTTAAAATATGGTGATGCTTTTAATAGGCTGGTTTTATTATTGTGTTAAGTGAAATGGATAATGGAAAAAGAACTAAGTAAGTGTTACCTTGATTAATCTTGTTGAAAATATTTTGCAGATTACTAAGGAACTTATTTCACTTCACTTAAATCTCTATCTAGTGACGAGTAGCTAAAACTAGGGTACTGCTTTTCATTACCATCAAACTGCTAGAAAGAGAGGCTGTTTTTAAAAGAACGACAATAGATGGCGCTGATATGATAAAACAAATCTACATATTTAACACACCAACATTTTTATTTACTTTATCACATGAAACATGTAGAGTAGATGGAAGTTTTCTATCCCCCGGGAATGGAATTTCCAAATTTTAAAGCATTACTGAAATTATTAATTTCTATTTAGGAACTATACGCTAATTTCGTCAAACATAATATCTGTCAGGATGGCCGAGCGGTCTAAGGCGCCAGACTCAAGGTTTCCTTACCTACGAATGTAGGTGTGAGTTGTTCTGGTCCTCTCTGAGGGCGTGGGTTCGAATCCCACTTCTGACATATCTTTTGGTCTATAAAAAAAATTATGGGCATTTTTTATTTAAATGTACTTGATTCAGAAATGATAACTAGGCTAGGCATTACTTTTTCTGTATATATAAATTATTGGTCTCGATTTCAGTGACCATTAGCTTAGCACCTCTAAATGCGGCCCTGATTAAATTAACATACAATGATAAAAAAAACATTTAACTTCGTGGGGTCCCTAGGGACACGATATCGAATAGAAAGTATCGATACTGTACTCATGAGTAGTATCGGAAAAAAAGTATCGTACTCGTAAAAGTATTGAAACAAAAGTATCGATACTTTAAAGTATCGAGTACATTTCATAGGGCCTGATCGGATCCTCTGTGGCCTGATGAGCAACCCCCTTCCCCCCCTCCGGGGTTAAAATTACACCCACTAACACAAAACATTATACCCACTTATGTTAACTTGGACCTGACACGCAGTTAACGGCGGCCATTGGCATGCTTCACTCAAGATTATAATTATAGAAGAGATTACCTCCGTCTTGTTTTCAGATCCGTGGTTTCAAATAGGTATACACAGCACAGACAGAATAATAGTGTTACACTTGAATAGATCAAATACAGTCAAGCGAAAAGCACAATAAACCGCGAATCAATCAAAGTTCCTAATAATATGGTCGCTAAATAAATAACTATGAAACAAAACAAAGCGCAAAATAAACACAGGCACAGATTGGAAAGAATTTAAATGTGTCAGTTACTGACTTTATAACAACGCAATGGAACATTTTAGAAGGTTTTCTATGATTTAACAAGTTAGCGTTGCCATTAATATGAGGCGCTTATCCAAATTTTTAAAGGTATCGATACTTGCCAAAAAGTACTCATTTAGTAAAAGTATCGAATACAAAGTATCGAGTACAAAAGTATCGGTATCGAAAGGAAAAGTACTCGATACCACAAAGTATCGATACTTTTTTCGTGTCGCTAGGGGTCCCCATGCAGTATTTATGAGGGCTATTTAAATTTAACCTGAAACGGTCTAATTTTAGTTTAGTTTTGTATTAGTGTGACCCGACCCGTCTGGAATTTTCATTCGTTTTAATAAAAAGAAATTGCCTGCTGTCAATCAAGCCGAATTCTTTTTTTTCGCAAATATGGTCATTGCTGTCCAGAGTTTTTTGTGCAAAGCTCGAATATTATTCCCATCCAAAAGTTAAGCTTTTATAAAGCGAAAAAAGTAGCACAGATAGCCTTTTGAAGTTAACAGCTGATATTGAAAGATCCCATAATAATTATTCATATTTAGTGAGCGTATTTCTAAATGTAAAAGGCGGTTTTGATAATATAGACTTAGTAACTTTAATGGTCATTTTAAACTCTTTAAATATTCCAGCAAAGATACTACCGTTTATTTCCTCTTCAAGAAATATTTATGAGTGCATGACTCACATTAAATAAATCTCTCAATGAAATTTATATTGCAACTAGCTGACCCAGTGAACATCGTACCGCCATAAAAATAGGGGTTGATGGTAGAAACTTTAGGGTAGTATGTATTTTTAAATGCCAAATAATAAAAAAAAAATGGTTGCCTGTAAAGTCGGTTTTACGGGCGAAGATTTTACGTGACAACGTCTTTTTCTCGGTAGAATATTTATTGATATGAATATAATTAAATTGCACAATAGGAACAAGGAATTGAATGAAAATAAGAATTGCACAAATTTTAACTATAGAAATATATTTTGTTTACTAAAACATTGTACATGTAAACTTAAACTCATCGTAACGTTACCGAGCGTTATACTTTTTCATAAGTGACTCCCAGCCGCAACCTAATTTAAGACGTTGTCACGTCAAAACCAAAATGTTAGGTGGTGTTAGGTGGACAATCCTTATCACTTCGGGGTATGAAAAATAGATTGTAGCCGATTCTCAGACCTACCGAATATGCATAAAAATTCATAAAAATCGGTCAAGCCATTTCGGAGGAGTATGGTAACAAACATTGTGACACGATAATTTTACATATAAGATGATGGGTTGACATTAGAATTGAACCCTACTAAGAGCAGTTATATGATATTTAATAAAAATGTATTGAATAGTTCTGTAGACGTAACAATTAATAACATTAATATTAAACAAGTTTTTGACTAACTTCAGATATACGACAACTGTAGCATAATTGGCATCTATCATACTTAAATACTCAAACATATCATATCTTATCCGAATATGACTGTAATGAATATCTTTGAAGATAGATAAATAGAAAGAAAGGCTGAAATGGAGAAATCCACGGCCGTAAGAAAAATAATAAGAAAATATTAAAAATATAATAATTCTTATGCAATTAATTTAATTTTTAAACATGAATAATTGTAAGAACCTATTTTATTTAATCTATCGCCAAAATAATGGAATAGTTCAAAGAATATATACTCATACATGTATCATAAATGCGAAAGCGTGTCTGTCTGTTACCTCTTCAAAGGGGGTGAAAATGGGAATGGCTGTTTGTATAGGAAAACAATTATTCCACGCAGAAGTCGCCGGCAATAATTTAGGTGTATTACAGGCGATTCTGTCAAAAAAAACGCATTTGTTTGCATTTTATTATGAATGGTTGATACAAGCTTTAGTTCCATTAATTTGTTTATTATCATGTAACCAAAAAGGTACTTTCCCGTACCGGGAATCGAACCCGAGCCTCCTGGGTGAAAGCCAGGTATCCTAGCCACTAGACCATACGGGACTTATTAGAGTTTTCGAATTATCGTTTTGTATTTTAATGTTACTACAATTTTAATAAATTAAAAAAAAAAATATTTTGTTGGTACTTTCATCACAAAGTAATTCTTCACATAACAATAATGATTATTGATTAATCCATTTCATATATAAAAAGTTTAGTAGTTCATAAAATTGAACTATGGCGAATTTGCACATACCTACTAGGTACCAACCTTTTTTCGTGTCAATTTTTCTTTGTGAATTTAAATAAGCTTTTAAATACCACTTGTATTATGAACCAATAAATTATACCTACCAACATTCTTAGACCATCCATCAGTCAAACGGAGATTTAATGAGGGATTGAATATGAATACTTTGAATACCTACTACTTACCATCTTATAAGTATGAATTTAGAACTTTTTATGCAAGGGTCCCTATTCATTAATAAGGAAATTAAAAAAATATTGGTTGGAAACACACTTACACTACACACTACACTACACTTTGCCGTGAACAAAAAAAATATAATGACGAATTGAAAACCTCCTGTTATTTAAAATCAGTTAAAAAGTAGGTATAGTCTTCTTTAACGAAGTGCAGCGAGGGCGTCACTTCACTAGTGAATTAGAGTCGATGAATATGAATATCAAATCCGTGTTAATCACAGTCCTTCCCTGTGTTCTGTGATCTTTCCCCATATTGATCTATGAATAGCGCTAAATTCGAAATTAAAAACAGAATCTTTCTGTGCTTTACAAATTTAGGTAAAACAATCATATTTCTTGGAAAATGAGGGTCAAAGTTATTGTTTTTTTTTTTTAATCCTCGTACGTCCAGTGACAGCAATAAAACGGACTAGGTATATATCTTTTTTCTTCTGTAAAAATGATAAAAATGTGTGTATCTAGTAAAGCCTTCATACTTCAGAAATTCATCATTATCAAAAAAATTATGATAATGAAACTGTCCCGGTTCCGATCGGCTTCCGATTCGGTTTGGTCGGATTTTGATATTCATCGTCACATCTCATTCAAGCTTAGTTAGTACACCTTTGCTTTTTTAATACAGTAATTTCATCCGCCCCTCCATCGCCTCCGTGGCGCAATCGGCTAGCGCGTTCGGCTGTTAACCGAAAGGTTGGTGGTTCGAGCCCACCCGGGGGCGTTCTTTTTGTTTTTTTTTATCAAAATAAGTATGATGAGTGTATTGTTCGTTGATTTTAGAGGCATTATTTGCCTTATAAATTTCACGTTTATTAGTCTAGCTAATTGTTTAATACTAAGCAAGATTTTTATGTAAGTAGGCACGTAGACTGGGTGTGTTATGAGAATTTAAAAGACTTCTTTTTTATGTAAATATCCTTCCTTACCTTTTATGATGGTTGATTATAATTTAAACCGGCCGCTAAAAAGATTTTAATAAGTACATACTGCATTCAACCAAATTCAAATAGCAACCTTTAGCACGAACCAAAATCGAATTCGAATAGTTTGCGAGTACGAAATGTCATTGTCAAATTTTGTATGGAAACTTGAACAGTAGCGCCACAACGGACATAACGAGAACTAAAAATCATTACACATTTGACAATGACCTTCCGCACCACAGACTCAGAATTTAAAGGAGGAATATCAAATATTGTAACTCTGTGTTCCGCACTCGCAAACGATACGAATTCGATGTTGGTTTGTGCTAAGGGTACTGTATTTTTACCTTATTCAGCAGTGGGGATATAGCTCAGTGGTAGAGCATTCGACTGCAGATCGAGAGGTCCCCGGTTCAAACCCGGGTGTCCCCTGAATATCGTTTTGGTTTCGTATTCTCTTTTTTACTTTTTTGTAAAGAGGGCAATACTCTCTTGAAGAAAAAAAAAGCTAAAGAAACAATTATTAAATAAATTGGGCTTCTTGGCTTTGGCCCTATGGTGGGCAGTAGTGGCATAGTCTTGAAATAATAAGCTATAAGTATATTACAAACATATATTATGGAAAAACTTCGCATAATCCTACTTTCTTACTACTATTATAAATATGAAAGTTTGTATGTTTGGTACTCAATCACGCTACTAGAACTTCGGCGTTCCGCAAATCCGTTGATTTGGATGAAATTTGGTACGCATATTTTATTTATGACCTGGAAAGATATTTTTTATCCCGAAAAAGTTTTAAAAGGTTCCTGAGGGTTCCTGAGGGTTTTCAAAAAACTAAAATTAACGCGAACGAAGAATACTTTCATTGTAACTGCTTGACGATGACAAAGTATTTTTTTATAAAACTATATTAAATACGAATTTGAGGAAACAATAATGTATTATGATCGAAGAAGGCATGTATGTAACGCTTATTTTTAATATTTTCACAAAATCTTTTTTTCGACTTGATTGATCTCTTTGGTAAATGGAATTTTTACTAGCAATATCCATATTCCTAATTCAAATCACTTTTACTACTAAATGAATCTCTAGGAAAATTAATTTACTTTGATAGCGCTGTTTTGATCCCTGTGAACAGAAAACAAACTAGCTCTTTTATGTGATAAAAATTCAATTTTTCTCGTTTTCAAAAGGTCAATATGGAATTATTGCATTATCATTATGCTGTTTTGACAACGAAAAGTGAAGAGTTTATCGGTGATGTGGGTAAGGACATGAATCAGTTTGTCCGATATTAGACATAAAATTACACTATGGATGACACCTAGTGTTAATAACAATATCACCCACCAACTTTACCGTAGTTTGCTTTTTTGTTTTTCTTACAGCTTTTAGTCAAATTATTATTAAATAAACTGTGCACGCAATATAATAATAAATTCTTAGTTTCTCAGCGCCATCTAGTAGTAAGTAGTGAAACCTGCTTAAGCATGGTCGCTTTATCCATCACTATTTGTTTTGTGCCCGTGTTTTGCTTCCATTTTCTCCTTTTACGTAGATACTCGCTTGGCTTTCGACAATGTCAGCTTTTTAATGCATGTACCGCTACTCGAGCTTAGTTTTTCGCATGTTCAGACAGCTAATAATGAGTTCATCAGCGTCATCTAGTGGTCAGTATTAAAACTTGCTTAAACAATGATTGCTTTAAAACATTCGTTAAATATTTACGAATTGATGTGTATTGCTGCCATTTTCTTCCTTTGAGTAGATAGTCCTTGGCTTTCGACAGTGTCAGCTGTTAAATGCATGTACTGCTGCTCGAGCTTAGTTCTTCGCACGTTCAGACAGTTAATGCTAAATCCATCGGCTTTACCGAGTGGCCTGTAGTAATTTTTTTAAAAAAATAACGATTATTTTAAAATATCCGTTACAATCTATTTACCAATTGAAGTGTTTTGCCTCCATTTCAATTCTTTGCATAGATAATTGCATGGATTTTGACAATTTAAGCTGTTGAATTTGCAATTTGCAATTGCATGTACTGATGGTCGAGTGTTGTTCTTCGACCGTTTACAGCCGATAAGAATTTAATCAGCGCCATCTAGTGAGCAGTAGCAAACCCTTGCTTAAGTAGAAGCACATCGGTTTAAGTAGGTAATTGGATTTATAAAATTTATAATAATACCAAATGATTACCGTAATAATATTAATTTACTAGAAGACATAAAATATACTTCAAAAGCCAACATCACGCGGTGTTCGCAGGCGGTCATCCATTCATATTTTTGCTAAACAATGGAACAAGACGATACGTTATTTATTTATAATAAGCACCGCAACAGACAGAAATGCATAAAAAATGCAGTTTGAAAAAAATACAAACAGACCTATGTAGCAAAGACAGCTAAAAAAACGAGCGAGCCTTACAGTAGTCGCGTATGATGTGTAACATTCGGAATCTCACCTTATATTAGTAAAAAAGGAAATAAATCCTACTACAAAAGGAATAAGCCATATGAACATTATTTTCTAAAATAAAAAAGCGGGCGCTTTCGCGACTTCCTGTTACACACTTCCGTCCCATTTCACGAAATCACTCCCACAAATTGCAGGAAAGCGAGAGGACACATCAAAAACCAAATACTAATATTTTTATTTCAAATTATCCAACAAGGGTTATTGCACATCTTTTATACGGGTTCAATTATTGTTTTGTGCTTAAAAAAAATACTTTTAGAAATAGCAAAAAGCCAACGGCACGCGGTGTTCCCAGGCGGTCACCCATCCAAGTACTGACCGCGCCCGACGTTGCTTAACTTCGGTGATCGGACGAGAACCGGTGTATTCAACGTGGTATGGACGTTGGCGAATAAAATTTTGAAATTAAGTGCCAATATCGTCTTCGTAATTACTATTTTTGAATCCAACGACCAAAATTAAATTAATCAAAAGAAAAACCAAAATGTGTTAAAAAATTAATATAAAACTTACTTTTAGAACGAATAAAGACTGTAACAGTTGTATTTATTTCCGTCCATGACTAATAATTACCGTGCTTTAGATCAGTAAGGGGTCTCGATTCATAAATAAACGCAGTTATAAAGTGGATGGGCTTCTGGAGCGGGTGTGCTAGGGTTACTATTTAAAAACTTGAAAAGTCCTGACAAAAAGCCGGACATTTTAGTCACAAAATGCAAACTTCACCCACTTAGTTACATTTTATATTAAACGCGTGGTAGCAGACGCTCACATCGCGAGAGGGGGTCTCGTTGTTGATTTTTAAAGATGATTTATATTTTGTTTTAAATTAATGAGAACTTAATAAAGATTATTTGACTTATTTGATGAAACTTAATAAGTAGTTTTACTCGTATTCCATCTAATTAAAAAAATCCGGACTAAAAACGGAAAACATGTCCTGACAATCCAGACGGATGGTAACCTTATGCACGCCGCGCACACACACACGCGCGCGATCCAACTCATCAGGGACATGCACACCTCAGGGAAGCAATTCCCCCACTTTCTGAATTTTATTATTATCCAGGTTGTTCTCCATTGTTCTAAGGTTTTTTTGCCTTGTTGGACTTTACTCCTTAAGAATCGATTTGCATATATAAGGGGCCCGGTATGAGAAAAATGTGAGGAGTAAAATCTATCGATGAATGACCTCGTTACGTTTTTGGTGCGCATCCTATGTCGCGCAACTATGCATTAAGTATTCATAGCAGGTATTCATTCCAATTCAATAAAATAAAGACAAAATAAGAAAGCACAGAAAGCAATAAGAAAAAACGTTTTCTGGTAGCCCCCCATTTTTGGAAATTCAATATTTTGTTAGTTGTTCCAAGTCGTTCTAGTTGTTCCTAACATTGTGCCAGAGTTTTATTTGAAAAAACAAATATAAAATTGTGTGTGTCTGCTCCGACGCACGACTGGAGTTTACTCCTTAAGGTCGATAGTCTAACCAGACGCAAAAAGAGTTTATTTAACTTAAAAAAGATTGAAACTGTATGAAAGGGTAAATTAACAAATTAATGAAAATAATATACATATATAAATATATATTTATTCATTTCATATACATTTATTATAACTAATCGACGAATTTACATTAAACTTTATACAATAGTGAATTTCAGATGTGCATAAATATATATCATTAGGAATGTTGATAAATTATGTAATTATTATTATCAGACTATTATATTTTTTTAAAGATTAATTAAATCAACATTGTCTGCATTATTAATTACAGTGACAAGTGGTTTATGGTAACTAAAATAAGACACATGGACGTTCGTAGATACGTGGTTCACGAATCTTGAAAATACTGCATCAATGGTTGTACCATACCTCGTTGTCCCCGTTGCTCTATCAGAAACAATATCTAAATTCAGTTCAGATTTAAAAAAAAATATTAATGTCAATCCGTCATCTTTGTTTGTCAAAACAAAGATGACGGATTGACATTAATAATTATTAAAAAATATTAATGTCAATCCGTCATCTTTGTTTGTCAAAACAAAGATGACGGATTGACATTAATATTTTTTTTTAAATCTGAACTGAATTTAGATATTGTTTCTGATAGAGCAACGGGGACAACGAGGTATGGTACAACCATTGATGCGGTATTTTCAAGATTCGTGAACCACGTATCTACGAACGTCCATGTGTCTTATTTTAGTTACCATAAACCACTTGTCACTGTAATTAATAATGCAGACAATGTTGATTTAATTAATCTTTAAAAAAATATAATAGTCTGATAATAATAATTACATAATTTATCAACATTCCTAATGATATATATTTATGCACATCTGAAATTCACTATTGTATAAAGTTTAATGTAAATTCGTCGATTAGTTATAATAAATGTATATGAAATGAATAAATATATATTTATATATGTATATTATCTTCATTAATTTGTTAATTTACCCTTTCATACAGTTTCAATCTTTTTTAAGTTAAATAAACTCTTTTTGCGTCTGGTTAGACTATCGACCTTAAGGAGTAAACTCCAGTCGTGCGTCGGAGCAGACACACACAATTTTATATTTGTTTTTTCAAATAAAACTCTGGCACAATGTTAGGAACAACTAGAACGACTTGGAACAACTAACAAAATATTGAATTTCCAAAAATGGGGGGCTACCAGAAAACGTTTTTTCTTATTGCTTTCTGTGCTTTCTTATTTTGTCTTTATTTTATTGAATTGGAATGAATACCTGCTATGAATACTTAATGCATATACATATTTGATTAATCTCGCTGATTGGTGAAGCGAGACCAATCATTCATCTATGGTTTAATGTTTTTATCGTATGACTTGCCGGCTTGGATTTTTCTGTAAGCCGACATGTGTATTACTCAAAATATTTATCAGTGATCAACGAACGTGATATTCCAGTGTATAATATGTAAACCCACCTAAATTTGATACATGTAAAGTTAAAAAAATAGTTTACTATTGAATTTATCCTAAAAAATATAATAAGTGGTATAAAATATTAAATAATGGGTGCGTGTACTTATGTAGGCGCGTGAGAAGTTATCCTTCTTTGGCATCATTTAAAATTAGTTTTTAATTGCATGCAAATAATTAATTACAATAAATTAATAAAAAGTCTGGAAAAGGACACAGTCAATAAAGTTCAGTTTTAATTTGAAAAAATAAATAAATAATCAAAATATTCAATAAAATCGCTACTGAATATAATTTATTAGAACATAATATGTTCTTATGTGATTTGCACTTGTATGAAACTCAAACACGTATTCCGAATATACAAACTAGAAACATGTGGATAAATATTATAAATATGAATACCTTTAACTGTTACTTTATTACAAAAAAAAAAATGTGGTTTTTGGTTCTACTACACCAATGGTCAAGAGATGGCGCTGTAGTCTCCTGAATCGCGCTTTGGTTCCGTTGTTCCAGATTAATAAATACTTTTGATAGGCCTTCACAATGCAGTCGTTATCACCCTAGTGGGTGAATAGCGATTCTATTTCTATTTTGTTGGTAGATTTTCTTAATGTGCGGTAAACACAAAAGTAACAGCATGAAGTTGGTCGCTTTAGCGACCAACTTCATGCTGTTAAAATTTTGTGTTACAGTGATGCGCGCGCATCTTAAAATTTCACTCTCATCATTTTTTCATAACGCGCCTAAAGAAGTATAACTTCAAAAAGCAAAACAAAAAAAAAAGCCAACATCACGTGGTGTTCCCAGGCGGTCACCCATCCAAGTACTGACCGCGCCCGACGTTGCTTAACTTCGGTGATCGGACGAGAACCGGTGTATTCAACGTAGTATGGACGTTGGCGACTAATAATTTAAAATTGAGTGCCTGTATAGTCGTTTCGTAATAACTATTTTAGAATCAAATTACTAAAATTAAATTCATCAAAATACCAATACTACCTATAGCGTAAGATCCCGAGCTTTCCAAACTTTACTTATTTTCTAACGGACTAAATATGGATAATCGAGTAGTATAATTATAATAACCTCTTTAATATTACAAATAAAAATCAAGTCTCAGACTGTAAGTTCAGTGAGTAAATTTCTTGCGTACCCTTGCCCCCTTTTTGTTTTAATCTAAGCCTAATATCTGAGAATTGGCTAACCACAGCACAAGTTAGCGAGTATGTATACGTTCATTGTACACTCTAATAGTACTGGATTTTCCATATTTTGTCTATTAGAAAATAAGTAAGGTCTGACAAGCTTGAGATGTCCTATATATTTCCGGACACGTTATCTTTTGGCCTACCATAGAGTAACTTTGTATATAGGAAAGTCAATTGGCACTTTATTTAACGCCATCTATTCAAATTTTGCAGAACTATAAAAAAACTGCCACCTACAGCTTTCACTGCACAACTTTCGTGTTATTATTATACCAAATTAAAAAAACTCTTATTTAATTTAAGTCTCTAAGCGATAGACTGACTTCATAATTTGGAAATACTGTATAGAATAGACTTCCCAAATGAAAGTACTGAAATAATGGCCGCTGTGCTGTGGCGCACCCAAGGAACTTATAAGTTCCTTGGGCGCACCTAGCATTGGAAGACAGTACCTACCTAGCTAAAAATGAATGTTACATTGAGCAAAAAAGTTCTTTCGCAGTTTTGAAGCTGATTTATCTTTTTCTTGTTTTAAAAATCGTATAAATATTGCTCAACCTAGCATTTATTTTTGCTACAGGCCGTTGAAACTTATACCTAACACTAAATGGCCCGACTGATGTATCCGGAAGTGTATGTAATTATTGTGTTAGAAAATAAATATACCTTACCTTATAACGAATACAGAAATACCTAGAACCTGCACTTTTTTGAAATCGGTTAAAAAAACCAAATGATTTGTAACAGTTGTATTTACTTCGGTCAATGGACCAAATATTATTGGTTCATGCTTCCGTGCTAATAGATCAGGGCAAGGGGTCATAATTAAAAAATCGAAATTATAAAAATAGTTACGTAATATATTAAAAAAAAAAGTTTCAAAAAGCCAACGTCACGTGGTGTTCCCAGGCGGTCACCCATCCAAGTACTGACCGCGCCCGACGTTGCTTAACTTCGGTGATCGGACGAGAACCGGTGTATTCAACGCGGTATGGACGTTGGCAACGTTTGCTTTAAAATTAAGTGCCAATATCGTCGTTTCGTACTAACTATTTTATAATCAAACGACAAATCATTCAAAAAAAAGGATTTATTTTAATCTCTTCTAGACCCTTTTTAAACACACTCGAGAGAGGTACTCATTTTACGAACCGACTATGTACCTGTGAATCGTTCTTTAATACCAACAAAATAATACTTTTCATAATAATATTATTATTATAACACTAGCTGTGCCCGCGGTGTTACCCTCGGTTTATTAGGGATATTTTCCTGCCAACACACGTAGTAACAACGTAAAAAACGTAACAACAAAACGTAGCCAATGTGTTAATCCAGGGTGTCAGCTAACTTCATACCAAATTTTATTTAAATCGTTTCAGCCGTTTAGACGTAAAGAAGTAACAAACATACACACTCACATACTTTCGCCTTTATAATATTAGTGTGATATACAAACCTATTTACATATTCATTACACCAGAAGGCCAATCGAGCAAAAATAACGGGATTGCCATGTTTATGGCTTTGGCTATCGGTTACGATTTCATTTTGATATTTCTGACCGCCGAAGGTTTTCAAATGCCTCGTGCTATTTTTTTGCATTGGTAATAACAATGTTAAATAAAATGAGCGCGAGGCATTTTAAAACCTTCGGCGGTTAGATATTATAACAAAATTAAATCGTAAGCGATAGCAATCATCTTAGGCGATTGTCCCCCAGGTTACACCATATATTTTATTTTATGCATAATCGAAATAGAGCAATGATATTTTACGTAGAGATGCTCTGACCAGTCCCAGGAGACTACTGCGCTCCTGGGAGGAGCTGGGGGCCATTCACCTAACGGAAATGCTTTGGAAAACGCTAACGCTTTTGATTTCATTTTGTTATTTCTGACCGCCGAAGGTTTTCAAATACCTCACGCTCATTTTGCACGAGCACGAGGCTAGAAATAACAAAATGAAATCGTAAGCGTTAGCGTTTTCCAAAGAATTTCCGTTAGGCGAATGGCCCCCTGGGGGCCAATCGCCTAACTGGATTGCTATGGAAAACGCTATCGCTTACGATTTCATTTTGTTATTTCTAGCCCCCTGAGGTTTTCAAATGCCTCGCGCTCTTTTTTTTTCTTTTGCATTGGTAATAATAATGTTAAAGAAAATGAGCGTGAGGTATTTCGGCGGTTAGAAATAACAAAATGAAATCGTAAGCGATAGCGTTTTCCAAAGCAATCTGGTTAGGCGATTGGCCCACTGGTCTGGCTGTGCTAGCTATCCCACAGAATACAGAAAGAGGTTAGACGGGTGATTAGAGACTGTTCGTACGGAACCGATGTCGCCGGCTCTCCCCCACTACTCTTCCACCTAATACATAACAGTCAATCAAACGACGCGACATTAAACAATTTATGAGCATTTGCTCACACGTAACTGTGGTGCTCCTGCCCCGCCCACAAGGCCCTTCTAACCTCCCTGTGTTCTGTGAGCTATAACAATCAATCCTGCACGCATAATAGCCTTACGCATCCTTCAACCACTGGGGGAGCGAAAAGAAGGTATGTGGGACTCCTCCCTGTCCTCTTCAGCCAGGCCTGGAGCTCGCTGATGTAAACAGGGCCCTACCTACGCCCTGAACAGGACCACTAAAAACCAGACAATACTCCTGCACCGTCACCCGACACGCACTATGAGGACCGCGGTCCCCCTAGTGCGTGCCGAGAGGGCGGGTGTGGTCGCGGAACCCGTCTCCGAATGGCCGCGCACGCTTGTAGTACGGAGTCTACATGCGGAAACGAGGGCCCACAAGTAACAAGTATCGATGGCACTATGTAGAGATGCGCATCGGTATCAGATAATTGGCATCGGATGCCCGCATCGATGCCGGCGTCGCATTGATGCCGGCATCGCATCGATGTCAACTGAATGTCGATATCTTGTATCACCGGATACGATGCAATATGAATTTCTACAGATGCGTGTTTTGTGTGGGTGTGTCTCTTCGATTCCTTGTATCAGGACTTGAAAATGTAATAGAAAACCATTTATTTACTTTTCGGTATGTTATCTGAAAAGATTGAATTCTGGCAAAATTATTACATAAAAAATTTTACTCAGAGCGTAGGTTTTGAACGCAGGCAGGATGCCAGGTTTGGATGCGCGCATCCGATACGACTGGATGCCGTTAATGGATGCCGATGCCGTCTACTTTTTGTCATCGTTACTATAGCAACAGTGCCACAAACTTTTCTGTGCCGGTGGCAAAAATTTGAACTACAATTTATCCATAACATTTTGACATATTTGTTCACCGCTAGCGACATCTCCACCGGCACAGATAAGTTTATGGACCTGTTGCTATGGTAACGTTGACAAAAACTAGATGGCATCGGCATCCAATAACGGCATCATGGCATCGTTATTGCGCATCGTTATTCTAAAAACGCCCATCCCTAGGACTAGAATACGTTTTATAACCCAGTTCCCATGACCACCTTCAGCTCCGTCATCTGCCCCTGAATAATATATAAAACAAAGTACTCGTCAAGACGAATCAAACAAGCCAAAACTTGATGGAGTTGCGTCGTTTCATTGTAGAGTTTCGATGACCACTTTCATCATCAGACCCTGGATACCATTTAGAGACAAAGTACTCATCAAGGTAGTCATACAAGACCAAACTCGATGGCGTTATGTCGTTTTCAAACAAATATAGATATGTACTATATTTGTTTGAAATACAGTTGGTAACCCTTAGGGCTGCCATCCGTCCGGGTTTCCCCGGATTTGTCCTAGTCTTTACGGGGCGTCCGGGGAGCGTCCGGGCGGAGTTTTATTTGTAGTCCGGGTTTAAAAATTTACGGCAACGCATGAGTGGCCCTTGGTGCTGCAAGTGTCCATGGGCAGCAGTGGCCACTTATTATGAGGTAGACCGCTAGCTCTTTTGCCTAGATCAACATAAAAAAGTTGATTTGGACTTCAAAATCCGGGGCTATCATGCGTCTTATCCTGGTTGCCACATTTTAGAGATGGCAGCCCTAGTAACCCTGATAACCACCCACAGTGGTTCAAGTGGTGGTAAAAACCATTGTTTTCGTGTTACATAATAATTTTTAGGAGATTGTATGATTATTTTAAACGTTTGTGAGATATCATGCATCTTTTTCTGAATTCAAAACCATGGCATGTTCAGAATGCAGTATCAACTTCCTTTGGCACCTAGATTCTTTCTTGGAAAAAATAATTTATAATGGTTGAAAGGAATATAAAGCAAAAATTCAAACTTCTCGTTAAAGCAGTCGTGGCCGAGTGGTTAAGGCGTCTGACTCGAAATCAGATTCCCTCTGGGAGCGTAGGTTCGAATCCTACCGGCTGCGGATATTTTTATTTCTTTTTATTATCTAATTAAATTTGTCTGTTGGAATTGGAATTCACTTTCTTCACGTAGGTTTCATTTTGTTTACGCAACAAAATGATTATTTGAGAAGTTGAGTAAGACTAAAACTTTCTTTGCCACAGAACAAGAATACATGGAGAAATTCATTAGAGTAATGAAACATTGAAACTAATTGCTACTGCCGTAGATTACATTCAGGGCAACAGTGGTTACTATGGCAAACTTCTGCCCACTTCTGTGTCTGCAAGAACCAGATTAGATTGACTGCAGGATAAAGATTTGAGGCATTTTACTGGCATTGTCGTACCACAACTAAAAGAGTGCTTCGAAAAAAGATTAGATGAGTTTTTTTTAATTGTCAACTGAAGTAAATGGAGCAATATTGGCGTCATGCTTATTATAAAATACGTTGGTTGCCAGAAAGTACCACAACAGATGAGAGGCAAAAAATTTTAAATTTTGCCATTCATACCTTGGAGACAAATTACAAAAAAACATGAAATAATGTCCAGACCCAGGACTGGGAGCAGCATTAGTAGCAACTCTAGTAAGAAAGATGATGTTTTTTATTGTTTTTTGAACAGGTATTAAGGCTTTCAGGCTCGATACATTTTCGAGTCGCGGGAAAAAAATCGAGACTCGGTTCGGTCCTGGGATTCCCGTGAAAAACGAGACTTTCGAGACTTTGAAAATAAGTTTCATAAGTACTCAAGGTTTATACAATAAGGCAATTAATACTATATGTGTTTCAATTAAGTACTTTAATAATCAACCTTATACAATATAATCAAATATAAGTAAAATTTACATTTTTCATTTTTATAATAGGCACGCAGAAAGCAAAGGGCATTCAAAGTGTTGTCAGATAGAGAGGATCTGATCTTGTTGCAAAAGTAACCTGCATTAGAAAAAGCTCTCTCTGCTTCGACGCTAGTAGGAGGGAATGGACAAAAAATAATTATAACACTGATTTAAATGCTTATCTCTGTCGCTACTATTATCAAAGAGAGAATTTTTCTTGAAGAAAAAGAGACTATCGGAATTTTCGAGACCGAGACTCCCGGGATGAAAGCCCTAACAGGGATAGTGATAATTGTGAAAAACCACAGACATAAAAAATGGAGTTAAAGTTGGCCAGCTTCCTAAACGATAAAAGCAAAGAGCTTTCCATTCTTGAACGCTATCCAAATATATATATGTGTTCGTACAATTTAACACAAGTTTGTGCTCATCAGGACCTTTAGGAAGATTATTTTCTTAAGCAGGTTTTATTCATTCTTAAGAGGCTGTTTTTGTCTGACATTACATTTAAAAGTATAGTGTTTATGTAAGGAAACTCTGGTTTTACTGATTAATCTTCTTTTTCTCTGCTTTTAACCCATGCTGGACTGGATTACTTTTTATTCTAAGTAGTATTTTGTAATTTGTATTTCAGTTAGCAAAGCATGTAGTTTGCCCAGCTCTGGCTATAGCAGTGGAATAAGACAGTACGTCATGTTGCTTGATAAATGCAAGAACGCAATAAAAACAGAAGAGTATAGAAAAAGATACGAGAAAAATTAAATAGTAATACATCTAACAAAAACAGCTAAATTAAATATATTTCGCATCAACGAGATATTTTTGTAATATTACGTATCCATGTGTATTATTTACATATTTAAAGTAAAATTAATACCAAATAAAGATAGAAACAAATCAAGTATTTACTGTTGTTTCAATATGTACTATTTAATATTAAAATATTTGAAATTAAAATAAAAAAAGCCAACATCACGCGGTGTTCCCAGGCGGTCACCCATCCAAGTACTGACCGCGCCCGACGTTGCTTAACTTCGGTGATCGGACGAGAACCGGTGTATTCAACGTGGTATGGACGTTGGCGATAAGGTTTGCAAATTTAAGTAACGTGTTCTTAAAATTATTTTCTTTACTATTTATTTCATTTGGTAATATTTGTCATTCGGTATATTATGTTTATATTTATTCGGTTACAAAATAATATAGAACCTCGTAGATCCTCCTCCTCCTTAAAGATGGTAAAAATACTAAGTACATCACGTTACTTAGTATTGCTGTTATTACTAAATAGGTAACTAAATTAAGCCGATATTACATAAATAATAACAGAATAACCTTTATGATGTAATAAAGTTTGAAAGCATGTTTGCTTTTAACTTTTTAATGATGCTTCTTTGCCAGTTTTTAGTTTGTTTATGCTTTACTAGATGGCGCTACACAGTTTATTTACACTGCTTCTAATTCACGGTGAACGGGAAACTGACTGATACTAATGGAATGCTAAGAATAGGTTTTTGTTTGAAGTACATAGTAGGCATAGATAAATGATGGTGTCGCTACACTCCGAGCGTAGCGAGACTTATCATTTATCTATGATAGTAGGTATATAGCGTGACGCATGACAAATAAAATAAAGCGATCATTTTTTTCCCAACTAATATAATACTATACTACAACTATTCTAATATGGCACGTCGCACAGCTAGGATTGCGCTCCAGCTAAGTTGGCTGCTCTTTGAATTTTTTTGATCTCCATATTTTTTTTACAGATAAATGACATAATTTGGGATGTTGTCGGTAAAGTGTACGTATGATAGCTATATCGGCCAGGGCTGGATTATATATTATATTAGATGTGTGGGAGCAACGAAGGTGTGAAGGCCCATGAATCTGGGCCGGAATATTTATTATTTGCAAAACCCCCTCGCCCGTCGTCCGACCCCTATCTTGTGGGGGAATCTGGGCTTAAGCCCCGCCTTTTTTTTCGATGACGTGGAGAAAGAATGCATTTTATCCACGACAATGACCAACGCCACGTTGGTTTGCTGTTAACAAACCCTCGCGACGCAGGTAATTGCGTGGTGCATTCGGAAGCGGCAACAACAGCCCGAAGGCCGCTAATCGGTGCGGGTATACTTTGAAATGCACTCACGCAAGCGTAGCATACGTTAAACCACCCCGCCTCCGACCAGCAGCCCGGCCCGCACCCGCTTCAGCCGATCCTGGGCTTCTCCGTTCACAGCGTCACCTGACTAGTCCCACGGACCACAGTCCGAGCGGCTAGCCAGCCGACCAGCTCCCGTACCTACCAGGTAAACCAACTCCCCGATCTACCGCTCACCCTCCAGGCGTAACAGCGAGGTCCAGTTATGAGTCGCCGCTTGCCTTACCTTCTCATCTAACCTGACGCAAGTCTCACGGGTGCGAAACGGAGAAGCCGTTAAGCAGTCCGCGCGGCTTACGGCATACTATCCACTAAAAGATCCTGCGAATATCCTCTAACTACACAGTTAAGTACGAAAGCGCAAGAGAGCCCGTTGAGGGATTTCGCAGTGTCTCCGCACCTAACAGCTTCCCGGCCTAGCCGGGGCTCCACGGCAGGGATCACCCGGATGATCCTGCAGACGTACCTTAAATCAAGCCCTAATATACGCATAGTGTAGTGTGGCGACTGGTGAATAATACATATCTACATGTGCATTGGATATCAACTATCCTACGTTCTTTCCCGGGACTAAAACTAACTATTTCCATATTTTGTTTAATATAGTAGTTCATAATAATTCATAATCTTTAGCTACGTTTTAAAAGAAAAATTAAAACGCCAACATGTTACAAATTCACCATCTACACAATCTACGGTTTATCAGCACCATCTAGTGAGCAGTAGCAAAACTTGCTTAACTCTTCTAGAGAGCCGGCAAAAGGTATCATGAAATTAAAATCAGCTTTAAATGTTTTTTATACCTAGGTAATTGTAGATTCTGCGGTTAAAAAAATATTAATTTCTAACATGAACAAAAACTCAAAAAGCCAACATCACGCGGTGTTCCCAGGCGGTCACCCATCCAAGTACTGACCGCGCCCGACGTTGCTTAACTTCGGTGATCGGACGAGAACCGGTGTATTCAACGTGGTATGGACGTTGGCAATATTGTTACCGAATTTAAGAAACAGCATGTTTAATATAGTTTCCTTATCAAAATATTTTTCGTACGTTGAACAAGAAAAGCACATAACCAACAATGTACCGTAATGGTGCCGCCACACGCTTGGCGAACAGACTGTAATCAGCCAAGGAGGGGTTTAGCTGTTTAAAGTGTCGTGAGATATTTGTGTTTGTCCGTGATCGGCGTCGGTGTCGGTTTTCTTTCACAAATCAAAGGCTGTTCAGCATATAGTTTGCGATGCATCGAGACGCTTGACAGCAATCAGTATAGCTCGCGAGCGTACACTTAATTTCTCTTTAATGTTTTTATTTTGATTTAGTTTAATCATTTTTGGGATACTAGCAGATGTTTGTGTGATGAATACGAGCATTTGTACTCCAAATATACTTATGTATGTACACAATATGTATTCTATCCGTTACCCTAGTATCCCATAACACAAGCCTTATAATGCTTACTTTGAAACCCAAAACCTGAAAAAATTCAATAACACGTAAGCTAAACCATAACAGAAAAACATATACTCATATAATTAAAATTATAAAATACACTTAGTTAAACCCCAAATACTAATAACTAATAATATTAACTAAAACACATAAATAGCGAAAACTTAAATCAAGCTTAATACCAAAGGCGCAGTCCGTAAGCGCCCGCGGTATATTAGCATCTTCTTAAGCTAATCACATACCACCCAAAAAAAAAAAATGCTTACTTTGGGGTTAGGCTAATTGGTGTGAGTTTTTATTGTGATTTGCTCGGAATCTGCTGGACCGATCAACATGTCGCACGTCACAAACAAAAGGGTATTATCTTCAAAAACAGTGTTTTGAGATATCGCGTTTTGAAGTTTTAAAAAATCATAGAAACGGAACTACTTGTTCAAATGTTTAAAATGGTACCTTGATTTAAACGTACATTATCCTTCTTTGTGTTGAGTAAGTTTAGTTAGTGTATCAATAGTAGTTTTTACTTTAAAAGTACTTTTATGTGACTGGGTAAAGAGAAGGTATAAGCAGTATAAGCAGTATAAGCAGTTCAAATGGCTCAAATAGCTCATGTTAAAATTACAACTAGTATTATTTTAAAATAATTTCCAAATGCTGAATTATTTTTCTTTTGTATTGGTAACAGCAATATAAAAACTAATGAGGGTAAGGTATTTGAAAACCTTCGGCACGGCGGCGGTCAGATATAACAAAATTAAATCGTAAGCTTTAGCGATAGCCATAGCAATTCCGCGAGGAGTTTGACCCCTGACCGGCCAGATACCTTTGAGAAGATGCCAAGTGTCTTAATTGCAGTTTCAGCTATGGACGCAATCTAACTCCCACCCCCTTATTACTAAACGAGGAATAAGCTTAGACTAGTTACGCCGTGTTAAATGCCTTTTGTAATTCAATGAACAGAGACAAAACATGGAGTAACTAATCCAAACGTATTCTTTGTTTATTGATAAGGGCGCAAAAGTTTAAGTGTTGGTAATAAAGGAGATGTTTTGTTTGAAATTGATAGGGATACAACACTGAAAGCCGGGCAAGCTGGAAAAGGCTCCGTTTGGCTTAAAAATGGACAAGCCTTTGCAGTGCCGTCTTTGACCTATTGGAGGCCCTAGGCATATTAGGATAATGGGGCCCCTATGATTTCCGTTTTGTGATTTAACAGGAACTAGGGACTTTGTATTTGATCTGACGAGGGGCCCCTATAGATCGCGGGGCCCTGGGCACTTGCTCAAAGTGCCCACTGGGAAAGACGGGTCTGAGCCTTTGTTTTCCCGGCATAGAAACATACTAGGTTTACTCAGCTCCAGTCAGAAATTTGACTAAGAGTGTCGTGATTGCGCTTAAACAAAGTGCTAAACGAATATCTCTTGAGGCCCAAGAATGAATTTTTGCGTAACGTATCTGGGGTTGCCATGTGGCCGGGATTTCCGGGATTGTCCCCGAATTTTTCGTGCTGTCCCGTGTCCAGTAATCAGCACTTATTGTCTGGGGTTCCGATAATGTGCTAGTTTCGTAACAAAATAAACTAATAACGAATGACACCTGCTTAATTGTTTAATTCTGGGGGGTGATGGGGGGTTTGATTTGATGCTTTATTTTTTTAGGGGGGTGGGGGGTGCAAATGTCCAGAAATTGACAGGCGAGCATCTGGCAACCCTAAACATATCGCATCGTTCAAATTTTTATGAAAACTAAACAAGATTTAACGATGAAGTTATGTTACGGAGCTGTGAAAAATTCGTGCGTGGGCCTCTGAATCTTTTCGAAGCAATTAGAACATGATACAGACAGTTCGGTATCCTCCAAAAACACAACATTACCAGAGTCAGGGGGCACGGGAGTGCCCCCGCCAAGTCGAGCGTGAAGCAAACACTGCCGTACCATCCTTTACTGGAACCATTTCGCCGCATTTTCAGGCCCCTATTTGAGAACCTCTGGATAAGACCAGAACGCTGAAATTTTCGTCATCCAGTAAGCTATAATAACATACCTAAAATCTAAAATTTCAAGTCTGTAGGTCATTTAGTTCAGAAGTTAAGCGAAAGCAAAGTTTCGGATTTACGACACTCACTCACTCATGATCATCAGAATAGAACTAATACTTCCCATAAACTGAGAGAGCTGAAATTTGGTACAGAATAAATGGTGTCATGTGGCACCTGGTTTTGTACCCTTGTGTACCCTTCAACGGCCAAGTCACACAACATTAACTATAATAATAAAGAAATCGCAGTAAGGAACCTTAGACTTGGCACGAGACTGTCTAGATTTAATTACTTTTTAGAGATAAACAAGCAGCTCCATCGAGACTAGGCTAGTTTTTTACAGAATGTTTTTGGTAGTTAATATTACTGATGTAAGCGGAGGAACTGAGTAATTTTTTGCAAGTTCGTGCCTTTAATAATTAAAATGTAACGTTCGTTGGTTCTTTCAGTCAGTACTCCATAAAGAGCCGTTGGGGTTAGTTGCAGAAGTGAGTGCTCAAACTCAAAATCATTTATTCAGTCTAGGCAGAATTCCATTGTAATTTTTGTGAAATACATTAACGTAGAAGTACTAAATAGAAATATACTAAAATGATCGATATTATATCCGATAAGTATACCTGTAGATATTATAAATAATGGATATCTATTACTTATATTGATGTTCACCCTGGAAACCCTACAAATCATTTGTGATTAATTTTTCAGCCGTAAAAATGTATTGGCAACCTGTAAATCTAACTCAAGTGTGCCCTGCGTATACGCAAATCACAGCGTGCTCCAATTTTGGTTATATCTTCTTGAATTTACTGGTTCATTTATATGGAGACTCAGAAGATAGAAGAATTCAAGAGAGATTCGGTTACAGGGACAAAAATGGTTATGACGTTGGTGTTGACAGGAATTTGTTTAACTGGAATAATGGATATGAGAAGATAAATCCTGAAGAATATGATTTTATAGTGATTGGTGCAGGCGCAGCGGGGTGTGTTCTGGCTAATAGATTGTCTGCTATTGAAGATTGGAAGGTGAGAAATTTACGAACCTACGAACATAGGTTTGCGCGTAATCTTTTAAAGTTGGCAAGCGATTAGGAGATAGGATTAAGGTAATGTAAAAAAGGTAAGGTAATTTTGTTTGTAGTTGGGCAAAAAGAAAACACTTTCACAGTGATAAATCAATAACGCTGATTTTAACATCTGTGGGGTCTAGGTATGCATATTTTATTTCAATTTGTTGATTACTTTAGAATTGAGTTCCAAAATAAGACCCACACATAACACCTACATACATTGGAAGTTAAAAAAGAGCGCTTAAAACAGTGTTATTCAAATTTCTGTACTTAGGTGCTACTTCTGGAAGCGGGTCCTGAACAGCCAGATGTGACCCTGATCCCAGCTCTGCGTCCGACCCTGGGGGGCTCCAACATCGACTGGAGTTTCTCCACGGAGCCGAACGGGAAAAGCTGTCTCGCACGACCAGGACAACGCTGCGAGTTGCCCGGGTAACTGTTGTCACAGTCTACACCGTGTAAAACAAAAGAATTTATTTAGAAAATATTCCCAATATCGATAGGTTTTGCAAATGTATCGATAGATAAACAATTAGTTTTAATCAGTCTGTAGATTTTTTGTCGTAGAGTTTTAGGCCCGTATTATAGAAGGATTCTCAGTAATGAATCTAGTCTTGAGCATAGATAGATAGGGATGTCTCTATATATAGCACATAGCGACATCCCTTTCTAACTGTACTCAAGTAAAGATCAACACGTAGTTGTCATTCTGTAATACGGGCCTTAGTGCGTTCCGCCCTGAGCAGCAATATTATAGATTTATCGAAACAATCAATAGGTTAATCGATATTGAGACTATATTATTGTTCAACAAGATTCTGCTATAAATGTTGTATACAATATGATCACAAAGTAGCGAAACGTTTCTAAATTCCGGACATAATTAATTTGCTATACCAAGTATCGATAGATTTTAATATTTTTTTTGCTAACAATTATTGATAAAGAGCGACTAATAAACTACAAAGTTTTATTTGGATTATAATCTTAATTAAACACTTATGAAGATAATAATTTGAAGATTGTTAGAGCGGAATCAGCTGATTACGTGTTATTAACACGTAAGTTGTAAATAGAACATCGCACTGTACCTCTAATGACTATAACTAGTTGTAGTTTATAGTATTTTTTTGAAGTTATACTTCTTTAGGCGCGTTATGAAAAAATGATGAGAGTGAAATTTTAAGATGCGCGCGCATCACTGTAACACAAAATTTTAACAGCATGAAGTTGGTCGCTTTAGCGACCGCGATTTTTTAAATTAATGAATCAATTTACATTTGTTTTAGTGGTAAAGTCATGGGAGGTAGCAGTTCCATCAACTCCATGTCATACATACGAGGAAATAGGGCCGATTACGACGGATGGGCTGCCCTGGGCAACCCTGGGTGGAGTTATGAAGAGGTAAGTATCTAATGGTGACAAAGAATTTATCAACAGTTCTTATTTTATGTCTAAATCTAATTAAATCTGCTTCATATCTGCTCATGTTGTGAAATAATCATTCACATTGAATCGTTGTTGTTATTTAATAGTTGTTCATGCTTTGAGTATGTTAATTACTTCTAGGTTCTACCATTCTTCAAGAAATCCGAACGCAATTTGGACTACGGGGGCATGGACAGGACATATCACGGTGCAGACGGTGAACTATCTATATCAAGATACCCTTATATAGATGACCCTGCCATAATGTTAACCGAAGCTTTTAACGAAGGTGGTTTACCGTTAGTAGACTACAATGGCGCCCAACAAGTTGGCACCAATCAGGCCCAGTCTACTGTCGAAAATGGAATGAGGGTATCAACAAATAACGCTTTCATACAACCAATCAGATATAGAAGAAAAAACCTTACAGTTAAACCTAACTCTGAGGTTATTAAAATACTTATAGACGAGGATAAAAATGCTTATGGTGTGCAATTCATAAGAAACGGAAAGATATATAAAGCTCATGCTAGGAAAGAGGTCATTATTAGTGCAGGTTCTTTAAACAGTCCAAAGCTGTTGATGCTTTCAGGTATTGGTCCCAGCGACCACTTACACAATTTGCACATCGACTTAGTGCAAGATTTAGCTGTTGGTGAAAATTTGCATGACCATCCTACTTTCAACGGATATGTTATTGCGCTTTCTAATAGAACGGCGACGCTTGCAAGTCAGAGACAGATTTTAGGTACAGTGCAAGCTTTCAAATATGATGAAATAAAGAACGGACCTCTCTCGGCCAATGGTCCAGTCAATTCTATATCTTTTCTAAAGTCCGAACCACATTTAAAAGAACCAGATGTTAAATTCCAAATGGACATCACCATCTGGGAAGAATTTGTAAAGGAACCTACCATTGCTGATTCCATACCGATACTTCCTAATGCGTTTTACAACGGTATCATACCTCGAACGGAGAATTTAGTTCCTAAAAGTAGAGGGAAACTATTACTGAACTCATCTAATCCCTACGGAAATCCCCGAGTACACGCGAACTACTTCGGCGATTTGGAAGACTTACTTCCTCTCGTGAGAGGAGCAAGATTCCTCTTGTCATTAGAAAATACTCATGCGTTTAGGTCTAGAGGAGCATATTTTGTAAGGCAGTCTTTGGATGCTTGTAAGCATCTAAAATGGGGATCTGATGATTATACAATATGTGTGGCGCAGTCTTACACTTCTTCGACCTATCATCCTGTGGGAACTTGCAAAATGGGCCCTGAAACAGATAGGAAGGCTGTGGTTGACCCGAGATTAAGAGTGTATGGTATTAATGGGCTTAGAGTTATTGACGCATCTATTATGCCAATTATTCCCAGGGGCAACACGAATGCTCCTACAATTATGATCGCAGAGAAAGGTGCCGCATTTGTTCTTGAAGATTGGCATAGGAGTTTTTTATAATTTGCTTTGCATTTACCAAACTCAAATATACTTCTAATTAAAATTGGAAGTGTTGATCAATGTTGTCCCACTTTTACCAATGCAGCTTTTTTAGAGAAACTAATATTTAAAGTTGTTATAATGTAAAGGTGGCACCAGAGGCGCTGTTAACTTTTATCACATCGATATTGGTGTCGATTCAGGCGTGATTCCCTAAACTTAAATTAAATTTAACATCAGATAGATCATCATTCTGTATAGAGAATGACAAGGATACACTGTTGTCAAATTTAAGTTTAGATTTAGAGAATCGTGCCAGAATCGACACCATTGATTAGTTTTTTTGGCGTAGGTACCTAATTATTATAATGTGAATTCCACCATATGCCTAAGATAAGTTCAATTGTTTACTGATTACATTCAATAAGATTTAACATAGGTATCTAATTATAATTAAATAATTAGCTTTTGCCATAATGCAAAATGTTATTGCTTACAAGCACAATTTTGCTCTGAACGTCATCTAGCGTCGAATAGAAATACTATCTAAGGACAGTGGGTGAGACGAGACAGTCGAGTTGTAAAATGGGTGCCTAAATGAAACACAATTAAGTATTTAAGGTACTGCTCGGATGATATATATCCAAGTGTCCAAACCTGAACACATAATGCGAAGTTTGAAAGCCATCTAGATTCACCTAGAGTGACTAGATGGCGCTGTCGTAACACAAGTATTGCTAAAACTTGTTACCTACATAGGTAACAAAATAATTTAGGAATGGCTTTTGAGTTAGTTGCTTTTCTATCTTAGAAATCATACGAAATACATATGATCACATAAGTATTTCATATGATTTTTCAGGAAATATCCATATTATTATAATGATGTTCGTTTCTTTTATTTTAATTCCAGGATTTCAGACATCTACCAATATGTCAAAGCGTTTGCATTTATGTAAGTAGGTAGGTAGTTGAATTTTATAAATCATCACACTGAAAATTTTTTCAGTGTTGTTTTTTATTCTTTCCCAGCCTTTCTAAATAATCGAGATTAATATTGGAACGAAACGAAGTCGCTCACGATCGTTTCACGATGGTATTCAAGGTGATTCGAAAAGTTGAGCAACCCCTTATAATATCAAGCCTCTTGTTGGTGGTTCGTCAGCCCCTGTTGTGAGGTCAAATCTCTTGTTGTGGTAGGCGGATAACAGGAGATTTTAATATCAATAGTCTCGTGTTCCTTCTGAGTACCAATAGCGATAAGAATCTGACTGCCTTGGGCCATGATTCAAAGTCAAATATTTTGAATATTTGTGTGTGTCAGCGATCCAAGCTTAATTCCCCATTGATAAAATATTCATATCTCAACCATACCCACAAGATGGCTAACGTACTCCAGACTGCAGAAACCCTTTACTTCATTCACTACATCAAGATTTAATAGAAAGTTTACTTATTTGATTTAAGAGATACATATTGGGAATAAATTGGATCAAGGTAAACGGTTTGAAAACATATTGTCGATAATAAACACACCTGACTTGCCACTTTTTGTACTTGTTACTTTTTTCTATATCTTATCTTTGTTATTCTTTTTTTTAGGCAACTCAGTTCTGTTAATTAGATATGTAGTAGGAAAGTACACAATGTACGCTTATTGAACTACATTTATTATTTTTTATTATGTGCCTTTATTTAAATGTAGGTTTTCTTAATCTTACCGAATATCGGATTGTTTATAAAAATGTAGTTACTATTTGCTTATTTCTATTCGTTACTCTACAGTGCCCCTCACTTGCGTTATTTTAACTGTGGGTTGTATTGCTCATGTTAATTAAATCTAAGTAGTTTCTTTAATAATGAAATAATAGTATTTTCTGTACTTCTTTTTTCATTGTCTGATTTTTAGTTATTTTATTTTCAATTCAATTCTATCATGCATGTTACCAGTCACAGTTACTACAATATCTGATTTTTCATTACGCGAAGGGTTAAATAAAACGTAAAAGTATACTTCACATCTTTTATTCATGTTTTTGGTTCCAGTAATGTTGTTATAGTTTAGGTCTTATAAAAATATAAAATATCGTCTAACTTTCATAATTTCCTTTGATAGAAGAATTAAAACAATGGGATTATCGTCAATATCCAATTCAAATACCTATTTAACATTCTTAAGTCACAGAAACTAACAATTTTACAATTATTTCTAATAGATGATATCAGAATTCAATAGTAGGAAATAACATTTACAAATGTAGATTTTATTATATAAATCTATTCCTTCTATAAATGTTCAACCAAATTCAACAAATGTAAGTATACAATACAATATGAGTTAAGTGTTTACAGTATAATTAGAATACAGTACAAATTTCCCACAAAACTCCCATGAAATCAACTCCAACCACAAATCAAAGCCCTTCGGGCAAGCATGAATTTAGTTCACGCTACGAAACTAGATGGCGTTAAATGCCGAGGTAAAAATGATAAAGCCAAGATTGGCTTTCTCGACCCAAACGAGAGGTCGGTATATTTTTTTTCTCAATACAATAAATTGTCTTCGTTGGAATCACTTCTCTGGCAATTTGATGACTGGCATCTGGGAATAGCCCCAGTTCGATTCGCAATGGTTGACCAAATCTCTCTCAGATTCTGTTAAAATGGACAGGTCGATTTCTTGGCTGTCGCTGAAGGGGTCTGTGTAGGGATAGTGGACCAAGACGCAGCTAAAATCCAACTTTGGGATATCGCAGCCCAAAAGCTTCTTCAGCTTAGTGTCTGAGTCCACTTTGATGACGTAAATGCCGTTCTCCACACAGAAGGCTTGCAGCAGCACTTCTTGCATGTGCGTTGCGCTGTCTCCAGGTGGCGCTTCTGCTGTTAGGCAGAACAGCGCTCCATCGCTGTTCTGGGAGAGGTACTGAATGGCCGGCAAGAGGCCAATGGTTAGCCTCTTCTCGATGAATGCCCTGAGTAGCACCGTTTTGATGCATTGGCCGATAGGGCTGCAACAATGGAAATAAGACATAATTAGCAACGTAAATCTTCACCAGCAATAAATATGAAGATAGCTAGAAATTCGATAAAGTATTGAAAGTGAAAATAGATGAAAAAAGAATTTCCGGCTGGAAATCTAACTCTGTTCTTTCGCTTGACAGGCGGTGTTATAACTCACTACTATCCTACTGAGGATTTAGTCAAAACAGAAAGTTTTTTGTCAAGTTGTATTCGCTTCTCCCTTTAAGTATTTTATTTCTTTAAGTAACTTTCAAAGTAATAACACTTTTCCAATCTTTTCTGAATTTCCCAGTTTTGAGTTTTTTTGCATGTTTGTCGCCAATTTCACATTATTTATTAATATTGTGCAATGGTCAAATAATAACTAACAAATACGAAGAGATACTATTTTTCAATTTTGTTATAAATTCATAAAAACAAATACCCTAGAATAAAGTTTGTTTTCCACATTCAAAGTTTCATCACTATGATATTTTAATTTATATTTGTGACTGGTTTCAATTACAGCAACTTCTAACTATATAAGGTTCAAACCTGTTGAAACATGCAGTTGGAACCTTTTCTCATTACTTCTAACTTTTGTTTTTTTTTCTAAATTAGCTAATAAATATTCACCTTTTAGCGGCAATCCCGCTGAAGGTTTCCGCTTTGACGGGAACAACTGAATCCTTGTACATGTTGCTTCTCAAATTAATACTTCTAATGGTATAATTATCACAAACGTTCGACACTTTGCACTGTTGAGGTGGAATTTTCACAAATTCACTTGCACTAGACACGATGATGTCGGCAAATCCAATAGAGTTGTCAATGAACAGTTCACACTTCAATAGCAATGCAATCCAACAAGTTGCGTAACTTTTGTCACAATAATTTCACCGGTTTGCGAGCGAAACAAACGTGGTATCACTCTGAGCGTTAGCAGTGGAATGTGGGATTGTGACGTTGACCCTGTCTTTTATTGAGGCGAGGCACTCATCGTAAAACTGTCAGTGTGTGCGTACAAATCGTACAAGCCCGACGCGTCATACGCTCGTTTCATCGGAAATCCGCTAAAAGCTGTACATGTGTGAGTGTATTTAAAAGAACCGATAATAAATCTGTTTGGTTGTGTGTGTGAAACATTTCTCTATGGATTAGATTCAGGTCGCAACGTGTTTTTGTTTTGCGATAATGAGTTAGTACTTTGTGGAATAGGTAAGTTTTCTTTCATACCCCTCGTCCGTCCTCCTCTTTGTATGTAGGCAATAGACGGAAAATAACTGTGTGTGTGTCTCTGTGTGTATGTGTGTGTTCGACGTTTTATCCGATTGCGTTTGGCACGAGCGGGATTCCCACCGCTCGGGGTTTTAATAAGAGGAAATACACTACCTACTTAGCAGTCTAAAATTGCATCAAGTTAAATATCAATGTAAAATAGGGCCGGTTTCTCAGATAATATGGGTTTGTTTGGAAGCATTTCTATTTATAATGGCATAAACATTGAAGTTTGGCCGTATTGAGCAATAGATAATGTAAGTTTGAAAACCGACTCCATACAGATAATTATATTTGTTTTTGATAAGATTGTTGATATCTATCTAGATGATATGATTAGTCGGAAATGTATTACCGCTATCCTATTATTTTAGAAGTTAAATTGATCGATAAAAATGATACTAAAACTTTTATCAACGTCATCTGGCTGTCTAGCTGTATTAATGGAATTGTGACATATTTTTTTTACTGCTAATAGTGCGATTTGATGGTTTTATACTTGGGAAGAGCTTAGACCTTGAAATCAGTATGGGGAGTTCACATCACATCCGTCGATCATCCTAAATTTCTCTCTAAAGTAATCGTTTTCTGTCTCTCCTCCGGTGTGATCTTGAAGTCATTCTCATCTTGGTGAGGATTTTCTTGAAGAAGACCGACGTTTTAGCGTCGCAACTAAATAATGGCAGGAAGATTCCATCCTTGCAATGAAAATAAATATTACGATTCCTCCGATTAAGCATAAGAGATATAGATGGATAATATGTATTAAAAATATTAATGTCTTATTAGACTAAAGAATAGAATTACATATCCTACCCCGCAAATTATATACGAAACTCATTAATGTCATGAATACAACGCATCGCCCTTTTGTTTATCATCATGAGGCAAAAAATGTCTGCATCTTCCCAGCCAAGCTAAAAACAGAAGTTGTAATTAGGAGACAATCTTTAAAGATGGTTTTTACACTAAATTAATATACTTAGCTAAACTATACACATCTGCTTTAAAAGTTTTTTTAAGTATCGATCAATTTGTAAGAAGACATAGCTCTCCATCTGAAACTAGATGATTTTAGTAAGTTACAGTGACACACAATATTTGGGAAATTCTTGAAAAATTAAAAAGTTACGGTTTCAAACATTATTTAGGCAAATCTTATATGACTGTTTTTCTTAAAGTATTGAACACATGTCAGACATTTTTGGTGGTAATAAGGTTAGGGTTTAAATTTTTTGGTGAAATAGAGCTGCCAATGAAATTGAAATTGCAGGGTCGCGCAGCCTGTCGCCCCGTTTTAAGGTAGGCAATGGTATTTTGAGATGGATTTTAATGTAGGGCTTTGCCCCATAATGCCTCCCCCCTAGCTACGGCCCTGTGTCTGTCTATATTTAAGACAAACAGTAAATAAGCGACACGTGGTTTGATGTAAACAACCCAGAACTTACCTATGTATAATGTTTACAAATTTATCACAGCGTGTGATTCACGTTCCGTTTCAATTGAGTGTTATGTCATAATTTGTGATCGGACAATGCTCCTTTCATTCTCGGTCAAATCCATACTAATAGATATTGGTGACAGAACACGGAAAGTGGTATTAATATACTGACGCATCCACATCTTAAATCGATGAACCCGATATTTACGAATATGATGATGAAGTGGATCTTGAAGAAGACAACGACTATTTGTGTCTTCATCACCATTAGCCTAATAATGTCCCCACTGCTGGGACACAAGCCTTCCCTATGGACGGAATAGGAAGATTGAGCCGTGACCCACCACGAGGGCTTAGTGTGGATTGGTGTATGCTAACGACTGCAGATGCAGCCTGGTCCAACGGCTTAACGTGCCTTGCGAAGCACGGAGGAGCTGGAGATAGCAAATTTTTCCCACCCATCCAACCACCCACCACTGCGAAAGTTGTCATTGAATATACTTCAATACTCAAGGGAAATTTCGACACTATATTTCATAGGGTTATGAAAGTTTGTATATGAAAACTCATTGTTATGCACAAACGAGGATGCAGGCATCTACTAGTCTGGAATAAGTCTTTGAACTGATCGCCACGTCATACCATACCGTTCGTAAGTTCTTTGCACCAAGGGGATTGTGCAAATATAAATTCTATATATATAAAACTCAAAGGTGACTGACTGACTGATATAGTGATCTATCAACGCACAGCCCAAACCACTGGACGGATCGGGCTGAAATTTGGCATGCAGGTAGATGTTATGACGTAGGCATCCGCTAAGTAAGAATTTTTATCAATTCTACCCCCAAGGGGATAAAATAGGGAATGAAAGTTTGTATGAAACTTTGTCAATTTTAAACCGATCGGGCTGAGACTTTGCATGCAGGTATAAGAAGAATCATAGATGAATGTCATTGTGTATAATACAAGCCTGAGAACAAAAACTGTAGTCTACACTTCAGTTCTACACCGAAGCGAAGCGAGGGCGGGCCGCTAGTCATAAATAACTATGAAAGTTTCACTTGCATCGTGGTTTCATTCATTCACACCAATTTTTCTTTGCACGCGTGCGATAGTGTTTATGAATTATGTTTATAGCAATTACACATCATCGAATAACCTTTGTCACAAGGTTTAATCTCATAAAGAATATTATCGTAATGAGTATTATCTAAATGGGATTTTTAATAGGTATTTCCTCGTGTTGAGTACTGGGGTAACTCCTTAAGATAAATCTTTAATGTATTCTTAATAACCTATCTTGTTTGTATGAATTAATAGTTAATTAGCTAATTTGTGTTAAAACCAGCTAAAATTCTGTTTTCTTTTTTGTGTTTATGGGTACTTGTTTTCAATAATGATTATATAACAAAGTCCCTTGCCACGTCTGTCTCTAGTGTGTGTTATATCAAAATTTTACATTTAGAGATTCATGTTATTTACGGGATTGTTACCATGTACCTTGTTTTTAGCGATTTTCCGATATTTCGCCACTGTTGCAAGCGCCATGATCACAGTCTGACTGTTCTCAAAACTTCTATTAAAATTTCTCTAATTAAAACAAAAAAAAAAGTAAAAAAACAAAAAAACTTTATTAAAAAAAAAACGGATTTCCATGTAGTTTTCACGATCATTTAGACAAAATTTTCACGCAATAGATCGAGGTCAAATAAATGTAAAGTACGAAGAAAAATAATTAAACATGTTTTTTTTAATATTGTAAATAATTACATCGAAATATAGCACAACAACACTAAACAATGATTTTCCCAAACTCGAGACACTGTGACACAAAAAAATATGTTTTTGTTTTTTTTTTAATTAAAGTGAAACATTAATATTGTCCATGATTCTTTTAAAATGAAATTGTATTGTAAACAAACACATAAAAACATAGCACAGATATATTGTTTGTGTTTCGATGTGTTTGTCCTGTAACCATGACTTGGGGCAAACCGGCCGGTTATCTGTGGGCCGATAGTAACGTTGCAAATTAACAGGAACTATACTTTGTTTATGTTATGCTTAGCAACTATCGTTTAAAGTTGTTCCCCTATTTGTTTTCATGTTAAATTCAAGTTTAGGTTTAGAGATTAATCAGAATTGACACCATTAGCTAGTTTTATGCCACCAAGTTAAGTAGATATTTAGAAAAATGTAAAAAGTTTATTTCTTCTTATTTTTCTGTATATATTGACGACCTCCGTGACCGAGTGGTTTGTACGCCGGGTTTTATGGTGTCGCCGACTTTAGAGGTCCGAGGGGGGCAGATGTTTGTGTGATGAATACATGCATTTGTCCTCCAGTCATGGATGTTTAATATGTATTTCTATATAAGTATACTTATATATGTATGGTATATGTATTCTATTCGTTACCCTAACTTCCCATAACACAAGCCTTACCATGCTTACTTTGGGGCTAGGCTAATTGGTGTGAGTGTTGGAAATATTTATTATTATTATTTCCTTTATTTCATTTAAATACATATATATTTTACACAAGGATGTCAAAAATTTATAAGGCCACCACAGCCTACAAATCACAACAATATTTAGTTCTGCGCTACAAACGCATGTGACACCAGAGTATGACATGAGTATTGCCTACGGCCTACCTTGACCGCATTGCCTACCCCATGGTAGTAGCCTCCGATAATTATGTAGAACTGGCGTATTTTCTTTACCTTCGTTATCGGAAATAAAGAACTGTTATGTCTGATATCTGATATTCATAAAATAAATAGGTAAACCTCAGATTACAGAACAAAACGCAGATGGAACGCACGGAACACGCAAATGCGGCCACCAAAGCAAATACAAAATCAAAAGTAAGGACTTTTCTTTCTTTGTGAACAGACAGTTTTTACAGTGTCTGAACAAGGTGGCACAGTATTGATAAAAACTTAATAATCACAGAACGTATTGGCAAGGCGTTACGTGTACTGACGCGATTTTGTTTTCTACATATTCGCTTTGTTGGACGCACTTGTGTGTTCCGTGTATTCCATCTACCTTTTGTTCAGTAATCTGAGAGGTAAATAAAAAATTTCATGTAGTCCATTCTAGTCTTCATAGCTATGGCTTCACTGAAATTCGTCTACAACAATAATCTTCTTTTTATGTTCTGTATTTTTTCGAGAGTAGTTATTTTATGCTTTCACGTAGGTCTCTACAAATCCACAATTTTGGAAAAATTGACCTAGACAGAAATTACAAAAAACAGATCTCAAATTGCAGAAGCTTATCGCAGGGTTTTCGAAGAAGCTGCAATTTGTAAATAATATCACAGTATCTGCTGTAGAAATTCCAAATTGCATCACATTTTATTGTGATATTTATCTGTAGCTCTTGGCAACACATTGCTCTTTATAATCATGAGTAGAGATGACATCTTCACTTCTTAAGTTTTTTTTTACTAGAAAAAAATCCATTCGATGTAGGGTGCCAATCGCCTTACGGGAGTGCTATGGATATCGCTATCGCTTAAGATTTCATTTTTTCATTTCTGACCGCCGAAGGTTTTTGTAAAAGAAGTCGAGACGTTTGCAAGATATGCTCCGTCATGGATGTGGCAATATTTTATATGCAATACATAAGATTGGAGGAGCTCGATGGCGCAAGTGGTTAGCGCGTTCGGCTGCGATCGTTGAATTTAAGCAACTTTCGCAGTTGTCGGTCATTAGATGGGTGACTATTACTATCTCGAGCTCCTCCGTGCTTCGGAAGGCACGTTAATCCGTTGGTCCCGGCTGCATCTGCAGTCGTTAGCACCCACCAATCCGGACTGGGCCCGCGTGGTGGGTCATGGCCCAATCTCCCTATTCCATCCATAGGGAAGGCCTGTGCCCCAGTAGTGGGGATATTAAGAGGCTGATGATGATGATGATGATGACATAAGATTGGTTACTACTGGTCGCTTTCACAGGCGACTGTTATTTCATTTAATGTTTCATTTATTTACATGACGTCTTTTACTTTAAGTAGATATGGGAAAGAAAGTGACATCAACAACTCTTACGAAACTTAAAAGTTGTTCAAAGAGTTTCAGTACGGCTGTAAGACAGCATGATTGCGGAGCAAAATAACTTTGTGATACGATGCAGCTGCTATTTATTCAGAAAATGCCGTTTTTTTAAATATAATCTCATTTTCGATTTAGCTCCAAATTTCGAGATTATTAAAATATGCACGCCAAAAATCGCAATGTTGTTAAAGCAGACGGTAATAGGTATTTGTTAAATGGGATCGAAGCAATCGCAAATGAGATTGCATTTTAGAGAATCGACGTGTTGATCTTAAAGTCTACCGCTAACAGAGCGCTTTTGGAATATATTCCAGGGGGCCAATCGCCTAACGGAAATGCTTTGGAAAACGCTAACGCTTACGATTTTATTTTGTTATTTCTGACCGCCGAAGGTTTTCAAATGTCTCACGCTCATTTTCTTTAATATTGTTATTACCAACGCAAAAGAAAAAAAAGGGCGCGAGGCATTTGAAAACCTCAGGCGGCTAGAAATAACAAAATGAAATCGTAAGCGTTAGCGTTTTCCAAAGCATTTCCGTTAGGCGAATGGTCCCCAGGGCAGGGATGACGAAGCTGCACATACAACGTGACGTGCCATTTGTCTAAAGAAATCTTTCATGGCTCATCAACGTGCCATTGAATAAATTTGACTATGTGATTTTTGGGAAAATAATTATAATAAATAAATAAAATAAAATAAATATTTCCAACACTCACACCAATTAGCTTAGCCCCAAAGTAAGCACTATAAGGCTTGTGTTATGGGATACTAGGGTAACGGATAGAATACATATATACATATAAGTATATTTATATAGAAATACATATTAAACATCCATGACTGGAGTACAAATGCTCGTGTTATCACACAAACATCTGCCCCCACCGGGATTCGAACCCGGGACCTCTCGAGTCGGTGACGCCATGAAACCCGGCGTACAAACCACTCGGCCACGGAGGTCGTCGAACAATAAATATTATCTAAAATAATTCTAAAATAATAATCTAAAATAACAAAAAGAGGTACAATTTGCCATGTTTCATTAATATGCGCAATTTAAATTAAAGTAAAATTTGTGGGAAATCTGTTATTGTACTTGTAGCGTGGGAATCACTCGCGTTTGCACATCATATAATACCTACTTCACACTTTTTGTCGTACCCACTGCCCTCTTTTATTCATGATTTTTGTGATCAACGTCGTGTTCAAAATATTGTCATTGGTTCACCATCCGTGTTCTAGGCGATGTTCTGGTAACCCTGACACAAATGGTTCCCTGATAACATAATAACATATTAAGCCCAACCAATCTAAATGCACCGTCATTGAGGTACAAAGTACTCGTATATACTAAACAATATGAAATTTAGTAACACATTTTACGACCGACTATTTTGAAAATTCGCAGACCAAACGCACTAACTATTCCTGCTATTAACTCGATCAAGCACTTAACACATTTAATTCAGTTTACTTTAATAATTTCTGGGAAATATATTTGTTAGGATTTGGGACAACTTAACAAATATTGTTGTCGAAAACGGGAAACTGGTTTTACCTACTATTATATATTAATCGCTGTTCGTCGTAAATGTTGTTTGTATTAATGTCCAGTCCAATGTCCATGAATCAGTTCGTTTACGATTGTTATTGTTGTTGAAAGTAAGATAATCCTACAAATATTTTAAATGAGCAGTTTAGTATTATCTTTATTTGTCAATATGAAGGTGAGGTTGAAATTGTACACAGTTTGAGATAGGATTTAGGAGTTCATAAAGTTAGACATCACAATATTCTGGAACTAAGAAACTCCTGTAGAATATTATAAATGAGCAGGTTTTATTTTAGTTTTTTACGCAATCACGTCAAGATTGCAGAACGTATTTAGATAAAATTTCATTCTGTGGTAGTTTTTACATACATACGCTACTTTAAATATATTTAAGGTTCCTGTGGGATTTTCAAACAAATTATTTTTATATAGTCATTGGTAATTGTATTTTATTACCTAACTTTTTTGAGGACAGGCATTCAACACGAGTTTATGAAAAAAATACATACCAAAATTGCTTAAACAAGGTTTGAAACACATACTTTTCTGTAGTAAGACCACTAGATTTTTTTTTAATGTCCACGCGAAAGAAATCGCGCATGAGGTCTGGTAACAATAACAAATTCTGGACAACACACAACAATTTATTTTTAGTTAATCCTAAACTCGTTCTCCTAAACTCCGTGTGTACTATAAAAAATATAGATGAAATGGGAACAAATATAATTTGATTTTGTAAACCATTACAGTCCCCTACCAATATCGGGATCAAATCCAAAACTTGAGAGGAGTATGAAGAAGCATTGACGTTATCGATAAACTAACTGTCAATAATAAGGAAATCTCGTAATAATAAGGAAATTCTAATTAATGCTGGTTAATATTTTCAGTTTATTGACAAAATTAATAACAACATAAGTTACTGACGCGATTCAGTAGTTTAACTCACGTAATTCAGGATTATAATGGGAAGGAAGGAAACATTATACGCACTGTAGACTGGGCAATGTCTTGTCTTGTTTTCAATATTTATATATTGAAGACGATTCACCTCGCTTGTCAATAGCCTCACCCCAGATGTGAGTATGATTTTTGGTACACCAAATGAGATAAGAATGTTGTTATAATCAAAACAAACTATTATGACTGTTAAAATTTGTTTTACCATCCTCGGAAGCATTAGAAACGATTATGTCTTTATCAGCAATGACAGCGCGTGCTCTGCTCTGAAGCTGACTCACGATGATATTAAGTATGCAGATTTTTTTCTGCGCATCGACATTGGTTGCTTTATTGGCGCCACAATTAAATGAGTGAGTAAGCAATGTCTTTAATACGTTTTCTCGTTTATTAAGGTGCAAAATTTATTACATCGTCATATTTTTTTTCGTTCATCTTTAGCGTGTCGCTTTACATATTTAATTGTTATTGCAAGATTCAGGTCTTCTCAACAAGCATCAGTGGTTCAGTGGTAGAAAAATGGCTTGCTACCCGGCGGCCTAGGTTCGATTCTCAAGCGAGGAAGATCTTATATTTATTAAGATTTTAAATTTCACTTGCATCATGGTTTCGCAGTTATTGGCCCCTTCGTACACAACGCCAACCTTCGATACCAACTACTTTGATCTCTATGAGACTACCTCAATACAAATTCATAGAGGTTCGTTCGTACGCAACACAATATACGCATGCCGGCGCTGTCGCCATTTCGTTGGGTACCCTTGGTACGAACCTATATCGAATTCAATCTCGATATGCGGCAAATGAGGAGCTCGATGGCGTAAGCGATTAGCGCGTTCAGCCGCGATCGTTGAAGTTAAGCAACTTTAGCAGTGGTCGGTCATTGGATGGGTGACCAAAAATTTACTATCTTGAGCAGTTGGTTCCGGCTGCATCTGCAGTCGTTAGTCATGGCCCAATCTCCTTACATTATCCATAGGGGAGGCCTGTACCCCGGCAGTTAAGCAGGGGACATTAAAAGGCTGATAATGATGATGTGTGAAATGACAAAAACTTTTGTATGGAATTTTGTACGGACGTAACGAGAATTAAAAATCATCCACCCAAAACTTCTTGACATTTGACGTGTATCGAGATCGAATTCAACTATTCGAATTCAATATTCGTTCGTGCCAAGGGTACAGTACCCTTAGCACGAAGCAATATCGAATTCGTATCGTTTGCGATGTCATTGTCAAATGTGTACTGATTTTTTAGTTCTCGGTTCTCGTTACGTACTTTGTGCCGCTGCTGTTCAAGTTTCCATACAAAATTTGACACTGACATTTCGGTTTGCAAACTATTTGAATTCGATAATGGTTCGTGCTAGGGGTACTGTTCTGTCCGTCCTGGCAACGCTGCGACCTCTCTGACCAGTGATTAGTACCGATCATCATTTGATCATAATGCCTAAATATTCCCATCGTAGACACAGCAATACGCCCCTGCATGATTTCTGGATATCAGTGGAACCTTGAAACTGCTACGTTTGACACAAGTATATGTTATCAGTTACTTAAGAGCTCATGTTTCATTATCGGTAATTGCGCGACTCGATGCGTGGACTTTGAGTGTGTGTGTGAGTTTCTACTACTATCCAGATAACTGTAAGTACCTCATTGCAAAGATTAACTAATTACTGTTTGAAGAACGCATCCTAGACTCCACCGTCAAGGGTTCCTAGTCTTAAGATTGGTAAATAAAATAAATTAATAGTTTAAAAAAACTAGAAAAACATGCTTTTATAAATGCACATAAAAATCAAGAAATAATTATGGACCGTTCAAGTTATCTCTATTTCTGGGCTGAAGTGTAAACTATGTGCTTTTTACTTATAATATTTGATTGTAAAAACGTGGACCGCTGACACAGGCAAGACTTTTTGTACTTTTACAATCAAATATAATATAATTAAAAGCACATAGTTTATACTTCAGCCCAGAAATAGAGACAAATTGAACGATCCATAATTTATTTTTGGTTTTTACGTGCATTTATAAAAGCTTATTTTTCTACTTTTTTTAAACTATTAATTTATTTTATACTTTTTAGTCTTTGATAACGAAATATTTTTATCATTTATACATTTATTTTAAGTAGGAGAATGAGCTCGCATCCTCTCCAACTCCTCCAGTGCCAGTATTGCATGCTGTTTTACCTGTCAGTTTAGATCAATCTAGCTCTTCAATCTGGTGACCACTAAGTGATTTTACTCTACTTAGGGCCACATACGCCTGTTTAGCCGCAAAAGTACAGGACCCTAACTACACCACTGCGTGGTCTATCGTACAGCCTTGCATCTTGTGCACGGTATATGCCCAACTTAAAATCACCGGAAGCATGCGCCTTTCCACCGTACCAAAGCTATACTTCGCCAGGAACTGGATGTCTATGGGCTGAATTAGGTGCTCGCCGTCGTTTCCGAAATTAACTTTGATGGACGGTATGCCGGTTTCATACATTTGGTCGCGTCTAAGGTGCGGCCAGACGATGTCTGAGATGAATCCGATACTCCCATTCACTAGCCCCTTCTTCACGCTTATATTGGATGGCAACATGATTTTAGCCCTCTGAAAATTCTAAATTTACTCGGTAGTCCACTATCTCTCACACTCGGTTCTATTTATATCGCTGGGAATAATGAACTCCAAAGTTTCGGGTCGCGTTAATAAGTTTGTCTTGACCTATGATGTCGTACATTCGAGTAACTTTTCCTTCGTAAAATTTAAGAGCTTCATTGTTTATGCTTCTGTACTTGGTTGTTTGTTTTATTTGTGGCACGTTTTCACTGAGTTCTAAGGTTTATTGCTCTTTCCTTTTATCCTGTCAAAGTTCATTAAAAGAAATTTTTAAGAAATCCAAAAACAGCTATGATACGATGTTCCATCATGAAGTTCCAGTTCATATCTTCCGGCTTCATCATCAGGTCAGTTCGAAAGTACCATTTTATTATATTTTCATCAGAACTACATACAGCTGCCAATTTTAATTACGATCCTTGAAAGATGGTTAAATTAGTTATCTTAGATTCCATTATATAGTTAGAGCTAGTTCCCACTTGTCGGGTGTCGGATCCGTATATTAATCGGAGGTTCCAGTGGCAGAGCATTATATATGAAACTATTCACAATTCTCGGAAACCGATTTTGTGTCGGCTCCGACAAGAAGTGTCGGGTGTTTTGCCAGCCCTCTACGCCCGGAAAAAAATCGTGTCGGATCTCGCTCGCCTATGATTAAGAATGGCGCTGTTCATATTTGTCGGGTGTCGGGGCTGACTATCCTCCCCCGCTACCCCTTGTTCCGTCCGTAACGCAACCCTTTTTTCAGTACAAATGCAGTCTCTAAGTCCTGTATTTTGGTAGTTTATGTTCACTCATATTTGAGTCAGTAGATCGTTGAATGTTGATATTGACATCCTAAAATAATAGAAACACTTAATTTCGTCACTTCTCATTTCTGTTATTAAGTTCTGAAATTTACCCAAAATTAAATCTTTCCCTCAGGAATGTGTGCACCCAATATTTACATTCCATGGCTCTCTTTCTTTGTTTTCTTAAATAATAATAATAACATCACAACAAGAACTTCGTCAACGTCCATCGTGAACAGTCGCCTCGTAGAGTGCCTAAAATTGGATAAAGCTTCAACCGTGACCGACAACCGTAACATCCGATTAATATACGCATCCGACACCCGGCAAGTGGGAACCTGCTCTTAGTTGCCTCACGGAGCCCGCTTTTATTTTCCTCTGTACCTACTCTTCTCAGTTTTTGTAGCCCTGGTAGATCTACCAAAAGGTAGCGTTCTCTGTAGTTTTCTGTATGATGAGGTTCCCTTTCCCCGACCATTTCAATTCTAGCTGAGAAAATCCACTGTACCCTACTAAGTGCTCTAATAAAAATTTAATTCTCATCATGTTCAAGCCTTATTCTATCCTTTACTTTAAACAATTTACGAACATGGAATGACGTGATAATCCTGATTAATCCTTCAATTTGATCAATGTTTCCAAGTGTGATATATAAATTTACGTCGCGCGTGATATCCAGTTCGCATAGGCGTGCCCACAGTTATGTCTTATCAATGAGACGATTCAGTATCACCGACCGAATTATCACCACGCGCCTCATTTCATATACGTATTAATGACCTTACTGACAGGCTGATAAAGTTGCCATCTGCGCTTAATAGCTTATTCACACTCTCTTTGACCTTGTAAAGTTTACTATTCCTCTTAAAGTAATATATCTATCTTAACCGTTTTTTACTTTTTCTTTGAAAGGCTATGAAAAGCACTAATATCATGAATTTTTCAAAGTTTTTCAAGCCAGTAGTTTAGCTTTTAGAGAGGGGAGGGACGCCCTACTCGAACAAAAATGAACACTTTAAAGTTCAATATATTACAAACGGATCCCTAAATCGAAAAATAGCCTTCTAAGTAATTTTAAAGGACCTATTTAACGGTACCCCGCAATATAGGGTAGACGATGGAAAAAAATCATCCCCAGGTTACATGTAGGGGAGCAACAAAAAAAAAACTAATTTACATGATTTTGTTCTACTATTTTGTCGACGTCATCTATTTATATAAAACTCAAAGGTGAGTGACTGACTGTCATAGTGATCTATCAACGCACAGCCCAAAGCACTGGACGGATCGGGCTGAAATTTGGCATGCAAGTAGATGTTATGACGTAGGCATCCGCTAAGAAAGGATTTTGATCAATTCTACCCCCAAGGGGATAAAATAGGGAATGCAAGTTTGTATGAAACTTTGTCAATTTTAAACCGATCGGGCTGAGACTTTGCATGCAGGTATAAGAAGAATTATATAGATGAATGTCATTGTGTATAATACAAGCCTGAGAACAAAAACTGTAGTCTACACTTCAGCTCTACACCGAAGCGAAGCGAGGGCGGGCCACTAGTTGATATACATTTATCCACAAAATTGCAGCTCTCTAGTGCTAACAGTCTCCAAGCAAGACAGGGGACGGACAGACGGACATGACGAAACTATAAGGGTTCCTTGTCAGGACTACGAAACCCTAAAGACGAGGATTGATATTGAAGATTGAGTTCTGTAATAAGACTCCTTTGTCACCATAACACTTGTCAATACATCTAGGATATTCAGTGTTGCCATGTTGTGAGCGGATATTAGGACAAGCCCCCAGCCCAAGGCCACCGTGAGTCACATCCTGTTCACCCCAGCCATCGACCGCGGCTCCTTACCTTGGCGATGGTCAAGGTTGTCAAGGTCGTCGTCAACTAAGTGTGTAAAATTTGTCATAGCCAAGTTCTAGTGTTTATTACACTTACTATATTGTGGTTACGGGATAAAAAGTAGTTTTTTCTTAATGTTAAAAGAATAGCAAACAGGCATATGGCCCTCATTGTAAACGGCCGCCATAATCGGTAGACGCTTCATTATCATCATCAATTTCCCAGCATCACCAGACATTTAAGAGCATATTAAATTTTCGGTTCCTAGAAATGATAGCCGGCTGCAAAATCAAAAGACTTTTGTACTGCCCCCCTGTAAGACAAGACTCGGGAATCACTCTCCTCTGTATAGAATGTTTTTAACCTATAATATAATTCGAAATGATTCCGACATATTTAAAGGTCCTATAGCCTTAACCAGAAAATGTTTCAAATCAATATTCTTTAGATTAAGTTCTATTATAATTTTTATTATTTTAAAGTATGTAACTACTTGATGTTTAAATCTAAAGAAAATATAACTAGAAAAAAATCCACGCGGACCAGGCAGCAGACGGGACTCGAACCCGCACCCTTCGCAATCCGGGCGAATGCACTGCACCAATTATGCTACCGCGGCCCTTACGGACCGCGTCGAAATTCTTCTAGCCATTCTTAAGCTGCAAGGCAGCGCCATCTCTTCGCATTATAGCTAGCCCACAATGTCAAATGCATACTTTTACAAGTATTAAACATTTGAAAGAAGAAATAGAAATTATAGTTATAATTTTTATTATTTTAAAGCATGTACCTGCTTGATGTTTAAATCTAAAGAAAATATACTGCCTGGTCCGCGTTGAATTTTTTCTAGTTATATTTTCTTTAGATTTAAGTTCTATTAGTTTTAACTTTCACTTTAAGTACTAAAGTTTAGCCTATATGTGCTATCTATTAGAAGGTTGCAAAGTAGTTGATGTTTTCTTCGTATGTAAGATGCCTGAGTCGAGTATAGCCACCATAAAGTTTATTTCCTTCTTTTGTAACAATAAAGCTAAAACAAATAATTGTTAGCATTTATAAATGAAGAATGGCTATTTAGTATTTATCTTTACAACATAGACAAAACATACAAAGACATTCAACGATAAATAGTTTTTTCAACAGTTATTAAAAAAAATGTAATTCGCCATATTTGCGCAAAGGGAGGTAAATATTTCAATGCATGTGGCCATATTTACTCTATGAAGATAGTTATTTAAAAAACTTCTGAAAGAAAAATCGATAATATGTTTTACGACAGCATTTATTTCTAGTTTTTCTTTTACATATATAAAATGTTAAAAAAACTTATAAGCTCGTTTTTTACATGAAACAAATATTACTTTCTCCGGATATCGTTCTGAACCCTACATCCCAAGGTTGTAGTGAGTCATGGGCGAGGGTTTTCGCCCCGGCCGGGTATCGACCGCTCTTCCTTGGAACCGGTCAGGGTCAATACAACCTTCACCATGCCCTAAATACCGATACTGTAACGCCCACAGAACACAGAAAGAGGTTAGAAGGGTGATCATAACCCTTTTGTAAGGGAACCGATGGTGCCCGCTCGCCCCCACTACATTTCCACATTATAGATAATAGCCAATCAAACGCCGCGACATCAAACAATCGTACCAATCAGCGCTCATACCGAGAGCAACGATGCAATCAGAACCAAGTTTTGTTCAAGATTTGCTGCATTTGCTCACACATAAACGCCGGTGATAATGGTAACGCCCCTATGCGTTACTTTCCTTCTTGCTCGAACTAACGGCTGGCAGTTTACTAGTAGAATACTTTATGGTTTGAATGCTTAATAACGAATAATATAAAAAAGGACAATCTAGTGTCATCAAGCCGTCTGATGTTATCTAAAAGCGATTGAAGAAGTGAATAAAATATTAATCTGAGAAGCTTCGCTGTGTTTAATTATCGAAGAGCTCCCGCCATCTAAAGTTACGCTGCCCAAGGATCTGCACAGGAGATCCCTGACAGACTGACCTACAATTCTGATGCTATAGTTAGAATTGTAAGTGAATTAGAAAAAAGAAAAAATGGTCTGCAATGCTATTTCGTAAAACCTTCACGCGCGGTTCCGATGTGGATCCGCGCGAATCTGTATGGGGTAATTTTAGAGAAGAGCACTGCTGGTTTTATGATACCACAATGCTAGTTAAATATTAAAATCATCAATAAAAAGTCCTTTCTCGGCTGGAAATCGAACCTGGGGCGCCCGGGCAGCATGCCAACTTTTTACCACCAATGCTTGTTGACTATGTCCGAAATTTTCAATAACAATTTAAAATGTAAAGCGACATGCTTATATGAACAAAAAAAACTTTGATAATCCCAGTCTTCACATTAAAAATATGTGGACAGTACCCCTAGCACGAACCATTATCGAATTCGAATAGTTTGCAAACCGAAATGTCAATATCAAAGGTTGTATGGAAACTTGAACAACAGCGGCACAAAGTACGTAACGAGAACTAAAAATCAGTACACATTTGACAATGACATTTCGGACTCGCAAACGATACGAATTCGATATTGGTTCGTGCTTAGGGTACAGTTCCAGTCCGTTGACAGGTTTTACTATTTAAACAGAAAAGATAACGGCTGCAACATCCCATCTCATTCCCTCGTTCCCCGTCCAAAATGGAAATCAATTTCATTTGTCATTTATCTGTCTCATACGAGCTAAAACTTCTGATATCAACAATTTGACTTCTAACAAAGAAGAGTTTAATATTTCCCACTACATATTTTTTTCTTAGGTTTTCACGCACTCATTAATCACTCAGAAATGTCTCGTAATTTTGGAACCGGTGGTAGCTTACGGTAGTTAGGGTCAAATAAATAAGGAAACTCAAAATTAAAAAAAGTAAATAAATAAAGTACTTATTAATTAAATTACCTAATAAATTCATGCATAAACAATAAAGTATTGCAATTTATTTAAAAATCTTCCAATGAAATATCCGAACGCTAAATAAAAGTCATTCGAAGGTAGTTCGACAAAGGAAATAAAAAATCATTATTCTGACGACGCATTCCTGCAAAGGCTGCGAAACGTCAATAAATAAATAAAATCAGTGCATCTAACCTGTTGAAACTTGTTTCATTTCCCAAAACAGCTATTATACACGTGCCGAAAATTATTATATATGTATACCTGCTCAATAAGTATAGCAAATAAAATGAGTCACTACCGTTTCTCTACAAACACTCCCTTGATGTTTCCCCGTATAGGTTCAAGGTCGGCACCTGTGACCTTTGATTTGACCCAATAATTAGACTTTCGACGAAAATCAACTCGACTGTTAGGTAGAAAACTTATCAAAATGCCAGCCGATTCCGGGTAAGAGCAGGCATTAAACATTCATGTTTAACTAACACAACGATTAAGGTCAATATAATACAAGTGTCGAAAAGGACACGTACACTTTGGTTAAAAAAAATGACAAATAGACAATATCCAAATAATATTCAAAAAATATTATTCTTAATGTTCGTAATGTAGGCATATTAAAGTGTTATTTTTTCACGTTCACGGCTCTCTGAGTACATAATTTAGCACCACAACTTTTACAGAAGAAGATAAATGTAGAACTACTTCAACATTATATACTGACCTCTTGTATTTTCTTTTGGCTTATGAGTTATTATTAAATTTTAAAACATGTTTCTCTTGTGTATGCAACAAAAAAACCTGCAAATCATTTCATTGTTATATTTCTATTTTTAAGCAATCAACTGCTAAATGTTTCAATCTAAAGAAATTTTACTATAAAAAAATTCGCTCGGTTCACGTTCTAAAGAATATTTTAGGTAGGTACAAGAAATCTCGTCTTAAACCTGGATTCGGTCCAGGTCTACTGTCTTTCTCCGAAACGAACTTTCGATAACGAAGTTCAAATTTAATTTTATTTCGTCAATTTAAGGTTATACTTAATTTGAACGATAAACTATCAAATTGAAGCTTTCTTTGAGTAGACTTACCTCAATCAACATTTCGATGACGAATATTATTATAATTAAAAACTAACTAGAAACAGTAAGAAAAGTGCGAAGGTTTGATCGAATTGCGTTTTTCGTTGAATTACATTAGGCCTCCAAGTTTAAGACGGGATTTATTGTACTAAATTTTTCTTTAGATTTAAGCTTTTGATTTATTATAATGATATTTATGCGATTCTAACATATATTTCAAAATTTCATCAAGCTGATTGTCAAGGTCTTGCATCACTTCCCTTTGTATGGTGCGTTGGCCTCACCACGTGTTCTACACGTATTGGCACTATGGCACGATTCAGCTTGTCATTGTACCTAACTCGAGTTTTTGCTTCTTTCTAAATATAGTATTTGACACTCAGATTTCACATACGTTTCATAATTCTTGGTAGGACATAAACCATTGCGTTTGCTTCTACAGACAACAATCATTCTAATACTTATGCACAGCTAAGTTCTAATACACTTGTGTCACGAAAATCGCAACACAACAATGTTGATTTGAATGGCTGTGTAGATTATTCAGACTTCAAATGATATAACGAAAATGACCCACTAGATACCGATAGTGAAATCTTGGACACGAATTATTATAATATGTAAGTACAAGTATCGTTACAAATGTCCAAAAAAAATGGAGTATTCAGAGAGTTAGCCTAAACCTAAAAGTTACTCCAGCTCACACTGAAAAATCTCAGAATACTTATGTTATGACGTATAATACTAAGCTGTTAGCAACGTTATTATTATGAGAAACATTGACACTAGAAAAGATAAAACATTAAACGATCATAATACAATTATTTCCTCGTAATAATTCTAAAGAAAACACTATCTCCTAACAATTCAGGGAAATATTTAAACATAACTATAACATAAGAATGAACAATTTCATGAATACTGAATTCATGAAAGTGTTCATTATAGAAATGAATTCAGTATTCATGAAATTGTTCATTCTTATTAAAGTAATGTTTAAATATTTCCCTGAATTGTTAGGAGATAGTGTTTTCTTCAAAATTATTGCGAGAAAATAATTTCCTACAAGTTTCGATTTCGATTCTAATGAAAATGTTGAGATTCTATTTATAAATGACGATTACGTTCATATGTAGAGTAAGAAGAAACGTAAGTTTTCCTAGAAACACACAAATGGAAAGTTTACTTTGAAAGTATGTATGTATTATCGGATTATCATCAGAAACCTAACATTTCTTATCTTCTTAGTTCATCTTAATCATCATCATCGACCCATGCTCGTCCACTGCTGGACATAGGTCTCCCCTTATGCACGCCACTGCTCCCGATTGTCTGCCACTCTCATCCAGCCCACTCCAGCCAGCCTATGAATATCATCATCCCATCTTGTCTCAGGGCGTCCAACACTACGTTTACAGAGTCCACTCAAGAACTTTGCGGCTCCATCAGCCGTCAGTTCTGCGGCTAATGTGACCAGCCCACTGCCACTTCAGTTTGCTAATTCGGTGGGCTATGTCGGTGACTCTGGTTCTCTGTCGGATTACATGATTTCTGATGCGGTCCTTCAGTGATACTCCGAGCATAGCCCTTTCCATAGCTCTCTGAGCGACTTTAAACTGGTGGACCAGTCCAGCTGTGAGTGTCCACGTCTCGGCGCCGTATGTCATAACTGGGAGGACGCACTGGTCGAAGACTTTCGACTTGAGACATTGAGGGATGAGTGACGAGACGACGAGTCATCTTAATAATTCTCTGTTAATCGTCTACTCTTTCTATGTCTTTATTTTAAACAAATCTTTCACCCCTGGCTGTATCCCTAGCAGTCTCGGGTCGAAAGTGGTTGCGAAATCTTAATCACCACTTTTTATGTTAGTCACGTGCACACAATTTGCTCACTAAAACGTCAAAACTAGAGAAAAAAAACATTAGTTGACGAGATACAAAGTAGCTTGAATCCATACTAAGGTATAAACTGTTCCAAATTGCGTCCAAATCTTTTTCGTATCTCTTGCATAATTGAGCTAACATCAAATTTCAATAAGGATTACCTATTTAACTCATTTAAATATTACGTATAAGTATTTGATAATTTCTTCGTGCTTTGAGTATGACGCTATTTAAGCCGGCCATATCATGGTTAGAGATGCAAAAACAGTTTTTTGTTTTTAGTTAAAAAAACAATAAAAAGAATGTTTTTTTCCTGGAGCATATATTTTTCATAATTACAGTATTAAAATAGATAAATTTTATTATGAGTTCATATAAAATTTTTTGTTTATTTTAAAACATACCACAGATTTTCGATGGAAAATTTCCAACCCAGTTTTCAACATTTGGCCACACTCACGACGACGGGAATATCCCGGAATTCCCCGTTCGATTTATGTTTATTTGAAGTATGATATGAATACTGTAAGACAGCGCATTAAATTAATAAAATATATTTTAAAAAAATATGTATCTTTTTTTTCTATTGTGTAGGCTTCGTGTGGGCGGATTTTGGGAAAGAATTAGAACATCTGCCAATAATATCCTAAAACGCTAAGTGAGTGTCTGGACAACTTATCTTTAAAAAGTGGTTAGTGTTGCATCGTGCGGGAATATCAAATAAAGATTGACTGAATTAATTTAAAATCAAATAATTTACTTATTATGTGAGTTTGATGTAAATAATTGACTTATATGTGTGACAATGACTATGATAGTATTCTATTACATTTTATTATATCTTAACTTTTATATTTAATTTCATTGTTTTATATATTTTTTATTATTATTTGTATTATATTGTATATGACTCACGACAGGGAGGGAACTCAGGGTAAAACGCCTGAAATAAAAACACATTATTATTTTTATTATTAAAGCAATAAATGACATCATACATAACATACCTTAAAAAATGATAATTATCAAAGACTACTTTATTAAAAAAAAATGAAATAAAATGATGAAATAACAGTTTTTTATTTCATTGTCATTCCGATTCACGCGGTTTCATCAACGTGGCTGGATATACGTGGAAGTTACTACGTTTCAACCAATAGTGAACGTATTTTTATATATTTCTCAATATTATTGTCGCTTAACTCATGCACTGTCTATAGATACTGTAATAGTTGAAATATTCATGTAATGTTGACGAGGCTGAATCGTACTTGTATGGTATTTTTCACGACAAAAATACCTAGGAAGTATTTTTTTCAGAATTGTGCACATCAAGACAAAAGAAAGATAGAGTACATAAACTTTCAGGACTATAACTTACTCCCTGTTGCAGATAACGTCCTCGAAGCTTCAATATAACTGAAAATTAAACACTGGACTTTCAATGTTTATCTGTACATTTCTCTTCCTCTCAACTATAAGATGGGTATGTTATCTATTCTAAGTTTCTACAATTCCGTCTCCCGAATTGAGACAAAAATCATCCTTCTTGCATCCTTTTTGTATCAATTTGAAATTCTTTCTTTGAGTTTGAATCTTTTTTTTTAATAGTGTTCTTGAAAGCTAGCCGTTGGCACAAAAAAATGAGCAAAAAGGATGGTAATGCTGCGAACTTTACCAGTATCTATGTAGATGAATCCAAGGTCTAGCGCCTCCACAATAAAGTCGTATATATTGTTAAAATTTTCTAACTCAAAATTATTGCAGAAGTAGAAAATAATAGAATTTTCTTATGAAATCGACATAAAAGTACTTCCCTTCACTTAAAACTAGGCTAGAACTTTTTTTTATATTGCGATACAGATGTATGTATCGCATTGCGTTTTGCATCAACCATATTCGCCTCGAACTCGATTAAATCTTAAGATGAGGTGCACAGTGGAATAATTTTTATCTTTCTAACAAAAACAATATTACCATTCAAAATAAATCCTCCAACACCCTGCAGCTCATAATTCTAACTGTACTACATTTTTACCATTTATCATAGCCATAACCGTATTCCTAGCCGATTGCGCAGTTACATTTATTCAGGCAGATAGATCAAATATAACGGGGTGGAGATGAATCAGCGTGGTTGATCGAGTGATACGTGTATCCTCCTTATCTTAGGCAAATAGTAGGCCCACCAGATAATGCGCACGCTTCGATAAGATAACGGATACAATCATCGGTACTCTTTTAACCATTTTGGGTATTACGCAAAAGTAAAGGTGGTAACTGACCGGCTGACTGACTAATCAATGAGGTGTTCCGTATTCATTCCTTCTATGACGTCTCATCCTACTCATTATTTTCTAAACTCTACACACACAGGAATATTTAAATATTCCTAACTATCATAGGATGAATACGGAATAACCCGTTAAAAACAATGGTAAAAAGATTTCGTAAATACAACGTTGAATGTCAACAAACAATACAGTAAGAACAAGCGGAACATTTGGCGACAGTTGATTAAGTAGTATCTCTTATCTATTAGACAAGTCCGTCCGTCCGTCTGTGGTGCTGTTTCAGCGGCCAAACCGTAAGAGATAGATAAAGAGAATATTTAACGAGTAACGTAGTACTTCCGGTTTTCGAGAAATCACGAATTTCAAACGAAACCACACAAAATCTCCGAAGTTCTCAATTAATTAAATACATTGTATTTTTTTTAAAAAAATCAGGTTTTGGTGAACATTTGGTTCACTGGTTTGCTAGTCTCTTATCTATTAGACAAGTCCGTCCGTCCGTCTGTCTGTGGTGCTGTTTCAGCGGCCAAACCGTAAGAGATAGATAAAGAGAATGTTTTAGTTAGGAGTTAAGAATAGTCTGATAAGACTACAAACTGGATTTGAGTAACGTAGCACTTCCGGTTCTCGAGAAATCACGAAATTTCAAACGAAACATGTTTTAAATCAATTTTTCATAAATGTTTTAATTGAAATGTTTTAAACATGTTTAACACAGTTCTTGAGTGAACACGCTTCGTTCCTCAACTCAATACGAAGACTTTATTTTCTGCAATGAGTTTTGATACAAAGTTGTTAATGAATCATAGAAACGACCACCAATCTGACCTCGTTATAGCCAGTAGTGGTCGTGGCCGCAGCCCAACCGTAGCTTCTGCAGCCAAGGTTGCTGGCCGTGGTCGTGGCCGTCTAGTGCGAGCGGCTAGGACAAAATGGTAATAATGGGCCGTGATTCACTACGCGGGCCCCTTGCGGATTGGTAGGTGCTAAACGATTGCGGATTGATTAATTTTACTAATATAATTGTTAATAATACGACATTCAGAAGTGCTTGTAACAGCCTAGACTGAATAAATGATATTGAATTTTGTTTTTTTTCCTATTAACTTCTACAACAGCAAACTTTTCTCTACACCTGTGTTTAAAATAGTAAAATACTTGTTACCTAAAGTACATAAAACAATAAGCGGTTTACTCATAGCATTTAATATAGAAACATTTATGACTATGCAGTAATTCAAATATGTATTTCTATATAAAATATTATGTTTTTCCCCATATTGTTATTTCCCGATATCATTTTGTATTTCAATGTGACCTTTGTTTTATATGTTTATAGCTCAGTGAAGTAGTTACTTACAGCAATTGTACAACTAGCCACAGTTTCCAAAATCGAGTTATTTCTACGACAGACTTTAAGCTACATTTTTCTGCTCGATATAAAATTCACAACCGCGTGATAAATTTTCCAATTTGTGGGATTTTGATGTGTTGATTTTTTAAAAATTCAACGTGGGGTATTTAAATTTAAAGTATGACGTTGAAAGGACGTTTACTAGAACTTGTTAAAATAAATAAAGCAGTTTCGTGAACTTAAGGTTCTTTCCTCTAAATCTGCGCTTATTTATGTTCTGTCCCCGTAGCATGAGCACCACAATTTACATTTTATCACCTTTTTTATCGCATTTAACTGTCAAACTCCATAGTAATTTCACAATACAGCGTGATAAAAATGCGTTATATATCATATCATCATCATCATCAGCCTATTAATGTTCCCACTGCTGGGGCACAGGGCTTCCCTATGGATGGAATAGGGAGATTGGGCCATAACCCGCCACGCGGGCCCAGTGCGGATTGGCGGGTGCTAACGACTACAGATGCAGCCGGGACCAACGGCTTAACGTGCATTCCGAAGCACGGAGGAACTCCAGATAGAAGTTTTTGGTCACCCATCCAATGACCGACCACTGTGAAAGTTGCTTAACTTCAACCATCGCAGCCGTACGCGCTAACCACCTGCGCCATCGAGCTCCTCTCTCAATAGATAGGATATATCATATCGCTGGGCTAAAATATAAAAATAAATGCTTTGGAAAACGCTTCCCTCGTGTGTAAATCGGACTTTAGTATAATCCTAATTCAGGCTCATTTACAGTACAGTTGCTAAACTCAATTCAACTAAACCTAGATTCCTCCCATAGGAAAATGTCAAAACGTCAATATCCATTTAACATTGTGCTATATGCTAAATCTACTTTTAGTTAAATCGAGATTTAGCAAAATTGCTGCTATAATTAAATGAGAACTTAACATCATTGTATGGTATGAATCTAGTTTTGGTTAAATTGATATTAAGCAAAATTTCTGCAAGTATGCCTCAGTCCCTTATTACTGTCATGATTAATAAAGAACCTTATAAATAATGATAAAAATCAGTTGCCACGTAAAAAAATCGGATTAAAAGTCTATTTTTGTTTTTAGTAAAAAAATTAATAGATCAATCAAGCTTACAAGCCAATTATTTTGCACTTAGCCCCCTATCTATCAACAAATTCTTCAAAAATAATCTGCTTTTATCTTGGATAGGTTAGGCTTACGATTAATTACGATAAAAATTCCATAAATACTTTTAATGAATCACACCAAAGGAAATGTAGCGTGGGGACTTTTTGTTCGTCCGATAAATGGGTACATTACCTTGTCACAGTCGGGGAAGGAGATACCAGTAGCTGTGGTCTGAATACAAAGAGACTGTTATCATTACTGTTATCCTTGTTGTTTTTTAGGGTTCCGTACCCAAAAGGTTAAAACGGGCCAACTTACGTATGTAACTTATGTATGTATTTCTTTGTCCTTCTGTCGGTTAGTCCGTCTGTCTGCCCATCACTACCACCAGGCTGTATCTAATGAACAGTGATCTAGACAGTTGTGTGATTTTCACATATAACAAGAAATTTTGCTAACTCCACTTTTGGTCAAAAATTATCTAACAATGGCGTTTGTTTCCTTTAATGTGAACACATCGTTAACGTAAATTTGGCAACTCCTTAAATAAAGGGGAGATAGCAAATTTACATGTTAAGCTAACGATATAAAGTATTTCTGATGCCGCTATAACAGCAAATACTAAAAACAGAATAAAATAAATTTTTAACATTTTCCATATTTCCATACAATTCCCATACAACAAACGTGTTTTTTTTGCGGTCTATTGCTCGATATTATAATATAGTGTCTAATATTTTATAGAAACTGGTACAGAACCCTTCGTGCGTTAGTCCGACTCGGACTTGGCTGGTTTTTTTATTTAAATGTAGAACAAAAATAGTTATTTATGGTTTTATTGCGGTAAGCTAGGCTGGTTATTACAAATGAGAAGACGAATATAAGCCTGAGACTAAGTCTATGGTTTACCATAGCCACGAGTTTGTAAGTACCAATTCCGCACGAATGTCATACAATGCAACGTTTTTCAACACGTTTGCGAGAAAACAATACTTAATCTAAGTTCGCGCTCGTTCCTTCTTTAAGAAATTGTCTAAGAGACTCACCGAGGGGTCACCTCGGTGTGATCAAAAGGCTAGCAGCTACCTTGGTCAACGGATTAGCCACGCTATCCAACGTGAAAATGCTGCCAGCCTATTGGGCACCATTCCTGACAGCGGCGCTGGGGGTGATATATTTTTTCTTTTGTAAATTGTATATTATTTAAGTTCTTAGTTATTTCTGGTTTTTACGTTTTTAGACATTAGGTAGTTTTATCTACGTGAGGAAGTAAACTTTTCCCAATAACAAAATGGCACGCATTTCCAAATGGAGATCTATATCTTCCATCTCTTTTTTTGTATGAAAGTGAGACAAAGGTAATAAGTGCGCATAGATTCAATGCGCTTCCAGGAGGTTCGTCCGAAATAAAAAAAAAATACCGTAAAGGCTACGCACGATGCCATGTATGGGAGCGGTAAAATGTTTTACCGCACGCTCCATTGTATGACCCGTGATTTTGAACTTTCGATCAAAGTGTACAACCTCCGTAAATGCGTTTTTTGAGCTAATGTGTTCAAAAGGATATTTATAAGAGTCATTTAATACCGTCCAAATGCTTATCGTTGCCTAAATTAAATATTATCATGCGAAAAGATTTATATTACATTATGTTTGTATATACTTATATTTTATGATGTAATGGTTTGATTGTTGGTTTGTTTGCATTGAATAGTTTTAAAAACTACTGGACCGATTTGAGAAATTCTTTCACATTTAGAATCCTACATTATCCCTGTTAAACACAGGCTATACGATATTTTGAAAAAGTTCAGGATCAGTATGAAAACTTCGGTAATGTAACCCAACGTGTGAAAAAAATACCAGAAGAAAAACTTAAAATCGCTGCGAAAATTATTGACAACAGAGCAAAGTGATGTACAACAGTTATTACAGTACATTAATATACAGGGTGTGAAAAAACCTTTGACGAATCATTTTTTTCTTCTGGACCATACCTGGGAAATTTATGGTTATAGGGATATTGAAGGTCAAAGTCACAATTTTTTTTCGAGATTTTTACAAATACTTAATTTGGAAACTTTACGCACGCGCTTGAACGCACTTACATACACACGGGCACATTCTTTGCGTAGCGCCACAGTAAAAAAATGTACACTTTTTAACTAACAAATGCAAATGTTTCCCACGTATTATTTTCTAATATTACTTGTTTGGGTGTACACAATGCATAGTTTTAGTATTTTTCATAGGTTTTTTACATCCTGTCTACAAAAAAAGTTTGCAATATCATATGTCTAACTAATACAGATAAGTCACAACAACTTCTTTTCATGTTATAATATAGTGTAACTGCTATAAAGTCAAACTAGGCCATATTATTAGTTGGGTAAATCTACCAGTAACTTGCCCGTCAGTTACTTTGGTTACTTTCAAAATATGGTGCAGGTATCGAATAAACTCAGAAACTACAGGACTGAATCCAAAAAATATATTTTATCCAGAAATTATGTAGTTGATTATAACCTTGTCTAAATTCGTCATTGAGAAATGCTATACATTTCTCGTTATCTTAATTGCTAAAAAATTTGGTTGAAATATTCACACATGATAAGATAATTGTATAAAAAAACTAGAAATAGCTAGAATGTATATCTTAAATCAAAGTACTCAGGTATATGCTTTTGGCCTTATTTTATTAAATAACTGACAAATGCTGTTATATATCTTCGCTTGTCTACGTTCATATAACGTTAAAATTTTAAGTACTTGTATTTTATAACGGTAAACAGTCCCGAGATATGATCACGTGAGTTCCAATAAATTTTCCATACAATATTTTCTTTCACCAACACAATGATTTTCTCCTTCGTTTTCGAATCAATGGTTTAAGAATTTTCTGGACCTCTCTGTTAGCCCGACAAGACGTAAGTCACGTCCACTGAATCTATTAGAGCTCCTCTTCTAAATAAACCAAGGCAAAGACCTTGCTCCGAGTTTAATAAGACTTCCTCAGAGGAAAATTTGCAGCTTCCATTTCATTTAATGCCTTTGCCAATATTAAAGGTTTGTTGAAAATACCTGTAATTATAACACTCATAAGAGTTTACTGAAAATTCTTAAAGGAAACCTCCTCTTCATCTAGTTCATTTGATTTGTTTTTTGTTAAATACTTAAAAACGTCTGCAAGATTCCATATTCAGATAGAGTGAAAAATAGCCCGATTTCAGCACTGAATTTTCATAATGTAAAACACATTATATTATATCTGGGTTCTTTTGCATTCGAAGGTCACAATAATTTTAATATTTATTTATTTATTTATTCTTTATTACCAAAAACAGTAAATGGCGGACTTAATGCCATAGGCATTCTCTACCAGTCAACCAGTATGGGTGTATGAGACGAATGTTTTGGCGATAGAGTGCGAGCTACTAAAGTTAGAGAAAAATATAATAATGATATTATCCTACTGAACTATACTATAGTATAAACGATAAATATATATTATATATAAATAAAATATCCCTATATATATAAATACAAATACACATATATATATAAATTAATAAACATACATATATAATTATATACATACACTTAATTAGTTAGAAAAAACTATATAAGTTGGTATAGATGACTGCAGACCAGAGAAATATTAGACGGTCAGATAGTGTGCACGCACTAGTTTTTTGAACTCCAACTTACTACGAGCACTGCGAATATTCATTGGCAAAGCATTCCAAAGACGTATAGCTGTAATGGTGAAAGATTTGACGAAACCAGAATGGGGAAAATGAGTTTTTAGGGTAAGGTGCCTGCAAGAGCGAAATATTGACATTGGCCAGCTGATTTTAACACTTTTAACAATCAGCACTTGCCTATGATTGTTAAAGGGAGCTAATATAAACAGTTGCGCATCAACATAGTTACTTACTTTTTATTTTTAGTAAGTAATGGGATTATTAGTAGTGCAGCCTTTTCAGAGAAAGTATATGTGACGTGCGATGCCCCACGTCAGACATCAGCGTCGATTTTATTGTGTAACAGCATCATCTATCGAGGGCATGCCGACACCATTCCGTTGGTTGGTACTACGAAAAGAATCCGTGACAATTAACACGTCACTTAGTAGTTCGAGACTCGGAGAAATATGGTTTATTGACTAACAGTACAGGTATATTTTTAGGCGAAAGTGAAGTATCTGAAGAGGATGATCGTCCTACGCGCGCCTCATATATACAGGGTGTGACAAAAGTCCGAAATAAAACTTTAGGGTTTGGTTGTGTTCCTTGTATAGAATTACCTACGAAAGTTTGACGCCTTTCAGACCGCTTTTATTTTCTAATTAAATTAATAAAAATATCGTTTTACACCTGCCTATGACAACCCTATAAATGCGTATGATTACTACTACCTAAACAGACCCTCCTCTCTCCCCCAGGTGCCCCTGCACCGGCTCAGATACCTACAAATTTTTATTTCGGAATACATACCTACAAATTTTATTTCGGAATTCTGTAACACCCTGTATATCGTAAGTAATCGAATTATTTGCCGCATCGCACCTTTCATCGAGTTATATAAATCGCGGGATTTCTGCACATCCAGTTCCTTAATTAATATTACGAACATAAACCTACTACAGGCTTCCGCGTTAGCTATCGAAGATTTTAAATATTTCAATAAACCATATACTTACTAGGTCCTTGCCATGTGGAACTGCATACACATCAATATTCATTATAAGCCTATCAATGTCCCCATTGCTGGGGTACAGGCCTTCGCTGGATGGAATAGGGAGATTGGGTCATGACCCACCACGCGGGCCCAGTGCGGATTGGTGGGTGCTAACGACTGCAAATGCAGCCGGGACCAACGGCTTAACGTGCCTTCCGAAGCACGGAGGAACTCGAGATAGAAGATTTTTGGTCACCCATCGAATGACCGACCATTGCGAAAGTTGCTTAACTTCAACGATCTCAGCCGAACGCGCTAGCCACCTGCGCCATCGAGCTCCTCAATATTATTATAATGGTATATGAGATTTACTTTTCAAACTATTCGTGCCTCTTTCCTATTGCTATTATTAGCGTGATTATTTTCGTCATTTTGCGTCGAAAATCTGTCCCTATTTCTTGGCACAAACACATTTGCGCGATTTATCTTATCAAACAATCCTCATATGTTTGTCGGGACATCAAAGTCCGTATCTTTTTGCAGACAGATGTCGACCATATTCTGATGCAACTATTTGTTTTTATGTCGACAATTGCATAGCGATTATGGGGATATAGGGATTTGAAAGATCTTTATTAAAGGTGTGAACCTTGAAATAGCATTAAAGAGCAAAGCCTAATTTGATTACAGAACATAAAGGAGACGGTTTAGAAGTAGAAGTCAGTTTGCGGCTGCGATGAAAAATATATCATTTGAAAACGCAAGCAACAAAAAATAGATAGATAAACTTGCAATTTGCAAATCAATAATTATATAATATTATGCTATAATAATTATTAAAAAAACGGAGATAAAATTAATTCTAGTTTTTTGTGAAACGATTTACAATTAAGTGCACTACATTTCATAAAAATTAGGAGTCTGCCGGAGACTCACTACCACTCTCCATACTTTAAACAATGTTTTCCCTCAAAATCAAAAAGGGAACTTTTGTTAAAAATGAAAAAAAGAACCAGTCATTCATGAAGAATTCATTACGATTAGAAAGAAATTTATTATTATTTCATTATTTTGCCACCAGCATTATCATCAACATCTCATGTTAGTCCACTTTGACCCCATAGCAACAAAATTTTATGCGGAAAAAAATAACACAAAAAACGCTCGCAAATCTAAAAACCCTTTATACTTTATCCTTATATAACAGAATAACCTAAGCGATTTGTAAACAGATTTTCCGCCTGGTTTCTTGATTATCGTCTTGTTTCCATTTCCAATGACGTATGATATACAGTGCACAAACCGGCACACCGTTAGAATACGAAACCGGTTTGGGAACACGGTTTGGGCGTCTCGTCCGTGACCTTAAGTACGCGCTTTGATTATTGAGCTTAATTTATTTACCCATATAAAAAAACTAACTATTTTACCCTATGGAAGTCAGGGAAAGCATTTTTTTATATCACCACCCAGCCACACGACGCTCAATGCTGAGCATAGGCGTTCCTTTAAGATCTCCAGTTCTCCACACTAATCGGTTCAGTCCCCGCAGCATGAGAACCATAATTTACAATTTATCACGTTTTTATCGCGTCTAACTGTCAAACTCCATTTGGCAATAGAGCGTGATAAAAATGAGCTATATATCATACCGTGCTTCGGAAGGCACGTTAAGCCGTTGCTCCCGGCTGTATCTGCAGTCGTAAACGTAACGCAACCCTAAATCCCGATGTTTTTGACCTCATGTACCAATTTAAAACAAATCGAACCTGGCAACACTAGTTACAAGTGTCCTAGATTACTCAAATGAGACCTTTGTAACGCACTTCTTTGCATATGAATCATTCGTCTTGAACAGTAACCTATTTACAGCTACTTCAACAATTTTGTCGAGAATTCCATAATTCTGTGAATTCGTAAGTCTCTGTCTTGTGTACTTTACATCTGTGTTAACATGCTTAAAGATCGTTCGAGCTATATCGGTAGACAAACTTCAAACGGGCAAGGTGAACTATTAGTAATAAAATAATAAATATTTACGACACTCACACCAATTAGCCTAGCCCCAATTAAGCACTGTAAGGCTTGTGTTATGGAATGCCAGGGTAACTAATAGAATACATATACTGTACATATATAAGTATATTTATATATAAATACATAATTAACATCCATGACTGGAGTACAAATGCTAGTATTCATCGCACAAACATCTGCCTCCACCGGGATTCCAACCCAGGACCTCTCGAGTGGGCGACTCCATGAAACCCGGCGTACAAACCACTCGGCCACGGAGGTCGTCGAATAATAATTTGCGGGATTGCCACCTTTTAAGAAAAGTGATCGATATTGAAAGAAGGATTGCTCTGCTGAAGTGGCAACGGGCGGGACACGTAGCAAGGAGAACCGGAGGCTGTTGGGACAGAAAGGTTCTTTAATGGCGACCATGAACCGGATGACGATCAGTGAGCACCCCACGAGGAATGTTACCCTTTTTTTTTATAACGCAGGTAAAAATCTTTTAACAGACGACGGCGCCTTTAAGAGGCACACCGCCAAACGGACCCCCCAGTGGCTGCCCACCTGGGAACCCCGCTACTCTTACGAGCGCTTTAAGGCATAATATCCGCTAAAAAGGTCCTGCGAATACTGAGTACGCAGCCTAGTGCCCACCGTACCGCCCCCATGGCTAATTGACGTTCCCATGTACCCCTAGCCGCTCCCCCCCCCCCTTGTAGCTTTGTCCTACAAAGGGGGGGCGGCAGAGCGGGAGGGGGAGAATAGTTCTCCCCGGCACGAGGAATGTTACCCTAGTGAAAGATCGATCGGCGTGCAGATCCTTGGGGAAGCTTATGCTCAGCAGTGGGCGTCATACAACTGATATTATGATGAGGTACAAATGCCATGACTACGGAGTAACTGGTAGCAAACTCTTTTATTACTATAATGCTAGTTACCATGAAAGTTCAAAAAGATGTTCTATCTTCACTTAGTGTCGCCGCACACGGGCCACCGACCACAACCACAAAATGCCGCCACCGGCAAATTTCTTGTAGTTTGCATACATTTTATATGAACTCGCCACACACCGTACGCCGCGCCAGTGGCCGCCACACGCTACAAATCGATGTTGCTTGCTTCTTGTGGCCCGCACCGGCTACTTAATGCGCAGATACAAAACTCACACGTCACTCGACCGACCCCTCTCTCCCTTACCTTGTCGACCGCTGTCGCGCGCTTCACCCACTTTAGTAGCCGCTTCTAGCTTCTCGTGGCGACACTTAGAATTGACTGATGTCAGTCCATAATACTGTCTATTAAAGTACTTGTAAACAATTTCATTTATCACTAGCGACCGCTCGCGACGTCATCCGCATTAACTTTAGTTTTATGATTTTATGAAAACCCCACAGGAGCCTTACATTTTCCGGGATAAGGAGTACCAAATTTCATCCAAATCCGTTCAGAAGCCCAAGCACAAACTTTGTCAGCTCCGTAAGCGTATCGTCATCGTCAAATTTTGTCCCCACGACAGCGGCTAACTAGAGCTGAGGTCCGAGTCTCAGAGGCGCCCTCTAGTTGAGCTGACCCCCTCAGGTTCGAGTGGTCTAGAGGCTCCAGACGGAGAGGAGACTCCCTCCGTGAGGTGATGCCATCCGCCTGGAATACCTCTAGAGGCACTCGGCAATTCTCGGCTTGAGGTCCCCCCTTAGGATCTCGCCGTCCCCAACCCGGTGACGCTGTAAAGGTCATCTGCGAAAGTGTAATTTTACTAGACGTTAGAACAAACTGAAATCTGCTTTTTTTTTCATAGAAACTTCGACAATGCAATACGATAACGTAAAAACGTTGAAAAGAACAAAGTTTGTTCATTAGTTTCTGCGTAATTGAGTAACAAACATAAAAACTTTTAAATTTTATAATATAAGTAGGATTGAAATGGTTATATACTATATGATTTTCTTGATTATTGTATGTCCCATCAAGAGGCGAGTTGTCTCACTATTTCATCACATTGATAATTATCTCTTGAGTGTTCACATAAAAAAAGTTCAGTGACTTTTTATCGACGTAAAGTGGTGCCACACCCACCATGATTGTGCTAGTATGCATCACAATCCATTCCATTCTAACCAGTTTTATGTTAAAGATCCTTCATAAATACCATAGATATATATCAAGATATATATAATAAATATATATATAGATAGATTATTAATTTTACAATTGCTCATGCATAATCTTGTTTATTATTTGTATGTATATTGAAACCACAGAAAACAGAAAGAGGTTAGGAGGGTGATCAGAAACCTTTTGTTTGTACGGGAACCAAAGTCGCCGAGTCGCCCCACTATAGTTGCACCTAATAGATAATAGCCAATCAAACGACGCGGCAACGAACAATCAAACCAATCAGCGCTCACACCCGAGAGCAACGGTGCAATCAGAACCAAGTTTTGGTCAAGTTATGAGCATTTGCTCACACAGCTGTGCCGCGCCTGCCCCGCCCACAAGGCACTTCCAACCTCTTTCTGTGTTCTGTAATCGAAACGATGATCAAAAACACACATACAGTCAATTCAAAATCTCCTCCATTTTGAAATCGGTTAAAAATACTGGAAAATGTGTAACCAACTGCTTCTTTAGAGCGATAGGTATATTTCGATTAATGGACACAGTTCAGGTGCAATATCTACGCTAACATACTTTTATCTTGTTATGTCCACAATATATATAGATTTATTTTTACAATAAGTATCACAAATTGTTGAATATTTCATAATGTTTTTAGCAAATATGTAACACACATCTGTTTGCATGCAACATTGCATAATCATTTATTGAAAAGGTAATGTTGGTATGTTATTGATGTAAAAAGTTAGGGTAGCTTCACACCAGTCTCACCCGTCGAGGGGGGATGCCTGGGTGCTCCCGGGCATCCCCCCTGACCGCCAGGAGGAGGAGGAACCCCTGCCGGGGGTAACGTGGAGAGTCATCCGGATCCCACGAAACCCGTTCCGGCAGGCGAGGGAGCACTGTCGGGTTTTTAGTGGGTAGGGCCCCCCCTTCATCCCGAACAGCCGTTGAGCCAAATTGGCTCAGCGGGTGGGCGGGATTTGGGGGGAGGAGGAGTCCCACATAACCCCGTCTCTCACCCAGGGGCGGGGTATGCGTCACGCATTTTCCCAACAATAAAAAAAAAAAAAAAAAAAAAGGTAGCTTCACACATAATCGGACCGGGATAGTCGGTTTGGCGGTATCGTCGAACAACAAAGCAGACGTAGTAATATTTAGTAATTTGTTATGTACCTACATAGTTTTCATTTTATTAATCTTTATATATATAATTCTTCTGTGAGTGTGTATGTCACTGAACTTCTCTTAAACGACTGGACCGATTTTGATGAATTTTTTTGTGTGTGTTCAAGGGGATCTGAGAATGGTTTAGATTCACAATTTTGTCCGCTGGACAATGTTTTTTTAATTAAATTTTTTTATGGCGGTACGAAGTTCGCTGGGTCAGCTAGTATTTTATAATTCAATTCAAATTAATTATTAATATTATTTTTTATGGGATAATTGATGAAATATATTAATTTTGATTGATTGAGTAGATATTTATATTACATAAATTCAAGAAAATTTTATTAAAATTGTATATTAGATTATTATAAATTCTATTCAAGAACACCAAGTATTGCGATACCCTGACAGGGTTCATGTAACGTACTTTATAACATGTATTTCGACGACCTCTGTGGTCGAGTGGTTTGTACGCCGGGTTTCATGGTGTCGCCGACTCGAGAGGTCCCGGGTTCGAATCCCGGTGGGGGCAGATGTTTGTGTGATGAATACGAGCATTTGTACTCCAGTCATGGATGTTTCATATGTATTTCTAAATAAAAATATACTTATATATGTACAGTATATGTATTCTATCCGTTACCCTAGTATCCCATAACACAAGCCTTACAGTGCTTACTTTGGGGCTAGGCTAATTGGTGTGAGTGTTGGATATATTTATTTATTTAACCATCTCTGTAACTACATGAATGCAATAAATGATTTGATTGATATTATGCTGAACATTCATCTACATATATTCGATTTTACCGCCCGGCTGTGGCAATAATGCCGGCCCGATTATGCGTCTAGGCACCGTGTAGGCTACCTTAATACTTCATATACACGAGCGGCTCGAAGCCCACGGAGCTCAACTGCAGCATCCGCTGCCACCTTTCGGCGGCAGCCGTCAACGGGTCGACGGCAACCGTCAAGCTCATGGATTCTGTTCTGGCTAATAGTTCATGGATGAATAATAAAAAACCAAAAAGTCTGTTATTTAGATATTTCACAGATATTATTAGGTTACTTATGTGGAATAAAGTGTAAATGCAAAAGTTGTACCTCGGTACACCTTTTAATTACCGTCAATTTTCCTATATATTTTTTTCGATTAGGGTTTTCCCGAAAATCGCTATAGACCTGTTGTTTTGTTTCCCCCCTTCAAAATATACAAGTAGGGTTGCCACATGGCCGAGAATAGTCTGGATTCTCCCGACATTTTATGTTAAGTGAATATTTCCAGAGTGACAAATAAATATGACGAAAAATAAATCTCAAAATTCCGACCATGTATCCAGATATTTTGACTTCTCGCTCTGGCAACCCTATATACAAGAACAATACTTAGGTTTTTTTGGCGGGATTTCATCGAGTGCGGTTGGCGTCTTATTTTAATTATTCTTAAATTCGTTCATAGTGGATATTGTGAAATAAAATTGGTGTGGTTTTGTGTAACAACCGTCTGCGCAACTGAAGAATTAGTGGAATCGTTAAAATATACGCTATTCCGGTCAAGTGGACGTGAGAATTTTATTGTAGTGTTGACTACCACACAGAAGCTTATCGAAAAAGCCAACTCGATACATTTCATGCCAAACACTCCAAGAAACATTATAATGCGTCACATCGACATTCTAATGTAAAAAAAAAGAAGATTAATTTAATTAAAGACTAGGCTGTATGGCCATTGTTCCCTTTGCCTTCCCTAAAACGGGAGAACTTCAACAAAAAAAAAAGAACAATACTTAGTAGGCAAGATGTCTCGTTGTGGTCTCGTGAACCTAACCGTCTGATTCACATTGTTGTCATACCGTAATTTGTGTAACCACAATGGATAATTAAATCAAGTTAATACCACTGATTATGAATGATTCAACATTACTCAAACAACTATAGGTTACCTACTCCCTTAATAGAACAGTTTAAGATAACATTTATAGAATTTAATTATGATATGTGGGTACGATTTAATCTATATACAATTATTGGTATGCAAGTAATCGAATACATTATGTTATCATAAAAAGATAAAGATCTTAATTAATTCAATAATAAGCTTTTCGCAAGAAGTAGTTTATCCATTAATGATTAAATAATTGATTGGACGACTTGCTTCATTTCGAATTATTTTGTATTTGTAATAAAATAAACTAATACTATAAAGACATTAATACAACGCAGGTGCGTTTAAATTATGAAAAAGCAAACGTGAGTGTCGTGAAACACTATTGAAACTATGTTACAAATCTTCACAATTACACACATTATGCTACGAAACAAATGACGGTTGTGACGGAAAAATCTGACACTTTTTATCTCCTATATAGCCAGCACCCATCTTCCAAGCCTGTACCTTCCGTCGGTTCTTGAATAGCTTTTCTTTGCATTTACAGTGTAAGAATTTTAAGAATCGATCTAAATAAATAATTAATAGTCAGGTTTAAAACTGACATATTGCAGGGCATCCTAGCCAACCCCCTATCGGAGGAGGCTGGTGTGCTTTGCAATATGGCCGCAAAATTTTTATGGTATAGTTAAGTAATAAAATAATTTTAAAAAAATTGTATGGTCAGGTTACGATGGGGTCCTGGTATAGACATTTTGGTCCAAAAGTCCCTAAAACAAAAAAAACTAAATAAATAAACTCTAGTATAAATAGCTAGTATACATGTCAACATTTAATCTACCAAACCGGGTAGACTACTAAGGCTCGGTAGAGTAGTAACTGGTAAAGATTGAGGAAGAAGGTGTAGAAATACAAGGCGCTTTAGCCTTGTATTTCAAATATAAAATTCCTCCATTTTATATTTACGAACTAAATGGCGTAGCTGCTTCAATTGCTCAATTAGCGGAATAGCAGTTTGATTGAAGATATAATTTAGGGGAAAACCGGGAGATATGCCCAAGCGGGAGAGTTGAACCATCTTTCAACATTATATTTAATTTAGCGCTAACAAAGCGTCAATTTGTTGATTGCTCACATGCAATACTGTTCTGTTGTGATTGGCATCTCGCAATATTTGCACCATCTTCAAATACAATTCTGAAAGATGGTTTAACTCTCCCACCTGGGGCACCTGGGCAAACCTCTCAGTTTTCCCCTACCCAGATAGGCTTTCTAATTCGAAAAGCTCGCTAAGACCAATGTCCATAATACGAAGTTTCTTTTTGTTCTAATCCATAAACAGTACATATGATTGCAAAGCTAAAGAAGCTATTACGTTCTATGTATTTTGAATCTCACATAATTTAAGAAACTACTAATCATTTTAACCAGTCAGGTCCCTTGCCCAGTATTCTTTCACTTGTCAGGTAAGGGGTTTGACTTACATTTTTCCTACTCCAATCCTTTTTACCTTTTATATATAATATTCTATTTCGTTTCCTCTCCTCTTCATTTGGCCTCTCACTATAAAAAAACCATCCTCTCCTGTTTCCTACCCATACGACCTCCCTGACTGCATCTCGACGCGGCCTCGGATTCTGATGGGTCAACTCTACCAACTATCGAATTCTTTACATCACAACATGACATGACGCGTCATAAGCTTTTAATGTAATTTATAAATAAGTGAACAATAAAAATTCCTTATACAAACACACCAGATATTAATGACGTATATGAACTGACGTCGTACTTTGATTGTCTCTTAATAAATATCTATCATAACGTAAAACAACATTGTTTTATTGCGTTGATAAATAAATACAAATGCGCAATCGATGTATTATTTTAATTATCACAGTATGAAGTCAATATGAACTGGCCTACTTGAAGGAAATAGTTGATTAATATTTCATATTTTATAAAACAGTCAACGAAACCATGGTGAAGAAATAATTTTTGAATTAAAGTTTGCAGGTTATTTAGGTTATATACATACCAAGTATTTTTTTATCATTAAAAAAAAAATTTACTCATTGATTTTGATCTTCTTTACCATATTACTATATAATTAAAACGTAACCATATTTATGAACTTAAAAACATCTTTAGTTTTTCCGTGGTCCCGACGAGTACGAGACTCATTAGCGGGTCCATAATAGTTACAAATGAACGGTTTTATTCGTCTTTGAAAAATACTGTTGAGTTATACATATGTAGTTGAGTTGTTGAATGAAACATTAATGATATTTTTGCAATAAGGCGTGAACACACAAATAAATCAAGATTTTATCTGAGGAGCTCGTGGCGCAGCTGCTTAGCGCATTCGGCCTGCGATCGTGAAAGTTAAGCAAATTTCCCAATGATCGGTCATTGGATGGATGACCAAAAACTTATTACCTCGAGCTCCTCCGTGCTTCGGAAGGCACGTTAAGCCGTTGTTCCCAGCTGCATCTACAGTCGTAAGCACCCTCCAATCCGCATAGGAAAGGCCTGTACCAGCATTAATAGGCTAATGATATCTGTGGGTGCGAAGAACTTTTTACAGCATCGGTACAGCAACGCGCGTGGTATTGCAGTCGTCAAAATTACGTAAGCAACGATATCGTCGTTGAGTTTGCGACTCAAAACTACCTTTTTTTTTCGTGACGGGGAGAAGAAATGTATTATATCCACGACAATGACCAACGCCGCATTGGTTTGCTGTCAACAAACCCTCGCGACGCAGGTAATTACGTGGAGAATTCGGCAAGCGGCGAGCAACCCGAGGGCTAGTCGGTGCGGGTAATCTTTGACGTGCACTCACGCAAGCATGGCATACGTCAAACCACACCGTCTCCGACCAGCAGCCCGGTCCGCACCCGCTTTAGCCGATCCTGGGCTTCTCCGTTCACAGCGTCACCTGACTAGTCTCACGAACCGCAGCCCGAGCGGTTAGCCAGCCGACCAGCTCCCGTACCTACCAGGTAAACCAACTCCCCGATCTACTCCTCGCCCTCCAGGCGTTACTGCGGGATCCAGTTATGAGTCGCCGCTTGTTACGCCTGGAAACACATTGTGTATCAGTGCCAATGTCCAACAGTTGTATTATATACAACAATTTCCATGTCATTCGGTAAAGTAGGCGTCACAGGAGGTGTCGGACATAGTAACGCGGTTCCACGCAGTGACATCGGCGGCTGGTACCACCGTCCATATTAACAACGTATCGGTCAGGATTCAAGTGAAATCGATACGCGACGCTATCAAATATCATTGTTTTTGTTTTGCTAATAAATTTACCGAGAAACGTTTAGATTATGTGTCCTTATCAAGGCGCCGGCCGCGTCGCCGCCGTTCGGTTTTACCCAAGTGGATATGTTTTATTATGATAAGCCGTTTGATTATTGGACCGTTGAATCATTCACGTGATGTGGATATGTTGGATTTGCTCTCACCTTTAACCACAATTTGTGCTAGACAATGATGTCTTATAGTTATAGAAACGGCATACACGCTTCCAATTTGGCAATACGAAAGTCAGGTAATTGCCCGACTTGCATTCAGTCGGGAAAGCTCTCTCGCTGCAGCTACAACGTGATTACAACGTAATTTTTTTACGTTTTTCCAGACAAAAAGCCCTATGTGTGTTTTTAGATAGTACACAAATTACACGGGAACTATTAGAGAATCAATTTTATGTTAATGATAAAAAATAATTAAATGTAAATATTTATTTAATGTTATGTCTATTTAATCAGGACAAATAGTGAAATAATATATAAACATAATTATCACATGTATTACTATTAAGTGTTACTATTGTTTGTTAGAAATTAAGATTGCAATGCCCTTGTAGGGCTCATGTTGTGAATCTTTATTTTAAATTTAAGAACCCATGTATGTACCAACATGAAGCAATAAAGATTGTGATGATGATGATGATGACAATAAAAACGCGTAATTTCATTTGAAAGAACAGTTTTAAAGAAATTAATGTAAACATATTTAAGTGGGTAGGCGCAAAAATCGTAACATCTCTTCTGAGTAAAACATATTTTTATTTATTTTATTAAATACATTAATTAAATTTAGTTGTGTGTAAACTATACCTTTTGACATAAATTACAACATATTGTGTTGGCAATATCATCCCATGCCTGTAGAAAAATCTTGAGAGTGCCAACCCGTCAGGTCAACAGTTACTGCTACACTTCACTGCACTATTATACGTCGCTACTATTTCGGGAGTTTATTTTTTCTGCATCAAGGATGACTAGCATTGCAGCTGTCTTGGAGAACCAAAAGACCATTGAGGAAACACTCATGCAGCGTATGGCCAGCTTTGAAAAACATTTGAAGGCCTCAAATACATCTTCTTCACCAGCTGTAGATCTCAAGGTTCTGAGCACGGAATTCTATGCATTTAAAGACATGGTTGGAGGAATATTGACACTATTTCGACAGCAAATTAATGCCTTGGCCCGCAGCATTGATGATATTGAGGCTAGACACCGTAGAAAGACACTTCTTGTGAATGGCGTGGAAGAGAGTGATGATGAGGATCTGCCCTCAACTATTGTTAATATCTGCCACAATCAATTGGGGCTGAATGATATCACCAAGCTAAGTTTTTCTGCTTGTCACAGACTCGGTACAAAATCACAAGAGCGGTCACGGTCTGTATTGGTACGCTTCACTGAACTGACTACTAAATCTGAAGTCTGGGCCCAGAAGACGAAATTTAAAGGTTCATCCATAGTAGTGTCAGAGTTTCTAACTCGTCGCCGGCAGGAGTTGTTTGTCGCTGCGCGCAAGCACTTTGGTGTTCGAAGGGTCTGGTCAAATGATGGCATTATTCTCATCAAGCAGCCCACTGGCAAGCTGTGTCGTGTATACGACAGACAGGAATTGGATAAGTTGATCGCGATAAACACCACATCAGTATCACACACAAAGGCGGCCTTGGAAGCAAACTCTAAACCCACTGCAGATTCCCAATCGACCGCTAACTCGAGGCTGGTTACTACAGAGGCAGCGATCAAGGCGACTAACGTAAGATCCAAACGTGTCCTACGAAAGTGAGAACTTTGCGTGTTTATCTCTCATTGTTTTTAATTAACTGGAACTGAAGGTAATTTAATTATTTTGTTCAAAACTTAGAAGTCTGAGATTAACTTTCTGTCCTGTCATTCGTGTTTTTTGTTATTTTATTTTTATTTTTACCACTATGATGTCAAAGACACGTAGTTCATACAGCCATACTTTTTTTTTTTTCTTTTTTCTTTTCTCGATTATTGTTAATAAAATTATATCCACAGAACAGGAACTGTTTGTGAGTCTGTTTTTCGTTTGTGTATTTAGAAGTTTTGTTTTTATGTTTTTTTTTTTTTTTGCAGTGTTAATTTGTTTTTATTTTAATTAATATTGTAACAGTTGACCGGCGGGTTGAGCACATACTCTAGAGTTGTGATTGTTTTGTTATAGTTTTATCATATATATTTCATATTTGAGTTTTATCTTAGTATATTATTAATATATTTTACAATATTAGTATTTATATTTTATAGTAAATTATGTCAGATTATGAGGATGTTGCAGATTTTGAATCATGTGTGAGTTCTGACACATCGTTTCATTCTTTGGACGATGTGCAAGTGGCTGATCATACGTTGGGCAACAAACTTTCCAAAGTATTTGATACTTTTAGGAGGAACTTCAATGTTTGTCACATTAATGCACAGAGTATACCTAGTCACCATACCGAACTGCTTAGCAATTTCACCACTAACACTATTCATGCGGTTTTGGTTTCTGAAAGTTGGTTCAAGCCTTGCCATAGTTCTAAGACTTATGCTTTGCCAGGGTATGCTCTCGTGCGTCACGACAGACTATTGAAGAGGGGCGGTGGTGTTGCCATCTATCTCCGGACTGGCATCCCGTATAAAATTCTTTCTTGCTCCGATGAGCTTGCAAATGGCGTGGAGTATCTTTTTCTGGAGATCTTGGTGTGTGGTTCCAAAGCTGTTCTTGGAGTCGTATATTGCCCGCCTGCTGCCGATTATATTCCATCTCTTACTTCTGTCTTTGACACACTTGCAGCTGATTACGCACATCACATTATCATGGGGGATTTTAATACAAACCTTCTGCAGGACACTCTCGTTTCTCGTTCTCTTCGATCAACCATTGAGTCATACAATTTCTCTTTTCTGCCTCTTAATGCCACTCACCATAACATCGAAAGTAATGACTCATTGATTGACCACATTATTGTTTCCTCTACTGATTTTGTCTCTCTTCATGGCCAATTCTCGGCTCCTGGTTTCTCCCGGCATGACCTTATGTTCCTCTCTTATAAAATAAAGTCCCCCAAGCCTGTCCCTGAGTTAGTAAAAATGCGGAACTTTGCTCGCCTGGACCCTGAGTTGTTATCTCGGGATGCATCGACCATTGATTGGTCCAGTGTCTTATCTGCAGCAAAAACTGGAGAAAAGGTAAATGCTTTTAATGCTGTCTTATTATCATTTTTCAATAAACATGCACCAATTCGCACAGTGAGAGTTAAAAGACCTCCTGCACCTTGGATGACTCCACTGGTCCGCATTGCGATGAAGAGACGTGACAGAGCTTTTAGTAAATTCAGGAAGTATAGAACAGAAGAAAACTGGGTCTGTTTCAAGATCAAGAGGAACCGCTGTAATCAGATGGTAAGAGCTGCTAAACGCCGCTATTTCCATGATAATATTCTTCACTCATCTCCTGCAAATATTTGGAAATTTCTTCGGTCTCTTGGGTTGATTAAGTCAAGAAATGTTTCTCTTCCTCACTCTTTTTCTCTCAATGATATCAACCGACATTTCTCAGAAACTTCTTCTCATTCTTTAGGAAATATATCCAATGCTCTCGCAGACATTTCTTCTCTAATTGATCAACCTACAAATATTTTCCAATTTTCTCAAGTGACGGAGTCCCACGTTCGTAAAACCATTATGTCCCTCAAATCTAAGGCCATTGGGTACGATGGTATAAGTAGGCACATGGTCCTTAATATATTAGATAGTATTCTCCCTATCATCACACACATAATTAATAAATCAATTTCCTCAGGTGAATTTCCAGACTCATGGCGCAAGGCTCATATTTTGCCACTTCCCAAAATAAGTAATCCCACAACTCCTAGTCATTTAAGACCAATTTCTATTTTGCCATTTTTGTCGAAAGTCTTGGAGGCTACTGTCCATAGTCAACTATCTGCTTTCATAGCTAAAAATCACGTGCTAAACCAATACCAGTCTGGTTTTCGACCGGGTCATAGCACCACAACTGCCTTACTAAAAGTCACTGAGGACGTTCGTGATGGCATGGAGATGTCACGGTTAACGGTTTTGGTTCTCATTGATTTCTCTAATGCCTTTAATGCCGTTGATCATGACATTCTCCTTGCTATACTATCCCACTTGCGAATCTCGTCTCCGGAACTAGATTGGTTTTCATCTTATCTTCTTGGACGTCAGCAAGCAGTTCGAGCTGGCGGTGATTTATCGGATTGGTGCGATTTATCGGCTGGCGTCCCACAAGGCGGTATTCTCTCTCCTCTGCTATTTTCAGTCTTTATCAATCTCATTACCTCCATTCTTCGCAACTCTTACCATCTCTACGCTGACGACTTACAAGTTTACGCTCAAACTGGGGTGAATGACCTGGAAGCTGCCATTGGGTCTATAAATGATGATCTTCAGCGAATTTCGGACTGGTCTCGCAATTTCGGTATTAAAGTCAATCCGAATAAATGCCAGGCCATTATCCTGGGCAGCTCTCGTCTTTTGGCGAAGGTGGACATGAGCTCTGTTGCGTCTCTCTATTTTGAAGGAACCCCAATAAAGTTTTCTCCTGAAGTTGTAGACCTGGGTATACAGATTGACCATTCTCTCAATTGGATAGCACAAGTAGACGCTATAAGCTGTAAGGTGATCGGTATACTTCGGTCATTCTACCAATTCAAAAATTTTCTTCCAATATCTTCAAAAATTCTCTTGGTTCAATCCGTAATTTTGCCCATTATAGATTATGCTGATGTGTGTTACGCTGACATATCTCAAGAACTTCTTAACAAATTGGATCGATTGCTCAACAACTGCATTCGTTTTATTTTTTGTCTCCGTAAATACGATCACGTTTCTGCCTTTCGGAAGAAGTTAAATTGGTTAACAATTCGCCAACGTCGAAATTTCAGAATTCTTTCCACCCTATATTCAATCATTAATGATCCATGTGCTCCTGGATATTTGAAATGTAAATTTCGGTATCTTGGCAGTATCCATAATCTGAATCTTCGGTCTAGCAGCAAACAAACTCTAGCTTTTCCCTCTCACCATACTGGTTTTGTTTCCAACTCATTTTCTCTTCAAGCTATACGACTCTGGAACGCACTGCCTCCTCATATTCAAGATGCTCCGAACAAACTGGCTTTTAAACGCTCCGTACGTCATCATTTATTAGATTCCTCCTCCGCATCCTCCTGATATGATATGTATTTGTATGTATATATCTAAATATATATTATTATTTATGTATTTTTATAGATATTTATTTTATGTAGTATATATATATTATCTTGTTTACATAGACATAAAAATATAATAAGTAATTTGATGAATTCTTTTTGCACTACCTTAAAATTTTTGCTAAAATTCTCCGGTTGACTGGTAGAGAATGCCTAATGGCATTAAGTCCGCCACTTGTACATACTTTTGTGCAATAAAGTATAAATAAATAAATAAATATTTAGTGATTACTTATTTTGACATACCGTTGACTCGTGGAGGCTTAAGACCGAGATGTACCTAATCTGCTTTATGCATGAGAGTGGAAGAAGCTATTTAGTGGGCTCTATTGGCGGCTGTTGCCAAGGGAAGTTGGGGCGGGAACTACTTCTTCGCGTTTGGACTTTATCACCACTTAACATCAGGTGTAATAGAGTCATTTGCCTACCTAGTTATAACTATACTAGCAAACCAGTGAACCAAATGTTCACCAAAAAAAAAAATGTATTTCATTAATTGAGAACTTCGAAGATTTTGTGTGGTTTCGTTTGAAATAGAAATCACGTGATTTCTCGAAAACCGGAAGTGCTACGTTACTCACATCCGGTTTGTAGTCTTATCAGACTATTCTCAACTTATAACTTAAACATTCTCTTTATCTATCTCTTACGGTTTGGCCGCTGAAACAGCACCACGGACGGACGGACGGACGGACTTGTCTAATAGATAAGAGATAAAAATAAAAAACTTGTGCTATTTTAAAATGCAATATTGTTAGCGTATAACCTGTCTATATATTATACGTCATTGGTGCTAGATATAACAGAGAATTAAAATAAATAACAACGACGACCCCTTAGCCTAACGGTTAAAATCCTAAACTGAAGTGCGAATCCACATCTATACAATGCGATGTCAGCTAATTCCTTTCCATTGCAGTGGATTTGGACATTATTTACACAAATTTAAACTTAAAGACAGCCCGGACTGTATATGCGAACCTGGAGTCGAAGAATCAGCCATTCACCCCATAGCAGAATGCTTCAAACATGAACCTGGCGTATTACCAGATTTCAAAAAAAAAACTCAGATACCGAGACAATCACGATTTTTAATAGCTGCGTAATCGAATAAACTGACTCCGTCCACACAAAATTTGACGATGACGATACGAAAACGGAGGTGTCAAAATTCGTGCTTGGGCCTTGGGCCAGTACAAGTAAATTAGGAAGACATTGTAAAATATGGAGTGTGTGATAAAAAAACACGACAGCAAAATTATTTTGTATGTTTCTCTATCTAAAAAATATCTTTGCACTTTACTGAACAACCTTATTTTTTCTCTCTCATCGAATATATCAGTTAACCAGGTTATATTAACCAGGTTTCACTGTAATAAGATATTACTAAGATATTATTATAAGTTAATTGGGATCTCAAGGCACCAAGACATATGTACCAATTATTGAGGGTATTCAATAATCCAGTTTTCCAATTAAGCAGGTTTAAAATTATAGTTGTCCCATTTACAGAGGCCCCCGCTTACAGGGGTTGAAATGTGCCGTTATTCCCTTGTTTATAGGTCAAAACCTTAGATAGTACTGATAAACAAAGCATGCGCGAAAGACGATGCGAAATGTATGTAAACAAACATGTCAAAACGTGTTACAACCTGATTAATTAGTTTCACTTATACAGGTAATTGAGCTTCAGAGTCTCAATTATAGAGGTAAACATCGAAAGACTCTTAGAATTCAAATCTCATTTAACCAGGTTCAAAAAGTTCCATTGACAGAGGTAATTAAATAAAAAAGAACCGGGACCTCATTGCAACTCTCAATAATAGAGGTTTCTCAATTATCCAGGTCCCACTTAACCAGGTTTCACTGTATAATAATGTATTGTAAATTGTCGTTTTAATATTTTTTATGTTCTTTATCTCATTATTTTGTAATTTTACTAGAATAAGTAGAAACTAGTACAACGTAGGATTAAAAACTAAGATTTATTTTATTTCAATAAATTAAGTCAGTTAGTAATAATAAGTAAGTATGTAGGTACCAAAATGTTAGTTATATTTAAATAATAATAATCATCATTATTTTTTTTTAAATATGGTAAAATATACAGGTTTTAAAAGCATGTGAATATCACTAAATATTTAAAAAATAGTTAACGCAAAACCATATTTTTTCCTTAAAGAAGTTTTCCCATATACTACAACGTGTGAATATTTTTTCCTCGTCCACCTTTAACATAGATAGAATCTTAGGTGTGACGCTTAGAGCTCAATCTTCGATGTAAAAAACATCATAAACGTAAAAACTATCAAGGCTAGGCTCTAAGCTATCAAGTAGTTTCAAATCCCAAAACTATTTTGCGTTGATGTTTGGTGGTAAACCCAAGGTGGTCAAATAAATATACATAATTAGGATCTTATATTTAAAACACAAATAATAGACTAATATTAAAAATCAACAAAATTATAATTCAACCGGGCGTGGTGATTTTTTTTTTGTTTTTTCCTCCCAGGCGCTAGGAGCGGGGTAAAATCCTCATGGATACCCTAAAGCCGACTGCGAGGTTATGTCAGCCTTACTGACTAAAACAGACCTGTCAGAGGACGCCTATGACCGTAAGGACCTTACAGACTTCATCTAATGCGATCATCCCCTTCGTAGTGGTTATGCAGGCGTGCAACGTAGAAGCGAGTCGCTAGTTATGTAATAATCGCAAGGCCCTCATAATGCAATTATATTACGAAAGTCACTCCAATGTCAAATTGTATCCACTGTTGTTGGCCTTGACTCTACCTAAGAATAATGACAATGTTCACTGTGCCGTCAAAAGTTCACGTTTTATTACGGCAAAAGTTGATTGAATTTTTCGTTCGTTCGTGCGGACTGGATACGCAGGATCAACAAAGTTAACGGACCTTCTGAAGCACGTAAAAGCACGAGCGATAATAAGTAAGTTTCAGGACACCCATCCAAGACCACCGGCTATTGCGGAAGTGGCTTAACTTCCACAATCTCAATTGTCAAATAGTAAGTACAGACGATGATACGACTCAGCGTTGCCAGATTTTTTGCCAAGTCGGGATTTAGGAACTTTTTGAGTTGCCAAGTCGAGATTTAGGAACTTTTTGAGATAAAAAAGCGTGATTTTACTTTACGTTATTATTTCGTTGAAAGCGGGGCATTATAACAAAACATATATAATCAAAATAATTATTGACTATTCATCTTTTTAATTGAGATCACATTACGTTTACGTGACAACAGATAGTTACCTAGTAGGTAAATAATATCCATAGAGAATATATTTTAATAAAAATATGATACTTTAAATCAGATTTACATTATCGTTAAATAGTTAAATAGTCCTATTCGTGTTCTGACTAAAAAAAATTAAAAAAAAAAACAGAAATCATAATCAAAAAACTTTTATTCGTTAGAAAAATATGGCGTTTCAAACAATGATCTGAGAAGTGAGTGTTATAAATTGCAAGTTACAATAAGAGAATAATTATTTATAAGAATTACTTATTCATGACTCCGGCGTACGCACGCTCAAGTTATTCCCGAAAAGCGGGATAAAGCCTGTCCCGCGCGGGACATTATGATTTAAAAATCGCGACGTCCCGCCAAAATCCAGACGTCTGGCAACGCTGGTACTGGAGAGCCCATCGGCGCAACGCACGCCCACCCGCGCACCTCGTTTCCCCCCAAGACATCTTAGGCCCGTATTATAGAAAGATGCTCAGTGATTGATCTAGTCTTGAGCATAGTTAGAAAGAGATGTCGCAATATATAGCACATAGCGATATCCTTTTCTAACTGTACTCAAGTAAAGATCAACACTTAGTTGTCATTCTGTAATACGGGCCTTAATTTTTACTTCTACGCAATAACGGTTAGGCCAGATTTACATGCCGCGACTTATATTATGTGCCGTAGAAATGGCATGAATAGAGTTAGCACCGCACGCTTTACCGTGCCGGCTAGTAAGGCAAGGTGTGTACACGTCACACAGTCATTGACCCTAACCTTGTGGATGTTACTCAACATTAACAAACCACTCCACCCACCGGCACGAATCACAACAATAACACGACTTTAGGGCTGTCACACGATAAGCTTTCATCGACTCGGTGAAAACTCACAAATCATTTTTTTTCACAAACTACCTTTTACAAAATATAAAACTAATTGACACAACTAAAACTTTTAATTTTCATTGGTACCTATATATTGACCCCGAGGTAAACCTGTCGTTATGCTTTTAATAAAGGTGTCAATAAATACTTAACACGAGGGGTCACCTGCGATTTCACCCTCGTTAATTTGAGGAAAAAGGTTATTTAATGAGTCAAACTTAAAACTTTAAAGAATATGCTGTTGCGGACATTTTTATAGAACTTTTAAATGGGAATAATTCCCTCGTACAAGACTTTTATGTAACTACTTTTACCGATTACGTAGCGCTTACAACGGAAGCTCACAAATGGAATATTTCTTTCTCGTTTTTAATTTTTTATAAGTCTTTTTGTGTTAGGCCAGGCTTTAGGTAGTTCCTGAGGTTATCGCGTTTACAAAAACCAAACAGACAAACTCTTCATCTTTATAATATTAAGTATAGAAGACAGGCACCTATCTACCCTTTAGACAGTTTCTTACCTAGGATACATCAAGAAACCGAATTAATGATATCGATATCTAAATTAACAAATTATTTTAATATATAGATATATAGATCGATAATATCGATATTTGGAACGATATATTTTTCATATTTTCGACCTACCTACATATCTTTTTATTTTAGTTAATATTTATCGTAAAAATCTTATTAAATGTAACTATTGCTTCATAATTGCAACAAGGCAACAGGCCCGAGTCGTATAAGTGTATGAATAAAATTATAGTCTAGAAGCGAACCTGTGCACACATAGCTCACAGACACAATCTCAAACACATACACACAAAATAATCGGCGGGCGCGGCGGCCGCCGGCGCGGCGGGGCACGCGCAGACGTCTGTTTGCGAATGAAACTAGTCTTTTGACGTCAAGAGATTTCTTTATTGAGGGAACGCCCGCGTGCTGCTGTGCTGTGACTTTGACACACTTACAGGTTTTTGCGAAATTAACAGATTTAAAGGCGATTGCGCTCTTCAGATAAATGACGCAGACAATTCAAACACTTTTGACGGTAGGTATTGGAATATAACCGACTTTACCAAAGATGGAAACAAAGTCAAAAATATAAATCTTATCCTTAAACTATACTAATCTCTAAGGTGATTCCTATTGTCACTAAATTATTAAAAAAATATATAAATTTATAAATGAATTTATTTGTTTCTTAGGTTTTAGCGCACATCACTCATTAAATAAAACAAGTTCCAACGGGTTAGATGCACTGATTTTATTTATTGAAGTTTCCAAACATCAAACAAAAAGTTTGTTCGTAGCATTACACAATCTTGCGATAAAATTTCACTTGAGATTATGCAATTTATCAATAAATACCTTAATGTTGATTTTTATTGAAGTGTCTACTCTGTAATCAACGCATTGAAAATGTGTCTAGTATTTTTCCTTGTGTAAAGGTAAACTTAGAACAAATAGCAAAACGCTGTTGCAGAATACCGAATGAACCGGAAAATACCGATTCACCCTATAATGTTCCATTTTTTTAGGTTCCTTCGCCTTTATCATCTATAATAAACCACTTTTAAACGCAGTCTGCATGATATTGCAAAAGATGCACAGAGGACTTGTATCCTGATAGGTTGTTACTGGTCAAATTACTCAAAACTGGCAAATTTCTCCAACTGACTTTAAGCTATAAATCTTCTACTCATAAGCTTATGGTTTATATTATAAGACATTTATGTCCCAAAACAGAATAGAAATTTCACTTACATGAGAAAACAAAAGAATATACTCCAGTACGTGTGTTATACGAGACATACGAAATAAACCAAACAGTTTAGTTTTTATTTACTTCTTTTAACTAGAACTTTGTTAGTAATTTACAAAGTGATAACTCAAGTTCAAACAATGCATATAAATATTTGTTACCCAAGTATCTGTACAATATGGGTACTCCGTTTACTTGAAGAAAATCGAGTCTGCTATCAATAGCTGATACTTATTGCCTTCAGAATGACATGTTAAGTTAACCTTTCTTGACTTTTTCCAAAAGATGAAATTTTCATATGCTTTTTAGGGTTCCGTAGCCAAATGGCAAAAAACGGAACCCTTATAGATTCGTCATGTCCGTCCGTCTGTCCGTCCGTATGTCACAGCCACTTATTTCCAAAACTATAAGAACTACACAGTTGAAATTTGGTAAGTAGATGTATTCTGTAAACTGCATTAAGATTTTCACACAAAATTAGAAAGAAAACAAGAAATATTGAGGATCCCCTTACGAGAATAGAAATAGAACAGACTCGAAAAAAAAATCTTAGCCATACGTGTGGGGTCTATGGTCATCTATGGATAGGTCTTTAAAAATGGTATTGAGGTCAAAAAATTCAAAATTCAAAATTCAATATCATTTATTCAGTCTAGGCTGTTACAAGCACTTGTGAATGTCGAAAAGCTACGCCATCGGTTCGCAAATCTACGGCGGGAGACCTTGTACTGAGAAGAACCGGCAAGAAACTCAGCAAGGGCTGTTTTTTTCTCCCTGTATTATATACAGAGTCGTCAATTTGAAAAATGAGTTCAATATGAGATAACCCATGAAGTCACTTTCCATTACAAATGTAAATGATAAAACAATTATGACTATAAAATAAAAAATATAAAAAACAGATTTAAAAATGAAAAAAAGTTTAGGAATGCCGTGTCCCACTGTTTAGGCATAAAAACTAATGTACCATTAAAGTTAAATACAACGATTAATAGTACCCAATGTAGCAAGAGCAGACTCATCTCCGCTGGCAGCACCCGTTCACGAGCATGACGCATGAACCAGCCATCGCTTCGCTCAACCATTTTTTAGGGAACGTAACGACCCGCCTCACACGACACCGCCGAAGAGATTTTTAAGAGAGTATGACTACCCATAACCACATATGGATACTAGATAGCAAAATAGGGAAAAAAAAAAAAAATAAGTACCAGTGTACATTACTATAAAGAACTATAAACACAACTGTAGGACACATGCATGTGGTTACCTAAACACTAGTGTCGACTCTGCCACTACCCTCCAAACCCAAAACCAAACCCAACATCAGTGCCCCCCCTTCACTCTGTATAGAGAATGATAAGGATACACCGCTGCAAAACCAAAGTTCAGGTCTAGAGAACCATGCCAGAATCCACACCACCATTAAATCTTTATCTCAGAAATAATAAATGTTCACCTAAATTTTTTGTTTCTGAGGTTTCTAATATCTTTTTTTTTAAACAGAATAGTTTGCGCGAGGGACACTTCCAAAGTGGTAAAATGTGCCCCCCCCCCCCTGTAACTTCTAAAATATAAAATAAGACACTGATACAACTAAAAAAAATATATGATTTTACGTTACCATGCAAACTTTCACCGAAAATTGGTTTAAACGAGATCTTGTCAGTAGTTTTTTTAATACGTCATAAAGAACAAGTCAATTAAAAAAAAACTATTAATAATACATCGATGAAAGTTACAAAGAACTACAAGAACTTTTATATTATGTTACTTGCTCCTACGGAATCCTTCACGGGCGAGTCAGACTCGCACTTGGCCGCTTTCTTTAAACAGGGTGTGAATTCCGAAATAAAATTTGTAGGTATGTATTCCGAAATAAAAATTTGTAGGTATCTGAGCGGGGCGCAGGGGCGCCTGGGGGAGAGAGGGGGGTCTGTGTAAAAAAATAGGCAGGTGTAAAACGATATTTTTATTAATTTAATTAGAAAAAAAAAGTGGTCTGAAAGGCGTCAAACTTTCGTAGGTAATTCTGTACAGGGAACACAACCAAACCCTAAAGTTTTATTTCAGACTTTTGTCATACCCTGTATATTGTGAACGTTGTACCACTATTCTATGTAAATAGAATTTCATTTCAGAATCCCAACTAGGAGCTAGCTGGGATTTTACTTTGTTGCACACTCGTACACGGATCTGTCCGTAGTAATTTCATCAAAAGCAGTGTAACCTTCCGCCTACAAGTCCGGGTCAGGCCGTTCATTCAATATTCGGACGTAAGCACACGTTACGAAACCTATTGCATTAATTTACAGTATTGCATAGTAAAAATAACAGGGTGTCGATTCTACTTAGCGAACGTAAAATCGTGTTTCAATACTGGTTTCGATTCTGTGTCGCTGCATGACTAGTGATGTAAAATAAAAATAAAAAACAACTCTGTTTCTGATGTGTAACATCTTTCCTCTCGCTTTCCTGCAATTTGTGGGAGTGATTTCGTGAAATGGGTTAGAAGTGTGTAACAGGAAGTCGCGAAAGCGCGCGCTATTTGATTTGAATTTAAAACATAATGTTCAAATGGCTTATTCCTTTTGTAGTAGGTTTTATTTCTTTTTTACTAATTAAAGGTGAGTTTTCAAATGTTTACACATCATACGCGACGAGCCTTACAGTAGGCTCGCGCGTTTTTTTTCACCACTTTGAAAAAAAAACATGAAAATCAGCTTAGGACCGTTGTTTTTTTCTAAATTTGTTTATTTTTAAGAAGACATCGTGACAAATAACTTGCCCCAGAAAGAAAACATGTTTTTTCAACGTTTTTTTTTCACAATAGAAAAAAACTTTTTTTTTTCATCTCTATGCATGAAAAAGTTTGTGTGTTTGTAAGTACCGGTCGATAATATCGGATGCGTTATTGCGACAGCAGTAAGCAGTAAGAGGTCCTTTCTGTTTTCAAATTAAAACAAGAATAAATCACTTTCCGAGCAGAACCCTTAGCACGCACCATTATTGAATTCGAATAGCTTGCGAGTCCGAAATGTCATTGTCAAAGGAGATTGCTCAGCTTCCATACATGTTTGGCCTAAAAACCAATAATCATGAAAAGTTGTTTCCTAGATTCGAAATAATATATAAATTACTGTAGAAACGAATATTGTTGACGGACACCCCTGAGAACTTCTATAAACCATATACACTGAACGATTTTGAGGTTATTTTTGCAAATAGGTACATGAAGAACAATTTATGGCTATAGACTTTATGATGTCGCCTACCATCTATACTTATAATAAATCTGTAGAGAGGTCAATTCTGTACATGAAATATATTTTCAAAATAACTATCAGGGGGTGATAAGTGATCGATACTGATGCCAAAAATGCAATCAGTAAAATTTTTGTCTGTCTGTCTGTCTGTCTGTGTGTTTGTTCCTTATAGAAACAAAAACTACTCGACGGATTTTAACGAAACTTGGTACAATTATTCTTCATACTCCTGGGCAGGTTATAGTATACTTTTCATTACGCTACAATCAATAGGAGCAGAGTAGTGAAGGGAAATGTTGGGAAAACGGGAGAAGTTACTCCATTTTTTAAGCTTCCGTCGCGTGTGCAGCCTTAATGGTTAAAGTTACATAGAAATCATGTATGACGGAAATATTCTACATAAAATTTTCTAGAAAATATCCCGCAACAGCGTATGTCTATCTTTTATGGTTGACTCACAATAACACGTGTAACTCCTGATAGCTTAGCAGTTCGGAGCATTCTGATTATATTTGTTTACTCTTACGTTTATAATACTCTCACTCATCCATAATTTAAAAAAGTTAACATTATTACCTATTCAATAAAAAAAGAATCATAGAAATCGGTATAGAAACACCGAACTTAAACATGAAATAAGCCATCGCGCCGTCGCACGTGAATACTGAATCATGCTTTAAGGATTATTTTTGTGTAACGGCTGCCGCGCTCGACACGGGTCGTGGCGGCGCGGTAGGGTATAAAAAGGCGGGAGGTTCGAAAGCGAGCTTCCCCGCCCACCCGATCCTGAGAGACCTTCAGTCGCTCAGTCCCAAACCGATACGGATGCACATCAGGATGCATCCGTCCTCTAAGCGCACTATGCAGTAGTATTTACTAAGGCAGCGCTGCATCATCCCCTTCTCAGGGGTTGATCGCATCAGATGAAGCCTGTAAGGCCATAGGCACCCCCCACGGGTGTGTTTTAGTCAGTAAGAGTCTGACATAACTCTACAGCCGGCTGTAGGGTATCCATGAGGATTTCACACCCGCTCCCCCGCCTGGGAGGAAACAAAAAAAAGAGAAAGCGAGCTTCATTCAATATTTGGCTGTTGCTGCGTTCAGAGCGTTCGACCTTATTGACAGACAATAATTGATATTGAGAAACCGTGCTTATCTATACTTATAATAAATCTGTAGAGATGTCAATTCTGTACATGAAATATATTTTTAAAATAACTATCAGGGGGTGATTAGTGATCGATACTGATGCCAAAAATGCAATCAGTAAATTTTTTGTCTGTCTGTCTGTCTGTCTGTGTGTATGTTCTTTATAGAAACAAAAACTACTCGACGGATTTTAACGAAACTTGGTACAATTATTCTTCATACTCCTGGGCAGGTTGAAGTATACTTTTCATCACGCTACAATCAGTAGGAGCAGAGTAGTGAAGGGAAATGTTGGGAAAACGGGAGAAGTTACTCCATTTTATAAGCTTCCGTCGCGTGTGCAGCCTTAATGCTTAAAGTTACATAGAAATCATGTATGACGGAAATATTCTACATAAAATTGTCTAAAAAGTATCCCGCAACAGCATATGTCTATCTTTTATGGTTGACTCACAATAACACGTGTAACTCCCTATAGCTTAGCAGTTCGGAGCATTCTGATCATATTTGTTTACTCTTACGTTTATAATACTCGGTATAGAAACACCAAACTTATACATGAAATAAGCCATCGCGCCGTCGCACGTGAATACTGAATCATGCTATAAGGATTATTTTTGTGTAACGGTTGCCGCGCTCGACACGGGTCGCGGCAGCGGTAGGGTATCAAAGGTCTGAGAGCGAGCTGTCTAAATCTGTTTTCTGCGTCGCTCCCCCCCCCCTGGGGGACGATCGCTTCCGATGAAGCCTTAGAGGCCTTCCCGGCCAGAGGCAGCCCCTATGGGTGTTTTTTAGTCAGTACGAGTCTGACATAACCTTGCAGCCGGCTGTAGGGTATCCATGAGGATTTCTCATCGGCTCCCCCGCCTGGGAGACCAAAACCGTGCTTATCAGCGCGACTTTTAGTCTTTAAATAGTTTATTTGAATTTCTTTTGTTGTTATTTTGTAAAACAGGTATTAGTTGTTTTGGTAGTGTTTAAATATTCGTTCAAATTAAAAATTATTAAGCGTAGGTACTTTTATTAATTAAAGTAGTTATAAGTATTTATTTTTAAGTGAAGGAGGTATAGGTAGATAGTATTGCACAGGCGTTTCAGCTTTATTTTCATTTCTTTTTTGTTGTGAGTTGTATATATTTCTGGTTATTCTGGTCGTTCAAAGTGTAATTTAATCATATAGGATGAATGTACGATGGCCCATCGAAAAGGAGTAGATCAGAAGCGGTAGACAGAACTTTAAGAGATATAAGACAAAATGATCGACCCATGGGCGGTATCACAGTTTTATTTTGTGGTGATTTCCGACAAACCTTAACGGTAATACCACGGGGAACCCGAGCTGCTGAGGTTAGGACTTGCCTGAAAAGCTCTTATTTGTGGCGTGATATACAATCGGTGCATTCGACTATAAACATGCGAGTGAGAACTGTAGATAACGCGGATGATCGTGAATTTTCTGATATATTATTAAAGAAAATACCTTCACCAAAGATACCTATCCACTGCTACACCAAGGAAAACTTATTCTGACGCCTGAGTTATGTTGTATAGTGCAATCCCAACAACATCTTACATCGTCAGTTTACGGTGACGTAACAAATATATTAAATAAGAACAATTCTTGGCTATGCGAAAGGTCCATTTTAACTCCTCGCAATGACCAGGCATCTGAGATTAATAATAAAATACTGTCGAATATCCAGGGGGAAAGCAAAGTTTATAGTTCAATAAATAGAATGGCCGATGAACAAGAAGCCACTAATTACCCGATAGAATTTTTAAATTCTTTAAATATGCCCGTACTTCCTTCTCATGAAATTTGTTTAAAAATTGGCATTCCGATTATTCTGCTCCGAAATTTAAGACCACCACAAATTTGCAATGGAACTCGGCTTAAAGTAACCCAGTTGCAACAAAATGTAATCGAGGCTCAAATTTTAATAGGTTGCGGTGCAGGAGAAACCATCTTTATTCCCAGAATTCCCATAATACCAAATAATTTTCCATTCCAATTTAAAAGAACGCAATTCCCAGTATCGGTGTGTTATGCAATGACAATAAATAAGGCTCAAGGGCAGACCTTTCGTGTTGTTGGAGTAGATCTCGGTGTCAGTTGTTTTTCACATGGTCAGTTATGTCGGTCTTTCCCGGGTTAGCAGTCCTAGAATTTTTTATGTTCACGTTCCGGACGGGTCAAATTTCAACGTAGTCTACCCGGAAGCTTTGCGCTGAAGTATTTTCATTCTATATGTACTTAAGACTCATGTGAAAGTGATCTAAACAATATTACCAATACATTAACATAATAACATACAAGGAGTTACACGCTGATGGTCTCGGGGCACAGTGATAATAATAATATTCTGCGGTTCCTTATTGCGATATTTTTAACAGTATTATATTTCCCTACTAAAATACGAAAGTTAATCTGTCTGTCACATCAAAACCACGGAACCCTGAGGAAGGACATATGCTACTTTTTTACGAAAAACGACGATAACGTGGACGAAGTCGCGGGCAAAAGCTAGTCTATAATAATTGTCTTAGCACATTTGCATGTAGTGAAAATGATAATAAAGTTGTGGATATTAATATCACAGTGTAATAAATAAATGTTTTATTTTATCGAGCTTTACAAAATAGATTTGATTTATAGGTGCCGATTCCTGCGTGATTCTCTAAACTTAATTTAACATAAGTCTGTCCTTTTCATTCTGTATAGAGAATGACAAGGATACACTGTTTTTTTTTATTTTATTTATTTAATCTTTAATGCCTTTACATTACATATGGCGGACTTAATGCCAGCATGGCATTCTCTACCAGTCAACCGGAAAGAACGTGCACTGTTGTCAAAATTAAGTTTAGATTTAGAGAATCGTGCCAGAATCGACACCATAAACAACTTCGATCAGTCTTTGGCTGAATGTATTTTACTATACCCATAGCCAATAAAAATGATTCGTATCTTTTTCAAACCGGAAAATTTAAAAGTCCTTTTTAAAATGAATATATTATACAAAGGTGTCCGTTAAAATCTTATGACTGTAAAATAAAGTATAGATTACGCCAAGAATTACCGTATATGTCAATATTTATAACGCAGTAGTCTTCACCTATAATTGTAATAACATTTTATTTTATGTTATAGGGGGCATTAAGCTTAAGTATTTTATCATTACCTGCTAGATTGTTGTATCAATGTTTATTACATTGGTGATCAAATAAATAAATAAATAAATTAGCGCCATAACGTACGTAACGGGAACTAAAAATCAGTACACATTTGACAATGACATTTCGTACTCGCAAACGATACGAATTCGATATTGGTTCGTGCTAAGGGTACAGGTTTAGTATATACATACGCTACTCTTTACCCATTGTCCTTTAGGCATGGGAAGATTTACAACTACCATTTAGCCGTCTTAAAACACGAAGTAAACCAAAACACTAGGTATTCGTAAAATTTTCTCTTGTGTTCGTTTTTATTATCACTTATGTATGTACTAGCGGCCCGCCCTCGCTTCGCTTCGGTGTAGAACTGAAGTGTAGACTACAGTTTTTGTTCTCAGGCTTGTATTATACACAATGTCATTCATCTATGATTCTTCTTATACCTGCATGCAAAGTCTCAGCCCGATCGGTTTAAAATTGACAAAGTATCATACAAACTTTCATTCCCTTTTTTGGGCTGTGCGTTGATAGATCACTACGTCAGTCAGTCAGTCACCTTTGAGTTTTATATATATAGATACATAGATTATCATAAAATACGAGACAAATCAGTAGAGGGAAATAAAAAGGACAACACATTTTTTAGGTTCGTACCCATACAGTTTGGTGACATTCGGTTTATTGACCGATCACTCGTGTTATCGAACGCAACGTGGTTGCTCTTGCAATAATCTTTCTATTGCCAATGAATTATTCACTGATACGCAGTAGTCTTTTAATACAACGCGCGTGGAAACCTACGTCACTGCTCTGCATGCCGTGATGAACAAAGAGTTTCTTGTTTGAGGTTTTTGCGTTCTGTACCTCTAACACGAAACATTATCGAATTCGAATAGTTTGCAAACTGAAATGTCAATGTCAAAGGACATTGGGCAAAAATGTATGGACGCTGCACCCACGTCCGCCACGGCTTAAACTACATTTGTTTGAAAGGTATTATAGTCAAGATCATCTGTGCCAAAGCGCATCAAATTCCATCCCGGGGGTCTTTAGTTATTTTAAGTTAAATATGTACAAGTACTATAACGAACGAACATTAATGAAACAAAGGAATTAATTTGTTAGTTAGTTCGACCCTACATAGGGTGCTCTGGAATTATGGGAGTACTTCACAAGGTGCAAGGGTGCCCCCTTATGTTATTCTGTCGCGCTAGAGTAAATCCAAAAATCCCCGCATGGGTTGGTTTTTTTTTAAACATTCTGTTCGTTATAGTACGGTGTCATATCTTTTGAATCCCAGGATATTTATTTTCGGTGTCATAATAAAAAAGGCTAGTTTTTCATAGATCTATCGATTCATATTAATTACATTGTTGGCGGAGCTGGGTGCGTTTTGCCCATTGTCCTTTTGTATGGAAACTTTAACAGCAGCGGCACAAAGTACGTAACGAGAACTAAAAATCAGTACACATTTGACAATGACATTTCGGACTCGCAAACGATACGAATTCGATTTTGGTTCGTGCTAAGGGTACTGGTCTCGATATAATTCAGTCACATTTTACACCTGCAGTTATTTTATTTTTATATAAAGTGTATCAAGCTGCCCCGGCCGGCCCATCGGATGTCGAGTGTAAGTGATGTTTAGTCGCGGAGGTACTTGATCTGAGATTTGACTGAAACAAGTACTTTATACTAGACCTGTACCCCTAGCACGAACCATTATAGAATTCGAATAGTTTGCGAGTGCGAAATGTCAATTTTGTATGGCAATTTGAATCTGTGAAGTTATGACAGATAGTACTTACCGACGGCAGCGCGGTTGGTAACTGGAAAATGAACTATAAATTGTACAAATTTTCAGGGTCAGGCGGGCTAATGTTTTAGTACGTAGAGATCGTTCTCCTTCTCTCTAACCTCCATGGTTCTATACGTGAGTTATTGTCAATAACATGTCAATAATCTGATCTCTGTTCGTTCACACCATTGACCTACGATTTCAATACGTACTTGGTGTATTGGTTTACAGTCACACGCACACACCTACTTTTCATTGTGACGTCACAAGATAACAGTAGTAAACTGCTTACGTACATAACAGCCGAAGATTTATGAGGGCGATATTAGCCTGAGTTAAAAGTATATAATGAAGGAAAACTCTTTTTATTATAAAATTCGTGTGCAAGCGATTATAGCCTTAAATGATAGGCTGGACTTCAGTTTTGCTATGGCTTTGGAGGTTTTTCAACCTCTAACGTTATTATTATACTTTTTATTTAAAACATTTAACTGTTAGATGTTTAAATCTTAAGATCAAAATAACCGAGTTATTGGTTTTTTATTATTATCTCCCAGAAATAAACCATTTTTTTCATGAAATTTGGTGAAAACTGACCTTCTAATCCCGAACACGCTCTAATTAATAAAGTAAATCAAAAATCTTCGATTGAAAATATTTATCTTTTCCACTTTTATCTTGATATTATGTCGAAAATAACGAAAAAACATTTTTTTATCATTATCATTAATAAATTATTTAATTATAATTAAACATATCATCAAGAAATTCTAAATCCATTTATTCTTTCAGAAAAAATCTAAAGAAATATCTACTGGGTGCACAACAGGAATTAGAAAACTTTCAGCACAACGACTCGTATATTTAGCCTTTCTTCATTGGTATTTTTGTGTGTATATATGTATATATGTATGTGTTTACATTACACTTGTATCCGTAAAAGTTGGGTAAATTTATTAGTATGTATGTTATATATCATAAACATTTGTATCAGTAAAAGTTGGGTAAATTTATTAGTTTAAATGTATACTTTTAACTTTCTTCTATATAAATCGCACGTATTTTATTTTTATCTAATTTGTAAGGTGGAAACGTGTTTTGGACATACATTGGGGGCTGGGGTTTAGTTTATAGTCCAGGGTCTAGTTGAAAACCAGCTCTTTGAGCTGACACAATGCTGAAGTTTGATCCTATTTGGCGCAGGCAGGCACTTGCTACCAAGTTTGCATTATTTACCTCTTTTTTGTTTTTTGTAATACATTTTATTTTCTATTGTTACTTATAGATATTCATTTAAATAATTGCATGTAAATTGAAAATGTACCTACCTATTTTAAGCCTACTGTGTCAAATAAAATTGCTGAGGGTATGAGGGTATTTTTGACCTTTGACTTCGATTATTTTTTTACAAGTATCGGAACAATGGGGGATTTAGAAATGTTATTTTCAAATATATTTTGAGCAATGTTACTCACTTCCAGGTTGATGTTAATTTATGTATCTTTGAATGTCTAGATTTACCGGATTATATTAGGCAATAATTATAACTAGCAGAAACATAACATAAACTATTGAATTTCTCTTACATTCAAAACAACAATATTATCTAAAGAAAATATTTTACTAGAAAAAATTCCACGCGGACCAGGCAGCACTTTTATTTTTAGTAAAATTTTCTTTAGATTTAAACATCTAGCATTTAAATGCTTAAAAAAGCCAAAAATATGACGATATTATCGTTGAGACAAAATTATCATCCGGCAATCTTACATTATATTGTATCTCCTCACAAACTAAATATGTGGTTATTCCAGCTTATTCATAACACTCAATCTGGAGTCTGGTTGCTATTATCGCGAAGATAAAAGAAAAAATTGCGACATCCTATTTTATTTTACGTATTATCACTAGAGTACAGGGGCATTTCCTAAGGAGCATATCTTAAACTTTAAGTCGTTTTATCTTAGAAATACTTATTATCACAAACGTGCATATCTGTGTAGCAAGAACAATGACAGCTGATTTTATCGCGAAAAAAATGTTGTACCTGCCTTTCTTTATCTAGGTTGATAGATAGGAACTTGCATACTTGATGATTCACAGCTAAGATGTTCTTGAAATATTTCTTAAAAGAGAAATATTATCTCTGATGAAGATTCAATCTACCTAACATACCATATTTTTATAATAATTCTAATGTTATCCAACACACAAATAATTCTGCGAAGCAGTGTGAAAATTTGTGTTCTTCTGGTGCATCTTCCTATAATTCCATCAAAGACTGGTCTTATTTTGCCGTATTTTACCACTAACAATGTAATTCGTTTATAAGGATGCCGTGCCACAATTGACATAAACGCATTCCTGATAGGATGTTTGTGTGTGCGGTTGTCTGTGTGTCATAGTAGATTGCTCGCAATCTACTGCTTTAAGATTACAGGGAAACCTATGAGAAGTATATCGTATGCCTCTTATGGTCCCAATGTAAGCTGGTACTCTCTAAGTACGCACTACGTGAGGTTCGTGTCAGTTTACAGTGGACTATACTATGTACATTTTTTACTATGCAAAGCTTAAAGAACCCGTCTGATAAAGTTATTTGCAATGGAACGGAATCTATCGAGCGCTCTTTGACATTCAGGCGCGGATTTTGAGTGTTCACGAGCCGTTTGGATTTGGAATGATAGCGTGCCCGTCGTCGCTGGGAGCCTAAGCAGACATCGCAGTGCTGACAGTCGCGGGGGGTGCCGCGTCGAGACTTGACGTCACCCTTTTTGTTAAGTATTGTAAGCGCTATCCACGGTCTTTTTTTTAAATATGCCACGAGTGTATTGCGCAGTATACGGTTGCTTTAACTCGTCTATTACAAACCCGGAGCTTTCATATTTTCGACTTCCTGCTGATGCTGAAAGGTAAGAAGAATTATTTATGAGTATTACTATATAAAATGTTCTTTCTTTTATAAGTATATTATAAAACGTTTGGTTGTTTATAAGATATTTGTGGATGACATTTGTTTATTTTAGGTTAGAACTCGTGCCACTAAAGTAACGAATCGAAAAGGCCGACGCAATTCCGTCTCTCTCTCTCGCAGGTTATTAGACTTAGGACAGCATGTACGAGGGGAATCGAATGTCTTACGTGACGTGTCATTGACGCGAGTTAACGAAACTTGTCCAATGTAGCTAGCTCCTGATTTGAAATAAGTAACCGCCACTTTAAACTCTTTAAATATTTGGCCGATTTATGAAAACTTTGTCTTTGACTGCATTTACACATCCCATTAAAATAATATTAAGTCTTAGATTAAAACAAAAATGGAAGATACGGTACTCGCGGCTCAAAAGTGATCCGCAAGTTGACATGCAAACACGCTGCATGTGCACTCAATATAACAATATATATTCTGTGTTATAATGATAAAAACCCAGCCTTCGATGCTTTTGTAAAGAACACAAATAGTTCAAAATTAAATAACAAATGCTTCATTCGTAAAACTGTAAAAACATTTTTTTTTTCTCAAAAATCACGGCTTGTCCTGAATTATTATTTACGTAATCGCCATTTTGTTATCAAGAAAAGCACAACAATACAGCTCAGCCGTGCAAACTCGCCGTTACGCTCGCGCTGCGTTGAAGCGTATAGTTCTGTCTCGCTCGCTCGATTCAATGTTTATATACAGATGTGTGCGTGTATGAGTTGCTTATGTAGTTGCGTCGGAGCATATTTTATTTGATGCTAGTATGAGCGTACCGTATTTTCCCTTATTTTAATCTAATAAGCATCAGGGACATGAATATTCTGTTATCTTTTTCAGACGTTCCAAATGGCTTCACTTAATATCTAGAGAAGATTTGACGAACAAGCCGCCGCAGTGCTACACCGTTTGTGAAGCACATTTCGATGATATGGATATTTTAGCAGGAACGCATCGCAAGAAGCTTAAAAATAATTCTTTACCATCTCTTTGTTTACCGATCATACAAAAAAAAGATGTACAAACTGAAACCGAGGCGCCGAAGCTGGTTGAAAAATGTATACAGACTGAAGATACGCCACGTCTAGTGAGTTTCAGTACTCAAACTGCCAAATATCTTTTAACGGGCACACCACGGAAAAGAAAACTGAAATCTGATCTATTAGAAACTGAAAAACTGAAATCTGATCTATTAGAAGCTAGAAAAAAAATCAAGTTATACGAAATTGACAATACAACGGAAATTTATCAAAGATATAATTTCCACAAATCGTGTGACAGGTTTCTAACAAAAAATCTAGCTGAATTGGTAAAAGCCCAGACTCGTTTCAAAGGACATGGACAACCTTTGAATAAACGTCGAAATAGTTATTGATTATAATATACATTATACACAAATGGTTTTTGGTGTTTTATTTTTGTGAAAATTATGCGCACTAAAGTGCATTTTTTTCCTAAATGGCTTCGCACGGCTTGTGTATTAAGCCATTGTCAAGTGTGAAAAATGTTTACAAATTCTATAGCACTCTTGGTCAAAGTAATAAATAAAGTCGAAGTAAGTGGCAGTCAAGTCAATCCCCCTTTCCCTATGTTTCAGTAAATGTGTGGGGATTTACTGGAACCTCCCGTGGACTACTTGAGAGAACGTCGAAAGACACTTTCCGCTATTTGGTTTCACTTGCGAACACTTGTGCATGTTCCCGAACACTCAGTGGTTAATAATCCACCATTATTAGATACTAACATCCGCCACAACACAATTTTTAACAAGTAAAACAAAACTGCTAAAGTTTCGCTTTCCGATCCCGCCAAAAAGTCGTGCAAATATTAAGTTGCTGGCAATGTTACACACATTTTTTTTTTATTTAGAAATTTAACGGCTTTGGACAAGTCTATACAGCCTATACATTAGTAACATTCTTCGTTGATTGTAAATTTTTCTTCAAATGTTCATAAAAGTAGAAGTAATGAAGGTGTAAAGGTGTTCATAAGTATCTTCGTTTTCCAATAAAGATGGCAAGAGGTGGGGAATTTCTTCACGTTTATAGACCTTCATTAAGCCATCTATAAGTAATATTCTCTGAATTGCAATGTGTGTTACATTACATGACATTGACATTTCTATGTATGGCATACTGACGCTATTACAAAACGTTCCATTTTGGTTTTTGTATAAAAAAAAATATGCTGTTTACCCTATTTATAATACAAATAAGGGATTGAAAAGCTTTTGAAAAAGCTATTTGATATAGAACATAATATAAGAACATTTGTCAAAATGGGATCTGATCTATTAGACGCAACAAGAGATCTGTTACCATAAAACGGCCTTATTTTTTGTCAATGACAAAAAAAATATACTATATTTTTGATAAGACGTCCCGTAGTTCCCGGGACGTCCGGTATTTTAGGCATAGTTTAAAATGTCCCGGTGAGACTGACTCTGTCCCGTATTTGAACTGTACTTCGTTTTTCATTATGAAATCGATCCAAAAAATCACACACGCAACGTTCATAAAACGTACTATTATGCGAAAAACTTCAATCAGTCAAAGTACTAGGCCTCGCTCTGTACTTATAAGCTACCAAGGAGAGGTTATATATATTACTAGCCGTGCCCCGCGGTTTCACACGCGTTTTTCTCGTTTCCGTGGAAAAACCGAGATAAAATATTGCCTATAATATTATATTTTTTTATTTATTTGTTTATAGTCAGGCAACGTAGGCCCATAGATAAATACCTTATAGTCTAACATAAATACAGATATAGGTAATACATTAAATGTTAGTCATTAAAAAATAGTAATAACTATGTTAGTAGAAACCTAATTAACACTTATAGACGGCGACGTGTGACGCGGAGTGGTGTCAGGTAGCCGGCCTCGGAACCGCCGGAACACAACACCTTTGGGCCAAAAATCTTCTTTCATGAACGTCGGAACGTCGTCGAACGTCGTCGCCAGATGTTCGGTTGGCACCCGCACCACAAAGGAATTAAAATTCACATTGCGACGGGACTCCAACCGTGCGACTCTGAGGGAGAAATTGGTCTTAATCCGCAGGTACTCTACGATCTCCTCTTCCTTCGTAGAGTAATGCAGTCGGGACACGTACAGCGGCGTCGGCGGTATTGCAGGACGCAGCAGATGGTTCGGTCCGGTCGGGGCGACACCACACAGGCTGCGGCGAATGGGCTTCCTCTTCTTCCTTTCCACTTTAATGAAACCCTCTTCGTCAGAAATCCGCTTTTGTGACGCTGCCGGAGTAGCACGTTGGATGCTGTGTTTGCTACTCTTCTCTGTTTGTTGTTTACTACGACGCTCGCAATTCGGAACCGCATCAACGGGTCGGCTGGCGGCTGCAGCTGCGTAGGATGCATGCAGCGCGGATGCATGCAGCGCCCCACGACGTGTGTTCACATAAGAGACTTCGGGTGACCTACTTGCGCATGCATTGTTGCTTAATAAGTCTACCTGAGCTCGCAACTCACCGATGGTGTTATTTGCTCACTACATCAGCCAGGCTAGCTTTCAGGAAGTTGATGTCCTTCAGCAGCCTGGTGACATCGACGTGGTCGAACGTGACTGGGGGCAGCTTGTGCAGCTCTTTTGCCACGAATGTAGGCACGTCATCCGGATCCGTCCCCTTTAGCAGGGTGATTATATCCTGCACACTCTTTTCTGTTCCATCCCTCCGTCGAGATGGCATCTTGTCGGCCTTGCCGACAAACCGGAACAGCAGCGGCTTGCCACTGCAAACCTCATCCTCCTTGAAGTTGGACTTACAGATCTGCAGGATGCTGACCTCGTCCATGGTGTCAATGGCGTATTGTATAAACGCCAACAACTCGTTAGCTATGAGTTGATCGGAACTCATTGCTACCGACTCACGACAGCTGTTGCCGCGTGGAGCGCGAATTAAATTCTTACTGTACAGTGGCGCACGACCGCTTGCAAGTACGCGTCGCACTGCATTGCATTATAGCCTGCATCAAGTTCCAAAATATATTAAAAATAAATATAAAGAAAATTATGGTGAGTTGTTTAACCATTGTAAAGTGTTGAGTGTATACGATAAAGTCAAATTTTGTGTTTTAACAGAATATAACAGTGCTCATAATCTACAGACTCACCATCGTCCAGAATACTTGCGTAACCTTAATTATAAAAAATATCTCCTACCGAAAACCAACAATGTATATGGTTCGAGAACACTAAAATATGTTATTCCTAAATTTCTAAATGAAATGCCCCCCAGTATTCAAGAATTGTATATGAAAGATAATTGTAAACATAAACTTAAAAAATATTTGTTAGAGCGAATCGCTGTAGACAGATAAACCCATGTTTAAGGGTTTTTTAGATACAGCCATTGTATATCAAAAATGTAATTGATTTGATTGAATAAATGAAAAAAATAAAATAAAGCGCGCGTGGATATCCTTAGCAGAGTTATTTTAGATATGTATTTATTATACTCTTCAATCTTATACTTACTATCATCAACAAATTTATTTCGAAAAAGATTATTACAGGATTTTATGTTGATAAAAAACTCTATGGCCCATAACTCATTAATAGGTACCACCAACTCTTAACATCTTACACACGTGATAACTTTTAAACGAAATATCCGATTGAGATGAACAAAAAAGTATTTTACTTCTACATAAATACGCTTGAAAACATAATGCTTAATTTCGATAAAGATTAAATGAGTGATTTGAGTGATACTGAATGTGATGAGGCCAGTAGTAGTGTCATACCTGCAACAATTTTTAAGAAGCTGCGGGAAATTATAAATAGAAGAAATAAATATGGGTTGCTTGTATGAAGAATTCCAAATAATTAAAAAATACTCTGGATATTGTTAGCACAACTTCTGATGGTAAAAGTATGGGTGCGATCGAAAAGTGGATGAAAGTCATCGAAGAGTTTTCAAATACCGAAATCCCCAATTTTTTCCGAATTTTATCCTTCGTTTTTAGTATTCCTAGCTCAAACAGCTTCGTGGAAAGGGTTTTTTCACAGATGGTACTGAAGTGGACTGATGTAAGAAATAAATGTACCCCTAATTTAATAAAAAGCAAGTTGATAACGTTTAAATAAATAATAAATTAAATCCAATTCATTTTATCAAAACCAAGAGTGCCAACCCTAATGCTCTATTGAAAACTAGCTAATTATCTCAAATGAAAAAGGTCCTAAGTAGCTGAGACACAGAGCGAACTAAACAATTGCTTTTTAATAACAATATAGCTTCTTTTCTATGTTTTTTTATGAGGCGCAACAAATTAACCCCCTGCACGTGATGGTAAGTGTAAATGGAGTACAGTTGCGAAGATAGATGATGCAGCAGAGGCTGTTCCAGCCATCTTTACAGCCTTGACCTGAACGTAATCTCCTACCCCGCAGAACTGGCGTTCTAATTCCAATATGGGCATCAGGACAGAGGAATGATGAATGTCCCTGCAGGCCTACTGTAATTCAACGAAAAACGAAATTTCGATCGAAACTTCGCAATTTTCTTACTATGTTTCTGGATCGTTTATAATTATAATAATATACGTCGTCGGAATAAAGATTGAACTGTAGATTTTTTAAACCTACTCAAAGAAAGCTTCAATTTGATAGTTTATCGTTCAAATTAAATATAACCTTAAATTAACGAAATTAAATTTCGTTTGAACTTTGTTATCGAAAGTTCGTTTCGGAGAAAAAGAGTAGATTCCCTGTCGGGGTGTTTATGAGCGGCCATACACGAACTGATTATAATAATATATAAAAATAATATAATAATATTTAGCCGACCCTTGGCCTTTTATATTCTGCAACATACATATGGGTATTCATAGCCGATTTCTTGAATCTTTTCATTTTTCTTTTTAACTGTATTACTCGGATATGTATATGTATGTTGAGAAAACAATAAACTCATTATCTATCTATCATCTATCTACTTGAGAAGTTCATACCAACCGCCCGAGCAGTCGCAACTGCACGAGCGATCCATGTATGTGTATGTATGTATATATTCCAGTTGTTGAGCTGAGCATCAATTGTTGATCTGCGGTCTGCAGTATCATCAATCGATTGCATTTGCATCAATTGAAATTTATGAAAAAATTGTAAATACAGAAGATGTAGATCTTCTGATTACGTACAATTTTGCCATTGAAATTATTTAGCTAGGAGTTGAAGTTTTCCCGAAAATCGCGATGAACCGTCCCGACCTTAAATCGCCCGTAATTTCTTTTTCCCCTGTTTTTAATGTGTTCCCTTCCTTTTAGTATGGGTTTCAAACTGTTCCGATTATTTTTTGCTCTCAAAAATTATCGGCACTGGTCAATCAGTAGAAACCTATCATAAGGTCGGGACGTGGGCGTATTCGGCTTTTGGTGACATTCTGATTGTAGGCAATACATATCAAGTTTGGGACTACATATCAGGGCCACGTAATACGAAACTAAACAAAAGCTTTTTAATAACAATATGCTTTCTTTTCTATATTTTTTTATGAGGCGCAACAAATTAACCCTCTGCACGTGATGGTAAGTGTAAATGGAGTACAGTTGCGAAGATAGATGATGCAGGAGAGGCTTAATTTAACGCGTACAAAGAAATTTGGTGACTTATTTCTTTGTCGCACTATCCGTAAATGGAATGCTCTGCCCGCTCATGTGTTCCCTCCCTCTTACAACCTGGGATCCTTTAAAAGAGGTGTGAAGAATCTATATGCAGGCTGGCAGGGTGAGGATGGCTGGTGTTGCAAGTAGAACTGCTGTATCAGCTATCATCGCGTCTGGACTTCACCTTCACTTAACATCAGGTAGGGTGGAGTCATTTGTTGGACCTATCTATAAAAAAAAATGAGGCCACATTTAAGTGTGGCTATTGGAATTCATTTTGCTACTATTCATGTATTAACGGGTGTGCGTTAGGAGAATACGTATTCAATCAATCAAATTAATCGTATTTATTGTTGTCGACCAATACCAATACTTCAACAACACAAAATATTCGGTGCCAAATATTTACAATAGACACCTCATTATTGTTAGGAATAGAAAGAATTAAATTCTGCTCAATCAAACAAGGAGTTCGATGACGCAAGTGTTTAGTTCAAGATTGGTTTAGTAACGATCGTTGAATTTAATCTACTTTCGCAGTTGTAGATCATTGGATGGGTGACCAAAAGTTTACTATCTCCTTCGTGCTTCGGAAGGCACGTTAAGCCGTTGGTCCCGGCTGCATCTGCAATACTGAGCACCCACTAATCCTCACTGAACCCGCGTCGTGGGTCCTGGTGGAAGGCCTGTGCCCCAGCAGTGGGGACATTAATAGGGTGATGATGATAATAAATAAATAAATCTTTCCAACACTCACGCCATTTAGCCCCGCCCCAAAGTAAGCACCGTAGGCTTGTGTTATGGGATACTAGCGTAACGGATAGAATACACATGTATACTGATACATATATAAGTATATTTATAAAGAAATACATCCATGACTGGAGTACAAACGCTCAACATTAATGACTGGATTGCAAATGCTCAAACTCGTCACAAAAAGTGTCGTCGATGATGATGAACACAAACAACAAAACAAAATTATTTTCAGGTTTACATAAAAATGTTGAAAGACGTCACTTCACTCATCTTCAAGCATACGGTGTGCTCCCGTTCCCACCTGACTCCTGAGCTAGTGCTGCGGCTGATCACACCTTCCTGCCCACTGTGGAAGGCCAGGGAGGAAGAACTGCCTTTCAAGGACCCGTTCTGGGCCTTCTACTGGCCCGGAGGACAAGCGACAGCGAGGTAAGTCCTTCCCCAGCCTCCTTCGCAGTTCCCAAATAATTCAGTTTTCTAGGCATTTCCATACATGAAAATCCTTCAAGTACAGTATTCATACGAAGTTGCAGTAATTTAGTTATCATCCTATCATACAATCCACGTTTAAATCCTGTATCGTAAGTAGGAATTCCCCGTTGCCGCAATATTAAATTAAAAAGAGTAAAACAGGATGCACTTTCATATCTGTATCTGAGGTTGTGGCTCGTCGAACCAAAATAACCGCGTATGTAGTTAACTCGTTATTCTCTTAAATGTAGTTGAAGGCCGCGTGTATATAGACTGGTAAAACCCTGTTTTATTTATAGGCTGATGCTTGCAACATTGTCTAGGTCATTTTTTGTAATGTGATTGCTTCACATACAAACTTTCATCCAATATTTCTCCTTATTTCCTTAGCTTTGTTTTCTTTCTTTGCTATAAATGTTCTTTGTGCCTACGTTCGTACTTCGTCCTTTATCAAGGCCCAAAGATATAATACGAAATTTCATTATGTTCATATATTTATTTATTTATTTTTAAACTTTATTGACCAAAATACATAACATTGGTGCAAAACGCGGACTTAATGCTAAAAGCATTCTCTCCCAGTCAACCTTTGGGAAAAATGAAAAACACGAACGGCGGTATAAAGCTAAATACGAATATATATACAAATTAACATAGATACATATATAAATACATACTATAAAAAGAATATAATACATACAAACATAACACACTAATATTTATATATACAGGTTTTTATAAAAAGTTAAAACTTCATGCAAATATTTTAAGAAAATTAATGAATAAGTCCTTATATGATGTACTTCAAGTCCCTTCAAGTCGTGGATATAAAATAAAAACAATGTTTTAAGAAAATATTTATGCATTAAACTACTAAACATGGCTTGTGCATTTAGCCAATGTCAAGTGTTAAAATATATTAAAGGAATTTCTAATGAATAAATTTAAAAATAATTAAAACAAAAAATATACTATAACAATGAACCTAAAACTAAAAACCTTAAAAAATAAAATATAATAACTAAAATACATTATTAAAAGGAGTCCCTTTAGGCAAGGTTCCGAAGATACTGGCAGCGTTCCCCCTTTGGATAGCTAGACTTATTCTTTGTCCGAGGTAGCTGCCAGCTCTTCGGTCTCCTGTGATGTCGACTAATCTTTTCGCTATTTCTTTAAAAAGCCTTATAGCGCTAGGACCCCACGGACCAAGGGTCTCGACACCGAATGGGACAAAATCATATTCGGAGCCTAGACCCCTGTATTTGCCTGCCTTAACTTTTTCAGCCGCTTCACAAGCCGCACCAGCTCTGTTGTTGGTTCCATGTAGATGGGAAGGGGCCAGCGTGTCTGAACAGGTTGCATCCCATACTAGCACCCGACCCATCTTCCATGGAATCAAACTCATACCGTCCGGTCTCTTGCCATCGTCTCTTGCAATACCAGTTGGCTCAAATAGACTTGGCACGTTGACGGTGGCAAGGGACCGGCGTATGATATCGTTAAGTGCGGCGTGTCTCGAGAAGCGGCCTGCACTCTTTTGGCAAGACAGTCCATGATGTCCTAGCTTGTCGACATCACTGCCACAGGGACATTTATGAGGAGCGCAGACCGGGACCCCAAGCCGTAGACAGGTTGCCATTCGGAGTGTGTCAGGCTCAAGAAATGTGCCTGTATTTGTCGAAGGGTACGCGTGAAGCCAGTAGCCGGCCTCATGCGTACCCACGGCCAAAAGCCTAGCACGCGCCGAACCTGTACTGCAGCTCAAAAGGTTATTATAAGTTAATTTACAATTTATGTCGTCCCAGCTCCTCTGTGAATTTGGAGAAACTGGAAAATTTTGACCTGGGCATGCAATTAAGAAAGCGTTTCTAGCTTCTTCCAAGCCAGCAATCTCAAAGTTTGAAGGGGATGCCCTTAAAATTTTACTTATGAGATTTGCTGATCTATGGACAGAAGATAGGAAGGCTGGTAAAGCGACACTGGAAATTTTGCGAATCCCTAAACCACCATAACGGATGGGTAGGGATGCTTGGGTCCAAGATTGTTCGTTCAGCTGCATATTAAGAACCGATTCTAAGTTAATTTTGATTAAGTCGTCTAATTGTGACAAAAGATCTAAGTGATTCCAAAAGGAGCAGCAACGGAGCACATACGTAAATTTTGGGACAAAAAGACAGAATTTCAAGATGCAAAGTGCATAATGTGGACTAATTTCAAAGAGACGGTCGGCAGAATTTTGAAATTTATTAATTGAATTATTAATATATTCAGAAATAGATTCATCAAAAATTGGAGAACCTAAAAGGTAAAGGGAATTACTGTTAACTATTTTAATATTTGGAGCTAAAATATTAAATTTTTGTTTAACGTCATTTAAATTTAAGTCGTTGTTATTTATAAAAAGTTCGCATTTGCTAAAATTAAGCTCCAAACCGATGGCTTCAAATTTATTTTTGATTAAAAAAAGGTCCGAAAACACAGTATCCACATCACCTCCTAGGGTTCCGTCGTCCAAATACCAAACATTGAATTTAAAATTTAAATTTTTGATTATCGGATTTATAGCCAAACTAAAAATTGCAGGCCCAAGGGGATCACCCTGTTGACAACCTACTTCCGAGGACAGTTCATTAGAACGATATAACAATTTTGTTGGGTCGGCGTAACTGAGAAGAAGATAATTGTATATTTCCGGTATATGTTGTTTTATTTCTGTCAGCAGGGTATCCCTATTTACCGAATTGAATGCATTTTTGACATCAATTTTGAGCAACACGTCAGGCTGCCCGTAAGTTAAGAAGGAGCGTAGGGCATGGACGGCTGCCTCACACCCTCCTTTGACACCGAAGCCTAACTGTACGGGTTCAAATTCCGAATTTAGTTTTGGTAAAATATGTCGAACAGCAATTTTGGAGGCCAGACGTCGTAGTGTTGATCCAACAGCAATTGGTCTCACCCCTCCGTCCTTTTTGGTCAGGGCAATGTGGTTCGCGCCGAAAAGAATAGGAACAATTTCTGGATTGACACTACCGGAATACATAAAGTTGATTAATTTAGTGATCGAATTTACAAGTTGCTCGCCTGCATTACCCACAGAATGCGATGTTAAATCTTTCAAATGTTGGGGTGAGATTCCATCCAAACCTGCAGCCGAACCTGGTTTAAAAGATAAAATGGCATCCATAACATCTTTGTATTGAATTTGAAGGCATGCTTGCCCTGCTGTTGGTGGGTCGAGAAAATATGGGTTTGCTGGAGCTGGGGGATGTTTTGTCCGTAAGGCCTGAAGGGTGTCAGGGGTATCTGGTGATAGCACGTCATTGGAGAACAAAAGGCGAACGGCACCTTTGAGATCTCCGTCACAGATTTTGTTAACTACTAAACTATTAATCTTACCAGCGCTTCGGATGTGGAAGGGCACTGACCTTTGTAATAGCAAATATGTACTATAGAAATTCTACCGAGTTCCTCCGGTTCTGTAGTATTTGGTATTAGTCCGGGAAGTAAAAAAAATGTTTAAGTGCCCCATTGCCTAACACAATGCAGAGTAACCGGGAAGGCAATTTAGATATTAAGCACAACGTTTCAATTAATTTATATGTACATTTATCACTTACCAATAAAATAATTAAATTTTTGTACTTGACCAATACTGACGAAACGAAAACCTCATCTATTTTTGAAGTCAGTTTATTTTTTTTACCTACTGTTTAATTTCATTAGAACTTTTCCTTTAGTTTATGGTTTTATAAAATATATTCTTGATACTGTCACTGTTACAAAATTACTGTCAATAATGAAACATACAAAATACGAGAAGACAGCTCTTTCTTCTTATTAACATAATATTATACCAAATAACCCAAGCAGACGAGCATTATTATAGCTACATTTTCACCTACTTATTAATTATGCCATACTAAGTTATGAATGAAAACTTTAACACGCTTACACTCAGGAGAAACTAGATATTAACAACTTTATTTCTTAACAATATAACTTATTTTTTTATTGCTTTTACATACGACCTTTTCCTGACCACTTCTTTTATAAGAGACTAAAGTACTTGATAAAATAACTCTTATGTCTTTCTTGTTAAAATTCAAAACAAAATTGTATGGTATGAGTCATCGTGTTTCACGTGTCGGTTTCATAGTCGGCGCCATTCATTAATATTTAAATTTAAACAATGTTGATTTTGTAATTACTAAAGAGGTTTTACCGAAGGATAACTTCTGAGAATTTTTAAAACAATACAATCTCGTTTATGTTTCCAATAAAAGTATGCTAATAAGTTTTCAAGAAAATGATATTTTTTTCATTATCAGTTCAGTAATTCTATTGAGTAATAATTATCGGAATTATATATTTGGTTTGAATAATTATTATAATTTATTTTCTCCCAAAGCTTTACAAGAATACAAATTTCAGGCTATAAAACTTCTGGGAGACAGGAGTTCAAAATAGGCACACCCCATGCTAAGGAATCTAACCAAATATACTTAAAAATTAAGAAGACGCAAATGATTTAATGATAGATTTTAAACACTATTTATTTGTATTGAAACGAAAACAATAAAATCAGTACCCTAAGTACGAGTGCGAGCTCACGAAAACAATCATAGTTTTCGTAAATGTAAAACTCGTACTAAGGGTACCGAGCTTCTCGGAAGTTGTCGGACAAAAATAAATATTTAACTTGGCGAGTCAGAATAGATCTTTTAGGGTACAGTTCAATTAGGACTGCGTAGCCGCAAAAATCAGAAATAACAATTAAAACAGAGTTCCATCGCTTTTAGGATACTTTCCAATTGTATTTTTAGGTCATTATTGATTATTTAGCATAATTTAAATACTTTCCATAAAAAATAGCATTCTTGTTATTTTCCCATCAATCATTATCCCGTTATTGGTGCTTCCATATTGATTTCCATTTTTCCTTAAATCCCTTTACGAAAGTCGTGTCCTGACTATACATACGCATAGGCCTCATTGAAAAATGAAAGCAGGCGGAATTCCCGACGCATACCAAAACAAATCGAAAGGGACGCAACTATTACAGTTTCCCTACAACAGAGCAGGACAGCCTGCAGCCTCATCATGACAAGGACAGGTGCAATTGTAGCGGTGAACGGAAAGAGACGGGAACATTGTGATTGTGAGTCATCAAGGAATGTTTCAGGACAACGTAAGTTCCTTGGGACAACGTTTCTCCTTCAGATGAGTCACACTTCCCTGAAATTTTCGGGAGTGATCCTCTTTCGTCCGTTGATACTAGAGAATATTATGTTAGGTTAAGATAGTGACTCATTCATGATGTTGTTAGATGCTTTAATATTATTTTTTTATTGAGGTCATGTTTGGTGAATGACTCAAATGTTGTCTAATAATCATAATTACTTGGTATTATGTTAACGATTATTGGTTATTAGGTAACTATAATGAATTAAAATCAATTTAATGTGTAATGTGTCAAATTATGCTTAGATGAAAACATCCTTTTGGTTTTAATCTAAGGTCATATGTATTAAAGTTCCTCCTCCTTTCTCCCACAGCTCAGTCACCTTTTTTTTTGTCGATGGGAAATGCATTTACGCACCATACATAGGCGTTTGTGGGACTCCCCGGCGCGGAACAACGCCGGTCCTACCCACTAAAACCCTCCCTCCTACGCCCATATGGGAGCGTTTCAGGATCAAACTCCATAGTAATTTGATAATTGAGCGTGATAAAAAAAATCATATCGCGGTGCTCATCCTAGGGGGGCATAGTCATTTGACAATTAAGAGTTAACTCCATAGTTTGACAGTTAGACGCGATCAAAAACGTAATATAATGTGAATTGTAGTGCTCATGCAACGGGGATTGAATAATATTATATTAGTCGTAGATAGTAATATTGTATCAATGACAGACATGCAGATAAAGTTAGTATACGTATTAAAATTTTAGTCATACGACATTCTTGCGCTGAAAATAACACTTGTTATGGTATGCAACGGTATAATAGTCACTAAGAGGCACAAATCACATGATTTATCATGTGGATTCATGAAGGATGCGTTATTTTATTTTTATTATTAAAGAATGAAGCAGCAATGATAAGGACGTATCATGCAGTCGCGTGCACAGAAATTAACTCATACTTACATAATGCTAAAGTTTTTTCCTCTAATTTTGATATTAGTAATTTTTACATACCAAGTAAAGGTAATTATTTACCGTTTAAACGGGACGCACTCAAGTACTTATCTATTTTTTGTTTTTATTTTGCCGTGAAGTGATGATATTTTGTGTGCTTGATGCTTTAAGAAAGCTCAACCTGCCCCAATTGGTGGAATCCATCGATCGATTGACCTGGTTCTTCGGCCAAGGTTACAGAGGGTGAATGCACTGTATTGTCGTCTACCTTGACATTACTCATACATTTTCATCGTGCTGTTGTCAGATGGAGAACTCAAGGCCTAGGTGGTTACCGCGTTCGGTATTCGGGATTATTCAGTCTAAGCTGTTACAAGCACTTGTGAAGGTCAAGAAGCTACGCCATCGGTTCGCAAAACTACGGCGGGAGACCTTGTACAGTAGACCCGCGGTAATCCGGACCCCATCTAATCCGGCGCACCCGATAATCCGACACGCTTATCACTGTTGATTTGCACATAAAAATCAATTGAAAAAGATTTTTAGATTTGTAATTTTTCGCATTACAAGTTACTCTTATTTCAAAAATTCCGGTCTATAGAGGGTGGTCTTAAGCAGTACTCTGTAATCCAACATCGCCCTGCAAAACTTTTGTCGGCTTACCGCGGGTCTACTGTGTTGAGAAGAACCGGCAAGAAACTCAGCAAGGGCTGTTTTTTGTCCCTGTATTGTTATATAAAGAGTCGCCAAGTTGGAAAATGACTTCAGAGATACTTCTGAAGTCACTTTCCATTACATAAATATGTAGTTACAAAAAAAAATTTATTTAACTTTCTATTTAAATATAGGAAGCGGCATTAAATAGGTACCATATTACTGTTATGAAAAATGACTAATACCCATCAAATAACAAATTATAAGAAACACTACGTCCATGCATTACGATCATTTAGATAATCATCAACTTTATAATAGCCCTTATTCATAGAGTATTCTTGATCTGAGATTTAAATTTGGTCAGTGGAAGCAGATTGTGGAAGTTACCAAATTTTAAAATGGCCGGTCTTTGGATGTGTGAAAACATCGTATCTCATGCTTCTCCGTGCTTCGGAGTATAGAGTGACATGGCTGACGCGGCCAGAGGTGTAGGGGTAGGTAGTATACACAGCTTTACCCTCTATCTGACTTTAATGATTAACCCTGATAGAAGTTTCGCAGAATGCCGCTTTTCAAAGCAATCATTCATCCGATAAATAATAAAACTTGATAGTGATCTTGGATTCCCTGAATTGCTCCGACTATTCATTACATTTACAAGATGTTATAAAATGTCTGGAACTAGAAAGTTCCAATAAACAATAATGTCAAATGTCAACTATGTAACTAGGGCTGCGAAGACTCAACGGAGTGGTGTCGATGGATGTTATCGACTGTAGTACCCCTAACACGGACCAATATCGAATTCGAATAGTTTGCGAGTGCGGAATGTCATTGTCAAATATGTACTGATTTTTAGTTCTCGTTGCGTCCGTTATGGTGCTGCTGTTCAAGTTTCCATACAAAATTTGACAATGACATTTCGGACTCGCTGTTTGAATTCGTATCGTTTGCGAGTCCGAAATGTCACTGTCAAATGTGTACTGATTTTTAGTTCTCGTTACGTCCGTTGTGGCGCTGCGGTTCAAGTTTCCATATAAAATTTGACAATGTTATTTCGGACTCGCAAACTATTCGATTTCGATAATGGTTCGTGCTGGAGGTACTGAACTCAGAAACCTCTTTCTGTGTTTTGTGACTTCGACCAATCAAAAGAGAAGAAATGAAGACATACTTACTTGTGAACTTAATACGCCTATAGAATTTGAAATTCCAGGTAACAATTTTTTTTCTTTATTACAGAAAACTAGAGATAAAAATATTACATTGTTGAACTAGATAGATTGAACATTATGATGTACCTCAATCTCTTAGGCCATTAAAGAAGGGATGGGAACCCCGAATAAAAATGTATTTGTCCCCAGACGCTACCATTTCTAGGAAAACTCGGCTTGCCGTTTAGAATACTCCCACACAGATATAGGGGTAGTTCTGAGAATTCTATCTGCATTACAGGCTTGCGATCCGGTAAAAGATCACGGCTTTTGAATGCGATAAAATAACACAGCAATGATCCAGTTTATATATCGTTTACTAGCTGTGCCCCGCGATATTACCCGCGATTTATTAGGGACATGTTCTCGCAGTAAAACGTAGCCTATGTGTTAATCCAGGGTGTAAGCTTGCTTCATACCAAATTTTATAAAAATCGCTCCAGTCGTTTAAAAAGCAAATCAGGTAAATGTATCAAATATTTGATTTGCTTTAAAATGATAAGAGTTTTAGATCAAAAATCATTTATTCGGCAACCCATTCTTAAACAGTGATAAAAAATATTTAAAAAAAACGACGGGTTGCACTGCGGTAGTGCCGGCAGAAGTGGAAACTTGAATATTAACGTTGTACATTTTTGATATTTTGGAATGGTTAGGGAATAATTTTGCACGATTTGCTTTAATTATCAGTAACACTTTATATACCTACACGAATTTTACGAATACACAGCAATGTGGCCACTACACAGACGGTCGAGCCATCAGCTGTCACCATCCATGGATGCGCGTGGCACGCTGTAACATAAACATGAACATTCGCGCAAGCGCCCTGCGCCGCCGAAACGAAACAGCAGGCGCAGGCATACACTTTCGCCGCGCCGTAGAAAGAAAGGGGGACACTTCCTCTCCTACGCCGGGACGGTTACTTACTCTTCATCCGTCTTACGAATTTTCGATCAGGTCACATGTCCTGACGCGAGTTTGACATTTTTTACCGATTACAAAAAAAAGTATGCAACGTCGCTAAAGAAGTTATCACTTCAAAAATATTTTATTGGTAACAAATTTCGTAGTGTACAATGAAGAGTTTTTGTATTGTAAAATGAAAAAAACAAGTTTATCTTCAATTTTTTAAATGAAGTAGCTTATTTATAGAAAAGTGTGCTAGTAATTGGTTATAAATTATTTTCTCAAATACTTTACTTAGCGCTGGTAATACAGGTATAGGCCTAAAATTGCTGGGATCTGATTTGTCACCAGCCTTAAAGAGAGGGATAATTTTAGCACATTTCATTAGATTCATAACTAACCACGTATGTTATTTCACACATATTGCTTTAAAAACTAACATTCTTCAAATGCGCTCTGTTAACTGTTCATACGTCGCGGCGCGGTGAATATAAAGCTTAATTGGTAACTTAAAAGCATTGATCTTTAACAGAAACTTCCTTAATAACTTTGGATACTCGTGAAAAAAAACATGCTCCAGAAAAAAAACACGTATTTTTTTATTTTTTTTCATCATAGAAAAACAGAAAAACTATTTTTTCACTCTTTACTTTTAATGGATCATGCTGTATTTGAATTCAAAGTAAACAATGTACAAGTAGTGGAAGGAAACCTTAGTTCTGCAGGCATGTTTCTCGGAATATAGGAGATCAGAAAACTTATTCGCACTCTATTCGCGAATTTATTGTTTCTGCTGAAAAACAACATCTGTTTTTATTGCATTTTTTCCACGAAATACTGTGTTATTTTTTAGTAAATACCAAATGCAAAAACATTTGGAAGTTACCAAAAAGGAAGAAAAAAGGATA